>JAUIMM010000916.1:0-2595000 GCA_031769625.1 Taudactylus pleione | reverse complement strand
TACACAAAGGGAAGGAATACAGGGGCTGCAAGCTAAAAAGGGTTGAAACTGGGTAAACAAAAAGGGGGATAATGTAAGAAGCTAGAATATGGATAATGAAATTATGTGGATAAACATAATTGAATAATAACTAAAAATATAAACTAAAAAGTGCTGAAAAATCCAAATTATTTGGAAATGTGTGTGTTTGCGTATATACTGTGTGTCTATATCTATCTATCTATCTATCTATCTATCTATCTATCTATCTATCTATCTATCTATATACTTGATCACTTGTAAGTGTGCATGTGTTGTTTGCTAAAGATCCTTTTGAAGATGAAACTGTCAATCACGCTACCCAACAACAGTCACTACGTATTTGTAAGCCTAGTGTTCTTTTATTATACTGTCAACTCTTTGTAGTACATAACTATATGTTGCTACTGCAACATTTCACAAATATAAGGCAATTGCTGTCTTTCAACAAATGTGTAAAGATTTTAATTTAATGGAAATGAAGGGTATTTTAGCTAGAATACATTAAACAATATGAAATCTGTTAAAAGAACTATTCATTATATTGATTTACGTTTGGTTTAATTTGATTTCAGTTTTGTATGTATATAGCAAACATATATTGTTCTGCTGTCGTGCTGGTAACTATTCAAAAACTAATCAGTGATTATTTTTTCTTTTCAATTTCTTTTAAAGCAACAGTACCACAGAGGTTATTTTTGTTAAATAGCATGTATTGTTAAATAGCATGTTTCTTTAAATAGCATGTTAAGCACATTATGCATACAGTATGCATATTATAGTTACTGTTCTTAGCTATCTCCTTTTCAGTGCCTCTATGCATAGCAAACAAGTATTGCTTCCACAGGGTCACAGCTCTCAGCATATCATATCAAATTGCAAGGTACAAAAAGGTATCAAAGGGGCATTCCAAAGCCTCTCTGCTCACTACATCATGTGCCATGTGACTGTTTAATTCTCATGGCAATCGCATGACACTGCACAGAGTTAAAAATCATTTACAGCAGCTTGAAGAAACAAACCTTGGAGAAATAATAAATATCAAGATTTTCTCTGCCATAGTGATTTCTAGAAAAAAAACTTGTTTTTGTCACGAGATTGCTGCTTTAATAATGTGACTGAATGTGTCATTTGGTGTTGAAGCTAAAACATATCCTATTTTTGGAAATGGATAGTACACAGATAATTATATATATCATAACAAAATCTATGTAAGGTTACAGGGCCGGTGCTAGACTTCTAGGCACCCTAGGCAAAACTTCCGCATGCGCGCCCCCCCCGTACTCATAAATCACAGATATATATATATATATATATATTATATATACATACACACACATACACACAGTATCAGGGGCATAACTAGAACTTTTTGGGCCCCATAGCAATGTATTTAAGGTGCCCCCCCCTAACTTAGGTCTTACACAATGCCCACAGTAATAGTTCCTCTAAAACACTAAATGCCCACTGTAATGGTGCCCCTTACACAGTGCCCCCAGTAGTAATAATGCCCCATGTAGTAATGCCCCTAAAAGTAATGCCCCCTGTAGTAGTGCCCCAGTAGTAAAGGCCCCTGTAGTGCCCCCAGTTGTAATGCGCTTGTAGTGCCCCCAGTAGTAAGGGCCCCTGTAGTGCCCCCAGTTGTAGTGCTCCCAATAGTGCCTCCCAGTAGTAAGGCCCCTGTAGTGCCCCCAGTAGTAATGCCCCTGTAGTGCCCCCATATGATGGCCCCTGTAGTGCCCCCATTTGATGCCCCCAGTAGTAAAGCCCCTGTAGTGCTCCCAGTAGTGCCCCCAATAGTAAGGCCCCTGTAGTGCCCCCAATAGTAAGGCCCTTGTAGTGCCCCCAGTAGTAAGGCCCCCGTATTGCCCCCATAGTAAGCCCCCCCCGCGCGCACACACATTAAAATAAAAATACTTACCTTAAACCCCACTCCTGTGCCTGCTGCCATCCGTCCCCAGCACCCGCTTCTCGAAATTATGGGAGCGACAACATGATGTTACTCCCATAGTGCTCTGCGGGACCCAGAAGATGAAGCTCAAGAGTGAGCTCTGTCCTTGCGCTGGTGCCGGGGTGGGGTGGGTTGGTGGGTGGGAGAGAAGGAGCCGGGTACCCGCTGGTAACATAATATCAGCGGGCACCCGGCAAATGGGGGGGGGAGTGATCGCTGGGCCGGAGGGCTGGATGCCCTCTAGTGGCAGGCACCCCTAGGAAGCTGCCTAAGCTTGCCTAGGGGCCCTGTAAGGTTATATCCACCTTGCAGGGCACCTACACCACCAGCACCTGTGAACTGAGGACACTGCCCTCCACATATTTAGGACACCAATAGCACCCCACTCTGCTGACACTGCCGGCACCCCCGGAACTCTTTCTTTACAAAATAGAAGTACAATGTTTAGTTGCAGAAATTCTATAAATAAAAATGTTTACAGATTACATGGACAAATGTGTGTTGCAATTTCAAGATAAAAAGGATAAACTTACACATAATTGCATTTGGCTTATTCTAGGCCAGTGAGGCATGGCAGGAAATGCAGGTCCAGGCTTTAACTTAGAATTGATCCCCTAAGTTTGACAGAGCAAAATGCTACCATACCTTTTTTCAACTTTTCCACCTCCCATAGTGATGTCATGACTTGCTGGTTAATAACACAGGGTCCGTACCAGGACCGCCTGCATAACTTTTAACTTAAGTTCAGATAACTGTACAAATTTCCCTTGTGTAGTAGGCACATGAAATATGGTATGTATAAAATGGTTGTAAATAAGACTGCTCTAGTATGTGTGATTGGTTAGATAACTCATATCTCCCCAAACCAGGGTCTCTGAAATCACACCAAATCTATTTACAGACTTCAGGAATATTTCTATGATTTTGGAAAACAGAATATGGGGATGCATTTGATACCTACTTAGTTCAGTTACACCTTTTGGTCAGATGACTTTTTGAATACCCCCTGTTGTTTTTGGTGTCAGTTGAGTATCTTCAGGTACTCTGTATGCAGACTTAGATAAAAGCCTTATGTTTACCAATCATCATTTCTAGGTGAATGCTTTTCCCGCTCACAGGATGCCATAATTGAATGTGCATACTAATGAAACTACAAAAGACTCCCATGTGCTCTAAATTCCATAAAATTTTATATTACTTGCCCCCCCCCTCCCAAAGGGCATTAAGATTCCCTGTCCTTCATGGCCTTACATTTACAAAAACCAGTTCAAATATACAGTTGTCATTTGAGCTGTAGTTTAATTAATATGAATGGAAGATACTTACTGTCACATCAGGAAATCTTTACTATTTTATTGCTGCGATAAGAGCAGATAATACATTAGAATTATTATGTCTAAAATCTGATAATAAATATGCCACTAAGGGAGATAAGCAGGAGTGCAGTGGAGGCCCAGGCCAGCTGCCGAGAAATAGTATCATAGAAATATGGAATTTGATGGCAGATAAGACCCTCTTGGCCCATCGAGTCTGCCCTTTTTTTCAACCTTTTGGTAATCTCAACCCTATTTGACCCTTAGTTATTTGTAAGGATATTCCTATGCCTATCCCAAGCATGTTTACAGTATATTGCGCTACTTTTTTATATAGTCTTTTTATTTGAGGGGGTATAGCAACACCTCCCGGATTTAGCCATGAACCCTTAGTGCCCAGGCTCCATAGATGTGTCAACGGCCCTGGAGGTGAGTTTCTGTCTAATATACAGTAACATACAGTGTGTCATACAGTATAGAAGCAAGTTCTAACAGGTCAGCATTCATAAATCACTTCATGAGTGGTGGATCATATGGCCCAAACAAACAAGCTACATTTATCTCTGTTTATTCAAAATATCTCTAATTGAGGTGTAAGGAGATCCATACAAGTGATGGACAGGAAACTTTTTTAGGCAAGGGTGATCTGGGATGACCCCAGGCCTACTAGCACCCAGTGCAAGTTATAGAGAGACAAAAAGTATTCACCACTGTCTGTATGGCCGCACTGTCTGGTGCGTCTGTGTGTGTGTGTTATTAAATTAGTGCGCCATGCAGCTGTACTAGTCAAGCTGGGCTCAAGCTGCCCTCAATGTTATCTGTTCTCAATATCAGTAGTAATTCACAACAAATACAGGCCTCCTTCTAACTACTCGCCGAAGAGAAACAGAGATGTGTGAATAAAGTTGCTTAAAAGAAATGTAAGTCACAGACAGTAACCAAAAGGGTTATTAACCTTTCTATGAAAGACTAATTAGTCCAGTGCATTAGTCATCGGTTCTCAATAAAGGATTAAAATATTCCCCATCTCCCAATCCTATTTCACCTGTTCATGAAACTTAAATCAGCTTTCCGATGAAATACAGAACATAACAACAATGACAAAAACTCATCAGACTCTCCACAATGTCACGTTGTCACGTACCAAAATACTGTAGTAGCAACAACAAACATACTGTACACAATGTACTATAGTAAGCAATGATGCTCCAAAATCCCACCAACCTCTGTCCCCACTATAATATTCTCTAACCCCTCTCCCTCGTCTGCCCACAAATAACAAGCTAAAAGACTGAGAGAATCTCTGAGGTCCCATGGAGGATGGGAGAGAGCAGCACACAAACCTCATAGTAATATTATTTTGGTGATTGCACACCCTAGGCCCACTCAACCCCCCCCTCCAGGTATGTCCCAATGCAGACGGCCAGGCAATTTGGTCATATTTGTCTTCGTACATGCCGCATCCCATTAACCTCTAACCTTGTCTTCAGCACATAAAGTGAGGTTGGGATTTTTAAAAATGGTATTCATGTTTTTTCTGGTTAACGTATCATGTAGTACACCTGAGTTAAAAAGCAATGGTTTAAAGTGGCAACAAGTATTCATTTGGAAAATTGACAAGAACGGGCAAACAAATTAGTAAATTGAAGTTGCTGGGAAATGGTTGGTGGTTTATTAAAATTCAGTGTGATGTGTCTGCCGGTTAGTGATCACTTCACAGCCAATCTAAGACAAAAAGACTACAACAGTATATTAAAGAACATATAATAATTTTTTAGTTAATGAAACACTTTACAAACTTCAATAATTTCCATATTTCCAAACTATTCACACAATTTCTTTTTTTAACTTGCTCTCGATACATTTATTTGGAACATCTACTATAATTCCATGGAAACTCAGAATTTATTAAAACTAATATATAGCTATTCTCCGTGTTTGTAGGATTTTTTTTTTAGTGAAACCTTGATAAAGTGTTAATATGATCGCTTTCAGTGAAGGGCACTGGAATTGCCAGACTTTCTTGGCAAAGTCATCCAAATGGCAGCTGTCTTAGCTGCAATGTTATTTCAAGAGATAATATTTATCTTCATGAGGACAAGTGTGTATCCCCACCTAGGAACAAAGCTCTGCTACTAAGATTGATCATCTCTGCTTAATGGTATAGCAGAACGGGAAATTGAGCATTATGCACATTGCTCAATAAAAATATGTTTATTCCTATAAAATGTTGGCTTATTACCATCATGTAAAATTTGGCATAGACATGATACTTACAAACCGAAACCAAACTTTTATTGGAAGTGCTCATCGCTATAGTTACTGAACTGTGAGTATATTAATGTTGTTATTTGTTATTTTAATCTAAATATAGTAGAAGGGTGAAGCTTATATGGAATTTGTCTTATAGCCCAGTTTTTATTACATATACTAATTAACAATAATTGCAGTTGCTTAGGAATGACCATAAATTTATTTCAAATAATAATATAAAAAAAACCCGGGCAGTAGCAATTGACGTGCAAAGTGTGTGAAATGTATTGGCCGTTCTTGTGCGGTAACTGACTATACAGCCGCAATGATACGTACTGTCTTATGGGCGTTTTATGGGAGTTTCGCTGAACTGGTTGTTAATTCCAGGACTGATTCAGATATGTACGTTCATCCAAGGTTGAACGCACATCTCCAATGTTTAGGGGTCTACGTCTGTGCATGTGCAGAATGGGTCCAGCGAACTCGCTGTTCCTGGAAATGGAGGTGTGTTGCCTCCATTTTATGGGAGGGATGAGGCCAGGGTCTGCGTCGGCGGACACAGATTTGTGGCTTCTTGCGTGACCAGGCACTGGCCAGCTTCAGTTCCCACAGCCTGGCCAAAGGGGCAACCGGGCGCGATGGTGATCGCAGCCTGCGATGTCGGTCGCAGTGCTGGGATCAGAAATGCCACAAGGTGGTGTCTGACACCTCCTTCTGCATTTGCATCTGAGATGGACGGATTTGCCCAGCCACTTGTCTGCGGCTCTGCAAATCCATCCATCTTTGAATCAGGCCCTCAGACACTTAATCAGTCGAGGCCATACTGAAAGAGATTCTGCACATAGCATGGGGCAGGTGCAAGTTTTGCTGGTGCAACTGATGGTTGCATCTACAGAGGCACCAAACAGGGTTTCAGCATCTAAAGACACTCAAAGTGGGCGTCTCAGTACTTGCACAGGCAGACACATTCTTGTACAATAGTGGAAGGGCTAATACTGGCATTAGCATAAAGTCACAGTTGCGACTACAGAAAAAGGCAATAAAGTGTTCGCTGTAGCATATGACTCAGAATCAACACCTAAAAGTTCACTGTTTTGTAAAGTACAATAACAAAAAATAGTATTGTTTTTTTCTGGCTGCCTTCCTGTCAAGTCTCATTGGTGAGAAAGCAATTAGCCTTAGTTCTAATTGCCAAATATACTTCTAATGATCTGTATTTGAATAAAAAGCATAGGCAAATGTAGGGGGGTTTCCGTCTGCCTGGAAACCCCACTCTCCAGCCCACACCATGACTAAATAGAAATAGTAATATAATAGAATTTTACTAGTGCTGCATATTCTTCTCAGTGTCACAAATGAAATAATTAACACCACCTGTGGATCTTTTAACATATATCAGCCAGTAATAAATAACCTGTGCACCAACTAGGAGATCTGAAAAGATTCACTGTTAAGGATGTGCTGCTATAGAGCCCAATATGTACATATACAGTATGTCCAGGGCAGTGCTAGGTTCCTCTGTTGCTCTCCCAGACTCCCGCAATTGCTCTAATACTTTGGAATGATACCCACATCTAAAATAAACCATTCTGCTCAGGCAGGATGGCCCTACTGCCGCATTTAATGGGTTAGAGTGATTGCTGGTCCTCTATATACTGGAAGTATGACACACAATATACTTTGTATGACGCATAATAAAGCTGGTTAAGTGCTAATTATGCCCTCTTCATGGACTGGTCACACTTACTTTAAAATCAGACATTTGGAAACCCCCCTCTTGAAATCCTGCGTTTGCCACTGAAAAGCTAACATAAAAGCAAATATAACTATGTTTTTACTTCTATTTTGAGGGTATTTTGAGGTCACATAAGCTTCTCATATATGTTTACCTGTGGTAAAGACTATGGAGAAGAAGCATTTGGAAACCCACAATGCTAACTCAACACAAGCCCACACTAGTAGCAACATGAGTAGGCATGAGATAATTTAAACAATGGGTTCCATTTTCAGACCTGCTTACATGCATTGAAAATGGTTAAGGCACTTACTTAAGGCATCAATACAGTATACGATTGACGCATTATTGCCATTAATTCTACAGGTAACACCTTTGGGAGGATTCTATATAATCACACATTATTAGATAAGCCAGAGGTTCTCAAACTGGGTCCTTAAGGCACCCTAACAGTCCAGGTTTTAAGGCTATTCATGCTTGACTGCAGGTGACATAATTAGTACCTCATTCAATTTGATTTAACCACCTGTGCTCAACCATGGATACCTCTAAAATCTGAACTATTGGGGTGCCTTAAGGACTGCATTTGGGAACCTCTCCATAGTTTCCACCAAGATGCTTTTAGTGTGGGCTTATCTTATCAGGGGAGTCTTATTTACTATTTTGTAACAACTAAACTAATGGTTAGGGGCCTTCTATTCCACTCTTCCACTATTAAGCAATAGAAGCTTTGGTGGCTATAAGAAAGTCCCACCACATGGTCAGTACTCGCTCTGTTGCCGTATGACCTCCTGCAAAGAGGGGAGGAGGATGGAACATTTTGTGAAGT
The DNA here is from genome assembly GCA_031769625.1 of Taudactylus pleione. Taxonomy (NCBI): domain Eukaryota; kingdom Metazoa; phylum Chordata; class Amphibia; order Anura; family Myobatrachidae; genus Taudactylus; species Taudactylus pleione. Next base: position 2,586,901 of record JAUIMM010000916.1, on the reverse strand, counting down.
GTGAGGAGGTTCTGGTACCATCTATACATTGGGTCCCAAAGTTATTAGAGCATTTAGAGACAGAGCAGGTGTTAGCAAAAAGAGAGAGACAGTTCTCCACATCAAATGTCACTTTACCATTGCAACATAAACAGAACTTTAAAAAGGGGTAGAGAACTGTTTGAAAGTAAACCATTGGGCTATGTAACCTCTGCCAGGGTGGTCCTGAAGGGAGAGAGGGGAAGATCACGTGATTTTTAGTTGCTTAGAGTTCCCATTTAAAAAAGTTTTAAGGACTTTAAGAAAGCTTAATACATTTGAAGTCTTATTGTAAAATATGTATATTAAGTAGTGCAGAATGAGCTAAGATTCTTATCCTGTAACTCATATTTACTGACATCAGAATGTGAATATAAGGATCAGTTATGGATGTGTGATTTGGTAACTGAACCTTGAATATTTATGAAAAAGGTTTGTTGCTTGTTCTTTTCTGCACCATCTATTTCCAGTCACCAGAGAATTTCAAATTATAATCAAGACTATTCAAAAGTGTAAACAAAGAACATCAGTTTGGTTTGTTTTAATTCACCAACTCCAAAGAACATGAGAACATTTCTATAGTTAAAAACTATTGTCAGGCTGCTTAAAAACAAAACAAAACATGAAGGTGGCTATATATAACAGCATTTGCCATACTGTATATTGCACGTAAAAGTGGCACTACTTTAGAATTTCATGTATTAGATGTCTACATGGGCATCTCAGTCCCAGGGTCCATCTGAAACACTCTGTGACAGCTGTCTTCAGTACACCACAAATAATTCCTTGTTTAAAGTAACTATGTTTGTGGAAAGGACTTTCACATAAATATGGCAACAATCCACAGTATGCACTTGGCAACATAATATGGTACAGGTTGAGTCTCCCATATCCAAATATTCCGAAATACTGAATTATTTTGGCATGACTGAGATAATGAAACCTTTGATTTTTGATGGTTCAGTGTACACTGACTTTGTCTAAGGCACACATTATTAAACATATTGTATAAAATGACCTATAGGCTGTGTGTATAAGGTGTATATGAAACATAAATGAATTTCATGTATGTAAACAAACTTTGCTTGAGTCACAAAATTATTGAAAATATAGTATAAAATTACCTGCAGGCTGTCTGTATAAGGTGTATATAGCACATAAATGCATTCTGTGTTTATATTCGGGTCCCATTCCCAAGACATCTCATTATGATATGCAAATATTCCAAAATATGGAATATTCCATTATCCAAAATACCCCTGGTCCCAAACATTGTGGATATGGGAGACTTTAGTGGTTTATTTAGGAAGAAGTGAGTATAGAATAGATTTTCTATTGCTGCTTATTGCAGTGATAAAAATCCAATATTGTTGCATCTTCACAAATACACGTGATATACTCAGCCCCCAGACAATGCTGGCTGGCAGCAGTAAACAGTAGTCTTACTCCTTAGCCAGCCTGTCCTGGTATTCCCTAGACATGTGAGACCCGACCTAGGACTTGAGCTTCCAGTAGCAGATTCAATAAAAAATAGTTTAAAAAAAAAAAAATCTCAATTAACTTGTGGCCTAATTCAGCAAGGAACGCAGTTGCTTATACGCACGCAATTGTCCAATTGTTGCGTTCTGTGCATGCTTATGCATCGCAGTGTGCAAACTACCCACTGTGATCGGGACTGCGATCGCAGAAGATACGCGGACCCATGGTAGAGTGATTGACAGGAAGTGCCATTTGTGGGTGGTGATGGGGGTGGTCAGGCGAACGCAGGAGTGCCAGTGCTTTGAGACAGCGTTGCAGGGGTGTGCTTCAATTATCCACTGCGATACCATACCCAGCCTGAGGTCTCATAGCGTAAGCAAAAGTAAGCAATTCCTGAGTGAGGTCTGACCTGCCTTAACTCTGCATATGGGTCTGATGTTACTCAATGTTACCGATTGTAAGGGGAAGTGGACGTCCTTATGTCAGGCTGCGATCGCAATGTGAATGCACGCATTTACAAACCCCAACTGATATTAGCAACTGCGTTGCTGCGTATAAGCAGAATAGCGATTTGTAGTGAATCAGGCACTTAATGTAGCCAGTGAAGGGACATATTCTTTTTTTAATAATAAAAGTTGTTTTTTTCCTGTACATCACCTAAACTATTGCCATCTGGATTTACATGGGAAGTTATATCCGAGAGTGGCTGATAAAACCTGGTGATAGCTTTTGTCTGTCTTTGGGCCTGTTAAATAGCGAAAATCTCTTCTCCATATGATAAATGGAGGAATAGATTTTTCTTTACAAGGATATAACAAATTGCAAATATGCAGTAGCTTTAATCAACCAATCTGTAATTAACATTGAACACACTAGTTGAATCTGGCAATGACAGCAAATATTTGATTGGTTGCTATGGGTTAATGCAAATTTGCATCTTTGATGGCAAATAGTCCTCTTAGGTATACCTACTGTATCAGTGCCAGATGTAAATGTGTAGCAAGAGGAACAAAGAAAGTTCAACTTTTTCTCCAGTAAGGTCAGGCTCAGGGGATCCTTGCCAGGGGAGTCACTGACCTTTAAATGATTTGGAATCAAGCAACAGGAGGCCGAAGTACAAGGTCATGGGGAGGTGCCAACGCCAAAATACAAAGTGACTCTTATTTTAATAATTTTAAAAAAGGATGACAAAACCCATCCAAAGCTTGTAGTTTCATTTGGAACATTTATAATTTACTGCACATTATAAGCAAATTGTGAAACGTTTTAGGTTGTCAACACTCTTAATCATGCTATAGTTATTTATGCCAAATGCATCAAACACAATGAAAAATAAGTGGCTAATTTAGCAAAAGTGGAAAAGTCCATTTGCGATTGGCAATTGTGTTTTTTATTTAATTTCATTTTATACAACAAAGGACCACCACTAGCCTTTGAATGAGGAAACCTATTTAACAAATATTGTAGCAGTATTCTTCCATTTTCTGTTCTTCTACAATTACATACATTAACAGAAGGTTGTACTGCTGTGCAAATCATTCTTAGTAAATACTGAATGTGACTTTATTGTGCTGTTAGCTGTAAAATATATTGTTAATTATTATGTCTAATAAAACCATGACTTTCATACAGGACATTGTCTTTCTGCTATTTATATTGATGTATATCTCTCTTTCACTGATCTTCCATCCCTGCATTTAACTATTAATTCTGCAAAAAATAAAAAAAATGTATTGGTCCTTTTTATGTTTTTAAGCACTTAACTGGCTATTTTTTTCCCCAAAAACCTATCAGAATTTGTCATTTTTTTAAATGATTGAATTAGGTCAAGAACATCTATTTGTAACTTATCCAACATGTTTATTAATAAAAAAATATTTTTGGAAACTCATAACCTTAACATTGATTTTTATTATATTAGTCATCGATATATCGGACTATTGATGGTTGGAATATCACAACCATTGCGACTTTGATTTCCATAGTGGCTGCTCCTCTGATCGTCAGCACAACAGTCACTGGGGAGAGTGCAGGGATGCAGATGGACCGGGAGGTCCCTCTTCTATAGGCATCTTCTGGAAGATTATGTTCCACCAGTTGCCCACTGTGCAGTCACTGGAGAGAGTGCAGGGATGCAGAGGGGCCGGGAGATCCCTCTTCTATAGGCATCTTCTGGAAGATTATCTTCCACTAGCTGCCCACTGTGCAGTCACTGAGGAGAGTTCAGTGATGCAGAGGGTCCAGGAGGTCCCTCTTCTATAGGCATCTTCTGGAAGATTATCTTCCACTAGTTGCCCACTGTGCAGTCACTCGGGAGAGTTCAAGGAAGCAGAGGGGCTGGGAGGTCCCTCTTCTATAGGCATCTTCTGGTGGAAGATTATCTTCCACCAGTTGCCCACTGTGCAGTTCTGACAGGTCGCATAGTTTGCTACCATAACAGTTAATGCACAGCCTGGAGTGTTTGCAAATGATGAATCCACACCAGGCAAGTGGTTAACGAGACTATGGGGTAAATTTAGTTAGCTACTGTAGTAAATGCTAAACCAGGCTTATTTAGAATGTATTACAGTTGAAATGTTAAATCCATCCATCAAACCCACTGATCATCAGCAGGTTTTTGATAAATCATGTATTAATAAGTATACCCCTAGTAGGAGATCGATCAAAGGTTGATTTTGACCAAATCTTTTTTTATGTGATTGGCAATTCACTTATTCAGCTGATGGCAGATCACAATATAAATATCCCCTAAAAATAAAAAAATTGCCTTAGATTTCAGTATGTACAGCATGGGGAGTCTAGGAAAAGGCTATTTACAAAATCAACATGGAAATCTAGAAAATAAAACAATTTCACTGTTTGCATCATGGATGGCGTAGTGGTTAGCACTACTGCCTGACAGCACTGAGGTAATGGGTTCTATTGCCTCTAAAGGGCTATATGTGTGGAGTTGGTAAGTTATCCAGGGGTGGAAGCAGAGGGGGTGCAATTGTGCAACAGAACAAAACATTTTCAATATCCATAAATATTGCATCCTGATTTGTAAATCATGGGGTTGTAGACAAGATGCTTCTGAAGTGTCCATGACTTTTAGGGAGAAAAGCAAAGCATATTTAGGGGGGTGTTTTTCCATTTGACTACGAAAGTGTAATGTACAGTAGCAATTGGAAATGTACATATCACCTACATGGCAGGTAAAGAGGAGCCCCAAATGCTCTGCATGTGAGAGGCTTGGGTCAAACAAAGTTGCATCCAAGTTGTTTACTTAAGATGATACAGTCTCAAGATTTTTTTTAGTACAGATGAAAGCTAACCTCATGCACTATTGACCTCATCACGTTGCATCTTAAATACCAGTAGGTTTTTGTGTGCAGCACCTACACAAATCATATCTTATTTTCATCAGAAGCATTTTTTTCCCCAGAAAATACCATTGGTTTCTTTATAACTTGAGTCCGGAATGTACAGTAGATTCTGTATAGTGATCCAATTGTGAAAACCCACTTTTAATTTATTCACAAAAAATGTTGGTCAATTAGTTTAAAGAAAGGTATTACCATTCATTTCTGAATGACTTCTGGGCTCACTATAAGAATGGTATCTCATCTGTTTAAGGGTAATGCACCATTCTGACAAACATCATCATTTTCAGATCTCCTATGAACTTCTGGTATAGAGAGCAAGAATTGTTTGGTTTGAAGAACTTTGCAAAGAAAATAATAATCTCACCATTGTTTCCTATGAAGTACGCATAAATGTGGATTTTGTACATGTGTTCCCTTTATCAGAGTACAATGCATTATGGCCACTCCCTTGTTTTTCTATAGCATTAAATATGTGCATCAACCAATTCACACATACTCATACCTATTTACAAAAGACATATTTAGGCTAAATATACAATTTCATCAAATGTGAAAGGGCTCCAAACCCAACTCCTACTGTATATTGTAGTTCTGGTAATCATACATTTGTGGGTTTTTAGCCAGTTATTGATTTTAGATTTAAAATCATTTAAAGAAAATGAAAATTATAAACCGTTAACAATATATTTCCTTTAATGTCAAGAAGAGAAATGTCTTTGTCTTTGATAGATCGATGATGTAAGTAAGAAGAGATAGGCTGTGTGAGCTCTGTGTCAGAACTGCATACAAATTTCATTTTTCTCCTTTAAATGACATTACAGTAGGCCTTTGGAAAATCCATGTATTTACTGTCATTATTAATGTTACAGAGTACAATTTCTATGGTTTAAAAAATAAATACATGACTTTCTTTCTTCTAAAGCTAATAGCTAGTAAATTAAATGAAGTATATTTAAACGCTTCATATTAATATTCAAAAATACTGTCTTTGCCATTCTGTTAAACCTAAGTGGAGAAGGAGACATGATTAATGATACTAATATTTCTATGACAACCTTTTGTTAGCTCTTTGTTATGACCAGCTACAAAGTGTTGATAGCTTCATACTGGCAGTTCTGTAATATGAAAACTTTAGTTTTTGGCAGCGTAACTTCAAAATGTAAAGCCATACGGCATATGTTATGCTTCAGACATACCTTTTCCGTCATCTAAGCAGGCATTCATCAAAAAGTCTTTCAAGGTAACTAAAGGTTACAGTGCAGTTTTTGACATTTGAAATCCATTAGTCGTCCAAAGTCTTAATAGTGTAGTTCCACTTTTGGAAATGCAACAATTTATTTGAAAATGCAGGAAGGAAACTTTTTTCCTGTCCAGTGCTACTTATGTTGGGGTGTATCCTACATATGTGTATTTAGTTGTACGAAATATTCTAATGAACTTGTGAGGGGTGGATGTAATCGACATGTAGTCTGTTTGCACCATGTGTGTGTGTTTTATCTAGTGAACTGTTAAATTATATTTGCGTTCTTAAAAAAAAATAGGCCAGTATCTAATCTTACAGGTTGGATTGGGTTGTATCAACATGATGTGCCTAATGTCAAGGCAACAAATCTGAATTAAATAAAAAAAAACATTATATCTATTGTACAGCTAAAGGAGGATAAACGGTAGTCTGGCTGTCAGTGTGTAAAAAGCTTCCATTTGCATATCCTACTTTACTGTGACATATTCCATTATAAGAGTAGCACTGTTTATTTTGCTTTCAGAATATTAAGTGTCATTTTGACTTGACCAACACATCCTGCCTATATTTGCGTACTACTGATTGCAGATCCATCTTACTGATAATTTTTTGCAAGAAGTGACAAATGTCAATTAGACCTCTCTCACAGCAAGAAATTAACAGCAGATTGATACTTAGACATCTATGATTAGGTTGGATTTCTACAGAGACCATGCTTTTGGAATACCAATGTTTTACAAATGTTGGCAGACATGTAACCAACTATATTATTCAATCCACACATTCCCAAAGTTGTGAAAAAAATATGAAACTGTTCATTTGTAATTTGAAAATGAAGGTTTTATGATTATTAGACTTTTTTAAAATATGCTGTATTTATCTTTGATCCGATAGAGCACTTGGTTAAGAGATGGAGCGCTTGGTCAGAGCCTTCTAAATTAGTGATGGTGCTTATTTACATACTGGAAAAAAATACATGAGCATAACTCATTCTGTGTTGCACATTTGCATGTATTTAAGTGCTAGAGACAAAGATTGGTACATGTCCAATGCTTGCTTCTTGATGCATTGCACTGATAATACATTTTGCAGGCTTTATTGACCACAATATTAAGGTGTAATAGTGCAAACTAAAAGCCATTAAAATAACAGTATATAGGGGCTGTGGGGTCTGTTTACTAAGCTGTGGTAGAAGATAAAATGAACGGTGATAAGGTACCAGCCAATCAGCTCCTAACTGCCATTTTTCAAACAAAGCCTGTGACATGGTAGTTAGGAGCTGATTGGCTGGTACCTTATCACCGTTCACCTTATCTCCTAACACAGCTTAGTAACTCGACCACTGTAGTTCTTTAATGTGTCATACAGTATTTGTAAAGTTGAATATTTTACTTACATTATGTTGTGTGCATATAAATGTAATTTCCCATGCTAAAATTGGTTTAATGCACAAAGCTCGACCTGTTAAGAGTAATGGCTGACACCTACTGTAATTGGCTTTAGTTTGAAGCAGTTAATAATCTGAGAACACCTTTCAAAATATGTGGTCACCAGTGCTTGGATATCTTGGTCTGCTTACCAAAATCTTGGTTTTGCATGCACTAAATACATACTGCAGGTAGGCCACATTCACCAAAGCAAATTCAGGTTTCCTTGAAGTCACATCATCTTAGCTTCCTAAACCATATGTGTACTTGTGAGAACAGACAAATAATAAAAAGAAGAGTCGTTCTATGTCAAGGGGACCAATTTTAGAGATCGTCCTCACCCAGGCTTGCCTACCCTCCCGATTTTCGGGTGCTGCTCCTGGCCCCCCGGAAAGGTAGGCAAGCCTCCCGGCATCCCCCAGCCCTCCCGACCTTCCCCCAGAATAAACCTGAAACCCCTGCAGCAGGGAGGCCGGTGACGCGGTTCTCGCTGAATCGTGTCATTGTGGCCCCGGCCTCTGCTTCACAATGCTGAAAATAACAGCATTGTGAAGAGGGGGTGGGACTGCGATGATGCAATCGTGCGGCTACGCCCCCAATGTGAAGTTATTGACCGGCCACGCCCCCGCTGTTAGCCGACAATCAGCTCCCTCCCGGAAGGAGGGAGCTGATTGTCGGCAAGTATGTCCTCACCTGCTGATTGTGCACTGTGGAGTCAGTGACAGTTACACCCACCCCCACTTTGAGGGCCACAGTTTTGCTATTATTGCATATTGTGAACTACATTCTTCCCAAAGTTAGACTGACATATATGCCAAGCTTCTTGTAAAATGTTATCAAAATTGGAGATGCGATAAACTGAGGAAGGGGAGTGGGGAAACCCTGAGCACTAGTACCGACCAACACTGTTTTATTAGCTATCACAAAGATGGTAGATAAACCCACATACAAAAAATAGTTAGGTCAAATAGGATATGACAGAATTACTCTGTGGGGGTGCACCCAGGAGAGTAAAAAATGAGTATAGTACTAACAGGGAAAATAAGTACTCTTTTATTGGGGTGCTCAACCTACCAATTTAAAATTATACTAATTCTAGCCTGGTTTATAGGTAAGTATAATCATAATAATTAGTGTGCTTTATTATTTTTAATTGTATTTTTCTTACCAAAATCATTACAGTATTAAATTGCCCTGTTGAAAGTATAGAATGACTCCTGTCTACTAGTACCACCTGTGCATCCATAAAACAGTACTTCAGTACTTTTGTGACTATAAAATGGCTCTAGGGCCAACTACTAGCCATGGAACATCCCAGTGAATTCATCCTGCAAGAGAATGGATGTTAACAATAAGCTAAAGGATCAACTTAATATAATTACTGATGTTTTGTGGGTATATTTTATGTTAGGCTGTATAATGGTTTAAGATTTTTTCTGCCGTTGATTTCAAGATAATATTTTTTTAGTTTTAAATGCATCTTTTTATCTACATAACTATTAAACATGTTTATGAAAATTCAATTAATGCCAAAATATGCTAATTATTAGCTAGCTGTGATCTCTTTATATGTCCTAATACCTTGTGTTTATCTGTCTTGCATAGGGCACTCCTGCGAGTCATGTCAGGTACAGAGTAGACGTGGTCCGGTTTCCATACAGCGCTAGTATATTTGACGTGGAAGAGAACACTGGTCGTGTTGTAACCAGAGTGAATCTCAATGAAGACCCCAGCACAATCTTCACAGTAAGAATACTAGAATACCAAGTTTTCAACCACATTTTCAAACTATTTACTTTATTAATTTGCTGTTCTAAACTTATTGTCCAAATGTTAGGGATATAAAAAGTCCAGTCCTTTCATTGATGTATAACATGCAGGATATTTAGGATTGAAAGAACAGCCCAGCTTACAAAGGACATTATTTATTACTTTCACTTACCATCCCCTTAAATATGCTTGTAATTCTACATGCACCTCCTGAATCATGAGAAGCAGAAATACTTGCTGACTGTTTTTGCAGTCAGGATAAAGTCCTGACTCAGTGAGGCAGTCATCCAATATCGATACTGTGCCACCTGAACCAAGACTGTTGGCAGACTGTCCTGCTCTCTCCCACTGTTCTTTACGATTTTACTACCTGTTGCTCTTGTCTTAAGTTCACATGCTGCTTTTCTGGATACTGTAATTTCCCTAATTTATTGTGACCTCTTGTCATACCATTATTTAGACATCATTTATCTAAACATTATTCATAAAATTGAATAAAGACATGAAACATAACTTTGGTAGAAAAAAGTAATAATTTCCTAATAACAAAACATATGTATGAGTGCAATAAAAAGACGGTCAGTTATCAGTATCGACATTAAGACAATGCAATCGTGTAATAATGTCAACATGCATTGGGGGCAATGTCTGCCCCAGTTGCCTCTATCAATCATGTTATCCAACTCTCCTCCAATGAATGCCACATCATATCCCACTTGGAAGGATGATGTCACTAGCACCCCAGTAAGGTGGTATCAGCAAAGTCCTTAGTGATGGAGAGTGCACCAAATTATTGCACCAAGATGTCCACTGATCAGTTCTTCTTTCCTGCCAAAAGGAACCAATAATCTGATAGTAACAAACAATTCTATCCAGGTCAACCCAAGCAATGAGGGCAGAGTGACTGAGAATTTCCAGGAGGCTTGAGGCCAGATAAATCTAGATTTTAGACTGTAGACTCTCATAGTTCCCCCAAACCCTACCACACAAATCCATTGGCTCCATGGCCTGTCATTCAACTAAAACCAACTAGTCAGAAACATGCCATTTAAAAACTGACATGTAGGCAACATTTGGTGCAAACTCAGGGTTTAAAAGCCTTCAGGCTAATACAGTCACCTATTATCCAAATATTGTGCAATTAGATAAAAGGATAGTGACATGAATATATGGAAAGCCTAGCAATAAGTGAATACACTAAATTCCCTGCCCTCAAAACAGAGAAGAGCTAGATGTAACCGTGCATGAATAGTAAGCCAAATTAAAGCTAGTATCTTAAAGCTCAGGTAGGTCTTATAATATAGTCACATACATGAAATGTAATGAGGACCCTAATTCTGTATCTGTAAGGAGAACATGTTTCAAATGTGAAATGAATTATACATACAAACACTCTGCAGAAGTCTCTTTTTCAACTTGAGATGAAAATCCAAATGATGTAGATATCCAGCAAAACAGCAATTCCAGACAAGGAAATAACTCACAGTAATCAACTGTGCTTCTAGTTAACTCTCAGCAAATCCTGTAGTGCACTATAAATGGGAGATGTAAAACCATTGACTGCGTATAGGTTTCCATATCACAGTTATATTGGATCTAATTCAGAACTGGACTCAAATGCTATTGCATCTACGATTCCGTATGCAGTGGCTGTGTGAAAATATTCAAATATTGCAGTCACCTAGACTCACGTAGAGACGCTCAACCGGCAGCTTCACAAATCCAAGCAATGCTACAAATATGCAGCATTGGTCGCAGATTTTTAGCTTTTTTTTATTAAAAAAAAACTACAGATCTAAAACCAAAACACATGGGGTGGTTTTGCAAAATCAAAACGAAAACACGGAGTTGAATCTGGTCCAAAGCCAAACCCAAAACAGATTGGCAGCGCATATCTCTAGTTATATTACATGACATATACTGTGGTTTCAGAAAAGGCTGATTTACATGTAGTATTTTACAATTGTTTTATTAAATTGTTTGATTTTATGATGTTTAGTTTAAATATTACTCACTATCCATACACATACTATACTGTGCAGTTATATTTAGGTCTTCTTTGGTATTCTACATTTAGGGTAGTGATATTTGATCCCCTTAAATTCTTCAGTATTGTGTAATATTTATATATCTCCCAACCAACAGGGGACTATTTACTCAGCACCCCATTATCTTAATTTTACCTCTCCAATCTGCCCTAACGTTACATCACTAGAACCCACTTTTAATAATTAGACCTTCATCCTTCGAACCTTACTCAACATTAAGTTAATTGCAGTCATACACAATAAACCTCACTCCCACACAGCCCCAATATTACATAATAAATTCATTTTCAATAAATAGACTCTCCCCAAACTCTACCCCATGCCTTTGATCCATCATGGCCGGTTAGATAGAGGAAACTATAGTGCGATCACACATTTGAATAGATAGGCCACATTCCACCTATATTATTTCATGTAACAAATTTATACCAATTGTTTTATTTATTTATTTTTAATATATTTTCATGCATTAGAAAAATATTCTATCCAGGTTTATATCATGCAAGTGTACTTTGACTATTATCACCAAAGTAAATAAAGAGCAAAACTGTTTTCAATTAATACTCAGGGCCATATTTATCAATTATTGGGTTTTAGACCTAATAATTATAATTTCTTATCAACGCTTCTCACGGCCAGATCTACCAAAAATCACATCCAATGGATAGGAACTGTGATTGCTGATGTAATCTCTTTTCTTTCTGTTTCTGGACTCCTTCGCTATACTCCATATGCTTGGTATGCTGACTGCAAATCTGCAAGCAGAGAGTGCTAGGCAGGGGTATTATGGATTGCTTGTGAGTACCTTTTGCATAATGGAGCCCATAATCTACAAATCAGAAATAAAGATATATATGTTGCAGTCCCCCCATGTTACAGATATTTAACTTTGCGGGGATCCACCAAAAATGGCTGTTTTGTGGGGATTTCTGGCAAAATAACATTGGTAAAGATGCCCCTTTTTATCACTTTTCTGGAGAACATCAAGTTGCAGGGTAGAAGAGCGGAAACTGAGGACAGTTATGTGGAAAAGCATTTTAAGCAGGGCTATTTTGGTTTCAATACATTTTTGGGTGAAGCTTTGAAAAAGAGAAATAAGGTAAATACAGTTAGTAATCTTTAAATATTTTTTAGTGGCCACCATATAGTAGGCCATTCACAAATTTAACATTATGAACAGGCTAGCAGTCACAGGGTCTACAGCCAGTGTAGACCCACTAGGAAGTGAAAATGGAAGGGGCAGTTTAACATAGATGGAGTGCAGTTACAGTAGCGTGTGCTTGCTTAACTGCAAACAGATGCAGACCTGCAAAGATGCATATGTCTGGTAAAGTTATATCAGGTGAGAGGTCTGATTCAAATATATACTGATGATGATGTGGAGGATAATCTCTAGTAACAAGTTAGCCGTATGCTATTATCACTTCTCAGTGCCTTATAGCTGATTACAAATTCACATTTTTTTTAATTGCTTGTGCATATATTACTTGATTTTGTGAATGTATTTAGCAAATATTATTTGTTATGTACACAGTAGCTCATGCTATCTTGGCTGTCTTCTAGAGTTTTTTATTCAAACATAATAATTAATTTGTTTTGCTCTACAAGCTAAATAAAAAAAAAATAAAAAAAAATTTGATTCAAGTATACCTGATGTATTCCTGTTTTGAACCTGCAACATATGCTACTAGTGAAGATTGTAGAATAAATCTAGCTTTGTATTAGAGGAAAACATTAAAAATAACAACTGAAATTATGTGATTTTTTTCTGTATTTAAATAAAAAGCATTACAGTTTGTCACAAAGAAAAAAAATATAAAAAATGTAAATCTTGCAGTTTGATATCATATTTTTTAGATAGTATTGCATATACAGACATATGTAATGTATTTAATAAATAACCACTCTGCATCCTATAGAAAAAAGGAAACCATTTGTTTTTTTTCTGTTCTGGTGACATCTCATCTCTTTACTCCAGTGAAGGTTATAACCCATTTTTCTGCAATACATTAAGTTGATTTGATGGGAAAATAAGTATGTTGTCACATTTGTTTGTGATGGACAAAACTCAATTTTATTTAAAAAAAAATCTAGTTAATTTATAAGCTCTTAAAACATTTGCCAAAACAATTCCATATTCTTATTTATAAAGCAAAATAAATTGGACTAGATATTTTTCATATATTAAATGTTTAGATAAAATATTTGTGTATACAATACATATTTACTATAGTCAACAAAATAATTTAATATTTATTTTCCTGTGTCATCCATTACTATTGCTAAAGTATGTAGAAAGCATACAACTTTTCAATAAACTAATTTTTAAAAAACTTCTCATTTACTAGCCAAATTTTTCACACACAATCCTTTTTTTATTTTTAATATGCTAAAATTAACATTTATATTTTTAAAATAAGTTTAAAATGAGGAGGCTGCCATAAACATACTGTGATGTGACATCATGGAGCTTTAAATATAGGGATATGTTCATTATTATTTTGTGCTAAATAACAATCTGTTTCTCTACCTATTGCAGAGATACAGCTGTTAGTAGAGCTGCAATTTACCAATCTGGGGCTCTCCAGGAGCCAGTCCTATTTTCTGTGAAAATACATTAATTTGTGTATTCATTTTGAAAAGTTTAGCACAAGGAGTGTGATGAAAAAAACAGTGGATTTTCTGTGGTATCCTTTCTGTTAAATAGGAGGAAGCTGTGATAACCTCTTTCTCCAGAAAAAAAAAGCTGGAGATCCTTCTGAGATCCACACTATTATGATCAAGTCGTAATATTGTCCTGCAACCAGGGGCATATCTATAATGGGTGCAGGGTGTTCATTGCACAAGGGCCCCTGGGTCCAGGGGGGCCCACACCACACACCCTGCACCCATTTATTCAATACTTACCTCTCTGGAGGCCCACATCGGCGGTAGCAGTGCTGTAGAAATCTCCAAGTAAACAGCCACCGCCGGCATTTTCCTGGCATTTTCCGCAGATGCAGTTGGGAAATCGCCTGTGCAAGCACAACCTTGCGGTTCTCACCATTGAAGTCAATTTTGGGAACCGTTCAGTGGCTGGGAGAGGTGCAGGCTCACCTCTCTTAGCCAATGAATGCTCAGCCCCAGCATTTCTAAAAGTAATGCCATGTCTGAGCCCATCATTCGGGAAGTACCGTCCTTAGATGATGGTATAGTTTGTGGTTTGGGCTCCTCTTTTTTCTGTTTTAAGGAGATGGTGGAGAAGAGGACCAGTCCAGGTATTGTAGATGAGTATGGGTTAGTGTGTATGTGTGAAATAAACTTATGCTGTCATGTTGTGTGTGTGTGTCTTGTCTTTATTTTAACATTTCTTTATATGTGAACTAGAGGTATCAGTGGGCCCTTAATGCCTCACATGCTGGTACTTGTGGTTCTCAAAGTACCAGCATGCAGGGGAGGCTTGCTGAGACCTGTACTTCTACTGTTAAATCAATGTTATCACTTGTATTTTTACTCACACTTAACACTATCAACCCGGCACCCACTGCCCAGGGTGTCTGGGATAGCCTCAGGCTATCAGTCCAGGCCTGGGGTGCCCGGGGGAGGCATACCCCTTTATTGGGGGATCCCCACCTTCCCAGGGATCTATGGCCTGGGCTGACTAGCGGTCAGGTGTAATGCTTTGGCCAGGTGCCCCAGAGAAAGGGTTCCCCTGGCTGCAGCATTACACTCCCACTAGAAAGAGTCCAGTGCTAGCTATGATAAATACAGGGGTTACCTGCTCATTTTGTCTGCTGTATTTCCAAAACCAGGACTGGCTTTCTTAGTCAGGTGCTGGTTGTGGTAAATACAGGAGACCCCCTAAGTCTTTTGTCCCCTGTATTTACACAACCAGGACTGGCTCTGAAAAGTCATGGGCTGGTTGTGCTTTTAGGGGGGGACCCCACTCATTTTTTTTTTAATTAGCACTGTACAAGAATTTTACACACATATGCAGGCATGGATCTCACTAATCTATGCATGCATTTGTGCCAATCAGACCTGCTCATACTAAAATTTAAAGCATGAAGCATGTCTATGCATTTGGGGATTTTAAGTTCAATTCTGAGTGGGATTTGGTGTTCGATTTGTACATGTCCCTGCAAAATCGAACATCAAATCACTGTTCAAAATCTAACCAAATCAAATTCGATTTAGAAAAGGCTTCTAAAATCTAATTTTAGTAATTCTGGGATCTGATAAGGGATTTGTACATTTGATTTGAGGTGAGCTAAATCAAACATCAAATTAAATGTAAAATCAAACTTTGATAAATATACCCCCTTATGGGTATCTCATCAGCAATATTAGAATTAGTTTGAGGAGAAGAGTTCTAGTTTAACTTCATTCATACAACTTGGAAATGGCACCTGATTATTTTATTTTTGTTTGTTTCTTTTCCATCCATTTTTAACTACAATAATTCTCTTTTTGTAAACTATTTTTAAGTTTGAAAACATCCATTAATCATATTGTTTCCTAACCCTACTGATTATAGGTACAGAAAATGTAAGTCAACAGCCCAACTGTTGTCTATGTTTATTTAAATAGTTTTCACTTTTTAACAGAGGGTTCTAAAACAAATTACTTTATAAGACTGTAGATATTTGAAATGCAACATAATGACAGAGATTATGTGAACCCATCGGAAATACTCTTATCATAACATATGAAACTGATCCACCTCTGCTGATTATCTTTAATGATTTCTCACTCATTTCTTGCATAATATAAATTAAAGAAAAAAATTCAACAAAATAATTGACAAATTACATCCCAGGGCAAATCTGATGGAGATGATTAATTGTGAGCCAATGTTAATGCTTTTTGTAGCATAACAAAGATGTACTTACCAAAAGGCAGATATTTATATGAGGTTAAATAAAAGGTGAACACTGATTGGATCTGTGCTCTAGCAAACATGTAGTAGTTGAGAAGGTCCTCAATAAATCTGTTGTGTTTTATCTCTGTTACTATGTATAACAGGCCCATACTGTTTATATTTAACACTTTCAATTAACTTGTGTTTGAGAAAACCTCAGAAATTACATAATGAAAAACAAATTCATTACTCTATTACCAATTAAGTTGTGTTCAGTAAAATGTAAAATAGTTGCGCTACTGTCATACATTGCTTCCCAATGTACAGTCTTAACTTTGCGCTAACAGAGATCAGACAATCACCAAATTTAAGATCTATAAATCAAAATTATCCAAATCATGTTACATTGATTTGCGGTAATGATAAATTAGTGATCTTTTTATGAAGCAGAGATTTGCCTTATGTCCACTTCTCTCAATTTAAGAAGAGGTTGACCCATAGAAATTTGACATTTTCCACCGTTAAACTGTTTTGGGCCCCTTACTTCATTCACCATTGACATCTATAGGGATGGCTGCCTTAGTTAATTTAACCTCAGGATGGCATAGCTATAATGGCC
The DNA here is from genome assembly GCA_031769625.1 of Taudactylus pleione. Classification (NCBI taxonomy): domain Eukaryota; kingdom Metazoa; phylum Chordata; class Amphibia; order Anura; family Myobatrachidae; genus Taudactylus; species Taudactylus pleione. The sequence continues at coordinate 2,570,092 of JAUIMM010000916.1, read as the reverse complement.
AATGGGGACAAGAGAAGGTGGAGAGAAGTTTTATTGGATCCCCTCCATGGTCAAATAACAATGTGTGGACTTTAGAATCACACTTGCATATCACTGTAACTCTTTGTCATCTGCTGATGGGAGGGAGAATTCCTTTCTCTTAGGAGTTGGATCTTCACCCCAGAATGTCAAATTGCAGTGGTACATTATTATATATTGCTGCTATATGTAGTGCTTCATAATGATCGCTACAGCAACCACTGAACCACTGATAGTAAATAGAACCCTTAGTGCTTAATACTTTTTTTTTTTTTTACAATTTACACTTTTGTATGTAGACTTTGTTGTAGAACATAAAAATAGGAAATCTATCAAAATAAGACTCTGCTGCATTTCCACACAATCTGTCTCAAGCATTTTGTAATTTTTTGGTTTGATGAGCAAAACCTTAGATGCAACCGCATATGTGATTGGTTGCTGTCAGTGCTATGAAAACTGTAGCGGAGTTTAAAAGTTCTAAATACCCACTTAGGTGCATACACCAAAGCTACTACTTAGAGATGAGTGAAATGTAGAATATGGCAGCAACGTTTTGTACAATTTTTCAGTAAAATTTGACCTTAAGTGTTGCCTACCCCAACCACACCGCATACTCGTATAACTACAACCTTCAATGAGTGAAAATTATGATTATTTGATCCCTCATCACCACAGTTTACCAATATAATGTGACTTGAGATGCTTCACGACACTGGCCTGGCACACTTAAGGTGCCCATCCACTAGGCGATATATGTGAGCGATTGAACGATAGCGATATCGTTCAATCGTTCATAAATCATTTGCAAATCACTTGTAAAACTGTCTTAAACAACCAGCGATGCGCATGCCCACTGGTCGTTTAGTCATCTATCATCAGGCAAACATGCTGGACAATTTGATGATATCGTCAGATTCAGCATGTTTGCAGATGATTGATGAGTCTGCACTGAACGACTGCTTGTTCAGTGTAGGCTCATCACAGACTGAGAAACGACTACACGATTACAATGTCATAATCATGCAGTCGTTTTCATGTCTAGTAGTGGATGGGCTTAAGGGTTCACATTCTGATTTCCAGCCAATCTCTGCAGATATGCCCTTTCGTGAGCCAGCCCTGATTAAGGCTTGCAGTTTCTCTGGTTAAAAAATAAATCACACATATTAAATAAAAAATATTTAAACATGAGATAATGCTTTGTTTTCATCTTTCATCTTTTTATCATACTTTGCTTTAATCAGTCATTGCGAATTACTCTTACTGTACAGTAGGCGATAGTAGTAAGATTTGTCACAATATTTGTTCTATCAATAGAAGGGTTATCACCAGGTCTAAGGGGTATATTTACTAATGTTTGATTTTTGTGTGATTTCACATTCAAATTTGCATTCAGTTTTCATTCGATTTTGCCTTTGGATATTTACTAAAGGCAAAACTGAATGTCACATCGAACATGAAATCGAATCCAACTCAAATCCCACTCAAAACCGAACATAGGTAAAACATCAGTACTTTTACATAGACCAACATACAAATCCAACATTTAATATTCGATTTGAAAAGGAACACCAAATCAAACTCTAAATTGAACTTCAAATCCCCAAAATAATAGACCTGCTTCATGCTGGCGATATTAGCATCAGTGAGATCCGTACATGCTTCTGTGTGTAAAAAGTTTGTAAAGTGTTAAAATTAAAAAAAAAAATACATGGGGTCCCCCCTAAAAGCCCCGGCTAGTGTGTGCCGGGTTGATTTTGCGTAAAAAAAAAAAATGCCCTGGGCTAACAGCCCAGAACTGTGGTGCCCTGGAGAGGGGGAACCCTTTTATTGGGGGTTCCCTACCTCCCCAGGGATCCCCAGCCTGGGCTGACTAGTGGTTAGGTATAATGTTTTGGCTGGGGGACCTGGTGAAAGGGTACCATGGCTGTGGCATTACACCCCCACTAGAAAGAGTCTGGTGCTGGTTTTGGAAAATACAGGGGACCACTACATCTATTGTCCCCCCGTATTTTCACAACCAGTACCAGCTCAGAAAAGCCTGGTGCTGGTTGTGCTTTTAGAAGGGGGCATATCATTGTTGTACAAATTTTTAACACTTTACAAAGTTTTTGCACACAGAAGCATGCTTGTGTCTCACTGATCTCATGCATCTATGTAATTCATACCTGTTCATGCTAAAAATTCCAGCATGAAGCAGGTCTATTATTTTGGGGATTTAAAGTTCAATTTTGTGTTCGATTTGGACATGGGCATGCAAAGTCGAAAAATAAATCACTATTCAAAATCGAACCAAATTGAATTTGATTTAGAAAAAGGCTACCAAAATCGAATTTGAGTAAATTTGGGATCTTGACAGGGATTTCTGTATTCAAATTGATTCTATTTCAGGTGAGCTAAATCAAACATAAAATCCCCTAAATCTTTATTACAATGGGCAAAACCTAAGGAAGCCATATTGTGAAAAGACCTAGTACACCAATAAAGTGGGCCTTTCATTTTGACCACAATGTCTTTGATCAGAGCTGTCCAGATATAAAACCAATGTGCTTAAGACTGATTCAAGAGCTGCAATCCTTTCATATTCTAAAGCTGGCCACACATCTAAAGATTATCTGTCCAACCAGCCAACTAGTTGATTGGTTGGAATGAAAATCTGGTAAGGTATGACAATCAGCAATTTGCTCCCAAATGCCAGAAAATGGACCAAAACTGTTGTTTGAACAAATGGTTTAGATCAAACATTTAACAAACTTGTATGCACGACCATTTTCATCTGTTTTCTGGCATTTAGGAGCAAATTGCTGATCATCATTTACTCCCATACCTTAACAGGGTTTTCATTCCAACCAATCAACAAGTTGGATGGTTGGATGAAAGTTGGTCTAGTGTGTTGACAGCTTAATACTTTCACATTTCCAAATTTGGTGTTTCTTGATTTCTGTAAATGTTCCCAAATTAGAAAATAATAGCACTTTAGTGCACTGAGGCTATTTACTTCTGTTTAACAGTATAATCTATACGTATGCAGAATCACAAAATACTTACCTAATATATAGGACAATCAGATATATTTTTTGGCGTAATAACTTTATTACATCATATTGCTAGAACAGCCATATTTATTGTTCTAATACAGATTGCCATTTTACAGTGATATCAATAATCTCCTGTGTTTTCCCTGTAGCTGGTTGTGATTGCTTATGATGACGGGGACCCTGTGAAATCTAATAGCACAATGGTTATAATAACAGTTCTGCAGCCATCTGTAATCCCACGGTTCACTCAAGAAGAATACAGGTGAGATGAATTTATTTTTTTAGGTCTTCAACTACACACAAAAGTAAAGCCTGGAACCACAATACTTGGATAAAATAATAATCATTAATACAAATGTTTTGCATTTGTACAGTATGTATTCCTTATTACTACAAATAACCCATGAACTTCCAAATGACCTGATTTCCGGAGTGTGAACCTTGTACTCAAAACCTCCTACATTCCTTAAATTATAACCACTTAAACTGCATAAACACACAACAATTTTTTGAACAATTATCAATAACGATATTGTTTATCGTTAAATCGTTGAAAAAATTGTTCACTTTCGGAGTTAAAACGATGAACGATTATCGTTCACGTGCGTTCACGTTTGTAGTTTGTAGTTCAGTTAGACTGAGCAACTCAACGATTTTCAGTAAGGGAATATGCAAAAATCGTTTGTAGTTCAAAAAAATCATTCATTACATTTAGTAAATTAATGATTTTAGTAAACAATTTTCATTCAGTTTTCCCTTGAAAAAATGAACGAAAATCGTTTACTAAAATCGTCCATTTACTAAATCATTGTGTGTGTATGCACCATTAATATTAGACATGTAAAATTGCCTTAATTAGTCAGACACAAAGATTTGCCATAAAAATAAAGCCAATATATTTTGACAAAAATCTGGAAAATATATGGGGAGGGGATGAGAAGGCAAATTGGCAACCACTGAGAATGGCACTAAACTGCAAAACATCCAAACACATAACATTTATTGGTGAACCACTTTCCCTTAGAAGTGTGATGTACTGACTGGTTTGTACAGTGCTGCACCACTAGCACCAGGTTGAGGTGTGTTCGGATTGCTTCGGTGGCCGATTTCCCCGTGTTAAGATAGGACACACCGTGACAGAGAGGCAAGCCTGAATTCCCCTTTTGCAGACACAATGACAGTCAGGAGGGAAGGTGCAACGCAATTTTATTATTTGTTAATAATTAACAACAAATGATAGGAGATATTTACCATATACAGATGGAGGGAAATTAATTACACTATTCAATGACAATATATTTATTTATTATCTCCCCGTCATCCACCAGTGACCCCAGCTGGCAAGCATGTGAAACCAACAAGAACCACAATTCCTGCAGAACTCTACTTTACCAAAAAACAAATGAGGGACCTAAATATGAAACCTGCTGCTCTAGCTTGAATCAATGGTGTGCTGGCAGTCTATAGCTGTGAAATGCAGTCTGTGTTAATGCTCCCTTTTTGCTGAGAAAAACGTGGGAAAAACACATGCAGCTTAGGCTTATATCAGTAGTGCACCAGCTGTAACAACAAATAGATTATGCAAAATAATTAGCTCCAAGCAGGGTTATGCACATGCAGCTTGGATAGGTTCTTGTAGTGCACCAGCTGTAACAACAAATAGTCCATGCAAAATAATTAGCTCCAAGCAGGATTATGCACATGCAGGTTGGATAGGTTCTTGTAGTGTATCGGCTGTAACAACAAATAGTCTATGCAAAATAATTAGCTCCAAGCAGGATTATGCACATGCAGGCTGGATAGGTTCTTGTAGTGTATCGGCTGTAACAACAAATAGTCCATGCAAAATAATTAGCTCCAAGCAGGATTATGCACATGCAGGTTGGATAGGTTCTTGTAGTGCACCAGCTATAACAACAAATAGTCCATGCAAAATAATTAGCTCCAAGCAGGATTATGCACATGCAGGTTGGATAGGTTCTTGTAGTGTATCGGCTGTAACAACAAATAGTCTATGCAAAATAATTAGCTGCAAGCAGAGTTATGCACCTGCAGGTTGGATAGGTTCTTGTAGTGCACCAGCTGTAACAACAAATAGTCTATGCAAAATAATTAGCTCCATGTTGGATTATGCACATGCAGGTTGGATAGATCCTTGTAGTGCACCAGCTGTAACAACAAATAGTCTATGCAAAATAATTAGCTCCAAGCAGGATTATGCACATGCAGGTTGGATAGATGCTTGTCTTGTAGTGCACCAGCTGTACCAACAAATAGTCTATGCAAAATAATTAGCTTCAAGCAGGGATATGCACATGCAGGTTGGATAGGTTCTTGTAGTGCACCAGTTGTAACAACAAATAGTCTATGCAAAATAATTAGCTGCAAGCAGGGTTATGCACATGCAGGTTGGATAGGTTCTTGTAGTGCACCAGCTGTAACAACAAATAGCCCATGCAAAATAATTAGCTCCAAGCAGGATTATGCACATGCAGGTTGGATAGGTTCTTGTAGTGCATCGGCTGTAATAACAAATAGTCTATGCAAACAATTAGCTCCAAGCAGGGTTATGCACATGCAGGTTGAATAGGTTCTTGTAGTGTACCAGCTGTAACAACAAATAGTCTATGCAAAATAATTAGCTCCAAGCAGGATTATGCACATGCAGGTTGGATAGGTTCTTGTAGTGCACCAGCTGTACCAACAAATAGTCTATGCAAAATAATTAGCTCCAAGCAGGGTTATGCACATGCAGGTTGGATAGGTTCTTGTAGTGCACCAGCTGTAACAACAAATAGTCTATGCAAATAATTAGCTCCAAGCAGGATTATGCACATGCAGGTTGGATAGATGCTTGTCTTGTAGTGCACCAGCTGTACCAACAAATAGTCTATGCAAAATAATTAGCTCCCAGCAGGGTTATGCACATGCAGGTTGGATAGGTTCTTGTAGTGTACCAGCTGTACCAACAAATAGTCCATGCAAAATAGTTAGCTCCAAGCAGGATTATGCACATGCAGGTTGGATAGGTTCTTGTAGTGCACCAGCTGTAACAACAAATAGTCTATGCAAAATAATTAGCTCCAAGCAGGATTATGCACATGCAGGTTGGATAGATGCTTGTAGTGCACCAGTTGTAACAACAAATAGTCTATGCAAAATAATTAGCTCCAAGCAGGATTATGCACATGCAGGTTGGATAGGTTCTTGTAGTGCACCAGCTGTACCAACAAATAGTCTATGCAAAATAATTAGCTCCAAGCAGGGTTATGCACATGCAGGTTGGATAGGTTCTTGTAGTGCACCAGCTGTAACAACAAATAGTCTATGCAAATAATTAGCTCCAAGCAGGATTATGCACATGCAGGTTGGATAGATGCTTGTCTTGTAGTGCACCAGCTGTACCAACAAATAGTCTATGCAAAATAATTAGCTCCCAGCAGGGTTATGCACATGCAGGTTGGATAGGTTCTTGTAGTGTACCAGCTGTACCAACAAATAGTCCATGCAAAATAGTTAGCTCCAAGCAGGATTATGCACATGCAGGTTGGATAGGTTCTTGTAGTGCACCAGCTGTAACAACAAATAGTCTATGCAAAATAATTAGCTCCAAGCTGGATTATGCACATGCAGGTTGGATAGATGCTTGTCTTGTAGTGCACCAGCTGTACCAACAAATAGTCTATGCAAAATAATTAGCTTCAAGCAGGGATATGCACATGCAGGTTGGATAGGTTCTTGTAGTGCACCAGCTGTAACAACAAATAGTCTATGCAAAATAATTAGGTCCAAGCAGGATTGTGCACATGCAGGTTGTATAGGTTCTTGTAGTGCACCAGTTGCAACAACAAATAGTCTATGCAAAATAATTAGCTGCAAGCAGGGTTATGCACCAGCAGGTTGGATGGGTTCTTGTAGTGCACCGGCTATAACAACAATGTAACACAGTCCTTGAGCCTTTAGAAAATAGGGACAACAGTCTTCCTAATTGCATATGCCACAAATTACTATCACCAGAATTGCCAACCGGGGTTACACAGGGCTAAATAAACAAGCAATATACATTACATCAGCATGCATGGTCTATGAAATGGTTACCGGGCCAAATAGTGTATAAGAAACCATTTACATCAATATCCATATGGGTAAATACTCAAACATTTCATGCAAGCAAAATATTAATCAGCATTGACAATAATAACACAGGCAGCAGTGAACAGCTTTACAGAGTATTGTAACAGATAAAGGGCCACGGAGGGCCACTATCAACCCTTTAGCTAACACACGAATCAAACAGTAAACAGAGCCAAATACATATCACATGGCATTACATTTACTTTAAAGCTAGACATAAAATACTTTGTACATCACCCACAGTGGCATCGGACATGAGCTGACACCCATAAGGCATGTCCCCTCCTGGACATGAGCCAGAGGTTCATAGGAAAGAAAATGACCACCAATGCAACTCTTGGGGAAAAGAGGGGGTGACCTATCTTTTACTTCCCCCCTATTTCATCACAACACACACACTTTACCTAATTTAAGATACAATGACCCCTTTCTACACCCAGTTGTGTGGGATTCTAACCCCCGGTCCCAGCTTTTACACAAAACCTAGTCTCCCAGCCTAATCATGGTTATCCACAAGGTAAAGTATAATGCAATAGACCCAGGGGACCCAGATAGGATAGATGTACAGAGGGGCAGGGCCTTAATGGAGGGAAGATAGGAGCTGTGGAGGGACAGAGTATAGGGAGGTTCTGGTATGATCTCACCCCTGGCAGTGGCTGTTCAGCCTCCTACGATGTCCAGGGAAACTCTGGGATGCACAGCACCTCATCAGAGCTCCCAGCTGCAGACCTCCGGCAGGTATTTTACAAGGAGCAACAGGTGCAAAATCCCTTTCCACAAGGGCTCTGTCCAGCAAACAAACAGCAGCAGGAGGGGTCCTGAAGCACTCTTCCTCTGGGGCAGTCTTTTCTTCTGCCTGTGCGGGTGCCAGCAGGTTTTCGTCACTGGCGGGACCTTTTCCTCAGCTGGGGCTTCATCTGCGACGATGGAGCAATGAGACCTCCTTCCCAGGCAGCTCCTCTTCTCTCTCAGCATGTACAGACTTACACATGTGGTGCCTCCTGATAACAGGCACTTAGGAAGGCAGTCCTTTATTCAGACGGGGCTTCTTCCAAAGCGGGGTGCTCTATGCAAATCCCCAAGCAAGCTTCCTCCAGGGACTCACATCCAGCATCAGAGCACCTCTCCTGGCAGATTGGAAAGGTAGCCTTCCAGGCTAATGTGAAGTCTGGTAATTGTAATCCAGGGCAAACATAAAAGTTATAGCATCCTTATTTTTACAGCTCCAAGGACACTCCAATGAAAGTCCTTACATTGACAGCATACCAGGTGCAGTATTTGTAATCCTGGGTAAATGAGAGGGGTTACTGCACCCCTATATTTGTACAGATCCATGGACACTCCACAGAAACACCTCACAGACAATCATTTTTCAGAAATTCCTCCCAGACTGAGCACTGACAGCCCTGAGAAAGGTATTTTATAAGCTCTCCCTCACTCTCCTCCCTGACGGTCCGGCATCTATGAGTGGACAGAGGGGACCCAGCAACAGGCCGCCTACAGGGATCTCTGCCTGGACACTAGGGCTGCCTATCAATAGGGCAGGATTTTCCCTCCAAAAATGGGTTGCTGACCACAGGGCACTTTCTACCTCCTTGTCTGCACATGCTCAGTGGGGTTCAGGGAGAGCAAGGTCAGTCAAAGTTCACTATACCTGCCTATTATATGGAATGGGGCTGCAGTATATCTATGTGTACATACATAAAAAAAATATTGGGGGACCCCTATTTGGGAACAAACTTGGTGGTACTACAGAAGCATCTTATAGTGTATCTGTTCGGTAGAACAGTGTCGCTGTGCCCATCCAGGGCCATCAACATCACCAAACTAAGGGAGGCTGCACCCAACAAACCTTATAGAATTAAAAAATTAACCTCAGCTATTCCACACCACCACAGCAAGGCAAACTTGCAGCCGCAACTGCTGCCACCATACCTTTTATATATCACAAACCTTCATACCAAATCCAATGCCTTAAACAAATCTTCTATGAAAACTGCCAGATGTTTATTCAGATGCTCTAGATCAGTGCAATAAAGGTAATATTCCTTAAAGCAAAGTAAAGGATATGCGGCAACAAAACACTGTCATGAATTGTGGTCATAGCCCATTACCACACCAGGTACTGCCACATTGCGGTATTACACACTTCTCCTGTACCTCAGCAATATCCCCACTCTCCACACATTAAGTCATAAATAAAATGGCCAGCTGCATGGGTACAGCCATCTTGGTTTTCCTTCCTAGTCCTATCCCTGTACTGCACTCAAGCTCACCATATTCTTGCAGTTTATGGGCTTCCACAGCAGCCTATTTAAACTAGTTCCTGAGTACAGCACATTGCCAGAGAAACGCCTTCTTTTTGGGATAGTGCCCGACTTCAGTCATTCCTGTGCTGTTCATGTTACCTTTTGGTGTACTTTGGTGTTCAACTTCTACATCTCCAAGCCTTACCTGTGCTCAGTCTCCGCAAGCATCACTTCACTTGCCAGCCTTACCTGTGCTCAGTTTCCTCAAAAATCAGTTCACCTGCCAGCCTTACCTGTGCTCAGTCTCTGCAAGCATTGGTTCACTTGCCAACCTCACCATTGCTCTACTCAGCAGGCTTCTGCACACCTGCCAACATCCCTGTATTCTGTTCAGCCCTCAGCAGACATTTGCATTCCTCTCTGCACCACCTGGCTTCTATCTACTGTGGCTACCTCCAACAGTGTGACTCCAGCATCTAATACTTATCTGAACATTCAGTCCCTCTGGCTATTCTTCATTGAATATTCCTGTGGCTGTTTTCTCCTGTTCTGAGTATTCATATCAGGGCTTTTCCTGAGATTAATGAGCCTGGTTCCAGGGCTATGGTGAGTTGAGGTTTCCAGGTTTGCTTTGCTGGTTCAGTTGGGAGCCTGGGGTATTGTACCTTTAATCTCTGCCCTGAGTTCCGGGTTCTGATTCCACTTCAAGACTTTTGTGCTGTAGTGTGGGTTCCAGGGCAATCCAGTCTCTGTAGTTGCTCATTCTGAGTTCTCTAATCTTGACACTGGATCTGAGTTTGGAGTGTCTTAATTCCAGGTTTGGTACTTACAGCTCTGAGTCTCTATAGTAATGTTCATCTGAGTTCCCAGTAGTTGGTTACAGTATAGAGTCCCTGTCACCAGGGCTGAGTTCCATATGATTAGTTCTAGGCCCTCGTGGCTGGGAATACAGTTCTGTATCCTGGTGCAGAGTCCAGGCCTGAGTTTCCATCTCATACTACCAAACTAGCCAAGGACACTCTAGCATCTCAGAGTACAAGCATTCCTACCCCATGAGCAGACAACGTATCAATTCTCACAGTTTCATCCACACTTCTTCTTCAGTTGGTCCCCAGGGTCCCAAAGTGAATCTCAAACCATCGATACCTGTGACATTACTCCAAATTTATTCCTAGCTTGGTCCATGCACATTCCACCTTTACGACACCACCAAACTCTCCTGGGTACAATGGCTGACCATACAACTCTACAGAAAGGCCACAGATGCCTGATTCTGGTTCAGTCTTTAGCAATGGATGTCCACAGATCTAATGATGTCCTCTTACCTAAGGTGTTACCACCTAAATTTACTGCTATATCTTTGTGTTACCCAAACCTACACACTGCTTCCCGCAATTTCTCCTACAGTGATATTCAATGCATTTTACGAACACCCATTTATCTAAAATCATACACAGCAGGAAAAATAACATAACCGTAGGCCAAAGGGGATCTTGATGCCCAAAATATGAATGTCCAACCACCAAAATGGACTTCTTGTCAAATGCACCTGAAACAAAAGAAGGACAATAGAATAAAACTACAATAACCAACAACCGCTGAAGAAAAGATAAAATAAAATGTAAAAAAAAGGAGGGGTAACCAGGTGAAAAAAGTATTAAAAAAAACACATATCTTTTTTTTTTTTTTTTATTATTTCTATCTAAATATAATCAGGCACCCATTGTAATAAAGAAGTAAAAATCCCTCAAAGGGTCCTGCTAATAACAGTAATGATTGGCCAAAGCTCCATGGTCACTTAGCACCAAAAACTGCTGCACAGGCCCTTACCGGATGCATGTAACATTTATAACAGCTTGATTTTCACTATCTGCGGATCTCTATCTCATCTGATGTGAAACCCGCCACAACGGCAGACTTGGCAGTGCCAGTATAGAATGAATGGGTGCTAGTTAAAGCCGGAGACAACCACAGCAATTTTGCACATTACTTCAAAACCATGGGAAACTATAAGCTGGTCATTCAGGAGAAATTTGTATGAATCAATAAGGCCTGCGATGATATGGTCCATTGTTTTAGCTACAGTATGCAGCATAGGGCCACCATCAGGGGGGGACTGGAGAGAGAGGGGGCCCAGGTGGCATGTGTGAGAAAGAGCATCGGCGCTGCAGCATTTGAACTATAGAGCAGGCCATAAGCCAATCACAGCGCACGGAACAGCAGCCAATCAGGAGCAGCTGCTTCTGATTGGCTGCTGTTCCGTGAGCTGTGATTGGCTCACTGCGGGCTCCATAGTTTAAATGCCGCAGCAACTATTCTCTTTCTCCCTGCCTGCTGCCAGGGGCATTCCTTGCCACTGCCACCTGGGCCCCTCTTTCTCAGGTATGTTGACCCTGCCTTGTGCCCCCTCTTGAGTCCAGCCATCCCTCCCTGCACTGTGCCCCCAGGCCAGCCAGCCTGCCTTCCCTGACTGGCCCCCCAGTCCAGCCAACCATCCTACCTTCCCTGCACTGTCCTCCACAGTCTAGCCAGCCTTCTCTGCAATGTCCCACCAGTACAGCCAGCCTTCCCTGTGCGCCCCAATCCAGCCAGCCAGCCTACCTTCCCTGCCCAACCCTCCACCCCCCAGTCCAGCCAGCCTGCCTTCCCTTCCCTTCTCCCAGTCCAGTCAGCCTTCTTTCCCTGCCCCCCCCAGTCCAGCCAGCCTTCTAGTCCAGACAGCTTGCCTTCCCTTCCCCTCCCCAGTTCAGCTAGCTTTCCCTGTGCCCCCTCTTCCCTTCGAGTCCAGCCAGTCTTCTCTGCGGCACCCCCATGTTCAGCCAGCCAACCTGCCTGCCTTCTCTGCCCTGACTTTCCTCTACCCTAGTCCAGCTGGCCTTCCCTACCCTTTGCCCTCCCCAGACCAACTAGCCTTCCCTGCCCTTTGCCACCCCTGTCCACTCTTCCCAGCCCATTGCCCCTGCTTGTCCAGCCTTCCCTGCCCTGTGTCCCCATTAATGTCTAGCCTTGTGCCACCTCTCCACCATGTCTAACCATCCCTGGTTTATGCACCAATTGATGCACCACCCCTGAAGTAGCTCCACCCACATTATTCACAGCTTCACCCAAGTCTGCCCTATACCCCGGGGGGCCCTGCCTAATTTGTCAGTACCGGTCCTCACAATTTCTGATGGCAGCCCTGTGCCTGTGCAAGAGTCACCAAGCAGATCTGGTGATTGGAATGTGCCAATAACAGTAACCACCAACCACGTTCCAGCTGATCGGTCTTGAAGTGATGGATATGGAGAAATAAATACCTTTTCTTGCACCAATACATCCCAAAAAAGCAATGGCACATAAGACAAAGCTGTAAAGTCACTAACTTGCAAGGCCCATGAAAAACTGTGGAAATGCAAAGCTAAAAACTTCATAAGGGGAAATGCAAATGGAAACCAGTTCATCAAGCAAAGATGAGAACATCAATGGGCCAACAACCATTGACCTTCGCTAGAACAACTCTTACCCAACCTTTCAAAGTTTTAGAAATCAGAAAGGATTTGGTTTAATGGGCCAACCATAGAGGAGAGAAAGTAATGAAATCCCATACACGGGAGTACATCTTTTAAACAAAGGAATACATTAACTTCTGACCAGACTTACTGGTCGCTGCTCTAGCCTTGTGTAAATTATTCAGTTCATCCCAAATGGATTGATACAATTGAAGTCTACTGGGGATGAGGGCAAGTTGAGCCAGTCCCTTCATGTTGGCCTGATGACCTGCCAAAAATAAAGGGGGCAATTGCATTAGCATGTGGCGCAAGCTTCCTAAATCTAATTCAATTAAAGCATTCTCCATTGATTTCGTGACACCTTGGACATGACATGGTTGGAAGGAAACATTTAAATAAAGGCAGTTAAGGACTGCAGATGCATGGTCAGCAATCTGAAAGACCATGCCAACCAGGGAAATAATGAGACTGGCTATGGGGGGCTGCTCTCCTACGATCCTTGCCTACTCTTAACAGTTACGCTTGGCGTGTCTGGTAATCAGGTCCCTACTTGAGCTCAATGACTTGCTAGTAGAGGTCACAGATATAGTCTCAGAGCCCTGACTTCACAAGGCAATGGGGGTCTCATCTGACATTGAGGGAGAGCCTAGTTCAATATTGTTTCTGGCAGATTGTAGCATATTGAGAAAAGAAGCCATGCCCAGATCTAAGGGTGGAGCAGAAGAGTTGAAAGAACCAGGAGCGCCCTCAGAAAAGTGAAAAGAGACAGTAGCAGGGAAATCAGAAAGCGGAGAGGGGACCAATAGTGAGCCCATACCTACCTCACACAATACTTTCTCATCCATCTAGTTGACTAACTGCAGGGATAGAAGCAGTAGTAGCAACAACAGCAGAGACAACAGTGGGACAAACCAGTGAGCTCACACTAATAGACAGCAGGGTAATGGGTTGACCCAACAGTAGGGGGTTAAGCAAACCCATTAATGCCATTAAAGCGCTGCCATAAGACACAGGATCCTGACCCACAGAAACACACTGGGATGTTCACAGGTGCCATCATGACAACCCCTGAGTCCTTTGCAGCTAAACCCACAAACATGACAGGCCCCTTTTGAGTGCATACCACCATGGGCTCTAAATTATGGGGAGAAGCACTGCTGTGCCCAGCACAACACTTCTTAACCCCTGCCCTCAATAGAAAACTGGACCCAGCAATAGCAATAGAGGGTATGCTACCAGTTCTGCCCTCATTACAGGGACCGAACTAAATCACTATATCAGTAAGGGAGTGTTCAGCAAATGCAGACCAGCATGTAAACATCTATATGCATTTTAGGAGGCTCCTTTTTAAACCTACTATAGGGCAGGTGCAAATACACACTAATGATGATGTCTTTAGTAAACCAGGTGCACATGTTGCCAATGAAGAGGCGTATTCATCACGACATACATACAGCTCTGCATATGTAGGGAAATAGGATATTTTTCTAGCACCTAATGTACATCTAATTTACTTCCAACTCTGCATTGGCTCCCTGGTTCCTACAAGCAGTACATGGCATAATGATCTATACTGTATTGCTGTACATGGACATTTTTATCTCTTTGATATTGCAGCTAGTCTTTATTACACATCCCTTGTGCTACTCTGTGCTTTTATAAAACATTATTCTGACCTTGGGATGTAAGAGCTGTCCGTGTCTGAACTAATGTGCATCCGTCTGTCTGACAAATGTATAATTTATACTACAGTAGTATTATGCAGTCTGAAGGCTATTAATAATAATACTAATATGGGGATGTACTGTAATACTCTATGTAAATCCATCACATTACAAGATGTACATCAAATGATCATACATAATAAAATAAATGAGCAAATAACACACTAGAAGTGAACAAACAGAAGCTGCTTCCTCTCATATTAAATCAATACAGTGTGACAATAGCAACACACTCAAACAGTAGGACCAACAATAACTCATGTGTGACTGCTACATTGACGTTCCAAACCATAACTTATATAACAGAAGATTATTGTGGGATATGAACATGTATTTACCATTCTGACTTATATACTGTAGAAAAAAGCATTAATTACTGTATGAAGCCATCGCTTGTCACTAATGTGGCTAAAGGTTCACTGTGAGGGGATGTAGTTAATAGACCAGCGGAATCAATGCCGCCGCTCAAAAATCCGAATAAGACCTGCCTGACAGGGTAATTAAGATAGGCGTTGAAATGCCGATGCCTATCTTAATCCTGACGCCGGAAGACCAACCCCTGCCATCCGATCATCCTCTGCCGGGTAAGTACACCACTTAGCCCGGGGCTGTTGAGCTGCCGGTATTTCAATCCCATTCCCACTGTGAGCACTATATCAATATTTGACTACTAAATTTGAAATATATTTATTAACAGTTATTTATATAATGCACACATATAATGCAGCACTTTACATAGAATATTTCAGTTGTTCACATCAGGTCATGCCCTGTTGAAGCTTACATCTATTTTTCTTATAACATGGACACACATATACACACTTACAGTTCATTTTTATTATTTTGTTAGAAGCCAAATAACCTACCAGTATGATTCTTGTGGTGTGGGAGAAAACAAAAGCAGACAGAGTAAACCCACGTAAGCATGGGGGAGCAAACTGCACACATACTGTATAATGCGTTCGACAGGAATTGAACTCATGACATCAGGGCTGTGAGGAACTAATGCTAACCCATATTTGTATGAAAGTTCTTAAAAACATGTACAGTATAGGGTAAATAATACTATTATATGATCATCAATATTATTCCAATTCTAAAAAAAAATAATATTTTTAAATAACTAATAATAATGGGGCTGATGCAGAGATGGGCAAAAATGTGCACCAAATCACAGACACAATTTGTGCTCATAAAAATGCTGCAAATTTTACTATCTTAAGATGAGTAACAATTGTCAACAGTTGCGCATGCGCACGATTTTTGCCAGACACACATCATGTACTTTTATGCCCCACTTGCACCCATGGTTTTACCCAGTAATTTTATTTGTAACAAATATATTTTATAGTAGCCATCCTAGCCAACTGCTCCATGCTCCTCATTTGCTCTCCCTCTGCTGTGTGTTACTGTCTGCCACTCCCCTTTAAATTGTAAGCTCTCACGAGCAGGGCCCTCTTGTTTTTCCTTTCCTCACTTATACCATCACAGTCCTCCTGCTTATTTGAGTATTATGATTGCTGATGCAGCAATGTTTATAAACCTTGTCCATGCCCTGCAATATTTTATACTATAAGTCACTTTTTTCTTGTTTTGCTCTTACTGTTACTGTTTATGTACTTTGTAAGGTGATGTGGACCCCTTGTGACGCCATATAAATAATACTGTAATAGTAGTAATAAAACCTCTCTAATACCTCTGTAACAAACAGAAACAGCTCCCAGCCTTGTATATGAAAAAAGAAATGTTTTGCTACATCACGCACAGAACAGCATAACATCATATTTACCTACTCTCCCGGAATGGCTGGGAGGCTCCCGAAAATTGGATGGTGCACCCGGCCACTCGAAAAAAGTGGGAGTCTCCCGTACCCCCATCCACCCACCTACGGCTCCCTCTACACCTGCTCACACCTCCCTGCGCCCCCTCCTCCACCCACTCACACCCCCCACCGGTTTCCCACTTGCAGAGCACAAGTGGGGAAAGCACTCTCGGCAACAGCCAAATCTATCAATCACTACACATCGGGCTTAGATGGGCGCATTCTGCCCTTTCATCATAATCCACTTGAGGTATCCATCTCCCCTCCCAATGAGACAAATCGCAGAAATATGCGAGTCTGGAGGTACAGTAAGTGCAGAATACAGCCACACTTACTCGTGGGGCGAGAACATCGCTCCTAATTGGATTGACCCCTTAGTGTTTAAATGCTTTCTGTCACTCAGGGAAATTGTTAAAGCACCTATGCACCTCAATGGTGGTCAGAAAGATATAATGTCATCAATGGAATAACAGCTTTGTATAGCATGGAGTGGGGTTACGATGATGCATTTGTGGTGCCATGCCGACCTGGCTGTGCCACCCCCCCATGCTCTACCCACCAGGCTGATCCGGAGGGGACAGCCAGAATGTTGGCAAGTATTAATCTAATATTCCCACAATAAGTAAATACCTGTCTGCATTACTGGACTGAAGACAGTGTGACGGCCTGGGGCTCACAGCTCAGTCTGGGTCAGGGGGTTGAGGCTGCATTAGTAGCAGCAGACCAGGACAAGCCCCAGTATGTGACATCCTCCATACTCAGCCAGGTGCTTAAGAGGAAACAGACAGCCATGATGGTGTTAATTAATATAACCTATTAACAGTACCCTAAATTCAAAATGATTAGAGAATGCCTCTCAGTGTGCATAATCACTCGTTGATTACGCAGACGGGCCAATGCCTCAACAAGTGAAAAGTGTTCTTCATTGATGATACATTATGACATGAAAATAGACATTGTGCATGTACAGATCAGTATTATATTTTACACATTTCTATCATTGCAATGTTTATCTCCTTTATTCTCAGATTGTACACAGAACCACCATTTATTTTCTTCAACTTGTCGCGCACACTTGTTTTTTCTTCACTCCATTAACTTGAAATCTTTTTTGTCCCTTTGCTGTGCTTCCTCGTGTTCCTCAAATATGACCATTTTAGCTGTGCAGAGGATATGATCAATCCCAGAGTAAAAATAGAGTATTTCTGTGCTTGTATCCACCCCATAAAAAAAAAATATATATAAATATATATATATATATATATATATATACACTGAATTTATATGCAGATTTGTCCTTCTTAAATTGTAACCTGGTTTAGGGAATTAACTAGCAAAAATCCTCATTATCCTATCCAAGTATTTAGTGCCATTGCACATAGAGCAACCAGTTATTGTGCTACACCCATTGCCAACTTCATTAATTGCATAAACACCACTTACAGTACAATTGCATACTTACTGTACTGTATAGGGCCGACTGCAAACAATCAGTTCTTGTTTTTCCCTCAATACAACTTCTATGAGCTCATGCTGTAGTATAACATTTCTCATCAAAACTCCCCTTTTTCAGTGTAAGGTTTAGATTTCAGTTTGAATGGGCATTTGGCCTTTTTAACCATGGGCCGTATTCAATTAGAAGCGAAAAGTCTGTTGCCGAACTTTTCCCCGTCATCGCTGGTTTTGGGTGCGAAAAAGTATTGTGCTCGTGCCGCTTATCCCCGTATTCAATAACAAATCGGCGAAAAAGGGAGCTGGCAGAACTGAAATCGGCGAAAAGTTCTGTCAGTTTTGGGGAAATCAGCCTGACACCCCCCAAAAGATGCACTGACATGGGGGATCACTATGGGTACCCCCGAATAGCCCTGCTAAAGGTATTTGGGGTTTTTAAATGGTCTCAATAGGCGCTATTTAGCGTCTTTCAGCAAGTGGTGTAGAATAGCATTTTGCAAATTTTTGGGGGTGAAATAAGTATTTCCATCAAATTTGGGGTACATGAAAATGGGTGCAAGCATATTTGCTAAAGTCAAGCATTGAAAAGTGCCAAAAAAGTACCTTCGGCCAACACCTGCAATCAAAAATACACCTCCCCTAAACTTGCAGACCCACCCCCCAAAGGCTATTTTGCTAGTTTTTGAATTTGTACCCCCACTTTGATTTTTTTCGCCCATGTTTTCAAAGTGCTTTTTTGGGGTGTCCCTTGTTGGAGTTTTTTGCATTTTTTTATGCAGTTAGCGTCAGGGGGGGGGGGGTGTCCAAAGGGTGCAGGGTGGTTCCCGCAACATTGCACTCCAAAACCCCAATTCTGCACTTTTTTCCGCCGGGTATTCATAGAGCGAAACTTTTTCGCCTACTACATTGCATTGCGTTATCGTGCCGGCGAAAAGACGCTACAATTGAATATGGGGATAAGTTGAAACCGGCGAAAATGACGTCATCGGCGAAAAAGTATCGACGAAACTCACTTTTCGCTTCTAATTGAATATGGCCCCGTATCAGATAGGACATGGCTTGGACAGATAGGGTGTTGCCTAAAATGCTTATATTTTACAATGTTGGTGCATATGAGAAAGCACCAGTTGTTGCATTAATTTGTTCTGTACAGTACTGTAACTGCCAGTGTTGGCTCTATCAAATGGCACATTGTGTCCATTGCTTTTTTTCAGTAGCTAAGAGGTGAGTATTTCCTAGCTCTCACTGTACATGGAACCAATGTCAGTTTTTATTTTCCACTGATTATCAAGGTCAGTAAGACTTCCCAAGTCTTATCACATTCTCCATCACAGCTTCTTTCCATTCCTGCAGTTGTCAGACTACAGATCACAGTTGTAGAGGAAGCACTGATAGCTTTAGCCGTACAGCACCTTGAATTTCCCACATAATCTATATCTCTCCCATGTTGTTTGACAGTTTTGTGGATTGTTTTGACCAATCAATACACATTACTGGCTGTTATTTTGTCAGCTCCCTCTGCAGTTATGGAGCGTCTGCATTGCCTGACCAGTAGATCCCAGTGCACTAGTGTATTCATCTTTCTCCCTGTTACATGTAGAACTAATGGACCTTTGCCAAGCCACCTGTCAGAGATTGACTCCTTTACATGCTTGTACTTTTCACATTCTTGTAAGTAAAACTTTTAACCATGTTCTGTATCTAACATAAAAACAGTAAATCAATGTTCTAACCTTTACTGGCTGCTGGAAAAGATTTAAGTTGAAAGCTTTTAAGAATACTTACTTCAAACATACTATCTTGCCTTTAAACTTGACAGTTAAATCTACTCCGCTAATAACAGAGTATCACTTTCATTTTTTAAGTTTCCATGCTTCAGTAGCTAAGACAGTACAATGCTATATGGCTGATTGTAATACCCTACTGCCTGCTTTTATGTTGTACATATTTAGGGGGGAACTCAATTTTTGGAGGGGCATCTTAACTAATGGGTGTCTATCGGAGAAATTCAATTGTTTCTCCGATAGACGTCATTTAGTGTTTAACGCACCCAGAACCACCGGGTTTAGCTGTGCAAAGCGGCTGAAGCCAACTAAACTCCTGGTTTCAGCGTCTAAAGTCCGGATTTGGGTGCCCAAACTACGGACTTTGCACACATTTTTCTCGCACCTCAGGAGGCTGCGAGAAAAAAATGTCTGCCGCAGCTAATGGTCATCTGATCGGAGCAACAATTGAATTGCTCCGATAGACGCCCATTACTTAAGACGCCCAAAAAAAGCAATTGAATTCCTCCCCTAATGTTGTAGCACAACAGTGATTTTCTCTTTATGGGGCCTGTTTATTATTGTATTTTGCCCCATTAAACTTTAGTTCCCACAGGCTCTGATGGTTCTCCACCATTGAAGGCATAGAGTGAGCAATAATTTTTTGTCCCCAGAAGAGAGAGCATGCTCTTAGCCCCGCCCCATCATACCACTCAGCGCTACCTCCTCCCTGATTGGACCACCATGTCACAGTGCTGCAATGCCCATCGATGGTTTAAACCATCAAGGATACCCATTGACAGTTTTGTGTCACTTATGCTAAGCACTGATGGGACCATAGATAGTATGATTAACCCTTCAATGGCCATCCCTACTCTGAAGTGTTTAAATTTAACTAATTGTTGTATCGTGCTATTTTTCTTGCTCCCTCACACCAGATTGACACGTTAGAAAGAAAAAGCTGCACAATGTGAGTTACAAGCAATTGGCGGATTGATATACGCAAAAATGCCAGTGACACCACAACAAGCCGATTGATATACTGTATTGTGGTTTGCAGATTAAGCTTTATGTCCTATATCTAGTTAGGGCACTGTCCTAATTATGTGACTTTAATAATAATGGACATGAGCTCTACATTGTGTTACCAATAGAAATTAAGGGTCTGTATTATAAAATCACCAGAGATCTGGGTTCTGCTTTGTAAAGTCATCAGCGTTATGGAGTTTGCATTGTGTAACTGAGTTTTCGGGGTCTGCGGTGTTTATTAGTTTCCAGAATACGGTTTGCATTTAGTAGTTGTCATTAGTATGCTCTGTGCTTTATATACTGTAGCGTTCAATAGGATAAATTCTGTATGATATATTGATCACTTAAATAATATCTTTATTGTATATTGGTCACTAAGGGTAAGATTCAATTATCTGCGATGTGGCTCCGCAATGTTCAGCTGCACACATCATGCAGAATATTGTAGCCCAACAGTGCTAATTTTGTTACACACCTCTATGGTGCGTGAGAGAAAATTAGCCATGTTTATGGCTGTAATGCACCTTTGTCCATCCATTCTGACAGTCAACTCGAAGAAAAAGTTGAATCTCTCCCTATTGTATGTCAGTCACTAGTAAACTCTCTGTATTGTGTTGCGCCCACTAGTATGATCTCTGTATTGTCTGTGTCAGTATGTACTGCATTAAATATTGGTTGTGTAATAATATGGTCTCTTAGAAAAATCCATAAAATTTTTTGCTGTAGTATTAAAAATACCCACTATTTTACCTAGCCACACGACTATTAGGGCAAGATAGGTTCAAAAAAAAGAATGATTCTGCTTTTGCAACTAAAAATATATTTAAGATATGGGTCGTGTCAGAAGAGCATATTGTGGACAATTATTGTAACTGGTCTAACAGAACAGAAGCTTCATTATTTCACACATACTTTTGTCAAACTGAAATACACCAAAATGTACAGTTGGATAATTTGTAAAAGAACTTGTTAAATGTGCCATAAGTACATGTTCTCAGCAGACCATGCTTAGATTCTAAGTACATGATTGAATCATCAGTGATTTCAGGAACTGTGAAACTGTAGCTTGAAATTTGCACTAGTGACTGAAGAGTTATTTTACCTATAATACATACAGTATTGTGTTCAGGTATAAAGTATACTTTATGAAATAGATCTAGTTTTACTTCGTCATTGTAATTCTGAATTCTTGCTTGAGGTTGACAGCAGGATACTTGATGAAGTCTAACAATCCAGGTTTCTTAAGCACTTTCAAAAATGCAATTTACATATGTCCTTTACTGTCAGGCGGTAGGATTAATACTCCTTTGTGTGACACTGTTGCTATAGGCCTAAAAATAGAGCTAGCAAATTTAGGTCACAAGTCCCAAAAAGAATGAGGTCAGCACTCCCATAATAAGGCAGTGGTGCCAAAAATTAGTACGCACTTTTGTAAACTTTGATTTAAAATATCAAAGTCAACTAAAATAAAAGGACTGAAATAAAGATTTTTGCTTTGAGACAAGTGACCTATGAAAAGGTATTACAGTGTTTCAGCATAATTATTCAATATCATAACTTTATTATGTATAACGAAATGGAGATGTATTGCATGCTTTTCGATTACTTGACTGCCAAACAAAGCCCCCTCCCATTCACAAATCTCAAAATCCTTTAAAATCCCAAATCAAAGGTCACATCTATTTTCTTATTATACTTTTCATTTTAGATTATTTTGTGTGTTAGGTATCAGTTATATTTATGAATATTTTTCACATTACAGACCAGCATCTAATTAGACACATATTGTTAGGCACTGGAGGTCTATGAAAGAGGCTAGGCATTCTAAATTCATGGTTAAATGTAGATCTTGATGCATTCACAAACAAGAATAACATAGTAAGTGATTTAAATTATGCTGCATTAAACAGAAAGTAATGGAAGCAAAATTAAAAACTGTGGCCCTCATTCAGAGCCGTACGCTCTGAGCAGAGCGCACGCTCTGAATGAGGGCCGCCCTCCATGAAAATGGAGCGTCCTCCTGGACGCTCGTATAGCTGTGGGTCACCACCCACAGGCTATACGAGCATGCAGTTTGATGGCCGCGATGGTCGTGACCATCGCGACCATCGAAACTGCGAGCCGGAGCCTGCGGTTGAGGTTTTCAACCGCAAGCTCCGGAGTGATTTTGGCTCTATCAGAGCCAAAATCACTCCCACTGACATCACTAGTGATGTCAGTGGGCCGGCTTCTGAAGGGAGGCGTTCCCGTGGGAACGCCCCCGTCAGGGAGGCACGCCCCCGGCACGCCTACCAAAGGGGGCGTGCTGTCAAACATCGACAGCACGCCCCCTTTGATCAGACACAACGAGCGAAGGACTTTCCTTCGCTCGTCGCGTCTGGCGCATGCGCACGACAGAGCTCCCGCCGTCGTGCGCATGCTCAGTGCACACCATCGACCCACTTGCGAGCGGACAGCCGCTTGCGAGTGGGTCTGAATCAGGCCCTGTATCCTTACTATATGTAATGGTTTATTTGTTATTTAGTTAGTAAGATTGAAAAAACACACCGGTCCATAAATTCAACCTTTAATTGTGTTGACCAAGAGGACAGCCCCACTGGCTGATCCTGATAATATTAAATAAATACATTCACTGAGTCAATTCGCCATAATATCCTCTATTGCCTATAGCTACAGGGGATTTAGTTTAAATCCTGTCTGTTGGGATGCCGGCGCTCACAATACTGGCATCGGTATTCTGATGGTAAGTAGTCGGGTTAGGGGGAGGTCTATAGTTAGGCACTAGGGGGCGGTTTAGGGTTAGGCACTAGGGGGGAGGGTTAGCTTCAGGCTGTTGGGGGGGTAGGATTAGTGTTATGGGTAGAGGTACTATAGGATTAGGATACTTACCAATGGGTGTCATTATCATAACCCTGTCGGAAAGCCGGTGTGGGGACTCTGGCCGCCAAGATCCCGAGCAACAGCATCCTGTACCCAACCCAGCTACAGGTGCCATTTCTTGTTAGAAAGCCAACCAAAAGTATTTTTTAAATACACTTGGTGAATTTGCTAACTTCATACCATGTGCTAAAGGGTTCCACATCTTAATGTCCCCTTCCTAATATATGCTGAAGTTGAAGCCTCCATTTGTAGTGGATGGCTCCTTGTTCCCTATATGGTATTTGGCATAAAAGGTTGTAGAGAAACCTATTTACTCCCCTACTAAGGATCCTTTTTATCCATAGCTCAGCTTTCTATCAGCTAGTATTCCATCTGATTTGTTTTCTTATTCCATTTAATCAGAGCCCGCAGAAGCTCTGACTGCCCATGTGCCTCCCAAATGATGAGCCTCTGATTGAGGGAAGTGCTCTCCAGCACTTTCTTCTCCTCTGCTGTGAAGTGAAGTTTGGATGATATCACCAGCTGGCATGTGCGCATGCCCACTATGTAGAGCGCCGCAGTACTGCACGGACGTGCATTACTTAACTCCTGCTAGAGACCTGTGATTGCTGCTGCCATAGCCACCATTAATGTCACCGAAGTTAGCTCTATGCTTACTGTGTATATCGCTGTCACCGCTGTTAGCTCTGTGTACACTGCTGCTACCACAAAAAAATCCAGCCTGGTTTAGGACATCTGTTTGGAGTAACCTCTATTTCACATTACTCCAATACTGTAGGTTATACTAATAGGTTATGAGCAGTGGCATAACGTGGGCAAGACGAGAAGTGCACGTGTGCCACCGGCCAGGGCAGCGTATCTGGAAGTCATATTTACATTTGAAAATACAGTCATAGTTCAGACTTGAACCTGTCACTTCACGCTTTGCAGTCATACAGCTTACCAATGTATTCACCTGCTATTACAAGGGAATACTGTGAAATCTAACTATATGAAGCTACTTCACGGTCTTATTAATCTAAATTACAGTCATACCTAGGGACTCAAACTTAGTACCTCATACTTTGCAGTCAGTCACCTTACCAATTAAACCATTTGCTACTACCATTGAAAGCCTGTGAATTCTAACTATATCAAGCTAGTTCACATTCTCCTTAATTTAAAGCACAGTCATACCTTGGATTCAAACTAAAATGGAAAGGAATGTTCCCAGAGTGACGAGAAACGGTGTTTTTATGATGACATGCCCCCATTTTCTAGTGGCCACTCCCATTTTTGGCGCACACAGTTGAGGGGGCACCATTTTTCATCTTGCCCTGTGTGCCAAAGACCCTAGTTATGCCTCTGGTTATGAGCCCCGTACCCCACGTGTGAAGTACATAGAAAGGTTCTGTATTTGGATCAGCAGACAAAATGCACATTGCAGTAACCAGCATGAGCTTTGTAAAATTGAGAGGCTCAGAGAATGACACCACCTACAAATCTGCAATAAAAATGCAGCTAATGTGAGAAAAGTTGTGAAAATGATCCAGATGACAATCCAAACATGTGAATGAGGAGGATAATCCTGAAGTGTAGACTATATATTACCAAACTGAGGGCCTGATTCAGACCCGCTCGCAAGCAGGTCAATGGTGCCCAAGTGCGCATGCGCACGATGGAGGCGCCTCCGTCGTGCGCATGCAACGAGACCTGAATAACGATGCCTCCTTTGGTGTGCGTGCCAGGGGCGTGGCTGCCCAGATGGAGGCGTTCCCATGGGAACGCCTACCGTCTGGGTCCGCCCCCACTGACATCACTAGTGATGTCAGTGGGAGTGCTTTGGCTCTGATAGAGCCAAAAGCACTCCTGGACTTGCGGCAGCGAGACCCTACCGCAGGGACTCATCGCAAGCCCGATGATCGCGATGGTCTTGACCATCGCGACCATCATTTTGGCTCTGTGTACACAGCTATGTGAGCGGCCAGGAGGCCGCTCCAAAAAGGAGCAGGAATGGCCCTGATTCAGAGCGAGCGCTCTGTCAGAGCGTCCGGCTCTGAATCAGGGCCTGAGTGCATGCAGAGATATGAATGAGGTCATTGACAAGATGTTGTCCATATCTCAGCAAATGACAACTGTGGGATTCCAGTTGGATGACAAGGACATTGCAATGGAGAGGCTGCAAAACCTGATGCCTGAATTTGATATCTTAGTATTGGCATTGGAATCCTGAGAAACTGATTTACCAATGGAGATCACGTGCGATAATCTGCTGCAGTTTCAAGAATGCATTACAAATGCTGAAAATCTGCTTTACTCACAAAGGATACTAAATCTAAAAGGCCAAAGTACAAGTGTTTCATATGTAACAAAATTGGACATAAAGTCTCTGAATACATAATGAGATGATAATGTGGTGAACTGAGCTCAACAAACTATGCTGGGGGTTTTGAGGGTTGAGGAGAGGAAGGGGGTTGTTAGGAGGATAGTTGGGTGGGGGTGATGGGTTTGGAATGGGGAGGAGTGAGAAGAGGGTGGGTTAGGGATGTGTGTGTGGGGGGGGAGCAGAGTGCTGCATCATCTACAAGAGTGCCTGATCCTATGTGAAACGAGAACTGAATATGGGGGTCGGGTGCACTCTCTTATATGTGTAGGACAAGGTTTTGTGGTACGTGTGTTAAATAAGAGACAGACAACAATGTTGGGGACCAAACCATTTGAGTAGACACAGTGCTGCTCCAAAACGGTCTTGGGATGATGTGGAAGGGGGTGGGGTTGGGGGTTGCTGAGGGTAGCCGTCTATAATGGTTTACTGACTGGCTCAGGAGGGTAGGTGTGTAAACTCTTGCAGGGAGCTCCATGTGGCTCTGACTGGCAGGTATTTGCTGCTGGACCTTTGGTCAACAGTCTTGTGAGCAGTCTGGGTATCTTTGATGCCAGTATAGTCTCTGATGTGTTCTGGTGTCGGTGGCATCCCGCAAGGTTGTGGGTAGAAAGTTCAATAATTCTGTTAATGGTGTTACCAGCACCCCTTTAAGCTCTTTTAGTATCCTTGGATGTATCCCATCTGGCCCCATTGATTTATCCACTTTCAGTTTTGAGAGTTCTGTTAGGATCTTCTCCTCTGTAAATGTGCTTGTTCTAACCTCATTTTTCTGATTACACCTGCAACTTAACTGTGGCCCCTTTCCCTCTCTTACAGTAGTTAATACTGAACAAAAATAATTAAGTTGATCAGCTATTACATTGTCTCACTCATCAAGACTCCCTCTTTCTGTCTTTAGTCTTTGTATTCCACCTTTTGTTTTTCTCCTTTCACTTATATACTTAAAAAAACGTTTTGACCCCTTTACCCACTGACTGTGCCATTTTCTCTTCAGCTTTTGCCTTTGCACATCTGATTACGCTCTTAGCCTCCTTCTGTTTTACAAGATACTGCTCTTTGTCTTCATTATTTGCGTCTGCTTGTATTTCCTAAAGGCCATCTTTTTTGCTTTCACAATACTTGCTACCTCTTTCCCAAACCACACAGGCTTCCTTTTCCTTGTGGTTTTCGTAACACTTTTGATACAAAGGTCTGTTGCCTTTAATATTGCACTTTTTAAATTTTCCCACCTCCCCTGCACTCCTTTCAAGTTCTTCCACTCTGCCAAAGATTCGGTTACACATCTTCCCATCCCTGCAAAATCAGCCTTCCTAAAATCTAACACCTTTGTATTTGTATGGGGTGAGTCAGTATCTGTCTTTATTCTGAACCATACTGCTTGATAATCACTGGATCCCAGGTTTTCACACATTTTTACATCAGATATTCTGTCTCCATTTGTAAGTATTAAATCTAATATTGCGTCTTTCCGAGTGGGCTCCCTCACCAATTGCTGGAGGGAGGCTCCCTGCAATGAATTCAGGATTTCCCTACTTCTAGTGGAACTTGCCACAGGCACCTCCCAGTTTATTTCGGGTAGATTAAAATCTCCCATGATTATAACCTCTCCTTTTAATGCCATTTTAGGGATGTCCTGCAATAGTTTATTGTCCAGTTCCTCTTCCTGACCTGGTGGTCTATAGATCACCCCAATACGAAGAATCACTTTCTACCCTGTTTCTATAGTCACTCTGTATTTTCTTCAATACTATGTATTAACGTAGTATTTATGCTTTGCTGGATCTAAAGTCATTAAAGTATATTATGCTTGGCTACTGCCAGGAAAGTAATGGACGTGGTGTTCCATGAAACAGCGCCACCTAGTTTAAAGCTGGAACAAGATCCGCAACACAAGTTTATTATGCTGGACATGCCGACAGCTGGAAGCATGTAATGCCACGTATCCACTAGGCGGTTAAACAGGGTGATTGAACGATAATGATATCGTTATCATTCAATCGCTTGTTATCGCCTGCAAATCGGGCATTAAAAAGTAAAAAACAACCAGCGAAGCATGTGTCCGCTGGTCATTTTTGACATCTATTATCGCAAGTACGTGCTTGTCAACCTGACGATCACGTCACGTTCCGCATGTACGGGGATGATGGATGTGCCTACAACTGAATGACTGATTGTTCAGTGCAGGCAAATCACAGACATAGAAACGACAGCACGATTACAATGTTGTAATCGTGCTCTCGTTTCTATGTCTGTTAGCGGATACGCACCTTAAGAGTTAGAGACTGATAATGTAGATATCCAATCACATAGCAGGAGTTCTGTGAGAAGCAATAGAGGAAAAAACCCCTGGTGATATTATGAGTAGTTCGCAAATTTTGCTTTCTGTGAGCCTCAAAATATCCAAGAGGCAAAGTCAAGAAACAACGCAGAGAAATGGAAATCAGCAATAGATAAAGAAATGGTATAATTGGATGATGATATATTGACTGTTAAAAATAGGCAGAGTCACCGCAAAACAGCCAAGAACAAGTGGGTATCTTGTAAAAAGCTTGATACAAATGGAATTATTGCCCATTACAATGCCCACCTTGTTGCTAAAGTGTACGTATACACAAAAATCTACGATTCACCATGTGAAAAGCTTCTCACCGACATGAGGTGTACAACCCTACATTTTTGTACAGTACATTAGCTTTCACCTGCTATTTCATGACTGTTGGCCATTATGACTAAATCAGTAGCAAGTTAGTAGCGGACCAACACCGTACACCCTGCATCCATTCAAATTATTTATCTTGCAGCCAGCGTCATGTTGACTGAAGTCACCTGGAAAATGTCACCAATTTTTCTGAGATATTGCACTTATGCAGTTTACTCAGAGACTTCAACAGATGTGCCGATGTGAGGAGTGGTGCCTGCTCAGAGTCTGCACATGGACCACATCATGCCCTTTCAAGTGCAAACTTGCAAATTAAGAGAAACAGAAAACAGACAGCATAAGCAATGTCAGTGTACCCAAATCTGCCATAGAGACAAAAATGAGGTACTGTAAGTCAGCAATGTGACACATGTGAATGTATTGAAAGCAAGAAACCTGGTCACCTAAAGGTCGATTGCTAAGTTTAGAAAGCTAGAATAAATCAGATAAAGACACAAAGTAATTTACAGAAGACAAAAAGTGCTATAAAAGTTAATGACAACACTGACAACTTAAACAAAAGTGTGAAAGCATCATTAAAGCCTGCAAGGTGTATTGACTCTAGAGCCATAGGATGATTAAAAGTCTACCTCTCTCACCTTGACCTAAGTAAGATGTAATGTGTTACCATAGCTAATGGACCCTATTTAAATTGAAAAGGAATTGGCGGTGGTTACCTACACTGCCCAATCTCCACTACACTCAGAAGAAACATACCAGTAAATTATACCGTACTGTATGGTCCTAATTTTGAAATCATCTGTTGTTATTGAGGAATCTCAGAAAGCAAGACAATATAG
This sequence comes from Taudactylus pleione, assembly GCA_031769625.1. Lineage (NCBI taxonomy): Eukaryota > Metazoa > Chordata > Amphibia > Anura > Myobatrachidae > Taudactylus > Taudactylus pleione. The sequence goes on along the minus strand of JAUIMM010000916.1, from coordinate 2,540,635 downwards.
TCACGTTCAAGCATGGAAGCTGGACACTGCACTCGTCTGAAATACAAACCCAATGGCGTTTTTGTAAATTATACAATATTTAAACCACCTACAGTATAATGTTCAAATACAGCAGCGATTTTGACGACAAGTTCAAACTCGACACACAGCACCAGCTTTTTTTATGGAGGATTTATTAAACTGCAATATGTAGGGTGTAAAAAGTAAATCACTTCTGATGTTTGGCAATTTGTTGCAAGCTAAAAAATTCCACAAAAATGCTAATGTCATGGCACTGCTGGAGACAAGTGCGTGTCAATCCTATTGCAATGAAATGCTGGTATTGGACAAAAGCTTTTTTTTTTTTACTTGCCAATAATGGTATATTGTGTTGGGCCCAGCTTTATACTCTAGCTTGTAACTCCATGTACATATTTTACCATGCAGGCTACAAAACCTGAAGAAATAATTATGCACTTCCCTTCTGTAACCCTCCTTCAGTGTGTCACGTGGCTTTAGGTGGATTTGTAGTGATATACCTCCCATTGCCACAGGTTAGCTCTACAGGGTTTGGGCAATAACTGAGAAATGGGTACCGGTGCATGCAGGCTTTATAACAGTCACACATATAGACATAGGTATAACTCACTGGGCCTGATTCAGAGCGCTTGCTCTGAATCAGTGCCCTCCCTCTCTTTTTTAGAGCGGCCTCCTGACCTGACCACCCACAGCTATAGCGAGCAGTCAAAAAGACGGATGCAATGGTCAAGACCATCGGTCTTGCAACGAGACCCTTGTGGTCAGGGGCTGGCTGGCAACTTTTAGCCTGGGGGGCAAATGCATGCAGGCGGCCCTGCGTGCTACAGCGCCACCCCCCTCAGGAGAGGACACCCTTATGCAGGCCTCCAGTAGTGCCCCCAGTAGTGATCCCCCCTATGCAGTGCCCCTTGTGCCCCCAGTAGTAAGCCCCTTATATAGTGCCCCCAGTAGTGGTAACCCTTATGCAGTGCCCCTTAAATAGTGGCCCCAGCAGTGGTCCCTCGATGCAGTGCCCCCAGTGGTAGTCCCCTCCCCCCTATGTAGTGCCCCTAGAAGTAGTCCCCTCCCCCCTATGCAATGCACCTAGTAGTAGTCCCCTTGTAGTGCCCCTAGTAGTAGTCCCCCCAGTAGTAGTACCCCCCTTGTAGTGCCCCCAGTAGTAGTCCCCCCCCTTGTAGTGCCCCCAGTAGCAGTAGTCCCCCCCTTGTAGTGCCCCCAGTAGTAGTAGTCCCCCCCTTGTAGTCCCCCCAGTAGTAGTAGTCCCCCCCCCCTTGTAGTGCCCCCAGTAGTAGTAGTCCCCCCCATTGTAGTGCCCCAGTAGTAGTTGTGACGCGTCATGGGAGTGACGCGTCACTCCCATTACCCACTGCAGGAGCCGGAAGATGTCCAGCTCTGGCAGTGGGAGCAGCAGCCGATGAGAGTCTGTCTCACTCTCATCAGCTGCTAAAGCAAACACACAGCTGCCAGCTCCGGCAGCTGTGTGATTGTGCTGTGTAGCGCTGACCAAACTCTGGGGGTCATTCAGACCCGCTCGCGAGCGCAGGACGCTCGCAAGTGGGTCGATGTTCCCCCACTGCGCATGTGCACAATGGAAGGAGCTCCATCGTGCGCATGCGCGAGACCCGGGCGAGCAACGGGCTCTCCATCGCTCTGGGTCTCACACCAAAGGGGGCGTGCTGTCGATGTTGATTGACAGCATGCCCCCTTTGGTGCACGTGCCGGGGGCGTGCCTGCCAGACGGAGACATTCCCATGGGAACGCCTACCGTCTGAAGCCGGCCCCACTGACATCACTACTGATGTCAGTGGGAGTGATTTTGGCTCTGATAGAGCCAAAATCACTCCAGGGCTTGCGGCATCGAGACCCTACTGCAGTCTCTCCGTCGCAAGCCAGATGGTCGCGATGGTCAAGACCATCGCAACCATCATCATGGATGCTCGCATATGCTGTGGGTGGTCACCCACAGCTATGCGAGTGGCCAGGAGGCCGCTCCATTTTCATGGAGGAGGGCACTGATTCAGAGCGAGCGCTCTGGTCAGAGCGTTCGGCTCTGAATCAGGCCCCCTGTCCAGTCAGCGCTACACACGTGGTGCAGTCTGTGTCTGTGTCACAGTGACACAGACTGCCCGCAGCCCATGACCCGCATGACGCTGCGGCCCAGGGGGCACATGGCACCCTGCCCCCCGGCCCAGCCTCATGCTTGTGGTAGGGTATTGTCTGCCGCAAGCCCTGGAGTGCTTTTGGCTCTATAAGAGCCAAAAGCACTCCCACTGACATCACTTGTGATGTCAGTGGGGCCGGCCCCAGTCGGTAGGTGTTCCCATGGGAACGCCTCCGTCTGGCCAGCCACGCCCACGGCACGCCCACCAAAGGGGATGTGCTGTCACTTACCATCGACAGCATGCCCCCTTTGTAGCGAGACCCATAGCGACGGCTTGCCCGTCGCTATCTGGGTCTCACGCATGCGCATGACAGAGCCGGCTCCGTCGTGCGCATGTGCACTGGCCCAATATCGACCCGCTTGCGAGCGCTTAGTGTTCGCGTGCGGGTCTGAATCAGGCCCACTGTCCTCACAAGCTTTATCTCTGTGGTCTCTCTGCAGACCTCTCTCCAGGTGGTATATTTACTAAAGGTCGATTTTAATCGATTTCGATTGTTGAAAATCGATCAACATTGATGTTATGTTTCTAGGGACAAATCACACATTTACTAATATTTAAAAAACTAATTAAAAAATAGTCTGTTAGTAAATGTGTGATTAAGCCACAGAAACACATCGATGTTGATCAATTTTCTTCAATCGTAAGTTGATCAAAATTGATTAAAATCGAACTTTAGGCCGCATTTTACCTGAGCTCCCTGGGTCTTGAGTAGAATCCTTATTAATCCTACTCTCCTCTTTGCCCAGAAAGCTGATTTTGCCTCAAGGCTTTTATTAGCTGTGGAAGAGTGTACATTTTACTCAATTGGACCTCAGGGACAGTTATCCACCGAAGTCTGGCTGTTAATGTGGACAGCCTGCATGACCGCTGACATATTGTTGGTGCGAAACTACAGGGAACAAGCTACCTCAACTCTGCTCTGTCTACACCCTGTCTGAGACACTCTGCTGCTTTTCCAGTGTCAGCCTGGGGGAGTGAGCCGGGTTCCAGTACAGAGCGATACCGACTTACCTGTCTGATTTCCTCGACCCCCTCCACTGAAGCATAGCTTACCAGCTGCAGTGTATTAGTGTGTGTACTGTACATACCCGGCTGCTGGATGTCCTGCCTGTGACAATCTCTCCTCCTGCTCGTCCCAGCGACTGCTTGCACCCCTGTTCTATGTGGAGGGATTCCTCTGGCTGGAGCCTGCCTGCACTTGTCAGAGGTAAAGGTGATCCTGTTGGCTGTCTTTCCTGTGCTCTCCCTAGTCCGTGGAGGGGGTGTGCTGGCTACTTGTGCTCTACCTTTCTGTTGTCTGTTTGGCTGGAACAGGGAATCCTATACCTACCACTTCATCCTTGATCTCGACCACTTCTCCTGTGTTCCTGCAGAGCTGGCTCGAGTATGAACATCCTGCTGCTGTCCTGGACTTGCATCGGGACATTTGATACACAAGAGAGTGACTAATCATTTCAGTGCAGGGTTCACGGCAGATTGCTCTTTCTGTGACTGGGACTGCTTTTTGCCTCTGACTAAATTCTAGCTGCATTGTATGCTGGTGAAACTGGGGACAGTGACTGCTGTTTTGGGACTCTCCTGCTTCCTCCTTCATCCTCTTTAGTCAGGTTTTTGTTTACTTTTCCTACTAATTGCCTTCTTTGTACACTCCTTTAGTTTTGTTATTGTCCTCCCTCATTTCTATATTTGCCCCTTCAATCAGCTGTTCATTTCTCTCACTCCCTACCCTCCTTTTGTGCTTCCCCTTACTCTTACCATTTCTTTCTCATTCTCTCCTCTTTTTTACTTTTTCTTTCTTCCTACCTATGTGAGTATTCCATGGAATTCATGCTCTGATCTCCAACTAATTACTAACGGATTTTACTCTGTTATGTTGGGATTCACACACTTATTCTACATTCTAAACACAAATATGATAATGTGATGACCTTCCTTTACCGTTAAATTACTTTTGCTGTACTTATCATAAGCATTTATATGTACATTCTCAGCTAGTTTGTTGAAGGGTTTGCTCTGCAACCTAGCGGTAAATTCAATAGCTATCATCACCTGTCTAACACATTGTGGGATTTATCCTTCCCCCATCTCCTTAGTTTTACCAGCAATGGAGGCCATACTTTCAACATCTGACGCTACAACACTCGCTACACAATTGGCGATGGAGTTATCGAAGATCCTGGTACCCTACCTAGATAACTGGTTTAATCGCCTGTCGTCTCTTTTAGATCCTGGCCCAATCCCATTGAATTCCCAAGCCCCTTGTCCAGCTACTCCAACTCAGAGTTATGTTGTGACTGAGTTTAATGTATCTGCCTCACTTAATCTGAACCTTGAGTCTGTAGCTATGCCTGCATACTTTTCTGAGGATACTGGCAATAATTTTGCCCTGCCACCCTACCAACATTTAGTATTTTTTAGTTGTGAGGGTAGCCCTGCTTCTTGTTTTTTTACAATTCGGGATCCACATCATGAGGTGGGTAATGTATCAAAGTATTCTACACACCCCCTACCAAATAGGCATGTAGACAGTGGGTTGTTGTATCTGTTTCTTGGGAACAAAATTGTTCCAGGGCCACAACTATCCATTTCATTTTTATATCAGTGTTCTCTGCCTTACACTGTATATCTGCCTCCACACTCTGTTTTGATACTTAGCCCTCTTGTTACCCCAAGCCCCCCATTGTACATTTCCTCATTGTTTCTGAGCACCATTGGATTTGTGACATAAATACTGTGTAAACACTATTTCTATTGGCCTGCCTACTGGTGCACATTCTCGGAAAGATTCCTCCAACAATCCCATGATTTAAAAGTATTGCTCTGTGTTCCACAGATTCTCTGTTGCATTTCTCATTTAAATATTCTGATCCTGTCTGATACTTAAATATACTTTTCTTATTTCATAAATGTTATTATTTAACTGAGACCCTTTTTTTTGTTTATTACGGAATTACTCTGTCATTGTTATTCTTTAAACATAGAACATAATAGTGAGTACTATTTAGAATATTAGACTAGTACTTTCCCTGATACCAATTTTATTACTTTTATGCAGTTTACTTTTATATATTTTACTGTTTTATTATATTATTATAGTCTGCAGCCCAAATACTTGCTTATAGCATTATCCATCTATATTGAATAGTTGAACGAAGAGTCTAAAATTGTCTCCTATTAGTTGTTTTTCATATAAATATTTGAGAATGTTTAGTGTAAAGTTTCAAGGGGTGGAGACTGCTGTCCAGCAGTTACTGTACTTCCCTTTTTTTTTTTGGTTGGAAAATGTAGAAATAGTAGTGGTGAAGCTGAGCATTATGTGCAAACGTTACTTTGTACATTTTCTTAGTGGATTTTTGTAGCAACTTTGTAATATTGTAATCAAAATATCTATGTCAACTTGCTACACACACAGTATCTACTATTTGTAATATCTGTAACTGATGCTTGTGCTTCAATAAAAAAAGTATTTAAAAAAAAAAAAAAATCGAACTTTAGTATAAATATACCCTCGAGTACAGTGATTTTCAACCTTTTTCAACTCAAGGCAAGCTGCGCAAGATTTAAAAATTGCCAAGGCACACTATCCGTCAATGCGGCGTGCGTGACCTATTAAAAAACATACATATTGGCTCCTACATAAAAAAACACACACATTGGCCTCCACAAGAACGCACATACATTAGCCCCAGAGAAATAAAACGCACACACATTGGCCCCACAGGAATAAAATGCACATACATTGGCCCCACAGGAATAAAACACACATGCATTGGCCCCCACAGAAATAAAACGCACATACATTGGCCGCCACAGGAATAAAACGCACATACATTGCCCACACAGGGATAAAACACACATACTGTACATTAGCTCCCACAGGAATAAAATTCACATTCATTGGCACCAGAGAAATAAAACACACATACATACATTGGCCCTCACATGAATAAAATGCACATAAATTGGCCCCCACAGAAAAAAAATATCATTGGCTGCCCCCCCCACAGAAACAAAAAAAAAAAAACACATTTCTGGCCACACAGAAAAAATATAAACCACATTGCTCCCACAATAAAATAAAACCATTGGCTGGGCCCCCAAAGAAAAAAAGAACCCACATTGCTCCCCCCAAAAAAACACTGGCTTCTACAGAAAAAATAAATTTAAATTTTTCTACCTATCCCTCATAGGCAGAGTTGTCAGCATAATGCAGGCAGGTGGGCTGGTGAGGCAGGCTGGCTTGTGGTAATAGTGGCCACGGGCTGGCAGGCGAGCAGGCAGGCTGGCTGGTGAGGCAGGCAGGCTTGCTGGTGGTGCTGGTGGCCATGGGTAAGTTATGTTTTCCCTTGGGCTAGAAACGCAGCATAGGTCATGGCCTGGGCAAGCCTGAGACTCCCAGAAGAGTTCAGCACTACCTGGTCTGCAGTACGGAGGATCTGACTGGTGGATCTGATTGCGTGGCAAGCTAACAACCCCTCGCGGCACACTGGTGTGCCGCAGCACATCGGTTGAAAAACACTGCCCTAGTCTTTCTTTCCTTGAACGTTAGATGGGCATCGTGGCAGCCTCCATGCCCCACTCTTCTCCCCCACTGGGGGAGTGAAGGAACTCCCTCCCTGCTCCCCTTCTCCAAGATGTCTCTCAAAGGTGGGAAAGCCTGTCCCGTTTCAATATTATGTTCCCACACCCCCATTTTGACCGAAAGACCCTTCCAGAATCTCGGGCATGCATTACCTGCACTTGGTAACAATATTTATCACTGAAAGGGGTGCTTTTAACAATAACTTCCCCTAGAAGGTATTAAACTGAGGGCCTGATTCAGAGCCGGACGCTATTTGCGAACGGTCGTTCAGAAAAAGGGGCCGGCTATTTAAATTGAGCGCTCGCTCTTTGCGGTCTGTTGACGCCTCTATGTCTGAGCGAGTGAACGAAACATGCGCTCGCTATTTTGTAAAGACGCCCCCTGGCCGTTCGCATCATACGTCATCTCCGGTATTTATTAGATTAATCGAGTACATCGAAAGGCGTCTGAACTGCTCACAGTGCTTGTGGTAGGTTTTACTTCCCTCAATCACTGCGAGCAGTTCAGGCTAAAAGACAACCAAGTGACGTGATCGATGACACTCCCTTACTAATTATGCACTCCCATTAAATGCCCGTTTTGACCATTTGGCACGCCTGCGTTCGGATCTCCACCCCCCGTTTTCAAGCACCTTCCCCTGCTACCACCCACAAATGCCTCATTCTGACACTCAAATTAGCAGGCCCTCGCTGTTTTGCGAGCGCACGATTTCCGACCGCAATGACTGGTTGGAGCATGCGCATTACGACCCATACGCATGCGCAGATGTGCGAACATCGCTCAGAGTGAATGAGCGGCCGCTTATGAGCGGCTCTGAATAAGGCCCTGAGTACACACTGGCAGATATATTGGGTGATCAATTGATCAGCTAATATATCGGGTGCCTGTTGGCCAGCGTGCACCAGCGATATGTCTGTGAATGACATCATTCACAGACATATTGCATTGGCTGTGCTGCATAGCCAATGTCCAATATATCTGCAGATATATTGGGGCATTGTGCTGTGTGTACGGGTGGTCTGCAGACCGCCCATACCCTTATAGCAGACGCCGCGGGGAGCGTGCTGACACGCCCCCGCAGCCAGAAGATTGATAATGGTTGTTCATTGTGTATTAGCAACCATCATCTGCAGATCACTCGATCTGCAGATATATCTGTCAGGTGTGTGCCCAGCTTTACACTTCTAAAGTCTTCCCACTAAAGGGAAGACAATGTTATTAATGCCATTTGTGTAATTAGCACAATGTATTTGCTCATGATCTCTCAGTACACAAGGTATTGCTATTTATAAACAACTAGCTGCACTGTATATTGTCAGCTTCTTTCTGACAGCCAGCAAAGCAATGTCAACCATATGCCCATTAGAGCCACCTCTACTCTATTTTTTTTATTCAGCATGTTCGCCATCCATTTGTGAACTCGTAGCTTAGTACATATGATGATTTGTATTCAGAACACTAAATGGCGACTTGTGGTGAAATGTACTGTATTTCAAAGATCACAGATTTCTGGTGATTTTCCAGCCTTTAATTCAACTGGGAGATTGTAACTTGTCAAAATAATTGCCAAAAATCTTAGATTTGAACAAATTACACTCCATTTAATTTCCCCCAGTGTGTCTCAAAATACAAATATCATGTTCAAATTGACTTTAGTAGTGTGTAATATAGTTATGGTAAGTGACGTTGGCATTAATATAAAAAAAAATTATATGGCTGCCATTGGTAAAAAATTAAAACAGACCTCTGGAAGCGATAAACAAATGAACATATGTGTGCGTGTATAGGGTTTGTTTTATCGAATAACTAGCATCTTGATGTCACCATTGCCCTTCTAATTACTGTGCTATTCAGTCCAGATAATAGGGAGACGTTATTGTCTTGTTGAATAGTTTATTATGAATAATATATTAGAAGTATTAGTAATTATAAGCAGCTAGAGCAGAATGGTGACAATGACTAATGTGTAGGCCGTAATCATTATGACATGGTAGATAACAATGCTCTTTATAATTCTCTGAGTAATTAACTGTATGTAGAACTGTGTATAGTAGAGGGTTCAATTTTTTTATATTTTAAACTAAATTAAAGGGGCTATTCCAGAAGTTATATAACTATGTATTGTTAAACTGTTTGCTTTTAATTATTTTATCACAGAATATTAAAACTATAACACAGAAAGGGAATCCATACAATAAGCTAAGTAGACCTCCTTGTTTTGGATTTGGATTTATCTTCGTGTTTTGGTTTTGGAAAACCACCCTCAAGTGTTTTGGATTCGGATAAAAATGTATAAATATCGATAAAAATCGATACAAATCGATAAAAACAGCTAAAATGTCCGAATCCAAAACCCGTGTTCGTTTTTTAAATCTGAGTTCCGAACCAGCAACAGATCCGAACCGGGACTCGGGTCACACAAATGAATGTGATCCTTCACCCGATTCTACTCGGAACCCCTAAATTCGAATGTGTACGGATTTCAGAAATCCACATCTCTAAAGCTTAGTAATGATAAAAATGGCGTCACCGCCCTGGCTCAGGTGTGCACGTTGCACCTAATGTGCGCGTCATGTGTCTGCTGCCTCATTTTAAAAAGAGTTCAAATCTTCACACCCTTCTGCACACACTGAGACACATGATTGTAAGCTTGTGAGCAGGGCCCTCTTACCCTTATGTATCGATGTCTTTATGTATGTATGTCTTTTACAACCCAGTATAATGTTAATGTGGATTCAAATTGTAAAGCGCAACGGAATTTACTGCGCTGTGTAAGAAACTGTTAATAAATAAATAAATGTACACTCCCCAGCACCTGCATTTATACCCAGCGAACACTTACGTTACTTTGACTCTAGTCATGTGCATCTTGGCAACCCACTACTGCAGGGTACAGACCTACTGGACAGTAGCTTTCTCTGTAGTGTACAGACTATCATTGCCCCTGCAGTCCCAGCAAATTAATAACAAAAAAAGGTGCGTCCTACAGGAATCCCATAAAATTGAACCCCGCTGCCTGAAGTGTCACATGGACATAACAAACTGTACATTGCCACAAGCCATTCACATTGGACATTCCATTTACATGGCAACAATACATTCCAGGCCTGATACTGAGTTGTACGCACTACCAATGTCGGACACAGTGGGTGATTTTTTTTCTTCTGCGAGTGCATGTATGTTCCACAATGCATGTGTCCAGATAGCATGCGCATAGAGTCGGGGTTACATTAGAGGCACACGGGAGAAACGCGGTCTCAGAAATGTATAGAACAGGCCTGGCTCTTCACTAAGTGTGTGCTGGGCTGGGGACAGAGGCTGCTGCTGACAGGCAAGAGGGGGTCAGGGCCAGACCCAGGCCCCTACCTAGCCACTCCCACCAGCCCATCCCCGGGTAATTAGTACCCGCCCCACCCTTTTGGCAGCCCTAGTCATTACATGGGAGGAGACAGAGCATGAGAATTCCCCTCTCCAAAAGGGAGCACTTATTCCATTGATTTTAATTCCAACAACTTCTGTTGTTTGTACTTGTAGTCATTTGTTGCACTAGAACATTAACAACTCATTACTAACCTGCAGCCAATCAAAGGAGATTTAGTATAAAGGACTAGTTAAACAATTGCCTATAGTCCATTCTTATGACTAGAACCAAACAGAAAAAAAAATAATATATATATATATTTAAATTTTGTGGTCACACTTGCTAGGGCACCCTGTTTTTCAAATGTAAGACAAACTTTTTTTCTTTTTCCAGGTGCTTAATAACTGATAGCCCTGGGTGTGGTCCTGTCTCTTTAAGGCAGGACCCAGTTTCATGTTTAAAATGTATGCAAGCTTGAGCCAAAGGTGGCAGATCAAATTCATTTATCTGAGAATCAGTGCAGGGACTGGCCAGATGGGAATGACTGTGAAGCGGTGGTAAGCTTAACAAATGATTGCAATATTTTGGAACCAACATTCCCTATGTTCAAAGGAGTTGCAGTTTGAAAAGCATGTGAGTGCCGAGTTTGTATAATATTTATATATATATTACATATATATATATATATTGTGATAGAAGCACTGGAGAAGTTAGGGATGGCGTGTATATGTGTCCCAAATTCCTGTAATATGTATTTTAACCCCCAGGAAGAGTCTGTTTTACAAATAGATCTGAGTGTCGGCTTTTGGTAAAGGCCGGAGAATGGGTCCTGGGTGTATGGATGTGAGAGAGAAGGGAGGGCTCCATCCACAGGGCCGTTTCAGGTGTTAGGCCTTTCAGCCTGAGAGCAGGCTAATTAGGCATTACACCTGGAAGTGGCTCAATATAGATGTGCAAGAGTTTTGATGCAGTGTCTCATACCTGGGAGAGCAGGCCCTGCTTGTTTCAATCCAGAAGGTACTGTGGACGTGAGCTTATTTAGTGTTCAGTTAGTGAGGGAATTTACTGTCTAGTTAGAGCCCAGATGGGTTAGGATTTATTTTATGTTTTGTTTATTTGATTATTGGTGTTGCACAATAAAAACTGGCGCCGACCAGCTTGCACGGAAACCCACAACTGGAGTGCTGTTTCCTGGCTGCTGTAAGGAGGTGTCCATCTACCCCAGGAGAGAGACCCCCTACCCCGATCATATCACAATTGGTGGAGAATGCAGGCATACACACTGAAAACTGCAGCAAGAGGAAAAGTTTGCATTGAAAATTTAAAGAGACAGACACCAAGAGTCCACTTCCAACCTACACTTAAAGACAACATGGAGGACATTGTTAAGGCCTTGCTCCAATCTAACAAAACTCTGTAAGAAGCTATCAGAGCTCAGCAGGAAATTATCAAAGCTCAGCAAGAAGGTACCAGAACTCAGCAAGTTGCCATAGAGGAAACCTGCCAGGCCTTAAAAGATGTGGTACAACAGCTAGTAGTCCGGTCTAGAGATGCTTCCACTTGACTTCCAAACAACATTCACTCCATACGGGCCAGTCACTTTCTGCAAAAGATGACTGAGAGTAATGATGTGGAAACGTATCTTACGGCCTTTGAGAGAACTGCAGAAAGGGACAGTTGGCCCAAGGAACAGTGGGCAAGTCTTGTGGCACCCTTCCTGTCTGGAGAACCACAAAAGGCCTACTATGACTTGTGCCTGGCTGATGCCAAGGACTAAAACGGTAGAGATCCTAACTCGCTTGGGAGTCACCTCACTTGTTCGGGCCCAACGAGTCCACTACTGGGAGTTCCAAATGGAAAAGCCTCCACGCTCACAGATGCATGACCTCATCCATCTAACCACAAAATGGCTACAGCCCGAGACGCTGACAGGACCACAGGTTGTGGAAAGAGTCGTGACTGACTGGTATCTGCGATCGCTACCTGCATCTCTGCGCAAGTGGGTGAGCCATGCAGACCCTAAGTCCGCAGACCAGTTAGTCATACTGGTGGAGAGGTATGTGGCAGCTGAGGAACTGTTGAGTGTGTCCCACCGGGCCCCGATTCCTCAACAGCAATCTTCTGTGACTATTGGTAAGACTATTCCATTGGAGAAGGGTGCTGGTCGGTGGAATTAACTTAAGACTGTGGGTTTGGAACCTGAGGATAGGCCAGCCAGGCCAGGAAGGTTCTTACCCCATAAGAGACTTAATAATAATATAATACAATATTTTCGATGTAGTGAATTTGGCCATATTGCTGCTAATTGTCCACTCACCTCTGAACCTATGCAATGTGATACTGCTTATGTCCATTGCAGAATGTCTTTCTTTGCACAGCCTGCCTGTACTGCTGACCGATAGGCTGAGACAGATAAGCAAATGTGTAAGGTTACTGTAGAAGGCAATCAAGTAGCGGCTCTGTTAGATTATGGCAGCCTGGTTACACTCATGAAAGCTGAACTGGTGAACCCCTTAAAGCACAAGGGAAGAGCTGTTGGTGTGACCTGCATACATGGGGATACTCGGTATTATGTTACTGCAGAAGTGAACATAGAAACAGAGTGTGGTTTCGCTATAGTCTCTGTGGGTTTGGTGCATGGCTTGAGGTATAATATTATGTTGGGGAGAGACTTTGCTCACTTCTGGAAGTTGTGGGGAAGCCAATTTGCTACTGAAGTAAATAACCCCGACCCATTTGAGAAGGTTGCTGATGCAGTAGCAGGGGAAGTTTCTTCCGAGTTTGAGAAGTTCCCTATTTCTAGCATAATTGGTGAACCAGAGAATACCGAGGTGGGAAGTGTTTTTAAACCAGTTGATCGTCTGTCTGATCTTGAGGTCAGAAAAGAGATCTTTGCAGTGGAGCAGTTAAATGACCCTACTCTGGTAAAAGCCAGGGAAAATGTAAAAGTGATTGGTGGTAAATCAATAGACCCTGATAGTCCGTTGTCATGTCCTCACAAGGCAGTATGCCAGGATTTTTTGTACGGGGGACATCCAAGGGGATTACCTGACATTACCAAGGAGACATGGGAGGGGCAGTCCAGTCCCTATAAAATTGTCATTGAGCCTAGGAAAAAGCAACCCAGTTATACCATGTAAATCTTATCAAACCTTGGAAGGATAGAGCAGCTCTGTCAGCCGTCCCGGCCCCTCCAGTAATCCTAGGGCCTTTGGTTCCTGAAGTGACAATAGCTAAAACCCTGTCAACTGTTCAACAGCAGGAAGTTAAGGAATTTCTTATCAGAAATAGGGGTTTGTTCTTAGATGTACCGGGCAAAACCACAGTCATTAAACATGACATAATTACTGACCCAGGGGTTAAGATTAACCTAAAGCCCAATAAGTTACCAGAAGCCCAAAGAGAATCAGTGTCTAAAGAAATTTAAAAAATGTTGGAACTGGGCATATTTGAAAAATCGCATAGTGAGTGGTCAAGTCCCATTGTGCTTATTCCAAAGCCTGACGGGAGTGTACGCTTCGGCAATGATTTCCGAAAATTGAACAGTGTGTCAAAGTTCAATGCCTACCCAATGGCAAGGGTGGATGAACTAATTGAAAGGCTAGGAAGAGCCAGGTATTTAACCACTCTAGACTTAACCAAAGAGTATTGGCAAGTTCCGTTAACTGAGAGTGCCAAAGAAAAGACAGCTTTTTCGACACCAGAAGGGTTGTTCCAATACAAGATGTTGCCGTTTGGGTTACGTGGGGCACCAGCTACCTTACAAAGGATGATGGACAGAATTCTAAGCCCCCATAGATGATATACTGCTGCTTGTCTAGGTGATGTAGTCATTCATAGTCTTGATTGGCAGTCTCATTTGCCCAGAGTACAAGCAGTGTTGGATAACTTGTCACTTGATAAATTGTCACGTGTCCATTGTTTGGGGGCTGCAGTTGTTCCACCCACAGGTCAAAACAAAGGGGGAGATATGTGATAGAAGCACTGGAGAAGTTAGGGATGTCGTGTATATGTTTCCCAGATTCCTGTAATATGTACTTTTACTGCCAGGAAAAGTCTGTTTTACAAACAGATTTGTACAAAGGGGCCCACTTTTAGCATCCATTCACACTGTAATACTGATTGTTTGGTTCTTATACGGCACCATAGGAACTTACACCAGCCCAATGACATGCCTGTGGCTGTGTAGGCAGCTGCTTGCATTGACACATCTGTGACCCTCCCATAACATGCCCACTGAACAGACCATTTTAGTGTGCACTTCTAGCCACCTCCAAGTCTAAGAACTCTCATGACTTGTTTGCAATATTTCTCATACCATCTGTCCCGTTTTTAACAGCGCCTTTTTGCATACAGTCTGTGTAATGCAAGCACCAACATTGTTTAGAACTTTTCACACATAAGTGCACAGTTACGTGAACATTGCATGTGGATTGCTTGCAGCTATTAATCAGGCTACTGTACTCATACACCTATCCTTTTGCGCCTTATGTAGCGAGATGCCTGGCACAATTTAAAAGGTGTAACATGAGTATGTATATATAATACACACACACATACACACACACATATATATATATATATATATATATATATATATATATATATATATATTAGGGGTGAGCGGGTTCGGATTTCTGAAATCCGAACCCCCCGAGCCCCCCCAATCCGAGGCAGATCCGAGTCAGGCTCGACTTTTCCCGCCTGACTCGGATCTGAAATCGAGGCAAAACGTCATCATCCCGCCTTCCGGGTCTCGCGGGTTTTGGATCCTATATAAGGTACCCGAGTCGGCGCCATTTTCTCACTTGGCTGTGGACAGTGAAGAGGGAGGGTGGGAGTTAGGGCTGGCTGGGCTGTATAGTGTAGTGTAGTGCAGAGTAGTGTTGTGCTGTGCTGTGCTGTGCTGCTGTTGTCCATAGGGGCTGTGTCCACTACTTCAAAGTCCATAGGGGCTGGCTGTGTTGTGCTGTGCTGCTGTTGTTAATAGGGGCTGTGTCCACTACTTCAAAGTCCATAGGGGCTGGCTGGACTGTGTTGTGCAGTCAGTTCTCCATAGGGGCTGTGTCCACTCCAAAGTCCTGTGCAGTGTCCCAGTCCTAAAGGGGTGCTGTAGTGTTGTCCAGGGTGTTCTCTGTCCATCATGGGTGCTCCCCCCAAGTGCTAAAAAAATAATATTTTTTCTGTGTTTGTGAATTGTGTGCGCAGTAGCCACATGTGCATCAACAAAGTAGTGCCAAGCGTGCGCCTGTATCATAAGTAAAGGGCCAGCTGGCTTGACCGTTAAAGGGTGCTGTAACCCCCAAAGTACACTCCAGTCCAAACCAAATAAAAAAAATATTTTCTGTGTTTGTGAATTGTGTGCGCAGTAGCCGCACGTGCATCAACAAAGTAGTGCCAAGCGTGCGCCTGTGTCATAAGTAAAGGGCCGGCTGGCTTGACCGTTAAAGGCTGCTGTAACCCCCAAAGTACACTCCAGTCCAAACCAAATAAAAAAATATTTTCTGTGTTTGTGAATTGTGTGCACTGTGGCTGCACGTGCATCAACAAAGGAGCAGCGCCAAGTGTGTTCCTGTGTCCCATAAGTAAAGAGCCGGCTGGCTCATTTCTTAAAGGGTGGTGTAACCCACAAAGTGTACTACTCTCCAGCAAAAATAAAAAAATATTTTCTGTGTTTGTGTGCGCTTTAGCCGCACGTATATATCAATATAACATAAATGGAGGTCCAAACTTTCTCTGATAAAAATAAAATAGGGAAAGATCTAGAACCACTTCCTCCTAGTGCTGTTGCTGCTGCTGGGAGTTGTTCATCATCCCAGAGAGGAAGTAGGAACACCACTACTTTTACTAAACAATTGACCCTCCAACAGTCCCTAGCGATGAGGATGAAGTACGACAGCAGTCATCCTGAAGCAAAACATATAACTGAGGCCTTGACTGCTATGTTGGTGTTAGACGTGGGTCCGGTATCCGCCATTAGTGCAGTGGGATTTAGACAATTGATGGAGGTAGTGTGTCCACGGTTCCAAATCCCGTCTAGATTCCACCTGCATCCTCAAAGCAGCAGCGACAAGCGTGCGTCTGTCTGTTAAAGGGTGGTGTAACCCTCAAAGTGCGCTCCACAAACAATAAAAAAATTCTTATTTTTTTTTCTGTCTTTGTGAAATGTGTGGGCTGTAGCCGCACCTGCATCCTTAAAGCAGCAGCGACAAGCGTGCGTCTGTCTGTTAAAGGATTACATCGGTGACAACATCCAAGTAGGCATGTCAGACAGTCCGTACCTGTACTTGCAGGAAAAAGAAGCAATTTGGAGGTCCCTGTACAAACTGGCTCTATTTTACCTGAGTTGCCCTCCCTCCAGTGTGTACTCCGAAAGAGTGTTTAGTGCAGCCGGGAACCTAGTCAGCGAAAGGCGTAGGAGGTTGCTTCCACAAAATGTGGAGAAGATGATGTTCATAAAATGAATTATCAACTCTTCCAGGGAGACCAGCCTCCTGAACGTACAGAGGGACCTGTGGTTGTGGATTCCAGCGGGGACGAATTAATACTCTGTGAGGATGAGGATGTACACAACACTGAAGAGGGTGAGGAATCGGTGGATGAGGAGGATGAGGACGACATCTTGCCTCCGTAGAGCCAGTTTGTGCAGGGACAGATTAATTGCCAGCTTGTTTTGTGGGGGCCCAAATGAACCAATCATTTCAGCCACAGTCATGTGGCAGACCCTGGCGCTGAAATGATTGGTTTGTTAAAGTGTGCATGTCCTGTTTATACAACATAAGGGTGGGTGGGAGGGCCCAAGGACAATTCCATCTTGCACCTCTTTTTTTTCTTTGCAGTATGTACTGTTTGGGGCCTAGTTTTTCAAACTGCCATCCTGTCTGTCACTGCAGTGTCACTCCTAGATGGACCACGTGTTTGTGCCGCCCACTCGTATCTCTTAGCATAGTCATCCAGCTACCTCGGTGCAACCTTTTGGACATAAAAACACTATTGTGAGGTGTGAGGTGTTCAGAATAGACTGGAAATGAGTGGAAATTAAGGTTATTGAGGTTAATAATAGCATAGGAGCAGAAAAACCCACACATTCTGTGATTTTAGCTGTTTTTATGCTTTTTAAAAAAAAAATACAGATCCAAAACACAAAACCCAGAACCCAAAACACGGAAGGGTGGTTTTGGCAAATCCAATCCAGATCCAAAACACAAAGAAAGATCCAGATCCAAAACCAAAACACAAAACACGAAAAGTGGCCGGTGCACACCCCTAATATATATATATATATATACTGTATGAAATACAAAAGGTGAAAACAAGTGCATCATAGTGTAATATGCTTATTGGTTATATGCACGCATCATCCACACTAAATATGTGTACCGTAATGCCCTAGTAAACAAGCATGTAGTATATGATCTTTGAAATCTCTGTGTCTCCCTCTTGTAGTTTTTAGAAGAGGCTTTCAGTCCAAGCTCATTAATACATATATATATATATATATATATATATATATGGAGAGAGAGAGAACACTCTCTTAGTGTATTATTCAAAGACAATTTATTCGGGCACACACTAAATATACACAAATAAATGCATAATTACATTAAAAAAGTTCAAACAGGCTTATCTGAAAAAGTAACAGCATCTTCTGACAGAGGTCCCCAAAGACCTACCAGAGTGGTGTAAGAGACGAAACGCGTTGAGGAAGCAGGAACCTCTGTCAGCTGATGCTGTTACTTTTGCAGATAAGCCTGTTTGAACTTTTTAAATGTAATTATGCATTTATTTGTGTGTTTTTAGTGTGTGTCCGAATAAATTACCAATAAGCATATTACACTATGAGGCACTTGTTTTTCACCGTTTGTATTTCGTGAACATAGGTAACCTTACAACAAAGGTACATCTTCAAAAACACGAACTGCCACTGTTGGATCATAGTGGAAGATCATATTGAATTACTCACTTGAGTTAATATTTGGACAGAACATCTGAATGGTTAAGCGCTGTGACTAGTACATATATATATACAAAAAACATGCGCTCCTCCGGCACTCTGTTAGCATAGGGCATGCAGCCCAACTGGCTCTGATGCCCTCCTTATGTGGTAGATACCCCTATTTCATATAGTCCACAATAACAGGCGGCACTGAGAGACTTGAAATCCATAAACCGTCACCAGAGGGATTTATTTACTGCAAGCGGAGATCAACGTTTCGGGGTCTTACACCCCTTCCTCATGACAACATGTCCTGAGGAAGGGGTGTAAGGCCCCGAAATGTTGACCTGCACTTGCACTAAATAAATCCCTCTGGTGAGGGTTTATGGATTTCAAGTCTCTGAGTGCCGTCTGTTATTAGGGACTATATATATATATATATATATATATATATACACACACACAAATACCTGTCCCTTGTTCCGTCCCCCCTTCCACCCCGAGCTAACAGGTTTTTTTTTAACTATTAAGTGATTTTTTTATCAAAAACTTCCTAAAAATTTTATTTTTTAAATTATTTCATTATATAATAGCTATTTAAATGTGATTTTACATTTTTGTAAAAAAAAATATATTAAATCAGATTTAAATAGCTATTATAAACATAATAATAATAATAATAATAATAATAATAATAACTAATAATTTTGGGGACTTTTTTTTTTAAATATTAGCTAGTTAAGTGG
Organism: Taudactylus pleione; assembly: GCA_031769625.1. Classification (NCBI taxonomy): domain Eukaryota; kingdom Metazoa; phylum Chordata; class Amphibia; order Anura; family Myobatrachidae; genus Taudactylus; species Taudactylus pleione. The sequence continues at coordinate 2,521,830 of JAUIMM010000916.1, read as the reverse complement.
TTAATACATACAAAATTCAATAAAAGTACTCATTCTGGGTAAAATAAGACAATTTGAGAGTAGGTTTATTTGGATACATCTGTAAATATAAATCGTGCATAATGGGAGGCTTTGATCTTGTCTATTTCCTCCTGTAGTGTAGTGGGTACTTTAAGAGAGAGGCTTTATACAGGGGAAGCAGGCCCTTTAGGAAGTGATAAGTGGGTAATTAAGGACTGTTGGGGAAATAAATGTTAAATATTCTGTAGAGTTGTTTCAGTGCTAATAGAACATACTGTATGTGACTCCACTTGTGAGCAATAAATACAGATAAGAAATAGGCAGTACAGTAGGTATACTGTAGGTTGCAAACCTTTATAGCATAATATATATATAAAAAATAAAAACATTTTACACAGTATACAATATAAAAAATATACAGACAAAATTGCCATGGAAATACATAAAAAGGTGTATGATAATATATAAAAGGTCATTTATTTTTTTGTAGATATGATAAAAAGTCACTGTCTTTATCATGCAGGAAAATGGGACATGTTATATTTTGCACAAAAAAAAGAATTTAACTTGAAATCAATATAATTTCTTTGAGCTGCATATTCATATGGTTTCTGCCTAATTAATGTTAGTTCCTGCCACTCTTCTTATTTTCCACGATCTGTTTAATTAAATATTGATGGGGTTATAGTTATGTTTACCATAGGTATGGAAAAGACAGAGGCGCTCATTCAGACCCGCTCGCAAGTTGCAGTCGGTCGCTCGCTTGCAAAAAGGGGCCTGATATTTAAATGAAGTGCTCACACTGTGTCGCGTAATGACGCCCACTATGTTTTAGCGATCTACGGCAAAGTGCACTCGCAAGTGTCTAAAGACGCCCCCTTGCCACTCGCAACACACGTTATCTCCGGGAAATTAAGGATTAATCGGGACCATCGTGAGCCATCTGAGCTGCTCACAGCCCTTGGGGTTGCCTTAACCTGCCGCAAGCACAGCGATCAGTGCTGGCTGAAATACATGCAGGTGACCTGTACAATGACGCTACTTTGCTAATTATGAACGCCCTTTAAATGCTGTTTTGGTGGCCTGACACGCCTGCTTTCGCACATACACTCCACCGTTCACAAGCACCTTCCCCTGTTACCACCCACAAATGGCGCTATCTGTCACTCAGAGCAGCGACCTGAAAGTGGCTTACGAGCTACCAAAATCGGATCGCAACGAATGGCTTGCGCATGCGCACTGCGAATTATACGCATGCGCAGACTGCCGAAAATCGCTCAGAACGAGCTGGTACAGTGTCTTAAAATCTATATTGATACTTCTCAAATGCTCGGTTGCTTTTTATTTTAGCTTACTAATGGTCCTGTACATGCCATATATTTGCACCAGGCACCTATTATAGAAAAACCAATGCTGTTTGGAATTCTCTGATTTGCTGGGTAATCATATATTTGCACCAGGCACCTATTATAGAAAAACCAATGCTGTTTGGAATTCTCTGATTTGCTGGGTAATCATATATTTGCACCAGGCACCTATTATAGAAAAACCAATGCTGTTTGGAATTCTCTGATTTGCTGGGTAATCATATATTTGCACCAGGCACCTATTATAGAAAAACCAATGCTGTTTGGAATTCTCTGATTTGCTGGGTATACTGTCTTTATTTAATATCTGTAAACACCAGAGTAACTTTAAATTTAATTATATAGTCAGATCTTATCTCCTAGCTTCATGGGATGCTGTTTTGGCCTTGCTTGTTTGTATTAGAATTTTATGACTTGTATCTGGTGTGGGTGAGGGTAATGAGGGTGGGTGTCATCAGTGACTACACATGTTATGCTTAACTATATAATCAGTAGGTCACAAGGCTTTAGGCTTGTACAAGGCTGCCAGGTTTTATTTCAAAGTGGGTTTTTTTCTAAGTGGGACTACATGTACAGCATAACTTCAAGAGTTAGTCAGGAGTTAAATAGGAGGAAGACAGGAGGACAATATTTAAAAAAAACTCTCTATAACTTGGAAAAAAGCAAAGGATCTTCTGAGCTTCTGGAAACCCTGCTACTCAGCAACCAGCTTCCATTATAACCTGGACCCACCTTTTGACAACACCCTGCTTCAGCATTGCAAGCAACTACCTGCTTACTGAACATTTAATACTTGTATGTTTGCGTTTCTTCTCTACATTGTTTAAATCATTCCAATACCACTGTCAATTTATCTTTACTGTAGTATCTACCATTGTTTCACACCTATACCTTTTTTTTTTTAAATATAAATATATATATATATATATATATACATATATATATTCATACTTTAGACTAATTCTCAAGTCTTGCTACTTTAACAGCGCTACACTCCTTTTTTGGTTATAATTTACTATTGTAGTTGTGCCTTTACATCTTCCAGCACTGTTCTTTCTTTTATCTGATTTTGACCTTTGACCTGTACTGCTCCCTCATCTCAAACTCATTACTACTACTGACTTTTTCACCCCCAACCGCCTCATCTACACGATGTCTCTTTTATTCTACTCCACCCTCACTCAGCCGCTACATTATTTTCTCCTCTACCACCAGTTTTCACCTCTTTTCTCCATCCATAGTCCCCTCTACGTTCTCCCCCTCCTCTGTCTCTCTTCATCACATATAAGTCTCTCAACTGCATCTCCCACAACTCCAGTATTATTCACTTCTCTTCCACCATGGTCCTGCTGCACCACCACTAAACCCTGCACCCTCTCTTTTCTCCAAGTTACCTATCCTCTCCCCCCCCCACACCACACTAAACCTCCACCTGACCCACCACCTGCTGTCACCCTTCCTCATTCAGAAGCCAGCCACATAACCCCACACTCCTTATTCCCCTTCTCTAGATCAGTATCACCTCCACACTGCATCAACCCTAATAATCTCATTCTCCTCTCACCTCTTAACTCTGTCCCTCTCTCCTGTTCCCTCTGGAAAGCCAGTTTTGTCTATAATAAACTGGTCTCCGTTCATGAGCACTTCATCTGCAATGCCTGGATTCTCCTAGCCATCACCAAACCCTGGATTTACCCCTCTGACACCACTGCTCCTGCAAAATTCCTCCATCACTTGGCTTCCTGGCTCTTAATCTTCAAATGGGCCATCAAGACCCACTTCTTCCTCAATGCTTTCCAGCGCTCATCCTAACCCACTACTCTATGCTCCTTCCTCACTATCTAGCCCATCTGTGTCACCCCTGTTTGTCTGACCCTCCCCTCAGAATGTAAGCTCTCGCGAGCAGGGCCCTCTTTCCTCACGTGCTTCTTCTTGCCTTACTTTTACTTTCATTCACAATGGCACCTAAAACTGATTACTGACACCCTGCTGCTTATTTAGGTGTTATGCAGCAATGTATATAAATCATGTACTTGCACTGCATTGTCTGTACTGTTAATAGCTGTTGTCTTGTGTGCTCATTTGTTTCTGTACTTTGTCAGGCGCTGCGGAACCCTTGTGGCGCCATATAAATAAAGGATAATAATAAATAATAATAATGCCATGGGGCAATCACCTAAATAAATTATACCCTTTAGTAATAAGTCCTGTTATCTACTTGGAGTGAATCAAAAAGATTTTAAAGTTTGGATAGGATTTGTGCATTTGTTTGGTAGCCACTTGCAGATTTTGTAATTATTGTAAAACAGTATTGCTACTTGCTACTGGAAGGTTTTGTATAAATTTAGTGCTATTCTGTCCTGTATACCACTTGTGATTCCTTAGGGAGACATGTGGTGAGTGTTTTACCTTCAAGAGGATGAGCCAGTGTTTCTATATTCTATAATGGTTTGGATTGTGCTGGAGGAATTGGAAATGTGTGTTATAAACAGTATGAATTTGTTATGTGTAGAATGTTTGCTTTTATATTGGACTACTAAATTTCTGTTTATGATTTTAGTCCTATTGCAGTCTTCATTAATTTTAGATTTATTATATTTTTTTCTCACCAAATTGCTTCTTTTTTTTTTTTTAAAGTTTTGTCTTATTGAATAAATGTTTTAATATTTGAGCAGTTTATTCTCAGCTTAGTGAATCAGCCCGGAGGAATACTGTTTAACAAGTTCAGATGGTGATTGCTGGTGGCAAGATTGAAACTATCACAATCCATACGTTTAGTATTTATTTTATTTGGGGCAACATTTACATTTTGCAAACAAACAGTAGTGTATAAGTAGAAATTATGATCATGAGTATTCCTAGGGAAGTTTTGCAAATTAAAATGTTATCATTGTATCACTACCCTAGGATCAAGTATGTGTTAATATTGGAGTTTGTCCATATGGGATGTTCATCCCACCCTGGTAGTGCATTGTATCTGTAATTATGATGATCTTCAAAACAAAAATTTGTTTAATTATAAAGTCTATACTTTGTATAATAAAGTGGAATATATTGCAGAACCTCCAACATGACCCGTTCCATTAGGTACAAAATCCTCTGCTCCTGGACTTCCCTCTTAATTTATGATTGCAGCCACCTATGGTGAAACACCTGTCTCATCAATTACCTAGCTCAACACAAGTGACTGCAATCGTACATTAGATGGGAATTCCAGGAGCAGAGGATTTTGTACCTAATGGAACGGGTCATGTTGGAGGGTAGGGTATTCCCGCAATGTAAGAGGTATCTAGTAAAATGTCCTCTATATTAAAGACCTTTTCATTAACCTCCGCACACCTGGACAATGTCCTGGATTATTTACTACTAATACCTTGTCACGTTTGGACTATGGAGTTCCTCTACTGAGGGATTGGTAGTCAGGGGTCCAAGTTGGGGAAGGAACCGGAGGCAAGGGGCCTGGATATATACCTTCCTCATCCACAAGTACCGGATGTTGGCTAGTCCTGACCAAAGGTGCGGAGTCTAACTTACTGGAAGGTGTTCACCAGTGACCCTTCCAATTGGGATTTGGGTTTAAGCTGCACCCAGCAATCAGGTCGCAGCCCTATGGTCAAGTATGCCGCACAAATGGGAAACAGAAGAACACAATCGCAGGGAAAGCACAGGAGAACAACACTGGGAGCTTGCACTTGGGTGACGTACTGAGTACATACACTGTTGATCCAGACGCAGAGCTGGTACAGGAGAATGGCACTAGGAGATAATACTTGGAAGACGTACTCAGGGGCGCGGAGAGGGGGGGGCTGGTAAAATTTACCCAGGCCTGGGCTTCCAGAGGGGCCCGGCGGGAGCCCAGGTCCATTGCCGCTCCCCCCTCCCTCTTCTTTCCCTTGCAGCAGTCCAGCATGCTCTGTGTTGGGATGCAGTGGGAGAATGCTCGCAGCTGCTAAGCAGCAGCCACAGCAATCTCCTATGCCTGAGGGGGGAGCGATCACACTGATTGTGCCCCCTCTGGCTTTGCGCTGGGCTGAGCGGCTCACAGCGCCCCATCCCCAGCGCTGCAAAAGTGTGGGGGTTTTTTCTTAAGGGGGAATGGCCATGCCCTCTCTTTACCTGGACCCAGCGGCCCTGGATGTACTGAGTACGTACACTGTGGATCCAAACGCAGAACTGGCACAGGAGCATGACACTTAGCAGATAATACTCAGAAGACATACTGAGTATGTACACTGTGGATCCAGAGGCAGAACTGGCACAGGAGGATGACACTTAGGAGATAGTACTTGAATGATGTACTGAGGAGCTGATTCAAACCCGCTCGCTAGAAAGCGATTGCTCGTAGCTGGCCGATTTTTGCAATCTGCGCATGCGTATGCATCGCAATGTGCCTGCACGAACCACTGCAAAAGATCGGGAAGCACTTGCTCACCCAGCATAGACAGCCCAGTTGACAGGAGAGGCCGTTTGTGGGTGGTGACGGGGGCAGGCCACTAGAAACGGGGGAGTGAAGGTACGAATGCAGGCAGAGCCGTAACTAGACTTTTTGGTGCAATGTGCCAGAAAGAGCATTGGCGCCACCCTAATTTTTCAAAGGGACATAGTGCACCCAAAAAAGGGCCATGACTTCATGGGGAAGGGCCAGGGAAGAGATAGGAGAGGCCAGGAGAATGCTGGGGATGAAATAAGAGGAAGCTACAAGCAAGAATGATAAAAAAAACAGAAATTTGACAGGCCCAAACAGCGCCCCTTGACCTGTGGTGCCCTATGCGATGGCACCGGTTGCACTACCCTAGCTACGGCCCTGAATGCAGGTGTGCCTGAGTGTTTCAACGTCGTTTCAGAGGCGTGCATAATTAACAGGCAGCGTCATAGTACACATCACCTGGTTGGATTTCACACTGAACTGATCGCAGTGCTTGCGGCAGGGTATAGTCTACCTCAAGCGCTGCGAGCACATCCGATGTTTCTCGATGTACCAATGTTTTCATGCACTTCCAGGAGATGACGTGCACAAGTGGGCTGGCAGGTGGGCATCTGCATACACAAAATGATCGCACGCCAAGACATAGTGGGTGTGCTAATGCCTTGGCGTATGATCGTTTGCCTTGCTGGGCGTACGCTGGATTTGCATATGCTGGGAGCGAGTGAATGCATCTAGCGAGCGGGTCTGTATGAGCTCCAGAGTACACACACCATGGATGAAGACTAAGAATATATCACTAGAAGAAAGGAGCTTGGAACCTGGAACGCTGCAACAGCAAGTATTCACTGAAGTAACAACGTTGTACAGGCAACTTTCTGTTGTCCATAGCCAGACTAAACACCCTATGCTGCATTCCATTGGAGGATAGTGTCAGCTGACAGCAACCAATATTACCATTGGGTATAGGGATAATCAGGTGATGTAGACTATCATGGCTGCGTCCATGACGGAAACCGTGGGAACCAAATCACTGAGCAGAACATGGATGTCCTAGCAGACCTCAGGCATAATCCTCAGCGCGTCACTCGCTGCCACACCTGGCGTTTGACCGCTCGAGAGGTCAGTGGAAGCCGGTGCTGAGGTGAGCAATGGATGATCCTAGGCAGCAAACTTACACACCTCAGGTGCAACAATAACTTGGTAACAGGTTAAGTGCAACAATCACCTGGTAACAGGTCAGGTGCAACAATCACCTGGTAACATGACTGGTGTAACAATTACCTGGTAACAGGTCAGGTACAACAACCACCTGGTAACAGGTCAGGTGCAACAACCACCTGGTAAAAGGTCAGGTGCAGCAACCACCTGGTAACAGGTCGTGTGCAACAACCACCATAGAAATAGTTGGAAAGCCATTACCATCATTCTCTCATACCATATAGGAATATATGTGATGTAGGGGCACTGTTCTTCTCAGTGATGTGCGCAGCTGCGAATCATGGGCCTGATTCAGAGCCGCTGGTTCGTTCCGAGCGATGTTTGCACAACTGCACGTGCGTACGGATCGTAATACGCATGCGCGAACCAGTCAGTGCGGCCGAAAATCGTTTGTTCGCTAAATAGCGATTGCCTGCTATTTTGAGTGACAGGAGGAGGCGTATGTGGGTGGTAACAGGGGAAGGTGCTTGAAAACGGGGAGTGGAGATCTGAACGCAGGCGTGCTTAAACGTCAAAATGGGCGTTTTATGGGTGTGCATAATTAATACAGCAGCGTCATTGACCATGTCACTGGGTTATTTTATAGTCAGATCTGCTCGCATGATTGCGGTAGGAAAAACCAACCACAAGAATAGTGAGCAGTTCATACGCTGGTCGATGTACTCGATTAATGTAATAAATAGCGGACATGACGTAGGATGCGAGCGGCCAGGGGCGTAGTTTCCCAAAAAACGACCGCAAGTTTTGTTCGCTCGTTCAGACATAGAGGCGTGAACAGACCGCAAAGAGCGAACGGTTCTGAACGAGCGAGCGCAAATAGCGTCCGGCTCTGAATCAGGCCCCATGTCCACATATCACCAAAATATTGATTTAAAGTGAGGTTGCTGCTAATAAGGGAAGATTTTCTAAAAAATTCAGAACACAAGAGACCAGGCCAGGGGCCAAATGTAATTATGAGAGTTTACTGCTAAACTCTCACCCTATTACATTTGGCCCCAGGTCTCTGATGATTGGATTGAGAAAAATCTAACTTTCCAAATGACTGTTTCCCTTAGCATTGATAATGATCACATTGTGCACATATGTAAATATGAAATTGCAAAGGAAATGTTGGAAGAGCTACGAAAAGTAAATGAATGATGAGCAATTCTCAGCAATAAACAATATTTAATCAGTAAGCTGCATTAAAGTAAGCTGATTAAGAGCTAATGTATTTAGGTCTACATGAGGAGTTCCATAGAGATAGAAGAACACCACTATGATAGTGGAGAAGAACTAAAGCTTTGCATGTAGCAGTGTTGCTACACTGTGGTTATCAGAATGGCTACAGTATGAAACACTTGTGATCACAGCTTATGCTCAACCATACAAAGAGTTCACATCTGCATGTGATAAAGGCAAGCTGGTGGGTGAATACTAGTGAAAAACAGTGTGCAAGTCAGGAAATGTGCCCAAAGCAGTATCGACATTGAAGATACCACATTGGGGTAAGAACTATAGTCAGCAATGTTATCAGTGAAGAAATGTACAAAGCAAGGAATTTTGTGCCATATAAAGATGACAGCTGTATCATAGCAGAAGTCGTGCTCTTGCAGAAGGGAAAACATCCAGTGACTTGTACACCTAAAGTGCAAAGAAGTGATGACTGCAAAACAGGAACAGTAGATGAACTGCCTACCCAGCCAGAGGCCATAATGTAAAGAGCTGCTTGCTACTGGTATCATGATTAGCCAGTGCATCTAGATTATGAAAAGCACAAACTGCTTGAAAGGGAAATTTAAAAATAAATATTTTCCAAAATCCAGCAGAAGTCAAGATGTGTGCCAATGAGTTTGGAGCATACATGCCTACCCTCCCGGTTTTCGCGGGAGGCTCCCGATTTTTCGGGTAACCCCCCGCACCCCCGGAAGGGTGGGCATTTCTCCCGCGTTCTGCCCACTTCCTAGTGAAGTGGGCAGAATTAGGAGAATACCGGCGGCAATTGCGGGTCTCTGTGAAGGGGGCGGGGCTTAAGCTGTGATTCTGCATGAATCACAGCATTTGGCCCCGCCCCCTATGTAAATTGTGCCCAATCGCGGCAATTTTACCGCGAGGGGGCGGGGCTTAATGACGCTATTCGTCAAGCCCCGCCCCCGTCGGCCCCCTGCTGCTTCTCTTACTCGGGCTTCTCCCGGGAAGAGAATATTAAAGGTAGGCAACCCTGGTTTGGAGATCCCAGGAACAAATATTTATTTTCTCATTTTTATTGATGTTGTGTCAAGATACAAAATAGTCTACATACTTTACAAAAAGGAAGAAGTAATGGAGAACCTAGAAGAATATATTGCCTTTTAAGCGACATGTTTGACAGGATGCAAAGTTACTACATGCAGATAATCTGAGTGCACACAACATATGCCATTTTGACAAACAGGAATTGTGTTCCAGGTAGCTTAACAGTGGAAAAGAACGAAGTCTGAGTTGCAACATATAACAGTATTTGGAAGCAAGGCCTGTGTACTGTACATGTCCCAAAAGAAAAACTTGTCATCTTGGTTGTTCATGCAAAGGAAGGAAATCTGGTAAACTACAGGATTCTACACTGAGACATCAGCAACATAAAATCGATCACAGTGATTGATAAACATTATATTAAAATTTAAAGAAATTTCAATGGTAATTTAGCCTGGGTAACAAGCTTAATCAGAAACCCAGGAACGTGAACAAAGTGACATTGAATACAATCAAGCAAAGATCAGAGTAGTACCAACAATCCTTCGGTCAGAATATAAACAAATTAGGCTTTTTGCTAGAATGCTCTTCTATCTTACATGGCTGAACTAGCACCATAACTTAAGCCAAATACATGACAGGAGATACGAAGACTGCCTGTCTATGTAAAGCATAAGTGAGTCAAGCAGCTGCAGGTGAGATTTCCAAACCTGGTAACTCTGTGCCTGATTCAGAGCCGGACGCTATTTGCGCTCGCTCGTTCAGAAAAAGGGGCCGGCTATTTAAATTGAGCGCTCGCTCTTTGCGGTCTGTTGACGCCTCTGTCTGAGCGAGCGAATGAAACAATCGCTCGCTATTTTGTAAAGACGCCCCCTGGCCGCTCGCATCCTACGTCATCTCCGCTATTTATTTGATTAATCGAGTATACATCGAAAGGCGTCTGAACTGCTCGCAGTGCTTGTGGTAGGATTTTCCTACCGCAATCATGCGAACAGTTCAGGCTAAGAAACAACCAAGTGACGTGGTCGATGACGCTGCTTTGTTAATTATGCACACCCTTAAAACGCCCATTTTGACCTTTTGGCACGCCTGCGTTCGGATCACCACTCCCCGTTTTCAAGCACCTTCCCCTGTTACCACCCACAAACGCCTCATCCTGTCACTCAAATTAGCAGGCACTCGCTATTTTGCGAGCGCTCGATTTCCGACCGCAATGACTGGTTGGCGCATGCGCATTACGACCCATACGCATGCGCAGATGTGCGAACATCGCTCGGAGCGAACGAGCGGTCGCTTACGAGCTGCTCTGAATCAGGCCCTCTGAACCATGATGGGACCCATATGATAAGTCGTTTTCGAGTGGGGTGTTAGAATATTGTTCATTCGTACACTTATTGAATCAAAATTCTTTACTGTATGTAGTCTTGTTAAGTTGTCAGTAATGTTTTTGGTAAGATTTATATTGCTGCATTATAAGGAGCAAATAGTAAGATTTGATCTATAATAAATACTGTATGCCTCCTTTAAATTCAACATGCCTGGCAAATACCTGAATTATCTGCTGCTGACAGTTCTGCTTACTTTTCACATGTACAATATAAGAGGTATAAATCCTACAAGACAACACCACTTGGATATTAGCAAATATAGATTTGGAGTGAATCTCTATGATAGTTTGCACAATGTACTGTATAAGAGATGAACTTAAGACTTTAATTGCTGTGGGACACTCTTATTCTCTGGAGGGCATGAAGTCATTATATTCATAGTGGACGTCTGTTTCTGTGAAGTAGGTATTATTCTCTATGCATCACAGTTTTCCTGTTTAGTCAAAGGATAAGATGTGTCTGAACCATCAAGCGATCGATAAAGTAATTAGTGTTCAATGGCGATCGTTCCACCAAACAGAACTTAATATTTATTTGAAAAAATTAATCAATGGCTCTGGACTACAAATATATTTCCGGAATAATATTATTGTCAGATTTTATAGTTCATTTAAAGTCATATTACTTTGTCCTCGTGTAAATTTAGTGGGGCAGAACAAACGATAAAAAATTTTTATGGTGCATTTAGAAAATTACATTGAATTAATAATGGATAATTAATACATTTGATTTTACTGAGGAAACGGATGTCTTAATTCCAATGACTATGCATAAAAGTAAAGGATAAGCATTCTATTGATTTTACTGGGATTTCTCTTTATTAGCATAAGTCAAATATTCCATAGATGGACAATCCAACTGATGGACACAGGAAGCAAATGTATTTGAACAGTGTAATAAAAATAATGTTTAAATTACTTCCTCCTGGGATCAATTCAAATATGAGAACTGAAAAGCATCAGCAATAAAATATCAATTTCTTAGGCATATATTTAGCATTGATCAGGTGCACTAAACCAGTAAAGTGTTCCAGTGTCCTAATAAGGCAGTGCTTAAGCATTACAGATTTTTGCGTATATGAACCATTAAAAATGGTTGAGTTTTATTGACTGAGGGCAGCAGTGTCAGAGTGTATTATACAAGTTCACCATAAAGCTGATTGCAGGATTCCAATGTAGTTTAAAATAATGTGCTGCGTGTACCATATGTTATTATATCCTAAACCCACAATTATGTACAATATGGATATATTTGTTTAAGGTCTACTCCCAATAATCTGGCAAAGTTATTGTCGGTCATCATATTTAAATGACCATTGAGATCCATGTGGCTTCATATTGGTTCAGCACCCACATCCCCATCCATAGCAAACAGTCAGGGCAGTCTGTGACACATGCATTGGACACCAGAGCACAAAACAGTCACTGGGGAATTGATGAGGATCTCAATGTGTAGAGTGATTTTGTCAATCTACCCAGGAATGCAACCTTGATAACTTAATGATATAGGGCAGTGTTTCCCAAACCCATGAGGACCTGGTTGAAATATATAGGCCAATATTCTACAGCTCAGCGCCATTGTCAAATCTATAATAGGTTCAGTGTGCACACCCTGCACGCATATATGAATATTATACTGTACTTACCTCTCCAAAGTCCCACGTCAGTCAGTGCTGCAGACTGAAATCTTCAGGAAAATGTTGCGGTGGCCATTTTTGCTGTGATTTGCACATGCTCAGTAGAGATGTCTTCAGGAACATAGTGTAGGCACCATGTTCCTGGAGATCCCAGCATGCGCAGCAGACTCTAGCACAAAATCAGAGTATTGGCGCTGCCAGAAAGGAGGGGGGCCTCTCTTAAACTGCTCAGCGCCTTCATAAAATAATGTTACTCCTCACTGATGTTTGGAAAGTTATTGAACAGTTTGAATTCATTACTGACAGTTGCAAAAATATTAGGTCGGCTTACAGGAAATTATTCTACAATACTACTCCTGTGAGTGATAATTGGAGAAATTCTATAGAGAAAAAGCATTACCTATTAGTAAATAACCCCTACACATCACCTTTAAATTCCACTGGGTCAGCACCATTTACATCATAATTTGAATTACGGCAGAGCTGAACACCAGATTTCTCCACAGAAGAAATATATATATAGTAACAAAGTGCAAAGCCACCAACCATGGCAGAACACATGGCATCATTCCAGGATATAATATAGCGATATTTATTACAGCTTCAACGTTTCAAGGTCTTCCTGGCCCAATCGTCAGGAATACAGTACTGTGTTCCTTATGACGGGTCCAGGAAGGCCTTGAAACGTTGAAGCTGTAATAAACATTGCTATATGAAATCCTGGAATGACGCCATGTGTTCTGTCATGGTTGGTGGCTTTGCACTTTGTTACTTTATGCCATTGATTGTGCAAGCACCCAGGTCATTTATATCTATAGAGTAGCTGTGAGGGCCGTACCATTTGGATTGTATATGTATATATATATATATATATATATATATATACTTCACGAATAGATGCAGCACTCCTGGCACAGAATAATCATAAAAACGTTTCAGTGCCCTTTTATTAATATTTGTGGCACTTTCATCTGGTCCTGAAACGTTGTCTATTACGTTGACGCTTTTGTGATTATTCTGTGCCAGGAGTGCTGCATCTATCGGTGAAGTATACTATTTATTTACTTGCGGGCACCCGGCCTATTTATGCCGTAAAGGGAGAGCCGGACCTCTGCATATGATTTTATATATATATATAGATATATATATTCTTAAAATTATATACAGGGAAAACACACTCTCAGTACTGGTACAATAACACGAGATTGTGTACCCCCACTTCACATCGTTACCACTCAAATTATGAGTTGGTCTGATCTGGTCATTTCTATTATGGCTACTATAGCACACAAGGTTATAATTGTGTAAATATGTAGCCTACAGTGATTTAAATGATTACATTTTTTATTTGTAATCTGCTGACAAATTATTTTTTGTAATAGACAATTCAGAAATGCGTATTTATCTTTTAATTTAAAGAATGACTTCAACGTTCAATCATTTAGGGACTGTGAGAAAATAAATTGCAAATTTAAGTTTTGACAAAATATATCACCATTAAGAACATTATTGATCCATATTACTACAAGATGCATTGCCATTTCTGAATTCTAGCTATTTAAGTAGAATCCTTGGCACTGAATCATGTCAATATGTTAAATGTTGGCATTACAATCATGTCGATATTCTCATGTCGACATAATGAATGTCAACATTGGCAGCATCAGCAAGATATTCCACACCTATTAATACACCTATTAATAAATAGATATACTCTATTCAGCATTCAGTGGCTACATTGTTGAGACAGTTATCTGTCAGGTTCAAAATTATGATACACTTTGTAATATTTACTGTGTTGTTTTGACATAAATGACTGAACTATTGTGCATTGTATGTTATATTCTGAATTTGATTAGTTGTGACAGCACCATATTAAAGGAAAGGTACAGAGCAAATGTAATTTAATTATACAAGGACAGATTATTATAACACAACACAGACACTAAATGCACTAATATTAATTACAAAAAATGATCATAAATAATAAATAAATAGTGGCAGCTCCTCCTGTGAGACCAGTTCCTTTTTAAAGTGTGGTCATATCCCTAACAAAGTGGAATGTTATCAGATAAGCCTATTTAATTTTTTTGTACTACACATATTATATATACTGTATCTATTTCCCAATAAGCTTTGACATACTACACTGAGTACCTTTCGTCCTTATTATTCTCAAAGGACAGATTATTGTTTGCTTCCTATTGTTAGCTTTAATTTGGCTTCTTTATTTTATTTACTCATCATTATACATGGTACTTCATTTTGCATTAATGAAAAGTTAGTATTTTCTTTTTATTTGTGAATTATGCCCACGAATCAGATTTTCCTGCACTCACAACTCTGTGCGCTGACCCCCACTTTTTGATTTTGGATTCGGACTCATCTTCGTGTTTTGGTTTTGCAAAATCACACTCATGTGTTTTTGGTTTTGGATCTAAATTTAAATTTTTTTATTTTTGTAATACAAAACCCAAAATTCGGATTTAAAATCTGAATTCTGAACTCCTGGAAGATCAGAGTAGTCACTTGGATTTATCTGGATCTACTCTGGATTAAAAAATTTGGGTGGATTCAAATATCTGGAGTATTGAACCGCACATCTCTAGTGTGGACATTGTAAGGTCTGACAATGCAAAGTTGTACACTTTTGTACTGTATCTAAACTGATGACTAAGGAGGTGTAGAGGGGCATTTAGTGAGGACATGTACAGTAGATGGAACTCCAATGCAGTCATGAACAAAAGCAAAAATATGGTTGCACCAAGTATAGCCTGGTACGAGTGTGCACTGATAAATGATGTGTTTCCAAAAAAGAATACAGATGGAGGGTACACTGCAAAGGTATACACAACTCTGCATATGGGTGAATAAACACATTTATTTCCATGCATGAACAGCAGGAACACCTGTGGCCAATTTTGCATTCAACTCTGGATCAGACCCATTGTGACTAAGGATGTTCAGAATTTCATTTAAAAGAAAAGTAATAACAGTCATCCATATAGCGCACACATATTACGTAGTGCTTTACAGAGATTACTTAGTCATTCACATTAGTCCCTTCCCCAGTGGATCTTACAATCCATATTCCTTACCACATTGACACACACACTCTGGGATAAATTTTATCTTCAGAGTCCAATAAACCTACCAGTATGTTTTTATGAATGGACATAGAGGAAACTCACTAAAACACTGAAGGAATACACAAACTCCACACAGATAGCCATGGACCAGAACCGAATACATGGAAGCATATCCAATTGAGTGTGGGATTTTGCCCGCAAAAAAACTTCACGCACCATGTGCCCAATTTTGAATTACCGCGGGTATGCACACTACCAATACCTGCAGTATCCAATTTAAAAAATGGTTGCAAATTATTTTGCATTCAAAATCTCATGGAGGAGAAAAAATAAAGATGCAGCACAGAACACCGGGCACTTACCAATGTGTTCTGGTCACTCCTGGGTCTCTCACACTCCCCATCAGCTCTCCTCCTGCCAGTCAAGTTGCATAGGAGGATGCTGGGAGGAGGAGAGGGCTTATGGGAGATGTAGTTCCTGACTGGGCTAGGGGTAGTGTAGGGGTGCAGGGTTAGCAGTGGTAGTGTAGTATGTGCGGGGAGTGGGTGCAGGGATAGGGGTGGTGGGGTACAGGGTTAGGAGTAGTATCTGTCCTGTGCCCATCCCATCCATGTTAGCTTTCAGCTGCTGTCTGCGACACTGGAAAAGAGATAGAGGACAGTGCTGCAGAAGTTGAGTAATTAAGGACTAATTAAGCTACCGTAATTGGAAGCTTCCAACTGATTAATTAGTCAGGTGGGGTGTCTACAGGATTCCAGAGCTGTACAATTCCAACCAAGGTCCTATCTGTTTGGAGTGTCTATGTTCTCCATGTTATTTTCATGTGTTCCTCAAAGTGCTCCATCATCTGATTAAAATGACTGTAACTCTATTGTGCATGTGTGTTTGTGTGTGTGGCAGGGAATATAGACTATAATCTCCACTGGGCTGGGACTGATATTTAAATAATAAACTTGTCTTACTCACCATCTACAGATGTGTCCTTATACATCTTTGCTGCAGACATGCTAAAAACCCCTCTTGGAGCGCTAGGTCCCATAAGACACTACTAGTGCCAGGCATCTATTTTGCATTTTTTTTGCTGAAAATTAGTTGAACTCGCAATGTAATGCAACTAGGATGCACCAGCAGACTGTGCTGATTAATTTGATACGTGACACTTATATATCTGAGTGAATCTGTCTACAAAGTGCTACAATGTAGTGGCTGCAATTTTTTTTATTCCAGGTTCCGTTGTGCTTCATATTAGGGGTGTGCACCGGCCACTTTTCGTGTTATGGTTTTGGATCTGGATCTTTCTTCGTGTTTTGGATCTGGATTGGTTTTGCCAAAAGCACGCTTCCGTGTTTAGGGTTCTGGGTTTTGTGTTTTGGATCTGTATTTTTTTTAAAAAAGAATAAAAACAGCTAAAATCACAGAATGTGTTGGTTTTTCTGCTCCTATGCTATTATTAACCTCAATAACCTTAATTTCCACTCATTTCCAGTCTATTCTGAACACCTCACACCTCACAATAATGTTTTTATGTCCAAAAGGCTATGCTTAGCGACACGAGTGGGCGGCACAAACACGTGGCCCATCTAGGAGTGGCACTGCAGTGGCAGACAGGATGGCAGTATGAAAAAATAGGCCCCAAACAGTACATAATGCAAAGAAAAAAAAGAGGTGCAAGATGGAATTGTCCTTAGGCCCTCCCACCCAGCCTTATGTTGTATAAACAGGACATGCACACTTTAACAAACCAATCATTTCAGTGCCAGGGTCTGCCACACGACTGTGGCTGAAATGATTGGTTCGTTTGGGCCCCCACAAAACAAGCTGGCAATTAATCTGTCCCTGCACAAACTGGCTCTACGGAGGCAAGATGTCGTCCTCATCCTCCTCATCCACCGATTCCTCACCCTCTTCAGTGATGTGTACATCCTCATCCTCACAGACTATTAACTCATCCCCGCTGGAATCCACCACCACAGGTCCCTCTGTACGTTCTGGAGGCTGGGCTCCCTGGAAGAGTTGATAATTCATTTTTATGAACATCATCTTCTCCACATTTTCTGGAAGCAACCTCCTACGCCTTTTGCTGACAAGGTTCCCCTCTGCACTAAACACTCTTTCGGAGTACACACTGGAGGGGAGGCAACTCAGGTAAAATAGGGGCCTCCAAATTGCCTCTTTCCTGCCAGTACATGTACGGACTGTCTGACATGCCTACTTGGATACTGTCACCGATGTAATCCTTTAACAGACAGATGCACGCTTGTCGCTGCTGCTTTGAGGATGCAGGTGTGGCTACAGTCCACACAATTCACAAAGACAGATAAAAAATAATTTTTTATTTTTTGTGGAGCGTACTTTGAGGGTTACACCACCCTTTAACAGACAGACGCACGCTTATCGCTGCTGCTTTGAGGATGCAGGTGCGGCTACTGCGCATACATTTCACACACAAACACCGAAAAAAAGAAGATTATTTTATTTTGGTTGGAGCGCACTTTGGTGGTTACACCACCCTTTAACAGACAGACGCACGCTTGTCGCTGCTGCTTTGAGGATGCAGGTGCGGCTACAGCCCACACATTTCACAAAGACAGAAAAAAAAATAAGAATTTTTTATTTTTTGTGGAGCGCACTTTGGGGGTTACACCACCCTTTGACAGACAGACGCACGCTTGTCGCTGCTGCTTTGAGGATGCAGGTGGAATCTAGATGGGATTTAGAACTGGGGACACACTACCTCCATCAATTGTCTAAATCCCACTGCACTAATGGCGGATACTGGATGCACGTCTAACACCAACATAGCAGTCAAGGCCTCAGTTATACATTTTGCTTCAGGATGACTGCTGTCGTGCTTCATCCTCCTCGCTAGGGACTGTTGGAGGGTCAATTGTTTAGTAAAAGTAGTGGTGTTCCTACTTCCTCTCTGGGGTGATTAACAACTCCCAGCAGCAGCAACAGCACTAGGAGGAAGTGGTTCTTGATCTTTCCCTATTTTATTTTTATCGGAGAAAGTTTGGT
This sequence comes from Taudactylus pleione, assembly GCA_031769625.1. NCBI lineage: Eukaryota > Metazoa > Chordata > Amphibia > Anura > Myobatrachidae > Taudactylus > Taudactylus pleione. The sequence goes on along the minus strand of JAUIMM010000916.1, from coordinate 2,503,477 downwards.
CCTCCATTTATTTTATATTGATATATACACGCGGCTAAGGCGCACACAAACACAGAAAATAATTTTTTTATTTTTGTTGGACACTAGTGCAGTTTGTGGAATGAGCCAGCCGGCCCTTTACTTATGGGAAACAGGCGCACACCACAGTGCACACAATTCACAAACACAGAAAATATTTTTTGATTTTGTTTGGAGTGCCCTTTGGGGGTTACAGCACCCTTTAATGGTCAAGCCAGCTGGCCCTTTACTTATGGGACACAGGCGCATGCTTGGCGCTGCTCCTTTGTTGATGCACGTGCAGCCACAGTGCACACAATTCACAAACAGTAAATATTTTTTTATTTTGTTTGGAGTGCACTTTGGGAGTTACAGCACCCTTTAACAGTCAAGCCAGCCGGCACTTTACTTATGACACAGGCGCACGCTTGGCACTACTTTGTTGATGCACGTGCTGCTACTGCGCTCACAATTCACAAACACAGAAAAAATATATATTTTTTGCACTTGGGGGGAGCACCCCTGATGGACAGAGCACCCCCTGGACAACACTACAGCACCCCTTTAGGACTGGGACACTACACAGGTCTTTGGAGTGGACACAGCCCCTATGGACAACAGCAGCACAGTACAACACAGCCAGCCCCTATGGACTTTGGAGGAGTGGACACAGCCCCTATGGACAACAGCAGCACAGCACAACACAGCCAGCCCCTATGGATTTTGGAGGAGTGGACACAGCCCCTATGGACAACAGCAGCACAGCACAACACAGCCAGCCAATATGGACTTTGGAGGAGTGGACACAGCCCCTATGGACAACAGCAGCACAGCACAACACTACACTACACAGCCCAGCCAGCCCTGACTCCCACCCTCCCTCTTCACTGTCCACAGCCGAGTGAGAAAATGGCACCGACGCGGGTACCTTATATTGAATCCAAAACTCGCGAGACCCGGAAGGCGGGATAATGACGTTTTGTCTTGATTTCAGATCCGAGTCAGAGGGAAAAGTTGAGCCTGACTTGGATCGGCCTCGGATTGGGGGGGCTTGGGGGAGTTCGGATTCAGAAATCCGAACCCGCTCACCCCTACTTCATATAGAAACTCAACTGCAGACCGATATATAAGTTTTGCATATCCAATTATTCCAGCAGAGTCTGCTAGTGTATCCTAGTCACATAGCATTGTGGCTTAGACGCGTTTTCGGTGAGAAAAGATGGCTCACCTCCTGCCAGGCAATTCTCTCTGCGTAGCGTATTGAGGCTATATGCATGAGGACACATCTGTACCTTCTTGGAAGTTTACACTGACACACATGGGGGTATATATATACTGTATTAGGGAATGGTATTGAAATCCAGGCAGCGTCAGCTGGACAGGAGGAAATCCCGACAGTAACAGGTAAGTCACCTAACTCTCCCCTCTCCCCCCCTAACCCTAACCCTCCCTTAGGGGTGCCTAACCCTAAACTCCCGGGTGGTGCCTAACCCTAAGTCCCCCCCAAGGGTGCCTAAACCTAATCACCCCTCCCCCGCACCCTAAACCTAACCCTCCCGGGGGTGCCTAACCCTATCCTCCCCCCAGTGGCGCCTAACCCCCTCTTCCCCTAGCCTAACCCTAACCCTCCCTTGGGAATGCCTAAGCCTAAGTTCCCCCGGGGTTGCCTAAACCCCCCGGCTAAATGCTAGGGATGGCTGGACTCACCTCGATCGGTCCGGCGTCCTTTGGCACTCCGGCGTCGGGATGAAGATAGGTGTTGGTGTTTCGACCTCTATCTTCTGTCTCTTGCCGGTATTCTGGTGTCGGGATTTTGAACGGCGGCATTGCGTCCGCAGGTCTATTAACTACATCCCCTGTATTAAAGATATTTGCAGACCCGCCTATTTTGGTTCTAATTCTAAATCATTGTCATGTTTTGGTTTTGGCAAAACCACCGTCAAGTGTTTTGGTTTTGGATCTGGATTTCTTTAAATGATAAAAACAGCTAAAATCATGTAATATCCTATAGTATTATTAACATCTCTATATATTGGCCAAAGACTACAGTGAGCTGGTTGGCTAAACCTACGTGACAGAGCTGCGGCACAAACACATGGCAATTTAAAAGAATATAGCACATCTATGATACATAGTAGCAAACAGGATGGCAGTTTAATAAACTATACCTCTCATCCTGATCTGGTATTGGAAAATCGGGGGAAAACACGCTGTGGGGTTAACACTATTTCCAAAAATCCAGCACCGGGTTGAACCAACCTAGAGCAGAGGTAACACTATAGCAGGAAGACGCACAGCATGGGGTCTCCCTGTCATAACGTTAACCAGCCCCAAACTGATCAGCTCAGGGCTGAAATCCCTTGGAAATTCAGGAATAGCCCTGGGCTGAAAGCTATTCCTGGCAATGAAAAAGTTAATATTGTTCTTTACAGGCAGCCAGCAAGCCTGACCTGGCATGATGTCACTTGTGGAATAGCAAGTGCCAGCATACCTGGACATTAAGGGCCTGTTGGCGCTTGTAGTCCACCTGTAAATAAATATATTTAAATAAACACAAGATATAAACACCGAATATTGTATTAATTTAATTACAAGAAACACTCCCCCACACATCCCTGTCACCAATATATTACTTAAAAAATGCAGGGATCATGTCAGGGGCATTTCTAGAGAAGAGGGGGCCCGTGTGCAGTCTCCGACACGGGCCCCCTCCTCCCCACGCCCGTGTGCAGTCTCCGACACGGGCCCCCTCCTCCCCACCCGGCGGCCGGCAGCGCTCTGAGCTGTGCGCATCCAGCACCGGAGTTATAGACTCTGGGCACTAGAGTGTGCCCAGAGTCTATAGTGTATGCACAGGTCACCGGGAAAATGGCCACGGCGGCCATTTTCCCTGTACTGCGCACGCGCAAACGACAGGGAAATTGCCACCGCGGCCATTTTCCAGTTGTTTTACAGTGCCGGATGCCTGCACCGACGTGGGACTCCAGAGAGGTAAGTAATATTATGGGTGCAGGGTGTGCGGGGCCCCCCTGGACTCAGGGGCCCATGTTACCCGCACACCCTGCACCCATTATAGATACGCCCCTGGATCATGTCCTCTTCATTACATGTAGCATCTCAACACTTGGCAAAACAAAAAAATTCTGATAGACTGGCTCTGTACACGGTTTGCAGCAATGCCGCAGTGCAGCGACTAGGTCACTCGCAGTCACTACATAGAAATGAATGGGGAAGCTCTCATTGGCTGAGAGCGGACACATAGTAACTGCTCCCACCCTGGTTAACTTTATGGCAGGGGGTCTCCCATGCTATGTGTCTCCTTGCTATAGCAATAACCGCCTGCTGGTTCAGCCTGGTGCTTATTATTAGAAGTTAGGGGGAACACCGCACAGTCCCCCCATCCCCCTATTTACCAATACCAGACCAGGCTCGGAGGTCAAGGGCTGGTTACTGATTTGGGGGCGACCCCACACTTTTTTTTTTTAACCATTTCTCCTATATATTTTTTTTACACATAATGAAGCCTGCACAGATCATACCAATCTATACAGTGCTTTCAGCCTGCCAACAAAGGTGGAGCTGCTTCAGGGAGGAATAGGTAGATAAGTAGAAGGAATGTGACAGGGATGGATGTAATCCAAAACACGTAAGATACAATATTTCCGGGATTATGACGTTTTGCCTTATTTTGAGAACCTATTTTGCTGGGAGGAACTGAGCCATACCTCGGTTCAAAACGGAACCCCAAATTTTGGATTTTCTTTTGGATTTCTCATAATCCGAACCACTCATCTCTAATAAATATCAGATATTACCTGAGGCTATACATTCATAAAAAACATTATTGAATGGTTTATTACTGTGCAGCCAGAAGGTGATAACAATCTATACATTCTTTAGTAAATCTCTATTTTCCTTACTTTAACAACTGAGACAAAGTATTACAGCCATGTAATGTGGTTAATAATGCAGTGTTGGGGCACTCTCCTTTTGTTACATTTTTAATGTAGCAGTGCTGAATCTTTGAGTCAATCAAGCTGGCAAATAGACAAACACCCCTCTCTCCTAAGATAAAGTTGGTAAGGTCTTGAAGTTAGCTTGTTGATATGGACATTACTCTACATTACATTACTCTAACTTGCCATTACTTAATTGATCAACTGCATTGTTGCTGCCAATAGAGAGTAACCTCAATGGGTACATTCTGGAGTAAAATTGCATTTCCATGGGCAAAGGCCAAGAAAAATAAATTCCTAAATTTATGTGATTAAGACATGTATAGATTACTGGGGTGTAAGAAAGGCAAAATAGAAAATATGCCTTGTTATATATGCTTAGTTTCAATATTTTTTAACTGCTTTTCTAATTCCATGTTAATACAATTAAATCTTTAATTATGTAATAAAATTTGCAGAAACCTGTGAAACATTTTACATGAGTAGCTCCCAATTGCTCACCAGTAAAACCACCATGCATTAAAAAATAAACATGCATAAATCTATATGGCCAACTCCATTCCAATACCAAGGTAATAGAGTTCCCTGTGGGGTTGGCACATTTTCTTCACTGGAACAAAAATGAATCAAAATGTGGAATGGAGCCTCAAATGTACCTTATATGTGCTGTTCAAAAAAAGACAAAAAAAATGTAGGTCTTAAAAATTTTAAAACATCTAATGTAGGCGATAACCTTTTCAGTGACCATTCATGTAGACTGTGTATGTGTCACTAATATCATACTTTAAAATTTATTGGCGCATGTTATTGGGGGTTTAATAGTATCTGAAAAAAAATGAAAATAAAAAAACAAAAGCAAAAGAGCAGAAAGCTGATGCAAATATTTTGTTTCTGAGAAAGGAAAGCTTATGCGGTCGATAGCAATCAAATAACAGTTTCTAAAGCTTAAGTACAGTACACTATTATTATTGTAATTGTACTAGTTAGTTTAACTTTACAGATGACCTTGAATTTATATATTTTTTGTCTTCTATATTCTATACATCACACTGTTAATGTATACAAATGTACGGCAAATCAATACTGTCAGAGTATAACAATAGATGAATGTACCATGTATTGACGCTAATGTGATCTCTTTTGCAGGCCATCTCCAGTGAGCGAAGCTGCCCCAATTGGGACCACAGTGATTGTGGTAATGGCTGCTGCACAAAACCAGACTATTGTGTATTCCATCACCTCAGGGAATGATCAAGGTGTGTTTCTTTTTTTCTCAGCTACAGCAAGTCTGTGACTTTTCAGCTATTGATTTACTATATTGAAAGAAACAGTTACCTTTAAATATCTACAGGATTTTATTTATCACACACACACATATATATATATATATATATACATATATATATATATATATATATATATTGTATACAATATGTGTGTTTGTGCAACATTTGCAGGAACCGTCTTGGTTATTTTCAGAGTTAATATTCTAAGCGGGCAGACCCTTCGGTTTACAAATTACAGTTCTGTAGTACATTTAAAATAATGCTCAAGAATGAAATTAAGTCTTTCATTTCATGGTGTGTAAATTGTGTGTGATATATGCTCCATGCACACTGGAAGAGCTGCCATTGTTTAGTGGAAGCAATCCCTAGAGATGAGGCTGGGGAAGCAGCAAGGAAATTGTAGAGAATAAGAGATAAAGAGAAAATTTACAACTGGGAAAAGTTATTCACATGTAAAATAAAGAGAAGCAGTTTGCACATACATGCCAGAAATGAATAATGTTACCATTTTTGTTTCTGTAAGTGTTGTGACATTTAATTGAATAGAAATCCTACTGAACCAAGGTTCATTCAGACTGAAAGGTTTATTATTTGTATTGTTTTCCATAGAGAAAAACCTCATATTGATGCTTCCTCTTGCACATCTGTGTGGTCGGAAAATGAACCTTGTAAATTTCAATGTCATTTTCATATTTACTACAATGAGACTTCAAAATGAGTTATACCGTGCTTTACCACTCACCTTAGAGATAACATGTAGCACAGCAATAGCCCGCAAGGAGCTGAAGCTGACAAATGACCTATCTGTGGCAACATTTTTATCAAGGGCTGAGACCCCAGAATCATGTACACCTTGTACCCAGGGCCACAAAGACAACAGATGGGTCCAGTACTGTGGTGCTTGGTGGACTATGTTAATATGATATATGTTGCTGCATAGCATGCAGAGAGGACATGATTGTGGCATCATGGATGTGTGGTTATGTTCTCCCTGCACTATTAGTCCCAGACAGGACTTTACCTCCCCCCCCCCAACCCCACCCCACCACCTCTGTCTGCACCCATTATAGGTACTACACTGCATCCACCTCTTAAACTTGAAGGAGATGTCTACTTAAAATAAAACAGTCAAGCCCACATTATCTATTTTTCAAGAGACTGGGAACCATTGCTGTAAAAAGAAGAAAGCATATAGAAAGACCCAACATTTCAAGCAGAACAAATTCATTTGTAATTTGTTGCGTTGAATTATTGTGTTTAACAGTTTGTTGGAGCATGTAAAATACATGAACACATGGTGGACTTTTCATAAGAGATCTGTACAGTAAAATAAAATGTTACCCTGGGACATTTGTCAGAAGTAATCTAAGCTTGTATACAGTATATATTAATTTCCATAATGGTATATATAGTATTAACTTTTTTATTATGAAAACAAACATTATGGCACGGTACACTTGTAGTATTGCTATAAAGCATAACATAAGCATAAAATTATTTGTGTCATTTTTATGTAAAATCCAGGAAATGGTCCATTGAAATGCATACCGCAATAACGGAACCATGAAAAAACATGGGTAGATTCTATCAAAATGTCTCTCTCGCTCCCAACTAGTAGGATGACAGAGGTCTGACATTTGCATGCCTGCTATTGTAGCCAACCGGTATTCTCAACACATTATAAGATCCAATGTTTTGAAAGTCAATTTTAAAGAATTTTCCAAATTAAAATAATCCCTTATATTACAGAAACAAATTGTATTTTACAACTTCGTACAGAATCCAAAATATTTATTTTTTATTACCGTATTTACTTAGGCTTTATTGCAGTGTTGTTTTGTATATACTGTATACTGTTGTTTTGTATATACTTCCTATGGGAAGAATAATTAATATAGGTAGGGAATGCAGAATAAAAATAACCTATATAATGTTTCTTTATTTTTAGATATTCTTCTTAAACTATTTTTTTCTTTAATGCAGGTGCATTTGCCATTGATAACATCACAGGGGTTATCTCTGTCGTAAAGCCTCTGGACTATGAAAATACTACAAGCTATGAACTTAGAATTCAAGCTGATTCTATGCAAGTGGCAAGATTTAATCTGCGAGCAGCCTCTAAAAGTAAGTTACAGTTCATTTACTGTGAAAGTGATGTTTCTCATCATAAATTTAAATGCATTTCTATCTTACTAAGGACAGTGTGCCCTGACTGTTATGTGATTATATGCTATTTTATTTTATTTTTTGAAGCCTAGGACAAAAATATATCCACACTCTAGGAAAGGACTAAAAATATGTCACTGATGTTGCAGCTATAACCTACAGTTAATGTAGCATATGAATTCTGCATTATCCATCTTATTTATCCATCTTTCGGCATATGCTTGCCAGTGTTCTCATATAGAACAGTGTTTTCACTCATCAGCACTAAAGACCTTGCTTCTCATTAGATCATCATAAGCAATGGCTTCTCTAGCCTAAACAACCTGCCATTCAAGTAGTATGTGTGCACCCGCTTTCTGACAATATGTATATAGCTTCCACTGCTACGATGGGATGGGGAACTTAAATATAAAATCTCCAAAGAATTATGCAGAAAGCAATGTTTTGGGTCAATGACCCTTTTACAAGCTACACAAGAGTATACAACCATGGAATCACCTTAGTCAGATATTAGCAATAGAATGGGTCCTATGGAGGAGGTCATTGATTAAACATAGCATAGCCCTAGGATGCCACCTATCTAATGAGTCAGTTTTTGAAATGTCTGCCCCAGACAACTGCTAGGGATGTTATACTGAAATGGAAATGTCTAGGAGCAACAATACAGTAGCTCATCCACAAAGAATTAGGCCACACAAGCTCACAAGACAACTGAGTGTTGAAGGGCATACAGGAGTGAGTTCCAAAGTATCTCTGGTAGCAATGGTACTCAGAATGGTGATCAGTGCTTTTGTGACTGTTCTCTGTGTTGTCAAAGCAAAGTTAGCCATAATAAAAACGCAAAAGTTTCAACCTACATACAGTATTAAAGCTCCCACAAATGTCAAATTCTGGAGCCTGATGTCTGTATCCCTATCATTCTAGAGATAATTACCTCTGTAATGTGCTGAATACTTAATTCTTCTGCCGCTTATGCGGCAGAGGGTTTACTGAAAACTGTTACTATAGTTCTTATTTTATAATTGTTTTCAATGGCTATATTTTAAGAATCATAATGTATGAAACCATTTAAAGCAGTTATCCAATACTGGCATTTTGAATAGGTTATCCTTCTTGTCCCCATCATTAACCTGTTTATAGTTTCCCGGAAAATATTCATGGTGCCACCAACTCTGGGCAGGTAAATCGAACCTGTTCAGGTTGAGGTTTAATTAATGCAGCATCTAAATGTACAGGATCCTCAAATCTTACCAGATGTTACATATCCCTTGTAGTGACCTAGAACGCCATGAGAGACTCTGATGTTTCAGCACTAGAAACGCTAAAGCTCCTGTTCCTATACCACAGCTGCAAACAGGTCTAAGGTCAGCCTCTGCCAAAGTACTAATGGGGTATGATTGAAATACAGTAGAAGAGAATGCATTAAATGATGTGTCAAAGAGTTATCATAAGAACAGTTCTTTCATTTAATATCTTTCCTCTGAAAGCAGGTTTGGAAATAAGTCACATTCACTTTTAATTTATGTAAATCAAATAAGTAATAAGGGAACTGGTAAGTTTCACTGATTAAGCGTGATGATGTATATTATGAGAATTCTGCTTACCCCATTTCAATTAACTAAAGTTAATGGGCAAAAAAAAATTAATAGTATGCTAGGATCCATTTTAATTTGCTTGCTTCGGCTAACACGTATAAAGAACAATTTGCTATGCAAAGAGTATTTTTTACTTTTTAATGGCTGCCGTAACTTTTCTGCAAGCAGTTACATCTTCGTATGGTATTTTCTGTGAATATTAGTAATACTGTGTATTGCAAAGTATTCCTAATACATGTACAGCATTTATAATTCTCTCTTACACCACTAGGGGTTTTAGCTAAGCAAATTATATTTACCTTTTTTTTTTATACAGCATCCGTATATTGTGTAGCAATAAACAGTAGAAGCTTGCACTGGCTGATATAGATACAGAGCAAAATAAAAGAGAAGAGCTTACAACTTAGGGCCTCATTCAGAGATGTTTGCATGATTATTAGTGTCCATCCCTGATGGTGGGAGGACTGCACATATGCGGGATGTGTACTGCGGATGTGCAGCCCTCCATCTATGAGTTCGCTCGCATTGTCTCCATGCTGCAACCTGATTGTCAGACTGCAGTGTGGGGGTCAGCGCTCCCAGAAATTAGGGCGTGTCATCCCGCTATTCTAGGATGGATGAGGCGAAGGTCTGCGTTGGTGGACACATATTCCCAGGCACTGGTAGAGCTGAGTAAATCTTAGCTTACACAGCCTGGCCAGTAGAGCAACTATTGTGACCAATGGTTGCAGTTGTGATCCAAAGGCTGCGGCTACGGATGCTGCACTCGGAACGCAGATGCAGCAAATGAGCTGTCTGTTTCCTACAGACTGCATCTGCAATACCGTCCATCTCTGAATCAGGCCCTTAGTGTGATTCAAAAAGAAAAAAGAAGGAGACAAAGAAGGTGAGCAAGACACCCTTGTGGTCCTAAGTAATGGGTTGCATTGCACTTATAGAAGTGACACAATTTGCATAGGAGAGTGGGTAAGCCAGACTACGTGGCTCCACCAAGATTGTAAATATTCATCTTTGGTGTTGAGTGAACACAGAGATCATATTCTGGATTCTAGCATTGAAGTCCAAAAGTAGGTTGTAGTCTTGTGGCTTCTAAAAATTATACACTGGAAAATAATGTGAAAGAAACAGTAGGTGATATGGTGCTGGTAAAGCAGAGAACAAAACGATGCATTGCTGTAATGAGTGCAAAAGTCATCATACAGTATTATAATATTTAAAATGGAAACACCAGCTATAACATCCATAGATCTAAGATTTTATGGTTTGTTAAAGACAGGGCCATTAAGACATCACAGGGGCCGGGTGCTGAGGGAGGCCAAATCCGGAATGCATGGCCATGCCCCTTCCAAAAAAAAATTAAAAGTGTAAAGTACTATGAGTGCATGTCTTGCACCATGCACTGCAAGGGGGGGGGGGCATTTGTTTCCCCTCTGCAGCTGGAAAGAGGTAACATAGGTTCTGGAGAATGAGCTTATTTTGTGCTCTTAAAAAAACAGAAATTTATTCAGTGTCATTCTTCTAGAAATTGCCTGGCAGTAACCATAAAAAATAATTTAAGTTCATCTTAAAGTCTGGAAAACGTAAAATTATGGGCTCGATATTTACCTGGAGCAAGGAGTCTACAATAAAGAAATGGTTGTAAAGCAAAGATCCTATGGGCATGATAGAGTTTTAGAAGTTGTTCTGTCTGTGGATACTGTAGGTTCTTGTTATCTGTAAATATAATAGGAGAGAGTTCTACTTCAGCAGATGCCTTCACTCTTCTAAAGCCACTTTCACAACCAAGAGTGCCTGATCTCTCATCTAATTATTGTTTTCTGCTGGAAGATATTTCATGGAAAAGAACCCAATACCTCTTTGTCTGTGTTTTCAGTGAAAATCCTTCAACAACCTCAGGAAGAGCAAAGCTGAAATCTTGCCTTCTTATTACATATAACTGTACCACCAACCTTTTGCTTAGCCCACAGGTTCCCAAACTCGGTCCTCAGGACCCCAAACAGTGCATGTTTTGCAGGTCTCCTCACATAATTACTAGTGAAATAGTTAGCTGCACCTGTAGATCTTTTAAAATGTGTCAGTGAGTAATGAATACACCTGTGCACCTGCTGGGTGAGCTGCAAAAAGTGAACTGTGTGGGGTCCTGAGGACCGAGTTTGAGAACCACTGGCCTAGCCTATACCCTATCTATTCCTTAAACCACATGTTCTCAAACTCTTTCCTCAGGACCCCAAAGTCTCCATGTTTTCCAAGTCTCTTTATTTCTTGTGAAACAATTATCTCCACCATTTACGAATAGAAAAAGGAGATGATGCACAGAGGTTTCATCCATCTGCCCTTAATTTATTATAGAAGGCTGAAAGACATCACCATTAAAAAACATCACCTCGCTTTCATGGCAAATGTTATGCAATCTTCTCAGTGAAGTTGCAGTGTTAACAAAGCCTGATTTATGTGAAGCCTTAACTATATATATTTTAGTCTCTGTAATGCTCCTGCAGTTCTTTTGAAATCTGTTAATTACATCTTTCAGGTCTTCTGTATTATTCCCTTGTTTTTTCATTCATTTATTGTCTAAGCAGACATGCCATGACTGCACTAGACTAACTTCCCATCAACAGTCCCATTGCTAAATGAAGAAATTTATTTTTTGATCAACATTCTGAATCTCTACGTTCCTCACTTGGACAAAAAAGTATTTGTTTCTGTAGCACAACATCAGGATCTGTATCAGCCATTCAATTTAGAAGCAGACGCCTCATCAGTTGTATTTAGACCTTTACTGTCCTAAAGCAATAAAACCTGTCCTAAAGCAATAAAGCCTTGTGGAAATGAGCCTTTTAGAAGGACATAAATAATAAGGAAGGATTTTCCTCATTATTGCTGGAACCAGGTATCATGCTTATGGTCTTACCAGGACCTAGGAAATAATATATTATTGTCATCATGGTCTTAACAAAGACATTAATGGGTTTTGAATCAATAGGACCGGTTTAGACCTCACAAAGCAACAATGACATGATGACGTCTACTTTAGTCCTTTCAAAGTAAAAAATTCCTGTATGAGGATCACAGGTAAATGTACCGACAGGCAATAGGTCGATAGGGTCAAAAGGTCGATATTAATGATGGTTGACAGGTACAAAGGGTCAACATGGTCAAAACAATATTGGTCAATTGCCTGGCGACAGGGTTGGACACCGACACCTGTCGGTAGGTATCCTAACCCTGCCCCTCTCCCTACCCTAACTCTTCCTGCCTGGTGCCTGTACCTAACCTCCCCTTAGTGCCTAAACCTGACCTCCCCATCCCCGAAAATTTAACCTAACCCTCCCCCCTTAGTGCCTAACCCTGCCCTTAGTGACTAACCCTAACCCTCCTCCTAACCCCGCTACTTACCTTCTGGGTTCCTGCAGTCCAGATGCTGGTGCTGGGATTCTGGCAGGTGTCGGGATTCCGGCGCCAGCATTCTGAGCGCTGGAATCCCCACGGTCTGGATATTGACCGCATCCTGTGTTGGTTTATTGATACATAACAGGTACATGCAGCCATACTCTCTGTTGTACACATTGGTAGTAGGAATGAAGCTTTAGCAGTGCAGGGTTTTATACAGCTCTACAGCTGGTGAGAATATGCTGCTAATGAGTAGAGGTTCAGGGATGCTGGAATAGTTTTATGCAGGTATACACAGGGGTCTCATCTGTCTACCACCGTGACACTCTCACAACGTACTAAGATGGTTACAGTCACATGCAATAGCACATCAGGTTAGAGCAGTGTTTCATAGCACATCAGGTTAGAGCAGTGTTTCACGTGCAATAGCACATCAGGTTAGAGCGGTCCTCAAGCAGAGGAGTAGCGTGGAACCATGGCGCCCGGAGAAAGTGCATGTCATATCGCCCCCTCCCTGTACTGTACTGAATTGTGCCAGTGGGGTATGGCCAGCCTGCAGGGGAATACTAAAGTGAAGAGAAAAACAGCAAACAGTGGCAGTATCATGCTGGGCACTGAGGTACTATTGGGGAAATTAAATGCTTTGGTGATACACTATCTGACATTAAGGGGTAGCTGCTTTGACACTCCTTTATTTATGTATAGGATCTGACTTTTATCTCCTTTAAATCATTGTTATTAGTCAATAGAGGAGATTGTATTATATATTCTGATCATTTAACTTCAATTGATAGAATACATGTGTACATGTGCTAGAGTGAAATTCCACAGGGTGCACAGCTTATTACTGCAATTACGGCCCCGAGCAGCTATCACTGGAGTGGGAACACCTATAGGAAGCTCCCTTCTCAGCTTTGCTGCTACTTCGCAAATATTCATTGCATCTATATTAATGTGAGTACTAATCATGTTCTGTCTACTACCATTATTATTATTCCAGGTCTCCTAATATTTTTTTAAAAGACCTTTCAAATAACACTTTGTGGTCATGCCTGGGAATACATCCATTACTTTAAATAGCAAAGCAGTGACTTTTTTTAAACTCATACCTTATAATTGAAGATTGAGATTTTACCTCAGGTGTGTCACTTTTAAGTCCATTGAAGCACAGAATGAGGAGAGAAGGAGGGAGGGGATCAAAGAGGAGAGGAGAGAGGAAAGTGCCGATTAGAGAGGGGAGGCAGGGTTGGACTGGCCCACAGGGGTACAGGGGAAATCCCCAGTGGGCCCCACTAACTGTGGGCCCATCCCCTTTCTCTAGGTGTCAGGTTCCAGACCTCAAATTATATGCTACACTAATAGACGACCAATTACCTAGAGGAGTAGAACCACTGATCAACATGGGGGCTTGGCTCCCTTCTATAGAAACTACTGTACACCAAGATTTGCCTAATGGTTAGCCAAGTGTCTGTGGTGGCTGGCATGGGCCCCTACCAAAACATTTTTCCAGTGGGCCCTTCATGCCCCAGTCTGACACTGAGGGGAGGTGACAGAGGCCAATAATAAAGGAGTGGACAGGGGCAAAGAGCCGATCACAGGGTAGAGAGGGGATGGCGCCCGGAGCTCGTGCTCCACTGGAACCACCCTCACTACTCCCCTGTCCTCAAGGCACACTAACAGTCCAGGTATTAGTGATATTCATGTTTGAGCACAGATGGTTCAATCAAAATAGAGGTACTAATTAATACACCTGTGCTCAAGTATGGCTATCCTTAAAACCTGCACTTTTAGTGCGCCTTAAGGACCGTGGTTGGGAATCCCTGGGTTAGAGGATGGACCTCCCTGCAGACTCTGGGTCCTAGTGGCCAGCATGTATGCATACTGCTTTCTAACATGGTGGTCCTGCAAGCCTAAATGGACTTAATATAAATTACAACTGTCCATTGTGTACACTTTATTCCATATTTATTTTGGTTCAGTTGCAAAATATAAAGCAGGAACTTATACATGCTTCAATAAAGAAAGTTACAAAAAAGTTACTTATAGCATCTGGGATTCAACATTGATAACAGAAACAGGCCTCCACAGTTCCAAGTCAATGAAATGACTTCATATTTTTCACATGCAAAATTCTTTGAACCGATCTGTAGAGACAGATTAGTGTGATGTTTAGTGAAAGGTAATTAAGCACAACAGTGACCATTTATTTAGAAACAGATTAGCACAGCAGTCTGTATGAAGTATTTTCCTATTCCTATTCTTTCCCATTCGTACCTGAAGTAAGTTTTAAATACTTAAGGCGATTAGTTTTTGTTCTCAGTTTGTGTAATCATATTAAAAAAAATAAAAATAAGTTCTTAGCAACTAAAGTCAAAGCTTCAAAGCATTAAATCTATTTTGGCTTAAACTTGGGAAAATAAAACACAATTTTCAAATAACAAATAAAAATGTTTAGTCATACTACTAATTAATCATAATTGACTAAAAATCTGCACAGCTTCTATATATTGTAACCTAATTATTATTTAATAACAAACCTCATGTCATTTATGCTGTACCAGGAAATACAATTTGCAAATGCTGAAACTACTAATATTCATAGCTCACTGTTTAAATAAAAAGCTGCTATAATAAATGTAGAAACAGCAAATATTTATCCAGGTTTAAAAATTGGAAACAAATACTGTTTCATTTTCAATTCCCATTGAAACTGTTTTAATTCAACATCATTTGCATAAAATAATTTGTTCTCTATAATGTTATATTGTTTGTCTGATATTGTTCTCTAAAATGTCACTTATTTACACTCCTATCAGTTATTACTAAGCCAGTTGCCCCATTTTACCACTATATTGTAGTAATCCACAGGTTGTAGGTTAAATCCTGGCATGCGGGATCACAGCGCTCAAAATGCTGGCACCAGAATCCCGACCCCAGTCAGAACCCCGGTGCCAGCATCCTGATGGTAAGTAGTGGGGTTAGGGTTAGGCACTAGGAGGAGTGTTAGGTTTAGGCTGTGGGGGGGGGGAGGGTAGGTTTAGGCACTAGGGGGGAAGGGTTAGGTTTAGGGTGTGGGGAAAGGTAGGGGTAGGGTTAGGATACTTTCTGACTGGTATGGGTATCCTAACCCTGTCGGGATGCCTGCATCGGGATTCTAACCGCCGGCATCCCATATTTTGGCCGTGATCACAAATTATTAAATTTCAAGGTGCTATTGATGTCTATGGCAAAAGGCTGCCAAGTTAGATGAATGGTCTATTTGTCCGAAAACATGTAACCATCCAAGTTCTGGGTGTTCTCGACAGATTTTTTTAGAATGGGACAAACTCGGCTGACTTTAGCATTTAGTAAATTGCGAATATACATTTAACGTGCGATTTAGCCACATTCTAATTCATTTGAGCTTAGTAAATTTACCCCTAATACTTTCTTCTTGTTTTTGTGTGGCATATTTTACACCAAGTTCTTACTTCACAATGGGTAAATTATACATTTTATCCCACCTGTACATTCACAGTGATTGTATAAAATTGCTCACTATGTGAGACGTTTGTCTACTTTCTGTCCCACCCATGACACAAGTTTGAAAATCAATAATGCCATACCTAATTCTGCAAATAAAGAGTTATCATACACATCTTATAATACCATGCACACTGGGCCTGATTCAGAGCCGCTCGTTCGTTCCAAGCGATGTTCGCACATCTGCGCATGCGTATGGGTTGTAATGCGCATGCGCCAACCAGTCAGTGCGGTCGGAAATCGTGTGCTCGCAAAATAGCGAATGCCTGCTAATTTGAGTGACAGGATGAGGCGTTTGTGGGTGGTAACAGGGGAAGGTGCTTGAAAACGGGGAGTGGAGATCCGAACGCAGGCGTGCCAAACGGTCAAAACGGGCGTTTTAAGGGTGTGCATAATTAACAAAGCAGCGTCATCGACCACGTCAGTTGGTTGTCTTTTAGCCAGAACTGCTCGCATGATTGCGGTAGGAAAATGCTACCACAAGAATAGCGAGCAGTTCATACGCCTTTCGATGTACTCGATTAATCAAATAAATAGCGGAGATGACGTATGATGCGAGCGGCCAAGGGGTGTCTTTACAAAATAGCGAGCGCATGTTTCGGACGCTCGTTCAGACATAGAGGCGTCAACAGACCGCAAAGAGCGAGCGCTCAATTTAAATAGCTAGCCCCTTTTTCTGAACGAGCGTCCGCAAATAGCGTCCGGCTCTGAATCAGGCCCACTGTGTGTAAGCTACCATAATAATATAAATATACTTCAGAAAATGAAAGAGCGAAGACTCTTTCGATAAGAAAATCTCATTGCAAGTTACCCACCCGTGACAACAGAATGCCCCTATAATGTTATACATTTTTCGTTGTGAATAATGTTGTGATGGTATTGATTGATTTTCAGGAGCGTCTTTGTTTTCAACATGAGGTGGTGTGTAATGATTAATAAAGTATGGTAGATATCAGAAGAGTTTGTAGACTGAAGATATATGTGTTATCTCAGAGCTTTGTGGAAGGTCATCACTGAAACTGGTGAGAGTTGTCAGAGTTCATAGTGTTTGCTATGGCTTTCTCCATGCAGCTGTAAATAGTAAAGAAATGCAGACAATACTATACTAGACCTCAAGGACAATAACTCTGACTAATAATGTTTGTTATTACTTAAGAAGACTTTTGGGATTTGCAGCATGTTAAAGGTTTCAGTCAGATAATATTATATGAATGATGTACATTGTGTGTGAAGAACATGCCGTTATACTCTGCAGGTAGCAAGTGATGAGAGAGGATTGTTTGAATAGATACAGCAAACCTTGTTCTGTGGCTTCTTTTAATAGGGAGTTCTGACCTCTTTGGTTGTTTGTTACATATGTCTGTGGATTTAAGCTGCTGGTATTCACTTATTTTCTTCACATAACTTATTGTATGGCACAGAGAAGTGACAGTACCTAGTTTTTTAGTAACTTCAAGCCGCCAAGCTTGTGTTAATAGATAAGGAGGATGAACATGGGTACACTCATATTAGTGCTTCAGCTCTGAGGAAGATAAATACATCCTCTACTTTGGCACCAAATTGCATGTAAGCTTTGCTTATCTCGTGCACGTGTTTACCCTGATAAATGTGTTAAACAGAACTAAATCAGATAATGTTAGTCAAGTAATAAGACATGTCATAGAATGTAATTTAGCTCTTTTACCTATGAGTCAAGTGAGCTGTAAAGAATCAAAACTATTTGAGAATGTAATGTACATCACATTTTGTAAATAAAATGTTTAAATGTGTAGTTCAGTATCTGTTATTTAGATGGATTAAAACTAGTGTAACAGTGTTTACACAAGATTACAGTGAAATTATTTTATCCAATTTACCTTCCATCAACATGTAAGAGCTTAACACATAGATAAAATGATAGATGTTTATGATAAATTTATTTATGCGTTTAATAGCATTGTGGTTCCATTCATTTTATATGGGTGGTGTCGTCCAGTCTTCTCTCACAGGTAAAGAGCCAGGAGCTTTTTATTTAAAGACCCACAATCAACCCCATGGCAACATGCTTATTTCTGCTGGCGCCCTCATGAAATGTCATGGTTCAGTATGTGAAGTGTGGATAGCTATTGTAAAATACTGCTTGTAGAACATAGGGCTGCAAAGACATCATTCATATCAACTTTGCCAATGAGTCCCGACAACTGTTCTGGCAAGTGACTTGCCTAAAGCATATACAATATATTCAAAACACACAGGACATGTGTTTTCATTAGGTGAACCTAGGTGGTTGCCTAGGGCACCAATTGTTATTGGTCACCATTCTGTAAGCATTAAATGATTGCAATAATGACACTGGGCCTGATTCAGCAAGCAACGCAGTGCTGCGTTCGCACGCACTCGACCGCTGTGTGTATATGGTAATCAGTTGATACGCAGGGCAATTGCAGCACAAGATATAAACACCCACCAAAACACAATACCTCCCTCTACGTACAGCCTGAGTAGTTCCGCAAGATAGCGGAAACATTGGTAACATCGTGAACCATCGGACCCATACGCAGGATAGTGATTAACCTGACCCTCCCACAGACTTTGCTACATCTCCTGCGTGCTGTGACAGCTCAGGCTGCGTAGGGTCTTGCAATGCCTAATTTATGCATGCCTCTGCAATGACGTTGAAATGCACTGACACGCCTGCGTTCGCACGACCTCACCCCGTCAATACCCACAAACGGTACTTCCTGTCAATCACTGGATGTTAGGTCTGCGTGCTGTCCGTGATCGCATACCCCTTCGCAGCACCTACTTCACGCACTGCGTCTTATACACATGCATGGGGATGCAAACATCGTCCGGCTGAGTGAGAACGCAGCATTGCGTTGCTTGCTGAATCAGGCACTCTGTGCCTTTACCCTTTCAGCACTCCCACATGAAGGAGAAGCAGACGGCCACTCCTCATGTGTGAAGCTGTCTGTTGCTGCTCCTCCCATGCTGGGAGCGTGGCGCTGGGCACCACAATTTAAGAAGCAGACGTTGCCTTCCCCAGCTCCCTCCTGCTAAGGTAAGAACTTGCAAGGTGCGGACACAACAAATATATGGTTCCAGCATAAAGGAGAACTAAATACCATAAGGTGTCAAAATGTCAACCAAAAGTGTCAAGTCTCTCATTTAAGCCTCTTAGGGCCAAACATATTCAATTTAATGGTCCATTGAGCATCTAATTGATGTACAGTAATTTTCTTAATTGCCCAATCTCAGAATGGGTGGTATTGGATCATCGGATAACTTGTTGTGAAGTCAGAGTTTTTTTCTTATATATAAAAAATCCAAATAACTGAGGTATCCTTAATTTGATTTTTTTCAATTATTCATGTGGTTCCAGAAAGGACATACAGTACCATCTTACCCAACTCTCTCCCTCTTCCTATCAGACTCGCCACCTCTTTATAAATCTTCAAACAGACTCTCATCCTAACCCACTACTACATGCTCTTTTCTCTTTGTTTACCACCTGTTTGTCTGCCCCGTTAGAATGTAAGCTCTCACGAGCAGGACCCTCTTCCCTCATGTGCTTCTCCTTATTTTTTTATTTCTGCTCCTTACTTCCCACAAGGGCATCTAACACTTGACTGCTAACTCCCTGCTGCTTATTTGAGTGTCTAATGCAGCAATGTGTACAAACCAAGTCCTTGTCGTGTATTGTTTTGTACTGTAAGTCACTGGTTTCTTGTTCACTTATTTGTTTATGCACTTTGTAAGGTGCCGTGGAACACTTGTAGTGCCATATAAATAAAGGATGATAATAATAATAATAATAATAATAATAATAATAATTAATTTTATACCATTGTGTTGAATAGGGGTGTTGTACATATTTACATGCTAGAAGGCTGTCACAGCTGACACAGGGGTCTATTAAGTAATACTATGCTCCTGGAATCGGATTCGCCTCCTAAGTGATAGGCTTCTATACTCTCTCTCCCAGCAAGAGCATTCTCTGTCTGTGTCTTGCCTAGTGACCTTGTGCGTCGTCCCTCCTCTCTTGTCTCATGTTCCTGGAGTAGCTGGACAGGATACCCCGAACAGTGCCTGGTAGAAGTTGGGTGATTTGTCCTGGCGGAGTAGGTGGCTGCATGGGGGTGCCTCTCCCTTGGCCAGCCCATCCTGGAACACAGCACCCTCTGGATGCTGTGCTCCGGGACTTGCAGGGACTCTAGACCTGATTTAGAGATAGAAGCAGTTGCAGTCATGGAGGGGCGTATCTATAATTGGTGCACAGCATCCATATTTTTAATACTAACCTGTTTGGAGTCCCATGTTGGCGCTATCAGAGCTGTAAAAATTGCCACAGCTATTCTCCCAGCTTTTTGCGCATGCGCAGTAAGGAAATCACTTGGAAAATGGCGTGGCAGCCATTTTCCCTGTGATCTGCGCATGCGCAGCAGACTCTGGGCACAGACTAGTGTCCAGTGTCTACTGATGCGGTACTGCACTCAGTGTGCTGCCGGCCGCTGGAGACAGAGGAGGGGGCCCCAGACGGAGACTGCACATGGGCCCCCTCCTCTCTTAATACGCCTCTACAGCCATGACTGCAGCTACAACTGAGATTTACTGTGTGCTAATGCCACGGCCAATGGTCTTCCTACTGAGATGCCCACTGGCTGCAGTACTAATCTGTCACTGTGCATATTAAGATGCACCACTGGTCGCACCTTCCAAGATTCCACCTCCACAGATTCTACCTTTGAATATTGCCACCTGTATTAGTGCAACTGTGTCTTAGGGCTGACCACAACACGCCCACATCTGGCTAGCCACCTCCTTTACCACCTAGGACTCCCCACCGAAAATGTATTTCAAATGCATGCGCAGACTAGAAACATCAACCGCATCATTAAGCCTACGTGAACCTCTGAATCAGGCCCTCTATCTCTATCCAGCCTACTGCCAGCTCTGTGTTGGCTGGGAAGCAGCTAGATAAGCAAATGGGGACATCTAGGTCCTTTCATCCTTCTTCCTTCGGTGAAGGAAGGGCTGATTGAAGCTCTCCAGCACCTGTGCTAGATAAACAGAGCCACATTAATGGGGGGCCAAGAGTTGCTGTGTGTTCAGTATACAACATCTGCAGCACTGTCTGAAGGAGCTGGAGTGTCATGCAAAAAAAATCAATCAGTCGCCTGGAACCCGCCTTAACAGCGTTGGAAGTGAGTACTATCAGCAGTGGAGTGGCACACTTGGGACACTGTGTGACATATTTGGGACACGTGTGACATACTGGGGGCACTATGTGGCATACTGGGGAGCTGGAAAAAAATCTTTCTCTAGAGAAAACTGTAGTTTTCGCCAAAGAGTTTGCACTTTTCCATTTGATAAATAGACCCCATAATCTGATTTGCTCTTATGAACCATATAGCTGGTAATCGTTAATACCTAGGGATTATTTCTGCTCTATTTCTAATAAATTAAATCATTGAAGTTAGTAATTGAACTATACAAGATAGTTCACTCAATCAGTACTTTAGACATAATGTTACACAACATTAAATATTATTTAATTAGGATTTCTTTTATAACATTTATATATTTTAAATCTTATGTTGCCTTATAATTTCAACTGTACTAATTTAAAATGATGTTAAATCTATATCACCAGAATAGCATGTCACTTCCTTGCACAGAGCTGTAATAATACTGATAAGAGCTTGCCAGCTATACGCTAGATAAAATTGAATTGTACGACGTTCTTCAAGTGCATAGGCATTGTTGGACAAGTGTGAATCATTATCATTAACAAAGAAAAATTACATGCTATGCTAATATGAGTGTAACTCAATAAGATGACTTGCCACTCTGTTGTTTGGTGGCACAGAATTGATGCAATAATGTGGAGTTAAATGGCAATGAATTAATGTAGCACTGCAGAGATCACAGACAATATAATGATCAGCCACTTTGGAGATAGGTGACATTGAATGAACACTGAAATTAAACAATGCTCAAATAATACATCATGACATCTTATCTGACACTAAACTGCTTCTTTTTGGTAAATGCATCACTTAGAAGAGGATTGTAATGTATGCCACAAATACTCTGGTGTAATATTAGTGTTTAATAGCAAAGAGTACTAACTAAAGCACTCAGTCAACTAGGCACTTTTTCAATGATGATATTGAGTGGTATTACAACATCCTTGAATGATTTTATTTAATAACAGCACAGATTTCTGCAGTGTAGTGAGCATTATATCAGTGCTCCTTCCTTTGATCACAGTGATGATTGTCCACAAAGGAGCTTTACAATGTGCTTTCTGATCACTATATACAGGACTGATTTCATTCTGAACATTAATCAGTGTGAGCAGTGGAGATAAGTGTACTCCTCATGCAGGTATTCCCTACCTTAAGTTAGCAGAGGATGACTGGTGAGCAGGTTCTAATAAACCATCACACCTGGATAACTGTTAGCCACTGCTGATCCACAGCTGTTGGGCTGCTTATGGATATGGATGTCTAGTTACATCTGTATCCATAAAAAATATATTTTGTTTTTACAAGATGTGCCATGTTTAGAAAATTACTAAACACATTGTTTTCTTCAATACTTTAGGGGTGGGGAACCTTTTTCCTGCCAAGGGCCATTTTGATATAGATATATATATATATATATATATATATATATATATATATATAATATATATGTGTGTATATATATATATATATATATATATCTATCATCATTTGCTGGCCCGGTGCAGGCCATGCCCCCTCCGTGTGACGTCACATTGAGGTGGGGCTTCAATCGTCGGTGATTACAGCAATGCCGGAATATCTTGAGGATGCTCCGGGGAGCTGCAAAAGCAGCGGTTTGACTGTCTGAAGCGTCCTAAATATGCTCCAGGTGGCACTGCTGCATAGATTCTGGCTGCAGGGTGCCATTCTAGGCACCCTGTTAGCCAGATGAGGCTAGCAGAAAAAAAGCTCAAAGGGCCAGTCCAAATGATTCCACAGGCCTAATATGGCCCCGGGCCTGAGAGGTTCCCCATCCCTGCTTTAGATAGTTACCAAATGATTCCAAGGGGTAAATTTACTAAAGTGAGAGTTTTTAGAAGTGAGTTTTAAAAGTGATGTTGCCCATAGCAACCAATCAGATTCTAGCTATTATCTTCTAGAAGGTGCTATTTAAATGTTAAGTAGAATCTGATTGGTTGCTATGAGCAACATCACTTTTAAAACTCACTTCTAAAAACTCTCACTTTAGTAAATTTACCCCCAAGAGTTTGGCAGATCCTAGATAAACTAAAACTACAGAAGCATACTAGATATTATCATTCCAAATCTGTGTCAGTGTTTTACAGATGATATCCAAAGCTTTCAGACTCAGACAAAGAGTCTGTGTAGAGAGATAAATTAACTAAGCGGCTGGTTTGATAACTGTCATTTTTGTCTGCTGGAATAAAAAAGGCAACAATATTGAATGCAAATCAATTGTATTTAATATTATAATCTTTTTTTTACATTGCACTGACAAAACTTCAGAAAATCAGTAATTTTGAAAACCCAGATGCTAAGAAAATATAGGCCAGAGCATCCACAATATCCGCAAACTCCTTTAGCAAGTCGTATACACAATTTTTTTTTTTTTGCATCTCAACCTGTAATGTACTCCTAGTGAATGCCATTTACTGCAAAAGTTGTGTATTTGACTCCTTTAATCGGAACAATATACCAAGCTTGACAGGTGCAGAAGATCTTGGGCTGTCATATGCCACAGAATATCTGGCTGACATTTTGTTGTAGAACTTAATAGAAAGCTGACCATTTTTACATGTTGCCTCTGGTTTCATAATAATAGAAGTAATAGTGTAAGCAAGAGTTTCCCAAACTCCGTCATTACAGTCCTGGTTTTAAGGATAGCCATGCCTGAGACCAGATGGTTAAAGCAATTTGACTAAGGTACTAATTGAGTCGGGTGTGCTCTAGCTTGGATATCCTTAAAACCTGCCCTGTAATAGCGGAGTTCAGGAACCCCTGCTGTAAGCTACTCTGTTGTCTCCCCTCTGTTATTTTATGGATGGAGCTTTTTTAGAAACCACTCAAGAAACAAATACAATTATTATGGACTGAAGCTATCAGTACATTTGTTGCCCATGTAGTGAACGATCCAAATTCTGCAACGTTTGCCGTATCGCAGTATGTTGCCAGGCAATATTTCACAGTATGTGCAGTATTGTTGTTTGCCAAGCAAGTGCTAGCTCTATAACAAAACAACTTCAAAATAATAACGAGTTACACATTTTCAAACTTGATTTGAATTAATTCAATATGCAGATGCGGTCTGTAAATAACTTTCTGCCTACCATAATCATATATGCCTACTTAATGTAAAGCACAGGCAAACTGCTCAGCTGAAGGCTGGAAGTACCCATGGGTTTTAAATTAAGAGACACACATGAATCAAACTAACACAGTAATAAGGGTAGATAAATCCGATTGATGTGTTTCTCTAGGGAGAAAGAGCTTCATCGTTGTCTTATTGTGCTTTTTAATTTGTTTTTGTACAAGCAAGTAAATATGTGAATTGGCATAAAGAAGACATAAGAAATAACTAGACACAATAGTAATGCTCTCTCCACCCTGCAAATAATGCAAATCTGAAGAAATAATTTACTCACAATTTATTAATTTATTAATTTACTCTACAACTTTGTGATGTGAAATAACGATTGTGTATGATGATAAAACGGGTAACTTGCGTAGAAACATAATTCACCTTTAAATGGTAATGACAAATAAAGCAAATAATTTGAACGAGTCAATGCAGAAAGAGAATAGACTTCTGGGTAATCCCTGTTACATGTCAATCTTTTGAGACAACATTCTATTTGTTTTTTAGAGCATAGCACAGCCATGTAGAGTCACAGATTTACCTGCCACCAACAAAAAGCCTGTGTAAAGCTTTAAAATCCCATTATATAGAGTATTGGCATCAATTTGCTACCATGTAAATGTAAATGGAATTACTAGGAAGACTATTCTACTTTTTGAATGCTTTATTTGCTCATTGTCCCTAGATATTATATCTTGGAAATTCACCAAAGTCATTGTTTTAGTCATCTGAAATCACTGGGTAATGACCACAGTGCAGCTCTAATGAGTACAGAATAGAGACTAGTCACAAAGTGCTGTTATGTATCCCAGAGTTTTTGTCCATTCAGTGAAAGGCCTGGATAGAGTCCAGGTCCTGGTAATCCTTGGTCTATGAGCTAATAACTGTGTAATAGTTTACTTGCCCACAGGATGGTTACGGGTTTGTGAAATTGAAAACAAACATAAATTAATCAAATTAAATCCTTTATGTTCTAAACCCCTGTCTCCATTACTCTGCCTACTGTATATCATCAATGCTCCAACAGCAATCCAATGCTCCAGAGCAATAATATAGCAAGCAACAAATAATTGCGAAAAGGGTAAGAGACTAATCTCATATTTTGGGGCAATAAATGAAAACTAATAAAACTTAACTTTCAATATTCTATACCCTAAAAAAGCCACAAAAAAAGTTCTTAAAATAATAAATCACAATAAAATAGTATTAAACACAGTTTAGTGGTATGTTCAGATAATGTGAAAAAAGATCAGCCCAAACATATATTGAGGGATGTAATAATTAGCCTCTCAATAGGGCAATAATATATTGGACACACTTTGGGCCTGATTCAGAGCTGGACGCTATTTGCGCTCGCTCGTTCAGAAAATAGGGGTGGCTATTCAAATGAACCGTTCGCTCTTTGCGGTCTGTTCACGCCTATATGTCTGAACGAGCGAACAAACCTTGCGCTCGTTTTTTGAAAAAATACGCCCCCTGGCTGCTCGCATCCTATGTCATGTCCGCTATTTATTAGATTAATCGAGTACATCGACCAGCGTATGAACTGCTCTCTATTCTTGTGGTTGGTTTTTGCTACGACAATTTTGCGAGCAGTTCTGGCTATAAAATAACCCAGTGACATGGTCAATGACGCTGCTGTATTAATTATGCACACCCTTAAAATGCCCGTTTTGACCTTTAAGCACGCCTGCGTTCGGATCTCCACTCCCTGTTTTCAAGCACCTTCCCCTGTTACCACCCACATACGCCTCATTCTGTCACTCAAAATAGCAGGCATTCGCTATTTAGTGAACAAACGATTTTCGGCCGCACTGACTGGTTCGCGCATGCGTATTACGATCCGTACGCATGCGCAGTTGGGCAAACATCGCTCAGAGCGAACGAGCGGCCGCTTACGAGCGGCTCTGAATCAGGCCCTTTGGGTGCTGAAGGCGTATTGTAACTTCATCCATCACTGCTCAGCTTAAAGCTGCACACAATACAGAAGGTAACCACAGCAATGTGGTTATCGTCCCTATAGGTAGAATAAAAGCTGTCTGTCGCTGATTTATCTAATTCATTGTTTTATTTCCCCAAAAAATAATTTTAGAACCTTAATTAGAAATGTAACCGAAAGTCTAAGACTATTGCATCCATTCCCTGCAATGTGTAGTCTATTTTTCCACTTCACAGACTGTATTATTTACACTTTTTATATTTCACAAAGATATATTTTGCCTTTAGATTACATGAGATAAATATCACATTTTCTGTACTGAGGAAAACGTCACTATCGCCTAAATTTTGTTTGTTGGATTGTTTTCTCGGAGCTGTAAAATAGTTTCAGCTCTAAAATGAGATTCAGATATCTGTAGACTGTACAGCTTTGTACTCATGGAAATTCAAGGAACCTTCATGTGCGCAGACTTTTAAGTTGGAGAATAATACCCATCGTGTAACAAATAGACAAGGATAGAGTTGCTAGATATGCAGTACAGGGATGTGTAGTTAGTGATCAAGGCTGCATTAGTTATGGCAGGGAAAAATATTGCTTATAATGCAAACCTAAAATTTACAACAAGCATTGGACAACAGGGAAAGTCTATTTCTGGTCTCTCAACATCATTAGAGCTATTATAGCAATCATACAGAACCACAACATTGGAGAGAGAGAGAGTCCGTCAACTGGAGATTTCATTGTCATGTTTAATAAAGTTATAATGCACTGTTAGTTGTCACAAAATAAACAATAATAAAAGTGATGTAACAAGTACTGTGCAAATGAATCAACTATTATTCCCAAGCTAATAAAATCATAGTAATAGATGTATGTCACCCTGAGTGCTAATCCAATAAAGAACTTTTGGGCTAACTGACTAAATGTGCAGGTGAAGAATAGACAAAATAAAAAAGAAAACTATAGGTAAAAAATATAGAAATAAATATGTCAGAGAGTGTTTTCTGTCCTCTCTTTTAACAGACACTCTTTTAAAAGAGCATCTTGAAGCACTTATTCTCACAGATAAAATAAAATACGTTTGCAGGAACCAGACTTTAGTCATCTACTCCCCAGGGTAATACTAGAGGCTGTTATAAAATGTGCGGTTCTGAGTCAAACAGAGGACCTGATTCAGACCCGCTCGCTAAGGCGCGATTGCTCGCTCTGAGCGATTTTCGCCCATCTGCACATGCGTATAATTCGCAGTGTGCGTGCGCAAGCCATTCGTTAGGTTGCTGCTTTGAGTGGGTGGTAACAGGAAGGTTCTTGTGAACGGGGGAGTGGATGTGCGAACGCAGGCGTGTCCGGCCGCCAAAACGCTGTTTAAAGGGCGTGCATAATTAGCAAAGTAGCGTCATTGTACACATCACCTGCATGTATTTCAGCCAGCGCTGATCGCTATGCTTTCGACAGGCTAAGGCAACCCCAAGGGCTGCGAGCAGCTCCAATGGCTCATGTTGGTCCCGATTAATCCTTAATTTCCTGGAGATGACATGTGTTGCGAGTGGCAAGGAGGCGTCTTCAGACATTTGCGAGCGCACTTTGCCGTAGCTTGCTAAAACATAGTGGGCGTCCTTACGCGACGCAGTGCGAGCGCTTAATTTAAATATCCGGCCCCTTTTTGCCAGCGAGCGATCATCTCTTGCGAGTGGGTCTGAATGAGCTCCAGAGTCCCATCTCAGATCACTTTAGGGTTCCCAGTGGAAATTACTGGAAATTAATGTTATTGATGATAATACTATAGGAAAAAATACAGGTCCAAGGACCTCATTCAGAGTTGGTCGCAAGCGCCGATGCGCTCGCAACCGACTCGATGGTTAGTCCTGTGCACGCGCAGCAGCCGCACTGCGCGTGCGCAAGCCCCAGAGCGACAGAGAAACTCTGTCCCTCCGGAGCTCTCTACAAAAGGGGCGGCTGTCGATGTTGATCGACAGCTCGCCCCATTTTGTAGGCGGGCCGGGGGGGTGGTTTCCAAAATGGAGGCGTTCCTTAACGATCGCCTACTGTTTTGTGGGCGACCACACTGACATCATCAGTAATGTCAGTAGGGAGTTTCCTGCTCTTTCAGAGCAGGAAGCTCCCTGGGGCTTACGAGTGCCCATACCCAACCTTAGGGTTTGGTCGTAAGCCCCGATGGTCGCGATGGTGTTCACCATCGTGACCATCAACCTGGTCGGTCGTTAAGCTGTGGGTGGTAACCCACAGCTTAGCGCTCGACAAGGAGGCGGTCGTTCAGGATGCAAGTGGCCGCCCTGATTCAGGGCGACCACTTGCAACTAACGACCGCCTCTGAATTAGGTCCCAAGTTACTTGATTTTAGCAGTTTTATCAATTTTTAAAATCCTAAACCAAACCAAAACACTTGAGGGTGGACTTGTCAACACCAAAACATGACAATGATTTAGAACCAAAACATGGGGGTCTGCGCACATCTCTAGTTACAAATAACGCCTCCTTAGTTGTAAGAAGTGATGTGACCAAAACGTGCTCAACTTTGTATCCCCCCTGATGTTCACTCTATTACATGCGTAGTGCAAAAACATGTCACATACTGATACTGTACATTAACAGGTGTATTACTACTCTGAATAAGACCCAATATATATAAAGGATATTTAAAAGTGCTGTAACCATTTCGCTGCTAGAGATATGAAAACACTTTACATCACAATGATACAGTAGAATATTATTAATTATTATTATTATTATTAGACTCCACAATTTCATTGCACCCCTCCATCACCAAATCCATATGTTTTTTTAAATTAGACATCTGATAGAATTTATAAATAGTATCTAAACAGTGCTCATGAAGATGTTGGTAAAAAGTACAACAGTAAAAATAATAACACAAAAAATTTAGTTTGCATCTAAAAATTGAATAAAAACATGATTTGATGCCAAAAATGTGGACGATGGGGCAGATACGGAGTTGAGCATTCACGTGTTTGCGGAGCATGTCTTGTGTGCTTTTTGCACTGTGCATACTTCAGAATGGAGCGTACACATGTACATGCGATGCAGAGTTGTACAAGTTTCAATCGCGTCTCCACTAAGTTACAACTATACTGGGCTGTAATGGGGCGTGCACAGATTCAGTGAAGGGGCATCAACACAGGCAATGCAGAGTTATTACTTCTGTTTTCAGGTGTGGCTTTTGCACCTGTGATATCATTAGTGCTCACTCACACTAGTATAATGCAAATAGCAAGCAACGTGTATGGGTAGGGAGAGGTGCAATGTCTACAACTTTGCATATGGGTGAATTACGCATTTTGTTTCCGTGTACGCAGTCTGGGAGCACGTGCCTCCATTTCTGTTCAAGTCTGCATCAGTCCCTAAATGCAAAGGTTAAACTGTTTAGAGTTCATAAATACTGTACCATATAGTTTCTAATAATGTCAGGAAGGCGCTCACTGGTGTTTGCATAAAATACTTTTGAAAATGTCAATGTTTTTACAAAATTAATCTGCTTATCTAAAGTTCTTAGTAGATCATTTGTGTTCCCCCACCAAGGAAACTTTTCAATCAGAGGAAAATAAATTGGAAAAACGTTCATTGACCAAGCGTTCATCTCATGAAATAGCAATATGGTCGAATGTAATTTTTATATACTTAATATATATTTAATTTTGATATACTTTTAGATCCTAGAATTAGTCCCTTCTGTATTTTATCATTCACAATGAGCGATAAAACTCGTTGCGTATGATAATGGTGCCCAGCCAATCAGCTCCCAACTGTCATCTATTTGAAATATGACAGTTGGGAGCTGATTGGCTTGAGCACCATTTATCATAGCAATGAATTTTAAAACTTATTACGTATGATAAAACTTGTTGATATATGTGTAATAGGTTTATAGACTTGCTCTGCAAAAATGTACTGTGTAAAGTGAACTGGTAGATTCATACACATGGGTGGAGCCTGTGTTATCATAGCACTTTCAATGAAATATCTACTTTTAGGCCTACCAAATGATCGGAATATGCCATAACAAAAGTGGGATATAAATTGCAACTGTACTAAAATATTGTTCTAATGCTGTGCAATCTCTCTCTCTCTCTCTCTGTTGATAGATAGATAGATAGATAGATAGATAGATAGATAGATAGATAATTATACATATGTCACTCTGAAATTGTTTAAAAGGAGATATAGGCCCTGATTCAGAGCCGGACGCTCTGACCAGAGCGCTCGCTCTGAATCAGGGCCCTACTCCTGGACGCTCGTATAGTTGTGGGTCACCACCCACAGCATATACGAGCATGCATGGTGATGGTCGCGATGGTCTCAGAGCCAAAATCACTCCCACTGACATCACTAGTGATGTCAGTGGGGCCGGCTTCTGACGGTAGGCGTTCCCTTGGGAACGCCTCCGTCTGGGAGGCACGCCCACCAAAGGGGGCGTGCTGTCAATCAACATCGACAGCACGCCCCCTTTGATCAGACACTCCGAGCGAAGGAAAGTCCTTCGCTCGGCGCGTCTCGCGCATGCGCACGACGGAGCTCCCTCCGTCGTGCGCATGCGCAGACCATCAACCCACTTGCGAGCGGACAGCCGCTCGCGAGTGGGTCTGAATCAGGCCCATAGTCAGCAACCCGGCGCTCGGGATGCCAACGGTCTAAATACAGGCACCGCAATACCGACAGCCTCGGGATCCCGGGTCCATTTTCCCAACTGCTGGCATCCCGAAGGTAAGTATCAGGGGTTAGGTTTAGGATTAGGCACTAGAAGCAGGGTTATAGTTAGGCACTAAGGGGAGAGGGTTAGGTTTAGGGTGCAGGGAGGGGGAGGTTAGGTTTAGGCACTAGGGGGAAGGTTAGGTTTAGGCATTGGGGAGGGTTAGGGTTAGTGGTAGTATACGTACCTACGGGTGTCGCGATTCTGACTGTCAGGATCGGTATTCTTGCCGGCGGCATCCCGGCTGCCGGGAACCCATACCCATCCCGTTTAAAAGTGTTTTTCAAACCAGTTTGTCAAATAAGCATTAATATTTTAGAATACAGAAGATATCTTTTATTTCAGATAGACTATAAGATTGGAGCTAAACTGGAGCAATGCAAACAGACTTACCCATTTTCATAAGAATGAAAGAAACCTAATTCTGGCGCTCGTGCCTATTAACAATATTCTAATTAGGATATAATATAGTGTTGCAGCAGAATATACAAACTCTGTGTATGTTTGTAATACAAAGACAACAGGAAAAAAACAGAATTCCGCTATAATGATCTCAATAGAAATTAAAAAAATGTAAAAAAGTGAATATAAATAAAGATGGAATGTACCATATGTATAAACACAATAAATATTAACCACTATAAAGAACCCATATGACTATAATGGTGCGAATCCACTTATAGACATACAAAAGAGAGCGCTATTATGACATTGCAATCGTGCTGTTGTTTGTATATCTAGTGATGTGCCTACACTGAACGTTCACTCATTCAGTCCAGGCACATCCATCATCCCTGTACATGCATTAACCTGACGGGATCGTTAGGTTGACCAGCATGTATGGGCAATGATAGATGGCAAAAACGACCAGCGGGTACGCGCATCGCTGATCGTTTTTGTCATTTACATGCCCGATTTGTGGGCGAATTTCGGGTGCGATTTGCATGCGATTTGCGGGCGATTGCAAGATAACGACGATATCGTGCAAACGCCTGTCAAAATCGGATGCCTGCCTTAAGAAATAGAACATGATATACAGATACCGTTATTGAGGGCTGAAGTTTTGTGTGATACGTTATTGGACTGAATATGTGAATTTAACATTATTCCTATAAATCATCAGCACATTTCTGTTTTTACTTGTTAAATAAATCAGCTGCATCATATTCCTGCGGAAGTGTGAATTAGCTCCGCATGAAGGATAGCCATATAACTTTGGGCTACAAATTACGTATATCATCGTATGCAAAGGTATCACAGTGATTAGCAACATTATTATTTCTAATTGACACAGTCTAACAGTCTGATGTATCAATTTGTTGTTGGTGTTCTTATTGTTTTATTTTTCAACTCATGTTCTATTTCTTATAGTCATATGGATTCTTTATAGTGGTTAATAAATATTTATTGTGTTTATACATACATTCCATCTTTATTTATATTCATACTTTTTGAAATTTTTTAATATCTCTTGATATCCTTATAGTGATAGCGCAGAATTCTGTTTTTTTCCTGTTAACCATTTTCATGCCGGTTTGAGCAACGTGCTTAAGCAAGATCAAGCGTAACGGCTATATTTTAACAATTATACAATGTGACATGCAAATGAAAACGTTAACATATTAAGATTAGCTATTCAAATTATTTGACCATTAATAATACCCACCTTTTTGTTGTCTTGTTTGGATGTCTGTCACATACTACATTTTTTATGTTTTAAATATATGTTACCAATATGTGAGTTGTTTTTAAATCCGTTTACAAAATCTTTGAATATTCTGCAATTCATGTCTTCAAGGTATATATCCTTAAGCTCTTGTGAAAGCATGCTGACAAATAATATTCCATCTGTGCTTTACAATGCAGAGCAAGAGTAAAATGAGATCTGATTACCACGTCATGTAGTCCTCCTGTGCCACCGAACAGATTGCTCAGGGTTACTAACATATTACTTTCCTAATAATGCAAATCCTGCATCTTTACATTAAGCAAATACACCCACACAAAGAACATTAGCTTCCCTGAGCCTGAAATATTAACTCTGGTGATCTAATATTAGGACATAAGCAAAACATTATGTATGTGTAAAGATTTAAAAACAATTTAGTAGAGAATCTATGTTTTTTATATTTTGTGTTTATACACAGCAACGAAATGGGTTGTGGAGGGCAAATGGGATAAACCACACTCCATAACACATTAATAGCAGCTCCATACTACACAAATAGCAGCTCTTCCCACGCTAATAATAACCACGGCTGGATTTATAGCATTACAGCCTGTAGGTGTGCTCTCCTCCTTCCCCGTCTTCACCAACTAGCCATACAGGCAGAATACTCTGCAACTTCTCCAGTCACAGAATTGAAAACAGTAGCACTCTCATCTATTGTCATAAGTTCATTACTCTCATAAAAAATTATAATTTCTTATCGCCGCTATTCGTGGCAATCAGAAATTAAGTTCTACTGGGATTCTTCATTGTTCACTTGCAGGAACAGGGGCTCCAAAATGAACCCATCCCTGCAATGTGTAAAAGTTAAATTATCGTATTGGTAGCCTAGCTAGTGCGCATGTACTTTTTTAGATGGTGCTAGCTACCGGAGCCAAGCTCTGCAATGCTTGGTAAATTCTGCAGGAAACCAGCCACCATAGAAACACTGTGATCACAGCAGATATCTGCAATTTCCTGTTGATACATTCAGGGGATATTATTTATAGGTACTCCCAGAAAACTGGTATATTAATTGTATAACCCACAAATACTCACTGATAAATAGACCCCTTAGTCACATTCCATGACTTCATCTTTTTTTTGCTGACGATAGATAAGAGTGTTGAGACTCAGGGGCCTATTCATGATGGGACCGGGCAGCATTCTAGTTCGACACGAGCACCAAAGCAATTCAACATTAGCTGATCTGAGTCTGACTTGGCAGTGCCACTGAGTATGGGTGAACTTCGGTTCATGCACGTGTGGCTTCTGGCGAAATGTGGCCGAGCAGTGGCGGATGGATCTCTCTTCGTTAGTGGGACTCCTTCCCATAGGGAAGCAGCGGGGTGCGTGAAAAACACCATATGAAAATGACAAATGTTCCCAGAGTCCAGCTCTAAAAAAAATGTATAGTGGCAGGGTGCAAACTCCACTGTATGTACATACACAGGCGTGTGCTCACATCTGTAGCACATCACCTGCACCCCTTTTAGATACTGGATCTGTTGCATACAATATATAAGCTCTCTATAAAGTACATGTTATACATACCTGCTGCATTAACCCTGTGACATTATGTACAGTACACCTGTTCTGCCTTTTTTTTTTTTATAAACTTAAGGGGTCTATTTACTAAGCAGTGTTAGGAGACAGAGTGAAAAGTGATAAGGTGCCAGCCAATCAGCTCCTAACTGCCATCTCACAGGCTGTGTTTGAAAAATGACAGTTGGGAGCTGATTGGCTGGCACCTTATCACTTTTCACTCTGTCTCCTAACATTGCTTAGTAAATAGGCCCCTAAGACTTGGTTAAGTTATCTACCATGTGGACTATCCCCTCCATCACACACCACTGCCACTTATATCATCATAGGGTTTGCCAATAAAAACATAGATGTGTCTGATGAGTCTTTCATACCCAAGATGTTATAGATGAGAAAGAAGCAGCCGCTAAGAATGGAGTAACTACATTGTCATTATCAACAAAGAAGTGGAATTATCACTGTGAGAATTGTCAGACACTCACTACTGAGGGCACTAGTAATGGCAAACTGTTTGCTTACCTTCCTTACAAGCAATGCTGTCAGTAGTTATCCTGAGCAAATTAAGCTATTGGGATGACAAAAGGAATTTAGGGCCTGATTCAGAGCCGCTCGTAAGCGGCCGCTCGTTCGTTCCGAGCGATGTTAGCCCAACTGCGCATGCGTACGGATCGTTATACGCATGCGCTAACCTGTCAGTGCGGCCGAAATTTATGTGCTCGCAAAATAGCAAATGCCTGCTATTTTGAGTGACAGAAAGAGGCGTATGTGGGTGGTAACGGGAAGGTGCTTGAAAATGGGGAGTGGAAATCAGAACGCAGGCGTGCTTAAAGGTCAAAACGGGCGTTTTATGGGTGTGCATATTTAAAACAGCAGCGTCATTGACCACGTCACTGGGTTATTTTATAGTCAGAACTGCTCGCAAAATTGTGGTAGCAAACACCAACCCCAAGAATAGCGAGCAGTTCATACCCTTGTCGATGTACTCGATTAATCTAATAAATAGCGGACATGACGTAGGATGCGAGCGGCCAGGGGGCGTATTTTTCCAAAAAACGAACACAAGTTTTGTTCGCTCGTTCAGACATAGAGGCGTGAACAGACCGCAAACAGCGAACGGTTCATTTGAATAGCCACCCCTTGTTTTAGAACGAACGACCGCAAATAGCGAGTGGCTCTGAATGAGGGCCCTAGTCTATTACAAGGGGTTAGGAAGGATTTCCCTTAAATCTGTGAGACTGAAACTGCAGCTACTTCTGGGGGTTTTGTTTTACCTTCCTCTTTATTTACACATTCACAATTTATAAGAATCAAACATGAAGATCATCATCTTCATGCTTGATTCAGGTTGTTCACACTGCATCTCCTCAGTCTTAATGACGGGGTCCTTGGAGGCCCTGAAACGTTGACCTCACATGGGGATTAAGATGTATCAGTGCAAGTATGCCTTTCTACATAAAGTTCATTTAATAGTCCTGCAAGTGCCTTGCTTTTTTCTAGTTGCAATACTAGCAAAATATATCTGTATATATAAAATATATATATATATATATTTATATATATCATATTGTTTATATTAATAATTCTGCTTAAGCAGACAATACAGTAGTACAGTAAATGGGTATTTATTTCAGGGCAATTTATCTCAACCATTTTTAGTTTTGCATAATGAAATAGAGCATATTTATATACGTACAAACCACACTGAACACCATATGCTGGCATGCAGCACCTGTGCAATACTATGATTAGTCCACCCATTCAGTATACCATTTACTATGGAGCACATGAGTGGGCTTGGCTTACAGACTACCCCACAAACCGTCATGTGTGTCTGTGAGTGAATGTCTGTAATATGAGTAGTCCAGTTATAAAAGTCAGCTTGTTTCATACTTACCAACTCCCCCAGAATGTTTTACGGAGTCCCAAATTTCAGACGTCTCTCCAAGACTCCCGAGAGTCTTATGCAGTCTCCCGCAAGCCTCCAACTTCCCAAGTGAAGTGGGCAGAATGGGGGTTTGATGACACAATTTGCTTTAAATAACATCACACCCCTGCTGTCCAATGCCACAAATGACAGCTTTGAACATTAGGAGGCTGTACCTAGCCACCTGGGCCCAGCCACCAATACCACCATTATGTTGCTCCCTCCAGGACTGCTCGGACTGGGTATTGTAAAAATTGCAAAGTATGTTTTGTATTTTAGGTTTACATTGAGTAGCACTTTAATAGTCCTAATATGTAATGCTAGCTGACGTATCCTACTCATTTCCTTTTTTTTATTAAAGCCTCTCTGTTTTCTTGTTATTAACTCATAGGTAATACAGCTATGGTGTACATTGATGTACAGGATGAAAATGATCATGTGCCACAATTTTCAAAAAAGCTGTATCTTGGGGGAGTGTCAGAAGATGCCAGGATGTTTGCGTCAGTCCTCAAAGTGAAGGTAAGAATGAAAACATGTAGCAGCAGGGAAAAGGGTAGGGAAACCCTGTGCTTCACTCTGAGTGGCAATGCTAAGAAGCAAATAAGTGACTGTTTAGTAATGAAAATTTCATATAAATATCTTCATATGAACAAGTACAATTTGTGATAGACCTCTAAATAAAATAGGGACAGTCATCGACCATCGATGGTCGATGACTGTCATAGCAACCTTCTATGATTTGCCACTGACAGTGGAGAGCCCTACAATGTTTATTCTTCCTCTCTGATGCCAGGGGTTACGGAGCTTAGCACCACCCTCGACGTGATCGATGAAGCACCAGCTTCTTTCCTGATTGGCCAAGCACCAGCTGAATTCTGCCTCCAGATGCCTCCACTTATAGCTGTCAATGGTGTAAACAATTGATGATTTTCCGCCATCAATATAAACCACCAATGAGATCCCCATCGATGGCCATCCCTATGATAAAATGACTGGCACTTTAATTATTTCAAGAGAAAGATATACAAAAGACAGCTTTCCAAATCACAAGATCCAAATTACTGTGCTGCCTAAAATGGACTAAAAGCATGACATGAATTTGTGTGCGACTCTGGTGAAAAGTTCTTAACTAAAACAATGACAAAAATGAACCTTTCTTATCAAATGCATGAAATCACTGTACTTATCACTTTGCTTTCCACAATTACAAAACTAGTACAAATGTTAAACATTGGTGACCAACATCTCTGAAAATGATTCCAATAAAATTCAAAGTTTTAGGTACAGTATTGATGTTACTATGTATTCCACTAGGTTAGTGTGGCATAAGGTGTGTCTAAGACAAAAGAGAACCATTGGGTGTCTACATATTTCTGAATATACGGGATACATATATGTCGTGATACGTTCAATATTCCGCGATCAGAATGTTGACACCAGAATCCCAACACTTATCGGAATACCGGCGCCGGGATCTTGACCGCCAGAATCTTGAAAGTAAGTAGCGGAGTTGGTGGGAGGGTTAGGGTTAGGCATTAAGGGGGAGGGTTAGGGTTAGGCATCGGGGAGGAAGGATTAGGGTAGGGATAGGTTAGGTATACCTATACTTACCTCGAGCTGTCAGGATGGTAACCTATTAGGGATGCAGGTGTTGGGATTCTGATTGCTAGGATGCCAAATGATGGCATCATGCACCCAATCCATATATGTATGTGTGTGTATATATATATATATATATATATATATACACATTACTGCGCAAAATGCTGCAAAGTAAGAGGGCTTTCAAAAATAGAAGTGTTAATAGTTTATTTTTATCGAATGCAAAGTGAATGAACAGAAGAGAAATCTTAATCAAATCAATATTTGGTGTGACCACCCATTGCCTTCAAAACAGCATGAATTCTTCTAGATACACTTGAAGGAACTCGGCAGGGAGGTTGTTCCAAACATCTTGGAGAACTAACCACAGATCTTCTGTGATGTAGGCTTGCTATAATCCTTCTGTCTCTTCATGTAATCCAAGACAGACTCGATGATATTGAGATCAGTGCTCTGTGGGGCCATATCATCACTTCCAGGACTCCTTGTTCTTCTTTACACTGAAGATAGTTCTTAAGGACATTGGCTGTGTGTTTGGGGTCGTTGTCCTGCTGCAGATTAAATTTGGACCCAATCAGACACCTCCCTGATGGCATTGCATGATGGATAAGAAACCTGCCTTTATTTCTCAGCAATGAGGACACCATTAATCCTGACCAAATGCCCAACTCCATTTGCTTAAATGCAGCCCCAAACTTGCAAGGAACCTCCACCATGCTTCACTGCCTGCAGACACTCATTATTCCTATGTTTTCATTCATAGTTGAGTCGCTTGGCTTTTCCACGTCGAAGGTATGGCTTTCTGGCCACAATTCTTTCAAGAAGACCACTTCGGCCAGACTTCTCTGAATAGTAAATGGGTGTACCTGGGTCCCATTGGTTTCTGCCAGTTCTGAGCTGATGGCACTGCTGGACATCTTCTGATGTCAAAGGGAAGTAAGCATGAAGTGTCTTTCATCTGATGCACTAAGTTTCCTTTGCCAACCACTGCGTCTATGGTCCTCAATGTTGCCCATTTCTTTGTGCTTCTTCAAAAGAGCTTGAACAGCACATATTGAAACCCCAGTCTGCTTTGAAATCTTTGCCTGGGAGAGACCTTGCTGATGCAGTATAACTACCTTGTGTCTTGTTGCTGTGCTCAGTCTTGCCATGGTGTATGACCTGTGACATGAAACGGTCTTCCACAACCCCATCTTTGGAGCAGAGGCCCTGATTCAGAGCCAGACACTCTGACAGAGTGCTCGCTCTGAATCAGGGCCGTCCTTCTTGATTTTTAGGGTGGCCTCCTGGCCACTCATATAGCTGTGGATAACCACCCACAGCTATAGCGAGCAGCCAGGAAGATGGTCGCGATGGTCAAGACCATCGCGACCATCGGGCTTGCGACGAGACCCTTGTGGTAGGGTCTCATTGCCGCAAGCCCTAGAGTGCTTTCGGCTCAAACAGAGCCGGCTCCATCATGCACATGCTCACTGGGCCAACATCAACCCGCTTGCGAGTGCTCAGCGCTCGCGAGTGGGTCTGAATCAGGCCCAGAGTTTGGCTGTTCCTCACCCAGTTTTAAGCCTCCTACACAGCTGTTTCTGTTTCAGTTGATGACTGTTTCAAAATACATATGAAAATGATGATCATTATCACCTGTTTGGTATGATTGGTCAATCATACACCTGACTATGGCCCTCATTCAGACCCACTCGCGAGCGGCTGTCCGCTCGCAAGTGGGTCGATGGTCCGCACTGCGCATGCGCACGATGGAGGGAGCTCCGTCGTGCGCATGCGCGAGACCCGTCGAGCGAAGGACTTTCCTTCGCTCGGAGTGTCTGATCAAAGGGGGCGTGCTGTCGATGTTGATTGACAGCACGCCCCCTTTGGTGGGCGTGCCGGGGGCGTGCCTGCCAGACTGAGGCGTTCCCAAGGGAACGCCTACCGTCTGAAGCCGGCCCCACTGACATCACTAGTGATGTCAGTGGGAGTGATTTGGGCTCTGATAAAGCTAAAATCACTCCTGGCCTTGCGGTTGAAAAACTCAACTGCAGGTTTTTGCTCGCAGTTTCGATGGTCGCGATGGTCAAGACCATCGCGACCATCATCCTGCACGCTCGTATATGCTGTGGGTGGTGACCCACAGCTATACGAGCGTCCAGGAGGATGCTCCATATTAATGGAGGTGGGCACTGATTCAGAGCGAGCGCTCTGGTAAGAGCGTCCGGCTCTGAATCAGGGCCTATAATCCTGCAAAATTCCTTACTTTGTGCAAGTGTACCTAGAAGAATCGATGCTGTTTTGAAGGCAAAGGGTGGTCACACCAAATATTGATTTGATTTAGATTCCTCTACTGTTTATTCACTTTGCATTTTTTTAATTGATACAAATAAACTATTAACACTTCTATTTTTTAATAGATGCAGCATTTTTTGTAGACCTGCCTAAAACTTTTGCACCGTATAGTATGATCCTTTGGGGTATATTTACTAAAGTGCGGGTTTATAGGAGTGGAGATGTTGTCCATAGAAACCAATCAGATTCTACTTAAAATTTATCTAGCACATTCTAGAAGATAATAGCTAGAATCTTATTGGTTGCTATGGGCAATATAGCTCCATTTCTAAAAACCTGCACTTTAGTAAATATACCCTTTTGACACAATAATACAGATTAATGTTAAAGCTTACAATTGTAGTAAACCTGGAAACTATGGGCCTGATTCACTACCAATCGGAACTGCGATTACACATGCTGTCAACCAATTAATGTGTTCTGCGCATGCGTATGCATTGCAGTGGTGCGCGAAGACTCCACTGTGATCGCAGCATCTACGCAGACCCATCGCAGAGTAATTGACAGGAAGTACCATTTGGGGTTGGTGACAGGGTTAGTGATTGGCGAAATGCAGACGTGCCAGTGCATTTTAATGCTGTTACAGGGGCATGCATAAATTAGCCGCTGCAATGCCATACGTAGCTTGTGCTTTTACTATGTCGATGAGGTTAGCTATTCCTGAATAAGGTCAGAGCTTGTGCAAGTGTGCGTGAGGCTGAGATTGTACTCGATGTTACCAATGGTTTCGGAGTCTTGCTAAGTATTATGGATGTGTGTAAGGTAAAGGGGGTGTTCCTTATGTTAGGCTGCGACTGCATTGCGATTGCAATCATTAGCATATCTTCGCAGTGAGGGCCTGATTCAGACCTGTTCGCTATATGTGTGCGCTCACAAGCGGCCCGATGTTCTGCATGGGCACGCTTCATTCTGTGCGTGCGCAAACTACTCACTGCGATTGCATACCGCTCGCTTGCCCTGCAAAGACAGCCCAGTGTAATGAGTGACAGGAGAGGCCGTTTGTGGGTGGTAACAGGGGCTGCCCTGCAATAA
The DNA here is from genome assembly GCA_031769625.1 of Taudactylus pleione. Taxonomy (NCBI): domain Eukaryota; kingdom Metazoa; phylum Chordata; class Amphibia; order Anura; family Myobatrachidae; genus Taudactylus; species Taudactylus pleione. Next base: position 2,462,385 of record JAUIMM010000916.1, on the reverse strand, counting down.
CCGGGGATTGGAGATGCGAACGCAGGCATGACTGAGTGTTTCAGCGCCGTTTCAGAGGTGTGCATAATTAACAGGCAGCGTCATAGTACACGTCACATAGTATACGTCACTTGGCTTTTTTTTACATTGAAATGCTCCCAGAGCTTGCGGTAGGGTAAGGCTACCACAAGCACTGCGTTCGCATCCGATGGTCCTCGATGTACCAATGTTTTAATACACTTCCTGAAGATGACGTGTGCCAGTGGGCGTCTCTACATACGCTAAGGGCTGTCTGCATACACAGAGCGATCGCTCGCATAGCCAAAGTGGGTGTGCTTATGCCTTGGCGAGCGATCGCATCCCATGATGTCAATTTGGAAAATTTGCATATGCTCAGTGCGAGCGCACGTATATAGCGAACGGGTCTGAATCAGGCCCTGAGACTGCATGCGTAATCGCTGTTGCGATCGCAGTAGTGATCCTTACTGAATCAGGCCCTATGTCTCCTTATTAGCGAACCTCTTTTTGCATAAGTGTGACTACTTATTATGCCCAGTGTTGGTACACTTCTCAGGCTTTGACAACATCCCCGTAAGTGGTGAGGAACCTGTGGCCCTCCAGCTGCTGTGGAACTACACATCCCAGCATGCCTTGCCACAGGTTTGCTGTTAGGACATGTAAAAACTGTGGCAGGCATGCTGGAATGTGTAGTTCCACAGCAACTGGGGGGGCCGTACTTTCGACCCCAATCTGAACAGTCAACAGATGACTTCACAAAAGAGCAATATACACTTTTGTAAGATCATAAATGACCCTAATTTGCTACGAAAGGGTGTTCAATACAGTACATTATATCTACAAGAGATGAATTGTATTATAAAGTCTTGGCATGTACAGTAATCCTCTCACTTCCTCTCTAAAAACAGTAGTTCGACTGGAAAGCAACATTCACTATAAAAGTAATTAGCAGCATAATTGTGTTTCCAATAGATTAACAAGATTTCTGGGGAAGCAAAGAATACAACATATTAGCTTGACGAGATACATTTGTAATTTAATTCACTATTACATTTCATTTATTTACATTTGATTTCCTTTTAATTAGCTTTATCCTGCCTAATAATTCATGTGCTATTAACGAGTCCTTTTTTTTTAACCATGCGGCCTCCTCCCAAAGTAACTTGAAACTGTGGGCCTGATTCAGAGCTGTACGCTAATGCCGCCGTTCCTGCGCCTTTGTATGCAGCGGCTGTGCAACAATATGCAAATGTCGCAGCCACAGGATTTGTATTGAGACGCCCACAGGAGGCATGGCAAATCCAAACAACTGCGTACAAAGATGCGGCATTGTTCGCATATCCTTCGATAACCAATTTTTTGAATAACCCTACGGTCGCACAGAATGGCCTGGTGCACTGAAATGCCGGAGCTATTTTTACTACATACGGTATTGCAGACGCAGACTGTGACACACCCTGGAAACGGGCGCAACACACCTGCGTTTTTGCCGCCACACCCCCATTAACTCACACAAATGGTCCTTGACTGTCATTTGCACTGCGAGTACAAAGTCGCTGCGAGCAAAGATGGTAAAGTAACTTGACATATGAGCAGTGCAACTTAAATGCATGTGCAGTTTACAGGTAATCGGTCAACTGCGTAAATATCAGCTTTGCGTCACTGTGTAAATATCGGCTTTGCGTCACTGCGTAAATATCAGCTTTGCGTCACTGCGTAAATATCGGCTTTGCGTCACTGCGTAAACATCTTTAAAAAATAAAAAAGTAGATTAGTGCTATGAGTTGACTTCAAATCATAAAGAAGGACTATTTAGCAGTGTGCTTCTAAGCCTTAAATAGTCATTAAATAGCATTTTAGGTTCAGGGCTCTTTAATAGATTCTGTGCAATAAAGCATAAGCTGTTTGGAAAGTCCAGTGCTTAAGAGCCAGAAGGAGAGGGCAGGTGAATACTGCCTGATCCTGGGGATAGTGCTTACTTTTTAGGCTTATTAGCCAGGTGTCTAGATATTGCAGAGCCAACGCTCACGGGTTTCATTGCAGGAAGTTATGCCATTTCCTGTCAATCACTTTTTAGAAGTTCCTGACCAAGGATCTGTGATCTCATATTCCCATTACAGCTTTGTTACGTCTTGGTCTTGTACACACATAAAGAGATGAAAATCTGTACACAAGATGTGCAATACTGTACATTACACCCAAATATTTTATTGCCCCTAAATAAATATCTCTAGTTAAAATCAAATATACTTAGACTGTTTGTGAACTTGCCATGTCTCATGTAAACTCTGTGGAGCCTATTCATTATACAATAAATGTCCCGCTAACCATGCAGAAATGCTAGTTTCTGCAAATTTAAGTTACCAGGCCATTCATTATCGGGTCTGAATAGGAGCACAAGATATTCAGCAAACTCTAAAAACTGAAATTTTTCGGATTTTGCCTGCGAAAACAAACACCATCTTCAGATGACGCTTGTTCTGGTATCCCCGCTCAGTGTCGGACTGGCCCACAGGGGTACAGGGGAAACCCCTGGTGGGCCCCACTGCCTGAGGGCCCACCCCCTCTTCTAGGGATCAGGTTCCAGACTGTGCACTTGAATTATACATTATATGTTACATTTTACTGCACAGAACTATGGTGTATTTTCTACAATGCATTGATGTTATTAATCTGGTACATTATCATGCATGCACTTGCAATATTTACTAAATATATATTCTGAAAGGGGCCCAGACCTTGCACTCTGCCTCTGTGGAAGGCTGGCCACACCCCTTCGTATGGGCCCCTATCACTGCATTCCCCTGGTGGGCCCTTCATGCCCCAGTCCGACACTGTCCCCGCTCCTTTCTATGGGAAGGAGTTCCTGGGAAGTGAATAGGGATCCGAGTGGAGGACAGGTACTACTAATCGTGGTGACAGCTGCTTTTCGGAGCAACTGTCCCCGCACCGGAGCAATGATTAATTGCTCCAGTGTTAAGTATCCCACATGGCGAAGAGGATACTAAAGTATGCCCCATGGTGAGGTGAATACTTCATCATCGGGGGCCTTACGGCCCCCGATGATGAATAATCCTCTTAAAGAGAAAGAAACTCCTGGTGCTGTGGTCATTGGGCATTTTGTAGCATTAACATTTGTTATATACTATTAAGTGAAGCAGATTGGTTATCCTGAAGCAGTTTTGACAAAGTTGTATTTATTAATATATATTGAGAATATTAATTGCATAGAATTAAGGTATAATTATAACCGCACTGTACATCATTTTAGTAAGATACCCCTTGTTTGCTTGTTTTCTTGTTTGTTGTAGCTATCATAACAAAACAATATTTTCACTGCACATTGAAGTCACTAGGGGGTATATTTACTAAAGGTCGATTTACCCAATTTCAAATCGATCTAAATTGATCAACATCGATGTTTATGTTTCTGGGGCTAAATCACACATTTATTAACAGACAATTTTATTATTTGTTTTTTTAAGTGTTAGTACTGTAAATGTGTGATATACTGTAGCTCCAGAAACACAACATCGATTTGAAATTTATTAAAATCGACCTTTAGTAAATATTGTTTTGTGCTGCTAGCTACAACAAACAAGAATACAACCAAACAAGGGGTATCTTACTTAAATTCTGTACAGTGTAGTTATAATTTAATTCTATGCAATTAATATTTACTCAAAAGTTTTGTGCTGCTACGTACTGTATATAGCAGCACAAAACTCAAAAACATGTCTTCTAGATGACGGTAACAGGAACTGGTAGGGTAGATCCAAAAAAGTTAAAACACTTTTAAAATGCTTCAGTAAAGTCAAGTCGATGTCACTAAATAGGGTATATTTTCTTTATGAATAAATCAAAAACAACATTTTTGCAATTTTTTCCTTCAACAACCAGGTTACGTGAAAGCAGCCATATTATTTTGTTTCAATTACTCTATTATTATTGAATTTCTACTTCATACTTCACCCCATATTATTTGTGTGTAGGACAGTAGATTACTGTAGATACTAGAGTATATTCACTACAAGAAACAGGATTTGACTTGTTAAATCCTCAACTCAACTTTCGTTCAACTAATGCACGCCGCCTTTCATGCCAGCTGATTACTTCCTCCCACTCCAGCCTCCAAGATTTTGCCTGCACTGCTCCCCACCTCTGGAACTCTCTCTGATGGGGAATCAGATTATCCACCTCTTTGCAATCCTTCAAACGGGCTCTTAAGACCCACTACTTCATCAAAGCCTTCCAGCTATCATTCTAACTCGCTGCTACATGCTCCTTCCTCCCCGTCTACCCCATCTGTGTCGTACCTGTTTGTCTTCCCCTCCATTTTAGAATGTAAGCTCTTACGAGCAGGGCCCTTTACCCTCTTGTGCTTCTCCCTACTTTAGTTTCATCTACTTCTTACTCACCACTAGGGCACCTAACACTTAGTTGCTTATGCTCTGTTGCTTATCTGGGTGATATGGTCGCTAAAGTAGCAATATATGTTATCCATGTCCTGGTCCTGTATTGTATTGTTCTGTAAGTCGTTAGTCAACAATTTGTTTACATACTGTGTAAGGTACTGCGGAACACTTGTGGCGCCATATAAATAAATGAAGATGATAATAATAATAATAATAATAATAATAATAAAAGGATGAACAGAGAAAGTCAGGAGGAAATGAAGACCTCTTGTACATTTGAGTCTTTGTGATGCAAAGACCTGAATACAAACAATTTGTTGCTAAAGTGATATATTTGTGAGTTGTTTTATTTTTGCATTTTTTTTTCAGAAGCAATACTCCTATCCTAAAACAGTTTCAGATGATAAAGTTATTTATACACAAGCATAACAACAATATACAACATATGAATTATGTAGCATAATTCAAAGGTTTTCCTTTTTCTTTTTATCATCTGGTGCAACAGATCTAATTTCCATAATTATGAAAGGAAATAAAGGATCATGGTAAATATATTTGCAGAGAGCTGACACTGGAAATGCCAATCCATTTTCTGTAAGCAGTTGCCATGTTACTAGAATACTTTATGCTCACTCAAGGTTTCAGACACATTAGGGCTCTATAAATAAAAGAGGTCCATCATTCCTCTACAGCTGGGCTATAGTATTATTACAATATGGACAGTACACACAAATATATGGATAGAGGTACTGTAATTGAATGAAAAAAAAATGTAAGGAGTGCAAACAGTTTCTAAGATATGTATCCACAATTATATACAACAGTAATAAATATATATACTGTATATACTAATATAATAAAGAACGTTGGGTCTGTCTGTTCCAAGTTGGCGCAAAAACTACTGTACCGATTTTCATGAAAACTGCAACATTTTGTGGTGGAAACTCCTAGATATAACCTGCACGTTGATCCATCAAGTTAAGGCTGAGAAATTTATTGACATCATCAATGTAAGAGATAGGCTGTGTGGCCGGTAATGGGGGAAAGGTGCTTTGGGCCCGCGTTCACTTGAATAGAATAGGCTACATAGTAGTCTGAGCACAGGGCACACAATGACATTAGTGGGAGTGGGGGGCTGAAGGCATTGCTGCCACCAGTCTGTACAGCGCTGCTGGTTACATGGGACACTCTCACGCCAGGGCCCCTATGCAAAGCAATACAACTAGAACACCTAAAATAAAAAAATGTTGGCAGAAGCGATTTCTTGTGGGCACAGCCACAGGCAACTGTTTATATATATATATATATATATATATATATGGGACTAGATGATGCCCTTATCTTGCGCTGTGATGTACAGAGATTGCTGCACCTCATCACAGTGTGATCCTGTGATCAGAGTGTACCACAGTTGGAGATCAGTTGACTAAGTCCTTCTTAGGGACAACATTTCGTCAGGTGTCGATTGGATCATACTCATAAATTATTTTGGTCCTTCGCAAAGATAATATTTTGGCAGATGCTATACTGGATGACATACAATTTGGATATATATACCCCTGAGGAAGTCCTAGCAGACAAAACACATTGGGTTGTGATTCTTTAATATGTCAGAAGGGAGAAACCTGACGTGAAGTTTTACCCTATAAGGGGAAATAGCAGGACAACTAAATGTTATCTTCCACTGCTTAATCTTAAACTGTGTAAGCAATTTTATGGATTTATTTTTATGTCATTTGGACAGTTAATTGTTTTGATAAATATATTATCTACAATACCTACTAGTAAGCCATTGGGCCATTTCTTGGGTGTTTTTTCGGTGAGTGGGTCGTTTTTAGAAAAATTATCATTGGGAGCCTATGGAATCTACTATCAACCGTGTTTGTTGGTTTTTAAAGTGAAGAGGTCTATCTAAAAGGACGATTTTGGACAACAATTCCTATATAAAAAAAGAGGTTTATCCAAAGGGACTAAAACTAGACATCATTTTATAAATTGACTATTTACATCTGGATATTCATTGCGACCTCTAAGTATTGTTTGTTTGTTTTATATATATATATATATATATATATATATACTGTATATATATATATATATATACTCTGTATATATAGATATATTCAAGCAGGTAAACCCTTTTTGCACCTGCTATTTATATCAGCTGCACCTCTGAGTGGGTTCCTTGTTAGTGGGACCCAAAAGTAAAATGTTTAAAAGAAAGAGGATAACTTCGAGGGCGCTAAAACACCATCATTTGTACAACAATTGTATATAATATACACTGATCGGAGTACAATCAATATGTATAAAAACTCCACATTTCATGAAGATGATCACCTTACAAATGGCCAAGAAATCAAATAATGATTTAGTTTATAAAATTCACAGATCATAAAATACAGTTTATGTAAAATATAATATTGTAAATCAGGCTTAATCCTGTACAAAGGATTTAACCCTCTTTTGAACCTGGGTCCATTTTAAGTGCAAGTTCACACTACATAAGAATTGTCATTTAAGAACTTGATTGCCCCTGAAGAAGTTCTGTGCGGACGAAACGTGAAGGATTTTATATTCAATGTTATTACCATTATTCAGGTCTTCTGGAAAAGCCTGAAAAAATATATACTGCTTCTTCCTATTAGTGGCATCACAACAATATTATATTTTATATAAGCTGTATTTTATGATCTGTGAATTTTATAAAATAAATCATTTTGGGATTGGTCATTTGTTCGGTGATCATCCTCACAAACTGCGGAGTTTTATACATATTGATTTGTACTAAGATCAGTCTATTATATATAGTATTGTTGTACAAATTATGGTGTTTTAGCACCCTCGAAAGTACCCTCTTCCTTTAAGAAAAAAAAATATATATATAGAGAGAATTACATTTATGATAAATTTTAAGAACTAAGTATGCAATACAGTATGTTAGCTATGCTAATGTGATTTGCTTAACATTCCTTTACCAACAGCATTTTGTACTCTACATGTTCATATCCTCAAGTAAGAAATTATTCGAGTGACACTATGGGCTCTATTCATTGTTAATTATGGGGGACCCCGATAATTAACATACTAACTTGATGTGAGCACCGGAGCAATTGATCATTGCTCCAGCGCTGAGACAGCTGATCCAAAAATCAGTTGTCTCCCCGAAGCGCTTCACTGCTTTTTTCAGAGCAGTTACACTAGTGTGTCTGTGTGACCTACAGGTCACGCATATGCACAAAAACCCCAGCATCCGGCAGAAGGAGCCGGACAGGGGCATCTTCGTAACCTGGGTAGGAGCGGGTACCAGGAGCAAACGCCATCTGAAGATAGCTAATGCTCCCACAGTCAAGCTCCAAAAATATAGTATTTCGAAGCTTAATAAATTCTGTCCCCATACTAGTGTATGGGCACAGCGGACCATTATGCGAGAAAAAGGTAAGCAGGAGATATCTGTGATATCTCCTGCATTACCTTTTGATGAATGGCCCGAAAACTTAATTTCTTCAAAAGCATGTGAAAATGTTCATTCTCACATGCCTTTGTAGAAATTAAGTTATGATGAATAGCAGAGCAGTAACTAGACTTTTTGGTGCCCTGTGCCAGAAAGAGCATTGGCGCCCCCCTCATGTTTCAAAGTGACATAGTGCACCTAAAAAAGGGTAATGGCCTCATGGGGAAGGGCCAGGGAAGAGATAGGGGAGGCCAGGAGATGCTGGGGATGAAATTAGAGGAAACTACAAGTGAGAATGATCATAAACAGATATTTGACAGGCCCAAACAGCTCCCCCTGACCTGTGGTGCCCTGTGCAATGGCACCGGCTGCACTACCCTAGCTACGGCCCTGATGGATAGACCCCTATACAGCTATGAAATAAATTATCCACACCGTGCATTCTATAACTAGGATTGGGGTAAAGTCCAGCATTGAGTATACTTGTTTGATTATATTCCTGTTTGAGCATTAGCAGAAGAACTTCAATATGATCATAAGCGTTATTATGCAGTGACCATGCTGTTTATAAAATGTTCTTCTTTTAGGCTCATGCAAAGGTCAGGACTGGTGACAGCAACATAAGTCCAGACAAGAATAGAGAGACAGCTAACAACAATGATGAAGTTCCAGGCAGAGCTCAAGGCAAATAGCTAACAGCTGATCAAGGTCCTGACAGAACTCAGGGCAAGCATCTGATAATTGTGATGTAGGCCCAGACAGAGGTCAGGGTTGGTGGCCAACATCATTAGTCAAGGCGCAGGCAGAGGTAAGGAGATGCGGCAAACGAGAAAGGGTCAAAATAAGCCAGTCACAGAATACAGTAACTCACAAACACAGAACCCTGCACCCATAACAGATAGTGAATGGAAGAAATGACTGCACTAAACATTTCAGTATTCCCAGATGATTGCATGATTCACTGCTCCACATTCAAAATGCAGCTGCTGACTGGTCAATTGATCCATATTCAAGAATGAGTGGCCACTGCATCTGTTGCAGATTATAGATCTAAGCACAATCTCTAAAAACTGATTTGTGGTTAAATAGGTGCTTAACATGTAAAATGACAAATAGGAGTGTATTTTTGCACATTCTTAAATAACCCTTACAACCCCTCCACTAACCTTCCCAGCTATACGGGATCATACAACCATGGGCAGATGCAGGGCCACTGGGAAATTTTACGAGCCCCGATATATAGAAAATAATTTGATTGTGAATATTGTGCAGGTAAATAAATTAATAAATAAATACCTAAACAGAAGTGAATGACCACACATAACATACCTTACAGCTGTAATTCTATTAGAGGGTTATAACTCACTGTTGCTCTCTTAATTTACATTTCATTTAGTTTGCATGAATACACTTCTTGATTGTATATGAAAACTAGTTTTGGCTCCGAAAATTACAATAGCATCAACTCTACACATATTTTACATTGTGATACTGTACTATGGCTTTGTTTTGCGCTAAGTTGTATCCAAAAGTTTTCCCAAGGTACACATGCATACTGTATGTGTCATAACGTGAGTTATGACAGTTTTTAATCTTAAGTGACCTATAATCTAAGAAAAAACACCGCTCACTATATTTGCGAGGCGTGGTAGACCTTTCAACTCCTTCTGAAGTCTTTATCTGGAATAAAACTTATTGAAGCTGTCAAAAACATCAAACAAGCTGTAATAAATACTCACCTCCCCTACACTATAGTTTATGAGAGCTGCAATTATTTTGGTTTATGTACTTCAGTTCTAGTTTGCAATGGGGTTTGGACCTCAAACACTTAAGAGGATATATAATATATATATATGTATATATATATATATATATATATATATATTTATTATCTTGCCTTCTCAAAAATCTCCCATATACTACAGCACAAAAGCGGTCCTAACTGAGAGTGTCAGAACAAACTGACAGTTGTAACTTTAGCTTACTCCCAAATCCTAATTTTTGTATTTTTTTGCCCTGAAATTTGGCATGCAGCACCGAGCAACAGTTCTACCTGTCCATGCCAATTTCTCAATTCCTCTTATAGCTTTTGAGGTGTAGCCCCTTAAACACCATGTCCCCTCCCCTCCGGAATTCTCTGTGGAGAATTCCGTTTTTTTTTAGTCAGCCTTAATATAAGGGCACGACTGTGCCCTTATAATAAATATGAGGTGTAGCTATTAAATGACGAGACTCTACTTGTGAAAAATAAACCACACTGTGTGAGTTAAAAGGGAGTGGGGAAACATTGACCTTGGACTATCCCAAAACGGTTTAGTAAGTTACACCCCTCTCACACAGATAGTTTGCTGTCACACAGCGGACAAAGAAATATTGTATTTTCCATGCATCGTAAAAATGCTTAGTTCAAAAGTAGAGAAAGTCGAAAGCAAATTTGTACAAACATTTTGGAACAAAGTGAAGCAGATTCGCATTTTTTAGATAAAGTTATTACCTGTGATGAAACATGGATCTCCCAGTACGATCCTTTTAAAAAACACCAGTCCATGCACTGGAAAACACTGTCATCACCAAGAATAAAGAAAGCACCTCAAAGCAAATCTAAATTCAAAGCCATGTTAATTGTTTTCTTTAATATCAAAGTTGTTATTTTGGAAGACTGTGTACCAGAAGGCTCAACAGAGAATCAACATTACTACAAAAATGTTCTAGCAACTTTGCAGGAAAGAATCAGAAGAAAGAGGCCAGAGTTGTGGAGAAATGGTTTCATCCTCCATCAGGACAAAGCACCAGTCTACACAGCTCTCTCTGTGAAGCAGTTTTTGGCCGAGAAACAGATTGCAGAACACCCTCCATACTCTCCAAACCTAGCACTGTGTGACTTCTTTCTTTTCCCTAAAGTCTAACTTGTATTCAAGGGAATCAATTTACCATCATTTAATAAGGTAAAGACGAAAACGAAGAAGCTGCTGAGACAGCTGACAGATAATGAGTTACAGCACGGCTTTGACCAATGGAAAATAAGAATGCAGCGATGTGTGGATGCAGAAGGGGAGAATGGAGTTAAAATGTACTTAATATAATTAAACATAAATTATAGCATCTCGGCATGCCAGGTTCCAGGCGACTGCACCAAGTGACTTTCTTGTTCAAAATCTGTGTCTTATTCACGACAAAACTACTCTACTAGATTGCACTGATCAATTTGGTGTGCAACATTTGTACATCTGTGTGCAACTGAATCTGTGTATCTGTGTGATGCAGCAGCTGCGGCTTTTTCTCACACCAACTTCCATTGTGCTTTAGCTACAACTTCATGTGGTGTTAATGTTGCAGACCAAAGTTTCTAGTACACTTTGACTAGTTTTTTGCTGCTTCTGTGATGTGAATAAGATGCTAAATTTAAAGAAATATATGGTACACTACATCTCTCGGAGCTACTCAGTGTGTATATTTGGTCACATACCCTTATGCATATTTCTTATGTGGTACCATTGCACTGGCCTCATGCAGTTTGGTTACAAAATCTAGGTGGCGGATGTAATTCACCTCTTAACTCATATTAAATCCCAACTTGGAAGTACATTGAGATATTAATGACGAAAGATCCTTCAGCAACCAGCATGATGAGCTGTGTGCATTAGGTTGGTAAATGGGTTAAACTACACCTTGCCCCAGATACTTGAAACAAGTTTTATTTTGGCTTCCAACAGCTTTGACTCCAATCAAAGGGTTATCAATGGTAAATAACTTTTGAGATTTTCTTCATGCTTTGTTGCTATCTAGCTAAAACATGTGTTAAGTTAACCTACTTATATTGTTGGCAACAGCACCACAGTGATTTGTTTTTGCATTATTGTTATCTCCAGAAGATTTTCATGTAGTTAAATTACTTACTTTGCATATATGAATAACATGACATCAAACAACAGCAAAGAATCATAAATCTTGGGGCTTAAGTAAATAGTTAGATATCTTAAAATATAATAAAAAGACCAGGGGGGTTCCAGTTAAGTTCAAAGCTGTGGAAATGATGACTGCACATGAAAACTACAATTGACTGCAGTGAGGATTTTCAGATTATAAAAATATACTTAATGATATAAACATCACAGTGTACCGCCAAATATTGTGGCTATGAAAAAAAAAGTACAATTTAGTAGCGACAAGTTGTATCGAAAACAGAACAGAAAAGAGATAACTTTATATTTTGCTATGTGACGCTTCAGAAAATGCTATCAAATTATCACGTTGTGTTTTTAGGGCTGCCTGCCATTACATGACCTTTGATGATTTACCACAATATTTTTGTGACAAGCTGACCCTTAAGGGTCTTGTGAGTCACTTGTTACATTTACGGGTGAGGTGTTTAATGCTTATCAGACATGACTGGAGACAGATTTCAATTTAACAAGCCTTTATTCCGGTGATAGGAAATAAAACAATACAGATAAAAGGAAACATGGAACCATGCACCCGCAACCTCCCACACACACTTGTCTCAGCTTAATTCCCTTTACCTCACAGCCTATGGGAGTTAGGAAGAGAAACTATACATTTCAGTACCCGGATGGTATGCGCTGGGCGGGAGGAAACCCTCTCTATACATGTACCAACCTAGCGCTGGGCATTTCATTTCCTGGGACTGGTTTCCACTATGGCAGGAGACCTAATAGGAGATGTGCGTAGACCCCTGGGTTTTGGTTCTAATTCATCATTGTATTTTGGTTTTGCCAAAACCACCCTCACATGTTTTGGTTTTGAGTCTGGATTTAATTTTTTTAAACGATCAAAGCCGCGAAAATCATATAATTGGGCCCTGTTTAGTTCATGCAGTATTATTAATCTCAATATCATTAATTTCCAGTTATTTCCAGTCAATTTTGACCAGCTCCCAATATTGTTCACCAATATTGGGCAATGGCTGGCTGACTAAACTAAGCAACAGAGCAGTTTAAATGAATATAGCACATCTGTGACACATTGCGACACAGCAGTGGCAGACAGGATGGCAATTTAATAAACTATACAACCCATAGAATTATTTTTTTCATTAATCAAGAACTAGATCACACAGAGGTCCAAGGGCAGTAGAGGGAAATGGAGTATGTAATGGAAGACAGGTAAAAAAGAATGACCCATTTTAATAGCCAAGGATTCTTGGCAAGGGTTGAAAGAGAAGCTGGCCATTCTATGCCCCATCCTCCCTCCTTCCTAATGGGTAACACACACCTGGGGGTAAATTTACTAAGATGGGAGTTCTATTAAGAAGTGATGTTGCCCATAGCAACCAATCAGATTCTACTTATCATTTATCTAGCACCTTCTAGAAGATAATACCTGGAATCTGATTGGTTTCTATGGGCAATATCCCTTCTTAATAGAACTCCCATCTTAGTAAATTTACCCCCTGTAGTACATTTATGAGGTGCACCAAAGAGTCTGAGTATGAGGGGAACTAGCTCAGAGGCCCAAAGGCAGTACAGGGAAATGGAGGTGGAGTATATATATGTATGTAGTAGAAGAAAGGAAAATTATTGATTTATTAATAAAATAAAAATTGTGACATTGCCTTTTTCATCTTGTTCATATTACCAAGTAATACTAAAAATGCTCCATAATCCTGTTATTTTTTTATATTTTGAGAGGCATCACATATTTTCTGGTTAAAAATGTGTTGCAAATTAGTAATGTGTTAAAGCATTAAGCAATAAAAATGTTTGACTGTGCACCAATGCCGCCAAACAGCCCATATTGAAAAGAAACACACAAGTTTATTTGAATATTTTTTTAGCACATTGCCAGAACACAACAGTTTTATTTTAATATTTTTTAACACAGTGTCTCACAGCACTCACTAGTAATGGCACCCTAATGAAATTTTTAATATAGTGCGAGAACAAACAACATTTTTATTTTAATATCTTTTTAACACAGTTCCTGAAGACACAACACAGTGCCTCACTGCACTCCTAGTAATGGTACCCTAATGATGTTTTTTTTTACAGTGCCTGAATACACAACAGTTTTATTTTCATTTATTTTTAACACAGTGCCTGAACACAAAACATGGTGCCTCACAGCGCTCGTAGTACTGGCACCCTACTGGAGTTATTTTTAAATACACTGCCTGAACACAAAACAGTTTTATTTTAATATCTTTAACACACTTTCTAAACACACAACACAGTGCCTCACAGTACACCTAGTAATGGCACCCTAATGGCTTTTCTTTTAACACAGCAGTGTTTTATTTATAAAACAATGTAACACAGTGTCTAAAGAACACACAGTGTGGTCTTAATGGCTTTTTTTCAACACAGTGCCTGAACACACAACACAGTGCCTCACAGTACTCCAATGGCAGTGGCACCTTATAGCATTTTTGTTTTAAGTAGCACAGTGCCCCTTTAACAGTCCTCCTAATAGGTTTTTTCACAGTGCCTGCCTGAACACACAATACAGTGGGGTTTTTTTTTTTTTACCACAGTGCCTAAACACACAAAACTGTTTTTAACACAGTACCTGAAGCTCTGAACACACAACACAGTGCTTCTATTGTGTTTTTAGTGCCTGAAAGTGAAGTGACAGTTCCTTATAGTGTTGCAGCCCACAGTCCATACCCACTTCCTCTGATCTTCTGTATGAAATGGCGCCCAATCACAAGGGAGGGACTTTTATATTCATTATAAAAAATTCAAGATGTGATGCTGGGAAGATGATGCAATCCAAACCACACGAGATCCGGCGCCGGGAAGATGATGTTTTGCCTTATTTTGGGATTCGAACTTGAGAGGAAGACCTGAGCCGGGGCTCAGTTCGATTCATAAACGAAAAGTTCAGGTGCATTTGTATTCCAGGAATCCAAGCCTGCACATCTCTAGTCCTAATGCTCCTAATATTTTTCTTATACTAGATAACAGCTCAGATTAGCATTGGGGCATGTTGGGCCATACAGTCTGTTTTTTATTTTTGGTTTATGTATTATGTTATTCTGAACTGGTTAAGAATTTAAAGTTATTTTATGTGGTGTTGTGAAAATCTCCATATCAAGTACACAGTGGTTAGCAATGCTTCCTTACATCACTGTGGTCATGGTGTTTAATTCTGACCAAGGCCTATATGTGTGAGAAAACCAGTTGGTCTGGTTTTATCCCAAACTCCAAAACTTACTGGTAGGTTTATCGACTGTTGACTAAAAAGGATCTGTAGTTTGTGCATGTGTGGTAGGGACACTGTCAGACTGGGCAACTAAGGGACTAGTTATATCCCCAATCGGCCCCCACCATCATGGCACTCTGCACATTCTGATATATGAAAGTAGTTTGTTGTAGGGAACCATGTGGTGAGGAGCCCGGCAACAGAGCACTCTGGGCTGTGTGAGAATAGGGCTGCAGTGCGTTCCAGCATTCGGGAATACCATGAGAGTTCCTCAATGTACAAAATGGCTATGATAACACTAATGCAACAAATCCATGCAGGGATGCTGGAAAGAGGGGTGTGTGGTTTTGAATACGATCTGTGTCATAATTAGGGTCCATGATGGGGTCGAAACATCGACCGCTTACATTATAGATTTGGATTGAATAAATATTTTTTTGCATTTATGACTGCTGAGTGCCCTGATTCATTGATGTTATAATGTTACTGCATGGATGGGACTGGTGTCTCGGTGTTGCAACGGGAGTACCGCCACTATAAAAACCTACTCCGTACAAAATTCAGCTGTCTGTATTTCATACCCATTCCCTTGAGACACGTGTTCCCCTCACTCTGCAGGAGGAATTGTCCATAGTCAGGGCCGGCTCTATGGGTGTTCGACCAGTGCTGTCGAACAGGGGCGCCACCCATAGAGGGCGCACCCCTCCCCAACATCCCGATTTCATCGCTGTTCCACCTGTGGGCCGAAGTGGCCCGCCGGTGGTGAAATCAGAAGGTTGGGGACCCCCACCACTGCAGCTGTGCAGCGGTGCCGGACTCCCGGAGTGTAAATGGATGCAGCGGCATCCACTCACAGATTGGAGAGGGTTGGGGGAAGCCCAGCAAGTGACAGAGGGCTGGGCTTTACCCCCAGCCTGACGTTATTTGGAGGCGTGCCATACGGGCACTCCTCCAAATAATGTCACATAGGGGTGTGTCCTATGGTAATGAGGCCACATCCCAATTTCAGCGTGATAGCAGGGCGCAGCGTAACGGGCCGGCACAGGGTGCTCAGACCCCTGGAGCCGGCCTTGTCTATAGTGACTATCGCTTTGTGATAGGATTATCTGTACTGTTCTACTACCTTTGAGTGTGCATCATTCAGACACGGATCTCACAGGCTGCTTTGTCTCAATTATTAGATTTAAGATCATAGAGACACATGCTGAAATTCTGCGTATTCGGAGCATTTACTGTGATCTTCCTTTTTTCCCTTATCGCTGTTCTTTCACCTCTACTAGTTATGCATTATTTTAGTTGTTAAAATTATTAGTAATATGAACTAAACTATCTATCGATAGTAAGGTTATGCTGTTGCATAGCAGCATATGCTATATACAGTAGAGAGAATATAAAATATGTCATGATTAAAAGGTAGAAAAACTATTTAAAAACTTGTGATGTCGACAATGTGTGACTGGTGGTCCTGGCTATTTTCATTTTATATTTTCTACCCACTTTTGAAATCACACATGTTTACTAAAATGTTTACGTTGCAGTAATAATATGAAATTGCTTACATATGACTCTGCTCTTATCAAAGTAAGACAGACACTCGACCTTCTGCAGAAAAAGGCTGTGTAAAATACTGTATAGAGCTGAATTTTTAAACAGACATAGAGCTGCAGACTTGCTCAAATGACATTCCTAAAAAGTCCTTAAAGGTACAATATCATGTAAAGATGTATTGTATACATTTATATGTTAATTTTCAATCAGTGCAGTCTCTTCCTCTATCCTTTAGAGGTCATTATTTGCTCATTACTATAGCCTATTCAGAGGTTTAGGTAATTTGTTTTTAGACTCTGATAAGAAAAGTATCATCATCAGGTTATGACAATAAAAAGCATCCACAAATAAAATAATTAAAAGGGCTGTAAAAAAAAATACAAATCTTTTTTACTTAATGTATACAATCATATTTAATTTTGCAGACTTAAATGTATTGTAGATTATCTTGCGCCTCTAACAACATTCATTTGGCGCAGGACCGCTAACCCTCCTAACTACTGATGGGTGTCTTGTGTGTGTTTCACCTAAATAACTTGTCTAAAGTAAAAACAGTAACATGATAATGGCAGAGAAGGTCAGGCATTTATTGAAAAATTGGTTCTCAAACTCGGTCCTCAGTTCACATTTTACAGGTCACCCAGCAGGTGCACACGTGTATTTCATTACTCACTGACACATTTTAAAAGATCCACAGGTGGTAATAATTATTTCACTTGATTCTGTGAGGAGACCCGGAAAACATGCACTGTTTGAGGTCCTGAGGACTGTTTTTGAGAACCTGTGAAATAAAGGGTGGCCAGTTATCAGAACAAGCCAAAACAATGCAAACCTAAAAGAATAAGAAGTACATTGAAGGCAGTGAATGCCCTCGGTGGCTTTATATCAGACAAAATGAGTATCCAACTCTACCTTCCAACCAGTCTTGTGACAGGGTGCATTTGCTAAACATGAGAGGGGCAAGATTCACCAACTTTCTGTGCATCGGATTCCATGGCCCTAACTTTATTCCACTGAAACCTGGATGAAGCATCCACAATATAAATCTCCACTCCTTGTACATGATGAGCCAAAAAACAATAGTGCATTGCTGGTAACATTACAATAACTAAGCAAGGAGCCAAACCACCGTCAACAATGAGGCCCAATACCGATGAATAGCATACACCACACCTAGGTTATTGTACCTAAATATGATGAGGTTATTGCCCATGTGCTTACCCGAGATCTCAAGAGCCACTATAATGGGGAATAATTCAAAGAGCAAAAGGTTTTTCATTAAACCATTAGGAAACTATTATGAAGGATAGGTGCAGCACACCAGGATCCACCAAGGTAAGCACCGAAACTAGTGACCCCAGCAGCATATGTGAAAAGCTGCAAGTGGGAATAGAGGGTGCAATCCACAGTAGAACTAAAATCAGTTAATAAGGCCAGCCAAACACACAACATTAATATAGAGAAATTACATATAGGCATTAGGGGTGTGAATTCCTCTCAGTAACTAAAGAAAAGAGAAAGCCACTGGGCTTTCATGTTAGGGGGTCTTAATCCAATGGGACTGAATGAGCAAATCAAGTATGGAGTCTTTAAATAATCAAGTTAGCGTTTTTCACAAACACACAGTAATGATTATTCTTGGTAAATTTTATTGTTAATATGGCTTTCATTTTCACCTTTCTCACAAATGTTTCTTCTTGTTATACACTCTTGCCATACACTATAATCATCATTATTTATATTTTTGTTAATTACACTTTATTTATCATCAAATATACAGTATTTGGTATCACTTTATCACATAAACATATGCTTTCATATTTGAGCAACACAAGAACAGTATTTCACATTTTTTATACATTTTATTCATAACATTATTTGATCTGATATATAATTTTATTAATTATTCACATTATAGTATAAGAAATGTGTATATATATATACTGTACATCTATTGTATTATTTGTATTATATTTTACTTTATATCTACACTATAAATTAAATTTAGTATAGAATTTATATTAATATGGTATTAGTCCAATTTACATTAATCTTTTTTAGAACACTACATGATAAAACATTTGGCATGTTGTTAGAAACATAATTATAATGATTTTATATTAATTCATATCACAAAAATATTTTTCCCAATATAAATATTAATTTATCTGGCTGAAGTTACATCAAATATCATTCAATTTATGCTAGTCATTTATATCTTATATCTATCAATTTTAGGTAAATTAATCTTGTTTTATATAAGATCAGACCTAATTAATAGAAGTCACTTTTTATACACTGATTAATAGAAAACAGATAATTGTACCCCATTGGCTTATGAGGATGTCAGTCAACTGATTCATGTGAAGATCGAGGTCTCATATTTCTCTCCACTTCATTCACACATAACATAGACAGCCAACGAGAAAACTGACAGACAGCCATGATTGGCTCAAGGAACTGCCATTCAATATAACAGTTACTGATTGGTGTGTGCTCTGTATTATAGGGGCATATGTATCAAGCCGTTTTTTACATAAAATTATGCAGAAACTGCAGTTTCTGTATAATTTTGTGTATCGATCCTATGTACATGGCACAATGCAGGAGATTTCACAGAAATATCCGGCAAAGTGCTTTAGCACTTCAGATCGCTGTCCCCATTGTTATCAATGGGGACTAAGATCCGATCCACTGTACTAAACTCCAAAAACCAATGCTTTTTGGAGTTTAGCCCTGGTAGTTTACACTATCCTCAGATGGTGTAAACTACTGTTTGCCTCCCCCGCAGCCCCTGGCCAGTTCAGGATGCTGATGCTGTGCACATGCACAGTATCAGCTTCCCCCTGGGAAGTCTTTCACTTCTGTGAAAGACTTCTCCAAAATGCCAGGGATATAACTCGTGGGGACAGCGGTTACTGCAACAGCTGTCCCTGCAAGTTCATGATAGTATATAGCCGGGATATTTTTATTAAAAGTGAAAATATCCCCAGCGAGCTGGAACATTAATAATCGTTGCAGTGCCATGATTATTAATACATAGATCCCTAAGATGTGACAGCCCAGGACACAGAGCTGCTCCTATGATTAAGCACAAAGTGAAATGCGCGTCAGGACAGTATGGGATATACACTGTCAGCATGCTCCCTGATTTTATGTTAACTGAGTTTCTCTCCAGTCCAGCTTGCCCTAATTCATATTATTTATATTAAGATCTGCTACTGTGTAATACTCACCGTCTTGATGTGACTGTGGGACCTATTCATGATGTTAATTATCAGGGTCCGAACAGACCCCGATAATTAACATTCTAATTCGCCACGGCCACTGAAGTAATTCAGCATTGCTCCGGTGCGGTGGCACACAAGAGCCCCGACGTCCGGCGGAAGGAGCCGGACAAGGGCGGAGGGATCCGAAAGGATCCCTTCTCGCAACCCAGACCTACTTCCCATAGGGAAGAGCGGGTTGCGAACCCCATACGGGGGTGTTCGCCATCTGAAGATGGCGAATGCCCCCGCAGTCAAGCTCCAAAAATATAATATTTTCGGATCTTGATGAATTCCGTCCCCATACTAGTGTAAGGGACAGCGGGCCATTCCGCAAACGGAAGGTAAGTAGGCGATATCTGTGATATCTCCTGCTTCACCTTCTTAATGAATGGCCCGAATACTTAATTGTCACAATTGCAGGTGAAAATGTGCTTTTTCACCTGCTTTTGTGTCAATTAAGTGATGATGAATAGGCCCCTGAGTATGTTGGTGGCATTCATCTTCGCCCTTGGGGTTTGTGATTGATACAACATATTACAATACAATGCAGACCTGAATACATACAGTTTAAGATATCACCATTTTTTATGTATGTCTATTAACTAACTGAAAATGTGTGACAGTTATCTAGGTAATTAAGTAAAAATATTGTGAAGAGACTACATTACTGTATATGCAACTTGCAAGAATTGTTGCTGAAGTGAAAATCTGACACGTTAAGATATGATTAATCAGCATAATAATGTATCCTACATACTGCTACTTCTCAATAGCTGTATGTAACCTAAGGGATAATCTATTTCTACGAAATTTATCCATACTAATATCTATAGAAATAAAATAAGAGACATTACTGTGAAGTGACTTACTAATTAGGTAGTCTCATACTTTGTGCAGTAATTGGTATGATCTCCTGATTATATGATTATTATATTATTATAATTATACCCACAAACAACAGTGACATAATTAGATACTATCTGTATATTGCACCGTCTGTATTATGAATCTTACAACCCCCTCTAATATAAGAACTCTATAATCGAAAATACAATAATACATTGAATGTATGGGACAATTAAACCAATTAAAATTAAATAAATTACCTAAGCTTCTAAAACACGGGGTTGGAATCATTGGACCCCATGGTCCCATATCACAAATTTCAAAAAGAATATTTTAATATAAGGAGTTCTTTTGCATCTGAGTCTCAGTACAGCACAAATATTTATATTTGGATAATATGGAAAACAAGCAGCTTCATTTTTTAGTCACAAATTAGTGTTTTCACTTCTGGCAGTTTCTCACTTCATAGTTCACTTGCTTTTTGAGTATTTTATCATTAACAGATAATATAAGTTATATTTTAATCTACTTACAGGATTCTCTATTTGTTACTTTTTTAACATTTTGTTATATAGGAATATTTATCAATCTATTAGTGTCCTACAAAAAGATACTGGGGCCTATTCATCAACACTAAAATAACGTTTTTAAGGAAATTTTCCTTAAATAACGTTATTTTGGTATTCATGTAGCCACTTAGCACAGGAGATATCACAGATATCGGGGCGGGGTCGGGGGGGTACACAAAATTACCGCATCTGTAGGCAGTGCTGCGCATGTGCTGGTTTTACAGATGTAACAGCGCATGCGCAGCAATGTTTCCAGATGCGATAAGCAAAAATGACAGCTTTTCGGAATAGATACTTATGGAGAGGTGGAATGATGAATTCCACCTATAATTAGCTAGAACTCCATGAGAGTTCTAAAGCTAATTATCTCCAGAGAATTTTTAGGTTTAATGAATAGGCCCCACTGTCTCCTTTATTTCCTGTTCTTAGGGCCATAAGTATCAAAGCTTGATGTGAGATACAGTAAAATTGTGAAATATATATCACCAACCAATCAGCTCTTAAACATGGCCTGCGAAATGTAAGTTAGAAGCTGATTGGTTTGGTGATATATATCTCACAATTTTATCTCACATCAAGCTTTGATACATATGCCCCTTAAGGTGCAGCTCCCATTGAATATATAAATTAATAAATGAAAATAAGATATTGTGATAGTATTATTTAAAAATGTAAGTCTGTGCAGATAAATTACAATCTCTAGTATCTACCAATATCCAGGGCCAAATGTAATCGCATGAGAGTTTAGAAAATGTGAGAGAAAATTCTAACATTTTTAAACTCAGCCAATGTAATAAAGTCTCAGAACATGCAAACTTGCATGTTTTTCAGACTCAAAAAAACTCTCAAGATTTAGGGGCCTTTGTATTCAAAGCTTGATGAGAGAGAAAATTGTGAGAGAAAAAGTATTAACTAATCAGCTCCTAACTGCCATATTTCATATACAGCCTATAAAATTCAAGTTAGAAGCGGATTGGTTGGTGATTTATAGCTCCCAATTTTATCTCGTATCAAAGCTTTGATACATAGGCCCCTTAATCTTGATTTCCCATGTGCAACAAAAATATTGAAACCTCCTTTCTAGCGCTGTCAATACATTACAGTAGCAGATTCTCTCTGGGGTTTCTCCCAGGTTAGTCCCCACAAGGTATGTGAGGTTCTCCGTTTCCTCATGCACCAACGCGTTTCTACCCCGCGCTGGGGTCTTTTTCAAGGTGAAAAGGCTATTACCTTGAAAAAGACCCCTGCACGGAGTAGAAACGCGTTGATGCATGAGGAAACGGAGTCAACGCTCAGTGACAGGCAGCAAGTGATCCGGCAGTGGAGAGTGAAACAGACAACCAGCGAGATATTCCGGACATCACACGGGGTTGAACTTACTACGAACTCTGTTAAAGACATCCAGCCGGTAATTGCTGCCTTTTCAGCCATTTGGGGGATACTCTGTTCTCTCTGTTTTTTTTGGATGTCATTATTTTACATTTGTGTTTTGTTTTATGTATTAAATTGTACTTCACTATTTGTACCTTTTCCCCTTATTTTTTGGGTATCGACCCAGGGATTTACACTGGATATAACCTCACATACCTTGTGGGGTCTAACCAGGGAGAAACCCCAGAGGGAATCTGCTACTGTAATGTATTGACAGCGCTAGAAAGGAGGTTTCAATATTTTTGTTGCATGTAAATCTTGGTGAAGGTGTGGGGACACTTTCGTTTTTGATACCACCTACCAGCAGCTGAATAGCGCACACGTCCACATATCTATTTCTGTTGTTTTGATTTCCCATGTGATTTCTTGGAAACAACATCTACTGGAGACCACATTAAATCCTCCAAAGGTGGTTACACAAAAGAACGATCATCCAAGCAGAACTTTTCATAAGCTTCACAAAGCATGTGCCCTGTATTATACAGGTAAATAATACCTAATCTTAACTAAAGAGCATGCCCTAATCAGCACAATCCAGTGTGGTAGGCAATCTTATTAAATTTGATACTCAGAACCAGCGTCAAACCCCATACTACAACTACCACAAAAGCTCATTCCTTTCTCCTCTGCCATCTTCCATTGGGGTTATGGCTGCTCAGATCTGTCCGATGTCCATCTTGCTTGTTTTAATGTGGTGCCCTCTGCTGGCTATCACTCTATATGCATGTGTACTTTGAGAACCTATGGGGATGGCCCTGCCAGGCATACATCCAGGGGTGCCGAGAGAAGGGGGATGGGTGGGTACTACTTACCCAGGCTCACGGGTCCAGGGGGGGCCCTCGGCGCTGCACACCCTGCATGCATACGATAATCTGTGTGGCAGAACCCTGTGTAAGTGCTCCTGGCAGGGCTGTTTCTCCATAATGTATTTGGACAGATGATTGCTGGCAGAGCAGACGGTGCCAGAGTCTTTGCTCTTTACTGCGTATGTGACATGTCTCCAAACAGTGATGGAAAGATGGTGATGTGCCAGCGCCGACCTGGAGCAGGCCCCACTGCATGATGAGGGGCCTGTATAGTGTATTTTTTATTAGTTTTTGGAGGTGGTATGGCCTGGCCACGCTTCCCAGATTTGGCCACATAACAGTACCCGGGTCCGTCTAAGGTCCCAAAGGCCCTGCATACACAGCACATACACTGGTGGTTTTTAACTACTTGTTTTGCTTGCAAAATACACATTAAATATATCTCTAATACAGCAGGAACAAATCTCCATCTTGTATTTAAAAAAACAATACAATACTGAAACATACACACAAAACACTATATGCATGAGCAATAAAGAAAACGACTATTACAATAAGCTAACCCTAAATGGACTGACTAGCTAGAGAAAATGGTTCTTGTCTGCCATCAAATTTCATGTTTCTGTGTAACTACCAGCATCAGTGTTGCATTTGTTATTATGCAAACAGAAGCAGTTTGCTAATGTGGTGAATTATTGGCTTGTGCCCTCTACCACCCACAAATTATATAGCTATCACACTGATATATGTGTCTCTGTCCCGGTCTGCTTCTCTTCACAATTACACAAACACGCACTTGTTGTACTCAGTCTACATTAATCCTCCCTTTCTTAAGCCACTAGGCACAAGCGGGCGTACCAGATTCACACAAATGCATGAGAGCATATGCGTGCAGCTGCTTTTCTGTGCACATTCAGAGGGATTTTATACAGGTTACATTACACAATCTGACTAGGGCTCACTCTGCCTCAGCCCCATAGTGTGTTACAAAAGACTTCAGCTGGCCACACACTAGACCAACTTACATCCAACCAGCCAACTTGTTGATTGGTTGGAATGAAAATCTGGCAACGTATGGGAGTAAATGATGATCAGCAATTTGCTCCTAAATGCCAGAAAACAGATGAAAATGGTCGTCAGACAAGTTTGTTAAATGTTTGATCTAAACTATTTGTTCAAACAACAGTTTTTGTCCATTTTCCGGCATTTGGGAGCAAATTGCTGATTGTCATTTGCTTTCATCCCTTACCAGATATTCATTCCAACCAATCAACTAGTTGGCTGGTTGGACAGATAATCTTTAGATGTGTGGCCAGCTTTCCAGTGATGTAATGAACTTAACTCACTGCATATACTCTGCTGTCCAACATGACCCTTTCCATTAGGATAAATTGGTCTGCTCCTGGACTTCCCACCTAATTTATGATTCCAGTCACCTGTGTTGAACTAGTTAATTAATGAGAAGTGTTTCAACACAGGTGGCTGCAATCATAAATTAAGAACGAAGACCAGGAGCAGAGCATTTTGTAACTTATGGAATGGGTCATATTGGAGGGTCTGATATACCTGTCAAAAACTGTATGTGTGGCATGTGAGATAGATTTGTTCATGTCATTTTTAGCTAGTTTATTCCAAGTCTTACCTTACAATATACCGCGCCTGAGGGGCACAAACCACTTGTGGAGACAGCAACGAAATAGACTTTTAATGTGATGCAAAATTCATAATTAGAATGAATGGAGGTAAGGTGCGGAAAACAATTCATACACATTGTATTATGTATTAGTTATAATTTGAATTAAACTAACTTAGCTATGAATTCAGACATGAGGCTATAATTGAAATAAACTTTTATGCTTTCTGTATTGTATATACCACAAGTTTTTAAACTCGGTACTCAGGACCCCAAACAGTGCAAATTTTCCAGGTCACTTCACAGAATCACAAGTGAAATAATTAGCACCACCTGTGGATCTTTTAAACTGTGTCAGTGAGTAATGATTACACCAGTGCACCTGCTGGGTGACCTGGAAAATATGAACTGTGTGGGGTCCTGCGGACCAAGTTTGAGAATCACTGGTATATACAGTAGCAGTTTTTCTCAACTCCAGTCCTCATGTACCAACAACAGGTCTTATTTGTTTTTAATCATGTTCAGGTGAGTTAATATATTTAGCTGGGTCAGTAATTATCCCACCTGCTTCCACAGACAGAACTCATAAAAACATGAGCTGTTGGGAAAGCATGAGGGTTGAGGTTGAAAACTACTAGTATATTGTATGTATTCAGAGTAAAACATATACATTTTGATATAGTGAGAAATTTGGGTAATTCCTGGTAAATGTTAATCTTTTTTTTAGCATGAGTATAGGTAACACAGTGGCTGTAATCTTATTACTTATCATTTTGCTATACTGTTAGGAGAAGCACTTTGTAGTGGTAGATGTCTTATACATATATTTGAAATCATATGCAATTGATTCATGCTAATTTTAAAATCATATTCAAACTCTGTATTCATTAATTTAATAAAGGGAGGTCTGGGTAATAAACATTGAAAAAATCTACACTTGATGACGACAAAGATCCAGGGGAGATGCCTTATAGTGGTACACATCGTGCCATTATAACTTGCTACTTCACCTCTTTACCGATGCAAAGCAGGAAGCAGTACTGATGAGATGTACTAACATCTCGTCCGCCGGAGTGGGGGAGTGAAAATTCCCCCCTCAAACAATTCCCGCCAGAGCCCACAGCGCATAAGCCTAGTGCTGATGCGCTGTGTCTCACCTCCCAGCCGGCTCCACTGGGCACATGCGAGATCCTGCAAGTACTGTCCCTGCTGTGGTGATAGGGGATTGACAGCTGCAGCTGTCAAAATCGATAGCTGCAGCTGTCATAACGGTCAATGCCACTGACCAATCATATATTGGCTGGGAGATTGGCGTGCTTAGCTCCCCTGTCATTTGCCACCCGACCCCACTTCAATACATGGGGAGAAGCGGTATCAGCGCACATGTTGATTCATCACACCCTCCAGTTCCATGAGTGCCTCCATTCACCTCTGCTTTCTCCACATTGAAATGTATAACCTTTTAATAAGCACCTGGCAAATATTCTAGAAAAATATTGTCTCTTTCCAATGTGTTTGTCAGTTTGCAAATGCAGTTGTTTGTATTTTAGATAAATACAGACATCCTTAACTTGTATTTTGGCTGCAAACACAAGCAAAATGGTAAATAGGAACTGGCATGCATCACAAATTAAATGTTCAGTAATTATACAAGCAACCTCAATTACTGATGTTCCAATGTTAAAATGTAACACGTCGCTCAATAAACTTACTCTCTTTGGAATAGCAACTTTAGACCATGTTGCATGTCACAAATAGCATATTGCCAAGCTGAGTGATAGGGTGCTACACCTGGAAGTTTGGAGCATGGGCAGACACACAGCATCTGTTCATTAAACTATGATTAAACAACATAATTATAATGGGGCTACACCCAGCAGTATTACATAAAAATAGGACAGTCATCAGTAACTCTCTGCTCCCGGCTCTTGGAGCTTCCATCTCACTGGCAGGGGCATAGTGTCCCCTCCTCTGCTTGGTGCTCTACCTAAAGTGTCTATGGGGCCAACGTTAGTAACAGGACATATTAAGAGGACCACAACGATAACTTATAGCATCTATACAAAAGCACTAATCACTGAATATGGAATGCAGAGATAATTGATACACTGGCAGTTGTGCAGCATCTCACTCATATATAGGGGCTGATGCAGAGCTGAATGTATATCCATTGAGGAACGTATTTTGCATGAATATACCCTGCGGTAAAAATAAACACGTGTATGGGTGAAGCAGAGTCATATGCATTTAATTTGCATCTATTTTAATACCCGAATTGGTGGAACTGGGTTGTTATATTGTGTTCCCACATATTAATGGTTCAGTGCTGTGTTCATGCATTGTGGGCTATTCTGAGTTTGCCATATGCATAAATAAGCCTGGTTGTGGGTATATCTTTTATAAAAAGGAGTAGGGCAGGTGCAATTGTGCACTGTTGATGATGATGTAGAAACCAGGCGCACATGCAGAGGTGGTCCCATCTCGAGATGCACACAGCTGTGTATATCGGTGAATGCATTATTTCTGTGCTCACTTAATTTGAACAATGTATGTCTGATATACTTACAACGCTGCATCAGCTCCATGGTGTTTTGCCAATAGAATGCATCAGACCATTTCTCTGCTGCCATTCTAACAGAAGTTATTGCACTCAGGAATTCTTGCTACATATTCATTTGATAAGTTCCCCTTACCCATTGTAAAACAAAAAGGGTATATTTACTAACCGTCATTTTGTTCAAAATAAAAACTGACTGAAATAGACGGATATCGCCATCGTGTTGGATGTCTAAAAAAAAACCAGTATTTACTATCCATTGTTTTTTCAAGTTTTGAAGAAATAGGCAATGATGTTGGTCAGTTTTTTGCAGCTCCAAATGCCGTCGGTTTTGATCTTTCAGTTCAAGATCGATAGCATATACAAGTTGAAACACGATGGCAAACCTGTCCAAACAGAAACACTGCACAGATTACTATGATCTGTGGAGGCTTCTTAGGGTTAAAAGCAACTAAAGAGTTAAGAATTGAAGAAAAAAAAACGTTGTGTCCCCCTTCCTAACACCATAACCAGCCGTGGACCTTTCAGCCTGGTCTGGTGTAGGAAAATCGGGGGGAAAAACTTTCCCCAATTTTCCATTAACCAGCACCATACTGAACCAGCTGGGGGGATTACACTGTAGCAGGGAGACACACAGCATGGGGTCCCCCTGCAATAATGTAAACCAGCCACAAACTGGTCAGCCCAGGACTGGCATTCTTCAGAAAGTGGGGACCTCAAAAATAAATTATGGTTCCCCCTCCCAGGGATTAACCAGCAGGCACAGACAGTAAGTGGCCGCTGGCACCTGTACTTCCACTGTGAAGAAAATATTTTAAAAAAGTGAATGATGTATCGCTTTATTACACACTTACACTACTTACTTACGTTCTGCCCGGAGGTGGTGGGTCCTCTTCACCAGGTAGAAGTCCAAGGTCGTCTTTAAATAAAAAAATGTGATGTTTGATCCCCACGGTCACCATTAGTAAATCTTAGTGTTTCTATAATCTTCTATATAAAAGTATATTTTGTGCATTCTGTGTTCTAAAGTGTTCTCAACCACATTGGGTTTTTAGAATCCCGTCGGGTTGGACTTCAGTAAAGTGGCGGGTTTGGTCAGTTTGCCGTTTTTTTTTCCAAAACAAATGCTTAGTAAATAGAGTAGACCCTAAAATCTGAAATCCTGAAGCCTCATTAATATCTGTAGACACATAATAGAGCTATTTTTTTTATAAACTTGTTGTTTTAATTATACTGTACATACCTACTTTCCCTGAATGTCAGGGAGACTGCTGCAGGCGTGCGGGACAAAAAAGGGCGTGGTTTCATAGGGAAAGGGCATGGCCACACTATAGTACCCCCAGTTCACATTACGCCATAAGTAGTGCCCCTTATTCACATTAGCACCCTCATAATACCCCCAGTACACACAGCACCCTCATATTACCCCCAGTACACACAGTAACCCCCAGTACACACAATTCCCACATATTGCCCCAGTACACACAGCACCCCCATAATTACCCCCCAGTAAACATAATGCCCCCATATTAACTTCCAGTACACACAGTGCCCCTATATAACTCCCGAATTTACAAAGTAACCCCATAGTACTTGTTTTTTTTTTCTTTACTCCTGTTAAAGCAGCAGCGACTCAGTCGAGGAGCAGGTCATCACGCAGCCCACTTTGATATGCCCTGAGATGTATAGTATGGTGCCCTATGCCCTGTACTGGCTGGGTCACTTGTGTTTATATGGAAGCAGCACAGGCTTGTCACATCCGCACCGCATGCCCACCATGGTGGAGGAGGAGTGTGTCCCGCAGCATAGCACTTTAGCAGAGCTGCATTTTGTGAGAAGCCAGCAATGAGAAAGGTTGGGGATGGGGCCATGTGCGATGGTCATAGAGCTTCGCTGCACCGCACCGTCAATCACCAGACTGACATCTCTGGCCCTCGCCTCCACATCTGCTGACAGGAAGCAGTGCTGTAACTGTGTGACAGCCGCTGCTGAGAAGAGTGGAGGCCGGAGCAGCAGGAAATGACCCAGTGCCCTAACTGCCCAATCTGCCCCCTCCCAGCCCCGGAAGACACTACAACAGACGGGGAGGGGGCGGACCACACGAGGCAGGCAGCTGCAGCACTGCCCACTGTATTATGTATTAGTAGTGGTGTGCCCGGCCGATGAAGGAGCCAGGCACACCGCTACTATTATACATTGCAGATATGAGGGGATGATCGTGGGTGGAGGTGGCTGGTTCCGCCCACAGATCATGTGCGCTCTGTGTGGGCGCACCGGCCACACCACCCTAGCTACGGCCCTGCTTAGCAGCATATACCAAGAGTAGTTTTGAATCACTTTAATCGGCAAATCTCAGATAATACCATTGTTCTAGTTGGTCACCAATTTCTCATAAAGCTAATTTTTCCAAATAACTCTGCGTGAATGGCTTTTATTAAAGACTCTGTCACCTGTTTGTTGGAATCACCTTATCAAGGTAAAACCAGGAGTGACTGCTGTAATGTCCTACCATAGGCAAATACAGGGGGAGTTCCCCCTCCTCAGCCCACAGCATGACCACAATAGAAATAGTAACATAATAAAATCTTACTAGTGCTGCATGTTTTTCTCAGTATCACAAATGAAAAAATTAGCACCGCCTGTGGATCTTTTAACGTGTACCAAATAGGAGATCTGGAAAACATGCACTGTTAGGGGCACACTGTTAAAAACTATCAACAGGGTTAATTATTAATACCGTATATTAATACACTAGCCAGTGCATAATGAAACCAATATGTACATATATGTCCAGGGCAGTGCTAGATTCTTCTGCTGCTCCCCCAGACTTGCTCCAATGCTCTGGAATGGTGACCACATCTGAAATAAAAATATTCAGCTCAGGCAGGATGGCCCTACTGCTGCATCTAATGGGTTACTGTTATTTCTGACCCTGTATATGCCGGAATTATGACACACATTACACTTTGTATGGCACATATTAAAGCTGGTTACGTGCTAATTATGCCCTCTTCATGGGATGGCCACACTCTCTCTAAAATCATGCATTTGGAAACTCCCCTCTAGAAACCCTGCGTTTGCCACTGCATACTGTACAAGCAGAGGTAACATCTCTTCAGTCCTTTGCATACTTTTTTCCTGTCTCTTATTTTATGTCCTGTCAGGTTCTCATTAAGGCCAAATTGCTTGTAATAATAGTATACTTCAAATGTATAGTTATATGAAGACATAAGAGCACACATATGTATTATTCTTTGCATCCGTTAGTTTTAAGCTTTTTAGGAGCACACAAATAATGGAAGGTATCTTTGTTGAAATTCCATTTAGCACATTAGCAAAACATCAAGGCTTAACAAGATCACCGGGGCCCTGCATTTCATTAAGAGTCCTGTGAAGGCAGACAGTCTCTTCCTGTTGTCAAACAAGGATATACAGGATACCATTATATCCTAATTGGCTACTTATTTTGCTACTGAGCCAAAGGTATAGGAAAAGTAGACTGATCATGGGGCAATCCTTAGATAAATGACTTGTGCAGGAACGCGTATAATGCCAACGAAAACCCGAAGCCATTTTGAATGTCATTGGAAATAATGTTTTAACTCTGTTGTCTCGCCAAGCAACTAAATAATAAAAGGGAAATGTTTTGTGCAAATAAATGTCATGCATTCAAAAAGCCACTTAAGGTCACTGTAAAATGTCATTCTAAGTTCGTGCTATACCTGTTACTAAAATCTCTACAGGTTTTACTTTGAGAATTTTTACACCGATTAAGTGATTTGTTATAAATACATGCCCAGGCCATTATTTCTGATTTTTAAATGTATCCTTTTAGTGGCATATGCAATTATGACTAACAAGAGATGGCATTTATCTTTAATCTAACAGAGACAGAGATCAATGTGGTCTGTATTCAGCATAATGTGATATGTAAATTTCAGAGATTGTTAGCTTTCTGTCAGTGAGGCTAATAGAATTGTCTGGGAAATCAGCATGAACAAATTTTGAAAATAATTTAAAAGGATAGAATGCATGTTGCTGACAGCCAGTTCAATAAATGCATCATGTAGTATCATTAGCAAAAAAAAAAATATTCAAATATTTTTTTAAACTGAGTTTTGTTTTGGTACTTTTTGACATACACATTTTAAAAGAAATTGGAAACTTTTTTGGGAAAAATCCATACAAAATTCAAACTTTGATTTGAAAGCAATAAAAAAGAAAATGCATATTAAAAAAAATAGAAGTGGAAAACTGTTCCAGTTTATACCAGGTGTCGAGAGACATGATTGTCATGTGTGTCATGGAATGTCGAAGTGAAGGTACAGTACAATGGTTCATGCATGGTACTGCTTAAAAATGCTGGGTGGCATAAAGCATAAACACGCAAGTTTTATTGGATGTCAGTTTCCACTTCTCTAAGTAGAAGGGTCAATTTTCATTAATTTCATGTGTTCTAATGTGTAACCGCCAAGTGATTTGAGACAAAGGGGTATATTTACTAACCGTTGTTTTGTTCAAAATCAAAACTTACTGAAATAGAAGGATATCGCCATCGTGTTGTTGTCTAAAAAACCCAGTATTTACTATCCATTGTTTTTTCAAGTTTTGAAGAAATAGGCGACGATGCTGGTCATTTTTTTGCAGCTCCAAATGCCGTAGGTTTTGATTTTTCAATTCAAAATCAACAGCATATACAAGTTAAAACACAATGGCAAAACTGTCCAAACAGGAACACTGCACAGATTACTATTATCTGTGCAGGTTTCTTAGTGTTAAAAGCAACTAAAGAATTAAAAATGTAAAGAAAAAAAAACGTTGTGTCCCCCTTCCTAATACCCAGACTTTTCAGCCTGGTTTGATGTTGGAAAATCGGGGGGCAAAATTGGCATGTGGTTTCCCCAATTTTCCATTAACCAGCACTAGACTGAACCAGCCGGGGGGATTACACTGTAGCAGGGGGCCCCCCCACAGCATGGGGTCCCCCTGCAATAATGTAAACCAACCACAAACTGGTCAGCCCAGGACTGGCATTCTCCAGAAATCGGGGACCTCAAAAATAAATTGGGGTCCACCTCCCAGGGATTATCCAGCCCAGGGCTAAAAGGCTCGGGCTTGTTACCTGCACCCCTGGTGGCGGCGGGTGCAGAGTTAATGGGTTAAAGTTAGAAATTATGTTATTCTTTACAGTGGGACAACAGGTCTCAGCAAGCCTGTCCTGGCATGCCGGCACTTTGGAAACCACAGTGCCAGCAGGCACAGACTGTAAGTGGTCGTTGGCACCTGTACTTCCACTGTGAAGAAAATATATAAAAAAATGTGAATGATGTATCCCTTTATTACATACTCACACTACTTACTTACCTTCTCCCAGGAGGTGGTGGGTCCCCTTCACCAGGTAGGAGTCCAAGGTCATCTGTAAATACAAAAATGGGATGTGTGATCCCCCCGGTCACCATTAGTAAATCTGGGTGCTTCTATAATCTTCTACATAAAAATATATTTTGTGCATTCAATGTTCTAAAGTGTTCTCAACCACATTGGGTTAGAATCCCGTCAGGTTTGACTTTAGTAAAGTTGCGGGTTTGTCCGTTTGCCATTTTTTCAAAACAAATGGCTAGTAAATAGACCCCAAAATCTGAAAGCCTGAATCCTCACTAATATCTGTAGTCACATAATAGAGCTCTTTTCTTTTTAAACTTGTTGTTTCAATGATACTGTACATGCCTACTTTCCCTGAATGTCAGGGAGACTGCTGCATCCCACTAATTTGTGTATTGAAGTAGATGTGGCTGTGATCACACAATTTGTCCCAGGAGTGCGGCTGTAATGATAAAGTTCTCTGCTCCGTGCCCCACAGTTTGTCCCTGGGACCATATTTACCAGCTTTCCCAGTAACCCGAGAAAGTGGTCCAGTTTCCCACATGCCAAACCTCAGAAGTATGAGGACACAGGGCCTGATTCAGCATGGATCGCAGCTGCATAATCGCATGCAATGCAGCTGCGAAAAATGCTAATGTCTGCCACTGCTCAGCTGTCATATAAATGTCCACTACTGCTTTCTTATATCTGAAACACGTCGCAGACCAGCGTATACATTGATTACATTGAAGCACAAAAAAGCCAGTCATGCATAATTACAGCAAGTCTGACCCGTCGCAGAAATTGCAAGGCTCGCTGCATGCAGTGAGTACTCAAGCTGTATATGCAAATCGCAGTAGCTAATATATGCACGCCCATGCAACGGCATTCAAATGTACAGACACGCCTGCGTTTATGCAACCACTCCCCCATCACCACCCCCAAAAGTTCACGGCTTGGCACTCATTCCGCAATGGATTCCTGTCTGCCTGCGTAATCGCAGTGCGATCGAGGTACACTCATAATACGGTGCATGCGCAGTACGCAGCCATCAGCTGATTTGCTGCTTACGCGATTGCAATTGCTATCCGTGCTGAATCAGGCCCACAATTCGCATTGAATAAGGTCATCATTGTCTCACCCCCGTTGCACAATGCTGCACTGTACACAATGGGCCTGATTCAGAGCCGGACGCTCTGACCAGAGCGCTCGCTCTGAATCAGGGCCCTCCTCCATGAAAATGGAGCGGCCTCCTGGCCGCTCATATAGCTGTGGGTGACCACCCACAGCATATGCGAGTGGCCAAAAAGATGGTCGCGATGGTCTTGACCATCGTGACCATCGGACTTGCGACGGAGACCCTGCAGTAGGGTCTCCCTACCACAAGCCCTGGAGGGATTTGGGCTCTATCAGAGCCAAAATCACTCCCACTGACATCACTAGTGATGTCAGTGGGGCCGGCTTCAGACAGTAGGCGTTCCCATGGGAACGCCTCCGTCTGGCAGGCACGCCCACCAAAGGGGGCGTGCTGTCAATCAACATCGACAGCACGCCTCCTTTGGTGCGAAACACGGAGTGATGGAAAGCTCGTCGCTCCCCGGGTCTCGCGCATGCGCAGTGGCGAACATCGACTCGCATGCGAGCGTACTGCTGCTCGCGAGCGGGTCTGAATGGCCCCCAATGTACAGAGAGAGTTCTGCCAATAAGCTCATCTTTATAGTGTAGGGACTAAGACAAAGCCGCCTCTGTCTTAAAAATTTTTTATCTCTTTGTTCCCGTTTACTCAAAATCCCTCCCCCCCAATAGGTATGAAATAACCTTGTGAAATAAAAACAATAGGTACCACATGAGTGGTGAATATACAATATTTGAATATGTGATGTACTAAAACATAATTCAAAGCCAGGATAGAATATATTTCAGTTTTCTGTCTCATAGTAAACAACACTTTATCGACTGTAGCTACTGTACTTTTTGTTAACAAGCATAGTTGATATAGAATATATATAGTGCTTTATAATGTGCAGAGTGAAGTTACCTTCTAGCAGGTGTGGATCTAGATGTTTTGTTTCTGGGTTACCAATGATATTTATTTCCTAATTAAAAAACACACCTGTTTGTGTACATTTGATTTCCATGTGGTGTCTTCTGCGAATCTCCACCTTCATTTGTATGACCCCTCAGTAAACTCATTCTTAGGGCACACATCCACTAGCAGATATTAATGGGCGACTGAACGATAACGACATCGTTATCGTTCAGTCGTCCATTAATCGTGCATGAATCATGCACTAAAATGTTGGAAACAACCAGCGATGCGCTCTCCCGCTGGTCATTTCCGACATCAATCATCGCCCAAACATGCCAGTCAATCTGCCGATAACGACAGGGTGGCCATGTTCGGGGATGATGGAGGGTGCCTGCACTGAATGACTAATCGTTCAGTGTAGGCACTGCAGGGGATTGGTAACAACTGTACGATTACGATGTCGTAATCGTACTGTCTTCCCTGGGTCACGTAGTGGATACGCACCTTTACTGTAGTTTTATTTTTTCTACTGTTTATATACATTTTATTTGTCATTGGCAAACACATATTGTATGACTAGCTCTATAAACAGTGTTTATCACAGCTAAAATATTTACTTTGGGCATTTACAGCATTATAATTGTAGTGTGGATTTTATATGTTTCCAATCATTTTCAACACTTGCAAATGTACTTTATATTTGCAATATTATTTGTATTAATAAAGTATGTTTGTATTTTTGGCCTGTCAGTGTTGAACAAACTGCATATTACTGTGTATTTAGCATACATTTTGGTTTTAGTTTATTAAATGTAAATGTATGCCCGAGAACTAGTTATATTTTACAAAGCCTTTTTTTTCCATTTAGCATCTGCAAAATAAAAAGTTTTATTGTATACAAATAAATTACAGCTGTACAGCTACATTTAATATATATATATATATTTAGCATAGAAGCATGGCAATTTGGAACAGCAACAGTAAAAAAGGGAAAAAAATCTTCTAATTTAATATACTCCGGTGTCCTAACAAATGTCTTCCAATAAAAATGCATTTGTTGGAGCATTTATTTTATTATGCTTAGTGTTCTCTTGTGCTTTAGCAAATTAATGCATAACTGTTTATACATATTAAGAATTTTGCAATGCTAGCTGTCATGAACTCCATCTGCTCTGGAACAACAGTACATTTTGCTAGTAAATTGGAACATGATTACAATGGGGGTGATTCAGCTTGGGACGGAATTGCAAAGCTGCAGCCCCTGGCCTTGCCACTGCCACTTGAGTGCAATGCTGAATTAACCCCAATGTGTCCTGTTGAGGAACAAAAAATAAATAATCACGGCAGTGCGCTACTAACGTATAGTGCGCGCGGCCGCTGATGTTGAGATGATGCCCATCAAGAAGGTGTCTGTCTGCCTCTGTGGGCAATTTTGCTGTGGCTGGGAGGATTGTAACATAGGCATCAGCAGGGTTGGGAATGATGAGAGCTGGCAGCAGTGGAACATTGTAGTGATGGGCACTGACTACAAAGTATATGATTAAGTTGCAGAAACGGGATCTGGTGGGGGACAAATCAACCAAACAGGTAGCGGAGCCGCCATTTTCCCTGTGATGTTTGCTGCCGGCTCATCATTTTATTAATATTCTCAAGTCTATAATGCCTAATAAAACCTGCCTTGCTGGGACTTTGGCAGCGGGAGTCACCCTCAGAGGGTACGAGCCACTGCTGCTTATGACATCACATGATCTGGGCAGTGGCCAGCCCAGGGCACATTATCCCCTGCTACAGCTCTGAAAAGGAATTATCTGTCTCTTATGGTTAGAATAGGTCCCTGAAGCACCACCACAATCACTATCAAACAATATTGTTCTTCAATAGTATGACTTAAAAATCATATATTGCTTTCAAAATAATAATCACCTTTTTAATATCGTCTCTTTAATGACATCAATCTCCCAAGTGCCAGCCCATGTTTGATGAAAGTTTTACTTTATTATATGAATTATTTACCTGCTCCCAGGTTCGGTTACAGCAAAATACTAAAGGATGTTAAATTATGCTTTTGTTAAAGCGAGCTACGCACTGAGCCTATACTAATATTTATAACAATACAGCCTATTAATTCACTAGGAGTTAGCTGATAATATTGGTGTCTCAGCGATGTCACTAGTTCATTTTAATGGAAGCTGTATTTGGATGAGAATTGGTTGAGATAACACATCTGTATGTCTCATTGTATAAACCACAAATCCACTAAAGTAATATAAGAATTATATTGTTAACTGCTAATTATCAGATCAATTGTGAATATACCTCATGTCTATTTTAGTAATATCAAATGGCGTACCAAAAGAAAATCACCTACAATACTAAATTCTATCAATTAATTATTCTGCTGTTATTTCAGACTAAAGATAAGGACACTGGGAACTACAGCATCAATAGTTATAAACTGATCGTGCCACCAATTAAAGACAGCAAAGAGGGATTTGTAATTGAATTATATTCTGGTGTCATCAAAACTGCAATGCTCTTTAAGAACATGAGGAGGTCTTATTTCAAGTTTGAAGTTGTTGCTACAGATGATTATGGAAAAGGATTAAGCAGCAAGGCCGATGTTATTGTAAGTACAATGAATAAAAGTAATGTGCACTTCATTTTAACAAGTTTCACACCTGAAAAAGGTTTGACCATCATGACCTTTATTACTCTAGAATGGTAATGTCCTCTTTCAACTGTCATATTCCCTGAGGCATTTCACATGTGGGACATCAATCAAACTACAATATAAAAATGTAATGATGGTGCCACAAACCGGCGGTCAGTGACTTTATTGCTACCAGCCAGTATCTAACCGGTCAGTCACTCCATTGTTACAGCCCAGTCACTAACCGGTCAGTCACTCCATTGCTACCGGTCTATTGCTTTGTGCCAGTTACTAACCTGTCAGTCACCCCATTGCTACAGGATATAGTTACTATCCTGGCGGTCGGGATGCCAACACTCAGAATACTGGTGCTGGAATCCCGACAGCAGTTGGAATACCGGAGCCAGAATCCTGACTGCCATTGGCAGCCCAATGGTAAGTATTAGGGTTCGGGGGAGGGTTTGGCTGCGGGGGAGAGGGTTAGGGTTAAGGTGGGTACACGGGTAATCCCCCGATGGGATGCCCTATGGTGCCAATGAACGACATATCAGGAGGTCAGTACACACTGCACAATCTGATATGTCGTTCACCAGCACCATTGAACTTTCCGGCGTCGGCAGCTGTGTCGCTCTGATGTTGGGCAGCAGGTCCGCACATAGTGGGTACACAATAGACAACTTGCCCGATATGTCAGCCGATCCGCGGAATTGGATGACCTATCGCCTAGTGTGTACCCGGCATTAGTCTGCAGGGGGGAGGGTTAGGGTTAGCTTGTGGGGAAGAGGGTTAGGGTTAAGACACTTACATAGTTGGGTCCCGACCTCCAGGATCCCATACCTAACCCCATTGCTACATATCTCCTCTTACATGGTTTTCCCAAAACTTCATTTATCCAGGCTGTATCCAGTCATCCAGATTTCTCTATCCCGGCTTCTAGTGTAGATATAATGGGCAGCAGTGGTGCATGCAGCTGTCATACAAGTTACAGCACTAACTGATCATTACATCCTTTGCTGTTCATGGTGTTTATATACTCACATTTATGTTTCCAAATCATGCATGGATTAGTTTGTGCTTTGCAAATTTAACACAGTATTTAAAAATAGGGACCTATTTATTTTCATGACCAGAGCTTTCAGAATATCTTAGATTCAGGTTGAAAGGAACGTTTGTTTTGTACAATGACAGCACGTCATGT
This sequence comes from Taudactylus pleione, assembly GCA_031769625.1. Lineage (NCBI taxonomy): Eukaryota > Metazoa > Chordata > Amphibia > Anura > Myobatrachidae > Taudactylus > Taudactylus pleione. The sequence goes on along the minus strand of JAUIMM010000916.1, from coordinate 2,423,461 downwards.
GTCACCTAAGTGAGGGCTGCTTGTCAGAGCTATTGATCCCATTTGAAGGAATTGAACCTGGTTCTTGAAGTCTTGTTTCCTAGAGGGAGTTTGAAGTTATTCTGAATAACGTAACACCCTTGAACTAAAAATGAAATGTTATTGCTTGTGCACTTTTATGGAAGTAGAAATAGTTTTAGTGAATTTAAAACAAACAAGATTATTTTCGGTCTTTGACTTAAGAAAAGCTAAAGAAGAAGAATGCTAGACTGTGCGCTTAAAGGTTTTCATTGTGACTATTGCAATACATACAGCTATTTTTTTGTAAGATATACCTATATATATATAGATATACCAATATATATAGTAAAGAAAATTGGGCACTCACCGTTCAGTAGAAAAATGCTTTAATAGCTCATAAATATCATACCAAAGCCGATGTTTCGGTCCCAAAATTACCTTTGTCAAGACAGTTCACCATCACACAGCTACCACCAAGTAGACCCATATATATATATATATATATTATATCAAATGTGAGTGGCCATTTACAATATGTCTCCTTTGGAATCACTTATTATTACCATATAGAACCGTCTACGGGCCTAATTGAATAATGTATGTAAATTTGGCGTTTATGCACATCATCAATGTTTTTGCAGATCTGGGGCTGCATGATTAAACACGCTGCTGTAATTTGCTGTCGGCCCTATTTTCTGGGCGTGCCAAAGCCAGTGGCTGCATCCTTGGAAGTAGCCTCACTGCCCCCGGCAGCATGATTCTCCCAGTAACCCATATTTGCCTACTCTTCTGGAATGGCCGGGAGACTCCTGAAAATTGGGTGGTCCTCCCAGACACCTGGAATAGTGGGCAAGTCTCCCACTAGCCCCTTCACCCCCCCCCACACACCCCTCGGACGTAGCATTGGATCAGAGAAGCCAGCAGCGGGCGTCTTTTTACTTAAGACACCTCCCGCGGCTATTGCATATTGTAGCACAGCCACTGCATACACAGGTTTGCAGGTAATTGTAAGCATTACATACACAGCATTTAAATCAGTTGTTTATTTTGCAACTCTAACTTCCAGCAGTTGTGTGCGGTAACAGAGAGCAGCAAGGCTCTCTCCAGCTCCCATCGCTTTGTACAGAAATAAGAAATGATTAGATTATGGCAATGCCTACTGTAGAGATGAGAACTCATTTATTACATTTTGTTCTAATGGAATAGTGTGCTTGAAATTCCAAATGATTATATCGTCTTTATTTTTTCAGGTTTCTGTGGTCAATCAGCTAGATATGCAAGTTATCGTCTCTAATGTCCCTCCCACAGTGGTGGAAGAAAATATAGACGATCTTATCAGGTAATGAAGTGATTTATTAACTCTTCTTTGCATAAAGAAGCTTTTGGCTGTTGCACGATGACAGTTACATTTGAAAGTCCATCCCACTTCTGGATATACTGAATACTGTTATATTAAGGTATAACTGTCATTATAAGTAATACATGCTGCAGACTACTTTTGTTTACTTTAATTAATTCCTTACATATAATCATATATATTATATTTTATTCTGTTGATATTTAAACAAACCAAAAAGAAAACAGTATTCCTAATAGAATTGTTGTGATATACAGGGCTGTAGCTAGGGTAGTGCGGCCGGTGCCATCGCACAGAGCACCAAAGGTCAGGGGGCACTATTTCGACCTGTAAAATTTCTGTTTATCATCATTCTCACTTGTAGATTCCTCTTATTTCATCCCCAGCATCTCCTGGCCTCTCCTATCTCTTCCGTGGTCCTTCCCCATGAGGCCATTCCCCTTTTTTGGGTGCTTTATGAGGGGGGCGCCAATGCTCTTTCTGGCACAGGGCACCAAAAAGTCTAGTTACGGCTCTGGTGATACAGTATATACAGTATTTTATTATCCACTCAAAGATACACGGTGGCAGCTCCAAAGCAGCAAACTAAAAAAAAACTGACTTTACAACAATACAATGACTAGAAATGGTTAATAATAATTATAAAAGTGACCACTCATAGCAACATAGAGTGGGGAACATGCTGTTGTCATGCATTAGAGAGTTCCAAAGAATCTGGGTAGCTGAGCATGACAGAATGCCTAGGAGAAGTCACTCCATAAGATAACAGAAAGGCTGTGGAAGTACATAGCCCAGCCAGTAGCTGTAAGAATGAGCTGTAGCTCACATACATAGGAGAGCCTGTGAGGCCAACGATTAAGATGTGAGTGTAGAATTATCTAATATAATAATAAAACAGGCCTATGCTGGAGTGGGTTAGGGGACAGACAAAGGCAAATTTGCTCACTTTAATGAAACTGTTCCATGCCTCCCAACATTTGGGAGTTGATACAAGAGTGTTACAATGAAGCCGGGTATTGTGCATGATAAAATGGCATGACCATGTATTACATGGGTGTGACCAGAGCTTCTGATTGGCTGGACCCCTGTTCCCTTTGTACTGCTACTTACCTTCAATCGGTAAGCCGGATGTCTGGCTCCCGGCGTAGGTCTAATGACCGGCGTCGGGATTTTGACGCCGGTCATTAGACACTTGCCGGGATTAAACAGTCGGGATGCCGACGGTCGGCATTTAGAACTTCGGCATCCCGACTGCATCCCATACAGAAGATGCATGTATTTTTTCTTATGGGTTTACACTGGTGCACATTTGACAGCTGTGTTTATTGTGAAATAGCTACTAGGATTGCTAAACAAACGTATGCATATGGCTAAGCTGGGTGGCATCAAATGCTATGTCTTGAGAGATTATGTTTATTTATTCCATACAGTACATCTGAGATATTTGTATAATAAATCTCTTCCTACCTGCATCCTGCATTAAATAGCCTTGAATCTTAGAACATGAATTATGCCGGTAAATAATATAAACTATTTTTCTCCTTGAAATAACTGCATACTTGCCGACCTTTGGCTGCTGGGTTCAGCACTGCAGGGTGATTGGTGCGGTGGAGGTGGGCAGGTCTGGGAGCATAACATTGTGCTTTCGTCATCATAGCCCCATCCCCCATTATACAATGCCACAATTACCGGCATTGTGAAATGGGGACAGAGCCAAAATAGTGCAATTCAAAACAAATTGCATCATCGGCTACCTGTACTGCCAGCTTCACTTGGGAATATGATTTTCAAGAGCCTCCTGGCCATTTCAGGAAGCTATGCAAGTTTTGAATAGCTGTCATCCACATTCTAAGGCTGGGTACACTCTAGACATTGTTTACCTAACCAGACCTCGGCATCGACGGCAGAGCCGGCCCTAGGCATAGACAAACTAAGGCGCATCCAAGCCTGCCTAGGGCCGGCTGGGCAGAGACTCTAGCAGCTGCTACTGCGCTTCATAGCATCCACGATCAGAGCTCAGCTGTCAGCTCCGATCAGGTATTGCAGTAGCAAACAGTGAGTGGGCAGCAGCGGAACAGCCGGCAGCAGTTTGCGGGGGCGGAGCACCTGGACAGCGGCTAGTGGCTAGCTCCGGGCCAGCTCTGAGGCGTCACACAATCAGAATGAGCTTCTGCGCATGGGCATAGGCTCATTCAGGACTATAAGTAAATGGTCACGGGAGGGCTGCTGCACCATGAGCCTTTGTAGTGAGTCACACCTCATGGTTCTGGGTTCTGCCTCCAGTAATCATCACAAACAGCTGCAGCCAGCCAGCCTGAGAAGGAAAGAGCGGGCCTGCCGCCTGCGATTTGCTGTACCTTGAGTCGGACGGCTCTTCCGGCTGCACCCAAGTAAAGTAAGTTTGAAACTTGGAGAGGACCGGGGTGCTGTGGTGCTCACTGCTGGGAGAGGGGTGCTCTGCTGAGACAGGGGTGCTGGGAAGAGGACTCTGCTTGTGAGAGCTGCTCTTTTAATGTAATAGTATGGTATTATTATTATTATTATTATTATTATTATTATTATTATTTTCATCATCGTAATTTATTTATGACAAGTGACAATTAAAATAAACAGTATACATAGATACAATGATACAACAAAAGGCAAGTTATAAGGGGATACCGTTAGATTGGTTGATAAAAACATTGACACCAGAAGGTGGACACATTCTGAATGTCAACAGTACTAAGGTCGACATTGTCATTAGATCGAACATGATTCTGTAGGCATGTATTTAGGTCGACAGTTAAGTTGTCGACACATTCATAAGGTCGTCATTTCACATGTCGACACTAAAACACGATACATTGTTTTTTCATGATTGTTAGGGTTAGGTTAAAATAACAAACAAAATGTGTTGACATTTTAGTGTCAAGATGTTAAATGTTGAACTTTTGACTGTCGACCATTTAACCCTGTCGACCTAAATACAAATTTACAGATTAATGCTTGAGCTAATGACCTGTCGACATTCAGAACCAGTGAACCTTTTTAATGTTGACTTTTATACCACACCTGTTATGAGGTAAGAGCATTTAAAGGATATGTCGGAGCAGCAATAATAATTTAGATGGGGTGTGTGAGCTAGGGGACTACTGAGCAAGAGCTCTCACTGGCACAGGTAAAATGGCAAGGCAGTTAGATAAATTCTGGATAGCCAGTGAAGTGGAGTCTGCATTCCATCCTTTTTCTAATGATTTATCCTCAGCACCTAATAGCAGGGTCGCCATCAGGGGGGGACTGCCGGGGACTGCAGTCTCGGGCCCAGACAGAGAGGGAGTCCGGCAAAGTCTTCCCCCATACTCACTTTCCAGTAATGGGTCAGCTACACTCTGAGTCAGCAGCAGCTATTCTCCTCCGCCCCCTAGTTAGTCGGCTTATGGCTCTGCAGGGGGTTCGGGGAGTTGTAGTTGTTGCTATATCCCTGTAGATCAGTCAAAATGTGCAGAACTAAATGTTCCAGCAGACTGTTGGTGACAGCATATCTATCAATTCCTTTTTAGACAGCTGCAGTTCAGCTAACTATATTTTGACTAGTGAGACCAGAGCCCAGTCTCCTTTTTTGGTTTATTAGCATATTCATCAAGTAGTCATGCTGCCAGCTTCCTCCATGTTCCCCACGGCTTCTGGAAAGCAAATGCCTAACATCACCCTGTGAATTACAGCTTTCAGGACACGGTTAGGTCTAGAACAAGGTGCTGTAAAGGACCTCTGATGCCACATCCACGTGACCACTGACCAGCGGCAAAAGGGGGAAGGGAAGGTTCGTAACGTTGGCCAAAACTGTCCCCTCATGGGCTCGCTTCAGGCACAGTGGCTCGCTTCACTTGCCACTGGTTTATATTCCCCCTCTATGCCCACGTGGATAGTAACACTGGAAGCGGACGGGCCCTGCTGCAGTGGTCACATGGTTGTGATGTCAGAGGTCCAGTCTCCAACTTGGATCTAGCAACAACCGTAACTTTCACTGCTGTTATCTACCCATTACTTGGTATAACTTATACGTAACCAAACCCTTGTGTCTGCCCCTCTATTACTGTGCTGCTCTGTAAATGTCAGGTATCCATGTTGAAATATAGGAGGGGGATTTGATGATGACTGTATATTAGTATTATTATTGACATGCATTCATTGTTTAATAGGTTTATAAATGCTTTAGATAAAAGTGCCCCACGGAGCTCTGAGCAGACATGTGGGTAAGACTATTGCTGGAGTCTGTTTATGGTTGGGTCCCCCAAATGTATTACCGGAGATAAGTTCTAGCAGGGTCCTAGAGTTACAGCATAGTGAGAGGGAACAACTGTAACAGCAGTGCCAAAAGTGTAAAATGATTAAACAAATAAAAACAATTAAGGCATAAAAACAATTATAATTAAAAAAGAAGGGGAAAATGAGGGCAGGGAATGACACACCCCATGATGGGGGGGCTTCCTATGCTGCCAGTCCTTGGCCCCACAATTTCTGGAGGCAGCCCTGCCTCAGAGCCAACTAAAGAGGAGAGAAAACGGGTTGTGCCTCCTAAGCAGTCTGCACAGTTACCTGACTGCTTCTATCAGCTGCACCTCGTACCATCTCCACTTCCAACAAAAGAAGATATATATGATCAACAAATTGTAACAGACTTCAAATGTTTGAAATGTTTTTTATCATCTATACTATTTAAGTATGAAATCTTAATTCCTATTGAGATGAGAAAAAAGAAGGCGATACCGGCTACAGGTATAAATATGGGAAAAAACAATAATCAGAACAAAAACCAACAATGTTTTAAATATGGAAGGGATTTTTCAAAGTAATTTTGTGTTGGCAGTGCACCAAAGAGTCAGTGAAATCTAGTAGTAACATGCACTCTTATAAGAAAATGCTAAAGTTAAAATATAACCTTTACTTGATATTGTTAAATTAGCGTATGTTTACACATACACCTTGTAATGAAAATTAAAATAATATCTCCATAAAACTGGAGTAATAAAAGTAATTGGTGACTGCTGTAACAGAATGTAATAACAAATCTATTGGATTGCTCTGGGCGTAAAGCTGGGTACACACTTTTTCGATTGCAGGCTGATTGGGTAAAACTGTCCCGATCAGCCATGCAGTCTGTCCCCAGTGACCCCCTGTAAGCTGCATGTGAGCCACGTACACACTGTGCAGACATAGCACAGTGTCTACGGGTTTCTATGGGATCAGGAGGTCGAACCGATAAATATTAAACTGTACATAAGATGCGACCTCCCGATCCCAACCGTTGCAGAGGCGTTAAAAGCCATATATCAGCTAAGGCTCCTGCATCGGGACAGCGTACACGTCTATACAATCCAACGGCCGTTCCCTCGATATTGGATAAACGGCCATTGGATTGTATAGATGTGTACCCAGCTTAATTGTGGTCCCGGAACTGACCTCCACATAATTTCCTTCTACTCTTGTTCGTTTATGGACTAAGGTGAAAATATCTTAAGTAAATGTTTTCAAGATTTGAACCTTTTACATAGGGTCATTTTAAACAATTATTATTATAGAGGGATTAAATAAATATACACCTAGATATCCTCTACACCAGGTATTAATTAAATCGGTATCCAATAACACCACTCTTAGTATAGGTATGAGTCAGAATAAATATACATTCAATAATAAAAATAATAAATAATAATAATAAATAATAAAAGTAACAGGATAGTGTTAGTCTAATATGGACACAAAATTTAAATACCACTAATATATAAGTAGCCGAATACTTAGCTTGACAGGGTTAGCTAGCCTATTAGGTGGTGTTAGGTGGAGGGGTTGTCAAGCAATCCATAAGTAGGCAGGAAGAGCTTCCATCCTCCTCTTCTCCAGTTTTCATCTCCTCAGGACAGGCTGGATGAGTATTGCTCAATCTTCCTTTAACTTGACTGGCGACTGGCTGTGTACTTGAAAGTTGGGTGTGTCTGCCCCGTATTCAAGGTGTGCAGAGGCGCATATTTCCTGGTATCTGCAGTGTGATTACAAAGACAGTAAGTCAGGCCCTATATTCTATAGAATAAATTAGTACATTGTATGCACTTCTATTCTTTTGATGCTCATACATTGTTGCTATTATTGTCAGGAGCACTTATAAAAATACTTTGCAATATAATTCTTTCACAATAATGGCACCAACTACAACACTATAGCTATAAAGGGGTAGTATAGGAAGAGTGGAGCTTGTAATCATATTATAATATCTCCATTATCTAACACGTAATGCTTACCTACCACCCACATTTCCTAATATAATATTAAAGGTGTGACCCGGTCATGTATAATTTAAAAAAAAAAACATTTTTGAGCAAATAGGGAAAAAGTAATCCATAGGAACTGACCACCAGACAATTAAAATAAATAAACTGTACTTACAACATAATCCTATTTTGTATGGGTCTTAGGAAGGGCCACCTGGCGGGTAAAATAAAATGGGACTTGGTGACAATGTTATTAATAGTGCACCAGTTTTTATAAATGTTCCCCACTGTCTGAAGTGTCAGTAGATATACTATCTATGTTTAGAGTTGCAGCTACTTTTATCATTGATATGATGAATGATCTTGTTTTTTTAGTTAAGCAGTATAGAAGCATGAGGAATTAAAATGAGTGACCCAAACTACCTCTAACTTGAAAAAGAGGCTTTTATATAATTACCAAATGTACAGTGACCTTTATAACTGTGTAGCTAGAACAAAAGTGATTGATTGTTTTGCAAGTAGTCCACAACCTTGGTTAGGTTAATTAATTTGAGTTTTCTTTTGCATGTGGCTAATCGATTTTTTTCATTATTATGTTTTCAAGTAAAATAAAACAGAGAAGTAGAAAAGTCTTATATACATATCTTGACTCATTCTATTCTAAATGTCAACATTATCCATTATGTAAAATGTGATAGAAATTATATAATTGCAGTGGGAGCTGGGGCACTTGCCACAGTCTCCTACTACATTGATGGACAGACCACTGACTGGGAAAAGAGGGTAAGTATAAAGGAATGTGAAGATGGGTGGGGGAGGCTGTGGTGACCCAACAGATATTGGGTCCATTTATTAGTAGTACAACACAGGCATTTACCAAGAATCGTGTCTGCTAACAAGATCATAAATGGCAGAAGCATGCAAATATCAGTGTGATCTGTGCAATATTCTGAGTGTAATAAAGGCATTTAATGGTTCAATTAAAAAATAATTGACGTGGGGTCCTCCCCCTAAGAATAATCACCACCAGGCTCTTTGAGGGACCCCTATGCATTTTTCCCCTTATTTTCTGAACCAGGACCAGCTCATAGAGCCTGGTGCTGGTTCATGGAAATACAGGGGACCCCCACGCATTTTTTCCCCATGTTTCCTGAACCAGCTCAAAGAGCCCAATGGTGGTTATGCTTAGAGAGGGGGGACTCCACGTCATGCTTATTCTTCATTCTTAGCCATTTCATTACAGTTACACACAGAAGCCTGCACGGATCTCACTGATCTATGCAGGTTTATGCTAAACATGCTGCAGACAGGCAGGTCTATTCAGTTTAGTCCAATACAACTGAACTTGAATACAACTGAACCTGCACACGATCAAACTTGTTTCCATATACCATCAGAAAACAGGATTTAATGAAAGTACAATTCTTACTAAATTTGAGTGTTTGATTGGAAAGAACTCTCCTGTGTCCATGCAATGCAGATCGTGTTTCATCTTGGACCAGACATGATTCTTAGTACGTTTATCCCTAAGGGTGTTGTGAAGTGAAAAACTTTGGTGACCCCTGGTTTATATAAAATAATTGCACGCTGAAGCACTGCATGATGAAAGTGTAACCAATCACTATTTGCCATCATACCATGAAGTCTTTTGAATTGCCCCTTTTAATATCAATTATAACACTGTTTGTCAAGTGTAGCACCCTACTCTGCTCTTTTTGTACAATATTTAACAGTGTTGGCTTTATGTTCATTTTAAACCAATACAGGTCTCAATCGGCCAGTTTGAATGTCCTCCCCACAGGTCAGTAGTACCTGTTCCTGTGCCCAGTGGGTGCAGCGTGCCTGTTGGTCACTCCTGTGACCTTTTCTAAGTTGAAACACGTAGTTGCTCCAGGTATCATCTTGTTCCCCTCTGGTGCATACGGCCTCGGTTAATCTGGATCCAGTGGCAGTGGCGGTAATACTGCAATCAGCGCACTCCTGGAGAGAGACGGATACCGGCAGTGGTATTGTAATCTATACCTGCCCGTAAACAAGATGCATGTTGGCCAACACGGACAAGCACGCCGCAACCACTGAGCACATTAACAGGTACTACTGACCTGTAAGGAGGACATTCGAACTGGCCGATTGGGACCCTATGCTGGGAACTTGGGACTCTCTGTGCCTGTGCTCTGTGGAAATTAGCTGCCTGTACATCAGAGGTAATTATTGGCTATAATAGCCTTGTTAAAGATTCTCAAATCCTATGCTGTGAGTGCGGACTGTACACTTCCTTACAGTATAGGTACTATTGACTCTAGTTACAGTAATGAAATAAGGAAAAGTATCTATTAAATTCAAGCTACTACAATTGCAAACAAATGCTGCTACTTATTACATTGCACTCAAACTACAATTGCATATGTTGCGTTATATATGTGTTTAAGTGAGCTCTTACAGGTTGGCTTTTTAGATTATTATTTATTTTTATTTTTTAATCTTCTTCATTGATTATGCTATTCATGTGAATAAAATAAATGTATTGATTGTTTTACATTCCAGTACAGAATTGTATTTATTATCTTGGTAATGCTTTACAGTAGGATTTCACTGTCTCTGGATCTTAGCTCTACCAAAATCCTTATTGAACTAATTCAGGTGATGACAGAAAGATAAAAGAGAAAAGAGAAACAGTATTAGGGATTAAAGATTTAGGGCACCAAGTAATGTAGAAGTGCAGTTTGCAGGAGAAATTTGAATGAGGAACTGGCAAAGCAATTTTTTAGCTTCATAGGCAAGTTTGCTGCACCACTGTCAATTATGCATAATGCAATCATGCCATTGAATAGATAAACTCCAGGTAATGAGAGAGAACAGAGGTTCCCAAACTCCGCCATTATAGTCCATGATTTAAGAATATCCATGATTGAGCACATGTGACTTAATTAGTACCTCAGTCAATTTGATTTAACCATCTGGAGTTAAACATGGATATCCTTAAAATCTGGACTGTAATGACAAAGTTTGGGAACCTCTGAGATAGAGGGTAGTAGAGTGGAAGTGCAACAAGAGGTCTCTCAATGGTATACAATCGGGAAGCCGGCTGCCTTAGTACCGGCAGCCGGCTTCCCGACTGTCATATCCGGTGAGGGTGAAATGCCGGGCGTCTAGATGTAGACGCCTGACATTTCCCTGAAGCCGGGAGACCAGCGCCCGGCATCCCGATCGAAAGGATGCCGGGCGCTGCGGGGGGGGGTTTGGTTTAGGGCACCCGGGGGGGACTTAGGGGTTGGCACCTCCCCGGGAGGGTTAGGGTTAGGCTAGGGGGAGGGAGGGTTAGGGTTAGGCACCCCCGGGGGAACATAGGGTTAGGCACCCCCTCGGGGGTGGCAATCCTGACTGTGAATGGGATGCCGCTCACGTGTGTTGGTGTGGCTTGGGGCTGAGGTGTTGTCCAGTGTATATAAAACAGAAGTTTCTCCATCTCAGGATGCGCTACTTAATAGGAGGGATATCCTTTGCGCACAATTTTCTTCGGCTGTCAAATGATCTATGTTCCAGAGGAGGAAATAATCATGTATCCGAGTGAAGTAAAAAGTCTTTAGCCTTGACCCGTTTCTCTGGGTATAGACGCTCCCGGTTTCATCAGAAGGTGAAACACGTCAAGGCTAAAGACTTTTTACTTTACATACATCATTTAACAACCAAAGGAAATTGTGCACAAAGGCTATCCCTCCTATTAAGTAGTGCAGCCCAAGACTTCTGTTTTAATTACATCGGACAGCACCTCAGCTCCAAGCCGCACCAACACACGTGAGCAGCATCCCATTCACTGTCAGGATTGCTATCAGCGGCAGTAATTCAGGATTTCGAGAGTGACATTGAGGATTACAGGTGACTTTTATTACTCTGTGGCTATTGGGCAGTATATCCTCCTTTGCTGTCCTTAAGAAATACATTCCTTCTATAGAGGTTATAAACCTCTCGGACCAGAGGATTTGTATTTCAGGGAATGGACTTGTAGCAGAGCCCGATATTGTGGACATACTTTAGGAGAGGGACATTAATAGCAGTTCTGTATTTCATCTCATAGTGGCCCGATGTGCTCCTTTATCCACATATCCCTAATATATTGTACCCATTTTATGTGATAATTTTGTATCCGTGTAATGTTCATGCATCTTTTTTACTGACTCATTGCAGGTTTAAATAAATACATTATTGAAAATTGTGGTCACCTGATATAACTAGCGCTCCATACACCTTTTTTGTTTAATTTTAATTACAGTACACCAAATCACGATTTACTGAATAAATGCCAACTTCTGTTTGTATTACTCTTAAAATGGTTTACTATCCCTACTTCTACCCAAAACGCATCACAACGCAGAAGTGAACTTGAAAATTGTACTTCCGTGTAATGGCCTTTTAGACTTTGATGTAACTTTGCTCATCTCTACCCAATACTTATCATATCTACATGTTTCTCCTCATATTCTGATCACTTAGTTCAGAATTCACAGCTTATGTTAATGTAATACACTTTTACATACAGCAGTACATTGATCTTGGGTGGTCTATTAACCCAATTTTTAGATTTGCAGATAGAAATGTGAATCTGCAGAGGCTTAGGATTCTGTTTGTATTCAACTTACATAACTGTGATTTTTCTTTTACTGTTAATTTGGCAACAAGAATGCATACTATGCATTAAGACAGCAATACAATATTGTTTTGACTTACAAAATGTGGGGGGAAATATAGAAAACTGAATAAAATGAAATTTGGAACTGCTTACAACAGCAGTTAGAAATTACTTCCCTAAAATAATTAGAAACAACCCCGTAGGGCTGCAAAATTGGATGCATTTGCAAATTTAGATACAAATGGGTCCTTGCTAAGGAAATAACCTGCATCCTTGTGTATATTAACAAATCTAAAGAACAGAGAAAAGGAAGGAAAATAATTATTTTTAGAAACATTTGTCTTCGTATATATATATATATATATATATATAAATAAATATATATATATATATACACATACAGAGGAAGCACACAAGATAATTGTATAAATTGTATATCACCCTGTGAATAAAAGGGAACAAATAAGTAGATAGATTATGGTGACAGAGATGAGCCTGCTGCCTAATTTCCTTTACTTAGCCATTCCTGTCACTGTTTCCTTAAGAGCATACTGACAACTGAAGCACAAAGTGTCTGCTTCCTGGTATGTGACCATTAGTACCTTGGACCAGTCATTTACCAGGTCGCTACCTATTGTGTATGAAGCTACATGACCGTTTCTTTTCCTCTCTCTTTCCCCACCTTCCCATCTCCCCTCCCCCACTTCTCTCTCTCTCTCTCTCTCTCTCTCTCTCTCTATCTCTCTCTCCTTATCCCCACATCTGCGGCCCTCAGTCACATTACTATCAGTTGGAGGGAGCTGTCAGAAGGGGGCGTGTGAGTGCCATCTTGCCTACTGAGCATGCCTTAAGCTGGACACACACTAGACGATGTGTGTACCCAACGATGGCAGATGCGAACGGACCATATATATCAGGCGGTAAGTACACACTGCACGATCTGGTGTAAGACCGCCTAATATGACGTTCCCCAGCCGCATCCAGAACCATGGTGTTGGCTGTCTGATCTTCAGATTGGCCTGCACTGCAGGTAGACCTGAACATGCGATGAACGACGCATGGGAGTGTGCAGTAGTGCATAGACACTGGACGATTTATTGTTCCGATTTATCCCAAAACCGCAAATCATCCAATATAACGTCTAGTGTGTACCCAGCTTTAGTCAGATATCATAGAAGATTATATAACTGATAGCTTGTTCTGCTTAAACTTTCCTTTTATTAATGTGTATTTTAAGGATTTGTCACTGACATTCACTCTTCCATTTTATTATTCCGCTACTGCATAGTACAACTTGTCTACATGTAATAGAGAAAAATAGAATTTCTTTGCAAGTCATTATATATTGAAAGTAAGTTTTACTATAGAATTTATGTCACATTATTCTGGTTTGTAATTCTCTTCTGTTCTACTAATGGACAAATCTTTCTCTTCACTTCTTTTGTTTTACATCTTTGTTTTATAGCAGCATAATAACCTCCAACATATTTTCTAACTAGATAGGCCCTATCAATTATATATTTTAAATAGTCACCTACATAAAATCATGTTAATTGTGTCATGTTGGTGTTTAGTGATGCTTTAAAATATGTTATGAAGATATACGTACTTGCTGACTCTCCTGGAATGTCCTCACAAATTTCAGGGAGCTCTTCCAGGTTACTATGAGAGTAGAAACACCCTTCTGCATACCCTCCGCTCCAGCAGTAAAGTAGGCAGATTCAGGCAATAGCTCTGCCTTCCAATGCAAAATGCTGTGTATTGAGGCATATTGCAGAGGGTACAGGACTATGTTGAAGCAATTCATTGCACTAGGCCCAAGCATTTGCCTGTTGTACCTCCCACTCAAGGAATTCAAGAACTATGTATTAAGACAAAAGACATAATTGCGTCCAGGATTTTTCCCAATAATTCAGATATCTGATCTGGATTATCATGATACAATACATTAAAATATGCAGATATATCTGTTACTGTGTTTGTGTGGCAAAACAAGCAAGTGGTCGCAATTAGAGAGTAAGGTGTTGTACGCTGATCACATTGCTGCTGCGTCTTTGGAATACCGCAGGAGACATTTGAAGAAAAAAGACACCTTCTATCGCTATCACAGATCCAGGTGCTGTGTCCTAAGATGCAGCATTGACCATTTCGGTAAGTCTAAGCTTACTCAGACTGGATGCCAGAATGCCTCTGCCAGGGCAAGGAAATCTGCATCGGAAGATGCAGACCATGGCCTTGGCATACCTACAAAATGGTGGCAACATGCCCCATTTTGTAAATGGAGCCGGTGGCTGCCCTCTCCCCACCCAAAATGGTGGACACCTGTCAATCAGGCTGTGGCTTAGGGGGGGCACTGCATATGAAAATGCTGGACCACCATCGTAGTAGTACACAAACCATTGGGTTTGCGTACAACTATAAATCAGACCCTAAGAACATTATGGGGTATATTTACTAAAGTGAAGGTTTTTAGAAGTGGAGCTGTTGCCCATAGTAACCAATCAGATTCGAGCTATTATCTTTTAGAAGGGGCTAGATAAATGTCAAGTAGAATGTGATTGGTTACAATGGGCATACTTCTAAAAAAATGCACTTTAGTAAATATTCCCCTATGAGTCTAATTATGAGTTGCACACAAGCTCAAAAGTTAATGTATCTAGCGATTTTTAGCAAACTGCGCATGTGCTGCACCATGTGCATTCCTAGGCACCTTGATGAAGGCTATGTGCACGTCTAGTTCTCCCTCTCAGTGAAATGGCCATTTCTGGGTGTCAACTGGTTAACTTCCTGTCGTCGGTGTGTAACCAGAGCTCCATGCTATTCTTAGGCATGCGTATGAAGAAGGGACAGCTGTTTCTAATGGTGTAAGTGCCAATACCAATGATTGTTGAGGGTGTGGATGAAAAAACAGAGGGCACAGTGACTATATCCATGAAGCTGTATGGATACTGACATAAGGTAGTAAATCTGGAGGTCACAGCCACCCTCACTAGCGCTTACTGTGCTTCCAATCTCTCCTCATTGTCATCTGCTTTTTCTTTTCATTTATCATATTGTATTAAACCCCATATTCCTTATACCAGACATATCCCTTCTTTTGATACTGGTGTGTTCATTTGTATGTATAGATTTTACATCCAAATCTATAATGGCAAAAGTATGTGTTTAGGTTGTTAGTACTTTATAAAATCTCCATTAACATCTAAACATTAAGGACTCCATGTTAAAACTAATATGTCTGTGCATGCACAATGGGGTTCCATCTGGCGGGACACAACACAGCTTGGAATGCTTTACTGAAGCTGGGAAGGTTTTTGCTGGTTCCCCATTCCCACAATGGGGACTGTATTGCGTAAGCCATCTATAGATGTTGTAAGTGCTACAGTCACAAGCAACAGTATACTAAGCTTACCTGCTTGTTAAATACAACATGGATGTCAACCCCTTTAGCGAGTGCTTGAATTCAATCCTTAATAGGAAACACATTTTGGATTGCAGTCTATAGTCTTATGCTACATGTTGGAATTTAGCCCTGGTTATCTCAGCTCCGACTGCACCTTAAATGTAATTCAGCACAGCTGTATGCTCTCATAGTTTGTTCTTCCACCCTACAGTTTCAGATAATTACATGTGTTTCTCTGCAAATCAAAAAAGTTCTCAGCTATATCCAGCTTCTGAAGATAACCTAAATAAATAGCATTAACTCTATCAAAGCAATTATAGCCTTGCAAATTACATTACCATACACATAAGACTGTACATCAACAATGTACAGTAAATATGAATATACATACCTAGCTTAACAGTAATTGTTCCACTGTAATGATGCATTCAAAGATGATAACCAAAGATGATCTCGGCATTGTTGAAGGGAAAAAAATAGTCCTTTTAAATAATTCACTTTGTACTCTTCAAATATTCTATTCCTTGCTACATTTTTTAATCAGATTATTGATTTTCTCACTGTGTTGCACAACTTTAAAGAGCACCGATGTATTAATGGCTTCTCTTTGTGAAACAAGAATTACAATTATAAAACCCTTTGATTTCATTTTTATTCAGAAGAGGATTCATACTTACACAGCTATTTAGAATGGCATGATAGAAGCCAGTCAGGCATAGAGACTGTATGAGTATGTGTTCAACTAGAAAATATTAATTTGATATTGAAGGATTTAGTATGTCGCATTGACAATAATTCTCTAAAATTTAAAGAACTATATATGAGGTAAAGTATGTGATACAATATAAAAAATTGCTACAAGATGCATTTTGTGAGCCTATGAAAAACAATAGAAGTGACTAATGATTGCTGGATGCCATGCAAAAAATAAGCAAAAAGAACTTGTAAGGATAATGAAAATATATCAGAAATTAATAAAATGAGCATCTGCACACTTATTCATTGTGTAGCTGGTGCACTTTTGTTTTACATTCTTTAAATAGTAGACTGCACAGATCCTATTGATCTGTGCAGTGTTTCCTTCGAACTCTCCTGCCAGAGGCAACTTATTTATTTGGACGGATTTGCTGCAAGCTTGAAACCTGTCGCTTAGCAAATCTGGGCTTTCTAGTAATAGAAAAAAACATTGATAGTCATTAGATATTTTTTTTATTCTACAATGTAGTTTGTCCACAGTTTCCCATCAGTTTGGGCTATAGTAAATAGGCAGATCACAAAACTGCCCAAAACAAAACAGGATTGCAAAACCTATGCTTATTAATTTTCCACCTGTAATAGCTAGAAAAGTTCTTGCATTCAAAGCACTCATATCACTCCCTGCTGAAAGTATGAGGAGGTTGGGGAACATTGGAACTCTGAAGATGCATTCAACATTTCTTTAGTGCTACCGGGTGCGTATTCCCCATCCACTTCAGTGTGTCAGCAAGATGCACTTGAGAGCTCTAGTTGGAAAAGAGCTAGCATTTAAAGTGCTTGTCTGACACCACCCTTAATCATTGGAATTCACAATTGCTAGATCACACATTGTTTGTTTAGTATACAAAAAAACCCCAATCAATTTCCTCTACTAATGTAAAGTCATTTTTGCAACATCAGTCAAAGTCTGTTAGATCCAATAAAACAGTTTGTCATTGCCAGATTGCATTTACATTATTTATTCTCCAATGATTTACCCAAAGAGGTTCGAAGTTGAATTTGTGGCTTAGGATAGACTGAAGCAGACAGTGAATAATAAAATAAAATGCTTATTATTAGCAGTGTTTTCTAGTAAAATAAACATGTAAAATGAAAAGGTCAAACAACATGAATATTTATATGGCTTCACAAGGTATCAGCAGCGCCATACCGGTGTAAACAATACAACTGAAAAGCAATTTATAGCATAACTATAACAAAATGATACAACCAAACCCAATGCAAAGTTACTGGGGGAAGTGGAGGAAAGGGCAGAGCATCTCATTATGGCTAGTGTAGTGAATGCAATTAATTCAAATGTACTTCGGAAGGAGGAGGAGTAGGAAGTGATATAGTACCCAGCAAGTGGGCAGAAGGATCAGAGTTGCTGATGGGGATGGGAAACCGGAAAACAGAATCTCAATGGTGACAGGAATAGTGTTAGGAACGGAGAACAGGGGAAGAAGGAAGACTGCACTGCCCATTAAGGCTAACAGTCTAAAGCAGGGGTTCCCAACCACGGTCCTCAAGGCACACTAACAGTCCAGGTTTAAGGGATAGCCATACTTGAGCACAAGTGACATAATTAGTACCTCAGTTTATTTGATTTAACCATCTGTGTACAATCATGGATATCACTAAAACCAGGACTGTTAGTGTGCGTTGAGGACCGAGGTTGGGAATCACTGGTCTAAAGGGAGAGGTGTAATCAGAAGAGAGAACTGGGAAAGAGAGTTTTGAGGAGGACTGATAGGTTTTTATGAACAAATTAGTTTGAAGGGCCCATAGGAAGGTGTAACTATGAGATGAACTCACAAATACATATTAGTACTTAAATAGTAAGGAGAAACTTGCACTCCAACACAATACTGCAGCATAAACGCTGAGGTGGTTACTCTCACCTCCAAATGGTCATATAGAATAAGTACTTGTGTTTATGCGCGCCCTTCGGGGTATAAAGATCTGTGTCCAATAAAGAGATTTTATTCTTTCTTCTTATTCTTCTAAGATCCACTTCTCACGAAAGTCATATAATCCGGGTTTTTATCTTCTAAGAAATGTGGCATTCTTTATTACAAATATCCACTTGTGCCAATTATTCCAAACACCGTCTTCTTTCTTCTTCTCTCTCCTTTCAGATATCCGGATATGCTGGCTCGTTACTCGACTTTCCACTTTGTGGGAAGTTGAGTATTGATATTGGGTATGGCCAAGCAACCTAGACGAACATTTCCCTACAACTCCATAGCTAACTCATTTATACATCAGATTTTGGAGTACTCCACATGACAGATTGATAGCTCCCACTTCTATATACCTTCTGCATTCACCTGAGAAAGCTGCCAGTCTAAAAGTACCACCATCCGTAACAGCCTATCACCTCGCTCGCCTCTTCCTGTCATGTGAGAGAGTGGCAGCTATCTCATGCCTCCACAATGCAGCGAATGAAAGAACTGAGCTGCACAATTGGCATAGTGGTCAGCATTACTGTCTTACAGCCAAGAGGCATGTGTGTAACTAGGTATTTGAAGGCCCCATAGGGAACCTTACAAACTTTTGCTATGTACCACCCAGTGGTAAAAAAAGTATATAACACATGTAACTTTGACAAGGAATATGGGCCCCCCTCCACTCTGAACCTCAGCAGCAGCACCTCTTGCACCTATTTACCACACCTATGTTTAGAGGTCATGCGTTAAATTCCTGACCATGGCACCATCTGTGTGGGGGTCTGCATGTTCTCTGTTTCCATGGGTTTCTTCTGTGTGCTCCAATTTCCTCCCATACTCCAAAACATACAGTAGATTGTCTGACAAAAATGAACCCTAGTGTAAAGGTGTCCATAAGGTCATAAGTATAGTTTGTTAGCTCCACTGGGTAGCAGGGATTGACGTAAATGATAAATAACTATAAATAAATAAATACTTAAATAAATAAATACATTTCAACTTTCCCAACAAAGCACAATTGTAATTGAAGTTGTGTTGAAATAAGAGTCATAACTATTATTTAGAAAGACTTCATTTACCAGTCTTCCATTATTACTTATTAATACGATTTCATACCTACCTACATTGGGGAGGAGGTGAGCAGAACATTTTGCACCCACACAAAAATGGGCATGGCCTCATGGTAGAGGTGTGATCTTGTGGCACGGGGCATGACCACATATCATGTCGAAATTGGGGCACGCTGCTGGGCTGCCCCCAGTCCCTCACCCTAGTGTATGGATGCTGTGTACATGCTATATAGAGCAGCAGGTGAGAGAGATTCTACCCACTTGCCCTCATTGCGGGACACTGTAGCCTGTTGGAGGGACGCAGGACCGTTGCTTGGAAAGTCAGACTATTCCATCCAAATCGGGATAATTGGGAGGTCTGAGATGCTCTGGGCCTCTGCTGGTAATTTGAAGGCCTGAGCTTACTATATCATAACTTTCCATATTACATTAATAGAACCTAAGTGATAAACTGCTTCACAAATCCTATTTGCATAAAATGATATTGCCCCATTAGCAGAACTGAGTCAGAAGTTGTTAAAATAGTGTATCTGCCAATGACATATGACAAGTAGACCCATTCTCCAGGTCTTAGGTGGAGATGTTTCAAAGCTTGGAGAGAGACAAAGTGGAGAGAGTTAAAGTACCAACCAATCAGCTTCTAACTGCCATTTTCCAAACACAGCCTGTAAAATAACCTTTAGAGTCTGATTGGTTGATACTTTAGCTCTCTCCTCTTTCTCTCTATCCAAGGTTTGATACATCTCCTCCACTTATTAGCATTCCAATTGTGACTATTACATGTGGCAACTAATTGAAATTCTGCCAGCTCAATGCTGAGAAACATTACTTGGGAGTCCCATATGCACTCACATTAGGGTGAAGGCATAACTCAACAATAATAAAATAATGTAATCAACTTTCTCTACCATCCCCTCAAGATGGTAGATTTGTCCCAAACAAAAAGAAAGAAAAAAATATACTAAAATACCCCTAGCTTCCTTATGAAAAGAAAAGTCTGGCCAGGCTCAGATGTTCCATGCAACTCCCCTAGTCCAGAGCCCAGAGGCTTGATTAACAGCAATTGCCTGATCTCAACTTGAGTTGAGGCACTGAAGGAGTACTTGAGAACCATTCCAAGAGAAACAATATCTACAATGAAAATATTCTTGAAATGGTGGATTCATCCATACTTCTACTTTTTTGGAGGGCCTACTTAAACAGGTTACCCAGAGACCATGGTGGATGAGCTAGTGGAAGACCTATAACTAGATTGTGACAACTTGGCTTTTCAGTCCTTTTCACTGCTGATCGGGCAGCCTGGCGGCACCCCCCACCTGTCGGCTGCAGAGAGGAGCAGACGCCAGGAAAATATGAATCAAGTAGCCCTCAGTCCCCCAGTGTATACCTGGTAGCTACAGAGAGGAGCAGCTGCTGGGGAAATGTAAAGTCACAATGTCAAAATGTTCCCATTATTGTTATTCTGATATATCAGTAGTCAGTGTTTTGAAAATCAATATTAATATTATGTGTTTAAAAAATCTATATTTAAATTTAAAAAAAGTTGGATAAGTTTTAAATATATGTTCTTTACCTAATTCAATCATTTAAAAAATGACAATTACTGAGAGGGCTTTGGAAAAAAATTCAGCCAATTAAGTAGTTAACATTAACCTATAGTTCTTTGCCAATAACTTTATGGAAAATAGGCTTGGATCAATTATCTTCTCCATGATGCATCTCGATCAAATTGGCTTAAGTCCAGGTCACGGTGACCACTGACCTCATCTATGCCACAAAGAAGCTAGCTCTATCTCTCTCTGACCTGGTGCTATATGCAGAAAATACCTTCTATACAGTGGCCTAAATTTTTA
This sequence comes from Taudactylus pleione, assembly GCA_031769625.1. Classification (NCBI taxonomy): domain Eukaryota; kingdom Metazoa; phylum Chordata; class Amphibia; order Anura; family Myobatrachidae; genus Taudactylus; species Taudactylus pleione. Next base: position 2,402,219 of record JAUIMM010000916.1, on the reverse strand, counting down.
CAACAAATTATATCCACCATTGGAATTAAGGGCAATTTCCTCACACGTATTGTGGTCTTATACTACAATCAATCTGCTTCTGTCCTGGATAACAGCTTTACATCTCCCACCTTCCAGATTCTTAATGGCACCAGGCAGTTCTGTCCCTTGTCTCCCATGATGGATCCTTTAACTGTGAGGGTATGGAAGAACCCAAACATTCCTTAAAAATAGCCTACCTTTGACCGAATAAAATCACTCTTTATATGGATGTTCTTTTAGCTATAGCCATACTTTGCTTCCCAACCTACTCACAGAACTTCAGTTATACAGTGAAATTTCAACTCTGAAAAATAAAAACAAATGAACAACTCTATTCAACAAACTTTAAAACATATATCTGATTTATAGTGTACCTTTATAAAATTCTAACTGTAAAAACAGTAATAGAGACCCCACTCACTGGTAAAATAAGGACTTGAAAGCCAAAATATTACTTCAAAGTGTAAAGAGCAGAGTAAGCCAATTTCTAATTCCTATTGTTGCAGTGTTGTATTTCTCACACAGTGTAATATAAAAGACTTTGTTCTCATTTAAATTCAAAGACCTAAAAAAGAACTGTATCCAAATATTTATTTTTCAGTAACCACCTAGCAAAACCATAGGACACTCATGCTGGGTTAACTCTGCAGTTCTGAAAGAATTCATCTAGTCTGCTTTGAATGTAAAGTCCTGCAGATGTACGTTGCAGGTGTATTTGTTCTATTATACATTTCGGAGTTTAAAATTCGAACTTCAAAATTTAAACCATGGAGCATCATGATAATTTGGTTCCATACTTTATTAGTTAGGAATGCAAAGTTTATTGCAAAAGCAAAAATCTTGTCCTGAGGTTTATGATTTATTTGGCTTCCCATTCACTCACTGGTTCCCTTGCCACAGTACCTCTGTATTTGTGGAAGGGTTCGGTAAGGGATGCGGTCAGAATCCCGATGCCAACATCCCAACAGGGTTAGGATACCGACATTTGTCGGTCAGTATCTTAACCCTCCCTCCTTGGTGCCTAAACCTAACCTCCACCCTAGTGCCTAAACCTAACCTACCCCAAACCCAAGTACTTATCATCGGGATGCTGACGGTCTGGATGCCGTTGCTGGGATTCTGAAAGGTGTCGGGATCCCAGTGCCGGCATCCTGTCTGTCGGATTTTTGACCGATCCCTTATATACAGTAAAAGTGAGTATCACTCCAATTAAATGAATGGAAAAATGTGATAAAAGATTTCTTCACTTCTCACAATTTACTTTATATAATCGCAAACTATAGTTGATATCATCAATACATATTATACCATTCAGCACATTGCAAACAGTAAATTAAATTAAAAAAATGTTTTGCTAGAAGCTTGTAAACAATTATATATACACGTTTAGAAAAACAAATGTGTATAAATGTATTATACACATTTCAAAATTGCAACTCAAGCCCTGGTGAAACACAATACAAAACTCACAGAAATACAGTTTTTTTTTAATTTCTGAATTGATCAGAACAAAATTTGTTTTCACCAACAGGCCATCTACATTGCCATGGCAACTTGCTAGACTTGTAATCACAGTACAACATGGCTAGCTATACTGCGGCTGTATGTTAAAGGGACGCTGACCTCTTCATTAGTTCCAGGATTGCCCAAACATGTAATTCCGAGGAACCAGTGGTGGATTCAGAAAGTAAAGTGTTAAAGATTACAAAACATGAGCAACACACAGTGCTAAGCTCTTTTTAACGCACCAAGCTCTAAAAAAAATAATGAACACGTTAGTTTACACTATATATGCTCTTTGTAGATGATAAAATCAGAACTAGAAGACTGCTGCCAGTTCTTATCATAACATATTTCAGTATTTCACATCTCAAGATGAATATAGAGCAATGCGAGGTGTGAGTTTCATAATACATTTTATATCTTTTATTTCCAAAATAAAAAAAACTCAAAAATAACACTAATGGTGATGCCTTCCAAACTTATTTGTTAATTGCATAGAACATTTATATTGATAAGTGATGCAGCCATGGCACATTCAATGATGATGATGATGATAATAATCAGTGCTCGAAGTGGGGCGGTATACAGCGCTATGACATACCGCCACTTTACTCCCCCTCTTAATTTTAGTTACAGGAATGATGTACAAGCCGGCACAGTGTTTAATCCCACTGCACGCTAACAAGATCAGGCTGTAAATGTGGAGAAGTCTGTCAGAGATACCCAACCGTAGCTTTTCTTTTACGAATTGTGAGACTGACTGTGGATCCTATGTCAATGGGTTGCAGGGAAGAGCTAGGCAGTTTTGACAGCCAGCTTGGATTTATTATGTGCACGATCAGGCTGTCATTGCTGTTATCTGTGACTCAGCCTAGTATAACAACCTACACACATTCTTTCTGTGCAGTCACTAAAACTTGAGCCCTAAGGGGTCTATTCAGCATTAGTGCCCATGTTGTCTCGACTATTTTCTGACAACATTGGCATGATAGTTTTTATATATATATATTTTATATAATTTATATATATTGTTAGGAGCTGCGGTGGCCAGCATGGCATTTTACTACCTCCTCAGGTCCCGCTGGTTGCTAAGAGGTCTGAATGCCAGCATCAGTGGCCACTTTGCATGCTGGTCCCGGTCATTGCTAGGAGACTGGGATGCCAGAGTATGTGATCAGAGGCTGCACAGGAATGTCTGCTGCTGGTGTTTAATTGCTGGGATACTCATTAGTTGCTCTTCTATGTGCAGCATCAAACCTGTAACTTATTTCACTTGCAGAGGGTTGATCTTAATTGATGTTTGGTGATTTGTCTGTGTGTGTGTTAAAAGGCAGCCAGGCTTTCACCTCTTCGTCAGTTATAGCTTCATTCCTTGCTGTAAACTAGCTGATCTGAATACCTAGTGAATACTCTACTGCTGGTATCCTGAATCCTTGTCTGCTATTCAGTTTAATCTATGGTCTCCTGCTCCCTTCATCACCGATTGTTAAGTATCACCTTACTTATATTGGAAAGTGTCATTTGTTTGCAGTTACAATATCAGGCTACCTGTTATTATAGAGTTCCTGCTGTTATTGTCAAAAAACACAAGCTTAATAATATCGTTTAATTGTACTCACATATTGTATTCTACTAATCCAGCACCTGATTATTGTAAAAACCTCTACTATCCTGAGTTTAAGACCTGGCGGCTTCTCAGTACAAGTGAGTGCGTCTCTCTCTATGGGAAGTTGTGATAGGTGGTAGACCTCTGTTGCATAGTTCTAGAGGTTTTATGCTATTGTTCAGGTGTATCATCATATATATAAATATACATTTTATATAAGAGCACATAAATATAAATGTATACAGACTAATATAAAGCCTATGTACACATTTTAATCAATTTAGACAGTTTTGCGAGGCTGGAGCTGAACATACACTTGCCGGTCACCACATTGCAGGCAAGAAGACTGGGGCAGAGTTTCAAGATCCTTCAGGGACTGATGGGAAAATTTCTGTCCCTGCTGTTTTCAGGATAATTAAGGATTTTCTTCATATAATGCCATTCTGAGATGACATTATATAAAGTAAATATTTATCAAGTATGTTAAAGTGTTTTTGCTTGCTGAATAGCAAACAATGTTAAAGCATTATAGAGAGCAATAGCTTGCTTCCCCACAGTGCGATATTCTGCTAGATGGGTATTAACAGAGAAGATAATTTCATTATCTTCTCCGTTAACACTTTGCTGAATAGTGAAAATACTAAAGTATTAATATTAAGTACATTTTAAATAGCTAAAGATATCCCCACCTGCTGTAGCTGCTTCTCACTATAGTGAATGTGTCTAATGAGGAGATCGGGAGATTGGCAGGGCTTATCCCCTGTGACCGGCCAAATACCAGCACCAGCTCTTTACATTTGATATTGACATATCCGGAAAACGAGGATCATTTATGAACTATACAGATCATCTGTGTTCAGCTGATTAAACTATCCACAGAGTGGAAAATATATAAACTTTGCAGTATTTATTCCACTGTTCATGAGAACCCTGCACTTACTGTATTCTAATTCTATTTAGAGACAAGAGTACTGGGATTCACTCTTAACTAGAAGCCTCATTACATTAATATTAAACTGATGTACCCAGATGATTACATAGAGATTTCTTGTTACTGAAAAATGATTTTATATATAATTTTAGGTTGTGTTAAGGAATTATTTTGTTTAACCATATATACTGTATAATGAATAATTGAATATTTTATAACTTCGTTATTAGCACTGCATTTCAACTAATCCAATATTTCTCTAGCACTGTCTTCTATGTTTCTTTGTTCTCTCGCTCATTTAGGGACCCATTTATTATTGCATATTTGAGGTTTAATCTTCAACAACACTCATTTTCGGGGGTTAACCACAAATATTAGGTTTCCTCCGGATGTATGAAGGAGGGACTGCAGCAGGTATCTCCGATACCTCCTGTGATCCCTCAATTTCCATCAGCAGCCACATCCCCTTAAGGTTTTTATGGGGGATGTGATGCTGCCAAATTTACCAACATCCGAAATGCGATGCATCTCGGATATTGGCTCCCGCAGCTAACGCCATCTGAAGATGCCATTAGCTGCTGTAGCCTATGGGCTACACTGCACATAATTAGCCGGCGGAAGTATCCTCTGGAACCCTCCCCTGCAATGGGAGCCGTTCATGTGCAGTCAGTGTGACTGTGCATGTGCAGCAGCCCCGACAGCTCTCTGGGCAAAATTCAGGGATGGGCTCCTTTCAGAGCCTGTGTCCCTGCATGTGCTGGATGATACATCCAGGTGCTATAATCGCATATTGCAATGCCATCATGGGCGGTAATATCATGCCCAGATCGAATTGCAATTCTGATCATTAATAAAAGGGGCCAAAGTCATAGGAGTGCCGTCTCCTAAAACATCTACTTTTAGTATTGGATTGGGAATTATTAATAAAACTTTTATTTTATATATTCAATCACTTGCGCCAATAGGGGTTGTTTTTCTATGGTGTCAGATGCCCCATAGGCTGTTTCCATTTACAGTATAAATGGTTACTACAGTGTGAGCCCATCAACATCTGCCTATTGAGTCATTATGTCAGCCTATAGTGAAGCACCATTCAGCAATGCCATGCCAATGTTAATTTACACAGGAACAGAACAACAATTCTAAGATCTGACCCTTCCCCCTCCCCACCTCTATTTCCCTTTTATTGGCCAAGTCAAGTAATTTGAAAAACTCCTCCTACATCTGTGCTAGCATGGCATGGACTGAACACACAATGTGGCAGCTAGTAAGTGAGTGACCAGAAACTCCAAGCCCATCCTGGCAACACATGGTCCCATGTCCCCCTTTCTTTCCCAGATCACTCCACATCTGACTCATTCACTTTCATATTTGCTACCAATTGTTTGAGCCTATGTCTCTCTCTATCCCCTCCCCCAGTTTGTCTGTCTCAATTACCACCTGTCTGTCTCTCCATTCTTTTTTTCTCCATTGGCTCATATATAGTGCCTCTCTACCTGACAACCCTATGGGTGATTCAGCCTCCTTCATTGGTGCTGGTGCCTCTGTCACACCCATGTGTGCCTCTGCTATCCCAGTGATTGCCTCTGCCTTTCCCAATGATTGCCTCTGCCATCCCAATGATTGCCTCTGCCTATCCTGGGGGTGAGAGATGCAGGAGGTTAGAAAGAGCGAGGAGGAAGGGAGAAGTGCAGAGGTGAGAAAGGGAAAGATGCCCCCCTCTAGCACATGATGTAATGCCACGGAGGTGGGGCCTCAAGTGGCTGGAACAACAGAGCTGCCTGGAGTGTCCAGGGGGCTGTTATGCCTGCAGTTTGCTGTTTGGAGCATACAGAGAATGCTCCAGGTGGCACTGCATCTGCGATTCTGGCACCCTGCTAGCCAGATACAGGGACTGTGGATGGTAGGCGATGCTGCCCACAGAGTGCTATGCTCTGTGCGGTGGCACTGGTTGCCCATGGCTAGTTACGGCGTTGACTGCCTCTCACCATCTCACTCTTCACAGTGCAGACAAGATGGCCCCTGCACATGCTCAGTAGTGAGCTTGGTGGCCACCTTGGAAAATGCTATGAATCCCCCCTGGAGAACAGGCAGACTGGAGTCTGAACTGTAGCACACACCTCTTTCAAAAATTTTCAGGGATCAGTTTAAAAAAAATTACCAAAAAGACAATGAAAGTCAGGTTTTGTGTGGTTTCATTTCAAATCAGAGCCAATGCACTCAAATCATTGCTACTTATCTTTAATGTAGGAAAGTACAACAAAAGTTATCCTAAAAACCTCTAGAATTTAGTAATGCTTAATGAATGATTCGCTCTTACAAATTATTTTCTAATCTCACTTTTTCCCCTTTGGTTCCAAACTTCTTAAGCACCTTGCCTACTACTGCCTGACTCAATTTCACTCCATTCACCCTCTACATGAACTTCCACTCCATCAAGACTGCCCTGAATAATGTAACCAACAATCTACTTATAACTATGTAGAAGGGTTATTTTTGCCTTTCAGCATTGTTATAATCCTGGTTGACATCCTACTTTTCTAAACATTCCTTCACTGTCTTTATAGAAAATTCTCTACTCTCCCTATCTGTTGGGGTCCCTCAATATCCTGTTCTAGGTACTATTGACCTTGTCTCTGTAAATAAATAAACTTCTGCCTTCACTACCACCTCTGTGCAGATGAGGTCAAAATCTACCTTTCCTTCCCTTCACCTTCCCTTTTATCTTGTGTGCCCAACTGTCTCTCCACAATTTCCAATTGGATGTCTCATTGCTACCTAAAGCTCAATGTCCAAAATGCAGTTTTTTTTTACTAGTCCAGCCTCCAAGTGTCACTGACCCACCTGCTCTGCCCCACAATTGACAATATAACATTATTCCCTATTCCCCTGGTCCCCTGGTCTCTATCTTGGTTCCTTGCCCGACTGTTTTGATACATTCAGTCCCATACTTTGTCGTGCTGGCTCTGATTCACTTTGGCACCTTTGTCAACCTCCTATTGTGTATATTGGTTTTCGTTTTTATGTATGATTTGTAGTTGGTATGATTTGTTTTTCAAATTTTATATTGGTGGTGCAGAGATTTTTTGTGGCACCTCTCCAATAAGACATGATGACAAATGTACAATAATGTTTTTCATTTAAATGCTCTAAAAATAGTAAGCAGCATAACTTGCATTAAACCACTTAATAAAGTCAATAAGCATACTCATAGTATCAGAACATATGTTTTTCTTTCCATGAGACTGATTACATTTGTACACGTCTATCCACATCCAATGCCATGAATAAGCCTCACTCTAAAGTGAAGTTAATGATGTTCATTGTGGAGGTTATTTCTCCTCATATAATCACAAATAAAAATCCTGTGACTTCTGCCCTTGTTTGATTTGATAAAGATGATACAACATTGCTGCAAAGTCTGTAAATTCTTCCAAAAAATCGGTATGCTTGTTATTTTCCTGCCTGGGGTCCTGACTGCAAAAAACTAATCTGACCCCAACGTTCACAATGTTCTCATTATTTGTTGCTTATTGTCATGGCTGTAGTACTTTGTTACAGAACTTTGACTTTTTTAAATGTCAAGTCTGTATGTTATGATGCATGTTTAAATAGAAATACTACCAATTGAATTGCATAATTACATAATAAAAGAAAAAACTACTCTAAAGAGAAAAGATCATATCAAATATTGTACTAGCTGGAATACCCGGTTTCGCAAAGGTTGAAGACTGGACCCCGAAGTACACCTGCAGCCTTTATTTGTTTATATTGTCCTCGCCTATATCCCCATTCCATTGATCTTGAAAAGGACCCCACTGTTTGCAAACAGTGGCATCACTATCGTGGGTGCAGGGGACTTAAGAGTTAGACACCCCCTCGGGAGGGTTATGCACCCCTGGGGGGAGGTTAGGGTTAGGCACACGCCGGGAGTGTTAGGTTTAGGGTGCGGGAGGGGGGGTTAGGTGTAGGCACCCCTGGGGGAGGTTAGGGTTAGGCACTAAGGGGGGAGGTTAGGGTTAGGCACCACTAAGGGAGGGTTAGTGGGGTAGAGTGAAGAGTTAGGGTACTTATCTACTTTAGTCGGGATCTTTATCTGCCGGCCTTCTGGCATCGGGATTTCATCCACTGGGCTTACATTCGGTTGTACATACCCATTTCATTTTTAGTTATAACTACCATATGAAAGAAAATTGGTATTTATGTCTATACTAAATACAAAACAAGGGTTAGTCACATGCTTAGAGCCTACCAGAAGTCTGAGTTTTAGCATGTTGTTCCCAAATTCTAGTAAGTGGTTGAGGGGTTCATTCACTATTAAGGGCTAATTGACCAACACCATCCAAAGTTTTCAGAGTCTGCCAATATAACAGACATATGGAAACTAGCATTTTCACATGCTTAACGGGCTCATTGGTAATCATGAATAGACCCCTGAGATAGTTCAGACCACAACCATAGCAAGACACCAATGAACTGTAAACATTATCCAAATTACTTTTATTGGGGGATAACAACAAAATATAAGAGTGAAAAACGATTATGTTACCAAACAAAATCAGGTCATAATTTATACGTAATTGACAATATATAATTAATATCTGGGAAAATCACTGTTATGAGACTTTAAATTATATTATTATTGAATCTAAAAAATATAAGATAATTTCCTATAGAATCACTTATGTACATTAAACTAAAAGTGTTATCAAAATTATTCTATACTCACTTTATCCTAAAGGTGCTCAAACAATGACATTTTTAACCCTAATTCAGTCTATTTTTAGCAATGTACATCTGTAGTGGACTCCTGGTTGTGTCAGAAGGTCCCTCAGTTCAATAGCAGTTTCAGTAGAGTTACGTTTGCCTAACAGTCATTTGATACCAGTATTTTTAACTGCACACCATATACACTTACACTAAACTACGGGTGTGGCATGTTATTGTTGACAGTTCTCATGTCAACATGCACACGGTCGACATGAGAATGCCAACATTCCTCATGTCTACACATATATGTCGACATAATAGAATGTTGACTTAACATCCATGGTGGTACCCTTAAATACACTTAGGTGTGCACTAAGGTCTTTGTTGTTGTAAATGTCTGTGAGTTGATTGTGACACTGTACTTTCCAGAAGATCCAAGGTTAGCAAGTCAGATTTATCTGTCTAAGGGGGAGATATATCAAACATTCTAAAGAGGATAGATGGAGAACATGCCATAGCAAATAATTAGCTTCTAGCTATTATTTTATAAAATGTACTTAGTTAAAGAAGGCTGGAAGTTAATAGTCTGCTATGGGCAACTTTTCTACTTGTTCTTTTTACAAAGTATGATACATCACCCCCAGTTCCTTTGAGTTAATCTGAAATGGATCTGGAACATGACAGCTGTCTGCTGTATTAGTGATCATATTTAACAAATCTTAAAATAGAAGGGGCCTATGTATTAAGATTTTTCTTTTTTTAAATAAAAATATGTAACAACTGCAGTTTCTGCATCATTTTATGTATTGTTGCAATCTACTAACAGCCTAATCTGCAAGAGATTCTACAGAAATCTCCTGGAAAAAGAGAATTACAGTAGTGCTGCAGACTACAGTCTCCATGATTATCAATGGGGACTATGGTCTGGCCACTATGTACCAATCTCCAAAAAGCAAAGCTTTTGGTGTTTGGTCCCATTGGTTTATGCCATCCTCAGATGGCGTAAACAGCTTTATACTTATGGGCACATTCTCCCAGGAAAGGCATCTTGCGATCCCTCTCACGCAGCCTCCGACCAGCATCGGACACTGACACTGTCACTGTGTGCATGCACAGTGTCCTATACTTAGGAGGAGTCTTTTGAAAATGTGATAGACTCCTCCAATGTAGCCGTACTGTAACACGCAAGGACAGCGGTTATTGCTACCACTATTCTTGCAAAGTAATTTTAGTACATAGAGTGGATACTTTTGTTGAAAGTTAAAAAGTCAGACTGATAATAATGGCGATACTGCTGCAATTATTAACACCTAGGCCCCAAATTGAGCTATTCTACTAATTATTTGTTTCCTTCCCTTCTCACAACAAAGCTCTCCATGTCCTGCTTAATCCTTATTGTATCTGACTCCTCAATCACCTGCTATCTTTTACTCCTTTCTTTCCCCACTTCCAGTTCTGATTGTTTAGTTTTTATGGATTTCCCTTTCTACTGTCAGCAATTCCTCCTTCTATCTCTCTATTTATCGGTTCCCTCTCTTTAACTATTCTTTATTTCTTAATTAAATCCTTTGCTCAAATTGCACGCAGTTCTCTCCCTCTTATATCTCTCCTCTCACTCCAATCTTTCCCTTCTTTATTACTTACTCCTTTCAGATTAGTTCTCTTTGTACAATTTATTCTAGCCTCTCTTCCTAGTACCATGAATGATCTCCCTCTTATCGATTCCTCTCATCAACTGCTTCCATCTGTGTTGTGTGGCTCAAGCAATCCATATTTAATGGGTTAAACCATAAGGGGTTGATTGCCGTAGCAGGTCCCTGTGTATCTATTGTGCTTGCTTGAGCAGTTCATTACTCTCTCCATTGGAAATGTTAACACTTTCACCGCTGCACCTCAGCACAAATATGCAGATGATTATTACAATTTGCGCCATTGCATGAATCAATCTGCTGATCTAATTACATATGTTCTTTATTAAGACATTATTTCCCCCCTTATCTGAAATCTCTACCATGGATAACTACAGAATAAGATATACTGTATATACTGTAGGTGCAGGACAATGCAAAGTCTTCACCTTTGGAGCATATTGAATAATTTCTTTTGGTTTTTGAGATTGTTGGGATTATAATATCTCCTAATTGTAAAAGAAGTTACACAGGTAGCTGGTTTGAACACCTTAAGACTGGTCATTCTAGGGGACACTGGTCATTCATTTTAATAGAGGATTATTTGATTGAGAAATCATCAAACAATACAAACCCTAACAAATTACAGAGGCAGCATTTTTGAAACACTACTGTTTACTGTGCTGATAACCAGTGGCGGCTCCTACCTTTTGGTTAGAGGGGGACTACCCAGGCTGTACTTCTTTTCGGGCCTTTTGGCAGTCAGGTCCATCCATTGCACACGTGCAAACAATCTAAGGAAAAAACGCACATGCTCAAAAAACTTGACTTCAAGGGACTACATCGGCTGGAGCCCCTAGAAGCCAGGTAGTGCTGGCATACTAAACGCAGTAGTAGCTTCCGATTGAAAGCGCTTTCTGCTAACAGTAGTCAGGACTGCCAGTCCCAGGGGGAGAAAACTCCACCCCTTGGGACGAACAGTTCAGCATGCAACTAGCAGAAAGGGCTTAGAATGGGAAGCCACTGCTAGTGTACGGACAGGGAGCTTACTGGGGGGTGGTGGATTTTACTGGGGGGCCTGCGGCTCTGCAGCCCCCAGGTAAAATCTGCCACTGCTGATAACCAAATTAAACAATTCATATTTATTTGCAGGATGTTAGCGGACACACAAGATTATAATTACATGGGTTTTGACCTGTAAAGGTGCATACACAGTAACGATTTTTTGAACGATTTGTCGTTAACAACGTCGTTATCATTCAATCATTGAACAAATCGTTCAGTTTCTGAGTTATAACGATGAACGATAATCGTTCAAGAGCGCTCCCATTTGTAGTTTGTAGTTATCATTAATCGTCCATTTCAGACTGTCCAACATAATGATTTTCAGTAAGGGAAGGAACATTTTTCGTTCATCATTGTAAATATCGTTCATTACACTTCAAAAAATCGTTCACTCTCCCAAAGGAAAATCTCACAGATAATCGGTTACAAAATCGTTACATGTGTATGCACCTTTAGTTTGCATTTATGGCCTTGCAAAATGCTTCTGCCTGCTAAATCTGTCATGTTTTTCATTTATAAGTCTTCCAGAAAATAGTGACTACTGTGTTGTAGCTACTGCACCCTTGGTCATTGAAGCTATTGTGTAGATTTTGTAGATACAGTACTTAGGCATTGTCCATTATGTTGGTAAAAAGTGTAAATAAATAAACATACTGTAAGAACCAAAAGTTGCTAATAAAAAATAATACATTGACATTTTACGTCACACTGGAAACTCAAACTAATCACAGATCGGAAAATCGCTGGGAGCTATTGTATAACACAAACCATTTAAAGCAAAACACAACTACAGGAGTCATCAACTTATTTTTGTGTTATTTTTTTTCAGCATTCTTGAAGGTTACGTCCAGGACCAAATTCCAGGTGCAGCAGTTGTGGTTGAATCAATTGGTGCCAGAAGATATGGAGATGGTTTCTCCGAAGAGGACTACACACAGTGTGACTTGATGGTTTACGCTGTTGATCCGCAAACGAACCGAGCTATATCACGTAATGAGCTGTATAAGTGAGTACCAATAAAGGAAAAACTGTCTTATGGAAACATAGTTTACTATGATGGCTCTACAATCAGAAAACATAAGCAACCAGTGTTACTATATTGTTATCGGAATTAAACTAACTGATTTATGGTATCCAGATGTAAATATGTTTAAAAAGAAAACAAAATACTAGTAAATCATAAACGCTTTATATTTTTTAAAAATATAGAATTGAATTACTTGTTTTTACTAAGGGTAAGAAAAAGCAATGTGCATGTACTATAGCAGTTTTCGTATGACAAAAGACAAATGTCAAAAGCAGACCGAGAAATCTAGCCAAACTAAAGTTCCTGTAACAGTGACCTCAAGAAGAAATTATCTTTAACAGCATTTTATTGATAAAGCATTATGGTCAGGCATTGCCTCTCCGTACAAGCAGCTGCAACTTGTCATGTACTAAGCCAGGTGACAGTTCACCAGGGGCTCCTGCCGTGATGGGAAGAGTAAGTCATGTGTTAAAGTGCACTTCAGGTTATGTGAAAAACCTTTAAAACAAAACCACTCTGTTACAAAAGGGTGTATCTACAGAATACTTTATATCTTCTAAGTAATATTACATAGTCAATATAAATGTGTTCACTGGTAAATATAAATAGAAAATAAAACAAACATTTGATACAACAATCAATACTATATAACGATTGACATAGGCTAGAGGAGGTCTTGTTGTGTGAGGCAGCTATTCCGCAGAGTGGTTGCAGACTGAAAAATGTCCTGTAACTGAGAATGGGACAAGGCAATGATTGTGAGGGAGAGACACAAATCTTGTGCAGTGTGGAGTTGGGAGATATTTTGTAACAAGTGAAGTGCTGTATGGGGATGCAAGTCAATGGTCATTCAAAATGTCAACAGTACAATGTTGATGGTTATGATGTTGATATGTCAACAGCAAGATGACGACGTATGCAAAATACAGACATGTTCACTACATTGATACAAATGTCGACAAGTGAAATGCTGACATTAGGGTTAGGGAAAGAGACATATTTACAGCTGCAACCACTGTTTTGTGACTTTAATCACAACCTGCCAGTAAAGCTGCAAACAATAGAACATTAGCTGCAGCCACCAGGCTAGGGTTAGGTTTAGGGCAGGGGTGGGCAAAATACGGCCCGCAAGCCAATCCTTCCCGGGCTGCTGGCTCCCACCACTGCACAGTGACAAGCGGCCCGACAAGCCGCTTGTCATTGCGCTACAGTAATGTACTGTATTTTTTATGATAGGTATTGGAAAAAACACAAGATATTGTATGTGCGGCCTCGTAAGTTCAAAGTGGCCCCCCAGCTGAAATAATTGCCTACTCCTTGTTTAGGGTTAGGGTACTTAGGGCCTGATTCAGAGATGGGTGCTGGGAATTGGTATGCAGCAGCTGTGAGAAAATATGTATATGAGGCAACTGTTGGGATTTGTATTGAGACGCCCACCATCAGTTTAGCAAAAACAAGCTATTGCTTAGAAAGATACAGCACTGGACACAGATTAGTCGATTATCAAAGTTCTGAGTAACCCAGTGGTTACTCAGGATGGTCATCAGAACTGAGACTACGTAAGGATTGCAGTCACAGTCTGCGACATGCCCCCAAAACAGTCGCGACACGCCTGCTTTTTCGCCGCTCACTGTCAATCACACTGCTGCGAATTCCTTTCTGCAACTGCTGTTGGTAAAGAAACTTGACGCATGTGCAGTGCAACTCAGATGCATGCTCAGATTACCGATAATTGCTCAGCTGCGTAAACATCGGCTTTGTGTAAATCCCTGAATCAGGCCCTTAGTGATGAATAGAAGCATAGCTGTTAGCATGTCAACATTTCATCAATGTTAACAAGGTAGACCTCAACATGCTGAACATATTGACATAATCTCATGTCTGCATTTAGGAATGTTGAAATTCTAACCATTGACAAAATATACAGTATACTGAACCTGATGTATGTTGGTGTAGTTTTACTGATGGCCTTGTATGTTATATTGGATTTGATAAAACACAGGCAACCAATATAGGGACTGACAGAGCGGAGCAGCAGTAGAAGAATATTTAGCAAGGTAAATCGGTCTAGCTGCTGCATTCAAAATAGATTGTAAGGGTGGAAGTCTGATTAGGGGAAGACCAGTAAGGAAGCTATTGCAATAGTCAGTGTGGGAGATAATGAGTGCATTAATTAGCAATTTTGCTATGACTTGTGTGAGATTTGTGCATATTCTGGAAATGTTTCTTAGAGGTACTGTATGTGACAGGATTTGGATACAGATTGAATATGTGCAGCAAAAGGACAGTAAGTGCCTAACCCTAAAAACCCGTGTCCACCATTTTCATGTCGACATTTTGACCCTGTCAACACTTTGTACCAGTCAACCTTTTTCCATGTCAACCTTTAGTGTGTTGACATTTTGTACTTGTCAACCTTTTGTACATGTCGACCTATTGCCTGTCTAACATCTGGTGTCTATCTAGACATTGTTGACCTTTTTCATGTAGATCTATAGTCCGGATACCTTTTCCAAGAGAAGTTTTAAAGATATAGAAGAGCAGAGGAGTCTTGTAGCATTCTAACCAGGGGTGTCAGACTGATCTTATGTTGTGGGGGGGCAACATAAAATCATTCCGGTGCCCGCCCCCTCCTCTCCTCTCCCCTCCCCTCTCCCTCCCTCTCTCTTGCCTGAGTGCAGCTGTGGATGGTCAGGGGCTGTGCTTTATAGTAATAGGCTGCACAGCCCATGCACCGCATGAAGGAGAAGGTGTAATGTGCGTGTGATAGGGCTGCAGGTGAGGCAGTGTCTGAGTGTGTGAGTCACTTTTTTTTTTTCGTTGCCAGAAGGTTTAGGTTGTTTTAGAGAAAGAGGTAATCGATCTGAGGCTAGTTTGTTACAAATAGAGTGTGCATTCCATAGGGCACATGGGTTATGGAAAAAAGGAGATGTGTTTAAAGGGGGAACAAGGACTCCTGGATTTGGCAATTTATTTACCAGCTAATAAAAGCAGAAGAATAGACTGATAAAGATTATTGTACTGTGTGAACTTTTATTTTCTAGCAACATTTTGAGGATGTTATAGTTAATGTAGCTGATAGCAAATACTTAATGAGTGTTAGTAAAAGGAGTACTGAGGAGACAATATGGACAAAGGGGTGTTAAGCAGAGATAGTGATGGAAGTTATCATTCTAAAAATAATGCGATGAAGAATACTAAGAAAAGCAATTTGTTAAAAAAATAAACTAACTGAATTATAGTTACTGTGCAAAATTATCACCTGAATGCAATGTTAGTAAATGACCACTTACATATTACTGGGCTAAATAATATAACTAACATAGCTGTATTGTTTATATATACAGGTTGAGTTTCCCATATCCGTTATTCCAAAAACCGAAATATTCCAAAAACCGGAATATTTCGGTGCATATGTGACGTCACGACGTCACCTGACGTCATGACGTCACTAGTTTCAGTGGCCAATGACTAGCGGCGTGGGCGTGGTCCACACGCCAGGCCACCCCCCGCATCACCCACCGGACCCCCAGCGGCAGCCGCCTGACCTCCCGTGACAGCCGCAGCACCCGCCTGACCCCTCGTAAAAGCCGCAGCACCCACCGGATCCTTCCGCCTTACCTGCCGGACCCTTCCGCCTCAGTCGCGGGACCCCTCACAACACCCGACGGATCCCTGTAACACCCGCCGGACCACCACAACACCCGCGCGACACCCCCGCCGGACACCTGTATCACCCGCCGGACCACAGCAACACATTCCGGACCCACCCGCAGCACACGCCGGGGCCTCCCGTGACACCCGCCGGGCCCCCCCCAGGTATTCCGAAAATCGGAATAATCCAAAATCCGAAATGCTCGTGGTCCCGAGCATTTCGGATATGGGAGACTCAACCTGTACAGTAAATATACCTGACAGACTTATGAGCAGATTCAATTTCTGCGCAATGACACTGTTATAGAATATCTACTGTAACACATGAGGTTCAGGCAGAGCCTTGTGGCTAATTGAATCTACCCTTTTCCGTGTATTTCATCCCATTCATAAAAGCTGGCGTGTTTAATGCACTATAGAGAGCAGAGCTACTTTATCTTCAATCTATCTGCACTAGAAACAGCATCAAGAATTTCAAAGTTTCAGATTGGTGACTGTTGTTTCCTTGGTAACAGTATTATTTGGTAAAATATGGTAAATTTGGATGGAGGGGCTTAGCATGTGATGTCCTGTACACTTGAAACTTATCTAAACAGAATTGTACCAATGGGAATGGAGAAGGTGATATGAAATCACAGTAAAGCAGCTGTGGAAACACATTGAGTTAACAGTGCATTTAACCTTTTACATGAAGGTAAATAAATAAACTACTGTATGTAGAGTAATTCAGTTGTCATTGGATAATTTCCTGATAGTAGGCTACAGACTGATTATTTGCATGATATTGTGTGTGCGTGTGTATTGTGTATGTTTTATATATATATATATATATATATATATATATACATATAAACAAAAAACAGGGAGCGCACCATCGTGAACCACATTAAAACATATTATTATTTAGACATACGGCTCAGGAGGTGAGCTGCACTGATCCATATTACCTATTTGGTAAAAATCATTGGCTGGACAATACTACCGAAAAAGGAAACTACAAGGATTATTTGCGCTACAGACTGTGTCTTTATATATATATATATATATATATATTTATATATAAATATAAAAACCCAACAAGCCGGCACTCTGCAGGCAGCTGGCACCAGGGAAGTGACTTGCTTGGGTGCCTCCCTGGGGCTAGCACACCCCTAATGTGATCCAATGAACAAAGGTGGCACTCCAAGTCTCTTTACAAATAGTAAAATAAGGTGCTTTAATCTCGACGTTTCGGAGTCCAGTCCGCTTCCTCAGGACACACCTGAGGAAGGGGACTGGACCCCGAAACATCGATATTAAAGCACCTTTTTTACTATTTGTAAAGAGACTTGGAGTGCCACCTTTGTTCATTGGATTATATATATATATATATATATATATATACACTGTATGGCTATAATACAACCTTCAACATAAAATAAATGAATGTTCAGTATCAATTTTATATTAAATTCTATATTTTAGTAATTTCCTATATAGCATACAGCATACTGAAGAGACTGGACAAAATACTGTCTGACAAACAAAGTATCATGGAAACACAGGTATATTATTAAAACCAACTTAATAAACAAATAAAAAAACCTGTATAGTCCTATAAACTATAGATTTATACCATGATGTAGCAGCTGATTTGCACATTGTGAATCACTTCTAAAGTCTAGTTATATAGTAATTTAACAGCTACATGGCAGTGGCATCAGAATCACCTTCATGTTTTTTGGAGATTATTAGTAATTAAAGACATGGAACTCTATATACAGTTTCCTTGATGTATTGCATATTTGTCTGTTCTGCAGTGACATCTAGTGTCCGCTTCAATATGGCTGTTCATCAGTACATTCTGCTACAACTTGTGTACAATGAAAGGAACTTTAGTTTATTCGATTCAATGAGTATGTTTTGTAATGTAATTATACACTATAGCATTCATTGGTGAGACAGTTTTTGTTCAGTGAAAAACAAAAGAAAGCAAACTTTATTTGAGATTATCTATCTATCTATCTATCTATCTATCTATCTATCTATCTATCTATCTATCTATCTGCCATGAACTGATCTTATTATTTTTGGCTGGACAGGTTTTTGGATGGTAAGGTGCTGGACATTAATAAACAGTTCCAGGACTACATTGGCCTTGGTGGACGTATCCTGGAAATCCGAACCCCGGATGTAGTAGCCAACGTTAAAAAGCAAGCCCAGGCTGTCGGCTACACGGAGGGAGCATTGCTTGCACTGGCCATTATTATCATCCTGTGCTGTATACCGGCTATATTAATTGTGATGGTCAGCTACAGACAGTAAGTAAATTATTTAGTTTTTGTTACAATAGGTGCAGAATAATGTCAAGAAAGTAAGCAAAACCATTCTAATGACTAGCAATTCACCAGTGATATAGTTTCTGTTTGTTCAAAATGTACCAAAAACTGAATGACACTATATTCAGCATAAAATAATTCATAGAAAAAAGAGTGATGATATATAACTGCTCTACAAAGTATACAGTTCTGCAGCAGCTGTAGCATTATATCACATCCAGTTGTATACTTAGTGAAATCATTTAATTGCCATGTGTGCCTTTACCAATGAAAACAATTTACACCTCATGCAAAACTCAGAGGTTGACATATCATCAGAGTCATTCATTCTGCCCCACACTGTATATTATATCAGTTAATAATACTATAATCCTCTTCTGTATGCAGCTTATGCACCTTCATTCATAGTAAGCAAAGTCAGAAAGTGCCCTTACAGACAGATCTGGTGAATTGGCCAAAGCAGCAATCACCAGACCCTATGGTGGTCATTGGCAATTTAACAAATGTCTTTTTTTGTGTACAATACACATTTCCATGCTGTGTGTGTGCACGAAAAAGGTGTGCAAATACATCTATATTCTGACTTTTCTTATTATTCAGTCTTAACAAAAGTGGAGAACTGTACTGTTGGTTGTTGAGTACAATATGAGTGATCTGTGATACATAGATGCATATGCAGATACTGAATGCTCTTCAGGGAGGGTATTTCTTGTGGCCGCTGTAGACATCTTGCGGTGCGCTAGCCCCCTAACTGTGAGCTTGGTTAGATACTCGACATCAGTGCGCCACTTCACCAGGCTATAAACCGTGCAAAAGTTGTGTCTGAAAACAGGCATAATTACACCTCTGTTCAGCCCTGTGTAGCCTGCTATTATGATGAAATGCCCTCTCTGATGTTAGTACATGAAAATGCTTCACTACAACACAGTTATACCCCTTCAGTCACATGTAGAGAATGAGATATATATGATCCTGCATCGTACAAACTTGCATACACTTAGTTATCGAAAATGAGCACTGTAAACTCCTGCTCCAAAGTGTAATTCGTATCAATTTCTGCCACATTAGAGCTTACTGTTTAAAGTCACTGACACACAAACACACACACAGACAGACACACACTTTAGTCAAAACCAATTAATTTACCAGGTTCCACGTTCGACCATGCTCCACTGCTGGAATTTTGCAAGTCACATTATTATTAAAGCCAAAACTTGGTCATGGATAGCTTGCTTAATCTGCTTTTGCTTTAATTCTTAATGTAATACACTGCTAATGCATTTGATTATATAGCTGCTTTAATTGCGTTTTCACTCCATATATTTCAATTGAACGTGGCTGCCATTAGCATCAGAACGTGATGCTTTCAGTAATCATCTGAACGTTACCCAGGGAAGGACAATAACTCTTTTCATGTAAAGAAGTGACTTTGCGTATCCACTGCATGACAAAGCAAGAAGCGGATTATGAAAACTTATTAGGAATCTATGTTGGGACACATCATGTTGTATTCAGCCAACAGTGTAATTGCACTTTACCATTATGCAAGGCCCCTTTAATTTGCTTCAAGAAGGTTGAAACACAAAGCCAGTGTAATTATAAAAAAATAGATTGCTTTATCCTTAATAACTTACTTTTTGAGTACAATTCAGACGACCAAGGACGCTTGAGCTGTACTTGATATACAGGCCTATTTATCTTAGAACATCTTTTCTTAAATGTAATTTATTGCTACACTGGATGCTACAAGGCTGATAATAATTTTGCAAATGGTATTACATTAATTGTACCCATTTAAACATTTTGGTTATTAGAATGCCGGTACCTCAGATAAGACGTTCATGTGAATGTTAATGCAGATGTAAGAAATGTTTCTAACTAATGTGTGTTTATTTTTTTTCTTATTCTCCTATTTCTTCAATCAATGGAAAAGGTTTAAAGAGTAAGTACACTGGTTTTCTCTACTAGCTTCAGCTTCCTTGCATGTCTTCCATGTCTTCTATTTGTACAATCGTACGGCTCAAAGAACATATGAATCAACCAAACTAGAGATTGTGGGTGGTATTATTATTGTTATTACATTTTATTTATAGGGCGCAGCAAGTGTTCCAAAGTGCCGAACAGAGAGCAAAACAATAAGACAATACAGGGTAAAACAGCACAGTACAAATAGCACTACAAATCTTGTTACAGCCACTGATGTAATGTGCGCAACCGAAAAGTACAACATCAGCTGAAACCTGTAGCTGTCAGCATGGGCGGAATGACAGGTCTCGTTCTCCTGAAAAAAACAAAAACAGATGATTGGAGTCCAGGAGCAGAGAACCCAAGTGAGGATGTGTATCAGGTGTGCAAGAGATGTAGGTGATGAGAACAGGAGGGAGGAGGGCCCTGCTCATGGAGCTTACAGTCTAAAGGGGAAGGAGGAGACAAACTGAAGACAAAATGAGTGAGCCAGTGTAAGGGGAGTTAAGAGGTAGACTACGTGGTGATATGGTTAAGTGGAGGTGGACAGATATGCTTTTATGAACAGGTGGGTTTTAAGTGCCCGCTTCAAGCAATGCAGGTTGGGGGATAGTCTTATGGAACAAGGGAGATCGTTTAAATGGTGGGGGGCAGCTCAGAAGAAATATTGAATTCTGGAGTGAGACGTGGTAACCAGAGAGGAGGACAGGCAGCGGTCATTGGTCGACCGAAGAGGGCAGGAGGCAGTGTGTAAGGAGATGAGGTTGGAGATGTAGGGAGCTGTGGAGTTGGAGAGGGCCTTGTACGTGGTAGTTAGGAGTTTGAAAATGATTCTGTAGGGGAAGGGAAGCCAGTGAAGGACTTTGCAGAGAGGGGAGACAGATGTGGAAGATTAGTCTAGCTGCAGCATTAAGTGTCTGATTCAGCTTGGAGCGCAATATAGCGTACGCATGCAGTTTTACTGCGAATATATGCTAATCCATAGTGATCGCAATGCCGCCGCACCACTACATAAAGATGCCCACTTCACCCATACGCACATCCGTAAAGTTTAGCAAGACTGCGAAAACATTGGTACAATTGAGTATCATTGGACCCATATGCGGTATACATTCAGGAAGCCGGCGGACGCAATGCCGACCGTCCGGCTCCCCGACTACTTAATCCCGGCGAGGGTTAAATGACAGGCATCTAAATCTAGATGCCTGTCATTTTACCAACGACGGGAGACCGGTGCCCGGACAGCCACGGGGGAGAGGGTTAGGTTTAGGGTTAGGGCTCCTGGGGGGGGATAATATTGTATTGTATTTATTGCACTTAGGCCTACAAAGATTTATTGTGCTAATTGTTTATAATGTATGTTCAATAATGTGTTTTGTATGGGGCGACTAGGCTTCATCCAATAAATATATAAATTTTTATTAATCATTTGTATCTATGTATGGTTAACTGATGTCCCAGCTTGAATATTGAAGCGCAGTGTTCTCTCTATATTTTTATTATCCTTTGTGAGGCTGACAATACCTCTCCTTACACTGCTGCATTAATATTTGACCCCCTTGCTTATATTTGCGCCTGGTCTTTTTTCCGCTCATGGGGGGGGACTTGGGGTTAGGCACCCCCCCCGAGGGACTTAGGTTTAGGCGGCGGGGAAAGGGGGTTAGGTTTAGGCACTTAGAACGAGGATTAGGGTTAGGCACAGGGGGGAGGTTAGGGTTAGGCACCCTAAAGGAGGGTTAGGGTTAGGGGGTAGAATTAGATTAGTTTACACTTACCTTTAGGACGATCGGGATTTCCTCCTCTGTCAGGCTGCCGGCGGTAAATCGTACCAAATGCCCATACACACAGTTAAGGTAATTCAGGCCTCACTCAGAAATTGCTTACTTCTGTGCATGCTATGAGGCCTCAGGCTGCGTATTGTATTGCAGTGGGTAATTTATGCATGCTCATGCAACGTCATTGAAACACACTAGCACACCTGCATTCAGTCAACGACCTCCCCGTCACCACCCACAAACGGCACTTCCTGTCAGTCACTCTGTGATGGGTCTGCGTAGTCACTGCGATTGCAATCCCGATCGCAATGACTAGTACAGATTGGAGAGAAGCACGAAGGGAGCAGGGGAGTCCAGTGAGGTAAGGTTGCAGTAGTCAAGGCGAGAGATGATCAGTGAGAAGACAATAGTTTTGATGGCACGGTCAATGGTAGTTGACAGAGATACGGAGATGGATGGGGTAGAATAGATGGATAGAGTGGACTTTAAAGGAGGAGAAAGGGAGGCCCAGGGGGGATAACATGAAAGGTACGGCTGGGAGATAGGAGAATGTCCACTCTGCTGCCTGACGGTGATCAGGTCTGATGGAGTGCGAAAAGGAGAAGCCCCCATAAGAGAGAGCAGCGGGGGATGCAGTGTCAGTGGAAGAAAGCCAGGTTTCAGTAATAGCAAGAAGGTTAAGAGAGTTAGAGATGAAGAGATCATGAATAGCTGCTAGTTTGTTACGGATGGATATTTATCAGACCTACAAAGGAGGATACGTGGAGATGTTTCCCATAGCAATCAATCAGCTTCTAGCTTTCATATTATAAAATGTAGCAGTTAAATTATAGCTACTGCAGAATCTGGGTGTTATGGACAACACCTCCACTTGTCCTCTTTAGAAGGGTTTGATAAATCTCCTAGTATATGTGATGACACTAGTTTAATTTGCTATCTGGTACATTTGTATGTGAGGGCAGGATGTATTGAATTGTAAACTGCTGTAATATCTCCAAAACAACCTCTGAAGGATCCTTCTTGGTCCTTGGAGCTAGTGAATGAGCTGACATTAAGAAGAGTCCTTGGTCATTTACCTGGAAGTCACTTCTTTGTTGGGACAGCTCTATGGGGGTCATTCAGACCCACTCGCGAGCGGCAGTACGCTCGCAAGTGGGTCGATGGTCCCCACTGCGCATGCGCACGACGGAGGGAGCTCCGTCGAGCGCATGCGCGAGACCCAGCGAGCGAAGGACTTTCCATCGCTCCGGGTCACGCACCAAAGGGGGCGTGCTGTCGATGTTGATTGACAGCACGCCCCCTTTGGTGGGCGTGCCGGGGGCGTGCCTGCCAGACAGAGGCGTTCCCATGGGAACGCCTACCGTCTGAAGCCGGACCCACTGACATCACTAGTGATGTCAGTGGGAGTGATTTTGGCTCTGAGCCAAAATCACTCCTGGCCTTGCGGCTGGGAAACCCGACCGCAGGGTTTCCCTCGCAATTCCGATGGTCGCGATGGTCAAGACCATTGCGACCATCTTTTAGCACGCTCGTATATGCTGTGGGTGGTGACCCACAGCTATACGAGCGTCCAGGAGGACGCTCCATATTAATGGAGGAGGGCCCTGATTCAGAGCGAGCGCTCTGGTCAGAGCGTCCGGCTCTGAATCAGGGCCTATATCAGAGGAGCTGTCCCAGCAGGTAAGTATTCATGTATTATATAAAAACCTATTGATCCTGGCGCTCATCTAGCACATCAAGTGCTTTTCTATAATCCTAATATATAGTTAATTAGTATATATAATTAATTAGTATATTTCACATATTACATTACAGCTGCATATCCTACATCTTGTGATTTGTGAATACCCATTAATCACACTGTGAGAAAAATAAAATCAAAGTAATAAAAATCTATCAATTGCGATGGCAGAAAATTTGATATAGCAGTAACGGCTCCTTTAATCATAAGTTAAATTAGTTTATTTACTCACAATTGTATTAATATACCATTTAGATCTCCCACAATGTATGTAAATATACAATCAATACACAGAAAAATATATATAAAATGCAAAATAAATAACAAATAAATAATAAAAAATGCATTTCACAATTGAAAGATTTTTATTAGCACAGTCCTTCAAGTATTCATGTATACTGGTGTTAAAAATTGTTGGCATGCATGCGAATAGGGGCGGGATTTATCTTAACCAAACTGCGATACATGATATCTCTCTTTGGGGTCTATGTACTAAGCCAGGGAGAGAGAGTGGATGGAGACAAAGTACCAACTAATCAGTGCCTAACTGTCATTTTTCAGACAGCCTGTAAAAAGTGACAATTCGGAGCTGATTATTTGGTACTTTATATCCGTTCACTTTATCTCTCTCCAAGGTTTAGTATATAGACCCCTATGTTTTAAACAGACCATAAACTTCTGCAATTAAATATTTTTTTAATAAGTAACATATATTGTAAGATTTGTCTACATACCTAATCCTTTTACAACTAAGGGCTGTATTCAATTTGAGGCGAAAAGCCGTTTTCGCGTGTTTTTGGCGGAAACTTTTCGCTGATGATGTCATTTTCGCCTGTTTTGATTTTACTCTGTATTCAATTTGGAAGACTTTTCGCCTAGGCAGAAAGTCAATGCTATGTAATAGGCGGAAAAGTTTTGCCTATGAATGGCAGGCGGAAAAAAGTGCAGAATTGGTGTTTTGGGGTGCAACATTGTGGGAACCTCCGTGCAGCCTTCAGACAGTCCCCCAAAGGTAAACTCTGTCAAAAAAAATAAAAAACACTTAAGAACACCAAAAAAAATCACTTTGAATTTGGGGGCGAAAAAAAAAATGTTGGGGGACAAAGTTAAAAACTAGCGAACTTGACTCTGGGGGGTGGTCCCCAAGTATGCCCCAAGTGTTTTTTTCATTGCATGGGCTTGCGGCAGGTGAATTTTTCACGATTTTTTAAACTTAACTTTAGCAACTTTAAAATATGCCCTCCCCCATTTTCAAGTACCCGAAATTTGCAGGGATAAGTTATTTTCTGGCAAAAAAAATACTACTCTTTACCACTTATACAAAAACGCTATTTAGCAGCTATTGATCCCATTTAAAAAACAACAAATACCTTCAGCAAGGGAAATCGGGGGGAACCATAGTGAACCCCCTTGTCACAGCACCTTTTGGGGGGTGTCAGGCTGATTTCCCCAAATCTGACAGTACTTTCCGCCTGTTTAAGTTTCGCCGGTTCCCGTTTTCGCCTACTTTCAAATTGAATACGGCGATACGCGGGCACGCTCGCGATACTTTTCCGCCGGCAAAACAGGTGAAGTAGGTGGAAAGTCCGGGAAGGCGAAAATCGCGGGTCCACTCAACTTGAATACAGCTCTAAATCTGATCCCCACGTTGCGTATTATATTTAAGAAGGAGGGATTTAAATAATGAAATCATACCTGCAATTGTAGTCCTTGGAAACAATATTGTTGTGTCCTAAAATAAAAAGGAAAGTACTAACAATTCTGAAAAAAAAAACTGAACTTGGTAAAACCCATAGGATCATTTTGCTACAACCTGTATTCCTGGAGCCTGGAAATCTATTCCACCACAGCAGGATGTAGGCATTCTGATACTTAAAGTACCACTTAACCGAAAATGCAACCACTTACAATCACACATACAGTATACGTACATGTACTGTACCAAGAAATTACAATTACATATAAAAAAGCCTGTTATATATAAATGTATTTTCTATGCCTATTGGTGACTCAGAAACTGTAGTGGTCAGCTACAGAATAATTCATGCTGAGATGTTAATACAGTGTTAGTTTGCTTATACGCAAGGGAATCTCATGCCTTCATGGTGGTAAAATCTCTAGTGTATAAATAATTAGCTATACTATGCAAACCGGCTTTCTGCCTACGCAAGGGCTTCTAGCAAAGTTCCCAGAGGTACTGCAGTCAGGTAAAAAATATTTTGCTTTATGAGTAGTATAGAGCCATATGCACTACAAACATTTCACAGCATACTGTATTTAAGATAAAACATAGTCACAGTAGTCTTCTAACACTGCAGTGCTGTATGTATATAGCTAAATCAAGTTGACTTGTACACAACCACTGAGTATTTAGTGCTCTCAGCAGTAAGCTGTTAAAGACTATTTACTGGTATAAATAAAACTGTCTGCGTTACACTATTTCCAACTGGTTCATTACTGTCTCCTTGTTAAAAGAGATATACATTGGGTGAATGACATGCACTTACTTACCAATGTTGGTATGTGTGCCATCCTGTCTGTTACCAACTGCAAAAGATAAGTGTATTGACCCAAAAATGTGGGGGTTTTTTTACCTCTGGGAGGAGAGGAGGTCTTTTCAAGTTCAGCTGGGGTACACATATAAAATAAACATACAACAGATTGTGGACAAAATATAAAATGAACACATATACACATTTATTTATCTACAGAAATGCAAAGTTTCTCTACCAATAATCTTAAGGAGTTATATATATTTATCAGACCTCCCAACTTCTGGAGGTAGCGTTTTGGGATCCAGGGACGTGTTTATGACACAGTGGGTCACTCCTCTGCCATACACCAAGATGGGTTGTTTAGCCTCCGAACACCTTTTGGAAATATCTTCCAGACTGCAACGAATCAGGATAAATGTGCAAATCATGGGACAGCACAATTATCTTGACTTGCATATTTGCCCAGTCAAATTGGAATAGATGGTCGGTAGGCATATACGGTATGTAATTCTATGCTCTTCACTTATTAGTTTTGTTCCTGCAGAAACATTCACTTTTTAGTTAAAAACTAGTTCTACTGCTGTTACCATTGCTCATATTCACAAGCACCATAGGGTCTATTTGTGAATCAGTAATAATCCCTTTTGTTTTAGTTATCAAGTAATATACAGAGAAAGCACAGATCTGTACCACAGGGCTTCTCTTTCTGCTTACCCTAAAGCCCTCTATTTCACCACTAGCTAATACCATCTCAGAATGGCATTAGTTATAATAGGCAATTAGGATCCAGCGAAGCTGAAGGCTTCACTGAATCCTCTCGAGCTCGAGGTATAAACTTGATGCTCAGTGTATCAGGTTTTTTGCTTGTGGTAAATTCCATTTTACGATTGTTATATATCGCAGCGATACATAATGGTTTTTACTGCTGGGGCATAGTACATAGCACTCCAAGTCCGGGAAGTCATCATATTCATATCTTGTGCACCAATGCAAAAACAAGCAGGAGAGACTTGTCTGAACCATACTTTCCAGCTTTTAAATTTTCCCCTCTAGAAGAGTTCCAGTAAGGGAGAAGCAGCTTATCAATGTGGAAGCTTGGGCCAGGGTATCTCGTCATTATCTCTAAGAATCCATCATCATGCCCTATCCCACCCATTTCAGTCAGAAGTTGGCATGAGGCTGGAATGTGACCTATTGTTTTGGGACTCCGTGGGACTCCCCAGAAATTCATGAGCCCAGAAGACAATCTGGGAGAGTAGGCGAGTATAGTCTGGACTGAATTCTGACTGAAATAATCTGGGCTCAGTTTATTCCTTGATACAAAACAAAAACAATTACATCAGTTAATGAGTCTAGGTCAGTGGTTCTCAAATCTCGGTCCTCAGGACCCCACACAGGTCACGTTTTCCAGATCACCCAGCAATTGCATTCATTAGTCGCTGACATATTTTAAAAGTTCCACAGGTGGAGCTAATTATTTCACTTCTGAGTCTGTGAGGAGACCTGGAAAACATGCACTGTTTGGGGTCCTGAGGACCGAGTTTGAGAACCTGTGATCTAGGTTAATTCAGTAAGGAAGTCTGTGCTAAGTACAGGAGTAGATTAAAACATTACAGGTCAAATTGTTTATGTGATGCTTCTGCTATAGGAAGAACAAAGGTAGTGCCAACATTGCCTCCAGAAGCTGAGCAATCTGCCTATGTTTTTATACTGTATTTCCCAATAAGAAGAAGTAACTGTGTTATGAGCTTCACTTACCAGGTGTACATGTGACATGGCCCAAAGCTACATGTCCCAGAATTGGTTTGACTCTGTTTCCAGATAGTTCTAGAACCTAAGAAGCAGGTGATCCTGGAGACACTCTGCAGCACAGCCAAATAAAGCCATCTGGATTTCTAATTTCTTTAAGTGATTTCCTGTCATGGTTCCTACCTTTAAATATAAACGCACCTGGAAATCTGACAAGCAACAACACACTTGCAAGTCTCACAGATGTTATCTGGAGTCTTGTTCCTCAAATGTCCATAAAAAATAAATAAACTTGTACATCACAAGATAGTTTGTCATCAAATTTTTAGAATATACATAAGGCTTATTTTAATTAGACTTGATGTGTCTTTGAGCATCACTACGAGACACAATCAATGATATAGGGGTCCTGTTTTGTTTTTTTTGGGGGGTAGGATTTTTATTTTCAGGCTCAGATTGAGTACTGTGTACTGACACACGTCAGCTGGGTGTGCGTTAATTAAACAGGTTGTGTCTCCTTAATTTGTGCTAAGTAGTGAGTAAGCTAATTGATACAGTGAAGTCAACTTAATATGGTATGTAGTTCTAGAACAAGTTTATATAGTAACCAAACCTAATTCAATCAAATACTGTTTATGGTTCTCCGTGGTGTATTTTAGGGCAATATATCAGATCTAAACTACAATTATATTTTTCACTGTAATTAGCGACATCTGGCCAATTGGAGACCCTAGTTTCTATACTCCCCCTCCCTCCCCCCCCCCTCCCCCCCAAGCCACTTGTTGTTCCCCAGTGGCAGTGGGAAATACATGTCTTTAACATCTGGCGCACTTATTAGAAGACAATTCTAATGTAGTCCTTTGTTGCACATTAACAATTAATAGAAAACTTAAGACACACTGTATGTCCTCTAATTTATTTTTTCTTTCCTTTAAAAAGGAGGCAAGCTGAATGTGCAAAGACAGCGAGGATCCAGATGGCGTTGCCAGCAGGCAAACCATCAACCCCTGCTGCCAATAATCTGTATGAAGAGCTGGGTGACAGCACTATGTAAGTACTGAATATAAATTGTTTCCTGAAGAAATGTTTGAATCATTGCAATAGTGGGAGCTGTTGCGTATCTGTTATAACAAAAGCAGTTTGAAATGTATCTGGATGCTGCGATCTGCAACGCAGTATGCTACTGTGCTCAGATGTGTCGATGAAATATGTATGTAACCAAGCATTTAACACTGCAGCTTATAGTATATTTTATCCACCAAATAACAGATTTGTAGAAATATCTTTAAAAAAATATCCAACATAATTTCTCAGAGGCTGAACTCTATGGAAGGCGAATGATGGATTGGTGTAAGTTTTCCCAGTGTAAAGGTTTCATACAAGCTGTATAGCTTAGTGCATACAAATAGTGTTTTTTGAATGAAGATGTATTGCTTTAATCCAAAAATGTATCGAGTCATTGCGTGATCATGCTTTGTTTTCTTATAATGTGGAACCACATATTTTCCAGTAAATTTAAAGCAATTTAAGAATAAAAAAGGGTAAATTAATCAATGGCTTTGACATATTTCCCCATTGCCTGAGAACATTATCAGACAGATTGGTACAGTATGGGGCATATTCAATTAGCCGCAGTGCTTACCATGGGCAGATAGCCTCGAGTTTTAATGCCCGGAGCTATTCAATTATAAGCCCATTGCTAAGGCGCATTAACCCATAGATTTCGGGTTAAAGTTCTCACAGCAACCGCGGTAAGGGCAGAAGGCCCTGCTTACTGAAAATGGTGCCAACAGAAATCCGCAGTAAGTGCAGGCTGCAATTGAATAGCCCCGAGGACTGATACCAGCCTGCAGTAAGTGCCACTTCTAATTGAATATGTCCCTATGGGGGCGATATATCAAACCTTGGAGAGAGAGAATGCAGAGAGAGAGAAAATACCACGAAAAATCCTTCCGTCATTTTTCTAGCTCAGCCTGTAAAATGGATACATCTCCCCCTATATGTTTTATACATTAAATATATATTGTTTGATATGTGTAGTGTATATTTGGTTGCACAATTCTTTAAACAGAAGAATTGCAATAGGACATAACTATTTTTAGTGTGGTCATCCACCGCAACAGACATCAATAATGTGTAAAGCAAAAGTGCTTTTGAGAAATGTGACTAATGCAATCATAACTTAAGCTGGGTACACATGTAAAGATTTTCTGTCCAACCATCCAACTAGTTGATTGGTTGGAATGAAAATCTGGTAATGTATGAGAGTAACTGGAGATCAGCAATTTGCTCCTAAATGTCAGAAAACAGATGAAAATGGTCGTCAGACAACTTTGTTAAATGTTTTACCTAAACAATTTGTTCAAACAACAGTTTTTGTCTATTTTCCGGCGTTTGGGAGCAAATTGCTGATTGTCATTTGCTTTCCTACTTTACTAGATTTTCATTCCAACCAATCAACTAGTTGGATGGTTGGACAGAAAATCTTTTCTTGTGTACCCAGCTTTAGCCAAGCAAAAACCTATTTGTGGTTTGTGTAGTGACGAGTATGTATTTAAAAAAAGGGTTTGGAAGTGTTTTTGCTAATTATTTTCTTGTTTATTATTATTTTCTGACTGGTGAAGGTAATACAATATATTTATCCTATTAAAGTAAAAAAAAAAGTTTATTATCTAACAACAAAGCTTTCTTAGCATCAGGCCAAGTCCTCTATGGCGAAGGTTCAGAAAATGATCAGGTATCTGCACCATGAGAGTACTACCCCAAAGCTGACTAGCCCTGGGCCCCTCTCCCGATACCCCCGGCCACTAACTACCCAAGTTAAAATGACTAAATATAATGCAACCTCCACCATAGCCTCTGTAGAACTACAGGCACCAGCATATTCATGAACACATATAGGGGTAGATGTACTAAGCCTTGGAGAGAGATAAAGTGGAAAAAGATAACGTACAAACCAATCAGCTCCTGTGTGCACTATAAATGTCCTCCATCAGTGGTGTCTCTCCAGTGGGTGACACCCGGTGCGGACAGCACAGCGTAGTGCGTGTGGTGGTAAAAAATGGGCGCGGTCTCGCGCTAATGGGTCTTGGTCTCGTGGGTAGGGGGCTTGGCTACGCAGCTCGAACCCCCATTTTAGAGTCTCCAGGGGATCCCAGAGGTGCGGGCTGCCCATGGGGACCAGTGTACTTGCAGTGCCGGCTCCGTCACTGTGTCAGGAGCCGAGTGCCCCACATACTGCTACAGTGCAGCACCCGGCTCCTGAAACTGAGAGGGAGTCAGCACTTTGGTGTCTGTCCCTGGCGAGTGACACCCGGGTGCGGCCCGCACCCCCCTTGTAACGCCACTGCCCTCCATAACAAATAAATGTGTTCTTCTGTATTCTTAATATTCATTTTGAACACATTATACTGTATAAAAACAAACAGATTTCTAATTGTTACAGAAATGTTATGTTTATAATATTGTTGCCCCTGTAAAAGTAATGCTGCCTCATTATATCAATACTAATGTTGCCCATATAATGCTAACAACTATGTTGCCCCCATATGTGGTTTAAGGGTCTATTTAATAAGCAGTGTTAGGAGACAGAGTGAAAAGTGATAAGAAAGTGATAAGGTGCCAGCCAATCAGCTCCCAACTGTTATTTTTCAAACACAGCATATGAGATGACAGTAGGGAGCTGATTGGCTGGCACCTTATCACTTATCACTTTTCACTCTGTCTCCTAACACTGCTTATTAAATAGACCCCTTAATGTTTACAAGCTGCCATATATGGTTTTGCAGTTTGTGTTTTACACTTTAAACCACAGGTTAGTAAATCCGGCACTTTGGATCTGAAACCTGCATCTGATGTGTTTGCAAATCACATTGCAAAACCGCAGCTAAGCAATCCTCCAGTCTCCCATAGGCTGCTATTCATTTATTATAGAATAAGTGAAAAAGAGAAGATTGCTTTAATGTGCAGTCTACTAATCCCCAAGGGTTGATCATCATTGTTGTGAACAGTAACTATAATGGGATAGCTATAGAGCAATGACATGGCATCATGTACCCTGGAGAAGCCGTAAATTCACATCATGCCAACTTTACTGCTTATTAGAATTTGTTTTAATAGGGGTCAGTAGTATTTTAGGCCAAAAAACTTTCTTTAATTGAATTGTTTCAGACTGTCCGGTCATTAAATAGATATGTCGCACACAGTGTTCTATACAATAACTATACTTCTATGAAATTGATTTGAATAAATGTTGAAAGCTTGACCATGCATGCAGAAATTCAGATTGCTATTCTTCTATACAGATTCTCTCACTGCGGTACTGGGCATCTGGGAAATCAAACAAAACTTCTATACATTGCATTTAAAACAAGTCCACAGGCTCCCTTTCAAATCAAGCTCAGTTTTACAGAAGATAAGAACAAAAATACTTTTTTTTTTCTCTCGCTCTGGTTATGTGAACTTTTCTGGCAGATCTAATGATGTGTAATGAGTGACAGCAAGCTCTTTTTCATCTCGTATTTGAAGTAAACCATTTCGGAGCTGAACCCCTGGAAATGAAAGAGACCTCAAAATATAACTATTTAAACGTAACGTTTGAAATTTCTCTGAAGTCTCTATAGGAATCTTGACCACTTATTTGGAAGCTCATGATTACTGCTGGGATTGGTGAGGTGACATATAAGTGGAAGAGAGGGGACAGGAAGCTAATTGTCCATCATTTCCCTATCAGAGGTTTAACACAGGTTAGGTTCTGTGCCCCTTTCTAGAAAAAAACAAAACATCCAAACACAATCTAATTGTCCCTGTCAGATGAATTACCTGCCGACAGCAGCATGAAAGAAAAATGCCTGTTCAGTACACAAGCAGATGGCATAAAAATTGTGGGTACTTGAGGACTTATTGTCCTTAAAGGCTCAAGAAGGAAAACATTTAGTTTAATATACAAGTTGTGCCAACAATAGTGCCAGCTATCAGGCTGGAAAAGCCTAGGTACATGATAAAAAGTATACTCTGAACATAAATAGGGAAAATATCCTAAAAATTCATTCTGAGAACTTCTGGAATGTTCAGATAAAATTAGCGCCTGATCAACCAATGGGCTTATCAGTCTGCAGCCTAGGGCATCAGTGATTGGGGGTGATAGGCGAGCGCCAGACCAGAGTGTTGGTCCCTGCTGCATCAGGTTCCCACCCTTAACCCTCTTGGGATACAAACCGAGCATTGCACAGGTGAGCTTCCCACCACAATTTTGTATTAGCCTAGGGCGATCTGAGCCCTTATCAGGCCCTGGATAAAATAGTAAGGTTGCATGGATACCACTGCTATCAGTGAATCGATGTAGAAGCATACCTGGAAAAATGTAACTTTAACCACTGATTATATTGACTATGGAGTACATTGGAAGCCCATTTATTTGGTCTAAACCTTATATTAAGAAGTGCACAAGTTACCTGTCTTTTCTCTGATCAATTCCTTTCTTAGAACTTTTCCATTCTTGTGTTTCTTGCAAGTCATCTTTTCTTTTGCATTGCTTTATTTCCTTTTTATTTTCTTTCTTGTCCATTACTGCATGCACAGGTTTCAGTAAGTAAACTGCTGTAAAATAGATATTAATTGTAGTAATTAGATGGTGTACATGTCTTATTTTGTGCTTCATGTTTGCAGCCTTGAACAATACATGTCATATAAATCATAATAATCACATTATAGTGCCCAGTTGTATTTTTCTCATCACAATAACTTTGAATGTTCAGTGTTATGAAGCTGATAATTAACTGCTGTTGTTCCCATTAGAATACAAAAGAAAAATATTTTTCTAAGCAATTAAAAAGTTACTGTACACTGTGGACACTGAGTAGATGACAGTACGGATGATTTTTTAATGAGCTTACTACTAGATTGATTCAATTTTCATTGTCATTGATGTCAAGCAAAACCAGCCTTTCTATTAACTTGTGCAGAGTAGACGCAAATACAGTACAGTGACTGGCAGAAGAGAGAATAATAGTACAGTAACACAGATTTGTAAATGTCTGTGCCCTATTCATCTGCCAGAGTTTCAGCATACATCTGAGCTACTGGCTACATTTTTATAATATTTAAGTAATAACTGATCAATATAGAAGATAAACAAATTACATACAAAGTTCTGCCTATGTAACAATGCCACCTAGATTTAAGCAGCCTTTCTATAAATCTAGACCTGCACCATACTGTAGTGCCTGGGATCGTTAACAGAAATTATAAGGTGTCATTTATTCGTGGACTTTCAGATAGGAGGGGAACTGTGCATCCAACATTTTTGCACAAAATTGCCTGTTAGACCTTTTTAATTGTAGTTTTGTCTAACATGACCCAGCATCTTCTACTGAATGTCATTATTGTCAGTGTTATTATCAACAAGAATACTCTATTACATTGCTTAACAAACATTGTTTCAATCAAAGCCAATAAACACCTGGAAAGCACAAAATAAGACACTTGTGATATTATAGTAAAGGAAATATGCATTTGTTATATGGTACAAAAAGTAGTCTCTGCTTTATAGCTTGTACTGTGTAGTGTAGACACAATCACGCTGCTTACAACTATATCTTGATAAAAAAGGTCACTATCAAAATTAGTATTTTTACACAGCTATATCTAAAGCTATCATCAAGGCTCAGCTTTGTTTCCTCCCATGGAGTGGAGTAGCGTCACCGAGTACACACAGTAGAAGCACTGTCAGGATATTGACCTGTGTTGGTAAAACAAGAGAGGAGCATACTGAAAAGTATTTGTAAGCGATATGTAGGTATTGACCCCTTTTTAAAATGTGCTATTGTACAATATAATACTAAAATTAAATAAGTAATATATTATATATTTAAAATAGTAATTAAGAATTAGTAATCACCATTAATTATTAATAATTGGTAAAAGAAATATATTATTAATAACGATAATTAATTAATAATGATAATATAATATTGTATAGAAAGAAGCAGAAGTCATTATAATGAATAAACTAAAATAAGCTATAAAAGAATATTGATTTAAGACCATACTGTTATCAGGACTTTCAATTTTCTGTCTTGAAATGTACCTGCAGTCATACAAATTAAGATGTGTCAAGGATCCCATTAACCCTTATTGAGAGTGTCTGGTTTCCTTGTTTTTTTCTAGCTGAGTTTGGCAAGGACAGGCTATTAGATCATTTAGTTATACTATCATTTTCATTCATTAAAATGCAAACAGGATGTTCTAAACTAACATGTGATGTGTGATTGGAAATTTAATCCACTGCGCACAGCTACATACTGGGGCTGTTTCACAAATACTACGCCAAGTTATGTACTATACCTTGTACTATGTTGAAGTCCAGAACAACAAACAGCCGCACATACAGACATGATTCTGGCACTGTGCTTACAGATGAGGATGACGTTTGATTGATGCCTAATGGCTAATGCATATTTTGCTATTAAAACAAATAGATAAAAACATTGCATTTGCATATCTGTTATAAACCATGAGCATATGCTACTGGTGCTAGCTGCAAACATCTTGCAATAATTGCAATTGAACATTTATTAGTGAATGCACTTTACACCTCCGCAAAGTGGTGACAATTCCTGCCAACAGCTCCAGTGTCTAACTGACATTACTCCTATCCTTGCATATTTATGTGATATTTCTCTTATTTAGTGTTGTAGTAAATGTGCCTCATTTTAAAAGTAGTTACTATTGCCACACTTTTATTTATTAAAAAATATACACATCCTGAATGTAGCTTATATTTGAAAACAGACCATATTCTTAATAAAATACAAAACAATCTGACTCTAGTAAACTTTTCAAAGATGTTTCAATATGCATTAAATAAAATTGTACTCTAAGCATCTGCAATTACTAAATCTATAAAACTTTTGTTAGTCTTGTAATATGTAACCATAAGCACATCACATATAAATGTCCTGCTTACAGCCGAGACAGTTACTGATTCACTGACTCTACAATGAATCAATAATGCATTCCAATGTTACCAAGTATTCTGACCTGGCAATCATACCCTGTGCCATCATTCTTTTATGGACTCTAATGATTTAACTCATTAATTTAAAAGAAACTTGTGACATTACTGCATCGCCTGATGTAGAACCTGAATTCTAATTACTGCATACTCTAAAAAGTATTTAATTGGGTTTTTTACATCATGGAATCAAACTGAATTTATTTGGGTCTTCTTGCAACTAATTTACCAAAAATGTAAAACATTTTTCTAATGAATAAAAATTAAATAACGACTGATTACATAACTATTCCTTAATTTAACACAAGGTATAAGCACCGTTATTTGTACTTAGAGCTGTGAATCCATGTGGATAAGTCTTTACCCAGTTTGCACATATATGAAAACATTGCACTTATTGCTAATTCTTCTTTTTGCTATTTTGCTTGAGTTCCTTCAGGTGGTTTGAGGACTGCTGGTGAACAGGAGCTAACACATCATTCCTCAGATTCTCAATTAAGGTCTGGGGTTTGACTAAACCAATCCAGCACTTTTATATTTTGTATTGAAGACACTCCTGAATGGATTTTATGTATGGTGTATGGGATGCAAAAAAAAAATAATCTTCTTCTAAGTCCAATGTGTCAGGTAGACTACAGCACATTTTTCTCCAAGATCTGTCTATAGCTTTCTCCATCCATTTTATCTTCTAATTTGACCATTAGCTGAAGGAGATAAGCATCCCCATAGCATTATGCTCCTGCCTACATTTACAGCAGACAGATAGTATTCTTGGGATAATGTGTGATGTTAGGGCCAAGCATAGCGCCTAGTGATCATCAGAACATGGATTCTTCCTCTACTTGTTTTTTCCACATGCTTTCTGTCAATCTATAGGGAAGATTTACAGCTATATTTATAAAGCAGCAGCTTTTGTAATTCACTGCTTCTCAGCAAGTTGGAGCTGTAAATTTAAAGTGGCACTTGTATTCAGTGTAAAGCACACCGGACTTTACACTGGATGTGAGTGCAGATTCATAAACATAGCCCTTCGTGTGATTTTTTTTTTTACCACTCTCCTATAAACAACAGATTTGTAAAGTGCCCAGGGGTATTATTGCTTAGTGGGCAGTTTTTCCCATCTCTGCCATGAAAGAATGTAACACTTTTAGAGTTGCCATATTCGCAACATTCATGTTTTTTAAGTATATTTTTATTTGAAGTATGTCTTAATGGAGTACATCATACAGCAACAATAATCAATAATAATAATAAGGGAAATGGAATCACTTTCAAACTCATCATCCATTCTTTTTTATGGACTTGATAGTGCTCCAATATTCTTTTATCCTTCCCCTAACTAGTGCTCAAGTTTGCCTTAAATGTTCTTTACTTTGATGATAAAACTGCTGTTTGGAAAAGCACTAACCAATTGTGGGTCCTCTCACAGATAGGTTTGTTTATTTTTTAAATCAGTGGAAATGTACTAATTGTACACAAGTAGATCAATCAATTACTGATATGATCCATGAAGACAACTGATTGCTTCTAGGTTGAATTAGGTATATATTCACTAATATGGTGAATATATAAGTAATCAGTTATTGTCAGTGGGTGTTTTTCACTCAAAATTAATTTTATTAATTATTCATGAATAAATCAATTTGTTTCCATGATGAACCTAAATGAAATGTGTAAAATTCCAAAGTTGGTGAAAACGTTGCACAACCATGGTATATTGATAAAGGAGTATACAGTTTGCCCATACCTCCAACATGACCCATTCCAGGAGGGACAAAATGCTTTGATCCTGTACTTCCCTATTAATTTATGGTTGCTGTCACCTGTGTTGAACTAGTAATTGATTAGAAAGGTGTTTCAACACAGGTGATGGCAATCATAAATGAAGAGGGAAGTCCAGGAACACAGCATTTTTCCCTCGAAGAATGGGCCATGTTGGGAGGTATGATTTTCCTCCCCTGCATATTTATATTTGTTGACGGCTACATACACCTGAATGGGAGCTGATACATTGGTGTTAACCATACAGCACATCACTAAATACAAGACATTAAATATTTCAGTGACAAGGGTTCATCATAAAGAACTCAAGTTGTTAGTGCAGAAGATATTTTCCTACACCATGGATTTAATAAAGGAACATATCTTTCATTATGCTAACAAAAGTCATCCATTCACTAATATATGTATATGATTTTTAACTCTATTTGGATTGCAAATTACTGCCTGGCACTAGTTTCTAGAGGCTTTTTTTCAAGAACCCCGGCTCCATCTTTGTCTGTGGTTTATTAGATAGTAGTATTAGATAGATCTAGATATATTAGATGTATTTTTCCTGTCCACCCCTTTGCCTTACTTTTGGTTATCTTCTTTTCTTTCAAAGTATTTTTCTTCTCTACCATTTTCAACAAAGCAGGGGAAAAAAATCAGTTTTACAAGAAGGCGACCGGCAAAGGCTTATAAGCAATCTGGCAGCTCGTGCTATTGAGGCTCACAAACAGTCTAGTATCAGTGGATGCATAAACAACAATCTTCCAAAGTCTTCAAGTAACATTACCTTTCTTTCTGATGCAAACCCATTGACCACTCAAAATCCTCTGTACATGGAAGGTGTAGGCCAAAGATCTACTAGTCAAGGGTTCCCCTGGAAAAGTAAATTCATGTTAGATAAGTCTTCACCTAGAAGAAGAAGAGCACTAAAAGACGCAGTCATAAAATTTAACTCTGAGGGCTTGCATCGTGCTTGGACACTCCCCACACGTTTTGGCAAGAGGAGTATCTATGATATTCTTGACAGTCCTGTTATTATGGATCCAATTCAGTGTCAACAAATGCATACACAATCACAGTGTGAGACAATAGAGGATATTCAGCACATTGAATGTGCCAGGTCATTGCTGGAGACAGCAGCAAACAGCAAATTAAGTGTGAAAGAACAGGCAAGGCAATTTGAACAAAATGCATGGCAGGAAATAAAGCCATGTAAACCTTGGGACATTAGAGAAGTACAATCAACAGGTCTTAATGATGGTAACATAGAGAGAACCACAAATGCTATGTCTGATCTTTCATGTAACAATTCTCCTTCTCAGTCATCAACACAAGAGTTATATATGGTTCCTGGACCTTCAACATCTACATTTCCTTCTATTCTTATCACTCCATCAGATTTATCTGACGAAATATCTCCTCCACCAACACGAAAACCAACTCCACCTCTAGTCAGAAAACATGTAGCAGCTGACCAGTCATTTCAAAGTGGTGAAAATGAACAGATAATTGCAGACCTTATTCCTGATCCACCAAATGTCCCTCCACCATCTCTACCACATTCAAAGTCTCCATCGCCACCTTTCACACCAAAACTTTTATCACCTCATCATACATTTTTAACAAGCCCATCTTGTACTACTCCACCACCTCCACCACTTCCTGCTCCATCTCTTCCACCTTCTTTTTCCCCAATATTGCCCGCCCCACCTCCTCCACCCCTTCCAAAGACACTTCTGACTCAAAGCCAATCCCAGCTCTCTTTATCTTCATTAGCCAATGTTTCATTGTCCAATGCCAAGGAAAAGCTTTTACCGTTCAAAATGCCACAACCAGTAGCCTCCAACTCAGATATCGGCACACGCAGAGAGTTGAAGGGAATTCTCAAAAATATACATAACTTGGCAGATATTGAAAAATCTGTAGCCAACATGTATAGTCAAATTGACAAAAGCAATGCATTATCAAAGCAAGCAACCAAACCAAGATCTCCTGTAATGGCAGATATTCAAGCTGCAGACAATCTAGCTACGCATGAAAGTCTTAATGGAAACTTGAGTTGCGTTGTTGGAGAGTTAGAAAAAAGATTTCCTTCTCAATCAACAGCACTGTAAAGATAGACCCTGTTGTACTCAGGACTTTATTTGAAGTTAAGAAAGGTTGAGCTGGAGTACAGCAACCCCTACTGTATGGTAGTCAGACTGGCATATCTATGTTCTACAAAACATGCACTCAATTGCAGACCTTTCACAGGATGAAACATGCAGAGTGCATGAATGGCGAAAATAATGTGTGTTTAACAGGCCTGAAAGTCACTTTTATTTAACTTCCTGTAACCCTACTGTGATATTTGATTTTGACATTATTATGCAATGCTCTTTTTCTAAGCTGATAACAATGTTAAATAAATATTTAATCTCTCCTACATTCTTCAGTCTATTTTCAATTGAAGATAATTTAAAGAAAATAGAACTCTGATTAATTCATACTGAACAATACCCATAACATTCTAAAAATGAAGAGAATAAAGCAGACAGACAGTCATGTAGTTAGATTAGATAACCTATTAAAATACCATGATAGTCACTGTACTCAGAATACAATCAATAGTACTATCCTATATTCTAAGTAGGTAGTGCTACATTCACCACTTTTGTCATGTAAAAAGTCAGTTACCACATTAAACCTGGATAATAGGGTAGGTGTCAGAGATGAGTTAACTGTCCAAAAATCGTTCTGCAAACTATGCTCCTTATCCCATGCATTTCTCTTGCAGAATTTGGCCTGAAG
Organism: Taudactylus pleione; assembly: GCA_031769625.1. Taxonomy (NCBI): domain Eukaryota; kingdom Metazoa; phylum Chordata; class Amphibia; order Anura; family Myobatrachidae; genus Taudactylus; species Taudactylus pleione. The sequence goes on along the minus strand of JAUIMM010000916.1, from coordinate 2,361,457 downwards.
TGTCCAATCCCACCCAATCACAGAGCAGAGTGAATTCATGCACAGCTCCTTGTAAACATACATATGGCAGAATGTACTATTTATATAGAATAGAGGGCCTGATTCAGAATTTTATGCTAATGCAATCGCAACTGCGATCTCTCACAAACCGCAAAGCTTACCCGAGGATAGGGACGCCCACTGCTGCTTTCTCACATCTATCTGATAATGTGCAACATAATAAACACTGGGAATATCGACGCAGACAGGACATCCCCGCAGCTTCTGAGCGAAGTCTGACCAGTCTCAAACATTGCGTCTCTCCTAACATGCTAAGAGCTCTCATGCTGCTAAGGAGATCGCAATGGCTAATTTATGCACGTACATGAAATGGAGTTTAAACAGTCAGACACGCCTGCGCATCCTTAGCCACCCCCCTGTTACCTCCCCCAAATGCTGACTACCTGTCACTCACTTTGCCAGTGAATCCTCTCTGTGAGCGTAATATCAAACCAATCGCTGTGTGTGCGCATTAACGCTTTCACTGGTTAAAAATAGCTTGATCTGCTTAAATATCAGCATTGTGGAAATCTCTGAATCAGGACAAGAGTGCAGAAGTGAAACTGTACTTGTATTCCCAGGACCCTACACCTCTGCGAAGATTTTCCGCAACTTTTCTCATTTATACTTCTTTTACACCAAAGTTCCGGGTCTGACCCAGGGGTTGGAACAGGGTTCCAATCCGGATCAGACGCGGAACTTAACCCTTTCATTCTGCGGCACCGGCCCAGGATATTCCTGAGTCGGCGCTGTTCACACCAGAGTCGGGTCTGCAGTGACCCGGCTCTTCCGGAGTTGCAGTGGATGCTTGGAGATGATGTCATCTCCAAGCGCCACTGAAGCCGGCCAAATGGGCTGCATGCGGCACGATCCGGGTCATCTTGACCCAGATCACGCCGTTTACACTGCTGGGTTTCACTGGTTGTTCCAGTGTTAAACCCTACAAGTTACCTGGGCTGGATTACCGGGTCACTCGACCCAGGAATCCAACCCTGTCCCCTTTTACACCCATAAGCAACCCAGGTTAACCCTGCAATAACCTGGGGTTTAGCTCCATTGTAAAAGGGGTATTAGTATAATTATGTACACACATACAGATCAATTAACAGAATACATGGGACAGTGGGCTTTCTGCCATATTATATACTGCTACTGACATCACCACTCTCCTCATAGTGACTGCAGAAGATGGCCATCTATGACTATGTCTGTGTAAATGACATTATTCACGTAAAACAAGTTACTTCATTATAATTATAAAAAGTTATTATTAAAAGCAAAAATTTTATTTTCAATATTTAAACGAGCACTTGTTGTTTATCCTTTTAAAAATAAAATGGGACTATTCTTTCCTGCAATAATACAAATATAAATTAAGTAATGTGAAGGGCCACAATGTGCTATAATATAGAAGTAATACTAATTTATTAAGTACTATCAGATGGAGTCGTTAATACACATTCAGCCAACCAGGAGCAACTAGATACACTAGATAGTGCTGCTGATAGTCACCATTATCATTGTATATAGTTACAGCAGTGCTTCAATACCCACAAGAGATCCTATTACAAACAAACCCTTCCTGCTCTCAATTTATGTGCAGGTGCCAGCAGGGGCGCCGAGAGGGGGGGGGAGCGGGTACAGATTACCCGGGCCCGGGCTTCCTGAGGGGCCCGGCGGGGGCCCGGGTCCGGCGCCGCTCTCCCTCCCTCACAGTAGCCCAGCACACAGCGTGCGCTGAGCTGCAGTGGAGACTGCTCGTGGTTGCTGAGCAGCAGCCACAGGAGTCTCCTATGCCTGTGGGGGAGGGAGCGATCACACTGATCGCGCCCCCCTGGCTTTGAGCAGGGCTGAGGGGGCACAGAGCGCCCCCCTCCCCAGCGCGCAGCATATCTTTTTTTTCCCGGGAAGGGGGCGTGGCCACGCCTCCAGCGATTAGGCCACGCCCCCTATTACCCGGGCCCGCCGCTGCTCTCAGCGGGCCTGGGTGCCAGCTAACAATGGGGTCAATCCAATTAATTTACCCAATGCGAGTTGCTGTTTTCTCTTCGAATTCGTACAGCAAACTAATTTTGCAATCCAATTAGCAACTCGCACTGAACCAGTCACAGTGAATTCAAATTTTTTATTTCGTACCTCCCTGAGGTTGAGAGATGACAAGCAAAATGTTTATTTTAAGGTTAAAATGTCGGGACACCGTGCTGAACCCCTTGGACCCCCCCCAAATAATAAGGCAATTGGAAGTTTCTAATTAACTTAATTAGTCCAATAATTCCATGTAATTTTTGGAGGTTGCTTTTTATCATTTGTTTTTGCATTTTTAAAAAAAGCACTAATCAGCCGTTTCACACCATTTAAAAACCTTCAGTACTTTCCTAATGCCCACAAACAGCCTTTTATATGGTCCTGCTAACAAAATTATCAATTTTGGGGGGTCCAAGATGGTCTCCCCACTTTTTCATGCACTTCTCTCACATCATATTTGGCTATCAATTTGCAAACCTCCACTGCGAGTACAGCAAATAGGCATTTTGACATGGATAATTCTCAGGTGCATGCTTTCGTGCAAAGTCATTGAGTTTCATGAAACAAACTCGTTACTCGCAATTCGCACCTAATTGGATTGACCCCAATGTATCTTTCAAGATACAAAAATTGGCATCTGTTCAACTTTAATGAGCCCATTTATTTTTAGCTATCTGTTTTTCAAACGTTTTATACTTCACTGCATACCTTGTTTTTCCATTACGAATTTTCAGTCCCTTCCAGTTTTAGCGATCTAAATTCTCCCTTAATTTTTGCAGCACTACCAATACATTGTTAAATAACCATTGGTTGTTGTTTTTTTAAGGGATATATTTACTACAGTGAGAGTTTTTAGAAGTGGAGATGTTGCCCGTAGCAGGGCCAAAACTAGGATTTCTGTCACCCAGGGCAAGGCAGTAATTTTGTGCCCCCTCCCTTCCCATACCTGAATTTTCTCCTTTCTCCTCCATAAGGCAGTGCACTAGTCGGACGTCCCTTGTATAGTGACTTATGGTGTGTGACTGTACTGTATAGTGACTTATGGTGTGTGACTGTACTGTATAGTGACTTATGGTGTGTGACTGTACTGTATAGTGACTTATGGTGTGTGACTTTACTGCATAGGGACTTATGGTGTGTGACTTTACTGTATTGTGTCTTATGGTTGTGACTATAGTGTCTTAATTATTGTGTGCAACAGGACTCCTAGTGGTATAGTAGTCTCCATCCAGCAGGCCCAGCAGGATGGATATGAGAGAGAGTGTCTGTCACTGTTACCCCCGGGCAGGCTTTCTCTACACTGTACTGCCAGGCTGGCAAGGAGGAACAGTTCTCTCCTCGGGTCACTGCACATAACAGGAGCTGCTCTGAAATCCAGGGGCTCTGCCTTCATCACCCGGGTAGTCTGCAATAAGGGACTTGTTCCTGCTGTAGGTCTGATGCTCCACCTAACACACATCTAGTCTCCCAGCTGGAGAAGCAGCAACGCAGCCTCAGTGACCTGGAGAGAGCATCAGGAGTGTCCTCACCCCAAATGCTGCTGAGCAGCCTGAAATATGCCAGGGGGCTCCAAATCAGATCTGTATACAGGTTGTATGTCCAGGCTAGTACCACCAGTGTACCCCCTGTGGGACGTGCCCTTTACATTCAGCGCCGTCAACAAGTTGCAGCTGACAGCTTATTACGGAGGCCTCTCCCTCCATACACCACAGGAGGTATTCTGCTGCTATCTGTGAGGGAGGGAGGAATACAAAACTCATCTCAGCCCTTCAGCACCCTCTCAAATCCAGTGCCCTGTGCATGTCCACCTCTAGCTCCCTTAGTTGCGGCCCTGCCCATAGCAACCAATCAGTTTCTAACTATTATCTTCTAGTAGGTGCTAGTTAAATGTGAAGCAGAATCTGATTGGTTGCTATTGGCAACATCTCCTTTTCTAAAAACTCTCACTTTAGTAAATATACCCGTAGAACATTCTTAGACATTTTCTTGCAATGCAGAAGATATTTCCAACAGTATTTAGAATATTTTAAAAGAGTTTCCATTTGGTTTTCATTCTTTTATACATTCTATTTTATAATATTACAAGGGTCACTGAAATTAGCACAATTTTAGAACATTGAATGAAAAGCAAAGTACAGATGAACTCATCACTGAGCAATCTGTTAGAGATTCCATGCTGTATTAAAACAGAAGCGGTTATATTCCTTGACATGCATAGTACATTTATTATTGACTTATTTATATATCACACATATTATGCATCACTTAACAAAGAATATTTAGTCACATTCAAATCAATCCCTGCCCAATGAGGCTTATTATCTATATTCCCTAACAAATGTACATATGAGGGTTAATGTTTGTCAAAAGCCAATTAACCTACCAGTAAGTTTTGGATTGTGGGAGGAAACCAAATTACCCAGAGGAAACCCACACAAACCTGAGCAGAACGTACAAACTCCACACAGATAGTGCCTTGGTTGCAATCAAATCCATAATCTTTGTGCTGCGAGACAGCAATGCTACTCGCTGTGTTGCACACAGTACATAATATACAGAATGCGTTAAATTGCATCAGTTCTCTTGCAAAGCAAGATCAGACTATTGCATAATAACTGTGTGTTTGTTACATACAGTCACACACATCTTACTATTTTACAATAAAAAAATGATTTGTTAGATATAACCCTTACTTAGTAATTAACTATTAGTGTTCAATTAATGAGGCCCACACATCTGTGATGGATTGCCCAATTCCCCGCTCTGCCGACACCAGGATCGGGGAAATTGAACTTGTTGGAAAACCTTGATTCACCGATCCCGACCTAAAACTGATTAGGGGATTTTTAACATGCTGCTTTTCCCTGACTTGCTGCCGGATCACCGATCATCGATGGCCAGCGATGGGCGAATTGGATTGTGAATCATTTGATCAGCAGAAAGGGGAATCGTGGCCGTAGATGTATGACCCACATTAGTCTCACAACGAACTTCAATCCCTCTAGGAGCTGATCAATCTTTGCCAATTTAAAATAAAGATTTTGGAGCTGCCTTTTCAAACATGTTAATGATGTTCCAGCCAAATTCTAGTATGTAGTTATCTGTAATCTCTAATTGCAGCCTCACGCATACATTAGATACAATAACTGTTCTATTAGTCAGCAGAGCTACATTTCTAGTGGATTTTTCTACCAGTCTGGAATGATAGTTGTTTTTTAAAATAGAGCTTCCTTATCCCAAACCATTAATCTCACCATCTGTAATAATTGGATTCCAGTACAATAATTTATGCTATATGGATAGGAACAAACACCACCAGTACATTACGTGTGTTCTTTATCTCCGTGTGTACCCACCCAAAATTACAATGTAAATAAGTGAAATAAATAATACTAAGTTCACATTGTAATAATCTTTTAAATAAGAGACAATAAGATGATACAATAATGTCATTATACAAGCAAAAAAGACATCATTGGGTCTGATTTGGAGTTAGGAGCAAGAGCAGACAATACTATATTTACTCTGCATGCCAACCTGGTTTTTCTCTTTATTTATATTCCTTCTTTTGATCCTGCCTAAATGATAAGCATTCCATGTAGTTCTCTCCCCAACCCCACCCTTTATTTAAAAAAAAATTGCATTCCTGTTATGACTTATTCCATCCTATAATTTTTATAGACTGCAAATTTTTCCAGTAAATAATATTGCCCTAGTTTTCAAAGGGAGCTCAATGTTCAACTACTATACAATGCCTGTAATTACATTGTGTGTGTCCTGCATGAACAGACTCCTGAAAGAATACGAGATCTTGCTCCGCAAGTGGTTTGTATATTCAAATATTCATAATATAATGGAACTTATGCAACAGGAGAGCCAGTATTAGAGCTAGTATAAGTAGATACTTAAGGAGATGAAACAGCCACACATAATGAATGCAGAACCTCCTATAGAAAACATAAAAATGTGTGTAAAACTGCTGATATCTTCAACCCCCCCTCAAATATCGCCTCTCATCCCATCAACCTTCCTTCATGCCACAGTGTAAAGACCCCTGTTCACATGAGTGCTCCCAGTTTACATTATTCTACACTGTAGTCCCTTATCTCACATTATGCCACACTGTAGTGCCCCCAGCTCACAAGTGCTCTCAGGTGACATAATGCCACACATTGCTGCCACTCACACCACTTCACTGCTACTGACCTTGGAGCTTGTCTGGTCTCCTGCGCCTCTGGCAGGCTCACTCTTCACTGACTTGCTCTTGGGCCTTGGTATACTCCCCTCTACCAACCCGTAACTCCTCTTCACTCAGTCTCCCCTCCTTCTGGGCACTCATTCTTCCCCCTGCGTGCTGGCAGTAGGTGCTGCCAGGAAATGTAGTTTGTTTACAGCCTATTTTAACTGTCAGATGAGATGTAATGATATGACGTTTCATGCAACTGCTACTAACTTAGGAGATAAAAAAGCAAAAGAAAATGATCTTGAGGGCGCTAATCCAATAGGTGACAGTATATTTATCCCAAAATAACTGCAGCTCTCAACTAAGGGTGTTGTGCCCCTTATTATTGCAGTCTAAAAAAGAAAGGTATGTATAGGCCTAAAGGCGTTTCTCCACCTAGTAAAACACCATCAGCGGCTTCCTCAGACTATGTGGCCAATTAATTGTTTATTATGTCAATATATGTATTTTAATTTTATGTGAATAAATAATTTTTGTATCTCAACCAATCTTACAGCGCTCTCTGGTAAGGCTTTAGGCCTATACATACCTTTCTAACTTAGGAGATGCTACCAGAGCTGCGCTAGCCAACAGGACTGGGTCATCCATTCCTCCAGGACAGTCCAATAGCCACTCAGTTTACACGGGCTTCATTATTGCTGTCTTCCAAGGCAGTGTCTGTGCCCTGGGTGACGCCACCAGCAGTACCTTCATTCTGGTTTTTGGCAGGGGAGTGAAGGAGACATAAGGGGGATATATATCAAACCTTGGACAGATATAGTAGAGAGAGATAAAGTACCAACTAATCAGCTCCTGTCATTTTTCAAACACAGCCTGTAAAGTGACAGTTAGGAGTTGAATGGTTGGTACTTTATCTCTCTCCACTTTATCTCTCTCAAAGGTGTACATTTGCTGGAGTCATTGGTACACATTCAGCCAACCAGGAGCAACTAGCTAGTGTGATAGTCACCATCGTCATTGTATATAGTTACAGCAGTGCTTCAATACCCATAAGAGATCAGCCTCCTATTACAAACAAACCCTTCCTGTACTCAATTTATGTGCAGGTGCCAGCTAACATGGGGTCAATCCAATTAATTAATCCAATGCGAGTTGCTGTTTTCTCTTCGAATTCCTGGCTGATGCACAATGTGATGAACAACATATCGTGTGGTTGTTTGACACTTCAATACCCATGAGAGAGTAACTGCATAACTGCATAAGTTAGTAACTGCACACCATATAATCACACCTCTTTGTTAAACACTCCCTTCTCCCTTCTCCCTTATTTCCTACTGGTTAAAATAAGAAGTTGTTAAAGACCAAGTAGCCCAGAAAATAAAAATACAAAAATACAAAAAAGATGCCATTTGAAAGGGGGTTCTGTAGATTGAGGCCATTGTTGTAATTAGGACATTTATGGATTTCAAGCTGCTGTCTTGCATTGGCTTACTCCAACATGTGGTAGCCACAATGAGAGGCAGTGAATGATAAGGTATATAGGACCATTCTACTGCAATGAAAGGATTTAAGGAACCCTGGTATATCGTAGCTCATCATTTATGATCCTGGCACATTATTTACAATGTGAAAACCACTTGAATTTGAAACATTCTTAACAAATGTATTTTAATAATAAAATGTACAGATCAGAAATAATATTAGATCATGTTAACCCTGAATTTAAAATTAGTTTTTGATTCAATAAGCTATTTCCCGGATAAGATCTATTATATCACATAAAATGTGTAATACCTTTGTAGAATAATGATTAAAGCTATGAAATAAACTTACAACCCTGACCACTGGTTCATTTTGTGTGTGTTTTACAAGCATTAACACAATGCATGCAAATGCTGTTAGAAAAAGAAGCCTCTTTATTTAATGATCCCAATACCAATCATGTTTATGCAAGCATTAAGATGTGTTGAGTTTTTTTCAATCCTCTCTTGCTCCATTCACATGCTCTTAAAGCAAATAAAGACATAGACGGAGCCTACAGACGGTATGTAGTCATTGTGTAGACACTGAGGGTGTCAACGCGATAATGTCCAAAGAAAAAAAATCGACATTCACAATGTCAACATGATCATATTTATTTATATACATATATATATATATACATACAGTATGCGTGTGTGTATATATATATATATATATATGCATATATACTGTGTATATATATACACACTGACACCTTCAAGATGGCGCTCACACTGTAACTTTGCTGTACTGTACAGTCTGCTTTATTTCTTAGGATGACAGACAAACAAAACCAAAACAGTCTCATTCTTGCCAAAGCTGACACAGTCCAACTTACTGATTGGGTAGCTGGCCTGGCTAGTCGAAGAGCTCCTTCCTATATAGAGCTGATTAACCCTGGTGCTATAAGCTGCCTTTAAAGTTATTCAGTGTCAAAAGGGTTCAGTTACAAGTATATTGTAAACAGATTTGGTTCATCCATCCACAAGAGTCCAGAGAACCTTCTCTGACTGTGACAATACTAGATTTAAATGAGTGACTTTAAGAGCAAGCTGATTAGATTGGTATAACATGTGTAAAATTATTCTTATTATTCCTAATATTTAATTTGACAGACTTATACAAAAGCCAGGAGGCTATAAAACATGACACAATGCATATTTAAAAGAGAGCTGTTCAGACATTTAAGAATAGCCTAGGCATATTTTCACAATCTCCATTAGAATAATGAATACTGGAATATCAGGCTGCTTCAAAGGTAAAGAATAGAAGCATTTTACACATATTCAACAAAAGAAGGCTCATTCAGAAAATAACAAGCCAAATGGCAAACATAAGCAAAAGGTTCTAAAACAGATCGGTAAGGTCGTTTCAGCAATGCCTACATTTTTATTCGTCTACATGCCGTACTAATATGAATAACAGATCATTAGAAATTGAATGTTATACCTTTCCAGCATGAAACCTAGTACAGGTTGAGTCTCCCATATCCAAAATGCTTGGGACCAGGGGTATTTTGGATAACGGAATATTCCGTATTTTTGAATAATTGCATACCATAATGAGATATCTTGCGAATAGGACCCAAATATACATAGAGAATGCATTTATGTGTTCTATACACCTTATACACACAGCCTGCAGGTCATTTTATATAATATATTCAATAATTTTGTGGCTCAAACAAAGTTTGCGTCCATAAATGAAATTCATTTATGTTTCATATACACCTTATACCAGTGGTGTAACTAGGGTATTTGGAGCCCAGGGCAAATTTGAAAAGGGAGCCCCCCACCCCGATGTGCGCGCGAAAGGCGCGCGCGGGGAAAAAATGGGCGTGGTCACTTAAAAATGGGGCGTGTCAACATGACACACCCTTTTATTTTCACACTGAACATTCCTATCCATATGCACCTTAACCCCAGTAGTACCCCTTATACAGTAACCCCCAGTATGGAGTTGTGGTCCCTCTTATGCAGGCCCATAGTAGTGCCCCTTATACAGTATCCCCAGTAGTGATCCCCCCAAATGCAGTGCCCCATGTAGTGTTCCCCCTTATGCAGTGCCCCCAGTAGCAGTCCCCACAATGCAGTGTGCCCAGTAGCAGTATCCCCTTATGCAGTGCCCTTTATATGGTGCCCCAAGTAGTATTCCCCCCCTATGCAGTGCCCTTTATATAGTGCCCCCAGCAGTAGTCCCCCCCATGCAGTTTTCCCAGTAGTGGTCCCCTTATGCAGGCACCCAGTAGTGATCCCCCCTATCCAGTGCCCCCTGTAGTGGCCCTTCCTATTATTGCCCCCAGTAGTGGTCCCCCGAGTGCAGTGCCTCTACTAGTAGGCCCCTTTTATAATGCCCCCAGTGGTAGTTCCCCCCCAAGTAGTAGTCCCCAGTAGAGGTTCCCCCTCCCGATTAAGTGCCCCCAGTAGTAGCCCCCCCAGTAGAGGTCCTCCCAATAATGGTGCCCCCACCCCCAATAGAGGTCCTCCCAGTAGTAGCCACCCCCCTCCCCCGTTCTGCAGATAGGTTATAAAAAAAAAATATGTATATATATATAAAAACATACTTACCTGCTGCTCCGGTCTGCGCCACCGCTCCCGCCGCCGCCCGCCAGTCCTCCCGGGCTGGCGCGCTCAGCATTATGGGACAGACGTCATGACGTCAGTCCCATTACCCACTGCAGGAGCCGGACAGAAGTCCAGCTCTTGCAGTGGGTGCTGCTGCAGTCAATGAGAGTCTATCTGACTCTCATTGGCTGCTGTTTAACACACGCATCGCCGCCAGCGCTGGCGGCGATGCGTGTGTTATGCACAGCCTGAGCCTGCCTCCTGGCGCTATTGGGCAAGCGCTCAGGGGGAGGGAACGGGCTCAGGTGTGCAGCACAGGACCGGTGCTGGAAGCCTAGCGCCGGTCCTGTGTAAATGTGTAGCGCCGATCGCAATCACTGTGGTCGGCGCTACACTTGTGGCTAACTAGGGCGGGCGGGATCGTGGCCCACGGCGCCCAGGGCACGCACCCTGCCCGACCCCCCCTAGTTACGCCACTGCCTTATACACACAGCCTGAAGGTAATTTTATACAATATTTTAAATAATCTTTGCCTTAGACAAAGTTTGTGTACATTGAACCATCAAAAATCAAAGGTTTCATTATCTCAGTCTTGCCAAAAAATTCCGGATTTCGGAATATTTGGATATGGGAGACTCAACCTGTAGTATCTTTAGAAAACTAGGCACATGGGTCATAATCATCTCACTCTGGAGAGAGATAAGCAAATCCGTGACAGTTTTAAGACTCCATTGTAGTTTTATATGGGGGCAGCCAATTCACTTTTGCTGTTTAAGGCACAAGAGGATGTTGGGCGTCACAATTCTTGTTACCCATGTCTGGTGAGATTGGTTATGCTTTCAGCAGCAATCACTGCATTGGTTCCCTGGAATATAGAAATGTCTTATTCTTTATAACTGTAAGGGTTTATTTTGTATAAAAGCTACCTCTAGTAAAGGATCTTTGCACATTCATATATAGCACATTACGATGAGGATGCTCCTGGTTCCGTTGTTGCCACCCTGTACACTGTATTGTGTTTGGTGCTCTCCTCATTGAAGGAAACGGTGTAATAGTCAAGCCGTGCGATTGGTGGTTGTTTGCGCCATTTGTCAACAAAATAAATATATGCGCCAGGTGTGCTCTGAAAAACAAAATGTGCAAATCCTACAAAATAAAATAACCACTAATATTTTAGATTCAATTTCCTTTCATGATCTCTGCACAATTTAATCCTAGACACATAATGGCTTTACAGGCAGTGCTACTTGCTCATCTATTCTGTGATGTTAGATCCGCATGCACAGGATTAAATCGAGCATCAGGAAATTACATCAAGTGTCCATTTGACATTTATGTGCTGTTTTAAAGCAGAGTTTCCTTGGCTTCACTTAGTCTAGTATTATTTGTTCTTTAATTGTATTTTCTCTCCAGTTTAACCATAATATTTATTTAATTTTCCATTGATTATGCTTTGTGGTATAAACCAGTATTTGCATATAATTTCAGTTACTTCCTACACAATCAATATCCTGAGTGCATCATCTTCTACTACCCATTAATTATGTAGTTGTCAATAAAGGTTTATTAATGATAATGAGGCAAACTGAAAGCAGCAAATGGAGCAACTTGTCGAACGAAATCCTGCTAACATAATAAGTCATTAGCTCTAGAAATATTTAGGAATTAAAATCTATATTGGATTGACAATAAATGATCATTTTGTACAGTTGCCAACTGTATGTACCAGGGAATGAGACGTATACCAGACTGAACCAGACTGGAAAGATACTGGTTGTAGTAAAATTATCCAAAACACAGGATGCGTCAAAGTCCCCTGATGCTGCTGACTATAGCATAGCCAGTGGTACATGGGAACACTGGGAGAGAAAAAAAGGTTTACAAATCATCTCTTTAAAAGATGCTCACAACATGCTATTACTTCCTGTCAATGTTCCACTATACGGGACCCATTTATCAACGAGTTTTATCATACGCAATTAGTTTTAAAACTTGTTGCGTATGATAAATTTTGTTCCAGCCAATCAGCTCCCAACTGTCTTTTTTTAAGCAGATGACAGTTAATAGCTGATTGGCCGGACCACCATTATCATATGCAATGAGTTCGGTTCTGAATCAGGGCCTGTGTCCCCATTCACCAGGACGATATTCACAGTATATGCAAAATAAAGTGGAAGCGTAATTAAGCTCTGTGACAATTTAACTTCAATTAATGTGCCCCAACGTATTTAAAACAATTCAATAGGGATTATAAATTAAAAACAGCCAATATGAAAATATACATTAATAAATATATTATTTATTAGAATTTAATGCATATCATGCATGATTAATAAATTAACAATAATAACAGTAACGCTCCCCTGAGACCACTAAATGGTCAAAACATATAAGCTTATATGGAAAAAGATATTAAAAAATAGCATAAAAATAAGGATATTTAAGATGTAATAAATCTTGTAAAAAATTAGTTCAAAGAAATAGATTCTTTTCAGACTAATGCATGTTTTCCAGATGTCCAGATGTGTATATATCGTACAGTTTAGTCAATAAAAGATAGTCTATCATCAATAATATTTAGCAATTTCGAGATTTAAATCCAAACATTGCCCCTGTAATATGAGGGATAAAAAGAGGGTATGATTTGAAACATAAACCGATACTGCACTTGCAGCGTACAGACCTGGGTGGTATCACAAACCACGAGCATGATAACCGTGAGTAGTTTAGCCGGCTGTCGTCCAGGCTGTTTGTAGGATTTAGTAAGTTCTCTTTGATGTGAAGGAGGTTGATCTGCATGGTGATGGGATGGAATTGGCGGGCGCCTCTCACCCCTGAGTCTCCTTCCTTCAGGGAAGATAGTATCCGGTTCTTGTAGCGCTTATTATATAGCGTGTTTAGGCATTCCAGCTGGATGTTCCATAGAGATGATCAGGCTTGCTTTACACTAACAAATTGTAGTGCCGCTATATAGGACAGTGGTTCAGGAGAGAGAATCACAATTACCTAACGTGTTTCTCAACCTTAGCAACTGGTCGTTTCTTCAGAGGAGAGAGTTAACTGAGTCTGTGTCCCCATTCACCAGGTCGATATTCACAGTGTTGACAGCGGAAAGTCAACATTGGTGATGTCAACAGGGCTGCCATCAGAAATTGTGGGGCCCAGGACTGACAAAACAGGCAGGGCCCCCCTCCCCCAGTGTTTCTGCAACTCCAGCCCCGCAGTGTCTCTCCAGTACCAGCCAGTCCCCCTTCTGTCTCTGCCTGCCTGCCCCCCTTATGTCTCTTCCAGCTAGCCCCCCTTATGTCTCTGCCAGCCTCCCCTTATGTCTCTGCCAGCCAGCCCCCCCTTGTCTCTGCCAGCCAGTCCTCCCTTATGTCTCTGCCAGCTATCCCCCTTATGTCTCTGCCAGCCCCCCCATTGTCTCTGCCACTCAGGCTCCCCTTATGTCTCTACCAGCCAGGACCCTTTATGTCTCTGCCAGCCAGCCTCCCCTTATGTCTCTGCCAGCCAGCCCCCCTTATTGCTGCCAGCCAGCCTCCCCTTATGTCTCTGCCAACCAGCCCCCCCTTGTCTCTGCCAGCCAGCCTCCCCTTACGTTTCTGCCAGCTGGACCCCCCTTATGTCTCTGCCAGCCCCCCCCCATTGTCTCTGTCAGACAGCCTCCCCTGTCTCTGCCAGCCAGCCTCCCCTTAGGTCTCTGCCAGCCAGCCCCCTTTATGTCTCTGCCAGCCAGCCCCCTTTATGTCTCTGCCAGCCAGCCCCCCCTTATGTTTCTGCCAGCTGGCCCCCCTTATGTCTCTGCCAGCCCTTCGTCCTGGTGGGTAACGTCATCTTCAGGTGGTGTTACCTAGTAGAAGCCTATAGGCTTCTTTTTGGGACGCCCCCTGAGAGGGAAGCGATTGGATTCCACCTATCTCCCTCCCGTGGCATGCTCTGCCCATATGCAGAAAGATGCCAGACAGACTTCTGGGTGTTAAACCCGGAAGTCCCTCTATCCGATGGTATCGCAAAAGAAAGCTCTTATCGGGAGAGCTGTTCTTTGCGATTTAAATCGCATTTCTAAGTACAAACCACGGTATTTAACCGTGGTATGTACCCGATAAGAGACGGGATGTACCACATCGCGGATGCAATGCTTAGTACATCCCGCCCTAAGAGGGAGATGTACTAAGCCCTGGAGAGAGATAAAATGAAGAGCGATACAGTACCAACCAATCAGTTCCTCACTGTCATTTTAAAGGCTGTGTTTGAAAATGTCAGGAGCTGATTGGCTGGAGTGTTATCTCTCTCCAAGGCTTAGTACATCTACCCCTAAGTAATATTTTGCTTGTATTAGTGTCCTATAGCACATCTGCCTCGGCACTAGATGTTGCTTTGGAACCTATGGGCCTGATTCAGAGGTGCTGGCTACCTGCAACTCACGTAGTTGAGCGATTATTTGCTACTGAGCATGCAGAAAATATTCTGAAAACCCCTACGACGCATGAGTTACCCTGAGTGTATGCACCAATGCACTGCCACATACGGGACCAGTGGTATCATAAATGGTGGCGGAAAAAATTAGCTTTTTGGGTGGTTACTGGGAGGTAGCCTAAAGTGAACGCAAAGAGATCCGTCCCTTTGGCGTGTTATGGGAGTGGCGCATGCGTGTCAGTGAAAGCTCCTGTGTCCTCAGACATAGAATCTCAGCCACAGAGGCCATGTTCAGATGGAGAAACTGCACCTACCATAGGGTTGATAAAAGTGCCGATTGTGCACGTGATGGTGTACCGATGGTCGAATGTCAAGAATCACCGGCAGAGTTACAGATCCCAGGTACACTGAAATTGGACGCTTTTTAAGTTCTTGCACATTTAGGTGCATGTTAGTACATGGGAGAGAGGCTGAAACTAGCATTTGCATGTTATCGCTGCCATGAAACCACAAACATATGCAGAGGCGTAACCGGGTCTGGTGACACCCGCGGTGCGCATGCTCAAAAAGGGGCATGGTCTAACCAAAGGGGGCATGCCCTTGTGGGAAATACCTTCGGGGGTGTGCCCAGTATCCCCGGTGATGCTGTCCTGTCCCCTGAAGACTGTGGACCTCATGCAGAGGTGCTCGCAAAATGCAAGCGCTCGCTCTGAATGAGGGCGGCCGCATCTATTTTCCTGGCCACTCGCTAGGCTGTGGGTGACCACCCACAGCTTTAGCGAGCGGCCCGTTTGATGGTTGCGATGGTCAAGACCATCGCGACCATCGGGCTTACGACGAGACCCTTGTGGTAGGGTCTCGTCTGCCACAAGCCCCAGTGAGCTTTCGGCTCTATTAGAGCCGGAAGCTCACCACTGACATCACGAGTGATGTCAGTGGGGCCACCTCCAAATGGCAGGTGTTCCATCCCCCCACCCCACCTACAAAACGGTGCGAGCTGTCGATCACCATCGACAGCCACCCCTTTTGTAGTAAGCCCTGGAGCGAGAGAATTTCTCTCTCGCTCCGGGGCTTGCACACACGCAGTGCGGCCGCCGCACGTGCGCAGGGCCTCTACATCGACCCGCTTGCGAGCGCATTGGCGCTTGCAAGTGGGTTTGAATGAGACCCTGTGTCTGTACTGTCTGCTCCTCCTCTGTGATAGGAGCCGAGTGCTGCAGGAGAATGTCACACTGCAGCACCCGCCTCCTGTCGCTGAACAGCCAGCATTTTGGTGTCACCCCCTCCGAGGGTGACACCCGGTGTGGCCTGCACCCCCATAGTAACACCACTGAACATACGCACCAGCAGCTGCAAATGCTTGTGCCTCTGAATTAAGCCCTCTATATCATTTCTTTATTTATTTTGTTAAACTTTTTTGGGAAGTAAGAAAAGGCTACCCCTAGGGACAGACTAATCTCCCATAGAAATTAGCTGAACGTGATGCTCTTTTATAATTCAGTTTCAGCCCCATATATCATGCACTCGTGTGCTAATAATTTTTTTCTTAACTTAACAAAGGCACTAGGTATTAAAAAAAAATAGAGATTGCCTATTATCTGCACATAATTCATTGCCCCCTGCTTCCCCTAACCACCTGCTCTCTAGAATGTAATTCTGTGATAACACATTTAACAAGAAAGAAAGGTACTAAGTTCCATAAGGCAATTAATATTTTTATTTACTGCTTGCAGCTAAAATCAAGTGTTAGGAACCAGTTAATCATGTTTCTTACGTTTGACACAGACCATTTACTCTCGGGAATTGCCCCCTCTCTAAACCTGACAGATTTGTTTTATGCTAAAGAGATGAGAATAAGCTGCTGGGCAAGACCATCAAATTTTAAGTATCCCATTAAGAATGATCACATGCATGTCACACACACCTAGCAGAGATTCCTCTAGACGGTGGGAGAAGTGTTCTGTAGGTCAGAAAAGGGTGAACTTTATGGACTTGGTCTAGTGTTCAGTACATCAGATAAGATCCAGCAACAGTCGTCTTCTTTATCCACCTCTTTTGTCATTTATAGTTTCAGAAATGTCCTTTCTGATCACTGTTTTCTCAGTCGACTATATATATTATATATAGTTTTATCTTAAAGGGCACCTTAAAACGAAAGCTTTAAATCTTTGGTTTGTTATGACGCTGGGTGAGATTCCCTCTACCAATAATAAATAGAGATAACATATACAAAAAGTGTACTGATTAACTTGATAAAGTGACAAACGGAAACATTGTGCATTCCAAGAAGTAACTACAAAATATTTTTAAAACAGTATAATAAAGATACAAAAGATATATAATAAAGATATCAACACCATTGAGTCACATCAATAATAAGAACCGTCTGAGTTTATCATTTTAACCACTGGGACTTCAGATTTTGACCTAGGTTAATCTCCCTTCACACTCCCGCCCGCCCACTTCGCTCAACTAATGCATGCCGCCTCTCTTGCCAACTGATTACTTCCTCCCACTCCCGCATCCGAGATTTTGCCCATGCTGCTCCCTACCTTTGGAATGCTCTCCCTCTTCCTATCAGACTCTCCACCTCTCTACAAATCTTCAAATGGGCTCTCAAGACCCACTACTTCATCAAGACCTTCCAGCACTCCTCCTAACCCACCTCATGCTCTTTCCTTCCTATCTTCCCCTTCTGTGTCACGCCTGTCTGTATGCCCCTCCCCTTAGAATGTAAGCTCTCATGAGCAGGGACCTCTTCCCTCATGTGCTTCTCTTTACATTTTCTTCTACTCTCTACTCCCCATTAGGGCACCTAACACGGGACCGCCAACTCCCGGCAGCTTATTGAGAGTGCTTTAATCACTATTTCAGCAATGTATATAAGTTGTGTCCTTGTCCTGCACTGTAATGTACTGTAAGTTACTTGTTTCTTGTTCACTTATTAGTTCTATGTACTATGTAAGGCGCTGCGGAACACTTGTGGCGCCATATAAATAAAGGATAATAATAATAATAATAATGCTGAGTCCTAACCTACTGTACAACTGTCTTGCCCTCTTTGGGACTCATTAGTGTATGCTAGGGATTTACATGGCAGCAATTATATGTATAGGACTTGTATTTATATCTGAAATACACAATTTATTATGCAGTCTATAAATTCCACGGTGTAATCTCCAACATCAAAAGATAATTTGTTCTGGTCTAACTCAGGTAATTAGCAGTTCATAGTTTTTAGCTTCCTATTATTGATTGATAGTTTATTTTTTAATTAAACAAAAGTTATTGATTTTGTAATCAATTCCATACAACACAGAGCATAAAGCAAACAACAAAGAAAACTCACCAACAACAAATTATACAATTACCATGCCGCTTTATAAAACCTTGTTCAAGAACATGAAGTTTAAATGACAAGTGGTTATATGTAATGAAAGTTACTATTAGTATAATAAGCAGTATGCCAAATGTTCCCAAGCTCCGCCATTACAGTCTAGGTTTTACGGATATCCATGCTTGAGTCCAGATGGTTAAATCAAATTGACTGAGGTGCTAATTAAATCACCTGTGCTCAAACATGGATATCCTTAAAACCTGGACTGTAATGGCGGAGTTTGGGAAACTTTGCAGCATGCCATGAAAAAACATATGGGGTCTGATTTAGAGTTAGAAGCAAATCCAGCTGTGCAATCCATGCTGCCATATTTATCGTTGATGAATGGAATCTACTGTAACTCTCAGCCTAGTAGAATATCTCTTCTGCACAGTATATATCATCCTAGTCGGAAAAGCAAAGCTATGCATACTTAACAACAGAACCTGGACATGGAATAGAAGTAAATGGTTGTCAGGGCTGTTTTACAATCCCTGTAACTTGTAGCAGAACTGTCAGGTTAAAACATTGCAATTGCAGGGGGAAATAATTATTTGCTCATTGACAATAATGATCCATTAAAGAAAATATAGCTTCAATATGTTAAGTCGTGCAGGGCAAAAATGCCAAACAAATCGCATTGAATTGTGGTGGAAAAATGACATTATTTTGCATTATTATCACAAGGGATGAATGATATTTACAGTTCATTACAAAAACCATTCATTTTACACTTTAGCAAAGGTCAGGATGTTGACAGGTTTAGGAAACTGCAGTGGTACAGAATGAGAAGACTATAAGAGTACTGTAACATTATGTTATTCATGAGGCATGCACTTGTGGACTTGTAAGTTATCTTGTGTTCAATTATATTACAGTGATCAGCACATAAGACTTGATATAGCAAAATGCAGGAATAGGTCAGCCTTCAAAATACTGGATTGTCTGATGTATTTATTTATTTATGGGGAGGGGGTGTTATTCTGCATTTATGAAAAAAATAAGGAAATGCAATATTAATGGCTGTAAAAACACATTTGCATGTCTCTGTCCTGTGATATTTGTACATGCTAAATTTAAGAGGCTCATAAGCTGACCCATATCAGCCACATAACAATAGATACAAGTTTAGAGTAGATCCTAGTGTTACAGTAAACTGCTGTATTACTGAGTGTCATTTACAAACTCTGCTAAGAGAATGCTTGCTTTGACTTCATAACACTGATAAACCTATGAATTACATGGTGGCAGTGATAGAAGGACTTCCACTACAGGGGGTGTAGCTGATATGGGGCCCAGAAGTGAGGGGCAATGCTGGACCACCATCCCGATGCTCCCCTACTCTGCTTCCCTGAGCATGCACATGGAAGGGCACAAGGAGTGATGCCCTGTTTGAAGAGCAGAGTAGGGACGACTTCTGATCATGAAGGGGTTTCTCTGCACCGGTGCTGGCCCCATGCCTGTTGAGAAGTGCAGAGTAGAGACTATGGGGTATATTTACTAAAGTGAGAGTTTTTAGAAATGGAGATGTTGCCCATAGCAACCAATCAGATTCTACTTAACATTTATCTTTCACCTTCTAGAAGATAATAGCTAGAATCTGATTGGTTTCTATGGGCAACATCTCCACACCTAAAAACTCTCACTTTAGTAAATAGGATGCATTGTAAATAATGAACTTGAAATAAAAACTGCCTCATAACAAAATGGCTAATGACTTATACATAACTAAAACAATTACCTTGGTAGAGCTTTAAATGTTTGACACTCCATTTGATGTATGTGACCTTTTCTTCACAAATACAGTATATACAAATCTGATAACTTTCTGAAATGTTTGCATATATTGGTGAATGCTAGCTAATAGCTTTTATGCACACTATTAGAACCCAGGCAATTATTGTTAAATATGCAATACCTTACCATTTAAAGAATCACCCTGTTCTTTATGCTAAGCCTCAAGCTATATAAAGCCATGGCCAAAAGTTTTGAGAATGACTCAATTATTGGTTTTCACAAAGTTTGCTGCTTCAGTGTTTTTAGAACTTTTTGTCAGATGTTTTTATGGTATACTGAAGTAAAATTGCAAGCATTTCATGAGTGTCAAAGGCTTTTATTGACAATTACATTAAGTTTATGCAAAGAGTCAATATTTGCAGTGTTGACCCTTCTTTTTCAAGACCTCTGCAATTCACCCTGGCATGCTGTCAATCAACTTCTGGGCCACATACTGACTGATGGCCACCCATTCTTGCCTAATCAATGCTTGGAGTTTGTCAGAATTTGTGGGTTTTTGTTTGTCCACCCACCTCTTGAGGATTGACCACAAGTTCTCAATGGGATTAAGGTCTGGGGAGTTTCCTGGCCATGGACTCAAAATTTCAATGTTTTGTTCCCTGAGCCTCAAAATGTCAATGTTTTGTTCACTGAGCCACTTAGTTATCACTTTTGCCTTATGGCAAGGTGCTCCATCATGCTGGATAAGGCATTGTTCATTACCAAACTGTTCTAGGATGGTTGGGAGAAGTTGCTCTTGGAGGATGTTTTGGTACCATTCATTATTCATGGCTGTGTTCTAAGGCTCAATTGTGAGTGAGCCCACTCCCTTGGCTGAGAAGCAACCCCACACATGAATGGTCTCAGGATGCTTTACTGTTGGCATGACACAGGACGAAGACTTTTGGAGGATGGCCTGGGCTGGTGTCAAGAAGGGCAGCAAAGAAGCCACTTCTCTCCAGGATAAACATCAGGGACAGACTAATAATCTGCGAATGGTACAGGGATTGGACTGCTGAGGACTGGGATAAAGTTATTTTCTCTGATGAATCCCCTTTCAGATTGTTTGGGGCATCTGGAAAAACGCTTGTCCGGAGAAGGAAAGGTGAGCGCTACCATCAGTCCTGTGTCATGCCAACAGTAAAGCATCCTGAGACCATTGATGTGTGGGGTGCAGAGCTCCTGGCCCCATTGCAAGCATATACTGTACAGGTTTCCAATGAGCGTCCCCTGATCCTGATCCCTGTTTTCAGAACACACATTTTCTGTCTAGAAAAGCACAGCAATTTAAAATGCTCACAAGACACCAAAGTTAGATGTGTTTGCCTTCACAGGAATAAATACATTCTATCTCATATCATTTTGAGAATTAGTTCTGCAATCTGCACTTTGCTTGAAGTGGTTCATCAGCATAACACACCTATAAATTACAGAACTATATATTTAAATAGAATCCAGGTCTTTATCATTTCTGGTACAAATTAAAGGCACATTAACTAAATTTTCAGAGCTTTCCTATAAGGCATCTCTAATATCATAGTAAAATAAGCAGGGCCTGATTCAGATCTGTTAGCATCGCTGTTGTATCTTTGGAGGCACCTGGTGACAAATGATGCCTGCTCCCAGCATCACAGATATGATTGCTGCATTTTGATCACCATCTTGGCCATCGGTCACAATGGCCACAGAAGAAAAAAAGTAACTTTGTATATGGAGCAATCCATGTTACAATGGGGGTAAATACTGGCTACTCTTGCACATATAATAGCCACAAATGCTGGGCAGCTTTACTTTTAGACTGAAATTTAGATCAGTGGCGTCCCTCCCCGCAGTGACACCCGGTGTGGGGAGGGATGCCATGCGCTACGCTGAAAAGGGAGTGTGGCCTCGCCAGTAGAGGGGCGTGGCCTTGTGGCTCGAACCCCGGCCCGTGGTTATCATCACTGGGGTGGTGGGGGGTGCCGGCTCCCTCATTGTGACAGGAGCCGAGTGCTGCACTTAATACTACAATGCAGCACCCGGCTCCTGTCAATGAGGGGGAGCCAGAACCTTGGTGTCACCCTTCAGCGGGTGAGTAGTAGTGGTCCCCCTTGTGCAGCTCCCCATTAGTTCCCTTTATACAGTGCCCCCAGTACTGGTCCCCCTTATGCAGGCCCCCCGTTGTGCCCCTTATACAGTGCTCCCAGTAGTAATCTCCTTTATGCAGCCCCCCAGTAGTGGTCCCCACTATCCAATTCCCCTTGTAGTGGTCCTCCATATTTATTGCCCCCAGTGCAGTGTCCCTTGTGCCTCCAGTAGTAAGTCCCTTATATAGTGCCCCCAGTAGTAGACCCCCCTTATGCAGTGCCCCTTTATATTGTGCCTCCAGTAGCAGTCCCCCCATGCAGTGCCCCCAGTTGTGGTCCCTCTATGCAGTGCCCTTTATATAGTGCCCCCAGTAGTAGTCCCCCCTATGCAGTGCCCTTTATATAGTGCCCCCAGTAGTATCCCCTTATGCAGTGCCCTTTATATAGTCCCCCCAGTAGTAGTCCCTCCCCTATGCAGTGCCCTATATACAGTGCCCCCAGTAGTAGTCCCCCAATGCAGTGCCCTTTATATAGTCCCCCCAGTAGTAGTCCCTCCCCTATGCAGTGCCCTTTATATAGTGCCCCCAGTAGTAGTCCCTCCTATGCAGTGCCCTTTATATAGTGCCCCCAGTAGTAGTCCCCCCTATTCAGTGCCCTTTATATAGTGCCCCCAGTAGTAGTCTCCCCAGTAGTGGTCCCTGATGGAGTGCCCCAGTAGTAGTCCCCCTGATTAGTGCCCCCAGTAGAGGTCCCCCCCAGTAGTAGTCCCCCCGATTACTACCCCCAGTAGAGGTGCCCACCCCCCCCAAATACATAGCAATAAAATAAAAATAAAACTTGCCTGCATCCATGCTCCTGCTCCCGCGGCGTCCGCACGTCAGCCCTCCCAGGCTGGCGCGCTCTGCATCATGACGTCCCTCTCATTACCCACTGCAGGAGCCGGAAGGTTCTTGCAGTGGGCGCTACAGCAGCCAATGAGAGTCTATCTGACTCTCATTGGCTGCTGTTTAACACACACATCTCTGCCAGCACTGGTGGAGATGTGTGTGCAGCAGCAGCAAATGAGAGTCTGTCTGACTCTCATTGGCTGCTGATTAACACACACATTGCTGCCGTGCGGCAGTGATGTGTGTGTTAGCACAGCCTGAGCCCGCCTGCCTCCCACCCTCCTCCTGGCACTATTGGGCAAGCGCTCAGGGGGGGGAAGGGGCTCAGCTGTGCAACACAGGACTGGTGCTGGGAAGCCTAGCGCCGGCCTAGCGCTGGGAAGCCTAGCGCCGGTTCTGTGTAAATGTGTATAGATGCCGCACTCACTGCTTTTGGCACTACACTGGGTAACAAGGACGGGCCGGTACCGTGGCTGGCGGTGCCCCCCCCCACGCTGGTAGTCCCACGGTGCCCAGGGCACGTGCCCCGCTTACCCTAACCTAGTTACGCCACTGCCTTCTCGACTCTTTTAGCTCTTTCACATGATTTCTCCTGGAATATGAAATATTGTATTGCACTGCTGTGAAAGCCTAAACTTTGTGCTAGGAACCACTCAACTGTTTCCACCCTGGCAATTTTTTTAAACCCCCGCAGATGCCACCATCTTAGCTCGCAGATGCTTGCACTTCCACACAAAACTAGGCACAATTGCGTTAAAGTAGGCATGTGATGGCACAGGGGGCTTTGTGCTGTGGTTTTACACATGACCTTAAGTGTGTATCAACCAAATCACTTAACGATACTGCCTTTGAACCTTATAAATACCCCTGCCTATACCTTCTAATATCCTTCCTATAAACCTCTAAGGATGACGCTATTTTGCGTACGCAGTCATACAGTAAATAAAGACTCCAGACCTAGAACCTGTGGTTCCAAAGCACAAAGTATTATTCAAGTAAAAGTACAGCAATTACACGCTATGATCCTCATATAATTTTAGCGCAAAGAAATTATACAGACCCAAGTACAGTTATACATACGCAGCACTCTCTGGTCCAGATGTAGGCATCAGCAAGAAACCCCCGTCAATCAGCATTCAGCACGAAGACTAGGAACCCAGGGTCAGAGCACACATATTTATACCCCCCAGAAATAAACAACACAATAGAGAAGTTTGATGCTAATACCATTGGTCCTAAAGGAGAGGGCATATGTTACAAGGCATTTAACAGGTTGGTTCAAATAGACACAGTCCAGCCTGTAACAACTGGTGGTCTCTGGTTTTCCGCCTCATGCAAATACTAACAGTTGGTCATATAATGTACATTTTGTTGCTTGAAGTCTCTGCGGTCCATATGTTGAGAATGCATGTTGCGATCTCTCTATCGATATTACCGGAATACTGTTGAGAGAGTATGTATCAGTACAATACCAAACATGGCTTACTTATCACGTATAAAACCTTAGTTACGAAATAATCTTTATTTCCTAACAATTATAATAAATGTGCATACTTGAATCTTATACCTTAAAGCTTATGGAACCTTGGGCCTGATTCAGACCCACTCGCGAGCGGCTGTCCGCTCGCAAGTGGGTCGATGTTCTGGACTGAGCATGCGCACGATGGAGGGAGCTCCGTCGTGCGCATGCGCCAGACGCGACGAGCAAAGGAAAGTCCTTCGCTCGTTGTGTCTGATCAAAGGGGGCATGCTGTCGATGTTGATTGACAGCACGCCCCCTTTGGTAGGCGTGCCAGGGGCGTGCCTCCCTGATGGGGGCATTCCCACGGGAACGCCTCCCGTCAGAAGCCGGCCCACTGACATCACTAGTGATGTCAGTGGGAGTGATTTTGGCTCTGATAGAGCCAAAATCACTCCGGAGCTTGCGGTTGAAAACCTCAACCACAGGCTCCGGCTCGCAGTTTCGATGGTCGCGATGGTCAAGACCATCGCGGCCATCAAACTGCACGCTCGTATAGCCTGTGGGTGGTGACCCACAGCTATACGAGCGTCCAGCAGGACGCTCCATTTTCATGGAGGCCGGCCCTCATTCAGAGGGTGCGCTCTGCTCAGAGCGTACGGCTCTGAATGAGGGCCCTTGTATGTAAATATGTAATGTGTGAGTATGTGGGGTTTGATGTAAAGACGCTAGTTAATTTGGAGCAGATGTGTGTGCATGAAGCTAATATTCAGCGTTTTCATACAGGATCTTATGCATTCGCTAAAATGCGACTAGTTAACAGCGCAATTGTGCGTATTAATGTGTGTATGAGAAATGGTGAAAGATGCAATCACATGATTCTAATAGTAATATCGCCACGTGTACTAAAGTGTGAGTTTATCAAAAATGGCGCTTGGGCGGCCATTCACAAAATGGCGTCTTGCGATCTCATTTCCAAGATGGCGTCTTGCGGCCAGTTGCAAGATGGCGTCACTGCGATCCAATTTTGAACTGATCTTGTCTCAGCCAATTATTCAGCTTCGACACACTATATCGACAAAGCTAAGTACTATACCCTCTAACAATATATTATGTTCAATAAAGAGCATAATGTATGCATGAAACAGTAAGGCATAATACACTTATATAATGCTTTAAAATTGTCATGGAAAGTTGCTTTCCTCTATCCTACCTAATTCTTCACTAGTCTTCTTGTCAATGTACAGTATATACTTTAGATTATATGCAAAACTTAATGAGAGTAGACGGATGAATGCCAACTCCAGGAGGAGCAGTATAGTACATTCTAAAACAACCAATATGTAAGAAAAAAAAAAAGGCAAAAGCCTTTCCATATTCAGCGAAGCTTTCCTGGGTTTGCTGTGTTACCCCCTGGTTAAAGTGCAATGCACATGCACAGATGGCCGTCCTGTATGCACATTAGTTAACAATCTGTCGCTAGTAACGGTAGGCTACCGGGAAGTTGTCAGAGAACAGTGCAGAGGAGGACGATGCTGCTGAACCTCGCCAGACAAGTAGTGTTAAGTACTGGCAACATATTTGTAAGTATCACTGTGATACTAAACAAAGTATTGTATGCTAACGGTATTTAGTATCATTGTTAAATGAAGCCCTAAACTTTTCCAGAAGGTAAATCATAAAAATTTAATATGAGGAGTAGACAACTCAAGCAAATGTCTGCCAGTGATTCTAAGAAAACTTCCAATTGTCTCTTGGGACAGACATAAACAACTTGGAAGAATCTGAACATAATGGAAAGAATGTGTATTGCCCAAGTAAACAATATGTTATGCACTCACCTATAGAATGCATGAGAAAATGTTATTTAATGGTTTCTTCTTTATCCTTTGGCCAAGGTGTTAATACATCTCAGATTTATTGTTTCTTGCTTCACCTCAATGATACCCCTTTCACACAGGAAAATTTAAATCCTGGGTAATTTGCTAAACAACCCAGGATTTTTCCCTGTGTGAAAGGGTCATCCCGGGACTAAATTCCTGGGTCTCCGACCCTGGTTTTTTGCAGACCCTTTCACACAAGGAAAAATACCCACGTTTTTTTTTTAGCAAATTACGGGGTAAAAGTGAATTACCCGGGATTTTAATTTTCCTGTGGGAAAGGGATATCAGACAGAATATGGCAAAAAACCTGGCATGCAAATGCTGGGTAAAACATGTTTTTTTTGCAATTTTCTGTATGAAAGTGGTATAAGAGAAATACTTTTAAATCTTTTCACAAAGAGGCCATTGAATAAGATGTTCTAATGCGCTGGATAAGTAAGTGCATCACTTAACATACACAGGAGATTGTTTGATTGAACAATACAAACTATTAGACTATATATATTTCTATTGGATCCACTTATGTCAGATTCTTCCAAATCATTGTGTCCCTGTTTTATGAAAGGTAAATACTTTTATACCTCTTTTCCACCAAAAATCCGGGTTCGACCTGGGTTTTCAGACATGGTTCCAACCCAGGTCAGACCCGGGTCAGACACAGTTTACACAGCACCATCGATCTGGGCTATTCACAGGTCAGCCCTATTCACACTGAACCTTGGTCTGCCCTACTAGACTTGTGAAGTCATAAAAAGTGGGAGGTGACTGCTCCACAGCCACCAATCAGCTCATTTTAGGCATGACCCAGGTCGGATAACCTGGGTTGCGCCATTTACACTGCACCAATACCCAGGTCCATCCTTGGTCCAACCCTGGTATCTACTTGGGTTGGATTGCAGGGTTACTTGCCCCAAGTTATTTTCAGGGACCCTTATACACTGAGCTGCGACCTGGGTAGACCCAGCAAAAACCCAGGTTTTTGCTCTGGTGTAAAAGAGGTATAAATTACAGGCTGGATGGTAGATTTATTAAATTCTTTAAAATGGAAGTATTGCCCATAGCAACAAATGAAATTATAGCTACAATTTCCCTGAATGCACTAGATAATTGATAGACAGAACCTGGTTGGTTGCTATGAGAAACAAGAGAACACCTGGTGCTGTTCCAACTAAGGGCCTTATTCAGAGCCGGACTCTCTGACAGAGCGCTCGCTCTGAATCAGGGCCGGCCTTCTGTTTTTTTAGAGCGGCCTCCTGGCCACTCGCATAGCTGTGGGTGACCACCCACAGCTATAGCGAGCAGCCAGGAAGATGGTCGCGATGGTCAAGACAATCGCGACCATCGGGCTTGCGACGAGACCCCTGTGGTAGGGGCTCGTTACCGCATGCCCTAGAGTGCTTTCGTCTCTAACAGAGCCGAAAGCACTCCCACTTACATCACTTGTGATGTCAGTGGGGCCTGCCCCAGACGGTGGGCATTCCCATGGGAACGCCTCTGTCTGTGCAGCCACGCCCCCGGACCGCCCACCAAAGGGGCGTGCTGTCACTCAGCATCGACATCACTCCCCCTTTGGTATGAGACCCGGAGCGACAGATTGCCCATCGCTATCCGGGTCTTGCGCATGCGCACTGGGCCACCATCGACCCGCTTGCGAGCGCATAGCACTCGCGAGCGGGTCTGAATCAGGCCCTGAGTACACAAATAACCAATGGCCTGCAGCTCCTAATTCAGGGATAACTCTTAGAAAATTAAAAAGAGCAGTAATTTAGAAGCGCTGGGTGTCAGAAATGTCTTTTAATATAAACACAATTTTAATACAATATAATATACAACCATCTGCATTGATCAATAAAATAGCATATCAAATTGATTAATAACTATTTCTCCATAAAACAACATATAAAACATAGTTGTCTATGCACAGGAAGATATTGGGATTATTATAGTCACTTGTTAGTAAATTAGTATCCACATATAGTAATCCTGATGTTAGTGGATTACTTGAAAAATTGTTATAACTGAGAAATAGTACATCTAGCCAGCACATGAAGATGTCCTCTGTGTGATCTAAGGCAGAGGTGTATTATCCTTCTATCTGCTGGTAAATTCTTCTTTAGTGCAGCTATTCAAAGGGTAACGTTATAGACTCCTGACATCACCTCCATACAGGACAGTGTAATCGGCTGGTGAACTGAATAAGTGGTCTTTGGCAGACCCCTTGACTGGTTTCTCCGCCTCCACAATGATTCAGCAGCTTCCTCAGTGGGTAATTACCTTCTGAGGAAGCCGCTGAGTGTCCCCACCCCCCTAAATCTGGCTCTGTGGCTCAGGCTGAGAGGCAGGTAGAGCATGCTGTGTGGCCATTCTGTATGTGTGTAATTCACAATCAGAGCAACTGGGCACTATTTTTCTCTGCCTGCCCCTCAGCTAGCTGACCTATGCATAGAGCGAGCGGCCACACACTACATGTAGATGCCCCCTGGCCCAGCCTGCCCCTGCTCAAAGGTCCCTAGAGTGCACCTATACGTTAAGATGGCCCTGCACTTTAACACTTGCTAAAGGGGTTATGAGCCTGATTCAGCATGGATCGCTATTGCAACAGCGTACGTAGATTGATCGGTGGCACATACTGCACATGCATATGCAGTGCAGTGTGTGTGCATGAGTTAGCTTTGCAATCCCTCAAGCAGAATAAAAGCCATCACAGAGTGAGTGACGGGAGGTCATCGTTTTGGGGTGATGACGTGGGAGTGGTCAGTGGAACGCAGGTGTGTCTGTCTGTTTGAATGCTGTTGCATGGGCGTGCATAAAGTAGCCACTGCAATGGCATAGACAGCTTGAGTACTCAGTGCATGCAACAAGATTTGCAGTTTCTGCGGCAGGGTCATACCTGCTGTAATTGTGTGTTACTCGATGTTCCCAATGTATATGCAGGACTGCAAGGTATTATGGATGTGAGATAGTGGTAGTGGGAGGTAGTGGGCGTCTCTATGCTGGCTGCGCGACGGCTTTGCGATTGCATTCATAAGCATATTTTCGCAGCAGATCTTTGGGCGTAATTGCAGCTGCCATCTCAATAGCGATCCATGCTGAATATGGCCCTATGTCCTCTTTTCAATATTTGGCAAATTTCAGAACACTAAGAATACTGCTGCTTGTCACTGTATCACTTACACCATCTATAGATGGTGAGAGCAATATGGTCACCTTTGCTGACAATGGGGACCCGGCACAGCCTTTTCGGCCTAAGTGAAGCCTTCCAGGCACTGACGGGTCCCCGCCAGGTGAAACTGTCATACACATGGCAGTTTGGCCTTTGCATATACAAATGACACAGAAGCCCATTGCTAGCAGCTTATAGGGATCTATTTACTAAGCAGTGTTAGGAGACAAAGTGACATGAGATAAGGTGCCAGCCAATCAGCTCCCAACTGTCATTTTTCAAACACAGCCTGTGAGATGACAGTTGGGAGCTGATTGGCTGGCACCTTATCACTTTTCACTTTGTCTCCTAACACTGCTTAGTAAATAGACCCCTGTGGCTGCTAGCAGCTGAGCAGAGGACGCTGCTATGAGGGGGCATTGCTAGACCGCCAGCGAGGTAAATAATGTTGAATACCAGTGACATATTCATTAGTATCATTGCGATATTAAACAGAATATGCTGCCGGTATCAACATTCGTTGATAAATGGGTCTTTATGTCATTATCATACTTAAAATGTCTCATTAATAGTAATTTCTTTACAACAAGGTCCCTCAATATATAGGACATTTATATAATTGTGCTGTACCATATGGTGATTGCATTTTAAAGATTGTATTCTTTAGTATTTGAATTCCTTGGCATTTCATCCTTGCTTGTAAACATTGAGATATTTTGTAACTTATTGTTTTAAAAATAATCGAAATTTATCTTTCCAAAATAGCCAGCAGCGGAACACCAGCTGCATCCGAGGTTGTGCTGCCCTTGTTTCTCCAGTAACCAACATGGGTTCTAGTGAAGCATTTAATTTAACAATTTGTACAGCTTTTAAAATTCACATATGGTTTACTGAGTTTCTGCTAGCGATTTCTATTGCAGAGCATATTCAAATGTTGGCTATCTCAGATGTAAAATGTCAAATGCTTCTTGCTTTGAGGGGGGATATGACATTGTGTCCCTAGCATCACCCTTGAATTTGAATGCAAATACATACTGTTATCTTAGAAATTAGGCTTCTGTTTATATAAAGTAAGAAAAGAAAATCCTAGGCTACAGTGCAGAGAGGACCTGATTCAGAGATGGACGCTAATGCTATTTTAACGCAGATCGAGCAGTTTTTTGCCAACGCACATGTGTATAAGCCGCACTGTGCGTGCACAGCGATCCCATTGCGATTACGGACGCACAGAGGATCCCATCACAAAGTGACTGACAGGTTGTCAGCATTTGGGGATGGTAACAGGGAGTGGACAGAAAAACGCAGGCGTGCCTGTCCGTATAAACGGCGTTACATGGGCCTGCATAAATTAGCCACTGCGAGTGCATGCTCAGCTCTGCGTGTCAGAAGAGCACCCAAGGCTGTGGCAGGTCAGACCTTCCGCAAGGTCAAGATGGCCCCCGATGTGCGTCAATGTTACCGATATTTACGCAGGTATGCAACTTCGCAGTGGGCGTCTTTATGCTCAGGTGATCTTAGGTATCATTAGCATATTTTTGCTCTCATATTTTCACTCTCGTACCGTCTCTGAATCAGGCATAGAGTGCCATATTGCATGATGTGAACAATAGTGATGCAAAGTGGTTTCCAGAAAATGTTTGCAAATATGTAGGACACTTGTGGACTAGATACACACACACACACACACACACACACACACACACACATTAGTATAGCCAACACTATAACTGTATGTACGAAGTGTAAGTGACATTTTCTCTTTGAACTCTCTTAGAACTGGATATAAAAATAAGAAGACGCAGAGCCTAATAGGAATGTCAGTTCAATTAAATTTAAAATTAAGGTCTACCATTCCTTACTACAAACCTGCAGTTATCAAATCAAATGATTACAAAGAGTAACCAAGGAAAATCTCTAAAGCTAGCAACCTATGGAATTATTGTTCTGTTTCATCTTATTTGCCCTAAAAGCCACCCGTAATTATTTTGAAATTGTGACTATCAAATGGGATTTAAAATCAATAGTAGAATTTTATTTAATTTGAGAACCAATTAGTTTATTTATATTTTTCTGTTTGTTATTCAAATGTTACTATTTATTTTTAGGTATTTCAATGTATTATTTGTTAGTTATAAAAGTATGTTGCTATTTGTTTGATATTTATAGCAATAAGTTATATTTTGTTAGTTATAATAATAGGTTCTTCTGTTATAGAAATTTATTACTATTTGTTAATAATAGCAGTATGTTACAGTTTGTTATAGCAGTGTGTCACTTTTTGTTTTTTAGTTATAGCAATTTCTTATGCTGGGCATACATGGCCAGATAAAATGCCTGTCAGACCGACAGACATTTTATCTGGCCGGCTGCCAGCCACAGATGTCGCTGGCATACACTGTGAGATTTCTCTCACAGTGTATTCGGCAGACATCTGCGCTCCGCCCCCAGGGGAGGAGACATATCTCCGTTCCTTCCATAGGAAGGAACACAGGAAATGTCTGTCTGTTGGCCGCGGCTGGGCATACACTGCCCGATGCGGCCGACAGTTTAACGGGAAATATCGCATCGGACAGGCATGCTGGACAATCTGGCATGCCCGACCGAGCAATATTTAACCCTCGGTCGCCCCCCCACACGCTACAATTATCAGGGCGATCCGCCGATATTAGGCGGATCGCCCCGATATTTGTAGCATGTATGGCCAGCATTACTATATGTTTTAGTTATAACAGTGTTATTATTTGTTAATTATAGCAATACTGTATGTTATGATTGCTTTATTAATTAGAATTGTATGTTACTATTTGTTTGTTATAACAGTATGTTACTATTAGTTTATTAGCTGTAGCAGAAGGTTACTATTAGTTTTGTAGTAATTTCTTCCTATGTGATTGCTATTTATAACAATATTTTATTTGTTAGCTATAGAAGTATTTGTCAATTTATTTATTAGTTATATCAATGTTACCATTTGTTTACTTGTTATAATAGTAAGTTACTATTTGTTGTTTATAGCAGTAGGTTACTAATAGCTCCTTAGTAAATGCAGTTTATCACTTATAGCAAATTCTTACTATGTGTTTGCTAGTTTACTAGTTATAGTAGTATGCTACTAATTGCTTGAAAGTTATAGCACTATGCTATTTGTTTACTAGTTAAACCAGCATGTTACTATTGGTTTGTTATAGGAAAATTTTACTATTAAACTTGTTATAGAAATATGTTACTATTTTTTTATAGAAATATGTTACAATTTGCAAGTTATAGCCATATGTTTCCATTTATTTTTTAGTTATAGTAATATTTTACTATTTGATAGGTAAGTGAAACTATTTATTTGTAATAGCACTATATTAATATTTACTTGTTAGTTACACAAAAAATTACCATTTATATGTTAGGTTTAGCTGTGTGATACTGCTATGTCTAACATAGTATGATACTATTTGTTATAATACACTGTTACTATTTGTTTGTTAGTTACAAAGGTATGCTACTATTTGTTTGCTATTTATAGCTGTATGTTACTTTTTGTTTGTTAGCTATAGCAATTTCTTTTTAAGTGTTTGTTAGTTTTAACAATATATTCATAAGTTACATCAGTGTGCTATGCTTTCTTTATTAGCTATAGCAATATGTTACTATTTTTTGCTAGCTATAGCAGTATGTTAGTATTTTTAGTTATAGCAGTATGTTACCATTAGTTTGTTAGTTATAGAAGTATGTTACTATTTGTTAGTTATAACAATTTCTTATTATGTTTTTGTTAATTATCACAATATATTATGTTAGTTATAACAATATGTTATTATTTGTTTGCTAGCTACATTATATAATGTTAATATTTCTTAGTTATAGCAATTTATTAATATATGTTTGTTAGTTATAGCAATATGTCACTATTTGTTAGCTATAATATGTTACTATAAGCTGATCGGTTATAGCAATTTTTTACTGTTTGTTAGTTATATCAATGTTACAGTTAATTTGCTATAGCATTATGCTGCTATTTGATTATTAACTATAGCAATATTAAAATTTTTTGATTATACAAAATGTTACTATCTATTTGTTAGTTATAGATATAGGTTACTGTAAAGCTGGCCATACATGTGCAGATAAAATGCCTGTCAGACCGACAGACATTTTATCTGGCAGCCTGCCAGCTGCAGATGTCCGCAGCATACACTGTGAGATTACTCACAGTGTATTAGCTGACATCTGCGCTCCGCCCCCGGGGGAGGAGACATTTCCCTGTTCCTTCCATGGGAAGGAACACAGGAAATGTCTGTCTGTCTGCCGCGGCTGGGCATACACTACCCAATGCGGCCGACAGTTTACCCCCTAAATATTGCATCGGACAGGCATGCTGGACAATCCGGCATGCCCAACCGAGCAATATTTAACAATCGCTTGCCCACACACGCTACAATTATCGGGGCGATCCACGGATATCGGGCGGATCGCCACAATAATTGTAGCATGTATGGCCAGCTTTAATAATAGCAGTATGTTACAATTTGTTAGTTACAGCAGTGTGTTACTATTTATTTGTTAGTTGTAGATATAGGTTACTGTTTATTAGTAATAGCAGTATGTTACAATTTGTTAGTTATAGCAGTGTGTTACGATTTGGTCATTAGTTATAGCAGTATGTTACTATTTCTTATTTACAGCAATCTTATTATTTGTTAGTTATAGTAATATGTTACTATTTCTTATTTATAGCAATCTAACTATATATGGGTTATAGCAATATGTTATTATTTACTTATTTGTTAGCTATAGCAGTATGTTACTACTTGTTTATTAGTTATAGGAAAATGTTTCTATGTATTTTTTAGTTATAGAAGTACGGATGTGTCCTTGCTCAGCTAGCCTCAATACGCCATGCAGTGCAATATGCCTGACATGAGTAAGCTGCTGCTCTCATGCAACTGTGGTAGCATCAGGCATCTTTTGTTTCTGAGAAAGCATCTAAGTTGCCATGCGATGCAACTAGGATGCAGCAGGAGACTGTGCTCATTTAATATGCAACACTTGTATACTCTATCTGTGTGCGACTGAGACTGTAAACTGAACTTGGCGTGGAAAAAAGCTGCCAACGCTGCATCATACCAATTTGCAAGCTGATTGAGAGACTCAGTCACACACAGATATACTGGTGTCACTTATCAAATTAATCAGCGACTTACAGTAGATTCAATATCAGCAAAAAAAGATGCAAATAAGTCACCCAGCGCTAGCAGAGTCTCACGGGACCAGGCGCACCGAGACTGCAGCAATGACAAGTGAGGACACATATGTCTTATGGAGCGTACACACGGTCAGATTTGTCAGACTTGTCAGATTTGTCAGATGAACGACTGAACGATTAAACGATTTGAACGATTTGAACGATTTTACCAAAGTTTTGAACGATTTGAACGATTTGAACGATTGAACGATTTTTGACTGCATTAAAATGAATGGAATCGTCCAAGTCTGACTGCAAACACATCAGATATCAGAAATCGTTATCTGACCATCGGGAACGCGCATCGTTGATCGTCCATCGTTCAGGCATGTCAGATATGAACGATTTTCCTTCAGATATGAACGACTGAACGATTTTTAAATCGTTATCGTTCATATCTGAAGGAAAAATCTGACCGTGTGTATGCACCATTAGTTATACTGTAGTAGTATATCACTGTTGAATTGTACTTGTTCCCCTTCTATAGTTGGGAGATTATGTCTGTGGACTTCAGAAAATATTTATTTATCTTTGTTCTTAAAAACATATAATATATTTGTATGCCAAGGTCTTTTCACTCACCATCTGCAAAAATAAGTGTGTGTGCGCTTTGTGGTAGTGACAGATGAGCACTTTCTGTCCTAGCCCCCTCCCTTGCATTCATAAAATTATGGTTACAGACATGCCGATAACCTCTATGAACATTGAGGCAGTCTGCTTTATTATCAGACCCAAACCACAATTGATGCTATTTTTATAATGCTGACACTGATGCCCAGCCGATCAATCTCTCTGGTAGACTAGGACAGAGATTGACACAAGGCAGTATGAGTTTAAACTGTTCCAGGCTTTTATTGTGGTGGAAACTATCTGTGGCATCATTGGGGAGAGAATAATCTGCTCCTTTAAACTGTGCTGGTTGCTAGTATGGCCCCCCATACAGTGTTGTTAGTGAGGCTAGCAGGTAAAATATATATATTGGATTTAACTTTTTTTTTTTTTTAAAGTACATAACTTGTTTTCAGGGATGCACATTTTTTATTTATAAACTTTGGTACACACATGGAACTTTAATATGTTTTTTTTTCTTATTTCACTTGCAGGAGAGGATATGCACATCAAGAGGTATGATCTATACTTACCTTTCTGTAATCTTAGGGTTTCAGTACATGTATTTTGTGTTATAATATTTTGTGCAAATTACAAATACCCTTTCCACTATTGTGAATCCTTTCAATGCTAGCTTTAACTCTTGTGATCACATCGTATTACAGCATACTCAAATTTCAGCAAATGGTTTTGTTGACAGACACTGAGCAAAAAATCTGATTTTGTTCCCAGGAATAAGCCATCATTGAAGTGCTCTTGTAAAATATTAGTTCTTTCATGTGATATACTGTTACATTTATTAATTAAGGCATGGACATTTTTAGGGCTTTGTTTTGATACATTCTGTCAAAGAAGAAGAATTCTAATAAGGCTGGATATATGACAGAATAATTTATAGTTCTAAGAATTCTCACATTTTATATGACAATCTAGGGCTTTTCTATGAAAATAGGTTTGGTTACAAAAAAATTTAAATAAAAAGAATTGAGAGTATTCTGCGCTAGGAATTTATTTAATGTTAAATCTCGTTTTTTGTTATTTTATCATCGTTTTCGTCATTTGTATTCTTATATATTAAAAGTAATCTCTGCACACAAGTTAATATCACATCTACATGTTATCAACAAATGTTACAGGCAAATAATAATGTATTGTTAGTACTGTACGTAGTGCAGACTAGATGGGCCAAGTGGTTCTTATCTCCTGTCAAATTATACGAGGGTTGTTCAAAAAGTAATGCCTAAATGCTCACAACTCAAATTTTATTATAGATACAGATTTGAAAATTTGCAGTAAAATACTTTGAAGTCTTAGTAACAGAATGACTCTACTAAAAAAATTCACCATCTGCCCTCAAACATTTTCTCCACCTCTCAACCCAAGCTGTGAATCCACTTTGGAAAAATTCCAGTGGTTGGTATTTGACCCAGGAACATATGGCGTTTTTAACAACCTTTATGTCTTCAAAATGTTGACCACGGAGACAGTATTTGAGAGGGCCAAACAGATGAAAGTCAGAAGGGGACAAATCAGGACTGTATGGTGGATGTGGCATTATTGCACACCCCATTTTGGCAATGGCCACAGATGTTGCCATCGAAGTGTGAGGTCTGACATTGTCGTGGTGTAAGATGACATTTGACAGTCGAATTGTTGACCTTTTTTTGCGGATGGCTTCTTTCAGCTTCTTAAGTGTAATAATGTATTGATCACTGTTGATTGATTGGTTTTGTTCCAAGTAATCGATGAGAATAACACCTTGGCAATCCCAGAAGAATGTGGCCATGACTGTTTACGGATCGCTGTGATTTAAACTTTTTTGGCCTAGGTGAACTTGGGTGTTTCCATTGCTTTGATTGGGCCTTTGTTTCTGGGTCATAAAGGAATACCCAGGTCTCATCTCCTGTAATGACATTTTTCAAAAACATCTCAGGGTTGGCTTCAAAGTTGGTCAAAAGGTCATTGCACACTTCCACCCACTGGTCCTTATGATCCCTGGTTAATTGCTTTGGAACCCATTAAGCACACACTTTATGATATCCCAAATAATTGATTAGTGTTTCTACAGTGCCATGGCTACATTCCAGTTCATCACTGATATCTCTGATGGTCACACAATGGTCTTTCTGAATCATGGCATCGACTTTGTGTCGGTTCTCTGCTGTCACTGCAGTTGATGGTCTGCCACCACGAGGTTTGTCGCACATGGATGATTCTCCCGATTTAAAACACTTCATCCACCTTCTGACACTGCTATAGTCAATTGTACGCTCACCATACACTTTTTAAAGTCTTCTGCGGATTTCTGTAGCATTGCAGCCTTCTTTTTCCAGAAATTCAATGACGGCTCTTTGTTTCATCTTGGATTTTATGGTATTTCTTGGACTACCTAAACAAAACTACATATATAGTTAGCAGACATATTAAAGTACAAACTGACAAATTTTCAAATAAATGTTGCATATTATTTCAGAGTTATGAGCATTTAGGCATTACTTTTTGAACAACCCTCGTATGTTTCTATGTTACTTTGTTTACTTGGGCATAGTTGTAATTGTTCTATTTTTCTTACTGTTTCAACCTGATCTACTCTATTTTTCTTTTCAATATCTGCTCTTATTGTCCGGTCTTTCTCAATGGCAACAGCAACAGCAATTGCTGAGACCATCTCTCCTGAAACCTGAGGTAGTTACTTTTACGTTTTCTGCTATCCTACTAATCTACTTGTTGAGTGTCATTCTAGATGTGCCATTTGATCCCAAATGATTCCACTAGGAAATAGTGGAAATCACACCAATAATTATTATCTATGTAAAAAGTCATGGTTATTGAATGATTATAGAGTGTATGTAGCACCACTTATAGGAAATCAATTTTGCT
Source organism: Taudactylus pleione (assembly GCA_031769625.1). NCBI lineage: Eukaryota > Metazoa > Chordata > Amphibia > Anura > Myobatrachidae > Taudactylus > Taudactylus pleione. Next base: position 2,323,374 of record JAUIMM010000916.1, on the reverse strand, counting down.
TTGCGTGATCAGATGACCAGCACTTGACTTTTAAATGGTCATTGATCAGTAACGTTTCCCTATCCCTATTCCTGCTGCTCAAACGTATAATGTATTTTTATCCATTCGCGCTGTAAACACTTGTCCTTTCTTTCATCTGATGACCCAAGGAGTCTCCTTCATGCCGATTCTCACCTACTCTTTTTTTTTTTACTAGCCTGGTTAAAGAGCTGGTGGGGTGCTTGTGCAAACACTAATATCGGTACAGGGCTGGATTGGTGAAAAGGCCATAAAATGGGAATCCTCCCATAAAATGGATGCCTGACTTCACAAATTACCATATGCACTTCAGGGACACATATATGATTATTTACATATAATCCTTGAAGCATGCACTTATTATAGAATGTTGCTTTATAAACTGATCATTGTGGCTAGTCTTTGTCTGATAGAGGTGAACTTATGGCGTTGCAGAAACATTGTGGTGCCTCATAAATAAATGCTAATAATACGTACACCAATGCTTATTAGTAGGTTGCCTTAATACTTTAATGAAGTAACATGCATGTTATTTCTACATGATTTTGACATTTTATGGTTTTCCCTAAGGAATTGTCTATGGAGTCTGGAATTGATCCTGGCCAAGAGTATTATGGACAAGATTATTACAGCTATGAGCATGGGTACGTATTTATACCTTCTGCAATACAAGAATTGGAAAGATAATTTTACATTTTATTGTTTTCAAACCTTAAAATGAACAGAATGCTCTGCAATGCTTACATTGTACCTGTCTACTATATACAATAGCCAAAGAGATTTTGCCGGCAAAAATAATATCTTAATTTCCTTGGATGTCTGGCTCAACTGTTTGCAGATTAAAACTTCCTTTTAACAACATATATCTACTGTCTATATTGCAGTAATCTAGTTATTAATACTATTATAATAATTTTTATTTTTTTACATATTGAGGTTATAGATGACTTCAATTTCACAAGGAATGTGTATGAGAGACAAATGCTTTATATAACCCAATAGAATATTTTATGTACAGATACGGTATCTCTTATATGAAAATAGTTATTCTGAGAGTTCTGAGGATCAGAAAGAAAAATACAGTAGGGCATTTTTGCCACTACTCAATGATAATGGGGTCAATTTAATGAACACAAAAATTACTTTTCTCCAGCATTTTAGTTGTGATTTCTCTATATTTAGTTAGTTGAAAAGTGCGGAGAAATCACAGATTTTTCCGTATTTTCATTTCTCCATTGTGATCCTGCTCCCTCATATGTTTTAATGGAGGCTGTTTAGGAACAGTATTTATAAAGATGACAGAAGCAAAGGTTCTCTGATCTTTTCTGACAAACATAACAAATATCTATGGATGGTGTTATATGGATTTTTGCCTGCCAAGGTGGAGAAAAGCCAGGAAGAGCATCTCTTGGTCTTGCTCAGCCAGCATTATGCTCTACCCTCTCCATACAAAAAGGATGACTGCATCCTTACCACAGCAACTCAAGTCTTTCCTAATATGACTCTGAGTCAGCCTCACTTAGGTGAGTCCGTGAATCTGCGCTGGCGTGAACCACAACACATGCACAGTGCGGAAAGATACAGATTTGCATACACAAACTCTGTAAACAAATTCCTCGCTGGGACAGCCCTATATTCCATAGCACAGGAGCTGTTTTCATGGGAAGTCCGAACTGGCAGTTCCAGGGGGAGAAAACGCCTCCTCCAGGCACTGCCTGTCCCTCATGTGTTTAGGAGGGAGCGTCACTGCCACTGATAGGCTGGTTATTATGTGGCATCTATGCTGTCATTGGACTGTACCATCATTCTTGTTTAATAGTTACAAATACTGGCTTAATAGGATTTTGCTTGCTATAGGTATGAACTGCCACAGTATGGAAGTCGTCGCAGATTGCTATCACCATCTGGCATGTATGAGGAATATGGAGAAGTGGTTGTAGAGAATGATGGTAGCTATTACTACAGTCCACATGGACCTACAGCAGAGGGAGATGTAAGTATACCTTTTTATATAGTGTTCCTATTGACAGTCGAGAGGCAGTTTTAGAATGCAGTCAATCAAGTCACTTGGACCCACTGAAATAGCTGAATTCTAGCAATTTGATTGGCTGAATTTTTATGATAATTAGGTCAAATCATAAAATGACTGCCTGAAATGTGTTTTAAGAGCACAGATTATTATAGCATACCACCACACATCATTTCCAAGATAGCTGTCTGTTTAACTAGAACACTATGCAATATTACATGTGTTAAACACTTGAGATACATGATCCTGATCTCTTTAAAATATATGAAGCAGAGCAAGACATTTAAAATGAATGCCATAATTTAGTACACTACTGATTGATTGTTAACTACAGTTCACTTTTCATAATTTCAGGGAAGAATTCGTGGCAGAGCTCCTTCTAGGAGAGGTAGAGGGCAGGGGCCGGGCAGAGGAAGTATGGCAGGCAGGCCTGGGCCTGCCAGAGGTAGCATACAAGGGGTAGCTAGAACCAGTCAAGCAAGGAAAAAAATGAAGGCAGTTGTGCAGTTAAGCCGAATTGCAGCCAGCACTCAAAAGCCCTCTGAGGCCATAGATGCTACTTCCCATTCTCCTTGGAAGAAAGCCAGAATATTCCCAATGATCCTTCAAAAAGTGAAAGGTAGTGGAAAAGACTCTACATATGCCAAACTAGTCTCTGCACGTCAAGTTGAAGGTGATGACAGCATGGTCATAAAAGGGAACTATTTCCAAAAATCAACCGATAAGCACTCGGTCACAAGAAAACTTGACCGTGCCCTCCAACGCCTTAGTGCAGCTAGAAAGCTTAAGTTGCGTCGAAAATCAGTAACTTCTTCAACTAAGACTTCCACCGCCGGCAGTGATAAGGACAAAGATGAGGAGGATTCAGATATAAGTGAATCTGAAAGAGAGGAGAGTAAATCAGGAGTTTCAATTAGCGTAACAGCAGACAGTGGATCTGAAGAAAGTGAAGGATCAGGTGACGATGAGGATAAAATGTCATTAAAACCTTCTGAGGGATCATCCCGAAGGAGTAGTACTTCTCCATCTCAGGCAGATAAAGATTATTTGAAGGTAACTTTGGATCAGGATGAAACCAATGAAAGCACTGTAGATTCAGATGAAGAGAGAGACGAAAACTTAGATGAGTCAGAGGAGGAAGCACTTTCCATTTCTAAGTCCATAGAAAGTAGGCAGGAAGAGTCAGCAGATGAAGATACGGAAGAGGAGGAGGATAAAGAATCTGAAAGTGTTCGGTCGGAAAAATCTAGTTTACATGGCAAAGTATCAGCCTCTGAAGCAGAATCCAGGGCATCTTTGAGAAGCTCTGACAGGAAATCAGAAAGCAGCAAACAAGCGACAGAGGATTCCAGTGTAAGGAGTGAAAAGAGTGATGAGGCAAGCAGAGAATCTGCAGAAGCAAGTGAAAAGAGTAGTTCAAAGTCTAGCTATAGGTCAAAGAAGTCATTAGTTGACAGTGAGGTACAGAGTACTATTGAGGAAGGATCAGAAGATGACCAGTCAGCAGAAGAGGAGGAAAAGGATGATATTAGTAAAGCAAGTGATGTTGACAGTCAAGCAGATAGAGATGACTTAAGTGAAGCATCTGAAACCAGGACATCGGTAAAAAGTGAAGACAGTCACAGTAGGAGCAGTCAGCTTACAGATGCACAGAGTATTGTAAAAAGTGATGATGATGATGAGGAGGAGGAGAATGAGAGTAATGATGATGATAATGATGATGTTGTTAGTCATGGAAATTCATCTCTCGGCGATCAAAGTCAAAGCACTATCGCCAGCCAGGAAGCTGATAACCTTTCCCAGTCTTCTCATGATTCTGAAGCCCAAAACTCAAATGAAAATACAGAAAGTAAAAGCCTTAGCAAAAAAGGGTCATCCTACCAATCAGATGAACAAGACACTGGTCACGGATCGGACTCTGATGTGTCTGTTTCTGAAGCTGCTGGTGACTCCACATCATTCTGAAAGTGAACAGCAGGTAGACATAGCAAGTGACTGTGATTGCAGTGCACCTGTGTGACGCTATCCTAAAGCTACTCTCTGTCTTACTGGTTCTTATCTTCATCTGTCTGTTGCTTTATAATTAACAAAAAAAAACGAATCTTTTTTTTTACAATGATTAACCATATTTCTTTGAGGTGTTCACAGGTATGTATATTTATTCAGAAGATTTTTTTTCTCAGTGGCTGATAAACTCTGAAACGCTCTCCAAACACACATTATATATGTAAACCAATCTGTCTGTCTGTCTATCTATCTATCTATCTATCTATCTATCTATCTATAGATAGATACACACACACATATATATATATATATCATATAATTTTTCTTAAGTATCTATATTCTACTTCCATCAACTTTGTATTCAGTCTTTGAACTATACATGCAAGTACTGGCATGTCCTCTGTGAATCATTTATATCAATTTCATTAACAAGTGCTTATTCATTCTAAAGACAAGCCTTGTGGTATTTTATCTGTAACAAACACATACTACATTACCCCAGATAGTCCTAAAATATTCTATTACATATTTGCAAGTGGAACTAATGATGCAGGTGATTTAATGATAGTCTACACATGCCATATAGCATACAGTCAGTCATTACACCAGGAAGCCCACTGCACATATTCTGATCTGGCACTTTCAAATACAGCACCCAGCGTTCAGTGTAAAATAAGCAGCATAGTTCCTAACCAAGAATCTGATCCCCAATCCGTTAGTGACAGTCAGGGCCGTAGCTAGGGTAGTGCAGCCGGTGCCATCGCACAGGGCTCCACAGGTCAGGGGGCGTTATTTGGGCCTGTCAAATTTCTGTTTATTATCATTCTTGCTTGTAGCTTCCTCTTATTTCATCCCCAGCATCTCCTGGCTTCTCCTATCTCTTCCCTGGGCCTTCCCCATGAGGCCATGGCCCTTTTTTGGGTGCATTATGTCCCTTTGAAAAATGAGGTGGGTGCCAATGCTCTTTCTGGCACAGGGCACGAAAAAGTCTAGTCACGGCTCTGGTGACAGTTGAGGTGTAGTATTAGTAGTGAGGGTTATGTGGCACTGAAGCCTTGCATCCTCTTTGGATGTGGGCACCTCCAATTTCATAGAGCCCATTGCTGCCAATACTACATATACAGTACATCAGTATATATCCAACAGTATTGCTAATTTGAATAAACATTACATATGTTAATGCTCCTGTTATGCTGTAACACTTTTAAAGACAACAATTACATATTTATTTATTTTTTAACACTGAAGATAAAGGAAAAAAAATAATAATGTTACAGCTATATTGCTTTCTACATCTATACTAATAATTACTGCAGAGGTATAGAAAGCTGCTTTTGTACAGTGGCTTTCTGTTACACACATTGATGCACACACATCCTGTAGAAATAAAGATTTGTACTTTGTTACCAAATACTTTGCTGCTCGGAAGCACGCTTTCAGCCACTCTAATCTTCTCATTTTCTACACCATTAAAGATGCAGAGCATTCCCTTCTCACCTGTGAGCTGCATGAGCCTCACGGAAGCCACGCTTTCTATGACCCCTTACTTTGGGAAGCGTGAGTTGTTGGAGCGTGACTCTCATTCCTGATCAGCTTACATTCTGCGTGTAGCAGAGGATAGCATTTTCTATTATACTTTAACTCTTTCCTTCCACTTCTTCTGCAGCTTGTTTTAATGTTACCTGAATATTTGTTGCAGTGAAGCAATATCACAGTGCGGTGTGGACTATAGCTAGTCCTGTAACTTAAAACTTTTACTACTATTTTGTATTTAAAGTAGCCAAACATAATGGGGCTGATTCTGAGTCCGGATACATTTCTTTTCACAGCTGCAAATAGCAAGTTGTAGCACATAGCGCAAATTTACGCCTGTTGCGCATCCCTGACTGAGTCAGCCAGATCTTTGCCAGATCTGGTCTTGGGTGAAATTGACATTACTGGGCAGCATCCATGCAAGAGATCTGTCTCCTGGGAGTATCATGGGCATCTATCAATAGCTCCGTGCTAATCTGCCTTCTGCATACAGGGAAGGGAAGCCTGTCTCTGATGATTATTATTCTTCTTATTATTATTATCCTTTATTTATAAGATCTCTTGCACCTAGCATGGGGCTGAGGCAAGAGCCAATACTCATGATGACAGTTACGGCTGTGGTTGAAGCAGAGTGGATTCCCGCTTGAAGCCACACGGATCCTTGTATTAGCATATAGCAAACTTGGCTTCCACGTCATCATGCAAAAACAGCCACTTTGCACCCGACTCAGAACAGCTCTGATAAATATGTAAAGCAGCCTAAATCCAAACCAATGTAATAGATTTTACTTAATCACTATAATGCAGGTTTGATTAGAGATTTGCCATTCTGATCACTAGAAATCCGAATCCACCAAAATTTCATGAATCCGCACAGATCCAAGTTGTGGCTTTGATCTTTCCGTGGTTCGGAATTCAGATTTTAAATCCAAATTTTGGGTTTTGGATTGCAAAAATTACGTGATTTTGGCTGTTTTAAAAAAGTTTTTATTAATTTGTTATAAAAAAAAATAAAAATGTAGATTCAAAACCAAAAAACTTGAGGGTGGTTTGGCTAAACCAAAACACAAAGATGAATCCAGATCCAAAACCAAAACACGGGGGTCAGTGCACATATCTAGTTTTGATACAGTACAAAAAAAAAGTACACAAGTGCTCTGACATATGGGCAATTATACAGTCAAATCTCAACAGCTTTAACCATAAACTTTAGGCAGGACAACGTTAAATAAAGATGGTCTTATTTAGATGACCAGAGCTGTTCATATACTTCTTTTGCAACCATGGAAAAATGGGTAAATTACATGAATCAGAATTTAAACAAAATCAAATTAACACAAATGTCAAGTAGGTCCCAAATCCTAGAATATATTAATATATGAAAATTAAGCAAATCTTAACTTTTTTTTACCATATCTTCAATCCATCAGATAGGTCTGATTGTGCAGTGATTATGTCTAAATATATTAAATTACTTTATTAATTAAATTTTAAAAACGCTAAAAACTAAATTAAGCTGGAATTAAAATTATGCAGTTATCTGTTATAATTCTGATGAAAAGCCATTTATATATATAAAACATTGCATAATTCTGTGTTCATTATATTACTTTATCTAATATTAAACAGCCAAAAGCATTGTTAATGAGGTGCCTCACGGGATAGTTAGATAAGTCCTGTGGTTTGTCTATTCATAATTATGCAAATAGCAGGAAATTAATTGTAATTACATATATTGCAGATCTTAAACTGATTGCATCTGATTTAATAAGGATACATTATAAACAACTCATTGGCAATCAACTTGCGTGCTCTAGGAAAAAAGAAAGCTGCGAGTCATTAATTATATGTTTTTACTTTTATAACTTTGTGGTTGCATTATACTCCTAATTGAATTTACTTTCATTGGTGACAAAGTAATATGTAAGTAATACATACAGTATATATCTATCTATCTATCTATCTATCTATCTATCTATCTATCTATCTATATATATATATATATATATATATAAACACAAATGCATGCATATGCACATCCCATATTTACAAACCTCCATTATATAACCAGCTTCAAATACTCCTAAGAATTGTGTTTCTAAAAAGAACACATGGCATATGGATACATTTGTAAGGTAATACATTTAGAGGCAAGCACTTAGCCTATATGGTATTATATGTGCTTGGTAGTGGTATAAAGATAAATGTTTAGGATTTGTCTGACTGCTTGTGTTTCCCTTTTATTCAATAGATTGCTAAAAAAAAGCGAATCAAATTAGTTGTGGATCGGGAATATGAAACTAGCTCTACTGGAGAGGAGAGTGCTCCTGAATCCCAAAGGAACCGTCTCAGTCACCCAAACATTCAAAACAACGTAAATGGGAATATTTATATAGCCCAAAATGGGTCTGTGGTCAGAACCAGACGTTCTTGCCTTACAAATAATTTAAAAATGGCATCCCCCTCGAGGCTCGGAAAGCACTTTAAAAAACTAGACAAGCTTGGAGTGACGCAAGAGGAAAACATCCAGTTGAATACATTATCAAAAGGAGCTTCTTTCAAACATAACACTAGATCATCTAGTATAGCTCTGGCCTCTAGCACTGGAGTGGCCAAAAACATAATAGCTAAGCTTGGGGACAATAAATTAAAAAGCACAGACGAACAAGAATCAGTTGTTGATAATGAAGACATCAAAGAGCCATTGGAATTCCACAGTGATCAGACTCAGTCAGATGAAGAAGAGCTGTGGATGGGGCCGTGGAACAATCTTCATATACCAATGACAAAACTATGACATTTTTAAACACAAATTTTGATTTATAATAGACTACACTTTCTATGATCACAATAAAAAAATTGTATTGTGCACATAAATTATATTACTTTTTCCAGTTAAAAATACTACAACATATTTGTATTTTTTACCCATTAACTTCCACCAAATATGTTTTTGTTTTTTATTATTCCTGGCTAATAATTCAGTAGTTATACATACTTTTATTTAATGTGTTGCTAAATCAGCAGCAGAATACCTGGTTGATTTTTTCCCCCTTTATTTCAAATTGCTGTATCTCTAATGCATAAACACAAGGGACATGTGATTTTTTTTTTATCCACAGTAAAGATAAAGAGAAAATTTAAAAAAAAACATTTTTTTTTTTACATTTTATCTGAAACAGTGCCTGTTGCCCACCAGTATAAAAATTTTTAAAAACACCTAAAATTAGATTGGAATCTCCAGAAATAATAACTGCTTTACATAACTGTGCATGCAGTGAACAGGATGGAACATCTCTTACTAAAATGTGTCCCTTTATTTCAAAGGAACTAGTTTTAATTTTCATGGTTTTTTTTTAGAGTGTTTACCGATAGTTAAAAAAATAGTTGGTCAATGCTATCAAGCAATCAGTTTCATAACTAATCAATGCTTTACCATACCTGCATCAAACATACCTAATGTACCGTCCACAGTAGAGGAGATTATATTTATTACAGTTCTACTGTGTAGCCTGAACATTTTAAAGCCTACTGGGTGGTGTAAGATGAAATTTGTACTTGGGTATGCCATTTTACTATATTCTATTTGTTAAAAAAGCATTGGATGCAAAAAGATAATATTTTTTATTAAATCCGTAACCAACATGATTTAATTGTATGGTTGCTTGTTAAGCCATGAGTCAGACAGCAAGTATTAATCTCAGGGAATTTTATCAGTTGTGCCGATACCATTTTCTGTTCAGGTTCAATTGTGCTGGCTACCCAATATGTCAAGTGAGTGCCCAACTTTTTTTCATTAATTTAAAGCTAGCGTTAGACATACAGTGCTAGTTATTTTCAACTAATGTTTTTCACAAATCCAATACATAACAAGGTTCAAGGAGTTGAACTATTATAGCCTTTCATAGCCGAATAAAACAATCTATCAAAGTATAAAAATTCCATAGATGCTTTGGTGCCAGCTTTTGTAACCGTGACAAAAAAATCATAAAGGATATGGATCTGTTATATTTTTCCAATAAACATAATATCACACATAAGATATTTTAGAGGAACATTGAGAATTGCATAGAATACAGTGTCTCTGTCCACACAGATTTATCCATACATAGTACTGAAAAAGGAGGTAATAATGTCCAGTAGCAAATAAATAAACAAAAATGTACAATGTCAGGAGATAAAAACTGAAAAAAATAAAAAAGAAAGATCTGGAATATAATAGGAAGTTTAGCCTTAAAAATACTACATAGGCATATTGTGTTGAATAAATATTGGTACCTGAGGCTCAACGGGCCTGTAACACATGCAGAAACACTAGTTCACCATTTTTAAATGACAGACCCATTCATTATTATTAGCGACCTGATGTGGCCTCCTCATATACAATAAACTCCAAAAAGTGAAACTTTTCGGAGTATGCTTGCAGGAACTGACACCATCTTCAGAAGGCATTAGCTCACTGAGGCCTCCTCCCCTCTATTGGAAGTAGTTCCAGAGTGCGAAAAGGGATCAAGTGGCATCCCTCCTCCTCCTCCAGCAGCCCTCTCTGTGCACATGCATGTACACCTAGACAGTTTGGCAGTGTAATCTTTTACAGTTAAAAATTAGAAATAAAACTTTAGGTGATAGGGATTGTGGGCTAGGTGCTTTTCAGAGCAGTTGTACCACAAATAGAGCAATGCTGAATTGCGCCGGTACTTTATTATCCACTATCACAACTCTCAGAGTTGGTTACTTAATTATCAGGGGCTAATTGGCCCTTGATAATGAATAGACCCCATAATAACATACTTCCAGTGTTAAAGAATATTATGCTAAGACCAATTTTTAAGAAAGCATTGAAATTGTTGGTATAATCCGAATAAAGTATATGTTGAAATACTATGCAGTAATTACTAAGATTATAAAGTGGATTGAGAGAGAGTTACTCACAGTAGACCATACCACCACTAAGCTTAAATTTATATATATATATATATTTTTGTTCCACATAAATAATTATATTTCTGTTCCATTTATAAGTCGTAGAGTAAATCCTCAACAGCAAAACTGATGATACTAATTGGTACGACATATAGAAATGTACACATGTTCCTCAAATCTAAAACAACCCGAAACAGCATACAGGCTCCTGAGGTTGAATAAAACAAAGTACGAGAAAATTAACTTTGCATCACTGAGATATTTCGTTTATCTTCACCCATTAACTGTATTTATTTAGATATGACTTAAATAAATGATTTTACAGCTTGCTAAAAAAAAAGTGTGTTTTTCTTTATTACCTGTACATATATCCGCATCTATATGAATGGTTTATTTTCAGTGAAAATAAGTTACCTGTACATTTATAAATGTGTATATCATGCTCCAAAATGTGCAGCAGTTAAAACGTTATAAAAAGCAAGAAACCACTACACTCACTGGACTTCGGCAAGTCTAATTGCAGGCACTTTAAATCAGCAGGAGATGAGATGCATCCGTGTACAGCAGTTTTAGAATTACCTCCGTCCTCAGGTGCAAAAAAATAGGAGCACATAGTAAATATCTTTATATTTACACAAAGAGCTGCTAATTAATGAATACAGGTGAATCTCATAGCCAGTTATAATTAACCTGTTTCTGATATTAGTATACTTCAAAACCAACTGCCTCTATACTTATGATAGATAGATAGATTGATAGATAGATAGATAGATAGATAGATAGTCTACATTGACAGCATAGCGAGATATGAAATGTCGACATATAAATTGTCTGCATTAGTGGTTAGGATGAGGAATACACTTCCCTGAAAAGCTCATTGAGGAAATATTTACATGGGGGTCTATATATGTACAGTAGTTTAGCATAATTTAATTGATACTTTTCACTGTATATATCGCATCAGTTCGATGGGAGATATAGCTTTCTTAAGTAGCAATTAATGTATACTTACGTTTCCGGTGATGCGTTCCGATATCCAGGACTCCGGCGGTCCTGTCTTCAGCTGCAGTCCCCTTTGGGAATTGTGGAGGTGAAGGAAGGTACTTCAGAGTTGCTGCAAAGGATGCTGGTCTAAAGGGGTATGAATTGCTGAAAGCAATTGCTTTCATCTAAACTGGGCTTTTTACTGATCTATGAATAAGACCCCCTGGTGAGAATGGCAACAGTGTAGACTTGTTCAATGTCGACATGATGAACAGTCTAACATGCTCAATGTCGGCATAATGACCATCTCAGAATTACCGAACCCGCTTTTATAAAAGGTGGTAATATAACAGCCTTGCTATTGGATTGTCAAATTAATACATTATTTGATAAGCGACTCAATAACGATATTTACACCACCTGCTTTCTGTAATCATTGATCTTATGCTTTAATTAGTGACAGACTTACTTTGGGGTGTCCCAGGAGTGGATCCAGCATAAAATACAAGGGGGGCACCATAATAGGGGAAGTGAGGGTAGCAGTGTTAGGGACATTTGCATGTGCTACTGAGAAAGGGGTGTGTCTCGCTGCAAAGAGGCGTGGCCTCACAGGATAAGCCGTACCTGTGACCCACACACCCCGTTCTTGTCACGCTGACAACAAGGCTAAGGCAAGCTATGTCCTACCTGCACTTGCTGCCGTAACAACTTGCAGCAGCTGCCAGATGGTGTTCTAAGCTCCTTATGGTGGGTACACACTACACGATATGCTCAATGAGCATATAGCGATATCGTTCAGCGCCGGGCTCTCTCCCCCATTCCCTGACATGCAGCAACCTGACGAGATCGTCAGGTTGGCCTGCATGTCAGCCCGATGAACGATGATAACGAACGACCAGCGGGAACGCGCGTCGTCGTCATCGTTCATCTTTTTGGGGTTAAAAATGGACGATAAAGTGGACGACTGAACGATAATGATATCGTTGTCGTTCAGTCGTCCACTTTATCGCCCAGTGTGTACGCATCTTTAGTCTAAGGGGTCTATTTACTAAGCAGTGTTAGTAGACAGAGTGAAAAGTGATAAGAAAGTGATAAGGTGCCAGCCAATCAGCTCCCAACTGTCATTTTTCAAACACAGCCTGTGAGATGGCAGTTAGGAGCTGATTGGCTGGAACCTTATCACTTTTCACTCTTTACTTTTCACTTCTCCTAACACTGCTTAGTAAATAGACCCCTAAATCTTGGAAAGTTTCGGACCTGTCTGGAAAACAGATTGGTTATCAATACTTGCATTTAAAAAGTGTCAAATTATTTAGATTCCTACCTCCTTATGAAGTAATAGACATGAATCTCTCTCATTGCCCCCTCCCTGAATATCTCCCTTGTTGCAGAGAAAATGGTACTTGTAGAGCTGGAATGAAGATACACAGAAAGTATTCAGAATGACAACAAACAGAGTAAGCTACAACGTAAGGGCAACAAAACAAAATATCTGTTAAAACAGCCTTCTTTAATGAATTGTAAACAGCAATGTTCGATAGATAGATAGATAGATAGATAGATAGATAGATAGATAGATAGATAGATAGATAGATAGATAGATAGATAGATAGATAGATAACACATACACTTATATACACACACAGTAATATATTAGTTTTGCCTTAAACACTGCCAAGTGTCTGAGACCACAGCTGATCCTGTAATAGGTAACCTACTAGGGGGTCCCTTTGACATCACTAACATAACTGATTTTTATGGGTTTTTTTTTATATAAATAAGGATGGGAAAGGGCCCCATATTGCCTAGGGCTCCATAGGGTCTAAATTCAGCTTTGGATGAGACTTGTATCATAGCAATTACACATCCTAATATCATACAAGCACCTACAAAAGTAGCATGGTTATGGTTATGGGTACTTGCTTACTTTCCTTTAATTTTATTTGTAATTATTATGGTCACTGACCAGCTAAATGCTCCGCTTACCTATACAGTTCATGATCATCAACACATTTTAAAACATTGTCAACAAATCACAACAACTGCCATGATTGTATTTGGTGCCTGTCCTAGTGATGTCTCATCAAAAGTTTAATAAGCATAAAAGTTTAAACGGATGAAACATAAAAATGTGTTGTAGGAAATGAATCAAACTGATGTAAGTGGATCATTAAATTTTTACGAGTGCATGTGCACAGGAAAATGGGTCAAGGACGGGAGGACTGTGGAGCCTGCATATTTGGATTGCATTACTAGGTACTGTACATCTGTTAATTATTTTATGAGACATTTCTGCTCACATATTTCAATCCTGACATGATACATAATGCCCAACTGGGGTTACAACTTTCGTTACCAAATCAAAATTGAAAGACTCACCCTATTGTTTCTACTAAAGTGTATACAAGGAAAACATTACTACAGTATATCAACTAGTCAGTTAAATGCAAGAGAGATTAAGAAATGCAATAAAACTGTATTATGTTTAGCCTAATGTTGTTGCTACCATCTGTAATTGTATTACATAATTTACTTGATATGCCCATGTGTGCTTTTCAGTAGGGAAGATTGGTTAGCTACTAAGCATTAAAACATACCTGCTACTACACTGTATGGGCAGCCATTTTGTTCTCTGTTTTATAATGGCGGCAGCTCAGTTTCTCTTCACAGGTTATATTTGTGCCCTTTAAACGCTTATGTATTATTAACCATGTCAACTTTTCAATCACATATATATATGTTTCGTATATATATTTATATATACAGTCAAGTTGTGGAATAAGCTTCTACTACAGCATGCTTAATACCTGGTGTAAACAGAGTACAGATGGTCACCTACTGCTCTAAAAGATGGTGGCTGGGCTGCAAGAGGTACTGACTTTTCAGCATGTTCTAGAAGATAGATGTGATTCTTTTGCACCCTCTATAGTGACATCGCCCCCTGAGCTGAGTAGCCTGGAGCTGGTACTACTTCAGTCAATCCCCATGTCTGTAACTTTACTGTTATATTGGAAAACTGTCCAAGATACACTATGTAGACAAAAGTGATTGGACACTGACAGCATATAGATCAAGATTTTATTAATGTCAGTACTACTTAGGTCCACCACGTGCAGTCATTACTGCAGACACCCTTTTAGCAAACTGTCCACAAGTTACTGGACAATAGCAGGTCACTGGACACTGGACAACAGTTTTGCCACTCCGCAAAAGTACAGTGACCAACTGTGACACTGAAGTAGGTTGAGTCGGCCTAGAACATACCTGTCACTCCAATTCATCCCAGAGGTTCTCAAAGGGATTAAGATCTGGACTCTGAGCTGACCAGTCCACCCAGTTTACCGAATTTTCTGTATAACAGTCCATGTTGCCCTGGAAACATGAAAGGTGGCATTGTCGTCCTGATAAAAACATTTGTTGTTTCCGTAGAACTGCCAAAATGTAGGGAGCTCAAAGTTATCGAGAACAACTCTATAATACTTCTTGTTTTATACCTTCAAGAACACTTGTCTGCTGCAGGAGCACACTGTTTCATTTGCGCTGAGGTGTCCAATCACTTTTGTTTACATAGTGTATTTAGAGCTGGGTGAGGATTTTTGTACGTGGTATCATGCTATTTTATTTTTACTATCTTTTATTTTTTTTCACACATTGCACCATTCATGGGCCCAGTTCTATTACAATTGCACAGTATGAGATTCTCCATGAAATGGGACCAATTGAAATGTATAGGCTTCCAGCAGGGAAGTGATTTTCACGGGCGCACTGGAGGCAAAGTAATTACAGCTTCATACACAGTAATGAAACCACATTGTGAAAACAGTCATGATGTCTCCTCACACCCATGCTTTATTTAAGCCATTAATAGGGCTAAACTGAGCTGTAATTTAGGAGAAAGCAGAGCTTTTAATAAATTAAAATGGGGATCCTAATGGGGTTGGAAATTGGACTTTGTGATGTTTACAGATATTCACTGCTTCTTAGCATGGAGTGGTTGCATGTGCTTTGCTATGCCCTGGGTGGGCTACTGAAGAACACTAATACAACACCAAGGTATTTTGTATTGAGCATTAGGTGTGCTTTAGAAATAATGTTTTGTCATGAAACACTATACTTGGAATGAATTGGGTGTGGTTAATTTTATGGTACAATAGAAGTATTACATGTTATCTTTGCAACTACTCCTAAAATTACTTTAACCGAGTCTTTAAAGTTCCAGCGATTGTGCTGGTAAACACCAGAAGCTTGCAGCATAAGGAGGAAAATAAACCATGCATATAACCAGGTATAGGAAAAAGCATTCAATGGGAAAAATCACTGACCCTTTCATTTTTGGAGATTTACAGGGAAAATCTCTAAGAAGGCACCCTGCACATGTGGCTTAATAAATTCCAAACTTTTGAATGGATTAAAGAATCACCTTCCCTGTTTAAATAATGATTTGGAAGAATGCAGGCGTTTCTGAATGGCTGTGCAGCAATCCTGACACAAGAGGTTTGGAGCTGAATGGTCAATCAGGAACCTAAGGTGAGTATCTCATAATTGTTAGGCATCCTGGACTCCAGACCCCATAGCAGTCCTGGATGGGGAGTGTATGTGCGTGGGAGGGGTACGGATTGAAAGATCTACATAATTTTGATAGGCCAGTGGTTCTAAAACTCGGTCCTCAGGACCCCACACAGTTCACATTTTCCAGGTCTCCTGGCAGGTGCACAGGTGTACTCATTACTCACTGAAACATTTAAAAAAAATCCATAGGTGGAGCTAATTATTTCACTTGTGATTCTGTGAGACCTGGAAAACATGCACTGTTTGTGCACTGTTTGGGATCCTGAGGACTGAGTTTGAGAACCTTTTTGATAGGCAGTCAATAGGTCGACAGTGTTAAATGGTCGACACACAAATGGTATACATAGAAAAGGTTCTCATTCTTTTTTTGTTATTTTAACCCTAATTCTCACCCTAATCCTCTCCCTAGTGCCAAACCCTACCCCTAGGCCTAACCCTAGCCTAACTCTAAACCCTCCCCCAAGTGCCTAACCTTTTCCATCCCCTCCCGTAGCCTAACCCTCCACCAAGTGCCTAACCCTAAACGTAACCCTAATCCTAACTCTAACCATAAAAATCATGGAAAACCATGTGTTGACCTCTACTGTGATGACCATTTTTGTGTCAACCTTTTGACCACGTTGACCTTTTAACCATTGACCATGTGACCCTGTAGACAATTTGCATGTTGACCTATTAAGTGTCTATCTAGACACTGTAGATCTTCCATCCAGTGTCGGACTGGGACATGAAGGGCCCACCAGGGAAATACAATCCCAGAGGCCCACCAAGAGGCATTGCCAGTTGCTGGAAGGGGTGTGGCCACCCAACAAGAGATGAGTGGCCAGCCATTATAGGAGCAGCATTTATAGTATATAAAGAAAAAAATGTACCTTTCAAATAAGTCCAGTATCGCTTATACTACTGTATTTAAAAGAACTACAGAGATAAAATGTGTATCAATCACCATAAAAAACTTTAATTATATTGATAGACATATGCATGAATGACTAGAAAAATATAAATAACAGAAAATTAAACTGCAGCATTTGAATATCAGCACATATATTAACCTTAATATCTGTTGTTTCCCACAGGGTATCCGGTCATTAGATCTACATTGTCTAGATAGACAATGTTTGGGTAGACAATGGAAGATAGACAGGCATTTTAAAAAAATCAAACATATGCAAGAATAAATAGAATTATAAATAACAGAAATTGAATCTTCAGTGTATGAGTGATATCACATAAACTAAAATAACTATTGTAATTCACAGTTATGAACATATTTTTATTTAGTTTAAGATAGAATGTTTGATGCAAACTCAAAAAATATACCTCAAATTCTTTGATATTCCAAATTCACACTACACAGCAAATCAGTAAACAACCTTTATACTGACAAATGTGAATAAATACAAAATATAATTATAAATAACAGAAAATTAAACATCGGTGTTTAAATGACAGCGCACACATTATCCATCTTAACTGTTGTAACTCACAGTTATAAAAACAAGCCTCACAGACAACCGGCAGTCATTACAACACAACGCCAGTCTGTGTAGTCCACACACACCGGAATGCAAATACCGTGAAGAAGACCAGGAACCAGAGCCTAGTCCAGTCTCCAACAAAGCCAGATGACTGTATCTGCACTCCTGGAGTCCGGGTGAGAAATAATGCTGCTACCCTGAAAGCTCATCATAGAGACTCCTGGTTTAAAATATCGTCAGGTAACAACAGTGTGCAGCAGAGTTGCAAGATGACACCCGCTGCAACATCTCACCACTCCAATCACACTTTTATGTGACTTTTTTTGCTATCTATCAGATAGGGACAGCATTGTCGGTGTAATGGTTAGCATTACTGCCTCACACCACTGGGTTTAATCCCCACCATGGCCCTAACTGGTGTAGTTTACATGTTCTCCCCTTGCTTGTGTGTGTACATGTGATAGGGAATATAGATTGAGTTCCACTGGGGCAGGGACTGACGTGAAAGGCTAAATATTCTCTGTAAAGCGCTGTGGAATATGGACCTAATTCAGCAAGGAACGCAAAGGAGAGAATGCATGCACTCGGCCAATGTTTCCACACTACATATGCATCGCAGTGCGCGTGCGCGAACTACCAGTTGTGACGGGAACTGCTTCTGCAGAGGCTACGTAGACCCAGAGCACAGTGATTGACTGGAAGTGCCATTTGTGGGTAGTGACGGAGGGTGGTCGGGCGAATGCAGGCGTGCCAGTGCGTTTCAACACCATAGCAGGGGCGTGCATAAATTATCCACTACAATACCATATACAGCCTGAGGCCTGATAGCGTGTGCTGAAGTTAGCATTCCTGAGTGAGGTCTGATCTGCCTTAACAGTGCATGGGTCCGATGTTACCGATTATTTTGCTATATTGCCAAAGTATACGCACGTGAGTAAGGGGAAGTATGCGTCCTTATGTTGAGCTGTGATCGCAATGCGAGTGCAAACATTTGCATTTCACTGCTGATATTAGCAACTGTGGTGCGTGCTTATTAGCAGAATAGCCATTCTTGCTGAATTAGGCACTATGGGCCTGCTTCAGACCCGCTTGCAAGCGCTATGTGCTTGCAAGCGGGTTGATGGTGGGGCATTGCTCATGCGCGGTGTACGCAATGCGCGTGCGCAAGCCCCGGAGCGAGTGAGAAATTCACTCGCTCCGGGGCTCGCTACAAATGGGGCGGCTGTCGATGTTGATCAACAGCTCGCCCCATTTTGTAGGCGGAGAGGGGGGGTGACTGGCCAAATGGAGGCATTCCCAAAGGAACGCCTGCAGTTTGAGGGCGGCGCTACTGACATCACTAGTGATGTCAGTAGTGAGCTTCTGACTCTATTAGAGCCGGAAGCTCACTGGGGCTTGCGGCAGACGAGACCCTACCGCAAGGGTCTCGTCACAAGCCTGATGGTCGCGAAGGTCGTGGCCAACGCCACCATCACCTGGCCGCTCGCAAAAGTTGTGGGTGGTCACCCACAGCTTAGCGAGCTGCCAGGAGGCCGGTTTATTAAAAAAAAACGGCCGCCCTGATTCAGAGCGAGTGCTCGCTTTTTGCGAGCGGCTCTGAATCAGAGCCTATAGTGTGCACTATATTATTGCTGGCACATTGACTTTGCACAACTTAATAATACACCCATTGGTCCACTTGTATTTATAAATAATACATCTATAAAGTAAGTTTGCATAATCAATTTTGTTGGTGGGGGCCCCCACAACCTAGTTGCCCCAGGGCCCACCACAAGCCCTAACTAGGCCCTGTCCATGCTTGCTGAAACAAACTATTACATTGCTATTTTGCTAATCCTTTTTATTTTGTTATAATATCGAGAGACACACTGAAAGTACATGTCAGTAAGCATAGACAGAGTGTGATCAGATGTTGCCTGTATGTGGCACTGGCTGCTTGCATTTTTCATAACCAGCCTAGTCCTGTAATTATAAAATCAAATATTTCCAGTAATTCCAATGATTACCTTAGTGGCTTAGCATAGTTTAGTATGCCTTCCAGTCTGCTGAGCTAGGGTGTGACTGTGGTCTGTGCTGTGTCCCAGGCTCCTCTGTGTCTGAGCTCCTCCCCCTGCTGATGTCATTGCTTGAAGCAGTTTGTTGCTCCTGTCAATC
Organism: Taudactylus pleione; assembly: GCA_031769625.1. NCBI lineage: Eukaryota > Metazoa > Chordata > Amphibia > Anura > Myobatrachidae > Taudactylus > Taudactylus pleione. The sequence goes on along the minus strand of JAUIMM010000916.1, from coordinate 2,303,679 downwards.
ATTGATGGTTCAGGCCACCTCTCCCCGCCCTCCCCTGACGTCATCACCGCTGGCATCATGTAGCTGAGCCTTGGCAGCAGCAGCTAGTGGTAAGGTAAGCCAAGCGAGAGATGCCCATGGCCCGCCCCCTCCCTCCACCCCCCTTCCTCCTCCAGCCGCCGCCGCATCCAGAAACAGTAACATCGGAACTTAAGCTCTGCCCCGTGACATCACCACTGATTCCGGATGAAGGGAGCATTGGTGTAAGGGTAATGTCTAAATCCCCTTCACGGAGAGGACCCTGACATCATGAGCCAGTGTCCAGCGTCATTCCCTGCAATCCAAGTAGGCATAGAGGGGGCATATAACCATGTGGCGAGCGTAGCGAGCCACCGTGCCTGAAGCGTGGCGAGCGCACAACAAACTAGTTTAAGTGGGGACAAAGTATTTCTGTAGCTGGCTTTCATGGGCAGGAACTGTACTTCCGCCCTCACTCACGTCACTTCCAGGTCCCTAGCACGAAGGGGAAATACAGCCAACCTTGGTGTTAGAGGCCCCGCAGTTTACCATGTACTGCCCGCCGCCTGGTGCTCACAGCCCGCTGGAGCAAATCACCCGCGGGCCGCTGACCACCCGCCTATCACCTTCCACACTGAAAAAAAAGAAAAAACAGCGCCGGTTACAGCGGTTAAGCCATGCCCTCCCGCAATAGTGGGCGTGACTATAAATCACCAGGGCCCACCAGGGAATATCCCGAATCCCCGGCAGCCCAGTCCAAGCCTGCTTCCATCCCTGTACTGTGTGAGTATGCAGGGCTGTTGAGAGATAAATTAGACCCCGGTAATTGGGTTTGTGGGGCCCTAATTAGTAACTGCATGCTGAAGGGGCGTAATTAAATCTACTTTGAAAACCCTGGTCCACCTATTCCCCCAGAAGGGCCTGGGGACAATGGGCTCGATTAAGACCCACTCACTAGATGCGTATGCAAATTCGGCTAAGTGAAGGCATGGCAGGCGATCGCACGGCAAGGCATTAGCACGCCCAATATGTCTTAGTGTGCGATCGCTTTGTGTATGCAGTTGCCCACCAGCCTGTCTTAAGATGCCCACTTGTGCACGTCATCTCCAGGAAGTGTATGCAACCATCGGTACATCGGGTACCATCGGATGCGATCGCAGTGCTTGAGGCAGACCATACCCTACCGCAAGCACTGCGAGCATTTCAGTGTAAAATTCAGCCTGGTGACGTGTACTATGATGCTGGCTCTAAATTATGCACGCCTCTGAAATGGCGTTGAGACGCTCAAGAACGCCTGCGTTCGCACCTCCACTCCCCCATTTTTAATGGCCAGCCCCTGTTACCACCCATAAACGGCTTCCCCTGTCACTCACTCTGCTGGGCTGTCTATGTGCAGGGAGTGAACACTTCCCGATCTCTCACACTGGTTCACGTACGCGCATTGCGTACGCATCCGCACAATGTGAAAATCGCCCGGCTACGAGCGAACGCATCCTAGCGAACGGGTCTGAATCAGGTTCATTGTACCATCCCCCCTTTCATGGCGATCCGAGTATGTCCGCAATGACAAGTGTAACACCGCAGTTTTATCTCTGGGTGAAGCTCCCTATTTAAGCTTATTAAGCAGATGAATAGATAAAAGTCAAATTACTTCAAGGGGGAGCTTTTGCCCTAAAAATATACTACAAACTATAAATGTCTCGGTAGGATATTATAATTAAACTGTTATGTACTTAAAATTTTGCAGAAAGTGTAATGGTGGCTTTACTTTCATCAAGGGAGGGGTGCTTCTGTGCAAATCCACAATTCAGTTTTACTGTTTGCTGAAACTGCATATTTTCATGACTAACTGCTGTTAAACCTGGATTTATTTAAGTATTACTAAATTAATCTCTGTCACCCTTCTAATTAAAGCATCCATCTTTTTGTCTTTCTGCTGAGCTGCATCTAGAAAAAAACAAACTAGATTTACAAAGTATCTACGTTTAAGATGACAGTGGGTATCTTAATGCAAAAAATAATTGTGTACATTTAACTCATTAACTTTATTTTGCAATTATTAACTGCACAGTAAAATGTATGTATTTTCACTGCGGAAAGAGGTTGTTCTTTCATTCTATAAACATTCATATTGTACTGTATACACATATTCATATACAGCAGGGATGGGGAACCTCAGGCCCGGGGGCCGTTTAAGGCCCCCTGGAACCATTTGATCTGGCCCTCTGAGTTTTTTTCTGTTAGCCTCATCTGGCTAGCAGGGTGACTAGATTGGCACCCTACAGCCAGAATCTATGCAGCAGTGCTGCCTGGTGTGTACTTAGGATGCTCCAGATGGTCACACCACTGCCCTTACAGCTCTCCAGAGCATCCTGAGAAAGCTGTAATCACCGGCGATTGTGACCCTGCCCCCTTGTGATATGACACGGAGGGGCGTGGCCTACACTGGGCCAGCAAATAATTTTATACATATCAAAATGGCCCTCGGCAGAAAAAAGGTTCCCCACCCCTGATATACAGCAATGGTCTCATCAAGCATACATAACATAGAGGGGTGCTAAAACCAAAACAAAAATACATATATTTGATTGTAACAACAAAACAAAAATAAAGCTAACAGAAAACATTAACAATTATATTTTGCGTATATATCTTGTTACACACTTCCCAACATTCCAAGAATTTTTTTATTTAAAAATAAAAAAAAATCCCAGCACCCCCCTGTTTTCAGCAGCAGCAGCAGCAGCCTTTCTGTACCTCTAATTTGGTAGATCAGCTCTGCCGTCCTCCTATTTCTATGATCTTAGAATTAATTCAACATCCTGTTTTAAGGGGGTTGGGTATGAAATACCGACAGCTTAAAACCCTAACCCTCCCTTGGGGGTGCCTAACCCTAAGTCCCCCCCACCCCCCGTGGTGCATAACCCTAGTGTCGGGGTTCTGACCACCGGCATCCTGACTACATCCCATTTTAAGGATATGAATGCATCATGGTGTAGAACTGTTACAAAATACTGGATTTGTTAGGTAATGGAGGGAAGGGGAATCTGTCTCTATACAGATTTAGCAGAACATGGGATCATCTTGCTGCTGTAGTATCTGGTTTAAATTTGGCACCTTGTATAAACCACAGTTGACATTACCAGATCCTGAGGAAGTGATCTATTAAATTTATTCAATTGTATTTGGTTTAAGAACAATGGGCCTGATTCAGACCCGGTCACAAGCGCTAAGCGCTCGCAACCGGGTCGATGGTGGCCAAGTGCGGATGTGCACGACGGAGCCGGCTCCATCGTCAGGGGCGCCGAGAGGGGGGGGAGCGTGTACAGATTACCGGGGCACGGGCTTCCTGAGGGGCCTGGTGGGGGCCCGGGTCAGGCGCCGCTCCCCCTCCCTCACAGCAGCCCAGCACACAGCGTGTGCTGAGCTGCAGTGGAGACTGCTCGTGGTTGCTGAGCAGCAGCCACTGCAGTCTCCTATGCCTGTGGGGGGGAGCAATCACACTGATCGCGCCCCCCCTGGCTTTGAGCAGGGCTGAGGGGGCACAGAGCGCCCCCCTCCCCAGCGCGCAGCATCTTTTTTTTTTTCCGGGAAGGGGGCATGGCCACGCCTCCCACGATTAGGCCACGCCCCCTATTACCCGGGCCCGCCGCGGCTCTCAGCGGGTCTGTCCATCGTGCGCATGCGCGAGACCCGGATAGCGACGGGCAATCCATCGCTCCTGGTCTCGTACCAAAGGGGGCGTGCTGTCGATGTTGAGTGGGCGGGCCGGGGGAGTGGCTGCCCAAACGGAGGCGTTCCCATGTGAATGCCTCAATTTGGGGGCGGTCCCACTGACATCACAAGTGATGTCAGTGGGAGAGATTTCAGCTCTGTTAGAGCCGAAATCTCTCTGGGGCTTGCGGCAACGAGACCCTACCACAAGGGTCTCGTCGCAAGCCCGATGGTCGCGATGGTCTTGAACATCGCGACCATCTTCCTGGCCGCTCGCTATAGCTGTGGGTGGTTACCCACAGCTATGCGAGCGGCCAGGAGGCCGTTCTTAAAAAAAAAATAGCCCGGCCCTGATTTAGAGCGAGTGCTCTGTCAGAGCATCCGGCTCTGAATCAGAGCCAATGTGCCTAATTCAGAGATTTACTTAAATCCGATATTTAAACCTCGGATGTGTAATGATCTGTGCATGCGCAGGTGCAGATCTGGTCCTGCGAAGTTGGTTACAGTGCCTCTAAAGCTGCAGCATGATTGACATGCTGTTGGCATTTGGGGGCGGCAACATGAGCATTTCAAAAAATGGGGCATGTCTGCCCCATTTTTGGTGTGCCGAAGCCAGTGGCTGCATCCTTGGATGCAGCTTTACTGACCTTTGCAGTATAGTTTTGCCAGACATCCTCAGCAACGTGAAGGTTACACAGTTGTCTGTTGTTCTTGCAGTTGATCCGATGCTGCTTCTTTGGACACAGCAGCGGATCGGAGAAGCCAGCAGTGGGTGTCTTTTCACTTAAGGCATTTCCTGTGAGGTGGTCCACTGGAATCCTGGCCAGGTCTATAGGTGGGTTAGTGTCCTGGTCATTGGTATACGCTGGGCAGAACTTTGACCCTGGGAGCCTGTTCTGAGCCTTCTACCAAATGGATTTGGACAAAAACTTCACCGAGTGGTAACATTGGATCCTAAAAGACATACAAGGGGGTTGAGGTCCTTGCCAGATCTCCCGTTGGTGTATGCTGGGCAGAAATTTGACCCAGGAGCATATTCTGGGCCTTCCACTGGATGGATTTGGATGAAAACTTCATGGAGGGGTGGAAATTGGTCTGGGATGCCTAACTTAATAACTTGAAGATTTAAACCCAGGCAATGCCGAGTACTTCAGCTCAGTGCCATAGCTAGCACTCCCGGCACCCTGTGCAGGCCGCGCCCCCTCCATATGATCTGCATCGGGAGCAGGTGACTACAGCAATGCCCGGAGCATTCTCAGTATGCACCAGGGGGGGGCTGTAAGGGCAGCGTTGTGACTGTCTGGACCATCCTAAGGATGCTCCAGGTGGCACTGCTGCAGACATTCTGTCAGCAGGGTAACTTTATAGCTACCCTGCTAGCCAGATGCAAGAGCTGTGGGTGAGCAGCGAGGCCGCCCACAAAGTGATGCGCTCTGTGTGGCTGCACCACTCACACACCCCTAGTTGTGACTCTGCTTCAGCTAATATATATATATAGAATCATGCAGAGTACGCACTCACTTAAATAATTCAACTTGCTGGGGTGCTTCTATCAATATTCAGTACAGGAAAAAATTAGGGGTGAGCGGGTTCGGATTTCTGAAATCCGAACCCCCCCGAGCCCCCCCGATCCGAGTCCGATCCGAGTCAGGCTCGACTTTTCCCGCCTGACTCGGATCTGACATCGAGGCAAAACGTCATCATCCCGCCTTCCGAGTCTCGCGGGTTTTGGATCCTATATAAGATACCCGCGTCGGCGCCATTTTCTCACTCGGCTGTGGACAGTGAAGAGGGAGGGTGGGAGTTAGTGCTGTGTAGTGTAGTGTAGTGTAGTGCTGCTGTTGTCCACTACTTCAAAGTCCATAGGGGCTGGCTGTGTTGTGCTGTGCTGCTGTTGTTAATAGGGGCTGTGTCCACTACTTCAAAGTCCATAGGGGCTGGCTGGACTGTGTTGTGCAGTCAGTTCCAAAGTCCTGTGCAGTGTCCCAGTCCTAAAGGGGTGCTGTAGTGTTGTCCAGGGGGTGCTCTGTCCATCAGGGGTGCTCCCCCCAAGTGCTAAAAAAATAATATATTTTCTGTGTTTGTGAATTGTGTGCGCAGTAGCCGCACGTGCATCAACAAAGTAGTGCCAAGCGTGCGCCTGTGTCATAAGTAAAGGGCCGGCTGGCTTGACCGTTAAGGGTGCTGTAACCCCCGAAAGTACACTCCAGTCCAAACCAAAAAAAAAATTATTTTCTGTGTTTGTGAATTGTGTGCGCAGTAGCCGCACGTGCATCAACAAAGTAGTGCCAAGCGTGCGCCTGTGTCATAAGTAAAGGGCCGGCTGGCTTGACCGTTAAGGGTGCTGTAACCCCCGAAAGTACACTCCAGTCCAAACCTAAAAAAAAATTATTTTCTGTGTTTGTGAATTGTGTGCGCAGTAGCCGCACGTGCATCAACAAAGTAGTGCCAAGCGTGCGCCTGTGTCATAAGTAAAGGGCCGGCTGGCTTGACCGTTAAAGGGTGCTGTAACTCCCGAAAGTACACTCCAGTCCAAACCAAAAAAAAATTATTTTCTGTGTTTGTTAATTGTGTGCGCAGTAGCCGCACGTGCATCAACAAAGTAGTGCCAAGCGTGCGCCTGTGTCATAAGTAAAGGGCCGGCTGGCTTGACCGTTAAGGGTGCTGTAACCCCCGAAAGTACACTCCAGTCCAAACCTAAAAAAAAATTATTTTCTGTGTTTGTGAATTGTGTGCGCAGTAGCCGCACGTGCATCAACAAAGTAGTGCCAAGAGTGCCCCTGTGTCATAAGTAAAGGGCCGGCTGGCTTGACCGTTAAAGGGTGCTGTAAATCCCGAAAGTACACTCCAGTCCAAACCAAAAAAAAATTATTTTCTGTGTTTGTGAATTGTGTGCGCAGTAGCCGCACGTGCATCAACAAAGTAGTGCCAAGCGTGCGCCTGTGTCATAAGTAAAGGGCCGGCTGGCTTGACCGTTAAAGGGTGCTGTAACCCCTGAAAGTACACTCCAGTCCAAACCAAAAAAAAATTATTTTCTGTGTTTGTGAATTGTGTGCGCAGTAGCCGCACGTGCATCAACAAAGTAGTGTCAAGCGTTCGCCTGTGTCATAAGTAAAGGGCCGGCTGGCTTGACCGTTAAGGGTGCTGTAACCCCCGAAAGTACACTCCAGTCCAAACCAAAAAAAAAATTATTTTCTGTGTTTGTGAATTGTGTGCGCAGTAGCCGCACGTGCATCAACAAAGTAGTGCCAAGCGTGCGCCTGTGTCATAAGTAAAGGGCCGGCTGGCTTGACCGTTAAGGGTGCTGTAACCCCCGAAAGTACACTCCAGTCCAAACCAAAAAAAAAATTATTTTCTGTGTTTGTGAATTGTGTGCGCAGTAGCCGCACGTGCATCAACAAAGTAGTGCCAAGCGTGCGCCTGTGTCATAAGTAAAGGGCCGGCTGGCTTGACCGTTAAAGGGTGCTGTAACCCCTGAAAGTACACTCCAGTCCAAACCAAAAAAAAATTATTTTCTGTGTTTGTGAATTGTGTGCGCAGTAGCCGCACGTGCATCAACAAAGTAGTGCCAAGCGTGCGCCTGTGTCATAAGTAAAGGGCCGGCTGGCTTGACCGTTAAGGGTGCTGTAACTCCCGAAAGTACACTCCAGTCCAAACCAAAAAAAAAATTATTTTCTGTGTTTGTGAATTGTGTGCGCAGTAGCCGCACGTGCATCAACAAAGTAGTGCCAAGCGTGCGCCTGTGTCATAAGTAAAGGGCCGGCTGGCTTGACCGTTAAGGGTGCTGTAACCCCCGAAAGTACACTCCAGTCCAAACCAAAAAAAAAATTATTTTCTGTGTTTGTGAATTGTGTGCGCAGTAGCCGCACGTGCATCAACAAAGTAGTGCCAAGCGTGCGCCTGTGTCATAAGTAAAGGGCCGGCTGGCTTGACCGTTAAGGGTGCTGTAACCCCCGAAAGTACACTCCAGTCCAAACCAAAAAAAAAATTATTTTCTGTGTTTGTGAATTGTGTGCGCAGTAGCCGCACGTGCATCAACAAAGTAGTGCCAAGCGTGCGCCTGTGTCATAAGTAAAGGGCCGGCTGGCTTGACCGTTAAGGGTGCTGTAACCCCCGAAAGTACACTCCAGTCCAAACCTAAAAAAAAATTATTTTCTGTGTTTGTGAATTGTGTGCGCAGTAGCCGCACGTGCATCAACAAAGTAGTGCCAAGCGTGCGCCTGTGTCATAAGTAAAGGGCCGGCTGGCTTGACCGTTAAAGGGTGCTGTAACCCCCGAAAGTACACTCCAGTCCAAACCAAAAAAAAATTATTTTCTGTGTTTGTGAATTGTGTGCGCAGTAGCCGCACGTGCATCAACAAAGTAGTGCCAAGCGTGCGCCTGTGTCATAAGTAAAGGGCCGGCTGGCTTGACCGTTAAAGGGTGCTGTAACCCCCAAAGTACACTCCAGTCCAAACCAAAAAAAAATTATTTTCTGTGTTTGTGAATTGTGTGCGCAGTAGCCGCACGTGCATCAACAAAGTAGTGCCAAGCGTGCGCCTGTGTCATAAGTAAAGGGCCGGCTGGCTTGACCGTTAAGGGTGCTGTAACCCCCGAAAGTACACTCCAGTCCAAACCTAAAAAAAAATTATTTTCTGTGTTTGTGAATTGTGTGCGCAGTAGCCGCACGTGCATCAACAAAGTAGTGCCAAGCGTGCGCCTGTGTCATAAGTAAAGGGCCGGCTGGCTTGACCGTTAAAGGGTGCTGTAACCCCCGAAAGTACACTCCAGTCCAAACCAAAAAAAAATTATTTTCTGTGTTTGTGAATTGTGTGCGCAGTAGCCGCACGTGCATCAACAAAGTAGTGCCAAGCGTGCGCCTGTGTCATAAGTAAAGGGCCGGCTGGCTTGACCGTTAAAGGGTGCTGTAACCCCCAAAGTACACTCCAGTCCAAACCAAAAAAAAATTATTTTCTGTGTTTGTGAATTGTGTGCGCAGTAGCCGCACGTGCATCAACAAAGTAGTGCCAAGCGTGCGCCTGTGTCATAAGTAAAGGGCCGGCTGGCTTGACCGTTAAAGGGTGCTGTAACCCACAAAGTACACTCCAGTCCGAACCAAAAAAAAATTTATTTTCTGTGTTTAGCCGCACGTATATATCAAATCGATATAACATAAATGGAGGACCAAACTTTCTCCGATAAAAATAAAATAGAGAAAGATCAAGAACCACTTCCTCCTAGTGCTGAAGCTGCTGCCACTAGTCATGACATAGACGATAACATGCCATCAACGTCGTCTGCCAAGGCCGATGCCCAATGTCATAGTAGAGGGCACATACAATCCCAAATGGCAAAGTTCAGGAAAATGACCTTGAAAAAGACATTTAAATCAGCTGAAGAGAAACGTAAACTTGCCAATATGCCATTTACGACACGGAGTGGCAAGGAACGGCTAAGGTCGATCCCTAGTATGTTCATGACTAGTGGTTCAGCTTCACATGACGATGGAAGCACTCCTCCCACTAAAAAAATCAAAAGAGTTAAGCTGGCAAAAGCACAGCGAAGAACTGTGCTTTCTAAGAAGATATCACAAATCCCCAAAGAGAGTCCAAGTGTGGTGGTGGTTGCGATGCCTGACCTTCCCAGCACTGGACGGGAAGAGGTGGCTCTTTCCACCATTTGCACGCCCCCTGCAAGTGCTGAAAGGAGCACCCACAGTCCACTTGCTGATATGCAAATTGAAGATGTCACTGTTGAAGTACAACAGGATGAGGATACTGGTGTAGCTGGCGCTGAGGAGGAAGTTGGCGAGGAGGATTCTGATGGTGATGTGGTTTGTTTAAATCAGGCTCCGGGGGAGACAGTTGTTGTCCGTGGGATGAAAAAGCCCATCACGGTCATGCCTGGGCAGAAGACCAAACATTCCACCTCTTTGGTCTGGCAATATTTCTATCCAAATCCGGACAACAACTGTCTTGCCATATGTACCATATGTAAAGGTGAAATAAGTAGGGGTAGGGACGTCAACCACCTAGGAACATCCTCCCTTATACGGCACCTGCAGCGCGTTCATAAAAAGTTACTGTCAAGTTCAGAAACTTTGGCTCAGACCGTAAGCAGTCCAGGGACACCTAAATCCCGTTGTCCTGTTGTATCCAAGCGCCTGCAAACCACACCGTCAACTCCCTCCTCGTCAATTTCCTCCTTAGTCAGGATCGGAAGTAGTCCTGCAGGCCATATCACTGGCATGACTGACTCTCCTATCCGGGATTCCTCCGGAGGATCCTGCATTGCTACGCCTACTGCTGCCGCTGCTGCTGTTGCTGCTGCTGCTGGGAGTCGTTCATCATCCCAGAGAGGAAGTAGGAACACCACTACTTTTACTAAACAATTGACCCTCCAACAGTCCTTAGCGAGGAGGATGAAGTACGACAGCAGTCATCCTGAAGCAAAACGTATAACTGAGGCCTTGACTGCTATGTTGGTGTTAGACGTGCGTCCGGTATCCGCCATTAGTGCAGTGGGATTTAGACAATTGATGGAGGTAGTGTGTCCCCGGTTCCAAATCCCGTCTAGATTCCACTTCACTAGGCAGGCGATACCGAGACTGTACAGAAACGTCAGAAAAAGTGTCCTCAGTGTCCTGAAAAATGCCGTTGTACACAATGTCCACTTAACCACGGACATGTGGACAAGTGGAACAGGGCAGACTAAGGACTATATGACTGTGACAGCCCACTGGGTAGATGTATCACCTTACGCAGCAACAGCAGCAGCGTCACCAGTAGCAGCATCTCAGAAACGCCAGCTCGTTACAAGGCAGGCTACGCTGTGTATCACCGGTTTCAGTAAGAGGCACACCGCCGACAACCTCTTAGAGAAACTGAGGGAAATCATCGCCCAGTGGCTTACCCCACTTAGACTCTCCTGGGGATTTGTGATATCTGACAACGCCACCAATATTGTGCGGGCATTACATCTGGGCAAATTCCAGCACGTCCCATGTTTTGCTCACACAATAAACTTGGTGGTGCAGAATTTTCTGAAAAGCGACAGGGGCGTGCAGGAGACGCTTTGGGTGGCCCGAAAAATTTCTGGCCACTTTCGCCATTCAGCGACTGTGTGCCGAAGACTGGAGCGCCAGCAAACACTCTTGAACCTGCCCCGCCATCACCTGAAGCAAGAGGTTGTGACGCGGTGGAACTCAACCCTCTATATGCTTCAGAGGATGGAGGAGCAGCAAAAGGCCATACAAGCCTATACATCCACCTATGACATAGGCAAAGGAGGGGGTATGCACCTGACTCAAGCGCAGTGGAGAATGATTTCCGTGTTGTGCAAGGTTCTTCAGCCCTTCGAACTTGCCACACGTGAAGTCAGTTCAGACACTGCCAGCTTGAGTCAGGTCATTCCCCTCATCAGGCTTTTGCAGAAGCAGCTGGAGAAAGTGAAGGAGGAGCTAAGACGGAGCGATTCCGCTCGGCATGTGGGACTTGTGGATGAAGCCCTTCATTCGCTTTGCCAGGATTCCAGGGTGGTCAATCTGTTGAAATCAGACCACTACATTTTGGCCACCGTGCTCGATCCTAGGTTTAAAGCCTATGTGGTGTCTCTCTTTCCGGCCGACACAAGCCTGCAGAGGTGCAAAGACCTGCTGGTGAACACACTGTCAGCTGAAGCGGAACGTGACACGTCAACGGCTCCTTCTGCATTTTCTCCCGCAACTGGGGCTGCCAGGAAAAAACTTAGGTATCCTAAGCAACCCGCTGGCGGTGATGCAGGGCAGGCAGGACCAAGTTTGGACATCTGGTCCGGACTGAAGGACCTGGCAACAATTTCTGACATGTCTACTGTCACTGCATATGATACTGTCACCATTGACAGAATGGTGGAGGATTACATCGGTGACAGCATCCAAGTAGGCATGTCAGACAGTCCATACCTGTACTGGCAGGAAAAAGAGGCAATTTGGAGGCCCCTGTACAAACTGGCTCTATTTTACCTGAGTTGCCCCCCCTCCAGTGTGTACTCCGAAAGAGTGTTTAGTGCAGCCGGGAACCTTGTCAGCGAAAGGCGTAGGAGGTTGCTTCCACAGAATGTGGAGAAGATGATGTTCATCAAAATGAATTATCAGCTCTTCCAGGGAGACCAGCCTCCAGAAGGTACAGAGGGACCTGTGGTGGTGGATTCAAGTGGGGACGAGTTAATACTTTGTGAGGATGAGGATGTACACACTGAAGAGGGTGAGGAATCGGTGGATGAGGAGGATGAGGATGACATCTTGCCTCCGTAGAGCCAGTTTGTGCAGGGACACATTAATTGCCAGCTTGTTTTGTGGGGGCCCAAACGAACCAATCATTTCAGCCACAGTTGTGTGGCAGACCCTGGCGCTGAAATGATTGATTTGTTAAAGTGTGCATGTCCTGTTTATACAACATAAGGGTGGGTGGGAGGGCCCAAGGACAATTCCATCTTGCACCTCTTTTTTTCTTTGCATTATGTACAGTTTGGGGCCTAGTTTTTCTAACTGCCATCCTGCCTGCCACTGCAGTGTCACTCCTAGATGGGTCACGTGTTTGTGCCGCCCACTCGTGTCGCTTAGCATAGTCATCCAGCTACCTCGGTGCAACCTTTTGGACATAAAAACACTATTGTGAGGTGTGAGGTGTTCAGAATAGACTGGAAATGAGTGGAAATTAAGGTTATTGAGGTTAATAATAGCATAGGAGCAGAAAAACCTACAAATTCTGTGATTTTAGCTGTTTTTATGCTTTTTTTCAAAAAAATACAGATCCAAAACACAAAACCCAGAACCCAAAACACGGAAGGGTGGTTTTGGCAAAACCAATCCAGATCCAAAACACGAAGAAAGATCCAGATCCAAAACCAAAACACAAAACACGAAAAGTGGCCGGTGCACACCCCTAGAAAAAATCCAAGTACCAAAAACATAAACATAATAAAGGGGTGCACTCACCAGTCTGTCAGCGTTTTTAAAATGTATTCTTTATCCCAACATCATAAAACAGAATGAGAATTCCGACATTTCGGTCTAGGCACAAAGACCCATAAAACATAGTATCCATATAGACCCATGTCCCCCCTCCCACCAATTTTACACATAACAACACATAGGAAAACATGATCTGTGCCATATATAGAACAGGGTTATATCATATAGTTATAGGTGGATCTCTAATCCACGTTTTCTATTAGGTTATTCACCATTAATGAAAACACAAACACATGGCTGCTCAGGTGAAACACTAAGACATACCCGCAAGTATAAACAGAGGTTTGTATATCCTCAAGCTGCGTCCACGTGATTTAACATGTGACCCAGCGTCATCACCCATTCGATTCACTATGCAGTGTGATTTAAAAGAAATCAATTTTCTAGATGTGACTGTGGGCCTGATTCAGAGCTGGACGCTATTTGCGGACGCTCGTTCCAAGAAAGGGGCCGGCTATTTAAATTGAGCACTCGCTCTATGCGGTTTGTTGACGCCTCTATGTCTGAGCGAGCGAATGAAAAATGCGCTCGCTATTTTGTAAAGACGCCCCTTTGCCGTTCGCATCACACGTCATCTCCGGTATTTATTAGATTAATCGGGTACATCAAAAGGCATCTGAACTGCTCGCAGTGCTTGTGGTAGCTTTTTCCTACCGCTATCACTGCGAGCAGTTCAGGCTAAAAGACAACAAGGAGACGTGGTCGATGACGCGCCTTTACTAATTATGCACTCCCATTAAACGCCCTTTTGACCGTTTGGCACGCCTGCGTTCGGATCTCCAATCCCCCGTTTTCAAGCACCTTCCCCTGTTACCACCCACAAACGGTACATTCTGTCAATCAAATTAGCAGCCCCTCGCTGTTTTGCGAGCGCACGATTTCCGACCGCAATGACTGGTCTGCGCATGCGCATTACGAACCATACGCATGCGCAGTTGTGCAAACATCGCTCAGAGTGAACGAGCGTCCGCTTACGAGCGGCTCTGAATCAGGCCCGGAGTTTGCCACTAGCTCAGGGTATGGACATCGATTATATAGGAAAATCACAGATCAAAATACTCTCTTGGATTACAGTAGTTACCATCCTAAACCATTGAAGGAGAATTTGCCCATCTCACAGTTCATCAGAGTTATGCGTAACAACTCTGATGAAGATACTATGGAAGTCCAACTTATGGAGATGCAATACAGGTTCCTTGAAAGGGGCTACCATACAGGAACTATTGAAAAATGCCTGATGAAGGCACGTAACCTTCTTCACAATGGTAATCCACAGAAAAATAAAGTTGCTGGATATGAGAAAAATGTTGTCTTTCTTACAACGTTTGACACTGGAAGCTATGCTACAAGATCAGCTATTAAAAAGAACTGGGAGGTGGTGTCATCCGATCCCATACTAAAAAAAATCTCTCCCGAAAAGGCCACTCATTGCGTATAGGAGAGGACCCAACCTGCGAGACATGCTACTGCGCCCCAATATGTCTCTCAGAGAGGAATATGAATGCTGGTTATCTGCTACTACATCTGGCTGCTTCAGCTGTTTAAACTGCACAACGTGCAGGAGTATGAATGCAGGAAGCTTCTTTTCGCATCCACATAAAGGGCAGAAAATTACTATCAAACATCGTCTAACATATACGTTGGATTATGTAGTATATATACTACTATGCCCTTGCTCTTTGATCTATGTGGGCAAAACCATTCACCCTTTTCGAGAACGTATGGCCAATCATCGATCATCTATATGGTTGGCCCTGGAAACTGGGGATTCAGATAAACCTGTGGCCCGTCATTATGTACGTGCTAAGCATCAACTAGCTTCTTTACGCTGCATGGTTATCGACAGGGTTCCCCCATTACAAAGAGGGAGTGATAGAGCAAAAGCATTCCTACGGAGGGAAGCTATGTGGATATACAAATTGGATACGGTGTGGCCTAAGGGGCTGAATGATTCAATACACCTGAATATCTTCTTATAAGGGGTGCACTCTGAAGATACTATATAAATAATAGATAAGGGATTCTGACACTAAGAATTGTGATACTCCAATTCTCTAATTTCTTGGATATATATATTAAAAAAAATTTGACTCAAAATCTTTTTTTGACTCAGCAATAAGTTTTTTTTCAACTTTCTTCATTTTTTTCATTATATAACTCTTTTATTCATTACACAACTTTTTTCAGTATATAACTCCTTTTTATTATATATTCACTATATATTCTTCATTTTTATTTTCTTTTTTTGTGTGTTTCTGATCTGTGATTATAATAATCGATGTCCTGTAACACAGCCCGGAAATTAAGACTAATGGAGAAATTTAGTAATAACAAAACAGACAACAAAGAACAGCCTTTTAATAAAAGGAGTACATATGACCCTGTGTCTAGCAACCATAATATTAACCTATAACTATTTGATATAACCCTGTTCTATATATGGTACAAATCGTTTTTTCCTATGTGTTGTTATGTGTAAATTGGTGGGAGGAGGGACATGGGTCTATATGGATACTATGTTTTATAGGTCTTTGTGCCTTGACAAAGGTCCAAGCTAGGACCGAAACATCGGAATTCTCATTCTGTTTTATGATGTTGGAATAAAGAATACATTTTAAAAACACTGACAAACTGGTGAGTGCACCCCTTTAATATATATATATATATTAGGGGTGTGCACCGGCCACTTTTCGTGTTTTGTGTTTTGAATCTGGATCTTTCTTCGTGTTTTGGATCTGGATTGGTTTTGCCAAAACCACCCTTCCGTGTTCTGGGTTTTGTGTTTTGGATCTGTATTTTTTTTTTAAAAAGCATAAAAACAGCTAAAATCACAGAATGTGTTGGTTTTTCTGCTCCTATGCTATTATTAACCTCAATAACCTTAATTTCCACTAATTTCCAGTCTATTCTGAACACCTCACACCTCACAATAGTGTTTTTATGTCCAAAAGGTTGCACTGAGGTAGCTGGATTACTATGCTAAGCGACATGAGTGGGCGGCACAAACACGTGACCCATCTAGGAGTGACACTGCAGTGGCAGACAGGA
Organism: Taudactylus pleione; assembly: GCA_031769625.1. Taxonomy (NCBI): domain Eukaryota; kingdom Metazoa; phylum Chordata; class Amphibia; order Anura; family Myobatrachidae; genus Taudactylus; species Taudactylus pleione. The sequence continues at coordinate 2,287,928 of JAUIMM010000916.1, read as the reverse complement.
TGGCAGTTTGAAAAACTAGGCCTCAAACTGTACATAATGCAAAAAAAAAAAAGCGGTGCAAGATGGAATTGTCCTTGGGCCCTCCCACCCACCCTTATGTTGTATAAACAGGACATGCACACTTTAACAAAGCAATCATTTCAGCGCCAGGGTCTGCCACACGACTGTGGATGAAATGATTGGTTCGTTTGGGCCCCCACAAAACAAGCTGGCAATTAATCTGGCCCTGCACAAACTGGCTCTACGGAGGCAAGATGTCGTCCTCATCCTCCTCATCCACCGATTCCTCACCCTCTTCAGTGTTGTGTACATCCTAATCCTCACAGAGTATTAACTCGTCCCCACTGGAATCCACCACCACAGGTCCCTCTGTACGTTCTGGAGGCTGGTGTCCCTGGAAGAGCTAATAATTCATTTTGATGAACATCATCTTCTCCACATTCTGTGGAAGCAACCTCCTACGCCTTTCGCTGACAAGGTTCCCGGCTGCACTAAACACTCTTTCGGAGTACATACTGGAGGGGGGGCAACTCAGGTAAAATAGAGCCAGTTTGTACAGGGGCCTCCAAATTGCCTCTTTTTCCTGCCAGTACAGGTACGGACTGTCTGACATGCCTACTTGGATGCTATCACCGATGTAATCCTCCACCATTCTGTCAATGGTGACAGTATCATATGCAGTGACAGTAGACATGTCAGAAATTGTTGCCAGGTCCTTCAGTCCGGACCAGATGTCCAAACTTGGTCCTGCCTGCCCTGCATCACCGCCAGCGGGTTGCTTAGGATACCTAAGTTTTTTCCTGGCAGCCCCAGTTGCGGGAGAAAATGAAGAAGGAGCTGTTGACGTGTCACATTCCGCTTCAGCTGACAGTGTGTTCACCAGCAGGTCTTTGCACCTCTGCAGGCTTGTGTCGGCCGGAAAGAGAGACACCACATAGGCTTTAAACCTAGGATCGAGCACGGTGGCCAAAATGTAGTGGTCTGATTTCAACAGATTGACCACCCTGGAATCCTGGCAAAGTCCCACATGCCGAGCGGAATCGCTCCGTCTTAGCTCCTCCTTCACTTTCTCCAGCTGCTTCTGCAAAAGCCTGATGAGGGGAATGACCTGACTCAAGCTGGCAGTGTCTGAACTGACTTCACGTGTGGCAAGTTCGAAGGGCTGGAAAACCTTGCACAACACGGAAATCATTCTCCACTGCGCTTGAGTCAGGTGCATACCCCCTCCTTTGCCTATGTCATAGGCGGATGTATAGGCTTGTATGGCCTTTTGCTGCTCCTCCATCCTCTGAAGCATATAGAGGGTTGAGTTCCACCGCGTCACAACCTCTTGCTTCAGGTGAAGGCGGGGCAGGTTCAAGAGTGTTTGCTGGCGCTCCAGTCTTCGGCACGCAGTCGCTGAATGGCGAAAGTGGCCAGAAATTTTTCGGGCCACCCAAAGCGTCTCCTGCATGCCCCTGTCGCTTTTCAGAAAATTCTGCACCACCAAGTTTATTGTGTGAGCAAAACATGGGACATGCTGGAATTTGCCCAGATGTAATGCCCGCAAAATATTGGTGGTGTTGTCAGATATCACAAATCCCCAGGAGAGTCTAAGTGGGGTAAGCCACTGGGCGATGATTTCCCTCAGTTTCTCTAAGAGGTTGTCGGCGGTGTGCCTCTTACTGAAACCGGTGATACACAGCGTAGCCTGCCTTGGAACGAGCTGGCGTTTCTGAGATGCTGCTACTGGTGACGCTGCTACTGTTGCTGCGTAAGGTGATACATCTACCCAGTTGGCTGTCACAGTCATATAGTCCTTAGTCTGCCCTGTTCCACTTGTCCGCATGTCCGTGGTTAAGTTGACATTGGGTACAACGGCATTTTTCAGGACACTGAGGACACCATTTCTGACGTTTCTGTACAGTCTCGGTATCGCCTGCCTAGTGAAGTGGAATCTAGACGGGATTTGGAACCGGGGACACACTACCTCCATCAATTGTCTAAATCCCACTGCACTAATGGCGGATACCGGACGCACGTCTAACACCAACATAGCAGTCAAGGCCTCAGTTATACGTTTTGCTTCAGGATGACTGCTGTCGTTCTTCATCCTCCTCGCTAAGGACTGTTGGAGGGTCAATTGTTTAGTAAAAGTAGTGGTGTTCCTACTTCCTCTCTGGGATGATGAACGACTCCCAGCAGCAGCAACAGCAGCAGCGGCAGCAGGAGGCGTAGCAATGCAGGATCCTCCGGAGGAATCCTGGATAGGAGAGTCAGTCATGCCAGTGACATGGCCTGCAGGACTACTTCCGATCCTGACTAAGGAGGAAATTGACGAGGAGGGAGTTGACGGTGTGGTTTGCAGGCGCTTGGATACAACAGGATAACGGGATTTAGGTGTCCCTGGACTGCTTACGGTCTTAGCCAAAGTTTCTGAACTTGACAGTAACTTATTATGAACACGCTGCAGGTGCCGTATAAGGGAGGATGTTCCTTGGTGGTTAACGTCCCTACCCCTACTTATTCCACCTTTACATATGGTACATATGGCAAGACAGTTGTCTGGATTTGGATAGAAATATTGCCAGACCAAAGAGGTGGAATGTTTGGTCTTCTGCCCAGGCATGACCGTGATGGGCTTTTTCATCCTACGGACAACAACTGTCTCCCCCGGAGCCTGATTTAAACAAACCACATCACCATCAGAATCCTCCTCGCCAACTTCCTCCTCAACGCCAGCTACACCAGTATACTCATCCTGTTGTACTTCAACAGTGACATCTTCAATTTGCATATCAGCAAGTGGACTGTGGGTGCTCCATTCAGCACTTGCAGGGGGTGTGCAAATGGTGGAAAGAGCTACCTCTTCCCGTCCAGTGCTGGGAAGGTCAGGCATCGCAACCACCACCACACTTGGACTCTCCTTGGGGATTTGTGATATCTTCTTAGAAAGCACAGTTCTTCGCTGTGCTTTTGCCAGCTTAACTCTTTTGATTTTTTTAGTGGGAGGAGGGCTTCCATCGTCATGTGAAGCTGAAACACTAGTCATGAACATACTAGGGATCGACCTTAGCCGTTCCTTGCCACTCCGTGTCGTAAATGGCATATTGGCAAGTTTACGTTTCTCTTCAGATGATTTAAATGTTTTTTTCAAGGTCATTTTCCTGAACTTTGTCATTTGGGATTGTATGTGCCCTCTACTATGACATTGGGCATTGGCCTTGGCAGACGACGTTGATGGCATGTTATCGTCTATGTCATGACTAGTGGCAGCAGCTTCAGCACTAGGAGGAAGTGGTTTTTGATCTTTCTCTATTTTATTTTTATCGGAGAAAGTTTGGTCCTCCATTTATGTTATATCGATTTGATATATAAGTGCGGCTAAACACAGAAAATATTTTTTTATTTTTGCTGGAGAGTAGTGCACTTTGTGGATTACACCACCCTTTAAGAAATGATCCAGCCGGATCTTTACTTATAGGACACAGGCGCATGCTTGGTGCTGATCCTTTGTTAATGCACGTGCGGCTACTGCGCACACAATTCACAAACACAGAAAATATTTTTTTGGGGGGTTTGGACTGGAGTGTACTTTGGGGGTTACAGCACCCTTTAACGGTCAAGCTAGCTGGCCCTTTACTTATGACACAGGCGCACGCTTGGCACTACTTTGTTGATGCACGTGCGTCTACTGCGCACACAATTCACAAACACAGAAAAAATATTTTGTTATTTGGTTTGGACTGGAGTGTACTTTGGGGGCTACAGCACCCTTTAGTGGTCAAGCCAGCTGGCCCTTTACTTATGACACAGGCGCACGCTTGGCACTACTTTGTTGATGCACGTGTGGCTACTGCGCACACAATTCACAAACACAGTAAAAAAAATTTTTTGGGTTTGGACTGGAGTGTACTTTGGGGGTTACAGCACCCTTTAACGGTCAAGCCAGCCGGCCCTTTACTTATGACACAGGCGCACGCTTGGCACTACTTTGTTGATGCACGTGCGGCTACTGCGCACACAATTCACAAACACAGAAAAAATATTTTGTTATTTGCTTTGGACTGGAGTGTACTTTGGGGGTTACAGCATCCTTTATTGGTCAAGCCAGCCGGCCCTTTACTTATGACACAGGCGCACGCTTGGCACTACTTTGTTTATGCACGTGCGGCTACTGCGCACACAATTCACAAACATAGAAAAAAAAATTTGTTATTTGGTTTGGAGTGTACTTTGGGGGTTACAGCACCCTTTAATGGTCAAGCCAGCTGGCCCTTTACTTATGACACAGGCGCACGCTTGGCACTACTTTGTTGATGCACGTGCGGCTACTGCGCACACAATTCACAAACACAGAAAATATATATTTTTTTGGTTTGGACTGGAGTGTACTTTGGGGGTTACAGCACCCTTTAACGGTCAAGCCAGCCGGCCCTTTACTTATGACACAGGCGCACGCTTGGCACTACTTTATTGATGCACGTGCGGCTACTGCGCACACAATTCACAAACACAGAAAAAATATTTTGTTATTTGGTTTGGAGTGTACTTTGGGGGTTACAGCACCCTTTAACGGTCAAGCCAGCCGGCCCTTTACTTATGACACAGGCGCACGCTTGGCACTACTTTGTTGATGCACGTGCGGCTACTGCGCACACAATTCACAAACACAGAAAAAATATTTTGTTATTTGGTTTGGAGTGTACTTTGGGGGTTACAGCACCCTTTAACAGTCAAGCCAGCTGGCACTTTAATTATGACACAGGCGCACGCTTGGCACTACTTTGTTGATGCACGTGCGGCTACTGCGCACACAATTCACAAACACAGAAAATATTTTTTTTTTGGTTTGAACTGGAGTGTACTTTGGGGGTTACAGCACCCTTTAACGGTCAAGCCAGCCGGCCCTTTACTTATGACACAGGCGCACGCTTGGCACTACTTTGTTGATGCACGTGCGGCTAATGCGCACACAATTCACAAACACAGAAAAAATATTTTGTTATTTGGTTTGGAGTGTACTTTGGGGGTTACAGCACCCTTTAACGGTCAAGCCAGCTGGCCCTTTACTTATGACACAGGCGCACGCTTTTCACTACTTTGTTGATGCACGTGCGTCTACTGCGCACACAATTCACAAACACAGAAAATATATATTTTTTTGGTTTGGAGTGTACTTTGGGCGTTACAGCACCCTTTAATGGTCAAGCCAGCTGGCCCTTTACTTATGACACAGGCGCACGCTTGGCACTACTTTGTTGATGCACGTGCGGCTACTGCGCACACAATTCACAAACACAGAAAAAATATTTTGTTATTTGGTTTGGAGTGTACTTTGGGGGTTACAGCACCCTTTAACGGTCAAGCCAGCCGGCACTTTACTTATGACACAGGCGCACGCTTGGCACTACTTTGTTGATGCACGTGCGGCTACTGCGCACACAATTCACAAACACAGAAAAAATATTTTGTTATTTGGTTTGGAGTGTACTTTGGGGGTTACAGCACCCTTTAACGGTCAAGCCAGCCGGCCCTTTACTTATGACACAGGTGCACGCTTGGCACTACTTTGTTGATGCACGTGCGGCTACTGCGCACACAATTCACAAACACAGAAAAAATATTTTGTTATTTGGTTTGGAGTGTACTTTGGGGGTTACAGCACCCTTTAATGGTCAAGCCAGCCGGCCCTTTACTTATGACACAGGCGCACGCTTGGCACTACTTTGTTTATGCACGTGCGGCTACTGCGCTCACAATTCACAAACACAGAAAATAAATATTTTTTTGGTTTGGACTTTAGTGTACTTTGGGGGTTACAGCACCCTTTAATGGTCAAGCCAGCCGGCCCTTTACTTATGACACAGGCGCACGCTTGGCACTACTTTGTTGATGCACGTGCGGCTACTGCGCACACAATTCACAAACACAGAAAAAATATTTTGTTATTTGGTTTGGAGTGTACTTTGGGGGTTACAGCACCCTTTAACGGTCAAGCCAGCCGGCCCTTTACTTATGACACAGGCGCACGCTTGGCACTACTTTGTTGATGCACGTGCGGCTACTGCGCACACAATTCACAAACAGAAAATATATATTTTTTTGGTTTGGAGTGTACTTTGGGGGTTAGAGCACCCTTTAACGGTCAAGCCAGCTGGCCCTTTACTTATGACACAGGCGCACGCTTGGCACTACTTTGTTGATGCACGTGCGGCTACTGCGCACACAATTCACAAACACAGAAAAAATATTTTGTTATTTGGTTTGGAGTGTACTTTGGGGGTTACAGCACCCTTTAACGGTCAAGCCAGTCGGCACTTTACTTATGACACAGGCGCACGCTTGGCACTACTTTGTTGATGCACGTGCTTCTACTGCGCACACAATTCACAAACACAGAAAATATTTTTTTTTTGGTTTGGACTGGAGTGTACTTTGGGGCTTACAGCACCCTTTAACGGTCAAGCCAGCCGGCCCTTTACTTATGACACAGGCGCACGCTTGGCACTACTTTGTTGATGCACGTGCGGCTACTGCGCACACAATTCACAAACACAGAAAATATATATTTTTTTGGTTTGGACTGGAGTGTACTTTGGGGGTTACAGCACCCTTTAACGGTCAAGCCAGCCGGCCCTTTACTTATGACACAGGCACACGCTTGGCACTACTTTGTTGATGCACGTGCGGCTACTGCGCACACAATTCACAAACACAGAAAAAATATTTTGTTATTTGGTTTGGAGTGTACTTTGGGGGTTACAGCACCCTTTAACGGTCAAGCCAGCCGGCCCTTTACTTATGACACAGGCGCACGCTTGGCACTACTTTGTTGATGCACGTGCGGCTACTGCGCACACAATTCACAAACACAGAAAATATATATTTTTTTGGTTTGGAGTGTACTTTGGGGGTTACAGCACCCTTTAACGGTCAAGCCAGCCGGCCCTTTACTTATGACACAGGCGCACGCTTGGCACTACTTTGTTGATGCACGTGCGGCTACTGCGCACACAATTCACAAACACAGAAAAAATATTTTGTTATTTGGTTTGGAGTGTACTTTGGGGGTTACAGCACCCTTTAACGGTCAAGCCAGCCGGCACTTTACTTATGACACAGGCGCACGCTTGGCACTACTTTGTTGATGCACGTGCGGCTACTGCGCACACAATTCACAAACACAGAAAATATTTTTTTTTTGGTTTGAACTGCAGTGTACTTTGGGGGTTACAGCACCCTTTAACGGTCAAGCCAGCCGGCCCTTTACTTATGACACAGGCGCACGCTTGGCACTACTTTGTTGATGCACATGCGGCTACTGCGCACACAATTCACAAACACAGAAAAAATATTTTGTTATTTGGGTTGCAGTGTACTTTGGGGATTACAGCACCCTTTAACGGTCAAGCCAGCCGGCCCTTTACTTATGACTCAATCGCACGCTTGGCACTACTTTGTTGATGCACGTGCGGCTACTGCACACACAATTCACAAACACAGAAAAAATATTATATTTTAGCACTTGGGGGGAGCACCCCTGTTGGACAGAGCACCCCCTGGACAACACTACAGCACCCCTTTAGGACTGGGACACTGCACAGGACTTTGGAGTGGACACAGCCCCTATGGAGAACTGACTGCACAACACAGTCCAGCCAGCCCCTATGGACTTTGAAGTAGTGGACACAGCCCCTATTAACAACAGCAGCACAGCACAACACAGCCAGCCCCTATGGACTTTGAAGTAGTGGACAACAGCAGCACAGCGCAGCACAGCACAGCACAACACTACTCTGCACTACACTACACTACACTGCCCAGCCAGCCCTAACTCCCACCCTCCCTCTTCACTGTCTACAGCCGAGTGTGAAAATGGCGCAGATGCGGGTACCTTATATAGGATCCAAAACCCGCGAGACCCGGAAGGCGGGATGATGACGTTTTGCCTCGATTTCAGATCCGAGTCAGGCGGGAAAAGTCGAGCCTGACTCGGATCTGCCTCGGATCGGGAGGGCTCGGGGGGGTTCGGATTTCAGAAATCCGAACCCGCTCACCCCTAATATATATATATATATATATATATATATATATATATATATATATATACACGATACACAGAGGCGGCACTCAGGAGACTTCTCAAGAAATATAACAGCTCTCTTTATTGCTGATACATCGACGTTTCGGGACAATACGTCCCTTGCTCAGGATGCAAAAGACAGAATAACATACATAGACGAACAACAAGATTAAATAGCTTACCGTTCTGGACGCGCTTTGCTCCGTTTGCTCGTCACGTCGGGGCTGAGACCAGAACTAGGTCAGCAAGACTCGCCAGAAACTTCCTGCGTGCCACGTGGTCACCACCGGTGCGGGAGATGATGGAGGTAGCAAGCTGCCCAACGGTTGTCATGGTGATACGATATACACACTACAAAAACATATAAACATTAAGTGAAAACAAACCATGCTGAAAAAAGTGCAAAACTTAATTTAAACTAAATTGTCACACAAGATAGTGCTATACTCATATCCATGACAAACAATGGGTGTATATGAAGACTGTTAATAAACAGATAAAAAATGCACTGAAGCATGTGTTTAAATGTGATACTGTGCATGCTAGAAGTATGAAATACTACAATCAGTGAACATACAGCCGGCTTCATATTCATTATTCTAAAAACTTAAATATATAAATCCTTCAACCTAAAAAATATCACAAAGGAACTAAACCTATATGAATAATGCTCATAATAAAGTGTAATGAATAAATGTCTAATAACAAAATAATTGGATCTGAAACGGACAAATATATGCTGAAAGGAAGCAATAAGGACCCCTACCACAAAACGTATTATACTCTTCATACTGCAGACCATGTGTTAAAATGCGATTCTATTGTGTTGACAAATTATAATGTCTCACTAGTATACAATCATGTTAAGAATCAAGTTAATAAATGACAAAAAAATGAGAACCATAAAGCCCTCTATGTCTACAGAAAACAATTTAGGCCCAATGACTCATTGAGCCCACGTGGCGCCAATGTGTCCAACCTGTGGATCCAAAAAGATTCAAGTTGAAAAAGCCTTTTGGCTCTATTGCCTTCCCTCACTGAGACTGGCACCTGATCAATAATTTTATATCGAACTGTTGCCATGCCATGTCGCATCAGGGCGAAATGTCTAGCAACTGGCTGCTCACTCGAGCCCGAAGCAAGGGCAGCTCGAATAGCGGCCCGGTGCTGCGTCATCCTCTCCTTAAACTGCCGTTCCGTCTTGCCCACGTAGTGTAAGGATTTATATATTTAAGTTTTTAGAATAATGAATATGAAGCCGGCTGTATGTTCACTGATTGTAGTATTTCATACTTCTAGCATGCACAGCATCACATTTAAACACATGCTTCAGTGCATTTTTTATCTGTTTATTAACAGTCTTCATATACACCCATTGTTTGTCATGGATATGAGTATAGCACTATCTTGTGTGACAATTTAGTTTAAATTAAGTTTTGCGCTTTTTTCAGCATGGTTTGTTTTCACTAAATGTTTATATGTTTTTGTAGTGTGTATATCGTATCACCATGACAACCGTTGGGCAGCTTGCTACCTCCATCATCTCCCGCGCCGGTGGTGACCACGTGGCCACGTGACACGCAGGAAGTTTCCGGCGAGTCTTGCTGACCTAGTTCTGGTCTGAGCCCCGACGTGATGACCAAACGGAGCAACGCGCGTCCAGAACGGTAAGCTATTTAATCTTGTTGTTCGTCTATGTATGTTATTCTGTCTTTTGCATCCTGAGGAAGGGACGTATTGTCCTGAAACGTCGATGTATCAGCAATAAAGAGAGCTGTTATATTTCTTGAGAAGTCTCCTGAGTACCGCCTCTGTGTATCGTATGTGGTGGGGACGCAGTTCCCTATAAGGAGGGCACCGGAGCGAGGAAGTTCTTCTAATATTTAGTGAGTGCCAGATCATTTGTGTGCTGCTATATATATATATATATATATATATATATAAGGGGTGTGCACCGGCCACTTTTCGTGTTTTGTGTTTTGGTTTTGGATCTGGATCTTTCTTCGTGTTTTGGATCTGGATTGGTTTTGCCAAAACCACCCTTCCGTGTTTTGGGTTCTGGGTTTTGTGTTTTGGATCTGTATTTTTTTTAAAAAAAGCATACAAACAGCTAAAATCACAGAATTTGTGGGTTTTTCTGCTCCTATGCTATTATTAACCTCAATAACCTTCATTTCCACTCATTTCCAGTCTATTCTGAACACCTCACACCTCACAATATTGTTTTTATGGCCAAAAGGTTGCACCAAGGTAGCTGGATGACTATGCTAAGCGACACGAGTGGGCGGCACAAACACGTGGCCTATCTAGGAGTGACACTGCAGTGGCAGACAGGATGACAGTTTGAAAAACTAGGCCCCAAACAGTTCATAATGCAAAGAAAAAAAAGAGGTGCAAGATGGAATTGTCCTTGGGCCCTCCCACCCACCCTTCTGTTGTATAAACAGGACATGCACACTTTAACAAACCAATCATTTCAGCACCAGGGTCTGCCACATGGCTGTGGCTGAAATGATTGGTTTGTTTGGGCCCCCACAAAACAAGCTGGCAATTAATGTGTCCCTGCACACACTGGTTCTACGGAGGCAAGATGTCGTCCTCATCCTCCTCATTCACCGATTCCTTGGATAAAACAGGAAAAAGGGATTTAGGTGTCCCTGGACTGCTTACGGTCTTAGCCAAAGTTTCTGAACTTGACAGTAACTTTTTATGAACGCGCTGCAGGTGCCGTATAAGGAAGAATGTTCCTAGGTGGTTAACGTCCCTACCCCTACTTATTTCACCTTCACATATGGTACATATGGCAAGACAGTTGTTGTCCGGATTTGAATAGAAATATTGCCAGACCAAAGAGGTGGAATGTTTGGTCTTCTGCCCAGGCATGACCGTGATGGGCTTTTTCATCCCACGGACAACAACTGTCTCCCCCGGAGCCTGATTTAAACAAACCACATCACCATCAGAATCCTCCTCGCCAACTTCCTTCTCAACGCCAGCTACACCAGTATCCTCATCCTGTTGTACTTCAACAGTGACATCTTCAATTTGCATATCAGCAAGTGGACTGTGGGAGCTCCTTTCAGCACTTGCAGGGGGCGTGCAAATGGTGGAAAGAGCCACCTCTTACCGTTCAGTGCTGGGAAGGTCAGGCATCGCAACCGCCACCACACTTGGACTCTCCTTGGGGATTTGTGATATCTTCTTAGAACGCACAGTTCTTCGCTGTGCTTTTGCCAGCTTAACTCGTTTGATTTTTTTAGAGGGAGGAGGGCTTCCATCATCATGTGAAGCTGAACCACTAGTCATGAACATAGGGAAAGACCTTAGATGTTCCTTGCCACTCCGTGTCGTAAATGGCATATTGGCAAGTTTACGTTTCTCTTCAGATGATATAAATGTTTTTTTCAAGGTCATTTTCCTGAACTTTGTCATTTGGGACTGTATGTGCCCTCTACTATGTGCCCTCTACATCGGCCTTGGCAGACGACGTTGATGGCATGTTATCGTCTATGTCATGACTAGTGGCAGCAGGTTCAGCACTAGGAGGAAGTGGTTCTTGATCTTTCCCTATTTTATTTTTATCGGAGAAAGTTTGGTCCTCCATTTATGTTATATTGATATATACGTGCAGGCTAAGGCGCACACAAACGCAGAAAATAATTTTTTATTTTTGTTGGAGACTAGTGCACTTTGTGGGTTACACCACCCTTTAAGAAATGAGCCAGCCGGCCCTTTACTTATGGGACACAGGCGCACGCTTGGCGCTGCTCCTTTGTTGATGCACGTGCAGCTACAGCCCACACAATTCACAAACACAGAAAATATTTTTTTATTTTGTTTGGAGTGCCCTTTGAGGGTTACAGCACCCTTTAACGGACAAGCCAGCTGGCCTTTTACTTATGGGACACAGGCGCACGCTTGGCGCTGCTCCTTTGTTGATGCACGTGCAGCCACAGTGCACACAATTCACAAACACAGGAAAAAAATTTTTATTTTGTTTGGAGTGCCCTTTGGGGGTTACAGCACCCTTTAGCGGTCAATTCAGCCGGCCCTTTATTTATGGGACACAGGTGCACGCTTGGCACAACTTTGTTGATGCACGTGTGGCTACTGCGCACACAATTCACAAACACAAAAAAATACATTTTTTATTTTGTTTGGAGTGCCCTTTGAGGGTTACAGCACCCTTTAACGGACATTCCAGCCGGCCTTTTACTTATGGGACACAGGCGCATGCTTGGCGCTGCTCCTTTGTTGATGCACATGCAGCCACAGTGCACACAATTCACAAACACAGAAAAAAAATATATATTTTTTTGCACTTGGGGGGAGCTCCCCTGATGGACAGAGCACCCCCTGGACAACACTACAGCACCCCATTAGGACGGGGACACTGCACAGGACTTTGGAGTGGACACAGCCCCTATGGACAACTGACTGCACAACACAGTCCAGCCAGCCCCTATGGACTTTGAAGGAGTGGACACAGCCCCTATGGACAACAGCAGCACAGCGCAGCACAGCACAGCACAACACTACACTGCATTACACTACACTACACAGCCCAGCCAGCCCTAACTCCCACCCTCCCTCTTCACTGTCCACAGCCGAGTGAGAAAATGGCGCCGACGCGGGTACCTTATATAGGATCCAAAACCTGCAAGACCCGGAAGGCGGGATGATGACGTTTTGCCTCGATATCAGATCCGAGTCAGGCGAGAAAAGTCGAGCCTGACTCAGATCGGCCTCGGATCGGGGGGGCTCGGAGGGGTTCGGATTTCAGAAATATATATATATATATTAGGGGTGAGCGGGTTCGGATTTCTGAAATCCGAACCCCCCCCGAGCCCCCCCAATCCGAGGCCGATCCGAGTCTGGCTCGACTTTTCCCGCCTGACTCGGACCTGAAATCGAGGCAAAACGTCATCATCCCGCCTTCCGGGTCATGCGGGTTTTGGATCCTATATAAGGTACCCGTGTTGGCGCCATTTTCTCACTCGGCTGTGGTCAGTGAAGAGGGAGGGTGGGAGTTAGGGCTGGCTGGGCTGTGTAGTGTAGTGTAGTGCAGAGTAGTGTTGTGCTGTGCTGTGCTGCGCTGTGCTGCTGTTGTCCACTACTTCAAAGTCCATAGGGGCTGGCTGTGTTGTGCTGTGCTGCTGTTGTTAATAGGGGCTGCATCCACTACTTCAAAGTCCATAGGGGCTGGCTGGACTGTGTTGTGCAGTCAGTTCTCCATAGGGGCTGTGTCCACTCCAAAGTCCTGTGCAGTGTCCCAGTCCTAAAGGGGTGCTGTAGTGTTGTCCAGGGGGTGCTCTGTCCATCAGGGGTGCTCCCCCCAAGTGCTAAAAAAATAATATTTTTTCTGTGTTTGTGAATTGTGTGCGCAGTAGCCGCATGTGCATCAACAAAGTAGTGCCAAGCGTGCGCCTGTGTCATAAGTAAAGGGCCGGCTGGCTTGACCGTTAAAGGGTGCTGTAACCCCCAAAGTACACTCCAGTCCAAATCAAAAAAATATATATTTTCTGTGTTTGTGAATTGTGTGCGCAGTAGCCGCACGTGCATCAACAAAGTAGTGCCAAGCGTGCGCCTGTGTCTTAAGTAAAGGGCCGGCTGGCTTGACCGTTAAAGGGTGCTGTAACCCCCAAAGTACACTCCAGTCCAAACCAAAAAAAAAAATTTTTTTGTGTTTGTGAATTGTGTGCGCAGTAGCCGCAAGTGCATCAACAAAGTAGTGCCAAGCGTGCGCCTGTGTCATAAGTAAAGGGCCAGTTGGCTTGACCGTTAAAGGGTGCTGTAACCCCCAAAGTACACTCCAAACCAAATAACAAAATATTTTTTCTGTGTTTGTGAATTGTGTGCGCAGTAGCTGCACGTGCATCAACAAAGTAGTGCCAAGTGTGCGCCTGTGTCATAAGTAAAGGGCCGGCTGGCTTGACCGTTAAAGGGTGCTGTAACCCCCAAAGTACACTCCAGTCCAAACCAAAAAAAAAAATATTTTCTGTGTTTGTGAATTGTGTGCGCAGTAGCCGCACGTGCATCAACAAAGTAGTGCCAAGTGTGCGCCTGTGTCATAAATAAAGGGCCAGCTGGCTTGACCATTAAAGGGTCCTGTAACCCCCAAAGTACACTCCAAACCAAATAACAAAATATTTTTTCTGTGTTTGTGAATTGTGTGCGTAGTAGCCGCACGTGCATCAACAAAGTAGTGCCAAGCGTGCGCCTGTGTCATAAGTAAAGGGCCGGCTGGCTTGACCGTTAAAGGGTGCTGTAACCCCCAAAGTACACTCCAGTCCAAACCAAAAAAAAAAATATTTTCTGTGTTTGTGAATTGTGTGCACTGTGGCTGCACGTGCATCAACAAAGGAGCAGCGCCAAGCGTGCGTCTGTGTCCCATAAGTAAAGAGCCAGCTGGCTCATTTCTTAAAGGGTGGTGTAACCCACAAAGTGCACTACTCTCCAGCAAAAATAAAAAAATATTTTCTGTGTTTGTGTGCGCTTTAGCCGCACGTATATATCAATATAACATAAATGGAGGACCAAACTTTCTCTGGTAAAAATAAAATAGGGAAAGATCAAGAACCACTTCCTCCTAGTGCTGTTGCTGCTGCTGGGAGTTGTTCATCATCCCAGAGAGGTAGAAGGAACACCACCACTTTTACTAAATAATTGACCCTCCAACAGTCCCTAGCAATGAGGATGAAGTACGACAGCAGTCATCGTGAAGCAAAATGTATAACTGAGGCCTTGACTGCTATGTTGGTGTTAGACGTGGGTCCGGTATCCGCCATTAGTGCAGTGGGATTTAGACAATTGATGGAGGTAGTGTGTCCCCGGTTCCAAATCCCGTCTAGATTCCACCTGCATCCTCAAAGCAGCAGCGACAAGCGTGTGTCTGTCTGTTAAAGGGTGGTGTAACCCTCAAAGTGCGCTCCACAAACAATAAAAAAATTCTTTTTTTTTTTTCTGTCTTTGTGAAATGTGTGGGCTGTAGCCGCACTTGCATCCTCAAAGCAGCAGCGACAAGCGTGCTTCTGTCTGTTAAAGGGTGGTGTAACCCTCAAAGTGTGCTCCACAAACAATAAAAATATTCTTCTTTTTTTTTCTGTCTTTGTGAAATGTGTGGGCTGTAGCCGCACCTGCATCCTTAAAGCAGCAGCGACAAGCGTGCATCTGTCTGTTAAAGGGTGGTGTAACCCTCAAAGTGCACTCCACAAACAATTAAAAAATTCTTATTTTTTTTTCTGTCTTTGTGAAATGTGTGGGCTGTAGCCGCACCTGCATCCTTAAAGCAGCAGCGACAAGCGTGCGTCTGTCTGTTAAAGGGTGGTGTAACCCTCAAAGTGTGCTCCACAAACAATAAAAAAATTCTTATTTTTTTTTTCTGTCTTTGTGAAATGTGTGGGCTGTAGCCGCACCTGCATCCTTAAAGCAGCAGCGACAAGCGTGCATCTGTCTGTTAAAGGATTACATCGGTGACAGCATCCAAGTAGGCATGTCAGACAGTCCGTACCTGTACTGGCAGGAAAAAGAAGCAATTTGGAGGTCCCTGTACAAACTGGCTCTATTTTACCTGAGTTGCCCCCCCCCCCCAGTGTGTACTCCGAAAGAGTGTTTAGTGCAGCCGGGAACCTTGTCAGCAAAAGGCGTAGGAGGTTGCTTCCACAAAATGTGGAGAAGATGATGTTCATAAAATGAATTATCAACTTTTCCAGGGAGACCAGCCTCCAGAACGTACAGAGGGACCTGTGGTTGTGGATTCCAGCGGGGACGAATTAATACTCTGTGAGGATGAGGATGTACACAACACTGAAGACGGTGAGGAATCGGAGGATGAGGACGACATCTTGCCTCCGTAGAGCCAGTTTGTGCAGGGACAGATTAATTGCCAGCTTGTTTTGTGGGGGCCCAAACGAACCAATCATTTCAGCCACAGTCGTGTGGCAGACCCTGGCGCTGAAATGTTTGGTTTGTTAAAGTGTGCATGTCCTGTTTATACAACATAAGGGTGGGTGGGAGGACAATTCCATCTTGCACCTCTTTTTTTTCTTTGAATTATGTACTGTTTGGGGCCTAGTTTTTCAAACTGCCATCCTGTCTGCCACTGCAGTGTCACTCTTAGATGGACCACGTGTTTGTGCCGCCCACTCGTATCTCTTAGCATAGTCATCCAGCTACCTCGGTGCAACCTTTTGGATATAAAAACACTATTGTGAGGTGTGAGGTGTTCAGAATAGACTGGAAATGAGTGGAAATTAAAGTTATTGAGGTTAATAATAGCATAGGAGCAGAAAAACACACAAATTCTGTGATTTTAGCTGTTTTTATGCTTTTTAAAAAAAAAATACAGATCCAAAACACAAAACCCAGAACCCAAAACACGGAAGGGTGGTTTTGGCAAAACCAATCCAGATCCAAAACACGAAGAAAGATCCAGATCCAAAACCAAAACACGAAAAGAGGCCGGTGCACACCCCTGATATATATATATATATATAAATTAATACAATTCCGGATTAGTCCACACTCACGTCTTCTCAGTAACTTTGCTGTGGTAGCATACCCAAAGGGGAGTCACAAAAACACCCATAGAAGACAAAAACTTGTAAAGAATGGGGTGCACTCACCAGTCTTCCAAAAGAGGCCTTTATTGTAACTTATAGCATAGCAGGTTTGATATGCTGTAAACCTGCTATGCTATAAGTTACAATAAAGGACTTTTTTGGAAGACTGGTGAGTGCACCCCATTCTTTACAAGTTTATATATATAATATATATATATATATATATATATATATATATATATATACACATACACACACATACAATACATTAAGCTAAATCAACTATTGCAAGAGCATAATCAGCAAATCTACCTACAGACAGCTGGTCAGGCCAACTAGATATTATTATAGTGAAACTAGCAGCTGGTTCTGCAGTGTGACTATGTTAAGAGACAATATGACAGTTGTATGTATGGAGAAATTAAGCCAGGATACACACTCTGTAAAAAATATTGTTTTGCTAAACAAAATACTGTGATGGGATTAAATATTCTTTAGTGTAAAAAAAATTAGACCAACACATGTTTATCAACTGAGCTCATTATAGACCTATAGCTACCATTACTTTTAAACACAACCAAGCACCATTATTTTCCCTCATTAGAGTGAAACAGCTGCAGAATCCTTTTTCCCATCTATCCAGACTACCCAGGTGCATTTGGAAAAAAATAATAATTCAAGTTTATATATTAAGCAAGCTTTGTGAGTTAACGATTTACAGTAACAAAAAAAAACCCCAAAGGAAACAAAACAGGACTTCAATAACTTTAATACATACATATCTGGCATCACAATATACATTACACAAAATATTCATCCTTCCAACCTATATTCAAATTACAAGTGCATTTATATTGGTATGTAGTTAGCAATTGAGAAAACACTGGTATATACAAATATATTCTGAAGCTAAGGAGTGTGTAAACATATCTAACAATAAATATCTTATAATAATAAACGGAACTTTCACTGCAGAGCAATGCATGCTTGAAATATCCACTATAATGCTTGTAGATAATAAAAATTACTTAGAGGAATCTATAAAAGGACAATTTGCAGAAACCACATTATTTTTCAATGATTAACATGATTACTTGAAATTTAACAAATCTAATAAAAACAAACCACTATGTAAGTCCCTATAAAATAACAGAAATCATTGCTTTCAGCAATTTAAGGTATAAAACGGTAATCTATAAGAAGGTAATTTAGTATGCTTATCTCCAAGACTAATTGCATTTGTTTTAGACAAAATAAAGATAGTGTGAAAATCAGTAAAATGGACAAGATTAAAACTTCAAATGACCCATGCATTACAGTGGGCACAGCATCCCAATTGAAATGAATTGTAAACAAAAAAGCACCTTACATGATTCTTTGTTATAGTGGAACTAGTCCAGTTTGTTAATAGGCCAGGTGATTGATGGTTTACATGTAAGTAATGGGAATTGGTATGGGAGATTTAAATAATATATTTATAAATTGGAGCTCCTTCACGCAATTCAATAGCTTAAGTATTTCAAGTGCCCTTCCCTACTCATCAGGCTTTCATATTTAAAAGCAGAAGTCCATCAGATGCTGCAGAATGCCTAATAGGGCTCTTCCTGTGTTAGATTATACCAGGTTTAAGGAGGGGGTGTACAAGAGGTTAGCTCTCTCAGTCTACAGGTCTCTGCCTGCTGATTAAGATTCAATTTCCTTGTTTTCAGATAGTGGTCTGTTAGTCTAATGAGGCTGTCTGTCCCTTTGTTATGTCTGGCAGTAGACTTAAGGCAGGGAGGACTACTCCCATTGAGTGGACTATCTGCCATGCTAAATTACCGGTAGGACCATCAGGTGTTGCCAGAGTCTATACAATCTGCCAACTGGGGGCTTCTGTGTTGCTGGTGCAGTAGGTTTCTGCATCAGATGGAGCGGAACCCAACCAGTACCAGGCTTCTATTGCTTCTTCTATAGGTAATCTTGTGATTTGTGATAAGTATTCTGCTCCTGGGAGGTGAGCAGGGGTACATTCCTAAAGCTGCTGCTGATTGGGCTTATGGGTTGCTTTCTAGTCTTCAAAGTTTGGTTGGCAAGGATTTTGTGGGTCCTATAGCAACTGACCAGGGGCTTAGCTGTTTTGCCATTTGATACCAGCTTATTGAGAATTTAGGGCAACAATCTTTAAATACCCAAAGCACTTTGCACATGTATACTGTAAGTGTGCACCAGCCCTTCAGTCTAGTGATGTGACAGGATCTGACACTTCATCTCATGAGGAGGGCATATTGGTGGTTGGTTCTGATTTGGCGGTTTCATCTCAATTTGAGAAGGAGACATTGGGTCGGCAGAGTGCAGCTGTCTTATTGTTTGTCTGGAACAAGGCATCCTGAAACCTGATGTTATGAAGGTTCATGGTATTTTTCAGTTCAAGTGGAGAGTGCAGTCTCATTTCTTCCCTCTCTGGATCTAGTTAACCAGTTATGGGCATTTTGGAAGGGTAAGTTCAAGATTTCTGCCCAATTATACTCTTCCTAGTTATGATACAGCTAGATAGGAATCTCGTCCACACGTGGATGCCTCCATTTCAGTTTATTCAAGTCTATAACCATTTCAACAGTTACGTACACTGGGCCTGATTCATTATGGCTCGCAACTGCGATTACGCACGCAGAACCATGACGATAGTATGCTAATCCATTGTGATCACTATGCCGCTGCAGCACAACATAAGGACGCCCACTTTGCCTTACACACATCCGTAATCCTTAGCAAGACTGCAAAACCATCAATAACAGCGAGTACTATTGCGTGCCTAATCGCAGTTGCGATCGGTAATTAATCAGGCCCACTATTAGAATTATACTATTTTAAGGTTTTTAATTCTAGAAATAAATTGAAAAATGGTCACAAAGGATAGTTCTTGGAAATAATTTTTAATACAATGCTGTTGTATCACCAGTATAACATGAGCAATATTTAATTTGAAATCTGATAACTAATCACCATAGATTTACACATTGTGTGATCTCTTTTATAGCTATGGAGAATATAGAATAGAAAGGTATTGTCATCTATATCGAATAAAAGTTTTATACCATCTATGTTGATTGTTGGAAATGAGAACATCTACATTAAGGGAAAATCAATCACTGTAAGACCAAGTTCTGTGATTACATGCATACATTTCTCACCCAAATGCCGAGTAGTTTACTACTTTTTATAATGTACTTTTTTGAGTGTTTACTATGTAATTTTTACTGTATTTCTTAGACCAGGTTCACCCATACCATGGGATTCCTTTCTAATGTACTTTTTTCTAGGTGACCCCGTAAGCCTTTTGGTGGCACGAACACCATGCAACACTGCTCTTCAATTGGGAACTGAGCTTTTGCCATTCTCAGCAGGAAAACAAAACATAGGTTTTGTTTTCTTTTACGTCGGAATTCCAAAACCACATGTAAAAAAATTAACTGATGAATCCCAAACAATAGAACATACAAAGGATGATCAGAAATATTGAAGGCATATTAAACAATGTCTTGTGCGAATATCTAAGTTTGGTAAAATAACGGCATATGTAAACAACAGTGCTTGGGTGACATAAGTAGTCATCTACCCAGGTGTGTGTTCTGTCTGTTTTTGCCTTACCTCGTATCTGTCATCTCTTGTCCATTGCTTTAGATTTGCCCCCTGTTGACACTCCAAGCATCCTGTGACCATTTACAGTGTCTGAACTATTCATGTTACATTAATGTTGATTATAATAATAACAACAAAAGAATGAAAGCAGCACAGTGGGGCAATGGTTAGATTTGATGCTTCACAGCACTGGGGTCATGGGTTCAATTCCAACCAGAGCTCCATTTGTGTGCAATTTTGGTCTCCTCATGTTTCCGTGGTTTCCCCTAGGCACTCTGGTTTATCTTCTGACAAACGGTAACCCTAGTGTGTGTGTACATGTGGTAGGGATAATAGATAGTAGACACTGCTGGGGCAGGGACTTGCATGAATGACTCAATATTCTCTGTACATTTCTATTATTATTAACCCTTATTTCTATGCAGCGCCTTACAAAGTACATAAACGAATGAGCACACAAGAAATAGTTATTAACAGTACAAACAATGCAGGACAAATACAAGATTTATAAACATTGCTGCATAACACTTAAATAAGCAGCATGGTGTCAGCAATGAAGTGTTAGGTGCTGTTGTAAATTAAAGTATAAGTAAGGAAAAGAAGCACATGAGGGAAGAGGGCCCTGCTCGTGAGAGCTTACATTCTAGGGGAGGGGGCAGACAAACAGGGGTGACACAGATGGGTTGGATTGTGAGGAAGGAACATGGAGTAGTGGGTTAGGATGAGCACTGGAAAGCTTTGAGGAAGAAAGGGGTCTTGAGAGCCCATTTGAAGATTAGGAGCCAAGAAGCACAGTTATCAGGAAATTTTGAGCTAAGTTCAGGGGGACGAAGAAAGGCAGCTACTCGAGGAAGTTGGCAGAGGCGAATATCATGAGCATTGAATGGAAAGAATAAAATGGAGAGTTTAGAAGGTGAGAGTTTGTACATACTGTATTTCTATGTAATGTTTGTGCTATATAAACTGTAAGTAAATGAAACATAGATAAAATGCCTTATTCAGAAGCAGATACAGTGTTGATCCCGCATGCAGTTGGCTGATGTTGTAAGTCTGCGCATGCTGCCCAGTGGGTGACCATTGGGATTTCAATGGGAATTCCTGGAGATCACATTGGGGTGGCTAGCTAGACATGGGCATGCTGCTGGCAGCGACTGCGTCTAAAGATGCAGTAGTGCCAATACAGAATGCCATGTTCAGACTGTGAAATTACACCTGTCATATGGCTGATGGTACACAGATATTGCGTCTAAAGACGCCCCACGATGGATTAGGTCTGCTGGAAGTGGGCATCTCAGTATGCTTTGACTCGGCTGCAGCATTAGCATAAAGATACAGATGTTGCCGCATCTTCACCTACCTCAGATTCTTAATACACAAGCATTTGAATACTGTTGCAACATTTGCAAAACTGCAATGTTGACACTGTGGGTGTAAGTGTACTGTACAAGGTCCTATGAGTTGGCCTGGAAGATTCCTCTACAATTAGTTTAACTGCATCTGCACAGTTTCTAGGGCTGCCAAGAGATCTGTCTGGAAAGTGTGCTCCCCCACCCCCACATGGCTCCTATGGCAATATCAGATAGGTGCTCTGCCATATGGGAGCAATAATTATGCTAAGTGAGTGATAATGATAATGCAGCTGAGGGGTTAATAATTATGCTAATGGTTTGTGTTAATGATTACGCTGATAAGGGGGGTTAATTATCATGCTGATGAAAAGGCTGATGATTATGCTGATAATGGGATTAATTAATGTTCTTGTTAATGATTGTGTTGATGGGAGTTGACTTATCACCAACATCAATGAACATCCAAATCATCATCAATATTAACTGTACAAATGGGTTTTATAATCTTTTCTTTAGTGGTTGAATCGTAAAATACTAAGAAGCCTATCTTTTATTTTTGTCAAATGTCCCCATAAATTAAATTTTTCTATCATTAAGAAATTTTTTTTTTTTTAAAAAGTCTTTATTTTATTTTTGCAAAAGAAAAGACAAATGTGTGAAAGATAGAGAACAGAATCACCAAGATCAAAGACAAGTATAACAACAATACATTCAGAAATTAATCAATTGTATAACAAAGTGGCTCCCAAACTCGGTCTTCAAGGCGCCCTAACAGTATCTATGCTTCAGCACAGGTGACTTAATTAGTAGCTTGGTCAGTGTGATTATACCATTTGTGCACAAGTATGTCTTGATTATCGAGTTTGGGAAACCCTGGTACAGATGTAGCCATGTACATCATTGCTGAGATGCGTGCGCATGCATTGCGACATAGCACAGCAGTCGCCAGGCTGCAAGCACTCGCAGCCGGCGATTACCCGATTAAAGTCTATGGTGTGCATGTGCACGCCATAGCCGCCGACATGCTAGTCGTGCCATCCATGCCACGATGCGCTTGCCTCGCCGCATAGATGAGCATGACTAGATCTGTATAACAGATTGATAGTAATGATGATGAAGCTGCTTAGTAATTAGGGTATACAGAAAAAAAGTAGGAAAATAGTAAATTGATCAGATGATTAGTGGTGCAAGCAAATGTGTAGGGGGGTGGAGAAAAGGAAAGGGGGAGAAGAGGGGGATGAAATGGGATAGGGAAACTGGGGGTGGGAGCAAGCCAGCACACAGTGGAGAAATACTAGAAGGTTAAAGAATGACTATGACTGGTCAATGGGTACAAAGAAGAGGTACAGTGTAATGAGAAAACCAGGGGATCCCAACTGCATGGTGTTACTAAGAAGCCCATCTGACACACACACAAGATCCAATTCACCATCTCTTGCTTTGAGGGGGGTGGGGGGTTTAATCAGTTTCCAATTATGTGTGAGTTGATACCATGAGGGGTGGGAGGCATAAAATAAGATATAGCAGGTCGAGGGGTTCAGTGAGTCTTGATATGGCCGACATGATGAAGTTGACAATGGACCAATAAGGTGAATTTAGGATGTCACAACACCATGCTAGGCCTACGCTCAGATACTCCAACCTGACATAGCTGAGTGGTTGTGACGTGGGCTTCACCGAAGCTGCCACCACAAAGAGTATTAAAATAGTTCATCAGACACTCACTTCTCACTTAAACTCACAATTATTACACAAATATAGCATGAGCCTCTCCAGGCATGTGAATTAATTAGAGCACAGAGATAACGCTGGTAAAGTTTTAGGATTTATTGAGAAATATCTCCAGGGTTAAATTACAAGAAAAATAGGTGAATAAACAAGACATACATATAATTGCACAGAATGATTTAAAGTAAAGAGAAAGGTATAAAGAATCAGAATCCTAGGGGGTCTTACGCTGAGATCTTAGAGAATCTTGGTGGAGAGAGTCCACCAGCCATCACGATGGGTAACACCCTTAGCTTCCAGCTACTCCCGGAGAGTGAATAACTAGCAGTGTGGGCTGCTGGGCCTTATAGTCCCACGACCTTCACTCCCCCAGCAGCCCCCATCCTTTCCAGGCTCAAAAATACGGTCATTTGTTCTCCCAGTGTCTGTGTAGATGCAAATTAGCACAACTTACAAGACCTGACACTCATATAACTCCCTGGACCTTGAAGGTATTTTATGATAGGAAGACTGATAGCATAAGGTGTTACAAATGACCCTTCTAGCAGCCAGTGTGTCTGTGTACTGGACTTGCACCATGGCCCCTCTGGGGTGAGAGCAAACATTACATACAGGAAGCTTTGTCTTCACAGGCTAGGTATCACTTGGCCATATCTTCTGATTAGTTTATGCAATCCAGTTTTGACACAATGTACCCATTTCTAGAAAACAGCCATTCCTGAAAAATAGAATTATAATAACACACCCACTTTATCCAGAGCACACAAAATACATAAAGTCATGACATGGGGCTTTGATGAATCGCCATAACCCATGGCGATGGTCACATAGGACATGACCAATAAATATGATAAAAGATGCCAATCTGACTACACTGTCTCCAACAAAGGTCAGAAACATCATGGGACATATCGTGCAACTGATTGGGTACCAAATATCATCTGGTAAGCACTTTGAAAGAGTTTTCCTTTATAGCTGCTCTGATGGAAGACTTCAGAGTGTTGGAGTGGATCATGTTTCCCAGACTTGTTCATGGGGAAACAGGGAAGAAGAATACGGAACCAAAATTATGTGATAAATCTGAGATATAGAGCATCTACCAGAAGGTGATAAATAAATAATGTTAAATAGGAATACATCACTTGGGAGTGGTTGAGATAAGAGAGCAAAGAAAGTGGTTGAATCTGTAGATATTGGCAAAATTTATTGTGAGCAATCCCCTAATTTTTCTTGGAGTTCTTGATAGTGTTGGAAGGAGTGTGCTCCTGTTCAGCCTCCTATCCAGTGCCCTGCAAGGTTAGCTGACTCACCAGTCACTAGGACCTGCCAGAGCTCAGTCACACAGGCCCGACCTCTGACATGTGCTACTGAGCATGCACGGTCTCTCCGCGTGTTCTTTCCTCCCTGGTGTTCCATGAGAATGGACGGTCCCAGTAGACTCACCAGCCACACAGCCATACAAAGACCATACTGCAAACTGAAAGTACACTATATCACCACTGCTGTAGCTGCCGGGCAATAGTGCTACCATCCACCTATGTATTTATCGCTGTCATACCCCGGCAAACTATAATGCCAAGCAACACCCTAAGCTCCAGGCTGCTCTTATATTTATATCTGCAGACAGCTGTTACACCTGTGACATCCATGTGTCTTATGCTGCTTGTTGTTCTACCTGATTCAATACATTTTAGAACTAGTTAAACTATACCACGTGTGGACTAACCTACACCAGCACTGCATTACATATTCAACACCACATGTACCTTGGCCTAGTATATTGTATCCTGGCACAGCAATCTGTATGGAGAACTACTATATCCAGCACGTCTGTGTTACAAGTCGTGGTCATGACTTGTCTCCCTCGAGCAGTTTACCCAGTCAGGACGGGATTGCTCCAGTTTCTCATGTTGCTAGGCGATCGGCACGCCATTGGAAGTGACGTGTCATCCACACTGTAGCATGATTGGTGGTTCCTCCTATTTGTACACACTGGATTTTTGCCGCCTTGATGACTATAGTGTATCTGTGGATTCCCTCGGCTCAGCTGCATGGTCAGCATTCTCTTTCTCCTCGTGGAGAAGATTCTGACTTTCTCATGGTGGCTTCCGTGCTGTCTCCTGCTCTTCAGCTTCCCTGCAGCTCCCTAGCCACACCTATGCCACCGTGCTGCCATCAGCTCTCCAAGTCGCAGCCCCAACTACCTACTCTTTATCATCGACTTTCGATGCACCAGTGGCACCTATCTACACCAGCAGCTTCTGTGCTGTCCCTGGCTCTCCAGCTTCCGTATGGCTTCTTAGCCACACCTATACCACCATTCTGCCATCGGATCTCCAGGCCGCAGCACCAACTGCCTATTCTCTATCATCGGCTTTTGCTGCACCTTTGACACCTTAGTCTCACCAGCAGCTTTCGTGCTGTCCCTGACTCTCCAGCTTCTTCTATGGCTTCCTAGCCACATCAATACAACTGTGCTGCCATCAGCTCTCAAATCCACAGCATCTACTACCAACTGTCTACCATCGGCTATTGCCGCACCATCAGCATATTTGCCGCATAATTAGCTATTGTCGCACCATCGGCACACTAGCTGCACCATCGGCACATTTGCCGCACCATCAGCTCCCAAAGCCGCAGTATCAATGATTAACTATCCACCACTGGCTATTGCCGCACCATCGGCACATTTGCCACATCATCTGCAAATTTCCGCACCATCAGCTCCCAAAGCTGCAGCATCTATTATTTACTGTCTATCATCGGCTATAGCTGCATCATCAGCACACAAGCTGCACCATCGGAACATTTACCGCCTAAGTACTGGTGAGCAATTTATCTCTAAGGGAACAACGGGTGGTTGGTAGTGGCGGAAGACCTCGTGCCTGAGTTCTAGATGGCTTTCTAGGGGTGGTCACTGGAATTTGAAACAGTCTGCTTGCACTTCACACTCAGCTGACAGGTCATAGACTTAGTGCCCCAAATTTCCAGCATTGTGTTAACTCTATACTCTGATAATAGGTTATGGGGCCAGAGTGTTAGAGTGTTGTCACAGAGTAATATAATAACAAAACAAAAATATGCTGGTTGTCAGATTAATTTATTTTTAATATAGATAATACTTTTACATATATAAAAACATCCAGCTGGTGTAACATAAAAACAATAAAATAATTACATCTACAGAGATATTCACATTATAATAATAACTAACACTTGTCATTCAATTTAAAATTCCTTTTGTTCTTTATATTTATGCATTCATATATCAAGTGGATTAAATCGTAGAGGCTAAAGGTTCTATGACCAAGGAGAAGATTAATGGCATTAAAGGACAACCAGGTGCCATTGGCAGTAGTGAACCACTCAGACAATATGCCACCAGCCAGGACAGAGGAAGAACAATTGTAGTAGAGAGCCATTATAGGCTACACAACTTTGCCTCTGAAGCCAAATTTTATAAATGTTTGGGTCATAAAAGGTCAACCAATTATATCAAAGCCTTTCTCAGCATCCAACTCAAACTCCAGAGATTGAAGTTTAAGACTATTGATATAATGAATAACATCAATAGTGTGGCTGGTGTTATCCAACAGAAAAAAAAAACTTAACCAAGATTATTGCTGGCCCGAGATTATCACCTGATAAAATGTGTCTGTGACTAGACTGTCCCTTACTTTCCTAAAAGGAGAGCAACACAATGTTTTGGGATTCTCCTGACAGTGGCCTCCCCCAATATAGTAGCTTCATCTAATATAATGATCAACCTTTTACTCACACAGTCCCTGATTCTGAAATGCTGAACGCAGATTCTCAATTATCGTGAATCTGTGCATGCGCAGGACCTGTTCTGTGAATGTGCAGAACGGGTCCTGAGTGATCACACGGAGAACCTTGTATTACTCCACCTGATTGACAGGCAGAGGCATTATAACGGCAGGGCGGGGACGGACGGCGTTCCCGGAAATGGGGGCGTGTTGGCCCCATTTTCCGGGAGTGGCAAGGCCAGAGATTGTGTCTACAGCAAGCTGGCCATTCTGAGTAACCCTCAGTTTACTCAGCTGGCCAGCAGCCTGGCGCCGTCCATCATCGCGAACATTGGTCGCGATGGTGATCCCAGCCTGTGACCTCGGTCGCAGTGCTGGGATTGCGAATGCAGCAGGGGCTGTCATACACTTCCTGCTGCATTTGCATATTAGCAAGGACGGAATTGTAAAGCTTCCTGCGTGCAGCTTTGCAATTCCATCCGACAATGTACTCCCACAGTGAGCTATATGATAAAGTAGCAATGACCAATACAGAATGAGCAAATATAAATGTTTCATAATAAAGTGTTTTCTCTAGGGCAGACAATAATTGATGCAAAATGTCCAAATTTAAAAACACAAATTTAAATTAGTATCACATGATAAAAAGGACATAATAATTAGTATACCAGAGGCACTAATGGGAATGGATCTGTCTAATAACGGGTCAAACATGGCATTGAAATCGCCCCTCAACAGGATGGGTCCTTGATTGGTTTTGTGTAATGAGGAAAAGAACCTAATATGACATGCAAATGACCTAGTTTGCCCATTGGGATAATGTAGTAGCTGTACTTATCAAATGTAGTGGAAGAGTGTGTGAAGGGATATAACTGCACAGCAAAATACAGCAGTAACCCCATTGTGTTTAATAGGACCGTATAAGTGGTTGACATTAGAATAGAATTTAGAAGCAGTAGACGGGTGAGTCAAAGCTCTGAAGTTGGTCTACTGAAGAAAATCTACCTTGACTTTGAGACCATGAAATTTATGATGCAGGAGTGATCATTTTTGGAGGCGGAGTGAGAGCCTTTTAAAGTTCAAAGTGACAGTGGATAAATGTATATTGCATGAGGATGATATAGAGAAAGAAAGCTCCAATAATCATTGGCTCACTCTGACAGTAAAAGAAGGATTGTGGAGGATAGACAGAGAACAGAATAGGGACAGAGGGGGGATAGAAGACAAGAATAAGATATAATATTTATTGCCTGCTTATCATGATTCCTTTACAGAGACAGTTGATCTAATAAGAGCCCATAAAGTGAAAAGTAAACAGTAATTAGTAAAGCGATATGGAGGGTACACACGGTGAGACCATCAGGCTATCAGATAACGATCGTTATCTGATCGTCCTGCATGTGATGGATCGAACATCCAGCACATGCAGAAATCCCCCAACTATTATAATGACCTGCGATCAATGATCGCGGGTCCCTATAGTAAACAGGCTAACATAGTCGATATCGACCATGTTGGCCTACATACACGGGCGATGGTCAATATCTATATCCACCATGCCCATGCATCGACCATCATTTGTTCATTGAAAGGAGTAATATTCCAGTTTATATAAACGATTGAACGATAAATTATATCATTATCGTTTATATCGATCAGAATATCTGACCTTGTGTATGCACCAATAGCTTATACTATCATTTTACTGCTGAATTCAGGTGCGACCTGCCTACTGCACATTCTTGTTCATTAGGACAAGTATAGACTGCCTCACAAGAGATCCAAAGATCCCTCTCAAGGAAATAAATTTGAAAATGTATCCTATAAGCTTCACTTTACTATAGACTTTTTTGCCAAGACAGACTCTTATTGGAGCTTCTGACCCAGCATGAGTTCAATGATAATTGGGTCTGGTGATTCAGCTATTATTTCTGCAAATAGCAGCAAAAATGTATAATAATTAAAGATCAAAACTGGGAATAGTAGGGCCCTATGTCTGCAAGGATATATCAGGGTTAGAAATAAACCTAATAAGTTGTCTGGCGTGGTCGTATCAGATGCGAACATGTCAAAGAAACCTGCGGTACCTGCTGGAAGCTAACCTACCAGCAGCTGCTGTGCTTAGCCCACTTCGCTGGCCTCTTGGTTGTCATGCAACCTTCATCTAGGGCCGTGATAGAGAAAGGCTATCCTAAAATGGCTCAGGGGGGTCAGGGAAGCTGCAACATCCATTCTCACCCCCTACAAGAGGCAGTCCTAATAGAATCAAACCACCTACACCTCTCAGAAAGCAGAGTCATGGGCGATCCTTAGGATCTTCTTGCAAGACCGTGTAGTCCTGCGAGAAGTGGAACAAAATAATGTTTTTTTATTGTTAAAAAAAAATTGGTGCAGATATACAATATCAGCCATAATATTAAAATCAGTGACCAGTGAAGTGATTTACATTGATTATCATTACAATGGCAACTGTCAAAGGGTGAGATATATTAGGCAGCAAGTGAAAAATCAGTTCATGAAGATGATGTGTTGTAAGCAGGAAAAATTGGGCATTTGTAAGGATCTGAGTGATTTTGACAAGATGGCTAAATGACTGGGTCAGAATATCTCCAAAATGACAGGTTTTATGGAGTGTACGTACCTGGACTGCAGTGGTTAGAAGCTGTCAAAATTGGTCCAAGGAAGGACAAGCTGTCAACTTGAAACAGGGTCATGGATGTCCAAAACTCAAAGATGTGCATGGGGAGCAAAGACTAGCCCTTCTGGTCCTATCCCACAGAAGAGCTACTGTAACACAAATGGCTGAAAAAGTTAATGTTGGCTATGATAGAAAGGTGCCAGAACACACAGTGCATTACAGCTTGCAGCATATGTGGCTATGTAGCCAAGGACCATTCAGAGTGCCCATGCTGATGCCTGTCCACCGCCGAAAGTGCCTGCAATAGGCACATGAGCATCGGAATTGGACCATGGAAAAAGATGGCCTGGTCTGACGAATCACATTTTCTTGTACATCACGTTGACTGCCGGGTACATGTGCATCATATACCTGGGGAAGAGATGGTATCAGGATGCACTATGGGAAGAAGGCAAGCTGGCAGAGGCAGTGTGATGCTCTGGGCATGTTCTGCTGGGAAACCTAGTGTCCTGACATGTAGGTGGATGTTACTTGGACACATACCACCTAACGAAACATTGTTGCAGACCAATAGTATTCCCTAAGGGTATTCCCTTTTAGCAGGATAATGGTGGTCATTCAGAGTCAGTTGCAAGCGCTGAGCGCTCGCAACTGACTCGATGTTGCCCAACTGGGCATGCGCACGATGGAGCCGGCTCCGTCATGCGCATGCGTGAGACCCGGCTAGCAATGGATGCTCCATCGCTAGGGGTGTCGCAGCAGACAGGGCGAGCTGTCGATGGTGAGTGACAGCTCACCCCATTTGGGGGGTGGGCAGGGGGCGTGCCTGCCCAAATGGAGGCGTTCCTGCTGGAACGCTTGCCGTTTGGGGGCGGCCCTACTGACATCATTGCTGATGTCAGTGGGAAGCTTCCTGCTCGATCAGAGCAGGAAGGTCCCTGGGGCTTACGAGTGCCCAGACCCAACCTTAGGGTCTGGTCGTAAGCCCCGATGGTCGCGATGGTCTTGACCATCGCGACCATCACCCATGTCGGTCGCTAGAGCTGTGGGTGTTAACCCACAGCTTAGTGATCGACAATGAGGCGGTCGTTCAGGATGCAAGCGGCCGCCCTGATTCAGGGCGACCGCTTGCAACTAAAGACCGCCTCTGAATGAGGTCCAATGTGCCCTGCCACACTGCAAACATGTTTTATTAACAAATCTGCATATTTGTTAATACAGTTATATTGAATTGGGTTTAAATAGCTATTATTTACATAATTTGATAATAGAAAAAAGTCGGACAGATTTGGAAAAAAAAATATTAGTCAGTTAAGTGGCTAAATTGAGGTTGGCAATTTTTTTTAAATATATTTTACTATCCAGCAGTGGCGTCACTGGGGTTGGTGACACCCAGTGTGCCAAATAGCCCCCTGAGAGGACCTAAAAAGAGAGCTCGGCCTCGTGTGAAAGGCAGCCAGTTTTGTTACTCTGGGGACAGGCCTAGCACTCCTGGAGACTCCTCGCACTGCTGGCTCCTCCTCGGTGATCGTGAGCTGGGCACTGCACAATAAATCACAGTACAATTCCTGACTCCAGGTCAATGAGGATGAGGTGGGATTTTGGTGTCACCCCCTTAGAGCTAATCAACTTGTGTAACCCTTAATTCTGCGGGTTCCTTGTTAAAACTGCTTTGTTTGTGGTTTAGAAAATAAATCTCCAATTACATAAATCTACAATAATACAATTATATATATAATAGAAGATCTGTCCGGCATTCCTGCGGTATAGTACAGCTGGTTCGGTGCCTCTCCTATATGATAATGTAAGCCAACAAGTGTGGATGGCACTCAGGGTCTGATATCTACTGTAAGAAAAAAAATCTCCCGCAGACTGGAGTAGGTCAACGATTCAGGGCACAACCCTTGATAAAAGGGTTTGCGCCCTGAAACGTTGACCTTCTCCAGCCATCCACACTTGTTGGCTTTTATATATATATATATATAGGACTCCAATAAGCCGGCACTCTGCAGGTAGCTAGAACCCATCACTACCTTGCTTGGGTGCTCACCTGAGGCTGATCCACCCTTAATGCAACATAGAAAATGAAAGTGGTGCTCCAAGACTTGTCTAAATCGGTGAAATAATAAGGTGCTTTATTCAACGTTTCAGGGTACAGCCATTTCCTCAGGACACACACAAGAGATACTACACAAAACCCTCTTAAATACTAAACCCACTCAGGACTCACCCGCCTCCTCTCCCGTTGATCCACGGCGTGCAGTGCCCCACCTCCGGTCACGAACATATCGTCAAACCGGAAATGACAACACCTCCACCTGACCAGAGGGGGAGGACACGTAGTCTGGCAAACAAGTTAACTTCCTGTGTACATGTCTCCATGGTTACCGCTGTTACCAGCGTAATCCCCATGAAGCAAAAAAACTAAACCACATAGCTTATCCACAACAAAATTATACAGTGCATACAAATACATATTAAAATACAACATCTCATGAAACATATATCGTGATAATGCAAAATCAGTGTAATACAATTTAAACAATTTTTTCATGGAACTGTTACAATTCACGTTGTCACTGAATTTTTTCATTTATGATGGCAGATTCTTTATTCAAGTAGCAGGCTGTGTCATGGGCTCTTGCGTAGCCCCTTCTTACGCGAATGCGTTCATGTATGGGGTTGAGTTGGATCTGTTTTTTGCTGACACCCTAGTGAGCAAACAGGTCTTCAAATATTTTCGGTATATAGATGATATGCTGTTGCTGTGGTGTGGGTCTGAACAGGAGTTGGTAGATCTTATTGTGGCACATAATGCATCTGACTGCCCTGCTAAATTATCCATGGTGGTGGATAAGTCCAGCATAAATTTTCTAGATGTAAACATCTCAGTACGATCTGGGATGATTTACACGAGGATATTTTCCAAGCTCACAGATCATAATACAGTGTTAAAGTTTGACAGCTTTCATCCGAGATCTACGATAGACAGTTTGCCATATTCCCAGTTCATCAGGTGTGTAGGATAACTAGTGACCCTGTAGAAAGAGTGGATCAATGGGAGAGGAGGATCAACGGGAGAGGAGGCGGGTGAGTCCTGAGTGGGTTTAGTATTTAAGTGAGTTTTGTGTAGTATCACTTGTGTGTGTCCTGAGGAAGGGGCTTGTACCCCGAAACGTTGAATAAAGCACCTTATTATTTCACCAATTTAGACAAGTCTTGGAGTGCCACCTTCATTT
Source organism: Taudactylus pleione (assembly GCA_031769625.1). Classification (NCBI taxonomy): domain Eukaryota; kingdom Metazoa; phylum Chordata; class Amphibia; order Anura; family Myobatrachidae; genus Taudactylus; species Taudactylus pleione. Next base: position 2,254,960 of record JAUIMM010000916.1, on the reverse strand, counting down.
TCTATGTTATATATATAATTTTAAATTGTTTGCTTCATGGTTTGGTTTCTCCACTGTTAAAAAAAAAAAAATGATACAGAAAAACAGTAAGAAAAGATGATAGGCATGTCAAATCTTCTGTGAAGACTGCAACAAAATCCAGTTATAATGATTGCTTTTTTCCCCCTCCAAGTAACAAGATTTGTATACTATTTGTAATAAAGGTTGAAAGAAGAAAAAAAAAGTATTTGTTGAATCAAGTTTTGGTCAATCTAATGAGAAACAATCTCTGTGACCTTTAAACAATAACAGAAAAAATTAAACTGGGAGTTTTAGGAAAGTTTCTCGAGAGTAAAATAAATAAATAAATAATAATAAAAAAATTATATATATATATATATATATATTTATATATGCTTTTGCTTTTTACAGACTTATTTTTTTGTACTTAAACATGCTGTGTGTTTTTTGTTTGCTCAAACTAACTTACACATATGACCGCAGGAGAGAACAATGTAACAGGTTACAATATGGACATATATTATTAGAATGCATGTCTGCTGTAATCATGACCCCATACTGAGAGCAGAAGTTGTGTTCAGAATGTTAGAGCATTTACCTATTGCTGTACTATTCAGCTGTGCACTGTCCACATCACAGCATAGTGATACTATGCCATTATTATAATTTAGAAAAATAATAAACACAAAGCATTTTATAGTTACAACATTTCTGAAGGCAACCTCCTTTATTACTTTAAAAACATCACTGACAGAGCTTTTTTGTCAGCAGTCCAATAATAGGCACCAACTGTCATACGATAAGTCTTTACGTAAATTACCAGTAACAAAGGTGAAAGTACAAAACTATCGCTATGCAGACAATATCTACAAAGGTTTCCATGGTAACATTATTCCAAGCCTTGTCAGTCTCTTCTGCTATCTTCAGTTTGACTCAAATAAATAAATTCACTGATGAGAAACATAAGCTTTTTTTTTAAAAAACTATTTTTGTATTTATTGAGACAGAGGGTAAAAGGTACACAGACAATAATGTACCACCCAGCAATGTGAGACACTGAACAAAATCATTAAAAAAAAGTATTATTAGAAAATATATAGGTGACATAATTAATCATAACTAAAGAGACATAACATAAAATCATAGAAAATAAAATTACTATACAGTACAGTATGATGCTCTCACAATTCATGATCAACACAGAAAAAGGAACAAAGGATAGTGTTGGACTCAGGTAATCCCCCACAACCCTGAGCAAAAGGAGGGTCCAGTGTAGTACAGTTGTCTATAGAGGTACCAGGTCATTGTTTCAAATAGTTTCATGATATTACCCTGCGTAAAATCATCTAACATTTCTATGTATGTACCCCATTTTTTATAGAAGCAAGTGAATCATTTCTTGATATCTGGTAGGTGAGCTCTACGATCAAAGTACTAATTCTGTAGTAGGATAGATTTTAATGTACCAAGAAAAGGAGGGGCAGTTACTGTGCAAGATTTCAGAATAATATTTTTTGGAACCATCAATACAAGTGGAATAAAAAAGGGATAAACAAAGTACCCTCAAGGCACAAATAAATCCCTATTTTCAAAAATACAGCAGAGCATTGCTAAAGAGTCTCAAGTAAGTTTGAGATTGGTATAGAATGCAGTACTTTACCTTAGAATGTACAAACTTTTCTACACTTCCAGAATTGATGAAAGAAACTGGATGACAACACTTCAAACAAGACCCTATCTCATCCACCACCATGATCCTCCTCAGTCCCTGAGACAAGAAGTCTCTATATATGGTTTTAATGTGCACCTCCTGGAGCTTAGTGGAATGTATCATTTTCATAGTTTTATCATAATATGAAATAAATTGGTGAGGCGATAAATCCATGCCCAAATCAGATTGCCATCTAACGGCCAAAACGTTCCATGATTTATCAGCTGAGTGGAGTATTAAATTTGAAGACAAATATTAAGTTCTATAGGGAATATTATCAAAAATCATACAAGTGCCATCAACTCATCAGTAATAGAGGAAGAGGACACATCAGCAGGAGGAGACATGGGGGCATATTTAATTGGGTGCGGGGTAAAAAACCTTGCGCCCAATTTGGAATACCGTGGGTATGCGCGCTCCCAATACCCGAAGTATCCAATTTTATAAAAGTGGTTGCGGGGGTTTCATCTCTGAAAACCCCGCGCCGCGTAAAAAAATGTAAAAAAAAATTCTGCACTTACCTGCCCGTGGGTCTCCGGTGGTCTCTGCAGCTTCCAGTGGCCTCCCCTCTATCTTTTCACTGGAGAGGGGGCTGCTGGGAGGCTCCAGGGGCTGGTGGGAGGGGCAAGGGCTGCTGGGAGATGTAGTTCTCCCAGCACCTATTCTGGGGGGGCACACAGACACTGGGGGGGGAGGCGAACATACTGGGGGTCACACACTCATGCACACACACACTCACTCATACACACTAAGAAACAGTAACAAATACACACACACTCACCCGGCTGCAGAAGACCTGGCTTCTGACATACTCACCCGGCTGCAGAAGACCTGGCTTCTGACGCTGGATGAAGAAAACAGTGCTGCAGAAGGTAAGTAATTAAGGACTAATTAAGCTAATTGGAAACTTCCAATTGCTTAATTAGTTCTCAGGGGGGGTACCGCTGGGGTGCCAGAGCAAGTCCCGCTGATTTTTCCTAAAATTGACCATTTTAGGAAAAATCACACTTGCTCTGGAGGTGCGTGAATAAAAACCTCCCGGCGCATAAAAAAAAGAAAAAAATGCTCCTATTTGGATTGCAAAAAACCCACACTTGCAGGAAAAACCTCGCAGGTGCAGGTTTTTTGCTATTCTCACCCCCAATTGAATATGCCCCTTAATGTAGTGTCTGGCTTGCAAATGCATGTAAAATTGAGTATGCAGGAGATTATATTCTTCCAGCAATGCAGAAAAAGACATCAGAACAGGCCCAGGGTCAAATATATCCCAAAAAGCTGAGATGCCTTTATTTATCCACATCAGAAATACTGTAAGCTGTTTCCCAGTCCAGGCAAAAGCAATGGATTTCCCCAGAAAGTAGAAAACTGTGTAGATAAATAATTTCTGACTTTTATTGATCACCACCCAGTAGTGATAGGTATCCAAAACAGGATATTAGATAAGACCTCTAAAGGAATACTAGGTTTAGGTATATGTAAAAGAGCAACTGGTGAGTATGGGTAGAAAAGGGCTTGCTCAAGCTGTTTGTATAAATCTCCCCGTCCAAGTAATCAATCTGTGATATATCTATGCTGGTAAAAGTCTGAAGATCTGGAGCCCTGAGACCACCCTGATCTCTAGGAAGACGGAACTTAAGGATATATATATATATTTATATATATATATATATATACAGTGCCTTGCAAAAGTATTCACCCCTTTTGCATTTTTCATGTTTTGTTGCCTCACAACCTGGAATTAAAATGGATTGTTTGAATGTGTGCATCATTTCATTCACAGAACATGCCTACAACTTTGAAGTTGTGGGTTTTTTTTATATTGTGAATCCAACAACATTTAGGGCAACATAACAGAAAACTTCAGCGTGCATAATTATTCACCCCCCTAAAGTCTGTACTTTGTCGATCCACCTTTTGTGGAAATTACAGCTGCAAGTCGCTTTGGATAAGTCTCTATGAGCTTGCCACATCTTGTCCCTGGGATTTTTGCCCATTCCTCAAGGCAAAACTGCTCCAGCTCCTTCATGTTGGATGGTTTCCGCTTGTGAACAGCAATCTTCAAGTCTGACCACAGATTCACAGTTGGATTGAGATCTGGGCTTTGACTAGGCCATTCCAACACATTTAAATGTTTCCCCTTAACCACTCGATTGTTGCTTTAGCAGTATGCTTCGGGTCATTGTCCTGCTGGAAGGTGAACCTCCGTCCCAGTCTCAAATCACAGGAAGACTGAAACAGGTTTTGCTCAAGAATATCCCTGTATTTAGCACCATCCATCTTTCCCTCGACTCAAAACAGTTTCCCAGTCCCTGCAGCTGAAAAACATCACCACAGCATGATGCTGCCACCACACCATTTTTCACTGTGGGGATGGTGCTCTTGGGGTGATGGGATGTGTTGGGTTTGTGTCAGACATAGCATTTTACTTGGTGCCAAAAAGTTACATTTTAGTCTCATCTGACCAGAGCACCTTCCTCCATACATTTGGGGAGTGGCCCACATGCCTTTTGGCAAACTCAAATCATATCTTCTTATTTTTATCACTAAGTAATGGCTTTTTTGAGGCCACTCTTCCATAAAGCCCAGCTCTATGGAGTGTACAGCTTATTGTTGCCACATGCACAGATACACCAGTCTCTGCTGTGGAACTCTGCAGCTCCTTCAGGGTTACCTTTGGTCTCTGTGCTGCCTCTCTGATTAATGCCCTCCTTGCCTGGTCTGTGAGTTTTGGTGGGCGGCCCTTTCTTGGCAGGTTTGTTGTGGTACCATGTTCTTTCCATTTGATGATGATAGATTTGATGGTGCTCCGGGGGATCATCAAAGATTTGGATATTTTTTTATAACCCAACCCAGAATTGTACTTCTCAACAACTTTGTCCATGACTTGTTTGGAGAGCTCCTTGGTCTTCATGGTGTGATTCCTCTTGCTTAGTGGTGTTGCAGCCTCTGGGGTCTTTCAGAAAAGGTGTATTTATACTGACAGATCATGTGACACTTAGAGTTCACACAGGTGGACTTCATTTCATTAATTATGTGACTTCTGAAGGTAATTGGTTGCACCAGAACTTTTGAGGGACTTCATAGCAAAGGAGGTGATTATATATGCATTTGCCAATTTTCAGAATTTTATTTATAAAGATTCTTTTTTATATATATATATTCCTCATTTCACTTCACCAAATTAGACTATTTTGTGCAGATCCATCACATGAAATTCAGATTAAAATAAATAAGTAAATTACAGGTTGTGATGTAACAAAAAAGGTAAAAGCCACGGGAGGTGAATACTTTTGCAAGGCACTAACATATATATATATATATATATATATATTTGTTGAGGCTGGCACTCCCTTGCTACCATAGAAATAACTGCGCCCGGTGCCTCCCTCTTTATCTCCCACGGAGTGAGAGACATATATGTAGCAATGCTGGGAAGGTGGCACTCTGGACGTCTTTGAAACAAGGATACAAGTCCGCTTGTAATGCTTCAACGTTTCAGAACTTTAATACATGTTCTTTCATCAGGATATAAAAGTTAAAACTGAACAAAGCTTACCTTATAAGTGTTTCACAGAAAAAAAGGGATATTCCCTCCAGCACACTGCAGCAATATCAGCAAGAATACTTGAATCTTACTTGATAATAGAAATTCAGAGATATTAGTTGCATACATTTGCAAATATATGATTAAGCGCCGGGCCAGAATCAAGGCTCCTCTATGCTGGCATCCCTAATATTAAGGGGTTCACGTCCGAGGCACAGGGCACCCCAAAAGAATCCAGTCAAGGACCATCCCCAGGGCATCACACAAAAAAGGGAAAAAAGGTGATAGTGAAGTGTAAAGTATAGATGTATAAAGATAAGTGAAAATAAGTGTTAATATAATGAAAAAAATTAAAATTACATAAATAATTAACAAATAGAAAGGTGATGAAAAAGTATCTATGTGAATTAAGTGGTGATGCCTTGAAAGAGGCCCAGCCAACGCAACTCCGTGGGCCCCACGCCCAAACGCTCACCCCAAAATAATTATTGCTACCTAGTAGTAGCACCCACTTTGGGTCATATAATTACAAATTAATGTACTGCATAATAATAGCACATGTATAAGCCGAGAGCTGACTCACCTAGGATGTACCCCAGAAACCTCCAAATGGCACTATACAGACCAGCACATCCTCCCAATGCTGGCTCCCTTCATGCCTCTCAGAACTGCTTAATGAGATTGCACAGGTGCTTGTAAAGGGCGAACCACAGAAAAAAAGGGATATTCCCTCCAGCACACTGCAGCAATATCAGCAAGAATACTTGAATCCTACATGATAATAGAAATTCAGAGGTATTAGTTGCATACATTTGCAAATATATGATTAAATGCCGGGCCAGCGTCAAGGCTCCTCTATACCGGTGTCCCTAACATTAAGGGGTTCACGTCCGAGGCGCAGGGCAAGGAAAGGATGACACTACATAGAAGTGCCATCCGAACAGCGCTAGTTAAGGCAGTTCTGATCAGCCAGTGGCAAAACATTTTTTTGAGGCGAACCACAGCCTGTCCTCGTTACACTACAGGATCATAAATCATGTTCCCCCTCTACGCAGAGGGGAAGATCGAGCTAAACAGTTGTTACAAAAAGAATCCAAGTGGATCTTCAGACTGGAGACAATGTTTCCAAAAGGTCTGAATGAACAATTAGGCCTCAAATGTTTCCTGTAATTTTCATTGCTGTTTAACAGTAGAAATAATGTGGCCACATATTATTTACCTAGTTACTTTGTGGTTACTGGGAGGAATAATCTTTAGTATCTAAGATCCTCATATTACTGCCTTCTGTTTATTTCAGTGCGCTCCTTAATCATAAGTATCTTTATGTGTTCAAGTTTGTTTAATTTTTCTTTAGATGTGCTTATTTGTATCCTGATTTTTACACACACATTGCGGCAAAGGGTGCAATTTGATCTTATTAGTGACGTCATCATTAGCCGTGTCTGCGACGGGCTGGGGTGTCTGCTAACTCGTGGTGATACACTTATAAGGTAAGCTTTGTTCAGGTTTAACCTTTATATCCTGACAAAAGAACATGTATTAAAGTTCTGAAGCATTGAAGCATTACAAGCGGACTTGTATCCTTGTTTCAAAGACGTCCAGAGTGCCACCTTCCCAGCATTGCTATATATATATATATATATATATATATATATATATATCACTAATCCACGGCACTCACCATTCCTAGATTTGGGGTGCAACATGGTATATGACACTAATGTGATAACTATTTCCATGTTCTAATTCTGAGCAATAGATTGAGGACTTGCAGTAAAGTGTGGTCCCTTGATGGGGGATGCAAGCTTAAATGCATTGATCAATTCATGAACCAAAACCTCACTGTATATTATAATTGTTAGGTATTATGGTGAGTGCAGAGCCCCCTGTGATTTCTTTCTTTTATTTCAGTTTTATTTTTTTTACACTGGGGAAGAGCACCCCTGAACAACACAGACAGCACCCCTTCTTTATGGACAACAATGCACCCCTACCGAGTGCGACAGACCGACTGTAGTGTAGAGTCACAAATACATGGATGATAAACTGCGGTCTGGCCGGCAGTATCACCAAACAATAATAGTGCAGCTACAGTAAGTTGCTAACGCGCACACACAAAATTTTTTTTTTATTTTTTGTGGATGGATAATATTAATTTTATTTCACTTATTTTTTTTTTACACTGGCGAAGAGCACCCCTAAATGAGGCAGCAGTACCTTGATGAACAACACAGACAGCACCCCTTTTTTATGGACAACAAAGCACCCCTGCCGAGTGCAGACAGACCACCTGCAGTGTCACAAATACGTGGACGATAAATTGCGGCAGTGTCACCGTACAATAATAGCGCAGCTAAGTTGCTAAAGCACACACACACATAAAAAAAACAGCACTTTTATTTTTTTTACACTGGGGAAGAGCACCCCTAATTGACAGAATACCCCTCTGGACAACACAGTACCTCTTTATGGACTGCAGCCCTAGCCTGATGGACAGGACAACAACTCAACAGCAACCACAGTTGATTGACAGGACAAGTGACACAGCAGCTACAACACCCACTGAAGGAAGTCCCCCTTTATATACCGCAGCCTATGCACCTTTATGGACAACACAGCAGCAGCCTTCAGCTCAAGACCCCACATGGATACACACAGTAACCAGGGCCGGATTAAGGTCTGTGGGGGCCCCTGGGCATCAAACTTGCGGGGGGGGGGGGCCCTGTCAATAAAATGATCAAAATGATATGTCTATAGATATATATGCAATGCATACAAACTTATTTGTACAGGGTTAAGAGCTGTATATAATATAAATATATATATATATATATATTACACAAATCGAATGCCTTGAAGTTGCGCTACAAATAATGTGAATATATCCCAAAAAATAATAAAATATAATATAACTTGGTTAGACAACAAGCTGCTCCCCTCTCAAAAATCCCTGTTAGAAGGTTGGGTAAAACACATAACAAATATATGAGAGAGGGCGCTATATTAATTTGCAGTCTCTGAGTGATATTCGATCACAATATGTCCTTATTAGTTGAATTAATTGATAGAGAGAGGTTCTTTGTGAACTGTAATACAATGGTGACCCTCGGATCTCAGGCCCTGATTCAGAGCCGGACTCTCTGACAGATCGCATGCTCTGAATCAAGGCCATCCCTCCTACTTTTTGGAGCGGCCTCCTGGCCGCTCGCATAGCTATGGGTGACCACCCACAGCTATAGCGAGCGGCCAAAATGATGGACGCGATGGTCAAGACCATCACGACCATCAGGCTTGCGACAAGACCCTTGCGGTAGGGTCTCGCTGCCAAAATCCCTGGAGTGCCTTTGGCTCTATCAGAGCCAAAAGCACTCCCACTGACATCACTAGTGATGTCAGTGGGGCCGGCCCCAAACGGTAGGCGTTCCCATGGGAACGCCTCCGTCTGGGCAGCCACGCCCCCGGCACGCCCACCAAAGGGGGCATGCTGTCAATCACCATCGACAGCACGCCCCCTTTGGTGCAAGACCCATAACGACGGTTTGGCTTTCGTTATTCGGGTCTCGCGCATGCGCACGACGGAGCCGCCTCCGTCGTGCGCATGCGCACTTGGGCAACATCGACCCGCTTGCGAGCAGTCAGCGCTCTCGAGCGGGTCTGAATCAGGCCCTCAGTCTCAACTTTCCAACCGTATATTCCATGTTATGTCCTTTCACTTGAAGAGGGTCATCAAAGTGGGTAAATGTTCTTAAATCTCATAGGTATTGGTTTAGTCTTTTTTTTCCCACCATGTTTCTACTATTTGGAGTATGATCCTGCGGAACACCGTGGGGGTCCGATAGGACCCCTAATAATGAATGGCCCGGTAACTTAAAAATGCGGAACTAGCGTTTCCGCATGGTTGCCGGGCCGTTTATCGTTTGATGAATACGCCCCATTGACTTACAGTTAATAATACATCCTTAACATAAACCATGGTTAAAATATTAACATAACAAATGCATTGCATATATATTTATTTATATATAGGTGTCCTGAAGACGGGGGTTGGACCCCGAAACGTTGGTACTCTGATGCAGTAAAAGTTTGACTTTTTTCACCTGAAGGCAGTCTGAGAGTGCCACTTTGTTTCATTTAGTTATATATATATATATATATATATATATATATATATATATATATACAGTATTAGCATTTCTGATTGTCATGGTTACTGCTATGTGTTTGAGTCTAATATTAGGTGAAATATTTTAATTCACACATGTTCTAGTTCTGTTCTAAAAATGTACAGATTATTGTGATGAGTATTGGATATTGCATTGTTTTGCCTGTGTATTCATTACCTGTATTGTTATCTTTATGCTAGCAGTGTAATTTTTGTATATTTCCGATTTGTGTATTTGTTACTATGGTGATATTTGTGTCTCTTAGTGATGACACGGTCTTTGCTGATGTCATCAGCAATCACCACTTTTAGTCCAGCATGGCCTGATTGCCACACTTTATGCACATTGGGTGGGGGATGTATTTAAGGTAAGCTGTTATTGTAATTGTTATATGGCTGAAGATAGTACTTAAAGTACTGAAACGTTCCTTTATTTCCCTTGTGGTCTGTGTGGTTTTTTATAAGGGAGTGCTGCACCTTAGCTGCATATTCAATCCTTTTTGTGCGGGCATCCCTGTTTTTTGGAGTGCCGGTCCTCTTGAACTGTGTGTATGGAGGATTATCAGTTATTCCTTCTGTCAAGGCACCCGCAAGTATTTAGGAATATATCTTCTTTACCCTGTGATTCCATTTTTTGTTTTTAGGTTTTTGTGTCAGTTATTGTTACACCGTGGACATTTGGTGCACATGTTTTTTACACATTGGTTCTTATCAAGATTATACTGCTGATGTTAGACAGATTCTAGATCTATGCTGGCTGGATTCATTCCTTTCACTTTGTGGTATATTTTTTCTCTATATTTGGTGTATCTGGATTCTTGTTTATCATGGCTGACTATCATTTAATCCGATGTTATTTGCTGTTGGTGATATCTTCAGTTATTCTGAATCAGATGCGGATGCTATTTTGGAGAAGGAATGCATTTCTGAACAAACTTAGGGCCTGATTCAGAGCCGGACGCAAGTAGCGCTCGCTCGTCCAGAAAATAGGGGTGGCTATTCAAATGAACCGTTCGCTGTTTGCGGTCTGTTCACGCCTCTAGTTCTGAACAAGCGAACAAAACTTGCGGTCGTTTTTTGGGAAACTACGCCCCCTGGCCGCTCGCATCCTACGTCATGTCCGCTATTTATTAGATTAATCGAGTACATCGAACAGGGTATGAGCTGCTCGCTATTCTTGTGGGTGGTTTTTGCTACCACAATTTTGCGAGCAGTTCTGGCTTAAAAAAAACCCAGTGACGTGGTCAATGACGCTGCTGTTTTAATTATGCACACCCATAAAACGCCCGTTTTGACCTTTAAGCACGCCTGCGGTCGGATCTCCACTCCCCGTTTTCAAGCACCTTCCCCTGTTACCACCCATATACGCCTCTTTCTGTCACTCAAATTATCAGGCATTCGCTATTTTGCGAGCACATGAATTTCGGCCGCACTGACTGGTTCGCGCATGCGTATAACGATCCGTACGCATGCGCAGTTGGGCAAACATCGCTCGGAGCGAACGAGCTGCCGCTTACGAGTGGCTCTGAATCAGGCCCTTAATCTTTATCTACTGATGCTTTTTTTAGAGATCTTTTAAAATGAAAGAAAAAGGAAGTAGATTTTCAACTCCATAGCATCTCATTGAGAGATTATTATCAATCTAAAATGATTCCCCGTGGTTTCAGAATGAGGAACTGCCCTACCATCGGACGTTATGACCCACAGTTCTGCAAGAAATGGGTCTCAATATTGAATAAATGCTCATTTGATTTGATGCTCCTTGTTATTGAGCAAAGTAAAAAAGAAGTAATCACCATTAGAGACAAAATAACGTTATTTGAGAAAACCCAGTCGCCTGCTGTACTCGCTGAGGGTGAAATTGACTGGATGGGTAAATTGGACAATCAAATCTCTCTATATAAACGTGACCTGTTGAGATTCAAACAAGAGAAATTAAATAAAGTGGAGGATGACTATGAGCAGCACAATGTATATCAATGGCTCAGTGGCGGTAAACAAACTGTACAAAAACGCCCGTTCTTCCGCCGTCATTATCCTAAAACTAAAATTGATACTGATTCATCCCAAGAATTAACAAATAACACAAGCGACTCTGAGCCTACTACTAGCAGGGGTGGCCCTTTAGGCAAAACCACACGCTCAAAAACATCAGACCAAGGGGTGGATATACCCATAGAGGCAGACAAAACAAAAGGCAGAAGTCGTGGCAGACCACCTCTACAGAAGAAGAAGTAGTATTGAACTTTTCTTCTTATGATCTATCTAAGGGTGAGGTGCAACTTCTTAGTAAAGGTTTATCATTTGTCCCTAGCACCCCCTTCGATGATTTCACCTGGCAGGTGGAAAAACATTGATTAAACCGCCAACTTAAACTAAAATAATTTTTTAATAAGCCTGAGTTCCACAATACATCCATAAAGGACTGTGTGCCACCTTCTGTATGTAAACTCCAGCCTCGATCAAATTTTGAACCACACTCTACTAACGCTAGTATCAAAACGTACATACGAATGCTTGATGATGAAGTCTCTATAAAATCAAATCAGCTCTCCATCCGAACCTTACACCATCAGAAAGAACAGCAATTAAATCATTGACTGGTAATTCCAACTTAATAATACGCCCCGCCGATAAGGGTGGTGCGGTGGTGCTCCAGGATGTTAGTGACTACAGATCGGAGATTGAGCATCAACTGAGTGATGTTACAACATACTGTAAACTCAATGGTGACCCTACATCTGCATATAAATTGGAACTTTTGAATATTTTATCATGTGCTCTGGAGAATAAAATCATTGAGGAGCCTCTATTTTCAGCTTTGTTACCAGAGTTTCCCAAAATTCCACTTCTGTACACTCTCCCCAAGGTGCACAAAGGGATTTTTCCCCCTCCAGGACCCCCCATCATTAGTGCAAGGGGTTCATTGACTCAACCTTGTTCGGTGTTTGTTGATTCAATTTTGCAGCCATTGATACAGTCACATTATAATTTCTTACTCGATACTACAATGTTACTGAATAAATTGAATGTTTTGGGTAATATTCCACAGGAAGCATGGATGGTGTGTGCAGACGTAATTAGTCTGTACACAATCATCCCTCATTATGATGGCCTGATGTCATTTAAAAATGTATTGCATCATAGCTCTTTATATGATACGAGTTTTATTGAATTTTGTGCTCAGATCTTGGAGTTGGTATTGACCAAGAATTATTTCTGGTTTGATGGCAGGTACTACCTGCAGCTCACGGGTTGTGCCATGGGCTCAGCGGTGGCACCTGCCTACGCAAACAATTACATGTTTGGTGTGGAACAGGAGTTGTTCTTTTCAGATTTATCTATCTCTGCCAACATCCTTTTCTATACTAGATTTATAGATGATGTGTTTATGATCTGGCAGGGCAGCAACACTTCATTGTTGCACTTATTTGACATGCATAATAAATCATCATGTCCTGTTAAATTCACAGTGAGGATGGATCAACAACATATTAATTTTTTGGATGTCTTAATTACTAAGAATGATTCGTCTTTGGGTACATCAGTCTTCATTAAGAAGACTGATCATAACACTTTACTTCATATGAATAGTTGTCATCCCAAAAGTTTAAAATTTGGTCTACCATACTCTCAGATGTTGAGAATGTGGAGAATCAATAATGATAACAGTACTGCTGTCAGGCAGATTAATGATCTTATTGATAAATTTACAACTCATGGATATAGTAGGAACCATTTGCTTGCTACTAAAGAAAGAGTGATGTTGATTGATAGACAGACTCTATTGTGCAAACAAGAACATAGACAGAAAAAAGTGCTACCTTGGGTAAATAAATTTAATGTTTTATCTCCAGATGTGAATAGGGCCTCAAAAAAGTATTGGCCTATTGTTAAACAGGATATGTCTCTGGCTCTGTCTGATACCGACCTTATGTCATGTTATTCTAGAGGTAGGAATTTGCGGGACATCCTTGTGAAAGCCGATATTTCTGGTTGTGGGGTATTGCCCCATAAGAAACATTTTCTGTCAGCCAAGAAAAATGGTTGTTTTAAGTGTTCATGCATAACCTGTAGGTACTTAATTATTGGGGATGTCTTTACTCATCCTCATTCCGGTAAAAAATTCTTTATTCGTCATCATTTGACATGTGATAGTTCGTTTGTGGTTTACCAGATTGTATGCCCATGCGGGCTCTCCTATGTTGGGAAGACTCGGCGCAAGTTTAAGGAGCGCATGGCAATGCATTGCTCCAGTGTTCGCGCTGCATTGTCATGCGGTACCAGTGACCAACCTGTGGCTCGCCACTTTGTGGTCGTTAAACATAATCTAGCTTGCCTCCGCTATAGGATGATATACTATGTTCCACACCCAAGTAGAGGAGGTGACAGGAATAGTTTATTATTACAATGTGAGGCACGGTGGATCCATCGTTTAGATGTGGTCGCGCCTCGTGGATTGAACGAATCATTAACATTGTCCTGTGTTTGATATGAATCATTAACATTATCCTGTTGTTGATATGCATGTCTGTTACCCTTTATATGTTTCCATAGCATTTCTGGTTGTCATGGTTACTGCTATGTGTTTGAGTCTAATATTAGGTGAATTATTTTAATTCACACATGTTCTAGTTCTGTTCTAAAAATGTACATATTATTGTGATGAGTATTGGATATTGCATTGTTTTGCCTGTGTATTCATTACCTGTATTGTTATCTTTATGCTAGCAGTGTAATTTTTGTATATTTCCGATTTGTGTATTTGTTACTATGGTGATATTTGTGTCTCTTACTGATGACACGGTCTTTGCTGATGTCATCAGCAATCACCACTTTTAGTCCAGCATGATCTGATTGCCACACTTTATGCACATTGGGTGGGGGATGTATTTAAGGTAAGCTGTTATTGTAATTGTTATATGGCTGAAGATAGTACTTAAAGTACTGAAACGTTCCTGTATTTCCCTGGTGGTCTGTGTGGTTTTTTATAAGGGAGTGCTGCACCTTAGCTGCATATTCAATCCTTCTTGTGCAGGCACCCCTGCAGGATATGTGTCGTTTTTTGGAGTGCTGGACCTCTTGAACTGTATATATATATATATATATATATATAGTGCTTAAAGTGGTCCTAGAGAAGTGGTGCAACTCACCCCCGCGGGCCTTTTTCTTTTGGAGGGGGAGAGGAGAAGGGGCGTGGTCTAAAAAGAAAGGGGCGTGGTCACAAAATAGTATTCCCAATACATATGACACCACATAGTAGCACAATCTTGCTTCACCTGATTCACATTACACCACATAGTAGTGTCCCTTATTCATGTACTTATTCGGGACTTTCTCAAGGTACAAAAATTCAGGTCTTTTCAATTGCACAGGCTGCGGGGAACTGTGCAATTGAAAAGGACCAGAATTTTTGAACCCTTAGACTATTGGAGGTATTTTTAGGTGACTGTACTGTTGATCCGGACAGCTGTACAAATTTACCATCTATGTTAACACTATATTACTCCCTCCCTGTCTCTTGGAGAACAATAATCTGTGGACTTTCTTGGAATTTTGGTGTTTTTTTATGAAGAAGAAAAATTCTTCATGTTTTTAAAGTAAAAAAATTTGTCATTACAAAATAACAACGTGACTTTTGCATATGAGATCCTGTGGAGAAAACCCAAATAAAGATACCTTTACAGGAGGAAGACACATATCAATTATGTGAGTAAAGTACGCTTTCCCTTGAATAGATTGTGTCGTCTATAGTGTAAAGATACCTTGATGAGCAGGTGTAAATGTAGTTACTAAGTGAGTAAGGTATATTACATATCACAATTATTACTTTTTTGATGGATATAAACATTTTTTGGTGGATATACATTGAGTGCTAATTTTGAAGATACATTTTTGCACATATGTCTTTATGAAGTGAGGAAGAACGTTTAAAGAGTTTATACAGATTTTGTCTTTTCTTGTATTCCTTTTCATATTGAAAAAACTTCGAGTGAAAGAAGCATAAAGAAAAGAAAAAGATAAAGGAACTTTGTAAGACCATTTTTTTTTTGATATTTAGAATATTATTTGCCTGTTTCTAGTTATTGGGAGCGCTCTTTGGCCCTGATTCAGAGCCGGAAGCTCTGACAGAGCGCTCGCTCTGAATCAGGGCCGTCCCTCCTCCTTTTTGGAGCGGCCTCCTGGCCGCTCGCACCGCTGTGGGTGACCACCCACAGCTATAGTGAGTGGCCAAAATTATGGTCGCGATGGTCAAGACCATCGCGACCGTCGGGCTTGCGACGAGAGCCTTGAGGTAGGGTCTCGCTGCCGCAAGCCCTGGAGTGCTTTTGGCTCTATCAGAGCCAAAAGCACTCCCACTGACATCACTTGTGATGTCAGTGGGGCCGGCCCCAGATGATAGACGTTCCCATGGGAACGCCTCCGTCTGGGCAGCCACGCCCCCGGCACGCCCACCAAAGGGAGCGTGCTGTCAATCACCATCGACAGCATGCCCCCTTTGGTGCTAGACCCATAACGACGGCTTGGCCGTCGTTATTCGGGTCTCGTGCATGTGCACGACGGAGCTGGCTCCCTCGTGCGCATGCGCTCTTGGGCAACATCGACCCGCTTGTGAGCACTCAGCGCTTGCGAGCAGGTCTGAATTAGGCCCTTTGATCCTATTCTAAAAATCTATTTGTATAAGCAGCAGCATACTGTCTATGGGGCCTTAGAATCCTATCCATCATTCTTTGAAAGGTAGCAGGTGCCCCATGTAGCCCTAAGGGCAACATTTTGTATTGAAACAACCCCTCTGGTGCAGAAAAAGCTGTCTTTTCTTTGGCGTTCTCAGTTAACGGCACTTGCCAATACAATTTGGTTAAGTCAAGAGTAGTTAAATATCTGGCTGTCCCCAGCCTTTCAATTAGTTTGTCCACCCTAGGCATAGGGTAGGCATCGAACTTTGACACACTGTTCAATTTCCGGAAGTCATTGCAGAATCGCACACTCCCATTGGGTTTTGGAATGAGCACAATGGGACTTGACCACTCACTATGCGATTCTTCAATTATACCCAACTCTAAAAAAATTTAAATTTCCTTCGACACTGATTCTCTTTGGGCTTCTGGTAACCTATAGGGCTTTAGGTTAACCTTAACCCCTGGGTCAGTGATTATGTCATGTTTGATGGCCGTGGTTTTCCCTGGTAGGTCAGAAAACAGCACCCTATTTCTGATCAGAAATTCCTTAACTTCCTGCTGTTGACTGGCTGACAGGGTTTTTGCCACTGTCACTTCGGGTACCATGGGCCCTGGGTTTACTGGAGGGGCTCGGATGGCTGACAGTGCTGCTCTATCCTTCCAGGGTTCTATAAGATTTACATGGTATATCTGTTCTGGCTTTCTTTTCTCCGGCTGGTAAACTTTATAATTGACCTGCCCCACTTCTTCTAAGATTTCAGAGGGTCCTTGCCATTTAGCCAAAAGTTTACTTTCTACTGTGGGAACCAACACTCTGTCCCCAGGAGCAAAGTTGCGTAAGTGAGCATTGCAGTTGTATACCCTCTGCTGTGCCTGCTTGGCCTGTTCCAAGTGCTCTCTTACTATCGGTACCACAGCAGCAATTCTTGTTGCATTTGAGAATCATGCTCAATAACTGCTTTATACGGACTGGACTACCCCTCCCATTTCTCTTTCACAATGTCAAGTAACCCCCTTGGATGTCTCCCATACAATAAATCAAAAGGGGAAAACCCTGTGGAGGATTGGGGAATTTATGGCCAACAGCAAATAAGGTAACAAGTAATCCCAATCTTTACCATCTTTGTCCACTACTTTCCTTAGCATGTGTTTTAAAGTTTTATTAAACCTCTCCACTAACCCATCGGACTGGGGATGGTACACAGAGGTTCTTAATTGGTCAATTTTAAACAGGCGGCATAACTCCTTCATGATTTTTGACATAAATGGGGTACCTTGGTCAGTCATGATCTCCTTAGGTATTCCCAACCTGCTAAAGACATGGACTAATTCTCTAGCAATGGTCTTGGTTGACGTATTGCATAATGTTATCACTTCCGGGTACCTGATAGCGTAATCCATTATCCAGAATATATTGATGGCTCCGGGCAGTTTTCATTAATGGCCCAACCAAATCAATAGCTATTCTTTCAAACGGGACCTCAATAATGGGTAACGGTACCAGGGGACTTTTGAAATGTGGCCTTGGAGCATGATACTGACATTAAGGGCAGGATGCACAATAGTCAGATACCTCTTTATGGACCCCAGGCCAAAAAAACCTCTGCACAATTTGCTCAGTAGTTTTCTCTACCCCTAGGTGGCCTGCCATTATATGACCATGGGCCAGATCTAACACTGTTCTTCTGTATGGTTTGGGAACTATTAATTGTTCCACAATATCTTCCCCCTTCTTAGTCACCTGGTACAACAAATCCTGACATACTGCCATGCGAGGATATGTCAAAGGACTATCGGTGTCTATGGTTTTACCATTAATCACCTTGACATTCTCCCTGGCTTTTACCAGAGTAGGGTCATTCAACTGCTTCATGACAAAGACCTCTCTCCTGACCTCAAGATCAGGCAGGCGGGCCACAGGCTCAATAACCCTCCCCACCTCAGTGGGAGGCACACCACTTGGTGAGCCACCATCACGCTCCGCATTCTCTAGTTCGCCAATCATACTAGAAAAACTCTGCTACTACATCAGTAACCCTCTCAAACGAGTCAGCTTTCCCACAACTTCCAGAAGTGAGCAAAGTCTCTCCCCAATATTGCATCATACATTAAGCCCTGTACCAAACCCACAGAGACTATAGCGGAACCACATGGTGTTTCTATGTTCACTTCTGCAGTAACATAATTCTGGGTATCCCCATGTATGTAGGTCACACCAACAGTTTTCCCCTTATGCTTCAAGGGGTTCACCAGTTCAGCTTTCACAAGTGTAACCAGGCTACCAGATCTAACAGAGCCTCTACTCGTTTGCCTTCTACAGTGAGTATACACATGTGCTTATCTGTCTCAACCTGCTGGTCAACAGTACAGGATGGTTGTGCAAAGAAAGACATCCTCCGGTTGACATGAGCAGTATCACATTGCATAGGTTCAGATGTAAGCAAACAATTAGCCG
The DNA here is from genome assembly GCA_031769625.1 of Taudactylus pleione. Classification (NCBI taxonomy): domain Eukaryota; kingdom Metazoa; phylum Chordata; class Amphibia; order Anura; family Myobatrachidae; genus Taudactylus; species Taudactylus pleione. Next base: position 2,236,408 of record JAUIMM010000916.1, on the reverse strand, counting down.
CAATATGGCCAAAACCACCACATCAGAAACATAGAATTACATTACTATGTAGTATTTTACGGGGTAGGAACCTTCCTGGCCTGGCTGGCCCATCTCCAGGTTCCATACCCCCAGTCTTGAGTACATTCCACCGCCCAGCACCCTTCTCCCCTGGAACAGTCTTACCAGTGTCAATGGGAGTTTGCTGACACACCATCGGGGCTCAGTGGGGCACACTCATCAGCTCCTCAGCCACCACGTACCTCCCCACCAGTTCGACTAGCTGGTCTGTGGACTTAGGGTCTGCATGGCTCACCCACTTGCGCAGAGATGCAGATAGCGATCACAGGTACCGGTCCATCACGACTCTTTCCACAATCTGTGGTCCTGTCTGCGTCTCGGGTTGCAGCCATTTTGTGGTTAGATGGATGAGGTCATGCAACTGTGAGCGTGGAGGTTTCTCCATTTGGAACTCCCAGCGGTGGACTCGTTGGGCCCGAACAAATGAAGTGACTCCCAAGCGGGTTAGGATAATCCAGGCATAAATCATAGTATGCTTTTTGTGGTTCTCCAGACAGGAAGGGTGCCACAAGATTTGGCCACTGCTCTTTAGGCCACTTCTGTCTTTTGGCAGTTCTTTCAAAGGACGTAAGATACGCTTCCACATCATCATTCGGGGTCATCTTTTGCAGAAAGTGACTGGCCCGTATGGTGTGAGTATTAGTTAGAAGAGCAGGGGAAGCATCTCCAGACCGGACTGTTGTACCACCTCTTTTAAGGCCTGGTGGGTTTCCTCGATGGTGACTTGTTGTTCCCTCTGGGCAGCCTCCAAGGTCAATAGTTGCACCTGGGTGGATTCCTGCTGAGCCCTGGTAGCTTCCAACTGAGCCCTGGTAGCTTCTCGCTGAATTTTGTTTGTTTCCTACTGAGCCCTGGAAGTTTCTTGCTGAGCTCTGGTAGCTTGGAGCAAGGCCTTAACAATGTCCTCTATTTTGTCCTGGGGTGTAGGTTGGAAGCAGAATCTGGCTTCCCTAAGCATCTGCGGACACCACCTATATGGACTTCAAAGGACACCACTTTATATCCACACTGACAAATTGGTGTCTGTCCCTTTAAATTTTAAATGAAAATTTTTCCTTGCTGCAATTTCAGTGTATGATTGCCCGCATTCTCCACCAAGTGTGACACAGTCAGGATAGGGGTCCCTCTCCTGGGGTAGATGGACTCCCTCTTTACACACACAACAGCCGTAGAAACAGGATACAAGTCAGGGGTTCTCGTACAAACTGGTCGGCGCCAGTCTTTATTGTGCCAAATGAACATAAACATAAACAAAACTTAAACATAAGTCCTAGCCTGGCTGGGCACTAGCTACACAGCAGATTCCCTCTCTATAATAATGGTAGGGCCTATTGCCCTCACCATCAAACAAAACACGTGCACAGTACTTACAAGGATTATCACCAAGGTGTGAGACACTCAGCCACAAACAAACCATGCTTATATTAGCCATTTCCAGCTGCAAGCCCTAATGAGCCTGTTACCAGGCTGTAAGGCCCAAAACCTGGAGTGGCCTGTGGATGGGGCCTCCCTCTCCTCACATCCACACCCCCAGGACCCAAACCGGCTTTTCCAAAAGCAGATACTCTGGTCTGCTTACAAAACAGAATTTACTGGGGGGTTTTAGAACACATAGGCCAAAAACCTAGGACAAATGTACCTGCCATTGACCATTTCACAAGTGCTTCCATCACAATAAAACATTTATTTAATAGGTACATTAGATACATATACTGTAACTAGGGGTAGAGGATTGCGTGAAAATTTCCTTTGGTATCTCCGCCACCAATAATTAACATATCTCGGGGCAATACTTTCAACATATCAGTCTCAGAGCCCCTCCATGACAATTTATATGCTTCCATGTTCTCTCATGTCACTTTCTGGGAATTTTAATTCTAGTGCAATAAACAGAGTTTAAACAAGGGTGTAACTGCATACCAAGAGTTCAGAGTAGAAAACATTGATTTGATCGACTTTAAATAATGGAGGACTGCACAGAGCCACCCTGAAAGTTAAGCTGTAGCTATAATCAGAGGAGACACTGTCAAAATATATAGACAGGACAGGAGCTGTGCACACTGACATAAAGTGCTGCATATGACAAAGATACTGGTGCTAGTATTAGCATCCATCAATCACAGTCCTAACAAGAGGTGACAACGCTCCCCAGCCTCAGTGTCTTCAAGTTCTCTCTTCACTTAGTCTGTCAGACTCTCCTCATCACAAAGATCATGCAAATACTGGTGCTGGGAGGCAGCTGTGCTAGAGACATGGCAACAGATGATTTTAGTTCAAAACAAGAGATTATGGATCCTGAAAAAATCCCACCCACTGCTTTCAGAGCAGGACCAAGTCTTTGTGGAGCCCTGGGCTTGTAAGACAGGGAGGCTGTAAAGTCTAAATTTTATATCATAGCATCATCATTCATGAGAGAGACCAAGGGGCCTATGTATCAAAGCTTGATGTGAGATAAATATATATCACCAACCAATCAACTCCAAACTATCATTTCTTAAACTTAGCCTGCAAAATGTATGTTAGAAGCTGATTGGTTGGTGATATATATCTCACAATTTTATCTCACATCAAGCTTTGATACATATGCCCCCAAGGCCGGTATACTATTAGCCGCAACTGACAAAAAATAATAATCCCCATTAATTATTCCCCCACCCACAAACACACTCACAATTGTAATTGCTCACACTCTATAAGCCTCACTCCTAATTTTATTTGCTAACTAAAAATGTTCGCTACACTGTCCAGAATCTTCCCATCAATGTAAAACTCGATGATTTGTGTATGATTTCTTACTTTTTCACTGTCACTTTGCACAGGCTATGGCTGCGCCAGTGATCCTGTGAGTCTTCTGCAGAAGATGGCTGACGTGACATGGCTGCTCAGTGCTCACTCTCATATCATGCCGTTTAGCACACGGCTGCGTCAATGTGCCCTCCTCCTTCCCTGCAGCCTGCGAGGCCAGCATTTGTAGTGTGCTTGTGCAGGCTGTCATAACAGCATATCTGATTGGATGACAACCCAGCCCACCCCTTAATGCTGCTCTGCATATTATTGACTTCCTTGCTTATTTAATCATAATATACTACACTGCAAGCAATGTTTTAATATCAGGGTGTTTCAAATACAATCTGTTTCTTGTTCAGAGTCAGACTGATAACAGAATTCGCTATAAGATTTTTCCCTTATTGCTTGAAGTGGTCATTAAAAAGCCTTAAGTTAAGTTTAGTACTAAGGCTGTGATTACAGACACACTCAAAAGTCTAGCGCTGTTCAAAGTGGGCATAAATGATTAAAATGACACCTGCTTCTTGATAAAGCCGTGCAGCATGGGGAAACGCATCGGAGCCCTAGGTGTTTCTCCATTTGGAGGCTATTCATCATTCTCCGCACACTTAACATCTTGCTGGAGCAAGCCTTTTACCCACGCAATTATCCGGTGAACACAGCCTGTGTGCGGACTTACTGACAGCGGTCAGGTGAGCACGACTGCATGGAGGCAACTCGTTTGCAGTTGAGCCAGCTCATCACTACAGGAGTCGCAAGACCCGCGCTGTCCCAACCTCACCATGGAGCTTAACACAGAGGATTACCCCGCAGTCTCCTTACCTTCTCAGACTGGAGTTTGGTAGTGGACACAGCGGAGTGAGTATTCAGAGCATACTGCTCACTTACCATCAGTCAATACTACACCCAACTTGCGGATCTCTATGCATTAGTGTGGAGCTTTACCCTTATTCCAACAAACATTGGACACTCTATTGCCGTTGTGACTTCTCTTCCACCTTTAGCTATATGGGTCAGAATTTTTTTGACTTTTCATTCAGGTTTGATTTTAATAATTTATGCCCACTTTGAACAATGCTGTTTTTATGTATTCTATGCAATATATGTGCTCCTGGGAGTAACTGTTATCTATCTATAATACCTATTCATGTATAATAAACACTGTATTATCACTTTTTAATTTGGTCTGATATTATGCTCTAGTTGGTATAGCGCCATTGCAGTATCTCTCTGTTTTAGCCATTTTTGTTTTGCAGACAGGCAATCTCCAATTCTGCACTTTTGCAGCCCCACCTTCTGTGCTACTCAATACAGGTTTACTAGGGCGCCCAGGCCTTCTGTGTGTTAACACTCAAAAGTCCACCTCATACTGTTACTGAAATCTATTATGTATTTCTGAAAAAATATATATATTGTTTCATACACATCACTATATTTTAAATGGACATAAAGCAGATGTATTACAGAGACCTTGGTGTTTATCCATTATGTTAATTATGAGGGCGGAACGGACCCCGATAATACTAACTCACCACGAGCGCCGGAGTAATTCATCATTGCTCCGGCACGGAGACAGCTGATCTGAAAATCAGCTGTCTCCGCAAGTGGCAGTGAATCTTTTCACTGCTTCTTTCGGAGCAGTGAGACAAGTACACATGTGTGACCTACAGGTCATGCATGCACACAGGAGCCCCATTGTCTGGCGGAAGGAGCCAGGCAGGGGCGGAGGGATCCGAAAGGATCCCTATTGGCAACCCAGGACTCCTCCCCATAGGGAAGCAGCGGGTTGCGAGCCACGAACGGGAGCAAATTTTTACCTGCTGTTGTAGAAATTATGTGATGATGAATAGACCCCATTGAAGAGAAGAGTCATAAATAGGGCAGGTCATGCGTCGCGGGAAAAAAGCAAAACAAATATCACTGTGCTAGGTTTACTTGTTATCAAATTAAGTTAAAAATGTATATGTCTGCTCCCTATTAGGAAACAATAGGCACAAGATATTAAAAAATATATCTTTACTAATACGTTTTCACAATAAATACAACACAATAAAAATTACATCAATTTTAAAATAACATAGGTTATTGCTAGCAGTATCCTGGATGTACTAGATACAATAATTGAACACACATGGGTTCAAATGTATCAAAAAGTTTCTTTTTCCAAAGTGTTGCAAGAGAGTTCAGATCAATAGTGGATATTCAGAGAAGCTCTGGCAGAGACGGGCACCACTGGACAGGGCAGTACCATTGAGTTTTTGTTGAGCTGCAGTCCTGGACCGGGCTGATTCAATGACCTCCATCCGGTGCAATCATTTTTTTTTGTTATTGTGGTGCAGCCCGTGTGATGTCATGGAGCAAAAAGGAGCAGCAGCCAGGAAAAGAGAATAAGGTAAGTGACTACTGGGCTAGAGCTGGAGGGATATAAGGGGCTTGAGTGATACAGGGGTCAGGAGAGTCACAGTGGGGAATTGTGCTGGACAGGCACAGAGGGGGTGAGTCTGGAAAGGCACAGGAGTGGATAAGGCTGGAGAGAACAGGGGGTGGGGGTTTGGAGATTATCCCAAACTGGCAGGATTAGAAGAAAAGGCTGGGGGACACCAAATCAACAGAACAACAAAAAAGTTTATTACTGAAACAAATTATACCAAATTAGCAAACTAGTTTGATAATGTACAATTGTTTGAGTAGGGAGTTCACATTTTGCTATGCACCAAAACTTCTGTTACTATATGATGATGACATTGGTTGTATTTCTAGGCAAACATGTATCTTCAAGACAATGTGTTCTCCTACATGAATAGTGAATATTGGCTGAAGATGCTGTTTGCCCAGGGAGGCTCAAATTGTTCAGAGGTTTCCCATTGCAGAGAAACCACCATATAAGTAAGAAAGACTCTCGAGCCAACTAGCCTGTACCTGATGGGGGTAGGGGGGGCACAAACAAAGTGGTGTGCCTAGCTCCAAGATTTCTGTTGCCAGCTTTGCTTCCCTTAATGGCATGCCACAGCCCCTGGCTCTCCTGCCTGCCAGGGGGATTCCCACTTGCTGCCGACTGCCATGATCAGAGCTCAGGTCAGGCAGCATTAAAAGCTTCTGCGCATGGCGCAAGTTTCAATGATGCGACTGATGGTGGCCCTTCCACATATTTTAAACAGCCCTCATTAGGACTGCTTCCAGACATTTCCTGGGCTGTTTTTCATCCCAATCAGCCCCTGGTTGTGGATCTTAGTGATTGCATTTTCTAATAAAGTAGGCACTGCTGTGTGGCAAAATGTGTATAAGGGGCACTACTACACTGTGGAATAATGTGTATAAGGGGCACTACTACTGTGTGGCATAATCTGTATAATGGACATTACTACTGTGTGGTATTCTTCTAGTAAAATATGCACTACTGCGTGGCAAAATATGTATAAGGGCCACTACCACTGTGGCGTAATGTGAATAATTGGCACTATTGTGTGGTGTAATCTGAATAAGGGGCACTACTGAGTGGTGTAATGTGAATAAGGGGCACTACTGAGTGGTGTAATGTGAATAAGGGGCACTATTGTGTTGTGTAATGTGAATAAGGGGCACTACTGAGTGGTGTAATGTGAATAAGGGGCACTACTGAGCGGTGTAATGTCAATAAGGGGCACTATTGTGTGGCATGTGAATTGGTGGCATTATACAACATTACAGATAATGTAACATGGATCTGGCTTTTTTCATGTTTTTTTTTCAGTGGATGCCATTTTTAAGTTTGCCATGGGCGCCAAAAACCTTAGATATGCCTCTGATTATAAGACTGTCATCCTGTGGAGTAGAAGTTGGACAAGAATAAATGATGTTGCCTTTACAGAGACAGATCTTTACACACTAGCCATGGAGGTCAGCTCTGTGTCTCACCAATTACCAATGAGTAACTGCTGATAATAGGCAATCTGCAGCAATGTTAATCTATGCGAGTCACAAAAGGAGTGCAACACAGAAGCACAATATTTGCTTTTCTGTACTGTGGGCCTCGTTCAGAGATGTGCACAAACCCGAAGGTTTGCGTACCTCTCCAATGGTGGGGCATCTGCACAGGTCCTGCATCATTGCACGCAATGTCAGCCCCATTTTCTGTGAGTGCCGAAGCTAGAGTCTGCATCTTCTGAAGCAGACATCCTGGCCTCGGCTAAGGAGCTGCAAGGACGAATAAGAGTAAGCTTTGCAGTCAAACACTGGGAAACACCAGAAAAGTACTTGGCAGTAGCATAAAGAGGGATTTATATTACCACGTATTAAGGCCACTAGTAAGATTCCACTTGAGCACTGTGAACATTTTTGAGTCATTATCTCCAAAAAGACATTAATAAAAAAAGAAAAAGAAAATTGGAGAAAATGTCACTAAAATAGCACATGGGCTGCATAATTAATCTAAAAATGAACGGCTTCAAGAGCTTAAAGTGTACAGATTAAAGGACAGAGGTGACATGATGGAAACTTTCATATATATCATAGCTCTATTTTAAGATCAAGAAAGCAACACCGTAAAATACAAGCAGATTTCTGGTATAAAGTAACACATTTTGATATTTTAAGACTAAAAGGGTAGCATAAAAAAGATGGTAGATCAATGCAGAGATGGACTGGAAACTTAAAGCAACCCTGGAAGAAAATCTGGGAGTGTTCTCATTATTATTATTATCCTTTATTTATATGGCGCAGCGCCTTACATAGTACATAGAACTAATAAGTGAACAAGAAACAAGTAACTTACAGTACATTACAGTGCAGGACAAGGACACAATTTATTTACATTGCTGCAATAGCGATTAAACACTCACAATAAGCAGCAGGGAGTTGGCAGTCACGTGTTAGGTGCCCTTATGGGGAGTAAAGAGTAGAAGAAAATGTAAAGAGAAGCACATGAGGGAAGAGGTCCCTGCTCATGAGAGTTTACATTCTAAGGGGAGGGGCAGACAGACAGGCGTGACACAGAAGGGGAAGATAGGGAGGAAAGAGCATGAGGTGGGTTAGGATGAGAGCTGGAAGGCCTTGATGAAGTAGTGGGTCTTGAGAGCCCGTTTGAAGATTTGTAGAGAGGTGGAGAGTCTGATAGGGAGAGCATTCCAAAGGTAGGGAGCAGCATGGGCAAAATCTTGGATGCGGGAGTGGGAGGAAGTAATCAGTTGGCAAGAGAGGCGGCATGCATTTGTTGAGCGAAGTGGACGGGCGGGAGTGTGAAGGGAGAGAAGGTCAGAAATGTATGCGGGAGAGGATTTGGTGAGGGTTTGTAGGCGAGTGTAAGAACCTTGAATTGGCATCTGAAGGGGAAGGGGAGCCAGTGTAGAGCTTGAAGGAGATGGGGAAGCAGATGTAGAACTTCTGGAGAGGAAGACGAGCTGAGCAGCAGGATTGAGAACTGATTGTAGTGAGATGTAGTAGATGGTATCTCTCATGTGAGAGATACCAAATAAACTGTAGGTGGGACAAGCACATTATCATCCCTAGTCACACTGGTGTTAGGCAAAGCTAAAATAACAGCAACTCAAAGAGGCAATATCACACATGCCTGGCCCTAGCAACACTGTATTCCCATTATGGCCATCCCTCATAAGAACTTTTGTATGAAAATACTTGGAGAAAACAGATTAATACAAGAGTCACATGATCATCCCGTTGCGGCTCTGCCTGATCATATCCCACTCGTCAATGGCTCAGTAACTGCCCCTTCCAATCCCGCAGTGGCTTGGGGGTGCCGGTAGAGCCGGATTAAGGGAGGTGGTAACACTGTGCCCCGGGCCCCCATATCTCATGGGGCCCCCCAGTCAGAGCACTCAGCACATTGCTGCACTGTAACTGCAGTACAGAGAGCCCGTAATCCTCCAGTCTTCACCAATCTTTATCCCCATCAGCCTCCCAGAAGTCTTCTGCACTGCACTCTGTGTGATGTAGTCCTTTCCTTTACTGCTGTCATTAGCTGTTGTCTCCCAGAACTACAATTCCCAGCATCCCCCGCATCTTACTTCCCTCTTCTTGGACTGTGATTGGCTACTAGTTGCAGAATGAATACCAAGCAGCACCACACTGCCCTGCAATCCCCTCAAATTGTGAGTACATGTTTGTGATATAACTTTTATTTGTGCATTTATTTGATTCCTTTCTATTTACCCTTAATGCTGTGGCTATTAGGTAACAGCAGTAAGGTCCGCCAGCAGTCCAGGTAACAGAGCTTAGACATTGGCTATCAGGTAACAGCAGTAAGGACCACCAGCAGTCCAGGTAACAGAGCTTAGACTTTGGCTATCAGGTAACAGCAGTAAGGTCCGCCAGCAGTCCAGGTAACAGAGCTTAGACATTGGCTATCAGGTAACAGCAGTAAGGTCCACCAACAGTCCAGGTAACAGAGCATAGACATGGCTATTTACATGCTACATTGCTGCTGAAAACTGTAGCACAGACAGATGTCCTCTGGGTTGAAAGGGGAAGGGGGCTTGGGCTGCACACCCTAATTTTAAACATAATAAGAGGTGCTACCATGCTGAGACTTGTAGTACAATGCAAGGGACAAAGGGCCTGATTCAGACCCACTCGCGAACAGCTGTCCGCTCGCAAGTGGGTCGATGGTGTGCACTGCGCATGCGCACGACAGCGGGAGCTCCGTCGTGCGCATGCACCAGACGCGACGAGCGAAGGACTTTCCTTCGCTCGTTGTGTCTGATCAAATGGGGTGTGCTGTCGATGTTGATTGACAGCACGCCCCCTTTGGTGGGCGTGCCGGGGGCATGCCTCCCAGACGGGGGCGTTCCCAAAGGAACGCCTACCATCAGAAGCCGGCCCACTGACATCACTAGTGATGAGCCAAAATCACTCCGGGCCTTGCGGTTGAGAAACTCAACCGCAGGCTCCGGCTCGCAGTGGCGATGGTCGCGATGGTCAAGACCATCGTGGTCATCAACCTGCACGCTCGTATAGGCTGTGGGTGGTGACCCACAGCTATACGAGCGTCCAGGAGGACGCTCCATAATTATGGAGGACGGCCCTCATTCAGAGTGTGCGCTCTGCTCAGAGCATCCGGCTCTGAATGAGGGCCAAAGAACACAGGTGCACACTAAGAACAATGATAGTCAAAGTAATCCTGATAAGCTCTACATTGAAAATGGAGTATAAATGAGGTTCTTAGTACAAGTTTGGCGAAAAATGTATGCCCATCCACCAGGTCAAGGTGAACCCCATAAGAAAGGTTCCTAACATCCCTAATACATTATGATTCAACGATTCTGATCACTCTTTGGTCGGAATCAGGAATTGGTAAACCCATACATTGCTGATGGGGTTTTTTTTACATCATCTACAAAACACACACTTGCCCCAATTGTTGGCTGATCTATGGGCTCCTAATTAACATTATGTCAATTTATCCAGGACTTACATCTCATAGGGGTCTATTTACTAAGCCTTGGATGGAGATAAAGTCGACGGAGATAAGGTACCAGCCAACTGTCATTTTTCAAACACTGCCTGTGACATGGCAGTTAAGGTACCAGCCAATCAGCTCCTATCGCTGTTAACTTTATCTCCATCCAAGGCTTAGTAAATAGACCCCTATGTGCTCATTCTAATCTTTAGACAGTAATGTAGGAACCTTTGCAGATGATTAAAAGCACCTAATAGCAGATGGGTGGGGTGCAAATACAAAGCAGAGCTAGTCTGTTTCTTTGCCCCTGTCATCTGGGTTGATAGCGCTTACAGTAGTCTTGTGAGTCCAGGATTTCCTCACATTGCAAGACTATAGGGGCCTATAGATCAGCCAACAATTGGGGCAAGTGTGCGTTTTGTAGATGATGTAAAAAAATACATCAGCAATGTATGGGGTTTACCAATTCCTGATTCCGACCAAAGAGTGATCAGAATCGTTGAATCAGGTTCTCCAGCATGTTGGATTTCACCGACCAATCAGAGCTGTAGATTGCTAGTGTATAGTAACAATCAGCCGATTTCAGACCGTTACTAGTATGTTACTAGTAAAATGGGCACTTTCAGGATTAGCAGATCTGATATTTGGATGAAAAAGATCTGCAAATCACTGACAAATATCGGCAATGTGTGGGCGCATATTGGTGGAACGGAGAATTGTTAAATTAATAGGAAAAACCCAGAATCTGTGAATTTTTTTGTGAATGCTGATGTATGATCCCCATAAGAGTTCTGCTATAACAAACAGCAGGCTGCCTGCAACACCTGTACACTTCATTGCTGGGGCCATACCTTTTCTAATCCGACAGCTGAAGAAGCACCAGTCCACCATCCACCTCTGACGGTTGAAATAATTAACATAAATTAAATAATTAAACTAAATGACTAAAAAAATTAAGAAAAAAAACAGTATTACCCCAGGCAGCTTCATCAGGCGACTGTCCCAGGCTCCCAGCAAGCCAGTAAGCCCTATGGACAATTTACCTCTGCTTCCATGTACAGTATTTCATGCCTCAGCATATGTGGCAAGGACTCATATATGTTAAAAAATGCAGAATGCAAGGGACAATACGTATTGCTATTATTAAAGTTAGAATGAAAAAATTACGAACATTAAAAATCCCCCAAAAAACCATTAATTAAAACTTTACAGACTAAGTTGCAGACTAGCTAGACCTGTAGGTTATTTTATGGCATCTAATTCAAAGCTTATGTGGTATATATGTTCTACCATCAGCCATAGATTAATTAAATGGACTGTTACTGTATAGTTCAAAATACCATTAAATTAATTATTAAATATTAAAACAAAATTAAACCAGAAGGTATATATTCATAACATTTAAAAGCATAAGGGATTGACTGGGTATAAATTTAATCAGATTCGTTTTATAGAAAAAAAGAAAAACACACCTTATGGGGTTCCTGGTGAACATTAGTGCGACAAGTAGGTACGTGAATAACACAATATGGTTAAAGGCAATAAAAGAACCCCATCTTCACACATGCAGTGTACTTATTTCACCTATGTACCCAGGGCTACTGGGAGTTCCATCAGCTCCAGTACTAGGGGGAGTAGTGAAGTATCTTGGGGTATGGCATTGCCCCATTGTGAATACTGGGGCCCTCTTTATATTCTGGCAGTAGGGGCCCCCAGACAGACCTGGGCACTTTGTAGTCACCCCTCAGCCACCCTTTTGGTACCACTGTCTGTACCTAGAGATCTACAGATTCTCTGGTAAAATGTAAATACCCCTCTAAAATGAGCATACCACATATATAATATTATGGAACAAAGTCTGCAAGAATTCAATGAAAAGAAATTATACCTCTTTCATTAAATTGCTAAAAATGATATGCTCTATATTGAATGAATGTACCAGTCTCTGAATATGATGTAAGTAATAACCTGGATTATATCTAGAATCAGAAGTCATCATTTTGTTTCTACTTAATCACATTTCTATTTAATGCTATTCAGCAGGCTAAATTCACAGCCACGTTCTTAGGGCAATCTCTTACTTTTAAACACCCAATTCAGAAACAAAAAATGCTCCTCCATTGCCATAGTCTTAATTGCAATCACAGTTGACTTTTGACAGCTTGCGATTATTTGCAGGATACTATTTATTCGGAAGTGTTTTTAATAGAGCTATAAAATAACACAGCATTACAGATGGTATGATTGTCACTCATCTTCAAATGATGTGTTGAAAATAATGACAGGGACTAGGAGACTGCTACAGACAAATTGACCTGCACAATATAATAGAAAACTGGTATTTCCTCAGTGATAAACACTTTAGTGATAAGCAATCTTTATTTCTTAACGGTCTAGTGAATTGTTTAATATTTTCCCTTGAACAATTGCAGGTTCTATTATGTAGTAAACTGTATCTATTGAACACTTTTTTATGATAACTCAGTGACGCCTGGTTCTTTAATTGTGTGGTTATCAGCAATTGGAAAACAAAATAGGAGGAGGAGGGGGGTAAGAAAGCATTAAAAGGAGCAATGGACTAAAGCAGAAAAGCTCTAGAATTAATTATTGATTTTTTTCTGTCTCCCTTAAATTCTCCTTTGCATTTGCAGCATTAGTACATAATGTGCACATTGGGTCAGTTTGCATTCATTTAAAATTAGGTGTTAATTACTTATCATGCATGCACTAAATGAGTTTTCTACCATCAGATGGCTTTACATTTGTGCCCCCTCCCCCATCCCTTCCCCACAACTTTAACGATTTACATTGATCTCTCTTTCTGGTTTCCTTCTGTGGATTTATCTATGTAGTAAAATACTGACACACAGTGCTTTCTTTTCATGAATACACACGTCGCCCACTGGATACCACAGCATCAGAGGCAGAGGACAAAGCAGGGCAGTGTCTCTTCATTAAAAAAGAAAATCTGAAACCCCTTTTCCAAGTGTTAAGGCCCCCATACACAGTGCGATATGCACCTTGCGATGCGACTTATGATCCGATGGCACACCCCACACATGGAGCGATCGGGTGGCTGACCGCCCGATATATGCCGGCACCCCCCTCCCCCATCCCCATAGTGTTGCATGGGATTGAACATCGCATGCCCAGATCAAGTGAACATGCAGATCTGGAGGTGCAATGTACGACCCAACGGGAGCGCGCACTGGCCGATATCATGCAAGCACACGGGGCCTGATTCAGACCCCCTCGCAAGCGGGTCGATGTTGGCCAAGTGCGCATGCGCACGCGGGAGCCTGCTCCGGCGTGCGCAAGCGCGAGACCCGCATAGCGACGGGCAAGCAGTCGCTATGGGTCTCGCTACAAAGGTGGCGTGCTTTCGTTGTTGAGTGACAGCACGCCCCTTTGGTGGGCATGCCGGGGGCGTGGCTGCCCAGACAGAGGCGTTCCCATGGGAACGCCTACCGTCTGGGGCCAGCCCCACTGACATCACAAATGATGTCAGTGGGAGTGCTTTTGGCTCTGATAGAGCCAAAAGCACTCCAGGGCTTGCGGAGATGAGACCCTACCACAAGGGTCTCATCGCAAGCCCAATGGTCGCGATGGTCTTGACCATCGCGACCATCTTTTTGGCCGCTCGATATAGCTCTGGGTGGCCACCCACAGCTATGGGAGCGGCCAGGAGGCCGCTCTAAAAAAAGAGAGGGAGGGTACTGATTCAGAGCGAGCGCTTTGAAAGAGCATCCGGCTCTGAATCAGGCCCACGGTACTATATAGCAGCGATATCGTACCACTCCGTTGGATCGGCTGCTATATCGCACCGTGTATGGGGGCCTTAAGATTCATGGTTAAATAGCACAGAATGGAGAGAGAGAAGGGGGCATACAACTAAATCAATGACTCATCTGAAGTTAGAAAACTACTTTAAGTGTCATATGTATAGTCGAGCATCAAATAATGACTTGGACAACTAAAAAGTCAATTCACATTATATCTGTGACTCATGGGACATAAGTGCTTTATTCATTATGTTTATTGTATTTATAGGTATTTTTATATACATATTTAACTTAACAATTATTATAACCTTTACAAGGCTTCATCATCAGAGCCGGCCCTAGGCATAGGCATTCTAAGCAAATGCCTAGGGCGACTGTAATGCCTAGGGGCATTATATGGTTCTGCAGCACCCCAACACCATCTCCTCACCGCTGCCGCGATCGGAGCTGAGCTCCGATCGGGCAGCGCATCAGTTAGCCTATCAGGCGGCTGCCTGCCGGACAGGAACAGGAGGAAGGTCTAGTAGTAGCTGTTAACAGCAGCAGGCCAGCTGCTCCTTCTGGCTGGTCCCGACTCCTGTCCTAAGATGTGCCTCCTGTAGATTACATGCGCGCGTGACGTGATGACGTCACGTTGTGCGCATTCTGTGCGGCCATATCTGAGAAGAGCCAAGCATGGAGGAGCAGGAACGCCAGCAATCATGTGGCCAGGAACAGGAGGACCAGACACTGATTCACCCGAGGAGGAAGAAGAGCAGGTAGGCGGTGTTCAAGTGACACTAGCAGCTGGACCCACGAGGCTGGAGGGGGATCCAGGTGTCTGTAATGGACCAAGGAGGGTGGAAGGGGCCCAGGCAGCAGGAAGGGACCAAGGAGGCTGGAGGGGATACAGGAGCCTCGAGGGGACCCAGGAGGCTGTGAAGAACTCAGGAGGCTGGGAGGAACTTAGGAGGCTGGAGGGGACCCAGGAGTTTGGAGCGGACCCAGGTCGAGGGGACCCAGGAGGCTGGAGGGGACATGTGTATGAATGTGTGTATATATATATATATATATATATATATATATATATTTATTTATTTATTTTTTTGTATATGTGTGTATATATGTATGTATGTATATATATATATATATATATATATACAGCCAAAATGTTGCCTAGGGCACTGAATTGGCTAGGGCCGGCTCTGTTCATCATGGTGTATCTACCAGACTGTGGGCCTGATTCAGCCTTGGGAATAGAGAGAGAAAGAGCTCGTAACTGTGAACCAGGACAAACCATGTTGCAATGCAAGGGGTGCAAATACATACATTTTATTTTGCATGCAGGGTAAATACCTGCTGCTTTTGCATGTAGCCAATAAAGACTGCACAGCTTTATTTTTACACTGCACTTTAGATGTCAGTTTGGACACACTCCTCCCAAATCTAAATCTCTCTGCACATTTTACATCTGCCCCACCTGCAGTGCAGCATGGTTTCACCAAGATGATCAGTTACGTGCTGTTTCTCACTCTATTCCCAAAGCTGAATCAGGCCCTGTGATCAGTAGGAGCACCCACAATGATGATCAATTATTTTAAAAAATCCACACAGCGCAACATTAATTACATTTTTGAAATAGCAAGGTAGATGTTCTTAGGTAGCACATGCAATGGGACACTAAGGCAAGTCTTTTTTTTTGTAACAGTACATCCCAGCATGACGGTTTGTGATTAAAAAAATACAAGTATATACATAAACATTACATTTTATTCTTATTATACATTTATTCTCCAGACAGGATCACTGTAGCCTCCTCTTATCTACAGCCCCTGGGGTATATTTACTAAGGTGCGGGTTTATAGAAGTGGTTTTGTTGCCCATAGCAACCAATCAGATTCTACTTAACATTTATCTAGCAGCTTCTAGAAGGTAATAGCTTGAATCTGATTGGTTGCTATGGGCAACAAAACCACTTCTATAAACCCGCACCTTAGTAAATATACCCCTATGACTCCCAACTTTCTCCAATACAACCTGTCTTCAATGCTGCTTCCTGGCTCATCTTCCTCTCCAAATGCACTACATCTGCCTCCCCAACAAGCCCTCACCCAATCCTCTATTTACATCTCTTACCTTTTCTCCCTTCATACTCTTGCCCGCCCACTTTTGCTCCACACATGAATGATGTCTCTTCTCCCAACTGATTACTTCCTCTCACTCCTGCCTCCAAGATTTTTCCCTTGCTGCTCCTTACCTCTGGAACTCTCTACCCTCCCAGTCAGACTCTCCACCTCTCTACAAAACTTCAAACAGTCTCTCAAGTCCCACTTCTTTATCAAAGCCATCTAGATCTCATTCTAACCCAATGCTCCATGGTCCTTGCTCACTATCTCTTCCCTCTGTGTCACCCCTGTCTGTCTGCCTCTCCCCTTTAGAAAGCAAGCTCTCATGAGCAGGGCCTCTTTCCTCATTTGCTTTTCTTCCCTCACCTATATCATCATCTCCTCTCCTCTGCCTACAATGGCACCTAACCCTTCGATTCTGCTACCTTACTGCTTATTTGAGTAATATGACTGCTGATACAGCTATATTTATAAACCTTGTCTATGTCCTGCTGTTTCTGTTTTTTGCACATTTTAAGTTGCTGTGGAACCCTTTTTAGTGCCATAAAAAGGATAATTATAATAATAATTCAACATTCTATATGTTTAGAAGGTTCTACAGAAAAATACAAAATAAAGGAAAATCCTTGCTTACAAAAGGAGTATATTTAGGTTTGACCTCAAAATTTATATTAAGTACAAATCATGCTGGGCTGTGCACGCAATAATAGGGCCACTTTAAATTTTGAGTTCAAACCAGCTGCTTCATAAATATACCCCTGTCAGGATGTAGTAAACACTTTTCATTTGTATTTGGTTTTGTAATTAACTATATTTTAGACAGGTATTGCTAAATTGTATCTATAACTTTTTTAATGTATACTTAAAGTAATGCTGCAGTAGGTTCTCAGGACCTCATTGAGAGTCGGTCGTTGCGGCCGCTCGGTTGTACGCCACCGATGTTCGCTAAACTGCAAATGCGCAAAATTCGCAATGCGCATGCGCAAACTAGCTATTACGATCAGAAATTGCTCTCTCCTTGAACACAGCCAGGTCGTTAGATTGAGTGACAGGATGAGGCGTTTGTGGGTGGTAAGAGGGGAAGGTGCTTGTGAACGGGGGAGTGGAGATCCGAACGCAGGCATGCCTGACTATGCAAACGGCGTTTTATGGGAGTGCATAATTAACTAAGTAGTGTCATGGCACATGTGACATGGGAGGTTTTTACACTGACTTGATCATAGTGCTTAAGAGAGGGTTTGGTCAACCTTTAGCTCTACGAACAGATCCGATGGTCTCGATTAATCCTTATGTGCCCGGAGATGATGTGTAATGCAAACGAGAAGGGGGCGTATTTTTAGTCTTACAGCCGCATCCTCCCCTCGCTCGTCCAGCTAACGATCCCATCTTAACGACGCAACTTGCGAGCGCTTCATTTGCATATCCGGCCCCTTTTACCTTACGACCAAGCGGCCGCAACGACCGACTCTGAATGAGTTCCTCAATCCTATAAAACTAGATAGAAAGATGTTTACTTTTGAAATATTTACAGTGGACTTTCAAGTACCCCTGGTATCTCATCATCGTGGGCTGGATCAAACCCTTCCCCGCTATGAAACAGCCCCTCTAGTCCTGCTGGTTCTTACCTTGGCAGGTGGTAGAGGGGAGCAATATCCTTGCCTATTAAAGATAAGCAGCGTTTGAAGCGTTCAATCAATGAAAAATATTTTAATCGTTCGGTATTTTATACAGATTTAAATACTCAACAGTGTAAAATAACATTAAAAATTGATTTTTTTTTCACAAAATGAAAAAAAAATCCCCACATGAAAAAATATAAAAAATTCTCAGCCTGTACACATAAATTGAACACTGGGGGGTGTGCATAGTAAATACAAACTTGCACTTGATCCATATTAAGTTTCAGCGTATGGTAATAGTGTATCAAAATGATTCCAGAGAACAATTACATCAATTTATTTTCAGTGTCTAGCCAATGTAGTAAATTCTTGGTCAGATTGACTCAATATTAAGTCCTGATACTGCCTCTGACGAAGCTGTGTTTAACAGGGAAATGCGTTAGAAAACCTTTCTGGAGGGCTACAACTTGTCACGGCCAGGGTATTTCAGCATGGCGCTAGGCGGGTGTTACCTGTGAGGTCGTTGTGGGTTGTCTGGTGGCGGAGCTGGTGTCTGGCGGGGGGCTTTGGCTGCGCGCATTGTTGTGCGGGCCTGTTGTCACTCTACGCTGGTAAGGCCTGGCGGCGTCTCCGT
Organism: Taudactylus pleione; assembly: GCA_031769625.1. Taxonomy (NCBI): domain Eukaryota; kingdom Metazoa; phylum Chordata; class Amphibia; order Anura; family Myobatrachidae; genus Taudactylus; species Taudactylus pleione. The sequence continues at coordinate 2,218,031 of JAUIMM010000916.1, read as the reverse complement.
TTTGTTTGGCATGGGCGCCGCCATTTTACCTTCTTGTCATGTGATTCGGCTGGCCAATCCTGGTGAGTCATATGTTCCCTCCAGGCCAGTAACAGCACGGCATTGGGTATCTAGGAAGGGTCAGTGCCTTCCTTCATGGCCAGTGCAACATGTATCTCAGCCTAGCTGAGAGGGAGTTCTCTGTGCTTATCCTGTTCCTGTGAAATTCGCTGTCTGCCAGTCTGCCTGTCAGCTCCTAGCTTCCGCTGCACTACCCCGCTTCCTCCACCACCCTTGCCCATACCTGAGTGCCTGAGCCTGCTGACATCCTGCTCATTTGCCTTAGTTCACTACCTGCATACCTGGCTTATTATTTCCTGCATCACTACCTTCATAACTGGTTGATTATTCCAGTCTCACTACCTGCACACCTGGACAGTTGTAATTGTTCCTACTTGGACATTAACCCATTACTCCCACCACAGAACTCTAGCACACGTTTATATATACCTGGACTTTTATTTACTGCCATATTTTATGTCTACTCAAGCATGCATTAAAAAACCTAGTTTTATATTCAAACCCGCTTCTGTGATCGCTCCTGCTACCACCCCGGGTCCACAAACAACCCAGAACATAACAGTTTGCACTGGCCCCATGGAGCCAGCCATGGATCAGGAGTCAGGAGTGGATTTGTTCCGGTGCATTTCTGGTCGTTTAGAAAATCTGGAAAACATGCAGCATCAGATGGCTCAATTCCTGCAAGAGATGTCTAAGCGACAGGATAGTTTACAAACTTCCTTTTCTACCCCTGGAGTACCAGCAACCACATCCTCATCAGCGTCTGGGAATACAGGAGGCAGATCATCTCCCCGCTTACATCTTCATTTACCAAGTAAATTTGACGGCAACCCTAAACTCTGCCGAGGATTCCTAAATCAGTGTGACATACATTTTACCCTGCAGCCTGACAACTTTCCAACTCCAAGAACTAAAGTGGCTTATATAGTCTCTCTGTTATCCGGCTAGGCCTTGGAATGGGCTTCCCCACTCTGGGAGCGCTCAGATCCGCTGCTGGATAATTATGCAGGCTTTGTGTCATCCTTCAGGAGGATTTTCGATTAACCTGGGCGTATCAGCAACATCAAACATCATGACACTGAGACAAGGGGTCTGTCCTGTCAGTCAATATGCCATGCAATTTCAAATTTTAGCATCAGAGCTCAAATGGAATGAGGAAGCCCTCACCTCGGCCTTCTGGCATGGGTTGTCAGGCCGACTAAAGGATGATCTAGTCACTCGAGAGCTTCCTACTAATCTGAATGACATGATTTTGTTGTTTATCAAAGTTGACCTACGCTTCAGGGAACGTCAGGCTGAAAAACAATTGCCCCCTCCATTTCTACCCGTCCCATTCCTTCTCCTACTGAAGAGGAGCTTATGCAGGTGAATCATACACACCTCTCCAAAGAAGAACGTCAGAGAAGAATGCAAAAGAACCTCTGTCTGTACTGCGGAGAGTCAGGTCACCTGCTGATCTCCTGCCCCCGTAAACCGGGAAATGCCAAATCCTAACTGACCCTGGAGGCATCAAGTTAAGAGTTATGAGCCCGTCTCCAAAAATTAAAGATTTCACGATTACCCTAGCTTTGGATCTTAAACCCAAACCTGTCTTTGCTACTGCTCTACTTGACTCGGGAGCAGCCGGAAATTTCATAACGTCTAGTTTCATAGATAAGTTTCAGATTCCTTGTTTGTCTCTCAACCATGCCATCTCTCTGACCTCTATAGACGGATGCCCTCTAACTAACGGGATAGTCACCAAGGAGACTCAACCAGTATTGGTCCGAATTGGGGCACTTCATTCTGAGTCCTTAAAATTCCTGGTGATATCAGAGGCCTCTCAAGAAATTGTTCTTGGTCTACCCTGGTTGCGTCAACATAATCCCAGGATAGATTGGAGTTCTATGCAGATTCTGTCATGGGGTATGGACTGTCAGAAATCCTGTCTTCCAAAAATTCAACCTGTAAGAAAGACAGTTCCATTAGTTTCTTCTGCCATTCCCAAGGAATATCAGATAGTCGCCGATGTGTTCTCTAAGCAGCAAGCAAATATCTTACCTCCTCATAGGGAATGGGACTATCCAATTGATTTGATACCTGATAAGATACCACCTCATGGTCGTACCTATCCGCTGTCCTTACCTGAGACTCAAGCCATGACCGAGTACATCCGGGACTACCTGGCAAAGGGGTTCATTCGCCCCTCTACTTCACCTGCTGGAGCTGGGTTTGTCTTCGTTGGCAAGCAGGACGGTGGTTTAAGACCATGTATCGATTATTGAGGCCTTAATGACATTACTGTAAAGAAACGATACCCTCTTCCCCTGATTACTGAGTTGTTTGATAGGGTCAAGGGCTCTGTCATTTTTTCTAAATTAGATCTGAGAGGGGCTTACAAACTCATTCGTATTCGAGCTGGCGATGAATGGAAGACCGGTTTTAATACCAGAGATGGACATTTTGAATATTTAATAATGCCTTTTGGATTGTGCAACGCCCCTGCTGTCTTTCAGAGTTTTGTTAATGAGATTTTCCGGGACCTGTTATATGTTTCAGTTGTTGTCTATCTGGACGATATACTGATTTTTTCATCCTCTGTAGCTAAACATCATGAACATGTTAAAGAAGTTTTGACACGTTTGAGAGAGAACTACCTTTACTGCAAACTGGAGAAGTGTGTCTTTGGAGTGCCCTTTGTACCTTTTCTCGACTATGTAATTTCTGGCTCCAGTTTGGAGATGGACCCCAAGAAGGTACAAGCAATTCTGGATTGGACCCGACCTCAGACACTGAAAGCCATCCAGAGATTGTTGGGCTTCGCCAATTATTATAGATGCTTCATTAAGGGATTTTCTACATTGCTGGCTCCTATTACAGCCTTGACCCGCAAAGGTGCTAATCCTGCCCAATGGTCACCTGAGGCAGAGTCTGCTTTTCATCTTCTAAAACAGGCCTTTATCTCAGCACCTGTTATTCAACAACCAGATCTGGACAGGCCTTTTTTGTTGGAAGTAGACCCATCATCTGAAGCTGTGGGAGCAGTCCTGTCTCAACGTTATGAGGACAATCGAGTCCATCCTTGTGGGTTCTTTTCTAAAAAATTCTCACCTGCCGTAAGGAACTACACCATAGGTAAGCAAGAACTACTAGCTGTAAAGTTGGCGTTGAAGGAATGGAGATATTTGCTAGAAGGCGCTAAGTTTCCATTTACTGTATTTACAGACCATAGAAATCTCCTATTTCTCAAAAACCTTCAATGTGTGAGTCCTCGTTTGCCAGGTTTCAGTTCACCCTGACCTTCCGGTCTGGAGCACTTAATCAGAAGGCTGATGCCCTATCGAGATCTCTCCTCTGTGATGATCAATCTGAAAATCAAAGCAATACCCCTGTCTTGGAATGAAGAGTTTTCACCGCATTACAGGTTCAGCCTCCTACAGGAAAATCATTTGTGGCCCCATAATTAAGGAAGTGGCTTCTCACTTCGTCACATTCCTCTCGCTTCGCAGGGCACTCAGGCACTCGGAAGACCTTGGAGTTCCTGAAAAGACACTATTGGTGGCCTTCTATGAAGGCAGATATAATGGAGTTCATCTCTTCCTGCTCCTCCTGTGCCCAGCATAAATCATCATGACAAGCTCCAGCTGGGGAATTGCTTCCACTACCTACTCCATCATGTCCATGGACGCATCTCTCCATGGATTTCGTCACAGACCTGCCAGTCTCTCAAGGCTTCAATACTATCTGGGTTGTAATAGATTGATTCTCTAAGATGGTCCACTATATACCTTTGAAGAAGTTACGTTCTGCTCCTGACCTGGAGTTGTTCGTTCAACACATATTTCGTCTTCATGGCTTTCTTGCTGAAATAGTCTCTGACCGTGGTGTGCAGTTTACTGAAAAATTCTGGAGGGCTTTGTGTTCTGTTCTTCAAGTGAAGTTAAACTTTTCCACGGCCTACCATCCGCAAAGCAACGGCTCCACCAAGAGAGTTAATCAAGATCTAGAGACATCCTCCCAGGACAATTGGGCTGCCTTGCTACCGTGGGCCGAGTTTGCACATAATGCTTCCTACCACTCGTCAACTAACCAAACACCATTTCAGGTTGTTTATGGCGTTCATCCTCGTGTTCCCGAATTCCGAAGCCTGCCTGTTTTTGATGTTCCGGACGTGGAGGACACGGTGCGGAATTTTGCTGCCATCTGGACTCAAGTATGGTCTGATTTGCTGAAGGCATCCTCTCGCTATAAGACCAAGGCCGATAAGAAGCATAGAATAGTTCCACGTATGCAAGTTGGAAACCAGGTTTGGTTGTCCACCCAGAATCTTTGTCTAAGAGTTCCTTCAATTAAATTTGCACCCCGTTCATTGGTCCCTTCACCATAACAGAAGTCATTAATCCAGTGGCCTATCATTTACAGTTACCCCATACCTAAAAATTCCTAATTCCTTCCATGTTTCCTTATTAAAGCCCCTGGTTCTGAATATGTTCCATAATGCTCTACCTGCTTCTCCTCGAGTTCAGACGGAGAGAGAAGTTGAGTTTGAGGTCGCCTAAGTCTTGGACTCTCGTCTACACAGAGGTCATTTACAGTATTTGTTGAACTGGAAAGGTTACAGTCCAGAGGAACATAGCTGGACCGATGCTCGTGATGTCCACGCTCCCACGCTCATCAGGAGATTTCATTCTTCCCATCCGGAGAAGCCTGGTGAGTGTCCTGAGGCCACCCCAAAAGGGGGGAGTACTGTCACGGCCAGGGTATTTCAGCATGGCACTAGGCGGGTGTTACCTGTGAGATCGTTGTGGCGTGGGCTGTCAGGTGGCGGAGCTGGTGTCTGGCGGGGGGCTTTGGCTGAGCGCGTTGTTGTGTGGGCCTGTTGTCACTCTGTGCTGGTAAGGCCTGGCGGCGTCTCCATTCCGTTTGGCATAGGCGCCGCCATTTTGCCTTCTGGTCATGCGATGCGGCTGGCCAATCCTGGTGAGTCACATGTTCCCTCCAAGCCAGTAACAGCATGGCATGGGGTATTTAGGAAGGTTCAGTGCCTTCCTTTTTGGGCAGTGCAACGTGTATCTCAGCCTAGCTGAGAGGGAGTTCTCTGTGCTTATCCTGTTCCTGTCAAATTCGCTGTCTGCCAGTCTGCCTGTCAGTTCCTAGCTTCCGCTGGACTACCCCGCTTCCTCCACCACCCTTGCCCATACCTGAGTGCCTGAGCCTGCTGACATCCTGCTCATTTGCCTTAGTTCACTACCTGCATACCTGGCTTATTATTTCCTGCATCACTACCTGCATACCTGGTTGATTATTCCAGTCTCACTACCTGCACACCTGGACAGTTCTAATTGTTTCTACTTGGACATTAACCCATTACTCCCACCACAGAACTCTAGTGCACGTTTATATATACCTGGACTTTTATTTACTGCCATATTTTATGTCTACTCAAGCACGTATTAAAAAACCTAGTATTCTATTCAAACCCACTTCTGTGATCGCTCCTACCACCACCCCGGGTCCATAAACAACCCAGAACATAACACAACTTGCAAGGATTTCATATACAAGTTCCAGGAACTGTTTATTATCATTTCGGGACACCCTGCTTTGTTCATACAGCAGTCGGCTGTCAGCAGGTCAGCTGCTGCAATAGAGCTTCCGAGGTACATGGACCATTAGAACGAGAAGCCTGCGACTCGGTATTTGCCACAGTCGCATAGCACCAAGTACTCTCCACACCTGAGGAATGTTTTTCTGCAGACTGCTGCTGCCGAGTACCACCCTGTACGCTGTGCCACAGGATTCACATCTTTGCTCCGACTGACTGTCGACACAGAATTCAGCGCCCAGAGACATATGAATTGTCTATCTATGGGAGACTGTTTATGGTTACAGAGACCCACGTATTCAACTTTACGGCTTCTCTGGCTCTCCTCCTACATCCCTTTACCCGCTGACAACATCAGGGAAAAAACAGGTACTGTACCCTAAGGTGATCATTCTCACCTAGACGTGTGACATCCACAACCTGTTCTTATAGGGGATTTATACGGGGCATATGCACGGGCACCATATTCATATACAACTTGACTAAATCTGGTCCTCCTTACCATCGGGACTTAATATTGAGTCAATTTGACCAAGAATTTACTACATTGGCTTGATACTGAAAATAAATTATTGTAATTGGAATCCTTTTGATGTACCATTACCTTACGTAATCCGAATCAAATGCAAGTTTGGATACTATGCACACCCTCCAGTGTCCAATTTATGTGTACAGGCTGAGATTTGTTATGTTTTTTCATGTGGGGATTTTTTCCTCATTTTATTTGTGAAATAATCAATTTTTATTGTTATTTTACACTGTTAGGTATTTTATACAAATTGAAATGCTCAACGATTAAAACATTTTTCATTGATTGAATGCTTCAAGCGCTGGCCCATTCACAGTCCATTTATTAGGGAGAGCCATGCTTCAGCACAGGTGGGTAAATCTAACAAATTGAGGTAATATTTAAACCATCTGTGCTCATGCATAGATATCCATAGTTCCTGGACTGTGAGTGAGCCAAGAGGGCAGAGTTTGGGAAACACTGGATAAGAGTTATTGCTATGTTTGTGTCGATGTTTGGTTTCTATCATTTACACATATTACCCTTTTCTTTTTTATATTACTTCTGTTAAGCATCTGAAAGTTATATGGTGTTCAATGCATTTGTTTGGTATGTATTTTTCCCCAGTTAAGGGGTCTATTTGGGCTGCTATTTTTCAAGTTCTGTTTGGTCACATTAGTCACTCTTTGTGATGGTTTTTAGTTTGTTACATCAATGTACAGGTGACTAATACCCAACAGAAATAAACAAAGGCCTTTATACATCATAACAGACTTGGGGGTAAATGTAGTATGAATCGTGTTTTCCATCTATTGCAATGCGTGGGACACCACCATATGATGTCCATTGTATGTTTTCTGTCTAAAACCCTGTCAGATTACCCCTTTCCAATAGAATCCGCCATCAAATTGTGTCATTTTGATGGATACCGACACAAACCGATGGACACTTCCTAACTCTTTTCTATTGGTTTGAACTTCCTAACTCTTTTCTATTGGTTTGAACATGCAGATGCTATTTTGACATCACAAACCCCTTATAAAAATGCATCAAACTGCGCCAACACATTGATAGTGTAATGAGGTAGCTGGTGGTTGGTTTTGGAGATAGGATAGAGTTTGGAGGAGTAGTTTGTTCTGAAGCTTTAAGTTTTTTTATCTGGTCTTGTCTATTTTAATGGTTTGTTCTATTTTTTTGTCACTTTTGTCATTATTATTTATGTTGTGTCACTATTTTATTTGTATGTGCCTGTGCTCCGCTGCTTGTGTGGAGTGTAGTGTTACTGTAGGTTTTTTTATTGTTTGTCTTGTCTGCTTTGTGCGAGTATTAGAGTTGAAAGATTTGGTTTTGCTGAAAACCGAACACCCCAACGTGGGTTTTCCGAGTAGATCTGAATCAGGGCTCAGGTCTTTATGCCAAGTTTGGTACTCAAAATGAGCCAAAACGTAATTTTCCTGGAAATCTTGGATCTCTCATTGTTTGGAATGCATATGGGTCTCTCCCTCGTGATCAGGCACCAGTTCTGCTGCAAACAGATGCCATTAGGATGTCATTAGAGAGAGTTGTAAGTAGATGGAGTGTGTGGAAAACGTGACTGCAGGTATCTTTGTCATTGTGTAATGTGTTTGTTTGTCAGAAACACTAGCTAGCAGCAACTCCATTGCAAACTGCAAACAGGCTACTGTCACTTTGTTTTTGTTTTTCAGACACTAGTAGCACCTGCAATCCTGTTTAAAAAAAATCCAGTCTTCTTTTATAAATCATTTTAAATCATATTTCAAGAGTGTGTGATTTTGAGAAACAGCTTATATTACAGTACCTACTGGGTGTTGGGTATGCAGTCGGGATGCTGACGGTCTAAATCCCAACCATTGGCATCCCGACTGTCTAATCCAGGCAAGGGTCTAATGACAGGCGTCGAAGTCCTGACGCCTACCATTTTACCTATGCTGGGAGCCCAACGACTGGCATACCAGCGTAGGTAAAATTGAATTTAAGCCGGGCGCTGTCACCCGCTTCGGGGGGTTAGGTTAGGGTCTCCCGGGGGTTACTTAGGGTTAGGCAGCCCCCTGGGAGGGTTAGGCTAGGGGAAGGGGGGGTTAGGGTTAGGCACCCCCAGGGGGAGGTTAGAGTTAGGCACCCCCCTGGGAGATTTAGGCAGCGGACAAGGGGGGTTAGGTTTAGGCACTTAGAGGGGGGTTAGGGTTAGGCACTTGGGGGGAGGCTAGGGTTAGGCACCCCTAAGGGAGTGTTAGGGTTAGGGGGGTTAGGTTAGTTTATATTTATCTTGCTGCTGTCGGGATCTTCACCTCTGCCGGGCTCCCGCTGTCAGGATTTGAACGGCCGGTGGTAAATCATACTGATCCCAAGTGTTGTAATGTTTCTGTCCGCTGCTTCCCAAAATAATAATTGCAAAAAAAATATATATATTTTTTCTAAAACTCCAGTCTTCTTTATTATTCAATTTAAATCATACTTCAGGAATGTGTGAGTTTGAGAGGCAGTGTATATTACTGTACTTACTGTGTGTGGTGGTGTCCAATCAGCCACATGCAAACATACAGTAATAATTGAAAATAAAAAATTCTTATTTTTAAAAAAAGGCTCTATTCTTTTATAATGAAATGTAAATTGTATTTCATGAGTGTATGATTTTGTGAGGCAACATATATTACTGTACTTACTCATGTGCAGATCTCTGGAAACATGGCTCCATGTTCAACATCCTAATTGCTGAAAATAAATGATGCCTTAAACCTTTATTATTGGCAGATACATTGATACTGTAGCTATTGACATTGCATAAAAATTAACAAAAATTAACATGAAATGTCCTTGCTAGTTTTCTCATTTGTGTATGTTTGCACCTTTTTATTTGATATTATTACTTTGTATAAGGTTATTGATATGTTAACTGATTAGGCCTTTTCTCCAATGGTTAAACTCATCACCCATTACTGTTTATGCTATGGGCCTGATTTGGCAGCAGGCGCAAGTGTAATTGCAAGTACAATAGCCTATGATCACAGTTGCTAAAATATGCTAATGCTTGCCATAGCCCAGTCGACATAAAGATGCCCACTGCCGCCTTCTCATATCCATCCAATGTCACACTTCTGTGTAAACACCGGTACCATCGACGTACATGGTGCACTCACACAGCATTTACAAAAAGACTGACCAGTTGCAAACACTACATGTCTCCTTCCATGCAGAGACCTCTCATGCTGCGTATGCAATCATAGTAGCTAATTTATGCATGTCCATGAAAAGGCGTTCAAACAGACAGACACGCCTGTGTTTTACGACCCCTCCCCCATCACCACCCCCAAATGCTGACAGCCTGTCACTCACTTTGCATCTGTAATCGCAATGCAATTGCTGCATATGCGCAGTTCGGCTTATACACATGTGCAATGACAAACAATCGCTTGATCTGCATCCATAATCACTATTGCGTTCACTGCTGATCAGGCCTTATGAGCGGATGTGCTATATTACTGGATTTCTCTGTGTTTTCAGGCAATGCGTCTGCATAGTTTTGCTTTATTACCTCTCCATTTTCTCTAGATATTAAAGCCTCTCTCCCCGAATCTTTTTATTATCCTAATCTGTGCATTTGTGTGTGCCTGAAGTCTAAAGCACTTTCCATTAATTAGCCTTTGTTAATACTTGCATCATGTCCCTGTTGCTAGAACTTGTCATATTACTTAATATAGTTCTTTTTTTATGGAGTGTGTTAAGATAATATGTATTGTGTGGAATTTTTCTAAGGACAATTTCAATTCCCTTTAAATTCAGTATGTATAGCCAGATTAGATCTTTTGCACAATAATAATAAAAAAAACTGTTTCTAGCGATGACAATACAAAACATTACTTGAAACAATTTCTACTTAATTACAAGCAAGCACAGTTTATGGCTACATTTGTGCCTGCGGTGAAAAACAAACAGAACAAAGAAAACTTTTCAAAAATAATTTGTGAACATTTACATGTTGTTAGGAAGTTAAATGCATCTCCTTGTCCTCCAGATCACGTTTTGCATAACTATAATGGGAATTTAGATATGCTTCTCCGTATGACAAATTGAAAAGGTTTAACGCTGCCCTTGGGGTGAAGACGGAGTTATTAAATAGTCAGAGGAAAAAGTAAGTGGATTGTTAAATTAAATACACCTATAGGTCTAAGTAAGTAACTAGTGAGAAAATGATTTTGTGAACTGCTCTTATCACAAACTGACATTTCATTGGAGAGGGGTTATGTCATCCCTGAAAAGTGGTTATAAAGGATAAAGTATAAACTATGCAATAGTTTAGCCTCTGACTCAAGACCTTAAATTAAGTTATTTTGTGCCTCATTCATTATGGTTCGCAACTGCAACAGTGTACACAGATCGGCCGTGCAGTGCACGTGCGTTAGTTAGCTTTGTGTTTGCACTGCAATCACCTATGCAGATAGGAATCCACCACAGAGTGAGTGACAGGCTGTGAGCGTTTGGGGGTGATGACGGGGGAGTGGTTGGAGAAACGCAGACGTGCCTGTCCATTTGAACGCTGTTGCATGAGAGTGCATTAGCCACTGCGACGACATACGTAGCTTGAGTAATCACTGCGTGTGACGAGGTTAGCAATTTCTAAGTAATGTCAGACCTGTTGCAACTGTGTGTGAGGGGCCGATGTTACTTGATGTTCCCGATGTATACGCAGGACAGCAAGGTATTATGGATGTGAGATAGCGAGATAGATGGCGGCAGTGGGCGTCTCTATGCTGGCTGTGCGATGGCATTGGGATAGCATTCATTAGCACATTTTTGCAGCGGGTCTGCGTGTATAATCGCAGCTGCGATCGCCATAGCAATCCGTAATGAATCAGACCCTTTGTTGCAAACAATTCATTTTCGTTACAAAGATGTATACAACATTTAACTGAACGGCCAATATTCTGGCAATAGATGCCTCTGCTAGGAATGAGTACATATGAGTAGAATTCTGAGAACTACAGTGATATTTTCTCCTTATTGCACCTTTGGCTGTCAATGTTCCCAGCCTTATCTAGCCACAATACACACTGGGACAATGATACCCATCATTGTCCCAGCTCTACTCGTTCTATAAAATGTGACTTGTAAATGCAATGCATAATAGCATCTCGTGGATCTGTAAAGCAAAAGCAGAACCCAAAAGCTACATCACCTGAATGTCTCACTGCTACAAACAAACGGCATGTTTTGACGCAAAAACAAATGTGCAATATTTCACCACTGTTTTGCTTACCTCCAGGAATGACACTAGGCTCAGCGGGATGTAGTTAGTTTACCGTCACATGGCATACCGGCGCTGGAATCCTCACCCGAGGCCAGAACACCGGCACTGTAATCCCGACATCAGTTGAGATGCCGACGCTGGAATCCCGACAGCCGGCATCCCGAACGTAAGTATAGCAGGCCAGTTAGCTTGTAGCCGCAGGGGAGGGAAGGGGTAGGTTTAGGAACCATGGGGGGGGTTAGGGTTAGGCGCATGTGTGTAAGCTGAACTGTGTATGTGCAGCAAATGAATTGAGAATACACTCATACAGAGGATTCACTTGGAAAGTGGGTGACAGGTAGTCAGCATTGGTGGAGTGAGGTTAGAGTTGGGTGGTTAAAAAAATGCTGAGTCCGTAGTGTTTAAACACTGTTTTCAGGGCGTGTATAAATTAGCCACTGTGTTCTTGCTGGCAGCAGGAGAGCCCTCTGCGTGTATGGAGACCCGCTATGTCTGACTTACTCAGAAGGCTGATGGCCGCCTGATCTGCGTTCGATGTTTACAGTTTTATGCATGAGCGGCGGATGTGAGATGCTTTCAGCGGTCTCTAAGCGCCGGACAGCAAGTGAGTCATCAGCATATTTTCGCAATTGCATTCTGTGAGAGATGGCAGCTGTGATGGTATTTGCATCCATCTCTGAATCTGGCCCTACATGTGTATATAAATCCATATGCACATCCTACTTTTCATCCTTTAGGGTCAGCTCAAAACAATGTTATGCCTTAATCAACTGTGGAATATAGGGCTTAGTTCAGACAGATTAACAATAATGGGGGTGATTCAACTTGGAACGGAATTGCAAAGTTCAATAAAGTGAAGGGAAAAGGGAATCTCAGTAGGCGCTGTCAGATGAGCAGCTAGTTCAAAAAGAGGTGTCAACTGTTGGCAATATATTAGAACAAACAGATAATTGGCTTGATTAAAGAGTAAAGCAATTTATTCCTAAAACAAATAATCAAAATAGTACAATAGATAAAAATTCACATGTGATAAAAATAAAAATAGGTATAAAATTGCAATATGAGTCTCAAGGGACAGTCTCAATCCAATTGATAAAGGTAAGTAATAACGGTCACTGGCCTACATAAGTGGGTCCGGGATTGTATCAAGCTAATGGTATATACCAGACTTGATCCAATGTCCGCAGGCTGAAGTATATGCAGGGTTTGTTGTACTGGCGTGCTGATAGTACAGGAAAAGACTGGAAAGTAGATGCTTGATGCTGGTCCGGAATCGAATCCACAAAGGCTACAAGTGCTGTATTGGATGATGGTGGGGGGCTAAATGCGTTTCGCTGTGGCAAAACCCACAGCTTCCTCAGTAGCAGATTCCCCAATGTCCAGTGAAGGGCTTTTTATACCCTCATGTAAGTCTTAATGATGAACAGCTGTAATTCGTTCAGTGTTCAATTAATCAAGCCATATAGAGAACCAAAATGAATCAGATATAAATCAACTTGTCCAAGTAAACATATATTATAGCAATGTAAGTGTCAACGATATTCAATAAATAAATTGCTAATAGAAGTACCTCACTTCAATAAACACCGATCATGTGATCCCAATGGAAACCATGTGATCTGGTTTAGCCTATGAGGGCTCAATACCGGGTCACATGTGATAAACATAAAACATGTGATCCAACCTAGGTGTAAAAAGTGACGTTTTCTCAAAACTTTTGGCCATGTCTGTAGATGGCTTGTTGCGGTCTAAGAAAACATCTATCATCTTTTAGGTTTCAACTTCAATTAAAACACGATATTGATGTCAGACATTTTTGGCAGTTCTAAAGTTCTTTGCTTTTCATCTTTTCATTCAAAACTGACAGAAAATAGATGTTTAAACACAACATCAAAACAATGGGAAACCCTCCCATACAGTAGAACTGCCTGTGGGAGGAGTGTTTAGGAGAAGCACTTCACTATAATATTTGCAAGATTCATTGGGGTTTGAAGGTTAGAAAGACTTCCCTCAAATCCATAACCAACCCCCTCTCAGCCTGGCTGGTATAGGAACATAGGGGGTTCTCTCTATTTTTCTATAACCAATACCAGGTTGAACTAGTCGGGGGGGCTGATGCTGTCAGCATGGGGTGCCCCTGGTCAAACCAGGGCTGGAATCCCTCTGAAAGATGGGACCATAAAAAATAAAATGGTGTTCCCTCTCCCTAGGAACAACCAGCCTGGTGAGAGATTAATGGTAAAAGAATAAATAATAATATTGTTCGTTACAGGTGGACTACAAGTCCCAGCAAGTCTGTTTCGGCATGATGGCACTTGTGGAACAACAAGTGCTAGCATGCTCAGACCTTAAGGGCCTGCATTGGCCATATGTAAAGAAATATTAAAATAACCACAATACTCGTACACCACATGTAATCTTTTATTGAAAAAAAAACAAAAACATCCCAATACTACCAATTTCATACTTATCAAATACAAGGATGGGCTCCTCCTCAATCTGAATAGGCATCCAATGGTTTTGGTAAAATAAGAAAAACTAGTGGAACCCAACAGACACTTTACACTGTGTACAGTGCCAATGCAAAATGACAGGCAACTAGTGAGTGCTAAGTATGGTTCAAATCCCGACCCTGGAAGCTAGACTCTTCAGAATCCCGCCACCTGGTAAGTAGGCTAACCTTCCCCTAGCCCTCCCTTGGTGGTGCCTAACCCTACACCCCCCTCCCCCACTAAAATGCCCAGGGTGATGCCTAACGCTAAGTCCCCCAAGGGGTGCATAAACCTAACCTAACGGGATTCCAACACCGGTAACCTGATCGTAAAGGGGATAGCGGCATCTGCATTTTGCTTGGCGGCGGGATGCCAGTGTTGGTATATTGACGGCCAGCATCTCGTCCACCAGGATATACACTACATCTCCTAGTGGACACTGCCACTGAAATGAATGGGGGAGCTCTGATTAGGTGAGAGCATGGGAACGGTTGCCATTGCAGTGTCCACTTTCAGCCCACGGCTGGTTGTTGTGCTTCAACCAATCAGCTCCTGTAATTTTTCAAACACATGACAGTTAGGACCTGATTGGTTGGTGCAGCATTTAAGATAAGTAAAGAGTGATAACAAGAATATCACTCGTTGATAAATCTGGACCTAAGTTTACAGATCATTTTAAACAGTTTGCTGGTGATTTGGAACAAAACCCCAAAAACCTAGAGATATTCCTGTACATAGGCATCTGCTGTAATACCCAACATTCAGTTACAGGGGCCTATTTGTCAATTAATATTTGTGGGATATCCCCCAAAAACACACGCTTTCAGAGGAACCCACATATATTCAGTATCCCTGGTTTTTATGTATAGGGTACCGCTGCAGATATTGCAACTAATGCATCTTCATGCCCCATAATCTGCCCAAATACCAATAGTCTAATACAATGTTTTGTGCTTTAGACAAAACAACATGCAGATAATTTGTAACAAATCATTATGTAATTATAGCCGGAATTCAAAAAAATACGCCCCCTTCTCGTACGCATTGCACGTCATCTCCAGGCATATAAGGATTAATCGAGACCATCGGAACTGGTCGTAGAGCTTAAGGTTGACCATACCCTCTCTTAAGCTCTACGATCATGTCAGTGTAAAAACCGCCCATGTCACATGGGCCATGACGCTACTTTGTTAATTATGCACTCCCATAAACCGTATGCACTCCCATAAAACGCCGTTCGCATAATTAGGCACGCCTTCGTTCGGATCTCCACTCCCCCGTTTTCAAGCACCTTCCCCTGTTACCACCCACAAACGGCTCAATCTGTCACTCAAACTACCGACCTGGCTGTGTTCAAGGAGAGAGAAATTTCTGATCGTAGCGGCTAGTTTGGTCACGCGCATTGCGAACTTAACGCATGCTCAGTATAGCGAACACCGGTGGCACACGACCGTGCGGCCGCTTCGACCGACTCTGAATGAGTTCCTAAGATCAAACATCTACATCCAGTTCTTCCTTAAACTTTATCTAAATACAACTTATGCATACTTCTTTGCTTCACTAATAGAAAATCTATGCATTAATCCAGAGATTCCCAAACTTTTTTGAATCATGGTGCCCTAGAGTAAAAGCCTTGTTTTCACGGCACCCCTAAGCCAAATGTTTGTTATTGAGAAATTCGGAAAAAAATATAGTAAAGTAATAAAGTGAAGTATATTGTGCTTACCTGTCATCCTTAGGTTTGGTTATATAGTGGTAGACAGGTTTGTGCTTCTTTTTGTGCACATATTTACATTACATGGACCATAAAGAATTTGATTTGGTGCTGGACCACCAACCTGAGGCACCCATGCAAGTGTCCTGAGGCACCGAAGGGTGCAGCGGCACACAGTTTGGGAACCACTGCATTATTCATTAGTCTTACTGCAATTTGAGTTTATTCTGTTTAATGTGTTTTTTCATAGAAATGTATTGGTATGTGGAATCTCTTATATTAGCCTGTTCATGATGTTTTGTTCAATGTAGAAAAAAAGAGACTTTTGTACCATATCTATGTTTCTACATTACCTCAATCAAAAGACAAAATGCAGACCTCAGGGCTATTCATGCATCAGGAGCTCTTCCACATGACTCACCTTTGCACCCAACCTCCACCCTAGCAGGTGGCACAACTAATACATAAGCATACAGAAAAAAAATAAACTGTGTCTACAGAAAATGGCCTGCTACCACCACCCAGGGGAATGCCCAAGAACACAGCAACAACCATCACACATATCATAAATGTAGTAAAATGCTTTACATCTGACTGGGAGAAAAACCAACCCAAATCCATATCAATCCATGCATATAAATGACTATGATATGATAATAGATGAGGCAACTATTTTACCTTCACTATATATGACGTATCCTCCACAACAACCCCCAAAAATTCCATAAATCTGTCTGGCTATAATATTAGTAGACAGAGCTGGATTAAAGCTTTGGGGAGCCAGGGGCACTTAAGACTGGGGGACCCTAAAGACCAACAAGTCCCCAAGCTTTTGGCTTGCACATGAATAGGGGACGTGGCTACACATTATGCTCCCAATTCACTTCATGTTGGGGGGGAGTGCACATCGCTGCCACTAGACTCGCCTGCATAGCAGGTGGGAACATTCCATCACTACCATTACGCAAGTCCACAGGTGGGACAGTACCCAAATACAAGACTGTCCCACCAAAATTGTGCTGGTTGGGGAGATATGCTTCCATACATAGTCGCACACATATACACACTCATATATACAGTCACACACTTATTTATGTACATACATACAGTCCCACATATATACATATGCACAACATCTATGGTCACACACACTACATACAGTCACACAAATACATGTATACAGTCACACACTTCTATACACACTGTAACATAAAATACATATATATATATATATACAGTATATACTATACAGTCACACAAATATATACATACTGTTAAACACATTTACACATACATACACACAAACTTATACGTATAGATAGTGTCCCCCCTCCCTGTTATTACCTAACACTGTGTACACTGTCTGCAGTGCTCCTCCCCCTCATGCTTCTTGCAGCCTGGCACTGACTGCTGCACAGTGCTGTGTAGCCCCACCCCCCTGTTTGGGCTCCTCCCTCCCTCCTCCCTTCACTCTTTAGTTTCTACAGCTCACTGTGCACTTTTGACCCAGGCCACTGATAGAGAGAGGCCGGGGCACTTACCCCCTGTGTCCCTACCATTAATCCGGCTCTGCTAGTAGACCCCATTAAGGCATCAATATAAAATATTCAGTCACACTTCTGGATGTTGGAATTTAGGAAATAGTAATCCGATCCCTAAACCCAGTGCTCCTCTTGGTTGCCCTGGCACCAGGGTACCCTGGCACTTGTGTTTGCCAAAGAAAAATGCAAATAAACACATAGAGACAGAGAAAAAACACCACACGAAGTCTACCACTCTTGAAGTCCAAACAACCTGTAAAGGAAAACTCCTGAAACCCCCCCAAAAAAACAACTGGAATGTTCAGTAACTGCACTGGGG
Organism: Taudactylus pleione; assembly: GCA_031769625.1. Lineage (NCBI taxonomy): Eukaryota > Metazoa > Chordata > Amphibia > Anura > Myobatrachidae > Taudactylus > Taudactylus pleione. Next base: position 2,200,547 of record JAUIMM010000916.1, on the reverse strand, counting down.
CTTGGTGTGTGTGTCTGAGAAAGTTGCATGGATTTGCGACACACACCAATTTCATCACTCTGTGGGTGGACCCAGCACTCCCAGAGATGCCAGACTGCCCCCAGTGACTTTCACTGCACTCTCGGCACCTCCTCAGCGATCAGGAGCCAGGCGCTTCACAATAACATCATAGTGCAGTGCCCAGCTCCTGGTCGCTGAATAAGAACTGGCATTTTTGTGTCACCCCCTTGGATGGTAATACCCAGTGTGGTCTGCACCCCCCCCCCCCACACACACACACACACACACACAATCTACTAGTGACACCACTGGGAGTGTTTGCAGTCCTCCAGTACACTGATGTTCTCTGTCTGGGAGCTGAGGGATCTCTTTGCCAATGTTAAACATAGGCCCTATACTTTACAATGTTGGTTCCCATGACTGTGACCTGCAAAACCCTGGGATTGTCATTTTAACGTATAGGGCCTATTAGGATGCGGCCTGGGATCAGCCACTACTCACCTCCGCGCTGGCGTCCTTGGGGTTAGGTGTTCAGTCACTGGGAGTGCAGGTGAGTGGTGTCTGAGTATTCTCCCCAGGTTCTGCTAGGGCTTCCGTGCGTGCGTCCTGGTTTCCGGGGTGCCGGGCATGGGCGCAACCATGTTTGTCCATATCACCTGACTAGTCTCTCCCAATCGTAGTCCTGTATTCACTCAGCTGATCCAATTACCAGCTACCCAGGGGTATTTAAGTCTGACTCCAGGAACAGGAAACTGCTGTTCAACCTAGCTGTTCCAGTGACTGTGATACTCACCAGTGTTTCTCTGTGTTATTTTCTTCAGAGTGTTGCTTCAGCCTACTCGCAGTTCTCCAGTGTTTCCTGTATTCGCTTCCATGCTATTTCGCAGTATGTTATATTAGCTCTCTCTCAGAACTCCAGTATTCATGTTACAATTCCTGTGTTGTCTTTTAGTGTGCTGCTTAGCTTTCTTGCAACCTCCCTGTGTTACTGTGGAGTCTGTTTCCATTCTAATTACTAGTTAGCTCTCAGCTGATCTCCTGTGTACAAGTATTACAGTGTCATTCTCTAGTCTCATCGTCTCGCCCAAGTACCTAGCCAGGGGGCCACAACCTGCTCACTTGGTGTGGTTAAACCTACATCCCAATTGGAGGGGTCACTGGTGAAGACCATTGGGTTAGACTCCGTGCCTCTGGCTAGGTCTTGCCAACACCTGGGTTTGACCTTTATTGAGTGACCTAGGACTGTCACTTCCCTAGCTACCTTCTAGCCATCTGAACCCCCTGGCTCTCTGTCCTCCACAGAGGAACTCTTTGTAGTGGATCATAACAGTTTGAACAGCCAGAACATGCAAGCTGCCGGGTTACAGGATAAAACAAATTTCCTTGGTTTACTTTCTCTATTTTCAGTTAACGAGAAAAGTCATGAGACAACAGCTGCAAGAACTCTCCGGTCAAATAAAAAAAAAAAATTCCGTTCCTTCCCCAATATTTCCAGTTACTTTACAAATCCCATCAGGTAAGTCTCCTGGGTCTCTGTCTTCCAAGTCACCTGGTTCATTATCATCTACAGTAGAAACGTTTTGGACTTTTCCAGTCCATCTTCCAAGTGTCCTTTGACTGCACAAGTAACCAATACCAGTGACCTAGTCCTTCTCACAAGTTTTTCCCAGTTATTAGAACAACTACAATGTCTCCTCCCCAAGATTTTTCAAGTTATTCCCAAACTTTCTAGTGTCACCTCAGATTCTATTAACATCTTTCCCAAACAAGATAAAGTTAAGCATGGGAGTTTCCTGTGCCCTAAACTCACTGAGCGACCTGCTCACTCCTTGCGGTGAAACCGACACCCCAATTGGAGGGGTCACTGGTGAAGACCACCGAGTGGGTTAGACTCCGCACCTCTGGTGGCTAGGTCTAGCCAACACCTGGCCTTGACCTTTATTGAGGTAACTAGGACTGTCACTTCCCTAGCTACCTTCTAGCCATTCAAACCCCCCTGCTCTATGTCCTCCACAGAGGAACTCTTTGTAGCAGAACGTGAAAGGGTCTTTGTTAAAGATAGAAAAAAACTGTTCCTGTAGGGAGCATCCAAAACCACTTTCCTATTTTGGCCACTGAATATGGTCAGTTTTTTGTTTTTTCTAATATAGATTTTTTTACTGGTGCCCTAGTGAAACTGAAGAGGACTACTTCAGGACAACAAGACCAAGTAAGTATAAAATAAAAGAAGGCTGAAATTAAATTGTGTCATGTCTATACTTATTAAACAGTTTTATTATATTAAATGTGTGGATCTTTCTTTGCATTTTTTCTTTGGCGAATTAAATGTACCAGCTGGCCCTGATGTCAGAGACGGACAATGTGTGATCCAATATACTAGTAAGGAATAATTGTCATAATTTTTAAATATTATTATATTCAAAGAAAAGAAAAATGCATATATACAATATTACATTAACATAATAGTGTCTCAATCTGCCTAAGAAAGCACAAAATGTGTTGTTTTCAAGTACTACTTTAACATATCAGAAACATTTTGGGATATCTATATGAGATATATATGTGCCTATCGACATAAATAAATATTGACTATTTGCATACCCTGACACTTTATTATTACTTTAATTTATATACCTTTATGCCAACATCATAAAGCTAAGTGGAAAAAAATGCATTCACCAATGATTCAATCAAATGAACACAGAGTCACAGAAGACCAATATGTGATTAATAGTATGTTTGAGAAATGACCTAAAAAGAAAAAAAAATCAATATTATATATAGTGTTTTACTCTTGTTTAGTTTAACAAGGGACATGTTCTATGTATTAGATCAGAATGAGCGATTGACACTGCTGCAGTGCCTAAAACAGGTTGAACAGTTCACCAGAGATTTTAATCTGGAAATTAGAAAGAATCTAGCAAAAATGGTAAATCATGAAAATATACGAAGCACAGCGGCATAAGGCGAACATACAATCCAGAGCAATACTCTCAGGCATATTTATTAATATATGCGGTCTGCCCTGATATTAAGGAATCCTTATACGCTTGAATATGTTATTACTGAGTCGCAGGGACAGGAGCATTGATAGGCGACCGCATCTGTGATCACTTTACTTTCTGTTTCAGCCAGCTGCTGCGGTATTCTGCATGTGCTGACTTCCGGTGGTGCATAAGCTGACAGCACCAGGGAGGGATCATCCTGATCACTACCGTAGTAAATTAAACAAATGTAGCTCATAGGCTACAACGGGCTAATGTTATTCCGGAGCTTGGTAAATCTGACAGCATAGCGGCCCCCTGAGGGGGCTGCTTCTGCTGCCAGAAATGGATGGACTGTGGTAGATATCAGAGATATCGGAGAATGGCTCTGGTAATTTAGTACTCAATGCCATTACCCACATCAAGTCAGATACCTAAGCAGGGCTGGAATTTAGGAGCATATTATAAATATGCCCCTTAATTACAATATTATTGTCATTATCCTTTATTTATATGGCACCAAAGGATCGAAGCGCCGTACAGAGAAACAAATGTATTGAAAATACGACCACTTCAATATAAAATATACAAAAAGATGACAGCAACATACAGTATAAGGGGATATATTAAACAGTAAAGTAAGACTACATCATGAGTGACAATAGAACTGTCTAACCTAATCAGGGGCGTAGAGAGCGCTGCCTGGCCCCGCTAAAAAGGGGGTGTGGCCTAATCGTGGTAGGCAGCATAGCAGCGCTGCGCACCGGGGAGGGGGCGCTGTGAGCCCCTCAGCCTGGCGCAAAGCCAGTGGGGGGCGCGATCAGTGTGATCGCTCCCCCTCAGGCATAGAAGACTGCTGTTTCTGCTGCTTAGCAACCATGAGCAGTCTCCCACTGCATCCCAGCACACGCTGGGCTGCTGCGAAGGGGGGAGGAAGGGAGGGGGGGAGGGCACTGGACCAAGGCCCCCGCCCAGGCCCCTCTGGAAGCCAGGGCCCGGGTAAATTGTACCTGCTTCCCTCTCCTCTCGGTGCCCCTGAACCTAATGACCCTGTACTCTGGGGTGGGCAAACAGAAAGATCATTCACAATGACTATAAGCGTGGGAGCGAACTGGAGATATGGATAGTGAAGGGAGGGAATTTATAGATTAAGGGATAAGGGATATGATCTTTTGTTAACAGGTGTATTTTAAGGGAAATTTTGAAGCAGTGCAAGCTGGTAGACATTTGATATGGCAGGGGAATGAGTACCAGAGGAGGGGAGCATCTTGGAAGAAATTATGGAAATGGGAGTGGGAGGAGGTAATTAATGTCAGTGAATGGGAGAGAGCCAGGAGCGCCAAGTGGGGGCGGGTAGAAATTACCTGGGCTCGGGCTTGATGGAGGGGCCCGGCGCCCCTCCCTTCTTACATTACACTGATCGCGCACCCCACTTGCTATGCGCCGGACTGAGGGACTCACGGCACCCCCCCTCCCCAGCGCATAGCGCCGGAAGCGGAGCTGAAAAAAAAAATTTTTCCCGAAGGGAGCGTGGCCACGCCTCCCGTGGTTAGGCCACACACCACTCACCCGGGCTCGGCGCAGCTGTCGGCAAGCCTGGAGTGAGCAAGGGGGATTATGGATTAAAATGAGGCCAGAGATGTAGGTTGTACATTATTAAATTGTATACAATTATACAATTAGGGTTATGGGACTTTTACATTTACCAACAACTGGTAGTGATGTCAGAATGACTTCTCGCGGACATGCGTCACTTCTGGTGGTAAGTATAACTAACCCTCCACCTTTTGACTAACCCTAAACTCCCTTCCCGAAGCCTAACCATAACTCTCCCCCTAGTGACTAACCCTTCCCAGCTGGTCCATGATACAATCCGAAGTCAGTATTAACAGGTATCAAGTAATAAAAGGGAAAGACAGAAGGCCTGATTCAGGGATAAATGTAATGTGGATGTTGTGCCCAGTTGAGCGATTTTTTTGCTTCTGCACATGTGCAAAAAGTCTGAGATACCCTTAATGTCCATGAGTGAACCCAAGTGTCCAATGTCATTCTCAATTTCATACAGGATCACTATCACTTGTGAAGGGGTTTGCAATCCCCGGGCTTTTCAGGGTGGAGACTGGGAGCGGACCCAAAGTGATCGCAAAAATGAGCTGTTCCATGGTCGTGTTATGGGAGTGTCATAGGTGTGTCTAGAAGCACTGCTGTGTTCCCAATCACAAATACACAGCTTCAGATGCCATCTTTAGTTTAGATAGAAAGAGAGTAGCTAGAGTAGACCCTAGGCTACAGCAAATGTCGATGGTGCGACAGATGTTGTGTTGATGTTGGAGCAGGGGCATCTTGAGAGGAGGGGGCCCATGTGCACTCCCTGTGCGGGGCCCCCTCGTCTCTCCATAGTGGCCGGCAGCCGACTGACATGGCTAGCCAGACACCGGAGCCTTAGTAGACTCAGGGAACTAGAGTGTAGTGCAGAACACCGGGAAAATTGCCATTTTCCAGTGTTCTGAGCACCGCTGACACCCGACGTGGGACCACAGATAGGTGAATCTAAAATAATATGGATGCAGTGTGTGCGGTGCGGGGCCCCCCTGGACCCAGGGGACTGTGTGCCCCACACACACTGCACCCATTATAGATACGCCACTGTGTTGGCGTGTATACAACCTCCTTCTCAATTGCACAGATCACAGAGCCTGAAGTGGGCACTGCTGACAGGCACAGGAGTTAGGAGCAGTGGTAGCTCCTAACTTTGGTAGCCGGGGGTCTGTAAATGCTTGAATGCATGAGATTGCAATCCTGTGCATGTGCACAAATTAAGCTGGTTGGTTTCTAGGGACTGCATCGGCTGCAGCCCTTAGTTGCTGGGCAGTGCTGCCATTTTAGCAGGGGATTGGTTTCCCATGGAAGAGATCTCTGCTATCACAGTCCAGACAGGAAGCCCTGGGACTCTCTGTCTGGCATATGATTAGCAGAAAGCGATTCCCATGGGAAACCACTGCCAGGCACTCACTGTGGTGCCGGATTTTACTGGTAAAACATCTGTGAGTACTAATCATCTAACAATTACTGTTAGGTAAGGTACCTTCCAACAGCTTGCTTGTTTGTGCCACTCTGAGCCAACTCTACTGAGTAGATGCCCGAACTTCCAGTTTCTGTATTCCAGAAGGTGGAAACAATGATGCCTTACACAGGTGCCTGACCTCCACACATTACAGTAGCTCTGGTGGGAAAGAAATATCAGTACAGCAGCCAGGAACAGCAGATATCTCAAACAGAATATATACACTGACAAATGTGGCATACTTGCCAACACTACGAGTTTACCATGACAATAGGCCAGCATCCCGGGTCACTTATACATTGAAGTATGTGGGTCTTGATTACAGTTAATTGCAATTGTGTGCACAAATTACAGAATAGCATAGTGGGCGGAAATGGTACAAATGTATTGCCACTTGGACCTCCCCTGTAGAGGCAATATATACAGTAGAAAAGTAGATAATGTGGGATGGACAAAGTGGCTGTCAACTGGGCACATAAACTGAACCACTTGTTCATTATGTAGGAGACCCCACTATGATGTCTGCCAAAACCCATATTTTGCCAAAAACTAGTCCTGCAGTGGAGGCACTAGATACACAGTTGTGATTTTTGCATGCAGAGAGGGACCAGCTGTCAATCATTTTTATGATCCAGTTGTAAATCATTCTCAGGAGAAATAAATTCTAATTCTGGAAATTTAAGGCATTTCTGAAGCTTACATTACACTCACTTTGTATCCTAACATGAGACTCTCCATTTTGATAACTGGTAATTATAGCTCCAATCAACGTCCTGCCTGTTGATTGACAGCCAGGCCACTCACAGCCAATCAGCAGCCAAGTACTATAGTAGCAGCCACTGATTGGCTGGTGGCCCCGTAGGTGCAGGAAACCTCATGGGTCCTGTCACTTGTGGAGGAGAGCTGTATGTGTATATAGTACACCTAAGCTCTTCTGTGTCCAGCATGGATTGGGAGATTGCAGTTTGTTATTTTTAACACTCGGGGATGCTACTGAAGAAGATGACTGACCTTTGCCAAGGGTTAGGTGAGTATGTTTTTTTTTTTTAACATGCATAATGTGCACTACAAAAGGGGACATTGCATAAGCGGCACTACTACTGGGGACATTGCATAAGGGGCACTTCTACTGTGGACATTGCATGAGAGGCACTACTATTAGAGTTCGGGGCATTACATAATGGGCACTACAACAGGGGACACTTTGTAAGGGGCACTACTACCGGGAATGAAAAGGAGTGACGAGAAAAGGTGGTGTGTCATGTTGACGCCCCCATTTTTCAGTGGCCATGCCCCTTGTGACATGCGGACACACCCACTTTTCGGCATGCGCACATAGAGGGGACTCCATTTTTCATCTTGCCCTGGGCTTAAAATACCCTAGTTACACCACTGATGCCCTGCTTGTGGGTACTTGTAGTTCTCCAAGTACCAGCATGCAGGGGAGGCTTGCTGGGACCTATAGTTCCCCTGTAAAGGACAATATTACTATAACTCTTACTTTTATCAACTACTATCAACCCAGCACCCACTGCCAGGGGTGCGGGGGATAACCCTGGCCTGGTTGTGCTTTTTTCGGGGGAACCCCACGTCATTTGTTTTCTTTTCTTTTTAACACTCTCTCACACACAAACAAAAAGCCTGCTAAAAACACCAGCATGAAGGAGGTCTATTATTTTGGGGATTTTATGTTTGATTTTATGTTCAATCTTATACAGTAGGTGAATATATGTTCGATTTTGAAATGGGCATCCAAAACCGAATAAGAAATCACTAGTCAAAATCAAACTAAATCAGATTTGATTTTGAAATCAAATTTAAATAAAAATTTTAGTAAATGTGAGATTTTGACAGTGAAATCGAAATTTTGATTTGATTCACTTTCAGGGAAGTTAAATTGAACATAAAATCAAATTCAAAAGCAAACTTTCATAAATTTACCCCCATGTATGGAAAAGTTTTCGCCAGCATAACCCAGCAAGTATGTCCACACTTACTAAGATATTTTACAGGAAAACATAGGCAAGAAGTATGACTGGTTAATACAACTTTTTTATCAGCACTTATCAAGAGAAAACGACTTCCCTTCTCCTTGTCTTGCACCTAATTGTAAAAAAATGGGCCTAATGGATGGAGCCCACTCTCACTCTCCATCCCTAACCCCTGGACTATTATCGGGCTTTTACTAAAGCTCAAACATGAGCAAGTATGTTTTGCAATCACATACATTTTCTTGGGATTTTAATACATATAGATCCTAAATACCTTTTGTCAATATATATATATATATATATATATATATATATAGAGCACAGGGTTTGCGGCACTCAATCGGGTTTCACAGCAATAATAACGATGAGACAATCTTAATCTTCAACGTTTCGGAGTTTAATCCGTCATCATTCTTCCTGATGACGGATTAAACTCCAAAACGTTGAAGATTAATATTGTCTCATCGTTATTATTGCTGTGAAACCCGATTGAGTGCTGCAGACCCTGTGCTCTACATACCCTCCTATTGCTGTGCACCACGGTATTTGCCTTTGAGTAGGAGTGCCATTCTGTTGGACTATATATATATATATATATATATATATATATAATATATTTTGCACGGTTTGAAGAGTGGACCTTGAAGTACATCTGCAGCCTTCATTTTTTACATTGCAGACCATCATTGGAGACCATGGCATATGAAAAAGTGATTGGTGGAAATTAGTAACTGTCAGTGCAGGTGCAGTGTGACAGCTAATCCTCTGACTCATTGATCTTCCGTTGGAGCTCTGCCTGCCCCCCACTGGTACATATCAGCCTGTGCCTTCAGATCAGTGCAGTTTTAGTCACTGGAAGACATCCTGAGCAAACTTGCTTAAACAAAAATTTCAAATCAGAGACTCCACTGTCTACTTGGTGGGCACCATGTAGACCTCCTTGGCCTCGACGAACTTCAAACATAGCCAAAAACCTAATCCTGGTCAAACTACCCCACCATGCCAAATTTGGTTGAGTTAGGTACAAAACTCTGGTTGTGCATAAAGGACAAACAGACAAACAACACTTTCGTGCAATATCTTATATATAAAATTCATTAGTCTGTTTGTTTGGTTGTCCGATTATGTATTCAGGGATGAAACCAATGCGAGGTTATCCAGTTGGATCCTGGCCAGGTTTTAGGGAGGTTAGGGTCCCAGTCTGACCTCCCGTTGGTGTATGCTGGGCAGAACTTTGACCCTGGGAGCCTCTTCTGGGTCTTCCAATGGATGGATTTGGACGACATCACATAATAAAACTTAATATCTTGGAGATTTAAACCTGAGCAATGCTGGGTACTTGAACTAGTTACAAATAAATATACCTACCTGTTTAGATACTGTTTAAGGCAGATTGCCATAATAGAAATATATTCCATTACGGTTATACTCTTGATCCATGTTATAGAAGTGGAGATAGCACTTAAAATACTAAATTAAACTTAACAAAAACTAGATATAAAAAATAAACACATTACTTAAAAGGAACAATCCAATTCTGCACAATATTGATTTGCGATGTACTGTATAGATGCACACTTTATTTTATACTATGGTACCCCAACCAGGGGCAGAACTATGGGAGACAATGGAGGCGCCTGCCGCCAGGCTCCAGCTCCTCCATTGTCCACAACATATTCACCCCACTTAGGGCTGTTACTATGTACCCGGAGTTTACCGTAACGGCAGCCCAAAACATGGCACCCCTTCCCGGCACCTGAGAAGCCACCATACACTAGTGGAGAGCTCCATATCAGACCATCAGCTGCCTTCATCTGTCTATAGCCTGTCTGCATGCAAATTGCTACATTACAGTGTCAGCGGCTGAGACGGGGGGCACCAAATTATAACTTGCCTCTGGGCATCTGGAATGAATTTATGCCACTGACCCCAACATCGCCTATTTTCCTGCGCAGGTATGATGCAAATTCATAATGTTGTACCATTCCAGAATACATATAGCGCAGTGGTGTATTAATGCCCGAGGGGGCCCGTGTGCAGTGGATCGCCTTCTCTAAGCAGAGCACAACTTCCCCTTCCCAGTCCCACATCTTACCTTAATCTGGCAAGCAGGGTCCACCCGGCGCCATCTTTCTAGAGTGCCAGTCTTTGCTTTCACTGTGCAGTGCCATCATCCCAAAAAAGTGACGCCACGGAGGAGCAGGAACCCGCTTGGTAGAACAAGGCAAGTATACCTTGGGTGCAGGGTGTAAGGTGTACGGCCCCCTGGACAATGTACAATGCACACTATGCAACCATTATAAATATGCTTATGACATAGCGGCCATAGCGCAGAATAATATTGACCCTAAAGTGTCCGTATACTGTGAAGCAGAACAATAAATACAATGATTGTATAAATACATATACATTGTGACAACAATTATTTCAAATGTAGCAGCATCTCGGTCAGTGCATTGTGTTAGGTTTCAAAATGAGGATCTCCACCTGGCAAATTCAGAGGTTTAACATAATATCTTTGCACAAATAGAAACAACAATTACCTGAAAATAACTAACTAATACCTAGCCACCATAGAGACAAATTATATTCACTGCGTGATTGTTCTGGAAGTAGGTCAGAAAAGTGCATATAGAGAGGCAGATACTGATTTCAGGTCAAAAATGTTTATAAAAGAAATTTGCAGAATCCTCCCTTTCCCATCACCAAGATCCATTAATCCGAAGAAAGGTGACACTATCTGATTCACGAATGGGAATCTATAGCCAATGGGGCTGAAAAATGGAATCCTATAAAAATCCTAGTGGAATGTATACAAGTGTTTCTACGCAGCTGTTGTGGTTGCAAGCCAAAAGAAAACACAAAAAAAAGAGAATAATCAAAAGCGTTGTGTAACACCTGAAACCTAAATCAATAATAATAGGTTTAAATTATATAAGAGACAATTATGTGCCAGCTATGCCAGAAATAAGAATCTGAAATATATAATATATAATAAAAAATACAAATGTAATAATAAGAAACATACAACATTGGCCAATGTAACATAAATACACATATACAATGTGTCTAAAAAACAGATAACATCAAACAAATATATTTATAAAATAGCCAATGTAAAGCTGGCAATCCACCATACAATTATCTGTCAGATATCTGTCCAATCTGGCTGGTTGGAATGAAAACCTGGTAATGTATGGGAGTAAATGACAGTCGATCATATGGTTTTAAACACTGAAAAAATGACAAAAACAATTGTTCAAATTGGTTAAATTGTGTGTTTTAACCATTTTTGTCTGTTTTCCAGTGTTTGTGAGCAAATGGACGATTGTCATTTGCTCCCATACATTACCAGGGTGGACAGATATCTGACAGAAAAATGTATAGTGGATGGCCAGCTTTACACTGAAACAAGATAATTGATTTGTCTACATCACCACAACAATTTATAGTAGCTGGAACTTTAATTGCTGAATGTTTAGGCGTAGATGGTTGTAATCCCATATAATATATCATCCCATATAATATATCCCTTTTATATAAGCATCGAGCCTAGGTTATGCTTAAAATTCCAAAAAATAATAATAAAATGTTGCAGTATAGCAGACGCTATCCGGCAGTTGGACCATAGAGCGTCACTAACCGGAACACTGCACGGGGAGTGTTTTTTTGTCTGCCACATGGAGATACCATAACAAGCCAACACATTGCTATAAGATACCACAGGCAGCAGTACAGAAGACGCTATCTGGCGGTTGAACTACAGTGCGTCACTAACCGCAACACAGTACTGGAAAGTGGTTTTTGCCGCTAGACGGACGGATCCTGCAGACAGTCATGCTGGTGTCTCATTCATTATGAGGTACGAGCCACAGACTTTACTGTGAGACAGATGGAGCATGAGGTATGTTGGCGAGTGAGAATATACTGCACTTATTATGACACATTAAATCCATAAAACCTGCACCTAATTGATAGTGGAACACTACCTCAACTCCTGCAATTCTATTTCTGGACAGTTGTCATTTAAAGTTCATCAGGATTTGGTCTGAGGATCATTATATGAATACATTATCATATATCTGGATAAGACATTTTTGAAAGCTGCTACATTTTTTTTATTTTAAGCATAACCTAGGCTCCATGCTAATATAAAAGGGGATATATTATATGGGATTACAACCATCTACACCTAAACATTCAGCATTTAAAGTCCCAGCTGCTATACATTATTGTGGTGATCTAGACAAATCAATTATCTTGTTTCAGTGTTACATTGGCTATTTTATAAATAGATTTGTTTTATGTTATCTGTTTTTTAGACACATTGTATATGTGTATTTATATTTATGTTACATTTGGCCAATGTTGTATGTTTCTTATTATTACATTTGTATTTTTTATTATATATTTTATATATCATATTCTAATTTCTGGCATAGACGGCACATAATTGTGTCTCTTATATAATTTAAACCTATTATTATTGATTTAGGTTTCAGGTGTTACACAGTGGTGCTGATCATTCTCTTTGTGTACTATCTGACTCACCTCTGCTTCAACATAACCATCCTGTATATTTATTGCATTTTAGTTTGGTCTCTTTTTTTAGCCTTAACAAAAATTGCATTCTATATTTTCAGATATTTTCCAAGGTTTGTCCACAAGATGTCACTAGAGGACAGGAAATCTAACTGATCCCCAATGAACTCTAAAGCAGGCTTCAACAAAAGTTTTTGCAATTTCACAAATAACATACAGTAGTAGCCCCCCTCCCCACTATTATGTTCCCATTGCTCTGCTTCTCAAATAGTTTGTAAGATAAGGTAAGTATATATTTTGTAACAGAAAGTGTATCTGACCTACAGTAACTAGCAGGCAAGATATTACCTAATACAAGTAGAATATAGTATTTTTAAATGTATTTTAGCAAGTTAACATTTAAAAGCACATTTGCAGAACATGTCTTTATGTTGAAATATGCTTTCAAAGAAACAGTACTTGGATTATATAAAATTAGAAAAAGGTAGAGTTTAGGGAGCAGTTATAAAAATTCTACTTGTTATCTTTTGGAAACTCCTACTATTTATGTGGGGGGGGGGTGAAGAAGAGGAATAAATTGGGCTCCTTTCTGTGTTATGCCAATGTTTCATTAGTTGATGTAATTAAATATTGAAATCCCAGTAGCAATAATTACCAGACTGGGCTTTCACATGTGTGGTATGGGCCAAGCTTCAAAGACCTTTCTGCTGCACTCTGCACTACAGATTCTGGGGGGATTAAGGTGCTTACTGGGAAATGCAGTTTAACATTTTATATCCAAGTATGTATTAGTAATATCCTATTATTATATAGGTAACAAGTGGCATAATATATTTTTAACCCCTTAACTGGCTAATACCCCTTTTACACCGGAGCTAAAACCCGGGTTTTTGAAGGGTTAACCCGGGCAGCTCCTGGGTGTAAAAGGGCAGAGAGTTACCCAGGTAACTAGCAGGGTTTAACACGGGCATAGCCCGTGAAACCCTGCTGTGAGAACAGTGCACTCCGGGTCACGATGACCTGGAGTGCGCTGCTAGCCGGCCGATTGGTCCGGCTTCAGTGGCGCTTGGTGATGACGTCATCTCCAAGCGACCACTTTCACTCCGCAAAAGCCGGGTCTATGCAGACCCGACTGTGGTGTGAGCGGCGCTGACTCGGGAATATCCCGAGTCGGCGCCGGCAAAATTCCGGGTCTGATCTGGATAGGAACTTTGTTCCAACTCCGGGTCAGACCCGGAATTTAGGTGGAAAAGGGGTATAAAAGAAAAACTAAAAAATTGTCTTAAATATTTAACTGAATAAAAAAAGAAAAATCTGCGTTGTGTCAGAAGACATAGGTCCCTATGATTCTGCTATTAAATGCAAGCATGCGACTTTTTTATTTACATTTGTTCCATAAGTTTTTGACCTTCCTCCCATGAGTCTGAAGAACAGCACATGCTCAAATGAGTGCTATGAGAGCCATCTTTCCTAATTGGAATAATCAACCTCATTAATACAGGTATATAAGGGGCCTTTGGGTGACATGAAGATATCCTCCTGAAGAAGTCTGGCCATTTGGCAGTTTGACGAAACACGTTGAGAAGTTTCTGGTATGAGCAGGGGCGTTTTCTAGAGAGGACGGGGCCCGTGTGAGGTCTCCGACACAGGCCCATGTTCCCCGCACACCCTGCAACCATTATAGATACGCCCCTGGGTGTGAGGAGTGGTCCATACCCTGCGTTTGGTGACCTGACTCAGCTAAACTCAAAATTCTGTTCTTAGATGTACATTTTAGATGTTGTTTTATTAAATGTGATTTTTTATATATATATATATATATACTACTCAAGCTGCATACACACACACAACGATTTTTTTACCAATGATCTTATGAACGATTTTCTGAACGATTTTCTGTCAGGTTATTTGTCAGATTTTTTAAAGTGTAATGAATGATTATTTTGAACTACAAACGATTTTTGCATATTCCCTTACTGAAAATCATTGAGTTGGTCAGTCTGACTAAACTACAAACATGAATGCACATGAACGATAATCGTTCTAACTCAGAAAGTGAATGATTTTTTCAACGATTGAAGATAAACGATATAGTTAGTGATAATCGTTCAAAAAATCGTTGTGTGTGTATGCACCTTCATTGGCACCTATGTTCCCTCCTTTATAAATAACCCACGTGAGTGACAGTGTGGACGTAAGGACAAAAGCCAAGAGTCCATTGGTACGAGCACATGCACTTTATTATGGGTAGGGGTATTTATTGGATATAAGATATATATTTATTGGAGTTTCTTTGCACAAGCACTGTGCACTTTTTTGCTGTGAACTAAGCAAGTATACACTTTTGTGTTGTGTGTGTGGTATGCTCAAGTGCACTTTTATACACCTATATAGGTGGCACTTATATGCACGCAACACTTTTGTCATATTGTATTTTACTAATACAATTATTTTCATATTTTTCACTATATTCAATCTCTAGAGTTTTGAAGGAAGATTTTATACTCCAGGAATAATTACACAGTTTCGATATTCACACACTAGATGGCGCTGCTGTTTCACTATTGTTGAACATATATCATAACCCCCCCAAGAGTCAAATTAACTTTTTTCAATCCCATACCCCTGCCACTAAATATTACCCCCCTCTCCTCCATTACTTCTCCCCCACCCCTAATGCAGAGCGCAACAGATAGTGGGTCAAGGGGGACTCATAATCAGTCCCACCTGCTGCAGGTGATCTCTGCACACAGAGTAAAATATTTAAGGTCACTTAGTCCAGATTCCATTTTCTATTCATAATACATGTCTGCTTTCTTTAAGTATGATATTGCAAATGGAGTTCTTACATTGCGCAGCATGATCAACTAGTTTAGAAGGTTCCCAACTGCCTATTACACACAAACCAAGGTGTTATGTAAGCTGCTTTCCAGCAAGTCATGCACGCATATAATTTATACACCTCTAGCACTCATAGGAACATCATTTATTGAAACAAAAACATTCAGTCCATGTAAAACTAAATAATACAACATAGTAATTATACCTGACACAGGGAGTTGCTTTCAGTGAAATGTTCTCTAGCTTCCTCACAGCTCCCCCTACTGGCTAACAGTATATTCAACATCTACAGGAGCTCCTCTACTTCTCGGTGACATAAGAGATGAAAATTAGGATAACTAGTTGACATACCTCAATTAGTTTTAAGTACATCTATAAAAGTCTCTAAACCAGTGGTCCTTATGTACCACCAACCGGTCATGTTGTGGGGATTTCTTTAATCATGGACAGGTGCGTTAATATATTTTGCTGGGTCAGTAATTATCCCACCTGTTTTCACAGACAGAAATCCTCAAAACATAACATGTTGTGGTTACTTGAGGGTTGAGGTGGAGAACCACTGCTCTAAACTAAAGGTGCATACAGGCGTAACGATTTTTTGAACGATTTAACTATAACGACGTCGTTATCATTCAATCGTTGAAAAAATCGTTCAGTTTCTGAGTTATAACGATGAACGATTATCGTTCATGTGCGTTCCCATTTGTAGTTCATTCTGACTGACCAACTGAATGATTTTCATTAAGGGAAGTTGCAAAAATCGTTTGTTGTTCAAAAAATCGTTCATCACACTTTAAAAAATCTGCCAGATAATCGTTCATAAAATCGTTCATAAAATTCTTGGTAACAAAATCGTTGTGTATGCAGCTTTAATATTTATATTTTTAGAACATATATATATATATATATATATATATATATATATACAGACTATGACAATATTGCTCTGTCACAGGGCACAAGATTTTACCTGGTGTTCCCACATTATTTTTGTAAATTCTAAAAGCCTTTAGAACGTGTAGAAGACTGTGCACTTATACTGTATACTGTATATTCTAGGCATGCAGGTAGGCCAGTAAGAATCATGCATATTAATTATTATAATTCTGTTTCTGTAAGCCATCGCTACCACCTGAAAATTTGTGGGTCTGACATGTATTTTAAAAACCACTAACAAGCTGTGATAGCATGCTGAGACTTATAGTGCTGAATACATGTCCTGAGTTTCACAGAATACTCCCTCTTTTTGCTGCTTGAAGTGTTAACTTTAAACACTAATTTTGCTACAATTGAAAAACGGATTGACAATGGATATTCATGATTAGTGCCTATTGCTTTATTTAAAGACTTTTACTCTGTTTATTGGGCTGAGCAAATCAATATAACAGTAGCATTTTCTGTTTCAGGATCTTAGTAAAAGACCCCCATACATCAGCAAACCATTGTGGCAATTCTGCATTATAACAAATACAGTGGTTCTCAGTGTGCTGGAACCGGGAGCAGCAAAGGAAAACAAACCGGGTGTTATCATACCCGGAAACAACGACACAATAAAACACACAAATGAAAATTCAGCGCTCCTCTTCTGAGATAATCCTGATTACAGATGGTATCAGGAAACAATTTCAGTGCTTTTTCTGATCCTCCTAAATTCTCCAGAATTTTATCTGGAAGTAGATATAAATAGGGAAACACAACATTAATGTGTGTCAGTGACAACAGTATATGGTGTAAATGTTTCTAATCACAAATACACACCTCTAAAGGTGAAATGGGTGGAAGTAATAGTTATGACTCACATGTATGCTTACTTGAGCAACATTGGGTTAAAACTAGGGATGTGCAGGCTCGGTTCTACTCGGTTCCGTTCGTTTTTTTTTACCGAATCTTATTGGCTATCCAAAACTCGTGACAGCTGAAACCCAATAAGATTCAGGAGAAAAAAACGAACGGAACCGAGTAGAACCGAGCCTGCACATCCCTAGTTAAAACCCATAAAGGTGTCTTTGATAGGATCTATAGGTGAAACCCCCTCCAATTTGGGAAACCTTCCATCTGTTATTATCCTACAAATCACTGCGTGTGTGGTTAAGCCAAAAGCAAATGCTTACATGTGAAAAGGGTGTTTGTAGACATGTCAAGGTATCTTTGTTGCTGGCAAAAATCCACACATACCCCAACAACGATATTCATATAATGGTCATAGAATAATTTATTACAAAAAAACAATAAATCAAAATTAAAAAAAAGGGACATACAGCTGTCTCAGGAAACAAGATGGTAAAGTACAGACAGCTAACTTCCACTAGTAAAAGTTCTGGATATTTTCACTCCCCAGTGATGTAACACGTCTCTAGGAGTCGAATTTAAAAAAATCCCTTCTTAGTGGGTACCTACGTCATGGAAGGAATATACTCCCCGATTTTTATGTTACTAGGTCTAGGGGTTGGACTGGGTGTTGAGTCAGTCAGTCAGGACCAGGGGCGTATCTATAATGGGTGCAGGGTGGGTGGGGCACATGGGCCCCCCGGGTCAGGGGGGCCCATACTGCACACTCTGCACCCATAGGCAATTATACTTACCTCTCCGCGGCCATTTTCCCCTGACCTGCACATGTGCTATAGGCGGATAGAAGGGGGCCCGTGACGGAGCCTGCACACGGGCCTCCTCCTCTCTAGAAATCCATATATATTATATACTACCTCAAGTACCTGGCATTGCCAGGGTTTAAATCTTCAAGTTATTATATTTTATTAGGTGATATCATCCAAATCCATCCAGTGGAAGGTCCAGAACAGGTTCCCTGGGTCAAAGTTCTGCCCAGCATACACAAAGGGAGTTCTAAACGAAACCTCAACCCTTTAGTATGTCTTCTGGGATGTTACCACTCTTGAGTTTTCATCCAAATCCATCCAGTGGATGGATCAGAACAGGCTCCCCGGGTCAAAGTTCTGCCCAGCGTATACCAATGGGAGGTCTGACCGGGACACTAACTCCCCTAACTCCTGGCTAGGATACAACTGGAGCGCCTCCCATTAGTTTCATCCCAATTGGTGCAAGGTTGTATCTTCAAGTTATTAGGTTTTATTCTGTGATATTGTCCAAATCCATCCAGTGGAAGGCCCAGAACAGGCTCCCTGGGCCACCGGGAGGTCCGACTGGGACCCCAAACACTCCATTAGGCATCCCAGACCAATTGCCACCCCTCTATGAAGTTTTCATCCAAATCCATCCAGTGGAAGGCCCAGAATATGCTCCCCAGGTCAAAATTCTGCCCAGCGTACACCAACGGGAGGTCCAACCAGGACCCTGAGCCTCCTAAAACCTGGCCACAATCCAACTGGACCATCTCTTGTTGGATTCATCCCAATTGGTGCAGGGGTGTTCGAATGCATAACCAGACAGACAAACAAAAATACAGACCAATGAATTTTATATATAAGATTTGTCACTTTGTTGCATTGTTGTGTTGTCGCTATGTGGTCTAATAGCTTTCTTTTTCAACATTAAACATTTGCACCTTTACCTGCTTTGGAAGATTTTCACCAGCAAACAAACTCTATTATATATATATACACAGTCGAGTCACATTATTATGACCACCAGCTAATATCCGGAATAACCGCTGCGTGCAGCATGGACAGCAGCTAGATGGGCTGGGAGTGACACAATAAGGTGCTGGTAGGTTGGCACAGGTATCTGGAGCCATGCTGACTGCAGTGCATCCCACAGCTACTGGAGGGTGCGTGGTGGAGTGTCCATAGAGCGAATACAACAATCGAGGTGGTCCCACAAATGCTCAATTGTGTTAAAGTTCGGGGAATTAGGGGGCCAGGGAAGTGCATGGAAGTCTTGGTCGTGCTCGCCCAGCCACTGTCAGACATTTCTAGCCATGTGACATGTCGCATTGTCTTGCTGGAAGATTCCATCCGCCTCAGGGAAGACAATCAGCATGTATGGGTGTACGTGCTCTGCAAGGATGGATTCAGTCTACGCAGGCGCCTGACCCGTCGTGTTCACAGAGTGGCAGCAGAGTGGCAGCAGACTGTTAGTGAAAAGTGTGTTGCCGCCGTTGGGTGGGAGGGAAGAGGCCAGGATCTCTGTCTGCTAACAGAGATTTCCTCTTTTTCTCATCTGCGGCGGCCAGCTTGCGTGACCCCATGGGTCACTTAGCCGTCCGATGTTCTCACAGATTATACGATGTTACGTTGTGCAATGCACCTCGGATAAGTAAGTGATGCCTCCTGCTGCATTACCATAATTGCAAGGACGGAATTGCAAAGCTGATTGCATGCAGCTATGCAATTCTGTCCTAAGCTGAATCAGGCCCTCTCTGCTTACAAAAAACCCAGTGCAGCACTCATGAAACTTTAAACAGACTCAGACAGCAGGTAAGTCCATTGGATGTTTCAATATTTATTCATATTTTCATTAGGATATAAATATATATATATATATATATATATACATACTATGTAGACAAAAGTGATTGGACAATGACAGCAAATAGATCAACAACATTTTACTGATGTCAGTACTTTGTAGGTCAACCACTTGCAGAGATTACTGCGGACATCTTTCTTGGAAAACTGTCCACAAGTTCCTGGACAACAGCAGGCGGTATGTGTTGCCATTTTGTCTTATGTACAGTGACCACCTGTGACACTGAAGAAGGTCGAGTCGGCCTAGAATGCACCCAATGCTCCAGTTCGTCCAACAGGTTCTCAATGGGGTTAAGATCTGAACTCTGAGCTGGCCAGTCCATCCGGGTTACCAAATTTCCTGTATACCAGCCCATCGTCGCCCTGGAAACATGACATTGTCATCCTGTTAAAACATTGTTTCCATAGCACTGTAAGTGCATGGACCTTCCTACATAGTGTTATTGTTGAAACCGCCACATTAGTGGCCATTTGGAACCTGTGTGCAATAGTCTGCATGGTATGCATTTCGCCTGTGTGGGGGTGTCCTATCACTTTTTTCAGACTCCGGGGTCTGGCACCGCCATGGCGGTGGGGGTCCCCAGCCTCTTGATTTGACCACCCACAGGCCACTTCAGCCAGAGGTGGAACAGCGGGACAGTACTGAAATCAGGATGTTGGGGAGGGGTGCGCCCTCTATGGGTGGTGCCCCTGTTCGACCCCACTGGTCGAACACCCCTAGAGTCGGCCCTGTCTGCTGGACACCAATGGATGCAAGGAGCAACTGCAGCTCCCTGTTGCCCATCTGCTGAATGCCAGGAAGGAAGCAGCTACAACCAATCGAGACTCTGCCAAACAGTAATTGGTCCCTGGACATGACCCCATTGCCAATCTACTGAATGTCAGGAACAGAGAGCTGAGCTCACTGTCTAATAAGCTGCCAAATTGCGGCAGCTGAACGCGGGCAGCCTGGTAATAGGGTCTATTGGCTATGGCATTACAACCCGGTCGGTATGGGTCCAGTGCTGGTTTTAAATATAGGGGGACTCCTACGCATTTTTTTTCCCCCCTATATTTAAAACCAGCACTGGGCCTGCAGCCAGGTGCTGGTTGCTAACTCCCGGTTGGCGATATGTGCAGACATATCTGTCCATCGGCAAGTGTGTACGGGCAATCAGCTGATCGCCCGTACACACACAGCAGCAGGCGCAGGGAGGGGGTGGCCCCACCCCCCAACGAACCTCCTGGCCAGCGGGACCCGTGGCTCCCGCATAGATGATGGTTGTTCAGTGTGTATGAACAACCATCATCTAAAGATATATCTGCAGATATCTTTCAGGTATGTACTCACCTTAAGTGCAATTGACTTCAGGATCACTTCTAACAAAAATACACAAGAGCCTGTTTGGACTGGATTGCAGGTGCTATAAACAAACACACAATGACTGTGACAGTAGCCTGTTTGCATTCAGATTGCATTTGCAGCTAGCTAGTGCCTGATAAACATACACAGTGACAAAAGATGCCTGCAGTCTGTTACACCCTCCCACCCACTTCATCTATATACAACTCTCTCTAATGGCATCCTTGTAGCATCTATCTGAAGAAAAACTACAGCCCACACCCTCTCCATACACTATCCTGTATGAAATGGCACCTGATCACGAGGGCAGAATTAATATGCAATCGGAAACCCCAAGTTTGAATATTTTTTTAATTTCTGCAAAAGTGAACTGCTCATTTCTATTTTTAATACAATTATTTGGACAACTCATACAAAAAAACAAGCAATGTATTTTTAAGAAAAAAAAAACTTATTTTTTACCTACACTTTTCAAGATTGCCACCAACATAGCACCCTAATGTTGGGGTCCCGATACTCTCGATGACATGCACCTGATTCAGCAAGGAACGCACGGATGCAGACGCACGCAATCGGTCGATGTTTTTGCTCTGCGTATGCATCGCAGTGTGCGTGTGCGAATTGGCCAGTGCGATGGAGTCCACAGCCCCAGGGACAAGTGATTGACAGGAAGTGCCATTTGTGGGTGGTGACGGGGGAAGTGGTTGGGGAAATGCAGGCGTGCCTGTGCGCTTGGACGGCATTTCAGGGGCGTGCATAATTAAGCCCTTGTGGCTGGAGAT
Organism: Taudactylus pleione; assembly: GCA_031769625.1. Classification (NCBI taxonomy): domain Eukaryota; kingdom Metazoa; phylum Chordata; class Amphibia; order Anura; family Myobatrachidae; genus Taudactylus; species Taudactylus pleione. The sequence goes on along the minus strand of JAUIMM010000916.1, from coordinate 2,178,559 downwards.
GCAGGCCGAGGTCTAGTTGCACACAGGAAGTCTCGCTATGTCTGCAGGAGGGTCAGGTCAACCACTATTGTGCGTATGGATCCAATGGTTATTGCCATAATGCGTCATTCTGGAAAGGAATATAGGGCCCAATTCAAACCCGGATGCTAAGCCGCGGAAGCATGCTATGGACGATTGTTGCCCATCTGCGCCTGCGTATGCATCGCAGTGTGCGTGCGTGAACCAGTCATTGTGATCGGGAATTGTGCGCTCTTAGCACAAAGACTGAGCGCTACATTGAGTGACAGAATGCGCCGTTTGTGGGTGGTAACAGGGGAAGGTGCTTGTGAACGGGGGAGTGGTGCTGCGAACGCTGGCATGTCTGGGCGTCAAAACGGCGTTTTATCGGTGTGCATAATTAGCATGGAAGCGTCATTGTACACGTCACTTGGTTGTATTTCAGCCTGCAGTGATCGCAGTGCTAGTGGTGGGGTAGGGTCTACCTCAAGGGCTGCGTGCAGCTCCGATGGCTCTCGATGGTTCTGATTAATCATATACTTCCTGGAGATGACGTGTGCTAAGAAAGAAAAGTGGGCGTCTTTAGACTGGTGTGCGCTCACGCTCTCTAAGAAATAGAGGGCGACCTTACACCAGACAGTGCGATCGTGGAACTTGCATACCCAGCTCGCTTTTGGAGCGAGATAGCGCAGCTTAGCGTCCGGGTCTGAATCGACCCCATAGTCTCCATTTAATTGACACATCCCCTTAGATTGATACAATAAGAGAAAATTAAGAAAACATCCAGATAATGTCCTATGAACAAATGTCCCATTATTCAAGTTAATATGTTCATTGTTTACAAAAACAGGAAATTTGAATCCAAGATATCAATATTTTATTGCTGGACTCAGGAAAATATAGAACAATGTGTAGAGTAATTTAAAAAATTCTATATAAAAGGCAAAAAAACCCAGTATGTGCCACCAGTGTATATAGCCGGATTCACTATGGATCGCAACGCTGCATACACGCGCAGTTCAACTGCGATAGCAAGACAGTGCACTACGATTGCAATGCAAACTCAGCACTACATAAGGATGCTCACATTACCATATGCACATCCGTAATACGTAGCACAATAGCGAAACCATTGGTACAATCGAGTACCATCGGACCCATACGCACACTTGCACAAGCCCTGACCTTACTCAGAGATTGCTAACAGCCACGCACGCTATGAGTCCCCACACTGTGTATGGCGGCACAGTCGATAATTTATGCACGCCCCTGAAACGGCGTTATGACGCACTGGCACACCTGCGTTCACCCGTCCACCCCCCATTATCACCCACAAAAGCCACTTCCTGCCAATCACTCTACGATGGGTCCGCATAGCCTCTGTGATCGCAGTCCTGATCGCAGTGGCTGGTTCTCGCTCGTGCACTGCAATGCACAGAACGCAACAATCGGTCAATTGCGTTAGTCTTAGCAACTGCGATCCTTGCTGAATCAGGCCCATAGTCCCTTACATGATTATAAATTACAGACAAGAGAATAGGTGCATAATATAAAGGAATATGTTCAGTAGTGTCTGTAAAAGTTTTCGATAGATAGATAGATAGATAGATAGATAGATAGATAGATAGATAGATAGATAGATAGATAATAGATTGCACATCAATATGGCAAAACTGTATGCAAAGTGTATTTGTAAAGTGCCCTAGCTGAACTACAAAAGCACATAAAGATAGCACCGAAAATAGTAATAAGACAGAGCTGCTTATATATAGATGCTACAGAGAGGAGTTACCAGGGTTTCGAGAAGCAGTAAGTCTACGCTACCTACTAAAGGCCTCATTCAACATAAACTGTTCATGATACAATTCATCTGCACTCTACACAGACTCTAGATTATCATAATATGTTTCTATTACACTGTAGTCTCTATACAGACATAAATAGACAATATAATAATGTAATGAAGTGTCATTTACATAAGATAAAATAGCATCTGTAGATTGCTATGAATACGTTTGAATGTCCAATTTATCATAAAAGTATAATAAATACAAAATTTGTTGTTTTCCCCTTTAAAAATCAATCTGGAATCTTATTTCATATTGCAGTCTAAATAGAGGTATACATTAAGAAATGTAAATAGACAACATCAACATAATATAACATATTAGCCAATTGAGTAAATGAAGCTCTATCAGTGGGCAACCAGCCAATCAGAAGTGGTTAGAGAGTGCTGCATACAGTCATTCTCATCATTGCACATACTTGTACCAGCCCTCCAGCACCTGCAAGAGATATGTCTCCTGACAGGCATATCTGCATAAGTGTCCCATGTAATTAAGTCATTTTAACATGGACATGGCCTTACTATACTCTGCTTATTCCTGCCTGCACCTTCCCTCCCCAGGTGTAAGGAATCACAAGCCTATGATACACAGAAAATAAAATGTATTGCCTGTTTATGTTTCACATCCATGCTACTCTAAAAGGGGTTGGGTACTGGATGCCGGCACTCAGGATTCCAGTGGTCAGAATACCGATGCCAGCATCCCGACAGGGCTAGGATATCGACACCTGTCGGCCAGTATCCTAACTCTCCCCCTCTCCCTAACCCTTCCTTCCCGCTGCCTAACTCTCTCCCTAGTGCCTAACCCCAACCCTATCCCTCTCACTAACCACAGTACTTACTGTCGAGATGCCTTCGGTTGGGATGCCTGCACCAGGATACTGACAGTTGTTGGGATTCCAGCACTGGCAATCTAAGCACCGTTATCCCGTCTGTCGGGATTATAACTACATCCCCTCTAAAAGAGCCCAACAGAGGGCCTCATTCAGAGATGTATGCAAACCTATTGGTTTGCAGTGGCTTAACTAGGGGGTGTCGAGCAGGGGTCATGCCCTGGGCACCATTGGATCGGCGGCGCAGTGGGGGGGAGCCGCTAGCCGTGGTCCAGAGCACCTGTCACTGTAGCGCACTACACAGTAACAAACAAAGCCGCCGGGTAGTACACTTGTTTGTGTTTGTTTTGGTAGCCAATGAGAGTCAGACAGACTCTCATTGACTGCTGTGCCCACTGCCGGAGCCGGGCTGGAGCTCACTCATGAGCTCCATTTTCAGGTTCCCACAGTGGTTGATGGGGGAGACGTCATGATGGGCGCAGGAGCAAGGATTAAGGTAATTTTTTTATTTTTTATTTTGTGTGTGTGTCTTTGGCACTGCTGGGGGGAGGAGGGGGGCACTGCATAGTGGGGACTACTACTAGGGACAATATTTAAGGGGCACTGCATAGGGGGGACTACTACTGGGGTCATTATATAAGGGGCAGTGCATAGAGGGGATCACTCCTGGGGGACTGCATAGGGGGATCATTACAGGGGGCACTGCATAGGGGGGACTACTACTGGAGTGGGGGCACTATATAAGGGGCACTGCATAGGGGACCACTATTGGGGGCACTGCAAAGGGTGGACCACTATTGGGGCACTGCATAGAGGGGACTATTACTGGGGCACTGTATAGGGGGCACTGCTTAGAGGGGACCACTACTGGGGGCACTGCATAAGAGGGACCACTACTGAGGGCACTGTAGAAGAGGCACTACTGGGCACACTGCATAAGAGGGACTACTGGGAGCACTGCATAGGGAGGACCATTACTGGGGGATCTGTATAAAGGTCACTGCATAGGGGGGGCCACTAATGGGGGCACTGTATAAGGGGCATTACTGAGAGCACTGCATAGGGGGAACCACTACTGGGGGCACTGCATAGGGGGACCACTACTAGCGGCACTGTATAAGGGGCATTACTGGGGGCACTGTATAAGGGGCACTGGATAAGTGGCATTACAGGGGCACTGCATAAGGGGCACTGTATAAGGGTGCATTACTGGGTTCACTGTATAAGGTGCACTACTGGGAGTACTGTATAGGGGCACTACTACAGGGGGCACTACATAAGGGGCACATGCTGTTTTCTGGGAGTGCAGTGGCCAGGGACTGCATCTGGGAGTGCAGTGGCCAGAGACTGCGTCTGGGAGTGCAGTGGCCAGGGACTGCGTGTGGGAGTCCAGAGGCCAGGGACTGCGTCTGGGAGTGCAGAGGCCAGGGACTGCTTCTGGGAGTGCAGAGGCCAGGGCCAATCTATGTACTCATATGACTGATGGTTTCACAGATGATCCAATGCTGTATCTTAGGATGCAGCACTCGGATCTGCAATTCTTTCAGAAGGCGTCTTTTCTCCTCAAACGCCTCCTGCTGCATTAGCATATTTTTACTGCTTACAGTGACTGGAATCACTGCTGCATCAAAAGGCACAATAGTGTTGTGAACTGCATCCATCTCTTCATTAGGCCCTCAGTATGATACAAAATGTCGAAATTCGGCATGTCAACATAACATTTTTCTATTGTTAGAGCCCTAACCCTAAACCTAAACCTAATCCTAAATTTACTGTAAACTTGTAATGTTGACATTGTGACTGTCAACAAAATGATCAGGTCGAAGTTATGTCCATGTTGACATTTAGGGGTAAATTTACTAAAGTGAGAATTTTTAGAAGTGAGTTTTAAAAGTGATGTTGCACATAGCACCCAATTAGATTCTACTTAACATTTAATTAGCACCTTCTAGAAGATAATAGCAAGAATTTGATTGGTTGCTACGGTCAACATCACTTTTTAAACTCACTTCTAAAAACTCTCACTTTAGTTAATTTACCCCTTAGAATCTCGACATGGTCATTGTTGACATTTCAGCCATGTCGACATTCTGGTGTCAACATTCTGAATGTCAAAATATTGACTTCATACCTTCCCAACATGGCTTGGCTAATAGATATTATCATAATATAATTCTATTAGACTCTGCACAAACATAGGTCAGGACATGCTAACAACATGACTTAGGAACTGCATCTGATCATAAGACAATTCTATTGCACTCTATTACTACTGGATACAATATAATAATATTATATTATGACATATACAGAAACATAACAATGTACATGCCCATAGGATTACTTATTATGGGAATATTCAATTGGGCACGTTCATTTTTTGCCATACGGCATGTGAAATTGTGGCCAGTCACAATGTTTTTCCTATTTAACTGACTGCAAGAATTTTAGCCGTGGCAATTTAATTTGTATTTAACACATCTTTTTTCTCACAGTCCCAGCGCAGGTGCAAGGTCAGGATTTTTTTTTATTTTAAAGTACAAATGCAGGGACTTGCTTCAAAACCCCAGAGACACTCCCCTTCCCCCTAATGATCAATTAGCCATTTAGAAGTTAAAAATTAGCTTCTTTGGGACAATAATTACTTGTCATTTTTGGGGGAGATATTCTGTAAAGTGCAGAATAATAGTTAAAGGATGTGGAACAGGAATATGAGGTGTTTTTAAGATTTCAGGTGGGAGTTACAGGTTTTTTTAAAGATTTTTTTTTTTTTTTTAAATGGCTTCAAATGACACAAAAACCAGTTTACAGGTATTCTTATGTACCTCAAATTTAACTACAGCATTGACTTTAACAGAAAAAAAATTATTTCTATCATTTTAAAAGCACCAACTACTTTTAGTCAGTAAAATATATATATAATGTGATTATTCAATATTAATTTGCTTGTTTTTTAGGGTACAGACTGATTTCCCCATTGTTTTTTATATTTCCCATTGCTTTTAGCAGGAAAAATTAATGCACCCAATTTTTTTCAATTGGATAGCGCAAGAACCAGGAGTGTGCATAGTGACGTTAATCCGAAAATGGTCACGATAGCAAAATATTGTAACAAAAATCGTAGCCAATTGATATGTCTGTAAATGTGATTATAATAATATTCTACTACACTACCCCCTATCCAACATTAGCTGACGACTAAACATGTTCATAATACAACAATTTTATTACACTGTTTACAATCGTAGGACACTACACACACAACATGACATGTCCACCAACGGTTATGCAATGCCCTTGCATTTAAAGTACCCATTCAATAATTGTTTCCCTACCTGACATAAAGACAGATAATACCGTAGTGTTAGTTGCAAGCAAAAATATATCTTATCTTTAAATACTGTATAATTCTATTTTCCATTATTGTTGCTGATAAAATCTCTAAACTTGGCACGAACTTACTGCAAGCTGTCAAATGTACCCATTCATTGGTGACATTTTCATTTAATGTAATCTTTTATTTCTTATAATAAAGCTCAATGCATGACCTAGGTGTTAAAGATTGAAATTTAAATCTAGTTATCTAGTTTTAAAGGCATTCAATGGAAATTCATGTTTTAAACACAATCTAATCCTCTTAATTTCATCAAAATGCCCCCTTCTTCCCTGCTTTCCTTCAAAAACCACTTGCAGTGCAAAGACAACAAACTGATGAGGCTGATTGAGGTGCTACATCAAATACAAAATTACAGAGGTCTGTGTCGTGTTTCAAAAGGAGAGGAGCAAAGAATGGGATGAGCTGTATCAAAAGCTGACATCCCATTAACAGATGCTTAGAATCAGCAGGCGGATAAGCTTAAACTGGAGTGATAAGAAAACTGGGAACTACTGACAAAGAAATTACTAAGAACTTCAGTTAACATCACATTAACACAAGCGACACAAAGGGACGATTTGTTGTTCCAACCTTAAGCAAATACAGTTTCTCAAAGATTCATTAGAAAATGAATGATAATGATCACCTAATCTGAGCCAGGTGTAGCTCTGTAACAAACTCATCAGCACAAATCAAAGGCTGACCATGTTCTGAGGCTCTTGTTCCATAAAAATGTAATTAGATGTGTTCTTGGTGTGGAAAGGTCAAGACCTGTGGTTTTCTTAATGGCTGTGTCACCTTGCAGTGGGTGTCTTAAGGGGCCTATCCATTACTCGACTTTTTGAACGGTCGCATCGTACAGAAAGTCGTGTAATGGATAGCCGGAAAGGACCAGCGATGCGCGTGCATGCTGGGTCTTTGCTGACCCCGACTATATATTAAACATGCCCATCAACCTGACGACGATCATTCGGCATGTTCAGAGATAGGAGGTTTGTCTCCTGCACTGATTGGCGTTCAGTGAACGCCGTTCAGTGCTTGGTGACCTGAAGGTCTGAATGCTAGTCGTTCAGTCTTTCAGGTTGCCTAGCGGATAGGCCCCTTAACTGTATGTGTGTGCAAACGTACCACAGGGACTAAATAGACATAGAAACATAGAATTTGATTGCAGATAAGAACCTACTGGTCCATCTAGTCTGCCCTAGTGCAGAGGTTCCTGACTGCCGATATTTCAGACCACATTTTAAGGATAGCCATTCTTGAGCATAGGTGACTTAATTAGTACCTCAGTCAATTTGATTTAATCATCTGGGCTCAAGCATGGATATCCCTAAAAGCTGGACTGTAATGGCGGATTTGGGAACCTCTACCCTAGTGTGCGTGCATGCATGTGTGTGGTAGGGAATTTAGATTGTAAGCTCCAATGATGCAGAGACTGATTTGAAGGAATACCTATTCTCTGTATAGCGCTGCACAATATGATTGACGCTATAACAATAAACAATTATGGTGATAATTAGTATGTACTAATACAGTACATAAAACAAACCACACCCTTTAACATCATCCCAGTGACTGTGGGTCTCTTTTGTGTTATTTTGATGCAATTGTTGATGAGGTTTCAATGACAAGATGGCTAATTATTTAGGAAGCCAACACTCCCTCCCATTCTAATTGAAAGTCTGTTGACGCCTTTTTCGCCCAAGGGAACAATGCTAATGTGAGAACCAGACAACACTTTTAAGGATTGCAATGTCAAAACAGGAAATTGACATTTAATTAGTTATATACACCAAATTTGCCTACTCTTTTGGAAGACCAGAAAAAAATAGATATATACTGTACTTTACATGACGATTATCATTTGTTTTTACAATGCATAGGTTCTTAACGATTAAGGTTCCTTGGCACTGAATCTTTGCCCCATAAAAATATCAGTATCAGTAAATATAGGACTTGTAGCTGGTACACCAATTAGAGATGGGCTACACTTCAGAGCAAAACTGCAGCCAGGTTATTTATCTGTTCTATTAAATAGGTACAATATAAACTGTTTGTAGGGAACTGATCCCATAGAAAACTGCTGTCACTATTTGCCTGCAGTGTGATTGACAGTAAGGGAGCGTTTGGGGGAGGTAAGGGGGGAGTGGCAGCTCAAACGCAAGCGTGTCACAACTGTTTCCAGGTCATGTCTCAGCCGGCGACTGCGATAATGTATGCAGTAAAATGGCTCTGGCGTCTCTGTTTCCGCTGTCAGTTTGCGCAACCAGAGGGTTACTCAGAACTAGAGCTGTGCTCTGACCCCCCGTGTTTTGGTTTTGGATTAATATTCGCGTTTTCTTTTTAGTTTTGCAATACCACCCTCATGTGTTTTAGTTTTGAATCTGAGTTGTTTTTTTGTTTTTTTATTGATAAACAGTTTTTAAAACAGCTATAATCATGTAATTTTTGCCATCCAAAACCAGAAATTCGGATTTAAAATCCGAATTCCAAACCGCGGGAAGATCAGAAACGTGACCCGGATCTGTCTGGATTCACGAAATTCAGGTGGATTCAGATTTCTGGAGAACTGAACCGCGCAACTAAGAACTGATAATGGACTGATCTGCGACCAATGCTGGGTCTTTGTAAGCAGTGGTTTGGATCTGTGAAGCTGCCAGTGGGCGTCTCAATACAAATCCGGGCAGCTGTGACATTTACAGATTGCACAGCCTCTGCGTACCAATTCACAACAGCGGTGGCATTAGCGTAATCTCTGAATCAGATCCATTGAAATGAATTTGGTCACAGGTTCATGTGTCAATTTCTATTAATATACTGCTGCAGGTGAAATGCTTTCTATAAATTATATTTCCCTATTTGCAAATTGTCTCCACAGTCTTTAATAACACATAGCTGTATGGGCAGAAATTGTGGTCTTTAAACTACTATGGGGTCTATTTACTAAGTAGTGTTAGGAGACAGAGTGAAAAGTGATAAGGTGCCAGCCAATCAGCTCGCCACTGCCATTTTTCAAACACAGCCTGTGAGATGGCAGTTGGGAGCTGATTGGCTGGCACCTTATCACATTTCACTCTGTCTCCTAACACTGCTTAGTAAATAGACGCCTATGTGTCCTATTTAATTTACAGTATATATCCCATACTACCTGCAACCATGTCACTTATCAACCAGGATTTTTGTGTGAATGTAAACGATCTGGGTCGAAGTCCCAGGTCCATGACCATGCTCTGTAGGAGGGTCGGGGACTGAGACCCGGGAACTATATGGATATTTCCCAATTCGACGATCTGAAAGGGGTATTATAGAAAGTTGTATATAATAGGATAGAAGATGAAAGTTGCAGCAGTGGAACCGCAGTATACTCACACCTGTCCTAACAATTTACAGCTCTGTTTTAACCACAGAATTATAAAGTGTGAACTAAACACAGAGGCCCTGGGTTATGTGCTAAACACAGAATACAGATGAGGTATAAAAACTGACTCCAGTTTGCTCACCCAGTTTATAACCATCACATGAAATTTCACAGTTTAACAATAATATCAAAAGTCTTGTGTGAGTTTTATACTGCACACGATTGGTTTAGCATTGGTTGTCTTTGTTTTGATTTTATTATTTAATTGCCACAAATGTTATCTTTCTGAAAGCTGAATCACATTGGATCCAAAGGCTCAGGGATTTTCTATAAATGTTCTTTTGGCAATGAGCTTATACATATACGCAGACCTTTTTCTTATGGTACTTAGAATTACGCAATATAGGCACCTTTTTTGTGTGTCATTTTTGTTCCTTATATATAGTTCCAGAAACAGGGAGAAATCAGTGAAATAATTTCAGAAATTATTAAAATACACGTCTGAAGACTTGTCTGAAGTATGAAAGCTACTACAGATCGTATATATCAATATCATCTCAATTCTTACAGCCGTTCCACGGGACTATAGGCTCACTCCGGAATGCAATAATCGATTGATCTGCCACTGATGCTGTGTCTTACTAAACAGATGCTGCAACATTGTACGCAGGTGCTTGGATTTGCAAAGCCGCAGGTAGGCATCTCAGCACATCTCCCGGCGGCTGCAACATTTGAATATTTTCGCATCGCAACTAATACAGCTTTAGTAGCCTTCTTTATAATTGTGTTTACGATTTTGTTGGCTAATTTGACCTCTCTGTAAATTTGGCTTTTTAAAATAAGTTATAATAAATAACAGTGACTGTACCTGATTGTGTATCTGCACACTCAGGTCACATGAGGAATGGATGACCAATAGGGAAAGCAATACATGAATGGATGTGACGATCACCTTATCAGCTATGTAGTTAAGGGGTTTATCAGACTTTATTATCAGTCCTGACATCAGAGTTCACTGATTATTACGTTATATTGCCCATAAGATGATATTTATGTTACTGTGTAATATATATTATTAAGGCTATTAAACACCGAGAGGTTCTATAACCATATAAAGGAACAAGGTTCTCACATACTGTAGACAACATCTCATATCCTTACATGGTACAGCAGGACATAGGGATTAGTTTACTTTTTACTTTTAAAGTGCAGGTTTTCTTTAGTCCTCAGGTAGATTCACAGTAGCACTAGCTGAAGAATGACATTTGGATGGAGAGTAAAACTGACCATACATACATACATACATACATACATACATACATACATACATACATATTACTCCAAGTAGTGCCAGGAATACTGTATTACTGTGCTCTTCTGATCTCAATGATACAATGTAATGCAAAGAGATATTAACTAAACTTAACTTACAAATATAAATATATTCTGTATTTGTGTATTATGTAAACCCCAGGGATTGTTAGACATTGTGCACTTCCAGTGTGGGATGTTTACACTGTTACTGTTACACTTTATGCTTCTTTTTTGTAGCATTTACATTAGTCCCTTTATAACAATGAATTTATTAAAGTGCCAACAGACACAGCAACAATAGTAAACATCGTCTTGTGTAGTTTGAGTCCAATGAAGTAAACAATGTTTACATGAAAATTCAAGCGATGTGGTGCAATCAATGAACTATGCATGTGTTATCATTACCCACAACATACTGCACCTGTTTTAGTATGAGAATTCTAAGTTACATTGTTGGTATGCTAAATACATAATGCATGTTTTAGCAACACCCAGCTGTGCACTACATATTAGAATGATGAACTTACCAGCTTCAATTTGTCACCTGAAATGAGAAATCCAGCTTCAGAAGGTTCTGCTCTCAATATAGATCTGTTTATTTTAATTGCGCTTGGATGTTCAACAGATAATTTCAAATGTTTGCATTGGATACAGTTGTAATAATAATATTTTTCTTTACAGGTGGACTACTAGTCCCAGGAAAGGCTGCTAGGGCCTTCTGGCACTTGGAGAATCACAGGTCCAAGCATGCTCAGGCATCAAGGGCCTGCTGGCACCTGTAAAAAAAAAATGAAACAAAAGACAGTACATCCAAACTGAAAAATGTAACATTTTATTTTAAAATGATGGTACTGGTTCTGCAGGAGCCCCATCCTGAATGAGAGGTCACTCAGGGACACTCTCCATAGGAATTAATGGGACCCTGATGATTGGTGAGAGTGAGCTCCCAAAAAAGCAGTAGTGTCATTTATTTTGTTTTGCCAAGATTGTGGATACTACACGCACCGAAAAGGGCTGTGGGGTGTCATTTTTTTAATTAAATTTTAATATTTTGTGTGTGTACTGTCTTTTGTTCATTTTTGTTTTTTACATCTGCCAGTGGGTATAGTGGCACTTGTGATTCTCCATGGGTACCCTTAGGGAGAGGGTCCACAATTCCCTAAGGATTCCAGCCCATGGCTGGTTGCAATTATGGCAGTGGGACCCCACACTGTGTGTCTCCCTGCTACAGTGCCTTGGGTGGCTCAGCCTAGTGCTGGTTTTTGAAAAATAGCGGGAACCCCATGCCAGTCTTCCCACTTATTTTTGAATACCAGCCCAGGCTAAAAGGCCTAGGGATGGTTATCATTTTAAGGGGCAACATACATAGTTTTTTTTATTTAATTTCTTCATTTTAGTTTATTTTTTTTACATCAAAGCTTGCTGTTGATATAAACTTGGCTCTCAGTAGTTAGCCTATTATTTGGTTGAGTTTGCCTTCAGTTTTGCTCTAGGTCTGAAAGCCATCTCTTACTTGGCTTGAATGAAAATGTCCCTTTCTCATCCTGTTCTGATCATCCAGGTTCAGGCAAGCATAAGTGGCAGAATCATGCACTACTGCACTACTGTTCTTGGCATGCACAGTGCGATACACTATGCCAGCTGTAATCCCATGGAAAACATAAGATGAGACCTCAAATGTGATTGATGAAGCAAGTTCTCTCCTGGAGCGAAAAGGCTGTATGCCACCATGCAAAGCAGGGATTGCCACTATTATTGTGTTTTCTCCATTAATTTATCTAATTTAAGTGTCCTTGTCCAGCAAAAAGGTTTTTTACTTGATTATTGGTGACTTGCAAGTACAGATAAGTTAACACACTCGACAGGAACACAAAACTGCTTTTATTGGCTGTGAACACATTCTCACCCACACGTACAGTGCCATGTGGCCCTTACATCTATAAGTATTCCTGCAAACTCTGGTAAAAAAAAAGTGCATTATCAAAAAGCTCATAAAGGCCCTTTTCTCTTTAGGGCAGACATGGCTAGGTGTCTTATTATGAAAGTCCACAAGAGGGAGTCAAAAGTTTATATTTCACAGTTGTAAAAATGAAAATGCTGTCAGCAGTATTCCCACCAGAACATAATATTTTCCTGAAAGTCAAACTATACAATAGTCAATCGCCCACCCCCATGATTTCTCCAACTCAACTTAATTACGTTAGAAGTGTTCTAATTTGCTCATTAAATTACATTTCAAGAAAACATCAGCCATTGTACTATGAATGGATTTAGGACCGGCAGTAGTCACAGTGTGGATTACCTGACATTTAACCAGATGAATTTGCTGAGCACAATGTCTGAACGAAAAACCTGCAGAAAACCCAAGCAAACTAGCGTAGATTGCATTTTCACAAACAGATAAAGTCTGATTAGGACTTGGGGTCCACAGACTGTTTGATCTTAGCTCATCAAAGAGAATTCTTAAACAAGCTTCATTTTAAACTGCAGTGTGCTGGGATGTACTGTGAAAACAAAGGCTGGGCAGCACAGGAGAAGAATGGCTTCACAGTTTAGTTCAATGGAGTGCAAGAGGCACTGGCTTATTAGAATTGTCAGCTAAAGACATCTCTATTCTAAGACTACTCTATGTTAGTTTTAACAAAGTGGAGTGTTAGTTTCACTCTTTGGAAGCGTCAGCTAATTAGGAAAAAATAGCAAAAACAAATATACAGGGTTCCTTCTATTAAGAGGAAATGATTTAAGTAAGCACCATCATATTCTACACTGGAGGTAAACAAATATTTGCAGCTATGGTTTATTATATAAGAAATTATAGAATAGTTTGTGTGTGCGTCTCACTGTTTATTATACTCTAATTAAAAAATAGTACTCACAGAATGTAAACAGAAATCAGTTGAAGCACCATTATCTTCAGTATTATTGTGACCATGTACCCCAATTAGATCATTAATGCACAGAAAATAAGAGAATATAATTGATCATGGAAACTGCTATACTAGAGAGGGTCTTAATAAATATTTTTTAGATTAGAGATCGCCAATATTTAGGGCAGTTAGAGGCATTCACTGGCTGAGACTCTTTGTGACGATTCAGTTCTGCTCACGGCTCCATCAGTATCTCGTGTGATCTGCAGCAGCGCAGATTCCAGCCCATTACAGTAGGGAAATCTCTATTGTTTTTACTTGCACCTCTTTGGGGTACAAGATAACTACCGCCACTGATCGCATGCATAGCAGCGTTTAGTTACGCCGTGTGCATGAAGATTTAAGCAAAGGACAGCTCTTCCCACAAGACCTAAATTCCGGGGTGAGGACGTCCTGTTGGATCCCTCTTGGGAAAGTCTATGGTAAGAAGCCAATAGACTATAGATGGCGTTGCCTATCAGGAACAAGCTCCAGAAAGTTACGGTTTCCGGAGCTTGATGCATAAGGGGATGCAGTCAATCCTCCGAAAATATAATTTTTAGGAGGTTTCACTGCATTTTTTAAGATAATGCATTCCATTCAAAATGAGTGAGATTTCTCTGTTTGGATATCCCACAATATAATAGCCTGCCCTAACTGTATTGCCACCCACTTTTGCAAATAGCAGTCAGTAACTATTGCAGCGAAAAAATTAATTTTTGGCTTAATTACTTAATTAGTGGCTCTGACTCAAAACTACCTTGTTACTAACATCCCCTCTATTCCTGAAAATGGCATGGAACCCTCCAGCACTGACCAACTAACCTGGCAGCTTCTTCTCCCCATAAACAAAATGCATTTAGCCTCTGCTGGCCTAAAATACTACATTATCGCACATTAGGCGTGATTATCATTGTACTGTATGTGCAGTCCCAAAATTTATTCAATGTTTGATAATAACCCTAATGATATTGAAAACATTGTATTAGACATGTTGGTAAATGTGGTCAGAAGATGAAGATAATTTCCAAATACACCAACGGTCCCAGAGAAGCTGGACGTGATCAGGATGCGTGACTTTAGCGTACAATGGCCAGCTCTTGTCTACTTACAAGTGTGGCCAAATTGAACACTATCCAGCTGTTATTCTCTCATACTGAATGCCAGGATCACAGCATGGAGAATCTGACACAGCGTTGTAGGGATTTGTTCTTGGTTATCGACTCAAGACAGAAGCCGTTACAGCACTGGCCGGGGATCATTCTCTTATACTGGGAAGGTTCCTGAAATGGACAACTGCATATCTGCCAGTATATAGAAGGAAAATGTAAGACGAAACTTTATGTGTTGAAGTCTTTATCAGCAGACTATGAAGATCCTTTTTGCTGCAGTTTCTGCATGATTTTAAGTATCAGGTATATTTAACAAGAGCCTAACACAGCAGATATCACAGATATCTCCTGCAGAAGATTCATTAGCACTGCAGACCACAGTGGCCATTATTCTCAATAGGCATTATAGTCTGTCATCTATTTACTAATCTCCAAAAATATGAGCTTTTTGGAACTTGGGGCCTGATTCAGAGCCTGACGCTATTTGCGGTCGTTCGTCCAGAAAATAGGGGTGGCTATTCAAATAAACCGTTCGCTCTTTGCGGTCTGTTCACGCCTCTATGTATGTCTGAACGAGCGAGCAAAACTTGCGGTCGATTTTTGAAAAAATATGCCCCCTGGCCGCTCGCATCCTACGTCATGTCCGCTATTTATTAGATTAATTGAGTACATCGACCAGCGTATGAACTGCTCGCTATTCTTGTGGTTGGTTTTTGCTACCACAATCTTGCGAGCAGTTCTGGCTATAAAATAACCCAGTGACGTGGTCAATGACGCTGCTGTATTAATTATGCACACCCATAAAACGCCCGTTTTGACCTTTAAGCACGCCTGCGTTCTGATCTCCACTCCTCGTTTTCAAGCACCTTCCCCTGTTACCACCCACATACGCCTCCTCCTGTCACTCAAAATAGCAGGCATACGAACAAACGATTTTCGGCCGCAGTGACTGGTTCGCGCATGCGTATTACGATCCGTACGCATGCGCAGTTGGGCAAACATCGCTCGGAGCGAACCAGAGGCCGCTTACGAGCGGCTCTGAATCAGGCCCTTGGTCCCATTGGATTATGCCATCTTCAGATAGCATTATGAGCTTTGGGCTGATTCTGAATCGCACACATCAGCATCTATTGGCAGTCACCCAAATGCCACTACACACTCCTTCCTTAGTGTTCACCCATTTGGCCGAATGTGCAAGGCATGAGACGCCCACTTTTAGCTTCCATGCATGCTGTAATATCGATTGATGTATCCTTATATGCCACCATCAGTCACACCATTGAAACTTGCTATGGCCTCTTATGTCTGTGACTTTACGTCTTGAAATACAGCCTCTTGCATTGACAGACCCACAACACTCCCATAATACGCCCTGTCAATAGACTATTTCTGCGTGCTCTACTAGCCAACTCCCAGTCACCGCCCAGGAACTTCCATCACTTTTCCTCCACTGATGCTGGCTGAACTGATCACAACAGCATCTTTGCATAACACATGCACCGTAGGGGTTTTCAGAAATGTTTACACATGCGCAGTTGCAAAAAAATCGCTTGTGGATTCCCTGCAAATCAGAATCAGGCCCTTTGTGCCTATGGTGACATTCTTCCTGTAGAAGCATCATCTGTTCCCTCTCCCACAGCCTCTGGCCTCCTTATATTACTGCCAAGATCTTCCCTCGGACAGCCTTTTATCAGCAAGAGATCTTTGTTGCATAGCCCATAAAAAAAAACTTTGGTTATAGCTGTGATATGTTAATTTCTGGGGCTGAATCTCTGTGTTTGTTACATTGGGCCCATATGTACAAGTAAATAATAGCTCTAATTATAAATATGACAGTCCTCACACTTTTACACTGACAATCCAATATTTGTTATGCCAAGACGTCTTCTCTTCCTAATCTACAATGCAATATGCAAATAAGAATCTCCACTGCAGTTTACTGATTTGCACGTTGGTTACTGAAAACGTGACATACAGCACAATGGGCCTGATTCAGCACGGATCCCAATTGCAAATACATACACAGATCGGCTGATTATTGCATACTGCGTAAGCACTGCACGGCGCCTGCGTGACGATCGCACTGCTATTACGCACGCAGACAGGAATCCATCGCAGGGTGAGTGATAGGCCATGAGCATTTTGGGGGTGAAATGAGGGAGTGGTTTCAGAAATGCAGGCATGCCTGTCCGTTGGAACGCCCTTGATTGGCGATTGCTTGCAGCTTGAGTATTCACTGCGTGCGATGTGACTTGCAATTTCTGCAATGCATCAGACCTACTGTAATTGTGAGTGAAAGGCTGATGTACTTCGATGTTACTGATGTATACACAGGACTGCGCGGTATTACAGATGTGAGAAAGTGGCAGTGGGCGTCTCTATACTGGCTGAGTTATGGCAGGCATTAGCAAATTATCGCAGCTGCATTGCGTGCGATTATGCAGCTGCAATCGCAATTGCTATCCTTGCTGAATCAGACCCATTGTTCAGTTACACAGTCTTGTCATACCCCTTTTACACCAGAACTAAAACCCGGGTTATTGCAGGGTTAACCCGGAGAGCTCTTTGGTGTAAAAGGGGACAGGGTTGGATTCTTGGGTCGAGTGACCCAGCAATCCAACCCAGGTAACTTGCAGGGTTTAACTTGGGAATGACCCATGAAACCCTGCAGTGTAAACGGTGCGATCCAGGTCACGATGACCTGGAGCGCGCCGCATGCTGGCTGATTGGCCGGCTTCAGTGGCGCTTGGAGATGATTGGAGATGATGTCATTTCCAAGCATCCACTTCCACGCCGGAAGTACCGGGTCACTGCAGACCCGGCTCTGGTGTGAACAGCGCTGACTCGGGAATATCCTGGGTCAGCGCCAGCTAAATTCTGCGTCTGATCCGTTTGGAACCCTGTTCCAACCGCCAGTCAGACCCGGAATTTAGGTATAAAAGCAGTATCAGAAAGCCAAGCAGGAGTTGATTTAACAGATTAATTTTGGTGTAAAAATTATTTGCATTATTATTATTACAAAAAAAAAATTTTATGCCACATTTCCATAAGGTTTGTGTCCTTTCTTTTCAATGTCAGCAGAAGCACCTAGCATATAAAGTACTATTATTATTATTATTTATTTATTTATTTATTTATTTATTTATTTACAAGATACCACATAAGTCCACAGCACCATGCAAAGCATATGAATGAATAATTACTTACATAAGACAGAGAAGAAAAGGGCTAGTAACAGGCAGGCGTGCTGCCCCTTACCCTGACGCCTTTGGTGGAGACACCGGTTGCACCCCCTTAACTATACCTGCTGCTTACCACCAACTTCATAAGCCATAAGCATTTGAGTTGGGATGGGAGAAGAACCTCAATTAAATATATTAAGCATGCTCAAATAAAGCATAAATTTATTCTACACAAGTAAATTAAACTTTGAATGTCCCTTTAAATAACTGCAGATATTTTTTGCATGACAAGGGATTTTTAATTCTATTATATTTTCTTTGTTTTTTTTTTAAGTTCAGCAATGTTATACTAATTCCCTTTAAGAGAGCTTCATAATTGGTGCAGACGAAAATCTTCCTCATTATAACTAATAATAAATGCCAGTAATGTATTTTGCTTTGACACAAACAGTGCACACTTACATGTCTCAGGGAGTCTTTCAATTAGTTTCCACATACACGCTATGGTCTTGTATTACATATTCTGTAACATTAAAGAATGAAACAGCTACTGGAATTCAATAGCTTTTGATGTGTAGCATCCTGCACTTTGGAACGCAGGTAACACTTTACTCTATTGTTTGAAAAAAAGACTAATAGTTAAAAGACTGCAACAGTTATCTGGGGCTAAGATCATGAAACTTGGTGCCTGGGTAATGACTCAAATTTGAGGTTATAGACCGAGAATGCAAAAAATTCATCGGGACAGCTTTTTGAAGTGTTGAAATAAATGCTGTCTTGTTCCAAAAGTAATAATCTGTGAGGCATCCTCTGAATCTATCCAAGCATCTGATACACAGAAGCTGTTTTGTGTGTGTTTGTTTGTATGTTACTCACATTAAATGGAGACATGTGTCTTTACCAATTTCTTTTCAAGCCAAATGAACAATTACTGGTGATGTCCTAGAGCCACCTTGATGTGAAAGGACTTAGCACTACACAAGACATGTTATTCCAACTTCAATTAAACATGATGTACTATCCTGTGAGCAAAAAAAGTCATGTAGCTGTATCACACATTTCCTCAATTTATAACTATCAACAAAGTTTTAATATAAAATTATCTATTTTCTCCACCTGGCTTTCAGCCTCTAGCTGTCAGGGAATGCTGGGACTTGCAGTTCTAATACAAGAACCACAAGTCACTTGCCTATCTAGTGCTACAAAAACAAATATACCTTTTCCATCAAAATTTCGAGTGTGCATATTTTTTATTTTCTTATCCCGATAGATGATGCAGATTATGAGTGCATATGGGTGTTTGTATTTATGTTGTTATTAAGATTAAAAATAGGAGAATAAACAGCCAAAGGAAGAGTTTAGCATCAAGGATCATTACTACAAATACACCACTAGTCAGCGATAGATCCCTAGTTATAGAATGCAACATTGAAACTCTCACAGGTAACTGGGTTGTACGAGTGTTTTTTCTACTTCGATGCATCTCATAGTTGTGTGTTCTAATAGTCTGCAATGCATGTGATATGTGGTTTCTTGCTAGAATAACTAAAAGTCCCAGCTGGCACAATACTACAAATGGAATATAAGTAATTCAAACAAGCTAAAATAAGTAAATAAATAAATATAGATAAAAAACGGGTTTTGATTGGAAATCTCAAAAGCACAAAAGAAAGTTTTCTGATCTCCAGCTTTATGTTAACAGTGGCATTAACCCTCACACTCATCCCAACAATGATAGAGAATAGAAAAATTGGCAAGTCACAGCTCACTTATTATTACAAATTCCTCAGAAGCATAAAATACACTCCGATACCTGTGGGATGTTTGTAATCTATTTTTATTGCTTGTGAATTGCGTGTATTATCTCCAATTTCATTTGGAAATGACTGCTATATATTCCAGTTATCTCAAGTAACAGTAATGTACAGTAAGTAGAAGCTCACTGCAATATATGACAAGACATATACACTGTTTAGAAGAGCTTACAGTCTACGGTGAGAAGAGATGTCTGCACTCTGCTGAAGGAGGCAAAAGAGCATTAACAGCATTATTCAACTTTCTTGCATTAATTCCATACATAGTACTTACTGAGATAGATAGATAGATAGATAGATAGATAGATAGATAGATAGATAGATAGATAGATAGATAGATGTAAGAGAGAGAAAGAGAAATAAATTAAGGGATATATAAGGGAGATAGATAGATAGATAGATAGATAGATAGATAGATAGATAGATAGATAGATAGATAGATGTAAGAAAGAGAAAGAAATTAAGGGATAGATAGATAGATAGATAGATAGATAGATAGATAGATAGATAGATAGATGTAAGAGAGAGAATGAAATAAATTAATGGATATATAAGGGAGATAGATAGATAGATAGATAGATAGATAGATAGATAGATAGATAGATAGATAGATAGATAGATAGATAGATGTAAGAGAGAGAAAGAGAAATAAATTAAGGGATATATAAGGGAGATAGATAGATAGATAGATAGATAGATAGATAGATAGATAGATAGATAGATAGATAGATAGATAGATGTAAGAAAGAGAAAGAAATTAAGGGATAGATAGATAGATAGATAGATAGATAGATAGATAGATAGATAGATAGATGTAAGAGAGAGAATGAAATAAATTAATGGATATATAAGGGAGATAGATAGATAGATAGATAGATAGATAGATAGATAGATAGATAGATAGATAGATAGATAGATAGATAGATAAACATATAGTTAAAATCAATTATGTCAGCCATTTCCTCTTGTCTTGTTTTGCAATTCCTCCTGCAGGCTGACCTGTGTGATCTTCAAAAAAAAAAAAAATTAATTGCTAATTACAATGATTGTGAAATCCCTGGCTGGCAGTCTCCTCTGTGATTTAGACATGGCTGGAGCGTCATAAATCCCAGGGCTTTGAAATCCCATCCCTTGCCTTTGTTGTCCTGTGTTAGGGGCGGGTGTACAAACAGGCTGAGCAGTATAAATAGGGCACCAGCTTCCGAGCATCTTCACAAAGTAGCACTGACTGAGGATCATCTGCGGGCTACATCCCCCCTAGGAATTATCACCACTCTCCCTGTGAGACACTGCCGTGACTCCTAAGCTGCTCGTCTGACCATGTACCGTACAGCGCTGAGGATGCTGATGTCCCTTCTCGCCCTGTGTGCTTACACTCTAATACCAGGAGCATCTGCCTATGTCATGATGACTAACTCCAATTCCAACTCCATCAAGAATGTACCTGCAGCACCAGCTGGGCAACCTGTGGGCTTCTACCCAGTCAGTGTCAGTCCGGACTCTTTCTATGAAATGGCCAACAAATATCAGCCCTTTGACACCTACCCGGTAAGTAGACAGATTTTACATTCAATGACTGTGTTACTGTAAATCCAATGTTCTTATATAGTAGATTTAAACCTATGGAAGACATATAAGAATAATAACTCATATTGCAAAATGCAGCACACAAAAAGGCATTATTATTTTTTATTTGGGGGGGGTTAAAAATATTTATTGTAGGTAATTATGTATTCATTATATTTGAGTCAGGTACAATTGAGTGATGCACGGTACATGGCTGCAGAATAAGCTGCTCTGATTGGCTGTTTGCAATAGTTTTCAGTTTGCAATATATCCAATAGTTTTCATTTATCTGGAGAGTGTTAGAACATACATGACATAGGTGATATGGTCACAGCTATACTGACATTACATGTATATATCTATCTATCAGATGTACACTTGCACAGAGGACGATGACTGTGCCCTGGATGAATTCTGCCATAGCTCTAGGAATGGAAACAATATGGTCTGCCTGGCATGCAGGAAACGTAGGAAGCGCTGTCTCCGGGATGCTATGTGCTGCATTGGAAACTACTGTAGCAACGGTAAGCAATGGGCCAATCATCTTGCATGCATGCTACTTAGTAGAGTCAGAGCTGCATAGACTATACAGGTTGTTATATGACATGAAGTGCAGCAGAATCCCAATGTCTCCTTATAATAACAGGTAAAGTCATATAACCACCTGTGTCAGATGCCTGTACATAACAATCTTCTGCTGTAAGATGCATAGAGGTGTTTGCAAAATACATACAGCCCCCCTCCCAAATTGTGATGTTACACTCAGGGACTGGAAGAGACACAGCTCACTTATTTGGGATGAAAGTGGCCCGTTTGAAATGTAGACAAGCTCCTTAGGGCCAGTGGATGCTTCATTGTCTGCAGCTGTAAAACTAAGTGGATACTTTGCCTGACAATAACATATTGTTCTGAGGATTTGTACAAACTCTCTAATAGTAAAAGTCACACGAAAGCTGGAATAGGGGGAGTTCCTAACTTTTAGCATAAGCAGTAAAGGGTCACTTACCATGACAATTGCTAATGGTCCTGCCCAGCACACAACTTGAAGCCAGCTTTGCTTCTCCTGGTGACCATGTGGCCCCCCTGTGGTGACTGTGCTCCTTAGTGCACCATTATGTGCGCACATAAAACGCATTGTTTTGCATAGTATAAAGTCTACAGGTGATTGCTTTGTGATGCCCAAGCGCTGTTTACAGGTGTCCTGTGTAATAATCTCCTTATTGATTGCTTTGTCTGTCTGCTAATGGGCACACTTCCCTGCCTGTGCTAATTTGTGCGTTGTCCCATTACAGGAATCTGTGTGCCAGTGGAGCAAGATCGTTTCCCATATCATGGGTACATGGAAGATTCCGTATTGTCCACCTACAATACGGACCAGGCCACAGCGGATACAAACACCAAATTCACAACATCACCCTCTGGGGTGCAGCCATTTAAAGGTAAATCCTTGCACCTTCCAAAAAATTAAATTGTCATATGCTGCCTATGTGTTCTTTTTGTACAGCTCACAAAATAACTGGCAGTGTGCGAAAGGGGCAAATTATGGCACACCTGTACCCATAGCAGCCGGCACCCCCAATATTTGCGCTGCCTGTCTCTTCAGAACATTGTCAGTAATGTGGTGGATTTCTTGTGAGCATTACCAATAATATTAAAATGTTAGCTCCCATGTCTGTACCCAAGGTTGCCACATTTTTAAAATGATTGGGAGTGCACAAATACCCCATCATAGGACTGAAAAATGGACATGAATAGTGGCAGCATGAATATTGAGGCTACTCAAACCCCAGATCTGGCTCATATTCTCATCCCATACAGTAATTTGACTATAAGTACCGATGAGGGGGTATTTGGGGTACAACGTTTACTCTAGTGAGATTTGGGTCAATTCTGTCATATTAAATGTGGACTCTCTCTCTCTCTCCCCAGGCCGTGATGGTGATGTGTGTCTCAGGTCCTCAGACTGTGGACCAGGTCTTTGCTGTGCTCGCCACTTCTGGTCAAAGATCTGCAAGCCTGTCCTTGAGGAAGGTCAAGTATGCACCAAGCACAGGAGGAAGGGCACCCATGGGCTGGAGATCTTCCAGCGCTGCCACTGTGGAGCAGGACTGTCTTGCAAGTTACAGAAAGGAGAGTTCACCACTGTGCCTAAAACCTCCAGACTTCACACTTGCCAAAGGCACTGATAGACCCCCATGGACTTTGCGCTGCGTTAAGCTCGGACTATGCTTGCAGCTGGTGCGCCCAGTGGATGTACCCACCTGTACCCAGCGCAATGATGCGTACTCTGGCAGTATCTCCCATCCAGGGTCACAAGAATTGTTTCTTTTTACGGAACTGCACTTTATTCAGTGTTTGCAGTAAATTACTGTGTTGTAAATAGATTGCAACTCTCGGTTGTACATATTTATGAAAGGAGCTACTAAACTTGTTTCCCACCCTGTACATTTGTACACCCCACCCATCTCCCCCACTCCAAGCATTTTCTATGGTACCTATGATGTATGTTTTAGGATCTCTGCATTTTTATTTTAAATAAAATATGATGAAAAATGAAGTTTTCTCTTGTTGTAATTATTTATAACTAGTTTAACATCCTTGATGGAACAATAACGACTTTATTACCGACAACCTAAACCAGCCAAATCGTCCTCGGTAAAGTTATTGTACTCCATAAGTCTACCAGATTTAAAAAAAAAAATACAATTATTTGATGTTAATGTCAATGTACTAATCCTTCCATAACCCAAAAATAATAATATGCCAAAACAACAAATAATATAAATCACATATTTTGGTCATGTATGTTTTTATTATTGAGTTATATTTTTTATTCTATATTAATTATACCAGTTTATTCCAATTGAGTAGATAGCTTTTCAAGAACAAGCTTTAAATTCAATTACCTCTATTCCTCATAAGTACATGCATTAGTCTATGGAGAAGACATGGTGAATTATTTGATACAATAGGAAAATTACATAGCAACTAACACTTTTGTTGCAGTTTTAGAATGACCAGACCTCCCTTTGCAGGGTATGCTGAGATTTTTAGTTCCACAAATTAGGAGTGACGTAGGTTATGACAGATCAGAGACTCTCCACCAAACAAATATTGCTGGGATTTGTAGTTCCACAAAAGCTGGAGCCATATATTAGCTGGGATACAGAGTCTAAACGCCCCAAAGGCACAAAGCAAAACGTGGCCACAATTCAAAGCAGTGTGACTTTCAAAGGACAGGATGTAAATTGATGTGCCACTCTGTATTCTTATACAGGCCATATACACCCCCCCCCCCTTCCCCTCCTTTTGTCATTGTCAGGAATGGCCTTTGCACTTGCTGCAGTCCCTCAGATTATCTCAGGCTCCTGCAGTCCCGGGGAATACAATGGGGAAAGGAGAAACAGAAAACTAGCTCTTGCACTAAGACTAAGAAGATACTTCCGCTGGAAGGATAGATAGGATGCAGATCATTTGATCTAAGGGGAAGGCTGACATGCTAGACCCCGGTGAGTGCTCTATACCTGCAGGACTGGGAAGAGGGTTTCCTAAACACATAGACGTCCTCAGTACCCCAAGGCCAACAAGTTGATCAAAAGCTACAAATTACAGGAAGTGACAAGGCACAAATAGGCAGTGTTGTGACCTGTAGCTAATATGGCACTACAATTCCCAGCATGACTCGTACTGTTAATCTAGCCTTATTAAACTCATGTTTCAGCTGCTCAATCAACTTTACAGCTATAGAAACGGCCATGAGATGCACATGGACTAAATGGAGCTAAATAACTGGCTACATTTCATCACTTGTATAAACGCTGCGATTTATGGGCTACTTTGTTGCATTTTGAGTGTTCGATTTGTTACTATTTGTATGTATCTTCAGTGGCTGTAACACTACTGAACATTGCATGTGCTGGAAAACAGTGTATTTACCACATGTAGTCAAGGTTTCTTGCTCTGTAGAAGTCTGATATAATTGTTTAGGTATAGTAGGTGCTTTTATATCCAAATGAATAGGGTTCTTTATAGTATAGGCACATAAACATTGGTTTTGCAGTAGATGAACAACTACAAGTTCCAGCATGCCTTCTTGATCTGTAACATGCTACCTAAGCTTATTATAGAACAAAAAGGTCACGATATATTAAACACTATCTTGGGCTCACACTGCTGGGACTTATAATATCACTCTGTATGCTTGTTATTGCTGACACAACAAATTATTAACTAAGACCAAAAAATATTTACTTATTCTGCATTGTTATTAACCTGCTTATACAACCTGCTAGCTGGCTGCTTTATACTAACAGTATGAACATGGATTTTCTTGGTGTGATGTAACACTAATCCAGACAGAAGGAGTTTAGTCTCAGTTCTCTAACTACATTTATATAATAGAGTTTTTGTTTGTTTATTAATTAGTGTTATATTTTGAAACGGAATCAGTTAATTTGTTATACAGTAACAACATGTATTCCAGTCTATTTAATATACAAATAACTGCATTGCACCCTCTTTTTTCCCTTCATGCTTAATGCAATAGAAAAAAATTATAGTTGCCAAAAATTGCTGGTTTTACCTTCTGCATATAACAAGCCTGCATATGTTCATTTCTGCTAGCTGTGACAAATGTATTTCAGTGAATACAATGAATTCTGACTTCTTTTTCTTAGTACAGTAAACATGTCTTCTCTACTACTATACAGTACCTAAACAAATAAGTCAGGCAGACACTAAGTGGGAGATGTATCAATGGAGAGAAATAAAGTGGAGAGAGAATAAAAACAACCAATCAGCTACAAACTGTTATTTTTCAAACACATCCTGTAACATCCTGTAACATGACAGTTTAGTAGCTGATTGGTTGGTACTTTATCTCTCTCCAAGCCTTGATACATCTAGCTCTGTATGTTGCAGCTTTATGTAATCAAAGAAACTGGTATGTTGTGAAGGAAATTGATCCTAATGGCCACACTTTCTTTAAATCATTAAGTGGAGATGTAGTTCCCAAAACAAATATACTTTAATACAGGGTTTCCCAAACTTGGTCCTCAAGGCACCCTTACAGTCCAGGTTTTAAGGATATCCATTGTTGTGCACAGATTGTATAATCATACTGACTGAGGTACTAATTAAGTCACCTGCGCTTAAGCATGGATATCCTTACAACCTGGACAGTTAAGGTGCGTACACACGGTACGATTTAAATGGATGATATGAATGATAACGATATAGATCATATCATTATCGTTCATATGGTGCATTTTTAGCTGGCTCAATATTGAACATCCAGCACACCCGGGAGATCATAAAACGATATCGTTATCTTTGTCGATGGTTCCGTGTGTATGCACCATTGGGATGCCTTGAGGGACGAGTTTGAGAACCTCTGCCTTAATATACTGCAAATTCATACTGCAAAGTGGAAGAAAGTATGTGGATATTATGCTATAGAAATTCTTGCATGTACACCTGGATTTTTACATGGGAATAACAGTGCCATATGCTGAATGATAGTATGTCCCTGGCTAGCCATACCACTGTTCTGTCTAGTCTAGGGTATCACATGCTATGGTTAGTATAAAACTGCTCAGGAATTTACAGTAGGTAACCATGGGTTATGCATTCAGCTGTACCAGTACTGTGAAACAAGAAAGATGTGTCCACATAGTAATGTTGTGCTCTAAGTGAAGTTTTAATGAAGAATCCTCACATATCACAAGCAGGTACTCATCTCAGCCTCTATGATACATAAGGAGATCAGGACAAAGAAAAATAGTGAAATAGTTTCATCCCCATTGTTTTGTATATAACACTCGAACACTATGGCCCATATTCAACTAGAGGCGAAAAGTCAAAAAAGTTTCGCCTGTCCGACTTTCCGCCTTTTTCGCAAGTTTCAGAGGCGGAAACTTTACGTGCGCATCCCTGCTTTTCTCCATATTCAATTCCTAAACAGGCGAAAATGGAAAGCGGCGAATGTGGAACAGGCGGAAAGTACTGTCAG
This sequence comes from Taudactylus pleione, assembly GCA_031769625.1. Lineage (NCBI taxonomy): Eukaryota > Metazoa > Chordata > Amphibia > Anura > Myobatrachidae > Taudactylus > Taudactylus pleione. The sequence continues at coordinate 2,151,245 of JAUIMM010000916.1, read as the reverse complement.
AATTGGGGAAATCAGTCTGTACCCCAAAAAAAGATGCACTAACATAGGCAATCAATGTAGATGTGTACTAATAGCCCTAATAAAAGTGTTTGGAGTACTTAATTAGTTTAAATTGCTTCTTATTAGAATCTTTGCAAAAGTGGTGAAGAATGGCATCAAGCATGACTTTTTGTTGAAAATAAATAGTTCAGTCAAATTTGGGGTACTTGAAAATGGGTGGTAGTATATTTTTACGTCTTTAAGATGTGGAAAACCACCCTCATACATGCACCTGCAATCTCAAAAACACTTGGCCCCTCCTTACAGCAGACCAAGAAGTCTATATTGCTAGTTTTTATAGTTGTCCCCCCACTTTTTACTTTTTTGCCCCCAAAATGAAAGTACTTTTTTGGGATGTTCTGAGGTAATTTTTTTTTTTTGGTTGATTTGTCCTTTAGGGGGTTGTCCCAACGGTTCTGAGTTGTTTCCCCATGTTTGCACCCCAAAATAATAATTTTTCACTTTTTTTCACCTGCTATTCATAGGAGATACTTTTCCACCTATTACAATGCATTGACTTTCCGCTTAGGCGAAATCATCCTGGAATTGAATATGGAGATACTTTGAAAACAGGCAGAAAGTCCGAATCCACGGAAACTTATCTCCAAATGGCACTTTTCACCTCTAATTGAATCTGGCCCCATATGTCAAACCCTGAAACTAAGTTAATTTTGCTTGTCCAATGTCCACACAACAAAAGTCTGCAGTGCTGGATATATGAAAGAGCACACTGACAGCCTCTGATGTTTTGCATTAATTCTGATTAGACTCCCTCTAATATGGGGTAAGTGTGACAAAAAGTTTGGATATTTAGTGTAAAAGTTGGGCTGGTAGCAATTCAAATTGGATTTATGTGCTTTACTTGTCTATTTAAATATCATTAGGAAAATGAGTAGTCTGTTTTTTAATAATGTCTTTATAGATGTGATGACATGGGCTTACTCTGCCAACCCACTCTACAAGGCTTTATGGCAGGGGTCTTCAAACTTGGCCCTCCAGATGCTGTGGAACTACATATCCCAGCATGCACTGCACATAGTTTTAGCATGCTGTTATATCAAAAAGGTGGCAGTGCATGCAGGGATGTGTAGTTCCACAGCAGCTGGAGGGCCAAGTTTGAAGACCCCTGCTTTATGGGGCTTCAAGAGCCATCTTTGGCTACTCCTACAAGTACAGCAGCAGCAAGCCAGCAACTCACTGATGGTGTCAGCAGCACATCAACAGGGTGGCCCTAGTTATAGAAGGGTATTGCTGATACAACTAGGTTCCATCCTTGGCACCTGGAACTGCTTACACTTCTTGGGCAATGTGTGATTCAACACTTATTTGCTGGTTAGCTGTTGGTCTAGTGGCAGAGTGATGACACCACAGGAAATAATACGTTCAACACAGGACAATCAGGATGGTTTAAAGTGCGAGCTTTAACTTGATGGTCACAGAAAAAAGCAGAATCATAGTAGTCATTATTTGTATTTGTTCATATGACTCCTATAGGGCTGTTCTTTTAAGTGCATACACATATCACTAGCAGATAGTCATAATAGACAACTTATGTAGGTTGTAGGCTTCCAGTTCTTGCTTTAACCTTTTTTAAGACATACTCTAGGTCTGAGGATGGGAAAACTAGACCTAGCCCCTTTATGCAATCCAGGCTGATCACTTCATTTGAATGAGGATTAGCCTGGCCAGTGACATCACCTGAAATTGTGAGTGACTCCCTGTAAATGTACTGACAAGTTTGGCCATCTCTTTGCACTGCAATAGAGGAACCTGTGCTGATTAAAATCATGTTTTTGAGCTGAGAGAACACCTGTCCCTGAAATCCCTGGAACAAAAGGTGATGCAGTTTAATACCATCTGGTATCATTTCTGTCAGGGGCTTGGCCACTTAGCTAAAGTTAGGTTAAACTATCTGTACTACCCTGCAGTTTCTAGAAATGTTTGTACTTGTGTCTCAGTGATGGGTAGGTGCCTCTATCTTTTCTGTTTCTGGCCTAACTGTCTTTCATGGCACAATGACCTATGTACTATGGTTCTGTCACTCCTATCTGACCTTTGTCTGATTTGAACCCCTCTAATAGGTGATTCACGTGGCACTGGAAGGTGGCCAGTGCATTCTTCCTTCAAAATTACAGGATTTTACACTTATACAGGAAAAATGGAGAGATGGGCACTGACTGTTCTTAAGTCTTCACTATTTACTCAAGTCAAAGGACTTTAAGTTCAAAAGCTGTTGGTATATATTGAGCATATTTATATTGTAGGAGCATTGTCATCTACCATTTCTATCAAATTATGCCATATAGATGTGTCACTCAGGCAACATCCTGGAGCTTGTACATACTCATGGGAATCACAACCAACACCTTCTGCCCTTCCTTAAAGACTCTAGATTAGATGTACTGGTCCTCGGCTTGTGTTGCGTTCATTAAGAGTTTAGCCTGTGATCCAGTCTAGGCCTCACTAAAGATTACACAACAAAAGTATCCTGCTTAATAGCTCTCCCTGCCAAAACTTCTGGATCAGGTCGAGGTGTACTTGGACTGCAGCCAAATAGAATCTCAAACAGCAAGAAACCAGCGGACTCATGTGATACTTTGCTATGAGTAAACAGGAGGTATAGTACGTAGTGCTACCAATCTTGGTTGGCTTCAAAGTTCCACTGCCTGCACATTGTGTTCATTAGTGATGGCAGTGTTCTGTCAAGCATGCTGAAATAGCTTGGTTATGTGAGAGTGATAGATTGAAAATCTAAAGGGTTTCAGTATGTTTTGATAAGTGTTCTGTCCAGAGCTACCTCATTCAACACTTTGCGTAGAGGCAATGAGTTATTAGTATCTCAAATTAGGAAATAAAGAGAAAAAGGCTACCTTTTTTGGGGCACTTAAACCTACTGAATTATAAAACCTAACGTTCTTTGGTAATAATTAAAATTTTGCGTGTGTCCAAAGGAGACCTAACACAGTAAATCACACAAAAAACAAACAGCAAAATGGAAATTGCTTGTGAAAATGGTAATTGGTCACACATGGATGAACCCGGAAACATTTACAAATCTGTGGTGAAATAACACCAAAATCATGTATGTTATGGTGGCACCAATTAGTGGTAATTATCCAAAGATTACGTTTAAAAGGTAATATACCAAGGGTGAACATCTGTTATAATCCAGATATCAATAATTTAAACTACCGTGCCCTAGTACAAATGCTCACCATAACTCCACACAATTTTTGCTGTTTGTTTGTTTTTTTGTGTGATTTACTGTGTTAGGTCTCCTTTGGACACATACAGTATAAATTTTAGTTATTACCAATAAATGTTAAGTTTTATAATTTAGTAGGTTTAAGTGCCCCCAAAAAAGAAAGTCCTTCTCTCTTTTCCTAATTTGACTAGTTCCCTACTCTCCTGGGTACAACTCCACTTTACTACATTAACTCCTTTTGGGATCATATTAAATAAATATATGTGGAGAAAACCTACTCAACCTGAGAACCAGTACCAGCACCAGTGCTTAGGGCCTCCCCTTCCCTCACCCCAGTGTATTTGTTCTTGTTAGTATTTCACTTACATCACTTTCACACAGAAAAAAGCTGAAAACCCATGCACTGGTTTTTTTTTTCTGGTCCCATCCTGTACCCCCCTTCACACAGAAAAGCAAATTCCCGGGTCAAGCATTTGGACCCGGTATTTTGCGAATCAACCCGGGTATTTCTTCTATGTCAAAAGGTCAACCCAGGTTGCAATTTCCGAGACTTCAACATTGGTAAAAACCAGAGTCGAAGTCCCTGACATTGAACCTTGTGTTCTGCCGTAGACCTTTCTCTGTACCAGTGGCGTAACTATAAATTTTGCTCCCCCATGCCAAAAAAGTTTCAGGCGCCCCCTACCCCCCCCTTCCCCGCCCAAAGATCAAACACACCCAAAGACGACATTTAAGGTGTGTGGTTACATGATACAATAATGTGCCTTACACATTATGACACACTAAGTAATGCCACTTATAACACAGTATGCCACACCGGAATGCCCCTTACAACACATTATGCCACACAGCAATGCCCCTTACACATGCCACACAATAATGCCACGTATAACACATAATGACATACAGTAATGCCCTTATAACAAATTTATGCCACGCTGTAATGCCCCTATTTCACATTATGCCACACTGTAATGCCACATACAACACATTATGCCACACAGTAATGCCCCTAATAGCACATTGTGCACACAGTAATGCCAAATACACATTATGCCAAACAGTAATGCCCATTACATCCCACCCTGACAGATCTACTTCACCAACCCTCCTCTCTGCTCCTGCCAGTCTGTCACCTCAGCTCAAGACAGGTTGCACAGATTTTATGTCCATGTAGAACCAGATTATTGGGAACATAGTTTATAACCTGTAAACTGCGTGTATCAAGTTAGTGCCACTTATACAGTGCCCCCTATACTAGTGCCCCTTATGCAATGCCCCCTGTAATAGTGCCTCTTATGCAATGCTCACTGTAATAGTGCCCATTATGCAGGGCCCCCTGTAGTTGTGCCCATTAAAGTAGTGCCCCCTGTAGTTGTGCCCCATATGCAATGCCTCCTATACTAGTGCCCTTATGCAATGTCCCCTGTAATAGTGCCCCTTATGCAATGCCCCCTGTAGTAGTTCCCATTATGCAGGGTCCCCTGTAGTTGTGCCCATTATGCAGGGCCCCCTCTAGTTGTGCCCAGTAAAGTAGTCCCCCCTGTAGTTGTGCCCCATATGCAATGCCCCCTGTAGCAAGTGCCCCTTATGCAATGCCCCCTGTAATAGTGCCCATTATGAAATGCCCCCTGTAGTAGTGCCAATTATGCAGGGCCCCCTGTAGTTGTGCCCATTAAAGTAGTGCCCCCTGTAGTTGGGCCCCTTTTAGTAATGCCCCCTGTAATTGTGCCCTTCTAGTATTGACTCTTTTAGTAGTGCCCCCTGTAGTTGGGCCCCTTTTAGTAATGCCCCCTGTAGTTGTGCCCTTCTAGTAGTGCCTCTTTTAGTAGTGCCCCCTGTAGTTGTGCCTCTTCTAGTAGTGCCCTCAGTAGTTGTACCCCTTCTAGAAGTGCCCTCTGTAGTTGTGCCCCTTTTAGTAGTGCCCACTGTAGTTGTGGCCTCTCCTGTAGTTGTGGCCGCCCCAAACCTCTCTCCCTCCCCTCCCCCCCCCTCCCTCACTTACCTGACTTTGCGCGCTGTCATCCGCGTTGTCTCTCCCGCTGCCGCGCTGACTGGATCTAAATAGATCCAGCAGATGCGGCTGCGCAGGTTCCCCAGGTCGCGGGTGACGTCATGACGTCACCCGCGCACTGCATTACTGATAATGCTGGCCTCTGAAGTGATCGGAGGCTTCCTTAGCCTCCGATCATTTCAGAGGCCAGCGCTAACAGTTGCAGTGGCGTAACCACAGCCCCCGTCACCCCCAAGCTACCTGGCACCTCCAAGCCACCGCGGGGGCTGCGGGGGCAGTAGTTACGCCACTGCTCTGTACTTCCTGTGTTTATCTTGTGCAACTCCAGTACTGCAGTTACTCCCCTCCTCAGTAATTTAGCAGGGATTGGGTTAATCTAACACACAACTCAATCAGGCTTTGTAATGGTGGGTACACACTGACAGATACATTGGCCGATCAATTGATCGGCCAATATATCTGTTGCACGTCAGCCAGTGTGTACCCGCGATATGTCGGTGAACATCGTCGTTCACCGACATATCGCATTGGCTGTGCTGCACAGCCGATAGACAGATATGTCTGCAGACATATCTGTCCATCGGCAGGTGTGTACGGGTAGTCGGCAGACCGCCCATACACACACAGTGGCAGCCGCGAGGAGAGGGGTGGGACACACCCCGACCCATCCACCGGCCTCCGAGTCCAGCTCCCTGGCCACCGGGACCCGAGGGCACAAGCAGATGATGGTTGTTCAGTGTGTATAAAAGACCATCATCTGCAGATATATCTGAAGATCACTCGATCTGCTGATATAACTGTCAGGTGTATACTCACAAAAAGGTTTAGCTGCTTGTCATCAATACATCCTAACTTATTCTTCTGGCTGTCATCTTTGGCAAGCCAACCATTCACCAACTGGGAGTGTCAACCAGGGCCGTAGCTAGGGTAGTGCGGTTGGTGCCATCGCACAGGGCACCACAGGTCAGGGGGCGCTGTTTGGGCCTGTCAAATTTCTGTTTATTATCATTCTTGCTTGTAGCTTCCTCTTATTTCATCCCCAGCATCTCCTGGCCTCTCCTATCTCTTCCCTGGCCCTTCCCCATGTAGCCATGGCCCTTTTTTGGGTGCATTATGTCCCTTTGAAAAATGATGGGGGCGCCAATGCTCTTTCTGGCACAGGGCACCAAAAAGTCTAGTTACAGCTCTGGTGTCAACTGCACATCCAAGAGAATCAGAGTCACTACTGCGCTCCCTCATTGGCACCTGGAACTGTTTACTCTCCTTGAGTAATGTTTAGCTGTTTCTATACAGTACTTCTGTTATGGTTATTCAAGATGAGCCCTCTACCAGTGTTGTACCTAGAACTTTGTGGGCCCCATAGAAACATAAATTTTTTGTAGAAAGACACTCTGCACCCCTCCCTGTATGCTGCACACCAGTCCTGTTACATTCACGTTCCCTCTGCCAATGCAGCCTCCACCATTTGACTCACTTACATGTGAAAGACATTGCTGTGGGGCAGACGAAATCCTGATTTCTCGAGGATAGCATGGGTGGAGTCTTTTGTTTTCTGCTCTGCCGCCCACTCTACACATGCACTATAAATTGAAGCCAACAAACACACACACACACACACACAAAATTACACATACACATTCATATTCACTAGGTGCCAAAATAGATTTAAAATCTATTTACCACCATGAGTGGAGTGAAAAGGGAACCCAGGCACAAGGGTATTGCTCCAATTCTATATCTATCAGGTCATTGTCATTTTGTTCCCTCTCTGTTCCATCATTTTACCTATCTAGTAAAGGAATGTGTGGCTTATTTGCAAGTAAAAGACCTTTTTCTTCGTCTATAACACTTAAATCTTCAAAAGAGATATAAAATAAACGATAGGATACTAAATACAGAAAGATAAACATGAAAAACAAAACACTGGAAAGCCTGTCAAGGACTGAGGAAGTTATTATTTGGAGACATTGTACTCTAGTATTATCTAACAGAGATAATATTCAGCTCACATTGAAATGTTAGTGCTGATAAAGAGAGTGAAGAGAGCATCCCTAAGGCAACACTTAAAGTTGTGTAGCATATATCATTGAGAAAATGTTGGCTCCCGTGTTCTAAGGGAAAAAAATAAATTATATGTAATTCTAAGTAATTATGACAATATTAGGATGTAGTCAAAATACAAAATAAAACATTCCATTTAAGGTAAAGCTATATAGGAACAAAAAGTGAACCTACCCAAGAATGAGAAGCTTAATAATGCTATTTCTTGTAAACATATTTATATAATTAGCTGATGGTGCACGTTAGGAGGAAAACATGTGAACAGAGGGCCTGATTCAGCAAGGAACACAGTTGCTAATACGCACACAATCAGCCGATTGTTATGTACTGCGCATGTGTATGCATCGCAGTTCACGTGCATGAACCAACTATGTTTGGGACTGTGATCGCAGAGACTACTCAGACCCATCACAGAGTGATTGACAGGGAGTGCTGTTTGTGGGTGGTGACAGGGGGGTTGACGGGCGAACACAGGCGTGCCAGTGAGTTTCAACACCGTTGCAGTGGCGTGCATATATTATCCACTGTGATGTCCTATGCAGCCTGAGGCCTGATAGCGTGCGCTGAAGTTAGCAATTTCTGAGTAAGGTAAGAGCTTGTGCAAGTGTGCGTGAGGCTGCGATGGTACTCGATTGTACCGATGGTTTCGCAGTCTTGCTAAACATTACAGATGTGTGTAAGGTAAAGTGGGCGTCCTTATGTTGTGCTGAGATTGCATAGCGATCGCAATGGATTAGCATACTATCGCAGTGAGACTGCGTGCATAATCGCTATTGCAATTGCGTTCCTTGCTGAATCAGTCCCAGAGTACCTAACAAAAACTATTTAAACACACTGATTCAGAGGTGGACGTTATTGCTGCCACGGTTGCAACTTTTTACTGAGTTGCAGCTGTGGTATTATGCAAGTACTGGTTTCTAGATAGCACTGATTAATTAACGGTTTGGCAAATAAGGTGTTGTAAATGCCCAAATAGTAATAACTTAATGCACAATGGAAAATGCTGCTTCGCTGTAATACTAGAGCACTACAGCTCTGAAAATGCATAAGCATAAGCACCAGAGTAGAGTCTCCAGGAACAGACTGGCCTATATCTTCAATGGGAAAGGGTGTATGGTCATATATCCCAGGGGCTTGGCCATGCCTTACGAGGTTTGCCGTGAGTCACAGGAGGCGTACCATGAGACACAGGGGCATTGCCCACATCTCAGCATGTTGGCTGAGTAGAGCGCTGGGAAGCATAACTGCTTGGCCAGGCATTCATTTGGCCATCAGCCCTCAATTGCCAGATGGCCCGTCTGGATGTGATTACCTCTAATGTACGAGATTAAGCACCTGAGCTGAAACCACTCCTACGACACGCACGTGACAGTCCAATAATACGCCCATCAGATGGAATATCTCTGTACATCTTCATAGCCACCTTCAGTCACTGCTGAGAAATGCCCAATACATTCAAGAGTCAATGTGGCCCAATCTGTCCTGTGACTCACTCACAGAAACCGTTGATTGCATGCGCTGTGCAACTTTCTAGGGGTTTAGACGCAAGCGAAGTTGCAAAAGCTTGCAAACTCATGTGAACATAGGCAATGCGATTATTCAAATTAACCAAACATACATTTTCATGGTTCAGTCATCATGCTTATAAATGATACATGAACAAAAAGGAAAACTTAGTATATGGAGGTCCAGACACACACATAAATATCTGCCACAATAAAAAAAGGTGAATCTGATACAACCACAAAATACTGTAAATTAAAAAGAAGAAACAAAGTACAGCAATAAATCTATATAATAATTTGCTAAGGTCTGTCCCGTCTCCAACATGCATGTGCAGTGGGAGCCAGGGCGCATGCCACCCGTCTAACAGCTCCCAGGGAGATGGGCAGACCCTAGCAGGAGAGAAGGACCAACCGTGAGGTAAGTGTCTATGCAGCCATGGGAAGGAGGTGACTGGACGGAGTGGAGGGATGGTGAGGTGGAGCAGGATGGGGGGGGAAGGGGCAGGGGGCAAATGATGTGGCAAGGTCCTGGCGTTACAGAGTAGGGGGTGGTACAAGTAATTAATACATTACCTGCTATATATTAGGCTGGCTATTGCCTTCTGTTAGTTTATAGGGGTTTCAGGAGGCAGTTGGTGCAGGGAGAGGAGAGATAAGTGAAGTTTTGTAAATGGCATATTGATTACTGACTGTGTCTTGTCCATTTTTTAACTCTTTAAGGTTAAATGATAAAAATAATATCAGGGAACAGCAAAGCCTTTTGGGGCTGACACGTCTGTGGCAGGTTTTCCATCTGGCCGCAGCAGCCTTTCTCCATCTGGCCTGCGACAGGTTTTCCATCTGCTTACTGCCTTATGCTAATGCTAGTATCCACCCGTGTATGCATCTGCATATGGAAGGTAGGGCAACCTGACCACTTTTTTTCTGTCCACAACCATCATCATCACCCACCTGCATGGTTGCAGCCCAGAAATGCCCATGTCACAGAAAGAAATGTCTCTCAACAGACGGAACAATCCCCATACATGTTTGTATGCATGTATGTTTTCTATGGCGCATGTGCAGTTTGCTGATATCGGAGTCAGTATCAGGCCCTTTATGGGTAGATGAACTATTATCATTCTTTTTAAAATCAATAAAAACACATTTTAATTTTTTTTATTTAAACTTAAGGGGTTGAGTGTCTGTAGTCAATAGAGCCATTGTGTTTCTGTATTTTTAGGAGTTTGGTATTTAAATCACCCCTAGAGGTAAGCTACTTTCTCACCTGACTAAAGCTCATCTTGTGGATGCAGATGTGTACAGTGTTGACAAAGCAGGTCCCAGGAGACTTCTGCATTGGGGTTCTGCTGTGCAAATTGTAATTAGTTATGGCCTCTGTTCATTGCGCACACAAAGATAATTAGCATTTGAGTTGAAGTGAACAAGCCACACCATTCACGACCTGTACAGGTGAGTATGTAAATATTAAACCAGGATGGTGACAAATATTGCTGCTGATGCTGAACAGAGATCTGTAATTGGCCAGCTCTTCACATCTGTATGTCTTCTGCTCAAGCACAGGGGCATATCCATAATGGGTGCAAGGTATGCGATGCACACGGGCCTCGGGGTCCAGGGGGACCCACAACGCACACCCTGCACCCATATAGTGTCATACTTACCCGTCGGTAGTCACAAGCATGTGCTCCGCCAGGCTGGTGCTGCAGAGCAGCAAAAATCACTGAGAAAATGTCGGCGCCCGTTTCCCCAGTGACTGTGTGCATGCGCAGTACTGCTGTTACCGGGAAAATGGCACAGGCACCATTTTCTAGGAGACCCGCGCAGTAGATTCTGGCACTAAGCCAGAATCTACTCCTGCACCACCCACCGCGGCACCACACGAGAGAGGAGGGGGCCCACATTAAGTCTGCACACGGGCCGCCTCTTCTCTTAAAACGCCCCTGCTTGTACACAATATGACACATATAAGTAGAGAAGCTCTGATTTGTGATATGCTTGAAAGTCAATTGAACCAGCCTTGAACATTTGATTAAACCAACCTAAAAAATATTTCAATATTTTTTTATTTTTGACACTAGGTGTGTATCTTAGAACTGTTAAGATGTCATTTTGAAGTTCAAGCTTGCATATAAAAGATGAACCATAGATTTTTCTGTATACTCAAGATTAAATGGCTACATTTTATATTATTTGGCTTATTCTGGGTACACACTGGCCGGCATACTGGCCATTCAATATATTGTGTGTGTGTATCGGACAGTGTGTACTAGCGATATGTCTGTGAACGACGTCATTCACAGACATATTGTGTTGGCTGAGCTGCACAGCCAATGACCAATATATCTGCAGATATATTGGTGCATCTTGCTGCCAGTACGTGCGGTCAGCCAACCAGTCTTAAACTTGCTGCAGAGGCTGCCAGTGATTGACAGCTGAACCTGGCGGGCACATATAAATGCCCGCAAAGTTGTGATGTCAATCACAACGCATCGGGCAAACAATTGGTAAGTGTAAATTTCCAATCATTAGATAGGTTGGCGGATCGACCGGCTGATTCAGAGGTGGATGCAGTGTCAATGTCAAACGCAAGAAGACAATATTTTCAGTCTGCGCGTGCATCCGAGCCGAACTGCGAATGCATCCCGAAGATTACTGGCGAAAGATGGTAAAAAAACGAGGCTGCAGGGGGTGTACACACCCACATGGCATTGGCCATGCCAACACTGCAATGTTCATAGTTCCTCCGCTTCTCTTGATCACTTTCAGCCCCAATCAGGTGTGCTAATCTGGAAATACTCTGTAAAAAAATTCGGGTTGGTAGATCTGCTACAGTAACGGAAACATGTAAATATATATTATTATATATTTCAATCCATAGAATTGCTCCAACCATAGTAAAAAAGGCTTTAAATAAAATATATTGTGTAATATAGTAGAATGTGATTAGCATGTACAGTAGTGTTTTTTAAATCTGGGTTGGAACTCACCCTACAGATTAAATCAGTTTACATATAAATAGACCTATCATTTTTCAAAACTTTTAACCCAACCTTGCACAGACAACATGCTTTTTGTTTAGAAAACATATTATTTCTCTCTATTAATATAATAGTTCTCTTACTTCAGGATATCCTCCAAACTATACCCTCTATTCTACAGTCACATTGACATTTATGGTTACCATTTGCTATTTATTAAATCAGTAAAACATAAGAATGAATATCTACATTGCAATATTCCTCTGTCTCATATATATAATTATACCACCTGCCTAATATTGTGTGGATCCCCCTTGTGCTGCTAAAACAGCTCTGACCCATCAAGGTATGGATGCCACAAGACCTATGAAGGTGTCCTGTGGTATCTGGACCAAGACGTTAATTTAGCAGCTGATCCATGGAGAAAAACTTGATTTTCAAAGACATCCCACAGGTGCTCAATCTGATTAAGATCTGGGGAATTTAGAGGCCAAATCAACACCATGAAATCTTTGTCATGTTCCTCAAACCATGCCTGTACAATTTTTACAGTGTAGCAGGGCACATTATCCTTCTGCCATTAGGGAATGGCATTGCCATGAAGGGGTACACTTGGTCTACTACAATGTTTAGGTAGGTGGTACGTGTCAAAGTAATATCCACATGTATGCCAGGGTCCAAAGTTTCCCAGCAGAACCTTTAGAAGAGCATTACACTTCCTCCTCACCCAAGCGTCCACATGATGTAACAAAAAACATGATTCCTCAGACCAGGCCATCTTTTCTATTGGTCCATGGTCCAATTCTGATGCTCATGTGCCCATTGTAGGCATTTACAGAGGTGTGCATGGTTCAGCTATTGCACTCTGACCAGTCTGTGGCTACGCAGCATAACCAGTATTAACTTTTTCAGCACTTTGTGCTACAGTATGTCTTCTGTGGGACAGGACCAAATGGGTCCACCTTCACTCCCCATGGGCATCAATGAGCCTTGGGTGCCCATGATCCTGTCACCAGTTTACTGGTTGTTTTTCATTGGACCACTTTTGGTATGTACTAACCAGGAACACCCCTCAAGACCAGCTGGTTTAGAGATGCTCTGACCCATCTCGCCATCAGAATTTGGCTCTTGTCAAAGGCACTTAGATTCCTAAGCTTGCTTATTTTTCCTGCTTCCAACACATCAACTTCAAGAACTGAGAGTTCGCTTGCTGCCTAATATATCCCACCCCTTGACAGTTGCCACTGTAGCGAGATAATCAATGTTATTCACTTCACCTTCAAGTTGTTTTAATATTAGGGCTGATTGGTGTCTGTATATCCATATACTCTACTCAGAAACATTGTACAGGGTAATGTTGGGAGATGTATTGAGTGAGTGAAGACATCTACAGTATATTGGTGCAGTTTTGTAAGTGGTCCTCATATGTTAGTATACATTTTTATAATGGATTTAGCAACGTTTCTTGTGTGGGGTAAATGAGCATTCTGGAGATGTTTCTTAGCTGCATGTAACACGATTTGGAAACACTGGATTATGGGGAAAAAATTACAGCTGTAAGTCAAGGACAACACTTAAGCAGTGAGTGTGAGGGGTAGAATTTATTGTGGATTTGACAACACTAATACAGATGACAAGTAAATAAGTTATTTTGACTAATTGAAAGATTAACGGCCTTTTGAGTTGTTGAGAGGATTCTAAGATGATATGGAGAACTTTCCAGAGAGTACAGGGGAAAAAATGTGGTGTCAAGAAGAAAGCCTAGATATGAGACTTGCAGTACTCCAACTGATAGAGGAAGCAGGGTAGTGGTGGAACACGAGAGACATACACTAAAAGAGCAGTTTTATACAAAAGCTCTTCAGAATATAACACAGTCCTGGAGACCTAGGGAAATTACCATTTGAGTGGTCTACATTGTCAAATGCAACAGAAAGGTCCACGAGAACTGAAAGTGAGTAGGGATCTTTAGATTTAGCAGTGATCACATCATTGACCATCATAGTCAGCATAGTCTTTGTGGAGACTTAGGAACAAAAGACTGACTGAAGGGAGACCAATAGATTGTGTGAAGAGAAGCATGTCAGTCAAGTATAAACACGCCTCTCAAGAAGCTTGGAGGGGCAAGGGAGTTGATGGGACAATATACAGTGAACATTTTGCTCAGAATTATTATTTCTGTTCAGAATATGAGAAATAAACCCTCCACCGGCTAATTATGCGGTGTGTAGCCCATAGGCTACAGCAGCTTACGCCATCTGCAGATGGCGTTAGCTGCGGGGTCCAATATCTGGAATGCATCACATTCCGGATATTGGTAAATCTGGCAGCATCGTATCCCCCATAGAAACCTATGGGGAATGCAGCTGCCAGGGGGAATGGAGGGATCGCAGCAGGTATCGGAGATACTTGCTGTGGTCCCTCCTTAATATATCTGGGCATACTAAATATTTGCAGTTAACCCCCGAAAACAGGTGTTTTTGGAGACATAGTCACAAATATAGAATGATAAATGGCCCCCCATATCATTTGAACACAAACTAACAATTACCCATAACATAAAACAACATAAACACATATTGTACACGTTCCAGTGTCGATCAGTGCAAATTTCCCAAACTGGTCAATCACTTCTCTGAGCAATTAGACTGCCCAAATGGTGGGTTTTATTTTTGTTTTCTTTTGGTAACCTAAGCACATGGGTGTTTTGTTTTTGTTTTATGAATCAGAAAAAAAGATCTTATCAGACAACCAAACTGATCAATGTGTGGCTAGTTTAAAACTTTTTGTAGTCATAAACAGGAACAAATACTTTTGTTGGCCAGGAGGAAATGTTACATATTATGCTTAATTCATAAATATTAAAGCAAACCATTATTTTGAAAAATTTAGGCAAAAGACCGTAGATGGCAGTATGTAATAACAGCTACTTCATTGTGAATGTCGGTGCTTGGATATAATTGAAGGCAATTAGAATCTATGCTGAGCCCAACTTTTAATTGACAATGTTATTTATTCTTAATTATTGTCATTATTTCATTAAGGACTCTAGCTATAAAGCCAGCGAGGTACCTAAATTGGAATTTAACTTTGTCCTTTTATATTCAGCAATGTTCTTGCTATCTAGAAACAACCTTTCCTTAATGTGTTGTCCTGGGGCAAAACTCCATATCATTTTGCATACTGTGCCTTTTGATATGATAGTCCATGAAATTGTAAAGTGTTTGCCGAAAGGGAGTGTTCCATTCAATATGTCTGAAAGAGTTTGCTTTGAAAGCTTGTACACAAACTGTTAATGAAACATGAGCAGGCAAAAACTCTAATGACATTCTATAAAATTGGTGAAATGTTTTTCTAAATGTATTTTAATGGAAAGAAATGCAGTTTTACAGTATACACTTTTGAAGACTAATATATAGGAATGTTATTTCTTGCCTCATTTTAGTCATTAAAAAAGTATTTATTTTGTTTGAATTTTTATATTTCTAAAGCTGCATACATACACAACGATGTTAGTAACCAACGATTTTAGTGAACGATTTTCGTTCAGATTTTCCCTTGAAAAAGTGAATGAAAATCGTTCACTAAAAATCGTTGGCTACTAAAATAATTAATGTTTTTCAAAAACGATGAATGATTTTTTAATCATGCATACAGTGAATGGAAATCGTTGATCGTTTATCGTTCATTCTGCACAACATGAATGATTTTCTGAATGAAAATCGTTTGTTGGACAGTCAGAATGGACGATGAACTACAAACTACAAATGTGAACGCGCATGAACGATTATCGTTCATCGTTCAGCTTCAAAAGATGAACGATTTTACAAACGATTTAACGATAACGTCGTTATAGTTAAAAAAATCGTTGTGTGTACGCAACTTTATAGTTGAATAATTTCTTCTCTACCAACATAAAGTGCTGATTTAGTTAAAAACATTTAAAAAAACTACCACATCACATAATTTAAAATTAAAGGGAATTTATATTATGGTGCTCACTAGACTATGAGCCCCATTTATCAAGGATCGCTTTTGCAATGCGATCAGGGCATGCCAGTAACACCCCTGATCGCATAGCAAAATACGATCCTATCAGCTGGATGTATTATCCGGGACATGCAGGGAGACGGGCTCCGAAAGGAGCCCATCCCTGCGCTGTCTCCGGAGGGCAGTCGGGACTGCTGCACATGAGCGGCTCTCATTGCCGGCGGAGGGTTCCATGAGATCCCTCCGCCGGCTGATATGCGGAAAGTTGCCATAGACTACAGCGGCTAACGCTATCTTCAGATGGCCTTAGCTGCTGGTGCATTTGGCAGCATCGTATCCCCCATAGAAACCTATGAGGGAGGCGGCTGCCAGCGGGCAATGGAGGGATTGCAGCAGATATCGGAGATACCTGCTGCTGTCCCTCCTTCATACATCCGGAAGATACTTAGTATTTGAGGTAAACCACCGATTTTACCTCAAATATTGAATGATAAATGGGACCCTATATATCCACTTTTTACTTATTAGCATTAGAAGAGGTAGCAGAGTGTACATGGGGGCTTGGTGATATAAAATTAAAATAAATTATACAACATTATATATTTCCATATGTGTGTGTCTGTGTGTGTGTGAAGGACAAATAAGTAAAATCTAAAACCAACTCATGTAATTTATTTTAGATTTTCCTTTTTTTCCCGCTATATACAGTATATGTCTATTTTTTAAATTGATATTTATTTTATATGTGTGTGTGCATTTTATTTTCCATTTATATGTCGTTTAGTGACACTCATTGATTATAAGTTACAAACATTGTGATGTGATATTTAGAGACTGTCCAGACCCGGGATCTGGACAGTCCAACCAGAGTTGTACCAATGTCTGGGAAGTCCCTGGGAAGTCCCTGAGGAAGTTTGGTTCAAACGAAACGCATTGGAGGTTCCTGCCAGCTGTCTCTCAAGACTACACTCACCGAGGGAACGTTACGGTTGCCGGAAGTTCCCAGACATTGGTACCACTCTGGTTGGACTGTCCAGATCCCGGGCTGGGTGAATTGTACTTGATTGATATGCACTTTGTCAAGTTACTTTATGTACAAGTTTTTATTCCTAATTCTTCATATAGCAAAGTCATATTGAGATAAGCATGAGCATTTTCTATTAAATGTACGTACATTACTTACTTTTATCCCAATTGGGTCTTAAATACTACACAATCAGCACCTTTTTGTCTTGTTGTTATATATATAGCTGCAGCTGCTACTGTTTTCTGTTTCTTTTGACCATATGAATAAATCTTTGTTCATCTAAACGTGAGTGCTGGTTCTTTTTTAACATTTCCTTGGCCTTGGTGTTTACATGACCATTTTTTCATGATCTTGCATCCCCTTGCTGAAAGTTTTTTGAGTGCTGCTTCATACTCCCTCCAATATATATATATATATATATATATATATATATATAAAGGAGAAGTCCAAGGATGAAACATGTTGAGGCATGGCCTGGCGTGACCCTCTGTTACTGCTAGACTGGCTGGATTAGATCCTGGAGACATTCGGGTGAAACACCAGCCTTATTGTTATTTAAATCACTGTTTATGCTTACGGTGGTTTTAAACCGCCTACTTTGGTACGCATGCTGACCTGGAGTCTCTGTTTTTCATGTAATAAAACTTTTGTCTATATTTGATGCACGATGTGGCGTCCCCTTTTTGTGCTCTAATATTTCAGATTTCTACCCATTCGGATCTGGGTCTGTGTGAGTGGAATACGCCAGCTGGTTGCTGTGGCTGTTGGCCTGTGCACTATTAAGATTTCAAATGAGACCAAAAAGGCACAGTTTAGTGTGTCTCCGTGAAATCACTTCAGGACTGTGGTATCCTGTCCTCTTTCATTGATTATTTTGCACTAGCGCACTGACTTTCTTGGTTTATATATTCCATTTTTTTTTTATTTACGTGTTTTTAGGGAATTTTCACTTAGGGGCTTTTTCACTGACTGTAAGCTATAAGCAATGGGATTAGATGTTTAGATATTGGAAAATAGATATTGGAAAACAAAGATGACTAAAGCTATTATCTATTATAAAGAAAATAGGTGTCAGCCTGATTGGATCATGCTTTTATAACTGTGACATTTGTTTTAAGATTCATACAAAAAGGTCTCAATATCTTTATTCTCTTTTTATATTTATGTAAAACTAGCGACCCGCCCCAACTTCGCATGGGAGCAATTTAATCTTGCAACAGCTCCCTGCATCTCATAAACCTACGCCATGTCACCATAGTCCCCTGCGTCTCACAACAGCTTCTCATATTTCACCACAGCCCCCTGCATCTCATAACAAACCTACGCCATGTCACCATAGTCCCCTGCGTCTCACCACAGCTTCTCATATTTCACCACAGCCCCCTGCATCTCATAACAAACCTACGCCATGTCACCATAGTCCCCTGCGTCTCACCACAGCTTCTCATATTTCACCATAGCCCCCTGCATCTCATAACAAACCTACACCATGTCACCATAGTCCCCTGCATCTCACCACAGCCTCCTACTTTTTACTCCTGCCCACTGCATTGCACAGCAGCCTCCTTCTTCTCACTGATAGCTTCCTATATTTCACCACAGCTCCCTGCATCTCACAACAGCCCCCTACATCTCACCACAGCCCCCTGCATCTCACCAGAGCCTCCTACTTCTTACTCCTGCATCGTACAGCAGCCTCCTGCATTTCACCACAGCATCCCATATTTCACCACAGCCCCTTAAATCTCACCACAGCCCCCTGCATCTCACCACAACCCCCTGCATCTCACCACAGCCCTCTGTATCTCACCACAGCCCTCTGTATCTCACAACAGCCTCCTACTTCTTACTCCTGCATCGCACAGCAGCCTCCTGCTTCTCATTACTTCTCCCTGCATTTCACCACAGCATCCCATATTTCACCACAGCCCCTTACATCTCACCACAGCCCCCTGCATCTCACCACAACCCCCTGCATCTCACTACAGCCCTCTGTATCTCACAACAGCCTCCTACTTCTTACTCCTGCATCGCACAGCAGCCTCCTGCTTCTCATTACTTCTCCCTGCATTTCACCACAGCATCCCATATTTCACAACAGCCCCCTGCATCTCACCACAGCCCCCTGCATCTCACCACAACATCCCATATTTCACAACAGCCCCCTGCATCTCACCACAGCCCCTGCATCTCACCACAAGCCTCTGTATTGAATAGCTCCGGGAGCTGATTCCCGGGGCTATTCACTTTGCGCAGAATAGAATCAAGCCCAGTGTTTTTGCTCCAATGGTGCTGTTTGTACCATTTGTTGGTGGCAGTCCGATGTTTGCCACCATCTAATGGAAATCATTCGATGGTGTACGGATGGTCGTTTTTATTACATTCCTGATAGCTATGCCTCCCCTGGCTCCTTCCTGGCTATTGTGACTGCATCAGGGCATCATCATGGGTTCGTTGGAGGCTGTCTCTCACTCTCTGTCTGCCTCAGATGTGATACTGTTCAGTCCCTGACTCCCTCCCATCTCTAGGTTGCTGCTAAGCAACAGTGCACATTGCGCTAGTTATGATTGGCTCTAAAGGCCCCTTCACACTAGACAATATCATGAGCAATGTGGCCGATTCCAATTCATCAGAACGACAAATCGTTCATATTGTCCAGTGTGTACACTTGGTCATGATCACAATGCACGCTCCCGCCAGTCGTTGGTCGTATCTTCAGATCTTTTGTAAATGCAGTAAGATCTCTCAATCTCAGTGTGTACGCACTACCGAACAACGAACGATATGTCGTTCTGACCAGAATGATGCGGACGTCACTTGACAGGCATTTCCCTTGACACAGGGCTTGATTCAGCAAGGAACGCAGCTGCGAATTCGCACGCACCGGGCCAATGTTTGCGTTCTGTGCATGCGTATGCATTGCAGTGTACGTGCGCGAACTGAGCTCTAGATGCATACAGAAAATGGACCAAATCCTGAGTGAGGTCAGATCAACCACTATTATACTAATGGGTTTGATGTTACCGATGTTTTCACTGTATAGCGAGGTATTGCGGATGTGAGTAAAGGGAAGTTGGCGGCTTTATGTAGTGGTGGGCGTTTGGTTCTTGTGCTGCGGTGTTATTGCAGTTGGGTTCATTAGCATATTTTTGCAGCGGCCGTGTGCGTGCGTATGCTGACTTGCGTTCCGTGCTGAATCAGGCCCACAGATGTATGTACAGATCAATGAAATCCGTGCATGCATCTGTGTTAAAAAAAATGCTTGTCAAGTTAAAAAGAAAACAATTACGTGGGATCCCTTCTAAAAGTACAACCAGCCCCGGACTTTTTTTTTTTTATCAGACTCCGTGGTTGGCACACCCTGCACATTAGGTCCAATGTGTATGCCAACATGATGACTTAATTTTTGTCAGCTCTTGATATTATTATATTATAAGTTGCCAGGGCTGTAGAGAGGGGTGTGCACTCGGAGCTGTTGACCAGGGTGTAGAGCCTTGGGGGTGACCTGTCACTGCACCATGGCTCCTGCTTCTGGCTAGCAGTGTGCCAATAGCACTGCCTCAGTGCTGCCCAGTCATCCAAAGACTCTCCAGGCAGGCAGTCTGCAGGCTGTAGAGCTGCTCAGAGCGCCCAGGCAGCTCTATACTTTCTCTTGCTGGCATGACATCATGTACTTTCTCTTGCTGGCATGACATCACGTACTTTCTCTTGCTGGCATGACATCACGTGTTCATCAGGGATGGGATAGAGCGCTATAATGACTTTTTTCTTTTGTTTTTTACTGTTGTACTTTTGGAGTGTCCTCTATCTTTCTACATTGTATGTGGCATATGCGTTGGTTGATTGAGGTGGTATTTTTATTACAGATCAGACAGCTACATATTCTCTTCCCTGAGTTGTTTGCTGGGCACCTCATTATGACAGAGGAAAAACTTAGCACATGATTGGTCTGTTCTTCTGCTTCCAAAACTAGTCCTTCCCCTTCCCTCTGGTACAGCACCCAGCACTTGTCAGCACCCAGACAAGTTGTAAAGGGGGTTTCTAAGCACCAGGCAACCCCACTTAGGGGTGCTCCTGGTTTGTCTCTCTCTGACAACACTAGTCCCTCCCCTTCCCTCTGCTACAGTAAAGCTGTACACTCATTTTCAGCAACCAGTGACATACAATTTGTAAAGGGGAATTCTGAGCACCAGACAACCCCCCTTAAGGACACTCCTGCTTTGTCACTCTCTGACAACACTAGTTAAAGGTAAGGTCATAGTTTGCATATTTATTCATGTATTCACACCATAAATATAGTATATTAAGAAGTATGTTTGGGGGCCCATAATTGTAAGAGGGCTCAGACCTTCCCTATAAAAATTCAATTGTGCTAGTATGACTAATGGTAAAGTGAACTTGTCGCTAAGAGGTTGCTGTATATTCCAGTTAAATTTATTTGATGTTATTGCTGCATATTGCAAAATACTTAGAGCATGAGGTTTTGGGTGAGTGGCATGCTGTGCGTTCTAATGAAATCTTAAAATGAGTAGAGAGAGGATTTGTAAGAATTCTGATATATTTCAGTGTGTGATCCGAAAGGGTACTGTAGATGGAAGTCCATAACAGGCACAGGGCCTGATTCAGACCCGGACGCAAGTGTCCGTTCGCTCGTCCGCCGTACGAGCGAAAAAATTTAAATTTAAGCGCTCGCTCGTATGTTCGCTCGTAGCTAACCTTCCGCCCCATATTCTTCCAACCCCTCCTCTAGCTTGCGACCGTTCAAAATAGCGACCGTTCGTCTCCTCTTTGGTTGCTTTGGACGCTCGCACAAGTTAATTCCGGAAGTGGGCCTGTCAGATTTCGATTACCTGCTCTTTCATTCTGCAAACATACTTGAATCGTTTCATGCCAATCAATATATTAATTAGCTTAATTGCTCTTCACATGTTTTCAAACTTTTGTTTTTTTCAATTTCAATAAACTTTATTCTTGTCAGTGTGTGTCATTTTTCCCGCAGAATACGTACGGTTTCACCAATGGTTTACTTTATCAAAAATACTTCTTTTTAGGATGGATACTATTGTTTTCCTCTGTTTGTGATAGGCATATTTTAGTGTTTAATTTGTTTATTTAAATTAGCTTACGCATGTCACTGCATGAAGCCTATCATAACTCACATTATATTTTTGAGCCTGTAGGACACATGACTCATACAATAACCAATAGAATGGTTCCTGTTAATTTACAAAGTACATTAGCCAATCAAATTTTTTCTATGGCTTTTATTAAAACAGTTTTTTGTTAAAAAAATCATTGCCATCATGAGAGCCTCCGCATTTACTAGGCGGGAGCTATTGGTCCTCACCGAGGTGATGGACCGGCGGGTTACAAGCCAGCCTCCCCCCATCACCAACCGCCTGAAGCGTATGGCCTACGCGAAGGTTCGCCACCGCCTACGCTCCTTCGGCTGTCACCGAAATATCGGGCAGTTAGAGCACAGGTGGTCGGATCTGCGCTGCCGCACGCCACACCTGCTGGCATGTTTGCGGATGCAGATAGAAGCAAGTAAGTGTTTTTTTTTATTTTGTGGTCTTTTTTTGCGTACCTACCTGCGTGTGCATGTTTCCAGTTGTTGTACTGTTTTTTTCATTTTTGGTGTGGTACATTTGTTCCCAACCCCCCCCCAAAAAAAACCTAAACATTTTTCATCCATCATTTAGGGGCTGAGCGCAGACTCCGGCATAGACAGCGAAGGAGACGATGGGCTCGTCCCCTATCACCCACTCCCAGCCAAAACACCTCTCCTCAACCTTCCCCCAATTCCCCCTCCACCCCAGACCGGCCAGTACCTGAGGCCCCTCCCTCTCCCAATTTACCAAACCCGCAAACTTCACCCTCCCCTCCCCCCCTCTCTTTTCTTCACCCTCCCGTCCCCCCCTCTCTTTTCTTCACCCTCCCCTCCCCCCCTCTCTTTTTTTCACCCTCCTCCATGTGCCATATCTCCCCTCCTTCTTTGGACCAGCACTGGCCCACCTCAGAGGAGGAGGATGTAGGGGCTCCAAGAGCCGGAATACAGAAGACCGGTATGTTTCCCTTTTAAACTATGCTTGTTTTTTTTGGGGGGGGGCTTTTTGGGTGATGTTGTCCTTTTGCCTGTGCATTTCTAAATGTTTCATTATTTTCAATTTTTAAAAAAAATTTTTTTTATAGACAATGTCTTGGATGTTTACCACTGACACATATCAAAACACTCATACTTGTGTATTTCTTGTTTACCGTACCAACAAATTTATTTTTTTGGCGTACTTCGCCCTTTTTTGGGTTGGCTTTTTGTGTGTAAATTTTTAAGTTTGTATTTCTCCCATCTTTGCATTTGCCAGTACTTTGTTTTTGTCAAATAAACTGTATCTTTGTTTAAACTATAGTCTTTTTTTGTTTGGTTTTTAAAACATCTAATATAAGGTGTCATTTTATTAATCCACACATTTTTTAATTCCCACAGAGGACCAGAGGCGGCTGCAATCAATGCAGGCAGGATTGCAAGCCTTGGGGGCACATCTAATTGCCATGCTTGTGGTCCTTGACCACATGTCGGCGGACCTTCGTCGTTAATTGTTTTTTTTGTTTTCACCCACAAATAATGTGTGTTCAATTAAAATTGCGTTGTATTTTAACAAGTCTCATTCCTTGTCTGTAAATAATACATTGTTTAACCTTCCCTAAGTCGACTATTTGAGCATGTTTTTTAAAGCAAGGTAAATTAGATTTGACAAAGCGCTAGTAAGTATGAAAGCTGGCACATAAAACACCTAACAATACCAATAGGTTTTTAGAAATACCAGCATTTTTTTTGCTACCTTTGGGTGGGTAATGTAAATATAAATTCAAACCAGCTTAGGCCTAGTTTAGAAGACATACTGTTTCACCATAATACCTTTGGTGTTTGTTTTTAGCCACAAAGCCTGTTAAAATACTTAACAATTTAAACCATTACAGTATTAGCCATTACGAAAATGTGTTTGTTTTGGCCCACGTTACACGTGCTTGTAATTTACCAAGGAAAAGTCTTTTTAACGTCAAGCAAAAATTTATTACACACAAATAATAAACCAAAAGTGAATTGTGACAACCAATTCACACAGTGAAAACACACTACCAAAAAAACCTACACCCAAATCAAAAAAAAAATAAACAATCAAGAACTGGTGGAAGAAGTAGCAGGCCAACATGAATCCACAAATGAGGCGAGGAATTAATTGTTCCCGAAGTTATATCCAATGTGGCAACATGAAGACAATTTTGTGGATCAGGTAGTAGGCATCGTTTTTCCGTGGAATTTAAGGGAATACAAGAAAAAACTATGAAAAAAAAATTACAATTGCACATTACAATCTTACATGTCTACATTGTGCCAATTAACTAAATTTGCAACAATAATTACCTAAAATATCTGCCCACCACATCATCGTGTATGGCCCCCCCACATACTGACCTCCGACCAACCTCGGGGGGGGCATCCTCAGGCAAGGCATCCTCTGGCTGCATTGGGACACCACTCCTTATGGCGATGTTGTGAAATATCCCACACAGGACCACAATTTTCGAAACCATATCCGGCAAATACATGAGCTCGCCACCAGAGCGGCGGAGGCATAAGAATCGGCCTTTTAAAAGGCCGATACAGCGCTCCACCACCTGCCTGGTGGCTGTAAGTGCGGAATTAAACTCACTTTGTGGCCCTGGTGTGGGAGCCAAATGAGGAGTTAGCAGCCAGGGTGTGCAAGGGTAACCACTGTCTCCTGTGAAAAAACAAAAACAACATCAGGACCATTGTGTAACAAGCTTTGCATTGGTTGCCATGGAAGGTGTCAACTTACCCAGAAGCCACGCATCACCAGCTGGTAGGTTGTCTAATTTGTGCCAAATCCCTGATTGCCGGATGATGAAGGAATCATGTGCACTCCCGGGGAATTTGGCATTCAGGGACAGGATCTGGAGGGAGGCATCACATACCACCATTACATTCAGTGAATGAAAGTGTTTGCGGTTCCTAAAAATAGTCTCCAGCCTTGCTGGAGGCTGAAGTGGTATGTGAGTGCCATCCACAACCCCTATGATGTGTGGGAAGCCAGCTATTTGGTAAAAATTGGCCTTCGCCACACTAAGGGAACCCATGTCCACTGGCATTTGAATAAAATGATGGAGGTGTTTAAAAATGGCCTCCATCACTGCCCTCAGGATCCTTGAAAAGGAGGATTGGGAGATTCCGGCAACTATTCCCACCGTGGTTTGAAAGGATCCTGAGGCATAGAAATGTAACACCGACATTAATTGCGTAAGTGGTGGTATTGCTGTAGGACTGGCAATTTGCCATTCAAGATCACTCTCTATTAATGAGAGAGTGTCTAGGATGATTTGTGGAGGAAGACGTTATCGTCTTAAGACCTCATCATCTGGCATTCCAAATAGGGTGACACGTGTTCTATATATCTGGGGCCTTGCACGCCTACGAGGCCTACGCCTGGGACAAAGTTGAGTTTGGTCGGGTTCTGGAAACATGGCCAAGATAATACGACCAACATCAACCTGAAATGGTAAGCCAGGTAGTTATTGTTTGAGACAAAATTGAACCAGAAAAACTACCTATCTTTTCAATAAATCCAAAGATGCTTACAGGCCGGGGTATTGTCATGAGTAGAAAAACCTACATTTCAAAATTTATAAATACATTTAGTTTTTTTTTTTTAAAAACTTGTATTCTAAACACATTTTTTTTGTCCAAAAAATATAGAAGGAGCACACATTAGTTAGGAAATGCATGCTACATTTAGTGGAAAAACATGACTTAACATTTTTTACACCAAAAAAACATTATTGCGCTAAATAGTTCACATTTTTTACTGGTTAATAAGGAAACATTAGTGCGCTAAATAGTTTGCATTTTTTACTGGTTAATAAAAAAACATTATTGCGCTAAATAGTTCACATTTTTTACTGGTTAATAAGGAAACATTAGTGCGCTAAATAGTTCGCATTTTTTACTGGTTAATAAGGAAACATTAGTGCGCTAAATAGTTCACATTTTAAATTAAATACAACTCTAACTATATTTCGCTAAAGAGTACGTTATATTTCTTGTTAAGACATGATTGGTTAAATTCAAAATAAAAAATTACTATGCAAAACATATGCGAAGACCAACACATCAAAATTGTAACTTCATGAACCAAAAAAAACTTACCAAAAACCGACAAATAAGTCACAATCCAAAAACGTCAATGGGGCAATGCCTAAATAACTAAAAAAAAAAAAAAAAAATAAGTACTAACATTTGGTTATTAGATCCATAATTTTTTTATGGAGGTTTTTAAAAAGACTTACTCAAAAAAGAACCCAAAAAGGAAATAACCAATTAAAAAAAAGCGAACGGAAATTAAAAAAGTAAAAAAACCAAAACCAATAACAAACTCCAAAAAACCGCCTCAAACCACAAACCACGCCAACAATCCACTCCTCCAAGCTAAACCTCCAACATTCATCACCCGCCACCTCGACTCGAGTCGCACCAAGCCATAAATAGTCTTTATTTTCCCGCTCAAATTAAGGACGGATAATAGGAGCGCACAATCAATGATGCGGATGAATAATGCTGACGCATGTATAAATACGTCACTGAAATTCACAAACGGTCTGCTGTAGTGAAACTTTACTCTCTAAAATGGCTACAGAGCAGCAAAACACTGGCCAAGAGGCGCCCGGTAAGTATTTGTCTCTTTTGTATTAAAGGATTATTTATACCAATAATTTTGGGAATGTTTGACATAAAAATTTGAAAAATGTTTTTTACAAAAGGAGTGGAGGATGCCATGTCAGAGGCTGCTGGGCCTAGTCGGCCTAAGAAACAAGTGAAAAAAAAAGGCAGCCACAATTCACAAGAAAGGAGATGGAGGTTTTGGTCCAAATGTGCCATGACAACCTGCCACAGACAGAAAGGAATATGGGTGCAAGCCAGAAGTGGAAAATGTGGGATGACATAGCCAGTGCTGTCAATAGGGTGGGTGAGTTTGACCGTGCAACCCGTGATGTCAAACGTCGGTACGTAAAAACTACATTTTAATAAAAAGTGGTTACAGGGCCAAATACTGCAGGAATAATGCCAACTTGCTGAGGATGGACGCCAGTCTGCTATGGGTGGTGGAGGCCATGGAGAAAAATGCTGCGGCCAACGTGAACATTGCTCAGGCCCTGGCCGCAAATACTGGGGCCAACATCAGGATTGCAAATGCCCTGGAGCAGCTCGTTCGCCAGCACATGGTGGAGCCAGCCTCCCTTCCTGCCGGAACATCAGGACCTCCACCTCTGGCACAACAACAGCCATCCCTCCAAATGTTGCCTAGCCCTATGCCTAGTCCAGAGGCAGCGCCGAAACTAGGATATCTGTCACCCGGGGCAAGGCAGTAATTTTGCGCCCCCTCCCTTCCCGTACCTGGATTTTGTCCTTGCTCCTTTATAAGGCAGTGCACTTGTGAAACGTCCCTGGTATAGTGACTTACATTATTCCACACACAATAATGCCCATTACACATTATGCCACACACTGTAATGCCTATTACCAAAGTGCCACTTACATATTTGCCTGACACCATTTTATGCCCCACAGTAAGGCTTCTAATTACTTTAAAATTACCTGCTCATTGTCGGGTTTTATGCTCATTGCCAGGGGGTTCCATGCTCATTTGCCAGGGGGTTTCATGCTCGTTGCCAGGGGGATTCATGCTCATTGCTATGGGGTTTATGCTCATTGCCAGGGGGTTTCACGGGAGAAGATGCAGCTTTCAGCATCTCCTGGCACTTGTGCTGGCCTAACAGACACTAGAGGTCCAGTAGGACCTCTAGTGTCTGTCTCCTCCTTGGCGGCGGCCATTTTTGGATGGCCGTTTTCCACAGAGTCCATGCGGACGGCTAGTACGCATGGAATCTGATGAAAATGACCATCCAAAAATGGCTGCCACCAAGGAGGAGTGGACCTCTAGTGTCTGTCTCCTCCTTGGCGGCGGCCATTTTTGGATGGCCGTTTTCTGACTCTGCGGCCCCCAAGCCACCGTGAGTCATCCCTTTTTCACCCCCTGCATTCTGGCACCCGGTGCACGTGCACCTCTAGAACCCCCCCTAGTTGCGGCCCTGCCAGAGGCCCCAACATCTGCCTCTGGACAGGCCAGCCGAAGGACCTCCCGGACCCGGTCAGGCTCCCACCCTACCCCGGCCAAACGGGCCAAAAGGCGATGACAGCACTGGCTAATTTTCCCACATTCCTTCTGTGCTTGCCCCATATTCCTTAAGGGCCAAAACTTCCCTCTCCTTTCTTGTGAATTGTTTTAAAATTGTGTTATTTTGTGTTGGGCAACTGCCACTATTTGTGTTTGTGTGTTTTGTTATTATTTTTTACATTTATTTACGTTATCCAGATGTGATTTATGACAATTACACATAAAAAAAAAATGTGTTTAAAAAATAAAACATCTGGAAAATCTGCTCAATTGTATTGTGAAATTATTCAAAAACTGGTTCATAGGTAAGCCCGCAAATAACAAACAAAAAAAATGAACGGAAATCAACACATTATTTTGGATTCCGAAACCAAAGGGTTAAAAACCATTTAGTAGTTTTAATGAACACTTTGCCAAAAAAAAAGGACGAGTTTTTTCTTGACCCCTTAAAAATGAAGAAAAAACACGGGGACGCGCATCGCATCGTGATCGTGAGTGGGGACTCACGATTTGGCCATATTTTACACGATCTGTTGTTCCAATGTGTCGGAATCGGCCAGATCGTGTACAATATAGCTATGTGTGTGGGCACCTTTAGGCTGCAAGGGGATGTTATTGTTAGGTTGCTGGGGGGAAGGGATGTTATGGTTAGGCACTAGAGGGGGGGTTAGGGATAGCAGATAAATGCTTACCAGAACACTGGAGGATCAGAGCTCTAACCCGGAATTGATGGTCACATGACGGCCGGAACCCAGAAGACGCCGCTGGAGCTGCTGCAGCTACCAGGAGAAGTTAAGTCACTGTTGGGCCATTAGGACAAATGTTGACATTCTAACATGTCAACTTTTCATCACTGTCTACGTGATGAATATTGACATATCGACATGGCGAATGTCGGCATTTTGATGTTGACATTTCGTAGCCAACCCTTGCCTAAACTGATAAACACATTGGATGGACAGCATATCCATCTGCCAGAATATTTTTTTTTATAAGGAATAACTTCTGTGACGAAACGAGAGGCCCATTATCGAGCATCCATGCTGTTTCTCGTTTTGCATAAGGATGAGTGACTTATTATCCCTGGTCCCCATAACCGACTTTAATATAAATTAGAGGTTTATTATATTGGCAAAAAAAAATTACATTTAGTAAATTGCTGAGGGGACCAGTTGGAGACATAGGGCACAAGGAGGAGAAGAGGTCTGTCTGTAGGAAACAAGACTACTAACAGCAAGCTACTAACAGCAAGCACTATTATTGGATTCAATATGATTTAAATCCTGACAGCGGCATCCCGGCAGCAGTGAAAATCCCGATCGTCGAAAGGTAAGTACTCACTAACCTATTCTACCCCCTAACCCTAACCCACCCTTATGAGTGCCTAACCCTAACCTCCCCCGCAAGTACCTAACCCTAATTCCCCCTCTAAGTGCCTAAACCTAACCCCCCCTTCCCCGCCGCCTAAACCTAAGTCCCCCGGGGGGGTGCCTAAGCCTAACGTCCCCCCGGGGGTCCCTAATCCTAATCCTCCCTTCCCCTAGCCCAAACCTAACCTCCCAAGGGGGTGCCTAACCCTAACCTCCCCCCGGGGTGCCTGACTTTACCCCCCTTCCCCTAGCCTAAACCTAACCTCCCAGGGGGGGTGCCTAACCCTAAGTCCCCCCTGGAAACCCTAAGCCTAACCCTCTCCTCCCCCCCCCGCAGCTGTCTGCGCCCATCGCCCGGCTTACCTTTGATCGGTAAGCCTGGTGTCGGGCTCCCTGCGTAGGGAAAATGACAGGCGTCGGGATTTTGATGCCTGTCATTTAACTCTTGCCGAGATTATACAGTCGGGAAGCCGGCGGTCGGGATTCCGTACATCGGCTTCCCGACTGCTTCCCCTATTATTGGCTAATAGAGCTTCACTTCCTGTACTGCACTGAACTCGCCAGTTGGAGCTCACTGCAGAACAAGACATGGAGGCCAATTTATCATCATTTCATGTCAGCACCAAGACACACCTTGAATCGCTCCTTATTGCAGTATTGCAGGATGTCTCTGCCCTGATATACATAAAAACTACAGTCACCGGAGAAGTGTTGGGAAAACTCGCGCCTCCCGAAATCTGTTGTCCCATAGTATCAGCTTAGCACTGATGCAATGGCATATGTCTTAGTGAGCGCCTGCTCTGCGCAAGCACTGCTTGGCCCGTTTCATGCTACCCCATACTGCCCCAATGCGTATGCTGGGCTTCTCTCTTACCTCTATTGCTGCTCTGAAGTACCAGTTACTAATGGAATGAACTATAATGCCAGAACCTGAAGACAGGCAGGAGGGGCAGCTCCTCAAAGCAATCATTTTGCTGGTAATATTAAAGAGTAAGTTAGGTGCCGCTGGAGAAATCTCTGATACCATCTCTTTCATTCATAGAGAGTAGCAGCAAAAACCCCTTTTTTGGCAAACCCCCCAAAAAAGGATTTATCACCCTTTGATAAATGTACCCGACAGTTGTATTAATTATTGATAGCATTTGCTGATAGAAGCTGCACCTTCCCAACTCCAGTAACAAAGTATGGAGAGTGGTAGGGTTCAGCCCAAAAAATGCAGAAGTGACGTCTGATCCATTCGTTGCACCACTGCAGGCCCATTTCTCAAACTACAATAGCAAAAACAGGAGTGTTGCACCAGTATGTGTATGGTTATGGCTAAACCGCTTAAGCCCTGAGCCCTATTTTCCTGTACAGATGTTGTTTTACTTTCAGTTCTGAACAAATTATTAAGTACTAAACTAATATGTCAGCAAACAAAAGTGACAGAAGTCAGGTATTTCTTTATTGTCCATTAAAACGCATTTTCAAGGGTGGGTCACGCTTTTTGAAAGTATACTTTTACATATCAACTCAATGACATTTTGTAGGAGGGGTGTTCCTCACTATAAGCATACACCTGGTGCCTCTCAAACTTTTGTGCTGGACTTAAAACTATTCTCATGTTCCAGCCACTTCTAGACTGACAACAATAGGCCAGATGTATGGGAATAAGCCCCAATTCACTGCTGGCTTTAGCTTTAGGAAAAAAACATGTTCTCTATTTAAACAAAACCTGCCAACCTACTAATCTTAGGTGTTGTTTGTGGATCTTATCCGCGTGCTCTTTGCAATGCTACTTCCTTTGCTTTTATCTTATTTGCATCCATAATTAAAGCTTTTAACAGGAGTGCTAGAGGGAGTAATATTGAAACATTTGAAAATGCACCTTTTCAGAACTTTGATGTTCATATTCCAGAGGGATTGTGGTTGCTGTTTTGTTTGGGATTCTGATACAGGTAAATGTAGCATTTAGCTAAGTTTGTTCACTGTGAGGACACCTGTACTGTGAAATGCCAACGGCTATTATGCTTTGAAAAGCTTTACTGGGACACAATTTGGTGTTAATCCTGATGAAAGGAGTGTCAGCAAGAAAGGTTGATTCTTGTCGCCAGGGTTTGCCACGTTGAACTTCTCTGCGCTGCTGAGTAATGAATCTGGCTTCTAAGTACGTGTCTGTGTTAATGTACAATTTGGAGAGCTTTCTACTTACAATGTAGACTTTGTAATGACACACGTACGAGACATGTAAGTAGGACGTTTGTAGATTAAACATAATATTTCAGAGCAATATAGCAGATCAAGGCACTGAGATATTAATACCTCCAGGGTAAGTTAAAACTAGAGAGGAAATTGCTATAATACGTTTTGATCATTCCTTTTGTAAATGTTCTGTAGTTTTAATGCTTGAAGTACATCTTAAAGTCATTGTATGGCTACTGCAGGAAATTCAAATACTCTTTGGTTAGTATGAAAGATGAGAATAAGAGCAACGTGTTCGCCCAGAAAACAAGTCATCCAGGTCATAGCGCAAACAGCCTTAAGTCCTATGGCAGATTTGGTTGCTAGTTTATGAGACCATTAGTAGTCAAATGGGCAAAACATGTCCCCCACATTTTTTATTTATTTATATAGCCCCAACAGTTATTTATATGGCACCAGCATATTCTGTTTCGCTTTACAGTTGGATTAAAACAGTAATAGGACAAAGAGGCTTACAATCTATAGGTAAGTAGGCATTTGATACATAAGCATAAGTGCTACAAGCAGTATTGCAAATGGTCCAGATTGCAGAGGTTGGTGGGCTGTAAGATACAGTCACACAGCAATGTTGGTCTGGAGTCAGCGAAATGTGAGTGTAGAAAAAGAATGCTCCTGGGGGTAAACTTACTAAAGTGAGAGTTTTTAGAAGTGAGTTTTAAAAATGATGTTACCCATAGCAACCAATCAGATTCTAGCTATTATCTTCTAGAAGGTGCTAGTTAAATGTTAACTAGAATCTGATTGGTTGCTATGGGCAACATCACTTCTAAAACTCACTTCTAAAAACTCTCACGTTAGTAAATTTACCCCCTGGTGTTGGGACACGTATTTTTCCATCTTCGCTCCCCTCCTGGCTATGCTACTGGGTGGAACTGGGAGATATTTTCAGATAAGTGAAGAGATGTTGGTGTAGTGTTGTTTATGGCCTTGTATGTTAGCATAAGAATTTTATATTGGACTCAGTAAAATATAGCAACAAATTTAAGGACTGACAGAGAGGATTAGCAGAAGCAGAGTGTTTCGCATGGGAAATCAGTCCAACCACTGCATTTAAAATAGTGTGGCTAGGGGAAGACCTCACTTTCAGCTAATGCTCCATATGCTCCTTTAGATTAACACTTGCCACAGAATTGTTCACACTAATCCCAAAAATCCTCATTCCCTCAGATATGACATGCACTTCATACCTACACCCACACTGAGACCACTCACATGTCCCCACTCAGTCTTCACTGAGAGTACTCCCACATATCACTCAGATGCCCCAACAACTCTTCGCTGAAAATTCCTGTGGTCGCCAACTATTATGCTAATAGCAGCCTGACTAAACATTACTACCTGGCCAATGAGGTCATCATGAATTGGCCATAGCTCTTTTTGTGAAAGAAGGAGGGAGACCATGGGGTGCAGACTGCACTCTTTCCTCCTCCGCAGCTTAACATCCATGCGTTTTGCAGAAGAGGTTATATGATGAGTAAATTATGTGGAAGATGGCTATTTCAATTACAGTCATTCTTATTATGCTGCCAGCTCTTATTCATTAATGAGTAAAGTTGGCTGGTCAATGACGTAGAGAGCAGCACGCAGGCATAAAGCTAAAAGGACCTGTGAGCTACAAGTGAAGGCTCTATGGCTACCTGCTGCACATCAGTAATGTATATAAATACTATCATCTAGTGCAACACCAGTTCCAGAACTGTAATCTCAAACTACTGTTCCATATTCACATTAACCTAAATAAAGCAATACTGAGAGTGAGCATGCTCTCTAACTGTCCATAGTGTCTTTGTTTTCAATGAGCAACAAGCTAAATAGTAAAACATCTTTGTAAAATGGATGCAATTTGCAGTACCCCTTCTTACTCTTTAAGATATAAGATTATGCTTGGTGGTCACATCATTATGGGTATATGTTGCACTAAATGTCTGTGTATAGAATTTTATTATGAGCATGTCCAGGAGTCATATTGGGAAATATAGTGTGTAATGTATGTACAAGGCTTAATGAAATTGCTAGATGATCGTGCCCAGTGGTTATGCTAGGCTTAGGAGTTGTAAAGTTCTATGGAGCCAGCCTAGTGACTAGCATTGCTGGCTTACAGCGCTGAGGTCATGAGTTCAGTTCCTTACCAGGGCATATTTGCTAACTCTCCTGAACGGTCTGGGAGAGTCCCAATTTTGTGGGGGCTCTCCGGGCCTCCCGACAGAGTTGGCCAGCCTCCAGTGCTGCCCACTTCCTGACTCCAGTGGGCGGTCAGGAGGTTGGATGACATGATGTACATAATAGCTATGCCTAATGCTGCAAAATACAGCGAGTTGCAGGGGGTGGTGCCATGATGACGTGTAGCAATGCCCCCTCTTAAAACACAGCAAACCACAGCTTTAAACAGTGAAGAGTAGAGCTAAAATGAGGAGAATGCAGCACTATGCCCCCCCCCCTTCATCAGAGAGAGTTGTCCCCTCTAGGACTCTCCAAGAGTAGCTTATAAGAAAGTAGGTAAGTATGGACCAGAGCCCTACCGGTGTGGAGTTAACATGTTCTCTCTGTGTTTGCATGTGTTTCCTATGGAAGCTCCGGGGTCCTCCCACATTACAAATGTGTACTGGTATACCTCCAACCCCCACCCCCCACACACACACTTAAGCTGGCCACACATCTAAAGATTATCTGTCCAACCAGCCAACTAGTTGATTGGTTGGAATGAAAATCTGGTAAGGAATACAATCAGCAATTTGCTCCCAAATGCTGGAAAATGGACCAAAACTGTTGTTTGAACAAATAGTTTAGATCAAACATTTAACAAACTTGTCTGAACGACCATTTTCATCTGTTTTCTGTCATTTAGGAGCAAATTGCTGATCATCATTTGCTCCCATACCTTACCAGATTTTCATTCCAACCAATCAACAAGTTGGCTGGTTGGATGTAAGTTGGTCCAGTGTGTGGCCAGCTTTATCCTGCAAATCTCATGATTGTAGGGCTGTGGGATAGTCAGAAGAGATGAAATATGTGTGCAGTCTTTAATAGGGAAGGATTTAGATGGGGAAGTATTGAGAATGTTTCCAGAGTGTCTGTGTTTGTCCTACAAGAAGATCGTCTCTGCTGTGTAAGCTAGAAATGTTTCTTCTATTTTCTTCCTCAATATGGTGCAGAGTATCTGTTACAATCCTATTACTGGCAGGGGATAAAACTACTGGAAATAGTATTTCTGATAATAAGCTGTGGTACGTTTTATGACATCCCAATGAATTTTGTTTAAAGAAAAAACAGGATTATTTAATAGGCAATCCTTGGAGAAAATGCCAATCAGCCGTGGTTTCTCTAACCATAACAAGACAGACAGATTATGATTTGTTATTGAAAGTTAGTATATTCTCAGACTAGAATCTTGTTGATGATATCTTAATTGATCAGTTGGCAGCATCAAATCTAATTAGAAAGTCATTTTTGAAAGGGACCTTAATTCATGTTTTCACGAAACAAACTAAGGGGCTTATGCACAGAGAGGCAAATAAACAAAAATGGCTAAATTGGAGCAACAATTGCTCCTAGACAAAGTATGTTGCAAAGGGGTTCAAAATGCATTTATTTGATTTTGTTTTTGCATGAAGAGAAAATACTGGCTGCTCTTGCATGTTGTGCACAAATACAGCACACCCTCATGGTGCATACACACGGTAAGATTTGTCAGTTCATTGATTTCGTTGAACGATAACGATGAACGATTTAACAATTTCATCAACGATTTGAATGATTTCATCAACGATGAACGAATGAATGATTTCTGGCAGAAATCGTCCAAATCTGTCTGCAAACACAGTCGATGTCAGATCTAGTTATCTGACATGCGGGCACACGCATCGTTGGTCGATGCATGCCCTACATGTCAACGATATGAACGATTGAATGATTTTTACAATCGTTATCGTACATATCTTTAAGAAAATCTGACCATGTGTTTGCAGCATAACCTTAAACATAATAAGAGATGTTACCATGATGATACTTCTAGTGCCATGCAGAAAAAATATGCAGGTGCACACTCTAAGCACTAAGACTACTGATAGTCAAAACAGTTATGATAAACTGTACAATCAAAAAGAAGTATAAATGAGGTTCTTAGCATGTTTGGCCTAATGTGCGCACATCCACCACGTCAAGGTGAACCCCATCAGATGGGTCCCTAACATCTCTAAAACTAACACATTATACCAATTTTTCAAGGACTTACCATAATAATACCCATTGTAATATATAGGCAGCAGTGCAGGAACCTGTACTGATTAAGATCACCTAAGGACAGATAGGTGGGATGCCATTACCAACTAGAAGGTGTCTCAACCTTCAAGTGTACTCTATATATACAAACACAGCAGAGGAAAAGAAGGTGTGGCGGGTGGGGGGGGGGCGCTTGGACTACACACCCCAACCTATAAGAGGTGCTATTATGCTGAGACTTGTAGCTTCATGCAGGCACAACGAATGTGCTGGTATAAAAGCTAAGCACTAAGAACACAGATAGTCAAAACAATTTTGATACAATCTATAATCTATTTGTTGTTTCTAGAGTTTATCATAACTGTTCTGACAGAAGGAACACCCTTGCTCTGCCCGACTCCTCTCATTGGCTAGTCCAAATGTCTGTTCCTCCGCAAACACTGTCTTGCTGTGTGAAACACGGACTTTCTCAGAAATCTGCATGTACTAGCATAAACTAAGGCATGTGACATCACCAAAGAGGAATTGTACTACATACTGGCTTTTCTGCAGGTTGTATATAGGACCTATAGTCCTAATAACCGCTACAAAGTATAAAATTTCTTATGTATGGTTCACTGTTTTTCCCTAACGAGGTGCTAATGTGTCATGGACTGTCTCCCACCCTCCGCACATGTCACCTCATGGCATCTGTCACAAACTCACAGGCGGATTGTGGATGCAACCTGTATTCAGGGAATTGGCTAGACTTATTCCTGAGGCGCGGAGTCTAATATGCCGGCGGTATTCACTAGGGACCCTCGCAAGAAGGTATGGACTTGGTTGCGTCCGACACACAGGTCGCGGCCCTCAGGTTAGGTTCCCCTATACAGGTGCTGGGAGACTTGGTTGGAGTGCAGGAAGCTTTGTGTAGTAGACTAGCCAGGTCAGAACCAACAGACGAAACGGTACCAGGGCGCAGGCGTAAACGGGTCACAGGGAGAAGCGGAGGTCAGAACCAGATATCAATGCAGAACCAGGGATCAGGCAGAATGAGAGTCACGAACAAGCCATGGTCAGAACCAATAATCAGGATATGCAGAGGAACACTGGAGTAAGGTAATGGAAGGCAGCTGATTACAGATACCTGTGTGAGGCTGGTTTAAGAACTGCAGAGACACTGGGGAAACTGAGCCTGACGGTGAAATAGTCGCCCACATTATAGACCCGGGGGTGACTAGTGTGAGGGTCCTGGACCTGCGAGTCCACTGAAGAAAGTATTGCTGTTTTGAAGACTTTGTGTAATATCTTGCCTGTGAAACTGCCGTATCCTGTATACCTGCCTGTGGTGAGAAACAAAGATGCTGAAGGATTTAGCTACGGCCCTGCCAGTGGTTTATAATCTCAATAATAAAACATAACTTTTAATAATAATTCCTAAAATCGATAAGCATGTGAAATATAATCAAGGGTGAAATTAGCGAAAAGATTGTGTAATAAAATCTATATATA
Source organism: Taudactylus pleione (assembly GCA_031769625.1). Classification (NCBI taxonomy): domain Eukaryota; kingdom Metazoa; phylum Chordata; class Amphibia; order Anura; family Myobatrachidae; genus Taudactylus; species Taudactylus pleione. The sequence goes on along the minus strand of JAUIMM010000916.1, from coordinate 2,113,854 downwards.
TATTTTTTTTAAATATATTTTTTTCTCCAAACAACTCCTCTCAGTGCAAAAAGATCATATGTACAATAAAATATAGTACTTCTGTCATTAAAATAATGACTTATTTTAAAATGGTGTCCTCCAATGTTAATGGTTCCTCAAAGATAAGATCACAGTATAATTAAACACCAGATTTTCATTCCGGCATCACACCAATATAAATGGGCATAAGGGGTATCAGCAAATATTATTGTGTGTTAGGCTGTTATCCAACCAGATACATCATATCCACAACCGTCCTATAGCTATCGAATAATTCCTAGAACTATCTATTGCTATTATCTTCTCCTTCAGTACAGCAATATTAACAATACTGTAATCCACACAGAGGACCTCATTCAGAGTCGGTCGTTGCGGCCGCACGGTCATAAGGGAAAAGGGGCCGGATATGCAAATGATGCACTCGCAAGTTGCGTTGTTAAGATGGGATAGTTAGCTGGACGACCAAGGGGAGGATGCGGCCGTAAGCTTAAAAATACGCCCCCTTCTCGTTCCCATTACACGTCATCTCCGGGCATATAAGTATTAATCGAGACCATCGGGAACCATCGGAGCTGGTCGTAGAGCTTAAGGTTGACCATACCCTCTCTTAAGCACTACGATCATGTCAGTGTAAAATCCTCCCATGTCACATGTGCTATGACACTACTTAGTTAATTATGCACTCCCATAAAACGCCGTTTGCATAGTCAGGCACGCCTGTGTTCGGACCTCCACTCCCCCGTTCACAAGCACCTTCCCATGTTACCACCCACAAACGCCTCATCCTGTCACTCAAACTAATGACCTGGCCAAGTTCAAGGAGAGAGATATTTCCGATCGTAACAGCTAGTTTGCGCACGCGCATTGCGAATTTTATGCATGCGCAGTTTAGCGAACATCGGTGGCGTACGACCGACTCTGAATGAGGTCCAGAGACTTGCTATAGTTTAATTGTCAGATCACTAATAATATTATAATGTGATTAGTACTACGATCTGTACAAAAAGCTATTCTATACTGTGACATCAAGACCATTAATAATGTTAATATGTAATTAATACTGTGGTCTCCACAGAGAGCTGTTGTGGCTGTAACATGAAATCAGTAACAGTGTTACCACTGTATATTATTGATACTATGATGCACATAGGGAACTGCTGTTATTATTATATCAGATCAGTGAGTGTTGCAGCATTGTTAATACAGTGATCAGCTCAGAGATCTACTATTATTAGAGCCTCAGAAAGATGACAATATTGCTGTTATTGAAACTGTGAACTGCACAGAGAGCCGCTGTTGTTAATGTATTCGACCATAACAATGTTGCAATTCAATCATGTATAGGTAGAGGCTCATGTATAATATGTCCTCCTAATACATTGTATTCCATGCCCACATTTTTCAAACGTGTTGAATTAATTGACAGCATTATTAGATTATGTCTTTAGGCCCTCATTCAGAGCCGTACGCTCTGAGCAGAGCGCACGCTCTGAATGAGGACCGGGCTCCATTTTCATGGAGCGTCCTCCTGGACGCTCGTATAGCTGTGGGTCACCACCCACAGGCTATACGAGCGTGCTTTGTGATGGCCGCGATGGTCGAGACCATCGTGACCATCGAAATTGCGAGCCGGAGCCTGCGGTTGAGGTTTTCAACCGCAAGCTCCGGAGTGATTTTGGCTCTATCAGAGCCAAAATCACTCCCACTGACATCACTAGTGATGTCAGTGGGCCGGCTTCTGACGGGAGGCGTTCCCGTGGGAACGCCCCCGTCAGGGAGGCACGCCCCCGGCACGCCCACCAAAGGGGGCGTGCTGTCAATCAACATTGACAGCACGCCCCCTTTGATCGGACACAACGAGCGAAGGACTTTCCTTCGCTCGTCGCGTCTGGCGCATGCGCACGACGGAGCTCCCTCCGTCGTGCGCATGCTCAGTGCATAACATCGACCCACTTGCGAGCAGACAGCCGCTCGCGAGTGGGTCTGAATCAGGCCCTTAATCACTAGATAATTTCAGCAGTATCTGTTTATTGAATAAACTTTTCCCTAAAATATGAAAAAAAAATACATAGTTGTATAATGGTTACTTATTTTACCAGTGATGAGGCAGAATATAAAATCACCTCCGAATTACAGCAAGTAGTCAGTCTCCAGATTAGAATAAACTCAAATAGTGGGGCATATTCAATAGGCTGCGAGAATAGCAAAAAACCCGCACCTGCGAGGTTTGTCCTGCAGGTGCGGGTTTTCTGCTATTCTATTAGGTGCGTGTTTTTTAAAAACACGCGCCGGGAGATTTTTATTCTCGCACCTCCTGTGCAAGTGGGATTTTTCCTAAAATCGATGATTTTAGGTAAAATCACCGGGACTTGCTCTGACACCCCCGCCGCAATTAAGCATCCAATTAGCTTAATTAGTCCTTAATTACTTACCTTCGGCAGAGCTGTCTTCTTCATCCTGTATGTCAGTGTGTGTGGTGTTTGAAAGTATGTATGATTGTGTGTGTGTGTGTGCATGAGTGTGTGTTCCGGTGTCAGGGTGCCCCCTCCAGTGTCACTGTGGCCCCCTGTAATGGGCGCTGGGAGAACTACATCTCCCAGCAGCTCTTGCCCCACCCACTAGCTCCTGGAGCCTCCCAGGAGCCCCCTGGACTCCAGTAGCCCCCTCTCCAGTAAGAGAGAGGGGAAGCCACCGCCTGATGGCTGTGTGTTTGTTATAGCAGCCAGCTAATGAGAGTCAGACAGACTCTCATTTGCTGCTGCGTCATCCGCGGAGGGAGCCGGCTGGAGGTCACTCATGAGCTCCGTGTTCCGGCTCCCCCCGCAGCATGTGATGGGAGAGACATCATACGTCATGACGTCTCTCCCATCCAAGAGAAGAGCGTCCGGGACTCAGAGCGGACGGCGGCGGTCACGTCAGGAGTTTAATTTTTTCTTTGTTTTTTGTGTGTGTGTTTGTGTGTGTAAGCCTGGCAATACAGGGGGGCACTGAAATAGGGGGTGGCCGCTACTGGGGGCACTTTATGGGGGGGTGCCCGCTACTGGGGGGCACTGTATAGGAGTGGCCACTACTGGGGGCACTGTATAGGGGTGGCCACTACTGTGGGCAATTTAGGGGGTGGGTGGCCACTACTGGGGGCACTGTATAGGGGTGGCCAATACTGGGAGCAATTTGGGGGGCTGGCCACTACTGGGGGCACTGTATAGGGGGGACTACTACTGGGGGCACTGTATGGGGGGGACTACTACTGGGGGGCACTGTATGGGGGACTACTACTGGGGGCACTGTATAGGGGGGGCTACTACTGGGGGCACTGTATAGGGGGGGCTACTACTGGGGTCACTGTAGCATAGGGGGGATTACTACTGGTGGATTACTATTGGGGGCACTGCATGGGGGGTTGCGCGAGTCCATTACATTGCCAGGGGCGCTTGGATCACTAGATACACCCCTGGCCCATGTGCAGGTAAGTTACTTTTTTTTTATTTTTTTTATCTACACGGCGCGTGGTTTTCAGTGATGAAAACCCTGCGTCCACTGTTTTTTAAATTGAATCCCGTGGGTATCGGGAGCGTGCATACCTGCGGGATTCCGAAATTGGGCGTGAGGTTTTAGCCTTGCTAAACCTCGCGCCCAATTGAATATACCCCATAGTATCTGGCCGGGAGGTGAAAAGAATCAACAGGTTTGTGCTTCCAAAACACTTTAAATTTATTCTGAACAAATACACTACTTTATAGCATTCAAATTTGCATAGAGACAAAGAATATCATACTGCACATGTGCTTACATTTGCTTATCAGATTAGATTTGCATAATTATTAATAATTTTTAAGCATAATATATTATCACTAGAGGGCAGTATTCATAAAATAACTACAATTAATGAGCTTACAAATGGTTACTTCTTTACCAGTTTAGATATGCACGACCTTGGTTCACACAATTATAACAAGGTGCAGCTGGAAAGACACAATGGATCTTGTATTCTTCCTCATACATTATCTAATAAAATAATAACAATTCTACATATTTATACAGCACCCATTTTCATACTGCAAGGGCAAATTCCTAGCTAAGATCTTTTCTTTGTAACATGTCTTTGTCTGAATCATGAAATTAAACACACACAAAATGGCATCTGATATGCCAACATGGCTTCTGTCTTTATCACCAATAACACTGATCCTGCTTATTATTGCTGGAGAGACTATCAGCCACATATGTGTTACTTTATCTGAGTGTATCGTGGCTTCATGGCCACAATTTACATATAGTGAACGTAATCAGCTCTCATATTAGGATTGTATGAACTCATATTACATTAGGTTTACATGATTATCTGGCTAAATAATGCAGTGACCTTCATTTCTGACCTTCTCTCCCTTCACACTCCTGCTCGTCCACTTCGCTCAACAAATGCATGCCGCCTCTCTTGCCAACTGATTACTTCCTCCCACTCCCGCCTCCAAGACTTTGCCCGTGCAGCTCCCTACCTTTGGAACTCTCTCCCTATCAGACTCTCCACCTCTAAACAAATCTTCAAACGGCCTCTCAAGACCCACTACTTCATCAAGGCCTTCCAGCACTCATCCTAACCCACCTCATGCTCTTTCCTCCCTATCTTCCCCTTCTGTTTCACGCCTTCTCTGTCTGTCCCTCGCCTTTACAATATAAGCTCTCACGAGCAGGGACCTCTCCCCTCATGTGCTTCTTTTTACATTTTCTTCTACTCCTTACTCCCCATAAGGGCACCTAACACGTGGCATTTTGTAATTAGCTTCGACATAGGAGCAACCCGTCTACTGGGCTGTGAAAGTCCTATATTGCAAGTGAACACCAAAAGGAGTTGCCTATCAGCTTTGCTATTGGCCACTATTCCAAGTGCAATGTCTCATATGTCTTCTCCATTTGATTGACAGAGTTACCAGCCAATAGCCGTTGTCTGTCCATCTGCCGATTGGTTGTTATTTACTCATAGCAATTATCACTTATCGGCTGCAACTATGTCTTTCTCAATTCCATGCAGGGATAATTAATAAAGTTGACATAATTTGATGTATCATTCACATTAATTTATACTATATATAATATAAATATCATATTACATTTCAAAGCATTTATTAGTATCATATTTATTAAAATATACAATCTATTCAGAATGTTATACTATTATTGAAAATGAAAAATTATAATAACTGGTTTCCATCACATTGTCATATAAAACATGAACCAGTGTTAACAGGGCCGTAGCTAGGGTAGTGCAACCGGTGCTATGGCACAAGGCACCACAGGTCAGGGGGCACTGTTTGGGCCTGTCAAATTTCTGTTTATTATCATTCTTGCTTGTAGCTTCCTCTGATTTCATCCCCAGCATCTCATGGCCTCTCCTATCTCTTCCCTGGACCTTCCTCATGAGGCCATGGCCCTTTTTTGGGTGCATTATGTCCCTTTGAAAAATGAGGGGGGCGCCAATGCTCTTTTTGGCACAGGGCACCAAAAAGTCTCGTTACGGCTCTGAGTGTTAATAAAGTGCAAGCCTTTGCTCTCCCTCAACCCTGCCACCCAGCCACCATGCCTCCTCGCCACTGCCCCACACCAACCATCTCCACTGGCTTACACCTTCCCCTTAGATCTAGCCCACACCCCCTCACACACAACCCAGACAATCTCATCCACATATCCCCCGTCCCTTCCCTCCCATTTTCCTGTACCCTCTGGAATACCAGATCCGTCTGCAATAAACTGCCCGCTATCCATGACCTCTTTATTTCCCACTCTTTAAATCTTCTTGCTATCACTAAAACCTGCCTCTCCTCCTCTGACACCGCCTCCCTTGCTGCGCTCTCCTATGGGGGCCTCTCCTTCACCCACTCTGTCAGACCTTACAATCATCAAGGTGGCGGAGTTGGCATCCTCATACCCCCCAACTGCACCTTTCGCATTTTCCCACCTGAGTCCTCCCTTTCTTTCTCCACCTTTGAGGTCCACTCTATCCGTCTCTTCTACCCTATTCATCTCCGTGTTGCAGTCATATACCGTCCCCCAGGCTCCCCCAACCAATTCCTTGACAACTTTGCCGCCTGGCTTCCCCACTTCCTCAAGCTGACCTCCCCTCTATAATCCTTGGTGACTTTAAAATCCCTATTGACATCACAAATCCTGCATCCACCAATCTTCTTGCCCTCTCCTCCTCCTTTGGACTTTCTCAATGGTCCTCCGCTGCTATCCACTGTCTCGGCCACTCCCTTGACCTCGTCTTTACCCATCTGTGTGGTCTCTCTGACTTCTCCACCTCTCCATTCTCCCTCTCTGACCACCATCTACTTCTACTTCTTCACTCTCTCAAGTCCTCCACTCCTCCCCTCACCCAAAGCCACCATCACCAGACGCAATCTTGAGACTCTTTACCCTGCTGTCCTGTCTTTCTCACTTGATACTCTCCTTTCTCCTCTATCAACCATGGCCTGCCCTAACCAGGCAGCCTCCTTCTACAACATCACCCTCACTTCTGCACTTTACTCCATTGCCCCCTCCTCCTCTGTCCACGAGGATATTTGGGGTTTGTAAAGTGCAGAATAAATAAATGTTAAAAATACACTTGCTGCAGACTCCTGCAATCCTAAAAACACCTGTCCCAACCATACAGCACCCCAAAATACCTGTCCCAGTACTTAAGCCCCATTTTCCAACACTTTTTTTTACATTTTTTGTCCCAAAACTGACATGGCTTTTTTGTGGTGAAATAAGATAATCTTTTTGCCTAATTAGTCATTAGGGGGGGTGTCCAAAGGGTTCTGAACCAAGACAAACATTAGGAATCCGAGTCAATCTGAGTGGTGGCTCGGGTCTTCCCACCTAACTCGGATTCCACTTTGAGGCAAAACATCATCCTTGCAGTGTCAGATTCTCGCGGGTTTTGAATTCTATATAAGGTGCCGTGGATGGGACTCTGTGCCAATTCCTTGTGAGGCAAGCTTCTGTGTGCTGTTCTGTACTCTGCTATGAAGGCTGTGCTGTGTCCAGACTCACAAGTGTCTGTGCTACTTAACTAATGTGAATAGGGGGTGCACACTGCTGAATGATGTGCTGTACTCTGCTGTATAGGCTGTGCTGTGTCCAGACTCACAAGTGGCTGTGCTGCTTAGTTAATGTGTATAAGGGTACATGCTACTGTACTCTGTACTGTACTATGCTGCATATAGACTGTGCTGTGTCCAGTCTCACAAGTGGCTGTGCTGCTCTTAGTCAATGTGTAGGATGCATGCTGCTGTATGCTGTGCTGTACTCTGCTATATATAGTCTGTGTTGTCTCCAGACTCACCAGTGGCTGTGCTGCACTTAGTCAATGTGTATATGGGGTGCACGCTGCGGTATGCTGTACTCTAGTGTATATAGGCTGTGCTGTGTCCATTAATAAAGACATTCACTTTCACGTGCATATATAAGCCCTGTGACTCCATTCAGTTTGAATTGAGCTGAGACATCAAAATATCTAAATAAAACAATAGATAGTTAAATTCTATTAATATGTACTGTTTGGTGCACTTTACCCACGTACATATACTGTATAAGGTATGTACAAGGAATTCGCTTCCCAGGCAGCTCCTGGCCGACAGATGAGCAGAGCCTGGCAGCAGTGGAAATCCAAATCGTCGCTAAGGTAAGTATATACTAACCTAACCTAATCCCCTAACCTTCCTTAGGGGTGCCTAACCCTAACCTCCCCCCCAAGTGCCTAACCCTAATCCCCCCTCTAAGTGCCTAACCCTAACCCCCCCTTCCCCGCTGCCTAAACCAAAGTCCCCCAGGGGGTGCCTAACCTTAAGCCCTCCCCGGGGGTGCCTAAACCTAACCCTCCCTCCCCCTAGCCTAACCCTAACCCTCCCAGGGGGGTGCCTAACCCTAAGTCCCCCCCGGGTGCCCTAAACCTAACCCTCCCCCCCTGCGGCTATCCGCTCACGGCGCCCGGCATCCCTTCGATCAGGATGCCGGACGCTGGTCTCCCGGCATTGGGGAAATGTCAGGCGTCTACATCTAGACGCCCGGCATTTCACCCTCGCCGGGATATGACAGTCGGGAAGCCGGCTGCCGGTATTAAGGCAGCCGGTTTCCCGATTGTATACCATGTACAATAGACCAGTACCTTTGCACCTAAGACTACAGCTAGGTATTAAATCCCAGGTTTCACCAACCTAAACAGTAATATAAACAAAGGGAGTGGAAAAATACACCAGCGCTGTCATAAACAAAAAAACAAAAAACACAGAGTGAGAAACAACTGTATTGGCCGGGATATATGTTCCTCCTATTGTGAGTTCTTCCCAAATTCACGGTCCACTGCCGTATCTTATTGGACCTGGATAGAACTCACCAAATAAAAACTTTACCAGTCATATAGCAGTTACTTTAATCTTTTCTTCTTCTCTCTGTCATTCCCACAAACATGGAGCATATGAAACAGAACTCACCTCTATGTCCCTTCCCGCATTCACATAAAGGTATCTTTTATAGTGAGATGGTCTCCAGTGTATTTCACCTCCGTATTGCCAGAAGAGAGGGAATAAGCTTCTCCAAAATAATGCATTAATTCCATAAAAACATAGAGCAAGGTTTCAACATAAAGCAGAGAAAATTAGGCTATTACAGGCTTATAGATCCCCTTACATGTACCCGGGACAAGAGATGACCACAGCCAAATGGAAAAAGAAAACAGCCACTTGGTATAACACTTCCTTTGCTTAAGAATAATCTAGGTCCACCACGAACTTGGTCATCTCTTGTCCCGGGTACATGTAAGGAGATCTATAAGGAGGTGAAACTTAATCTTTCATGGACAAACATCATCTTTCCTGGACAAAAGTCCATGAAAGATGATGTTTGTCCATGACAGATGAAGTTTTGCCTCTTTCTGAGACTCAAAATTTGGCGGGAAAAATCCAAACTTGGTGGGAAAATCTATACCGATCCAAGTCTGCACGTCTCTACTAAATAGGTAGATAGGTAGCAAGATAGATTTTGTCATTGCTATCAATCTATCTAATATATATACAGTATATATATATATATATATATATATATTAGGGGTGAGCGGGTTCGGATTTCTGAAATCCGAACCCCCCCGATCCGAGGCAGATCCGAGTCAGGCTCGACTTTTCCCGCCTGACTCGGATCTGAAATCGAGGCAAAACATCATCATCCCGCCTTCCGAGTCTTGCGGGTTTTGGATCCTATATAAGGTACCCGCGTCGGCGCCATTTTCTCACTCGGCTGTGGACAGTGAAGAGGGAGGGTGGGAGTTAGGGCTGGCTGGGCTGTGTAGTGTAGTGTAGTGCTGCTGTTGTCCACTACTTCAAAGTCCATAGGGGCTGGCTGTGTTGTGCTGTGCTGCTGTTGTTAATAGGGGCTGTGTCCACTACTTCAAAGTCCATAGGGGCTGGCTGGACTGTGTTGTGCAGTCAGTTCTCCATAGGGACTGTGTCCACTCCAAAGTCCTGTGCAGTGTCCCAGTCCTAAAGGGGTGCTGTAGTGTTGTCCAGGGGGTGCTCTGTCCATCAGGGGTGCTCCCCCCAAGTGCTAAAAAAATAATATATTTTCTGTGTTTGTGAATTGTGTGCGCAGTAGCCGCACGTGCATCAACAAAGTAGTGACAAGCGTGCGCCTGTGTCATAAGTAAAGGGCCAGCTGGCTTGACCGTTAAAGGGTGCTGTAACCCCCAAAGTACACTCCAGTCCAAACCAAAAAAAAAATTATTTTCTGTGTTTGTGAATTGTGTGCGCAGTAGCCGCACGTGCATCAACAAAGTAGTGCCAAGCGTGCGCCTGTGTCATAAGTAAAGGGCCGGCTGGCTTGACCGTTAAAGGGTGCTGTAACCCCCAAAGTACACTCCAGTCCAAACCAAAATAAAAATTATTTTCTGTGTTTGTGAATTGTGTGCGCAGTAGCCGCACGTGCGTCAACAAAGTAGTGGCAAGCGTGCGCCTGTGTCATAAGTAAAGGGCCGGCTGGCTTGACCGTTAAAGGGTGCTGTAACCCCCAAAGTACACTCCAGTCCAAACCAAAAAAATATATATTTTCTGTGTTTGTGACTTGTGTGCACTGTGGCTGCACGTGCATCAACAAAAGAGCAGCGCCAAGCGTGCGCCTGTGTCCCATAAGTAAAGAGCCGGCTGGCTCATTTCTTAAAGGGTGGTGTAACCCACAAAGTGCACTACTCTCCAGCAAAAATAAAAAAATATTTTCTGTGTTTGTGTGCGCTTTAGCCACATGTATATATCAATATAACATAAATGGAGGACCAAACTTTCTCCGATAAAAATAAAATAGGGAAAGATCAAGAACCACTTCCTCCTAGTGCTGTTGCTGCTGCTGGGAGTTGTTCATCATCCCAGAGAGGAAGTAGGAACATCACTACTTTTACTAAACAATTGACCCTCCAACAGTCCCTAGCGATGAGGATGAAGTACGACAGCAGTCATCCTGAAGCAAAACGTATAACTGAGGCCTTGACTGCTATGTTGGTGTTAGATGTGCGTCTGGTATCCGCCATTAGTGCAGTGGGATTTAGACAATTGATGGAGGTAGTGTGTCCCCAGTTACAAATCCCGTCTAGATTCCACCTGCATCCTCAAAGCAGCAGCGACAAGCGTGCGTCTGTCTGTTAAAGAGTGGTGACACCCTCAAAGTGTGCTACACAAACAATAAAAATATTCTTCTTTTTTTTTCTGTCTTTGTGAATTGTGTGGGCTGTAGCCGCACTTGCATCCTCAAAGCAGCAGCGACAAGCGTGCGTCTGTCTGTTAAAGGGTGGTGTAACCCTCAAAGTGCGCTACACAAACAATAAAAATATTCTTCTTTTTTTTTCTGTCTTTGTGAAATGTGTGGGCTGTAGCCGCACCTGCATCCTTAAAGCAGCAGCGACAAGCGTGCGTCTGTCTGTTAAAGGGTGGTGACACCCTCAAAGTGTGCTACACAAGCAATAAAAATATTCTTCTTTTTTTTTCTGTCTTTGTGAATTGTGTGGGCTGTAGCCGCACTTGCATCATCAAAGCAGCAGCGACAAGCGTGCGTCTGTCTGTTAAAGGGTGGTGACACCCTCAAAGTGTGCTACACAAACAATAAAAATATTCTTCTTCATTTTTCTGTCTTTGTGAATTGTGTGGGCTGTAGCCGCACTTGCATCCTCAAAGCAGCAGCGACAAGCGTGCGTCTGTCTGTTAAAGGGTGGTGTAACCCTCAAAGTGCTCCAAAAAATAAAAAACTATTTTTTTTATGTGTATGTGACATGTGTGCAATGTAGCCGCACTTGCATCCTCAAAGCAGCAGCGACAAGCGTGTGTCTGTCTGTTAAAGGGTGGTGACACCCTCAAAGTGTGCTACACAAACAATAAAATATTCTTCTTCTTTTTTCTGTCTTTGTGAATTGTGTAGGCTGTAGCCGCACTTGCATCCTCAAAGCAGCAGCGACAAGCGTGCGTCTGTCTGTTAAAGGGTGGTGACACCCTCAAAGTGTGCTACACAAACAATAAAAATATTCTTCTTCTTTTTTCTGTCTTTGTGAATTGTGTGGGCTGTAGCCGCACTTGCATCCTCAAAGCAGCAGCGACAAGCGTGCGTCTGTCTGTTAAAGGGTGGTGACACCCTCAAAGTGTGCTACACAAACAATAAAAATATTCTTCATTTTTCTGTCTTTGTGAATTGTGTGGGCTGTAGCCGCACTTGCATCCTCAAAGCAGCAGTGACCAGCGTGCGTCTGTCTGTTAAAGGGTGGTGTAACCCTCAAAGTGCTCCAAAAAATAAAAAACTATTTTTTTAATGTGTTTGTGACTTGTGTGCAATGTAGCCGCACTTGCATCCTCAAAGCAGCAGCGACAAGCATGCGTCTGTCTGTTAAAGGGTGGTGACACCCTCAAAGTGTGCTACACAAACAATAAAAATATTCTTCTTTTTTTTTCTGTCTTTGTGAATTGTGTGGGCTGTAGCCGCACTTGCATCCTCAAAGCAGCAGCGACAAGCATGCGTCTGTCTGTTAAAGGGTGGTGTAACCCTCAAAGTGCGCTACACAAACAATAAAAATATTCCTCTTTTTTTTTCTGTCTTTGTGAATTGTGTGGGCTGTAGCCGCACTTGCATCCTCAAAGCAGCAGCGACAAGCGTGCGTCTGTCTGTTAAAGGGTGGTGTAACCCTCAAAGTGCTCCAAAAAATAAAAAACTATTTTTTTAATGTGTTTGTGACTTGTGTGCAATGTAGCCGCACTTGCATCCTCAAAGCAGCAGTGACAAGCGTGCGTCTGTCTGTTAAAGGGTGGTGACACCCTCAAAGTGTGCTACACAAACAATAAAAATATTCTTCTTCTTTTTTCTGTCTTTGTGAATTGTGTGGGCTGTAGCCACACTTGCATCCTCAAAGCAGCAGCGACAAGCATGCGTCTGTCTGTTAAAGGGTGGTGTAACCCTCAAAGTGCGCTCCACAAACAATAAAAATATTCTTATTTTTTTTCTGTCTTTGTGAATTGTGTGGGCTGTAGCCGCACTTGCATCCTCAAAGCAGCAGCGACAAGCGTGCATCTGTCTGTTAAAGGATTACATCGGTGACAGCATCCAAGTAGGCATGTCAGACAGTCCGTACCTGTACTGGCAGGAAAAAGAAGCAATTTGGAGGTCCTTGTACAAACTGGCTCTATTTTACCTGAGTTGCCCCCCCTCCAGTGTGTACTCCGAAAGAGTGTTTAGTGCAGCCGGGAACCTTGTCAGCGAAAGGCGTAGGAGGTTGCTTCCACAAAATGTGGAGAAGATGATGTTCATAAAATGAATTATCAACTCTTCCAGGGAGACCAGCCTCCAGAACGTACAGAGGGATCTGTGGTTGTGGATTCCAGCGGGGACGAATTAATACTCTGTGAGGATGAGGATGTACACAACACTGAAGAGGGTGAGGAATCGGTGGATGAGGAGGATGAGGACGACATCTTGCCTCCGTAGAGCCAGTTTGTGCAGGGACAGATTAATTGCCAGCTTGTTTTGTGGGGGCCCAAACGAACCAATCATTTCAGCCACAGTCGTGTGGCAGACCCTGGCGCTGAAATGTTTGGTTTGATAAAGTGTGCATGTCCTGTTTATACAACATAAGGGTGGGTGGGAGGGCCCAAGGACAATTCCATCTTGCACCTCTTTTTTTTCTTTGCATTATGTATAGTTTGGGGCCTAGTTTTTCAAACTGCCATCGTGTCTGCCACTGCAGTGTCACTCCTAGATGGACCACGTGTTTGTGCCGCCCACTCGTATCTCTTAGCATAGTCATCCAGCTACCTCGGTGCAACCTTTTGGACATAAAAACACTATTGTGAGGTGTTAGGTGTTCAGAATAGACTGGAAATGAGTGGAAATTAAGGTTATTGAGGTTAATAATAGCATAGGAGCAGAAAAACCCACAAATTCTGTGATTTTAGCTGTTTTTATGCTTTTTTTCAAAAAAATACAGATCCAAAACACAAAACCCAGAACCCAAAACACGGAAGGGTGGTTTTGGCAAAACCAATCCAGATCCAAAACACGAAGAAAGATCCAGATCCAAAACCAAAACACAAAACACGAAAAGTGGCCGGTGCACACCCCTAATAAATATATATATATATATATATATACATAAAATCAAAAACAGATACTAGATATGGCGCTTCACCCTAGTGTTCTGAATGTCCAAATAACATATAGGATTGAATCCTTCCACAAATACACTTTCCAAAAACTGGTGGCCGCTGAATGTTCTCCAAAAGGATTATTGTTGTGAATCCCAAATGGTTATGAAAGACAAAAGGTGAGAGCACAGCTCCTTATAGTGTAATAATCAAGTTATCATATGGAATATGGTAATAATAATAAAATATGCGTACCACATAGGTTCTAATAAAGTGCATATAACCAAACGCTTCTCCGTCTCTATGGCAAATTTCTCCCCTTATTTAGGTGGTTACTTAAGTGGTTCTAGTTGGATGGAGTTACAGCTCCAGGAAATAAATAATATAATAATAAAAACATTTTTATAATAATAATAAAAAATAAATCCATCATCAGCATTATGATGACCAGGTGTCCAGCTGGTCACACAGTCAGCCATAAATTAGAAGTATTAAAATAGTTTTTCTAGTTTTTTCACACAATTATGCATACTTGTTTATTTTTTGTACGTAGGGAGACAGTGGGGCTGATAGTGTATGGGGTGTACACACCCATGTGGCTCTGGCCACTCCCACACAGCACTGATTAAAGCTCCTTCTCTACTCAGTATAAGCCCTTGAACATTTTCAGCTCCATGCCCATGTAACACTTCATCAGCCCCTAGTGGCGTCACTGGGGTTGGTGACATCCAGTGCGACCAATAGATTTCCTGTGCATCCATAAAGGGGCATGGCCTATTGGACAAGGTGGTGTAGCCTTGCACCACACCCCTGTTTCATCACTCTGGGGGTGTGCCTAGCACTCCTAGAGATGCCGGGCTGCCTCCAGAGAGTTTCCCTGCACTGCTGGTTCCTCCTCAGAAACCAGGAGCTGGGCGTTACACACTAACATCACAGTGCAATGCCCGGCTCCTGGTCACTGAGGAGTAGACAGCATCTTGGTGTCAGCCCCTCGGAAGGTGACACCCGGTGCGATCCACACCCCAGTGAGACACAAATGTTTACTACTAATTCTGAGGCCTGGCATGGGTGAATCAGGTACATTACATTGGTTCAGGCAGTAGGGGAAGGAGGGGCTAGTTGTTACAGAGGCAAGTTGTTTCAATGAATGTAAAACCAGGCCCACGTCGCACCGCGGCTCATGCGACTGGGAACAAGTTTGAACATGTTATCGTCAGTGCTCAGCGAAACGACGCTAACGCAGATGTGTTTATGTAATAGGTACCTAAACAAACTCTATTTTCTTGTTCCAAAGTAATATTTTTCACCTAGATTTGAAGTCGCATCTTGGCCGGACTGTTAATGGTAAGGGTTTGTCATTCATTTTGTTAGAATCACAGACCATTAGTGTATTGATTATCATTGTTATAATCGTTAATGGAAGCACATAAATAGAATTATGGCCATCTTGGTTATCTGACATCACTTGGGGCAAATTGTTACACAATATCGGGGGATTGTTGTTACACAATATCGGAGGCAAGTTGTTACTTGTAACAACGTGCCCCACAGTCAGTGGAGGATTTTCCACTAGGCACGTGAGGCACCACTTTGCACCACGTTTTACCCCGAGAGGGAGAGTGACTTCCTTGTGAGCAGTGGGATGGGGCTACATGGACAGAGAAGAGCAGGGCTGCTGTCGAAAACCTGGCCAGGAGGGGGCCCAGTGTATTGCAATTAAAGGTTGGGCTCATACTGCTTATGTAAGAGGTGATGCAGTAGCATTTACTTGCACTAATTTGCAAATCAGAAATCGTCAGTGAAGATGATGAGTGATGTTTATCATCAGATTATATAGCAAATACATGCCAAATGTGATTTTGTGATAAACGTACAAAGTTTTCTAATGAACACTTTCTGTACTAAGGTTTTGTATACTGTAGATTATTTTATCTGTAACAATTTGCCCCAACCACATAACAACTTACCCCCGTCAAGGGCAGGTTGTTACGTTTTTTTTGTTCCGAAAAACATGTTTTTCATTGTTAATAATAATTATTGGGTGTAATTTACACCCAATATAAATAGAAGAAAGAAAACTGTTCTGTTTTGTAGATTTTTCTGTTTGGTCGTGATTAAAGATTTTTGAGATATTTGAATGTCTGTATTTTTGTAACACCTAGCCCTGCCTTCCCCTACAGAAAATAATTTTTCCCAACATACTCCCTGACACTCCAGAAAAAGTTTTCCATAGTTAAAGAAAAAACTCAAAACTAAAATGTACATTCATTTTATTCATTCATTTTATTTAGAGACTGAGGGCCTGATTCAAGGCGTTTGTTTTTTTTTGTGCGGCCTCCTGGCCGCTCGCATAGCTGTGGGTGACCACCCACAGCTATTGAGAGCGGCCAGGTGATGGTCGCGATGGTCTCGACCATCTCGACCATCGGGGCTTGCGACGAGACCCTTGTGGTAGGGTTTCGTTCCTGCAAGCCCCAGTGAGCTTCTGGCTCTTAATATATCCGCCCCCAAATGGCTGGTGTTCCGTCGGGAACGCCTCCTTTTGGCCAGCCACCCCCCCTGCCCGCCTCCAAAACGGGGCAAGCTGTCAATCAAAATCGACAGCTGCCGCGCTTTGGTGCGAAACCCGTAGCGACAGAGTGCCCATCACTAGCCGGGTCTCGTGCATGCGCACGGCGGAGCCGGCTCCGGCGTGCGCATGCGCAGTGGCCAAACATCGACCCGCTTGCGAGCGCATAGCGCTCGCGAGCGGGTCTGAATCAGGCCCTAAGAATGTTGCTAAGCATTTTATGTTTGTTTATAAAGTTATAAAAAGTTGCATATATTAACAAATATACATTTTTAACCATTGTGTTGTAAAAAAAAGTTTGGTGCAATATGACAACAAAACTGAGTCAAAGACCATCACGACCATCTTTTTGGCTGCTCGCATATGCTGTGGGTGGTCACCCACAGCTATGCGAGCGGCCAGGAGGCCTCTCCATTTTCAGGTAGGAGGGCACTGATTCAGAGCGAGCGCTCTGGTCAGAGCGTTCAGCTCTGAATCAGGCCCTTAATTCCAAATATTAAATGAATGATGGTACAAATTTAGATTGTTGTTGCAGAAATACATGATCCAGATGCTAAATACACAATATACAGTATGCCTTAAAGATTTTGATTAAAGTACACATATTACTTTACTTGTAGTTACATTTTCACAAAGATACTAAACTATAAGCGCCTTCTTCTGTTGTTTGTCTATAGAATTAGTGGTGGAGTATTGTCACCTGTTTCATACATGCACAGAGCACTCCAAATTTTGGAAGTGATTTTGGTAAAGTACTGTAGATAAGTGTGAGGTGATACATTACTGTACCAAAATTAAAGTTCCAGTTTGTTATTGAAGAGGATTTCTGTGACCACATTTTTTATACATTCAGCCTGCTGAGGTATGTGGATGAGAATTTGAATTGTACTTCCCACATGGCTGAAATAATTTTTTGAATTTTTTTGATTTTGTTTTTCATGTATTTTTTTAAATTCTTTCAAATAACAGTCTTGCTGTTGGAGAAATGGACTGATGTGTGCTTGTTTTGCTTTTTACGTGTCTGGATGCTTTTGCTCCTTCTTTGAATAAATATATCCTTCTTTGGATTTTTTAATTATCCATGATGTTGAGATATTTTTTTGGAAACCACATTATAACCTGAGGACAGAAAGAGTGAATATATCAATATAAGGAAAAGAAACCTTGATGTGAGGATTCTGCCTAGTGTCAGAGTGAGTTGGGGTACGCCATTGTTACACACAAAGATACCTTTTGAGGCTTCTGTTTTTATTTTTATAAGTGAGTTATGACACGCAGACTATACAATTGAGGAATCACGGTTTCGGGTGATTGGAAAGTTAAAAGATACCTTTTGAGGATTTAATAGTCACCCTTTTCTGTGAGTGGGGTACGCACTGTTTACGTGGAGGGGTGTTCTACACACCTTGTTTCATACACCCTGTTTTCCATTCCTACAAACAAAAGTACTGATGACTGATACAGTGGTCTCTCCTTTTTTTCATATGTTACATCGTTCATAACAAGGAGAAGATATATATGTGTGAACCTCCAGACTACAGCACAGGATACCTACGATTATAAAAGGAACATATTAAATGTATTAAGTGTATGTCATAATTAGACATTTCACTGTTTTTTTATGTGAAGCACCCTACTGTATGCCTACTTCTCTCCTTTGTATGTTTAGATTAGTATTTATTGAAGTGGGTGTTCTTCATATGAATTTGTAGGAATATTTGGGCTGCTGTGCGCAGTGGGTTTGACATTTTCCAATTTCATTTAATTGTTATTGAAGAGACTAATATGATTTTTCTTCCTTTTGTTTAAAATTATCTTTGACAGGTGTTGTTCCATAATAAGTAATATTCTCCAAACTGTAGTACACGGTATTTTCTGTTTGTTGGCTTAAAAATGGCACCAAAACTTGTAAGTTGTAACAGAGAGTAACAAAGACAGGGATAGGAAGTAGAGAAAGAGCTTGTCACAAATAGTAAAATTAGAAGTTTTGAAGCATCTTTAGTCTGGTAAGTGTCAGCACGAAGTGCCCACAGGTTTGGCTGGATCACTGTGGGAAATCCTCTTGTTGCAAAACAGATCCATACTAGAACCATATCAATACATGAGGTTGATGCTGAATGCTTATTGAGTGTTTGGATTGAAGAGCAAATTCAAGTTAAAATACCACGGAGTTGGTTGACCATCATAGCTAAAGCATTAAGCCTGCATAACAGAAGGACTTGCCACCAGGTAAGAACATTGACCCTACTGTAGTAAGCCATTGCTGGTTTGGGAGATTTAAGTGACAAGTTACACAATGTTGCCATTAGTTTGGAGGCAGCAAGTGCCAACATTGAGGGAGCGGAAATTTTTATAGAAACAATGGCCAAGCTTAATGAGGACAGTACCCATTAACAAAAATCAATGCCAGAATTAAGAAGTCAAAAGACCACTGTTAGTCAGTGGTAATGCAATTGTAAACTAAACGCAATATTTAGTGAACACTCAAAAATACTGCAGGCTAATATGGAGGAGCAATAGAAAGGCCAGGGCATCTTTGAAGAATTGTTAAGCCACTATTTCTGTCTATTAGTCAAAGATTACTGTACAAGCATAACCTTGCACACAAGGCAATCACTGTTGCTTCTTGTCAATTCATCGGGATGCAGTCAGGAAGCCGACGGTCAAAATGCTGACCGCCGGCTTCCCGACTGTCAAATCTCGGCAGGGTACTAATGACAGGCATCTAGATCACAATGCCTGTCATTATACCTACGCCAGGAGCCCAACGGCCGGCATACCAAACGAATGTATGCCGGGTGGCGCACGCGGACAGCCACGGGGGTGGTGGGTTAGGTCAGGGGCTCCCGGGGGAAACTTAGGGTTAGGCACCCCCACGGGAGGGTTAGGCTAGGGGAAGAGGGGGTTAGGGTAGGCACCCCTGGGGGGAGGTTAGGGTTAGACACACCCCCGGGAGACTTAGGTTTAGGCTGCAAGGACAGGGGGTTAGGTTTAGGCACTTAGGGAGGGTTAGGGTTAGGCACTAGAGGGGGAGTTTACGGTTAGGCACCCCTAAGGTAGGGTTAGGGTTAGGGGGGAGTAGGGTTTAGTTATACTTATCTAAATCCCCTGTCAGGATTTTCACTGCTGTCGGTCTGCCAGCGTCAATCATACTGATTCCAAGGGCATCTTATCACCCTGCATTAACTTGGTGAGCATGTGAAAGTTTAATTCCAACCTCCCATAATCACATCAGTTCTGGAGCTGATGACAGTGATAACCCTGAAACCTGACAATGCTGTTCAAGAAGTCATAAAAAATATTAGTAATCTAGGAAGGCAGCTATGCGTCTTTAAATTAGAGACATCTGATATTACAGATTAGGATGTAGTCAAGATCCTGACTGTCAGAATGCAGATGTTCACAATACCGGCAGCGGCATCTCGAAGGTCACAATCCCGACAGTATTAGGGTTTTGTTTAGGGTGACGCCAGAGTTGGAATTACCTTAATGTAGCTGACGGCTCCTTCTTCGTCGCCCCTTGGTGATGTCTGCGTCAACCAACAGCCGTGCATGCACATTGACTGTGTTATGCTATCACACTGCTTCCAGCTCTTCGCCATGACAGGCTCTTATTGGAGCCCATCTACTGCTAAGAGGATTTTAGTAAATTTGCTTGAAAATATTAATTTTCACATTGCGAATTTGGGCAAATTTTTTTTATCACATCTGCATTAATAATGCGGAGAGTGATAAATAGGCCCCTTAGGCTTTTGCTTTGGGAGCAATCTGCAGACATTCATTAATTCATTAAGGCAAGACATTTTTATCAATAATTTATACACAACAATATTTCATTTTGTTGGCTATTTCCATTTGCACTATACGCATAAATATTGAATTAAAAAGTTTTAATAGTGCAAGGGCCACGAGACTGTGTAACAGGTGTTATTGATTCATACTGTGTGCGTGCCATCAAAATAATTGTTTTTGTAATGTACTCTGCAAATTGCAAACTGAGATGAAATTCTCAATTACAAATATGCACAACACACCACCCACTTTCCCATTTTAGAAGTTAGGTCTAGTATTTTTGACTCCGTTTTTTTTTCAATGAGAACTGCATTGCTCTTAAATAAACATGATTATACCCTGCATGGATATACAGTTTAATTCAAACCCTAAAAATAAAATGAGAGACGTCAATTAGATCTGGGCTGCACAACAATTTAAATTCTAATTGGCTTGTGGTTATTCCACAACTGGGAATTTAACTCAGCAAGGCTGAAACAGGATGAAGGTCTATAAAAACAAGCACCTAGTCCTAGAAGCTAGCACAGCTCTCTCGCAGAACCTAGCAGCAGGCACAGCTCTCTCACAGAACCTAGCAGCTGGCACAGCTCTCTCACAGAACCTAGCAGCTGGCACAGCTCGCTCACAGAACCTAGCAGCTGGCACAGCTCTCTCACAGAACCTAGCAGCTGGCACAGCTCGCTCACAGAACCTAGCAGCTGGCACAGCTCGCTCACAGAACCTAGCAGCAGGCACAGCTCTCTCGCAGAACCTAGCAGCAGGCACAGCTCTCTCACAGAACCTAGCAGCTGGCACAGCTCGCTCACAGAACCTAGCAGCTGGCACAGCTCTCTCATAGAACCTAGCAGCTAGCACATCTCTCTCACACAATCTAGGAGCTGGCACAGCTCTCACAGAACCTAGTAGCTGGCACAGCTCTTACAGAACCTAGCAGCTGGCACAGCTCTTACAGAACCTAGCAGCTGGCACAGCTCTCACAGAACCTAACAACAATTCTTCTTGTCTCTTCTGGTGTTATGCAATGTATAAAGAAGTCTTAAAAGGTAGCACTTGTAATCCCTCATTAAAGCTGTACTAGCACCTAGTAAAGCTGTGTGTGTAGGGGTGCTCTCCTTGCCAAGGCCCTGGGATGATCTGCGTAGCTGTTACCACCCCAAGAAAGTGGGGTGGTGGATTTAGGGATGTATACTGCATATGTGCACATTGCCGCATCCCATAGCCTGCTATGAAGATTGTACAGTCAGAGCATTTTGACAGGTGGCAGAAAGATAGCATTACCTGTTACCAACAACGCAGAGGTGCAGTGTATGCCCATGATATCATAATGGTGGGGATCCCCCATTGCAGAGGCACATGAGGAAACTGTGCCTATCTAGCAGGAGATAAAGACTATGGATGTCACTGTCACCAACATCACACTAAAGAATCTAATAAGAATATTAGAACTACTATAAATAAAGTTACACATGGAGAAAGGGGGTTACCAACACAGTGGGGGTCCATTGACACTGGGGGTAAGGGCTTTCTGGAAAAATAGGTTCAGGAACAGTGGGTCGAGCTATAGAAAAACTAAAATTTATATATATATATATATATATATATATATAAACACAGCAAAAGGGTCTTTAAAATAAAACATATCTTATGGAAAATAAATTTTGGCCCAGGACATTACTTCATAGTTAATGAGAGGTTCAGGGACTAATTCAGACCCGCTCGCTAGGATGAGATTGCTCGTAGCTGGCAGATATTTGCAATGTGCGCATGCATCGCAATGCGTGTGCTCGAACCACTGCAAAATATAGGGAAGCACATAGGCAAACGCAGGGGGGTTTCCATCTGCCTGGAAACCCCCCACCCCAGCACACACCATGACCACAATAGAAATAGTAATATAATAGAATGTTACTAGTGCTGCATGTTCTTCTCAGTATCACAAATGAAATAATTGGCACCACCTGTGGATCTTTTAAAATGTATCAGCCAGTAATAAATAACCTGTACACCAACTAGGAGATCTGGAAAATATTCACTGTTAGGGGTGCACTGCCATAGACCATCTATAGGGTTAATTATTAATACTGTATAATAATACACTATCCAGTGCATAAGGAGACCGATATGTACATATATGTCCAGGGCAGAGCTAAGTTTTTCTACTGCTCCCCCAGACTCCCGGACTTGCTCCAGTGCTCAGGAATGGTGCCCACATCTGAAAAAAAACATTCAGCTCAGACAGGATGGACCTACTGCTGCATCTAATGGGTTACTGTGATCGCTGGTCCTGTATATGCTGGAATTATGACACACAATATACTTTGTATGTAACATATTAAAGCTGGATAAGTGCTAATTATGCCCTCTTCATGGACTGGCCACACTCACTCTAAAATCAAGCATTTGGAAACACCCCTCTAGAAATCCTGCATTTGCCACTGAAGCATTCGCTCGTACAGCATAGACAGCTCAGCTGGATGAGTGACAAGAGAGGGCGTTTGTGGGTGGTGACAGGGGCAGGCCACTAGAAACGGGGGAGTGGAGGTGAGAACGCAGGCGTGACTGAGTGTCTCAATGCCGTTTCAGAGGCGTGCATAATTAACAGGCAGCGTCATTGTACACGTCACCTGGTTGTATTTCACACTGAAGGGATCGCAGTGCTTGCGGCAGGGTATAGTCAACTTCAAGCACTGCAATATCATCCGATGGTGCTCGATGTACCAATGGTTTCATGCACTCCAGAAGATGAAGTGCGCAAGTGGGCGTCTTATGAATGGCTGGTGGGCGTCTGCATACACAAAGTGATCGCATAGTGGGCGTGCTAATGCCTTGCTGTGCGATCGTCTGCCTTGCTGGGCGTGCGCTGGATTTGCAAACGTTGGGTGCGAGCAAATGCATCTAGTGAGCGGGTCTGAATGAGCTCCTAAGTTCCTGCTGAAAAATAACACTGCAATTAGAGGGCTGGTGGGTGATACTGCAGGGGACTTTTTGCTGTTAAAAGTGATGGAGGCCTAAGGACATAGGGGATGCAAAATACCCCCTAAGTATACATATATATTTAAATATATTTGTAAAAAAAAATTCTAAACGATTAAAAAAATAAATACATTTCTGACCGAAATTTGGGACATTTTTTTTGTAAGTTAAGTTATTAATATGGTACTGCAGGACCTTTTTGTTCAGATCTTGCTCCGATAATGGCATGTGCATGAGTTCTGCTGGGTCCGAACCCATTAGAGCCTCTCTACATGTATGTCTTTTTTGATATATTGCCCTGTAAAAGTATTTCTTATTGCTGCCATATAGGGAGTTGAGAAATTGCAGTATGTTTTTCAGGTTAAATTGCAGCAAATGATAAATTGGCCCCTGAAGCTTGAAGTTTTATTGTAAATTAACAAAATAATTTAGTAGCTTCTAATTTAAGCGAGGAAAAGTGTTTCAATTTAAAACTAAAATATGCTGTGGGGAGATGTGGGGGAGATGTACCAAACCTTGGAGGGAGATAAAGTACCAACCAATCAGCTCCTAACTAATTTTATGGACCATGTGTTTGAAAAATGACAGTTAGGAGCAGGGCTGCCAAGAGACGGGCCAGGCCTGGGCGTAGGGAGCGTATCGTGGGAGGCGTGGCCACTCAAAAAAAGAGAAAAAAACATTGTTGCAGCGTTGTGCGCTAGGGAGTGGGCGCTGTCAGCCCCTCAGCCCAGTGCATATCCAGCGGGGGAGCGCAATCAGGGTGATCGCTCCCCCCCACAGCAGCAAGCAGTCTCCCTTTGCAGCCCAGCGCTCAGTAGCTTGTACTGGGCTGCTCAGCTGACAGGGAGGAGGGGAGCAGCGTTGGACCCGGGCCCCCGCCGGGCCCCTCCAGCAAGCCCATGCCCGGGTAATTAGTACCCGCTCCCCTCCCTCTCGGCGCCCCTAGTTAGGAGCTGGTTGGTACTTTATCTCTCTCTACTTTATCTCTTTGCAGGGCTTAGTACATCTACCCCAAAGTGCAAATCAATCAATTCCTGTCATTTTTTCAAATACAGCCTGTATAATGGCACTTAGGAGCTGATTGGTTGGTACTTTACCTCTCTCCACTTTCTCTCTCCAAATGTTTGATACACCTTCCCTACAATTCACTAAGATCTCCTTGATAGTCATACCAGTATACATTAAAAACACCTTACTCAAGGCTCCATACAATGAAAGCATACATAATAACCTTAACAATTTTTGCTATTCCCTTTTCTCTTCAAGGAGAAGACGTATTCACCAAACCTCCCACATAGCTACCATGGTGAGTTCTCTGTAACTCAAACCAATGGAATATTTTCCAGATAATGTGTTAATCCAATTATTTATAGCCGTAGGTTATTGTTTTATATGCATGTGACAGTCCACATTAGACGCTATAGGAAACAATGATGTAAAGTTTATTTTTCTGCCACTATCACTTTGTACTTAATGAGTCATACTAAATATTGAAGCTTGGAGTTAAAGCTCAAAGAAAGTTTTCTGTGTATGTACCACATATGTTGTTAAAATTCTGCTGTGGGCGGAGGAGTCAATATTAGCCAAGGAAATACTCTAATGGATGGAAAATGACTCCCTTTGAATATTGTTGTGACTTTTCCTTCACCATTGTTTAATATTATATATTGTGCTATACTGTGACGTGTCACTCCCATTTTCCAGGAGGGACTAGGCCAGGGTCTGCGCCCACCTTGCAGGCTGCCAAGAACCAGCCAGGCTAAGTAAGTCTCAGCTTACGCAGCCGGGCCAAAGGAGCAACCATCGAGACCGATAGTCGCGATGGTTGCAATGGCGATCCGAGGCAGCGTCTACGGACGCTGCACCCAGACTGCAGATGCAGCAAGGACATGTCTATTTTCTACAGACACCTCCTGCTGCATTTGCATTTGAGCTGGATGGTACTGCACAGACGCTTCCTTGCAAATGACCATCCATCTCTGAATCAGACCCTGCAAGCTAATGAGCATCAATGGACCATAACATCCCATATTCAGAAATAGGTTGTATGAAATGTTAATAAGTGTTACTACAGGATAACAATGATGCATAGTTGAATTTCCTATGTGGGGATTGCAGACAATCTTCTAAGCACAAGTTGGGTATTTTACTGATGCTGCAGAGTTAGCTGTATTTCAGATTACTAATGTATTTCAGGCTGCTACATGTGATATGTAGTGTAGCCTGTCCAATAATCAGACTGAACAGCCAATTCTCGGCTGACCGATCCAAAAATTGCTCAGTGTGTACACAGCACCCGGTACGGCTAATGATGATTCATTTCAAAAGCATTTGGATCTGCTCCTCTGATCTGGAGTGCTGCACAATATACTATGTCGACAATGACGAGCAGATATCACGCCACAAATGTAGTGTGTACAGCGATAGGTCTGACATAGTACAGTACATTTAAAATATAACAATCTTTAGGGACATTTATCGTTCAGATAGGAACAATAATTGAGTACACTGGATATCTATTCATAGGATTGTTTCAGCTGTCAGAAAAAAATTGTGACACGTTTCATTAATCAGGTGTGTACCTATCTTATGTCTAAGTCTAAGCGGTGCAGGTTTTTAGAAATGGAGTTGTTGCCCATAGCAACCAATCAGATTCTAGCTATTTCATTTTAAAAAAGGTACTAGTTAAATGATAAGTAGAATCTGAGTGGTTGCTATGGCCAACATCTCCATTTCTAGAAAACCCACACTTTAGTAATTATACCCCATCCTCAAAATATTACACTCACAGTGAAACAAGAAATGAATGTCTGTACTATGGGTCTGATTCAGAGGTGGACACAAATGTCATCGCAACTGCTATCTCTTACGGTTTCGCAATTGAGAAAATATTCTAATGAGCCACTTGCAGTCCAGTGCTTAGAGACGCCCACTGACAGCATCTCACATCCGCCACTCACGCACAAAACCGGAAACATCGACTGCAGCCCAGGTGGCCATCAGCCTTCTGAGTAAGTCTAGGATGCCGCAGACACAACTTGTATCCACACATGCAGAGGGCTATGAGCAGAAACGCAGTGGCTAATTTATGGACACCCAGAAAACAGTGTTTAAACGCTCTGACACGCCACCGTTTTTCTAACAACTCCGTTACCCCCCCAAACACCGACTCTCACTTTGCAAGTGAATCTTCTGTGTGAGCGTAATTGCAATTCAATCGCTGCACATGTGCGACTTACACGCATGCACAATGGCTAACAATCGCTCAATCTGTATAAATATCGGCATCTGCATCAGGCCCAATGTTAATGGTAACTTAAAGGATAATTCTCAAATTTAAGAAATATAGTTTTATGCAGATTTGATGAGATAAAATAAAGAACAAATGTATATACTTCTCCTGCTCAGCTTGTTTGTGTGTAATTATCTGGCAGGGTCCAGGAAGTTTCTAAAGCTTGTCCATACGCTACATGATATTTTCTGCAGATCACACAATCAAACAGTTATCTGACAAACCAAATACTGTCATTTTTTAGTGCACACCGTACACTGGGCCTAATGCAGAGATATATACGCTAATGCCGCCACTGCTGCAATGTGTGCCCAGCTGCTGTGCAAAAATATGCAATGTCGCAGCCAAACAGGATTCGTATAGAGACGCCCACCTGCGGCTTTTCAAATCCAAACGACTGCGTACAAAGAAGCAGCATCAGCCTTGTGAGAGACCCTATAAGCAGTAGCGTCCCTACCCGCTGTGACACCCGGTGTGGGGAGGGATGCCATACCGAAAGTGGGGCGTGGCCTTGCGGACAGGGGCATGGCCTTGCTAATAGGGGGTGTGTGTGGCCTCATGGCTCGAACCCTGGCCACGGTTGTCTTAACAGCAGTATGGGCCCTGGGCAAGGCAATGTACAGGGGCCCCTACCCCATACAAGCTTTCCCTCCCGGTTTTCGCGGGAGGCTCACGATTTTTTGGGTAACCCCCCGCACCCCCGGGAGGGTAGGCAGTACACCTGCATTCTGCCCACTTCCTAGTGAAGTGGGCAGAATGGGGAGAGTTTTCTCGGCGATCGCAGGTCTCCGTGCAGGGGACAGGGCTTAATGATGTGATTCTTCATTTGTGTCATTTGGCCCCGCCCCTATTCAAATTTGATCCAATCGTGACACTTTTACCATGAGGGGCGGGGCTTAATGTCTTGAATCGTCAGGCCCCCCCCGTCGCCACCCTCCTGCTTGATTACCTGGGCATCTCCCGGGAAAGAAATGTAAAGGTAGGCAAGCATGCCCTACCCACCCATTCATGGGAAAAAAATTTAAATGGTCAATAAAATTAAACCCTCCTGCATGCCCATCAGACCCCCCACACATGCAGAGAGACTCTGTCTGCCTGGTCTGAAGCCGGCGGATGAGGTGAAACTGGGACTGAGGTGAGTACTCGTCACCGGGGGAGGGGGGAGGGATGGGGTGGGGGAGGTTAGATCATAATACAGTGCACCAGCAGCTGGCTTATAAAAATATCACAAATTGCTGCAGGGGGGCGGGTTGGCGGGCCCCTACAGCTTCGGGCCCTTGGGCAACTGCCCAACAAGCCCAATGGATGAGATGGCCCTGACCCCGGCCAGTGCCATTGGTATCATCACTGGGGTGGTGGGGGGTGCCGGAGGTGTGGAGTGCCGGCTCCCTCACTGTGACAGGAGCCGAGTGCTGCACTGTGTACCCCGGTGGGTGACACCCGGGTGTGGCCCGCACCCTCCACACCCCCTTGTGACGCCATTGCCTATGGGTAAACAGACTGGCCATGGGAACTGAAATGCTGAAGCAATTTTTACGGTGCAGTTACAGGCAGAGACACGCCCCTAAAAACAGTTTCAACATGTCAGCGTTTGAGTCGCCACCCCACCTCCATTGCAGCCAACAAACAGATCCTGCTTTTTCGATCACTTTGCGAATAGATCTTCATTGCGAGCGACATCGGTGATGAAACTCGACGCATGCACAGAACATCATCAATCGCTGAACTGCATAAACATCTGCATTACGTCCATCTCTGAATCAGGCCCAATGAGCGATTATCTGTCAGATAAACCCGATATTCTGCCTCTGGCGGTCATTTGTCACAAATCTATTCTTCCTGTACATTCATCTGATTACTGTTTGTCTCCTATCCAAAATTAAATAAAGAGCTGGACAGCAGGAACTTGCAAGGACCACCTCCTGTGTTAAAAATAAATAAATAAACTTTCATATATATATATATATATATAGTGCTAGCTGTAAACGATCCCAACTGTATGCAACCCATTTTACTGGTATAATGTCAATTTAACAGTAATCAGTATAGATTTACTTTAGCTGTCTTCTTTTTCTATCACCAATGCCCTGGTGCTCTACACCAGCATCATGTGCGTAATATGTTTTTACATTTTTATTTTTTTATTCTTACAAACTACAGTATTAAGTAACAATCTGTTTGGAGAGATCTATTACCGAGCCAAAGATTATTTCAGAAAACAACTCAGCACTGAGACTGTGGTTTGAACCGAAAGGTACCATATTCTCGGCATTATCTGTGTGGTCTTGGAATGCATAAGGACAGTCCAAATTACATGTGGTTACTTTTTTAACTGATGCATGAAAAACTGTCACTGTTTCATCATCTTCACATTAGTCTGACGAGTGTAAGAAACAAACACATATTTAAATGTTTAACTCTATTGGACCCAGTCTTAAAATGTTACTGAGTACTTTTATCTAGTCTAGTTCAATGGTATCAAAGTGTGGCACTCCAGCTGCTGTAGAACTACACATGCCAGTATGCCCTGTCGCAGTATTTCAACAGCAGCTGGAGTGCCATAAGCTGGAAACACACTGACAGATATATTGGCCGATCAATTGATTGGCCAATATATTTGGTGCCTGTCTGCCAGTGTGTACTAGCGACAGTGGCGGAACTAGAGAGTGATGAGCCCAGGTGCAAGAATATGCTTTGGGCCCCCCTATGCAGTGCCCCCAGTAGTGGTCCCCTATGCAGTGCCCCCAGTGGTGGCCCCCTATGCAGTGCCCCCAGTAGTAGTCCCCCCTATGCATTGCCCCAGTAGTAATCCCCCCTATGCATTGTCCCCAGTAGTAGTCCCCCCTATGCATTCCCCCAGTAGTAATCCCCCCTATGGATTGCACCCAGTAGCAGTCCCCCCTATACAGTTCCCCCAGTAGCGGCCACCACCCCCCATACAGTGCCCCCAGTAGCAGCCCACTATACAGTGCCCCTAGTAGCGGTCACCCCCCCTATACAGTGCCCCCAGTAGCGCCCCCCAATGCTGTGCCAGTTCCCGTGCCCCCTTACACAGACAGAAACAAAACAACAACAAAAACTTACCGCTCCTCCCGGCCCGCTCTTCTGCATGATAGGAGAGACGTCACGATGTCTCTCCCATCACCTGCTGCGGGGTTAGCCAGATGGCGGAGCTCATGAGTGATCTCCAGTCAGCTCCCTCCGTGGACATAGGAGCCAATGAGAGTCTGTCTGACTCTCATTGGCTGCTAGAACAAACACACAGCCACCGGTGGCGGCTGTGTGATTGTTACTGTGTAGTGCTGACCGATCTCACTGCGGTCTGCATTACACTTGCGGGGACACTAGCGGTGGGTGCAGCAGCGGCTATGGGCCCCTGCACCACAGTGGGCCCCGTTGTAAGCCACCGGCTGCACCGCCGCTAGTTCCGCCACTGACCAGCGATATGTCTGTGAAGACATATCGCATTGGCTGTGCTGCACAGCCAATGGACAGATATATCTGCAGACATATCTGTCCATCGGCCAGTGTGTATCAGTCATGTACTCTTAAAGGGCATATACATTTCAGGACACTTCCCCTGCACAGGGAGATAGTTGAAATTCCGGCTGTTGATATACCAGCGCTCAGAATGTTGGCGCCAGAATCCTGACACCAAACAAAATCCCAGCGCCGGCATCCTGGTGGTAAGTATTGCGGTTTGGGGGATCGGTTAGGAATAGGCACTAGAGGGAGGGTTAGGCACTAGGGGGTGATGGTTAAGGTTGGGTACTACGGGGGAGGTTAGGTTTAGGGTGCTGGGAGGGAGGGTTAGGTTTAGGGGTAGGGGTCGGTTTAGGGTACTTACTGGTCATTGTTGGTATTTTAACACAGTCGGGATGCCGGCATTGGGATTCTGACCACCGAATCCCGAGCACCGGCATCCCCTACCCAACCCCCTGCACACAATTACACTATAGGAATCCCTTGGGATCAGCATCCTGCAGTCTCTCAATGTTATGGGTCTGATGCTAAGTTGAACGTATGCCTGTTGGTAGTGCATATCTTGTGTATTTTTTTTTCACCTGGCATGTGACCAATATTATGTGTACCCAAGTATAGAATAGGAGGAGACATTCCGCCAGCCATAGGGCGTCGTAAGTGAGATGGTCTTCACAATGGAGCACCAATGGTGGAGTGTTTGAGTCCATTTGGTGGATTTCCACTGTCCATGGACACTGGAAGTGGGTGTCTCAGGGCTTGTAACGCGAGGTGCTTGCAAATACACCAGGACAGGGCTTAGACTAGCTGTTGCATATTTTTTCCCAGCAAATCTGAATAAATCACAGCTGCGCATGTATTAGCCTCCACCACTGAATGAGACCCTTTATCTCCAAGTCTTGTTCAGCTTCAGCGACCGATACTGTATGCTTATCCCCTATATAGGATATAAACTCACTGAGTGCTGAACTTCCCTCTCTGTGACTCTCCACATCTTGCTGTTGCCTAATTTTAATCATAATAAAGATATTTATAATAATATATACACTGGATTACTCACCAGCCTTGTACAAACCACAATATAATGTGTATAAATAAAAGCAGCACATAGAACTGGTGATAATCCATATACAATCTGCCATTTTTTATATGAGTTCTATTGTGAACTGATTACACAGACTTGTGTTCTATAAAGTTGCATTTATACCAAATTTATATTAATCATTAATGTCTTTTAGAAACGCTGTTTAGATCAATTGTATCAAACGTTTATCAATGAGGTCAGTGCACCTTCTATCTAAACAGATCCACAGATACATGGGGGCTGATACAGATTTGTTTATATGTTGGCCTTAAGTTACTTTAAAAAAAAAAGTACATGTAAAAATACTGTATGCCCCTGGTTTATGACATAACATCATAATCAACATTAGTGTGTACTTTCAACTTCCTTATAGATTCTCATTACACATATATGCATGTTTCTGTAGGTCTGCATGAGTATGCTCTTATTGTAATTGGCCTATGTCAGATTACCTCTGTGAGCATGTGGAGAGGTCTGAAGGGCATTTAAGGGTCATGTGGGGAGGTCTAATGGCATGTGCGGAAGTCTGAGAGGCATCTAAGGTGCGTGTGAGGGAATCATAGAAGACATAGAAGTTCATGACAGATTGAACAACTTGGTCCATGTAGTCTGCTCCTAGTCTGAGACGCATATAAAAGTCATGTGGAGAGGTGTGGGGGCATGTCAGGTGGTCTATTTGTGCTTCTGTGACACTGGCCATGGCCACATATCACTGGTAACATCTTGACTGCTTCTCCCAATAGGTAGTTTATGATTTTCAGCCCAAGGCCCATGTGACCCTTAATCTGGTCCTGCATATGTGCAACCATTCTCTTTGTGGCCATGCACAGTGCAAAATAGCATAATTTATGCTACACAAACTGGCATACTGTAAGCTCTACTCATCATCAGGTTTCAGCATGATTCAGAGCTCAAGAGTGATAACTTTTTGTTGACTCAACTAATGCACTTGTTATTGTAGAAATCATTGACCTCTATTATAAATGAAACCACCATGCAAGAGCAGGATGCACCTGAAATGTGGTATGTACTATTATAGGCACTCTAGGCTCTTCAGTGAGTACAGAGGTCACCTTTCTGATAACGACGAATGACCTCTACAGTGACCATTCTAGCATGGTACACACTGTGATGAGGATAGGTTTTTGTGCAATGTCTGTACATCACTCAATTATAAAACAGTAGACATTGTGAAAAAAAATGATTAGTCATATAACAGGGATTATGTGAACATATTTTGTAGGAGCCTAAAAGGAAAAGTAAATATGTGAAGCATTTAGAGTATGTGCAATTTTCACATTTGCAGTGAAGTGAAAACATCTGTTGACCTGCATAGCTCTATCTGCACTGTAACATTGCAGTGTATGCCTCTTCCAAACACAAGTCATTATTACTGTACAATTACATCATAGCCTTGGGCGAGAGAGGTGAATCAAGGTTGTACTAGAGGAGAGATTACATTGTCAATCAAATACTGTAAAATACACTCAGCTGCTGGCTTTATAAGCATATATTTTATTGTATCAGTACTGTTGCTGGTGGCTAAAGTAGATTTGTAACTCTAATGTATAACCTTAAAAGATGTTTATATTTATCAATGAGGTGCTTGCTGCTTGTTAGCATAGCTAATATGAGATCATTTAACTGAAATAAACATTTATGTATGTCAGATAATTAACATATAGAAGATCAGTTGTGATTGCACTTTTATATAATTAGTACATTATAACTTGTGCACTGAGGGGCAAACGCAGGATTTTTAAGGGGGGGTTTCCATATTTTAGAGAGAGAGAGAGAGATTATTTTATATAGAGAGATTGTTGTGTGTGTGTGTGTGTGTGAGACATACACACAGTATACATACACACACAACATACTTACAAACACACACACAGCATACATACATGTTCCCTTGTCATTTATACCAATTAAATATTCACACTGAACAAATAAAAAGGAAAATGGAATAGTTATACAGTTTATTTACAAAGGAAAAAAAAAAGACTCCAGAGCTGTTAGTATTTCATGCTACTATATTCCCCTCCTCCTCCCCTCCTGGGACTTTAGATGCACAGCACCCACCTGGTCAATTGGACCACACTGGCACCAGCAATGTCTGTGTAGATATAGCTTGGTGGCACCAAACAGCCCCCCCCCCCCACCTTCCCTGGGACTCCTATATATCACACACACACACACATCACAAACACCCTCCCCCCACCCCCCTTCTTCCCTGGGACATCAATGTCACACACATTCATCACACTCACACACACAGAGCAACACATACATATATCACACATACTGTACATCACACACACACCACCTACCCAGCCAACACTAAAAACAAAGAAACTGACCTGACATGATTCTGCAGTTAGCCTCTCAGTGCCGTGCCGCCCTCCCTCGTCGCACTGCGCCGACCAGCTCCTCGATCCCTCCCTTGTATGCGCTGTGGCAGTTGTCACTGGAGAGAAGACATGTCGTCTCTCCATAGAGCCAGCGCACCATGCGGGAGCCGGAGGAGGCGGAGCTCAAAGGCTCAAAGCAGGGTCATGGATAGATCCCCTTCCGTAGATGTATCAACAGAAGGGGATCTATACAAAACCCTCACAGCAGCCAGGACAGCCGGGTGCGCCGCTGATATACATAGCAGCAGGCACCCGGCAAATAGAAATTGCTCCAGAGGCCGTGTCCGCCCAAGAGCATTCTCCGCTCAGTGTGGCCACCCTGGTTACGGCTTCTGAAAAAAGAATTTGATTGGTCGGGGGGGGGGTTTCTGGGTACTCGGAAACCCCCCCTGCGTGCGCGAGTGGCACTATACATGCATTTAACTCAGGGCTAATGGTGCATACACACCCAGGGCTGCCATTAGGAATTGTGGTGCCCGGGACTGACTAAATAGGCAGGGCCCCTGGGCTCCCCTCCCCTTGCTACCGCTAAGTCATGATTTACCTTATTGCCTTGAAGAATGCTCCTTTCTTCTGGCTTCTTCGGCCCTCACGCGCCGCGGCTCCTGTGACCTCTTACTTTCAGCGACGAGTCATGAAATCACGCGCACCGACTCTAAAGAAAAAAAAAATGTTGAGAAAAACCAGGGGCAAAAGCAGGAATTTCAGGGGGGGGGGGTCTAATACAGTGCCTTGCAAAAGTATTCACCCCCTTTGCATTTTTCATGTTTTGTTGCCTCACAACCTGGACTTAAAATGGATTGTTTGAAGGTGTGCATCATTTCATTCACAGACCATGCCTACAACTGTGACGTTGTGGTTTTATTTTTATATTGTGAATAAAACAACATTTAGGACAACATAACAGAAAATGTCAGCGTGCATAGCTATTCACCCCCCTAAAGTCAGTACTTTGTCGAGCCACCTTTTGCAGCAATTACAGCAGCAAGTCGCTTTGGATAAGTCTCTATGAGCTTGCCCCATCTTGCCCCTGGGATTTTTGCCCATTCCTCAAGGCAAAACTGCTCCAGCTACTTCATGTTGGATGCTTTCCGCTTGTCAACAGCAATCTTCAAGTCTGACCACAGATTCTCAATTGAATTGAGATCTGGGCTTTGACTAGGCCATTCCAACACATTTAAATGTTTCCCCTTAAACCACTCGAGTGTTGCTTTAGCAGTATGCTTCGGGTCATTGTCCTGCTGGAAGGTGAACCTCCGACCCAGTCTCAAATCACAGGCAGACTGAACCAGGTTTTGCTCAAGAAGATCCCTGTATTTAGCACCATCCATCTTTCCTACGACTCAAATCAGTTTCCCAGTCCCTGCTGCTGAAAAACATCCCCACAGCATGATGCTGCCACCACCATGTTTCACTGTGGGGATGGTGTTCTTGGGGTGATGGGATGTGTTGGATTTGCACTAGGGGTGTGCAACGGCCACTTTTCGTGTTTTGTGTTTTGGTTTTGGATCTGGATCTTTCTTCGTGTTTTGGATCTGGATTGGTTTTGCCAAAACCACCCTTCCGTGTTTTGGGTTCTAGGTTTTGTGTTTTGGATCTGTATTTTTTTGAAAAAAAGCATAAAAACAGCTCAAATCACAGAATGCGTTGGTTTTTCTGCTCCTATGCTATTATTAACCTCAATAACCTTAATTTCCACTCATTTCCAGCCTATTCTGAAAACTGAACACCTCACAAAAGTGTTTTTATGTCCAAAAGGTTGCACCGAGGTAGCTGGATGACTATGGTAAGCGACACGAGTGGGCAGCACATACATGTGGCCCATCTAGGAGTGACACTGCAGTGGCAGACAGGATGGCAGTTTGAAAAACTAGGTCCCAAACAGTACATAATGCAAAGAAAAAAAAGAGGTGCAAGATGGAATTGTCCTTGGGCCCTCCCACCCACCCTTATGTTGTATAAACAGGACATGCACACTTTAACAAACCAATCATTTCAGCGCCAGGGTCTGCCACACGACTGTGGCTGAAATGATTGGTTCGTTTGGGCCCCCACAAAACAAGCTGGCAATTAATCTGTTCCTGCACAAACTGGCTCTACGGAGGCAAGATGTCGTCCTCATCCTCCTCATTCACCGATTCCTCACCCTCTTCAGTGTTGTGTACATCCTCATCCCCACAGAGTATTAATTCGTCCCCGCTGGAATCCACCACCACAGATCCCTCTGTACGTTCCAGAGGCTGGTCTCCCTGGAAGAGTTGATAATTAATTTTTATGAACATCATCTTCTCCACATTTTGTGGAAGCAACCACCTACGCCTTTCGCTGACAAGGTTCCCGGCTGCACTAAACACTCTTTCGGAGTACACACTGGAGGGGGGGGCAACTCAGGTAAAATAGAGCCAGTTTGTACAGGGGCCTCCAAATTGCCTATTTTTCCTGCCAGTACAGGTATGGACTGTCTGACATGCCTACTTGGATGCTGTCACCGATGTAATCCTTTAACAGACAGACGCACGCTTGTCGCTGCTGCTTTGAGGATGCAGGTGCGGCTACAGTCCACACAATTCACAAAGACAGAAAAAAAAAGAATTTTTTATTTTTTGTGGAGCGCACTTTGAGGGTTAACACCACCCTTTAACAGACAGACGCACGCTTGTCGCTGCTGCTTTGAGGATGCAGGTTTGGCTACTGCGCATACATTTCACACACAAACACAGAAAAAAAGAAGATTATTTTATTTTGGTTGGAGCGCACTTTGGGGGTTACACCACCCTTTAACAGACAGATGCACGCTTGTCGCTGCTGCTTTGAGGATGCAGGTGTGGCTACAGCCCACACGATTCACAAAGACAGAAAAAAAAGAAGAATTTTTTATTTTTTGTGGAGCGCACTTTGAGGGTTAACACCACCCTGTAACAGACAGACGCACGCTTGTTGCTGCTGCTTTGAGGATGCAGGTGTGGCTACTGTGCATACATTTCACACACAAACACAGAAAAAAAGAAGATTATTTTATTTTTGTTGGAGAGCACTTTGGGGGTTACACCACCCTTTAACAGACAGATGCACGCTTGTCGCTGCTGCTTTGAGGATGCTGCTGCTGTGTTGATGCATGTGCTGCTACTGCGCATACATTTCGCACACAAACACAGAAAAAAAAGTATTGTTTATTTTTTGTGGAGTGCACTTTGGGGGTTACTCCACCCTTTAAAAGACTTATGGGACACAGGCGCAAGCTTGGCGCTGCTCCTTTGTTGATGCACGTGCAGCCACAGTGCACACAATTCACAAACACGGAAAATATTTTTTTATTGTGTTTGGAGTGCACTTTGGGGGTTACACCACCCTTTAACAGACAAGCCAGCTGGCCCTTTACTTATGACACAGGCGCACGCTTGGCGCTACTTTGTTGATGCACGTGCGGCTACTGCGAACACAATTCACAGACACAGAAAAAATATTTATTTATTTTGCACTTGGGGGGAGCACCCCTGATGGACAGAGCACCCCCTGGACAACACTACAGCACCCCTTTAGGACTGGGACACTGCACAGGACTTTGGAGTGGACACAGCCCCTATGGACAACTGACTGCACAACACAGTCCAGCCAGCCCCTATGGACTTTGGAGGAGTGGACACAGCCCCTATGGACAACAGCAGCACAGCACAACACAGCCAGCCCCTATGGACTTTGGAGGAGTGGACACAGCCCCTATGGACAACAGCAGCACAACAACACAGCCAGCCCCTATGGACTTTGGAGGAGTGGACAAAGCCCCTATGGACAACAGCAGCACAGCACAACACAGCCAGCCCCTA
This sequence comes from Taudactylus pleione, assembly GCA_031769625.1. Lineage (NCBI taxonomy): Eukaryota > Metazoa > Chordata > Amphibia > Anura > Myobatrachidae > Taudactylus > Taudactylus pleione. The sequence goes on along the minus strand of JAUIMM010000916.1, from coordinate 2,076,771 downwards.
TGGACAACAGCAGCACAGCACAACACTACACTACACTACACTACACTACACAGCCCAGCCAGCCCTAACTCCCACCCTCCCGCTTCACTGTCCACAGCCGAGTGAGAAAATGGCGCCGACGCGGGTACCTTATATAGAATCCAAAACCCGTGAGACCCGGAAGGCAGGATGATGATGCTTTTCCTCGATTTCAGATCCGAGTCAGGCGGGAAAAGTCGAGCCTGACTCGGATCGGCCTCAGATTGGGGGGTCTCAGGGGGGTTCGGATTTCAGAAATCCGAATCCGCTCACCCCTAATTTGCACCAGACATAGCGTTTTCCTTGGTGGCCGAAAAGTAAAATTTTAGTCTCATCTGACCAGAGCACCTTCCTCCATACATTTGGGGAGTCACCTACATGCCTTTTGGCAAACTCAAATTGTGTCTTCTTATTTTTATCACTAAGTAATGGCTTTTTTCTGGCCGCTCTTCCATAAAACCCAGCTCTATGGAGTGTATGGCTTATTGTGGTCACATGCACAGATACACCAGTCTCTGCTGTGGAACTCTGCAGCTCATTCAGGGTTACCTTTGGTCTCTGTGCTGCCTCTGATTAATGCCCTCCTTGCCCGGTCTGTGAGTTTTGATGGATGGCCCTCTCTTGGCTGGTTTGTTGTGGTACCATGTTCTTTCCATTTTATAATGATGGATTTGATGGTGCTTCGGTGGATCATCAAAGATTTGGATATTTTTTGTGCTCTGGGGGATCATCAAAGATTTGGATATTTTTTTATAACCCAACCCAGAATTGTACTTCTCAACAACTTTGTCCCTGACTTGTTTGGAGAGCTCCTTGGTCTTCATGGTGTGATGCCTCTTGCTTAGTGCTGTTGCAGCCTCTGGGGCCTTTCAGAAAAGATGTGTTTATACTGACAGATCATGTGACACTTATATTTCACATAGGTGGACTTCATTTCACTAATTATGTTACTTCTGAAGGTAATTGGCTGCACCAGAACTTTTAAGGGGCTTCATAGCAAAGGGGGTGATTACATATACACATGCCAATTTTCAGAATTTTATTTAGAAAGATTCTTTTTTATATATATTTTTCTCATTTCACTTCAGCAAATTAGACTAATTTGTGCAGATCCATCACATAAAATTCAGATAAAAAAAATAAAATAAATTACAGGTTGTAATGTAACAAAAAAGGTAAAAAGCCAAGGGAGGTGAATATTTTTGCAAGGCACTGTATATATATATATATATATATATATATATATATGTACGTACCGGCGGCACTCGGTGCAGATAAATAACCACTCAGACAGCAGATATATGTATCAACGTTTCGATGTTACACCATCGTCATCAGGATATCAAAAAGACATAAAACAGGGCACTTACTTATACCCCCACCAGCTAACACGCCTGGAAGCAGCTTCCGGGTCCGTCCCGGTGGCGCCCACAGATGACGTCACCAACGCGACCCGTTACCATAGCTTCTAAGCAATAAACAAACACATACATATATTCATGGTTATGGACAAGGAGGCTAATACATGGTTACTGGTATCATAATAACGATATATCGATCTCATCAAAGATGCAAAAAACTTTACACCATACTTGAAGACAATGTTAGCTAAACATAGTACATTGAATATCGTAATAATCGTAACCCGATGTCAGCATTAAACCCAGAGCATGCATATTGGATGAATTTCTTATAGTCCTGGTTAAAAATAACATATTCCAAAGACAAACATTTATAACAAACAAAGACACAAGTACTGTAAAAGCCTATCGAAAATTAGTATCAATTAACATCACCTATGAAGAGTCCACTGCAGAATAGTAAAAGGTCAACTCTGTAGCCAATCGGAATCTAAACGTGCCAAGCACAAAATTGCTAATAAGCATAAACAGCAAGGCATTGAAAACATATGTCAAAACTAGTTATAAAGCAAATGACCATATTTGTTATTGATAGACAGAATCTTAAAGCTAATATGGTAATCCATAGCGTCTCACAGAAAACAATGTAAGCCCAGGTTGTCATTTAGCCCATTAGGAGATAAAGTACCAAGTCTAAAAATCCACTGTAATTCACACTGCAACAGCCTCTTAGAACGATCTCCCCCACGAGTAAGAGGTGGGATGTGATCGATTAAAATATAGCGCAATGCTGAAATATTGTGCCCAGCCTGTAAGAAGTGCCTAGCAACCGGTTGGTCGCTAGCGCTCGTACTGATGGCCGCTCGGATGGCTGACCTGTGCAATGCCATATGCTCACGTAGGGTTCTGTCAGTTTTGCCGACATACCCTAGCCCACAAGGGCAGGTAATAAGGTAGATAACATATTTGGTCGTACAACCCAATCTGTATCTAATGCTATACCGTTTGCCACTATGTGGATTGACAAACGAATCCCCAGTTGTCAAATATCTACAAGTTAGGCAATTAAGACACTTAAAGCATCCATTTTTTAACCTCATGAAATTACGTTCATCGTTTTTCTTTCTGTCTGGGCCGCTGCCAACATCGCTTTTAACCACCCAATCATGGATATTCTTGCCACGTGTGTAGCAGGACATAATCATAGTATCAATAAGATTAAGGTCAGAATCATTCTGTACTATAGGCCAAAGCTGTTTTGACAGTCTGCTAATAATAGGGCTGAAAATATTGTAATGATTGACCCAAGGCATATGTTTATTATGATTAGAGGTCGTTTTAGGACGCAATAATTGTTCACGTGGAATACTCATGGCTTTGTCCTTGGCCACCAACAGACAGAGACAGAAACCTACTAACCATTTCAACAATTCTATTACTCGCTGTTTCAATGTCATTACAAATGCGTTTGGCTCTCACAAATTGTGAATAGGGCAGGCCATATTTTAAAGGTTTAGGGTGGAAACTATCGGCATGAAGCAAGGAATTTCTTTCAGTAGGTTTACTGTATAGAGATGTACCAACAATACCATCATGGTGATGCACCTCCACATCCAAAAAAGTGACACGTTCTGCTTGAATATTGTAAGTAAATTTAATAGGACTCTCACCATTATTGTGTCCCTCTATGAACTCAATAAATTCGTTGCGAGTACCCGTCCAAATTATGAATATGTCATCTATATATCGAGTATATAGGTGTATACGCTCCGAAATAAAAGGTAAGGAAAAGAAGATGTTGCATTCATGTATGCATTGGCGTACGATGGGGCCACATTCGACCCCATTGCACATCCAATGCGTTGCAAATACAGTTTGCCCGCATAGGTAAAATAGTTGCATGTAAGAATCATATTCAAAAGTTGGACTACCAATTCAATATCAGGACCACTATATAAGGGATTACCCTCAATTAGCTTACATACTGCCTCAATGCCAGATTCGTTAGGTATAATCGTATAGAGGTTGGAAATGTCTATACTACATAATAGGCTGTTAGATGGAATATCCCCAATGGCCAAAAGCTTGTTCAAAAAGGAGGTGGTGTCCATCAGGAAGTCTGGATGTCCAGTTACACAGGGTTGTAACAAGGTATCCAAGTATACAGAGACACATTGAAACAATGACCCCTGTGCCGAAATAATCTGCCGTCCGGGGAGATTGTCAAGGCTTTTATGTACCTTGGGTAATGTATACATAATCGGAATGATAGGATATTTAGGCACAAGAGAATCACAGAGTTCCTGAGAAATAATCCCACGATCAACAGCATGTTGCAGACACAATAACAATTCACCCCTAAATCGTACAGTTGGATCGAAATCTAGTGGCAAATATACATTAGAGTCACTGAGTTGTCTCACAATTTCAGCATGATACATAGCAACGTCCTGTACCACTATCGACCCGCCTTTGTCGGCAAGTCATATAACAATGTCATCATAATTCGATAGTGCTTTCAAAGCTCTAAATTCATTGGTGCTTAGATTATGGTGGATCCGAGCTTTAGAAGAGGACAGGGCCTTGTTAACCTCTTTATCGATCATATTGATGAAGGTTTTTATCGATGGATTATTAGAAAGGGGATCATAAGTGGATCTCTTGGATAATTTTTTCACTGACATAGGAATATCAGATGGTTCCACATCGATGGTTTGTTTTCTAGTGCCACTGTATTTCTCATGTAGCCGCAGTTTGCGGGATAATTTATATTTCTCCACTTCCGAAGAAAAATAGTCAAATTTGACCGTCGGCACAAAAGATAAGCCCCTTGACAGTACCTGAGTTTCTATGTCAGTCAAAGGATGGCTGGATAAGTTGAATATTACCGCTTCTTCAGAAGAGGGGGTCTCCCTGGAAGTCTCCTTCCTCGACCATTGTCTTCCACGGCGTGTAAAGCGTCAACGGGATCTCGCGGCTGCCTGCGGGTACGTACCCCTAAAGGGAGATGAGCAGAAGTGTTTGGCACACGGGGGCCAGTATCAGAATCACTAGTAGTGACGGTGTCCTGTGAAAGGTCAGAGTCAGGTAGAAAACATCTTGGACCTCTTCGCCTAGGTCTTTCCAACTGTCGCTGTCCCCCACTAATCCAAAGGTACACACGATTCTGTTCATAATCATTGATAACTTTAGCCTTTTTTAATTTTTTGAACTGGATCAACTCCCTCCTATATGTAGCTAACTGAGTGGTTAATTTATCATGCCAGTTTGTCCCATCATCCGTTTCAAGTGCATCCTTGTGGGCTATTTCAAAAGCAGATATTTTGTCATGGATAAGCTGTAACTCACGTGTAGCCTCCTCTATAACAAGCAATATTAAGTCATAGCTGCACTTGCTCAAGATAGCAATCCAGCGTTTACAAAAAGATACATTATGGCGGCCGATGGTCGGCCAGTTCTTTACACGGAACCCACGTGGGATATGTTTTTCTTTGTAATAATCACTGAGGGTAACACCATGATAAAAAAAGTAAATCACGATATAACTGATCAGGGGACTTAGTACTCAATTCATCAAATGGTTCTTTAAATAAAATAGATTCAGCTTCAGAGTCAGTGAAAGAAAGCACTTGGCCTTGTGTCAATACAGCCAGGTTTAAAGCCTCACATAATTCCTTGTCCATATTCAAACGACCTTCAGCCATGTTCAAAAATAAAAAGAACACAGCATGAAAAAAAGACATAAAACGGTGCAAGAGTAAATGGACAATCGTAATGGGTGCCTGTTCCCTGAGTCAATCCCAATCTGCCACAGAGGAAAGACTCATACATACGCCATTGTGGGTGGCACTCACATGTAGTAGAAAAATGGCAGGTGCCCTCCGGAGAAGCTCCGCTGCGGGGGCTCCAATATATGTACGTACTGGCGGCACTCGGTGCAGATAAATAACCACTCAGACAGCAGATATATGTATCAACGTTTCGATGTTACACCATCATCATCAGGATATCAAAAAGACATAAAACAGTGCACTTACTTATACCCCCACCAGCTAACACGCCTGGAAGCAGCTTCCGGGTCCGTCCCGGTGGCGCCCACAGATGACGTCACCAACGCGACCCGTTACCATAGCTTCTAAGCAATAAACAAACACATACATATATTCATGGTTATGGACAAGGAGGCTAATACATGGTTACTGGTATCATAATAACGATTATTTTTAACCAGGACTATAAGAAATTCATCCAATATGCATGCTCTGGGTTTAATGCTGACATCGGGTTACGATTATTACGATATTCAATGTACTATGTTTAGCTAACATTGGCCCTCATTCAGAGCCGCACGTTACCAACAGTACGCTCGTTGCGTTCCGATGTTGACTAACCGCGCATGCGTCGGTGTTACACTGCGCATGTGCGTACGGCAGATTGCGAGCTTTTTTTCTGTCGTTCCTAAAATAGCGTACAGGAAGTGACATGTCAAATGTGATTGACAGAACAGGGCGTTTTTGGGTGTTGACGGGGGTGGAGATGGAAAAACGCAGGCGTGGCGAGGCGTTTTTGGGGCGTACATACATTAGCAGATGCGAACGTCAAATGTGTTCGGACCGTCACATACCTCACTGGAACATCCTCTTTCCCTTCAAAATGCTCGCACAGTTTAGGGTCTGGATTACTCGACCACATTGGCGATGGCCTTCTCCTCCGTCCCGGGACTCCATGATGTTGTAGCGATTAATCGCGGGTGGTCACAAAAGCAATTAGTGTTGTATTGAAAACCGGCTTGGTATGTGTTTGGAAAGCAGTTTATTGGGATAGCACAAAACCGTACGCAGGTGGAAATCATACCTGCTAATGTCAGGATTACACAATCAATTGGCGTACATTTTCTGGGGGTTTTTTTGGCCTCAGTTTGTTGTTTATGGCCTATTGTGACAATAATGTCATCATGTTTTAATTAGCTCCCCTTTTTTTATTAATGTGGAATTTGCATCGTTATGTGATTTTTTAAACGTTCCTTCAAGAGGCCTTTTTTTTTTAAAAATGAAATGGTTTTTGGTGTCCTTTTTTGCCTTTAGGGCCAGGATTAAATGTAACCCATTTGTACAATAATGTCACAATACAATGTCAGATTTTTAACATAAATTTATTGGTTAAACACAAACCAATTGGCCTAATATTTTGTTTTGTTTTTTTCTGGCAAAGATACTTTTTATCAAAAATAAATAATCAATAACTGCTAACATAAACGTACAAAAATAAATTAAAAACATTTCACAAGAAAGGAGAGGGAAGTTTTGACCAGAAAGGAATATGAGCCAAGCACAGAAGGAGTGTGGGAAAAGTCGCCATTGCTGTCACCGTTTTTTCGCCCGTTTGGATGGGGGAGGGTGGGCGCCAGACCGGGTCCGGGATGCCATCGGGCTGGCCTGTCCAGAGGCAGATGTTGTGGCCTCTGGACTAGGCACAGGGCTAGGCACATTTGGAGGATTGGCTGATGTTGTGCCAGGGGTGGAGGATCCTGATGTTCCGGCAGGAAGGGAGGTCGGCTCCACCATGTGCTGGCGAACGAGCTGCTCCAGGGCATCGGCGATGCGGATGTTGGCCCTGGTATTTTCCGCCAGGGCCTGACCAATGGTCACGTTGGCCGCAGCATTTTGCTCCAGGGCCTCAGCCACCCGTATCAGACTGGCGTCCATCCTCTGCAGAATCTCCGTATGGAAATCCGATTTTAAATTGAGTTCTGTGAGGAGGCCCACTGCCTGCGAGGGGGCACGCCCTGGACTGGCTTCTGCAGGGTCCTCAGCCGGATGTACTGGTTCCTCCCCTGCAGAGCCAGCAGAAATTCTGCGGCCAAGGCTTCCCTCTGGAGCAGACTCATCCGCCTGTGTCTCTGTTGGAAAAATGAGAAAAGAGTCACATTAGAATCTACATATTGGCACAATAGCATTTCAGAGTTGGTGACATCACAATACTTACCTGGGCCAACATGAGGAGCCGCAAAGTCTGGCATGTCCGTATCCATGTTGGACACGCCAAACACCTCCACAGGCTGCACACACCCCTGTGCCAGCTCTTCTAAATCCGTCAACTCCAATGACACAGGGGTGGGACCCCCACCTGTCCCCCTTGCATGCCTAGCCCTGTCCGCGAGTTTTTGCTTCAGGCGATATTTGAAGTCGCCCCATCTGTGGGGAAAAATGGAAGCCATTATCCTTTGGTTTAAAATGGGGTTTGTTTTTAGGGGGGGCAAGGGTTTACTTACCGCCGTTTGACATCCCGGGCTAGACGGACATAATCACCCACTCTATTGACAGCAACGGCTACCTCTTCCCACATTCTCCACTTCTGGCTTAGACTCATATTCCTGTCTGCCTGTGGCAGGATGTCCACACGCTTCTGGATCAAAACCTCCATCTCCTTTCTTGTGAAATGTGGCTGCCTTTTTTTTTTTGGCCGCTTTGGCCGGAATACTGGGCCCAGCAGCCTCTTCCATGTCATCCTCCTCACCTATTTGTGTAAATTTACAGAATTCACAAAATCACAACTTGCCTAATCTTATGTTTCAAATTAATCGTTGATAGAAAATGCATGAAAGACTTACCGCCTGACTCTTGGCCATTTTTTCCCTGGTCTGTCGCCATGTCTGAGGTCCAAACAAGAAATACACCAGAATTTTAATGTGTTTTCGTGACGTATTTATACATGCGTCCTTATTTTGCGGCCGCATCATTGATTGTGCGGCCCTATGATCCCTCCTTAATTTGTGCGGGAAACGAAACACTATTTATGGCTTGGTGTGTCTCAAGTCGAGGTGGCGTTTTTGGATTGTTGGAGGTTATCTTGGCTGGAGTTTATTGATTGCGTAGAAAGGAGTTGGCGGTTGGAGATTCGTTTGTTGGTTAGATTTGCGTTTTTTTTTCCGTTATCTTTGTTGGTTTATATTTTTGGGACCTCGTTTCTTGATTTGGTAAGTTTTGTGAAGTCTAACTTTTGTTCAGTTGTTGTTTCATTGTGTTTCGTATATTTTGTAATTTTAGGATCCCTAATTTTTTCTATTTTAGATTTTGTTTATTTTCGACCCCAAAGACCTTTTGATTTTGCATCTTAGATATTTGCTCTTGGTAAGTCCATTTTTTATCTTGTATTAGCAAACTAATTAGCGCATTTTTAGTAGTTACTCTTGTGACTTGTATTAGCGAACTAATTAGCGCATTTTTAGTAGTTACTCTTGTGACTTGTATTAGCGAACTAATTAGCGCATTTTAAACAGCTTAATAATCATTCTAACTTTTTGGTGGTTTATCTTTCGCTTTTTGAGCCAACATTTCGACCCGTTTTGATGTACTGTGTTAAATGTCGCTTTGCGGTTTTGCTAAATGGGTGTTTGGCATATTTTACCTTTGGTCTAGCACAAAATTTTTAAACAAAAATGCCCAGAGTGAAATGTGTCAAGTAATTTTGGTGTTTATTTTCAGTTTGGACGTATCATGACAATACCCCGGCATGTAAGCAGCAATGGATGGTATCATCAAGCTAAGTTGTTTTAATATAGTTTTGGGGTGGGTCAAAAGCCTTACTTTGAAATCTTTGAATTTCAGGTTGATCTGGGGCGGATTGTTCTGGCCATGCTCCCGGAAGCCGACCAACCTCAATCTCATCCCCGGCGTAGGCATCGTAGGCATGCAAGGCCCCAGATATTTCGAACACGTGTCACCCTTTTTGGAATGCCCGATGATGAGGTTTTAAGATGCTACCGTCTACCTCCCAAAATCATCATAGACACTCTCTCATTAATAGAAAGTGATCTTGAGCGGCAAATTGACAGTCCAACAGCAATACCACCACTGACGCAATTTATGGCGGTGTTACATTTCTGTGCCTCAGGATCGTTTCAAACAACGGTGGGAATAGTGGCGGGCATCTCCCAATCCTCCTTTTCCCGGATCCTGAGGGCAGTGATGGAGGCACTTTTCAAGCACCTCCATCATTTTATTCAAATGCCTTTGGATATGGGTGCCCTTAGTGTGGCCAAGGCCAATTTTTACCAAATAGCTGGCTTCCCACACATCATAGGGGTTGTGGATGGTACTCACATACCACTTCAGCCTCCAGCACGGCTGGAGGCCATATTTCGAAACAGGAAACACTATCACTCCCTGAATGTAATGGTGGTATGTGATGCCTCCCTCCAGATCCTGTCCCTAAATGCAAAATTACCAGGAAGTGCACATGACTCCTTCGTCATCCGGCAATCAGGGATATGGCACAAATTAAACAACCTACAAGCTGGTGATGCGTGGCTTCTGGGTAAGTGGAGACCTTTAGTACATAACAATGTTAAGCTTGATACACAGTGTTCCTGATGTTGTCTCTTATTTTTCACAGGAGACAGTGGATATCCTTGCATGTCCTGGCTGCTCACTCCTTATTTGGCTCCCACACCAGGCCCACAAAGTGAGTATAATTCCGCACTTACAGCCACCAGGCAAGTGGTGGAGCGCTGTATCAGCCTTTTAAAAGGCCGATTCAGATGCCTCCACCGCTCTGGTAGCGAGCTCATGTATTTGCCGGATATGGTGTCGAAAATTGTGGTCCTGTGTGGGATATTTCACAACATCGCCATAAGAAGTGGTGTCCCAATGTAGCCAGAGGATGCCTTACCTGAGGATGGCCCCCCCGAGGTTGGTCGGAGGTCAGTATGTGGGGGGGCCATACGCGATGATGTGGTGGCCAGATTTTTTAGGTAAGTTTGACCAAAACTACAGTGTTTATACCTAATGTGTTTGTGTTTGTTTTCGAACATCTAATTTATTTTTATTTTTTTCACCATCTTCTGTTTGTTCACAAAATCTTTGCCACTCCAACGCTCACTACTTCCTGCTACCCTTACCAAACCTGGATCTGGTGATTTTGGGCATATATTCTGGAACCCATATCGCAACGCCATGTTTGTGGAATCATGTTGGCATGGTCCTTCGTCAACCAGTTCTTGATTTTTTTTTTTTAATTAAATATTTTATTTGTATGTGTTGTATTTGAGATTATCACTGTTTTTTTTTTTTGGGAGTGACCACTTTGATTTCTCATTTATGTTGTGAATAAATGTTTGGAGAGTGAAATGGTCTTCCTTTTTTTGGACGTTAACAGCAAGTGTAACCAGGTTAACACACCTTACATTTGACTAAGGGGTAATCCAGTACTGACACCAGTTGATGTAAACTGAAATATGTTTTCAGGTTCCCAATCCACACCAAAAGGAAGCCTGTCCAAACCTTTGGATTTTGAAGATTGGCCTAAGCAGCTTGCACACCAACTAGGAACCTGTAAAATGTCGAAATATCTAATTGACACTACACCCAAAAAGGGAAATGACATTATTACTGTTATGTGTTTCTTGTGGCTGTTTAACATACAAATACAAAACACAATCTAACTTTTAAAAAAGGGAAATCCTTGCAGGAACAGTCTACTTATGTCAGGGAAAACTATTTTTGTTTTGGAAAAAAAGAATGAGCCAGAACGTATATTAGAACAAAAAAATTTATTTAGAAAACGAAAATAAACACAAAAAACTACTGGCGAAGGATGCCAGACAGCCGGTCAAGGCCCACAAGAATGCCAATGACATGTTGGCGCATCTGGCCAACACATTCGTCCACCTCTTGTCGACGCCTCTGTTCCTCTGTGGGTGAGAAAAGTGTGTGGATTAATAAAACAATAGGGAATCCACATTAAAAAAACAAAAACGAAATCACTCCTAAACCAAAAAAAAAAAAACCAAAACAAAAAGGGGGTGCTGCCAAAAATACAAGGCCTATGTACAAATTCCCACAGGTGTGATATGTGTATGTTGAAATCAGCAGGAAGAGGTAAAGGCAAACTGGTAAATCACCAAAAGTAAACCAAACAAGCACGAATAAAGGCACGACACATGATTACATACAAACAGTTTGTGGTTAAAAAAAATGTGAAAGAAAAACATACCGGGAGCCAAAACGGGAGCTCCGGAAGTCCCTCCATGTTCTTCCTCGGAGGAGCCTTCATTCCCCAAAGAACGGGGAGGGGTAATGACGGACTCCGGGGAGGGGGTAATTGGAAGAGGGGTGGGTGGAGGAGAGGGGGAAGTGGGACGGAGAGGAAGGAGGCCCGACAGTTCCGGGAGAGGGTCTTGGAAGGCTGGGGAGGAGTGGGGTATAGGGGAAATATTTGGGGTGGAGTGTTGGCTGGGGGTTGGGGATAGTGGCCGGGAACGCCGTCTGGCCGGACAGTGATGGCGTAGTCTTGTCTGTCCTCCTAAAATATGTCAAACAAATTGAGGTTAGTTTCTGGCCAAATCCGGGGCCCAAATAAAAAAAAAAAAAAACAACAACAAAAAACATGCAAATAGGAGTAGAATGAAAAAAACAGAAATAGAGGGAAAACATGCACACGCAGATATGAGGACAAATAATAAATAGGACAGACAGGAAAACATGCACACGCAGTTTGCCCCACAAACACAAACATGAAAACCACAATACATAACACTTACTTTCCAGGATCTGCATGCGAAAGCATGCCAGCAAGCGGGGCGTTCGCCGTTGCAGGTCTGACCACCTGCGCTCCAGCTGCCCGATGTTGCGGCGTGAACCTAAGGACCGCAGGCGGGACCGTGCCTCCGCATACGCGGAGCGCTTCTGCCGGTTGGTGATGGGTGGAGGCTGGCTGGTGATACGGCGATCCATCACCTCCGTAAGCACCAGCAGCTCGCGCCTGGTGAATGCGGAGGCTCTCATGATGGCAATGGAGTTTTTCATACAAAACATTTTTGATAAAGTGTGCAATAAATTTCTGATTGGCTAATGTATTTTGGAAATTAACAGGAGCAATTTTATTGGTTAGTGTATGAGTCATGTGTTCAACAGGGCCAGAAATCTCTGGAGAGTTATGATAGGCTTGATGCAGTGACATGCGTTTGCAAATTTAAATAAAGAAATGAACCCCGGAAAATATGCGAGGATCCACAGCAATAGAACAATTGTTTAATTGTGGTTCACATGTTTTTTGAACAATAAAAGCGAATGTTCCATCCGTACGTATTCTGCGGGTAAACACAAACACGGACAAGAGTAAAGTTTCTTGCATTGTGTTGAAAAAAAAAACCAATTAAGCTAATTGATACATTAATTGGCATGATACGATTGAGGGAGGTAGGCAGAATAAAGGAGCAGGTAATCGACATCTGACAAGGCCAGTTCCGGTTTCACTTGTGCGTGCGTTCCCTACAAGCCATTTCGGGGATGTACGCTCGCTATTTCGCACGCTCGTTAGTTAGAGGAGGAGTCGCCTGAGTTTAGGGAGGAATTTTAGAAGCGAAAGAAAATACGAGCGAGCCATTGAATTTAAATAATTTTGTACGTACGCCTAACGTACGTGCGCCCGCTTGCGAGTGGGTCTGAATGAGGGCCATTGTCTTCAAGTATGGTGTAAAGTTTTTTGGATCTTTGATGAGATCGATATATGGTGTAACATCGAAACGTTGATACATATATCTGCTGTCTGAGTGGTTATTTATCTGCACCGAGTGCCGCCGGTACGTACATATATTGGAGCCCCCGCAGCGGAGCTTCTCCGGAGGGCACCTGCCGTTTTTCTACTACATGTGAGTGCCACCCACAATGGCGTATATATATATATATATATATATAAATATATATATAAAGCACTAATCCACGGCGCTCACCATTCCTAGATTTGGGGTGCAACATGGTATGTGACCACATTGTTTAAATAGAAATCACAGGGGCTCTGCACTCACCATAATAACTAACAATAATAATAAAAATAATAAACATAATAAACAGTGGGGTTTTGGTTCATAAATTGTTCAATGCATTTAAGTTTGCAGCCCCCGGGGGAGGAGACAATGCTCAATATGCTGATCATTCATTCAGACTCTCATGCCCCACTACATACTGTATACTGGGGGAAATGTACTAATCCTTGTAGAGTGATAAAGTGGAGAGAGATAAAGTACCAACCAATCATCACCAAACTGCCATTTTTTCAAACACAGCCTGTAAAATAACAGGAGCTGATTGGTTGGTACTTTATCTCTCTCCACTTTATCACTCTCCAAGGCTTAGTAAATCTCCACAACTGTCCTATGCTTTCTCCTCACACACATATTACCTGTCTTGTGAGTAGAGCCCCCATCTGGGGGATATAGGGATTCAATAATATGTAGCCCGGACTGCCAAAGATGCCCGCCATGACCAGGAACTTGAATATATTAAATAACATTGTGGAATTCACCATTAGATTTGTATAATTTCACAAAAATCTGGCTTCCCTTGGCTAACTATTTTAAAACTACTCTTGTACTTCAATTATAGGTTGTTGCTTTTTTGGCACTCCCAATGGGAGCTTATAATGGACCACATATTTTGGATACACACCACTCCACCTTGAATTCCAGACACTTTCTGGATTCCATCCCTCCAACCTACCTGCCTACACAATGGTTCCAGTATCCTAGTTCCCTACACCAGTTACATAAAATACATTGAGCTTTAGCCTACATAGGGGGAGATGTATTAAGCCAGCTAAAGAGTGGAGAAATGGACAAGTGCAGAAATTGCCCATAACAACCAATCAGCTTCCTGCTAGCATTTGTCAAGTACATTCTATAAAATGATAGGTACAAGCTGATTGGTTGCTATGGGCAACTTCTTTACTTGTCAAATTCTCCACACTTTATAACAGTAAAATATGCCTTCTCGTAACTTTTATGCTACATTGTTATTATTACTGATTAATGTTTTTAACATATTGATAAATAATGATATTTAGATACAAAAAGGACATATATAAGATTTAATGCAGAGTTGCACATGCTTGCTTTAACTAAAAAGTCTAAAATTGCTTCCATATGCAAAGTTGCACAAATCTCAATATGCCACCGACTGTGTTCCAGTAGCATATGAGCCTGTGTTATATCAGGCATACTTAAGATACACTTACACCCATGTTTTAAAACATTTTTGTTTAAAGTGAAATACACATTTGCTATTAGGTGTGATTACAGTAAATAAACTCTCTTTAATAAAGTAGGTATAAACTCCTTGAGTAGGAGTAATAAAAAAAAACTTGCTAAAATACTCTAAAAATGTAATATAAAATATGCACGAGTCAATGACAGGATGTACCTATCAGCTTGAGAGAGGAAATCACACACAAGTCAGAATTGTTTTGCTGGTGACTGTCATCAACATCATCAAGGTATATATGTGGTCACTTGCTTTTCCTTCCCAGGCTACAGCAGAGAGGCCAGGCCCATACCCTGCAGAATTACTTAATGTTACAACTTTGATAAGCAGAATAATCTGTCAAAGTTATTAAAGGGAGTAAGAGATCCTGGTATAAGGTATGCACAAAAATAGCTATCAGCATACAAATGACATGGGAATTTACACAATAAGGAATAACAGCAAATAAGTAGAAAGTAATTATCACTATACAAATTATATACTATGCAACACAAATGAAATTATAATAATATGCATTCATTTCCTATCAATTTTTTTCCATGATGAATATCCAACAAACTATATTTATTTTGGCATTCATATACATTTCTTAACTTCAGCTACTGCAGCAACTTTTTAACTATTATTAGGTAGAATATGCAATTATTTAACTACTTTATTAACTACTTTATTCTACACTATATTCTGAATATATGCAGTAACTTTAACATATGTATAAAATAACAAATCTGATCTGTTTATATTACTAGGAAAAATACCATAAATAACCCCAGACTGATCAGTAATTTACTTATAGGTGGAGTTCTTTCGTTAGAGTACTCTCTTTCTAGGTGGTCACTGTCCTATTAAATGCATGTATTTAAAATCCACAATAGGGAATCCACTATATGGCAAAAGTTAGTATTTAATGCTGTCTATCCTGCACATCTTCAGCTCTCTAGCAATAATACTGTATATATCAGTTCTGAGGGCACAAGTATCTTCAGCTCTCTAGCAATAATACTGTATATAACAGTTCTGAGGGCACAAGTATCTTCAACTCTCTAGCAATTATCTATCTCACGTTTCAGTGCACTATTTTTTCCAGCACTCCACTGGACCAGTGGAGAAGTTGCCCATGGCAACCAATCAGCTTTGAAGTTACATTTATCAAGTACAGTCTATAAAATAATAAGTAGGAGCTGATTGGTTGCCATGGACAACTTCTCCACTGGTCCACTACTCTAAGTTTTTCACTGTTTGATAAATAAGCCTCTCTGTCTCTTTCCAGCAATTTACACATGTCAATAGCAAGATGTTATGCAGACTTACAGTGGGACGTTGTCTTCTTGACTCAGTTGTCTTTCAGCCTTCACAGATGATCCATGGCCACAGTGCTGCCACACTGACCTGCATACTGCGCTGCCACACTGACCTGCATACTGCGCTGCCATGCTAAACTGCACAATGCCTTTCTCTCCCTGACACTGCAGGGATTCAGCTGCACCTTCAGCGCTTCACACTCCGTGGGTACTCATTGGCCCTGTCCTCCAGCACCACCTCAGTGTCATTGCTTGCCCTAGTCTCTTAGTCATCCTGAGGCACCTCACCCCCACTCTCCAGCTCTGTGCCTCAGCGCCTCTCTCCTCAGTCTGCGCATGCGCAACCCTCAAGTATCTTTCCACTTGCCTGAGTGCCTCTCTGGCACTCCACAGCGCCACCAATTGTAAGCCTCTGGCACTACAGGGTCCATAGGTTTCAATAGGAGGCCGTACGCAGGGTATCACATCTTCACCTTCCCATATGCACCCTGAAATGGTTTGTATGTGCATCTCTGTGCCTTAGTGCATCTACTCACAATTACTCAAACACTCCCTTACTGTACTCAGTCCAAATTAGAATGCTCCTTCCCTCCCCATCCCACCCTTATAGATACGGTTCAGGGAATTCTTCAAAAGTGCATATAAATGCAACAGATTTTCTGAGCATGGTCGGATGAAATTTGATACTACGGTAACTGATGAAGAAACTACTGAAGATCGGACCCATAATCTAAAAACAACAGGTGGAGAGTGGGCCAAATGTCTATGTAACAACCTCAATCAACCCCAGATTACATAACCAATTAATCCTCTGAGACAGATCTGCCAATAAGTGATGTAAAGAACATGAAAAACAGAGGACCTGGGTCCTAATTCACTACCGATCACAACTGCGATTGCAATAGCGATTACACACGCAGTCTCACTGCGATGATATGCTAATCCATTGAGATCGCTATGCCGTCGCAGCACAACATAAGGACGCCCACTTTACCTTCCACAGATCCGTAATCCTAAGGAAGACTGCAAAACCATCGGTATCATCGATTACCATCGGAGCCTCACGCACACTTGCACATGGTCTGACCTTACTCAGTAATTGCTAACTTCATCGCATGCTATGAGTCCTCAAGCTGCGTAAGGCATCACAGTGGATAATTTATGCATGCCCATGCCACGACGTTCAAAAACAATGGCACACCTGCGTTTCCCCGACCACCCACCCATCACCACCCACAAATGGTACTACCTGTCAATCACTCTGCAATGGGTCTGTGTAGTCACTGCGATTGCAGTCCCGATCGCAGTGGCCGGTTCACGCACTGCGATGCATACGCATGCACAGAACACAACAATCATCCGATTCCGTACATAATCGCAGTTGCAATCGGTAATAAATCAGGCCCCTGGTGATGAAAAGACAGTTTAAAGATGTTTTATAACCAATGTTATCACATTAATAGAAAGATTATGATAACGAAGCCTAATATAAATTTGCAATACTTCCAAGTTTTATATTAAAGCAACAAACATTTGCCATGATAATTATGCAATAACCTTGTTTTAAAAGTTGTTCTACCATTCACTGGCTCCCTCTGAAACCAAACACACAAATCATACTACTGTGATATTTCAAAAAGACATAGTTAAGACAATCCTGTACTAGTTCTCATACTTTAAACCATAAAAACTATTCATATTCCTAAAGAATTAGCAGAAAACAAAATCCCATCTGGTCATTTCCTTTCAGAGATCTCACTCTTGGTTGCCTTGGGGGGGCTATTAAATAGACTTTCTTCTCAGGTTCTCAGAGAGATCACTTTCCTGTTTGCATACAGTTTGCCACATTTCAGGATGCACTTTGGGTAACATGTATCATTATTATTGAGCTAGGTGAGGGGACATGTATCATTATTATTGAGCTAGGTGAGGGGACATGTATCATTATTATTGAGCTAGGTGAGGGGACACAAATGTTCCTGTCAGATCTGCTGTATTTTTTTTTTACCATTGATATTTTGTTTTATCATTTTACCATTTATGATATTTTATCAGCTGTATTGAACAACACTGAATAGGTAAGTATGTAAAAATGTAGTATTATAGTTCCAATTTTGCATGGTATTAGAAGTACTGTATTTGCACTGATAATTTGTAGATCATTAATAAAGGGCGGCACATTAATTTTAGTATCTGTAGTGAGTTAAATCATTATATTTAATCAATGAACTAGAATGGGGATGCCGATGTTGGAATCCCGGCAGCCGGCATCCCGATCGTAAGGAGACCGGGGCAAGGTAAATATCATCCGCAGCGGGGGGAGGTTTAGGTTTAGGCACCCCAGGGGGACTTAGGGTTAGGCTGCGGGAGGGGGGAGGTTAGGGTTAGACTCCAGACAGGGGGGGTTAAAGTTAGGCATCACCGGAGGGAGGTTAGGGTTAGGCACTAAGGGGGGAGGGTTAGGATTAGGCACTAGGAGGGGAGGGTTAGTTTCGGCACTTACTGGGAGGGTTAAGGTTAGGGTGCGGGGTAGGGAGGGTTAGTATGAGGGTATAATAAAGGAAGGTTAGGGAGTAAATAAGACAGGGGAACAGTACTCACCATTCCACTGTTGGGGTTTGAACCTTCGGGATGCTGCTGACAGTGTACCGACAACCGGCATCCCCTCAGTCGGTATTTCATATCAAATCCATAATAATATATCAGGTATTTTAAACAACTTTTAAAAGCTTTAGCAAACAAATCTGACAAAAAAGTAAGGAGATGGGGGCCACAGGGGAAAACTTGCAGGGCCACATGCAGCCCCTGGGCCTTATGTTGACCATTACTGACATAAAGAGACCTGAAAAAGTTCAAAAAGATTATTTGACTTGTTACTTTTTAAACATAGGAATATTCATTTGCTCTCTGCTTAGGCACTAATACGGATGCATTGCAACTAATTTAAGGAACATGGACATTTGTCCGGCATTATCCTCATCTCCTCTTGGAACTCTTCTCTATTCATTGGGGAATTATTTTTCCTAATGTGGGTCCTGCATTTTTGGAATACATTTGTGCTACTTAGCTGATACTAAAAAATTTTATCCTTGCTTTCTATACTCACATTTTGATTGTCCGATATATGCCTGGGAAAGTCCTATGTGGTACTGTAAAATAGAGCTATATTCCATATTTGTTAACATTTTATATTTAAATTTATTTTTAAATCAACAATTTTAGTATCCATCTGTTCTCCTTAATTATTTTTGCTGCGATTCATCCTGATTATTGCTGTTGTTGCCATTTATATTTATTATTTATTAGTGATTGGTAATCCCTAGCAACAGCTGCTATGTACCATTTCCCTGAAATGTATTCTTTTTTTGATTATCCCTTTATGCGCCTAGTGTGTTTCTCTTTTAACAAGTTGAATGTAGCAAAAAGTGGGGTTGACGAGTGCAGTTTGAAATTCTGACTAAATGGAGGAAAGAAATAAGTAACAGCTCCCTCGTACTCAGTTAAATATTGTTACATTTAGTTAAATATAGACGCTACATCCAAAATATTGTGGTTTCCAATTATGCCAGATAATTCTGGGAACTGATCACAGAGATACAAGTAGAGGCACATCAAAACAAGAACATTGTAAATGACAGTAGTTTAGAACTGAAAGATGTTATTCTCCTGTAAGGCAAGCCAGTGACAAGATACAACTGATTATTCATACACTGAGCATTTTATCAGCATTACAGGCTGTGTTTGAAAAATGACAGTTAGGAGCTGATTGGTTGGAACTTTTTATCTGTCCACTTTATCTCTCTCAAAGGCTTAGTACATCTACTCCATTGTCTTTTAGCTGGACCAGCATGTAATATGTAGCACTTACTCTCATGTGTCAAACTCCAATATTCCTATAGATTATAAGATTGTGAGTTGGCCCCTCATTACATTTCTGTCTGTCTATTAATACCAAGTTTGTTTAATTACTGTCCTTATTGCTAATTGTAAAGTGCTGGGGAATATGCTGGGGCTATGTACATAAGTGTTTATAAATAAAGGAAAAAACTGGTTAAAATGCACAATCGGGCATTGGAACAAAATTATTCATGGTGGGGGCAAAATGCCAAGGACTACTATAGGACCTAGAGCCCCTTTTTTAGAGCCATAACTAGACTTTTTGGTTCCCTGTGCAAGAAAGAGCATTGGCGCCCCCCCATTTTTCAAAGGGACATAACGCACCCAAACAAGGGGAATGGCCTCATTGTGAAGGACCAGGGAAGAGATAGGGGACGCCAGGAGATGCTGGGGATGAAATAATAGGAAGCTACAAGTGAGAATGATAATAAACAGAAATTGACAGGCCCAAACAGCACCCCCTGCCCTGCAGTGCCCTGTGCCACAGCACCGGCCGCACTACCCTAGCTACGGCACTGCCCTTTTACTCATGTTTGGTATCGCACTTTATGACAGCTGTAACAGTGACTGTAGATATACAAAGACCCCCAGTCCTACGGTAATTTTCATCAGTGATATTTGGGTTGGCCAACCCCAGTTTCATTTTTATAATTTACTATAAAAATATATGTATACATTATTAAATAAATATTATAATTAATATTAACTACCAATTTGTACAATCGCTATTAGAACGATAGATAAATGTAAATGTTCATGATTTTTTAAGAGTCACTAATCTAGTTTTTAATCATAATTCGTTAACAGCCTAATCTCATTTAATTGTGAGTATTTTTAAATCTATAGTCACTGTCTCACTGGTTATGCTATGTGCTATAATATCTGGTATGTGCTACCATCTGGCGATGATGAGACTTCTGCTAACGTCTTATAACATCAGCAGGCAGCAACCATTCGCTCTCTCTGTTCCATTGTCGTACAACTTACAAGAACAGACAATGGGAAGTGCAGCTGCCCGGTCTCATGTGTCTGCTTATGCTTACTGCACATTGTGATAGCAAAATGAGTGGGGCTTCTGGGTAAGAAAGAAAAAGCATTTGCAAGAAGAAAATGTGCGCAGAACAAACATGAAGATAACTTCATTTTTGGTAAACAGAAACGACAACAGCTGGCGACTTCAAATAAAGCTATTATCGCTTCATCCCCATTTTAATTTTATTCATCCCCATTCGCTTTCGTTTTAAAGTTCTTGGGGGGGGCAAAACATAGTCTTTTCCACCCAACAGAACTGACAGGGGGGGTAAATGCCCCCTCTGCTGCCCCCCCCCCCCCCCAGTTCCTACTCCCCTGTGTACGATGACAGATGCACAACATCACAGAAGAGGAGAAATATATTTGTCCATCGCCTCATAATATTTTCTATTTTAAAACTGACCCCCACTGTTAATTGTGTTACGAGGGACACAAGGTATGTCATGCGCTGTTGAAGACTAAGGGACCACACACAACACTGTATAGAGACGATGAAACGTAAGGTCTGTTTTTGTGTCACACTGCCATGTATTACTGGCCACAGCATAAAAATGTTTCGTGTGTGTTAAGGTGTGCGCAAACAGATTGAAGACCAGTCATTTAAAGACTTGTTAAATTAAACACTTGTATTTCTGACACCAGGAAATGTTCAGTTTGTTGTGACAAAACCTTGATCTACATTACAGATGTGGCGTTGATTTTCCTTGTCCATCTTGACTTGGAAATATTATTATATGTGAATTTAATCTTAAAAGTAATATATATTTCATCCAAATATACTTAACTAACATTATTGTCCATTTTCTTAGAATTATGTAAAAATTAAAATGTTTCCAAAATGATCTGCACTTTGTTTCACAAAGTTTGCGAAAACCAGTGAAATAATAGAATTCTGCTAATACAGAAGAAAGTGTTGGTCTAACAGACCTATGGAGGTGTCAGTACTAAAGGAGACCTAGGACAATTCACTCATGTCTATGATAGTCAGCATTAAAATTGTCTTCAAGATGAATATATTCTACAAAACATTTTTTTCTTGACAGAGTTGAGCATATTTAAAATCCTGAAGTAACATAGTTTGTAATAAAATGTATATAGATAAAAGTTTTATGTATCACTATGACAATACTGCAATGATTACTGTGCTGGATTTGTGTTCTGGCAATGGAAGACTCAGGGATGAATCATTATTAACAGGGGGAGATGTGTTAAACCGTGGAGAGTGATAACCTGGAGAGAGATAAAGTGCCAACCAAT
Source organism: Taudactylus pleione (assembly GCA_031769625.1). Classification (NCBI taxonomy): domain Eukaryota; kingdom Metazoa; phylum Chordata; class Amphibia; order Anura; family Myobatrachidae; genus Taudactylus; species Taudactylus pleione. The sequence goes on along the minus strand of JAUIMM010000916.1, from coordinate 2,054,868 downwards.
CAGCTTCTAACTGCCATTTTACTGGCTGTGTTTGAAAAATGATAGTTAGAAGCTGATTGGTTGGTACTTTATCTCTCTCCACTTTATCTCTCTCAAAGGCTTGATACATCCCAGCCTGTGTATAATGTCCATACAGGTTATTAGTCTGAAAACTGCTGTCCAAATTATTGACTCAGACTTACAGACCAATTTACTAACTTGCACAGGTACACAAAAAATTTAATTAACCTACAGAGTAATCAAACAACATAATATATATAGCCAAGGCCAACAGTTTTGAGAATTACACAAGTATAGGTTTTTACAAAGTTGTTTGTCACCCACCTCTTGAGTATTCACCACAAGTTCTCAATGGGATTAAGGTCTGGTGAGTTTCCTGACCATGGACCCAAAATTTTGATGTTTTGTTTCATGAGCCACTTAATTAACATATTTGCCTTATGGCAAGGTGCTCCATAATGCTGGAAAAGGCATTGTTTGTCACCAAACTGTTCTTGGATGGTTGGGAGAAGTTGCTCTTGGAGGATGTTTTGGTACCATTCTTTATTCATGGCTGAGTTCTTCAAAATTGTGAGTGATCCCGCTCCCTTGGCTGAGAATCAACCCCACACATGAATGGTCTCAGGATGCTTTACTGTTGGCATGACACAGGACTGATGGTAGCGCTCACGTTTCCTTCTCCGGACAAGCGTCCAGATCCCCCAACCAATCTGAAAGGGGATTCATCAGAGAAAATAACTTTATCCCAGTCCTCAGCAGTCCAATCCCTGTACCTTTTGCAGAATCTCAGTCTGTCCCTAATGTTTTTCCTGGAGAGAAGTGGCTTCTTTGCTGCCCTTCTTGACACCAGGCCATCCTCCAAAAGTCTTTGTCCTGGTGCTGGTGCTTGGTGTGCAGTACATGCTGCATATGGTTTGCTATTGTGTATCCTGATGAAGGACTGATGTAGTCCGAAAACATTTGGAGGAGGAAATTACAGCAACTTGTCATGCAAACGTGCATCAAGTAAGAAATAAATGTCTGCTTTCTATATTTCCAGAAACCTGGTGAGTGTCCTTTTTTGGACTTTCTATAAATAGCATCCCCCTAGTAAGGGTTTGGGAGGACATCCCAGTTGTCATGGAAGATTAATTGAGATGAGTGCAACCTATATATATAAAAAACAAGGGACAAGGGTGGTTGATTGGGCATTCAAGAATGCTTATGGATATTACAGTTGGAAGAGGAGTTGTAATCCTTACACCAAAACTCTCCCAGTTCAATCGTCTAATTCTGACAATGGGCAGTTCTTAGGGTTCCCAAATATTATTCTGACATAGTTATTTTAAATTCAGAGTTGATCCTTTTCTATGTATAGGAGTGCTACGGATTACTCCATAATTTAAACATTACGGGAAAAAGAAGAAGGGGGAATTACTTTTTCAGTGCACAGGAGCCCTTATAAGAAGTAATCTTGTTCAAATAAAATTTCCACTTCCAATTGGGTGGAATATTTGCCCCTATTATTATTAGGGGTGAGCGGGTTCAGTTTTACTCGGTTTTACTCGGATCTTTTTATTGGCTATTGCCGAACACGTGTTTTGGATAGCGAATAAAATCGAGCCGAATTTGCGGTAAAGTGGCGATAAGAACCGAGTAAAACCGAGTAAAACTGAACCCGCTCACCCCTAATTATTATATATCTAAAACATAACTTTTATTATTTATACTAATATAATATGAATGTTGTGTCTATCTGTTTGTTCAAAGTTGGTGCAAAAACTACCGAACCGATTTTCATGAATACTGCATCATTTTCTAAAGGAAGCGCCTAGAAAAAACTGTACGTTGTTTCATCTTGATCAGTGATGTTAAAACTGAGCAATGACAAAAACAAAGTTTATTGACATATTCAATGCAATGGCCACTGGTGGTCACGTGGACCACTTCCACGGCAGGGACCCCTTTGCAAAGCAATAAAACAATGTTGGCAGAAGTGATTTAGTCATTGGCAAAGCAACAGCTAGTTTAATAATAGAATTTAAAAAAAAATACTGTGGAAGCAAAAATGTGAAATATTAAAAGATGACGAATAAGAAAAATAAAGATAAGTGTAATATAAGAATAAATTTAAAAAAAATGTCCACAGACTGCAATTATTGCTTAATCCTCTAATAATTTCATGTACAGTATATGTCAATTCAAGTGTAGTAGGGGATGCAGTTATTATGCCGGCCGACGGGTTGCCGGCAGTCGAGATACCAACGCCAACATCCCGATGGACATCAGGATACCGGCGTCAGCATCCCGACCGCTGGAATCCCGAACGTTCAGACGGCGGATGGGTATGAAGGTAAGCCGGGGATGGGGGTGGTTAGGATTAGGCACCCCCGGGGAGACTTAGGGTTAGGCACCCCCCCTGGAGACTTAGGTTTAGGGTTGCCGGCAGTCGAAATACCAACGCCAACATCCCGATGGACATCAGGATACCGGCGTCAGCATCCCGACCGCTGGAATCCCGAACGTTCAGACGGCGGATGGGTATGAAGGTAAGCCGGGGATGGGGGGGGTTAGGGTTAGGCACCACTGGGGAGGACTTAGGGTTAGGCAACCCCACGGGAAGGTTAGGTTTAGGGTGGGTTAGGGTTGGGGAGGGACAGTGTAGGGTTAGATTACTTACCTAGTCACGTTGGGATCTCTGCTGTCGGGCTTCCGGGAGGTGGTATTTGAAATGGCGGCTAAAGTGCATAGTCACTTTTAAATAGCTAATATACTCTTAAAATATAATTCACTGTCTGTTTTTCATAATTACGTATTTGTGGAAATAGTGGTGGTAATTGTAGGGGAAGTCTCTAGGTTGTAGATGTTTAGTTGCTGTATTAGTTATTCAAAAGGATATTGGATTGCTGAAGAAAGGGGATGCAATCGGGAAACCTGGCTGACGTGATCCCGACAGCCAGCTTCCCGACTGCTTTATCCCGGCGTGAGTTAAATGACAGGCATCTATATCTAGACACCTGTCATTTTCCCGACGCTGAGAGACAGGTGAACGGCATCCCGATCGAAGGGATGCCGGGCGCCACGAGCGGACAGCTGCGTGGGGGAGGGTTAGGTTTAGCGCACCCGGGGAGGGGACTTAGGGTTAGGCACCCACACGGGAGGGTAGGGTTAGGCTAGGGGAAGGGATGGTTAGGCACCCCCAGGGGGGACTTAGGGTTGGGCACCCCCCCCCCCGCAGCGGGGAAGGGTGGGGTTAGGGTTAGGCACTTACAGGGGGGATTAGGGTTAGGCACTTGGGGGGAGGTTAGGGTTAGTTGGCTCCCCTAAGGAGGGTTAGGGTTAGGGAGGTTAGGTTAGTTATTACTTACCTGCGGACGATCAGGATTTCCAGCACTGTTGGGGTGCCGCTGCCGGGATCTGTTCATCTGTCGGGCTGCCGCTACCGGGAATCGACAGCGGCATATTTCATACCGATTCCGAAGAAAGTTCTACCCTACTCATTCTGTGTGTGAGAACTTTATTCAGCAATCCAATATCATTCTGTTTTCATTGTAACACTACATAATAGCAACATTGTAACACCACATTCTGGGCTGCTTAGTCTAATTTAATAAATGACTAATACAGCAACTATTAGTGAGGAAGGAGTTAGGTTAGACAAATGGTGCAAGAAAGTATAACAGACTGCATGAGAGTTCCCCAGGTGCTCATATTAGTTTTCAGTATAATCACATTTTAAACATGTTTTGCCAGCAGTGCTTTAAACACATTTAAGCACAGTGCAGGTAAATCACATTTATAGCCATAAGTGTTAATGTATGTAAGAAAAGGTATCCCATACTTTCTTGCTGTGAATCTGAAACATCAAACTCTTATTTTTCTAGAATATCATAGTCCAAATGTACACACACTAACTGAATCAGTGCTTGTAGTTATGTATTATTATAGCACATTTTCCCAAAACTGTGCTTCTGCACAAGAACCTCATAGTATATATTGGCAACACAAAGATCTTCAGATGGCACTACCCTATAGAAGCCTACAGGCTTCTCTTCACAGAGTACTGTGAGAAAGATCCAATCGGATACCTCTCAGCACCCCCTGTTGCACATGCGCAGAATGACACCAGAGTGACTTCTGGGTCATACAGTAAACCCACAAGTCCCTCTCTCACAAAGGACGGCTCTTACCAAGAGAGATGCACTTTGCTTTTTTGTTCATACATACTGGCGTAATTAATGCAGACATACATGCAAAGAGTGGTGGGATGCTACACATCCCAAATGCGATACGCCATGCATCCCATGTGTGGTCATCACCAGAGCCATGCCCTCATGTGTGGCCAAATTGGGCATAGATCCAGGCACATGGTGCTGGTGGCTAATGTTAGGCAGTAAAATCAACTGTCACAAATATGAAAGCAGTCATTGGCGACTGGCAGTTCTGTGCTGCGAACAGTGGTGTAGTACAGTTGGAATCAGGAGAGACAGCAGAAGATAAGGATGCAAAACTTGAACCAGTCACTGAAGAAATCTTATGACAATTACCTGATGTCCGCCATAACTGTCCTTCTTTATTTATCTCAACCGAGATTTAAACTTACTATGCGTCTGTTTTGAAATTGACTAAGCTTAAAACCACAGCAAAAACATGGAAGGTATACAATCGGGAAACCGGCTGCCTTAATACCGACAGCTGGCTTCCTGACTGTCATATCCCGGAGAGGGTGAAATGCCGGGTGTCTAGAACTAGACGACTGACATTTCCCTGACGTCGGGAGACAGGTACCCGGCATCCTGATCGAAGGGATGCCGTGCGCCACGAGCGGACAGCCGCGGGGGGGAGGGTTAGGTTTAGGGCACCCAGGGGGGGGGGACTTAGGGTTAGGCACCCCCCCAGGAGGGTTAGGGTTTGGCTAAGGGGAGGGAGGGTTAGGGTTAGGCACCCCCGGGGACTTAGGGTTAGGCACCCCCCCGGGGGACTTAGGTTTAGGCAGCGGGGAAGGGGGGGTTAGAGTTAGGCACTTAGAGGGGGGATTCGGGTTAGGCACTTGGGGGAGGTTAGGGTTAGGCACCCCTAAGGAGGATTAGGTTAGGGGGGTTGGTTAGGTTAGTAAGTACTTACCTTAGGGACGATCAGGATTTCGAGTGCTGTCGGCTTCCGCTGCCGGGCTCTGCTCATCTGTCGGCCAGGCGCTGCCGGGAATCGAACTGCTGGCAATGCTGCCGGCGGTATTTCATACCGATTCCACATGCAATATCCACACTTTATAACAGAAATTGCCATCCCAGTTTTCCACCGATAGAAAGAGGATACAAACCACCAGATTTTAGAAATGTCCGGTTTTTAAACCTCACTCAAACTCACGGCCAAATGAGCCCAATAAATTAAGATGCCTCTGAGAAACATTTTGGGTGAAGCACGGCAAAGATCTTAGGGATTTAAGCCCTCATTCAGAGCCGTACGCTCTGAGCAGAGCGCACGCTCTGAATGAGGGCCGGCCTCCATGAAAATGGAGCGTCCTTCTGGACGCTTGTATAGCTGTGGGTCACCACCCACAGGCTATACGAGCGTGCATTTTGATGGCCGCGATGGTCGAGACCATCGCGACCATCGAAATTGCGAGCCGGAGCCTGCGGTTGAGGTTTTCAACCGCAAGCTCCGGAGTGATTTTGGCTCTATCAGAGCCAAAATCACTCCCACTGACATCACTAATGATGTCAGTGGGCCGGCTTTTGACGGGAGGCGTTCCCGTGGGAACGCCCCCGTCAGGGAGGCACGCCCCCGGCACGTCGTGCGCATGCGTCTGGCGCATGCGCACGATGGAGCTCCCTCTGTCGTGCGCATGCTCAGTCCAGAACATCGACCCACTTGAGAGTGGACAGCCGCTCGCGAGTGGGTCTGAATCAGGCCCTTTGTTAGCACTTGTATTTGTCATTGTTTACGTTATATGGTAGCAGTATAGTAGCAGGTAGCTGGATGGTAGCAGGATTGCGGTGAGATGTGTTGTCAATGTATAGAAACTGATGGACATTGATGACAGGTTCCAAAACTACATAAAAACAAATGCAAAGTAAATACTGCCTCTCACTTTCAGAATGCCCGCCAACCCACAACTAAGTAAATTTACCTAAATCATATTTCCTTAGTTAGTTCTAGAGGAGTCGTTTGCTTTTGTGCTACGCAGACATTCAACATTTTAATATACATCTGATACTGTAGGTGACTGATGGAACATTTGAAAGTAAATAAAAAAAAACATACATATTTCTGTACACTGTGAGCAGAATAAATAAAACAAAATGCTCTTTACATTTTAAGGCAATATGTTCACATTACGTATGGAAAACCCATATGTATCCCTGGGCTAGACAGTCTCTGGAGGGATGGGATGAAAGTGTGAAGCCAAGTGTAGTACACTTTACAAATGAAAACAGCTGAAAAAACAACCTAAAGAAAAGTATTCACAAGGCAATGAATGGATCAAGATGGAATTCAATTAAAAAAATATATGTTCTTCATAATTGAAAATATGATGTAAATATTTCTTCCACGCTCTGATGAAGTCCAGGAATATACTAAAACATAATAATAAAAATTTCACAGCTATCCATTTCCCCAGTAAAAGATGGCTTTGTGAATATATTAATGCTTAAAAGGCATATTGAATGAACCAATTTTTTGAAAAGTGGTTAAAAACAAATATGTATTTATTCTACCTCCGATAGCAAAAATATGTCTCCCAACATGAGACTGTGGGGTCTATGGGCCTGATTCAGTAAGGATCGCTATTGTGATTATGCACGCAATTGGCCGATTGTTGCGTACTGTGCATGCCTATGCAACGCAGTGTTCTTGCGCGAACACTCCACTGCGATTGGGACTGTGATCGCAGTGACTGTACAGACACATCGCAGAGTGATTGACAGGAAGTACCATTTGGGGTGGTGATGGGGGGTGGTCAGGAAACGCAAGCGTGTCAGCGCGTTTGAACGCCATTTCAGGGGCGTGTCTAAATTAGCCACTGCGATGCCATACGTGGCTTGGGCTTTCACTGCGTGCGCTGAAGTTAGCAATTTCTGAGTGAGGTCAGAGCTTGTGCAAGTGTGCGTGAGGCTGCGTTGGTACTAGATGTTAGCGATTGTATTTTGCTAAGTATTACGAATGTGAGTAAAGTAAAGGGGGCGTCCTTATGTTAGGCTGCGACGGCATTGAGATTGCTATACATTAACATATCTTCGCAGTGAGACTGCGTGTGTAATCACTATTGCGATCGAAATAGCGTTCCCTGCTGAATCAGGCCCTATGTATCAAGCAGTGAAAAGCATGGAGAAGTGGAGCAGGGGAGAAGTTGCCCATAGCAACCAATCAGCTTTGAAGTAGCATTTATCAAGTACAGTCTATAAAATAATAGGTAGGAGCTGATTGGTTGCTATAGGAAACATCTCCTCTGGTGCACTTCTCTATGCTTGATACATAGACCCCTGTATGTATTGCAGTTACCTTTATTTACAGTTTTGCAGTGGATTATGATTTAACACCAGAACAACAAGCCCAGAGCCTCAAACATGATGGGACAGGGTTCTCCAAGTCTTTAAAGGAGAGATGAGCAGTTTGATTTTACTCAGATTTGTTTGAGTCTCAAAAATAGCATCATATTGGCTATCCGGCTCTCACGTGTTTTGGGTAGCCAATAAAATAAATCCGAACTAATCCAAACTTGCGCTATTTTGACGAAAAGATACGAATAAAACCGGACCTGCACATCTCTACTTTAAAGTTTTCTTCTTGTTATTAAAGTATAGGGTAAAGTATAGGGGGTAAACTGGTGTCCACCACACAGAAGTCAAAGGAGAAATGGCAGTTACAATAAATGGTAATACACATTTTGCAACAAAGTCAGACCCAATGTTGAGGAGGAAGAGGGGGATATGAGTGTGAATATTTAATATTCTGTAATAGGAAATAAAGATATGAGAGTGGGTAAGGGAGAAGGATTTGGATAATGATCTAGCGAGGAAAATTCTAGATTGATGAAGGGGCCCAGAAACCCTTCCTGGGTGCTGCAAAGGTATGTAGTCGGGAAGCCGGCGGACCTAATCCTGATAGCCAGCTTCCCGACTGTCATATCCCGGCAAGGGTCTAAAGACAGGTTTTGATATGCCGATGCCTGTCATTAGACATACGCCGGGAGCCCGACGCCCGATATCCCGATCGAAGGGACGCCGGGCGTGGATAGCCGTGGGGGGGGAGGGTTAGGTTTAGGGTGTGCCCGGGGAGGACTTAGGGTTAGGCACCCCCCCGGGAGGTTAGGTTTAGGCTAGGGGAAGGGGGGGTTAGGGATAGGCACCCACAAGGTGAAGTTATGGTTAGGCACCCCACCGGAGGACTTAGGTTTAGGCGGCGGGGAAGGGGGGGTTAGGTTTAGGCACTTAGAGAGGGGATTAGGGTTAGGTACTGGGGGGGAGGTTAAGGTTAGGCACCCCTAAGGGAGGGTTAGGGTTAGGGGGTAGAATTAAGTTAGCTAATACTTACCTGAGGACTATCGGGATTTCCACTGCTGCCGGGATACTGGTTTTGGTAAATCATACCAATTCCGCTGCAAATGATTGTACAATTTGTCTGTCACTGGGTGCTGAAAACGAGTGTACAGCTTGTCTACCCAAATGGCTGCTAGCAGTTGTAAGGGGTGGGACTAGTTCAAGAAGAAGCATAACAGACCAACCATGTGCTGTGTCTATTACTAGTAAATGTGTGAATAAGCAACAATTTGGGACCCAACCATACCTGTTATGTTTTTTAAAAATGTAACTACAAATATTTGTCTGTTTTAGGTTCAGTTTTTATTTACTTTGTTCCTAAATCAAGCATTCAGAAACCCCCTCTAGAAATCTTGCATATGCTCCTGGAATGGTATAGATTTTGCCTTAGAAGTAGGTGGCAAGATGATGGTGGTGAGAGGGCAGAGAAGCAATTTGAAGGTTGCAACAGCCAGTGAGTTTGGTCAACTGGGACGTTATTAGGGGGCTAATTTCTACATTTGTGCTTAGCAATTAAAAAACACTTTTGCAAGTGGGTGATCTGTTTGGAGTGCCAGAGTTGTGGATTGTACTATATTGCCAGAGATGAAGAATGGTGGCTGAGGCTATAAAGCCAGTTACCAGTGATGTTACAGTATCAGATCTTATTTGGACATGTCCTGAAGATGTGGAAGGGGCTTCATTTATCTATAGTTGAGGGGGATGAGAATACTTTACTTTTTAACAGGGTTGCCATGGAATGTCAGATCTGCAATGCAAATACTGTAACATAAAACCATTTTACCTTCATAGTTCATACTGTAGTTTAAAATTTACAGTTTGGTTGGTCAGGGTGTGAGTACAGCCATTGTGATTGGATAGTAGTAGTAGTAATAGTACCATCCAATTAGAATGACTGTACTGCTGCTCAGACCAATCAGAGCTCAGAAATTAATTTTAATGGGAGCAACAGATGGTAGCCTGTCATTCTCGACAGTACATAATGGAACAAGCTTTCCTAAATGTTATTTTTATTACGTCACATGTGTGGATGCCTATGGGGACCTATATAATGTAAATGATTAATAAATTGGCAAGTGTGGGTAATATGGAGGAGAGTATTATTTTTTTCCAATACATTTTTTTTTTCTATAGTATGTGTGTGTCTGTGTATTGTTTGAATGTTTTGTTGCACTGCTTGTGTGAGCGAGTCCTGTATGCCCTAGTGCTATCAGCATGGTCTGGTTTCTCCTAGGGAAAGGGGGCCACTTTTTTGTGTGCCTGATCCCACTAGTGAATATAGCCCCATGATGATAGGTCCAAGGCTGGCTAGCTTTGTAACAGTGGGACCCAAGGCAGTGTTGATGGACCTAAGATTTTTTGTATATGTTGCTTCTATATATGCGATTTCTATTTGTACTGGTCGCTGTAACTTAATGTGATTTATCCAATAAAATATATTTAAAAAAAAACAATTGCCCTTCTAATTTAAAGCTTAAACAAGCCAGGAATTCATAAATAAATCCCTGTAAAGGGTACACAATTGTCCAAACTTTGGGAGATCCGACTCCCGACTGATGGGTCTGCCCGACATTGGACAAGTGTGTACCTGTGGCCGACTGTTCCTCAGACCTGATCCTGGTCACCTGTTGGGTCCTGGAATCTTTGAGCAGGTCTGCAGTAGGATTGTGTATACAGTCTGATCTGCGGTCTGATCGGCCGTGGATTGGATAAGTGTGTACACAGGATAACACCAACTGTCAAACATGAAGGAAGAAGTGTGATGGACTGGGGCTTATTTGCTGGATTTCGAGTTGGCAACTTGCACGGAGTGACTGGCACACTGAACCAAAAGGGCTACCACAGCAGCACCATGCGATACCCACTGGTCTACGACTTTTTGGTCAAGTGTTCATCTTACAGCAAGATAATGACATAAAAGATACCTACAGGTGAAGTCAGAACTACAGTACCCTTGAGGAAAATTTTAAGGCTGTAGGCTTTAGATCATGGATTGGCCACACAGTCTCCAGACTTAATCTCTTTCGAGCTGGTTTGGGATGAACTCAACAGGAATGTGAAAGCAAAGCAACCTACAAGTTCTGCAACAGTGTTGAGAAGAAGTACCAGAGTAATATTTGTTTCCATCATAGAAAGAATGACACGAGTGAGTGCAGCAGTTACAATCATGTGCATAAATATTGGGACATTGACAGAATTTTCATATTTTGGCCTCTATTCACCACCACAATGGCTTGAAATGAAACAAACAAGATGTGCTTTAACTGCAGACTTTCAGATTTAATTTGAGGGTAATTACATCCAAATCAGGTGAACGGTATAGGAATTACAATGGTTTCTATATGTGCCTCCCACTTTTTAAGGGGCCAAAAGTAATGGGACAAACTAAACAATCCTAAATCTAACTTTCACTTTTTAATACTTTGTTGCAAATCCTTTGCAGGCAATTTCACCCTGAAGTCTGGAATGCATAGACATCACCAGACGCTGGATTTCATCCCTGGTGATGCTATGCCAGGCCTCTACTGCAAATGTCTTCAGTTCCTGCCTGTTCTTGGGGCATTTCCCCTTCAGTTTGTCTTCATCAAGTGAAATGCATGCTCAATCGGATTCAGGTCAGGGGATTGACTTGGCCATTGCATAACATTCCACTTTTTAGCCTTAAATAACTCTTTGGTTGCTTTTGCAGTATGCTTCGGGTCATTGTCCATCTGCACTGTGAAGCGCCGTCCAATGATTTCTGAAGCATTTGACTGAATATGAGCATATAATATTGCCCAAAACACTTCAGAATTAATTCTGCTGCTTTTGTCAGCAGTCACATCATCAATAAATACAAGGGAACCAGTTCCATTGGCAGCCATACATGCCTACGCCATGACACTACCACCACCATGCTTCACTGATGAGGTGGTATGTTTTGGATCATGAGCAGTTCCTTTCCTTCTCCATACTCTTCTCTTCCCATCACTCTGGTACAAGTTGATCTTTGTCTCATCTGTCCATAGGCTGTTGGTCCAGAACTGTAATGGCTTTTTTAGATGTTGTTTGGCAAACTCTAATCTGGTCTTCCTGTTTTTGTGGCTCACCAATAGTTTACATCTTGTGGTGAACCCTCTATATTCACTCTTGTGAAGTCTTCTCTTGAGTGTTGAGTTTGACACATATACACCTACCTCCTGGAGAGTGTTCTTGATTTGGCCAACTGTTGTGAAGGGGTTTTTCTTCACCAGGGAAATAATTCTTCTGTCATCCACCACAGTTGTTTTCCGTGGTCTTCCGAGTCTTTTGGTGTTGCTAAGCTCTCCGCTGTGTTCTTTCTTTTTAAGAATGTTCCAAACAGTTGATTTGGCCACACCTAATATTTTTGCTATCTCTCTGATGGGTTTGTTTTGATTTTTCAGCCTAATGATGGCTTGCTTCACTGATAGTGACAGCTCTTTGGATCTCATATTGAGAGTCAAGAGCAACTGATTCCAAATGCAAATGCCACACCTAGAATCAACTCCAAACCTTTTACCTGCTTAATTGATAATGAAATAATGAGGGAATAGCCCACACCTGTCCATGAAATAGCTTTTGAGTCGATAGTCCCATTACTTTTGGCCCCTTAAAAAGTGGGAGGCACATATAGAAACCGTTGTAATTCCTACACCGTTCACCTGATTTGGATGTAATTACCCTCAAATTAAATCTGAAAGTCTGCAGTTAAAGCACATCTTGTTTGTTTCATTTCAAAGCCATTGTGGTGGTGAATAGAGGCCAAAATATGAAAATTCTGTCAATGTCCCAATATTTATGCACCTGACTGTATATCTGCCAAAGGTGGCTACTTTAATGACTGAAAATGTATTTTCAATTTTATTAACAGTCATTCTATTATATTTTTTTAATTATTTGTTTACTTGTTCTATGCTTTAATTTCAGAGTACATTGAGACAATAAACTAGGGATGAGCGGGTTCGGATTTACTCGGATTTACTCGGTTCTCAAAGCGACATTTTATTGGCTATCGGCTATCACGTGTTTTGGATGGCCAATAAAATAAATCCGAACTAATCCGAACTTGCGGTAAAGTGGCGATAAGAACCGAGTAAATCCGAACCCGCTCATCCCTACAATAAACTGCATAAATTTCAACTTTTGACAAGAATTGCACATCCAGCAATTTGGAGGCCAGAATCATTGGAAAATGCCCAAGATGTGTTGCAACTTTTAAGTCAACTCAAATTTGCAAGCTATTACAGTCCAACCTAGTACCACTTTGAGACAGAAACCTTGGGTTCATCCTGGCTCGGACCATGCACACTAAACCCGGGTTGAATCTGGGGTTTCATTACCAGTGGATGGACTCGTGTTATTCCTGGATCATTGCCATTCACACTGGACCTGGGACTTCCGTCTCTCAGTGGGCGAACCCGGGTTGGACCCGGTAATCAAAGCCCCAGCAATTTTGACCCTGGTTGACCCTTTCACGCAGTAAAAGGACTCTGGTTGACCTGGGTTGCCCCGGCTTGCCCAGACAAAAACCTAGGGGCCATTTCTCTGTCTGAAAGAGGTATAAATTGCCCCTCCCCTAGTAGGCGCCCCAGGAACAACAACTGCTGGAGCAAACCCCCTGGGCTCCTCTGTTCCTTTTACAGATCTGGGTTTAAAGTAAGGAAGAGGCAAATGGAGTTGAGCTAGCCCTTAAAATCAGAGACCCCTTCTGACACCATTTCAAAGTGGCTAATGAAATAGATTTGTGAGGGAAGATTTAGTACCACATTTAATCTAGATGGTTTTTAGAGTTGCTGTGTCAGATCTCTGCTGCTGCAGAGAGAGAAGAGACAGCCAAAGACGAGAGGTGCCAGCTATATGTGAGTGTTGGGTCCCTCCTAAATAAAGCAAATGGATGGTGCCCCAAGGGAAGGTTCCCTATCAAAGTTCTATTACTGGCAAGAGAAGCTATTTAGTAAACTTTAATTTTAGGCTGAAGAACCTCTTTAAATCAAACGCCTTTATTCCTTCCAACCCACATAATGAAATAATAATGTATTACATTTACTTGTAGCCCACTATTATATTTATGGGGTTTCAGTAGTTTGCCAAAACATATGAAAACTATCTTTATCATATTACACATAGATTTTAGAAAGCAAAACTAACTAACAAAGACACACACGTTCTGCACGTATTTGCAAAAGATAAACTGTAAAACGATAATATACTTGAAAATAACATTACAATTATTTAATCAAATTAATCTTTACATTAAATGAAAGTAAAATAATTTTATTACTACTACTACTACTATTACTAAAACTACTACTATTACTACTACTACTGCTACTACTGTTGATACAGCCGACTATGCATGTGTGGCTTTAGATCACGCTAATGCACGTTTGCAGGGCACACAGTGCAGCGGCAGCGCGGATCCCTCTTCACAGCCCCGGACCTCCTTTCCATTATAAGGAGTGGAGCTCCGGGAACCAATGCCAGCTGAAGCTTTTGGAGCATGCTGAACATTAGGTGGCCCCATCGGGCCCCTAATAATGAATGGACCCGTTACTAAAAACATGCGGAAAGTAAAGTTTCCGCATGTGTAATGGGCCCATAACGAATAATGAATAGGCCCCTAAAAGGTACATTTTGCTTTAGCATAATACATTATTTACAAAATAACTAGAGAGAGATTTTATTACAAATATTAATTAAAGCTGGGATGAGCACATTAGGCAAGGATCGGGATGCTGACGGTTTAAAAACCGGCTCCAGTGTAAAGGAAAGGTTAGGTTTAGGGTGCGGGGAGGGTTTAGGCACTATGGGAAGGTTAGGTTTAGGCACCACAGGAACGGAGGGTTAAGGATAGGGTGTGGAGAGGGGGAAATTAGATTTAGGCACCAGGGGGGGATGTTAGGTTAAGGCACTGGGAACGGAGGGTTAAAGATAGGGTGCGGGGAGGGGGAGGATAAGTTTAGGCACCGGGGAGGGAGGGTTAGGGTAGGGGTTAGGATTAATGGTACTATACTTACCTATGGGTGTCAGGATGCTGACTGTCAGGATGCCGCTGTCGGTATTCTGACCAGCGGTATCCCGACCTCCGGGAACCCATACCAAACCCCAAGGATCAACTTACTTGTGGGGATGCAAGGTCAAATGGACAGATAGTAGAACAGAAAGAAAATAAGGTAGTAGATACTTCATCAAATTAAGAGAAGGTGCCAGTGGGTAAAGGAAAGATCAGGTTGATGGTCGGGAAAGAGGACACCACTTCATGTCAGATCTTATCAATCTTATCACTAAAATAGGACGAATTGATGGTAGTCAGAGGGTTTAGCTTGGGTGCATTAGGAGAGCAAAATCGCGTTTCCATTTGACACCTTAGTAGCGATTTGAAGTATGCTTGTTTAGCCCTGGCTAGAGCATTTGGAAAGGATGGTAGAAAGCAGTATATTTGTGGCCAGGGGCAGTTTGGCCGTTATCTACAGCAGGAAGATTCCCAGTGGGCCGATTGGTGTGTGGGGCCAATTGTCACCTGTGTCCCCGCCCCCCTTAGCACATCCCTGGTCACGGCCTGCGGGCTGCCTGTCACAGCTAATGGTGCGGTTCACGGCTGTTGTTGTTGCGAGAAGAAGAGAGGCGTCCCCACCCAGCTGAAACAGAGCTACGCGCACCACAAACGCCGGCTGGTGACTTCACAAACCTCGGAAGTAGAGCTGGTCAGCGTCCAGGAGCAGCAGGAAAGGTAAGATCACATATTCCCAATACACTGCAGGCACATCCACAGGGGGAAGGAAGCAGCTGCCCCCTGCTAGCCAGACTGTACACAGGGGGACAGGGTTGGAGACATTCAGGGCTTGCCGGGAGACTCAGACAGGGCAAGAGTCACTAAGTGACTCTGATTGCAATTTGCAGGCCAGCGCTGTTATCGGCACCTGCTCTAGCTAGTCTGTCAGTCTTTAAAAAAAAATGTCCCGCAGCTTGCAGAACATTTTTTTTAAAGACTGGCAGGCTGCCTGCAGAGCTGCACTGGTTGATAGGGGGAGATGGCTTACTGTCTGTTGGGGCTGTTCTGTATTGGGGGAAATGATTATCTGTCAGGGGGAGGGGGATATTCTATTCTATGGGGAGATGATCTGTCTAAGGGGGAGAGGGGGTTATTCTGTTCTAGGGGGAGATGATCTGTCTGAAGGGGAGGGAGGTTTTTCTGTTCTAGGAGGAGATTATCTGTCTGAGGGGCAGGGGGATATTATGTGCTAGGGCAGCAGGATGGTGCTGGGGAGACAAAGGAGGATGGTGCTGGAGAGACACAGGATGATGACATTGGGGAGACACAGAAAGATGGTGGTGGAGAGGCACAGGAATGGAATGGCAGAGGCGTAGGGGGATAGCGCAGGAAAAAAGCAGGGGGATAGCTCTGTAGAAACACTAAGGAGGGGTGGGCTGGAGACACACCAAGGTGATGGTGCTGGAGACACACAAATAGGATGGTAGGACTGCTTGTACTATTGGAAGAAAAGACTGGGGGACAGTAATGTTCAGTAAGACAACAATTCTAATGAAACCATACTACCGATGCAAATGGTACCATATGAGAAAATATATTTTATTAATATAAAATTGTTTCATAAGGGAAACTCTAATGTTGTCCTTCCCCAAAATATCTGTTACTATGTATTATCTGGTTGAATCTCTGTTACATGATGATGACATTGGCTTTACTGCTACACAAACAGGCCACTTCCAGACCATGGGATCTCGTGCATGAATAGTAAATACCAACTCAAGACACTGCCTGTCCAGGGAGGATCAATTTCTTCAGATGTTCCCCATTGCAGAGAAATCATATAGGTAAGAAAATATTAATTCACATGCTTGCTGTGTTTATTCACTGAAGAGAGGGACTGTGAGCATGCCCATCTGCTTCTCAAGCAGTGGTCATGCCCCCAGCATGATGAAAATGGGGATGTGGCTTGTGGGCATTTGCATTTCACATTAGACCACACCCCTTGCCACAAGGACGTGCCCACTTTTTTGGGTGCACGCCTATGTCACGTGCACATAGGCCACTTTCATGGTTTTTCCAGGGCCACTTTGAATTCCCAATCCGCCACTCTTTGTGGCACCCTATGGATTATTGTGCTCTATTGATATTTTAATATGTTGAGAACTTGCAACATACTGTAAGTGTATCAATTCCTACTAAAAACATGGACCACAATGTTTCTGTGCAAAGATTCTTAAATTTTTATTTTTTTGTGTATGGTCTGAACCCTGGTAATGTCTTTTTCCCTTTATTTCACTAAAACATTTAACTTTTTAATTTTAACAGTAGTATTCTTGCTGTGGTGCATCCAGACTTTTTATATTAGGCAATATGGTCTAACTAATGATAATATTGTTAGGGTAATGGCAACCCTAATGATTTTAAATGAATAAAATCTGCATATATAAAAGTCCATAAAATGGTACTCCTAATTACATCCCAGTGTGGGAGGGGAGTCACCTCAGTTTCCAGATGTGCTGATCATTAAATGACATTATTAAACCCTAGGTATAAAGAGAATATGAACAAGTGTGTCAACACTCCAGAACTACCTACTTAAAAAAATGTTACACTGTATTGTCTTTATATCAATTACATCCTTAACCCATGAGTGATGGCAGCTCACATGTTCTAGGCAGCACCTTCCAGTAATCACAGCTAAGTGCAAAATATCATGGTTCATTAAGTGCATGTCTCAACAAAAATGGAAAAAAAAGAAAACTACCTACATTTCTTGATGTGTCACTAAAGCTGGGTACACGCGTAAAGATTTTCTGTCCAACCAGCCAACTAGTTGATTGGTTGGAATGAAAATCTGGTAACGTATGGGAGTAACTGACAATCAGCAATTTGTTCCTAAATGCCAGAAAACAGATGAAAATGGTCGTCAGACAAGTTTGTTAAATGTTTGACCTAAACAATTTGTTCAAACAACAGTTTTTGTCCATTTTCCAGCGTTTGGGAGCAAATTGCTGATTGTCATTTGCTTTCATACCTTACCAGATTTTCCTTCCAACCAATCAACTAGATGGATGGTTGGACAGAAAATCTTTACGTGTGTATCCAGCTTAAGAGTTTTGATATATTATGGAACAGAAATTAAACAATAGTAGCGAACAATATGGGCCTGATTCTGGGTTGGGAGTACAGCAAAAAAAGAACCAGTAACTGTGCCCCTTTGAAAAACCATGTTGCACTGCAGGTGGGGCAGATGTAAAATGTGCAGAGAGATGTATATTTGGGAGGGGCGTGTCTTAGCTTAAATCTATATTGCAGTGTAAAAATAAAGCTATCCAATATTTGTGGGCTACATTCAAAAGCAGCCAGTATTTACCCTGCATGCAAAAATAATCAATGTATTTGCACCACTTGCAGTGCAATATGGTTTGTTCAGGTGCACATTTACGTGGTCTTTTATGCTTTACTACCACCTCATAATCAGGCCTTATATGACTGCACAAACAAAAAATGCACACAAAAAAAATCTAATTAGTATAAAGACTGTTTACCACAGCAGGAATGTGAGAAATGATCACTACTGAAGCAATTTGTTAAATCCTTTGTGGAAAGGGTTATCGCTGAACAAGGGGGCATGATATATCTTTAGCAGAAATTTAAGACAATACTTGTGTTTCCAATGCTTCCGACATTTATCACTTAAAAGACGTTCCTGAGCGTTAAGTAACAGGAAGCCTGACATTCCTCATTCCTCCTCTATTACCTCATCCAGCTGGACTCAAAATATCATGCTTCTAGGGCCACAAATTAGCCATTTTCTCAATGACATATTATGTCAGATAAGGTTCTAGTGCGGAAGCAGGACTAGTGACAGCAGTAAAATATTATGTCTGCATGACACAAGCTTGTTGTCTAAGATGACAGAGAAGTACAGTTATAATAATAGCAAAATGCAAAACATATGGGTTCTCCAAATTTTACTTATAATATAATGTAACACTGTCTCTAGGAAAATAAAGAAAAATATAACAAAAAAGATGACAAGAAAAACAAATGAATAAAAAACACTAAACGCTAAAAGTCACCAAAAGTTGGCAATTGCAACAAAGTCAAATAATATTACAAATATTTTTTGGTGAAAAAAACCCCCATACATTTTATTGAGTATATTCTTTCTAGAGTAGTAATATTGCTGTTTGTACTCAAAAATCATCATGGTTAAAATTTGGGCACCAGGGGCAAGGTATGGGTCTGCAATGACCATTGGAGAGCCTTTCTTTTCCAGCTACACCCACTATTCATTTTCTTTAAATGTTGGTATAAAAATTAATTGTAAATTTTACAATAAGGATCAATAATCCCTATATCCTGAACATTTAATGCTGTATGAGTACAATGCCATTTAGTGTAAGGAATCTTCTAAGAAATTGCTCCTTGCAAGCAGATGCTCCTATGCAGATTTGCGTGATTCTGCTACATGCTTGATTATGCCTGGATAGGCGGAATGGGATGTTATAACGTAGGCTGACTACAGCAAGGGCATGTTACACAATTTCAAAGAGATGCAGATGGGCCAAAAACACACATGTGCCTGAGAAAGCCGTATTATTTATGGGAGGACAGGGGCAAGTGCCTATAGCAGATGATAATGTCCCCAGTGAATTTCATGTTATTGGCTGTTTGCAAATGTTCCGCTGTTGGTGATTTTTTTTTTGCCACTTGGACATACTGTATATTACGGTATTGTGTGTTTGTTTAGGCAAAACTTTTTGTGTGTGTGTCTTCATGAGATGGGGGTTGTTTCTGCTGGGATATTTTGCAGATTTATTGATACCTAATGCAAATGTGTTTGTTGCAATTATAAGACATGGTTAAAAGCATGGACATAATTAAAATATAAGTGTATGTGACAGTAGCCTGTCATAAAACAGGTGCATATGTTACTGTTGCTGACAAGGACACATTATAAAATAGTTGGCACATTCATGATATTTAAATGATTACAAAATGAGCCTGTGCATTATGGCCACCTCTGCAATAGGTCCTTAATGTTCCACTCTCTGGGCCTGATTCAGCAAGGAACCCAGTTGCTAATACGCATGCAATCGGACAATTGTTGTGTACTACGCATGCGTATGCATCGCAGTGTGCGAACAAGCCACTGCATTTGTTACTGCAATCGCAGTAACTACACAGACCCATCACAGAGTAATTGACAGGAAGTGCCATTTGTGAGTGGTAATGGGGGGGGGTCGGCCGAACGCAGGCGTGAGAGTGCGTTTGAAAGCCGTAGCAGGGACGTGCATAAATTATCCACTGTGATGCCCTACGCAGCCTGAGGCCTGATAGCATGTGTGGAAGTTAGCAATTTCTGAGTAAGGTCAGGGCTTGTGCAAGTGTGCGTGAGGCTGCGATGGTACTCGATTGTACCGATGGTTTCGCAGTCTTGCTAAACATTACGGATGTGTTTGGTAAAGTGTGCTTCCATGTTTAGTGCAGCGACGGCATTGCGATCGCAATCAATTAGCATACTATCGCAGTTGAACTGCGTGTGTAATCACTATTGCATTTGCAGCTGCTTTCTGTAGTGAATCAGGCCCAATAAGCAAAGCACGTCTCTAACTTCAGTAAAATGGGTCTAAAAATTATTTCTTCAACAACCATCTCTAAGTGAGCTCGTAATGATCATATATGCATATAGGGCCCGATTCAGACCCGCTCGCTAGGATGCGTTCGCACACAGCCTGCCGATGTTTGCAATGTGTGCATGGGTATGCGATTGCCCCTTGTGCATAGACGCCTCGCTAGCTTGACTGACAGGATGAGCCATTTGTGGGTGGTGACAGGGGTTGGTCGATGGAAACGGGGGAGTGGTGGTGCGAACGCAGACGTGTCTGAGTGTCTTAACGCCATTTCAGAGGTGTGCATAATTAAGATGCAGCGTCATAGTACATGTCACATGGCAGAATTTTACACTGAAGCACTCGCAGTGCTTGCTGTAGAGAATGGTCTTCCACAAGTACTGCGTATGCATCCGATGGTATTCGATGTTACCGATGGTTGCATACACTTCCTGGAGATGACGTGTATAAGTGGGCGTCTTAAGACAGGCTGGTGGGTGTCTAAATACACACCACTATCACACGCCAAGACATGGGCGTGCTATTGCCTTGCCGTGCGGTCACCAGATTTGCATACTGACGGCAGCTGACGGCTGTGTGCGAACGCATCTAGCGAGCGGGTCTGAATCGAGCCCATAACCCCAAAGCTTGATCAATAATTCCATGATTTACAATCTCACACTGATTGGAGAGAAGCATAACAGATATTGGGATCCAGGAAAGAGATAGAGTAATCCATAACTAATGTTTCTATTGCAGAATGGAAATAGGTAATGATTTGAAATGAACTGTAAATTACTTCTGTAAACATGGCACTCAATGACAGGGCTGCAGCTTCTATTTGAAATTCAATTTACTATATTATTCTTAAAAATGAAACCAAAGATGGTGTCAGACTGCTATAATGGGATGCTACTGTATTTTGATTATTTTTCTTTACACTCATTACAGATAATCTATTAGTAACCTAGGCTTCCACTTAGTCCTCAGTGGCCACTGAGGGGCCGGATTACTCTAACTCCTTTTATGTATGTTAATATGATAAATGGGATTGGGGGGGGGGGAGTATCTTGGCAATTGGGACTTAACAACTTTCTGTTGGTAACATGCTTCTTTGAATAATATTCCTCAAGTAATAGACCACTATATGGCAATTTGCATACTTGTAATCCGCACGGTGCTGGCCAATGTCTAGGAATAGCCAAAAACAGATATTTTTCCAAAGTAGCAGAAGTCATGTAATCCTTAAAGCTGCACTACCATCTACATATAAGATTTTACTAATTATTCTCTCGACATAGCCACAGCCCCGGGAAAAGCTACTGCCAGTAGCAGAACCAATAAATCATTTTAGTTCCTTATAAATGGCAGTGGAGGACAGGCATAAGTGTGTTTAAAGTCTATTAACAGCAGAACAGCAGCTTGTGATGGTCCACTCACTCAAAATCCGACCTTCCTTCACCGACATTTTCATCTGCGACTGTAAGAGAAATGGAGGCTCTCAAAAATGTAAATGACCCTGGGGCATGAGCAAGGGAGAAGAGGGCATAAACATTATTTTTCCATAGGTTGTATTGCAGCTTTAAGGAATTTTGCACTTCTGAGAATGGTCGTGGATCATAATCACATTACAAATGCCTCCTAGTGTAAAAATGATGTCACATTTGTAAAATATATATGTATCTACAGAAGCATTTGTGTAAATCTCTCCCTCTGTCACACACAAATACTCAAACACACACACACACACAAATACAAACCCATGCACACATTTACCTAGAATCCACATTATAAATAAATATATTGTGGAATAATGTAGACCTATTATGCCAAAGTGGAGTTGTAAAGTCCTTATCTGCAATAATACAATGTTTGGCAAAAAAACAAACTCAAATTCACACCAACCATTGAGCATAGTGGTGGAGAGGTGAGTAATTCGGGTTGTTCTGCAGCCGCAGGAACTGGAAAGACTACAGTCATTAAACTCACCATGAACTAGAGGAAAATGTGAGGCCATCTGTCCAACAACTGGAACTTGGCTGAAAATGACAATAAATCTAAGCTGATCCTACAGCTAAATACTTGAAAGAGAAACAAATCAAGGTTTGGGAAACTCCAA
The DNA here is from genome assembly GCA_031769625.1 of Taudactylus pleione. Taxonomy (NCBI): domain Eukaryota; kingdom Metazoa; phylum Chordata; class Amphibia; order Anura; family Myobatrachidae; genus Taudactylus; species Taudactylus pleione. Next base: position 2,032,620 of record JAUIMM010000916.1, on the reverse strand, counting down.
GTCAAAGTGCAGACCTCAACTCCATGGATAAGATGTGGTATACGTGAGCTGTACAAAAACACCATAACACATCAATGAAATGATGCAGTATTGTAAGGAGGAACAATAATAATCAACAATACTGTAAGATACCGATTAAGTTATTTCTTACTTATACTTATTTATTTACTTTTTCACAAATGGCTTCTTCATGTTGGATTATGTTATAGGGAATACAAACTGATAAATGAAAATATTGTACTGGCTATTTGTCACATGAGATCAGATTACATTTTAGCCCTGGGTAAGGGCTAGATGATTGCTAATGAAGACCTGATATATAAAAACTAGGGGTGAGCGGGTTCGGATTTCTGAAATCCGAACCCCCCCGAGCCCCCCCGATCCGAGTCCGATCCGAGTCAGGCTCGACTTTTCCCGCCTGACTCGGATCTGACATCGAGGCAAAACGTCATCATCCCGCCTTCCGAGTCTCGCGGGTTTTGGATCCTATATAAGGTACCCGCGTCGGCGCCATTTTCTCACTCGGCTGTGGACAGTGAAGAGGGAGGGTGGGAGTTAGTGCTGTGTAGTGTAGTGTAGTGTAGTGCTGCTGTTGTCCACTACTTCAAAGTCCATAGGGGCTGGCTGTGTTGTGCTGTGCTGCTGTTGTTAATAGGGGCTGTGTCCACTACTTCAAAGTCCATAGGGGCTGGCTGGACTGTGTTGTGCAGTCAGTTCTCCATAGGGGCTGTGTCCACTCCAAAGTCCTGTGCAGTGTCCCAGTCCTAAAGGGGTGCTGTAGTGTTGTCCAGGGGGTGCTCTGTCCATCAGGGGTGCTCCCCCCAAGTGCTAAAAAAATAATATATTTTCTGTGTTTGTGAATTGTGTGCGCAGTAGCCGCACGTGCATCAACAAAGTAGTGCCAAGCGTGCGCCTGTGTCATAAGTAAAGGGCCGGCTGGCTCGACCGTTAAGGGTGCTGTAACCCCCGAAAGTACACTCCAGTCCAAACCAAAAAAAAAATTATTTTCTGTGTTTGTGAATTGTGTACGCAGTAGCCGCACGTGCATCAACAAAGTAGTGCCAAGCGTGCGCCTGTGTCATAAGTAAAGGGCCGGCTGGCTTGACCGTTAAGGGTTCTGTAACCCCCGAAAGTACACTCCAGTCCAAACCTAAAAAAAAATTATTTTCTGTGTTTGTGAATTGTGTGCGCAGTAGCCGCACGTGCATCAACAAAGTAGTGCCAAGCGTGCGCCTGTGTCATAAGTAAAGGGCCGGCTGGCTTGACCGTTAAAGGGTGCTGTAACCCCCGAAAGTACACTCCAGTCCAAACCAAAAAAAAATTATTTTCTGTGTTTGTGAATTGTGTGCGCAGTAGCCGCACGTGCATCAACAAAGTAGTGCCAAGAGTGCGCCTGTGTCATAAGTAAAGGGCCGGCTGGCTTGACCGTTAAAGGGTGCTGTAACCCACAAAGTACACTCCAGTCCAAACCAAAAAAAAAATTATTTTCTGTGTTTAGCCGCACGTATATATCAAATCGATATAACATAAATGGAGGACCAAACTTTCTCCGATAAAAATAAAATAGAGAAAGATCAAGAACCACTTCCTCCTAGTGCTGAAGCTGCTGCCACTAGTCATGACATAGACGATAACATGCCATCAACGTCGTCTGCCAAGGCCGATGCCCAATGTCATAGTAGAGGGCACATACAATCCCAAATGGCAAAGTTCAGGAAAATGACCTTGAAAAAGACATTTAAATCAGCTGAAGAGAAACGTAAACTTGCCAATATGCCATTTACGACACGGAGTGGCAAGGAACGGCTAAGGTCGATCCCTAGTATGTTCATGACTAGTGGTTCAGCTTCACATGACGATGGAAGCACTCCTCCCACTAAAAAAATCAAAAGAGTTAAGCTGGCAAAAGCACAGCGAAGAACTGTGCTTTCTAAGAAGATATCACAAATCCCCAAGGAGAGTCCAAGTGTGGTGGTGGTTGCGATGCCTGACCTTCCCAGCACTGGACGGGAAGAGGTGGCTCTTTCCACCATTTGCACGCCCCCTGCAAGTGCTGAAAGGAGCACCCACAGTCCACTTGCTGATATGCAAATTGAAGATGTCACTGTTGAAGTACAACAGGATGAGGATACTGGTGTAGCTGGCGCTGAGGAGGAAGTTGGCGAGGAGGATTCTGATGGTGATGTGGTTTGTTTAAATCAGGCTCCGGGGGAGACAGTTGTTGTCCGTGGGATGAAAAAGCCCATCACGGTCATGCCTGGGCAGAAGACCAAACATTCCACCTCTTTGGTCTGGCAATATTTCTATCCAAATCCGGACAACAACTGTCTTGCCATATGTACCATATGTAAAGGTGAAATAAGTAGGGGTAGGGACGTCAACCACCTAGGAACATCCTCCCTTATACGGCACCTGCAGCGCGTTCATAAAAAGTTACTGTCAAGTTCAGAAACTTTGGCTCAGACCGTAAGCAGTCCAGGGACACCTAAATCCCGTTGTCCTGTTGTATCCAAGCGCCTGCAAACCACACCGTCAACTCCCTCCTCGTCAATTTCCTCCTTAGTCAGGATCGGAAGTAGTCCTGCAGGCCATATCACTGGCATGACTGACTCTCCTATCCGGGATTCCTCCGGAGGATCCTGCATTGCTACGCCTACTGCTGCCGCTGCTGCTGTTGCTGCTGCTGCTGGGAGTCGTTCATCATCCCAGAGAGGAAGTAGGAACACCACTACTTTTACTAAACAATTGACCCTCCAACAGTCCTTAGCGAGGAGGATGAAGTACGACAGCAGTCATCCTGAAGCAAAACGTATAACTGAAGCCTTGACTGCTATGTTGGTGTTAGACGTGCGTCCGGTATCCGCCATTAGTGCAGTGGGATTTAGACAATTGATGGAGGTAGTGTGTCCCCGGTTCCAAATCCCGTCTAGATTCCACTTCACTAGGCAGGCGATACCGAGACTGTACAGAAACGTCAGAAAAAGTGTCCTCAGTGTCCTGAAAAATGCCGTTGTACACAATGTCCACTTAACCACGGACATGTGGACAAGTGGAACAGGGCAGACTAAGGACTATATGACTGTGACAGCCCACTGGGTAGATGTATCACCTTACGCAGCAACAGCAGCAGCGTCACCAGTAGCAGCATCTCAGAAACGCCAGCTCGTTACAAGGCAGGCTACGCTGTGTATCACCGGTTTCAGTAAGAGGCACACCGCCGACAACCTCTTAGAGAAACTGAGGGAAATCATCGCCCAGTGGCTTACCCCACTTAGACTCTCCTGGGGATTTGTGATATCTGACAACGCCACCAATATTGTGCGGGCATTACATCTGGGCAAATTCCAGCACGTCCCATGTTTTGCTCACACAATAAACTTGGTGGTGCAGAATTTTCTGAAAAGCGACAGGGGCGTGCAGGAGACGCTTTGGGTGGCCCGAAAAATTTCTGGCCACTTTCGCCATTCAGCGACTGCGTGCCGAAGACTGGAGCGCCAGCAAACACTCTTGAACCTGCCCCGCCATCACCTGAAGCAAGAGGTTGTGACGCGGTGGAACTCAACCCTCTATATGCTTCAGAGGATGGAGGAGCAGCAAAAGGCCATACAAGCCTATACATCCACCTATGACATAGGCAAAGGAGGGGGTATGCACCTGACTCAAGCGCAGTGGAGAATGATTTCCGTGTTGTGCAAGGTTCTTCAGCCCTTCGAACTTGCCACACGTGAAGTCAGTTCAGACACTGCCAGCTTGAGTCAGGTCATTCCCCTCATCAGGCTTTTGCAGAAGCAGCTGGAGAAAGTGAAGGAGGAGCTAAGACGGAGCGATTCCGCTCGGCATGTGGGACTTGTGGATGAAGCCCTTCATTCGCTTTGCCAGGATTCCAGGGTGGTCAATCTGTTGAAATCAGACCACTACATTTTGGCCACCGTGCTCGATCCTAGGTTTAAAGCCTATGTGGTGTCTCTCTTTCCGGCCGACACAAGCCTGCAGAGGTGCAAAGACCTGCTGGTGAACACACTGTCAGCTGAAGCGGAACGTGACACGTCAACGGCTCCTTCTTCATTTTCTCCCGCAACTGGGGCTGCCAGGAAAAAACTTAGGTATCCTAAGCAACCCGCTGGCGGTGATGCAGGGCAGGCAGGACCAAGTTTGGACATCTGGTCCGGACTGAAGGACCTGGCAACAATTTCTGACATGTCTACTGTCACTGCATATGATACTGTCACCATTGACAGAATGGTGAAGGATTACATCGGTGACAGCATCCAAGTAGGCATGTCAGACAGTCCATACCTGTACTGGCAGGAAAAAGAGGCAATTTGGAGGCCCCTGTACAAACTGGCTCTATTTTACCTGAGTTGCCCCCCCTCCAGTGTGTACTCCGAAAGAGTGTTTAGTGCAGCCGGGAACCTTGTCAGCGAAAGGCGTAGGAGGTTGCTTCCACAGAATGTGGAGAAGATGATGTTCATCAAAATGAATTATCAGCTCTTCCAGGGAGACCAGCCTCCAGAACGTACAGAGGGACCTGTGGTGGTGGATTCAAGTGGGGACGAGTTAATACTTTGTGAGGATGAGGATGTACACACTGAAGAGGGTGAGGAATCGGTGGATGAGGAGGATGAGGATGACATCTTGCCTCCGTAGAGCCAGTTTGTGCAGGGACACATTAATTGCCAGCTTGTTTTGTGGGGGCCCAAACGAACCAATCATTTCAGCCACAGTTGTGTGGCAGACCCTGGCGCTGAAATGATTGATTTGTTAAAGTGTGCATGTCCTGTTTATACAACATAAGGGTGGGTGGGAGGGCCCAAGGACAATTCCATCTTGCACCTCTTTTTTTCTTTGCATTATGTACAGTTTGGGGCCTAGTTTTTCTAACTGCCATCCTGTCTGCCACTGCAGTGTCACTCCTAGATGGGTCACGTGTTTGTGCCGCCCACTCGTGTCGCTTAGCATAGTCATCCAGCTACCTCGGTGCAACCTTTTGGACATAAAAACACTATTGTGAGGTGTGAGGTGTTCAGAATAGACTGGAAATGAGTGGAAATTAAGGTTATTGAGGTTAATAATAGCATAGGAGCAGAAAAACCTACAAATTCTGTGATTTTAGCTGTTTTTATGCTTTTTTTCAAAAAAATACAGATCCAAAACACAAAACCCAGAACCCAAAACACGGAAGGGTGGTTTTGGCAAAACCAATCCAGATCCAAAACACGAAGAAAGATCCAGATCCAAAACCAAAACACAAAACACGAAAAGTGGCCGGTGCACACCCCTAATAAAAACACACATTTCAATAGGACTTCTCTGTGTAGAAAGTGATAAATTAAATAAGTGGTCTCAGTGGAGGTTACAGAGGTGGGACTGCAGCACATTTCAAAACTCAAATAGGGGAGCCACACCAACTGCCAGTGATGTTTGGCTGGGTTTGGGGTGGCAGTTGGTGTGGTTTCCCTATTTGAATATTGGATTGTGCTGCAGCCCCACCTCTGGAGCCTCCACTGGTGGCCTTTATTCCAACAGCCCCATAGTGATCATTGCACGCTATGTCCTTGACAAAGATTTGTCTGAGAGTAGAAACTTTGCAGTAGAGCACTCTCTACATATAGAGTCTCTATCACCTTTACTATTGATGCGTTTTGTGTCTGCGGGTGACTGCTGAGCACCCAATAGATGCTAACAGGTATTATGCAATATTTTTTTTGTAGATTCACACTTTGAGGGTGATTTCAAGGCAATTAAAAATGTTGCCCTGTGTTAACCTTTGTGTGGGTATTCTGAATTGTATATATCTAACACTTGTTGCCTCTTCCTCTATGAGAGGTGGATTTGGGGCCTTCATGTGCTAGTTAAGCTCAGTGAGGTAATGCAGACCCAGGTTAAGCACACTGCTTTGAAGTGCATCTTATTTTTTGTTACATCTATCTTTTTAATCAAGTGTAAATTCTATGCCTACACAAGACAAGTACGGTTTTCGAGTTGATGATGGTGATTGCCACATATTTGCTTAGGATCCATACACTAGATTTATGATTGCACATTTCTCAGGATGTATGTAACTCAAAATACTGTACAGATGTGGAGAAGTAAGCGTGCTGATGAATATTTCCATATACACTGCCATATTTTAGGGATACCTGGAAACCACCCCCTTTGTGGGCAAGTAAATTAACATATTGTATACTGTACATTATTTTATGCAGGTTTATACAAAAAGACCCAAACGGGGATACATTTTGAGAAAAGGGAGATAGGTGGATTCGAATTAAAAAAAAAATGGGTTTCTAGTACTGACTTCTTCTTGTAGACATGCTGTACATTATCAGTTAGCTAAATCAGTCTATTTCCACATACAAGTTTCAGGGCACAAATCAGCTAAGTTTTCCATTCTGAGCATTCGATTATGTCAATCTTTACGGTAAGTAATACATAATTTGTTTAGTATACACAATGTGATATATTGGGGAACAATGTGTCTTAAGATGGCCACACAACTAAAGATTATCTGTCCAACCAGCCAACTAGTTGATTGGTTGGAATGAAAATCTGGTAAGGTATGGGAGTAAATGACAATCAGCAATTTGCACCTAAATGCCAGAAAACAGATGAAAACGGACGTTCAGATAAATTTGTTAAATGTTTGATCTAAACAATTTGTTCAAACAACAGTTTTTGTCCATTTTCCAGCGTTTGGGAGCAAATTGCTGATTGTCATTTGCTTTCATACCTTACCAGATTTTCATTCCAACCAATCAACTACCTGGCTGTTTGGACAGATAATCTTTAGATGTGTACCCAGCTTTATAGGTTGTAAGCTTATGCACAGGGCCCTCTCCCGTTTGTCTTCTCTGCATAAGTATGCTAACTGCACAGTGTAATTATATATTTGTGTGAATTTATATACTGCCTGTATTAGTCTGTACTTATATATATCCTGTTTTTAGCCCCTTGTCTGGTGCTAACGAACCCTTGTGGTGCCTTATAAATAAGCAGGGAGATGAACCAAGGTCTCATCACACCAAAAGCACAAAAACATCTTCACTTATCTTTTAGGAAAATGCAATAGGTATAAATTCCCACCAAGAAGCAAGAGCTTTACTATAGTTCTGTGCACAGCAAATTAACTATCTTCTCTATCTAAAAGTAGGGTATATTCAAAGAGTAGTGAAGATAAGGAAAATAACACCATTTGTGTCAAAGAGCATTTCTGGCTCCCATCAGTTACAGATAAAAGATGTTTAACTTGCTCTCTACCAGAAGCAACGGAAGGAGAAAGGAACAGTGTTATCTAGCAAGTGCACTATTGAACCTAGACTCATACATATTCTGTATCTGTGACTATTGAAATCACAAGATAAGAGGGCTGGAGGTGTCTCTGCTAAGCTTAGATGCCCAAAGCAGACTACAGTCAATCTCCAGGTCAGTGAGTGTAAAACTGTCAGTCTCAGGTTAATCTGCAACAACATCAATCATTCTTAATGTTCTCTTTATGGAAATATGCCAAAAATCTTCTCACTGTTGTATAGAAAAAGACATGCATCTAACAATAAATCACTGCATTGAAAAGGCATACAGTGGGGTGCTGCGAAATTGTATAGTGTATAATTCTAACAGTAAGCTCTTAAAAGCTGGATGTAAAAAAAAATGTATTTACTCCCACATGATGAGTTGTAGACATATTAGGATGCATTCAGTTCTGATCCAGTAACGTGTTTGTATGTTCTCTCTGAGTTTGTGTGGGTTTCCTCCAGGTTCTCCCGTGTGCATTGTAATATGTGTGCGTCATATTGATAACTGTTAAAAAGTAGGATAGACACAGTAGGCTAGGAGATATGTCAGGGTGGATAGGGGCTGCAGAGTAGCCCTGGCAGACCCCCTAATGCGTGCGCCCATAAAAGGGGCATGGCATCATCTCAATAGGGGTGTGGCCCTGCCTCACGGGGCATGCCGGGTGTCACGAGGGTGCTAGCCTCGCGGCACTCCCCTGTCTTTTATTATCCCTGGCCGAGCAGAGTGCTGGGAGGCAGAACTGCTCGGCTGGGATTTGACACCAGCCCATCTTGGCATCTTGCCATTGGCCCTTCTGGCATTTGCCAAAAGTTCGAGATGGGCAGTCCAGCCCTGGAGATATCACTCCACAGTTTCCCTCTGGGAATGCGTCATAACTAGATTTGGTCCAAATGCTCATGACCTACAGACTCATCAAACAACCCGATTTCTTAAAACGGTCAGTTGCCACCCAGGTTATGGCAATAAATTAGCAGCATTGGATTTCATATTTTATAAGACCAGGAAAGATCAAATAGAACCAGTCTTGCAGATAAATTAGGAATGTTCTCCCCTGTTCTGCTTATTCCTTCTTCAACTGATATCCACAATATTTGCAGCTGTGGGCATTTCCATACTTGATGCCAGAATTAACCTTTCTTATCCATGCATTTTGGAAACCTTGGGTCATAAAGAGTGGAGTGCAACTGTTTGCCAAGTGTAACTTACAGTTTTTCACAGAATGAGCGGTTTCATGCACATACGCAAAGTGCAGAGGTGCATGATACAGTAAAATAAGTGTTGAAAGTACTTTGCTAGAGCCTAATTTTGGAGAAAAATGAGAGGTGCATGAGAACAAATGTTACATTATTTATAATAGTGAAAAATGCATTTGCTATTAGGCTAGAAGTAAGCTTAAGTTAGTAAGCAAGAAACCCCTCTGTAATACAGGAGGTTTAATCTTTTTTCCTGTGTACGAATGAAAGCAGCAAATAAATTCATTCAAAACTATGCCAGCAAAATTATATATAGATGAAAGCAATGATAAAAACTTCATATGCAAATCCTCAATCAGCCAATCAGAAGCGGCTACCTAGGGCTTGAGACCATAATCATTAGCATGTATTTCCACCAGCTCTCAAGCCACGCCCTGTCAGATACCAGCAATTGAAAATGTGCCGCATAGGGGAAAGTGGGCGTGGCATTTTGGGGACATGGTTATTTCACCCCAGCAAGCTCTGGTCTCCGTACTTTGTTCCTGTCCCCACTTGACGCCCCTGACTACATCCACTTTAGGACCAGTTCTGTCATTTATTTATACTGTTATGTCTACTCCTAAAATACAGCACATTTTATCTTCATTTATGGGCAGATTAATCATGAGAGTAAGAGTATATCAGGACTGTCTATGTTACATGTGTCACTTTGTGTGATTTAATGTTTTTTTATTAAACTGTTAATTGTGAATAGAATCGTTCTTTCCCTCAGAAGTGTAACTAGAACTGTATGTACAAAACACATTCCATTGTAAGGATAGTGATGAGGTTGGGCTTATTACCAGATGAAGATTTCAAGTCTATTGTTGGGAGAAAAAGGCACCTACCTGTAAAATGTTTAACATCTCCGTAAATGGCGTAGGTATGATATGGGCTGTTTAACAAAACTTTAGGAACAGTATATCTATAGTTCTTCCCACAGAAATAAACCTTGTTTGTGGTATGACTAGTTGGCGTTCAGAAGGTCAACAACCAATATGTCAACATACAATTAGGTCGACATGGTTAAAATTAGAAATGAGTGCTTCCATTTTGACTTGGTTATGCTGGGATATAAAAATGTAATCTTATCGGCTTTCTGGCTCTCACGTGTTTTGGATAGCCAATACGTCAGATCTGAACTTGCCATAAGTTGGCAAAAAGAAATGAGTCAAAACTGAACTGCTCATCTCTAGTTAAAATGTTGACACGTTCAGAATGGCGACATTTAACATGTCGACATGTGGTTTTTTGCTCCTGTCTGTAATAGCAGGTCAGCAGGCATTTTACGCTACAGACTGTAAGAAATAACGCTACAATAAAGGACCCAGAGGACACTGGTGCAAGCTCACTGATTATTGTATCTATAAGTCTACTTCCTGCCTTTTTAGCCACCATCCTAAAGATGCTGGTTTATTTGTATGGAAGTCAGTGAAGCCATTGGCAGATAGCACAGACCTAATCCATCTTTATAGGCTTTGATATGTATTAATATTTTCCCTTTAAAGTTAAATGATCTACTCTGTTATTGCTCCGAGGATTGCGGTGACCTCTATAGGGTCAATTATGCCGCTCATAAAAAAAATAACATAAAAGAGCTGCAGAGTAGAATATTCAATCAAAATGCTTTTTAAAAAGAAAATGAGGTTATGCAAACTCCTATCACTGCACATGTGTCATCCATGTGGGTTTCTGAACTAAATAGATACATCTCATGTTCTTATTATCAATGCAGTTCTTAATTGTGATGAAGTGTGGAGCCAGTACTAACTTCAGCTATATATGTTTCTGGTATGATTTTGTTCTAACTCAATTTTTGCATATTATGATATATTTAGGTGTTAATCTAGACAGGATGATACCAACGGTTTTAACAAATCTTTAATTCCTATCATGGACACACATAGACAGTAGGATTCATTTTTGTTAGAAGCCAAATAACCAAACAGTATATTTTTTGGTGTGCGGATTGTAACCAAAGTATCTGGAAAAAATGCACCAAACACGGTGAGACCCAGTGGCGGCTCCAGGGGTGGGGCTGCAGCACAGTCCAAAATTCAAATAGGGGAACCACACCAACTGTCATATCAAATGCTGCCAAACATAGATGGCTGGGACTCACTGGCAGTTGGTGTGGCTCTCCTATTTGAATTTTGGACTGTGCTGCAGCCCAACCCCTGGAGCCGCCACTGGAGAGAACGTATAAACTCCTGGCTGCTATTGAACCAATGACCCCAGCACTGTAATGCAGCAGAGCTAATCGTTGCAGTGGTGCACTTGGTAGGGGGTTGCAGGATACCCAGACCCCCTCTCCATTGTCATTTCCTGACCTCCTGATGCCAGCCACAGTACTGTAGGGGCCGTGAAGATGGTTGCTATATGCATGGCCCGCCTTCTTACATGCTGCGACGGGACACAGACCTCTTTCCTGCGCACACTGGTCACAGCTATAAAGGTTGCAAATCGCAACCCAAGAATGATAGCACTATCCACCTGTGCCAGTGCTGCTCATCAGTGTCAGAGGAGAGCAGGATTGGTATAAGCAGCACAGCTACCCTCTCCTTCCTTGTCTTTTCAACCTCTTTCATTCACGGAGAGAAAACAGTGGATATAGGGCCTGATTCAGTTATGGATGCAGTTTGCATCACTACTGAGTCTTTGGACGCAATATCAATGCAAATATACGGTAATGCCACAGGAGGTGTCTGAGGACAAAAGACGCCCTCTGCCGGCATTGCAGATCCGAGAGCTGTGTCCAAAGACGCAGCATGGAATCACTATAACGACATTGGCCATCTGTGTAAGCCTAAGGCTACTCATCTCTGTAGCAGAGGCCAGTAAATCTGTGTTGTAAGACACAGATACTGGCCTCGGCACTTCCACAAAAAATAGTCCCCGTCAACGCTCCCCCCCTACCCCCAAACAGCAGCAGCCAATCATGTGCTCTCAGGCGGCACTGAGAGCGATCCCGCAGTACTAGATCTGCCCATGCACAATAAAGATACTGCGCAGATCAAAAATGATCATAGATGGACTCAAACCATTGGGTTTGCATACATACAGAATCAGCCCCATAGGGCATAACTAAAGTTACATGCAGTGTTGTATTGGGATACTCGTACATTGTTCCACAAAAAAGTAAATAATTGTGAATTCCCAAATTTAAGAGAATAAATGAAAAGGTTACATCTTTATTTTTATATTGCGCCCTAAAACAGCCCTTTTTCTTATTATGCAGGCAGCCTGTTTCCAAACATTGTGCCCAGTATTAACAACACTCTCATTGTAAATGCCACAGGTGCAGTCAAGGTGGTTATTCTTTCTGCGTGCCCCACTCCCTTAGTTTCCCATTGTATGCCTCTGCTCTCTTCCTATTTCTTTGTGTTTCTGTCTCTGTCTTTATTATCTTTATGTGTATGTCTGTGTCCTTTTATCCTCTGAGGCCATTTCTATGGCGCTGCTGACACTTTGTGTAACGCTATAAATAAACATAATAATAATCTGTACCCCATACCACACTTTGGTGGGATAGCTTCTAGATTCCATAATCCCCACCTGCGCTCAAATCACCCCCTCTTGATATCACAAACTGCGCAGCTGCACGTCAAATCTATTTTTAAAATATTTAATAAACTTTAAACCCTTAAAAATTGCTTTGTGCAAAGAATACTGTAAATAACCTTTTTCATGATAGCAATTTATTACTGCCATCCTAAGATGGCAATAACAGAAAAGGTATTCTGATGGTGCTAGAACTGCTCCGATACTTGGCTGTCCGATGCAAAGCATTTGGAAACCTCCCTATAGAAATCTACATTGTGCCTGCATTGTGCCACTGTGCTGCCTGTTCTAATAAAGCTTAACATTCACAATCATTTTTAATATAAAAGTTTTAGATAGCCAGATACATAATCATTTATATACATAATATAAGAAATTCCTATAGATTGTAAGCTTGCTAGCAGAGCCCTCTTACCTTTATGTCTCTCTGTTACTGCCCAGTTTTGTTCAATTAATGCTGTTTCCAATTATAAAGCTCAACAGAATATACTGCACTTTATAAGAAACTGTTAATAAATTCCCATAATATAAAAATTCTAATATTCATGTGCATAAGAAATCCCACTGTAATATTGCAATTCGATAGAAACATAGATGTAAGAAATTCAAACACTAGAGAGCTGCTGTGAAGTATTTACCTTCAATAATGAGTAATCACCTCCAAGCGTGAACATGTAAGAGCCCAGTCTTCCCTTTTAGTGATACAGAAGATAAGACAAGGCCATTTCAAGTGACAAAGGAGTTTATGGCATTGCTACTGTATTCCTGTGAGATTTTGGCATATGGGGAATCTTTCAAAATAATCCTATAATGTATCTGAGTTTTGGTCCAGCAAATAAACAAGAAGAACAGCAGATGGGAAATCTTCCAATCTAATGTCTCTTTGAAGTGCTAGATTAATGATGCATATCAGATTGTTGACCTTGCTTAGAATGGATGTCACTGTGTGGCAAAATGCTTTAGATGGTTACAGGATGATGCATGTCTGCAGAACGTCCTGGTAAACCAACAAAGATGGTTCTCGCTGCTTTCTCTCAACACTTGCCTTTTTAATACAGTCTTCTTTCAACTGGATGATAGTTTACCCAAGTAAGTCGCTTTTCTAGTCTTCTACAGAATCCACAAAAATCAGGATGTTTTTTCCTCTGATCCCACACGTAGGTATCTCTGATATGTTTAATCACAAATGTTATATTAATTATATTAGTTGTGTGATAAGAAAGTTTCTGCAGGTAAATTACTTATCATTACCACAATAAAAGCAACAAATCAAACAAGACTGGTTCTCAGGAAGAGCTTAATACTGTACGTATGTGGCACACACACAGTTTCCCATTGTACACTCCAGCACACCAACTAGGTATAAGAAGACAAGCCTATGGGCATTATGGAAAAGTTGCTCTGTGCCAGCTACCAGAAATATGCCAAACTAGTCACACAGGTACGCCTGCCTGATATGCTCACTGCCCAAATTATGTATGTGTGTCCACGAAAAATATTATCTCCATGTACATAAACTTCAAAAGCAGATGTAATATGCACAATCAGATACCAGTTTAGTACATAATCGCCAGCTTTACAATTGAAACTAAAGGTATTTATAAACATAATTTAGCCAAGTAAAACAATTATCCAAACTGCATTTTCATGCCATTGTGCATTAGCAGACAATGTGCAGTTGCCATTGGTATCCGGTTTTGACCATTGACCATAAATAGTTTGATTTGGTCCTATCACTAAGCCAATGCAACCCTGGGAAGTGCCCCTCGGCATCCCAAGGTGCCACGGCACACAGTCTGAGAACCACTGCTGTATATAATAAAGAATATTTTACAGAACTTCTGATATCTTCACCTCTATAAAACCACTCAATATCAAATCCAAGTGATAATCTTAAAGATTTCACTTCAATTCTTTATTATATCCTAATCTACTGAAGCTGGAACCTGGTGGAAATTAATAAGGGTACCAATATACATATCTTCTATATTTGCATAATCAAAGTGCTCTAGCAGTGAATACTAATATAATATATACAACCACCTACTAAGTAGAACACACTTATAAATTATTATAATGTCTTATGCCATCATCTTAGAAATATCATAGATACAGAGCTTTGTGGTTATAATATGAACATTTTTTCTTCACATATGAAATTCCAAGGCAAGAATAACTGCCCAGTGACATGTCAGACTCAAAATAAAGGAAGCTACGAATTGCTGTAACAACATAATAAACAATCTTAGACAATTAGACCATAGAGAGTACTTTACACAGCTGGCTCATCCATTAGGAAATCTAGGCCCCTGCTTAGGGCCCAGTGGGCACTGAATAGGCCACATTACTACAACCTATTTTTATATCTGTGTTTATATTTACCAAATGTATTGGGGAAGGAGGCTCAAACCAAAATCTGGCCTAGTATCCCTTAGGGTCTTAATTTGGCTCTGGTAAATTAGAGTACACAACTTTATGAGTGTAATATCCTCTAGTATGGAGACAAGGAGTCTTGTGCAGGGTTATTTTGTATTCAGTCTAAACAACTGGCCCCACCCAATTGTGGGCAGCCCATATTTCTTTGTAGATAGTCATTACTGAAAAGAGTGTTGGCAACATTTCATGTCATAGATTAGTATAACCACAATTGTAGCCACAATATAAGCCGATTACTCTATATGCAATTGTTAATTCTACTTAAAATGGAGGTTTTCATATTATGGACGGTATTCAATTAGTTTCACACCCGCGATAAAGTTTTGCATGCCGGACTTTTCAGCTACATCGCGTATTTTAGCCACGGAAACTGCCCCCGCTATTCGCCTTTTCAATTCCAAAAGATGTAAAAACAGCAACATACGAAGTCAGAACAGGTGGAAAGTGGTGTCAGAATCGGGGATATCAGCCTGAACCCCCCAAATAGATGCAGAAACGTTGGGGATCGATATAGTAGTGCCCGAATAGCCCTAATAAACCTGTTAGAGGTACTTAAGTTGGTACAATTGCCTCTAATTAGCGTCTTTGCACAAGTGGTGAAGAATGTCATAAAGCAGTATTTTTCGGAGAAAATAATTAGTCCTAGCAAATTTGAGGTACCTGAAAATGGGTGCTAGCATGTTTTAATGTCTATAAAGTGTAGTTTTTAAAAAAGTGAAATTCCTCTGTCATAGAAGCACCTGCAATCCCAAAAACACTTGACCCCTTCTTAGAGCACCCCAGGACCTTATTTCGCTAGTTTGCGAAGTTGCCCCCCTCCACTTTGTGCTTTTGCACCCCCAAATTCAAAGTACTTTTTTGGGGTGTTCTTAAGTTTTTTTCAGGCTTTTTTTGACGCAGTTGTCCTTTGGGGGGCTGTCCCAAGGGTTCTGAGTGGTTTCCCCACCTTTGCACCCCAAAACAAAAAATTTGCACTTCTTTTCTCTGGCTATTCAGAGGCGAATCTTTTTCGCCTATTACATTGCACTTTCCGCATACGCGAAAAGTGGATGGTATTGAATACGGAGATAACTTTCTGACAGGCGAAAAGTCGCAATCAGCGATACTTTTCAGTGGATCTCAGCTTTTCACATCTAATTGAATACGGGCCTATGACTAATAAAGAAATTTTGTAATGCTACACATTTGCTGTGTTGCAGTCAACTGTGACTTAAAATAACTATTACTCATGTATATTTCCTTATTATGTGCTCATGTACTATCAAAATAGAACATAGGAACATTTGCTATATACATTGTTGTTAAACCACATTCAAAATACTATTGAGTTCTATAAACAACAGGATGTCTTTCCAAACACATTTTTAAGACAAAAACAACTAGTAATTAAAAAAGAATTCTGTAAATGAAAACATACAATATATTGATCTAGCTGTGTTGGGTAGATATCAGACAGCTAAAGCATCCCTTGGCTGCCGTGGCTTCTAATGACATTACTCAACCCCAGGCACATGTGCAGTCATGTTATTGTATGAGATTACATAGAAAGGAGGAAGTGCATTTAATCCCATGGGATGATGTCACTACAAAAGAAAAAGGTTTACATAGCTAAAATAACTGGACGCCCCTAGGGTACCAGAACCATGGCTAGCTAACATAAGTGACAAAGAGGAAGTGTAGCATACTCCATAGCCTGTCTGTGATATTGCATGTTTTCTCATGTATACCCTTTCATGTTGCCACAATACATCAGTGCTTAAATTATCAAATGATAGTTTTAGAGTCCATGGTTTATATGACAATTTACAAGTTGTCAGCAGCAGTTATTTCTGCATATGCTCCATTATTCGCCTAAGGTCACCACTATATATATATGTATATATATATAATATAAATATATATATATATATATAATTAGAGAGTCCATGTTGCATGTTTGAGGTAGAACGAGAGATCTTTTTTGATAATGTGAACATAGCTAGAGAGATAGTATTTTACTGTCGATACATAGGCGACTTATTGTTCTTCTGTCAGGGCACAAGAGAACATTTTATTTCTGTCATTGATAGGCAGAACTCTAAGGAGCATCCAGTTAAATTAACCTATTTGGTCAGTGATACTCAAGTTAGTTTTTTAGATGTACAGATAACCATTGAAAATTGTAGTCTTGCTACTTCATTGTTTACTAAGCCAAATGACTGAAATAATTTGCTCCATATGAATAGCTGCCATCCCAGTTCTTTTAATTCCATATTCGCAGTTACTAAGAATTAAAAGAAGCAAGTCGTATCCTGTATTAGCCGAGATAGAGATGGACAGAATGAGTGACAATTTTTGGAGCGCAGTTATTCTTGTAAATTATTGCATGATGCTAAACAAAAGCTTCTCAGCCTAGACAGGAATGAGCTATTGGAGAAGAATACATGTAACCTACGACCCCTAGCATGCCATGGGTAGTTGAATTTAATCAAGAGAGTGAGGGCATTAATCATATTTTGAAAAAATTATGGCCCATGATCCAATCCGATGTTGAGCTTGGACTCAATGACACCAAACTGATGCCATGCTACCAACAAGGATGAAACCTGCAGAATATATTGGTAAAAAACGATATTACAAACTTCAAAACCAATAATAGTGGCAACTTTATGACGCCTAAATTGGGCTGTATTAAATGCTCTGTAACAAATTGTCAATTCCTTATACCTGGGAATACATTCCAACACTCACATACCATAGGACATATTTTATCCGGCATAGGCTTACATAGGAAAAACTGAAAGAACCTTTAAAGAACATATGACAGCCCACAGGTCAGCAATTACATCTGCTAGTAATACGGGCATCAGTGAACAACCTGTTGCTCGTTATTTTTGTCAAGTGCCCCATACATTGGCGTCACTTAGATATAGGATGATTGACCACATACCAGTAGCCATACGGGGTGGTAACCACGCTGCCAAACTATTACAATGCGAAACTAGGTGGATCTTTAAATTAGGGACCCTTGTTCCCAAGGGTCTTAATGACCACCTTAGTCTGTTCAACTGCATTTAATCACTAGTCTCTGCCTCTATTTTTACTGCCTTTCAAACACTATTGTTTTAATATATACCTATTGCTTCGGTAGTTATAAATTGTTAGCTAGTACATATTATCCCTATTTTTGACTGTATAGGTGCTCCCTACTCTAGTTATTGAGTGAATATTAATCGATTTTGTAATGGATTTATTATTACCTGTATTTTTGTTATTGTACATTTGTTTTTTTATTATGCTGCAGCATGTTGATTGTAACCATGGTGATAGGGAACACACTAGTAACGCATCGCATGATGACATCACTAATTACGCTCTGCCACATGGGTGCTGCGTCCCGCAGGGATCAGCTACCTACTTAAGTTAAGATGTTTGTAATCTTTCCTGGACCCGACGAAAGTGCCACAAATACACGGCACTGAAACATTGCCTAAACTTTATGCGGCCGTGTTTATGATTCAATTCACCTGGAGTCCTGCACCGAATGGAGGCTGTATATATATATATATATATATCATATATATATACTAGCAGATGTACCCGGTTTCATTTGGGTAGACCTTAGATATTTACTGTTTATGTTTCTGTCTCATCTCTACAGTAACACATTAATCCTTCACTTCTGTAGTAATGCATCACTGCTATAGTAAGACATTACCCTCCCTCACATGTGTACTAACACATTCCACTCCCTCACCTCTGTAGTAACACATTATGCTTGCTCACCTCTGTAGTAACACACTTGACTCCCTCACCCATGTTGTAACACATTCGACATTTCCCTCCCTCACCTGTAGCAACACATTACCCTCATTCACACCTGTAGTAACATATTCCCCTTCCTCACCTTTGGAGTAACACATTCCCCTCCCTCGCCCATGTTGTAAGTAACACATTCTCTTCCTTCACCCCATAGTAACACATTTGACATTCCCCCTCACCTGTGTAGTAACACATTTTCTCTCTCACCTCTGTAGTAATGCTAACGCTACACTTCATCACTCCCTAATGCTACACTCCATCACTCCAATTCATACAGTACACTTACCCCCTAACCCTGAACCCACTACTATATGCTTACCTCCCTAACACTACACCCAATATTGTGTCCTTATACCCCTAACCCTGCACCATATACTGTGTCCTTATCCCTCGACACTTAACCCAATACTGTGTCCTTACCCCATAACCCTGCACCCAATAATGTATCACCCCCAACCTCCCTAATTATTCAAATAGGGGAGTCACACCAACTGCCAGTGATGTTTGGCAGCACTTGGGAGGACAGTTGGTGTTTGCATATGAACTGTGCTGCAGCCACGATGAGACAGGCAGGACATTGCTCAGGGAGAGGAAACATTTTAGCCCTTTTCATCCCCTAGGAGTTGAATTTCAAAAAATCTCTTCTCTGTGGGCATCTACGTCATGGAAGGCATAATCTCCCCGATTTTCATGTTTCTAGGTCCAGGGGTTTGGGCTGGGCATTGATGAGTCCGTCAGTCAGTCAAGACATCTGATTGATTAAAATCCAGTCAAATTGGATGAAGCAAAGTGGGAGATCATTTTGTTACATGCAAATTCACTGGTTATCCTAGAAGTTACAGGAGGAACCAACCGGTCTAAATAGTCATTTACTGTATGGTCAGGGCATCCCAACAGCCGGGATTAAAACTACATCTGTCAATCTTTCCTGTAATCTAGTTTGATACAGTGTACTAATATGTATATGTACAGTGATCCATGGACTGCAGTATTTAGGTATGATCTGCACAGTATACCAACAAAAAAGGACCAATACAATGCTGGTGAAAGCCAATTGAATGTCCTGTGTTTTATTTAAATAATGAAAATTGAGCAAATATGTCTTATTTTAATTTTGAGCCAGATTTGGAGAGCTTTGGAGCCACAAAAAGTAACTGCTGTTACTAATTATTAAATATGCTCTGCAGGGCAACAGTATTTTCAATAAGAATGACAAGCTTATCTATAACTTCCCTTGTCTTGCATGTTGTGTAACACATGTTAGTCGGGGAAAACAAGCATTCCGACCACACCAAGCAAAGACATATAGATTTTGCATGTTTTCATTACCAACCGAAATTATCACCAATGATGCTATCTCCCTGTCTGTATGTGGAGTGGAGACTAGAAAAATGTGTTTGTAATCTTAAATGAAGCCTCATTTATCCTTAGTATTTAGACAAAGAATGAAAAGTAATAAAATCTGTTGCCCGTGGTCACAGTAGCAAGATCTTCATAAGAATGGCTGAATAGTTATGAACGTAAAATTGTTTTTAAAAAGTAATAAGTGCTTTTCATATATACAATAATAGCTCCATTACAACTGAATGTTGTAGACATAGGAATACATTTAACTTCTGATTTAGAACATCAAAGTTTCAATGCAATTTTCAGGTACACTTTGCTACTCGGCAATGCGTTGTTAATTCTGGGGCTGTTACGGACTTGGTGGCACAATAAGTGTAAATTACTCTTTTTAAAAAATGTACATGCAAAAATTGCATATTTCCACATATACAAAACTGAAGATGCCTACTGGTTGGCAAATGTAACATTTGCTGCTGGTTTGCACCAGTCGCACTTCACAGCGACTTACGTGCTACCTGTGCTCATGTTGTGTAACATCTATTTTATGTGCAGCAAACATACTGTATTTGTACTAGTCACCAATTAAGCTGCAAAAACCTCTCTAATGTTGCAGAATAAGCTCCCTGTCACTTGTATCACCCCCAAAAAAGTTGCTTAAACACATTGGCGTCACAAGGGGGGTTGCGGCCTGCACCCGGGTGTCACCCAACGAAGGGTGACACCAAGGTGCAGACTCCCCTTCAGTGACAGAAGCCGAGTGCTGCACTGTAGCATTGAGTGCAGCACTCAGCTCCTGACATTGTAAGGGAGCCGGAACTGCCACAAGGCACCTTCTGCACCCCCTGCAGTAAGAAGAATGGGACCACTGGGGTTCGGGCCACGAGGCCATGCTCCCGTCCCGCAAGGCCATGCCCCCAACGTCCCTCCCCGCACCAGGTGATACCGCGGGGAGGGACGCCACTGCTTAAACATGTACAATATGTGCCAGAGCAATGATGACATCAGGTGTCAGAGGAGCATTTACAGTACGAAAGAAACATCCATTAAGTGGTTCGCTAGTGCCAGCAACCTATCCCTGATTGCACACAAAAAATACAGTTTTCTCTGGCTTTGTCAGTCTTTCTTGGTCTGGATGTATTTGCAATTATGCAAATGAGCCCTTTATGTCCTTGGCCTTTGCTAGAATGCCTCTGCAAGATCAGCACATGCGCAGTAGAGAAATCACAGGGTACATGGAATGAGCAACCTGTCCCTGGAAACCTGCACTTAGTGCAGTAGTCTCTGGCACAGTAACAATGTATACTCCGGAATTGCGCCGGAAAGGGGAGGGGGCACACGAAGACTGCACAGGAGTCCCCTCCTTTTTTACACTAACCCCTGGCCAGAATCACACATATCTGCATGGGTACATACATACCCATGTACTCACTGTTCTGCCCATGCACAGAGCACATTCACAAAAGACATGCTAGTACTCACTCTCTGTCAGCCCCTCTATGTGAATAAAGGATGTAACAAACCCAAACGTGGTTGATCTCTGGACATCTTAGCAAGGTACAGTAAGATAAATAGCTGCATCCAGACTACACTGTCTGACAAGCGGTACTGTGCAACTGACCTGTACTAAGAAGCTGTATGATGTACAAGTTGATCCTTTTATGGCTGTGTTTATTTTGTTTCCACCTATACAGTAATAAATCCCAAAAATAAGCTATAGGCATGCGGGCAAAGATCATTTATTAATTACATATGGGTGGACAAAAAAGCAGTTCAAGCAATTCAATAGGGCTTTCTTTAACATTTTGGAGACAACTTAAAAAATCTTTATCAAACTCTTTCAACCAAAGTCATCTATTTAGTAGCCTAATTTTAGCTATGGTCAGGACATTTATGTGACTGATTCCGTTCTCTATGCCAGTTCATTTAAATTCCCGTTTGGCATCCGATGTGCATTGATGCCCTTATGTCTCTTGATCCTTGTACACAAGCTCTCACAAGCAGGACCCTCCATATCAGTGATGGGCAAAAGGCAGACCAAGTCCTCCTTGCATTCACCTGCATCCACATGCTCCCTCTTTCTTTATGGTGCATACACGATATGATTAAAATGCACAATATGAACGATAACGATATCGATCATATTGTTCATATCGTGCATTTTTTGGTGTCTTCAAACCACCAACTACCTGTGATGCGCGGGCACATATGGATGATAAAGATATCGTGCATGCAGGCCAACTTAGTCAATATCGACCAGGTTACTATAGGGACCCGCGATTGGTGATCGCTGGCTGTCGTTGGTGGTGTGCTGAATGATCGATATTGATCATCCAGCACACCCAGGAGATAGTTCAGCGATATCGTTATCGCTGGCGGTCGTCCCGTGTGTATGCACCATTATTGTCCGATTTGATTGTTATAGCTTGTAACAGTTATTTAAAATATTATAAATAGGTGTATTTTGCTTTGATTAGTATTATTTAACTTATTACTGAGATTGAGGATCATTTGAAGGTTAGAGGGCCCTAAAGTGTATCAGGTTGCTTATAAATTCTCTATACGATTCTGTATTTACATGTGACATACCATGTAACCCACTAGAGCACAGCTGTAGTATATATGAGAGTGTAACATATTTAATGCAGTTCAGTTTATAGTGTTTAGGATGAATTTTTATAGATGTGTACCTTAATAGCCATATGCCATATTGGAATTTATTATTACTATTATTATTATTATTATTATTATTATTATTACTACTAGATATGTGCAGTTCGGTTCTCTGGAAATTCAATGTCACCCGAATTTCGTGAATCTGGCCAGATTGAGTCACGGTAATGATCTCCTGAGGAGATCTGGACAGATCCGAGTCGGAGTCCTGATCTCCTGAGATCGAGACATGGTTCTGTTCGTCCCGCGGTTTGAAATTCAGATTTTAAATCCGAATTTTGGGTTTGGATAGCAAAAATTACATGATTTTAGCTGTTTTTGAAAGCTTTTTATCTTTTTTTTTTTTTTTTTAAAGACCCAGATGCAAAACCTAATCCCAAACACTTAAGGGTGGTTTTGCACAACCAAAACATGAAGATAAATCCAGATTCAAAATCAAAACCAAAACACGAGGGTCAGCGCACATCTCTAATTATTACTAGTTCATTCAATCTCCGCCGCCCGCCCTGCCCCAACTTCCACTTTGTCAGGTCCATTGAGTTGCGCGCAGGCTTCCACTGCGCGCGTTGAGGAGATACACAATCATTCATAAACGCATGAGTTTATTTTTTGCAAGTTAAAATAACTTCTATGGAAATGGAACCCATTTAAGGTACATTGACCTCTGACTGTTACAAAAGTACACCTTACAGGGATCTTGTTTGCACAGTCATACAAGCAGTTAATTGCAGAAAGTAAACACTTTGATCTCAGTGAGGTGTTAATTTGTAGGATTTCTAGTGTGGTGTGAGGACCTTACAAAACAAGGCTAGCTATACAAACATTACCAGTTATCTAGTGTGCTATTACTGACATTACTATCTCAACGCGGATTCATTTACACAAGTGTTTGAAGACACCACTATGTGTCAATAAAAGAATTAGACCAGACACCTTGAGTCCATCAGGTTTATCTTACTGATAGGAACAGTAGGTGACAGAGAGCAACCCATGTGCTTCAAAGTCTTGGCATTTCCACTGAAGACTAAACACTGTTTACAGCCTTAGTAGCAGCAAACAATAAGACTTCAGCTGTAAGATAAAAGTCCTGGCCTGTTAGCAAACACAAAGCTTTTTACATGCAGAATGCCCATTCTTCAGGGGAGCTCCATTCATTTGTTTTTGTTGTTTTATTGAAATGATTAGTAACTTTATCCTTGGCCATTAAAAGGTCATTAGAAACAATATCGCTTTTAGAAAGGAATAAAAGAAAGACATGAGTGAATTTAACAAAAAAAAAAGAAAAGTTCAAAGGTTCTTAGGACAGATAAGAAAAGTTCACAGTAGCCCTCAGTGCTGATGTCAGGCTGTCTTCTCAGCCATTTCCCACCCCATCTGCTCCATACATTCTATCTCCCCACTGTCCGGCAATGTGGAATATTGCAGTGCCCTATAAATGAACACTATAGTATAACAGTAATAACCACAGCTGTACTAGGATATTTGTCCCAAGCAGGCTGGGCACTGCTTCACCCCAGTTCTTTCTGACATCTGCTTACTCTGAAATATATTATGTAGGCTAAAAGATAATAAGATGTGTATTATTTTTTGTTCTCATTTATAAACTTAAAGTAGAGCAAAGTCACAATGTAATAATAATGCATCTTTCCCTTTCATCGTATCGCACTATATTTTCTTAAATAAAATATTATGGGCTAATGCAGCCACAACTGTCTTTTTCTGCAGCGTGACTGCGTCTTTGTGCTAATGCCGCAGCCGATGGGAATCATACAGAGGCGCCCACCAGTTTTGTTGCTAATACGCCACTCGCGTATTAAGGCGCACCATCAGTTGCACCAACAAACAATTGCACCAGCCCTATGGAGGTGCCGAACATGGACATGGCCGTCGAAATCAGTGCAGCTGCTGCAGAAGACACAGTCGCTGTCCATGACACGTCCGCGTCTGGTGAACCACCACCCTATTACTACCCAGGAATGCCCACTAAAATTGCCTCTCCCTAAATTTGTTCTGCGTCTCCCGGTAGTAACGCATGCACAGACTGAAGAAAAGGGCTGCCCGCTTGCGTCCAACATCAACATTGCGTCCACCTCTTAATCAGGCCCTATATTTCTTGCTGAGGATTCCTAGCTTCATGTCAGCATGCTCAGATGGCTCATTCAATCATCAAAAGAATTGTAGAAAATATTGTTTTTAAATAAAAAAATTCTTATTATCAAAGATATAGAGCTTATTTTTACAATAATGAAACAATCATATAAAGCATTGTATGAGCTTTATTTTATAAAATGAATGTGTCCCGCTATTAAAGGGTATATAGTGTATTTCCACAATTTTTTTTTTAAATGCTTAACCCTCTTATTAAACAGCAATGCTTCCATTAGTGTCTGCCATGTTTTAAGCTGTGATTTCCAGCAATGAACAGTGCAATCAAACACATCTTTTACAATATTATTTTATCTATGAAGACTTGTCTTGCTGCAGTTTTTAGGAACAATCAATTATTAACAGAAAAGGTAAATACAGACCCACCAAACAGACACACAGCAACACAAGGTGATGGAGAATTTACAGGCATTTATCGTGCACTATTGTAGGTTTGTTTGAAGCTATGATCAATCTGAGAGGACGTATAGTCCTCTCATTTAAAACATTAGCTGGAAGACTTTCTCGGGAAACCAGGTCTGCAGGATCCAATATCTTGGTGTTGAGGAACACAAAGGGCCCATTTGGAGTTGATTACCAAACATGATTACCAAGCAGATCACTGCCACTAGCCAAGGTTTTCTTTTCTCACATGTGGGGAGATGTACTAAGGGCATGATTCAGGGGCGCTTTGCAACTGCGCATGCGACAAACTCCCTATAACCTCCTATGGCGAACTTCTGCGCAGCCCTATGGTTGCATAAAATGGCTGTGTGTACTGAGACTCGCAAAAAGCGAGCGCTCGCTCTGGATCAGTGCGGCAATTTTTTTTTTAACCCGTCCTCCTGGTCACTCGCTAAGTTAGGGGTGACCGCCCACAGCTATTGCGAGCGGCTAGGTGAAGGTCATTATGGTCGGGCTTGCGACGAGACCCTTGTGGTAGGGATTCGTTCCCGCAAACCCCAGTGAGCTTCCTGCTCTAATAGAGCAGGAAGCTCATTACTGACATCACGAGTGATGTCAGTAGTGCCGCACCCAAACGGCAGGTGTTCCTTCAGGAACACCTCCGTTTGGTCAGCCACCCCCTCTTCCCGTCTACAAAACGGAGTGAGCTGTCGATCAACATCGACAGCCACCCAGTTTTGTTGCGAGCCCCTGAATCAGGCCCTAAGTCTTGGAGAGAGAGAGAGAGAGAAAGTGGAGACAGATAAAGTAACAACCAATCAGCATCTAACTGTCACTTTACTGATGTGTTTGGAAAATGACAGTAAAGTAGGGTACACACTTAATAATGTGTACCCAGCCTGATGTCTCATTCGGCGTGACCCGGCAGGAGTGTCGGCAACCTTAAGTGCATGCACAACTGCCAATGCCGGCAGCAATGGAGCGACAGTGGGGGACAGTGGGGGCCATGCTGCATGGCCTCCACTTGTGATATTGCCAGTCAGACCGTCATGCGGGTCCAATGGTCGATGTCGCTGACAACTTGTGGGAGCGTGCGTACGATCCGCCAGTTTGGGCGACATATCATCTAGTGTGTGCCTGGCATTAGGTTAGTTAGCTGATTGTTTGGTACTTTATCTCTCTCCAAGTCTTTAGTACATGTACCCCATGGGCTGGAAGTCTGAGCTGGGGAGAAATAAGCAGAAATCTAGCTGATGAGAAATCTGTGTCCTAGCAAAATGTAATGACAGAAAGCAATACAGAAGTGAGTCAAGTCCAAGTGAAAGTCAAGGTCAGTGGCAATCCAAAATATGGTCAAAGTACAAGCAAATGGTCAGGGCAGATGACAATCCAGGGAATGATGAGAGTATAGTCCATGACAAACAAAGATCAGGGCCGGAAGCAATTAAGGAAATGACCAGAACCAAACAAAGGTCAAAATCAGAACCAGTAAACAGTCGCCAAAGAAAGAAGTCAGAAGGTTAATACAACACAGAGGTAACTCCAGTTTGCACACACACCACAACATCTATATTTTTACCAATGGCGTACATAATAACTCAGTAGACCCTATAAAAATTGAGAGGCCAGGAGAAAACTGCACACGGCAGTGTTTCCTGTCTGACAATAACCTCCTCCTCTCCTCAAAATATGAGGTTTTCCTCAAAAAGCATGTGAAATTAGTTTTTATTATTTCAGAATGTATATATTCAGAAGTTACCCAAGACCTGTCTTCAGAACCATAACCCCTCCAATGGACCAAATAATGAAGATGTTCCTCGCTCAACATCAAATTCGACTCACCATTCGCATTAGCTACTCAGATGAATCTACACTAAATGAATGGCCATAAGGAACCATAATGGGATGCTGGCCTGTATCTGTGCCCATCACTTCTGATGTTACCTTTAGTAGCACTTACCTGTACGATTTTTTATATTGTTAGAAATCAAATTGTTTTTTTTAAATTGCAGAAACATTTTGTTTACTTGATTTGTTTATACTTTTGTTACTTAAGCTGGGTACACACTTAAAAATGTGCGTATTCTCAGCAATGCGACGGACGATCGGAACCCCAACGGGCCGACAAATCGGACGGCAGGTACACATTACACAATCCGGTGCTCGACCGCCCAATATGTCGGCACCAGCCACATCCCACTGCATGGGGTTGTCAGTTGCATTGTCAGATTGAGGTGCATGTAGAACCGACCTGATGATGCAACTGACGACCAAATGGAAGCGCTCTTGGTCGTTAGTAGTGCATACACACTGGCCGATGTTGACGATATGTCGGCCCGATCTGCCGGATCAGACAATATATTGTCTACATATCAACTAATGTGTACCCAGTTTTAGACCGTCCTGGTCAGAGTGTGACACCAAGCTTAATAGGTCAACTGCAGCAAACCAAACTTGTGTGATCTCTCAACTGTAAAAAAACAACATGAGAAGAGGAAAGTCATTGTGGCTAGCATTCAAAACATATACATTGTATGTTCCAGGTACTTATATAATACCCAAAGAGTTCAATGTATGCAACCCAAAGCTTAGTTTTTATTAGTAAAGTAGTCATTTCCTTGTCCCTCTTTATTTGGTTTGTACTTCTTTTAAGTCACATTACTTGAGTTGTTCTATCTGCATGACATGTATATTGAATTAGTTAAAGGATATTATTTTACACTTGTTGAGAGGTTTCATACATTCAGTAATCATTACTCTTAAGAAAGACATTGCTAATGCTGATAGTAGACGTACGCTGTGTCAACACAGTCTGTCACTTCAAACTGAAATAATAAGATTATTCACACATTTTCTTTGGAGGGTATTTATGGCCTATTCAAACATGTAAGGTGACCACATTAGAAGAGACAATTAACTATAATGGAAAGAATATATTTCCGATTCCTTTGTCTAGTACCATTAAACATTGTTTCCAGTGCAGTGCTTTAAAAACAGAACTATCATGATGGTCTAGTCCTTTTCTTTTTAACATAAACACAAAGAGACACTTAGGGCTCATATAATGTCCATAGAAAAAAATGTTTCTGACATTTCTGAGGCTTTTGCAGGTATTTAATAATTTCTATTATAAAATATTGTCTGGCAGCCATTTTGCATGCTTCTGCATTTACATATGTACTAGGACCCATTGACACTATTCAGGATCCCAAAACAGGACCTGATTCTGAGTTGTGAGTAAAGCACAAAAGAGCAAGCACCTTTGTATCTGGCACAAAACATGCTGCAATGCAAAGGGTGCAAATATATTTATATTTTTGCATGCAGGGTAAATGCTGGCTGCTTTTGCATGTAGCCCACAAATACTGGACTGCTTTATTTTTACACTGTAATTTAGATTTGAATTTGGACACTCCCCTCCCAAATCTAAATCTCTCAGCACATTTAAATCTTCCCCACCTGCAGTGCAACATGGTTTAGCCAAGGAGCAAAGTTACTTGCATTTTTTGTTTTACACCCCAACTCCAAATCAGCCCAACAACCTCTACAATAAACAAAGAGGACTATGAACTCTAGTAGCAACTAGTCCTTTGACCAATCATGGCAGAATCCAAGATCAATTGGCAGGGATTTACCCAACCTATCCAAGATTTACTGTCTGTAGAACAGAGACTGGACACTTTACTAGTTATTAGTTAAACTGTAAATCAGCTATATAGCTGTTTTTTCTTATCCACAGCAAACGGAAAATTCATCGGATCCGCACTTAAAAAAGGACTCCCATGTCTGAAACACAGTGTACGGACGCCAAGCCTACCTTTTGTTGAGAGGAAGAATCTGGGCCCCTTTGAAAGGTCTCTGTTAACCGATGAATTTCCCAATTGTGCTGCTATGTGAAGGTAAGGCTCATACACACTTAACGACATGTTCCGTGAGCGATATCGTTAAGTGTTCCCCTTGAACTGCCGAGCTCAATGTTGGGAATGACTTTGAGCTTACCCACTGAACGATATCATTAACAATATTGTTCAGTGGCGTCACCCTCCCTCATCCCTGAACATGCACAACCTGACGATATCGTCAGGTTGGCCTGCATGTTCGGGCGACGGCAGACATGGTTAACGATCTGCGGGAGCGCGCATCTTTAACAATATCAGGCATACACACTGGACAATATTGAAAGCTATGAATGATAACGATATCGTTATCATCCATATCGATCAAATTATTGTCTAGTGTTTGTGAGCCTTTAGTGTCCGGGACTTATTTTGCAACCATCTGCGCACTATATTGGTATGAGTCTGGGAGCCACCTCTCTCTACTTTCATTTTATTGTGTGCTTTTAATTCTATGTCTGAACTTTTGTATGATGTTTTATAGTGTAATTAAAATAATTACTTCTTTGCACCAAGAACCCTCTTTTTCCTTAAAGTGTAGTCTATTTAAATCCCATTGGTATTTGGGTAAAAGGGTCCTTTAGAATGGTTGTAGTAGGTATTACAAATATCAAATTCTGACAGCGGAAGCCCGGCAGAGGTGAAGATCCCGAATGCTAAATAAGGTAAGTACTGCTAACAGTGGCGTAATTAGGATATTTGGAGCCCAGGGCAAATTTAAAAATGGAGGCCCCCCTCCCCTATGTGTGCGCGCCAAAGGGGCGTATGGCGAAAAATGGGCGTGGTCACTTAAAAATTGGGCGTGTCAACATGACACACACCTCTTTATCGTCAATATGAACATTCCTTTCCATATGCACCTTAACCCCAGTAGTGCCCCTTATACAGTACCCCCAGTATGAAATGTCCCCAGTTGTGGTCCCTCTTTTGCAGGCCCATAGTAGTGCCCCTTATACAGTACCCCCAGTAGTGGTCCCCCTTATGCAGCCCCCCATTAGTTCCCCTTATACAGTACCCCCAGTAGTGGTCCCCCTTATGCAGCCCCTCATTAGTCACCTTATTCAGTGCCCCCAGTAGTGGTCTCCCTTATGCAGTGCCCCATGTAGTGGTCCTCCCTATGAAGTGCCCCCAGTAGTGGTCCCCCTTATATAGTGCCCCCAGTAGCAGTCCCCACAATGCAGTGTCCCCAGTAGTGGTACCCCCTTATGCAGTGCCCTTTATATAATACCCCAAATAGTAGCCCCCTTATGCAGTGCCCCCAGTAGTGGTACCCCCTATGCAGTGCCCTTTATATAATGCCCCCAGCAGTAGTCCCCCCATGCAGTGCCCCCAGTAGTGGTCCCCCTTATGCAGGCCCCCAGCAGTGATCCCCCTATCCAGTGCCCTTTATACAGTTCCCCCTGTAGTGGTCCTCCCTATTTAGTGCCCCCAGTAGTGGTCCCCCCAGTGCAGTGTCCCCAGTAGTGGTACCCCCTTATGCAGTGCCCTTTATATAATACCCCAAATAGTAGCCCCCTTATGCAGTGCCCCCAGTAGTGGTACCCCCTATGCAGTGCCCTTTATATAATGCCCCCAGCAGTAGTCCCCCCATGCAGTGCCCCCAGTAGTGGTCCCCCTTATGCAGGCCCCCAGCAGTGATCCCCCTATCCAGTGCCCTTTATACAGTTCCCCCTGTAGTGGTCCTCCCTATTTAGTGCCCCCAGTAGTGGCCCCCCAGTGCAGTGCCCCCAGTAGTGGTACCCCCTATGCAGTGCCCTTTATATAGTGCCCCCAGCAGTAGTCCCCCCATGCAGTGCCCCCAGTAGTGGTCCCCCTTATGCAGGACCCCAGCAGTGATCTCCCCTATCCAGTGCCCTTTATACAGTTCCCCCTGTAGTGGTCCTCCCTATTTAGTGCCCCCAGTAGTGGTCCCCCCAGTGCAGTGCCCCTTGTGCCCTTAGTAGTAAGCCCCTTATATAGTGCCCCCAGCAGTAGTCCCCCCCTATGCAGTGACCCAGTAGAGGTCCCCCTTATGCAGGCACTCAGTAGTGATCCCCCCTATCCAGTGCCCTTATACAGTGCCCCCTGTAGTGGTCCTCCCTATTTAGTGTCCCCAGTAGTGTCCCCTAGTAGTAAGCCCCTTATATAGTGTCCCCAGTAGTAGTTTCCCTTGTGCCCCTAGTAGAAAGCCCCCTATATAGTGCCCCCAGTAGTAGTTTCCCCCCCAGTAGTAGTACCCAGTAGAGGTTCCCCTTCCCGATGCAGTGCCCCCAGTAGTAGCCCCCCACAGTTGTAGTCCCCAGTAGTGCCCCACCCCCAATAGAGGTCCCCCCCCAGTAGTGCAGACACACAAGTAAAAAAAAAATATTAAAAAATACACTTACCTTAATCCACGCTCCGGCCACTGCTCCTGCCACCGCAAGTCAGTCCTCCCCTGCTGGCGCGCTCTGCATTATGGAAGAGACGTCATGACATCTCTCCCATTACCCACTGCAAGAGCCGGAAGGCGGAGCTCATGAGTGAACTCCAGCCTGGCTCTTGCAGTGGGCACTGCAGCAGTCAATGAGAGGCTGTCTGACTCTCATTGGCTGCTGGTTAACACACACATCGCCGCCACGCAGCTGTGATGTGTGTGCTGTCTGTCTCTCATTGGCTACTGGTTAACACACACATTGCTGCCACGCTGGCGGCGATGTGTGTGTTAAACAGCACAGCCTGAGCCCGCCTCCCACCCTCCTCCTGGTGCTAAGGGGGAGGGAAAGGGCTCGGCAGCGCAGCACAGGACCGGCGCTGGGCGCAGGGAAGCCTAGCACCAGTCCTGTGTAAATGTGTAGCACTGACCGCACACACTGTGGTCGGCGCTACACTGCCTAACTAGGGCGGCCGGTACCGTGGCCAGCAGCGCCCCCCATGCTGCCGGTCACACGGCCCCCATGGCACACGCCCTGCTCAACCCCCCTTAGTTACACCACTGACTGCTATGCCTACTCCCTAACCTAACCCTCCCTTAGGGGTGCCTAACCCTAACCTCCGTACAAGTGCCTAACCCTAACCCCCCTCTAAGTGCCTAAACCTAACCCTAAGTCTGATGTCTGAACGGCCATCATCTGTGTCTGGCTGCGGGTCCCGGCGACCAGGGGGCGTGTCCCAGTGGGCAGGGAGCATGTCCTGCCCCCCCTCCCCGCGGCTGCCACTGTGTGTGTACAGGCATATGAACAGATATGTATGCAGACATATCTTTCCATCGGTTGTGCAGCACAGCCAATATGATATGTCGGTGAAAGGCGACGTTCACCGACATATCGCGGGTACACACTGACCGACAGGCAGCAGATACATTGGCTGATCAATTGATCAGCCAATGTATCTGTCAGTGTGTACCCAGCATTAGACAAAATAACAAATACGATTAGGTTATAATAAATTATGTAAACCATAATGATTATCAGCAATTAGTATGAAGTGCTACATAAATAAATAAATACATACATAAGTAGTAGTCAATGTCACAATTAATAACATCGACCAACCATGAAAAACAGGCAATAATTCATTGAAAATTCATGAAGTGAACAATTAATCTCTGCAATATCAAAGCAAAGTGCTGAGTGCAATATACAAAAGTATATAAATAAGTAAAAAGATTGGCACCTATAAGTAGCAGATGTCCCAGTGGACAGATAATAGAACCTGTGTACAGGCCAGGGATCTGCTTTCACCAGTCATGCTAATGTATTGGACTGGTGATGAGGGTACCTGGCACTGCGGCACAGTGAAAAAACAAAGGTACTATCAGTGGCATCACAAGGGGGGTGCTGGCCGCACCTGGGTGTCACCCGCCGAGGGGTGACACCAAGGTGCAGACTCCCCTCAGTGACAGGAGCCGGGTGCTGCTCTGTAGTATTAAGTGCAGCACTCGGCTGCTGACACTGTGATAGAGCCGGCATGGCACAGAGAACAGGGCAGTCCGCACCCCCCTGCTCAGACTCCCGGTAAAAAGCACAGGACAACGTGGATTCAAGCTGCGAGGCCGCACCCTTCCCATGAGGCCACGCCTCCTTTCTGCAAGGCCACACCCCCTTTTCAGCGATGCACGGATCCTCCGTGCACACAGCATCCCTTCCCATACCAAATTAAAATGTGGGGAGGAACTCCACTGGTTACTATCTCTACTGTCAGCGCAAGCTATGTAACTCCTCTGTTACCTAGGCATTGTATGGTGAGAGTACCAAGGCAGCAACTGATGAAAGGATAGTGAGGGGAGATCAGTATACAGTAGATACCTATCAGTGGAACAAGGGGGTGTTTCTTGCCTGGCCTGGAGGTTCGTGGTGTGGGCAATCTCTGTGCGCACAGAGACTCCCATTGAGACGTGGATCACGTGTCGGTGTGTAAGCCAAAAGTATGTACTTCCTGACCACTCTCTCATTAGACGAATTCCCCTGATTGATAGTTATATCATCCACTGTTCTCATCCACAGATGGGGAAAATCCACACCAATTGTATCACTGCTATGAGAACAAGAGGCAGGGGCTATCAAATTAGATGCAGCTAGTTAAACTGCCTGCACCATTGACCTCCAGTCCAGGCAGGAAATCCCCCCTGTTCCATTGACATATATCTATACTGATCTCCCCACACTATCCTCTCATCAGTTGCAGCATTGGTACTCTCACCCTGTAATGTCTAGGTAACAGGGGAGGTACATAGCTTGCACTGACAGTAGAGATAGTGCCTTTGTTTTTTCACTGTGCCACAGTGCCAGGGACTCTCATCACCAGTCCAATACATTAGCATGACTGGTGAAAGCAGATCCCTGGTCTGTTAGGTACACAAGCTCTAATATTCTGTATTTACTATGTCATCAGGGGGCCCCAGACTATAAATAGACAGTAAAAAGGTAGATAATGTCTAGATAGACACCAGATGTTAGACAGTCAATAGGTTGATAGGGACAAAATGTTGACACACTAAATGTCGACATGCAAGAAGGTCGACATGTACAAATGGTCGACATGGTCAAAAAGTAGAAATAAAAATGATTGACACTTTTTGTTTTTTTAGGGTTAGGGTTAGGCATTCACTGGAGTCTTAGGTATAGGCACTCATCCTGATGGTTAGGGTTAGGCACCAGGAGGTAGGGTTAGTGTTAGGCACTTACTGGAGGGTTAGGCACTATAAGGGAAGGTTAGGGTGAGGCACCTACCCGGATGGTTAGAGTTAGGCACCAGGAGGGAGGGTGAGGGTTAAGCACCAAGGGGAGGATTAGGATTAGAGTGAAGATTAGGGTTAGAAAAAAACCATGCGTCAACTATTTTTATGTTGACCAATTTTGTGTCGACCTTTTGACCCTATTGGCCTTTGTCCCTGTCAACCTTCTTACATGTTGACCTTTATAGTGTCGACCTTTAGTCCCTGTCGACCTTTTGATAGTCTAACATCTGGTGTCTATCTAGGCACTGTCAACCTTTTTACTGTCTATCTCTTATACCACACAGATCACCAGGGGTACACTAATTTATATTCCTGCATACTGAGGACCGCCATAGATTCTAATACAAGACACGGACTAGGGTCCATGGTGTTCTTGCATTGAATTGTCCTTTGCATTGAATTGTTTATATAGTTATTACAATATAATGCTTATGTATGTTTTATTTTCACCATTGATAAATTCATTATCAGCATAACAGTTTGAATATTGGGTCCATCTAACATACACTTATACTGCCTGCCCATATTTGTCCACGGAGACATCTGCTTCTCATAGATGCCGATCTTTTTACTTATTTATATATTTTTGTATATTGCACTTAGCATTTTGTTTTGATATTGCAGGGGTTAATTGTTCACTACATGAATTTTCAATCAATTGTCTTTTTTTACCAGTTGGTCGATGTTATTGTTTGTGGCATTGACTACTACTTATGTATGTATTCATTTGCACTAGCACTTCATACCAATTGCTGCTAGTCATTATGGTTTACATCATTTAATTATAAGTTATAACCTAATTGTATTTGTTATTTTGTCTTAGACATAGGTGGTGATTAACTGTGTGTTTTCTTTCAGATTTGATTGCATTATACTTTATTGTTATTGGACCATTTAATGGGAACCACTGGCTATTTTGCGGTTCTACAAGTTTTGCTGTTTTTGCCAACTGATATTTTTTCAGGGACCTTATATGTATGATAACCAAGCTATTTGTTTATTTTCATTTTTATTAAAAAAAAATTTTGGTTGCCTTATCCCAGTGATCTTAACATTTAGAAATAAAAGTGAATTTCTAACATATTTTTTGTTAGGTGTGCCCCATCAATTGGAGTTTTTTTTTTTCTCGTTCTTTTCTCTACCTGGATATTTGACTCCTTGAGAGCACCCTTTCTGTGATTTACATTTTCATATATGCCATTGGTGTCTTCTACATTTTGACTTGCCCACAATTTAAGTTTATCTAATGTTTCTTGTGTTTCATACCCTCTTTCCCCTAATTCCCCTTTTTTCCTCATATATCTTGCATATGGGGAATGCATATACAAAAGGCAAGGGAAGATTCTGCACAGAGCTTTTTTTCCAATTCAATAATATCCAAGAACACCAACCATAAGCAATCATTACTCAAATGGTATCATTCAAAGGTTGTTGGTGGTGCTACCATAGCCCAAAAAGACGATATATACACAAAAAGAAGAAAAGTAGGGCTAGTTGCTGGGGCACTCTTAGAAAAATACAATTAAAATATAACTTTTATTAAATGTCAATCAATAAGATATATGGTACCATATATCTTATTGATTTACATTTAATAAAAGTTATGTTTTAATTGTATTTTTCTAAGAGTGCCCCAGCAACTAGCCCTACTTTTCTTCTTTTTGTGTATATATGGGGAATGCAATCAAACCTCTGCAAATTACATTTTTGGAGGTTTGACTGCATTTTTGGTGTTGATGCTTCCCACCCTGTGCCTTGAAAGGGGATTTTTCTTCAAAGTACTATACTATAGGATGGTTCAACATGTATCCCATTAAAAATAAATTACATTAGCTCTGAGGAGAAAAAAATATTTCCATTTGCGCATAAAAAATAAAATATGTAAACGCCACTGGTAAAAATAGGTAAATTTAGGAACACCATTGTGCAAAACATAAAAAACTCCTCTCTTTTCCCAACTCCTTTTGTATCCCTTTATGCACCACTACAGTATTTTAACTTCTATATACAGTATATGTGAGTTCCCATAAAATTGGGCACACTTGCACAAAAGTTTGTGGGCCAGATGTAATAGGGTGAGAGTTTAGAAAATGTTTAGCAGTAAACTCTCACACATTGTAAACCCCCCCAATGTAATAGAGTCCGAGAACATGCAAATCCGTATGTTTTTAGACTAAAGAACGCTCACGATTTAAACTCTCATCCAGATGTTTTCCCATTTTGAAGATAAAACTCAACCAATGTGACAGTTTACTGCTAAACTCTCACATTTTCTAACCTCTCACCCTAATACCTTTGGCCCTGTGCATGACATGACATGCTTTGCCAAACTGCATAGTGATACATCAAGGTTCAAACCCCAGACCATATATGCCTACTCTCCCGGGAGTCGCGGGAGGCTCTCGATTTTTCAGGTAACCCCCCGCACCCCTGAAAGAGTAGGCATATCTCCCGCATCTCGCCCACTTCCTAATGAAGTGGGCACGATGGTGAGATTTTAGGACAAATTTGCAGGTCCGTATGCAGGGGGCAGAGCTAAACAACGCAAATTCCGTAATTTAGCATCGCCCCCTCCTCACGGACCAGCGAATCGCGGGCTTTCCATCAAAGTGGACGGGGCCTAATGACAGCTGTATCCTGGCTCTGCCCCCAAAGCCAAGATGACTTGGCTGCTCTCGGAAAAGGTTCATTAAAAGTCGGCTAGTATCCCGCAAACGTGCTAAAAATGAAAAAAAAAAAAAATGGGTCCAGGAGCAGTAGTGCATGCAGGGGAGGTTTCTGGGTACTCAGAAACCCCATCTGACAGACTGGAGTGCAGGCAGAATATTCTTAAGCCCCACCCACTCACGGCAAATTGCAGTGATTCGTGTGTCAATATGGAGGAGATGGGGTCAATATGATGCAATTTCATTACAATTTAGTCATTTGCAATCCTCCACCCGATTGTCCAGCAAATCGCGGAATTTTGCCATGAGGGGGAGGGGCCTAATTAAATGGTGCCAGCCTGCTCGTTCCTGTACCGAAATGATCTGCTGCAAGGAAAGTTTGTTTGTAATATATATGTGACATATTTGTGTGTATATATGTGTGTGAGTGTAAGGTATGTCTGACATATGTATGTGTGTATGTATATATGAGTGTATATCTATATGCGTGTATATGTATATATGTATACACACAAACATACATTTTATATATATATATATATATATATATATATATATATTTTTTTTTTTTTTTTTGGAACCCCCTCCATAAAAATCCTGCGTTTGCCCCTGCTGAGGAATGCCGTACACCTAACATCAAATTGCACTAAATAGCCTTTTTGGTGCACCATGGAATTAGCTTCTAAGCTGTGCTATGCATCCCCCACAGAATCTTTTAGCTAATTTGCATCTTGTTCATATCACTAATGCAACAACAGTGCACTGAATGAGTACTCTGGACACTGGCGCAGGCACTGCGTGCTGCTGCTGTGTGCCACTCAGAACCTAGGTAAAAAGGCAAATGACCTAAGACCGATGTGAGTGAGCCACACCATGCATCATGTCACATACTGCTGTGCTTAATCTGCAAATATATACCAACTCCATTGGGACAAAAATACTAATCCTAAACACTGGGTCTCATTCAGACCTGCTCGCAAGCGGGTCGATGTTTGGCTCTGCGCACGCTCTCTCGCTCTGGGGCTCCCTACAAAAGGGGTGGCTGTCGATGTTGATCGACAGCTCACCCCATTTAGAGCCGGAAGCTCTCTGGGGCTTGCGGCAGACGAGACCCTACCACAAGGGTCTCGTCGCCAACCCCGATGGTCGCGATGGTCTTGACCATAGCGACCATCATCCTGGATGCTCGTTAAAGCTGTGGGTGGTAATCCACAGCCTAGCGAGCGGCCAGGAGGCCGGATAATTTTTTAGATGCGGCCGCCCTCATTCATAGCGAGCGCTCGCATTTTGCGAGTGCCTCTGAATGAGGTCCTGAGTACACTATAATAAACTTTGGATGTAGCGATGATGCAACAAAGATACTCATTTTAGAAACAGGTATGAAAATTAAAAAATTGCTAAACGTGGTGGAGCATCTAAGTTGCGCCATGCATCTCGTGCCATATGGAGCAAAAAGGATAAGTGTAAGAGAACACATCTGTATAGGGAGATGAATACAGTTATGTCAATTTCACTTTTCAACAATTGCTCAACAGTTTGGTAGTCACATATTTTAGATATGTGCATTTTATTCTATATATTTACTATTTAAATTGAAATAGAATTATATGTAATTTTGAATCCAAAATGAAATGAAAAAAATGACTATGAATGATTGCTTAGAAAAAAACATTAAATGACATGTATTCTTCATTACAGTTTCACAGATAATATCAATTGCAAAACAGCATATTCTTTACCATAGCAGTAATAAACAGTTCTTCTCCAATGTTTTATATTTTCCAGTATATCTGAGGTTTGGGCAAGCACTATGTATTGCTGAATATGTGGAAAACAACAGCTGGAACTGATAGGAGAACTTGTATAAATGTAATTTGCTTTTTTAACAGTGCAACATTTATCTGAGGAATTATACAGACACAGATGCCTTGTACCTAAAAGCTTGCAATGCAGTTTTAATACCCAGAAGGGAAGGAAACTCTGCCAGTCCACATGTAGAGTTCATATTGAGCAATCTAAAAACAAAATGCCTTAACTGGCTCTGAGTTTATTTTGTGTATGTCATTTTCAGTGCTTAGATTAAAACATTCTTGCAAAGGTAAAAATATTTGTGGCATGTGGATGTCAGTTTGAAAAAGTTGCACATTACAGTAGTTCAGCTTAATACCTTACCACCCACATAATCTTATTCTCACAAATACTGTATATAGCAACTAAAATGCATAGAAAATGACACAGTAGCACAAAGGAGAGAGTCATCATTACTACAACAAGATTGCTTTGAGGACCTCTGTTCAGCAATGGGACCCAATGATCATACATTTTGGTGTTCCAGACCACATGTCCATGCAGAGTTGGATTTCTACATTATTATTTTTGGCACGTAGATTTTGGTACGTAGACTTCCCCCATTTTCTAGCACATGCTGGATAAATTGCTCCTCTCCAACCTATCCACATTCATCCACATCTATCACATTACTCCACCATGCACTTACTCAATTTACCTAGACCACACCTCACCAAATTCTTTTCCATCTCTCCAGCATGATTTTTCTCCCCCTCCCTCATTATTTTCCTATTGTTACTTATTTCTCACATGACTAATTAACTCTTCTTCTCTGGACCCACCTAACTCACTGGTCTACATTAACAAAAACATAACTCACCCCCACAAATAATACTCCAATGTACTCACCCTGCTCCTTGTCATAGTTGCTGGCAACACCTTACCCAAACCATATGCAATCCCCATTATCTGCTGAAGCTCCTTTTTTCACCCCACCCACCAAATTTACAACCACATTGGATTTCCTAATTCCTCCAACTTTATTCACATATCTCAACTTTATTCACATATCTGCACTCTGTGATGCAAGTTATGATTGCAACACTCTTGCATCATTCCACAATCTATTTATTTGAAAATCCTTGATCCTCCTTGCCTTTACAGATAACTGGCTTTCCACCTCTGATACTTCGGTATGTCCCCTGCAGATTTATCCTCATGGGGATTGTCAATTAGCCACATTTCCAGACCTGCAGATAGAAAGGGTGGTGGAGTAGGGATCCTACTTTCTCCAAGCTGTACCTACCAATTCCTAACCCTTCCTCTCTTTTCTTCTTTTATGTCAACACATATCTTCTCTTCACTCCATATTCATGTTGCTGTCATTTGTATTTGTCACCCCAGGTACAATCTCCCAATTCCTTGATTTAACTTCACATGTTTCCTGTTATTTCACCAACCTACTCTCATACTACATGATATTAACAATCCCATCTCTTCCACCACAAAACTTTGTCTTATTTTCTCCTTTCATTTCTCCCATCTCCTAGTGGATTTCATCTTCCACCAATTGTTAGGGACATAACCTTGAGTTTATCTTCTTTACTTTCTGTTCCACATGTAGTTTCTCCAATGTGGCCCTCACATTCTCTGACCACAACCTTTTCTTACAACCTAAACTTACCTCATGCTCCCCAGTGCACCAAATGGCACAACAATGCTGTTATTGCAATCTACTTCTTATCTTCAGTAAAGCTACTCCTCTCTCCTGCAATTACCATGTCTTTTTCTGATCTGACTGCTGTTTTCTGCACCAGCGCACTAATGAGAAAGCAGTTCCAGCCATCATGGTGCACCAAACATACCTGCCATCTGTAAAAGTGCTCCGGCATTTCTGAGCATCTATGGAACAAATTTGGCTGCAATGCCAAGCAAATCTACCTGACAGCTCTAATATCAACCCAGTGTAGTAAACCTCTTTGCCATATTCAAATTGTTTCTCTGCATCACTTGAACTTCATGCCACACAGTCCATGATGTTGTCACCTACTTCAAAGACACATTCATCACAATTCATTGATATAGCTCCTCGTGAAATACTATCCGATCATCAGATATATGAAGATGACCATCATCATCATGAAATACAGTATAACTTATAATCAGCATTCACACAGCAACACTACTGTTGGGTAAATTGTTGGCTGTGTTACTTTTTCTGGAATCTGGGTCATTCCAAACCACCATACTTGTGGAGGCAGGAATGTCCCAAACTGTTTTTAGTTGGTTAGTTAAACTGGACCTATGCCCTGGACCCAGACATGTATCAAGCAGTTTATTAACTTGGCACTGAATGAGTTATTCCTTTTTTAGGACTGGATATTTTTATTCCATTAATGTCCAAGGTACTTATCCTCATAAATACACATATTTAAAAAAATTCTATTTGCCACTAAAACACCTAATTGTTTACCTAAACCATGCAATTTTTGTT
The DNA here is from genome assembly GCA_031769625.1 of Taudactylus pleione. Classification (NCBI taxonomy): domain Eukaryota; kingdom Metazoa; phylum Chordata; class Amphibia; order Anura; family Myobatrachidae; genus Taudactylus; species Taudactylus pleione. Next base: position 1,991,692 of record JAUIMM010000916.1, on the reverse strand, counting down.
TCTTTAAAATGTGGCCCAATTATGCATATATGGGCACAATACATGCTGCAGGAAAATTTTTCTAGGATGTTTTTGTAAAACATCAAATAAAATATATTTTGAATTTGGTAATGGGCTCAAAAGACATTTATGCTTTAATCTGTTACACATGAAGGATTAATTGACAAAGAACATAGATCTTATGGATTTTTTTATTTTTTCATAAAATTTCTAAATTAAATTATATTCTGGATAGTTAATGCTCCTCTTTTTTAATTTTCTTAGTCTATACCCCACCAGGGCCAATGGATATAGCTTCCACGGGCTCTGGCTCATGAGGGCCAGATGCTGGACCAGGCCCTGGGGTTGTGGGGACTACCTAATTGTGTATGGCCGGCAGTGCTGTGCCAGCCTACACTTAAAGGCTTCACTACTAGCATTTCATCTTTTGGAGAGTTTGATGAACTGATGGCAAGGGATCTTTGGTATCTTTAGCATTTTCCTCCATCCCCCCCTCCCCCTAGGAAGCACATAGATGGAGATTTTAGAGACCCAGTAGGTGGAAGAGATTTGCCTGACTGGTGGCTTATATTCTCATATTCTTGTTCCTTTGCCTATCTAGGAAAACATAAAGAATAAAAAGAAAGAAAAAATAATTTACTTTGCCTGGTAACTCATTAACATTAATCTTGTTAAAAAAATGAATTTAATAAAGCTACTTCTTTCGAGTTGAAACTTTATTTTTAGACTTTTCAATAATGCAGATAAAAACAATATGATGTTTTAGATAAATGTGTTTTTCTGTGACTATAACTTCTGTCATAATTTCTGACAAGCGATTATACCAAACTTGTTTCATGTGTAGCCAGCCAGCTCCTTTGTTACTAAGTAAGAACACGTTGGATCAAGTAATGTAATGAATAACCACCAATTTGTTATTTTTAGTAGAAAAAAACAGATGTATCCCGAGTCCTACTTTTTTGTTAAACATTGCCAATAGTTCTGCCTATGTCTGTCTCTTTCTCCATCTCCCTCCCTCCACCTCTCTCTTCCTCTCCCTTTGTCTCTTTATCTCACTCTCCCTCTCTCTCTGTAAAGAAAATATAGGTGTGTAGAGTGAGAGAGAAAGAGAGAACCACAGACAGAATTCTCTATATAATAATTGCAGATGGTCTGTCCCATCTCCTCTATATGTGTGCAATGGAAGATAGACCAGGCATCCCAATGACTCCCACTGCAAGGGAAACTTGGCAGAGGAGGATGGGCACTGGGGTAAGTATGGGAGTGGGAGAGGGGGGTTTGGAAAGAGCTGTGACGGAGAGGGTGTGAACGGGAAACAGCAGAGAGGGGTGGGGCCATCCAGAGAGGTGACTGGGCCAAGCAGAGGATGAATACTGAGGTGATACGGGTCCACTATACTAGTATCCATATAATTATGGATAGATATCAGCTTATAATGTCAGCCACTCAGAAGAATAGACATAATGACATAACAGCTTTTGAGAAGAAAAAACAAAGGAGATGATGTGAGAGTGATATATAGGACAGTAGTGTATATAGGACAGTAGTAGTAGAATTGTCATAGTGTGTAATTTTTATAAAAGGGATAACTATCAGAGTCAACCATTACTATCCATCCAGCCTCATCCTCTGACCTCCTGGATATCACAACAGGTCAATGTGGTCTGCTTTAGATACAAAAAGTACATTACAATGAGGTGCTGGTAATACCAATGTTCCCCCTGGTGTGACAGTGGTGGTTCCTTATCTTGCATTTCAGGTCTCCATGTAAATCCTGTTGACAAATATGTTTAAATAAATGTATATATATACAGATTTTTATACATGTAGGTCAGACCCTCCAACATGACCCCTTCAATCAGGTACCAAATGCTCTGCTTCAGGACTTCCCACTTAATTTATAATTGAAGGCACCTGTGTTGATCTGACTAGTTGTAGAGAAGAGAGTTCATACCACTGGTGACTGCAATCATAAATGAAGTAGGAATTTCAAGAGCAGATAACTTTGTACTTGGTGGAAGGGGTCATGTTGGAGGGTCTGATGTAGGTATATTTTAATATTGTTTAATATCTACACACATTTCTCAAAAATGTGGCAAGCCGTCTGCGGCTATAAAGTAGAGATGTACAATTGTTGCGTTTTTGTATAATGATACCCAACATGGAATTTGTTCAAATGAATTTCTAATTAGCAGCAGGCACTTAAGATAGAGGCGAAGGGTCATCCTTTTTGTGTGTTGTTTTTTGCATAAGTCTATAATTGCATAATACAAAAGGATAGAAGTAATAAATAAATTAAGCATATCTGAGAAAAATGTGAAGCAAAAGTTGCGCACTACATTCACAAACTAGCTCTATGTACAATACATGCATGGCTGATTTAGGTGTTAGTATATCATATGCACACCTGACATAAACCTGGACACAGGTTATGGGTGTAAACAGGTTATTTTTACATTGAAGAGAAGGAGTGTGGCCAGTCAGCAATGTTTGGAAGGGATGATAGTTTGTGGTTCAAAATGTGACCTAATGTCAATAATGGCTGACCGGGCAGTGTAAGTTTTGGTTTGGCAAAAACCCATAATGAAATGTGCACTCTCAGTTCAACTCTATTTTAACATTTAGCGGTTCAGACGTTTCTGTAAGCTGCAACATTTCACCTCATCACTTTCTTTCATTTAACTGAAAATGAATAGTAGCGGTCAATGTGCTGTATGCATTAGGCATTAAGTCATACTTGCCTACTTTTGAAAAAGCATTTCAGGGAGATTGTGAAAGCAACAGCTATGAGCGCGGCGGTATAGTGGCGTGTACTGCTACATCTGAGAGGAGTGTCATAATATTTACTTACATTCAAATGTAAACGAGCCCCAAAACAGTAACTAAGATCTTGGGGTGAGGGGGTTCGGATTTCTGAAATCCATACCCCCCGAGCACCCCCGATCCGAGGCCGATCTGAGTCAGGCTCGACTTTTCCCGCCTGACTCGGATCTGAAATCGAGGCAAATCGTCATCATCCCGCCTTCCGGGTCTCGCGGGTTTTGGATTCTATATAAGGTACCCGCGTCGGCGCCATTTTCTCACTCGGCTGTGGACAGTAAAGAGGGAGGGTGGGAGTTAGGGCTGGCTAGGCTGTGTAGTGTAGTGTAGTGCAGTGTAGTGTTGTGCTGTGCTGTGCTGCTGTTGTCCATAGGGGCTGTGTCCACTCCTCCAAAGTCCACAGGGGCTGGCTGTGTTGTGCTGTGCTGCTGTTGTCCATAGGTGCTGTGTCCACTACTCCAAAGTCCATAGGGGCTGGCTGTGTTGTGCTGTGCTGCTGTTGTCCATAGGGGCTGTGTCCACTCCAAAGTCCTGTGCAGTGTCCCAGTCTTAAAGGGGTGCTGTAGTGTTGTCCAGGGGGTGCTCTGTCCATCAGGGGTGCTCCCCCCAAGTGCAAAAAAATATATATTTTTTCTGTGTTTGTGAATTGTGTGCGCAGTAGCAGCACGTGCATCAACAAAGTAGCGCCAAGCGTGCGCCTGTGTCATAAGTAAAGGGCCGACTGGCTCATCCGTTAAAGGGTGCTGTAACCCCCAAAGTGCACTCCAAATAATATATTTTTTTTTCTGTGTTTGTGAATTGTGTGCGCAGTAGCTGCACGTGCATCAACAAAGTAGTGCCAAGCTTTTGCCTGTGTCATAAGTAAAGGGCCGGCTGGCTTGTCCGTTAAAGGGTGCTGTAACCCCCAAAGTGCACTCCAAATAATATATTTTTTTTTCTGTGTTTGTGAATTGTGTGCGCAGTAGCTGCACGTGCATCAACAAAGTAGTGCCAAGCGTTTGCCTGTGTCATAAGTAAAGGGCCGGCTGGCTTGTCCGTTAAAGGGTGCTGTAACCCCAAAGTGCACTCCAAATAATATTTTTTTTTTTCTGTGTTTGTGAATTGTGTGCGCAGTAGCTACACGTGCATCAACAAAGTAGCGCCAAGCGTGCGCCTGTGTCTTAAGTAAAGGGCCAGCTGGCTTGACCGTTAAAGGGTGCTGTAACCCCCAAAGTGCACTCCAAACAAAATAAAAAATTATTTTCTGTGTTTGTGAATTGTGTGCACTGTGGCTGCATGTGCATCCTCAAAGCAGCAGTGACAAGCGTGCGTCTGTCTGTTAAAGGGTGGTGTAACCCTCAAAGTGCGCTCCACAAAAAATAAAAAATTCTTTTTTTCTGTCTTTGTGAATTGTGTGGGCTGTAGCCGCACCTGCATCCTCAAAGCAGCAGCGACAAGCGTGCATCAGTCTGTTAAAGGATTACATCGGTGACAGCATCCAAGTAGGCATATCAGACAGTCCGTACCTGTACTGGCAGGAAAAAGAGGCAATTTGGAGGCCCCTGTACAAACTGGCTCTATTTTACCTGAGTTGCCCCCCTCCAGTGTGTACTCCGAAAGAGTGTTTAGTGCAGCCGGGAACCTTGTCAGCGAAAGGTGTAGGAGGTTGCTTCCACAAAATGTGGAGAAGATGATGTTCATAAAAATGAATTATCAACTCTTCCAGGGAGACCAGCCTCCAGAACGTACAGAGGGACCTGTGGTGGTGGATTCCAGCAGGGACGAATTAAAACTCTGTGAGGGTGAGGATGTAGACAACACTGAAGAGGGTGAGGAATCGCTGAATGTGGAGGATGAGGACCACATCTTGCCTCCGTAGAGCCAGCTTATGCAGGGACAGATTAATTACCAACTTGTTTTGTGGGGGCTCAAACGAACCAATCATTTCAGCCACAGTCGTGTGGCAGACCCTGGCGCTAAAATGATTGGCTTGTTAAAGTGTGCATGTCCTGTTTATACAACATAAGGGTGGGTGGGAGGGCCCAAGGACAATTCCATCTTACACCTCTTTTTTTTGTTTGCATTATGTACTGTTTGGGGCCTAGTTTTTCAAACTGTCATCCTGTCTGCCACTGCAGTGTCACTCCTAGATGGACAACGTGTTTGTGCTGCCTACTCGTGTCGCTTAGCATAGTCATCCAGCTACCTCGTTGCAACCTTTTGGATATAAAAACACTATTGTGAGGTGTGAGGTGTTCAGAATAGACTGGAAATGAGTGGAAATTAAGGTTATTGAGGTTAATAATAGCATAGGAGCAGAAAAACCAACACATTCTGTGATTTGAGCTGTTTTTATGCTTTTTTTTAAAAAAAATACAGATCCAAAACACAAAACCCAGAACCCAAAACACGGAAGGGTGGTGTTGGCAAAACCAATCCAGATCCAAAACATGAAGAACGATCCAGATCCAAAACCAAAACACAAAACACGAAAAGTGGCCGGTGCACACCCCTACTAAGATCTACTTGTTGATGAAAACACACTGATACTTTTCAGAGCTTTCTCATATGTATTGCTTTTTACAAGGGGTTCCTTATTAGTGGCCAAGATAAACCTTATATGAAAATGCATGTAGCCATAGGGATCATTGTGCCTTATAACCAATGCAGGGAAGTGATACTAATGATCTAATTTCAATGTATATATCTCTGATTTCTTTGTTTTTTCAAAATATATAACTGCTACATTATGGGGAAAGGTGCAATCAGGGAGATTGCGAGACTCTTCAGGGAGTCAAAGAGATTGTTACTATTTCACGGAGTCTCCTTGTCAACCAGGGAGAGTTGGCACGTATGCATTAAGCAGATGGCAAATGTTATTTATTATTATTACATGTGTTCTTGATGGCACTGTGATGGCACTGTTCATGAAAGTTAAGGTGGTCAAGGTTAATATTAAGCTCTATATAACTTTGATAATGACATTCCTTAAGATAATGCACCAAATGGTGAAACTTATATAATGCCCAAGTTCCTACAGAGATTACCAGCGCTGCTACTCTGAGATGCACTTGACAGAAACTGGTCAGAAAAGTGTTAAACAATAACACTGTTATGCTGTGTGAATGACTTACTGTTGCTGCTGCAGGGCCAAGGACTGAGCTCTGATTGGCTCTCTGAGACAGTGAGAGCCAATCAGAGACAGCAATGTCCCTGTTGATAAGCAGCAGCCTAGAGAGGGGAGGGAGTCAGAGACTAAGCACGGTCAGGTCTGAGGCAGACAGATAGTAAGAGACAGACTCCAATGAACCCATAAAGATGCCCTGATGCAAACACAGTAACAGGTAGGAGCCAGGGAAGGCATAGTTATCAGGAATTTTAAAAAAATCAACCATCGGAACACCATCAAATTATTTCCATTGTATGATGGGATATATCGGAATGCCACCATCAAATGGCAAAAACACTGCTTTCGGAACAAAAACATTGATGGATAGTAGCCATCAGATTCCGATGTCCATCCTTACACTGAACCTGCAGGCGGATTCCAGCCACCACTCCTCCACTGTGAAGTGCTCCCATTTCAGCGTGATGTTCCTGCTCAGCCACATGCCCTCAGGGAACAGGAAGCACCTCCAATGGAAGTCAGTGCTGTTCTCGGATAGGGGCAACACGGTAAGGAAACTCAACAGGAAGCTCAGGAAATACAGGGCACATTGTGCAAAGAGGACATTGCTCACCAACATGTTCGGCAACTGAGGAGGGTTGCGCATGGAGGCTGCCTAAATATGCACAGGTGCAGCAGTCCTGGGGACATACTGATGATAATGCTTACGATAGCTGCAATACAAATATCTCAACCATGAACCTCCTGGTCTTCTCAGCACATCCCAGTAGGCGGGCCCTAACTAACTGCAGGGCAGCAGCAGCAGGGGTAGTTGTGGAGGCACTGGTGAGATGCAGGGGGCAGGAGTAAGAAAGCAGCAGACTGTGGTGAGATGCAGGGGGCTGTGGTGGCATGGCGTAGGTTGTTATGAGATGCAGGGGGCTGTGGCGAGATGGCATAGGTTATTATGAGATGCAGTGGGCTGTGGTGGCATGGTGTAGGTTGTTATGAGATTCAGGGGGCTGTGGTGACATGGTGTAGGTCGTTATGAGATGTAGTGGGCTGTGGTGGCATGGTGTTGGTTGTTATGAGATGCAGTGGGCTGTGGTGGCATGGTGTAGGTTGTTATGAGATGCAGGGGGCTGTGGTGGCATGGCGTAGGTTGTTATGAGATGCAGGGGGCTGTGGTGGCATGGCGTAGGTTGTTATGAGATGCAGGGGGCTGTGGTGACATGGCATAGGTTGTTATGAGATGCAGTGGGCTGTGGTGGCATGGCGTAGGTTGTTATGAGATGCAGTGGGCTGTGGTGACATGGCGTAGGTTGTTATGAGATGCAGGGGGCTGTGGTGACATGGCGTAGGTTGTTATGAGATGCAGTGGGCTGTGGTGGCATGGCGTAGGTTGTTATGAGATGCAGTGGGATATGGTGACATGGTGTAGGTTGTTATGAGATGCAGGGGGCTGTGGTGGCATGGTGTAGGTTGTTATGAGATGCAGTGCGCTATGGTGACATGGTGTAGGTTGTTATGAGATGCAGGGGGCTGTGGTGGCATGGTGTAGGTTGTTATGAGATGCAGGGGGCTGTGGTGACATGGCGTAGGTTGTTATGAGATGCAGTGGGCTGTGGTGACATGGCGTAGGTTGTTATGAGATGCAGTGGGCTGTGGTGGCATGGTGTAGGTTGTTATGAGATGCAGTGGGCTGTGGTGACATGGCGTAGGTTGTTATGAGATGCAGGGGGCTGTGGTGGCATGGTGTAGGTTGTTATGAGATGCAGGGGGCTGTGGTGACATGGCCTAGGTTGTTATGAGATGCAGTGGGCTGTGGTGACATGGTGTAGGTTGTTATTAGATGCAGTGGGCTGTGGTGGCATTGTGTAGGTTGTTATGAGATGCAGTGGGCTGTGGTGGCATGGCGTAGGTTGTTATGAGATGCAGTGCACTATGGTGCCATGGTGTAGGTTGTTATGAGATGCAGGGGGCTGTGGTGGCATGGTGTAGGTTGTTAGGAGATGCAGTGGGCTGTGATGACATGGCGTAGGTTGTTATGAGATGCAGTGTGCTATGGTGACATGGTTTAGGTTGTTATGAGATGCAGGGGGCTGTGGTGGCATGGTGTAGGTTGTTATGAGATGCAGTGGGCTGTGGTGGCATGGTGTAGGTTGTTATGAGATGCAGTGGGCTGTGATGACATGGCGTAGGTTGTTATGAGATGCAGTGAGCTGTGGTGGTATGGCGTAGGTTGTTATGAGATGCAGTGCGCTATGGTGACATGGTGTAGGTTGTTATGAGATGCAGTGGGCTGTGGAGGCATGGTGTAGGTTGTTATGAGATGCAGTGGGCTGTGATGACATGGCGTAGGTTGTTATGAGATGCAGTGAGCTGTGGTGGCATGGTGTAGGTTGTTATGAGATGTAGTGGGCTGTGGTGGCATGGTGTAGGTTGTTATGAGATGCAGTGGGCTGTGGTGCCATGGTGTAGGTTGTTATGAGATGCAGTGGGCTGTGGTGACATGGTGTAGGTTGTTATGAGATGCAGGGGGCTGTGGCGAGATGAAATTGTTCCCGGGCGAAGCTGAGGTGGGTTACTAGTGATTAAATAAAAAGTAAAAGTATAATTAGTTTTATTGCAGAGTTATTATAAATACTTTGTTGATCTTTATTCAAAGTAGAAAAGGATACAGCTAAAGTCTGTTATAGTATGCTGGCATAAATCTTTACTGCGAAGTCTGATTAATGTATTTTCTACTTCTGGCTTTAACAGTAATGACCATACCATTTATCACTTTGCTATAATAAACATGTAATTAGGCTACATGGTCCTTTTAATGAAATAATATTAATGACCAACTGGTACTGAAATAAGTGACTAAATAGATTGTGTTAGTAATTATTAAATTAAGGAGCTTATAATTGTTTTTGTAAAGAATACTGTGCAGAGAGGCTGATAGGTAATTGCTTAATGATAACGGAAAGTAAGTGAGCCACTCATGCTAGTATCAGGCTCCACAATCAGCATTATATCGGAGTTGTGCTGTAATTCTATCTGCTGATTACCATACGGACTTCTGAAAACACCTAACAATAACTTTGTCACAGCTTCATTTGAATCAATAATAAGATATTCAAAAAGGGATTTTATCTGTTTTCCTAAGGCGATTGATGCTGAGAACTAATATGTTATATCCCACTACCCATGCACACTGTAATATCACATCCGATACTACAGGACACCCAACCTCGGTCCTCAAGGCACACTAATAAAGAGCTAAAACCCGGGATATTGCAGGGTTAACCCAGGTAGCTCCTTGGTGTAAAAGGGGACAGGGTTGGATTCTCGGGACGAGTGACCTGGCAATCCAACGAAGGTAACTTGTAGGGTTTAATACGGCATTGACCCGTGAAACCCTGCAGTGTAAACGTCACGATCCGTGTCACAATGACCTGGAGCGCGCCGTATGCCAGCCGATTGGCCGGCTTCAGTAGCTCTTCGAGATGATGTCATCTCCAAGCGTCCACTTCCATGCCGGAAGAGCCAGGTCACTGCAGACCCCACTCCGGTGAGAACGGAGCTGGCTCGGGAATATCTTGGGTCGGCGCCGGCTAAATTCCAAGTCTGATCTGGTTTGGAACCCTGAAATTTAGGTATAAAAGCAGTATTACAGTCCAGGTTTTAGTGATATTCATGGTTAAGCACAGATGGTTAAATCAAAATAACTGAGGTACTAATTAAGACACCTGTGCTCAAGTACGGCTAGCCTTAAAACCTGGACTGTTAGTTTGCCTTGAGGACCGTGGTTGGGAACCTCTGTTCTACAGGATCATTATAAGGCATGAGAGAAACTTCAGTCAAATAATCACTACAGACAGGCCCCATACAACTGATACTGCTTTTCCTTCTCATGGCCAGGTCGCACCTGGGATTATGTTCACGCGCCCATCCTGGGTGCGACCCAGCTAAGACCCCTTACAGACAGACGGCCCGACCCAGCACTAATAGATGACGCCATTGGCATCACGTGATGAGCCAGCGCTTGGAGATGATCTCGTACACGGCAGGTGAAGTGCACGGAAAGAACTATGGCCCTCATTCAGAGCCGTACGCTCTGTGCAGAGCGCACGCTCTGAATGAGGGCCGCCCTCCATAAAAATGGAGCGTCCTCCTGGACGCTCGTATAGCTGTGGGTCACCACCCACAGCCTATACGAGCGTGCAGTTTGATGGCCGCGATGGTCTTGACCATCGCGACCATCGAAACTGCGAGCTGGAGCCTGCGGTTGAGGTTTTCAACCGCAAGCCCCGGAGTGATTTTGGCTCTATCAGAGCCAAAATCACTCCCACTGACATCACTAGTGATGTCAGTGGGCCGGCTTCTGACGGGAGGCGTTCCCGTGGGAACGCCCCCGTCAGGGAGGCACGCCCACCAAAGGGGGCGTGCTGTCAATCAACATCGACAGCACGCCCCCTTTGATCAGACACAACGAGCGAAGGACTTTCATTCGCTCGTCGCGTCTGGCGCATGCGCACGACGGAGCTCCCTCCGTAGTGCGCATGCTCAGTGCAGACCATCGACCCACTTGCGAGCGGACAGCCGCTTGCGAGTGGGTCTGAATCAGGGCCAATATGCGGCTCCATCTAATGAACCCCAAGCCGCTCATAGTTCTTTCCGTGGACTTCACCTGCTGGATACGAGACTCACCATTGTTTTTACATGATTGTGTACTATATTTTTTAGCATTGTCCTAATGTGGGATGAATAAATGAGGATTTTTTACATAAGAACGCTGCATGATTGGAAATTTCTTATGTCTTTCCCACATTAATGTATCCCTGAGTGGAGACGAATGCAAATGTTAGTGTTCTATTTGGAGTAGTTGGCAAAGGCACAGACATAGCAGTTCAGGACATGTTCTCAGGATTTCCCTAATGGACCAAAGAAACCTTGATATGCACATAGGGTTACTTTTCAATGTGAGTCTCTTTCCATTAGAATCACTTGCTGACCAAGCTTAAATATAGTAATTTGAGCCATCGAAACCTTTATATGAATATAGGGCCTGATTCAGAGCCGTTCGCTATTTGCGGTCGTTCGTTCAAAAACAAGGGGTGGCTATTCAAATGATCCGTTCGCAAATTGCAGTCTGTTCACACCTCTAAGTCTGAACGAGCGAGCAAAACATACGCTCGTTTATTTGTTAATAACGCCCCATGGCCGCTCGCACCATACGTCCTGTCCGCTATTTATTAGATTAATCGAGTACATCGACCAGCGTATGAACTGCTCGCTATTCTTGTGGTTGGTTTTTGCTACCACAATCTTGCGAGCAGTTCTGGCTATAAAATAACCCAGTGACGTGGTCAATGACGCTGCTGTATTAATTATGCATACCCATAAAACGCCCGTTTTGACCTTTAAACACGCCTGCGTTCTGATCTCCACTCCCCGTTTTCAAGCACCTTCCCCTGTTACCACCCACATACGCCTCATTCTGTCACTCAAAATAGCAGGCATTCGCTATATTGCGAGCACATGAATTTCGGCCGCACTGACTGGTTCGCGCATGCGTATAACGATCCGTACGCATGCGCAGATGTGCGAACATCGCTCGGAACGAGCGTACTGCCGCTAGCGAGTGGCTCTGAATGAGGGCCATAGAGTATTATAAATGTGTGAGTGATTGTTTACATTTTTAAACAAATGAAGTGAGAAGAGACACATGATAAAAACGGATTATAATTTATTGACAACAGAGGTTATTATAAAAGCATATTATTTTTTCCCATATTGTGCTGTATGTTTAATCCTTAGTGCTAAGGACCACCATAAATATATTTTTTGTTTTATAAATACTGTTCATTCACAATAGGGTTAGTTTAACAAATATAAGTATTGAAGTAAACACAAATTATTTGTTCTTCATGTTTTTTTTCTGGTATATGCTATTTGTTGTATGCATTAAATGTTTATATTATATTTTTATTTGGGGTACGGATAGCAGTAGCCAAAGCTTAAAAGTTGTCAAAATACAGTGAAGAGCATATTCGGTCCATCAAGTGCACAACAGTGGTATATGAGTTGTCTTATTTTATTTATTATATGTACAGATTCAGGGCAGGATTCAGAGATGGACGCATTAGCACAGCCCACTGCATCTTTGTATGAGGCGGCTGTGCTAAAATATACAAAACCCAAGTGCCAGATTAACAATGGGGTGGATGGAGCTACAGCTCCAGGTTTCCACATGAAAATAGGCCCGTCATCGTGACAGCATAATGTTGACTGGCCATCTGCTGTCCACAAGGTCAGCCATAAATCATAAGTAGTAAAATTGTTACCTCACAAAATGAAGCTTTTTTTCTCTTTTACATACTTATGGGGACATTGGGGCTGATAGTATAGGGGGTGTATATGCCCACATGGCACTGGCCACACCTACACAGTAATGGACACACTTCCACTGCTTCTCATAATAGGCCCTTGATCATTTTCAGCTCCAGGTCCATGTGGCCCTCAATCCAGCCCTGCAAAACCCACAAGAGGTGTCTTCAGTAAAAAGACTCCCACTGCCAGCTTCTCTGATCCACAGCATCGGATCAATTGCATGAACATCGGACATCTAAGTGACCCTCAAGTTACTCGGGATGTCCAGCAAAATCATGCTATGAGGCCATTGGCTTTGGCACGCCCCCCGTTTTCTGGAACACTCCCTGACGCTGCCCCGTTGCCGCCCCCAAACACAAAACAGATCTGTACATGCACAGCGTGGTACCTCCATATGCATAGGTCTGCAGACATCGGAGATTTACATACAGTATATATCGAATAGACATTAATCTTTGAATTAGGCCCTTAGTTTCTGTATGAATGTGGAGTATTTATTTATAACGTCAGTGTTTGAGAAGCCTAATAAAATAATATTTTACTAGGTAAAACAGTGTAGGCTACAACTGTACACAGATGATGTCAGGGGATAAGGATATAATTAACAGTCATGTTCAAGTGGTTTATTATACGAGAGACAGCATGAAGCTCTGGGGAAATTTGGTCCACAACAACTACAGTCCTCTGCTTTACTGGTATGTTTCACATACCCACTGAGGCACCAGTGGAATCACATGTGCAATAAACCTGTTAATATAAATAGCAATGATTTCATATAGTATTCACAAAAGGATACGTGGCCAATGTTGGCTGTAATGTTATTTAGCACCAAAAATTTATATAAAAATATGTGCTATGTTACAAATCGGTGTATTGATCATCTAAATGAGCAATGTGACATGCAAACATGTACACATGCAAAAATAAGACTATCTTCCATGACCTAATTTATTCTACAGTGTCACCCAATGTATTTGTCAGCAATAGAATGAGAATAATATGTATATAGAAAGTATAGTGTTACCTATTTATTAAGGTGCATACACACGTAACGATTTTGTAACCAACGATTTTCTTTCAGATTTACCCTTGAAAAAGTAAACAAAATTTTAAAGTGTAATGAACGTTATTTTGAACAATGAACGAATAATGTTCCTTCACTTAATGAAAATCGTCATGTTGGACAGTCTGAAATGGACGATGAACGATAACTACAAACTACAAACGGGAGTGTGCATTTGTGATTATCGTTCATCTTTATAACTAATGAACTGAACAATTTTTTTGAACGATTTAACGATAACGAAGTCGTTATCGACAAATTGTTAAAAAAAATCGTTACGTGTGTATGCACCTATAAACACATAAAAGCCCTGTCTCCAGTGAAAACAGGTTAGTTATTAAAGTTAGGTTCACACATTAAAACTAATCATTCTATCTGACCCTTTATGCCGAATTTTAATAAAGGAATGAGTCAGGGGGTGGTGATCGATCACACAGGAACAAAATATAGATGGCCAAATTGATCAATACTCAAACTATGGGCCTGATTCAGACCCGCTCGCGAGCGCACAGAGGCCCTGATTCAGAGCCGGACGCTCTGACAGAGCGCTCGCTCTGAATCAGGGCCATCCCTCCTTCATTTTGGAGCAGCCTCCTGTGACCACCCACAGCTATAGCGACTCAGCGAGCAGCCAAAATGATGGTCGCAATGGTCAAGACCATCGCGACCATCGGGCTTGCGACGAGACCCTGCGGTAGGGTCTCGCCGCCGCAAGCCCTGGAGTGCTTTTGGCTCTATCAGGGCCAAAAGCACTCCCACTGACATCACTAGTGATGTCAGTGGGGCCGGCCCCAGACGGTAGGCGTTCCCATGGGAATGCCTCCGTCTGGGCAGCCACGCCCCCGGCAAGCCCACCAAAGGGGGTGTGCTGTCAATCAACATAGACAGCACGCCCCCTTTGGTGCGAGACCCATAATGATGGCTTGGCCGTCGTTATTTGGGTCTCGCGCATGCACACAACGGAGCCGCCTCTGTCGTGCGCATGTGCACTTGGGCAACATCGACCCGCTTGCGAGCGCTCAGTGCTCGCGAGCGGGTCTGAATCAGGCCCAGTGCTTGCAAGCGGGTCGATGTTCCCCCACTGCGCATGCGCCACCTCCGGTGTGCGCATGCGCGAGACCCGAATAACGACGGCAGCTCCGTCGCTCCGGGGTTCACTACACGACGGATCGGCTGTCGATGTTTATTGACAACTCACCCCGTTTTGTAGGCGGGGAGGGGGGGTGGCTGCACAAACGCAGGCGTTCCCTTAGGAATGCCTGGCGTTTGTGGGCAGCCTACTGACATCACTCGTGATGTCAGTAGTGGACTTCCTGCTCTATTAGAGCAGGAAGTCCACTCAGGTTTGCGGGAGCTGAGGCCCTCCCGTAGGGTCTCGACGCAAGCCCGATGGTCGCGATAATCATGACCATCGCCAGGCCATTCGCATTAGCTGTGGGTGGTCACCAACAGCTTTGCGAGCGGCCTGGAGGCCGAAACAAACACCCTGATTCAGAGCGAGCGCCTCTGAATCAGGCCCTATATTCACTGGTAATCTGAAAGTGATCTGATTGAAATGTGATTTGCAACCTAAAGTCATATAACCCACCAGCCAACTATCCTACATTGCAAATGAACATTACAAGATAAGGTCTAATCAAAACTGTCATGCAAGTCAAGCAAATGCTCATTTTTTAAATTAATAATATTATTTAAAATGAGCCATTTACTTACAATTTGACTGCAATATGTGATTCAATGGTATATTGATGTCATAGTACAAAAATTAATCGTTTTATTGAAAGCACAACAAATAATGGGGACGATGCCAATTTAAGAGCAAGAAAGCTGCAATTACTCCTGTATTGTGTGCACTGAATTAAATGCATGTATGCCAGTGGCACCCATGTATAATACAGTATTATACTAACCTCTCCGGAGTCCTGTGTAGACAGCAGTGGCTTCACTGCTCAAATTACTGGAAAAATGCTGCTGCAACCATTCTCCCAGAGATTTGCTCGTGCGCAATAGAAGAATAAATTTCATTATATATGTTAATACAAACCTAACGTTTTACCTCCAAGTGACGGGACAGTAACGTTCCAGATAAATAAACTTTATAGTCATTGTCCACATGTGTGATGACTTGTTTGGGGGGTTGTCTCTGGGGTCCTCATCTCTCAGCCCAGGGGGTCCAGAAGCAGGAGTTATTGTGAGTCGGCATAGAGGCTGGGAATGACAACAGTTGCTGGGGAGACAGGTATGACAAGCACACCCTGACCCACATACACTATATTTATGGTTCTATACCAATATTTTAAAAACATAAATAAATAAAAGTTATATTTTAATGAATTAACTATACATATGAGTGGTACCCCAGAAACTGAAAGTACCACTTTTGGTAGTATGCCCTAGTATCTACATATAATGTAATGTAAAAATGCATGCGGGTCTGCACTGTTTGGCATTGGTGACAGTGGACATTGAGGACGGCTGCAGAGGCGGGCGTGCGGGCAGAACAGACAGTTGACTGAAAATGACAGCTGGCTGCTCCAGCTCACGGTCCCAGCAGAAAGCATCCAGGACACGCATAGAGACTCACCGGCCATTGTACAGTGCTGAGGCAGCGTTTGTCCTGGTGAAAGCTGCGCTGGGTGACTTAGTGGAACAACGATGGTCGGCTCTGAGTTGCCGGTAACAGAGCTGGGAGAGGGTGCCCAGTGAGACCTGCTGCCTTCTGGACAACAGTGACGGGAGGCAGTTTTAAGGACCTGTACACGGGGCTACTGCGCAGTTCCGGAGGCGAGCTTGACAGGGAGAGAGGCGCGTCACCCTGCTGTTACCTGAAAGAAGGTCCAAAAAGCCATGGACAGTCAGGAGCTGGTAGAAAGCTGACACAAACCGAACTAAGCCACAGTAAAAGTCACCGGCAGTGGAAATCAGACCTAGACTTATCAGAAGTTACTAGTTAGTGAACAAATACAGAAAGGAGTAAGAGTAAGTGACCACCAACGTATACCAACCCTACCTTTCCGGTAACTAATTGTGCACCAACAATAAAGCGCTAGACTTTTATTGGGGCAACTTTACTTACCTGATTGTTATTAGTGCGGTGTAATACTAAGTTAGAGTACAACGTTAATGGATAAGTCAGAATATATAGAATAGTAATATTACATTGAGTAAATGTTATGTTTGAAGTGATTGGAGGAATTGATAAATATACTAACCTTTGGGATTCCACAGGGATCCAGGTGCATCCAGTGATTCCACGAGCTGCTGAGTTCCTGTAAAATAAAAATACATATGTTATTGTAATGTGATTTGATGTTATGTATATTGTGAAAGTAAATGTAAAGGAAGTTTTACAGTAAATGATCTTTACAATAACCTTAAATAAACCTATCAACACAGCTTACCAAAGTGCAATGTGCTTACCTCCTTACCTCTCTGTAGAGAAGGAAGAACTAGGGATTACTACACCTATCATTAGCTTTACCCCATAAATTTGGGATGTTACATATGAGTTCAGAGAACAACTTGTTTGATTACATGTTTTAACTCTGGGGAACACCACCAACTTAGTTATGTAATACTGCACCATTATACTATACTATTTCATTTGCTCATTGATGGTTTTGATATAATCCAATAAATATTTAAAAAGTCCTGTGCAGGGATTTTCTTGTGTTTTTCCTTTACCCTATGGGGATACCTATCCAACCACTTCCTTAGTGTACCCAGACACATTTGAGTAGGAGCTCTACTTAGGTCCACTAGCGCTGGTCTGACAACCTGCAGACAGCACCATTGTGGAACGGTAACAGTCTATGCCTAGTTGAGGAACCCCACATCGAAGAAAGGCATGTTTGAAGTGACAGCTTCCTGTCGGACAACTGGAGCCATTGAAAGCATATTACCTACCCAGATTATAAGAGGGTGGAGCCCTCCAAAATGAAGGCAGAGGATACCTACGCATCTCATTTGCAAAACTGGAAACTCATCCTTACACCCTAAATTGAGTGTCAACACAACCAACTGTTTACAACTAAATTCATTGTCGTAAGTTTGCCACAAAGCTCCCTGCATAGAGTGGAACATAGTGTGGATTAAGTGCTTATTTTGCACTACATTTAAATGTTCCTGTGGGAGCATCTCAAAGTAGAAAGCCATGAAAATATAAAGACCAGCCAACCAATTATGGCAAGAGCAATATATTGTATGCCTTCACCCATAACTACCCGCATCTTAGCAGCTCGTAACTCCCTCCTAGTTTTAGACTTTAATGTAAACACATTGTCAAATTTGCCTCTGTTAATGTGGTCACAAGCACTGCAAAACAAACCTAGCAGCATGTCACAATGTTCAACACCACCCTGAGAGACCAAAGAAGAGCCTCAGCTCTCCTCACTAGAAGGTGACATTTACATGCCCTATGCCTAGACTGACGCCTGCTATGCCTAGCACTCTTTGGCCTTTCCCAGAACTCCTACTACCTGAGCTTGTAGAGCAGGCTCCACCGCAACAGGCTGCACCAAAGAGTCATTGGCTGTCCCAACCTGTGAAAAGGACACAGAGAGAAACAGGTTAGAAGTATCCAACACATTCACAGGGGAAACAATGGACGATGGAGCAGCCAAGAGACCCCCAAGATTCACATTATGAACACCCAATGCAGCCAACAGCTGACCCACTAGAGGTGCCAGCTGGGGGTGAAGCAAAGGAGTATAGAACAAAGCAGGGGCAGGACCACCAGAGGATGGCAGCGACAGAACAGCTGAATCCTTTAGGGACATGGAGCAAAGGGAACAGAACACCAACTAAAGCCATCACAGCATTAACCACCACTGTATCCGATTGGAGAGACAAAGTTTCACTAGCAGCCATCTCTGACTCACATCGGTGAGATGATCCTGACTCAATAAGTGCAGCAACCCATCTGGGTACTGCTCTGGGAATGGCATGACAATGCCTTCTTGGCCCGCTGTATTGAAGAAAGCACAACCTGTGTACCATAGCCTTTCAAAGGGGTTGACACTCCTTATGGAGAGGCACATGCCACATGATCATGAGTCGCAACAATGGGTTCAGCAATGACTAAATCATGCTGGAGACATGAAGCTAAAATACAGTAGGTATACCACTACAACATAATGTACCTCAACCTGACACTGTATGTAGGGGTGTTGAAGAGACACTCACACCATCCCACTCCACAACCTGGCTATACAAAAGAGTACCGTGTTTGCCAACAATTGTCATCCAAGAGCTCCCACCCACTGATGAGTCAACATCCAATGATTGAAAGGTACCCTAAGCATCAACTAAGGACCCTCACAGCCCAGCTGGGTGAGCAGTGGTCCTCAGTACTTGGCAGGGGCAGCCATCACAGCAGTACTGGTGAGACTATGCCTCCTTTGCCTCTTATGGTTAATATAGTGCATCTGGTGCATGTTGCAGCATCTGCAGGACTCCAAGCAGGCACCACTGAGGAACTGGAACCATCTAGCAACTCCCTGGCACCAAACGCGTATGTGCATGATACCATTTCCACAGCAACCTTGATCCCGGAGAGATGGGTGTGCCAAGAGCAGACCGTGTTAAAACAGAGGGAGCCAGAAACCCCACTGGGGAGTCGGCAATAGCCAGCAATAAGCCATGAAGAGAGTGCGTGGCAAAGGTGTCATGCCACCACCTGCAGCCAAGCAGACAAAGTAGCAGCTGCAGTGAGACTGTGGCAGGGCCTATCAGTGTCAGCTCCGAAGTGAAGCATTTCTCCAATGCCACAGTGAGCAAAATGAGCTGGAGCTCATTCTACGGGGGAGGGAGGGGTGAAATTTAAAGCACAGAGAAGAAAAGGTCAGCACAGGAAATTAGAAGAACAGTAGAAGAAAATAGAGAAACAAAAGAAAATACAGAATAAAATAGCAATATTACACTATAAAAACACTGGAGCACATTAATGGCAGACTGCCTTTACCAGATGAATCAGAACAAAGAGGCAATTAAACTTGCCTTGCAGCAACTAAGAACCCAAGACTCCTCCCACTAACTGATTCTATAGAACAAGAAACAAACACTACCAGAATGCAAAATCTTAAAGGGGGAATGCCATAAGTACATTAAAGGAATATAAGAACAGAAAAACACTTAGTGATAAATCCTCCTTCATGTTACTCTAAAAGTCCCATTTTCTGCATAGCAGTCTTCAAATCTGTCACACAAACTCTGCCTAGTTATGGAAATACAAAACTTATTCATGTGACTGTTGGAGTCCATCAGAGTAGTGCATGCACATACGATGGTACAAGACAAAATGGCACAACTGGATGCTGTTCATCTATAGACAACACATGTAACAACCTGTGAATGCTAGTGCAATTACAGCATCATGCTGACAGCCTTTCTCTGATGCCTACTGTCAATTCTGATCTGGCCGTGTCTTCTCTGTGCTGTGACTGTGGGAGAGTAATGTTAGTGCTTGTAATAAAGAGCCAGGTTTGTCATTTGGAGACTTGAGTCTGGCCAGATAAGGCGTTCGACCTTCTCAAAGGTGTGGCAGGAAAAGTGCAGAGTCTTCTACTCTGAGCCTGATGAAGCAGAGGTGTCATAGCTAGAACCACCTTTTCAATTCAATAGCATAACATGATGCATTAGTGTAAACGTAAGGGGTCTACAAGTCTCTTTGTGGCTCCATTGTCTACCCCGTCACACTGGGGCATAGCAGATAACACAACAAACAGTCCTAGAGTTAAATACCATGTGGTAATTTAAAGTGGCAGTTCTAATACCCAAAGGAGTGGGTTCCCAAGACAGCCACCTATGCCATGCTGCACACTCAGGAAATGGGTCAACAATGCCAGACTGTCAGTGCCAAGTTCAACCATGATTATGGTTCTATCATTGCCCCATGGGTCACTTTGCACAGAAGCAATAGTGCAAGCAACATCTTCTCTTCTAGGAGGCAGTTTCACAGTTTAGAAAGACCCATGTTCCTCGCCCATCAAGCCACTTTGTGTTTGAATAATTTGATAAATAAGTCAAATATCATGATTGATAGCAGCCCTGTAAATTCACCAGTCAGATAAAAAAATAAACATTGACAGTTTCTCATCCTTCACCACTTCCTACAAAACAACACAACCTCCTGAAGCAGCAACTAGAGTGAGTGAGGATGAATGAAGCCCAAAGCTGCCAGAACTGGCCATTTAAATGTTTGGGGAAAGCATTTTTTCTTAGTGCTGTTTTATTTTTGGGGGTATGTTCGGATGTTCTCTCATTACATCTCTGTCTTTCTCTCACTGACTCACTCTCTACATAGTTAAGACATCATCAATAATGTTTGGCCCCAAAATATTCTCAATGTGTTGAATTCACAGCAGATGTAAATTGCATTTAAAATACTCAATTGGGGACACAATGCTATTAACATGATCATTCCAACTGCTGCTGAGCATAGTTCCTACTCATAAAAACATTAAGAAGGTGCTGGAGAGCCAATTCACACCCATACATCAAAGGACACCTCTAAGCAGTGTGAGTAACTAAACAGAATAAAGGAAGAATCTGTTTCATTTCTCCTTTCACTTTAGGCTGTGCTTTTACTTGGCACTAACATTGGTGTGGTCTAATGCATGTAGCAGACAAGATGGTGGTATTGTACTCAAAAACTATTAAACATAGCTCAACTAAAAAGAACTGCTTACATTATTTTAGAAATAAAATGCTATAGAATAGATATAGAGAGTCTTAGGGCCTGATTCTGAGATGTACACTATTAGCAACGCTGCCGCGTCCAAATACCCAAATATGCTAATGCTGCAGGAGCGTCCGAGAACTAAAGTCGCTTTCTGCCAGCATCGCAGATCCAAGTGCAGCATCAGCCATCGGAGAAGGTCTAAGCTTACTAAAACTAATCCACTGGCCACCCTCTTCCTGCCCCCAAAACGGCTGCAGCCTGTCAATCATGCTACTTAGGGGGCGAGTGATTTTGCAGGATACATTCTGCACACGTGCAGAGCAGGTCTGCATGTGCAAAGTCTCCCTGCAATTGGAGATTTACACAACCATCCAGTTTGCGTACATTTCTGAATCAGGTCCTGTGTCCGAAGACGCAGCATCAGATTACCATCACGACCATCAATCGCGGCATCGGACATCTAAGTAAGCCTAAAGGTACTCAGAATGGCCTTCACAGCTCTGTAGCTGAGGCTAGTAAATCTGCATCAGAAGACACAGACACTGGCCCAATGACATAACTGTAATGGGTACAGGGTGTGTGATGCAGACTGGGTCCCGTGGGCCCACACCACACACTCTGCACCCATATATAGTTGTATTTACCTCTTCTTAGTCTCCAGAGTGCTTCTCTGCAACGCCAGGTCAGAGCTGTAGAGCAGCAAAAATCACAGGGAAAATAGCAGCGGCCATTTACCTGGAGACCCGCGCATGCGCAGTAGAGATGATCCTAGGAATAAAACGTTGGATCCATTTTCCCAGAGACCCACGCATGCGCAGTAGATCCTGGCACCAAGGCAGAATCTACTCCACTGCCAGAAAGGTGGGGGCCTGCACTGAGTCTGTACACGGGCCCTCTCCTCTCGCCCCTGCACTGGCCTCATCACTTCCAGAAAACGTCCCCATTTATGCTGGTCATCTCTTTCCACCCATTTCCTGCCGCCAAACGCACAATGTCAATAATGCTGTGGCTTAGTGGCATTGCACTGTTGTCACAGAAAGAGACCTGCACATGCACAGTACAGATCCTGCGCATGTACAGATCTCCAACAATCAGAGTTGTACACAAACCATCAGGTCTGAATCAGGCCTTAGTGAGTCTTAGGGGTAAATTTACTAAAAGTCAGTTTTGGGTTTTACTATTTACTGAATGTGTAAGTGGGGAGCAACTATCTGCTTTTCAATTTAGATATATAGAACATCAAGTGAATAAATTGAGGCATATAAAAATACTCATGTTTTATGTATAAATCCACATAACCCCCATTACGATTAACTAACAGCTCTTTTTAACCTGTCAAAATATCAAAAAACAAAACTGGCTACCATAATGTAGTTATCTACAATAATTTATTGTAAAATAGCACATCTAAAAAATAGCTGCTCACAATTTATCTGTCACACACCGGTTACCAGGACCTCGTTATTGAGTCTGGTGGTGTGTCTTTATGCCATTTGGGTCCCCCAGTTGGGTTGCCCTATGACCCCAAATTCTTACCTACATGTGGCCGGTGTCCACCTCCCGACGGTTCCCGCTGCTCCCTTCTATGTGTGTTGCAATCTTAGAATTATGTCATTAGAATTATGTCATCCGGACTTCCTGCCAATCGGTAAACAGCAGGTCCTGGTCAAGTGATCGGATGGGCCAATCA
Source organism: Taudactylus pleione (assembly GCA_031769625.1). NCBI lineage: Eukaryota > Metazoa > Chordata > Amphibia > Anura > Myobatrachidae > Taudactylus > Taudactylus pleione. Next base: position 1,968,972 of record JAUIMM010000916.1, on the reverse strand, counting down.
CCAGCCAGGTCATCCTATTTAAATCAGGAAATGCTGGCAAAGGATTGCCAATACAACAGCTCATTTTGAAAATAGCACCTTGCCTCCAGGATCCTGCATGTGCATAAAAATAACAGTATGAGACAATGGAGCTTTCCCACCACATTGTTCTAAAATAATGTACCACATTTTAGATTTTCAAATTTTGTCTACAATAGATTACAATGGTAATGAATAAACATATGCGCCTGGTGAGGGAAGTCAGGGTGTTCCTTGCCAACTTTGAATTAGTTAACCGAATGTATACACAAACACAAATACAAGTTTGGTATACAGTATTTAAATAAGATAAAGGAATGCAGAAGGCATACTTACGAGAGAGTATTCCCTGCTTTACGAGAAGGTGTACAGGTTTTTTGTGAAAAATAGATTTTTCCATGTCTTTTCTATCCTCTTATTCTTATGTTGCTAGCTTTGATTGCATTTTGAACCTCACAGTTGAAAGTTTGCAGAGTGCTTTTCTAGGCAAGGAAATATTCAATACATAAATGTGACACGCATAAAAGAAAGCGCCAATGTCCTCGTACAAGCAGTAAATAACTAAAGACATAAATGAAAGCTACAACTAATCTAGGCAGAATTTTGAGAGAATATTTCAGTTAGTGAAGGGGTTGGTAGTAGACTGGTATTGAAGAGAGCATCAGTTAAATTTTCAGCTGGATGTGGATGTGGAATTATATTGTACCTTGAATCATAAGGCACGATTCAAAGATGAACATTGCTGATATTTATGTAGATTGAGTGTTTATTTGCCATTGCGCATGTGTTTTGATCACTGTTTTGAGATCATGCACACAAAAAGGATTTATTCGCAAAGTGAGTGACAGGTAGTCAGCATTTGGGGGACCGCCGCCTGATCTGCGTTCAATGTTTTTGATGTTTCCGGTTTTGTGAGTGAACGGTGAAAGTGAGATGCTTTTAGTGAGTGTGGTATTTTCGCAAAAGCTAATTTGTTGGAGATCGCAGCTGCGATGGCATTTGCGTCCAGGGTCGGACTGGCCCACAGGGGTACAGGGGAAATCCCCAGTGGGCCCCACTGCCTCTGGGCCCCAACCCATCCTCTAATGTCAGGTTCCAGACCTTGCACTTGTATTATACATTGTTACTCTATTAGAGGGTCAGTTACCTGGTAAAGCAGGAACATGGATTAAAATGTATGCTTGGTTTGTTTCTACACCAAGATCCGCCCTCCTGCCAATCAAATTTACAGCAGGTAAAATAAGTATTGAACACATCAACTTTTTTCTCAGTAAATATATTTGTAATGGGGCTATTGTAATAAACTTTTAACCAAATGTCAGCAACAACCCATGCAATCCACACATGCAAAGAAATCAAACCATAGATGTCCATAAATTAAGTTATGTGTAATAATGTGAAAAGACACAGGGAAAAAGTATTGAACACATGAAGAAAGGGAGGTGCAAAAGGCATGGAAAGCCAAGACACCAGCTGAAATCTATCAGTAATTTAAAAGCAATCCTGCCTCTTGTCAGTGCAAATTAATATAAGCTGGTTCAGTCCCTATTGATGGCCTATAAAAAGCTGTCATTACCAAGGTGTCACACAAGAAACATCTCATGATGGGTTTATACAAAGAGCTCTTTCAAGACCTTTGCAAAATTATTGTTGCAAATCATACTAATGACATTTGTTATAGAAGGATTTCTAAACTTCTGAATGTTCCAGTGAGCACTCTTGGGGCCATAATCCAGAAGTAGGAAGAACATAATTTCACCATAAACTGGCAATGACCAGGTGCTCCTCGTAAGATTTATCACAGAGGAGTGAAAAGAATTACCAGAAGAGTTGTCCAAGAGCCATGGACCACTTGTGGAGAGCTTCAGAAAAGCAGGTACAATTGTTTCAAGAAAACAATAAGTAATGCCATGGCCTGTATAAGTCAACCGCCATGGCCTGTGTGCACACTCACCACACAAGACTCCATTGCTCAAGAAAAAGCATGTTGAAGCTTGTTTAAAGTTTGCTGCACAACATTTGGACACGCTTGTGAAATACTGGGAGAATATAGTCTGGTCAGATGAGACCAAAATTGAACTCTTTGGATGCTATAATACACAACATGTTGAGAGGAGAAATGGCACTGCACATCACCCCAAAAGCACCATACCAGCAGTGAAGCTTACAGGTGGGAATGGTACTGGCATACTTCATATGATTGAAGGAAGGATGAATGGATAAAAATCTGCTGCCATCTACCAGGATGCTGAAGATGAAACGAGGGTGGACATTTCAGCAAGACAATGATCCCAAACATACAGCCAAGGACACTCTCAAATGGTTTCAGAGAAATAAAATAAAGCTGCTAGAATGGCCCAGCCAATCACCTGATTGGAATCCAATTGAAAATCTATGGAAAGAACTAAAGATCAGAGTTCATAGAAGAGGCTCACGGACTCTAAAAGATTTGAAGACTGTGTGAAAGAATGGGCCAAAATCACACCTGAGCAATGCATGTGACTAGTTTCTCTATACAAGAGGTGTCTTGAAGCTGTCATTACCAACAAAGGCTTTTGTACAAAGTATTAAATATAGATATATATACGATCCTCCTGATGGTTATAATGTACCCTCCGGATGAAAAAGCAGGTGGCACTCCAATCAGTGAGAAAATGTTTGTATTGATTTTAAAACATCACAATCAAGTCGATGTTTCAAGGCCCACCAACCTTTTCCTCAGGACATGTGAAGAAGAACTATGAAACAAACCTTACCTTAAATAGTATTGTGAGCAGAGTAGAGCGCGTGTATCCACGCTGGATTATCTACAGCCGCCAACGGAGTGGCATGCATGAGCCCCGTGCCATCCTGGCAACCCTGGACACTGATAGCCGTGGCAACTGGGGGAAATAAAAGTGTAAATAAGTGCAAAACAAAGTGCTGATATCAAAATTAAAAACCATATACTGTGCCAAGTATATTGTAAGTTATTAAAAATGTAATAGTGCATACATAATGTACCTATTGTTATAAAGCACACTATAATTAAACACATTAATATATATACCTCATAATGTTTTAGTCCATATATATTGGACACAAAATCAGATTAATTCATAGATACATAGAGTCATGACTAGCCTTTAGTAACTAATTGTAAACATTATAAAAATACATTCCAATTGATTTGTTCTTTCAATCCTTGCTCCCAGATGATTGAACAAACAAATCAATTGGAACATAATTGGAACTGTACAATTGGAACTGTAGTATTTATGTTGTCTGCAAATGATGTCCTCCCGGGCAGCCCTGTAATCAGTGTGGAGTAACATGAAAAGTGAGGTGGGGGCGGATGAGCATCTGTGCTCTGAGGCTAACTCTTGGGGGAGGGGGGGGTAATTTTAAGCAATGGCAGAAGCAGTTGGGCAAAGGCACTAGGCAGCCAGTAAGATTGCAAATAGAGGTGCATAGGAAATGTATAAATGTTGCTGTATCTTATTCTAGAGAATTGCGTCACCTTGTTGGACTGTGCCCATATGAGGAAATAACTCGGCATTAGCTCCTTTACCCACATCATGCATAGTTCTGCTCTCATCTCTTTCTCCACAAATACTGTATTATTATGGAAAGCATACTGTAATAATGGATAAACATTGGGAACAATAATGGTTCTATGGAAATTCTATTAATATATAAGAAGGTGCTAGAATGATCTATTTGAACCAGTAAGACAATGGGCATATAAATCCCCTGACAATGAGCAGTACAAGGGAGCGGGGAAACTGCAGCCAAGGACATTTGGATAGAAAGCAGCCTCCTAGCCTGGTAAGAATGAGCCTGCCATGTGTAGGCATTACTGTGTGTGGCATAATGTGTAAGGAGCATTTTGTGTGTGACATAATGTGTAAGGGGCATTATGGTGCGTGGCATAATGTGTTAGGGGCATTACTACTATATGTAGCATAATGTATTAGGGCCATTACTACTGTGTGTGGCATAATGTGTAAAGGGCATTATGGTGTGTGGCATAATGTGTTAGGGGCATTACTACTGTATGTGGCATAATGTATTAGGGCCATTACTACTTTGTGTGGCATAATGTGTTAAGGGCATTACTACTGCGTGGCATAATGTGTTATAAGGCACTACTACTGCATGGCATAATGTGTTATAAGGCATTACTACTGTGTGATGTAACGTGAATAAGGTGCATTATTATGTGGTGTAATGTAACAAATGGTTGAATTAGTAGTTTTATTGTGTGGTCAATCCCTTTTCCAGCGAGACCAGGCCCCTTTTCTTTGGTACACGCTCTCTTTACTTCACAATGTGCAGGGGACTGTACTAATGAAGTTCTGGCTTTACTTAACAGAACCAACCAAATACCAAATGTCTGACTGACACATGTTTGAGTCTCTTGTAGGATGAGCTCTGTTGTGTGTATTTTATTACAAATAATGAAATATACTTGTATGTGTTTAATTATTAATGTTGTTAATTATATTATTAGAGCATATAATAGGTAGGAGGAGTCAGGACTAGTAAAGGGAGGAGTCTAGGCCTGGGGCCAGATGCTGATGTCGAGGTGGGCCTGTGCGCTTTAAATGCCAGGGCCTATTTTTAGTCCCAGTCCGGCACAGCCTACACTCATGGAACTTCCGGGAGACTCCAAGGAGAGTAGGTTACCCTCCAGCAATTTACCCACTTCCTCATGAAATGAACAAAAAGGGGGTATGATGTCGAGATTCTCATTGAATCATGTACTTATAGCCCTTCCCTCTATGTGGTACCACAATTTGTGGTATCACTCAGAGGAAATGGCCACAACGACACATTTGAATACCAGCACTGAAAGCCCGAGATGGGACTAAAGATAGGTGTCGAAATCCTGATGCCTATCATTAGACCAGCGATGAAATCCCGACGCCTATCATTAGCCCCACAATGAAATCCCGACGCCCAACATACTGAACGAAAGTAAGCTTGGTGTCTTAGGTTGTAGCCATGGGGGGGAGAGGGAGGGTTAAGTTTAGGAACCCCCGGGGGGACTTAGGGTTAGGCATCCCACCGGGAGGGTTAGGGTTAGGCTAGGGAAAGGGGGGGTTAGGGTTAGGCACCACGAGAGAGGACAGGGTTAGGCACCCCCTGCCCCCCTGGGAGGGTTAGGGTGCGGGAAGGGGGGGTAAGGCACCAATGGAGGGAGGTTAGGGTTAAGCACTAGGGGGCAGGTTAGGGTTAGGCACAAGGGGGGAGGTTAGGGTTAGGCACCACTAAGGGAAGGTTAAGTTAGGGAGCAGGGAGGGTTAGGGTGCTTACCAGCCACAGTTGGGATTTTCATCCATCGGTCTTCCACTGTTAGTATTTGATTCGGCGGTTACATACCGATTCCTGTTCTGAGCAGCAGGCTAGGCTAGTGGTCCATTGAAGGTGATCCCACCATCCCTCTCTCCTGCTGTGGTGCTCAGTTATGATGTCTTGGGCGGTGCAGCACAGGTCGCAGCAGTACCCTGTTGCAGGATTATCCTCAGCAGGTCATTTTGTAAATAAATATCACAGGTATGTACAATGAAGTCTGGCCAAGTCATATGGGAAATGGATAGGAGATACTTCAAGTCAATTTCAGGCTTTGAGGTCAGCAGTGTCAAGAGTTACATGAAAGAGATGTGTAGGTTCTGATGACCTCTAGAATGAGAGCTGTTTCCTCTCAGGACTATTAGGCTAAAGTCTGTTTGATAAAATTGTTATCTTTCTTACCAATGATTAATAGGACAGATGAATGTTTGTTTTTCTTTTAATGATTGTGTTTTCATCAAAAGGAAGGAAACTTTAGGCAAAACTCATTCATGAATTCAAATACCATGATGAAAACAAATAAGGGAAGGCAGGAGCAACCACTAAAGAAAATACTGGAGAGACAAAACTATTTGGTGAGGTGAAAGTTTTAACAACCAAAGTTCAAAAAGAAAACTTAAGGGAAGTGAGTAAGGTGGATGGAAGTGTCCAGTGATAGGAGCAGTTGTATAAACTAAGGCTTAGCAGTGAAAGAGGAAATAGACAGTCATGCCAAATACAAGCATTTTCTCCCAAGCAATGTTCCCTCACATACACTGTACACTACCCTACACCTTATATTCTTATTTTGTATATACATACTTTGTATTTGTAGCTTTTTTCTTTCTTCTAAAGTTATGACACTTTGCATTTCCCACATTATATAGATCAGACACAATGCCTGCCAATTGTTTCACTCCCGGGGGAGAAGAAGGAAAATTTGTGGTAAAGACGTAGTTGAGTGCATACAGAGGAAAGGAAACCACTTCTGTACATAAGTATGTGAGTGTGTACAGTGCTGTGCTTATGCTCATTTGAATCTCCACTGTTAGAATACTCATATTCTTAATCATGCTCTTTTAAGAACCCATCGCCAGATTAATGAAAAAGATGACTGCGAACTCACTTGAGATTATAATATAATGCCAATATTATAAGCATTGGTTAAATTATAGACCATTTCTAAATCCATGTATCATTAGACCATGTTACAATGGTCCAAGAGGTAATTAAGTAAAAGTAATTAAGGAGTTACTGTACATTTTATTAAATATCGGAAGCAATGCAGATCAGTAGTAGTTTTAGTTCGCTGCCCTTTATTTATTTTTACCAATCTGTTACTCTCAGTAAACTTCCCGTGTTTTGATTTGGCTAATTTGAGATCAGCAATATATTAGACATACTCAAAGCTCCCAGGGAATTATGAGAAACAATCAATAGTGTTGATCATATATTTCACATGGGTTTGGTGTGATATCCCAGCCGTCGGGATGCCGCTGTTCAGAATACCGACAGCGGCATCCCGACAGCCAGGATACTGACACCCATTGGAATGCAAGGTACGTTTTTCCTTACCCCTACCCTAACCCCTAACCTCACCCTAATCTTCCCTTCCTGGTGCCTAAACCTAACCTCCCCCTCTAGTGCCTAAACCTAACCTCCCCCTCCCTGAACCCTAATCCTAACCCTCCCTCCCAGTGCCTAACCCTAACCCACCCCCTAATGCCTAAACCTAACCCCGCTACTTAACACTACTCTCCCCATGCACCCCGATACTTACCATTCGGGATGACGTCGCTTGGGATACTGGTGTCGGAATCCCGACCTGTCGGGACTTCGGCGCCAGTATTTAGACCGTTGGCATCCCGCAGGCTTGGATGCCGTCTACATCCCATTTTACATATATCCAACATCACATATCATAATCAGAATTTAGATTATTAGGAATCAAATTCATCAGTTCACCATAGACATACACAGCATCACCGCACAAGGAAAATTCTACACAATGTAGATTCTTACAAAGTAGAATGATCTTTAGTATAGTACTGTGGTGTTTACAATGAGCACCTTACCTAAGAACCTTGTTATTACAAGGCCACTAAATGGAACAAGTACAGCACATTATACACACAAAGGGGCCTATTCATGATGAAACATGTATCAGTAGTGATAAATTAGTTTTGAACTCACTGAGAGTAAATAGTAAGAATCAGAACCATTCATCATTCCTCCAATACTAATATATAACTTCTGTAAAGCTGCTCTCTCTGCGGAGACACTTTACCTTTTCCCATGATGTTTCCTTGTTATTCGCAGGCTTTATTCAAACTGCGCACGTGCCTTTATTATATATATCGTACCCCCTGTCATCAACCCCGCAGCCCTCTCTCCCCTACCCCCTGTCATTATCCCCGCAGCCCTCTCTCCCCTGCCCCCTGTCATCATCCCCACAGCGCTTACTCCCCTACCCCCTGTCATCATCCCCGCAGCCCTCTCTCCCCTACCCCCTGTCATCATCCCCACAGCCCTCTCTCCCCTACCCCTGTCATCATCCCCACAGCCCTCTCTCCCCTACCCCCTGTCATCATCCCCAAAGCCCTCTCTCCCCTACCCCCTGTCATCATCCCCGCAGCCCTCCCTCCACTACCACCTGTCATCATCCCCGCAGCTCTCTCTCCCCTACCCCCTGTCATCATCCCCGCAGCCCTCTCTCCCCTACCCCCTGTCATCATCCCCGCAGCCCTCTCTCCCCTACCCCCTGTCAACATCCCCGCAGCCCTCTCTCCCCTACCCCCTGTCATCCCTGCAGCCCTCCCACCGCTACCCCCTGTCATCATCCCCACAGCCCTCTCTCCCCTACCCCCTGTCATCATCCCCGCAGCCCTCCCTCTGCTACCCCCTTTCATCATCCCCACAGCCCTCTCTCCCCTACCCCCTGTCATGAACCCCGCAGCCCTCTCTCCCCTACCTCCTGTCATCATCCCCACAGCCCTCTCTCCCCTACACCCTGTCATCATCCCCGCAGCCCTCTCTCCCCTACCCCCTGTCATCATCCCCGCAGCCAGGGCCGGATTAGCAATGGGGCGGGTGGAGCTACAGCTCCAGGCCTCCCATGAAAATAGGCCCACAGTAACTGTGTTGAAAGGAAAAAAAATTCCCGTCACCACCAACAGCCCAGCACATTATCATCGGGACCGGCTACGGCATCGTCTGGTCCACCCCTTGATCACCGAGGCCACCCGAAGCTCCGCCCCCTACTCGCGCTAAGCTCCGCCCCCGTATATACGAATCTGTTTGAGTCACCAGTGTGGAAGCCCCCTTGTCTCAGTAAACCCTGCCTCCTGGCTGCCCACGGCCTTACAAAGCTGTCTTCCCAGAGTGGATGTCCCTTTCTAACTCTAAGCTCCGCCCCTTGGTCAAGCTAAGCTCCGCCCCTCCGGCAAATGAATCTGTGTCACCAGTGTGCTTATGGGTTAGCCCCTGGTCTCGATAAGCTCTGTCCCTGGTCACCTGAAATGCGCCACTAGTGTGGGAGCCTCCTGGTCATGTTAAGCTCCATCCCCTTGGTGAGACTCAGCCATACTGTGTGCGCAGGCAGCCCTTTTTTTTCTACCAAAACCCTCCTAACAGCTATCTGACAGCAGCAAACATCTCAGCACATGGCAACCCTGGAATCTAGACCAAGTACCTGATTGTAAACCTGCAACCCAGGAGCGGTGAGTAGTATATTCGAATTGTCCCTTCTTGGTTGTATTCCAGCATATGGGGGGAGATGTAAGAAGCCCTGAAGCAGTATCAGCGCACGTTATGTGCGCTGATACCGCTTCTCCCCGATGTATGATCGGGGGTCTGGGCGGTAAATGACAGGGGCACTATGCGCCCCTGTCATTATCGGCGCTGCTATCTACAAGATAGCAGCGCCAATAGCCTGGGCTATGTACGAACGGTCATAACACATGACCGTTCAGCCGGCTGTAGCTGTCGTTAACGACAGCTACAGGCTGGCGCTAGCCTATCCCCACAGCAGGGACAGTGCTGTCCCTGCTGCAGCGGCTGCAGGCTCCAGGGCTCCACACGGGGATCTCGCGATACTTGGGAGATCCCGCGCATGCTCAGTGGAGCCAGCCGGGACAGAGACACAGCGCATCAGCACTAGGCTGATGCGCTGCTGTCTCTAGTGGGTATCGCCAGGAGGGGGGAGTTAACGCTCCGCCTCTCCGGCCGATGAGATGTTCTTACATCTCATCGGTAGTGCTTCCTGCTTCGCCTCGGTAAAGAGGCGAAGCGGGAAGCGTTATAGCGGCACGTTAAGTGCCGCTATAATACATCTACCCCATGGTGATTTAATAACATCAGATCACTCGCAGTCCAGTACCCTCTCAGCATGATTGACATGTTGTGGCAGCGCCCCATAACCGTTCTACAAAACAGTGGGCATGTCGCCCCATTTTGTAGGTGTGCCGATGCCAGGCTCTACGTCCTTGGACGCAGATGTCCTGGCTTCAGCAGAGGAGTTCCGGCACCCAGTATAAGGGGCATATTCAATTAGGCGGCGAAAAGCCAATGATGTAATTTCGCCATTCTGCACTTATCCCCGAATTAAATTTAATTGACTTTTTGCAGGTGCGAAAAGTCATTGGCAAAAACCTGTGAAAAGTTTTCACCTATGAATAGGTGTCAGAAACAAGTGCAAAATTGGGGTTTTGGGGTGCAACATTGCAGGAACCCTCCAGCACCCCTTGGACAGTCCCCCTAAGGTTAACTGTGTCAAAACATTTAAAAAGTACCACAGAACACCCCAAAATAGTGCTTTCGTTTTGGGGGCAAAAAAAATAATAATTGGGGGATGAACTTTAAAACTATCGAAATAGACTCAGGGGGAGTCCCCAAGTATGCCCCAGGTGTTTTTTAGTTTGCAGGTGGTTGCGGCAGGTGAATTTTCACATTAGCAACTTTAAAATATGCTAGCACCCATTTTCATGTACCCCAAATTTGCTGGGACTAGTTATTTTGCCCCCAAAAAGTTGCTAAATGCTATTCTTCACCACTTTCTCAAAGCCACAAAAAAACAGCTATTGAGACCATTTAAAGACCCCCAAATACCTTTAGTAGGGCTGTTCGGGGGTACCCATAGTGATCCCCCATGTCAGAGCATCTTTGGGGGGTGTCAGGCTGATTTCCCCAAAAATTACAGCACTTATCACAGATTTTGTTTTTGCCGGGTCCCGTTTTCGACGATTTGGAATTTGAATACGGGGATGGGGATACGCAGGGACGAGCACGATAGTTTTTCGACCTCAAAACCTCCGATGACGGTGATGTTTGCTGCTGCTCCTCTTTCATACATTCAAGGGATCCTTAATATTTGTGGGTAGCTCCCAAAAACTGGTGTTTTCAGGAAGTATCCTATATTTGACCCTATATCCTTTAATAAACTATTCAGAATTTACCCATTTAGTGTTGTATTAGTTTATTTTTAGAGCATAGTCCTATAAAATTCTACATTATTAGCAGAAGTAGTTCCGGTTAGGTGCTAGGTGCTAGTAACTTTCGATTACTCTACAATGCTGACAGTGCCAAGCTGAGTCTTTGCCTCTGGATATAGCATTTTCCAGAAGCCATGAGTGCCGCCTGAGGTGTTTGCACAGGTATTACCTGTTGCATCCTAATTCATTATAAATATATATATATATATATATAAATATTATATATTTATTTACTTGCGCTCTGACTAGATGATCTGGTGGAGGCTTCCCAAAGCATCTGCATGGAGAATCCTATTTAACTAGTATTGTAGAGGTACTTGTACCCGCCGCATTACATGTTCTGTTAGCACTATTGTATCTCTGGATGGTAATTAACAGATTAAGGGGTCTATTTACTAATACCCCTTTTCCACCTAAATTCTGGGTCTGACCCGGAGTTGGAACAAAGGGCCTGATTCAGACCCACTCGCGAGCGGCTGTCCGCTCGCAAGTGAGTCGATGTTATGGACTGAGCATGCGCACGACGGAGGGAGCCATGCGCTCGTTGTGTCCGATCAAAGGGGGCGTGCTGTCAATGTTGATTTGGTGGGCGTGCCGGGGGCGTGCCGGGGGCGTGCCTCCCTGACGGGGGCGTTCCCACGGGAACGCCTCCCATCAGAAGCCGGCCCACTGACATCACTAGTGATGTCAGTGGGAGTGATTTTGGCTCTGATAGAGCCAAAATCACTCCGGGGCTTGCGGTTGAAAACCTCAACCGCAGGCTCCGGCTCGCAATTTCGATGGTCGCGATGGTCTCGCATCACAATGCACGCTCATATAGCCTGTGGGTGGTGACCCACAGCTATACGAGCGTCCAGGAGGACGCTCCATGAAAATGGAGGCCGGCCCTCATTCAGAGCGTGCGCTCTGCTCAGAGCGTACGGCTCTGAATGAGGGCCAAAGTTCCTATCCGGATCAGACCCGGAATTTTGCCGGCACCGACTCGGGATAGTCCCGAGTCGGCGCCGCTCACACCGGAGTCGGGTCTGCATAGACCTTGGCTTTTCCGGAGTGAAAGTGGTCGCTTGGAGATTACATCATCTCCAAGCGCCACTGAAGCCCGACCAATCGGCCGGCTAGCAGCGCACTCCAGGTCATCGTGACCCGGAGTGCGCTGTTCTCATAGCAGGGTTTCACGGGCTACGCCCGTGTTAAACCCTGCAAGTTACCTGGGTTGGATTGCCGGGTCACTCGACCCGGCGATCCAACCCTCTCTCCTTTTACTCCAGGGAGCTGCCCGGGTTAACCCGGGCAGAGTGAAAAGTGATAAGGTGCCAGCCAATCAGCTCCCAACTGTTATTTTTCAAACACAGCCTGTGGGATGGCAGTTAGGAGCTGATTGGCTGGTACCTTATCTCATTTCACTCTGTCTCCTAACACTGCTTAGTAAATAGACCCCAAAAATTGTTTTTATGAAATGACTTGAGATTTTTTTAATAATTTTAAATATTTTTTATTTTAAACCTTATTAGATTTTTTTTTATTAACATGTAAAACTAAATCCCAAATCAGCTCACGCATGCACATCTGCAAAGCAATAAGTTAACCCTTACCACCCTGGTCTAGTATTGCCAAGTAAAGGCAACAGCTAATTTATTGATTTACTGCAGTGGCTAGGGATTAGGGAACATTTATAGGAATATGTCGATAATCAGTGAACAATTATTTTTTTTTTAGCACTTTAAACTATTTTAGCAGTCAAGGAAAGGCAGAAAATACAGTTCTCACCTTTTCACAAACCCCCCCCCCCCCAAAAAAAAAACAACTTTTTTTTTGTTATAGCTCCATTATAGAGTGGTTGAAGGTAGGAGCTAGCAATGCCCTTCATGGAGATAGCCACACCCGTGGCACAGGCCACACCCACATAAGACTGGTCACGCCCCCACATAACGTCTCACCGCCGCAGTGCTAGTCACACTCCCTGCAGCAACCACAATAGGCCCTTCATAAATTTCAGCTCCAGGCCCATGTGGGCCTTAATCTGGCACTGCCCGCAGCCCTCTCTCCCCTACCCCCTGTCATCATCCACGCAGCCCTCTCTCCCCTACCCCCTGTCATCATCCCCGCAGCCCTCTCTCCCATACCCCCTGTCATCATCCCCGCAGCCCTCTATCCCCAACCCCCTGTCATCATCCCCGCTGCTCTCTATCCCCTACCGCCTGTCATCATCCCCGCAGCCCTCTATCCCCTACCCCCTGTCATCATCCCCGCAGCCCTCTCTCCCCTACCCCTGTCATCATCCACACAGCCCTGTCTCCCCTACCCCATGTCATCATCCCCGCAGCCCTCCCTCTGCTACCCCCTTACATCATCCCCACAGCCCTCTCTCACCTACCCCATGTCATGATCCTCGCAGCCCTCTCTCCCCTAACTCCTGTCATCATCCCCGCAGCCCTCTCTCCCATACACCCTGTCATCATCCCCGAAGCCCTCTCTCCCCTACCCCCTGTCATCATCCCCGCAGCCCTCTCTACCCTACCCCCTGTCATCATCCACGCAGCCCTCTCTCCCCTACCCCCTGTCATCATCCCCGCAGCCCTCTATCCCCTACCCCCTGTCATCATCCCCGCAGCCCTCTATCCACTACTGCCTGTCATCATCCCCGCAGTCCTCTATCCCCTACCCCCTGTCATCATCCCCGCAGCCCTCTCTCCCCTACCCCTGTCATCATCCACACAGCCTTGTCTCCCCTACCACCCGGCCATCATCCCCGCAGCCCTCTCTCCCCTACCCCCTGTCATCATCCCCGCAGACCTCCCTTCCCTACCCCTGTCATCATCCCCGCATCCCTCTCTCCCCTACCCCCTGTCATCATCCCCGCAGCCCTCTCTCCCCTATGCCCTGTCATCACCCCGCAGCCCTCTCTCCCCTACGCCGTCATCATCCCCGCAGCCCTCCCTCCCCTACCCCCTGTCATCATCCCCACAGCCCTCCCTCCCCTACCCCTGGCATCATCCCCACAGCCCCCTCTCCCTTACCCCCTGTCATCATCTCCGCAGCCCACTCTACCCTACCCCCTGTCATCATCCCCGCAGCCCTCTCTCCCCTACAAACTGTCATCATCCCCGCAGCCCTCTCTCCCCTACCCCCTGTCATCATCCCCGCAGCCCTCTCTCACCTACAAACTGTCATCATCCCCGCAGCCCACTCTCCCCTACCCTTGTCATCATCCCCGCAGCCCTCTCTTCCCTACCCCCTGTCATCATCCCCGCAGCCATCTCTCCCCTACCCCCTGTCATCATCCCCGCAGCCCTCTCTCCCCAAACCCCTGTCATCATCCCCGCAGCCCTCTCTCCCCTACCCCCTGTCATCATCCCCGCAGCCCTCTCTCCCCTACCCCCTGTCATCATCCCCGCAGCCCTCCCTCCCCTACTCCTGCCATCATCCCCGCAGCCCTCTCTCCCCTACCCCCTGACATCATCCCCGCAGCTCTCTCTCCCCTATCCCCTGTCATCATCCCCGCAGTCCTCTCTCCCCTACACCCTGTCATCATCCCCGCAGCCCTCCCTCCCCTACCCCCTGTCATCATCCCCGCAGCCCTCTATCCCCTACCCCTGTCATCATCCCCGCAGCCCTCTCTCCCCTACCCCCTGTCATCATCCCGCAGCCCTCTCTCCCCTACCCCCTGTCATCATCCCCGCAGGTCTCTCACCCCTACCCCCTGTTATCATCCCCGCAGCCCTCGCTCCCCTACCCCCTGTCATCATCCACGCAGATCTCTCTCCCCTACCTCCTGTCATTAACCCCGCTGCCCTGTCTCCCCTACCCCTGTCATCATCCACACAGCCTTGTCTCCCCTACCACCCGGCCATCATCCCCGCAGCCCTCTCTCCCCTACCCCCTGTCATCATCCCCGCAGCCCACCCTTCCCTACCCCTGTCATCATCCCCGCATCCCTCTCTCCCCTACCCCCTGTCATCATCCCCGCAGCCCTCTCTCCCCTATGCCCTGTCATCACCCCGCAGCCCTCTCTCCCCTATGCCGTCATCATCCCCGCAGCCCTCCCTCACCTACCCCCTGTCATCATCCCCACAGCCCTCCCTCCCCTACCCCTGTCATCATCCCCACAGCCCCCTCTCCCTTACCCCCTGTCATCATCCCCGCAGCCCACTCTCCTCTACCCCCTGTCATCATCCCCGCAGCCCTCTCTCCCCTTCAAACTGTCATCATCCCCACAGCCCTCTCTCCCCTACCCCCTGTCATCATCCCCGCAGCCCTCTCTCACCTACAAACTGTCATCATCCCCGCAGCCCACTCTCCCCTACCCTTGTCATCCTCCCCGCAGCCCTCTCTTCCCTACCCCCTGTCATCATCCCCGCAGCCATCTCTCCGCTACCCCCTGTCATCATCCCCGCAGCCCTCCCTCCCCTACTCCTGCCATCATCCCCGCAGCCCTCTCTCCCCTACCCCCTGACATCATCCCCGCAGCTCTTTCTCCCCTACCCCCTGTCATCATCCCCGCAGTCCTCTCTCCCCTACCCCCTGTCATCATCCCCGCAGCCCTCCCTCCCCTACCCCCTGTCATCATCCCCGCAGTCCTCTATCCCCTACCCCTGTCATCATCCCCGCAGCCCTCTCTCCCCTACCCCCTGTCATCATCCCCGCAGCCCTCTCTCCCCTACCCCCTGTCATCATCCCACCAGGTCTCTCACCCCTACCCCCTGTTATCATCCCCGCAGCCCTCGCTCCCCTACCCCCTGTCATCATCCACGCAGATCTCTCTCCCTTACCTCCAGTCATTAACCCCGCTGCCCTGTCTCCCCTACCCCTGTCATCATCCACACAGCCTTGTCTCCCCTACCACCCGGCCATCATCCCCGCAGCCCTCTCTCCCCTACCCCCTGTCATCATCCCCGCAGCCCTCCCTTCCCTACCCCTGTCATCATCCCCGCATCCCTCTCTCCCCTACCACCTGTCATCATCCCCACAGCCCTCTCTCCCCTATGCCGTCTTCACCCCGCAGCCCTCCCTCCCCTACCCCTGTCATCATCCCCGCATCCCTCTCTCCCCTACCCCCTGTCATCATCCCCGCAGCCCTCTCTCCCCTATGCCCTGTCATCAACCCGCAGCCCTCTCTCCCCTACGCCGTCATCATCCCGGCAGCCCTCTCTCCCCTACAAACTGTCATCATCCCCGCAGCCCTCTCTCCCCTACCCCCTGTCATCATCCCCGCAGCCCTCTCTCACCTACAAACTGTCATCATCCCCGCAGCCCACTCTCCCCTACCCTTGTCATCATCCCCGCAGCCCTCTCTTCCCTACCCCCTGTCATCATCCCCGCAGCCATCTCTCCCCTACCCCCTGTCATCATCCCCGTAGCCCTCTCTCCCCAACCCCCTGTCATCATCCCCGCAGCCCTCTCTCCCCTACCCCCTGTCATCATCCCCGCAGCCCTCTCTCCCCTACCCCCTGTCATCATCCCCGCAGCCCTCCCTCCCCTACTCCTGCCATCATCCCCGCAGCCCTCTCTCCCCTACCCCCTGACATCATCCCCGCAGCTCTCTCTCCTCTACCCCGT
The DNA here is from genome assembly GCA_031769625.1 of Taudactylus pleione. Lineage (NCBI taxonomy): Eukaryota > Metazoa > Chordata > Amphibia > Anura > Myobatrachidae > Taudactylus > Taudactylus pleione. The sequence goes on along the minus strand of JAUIMM010000916.1, from coordinate 1,952,596 downwards.
CATCATCCCCGCAGTCCTCTCTCCCCTACCCCCTGTCATCATCCCCGCAGCCCTCCCTCCCCTACCCCCTGTCATCATCCCCGCAGCCCTCTATCCCCTACCCCTGTCATCATCCCCGCAGCCCTCTCTCCCCTACCCCTTGTCATCATCCCCACAGCCCTCTCTCCCCTACCCCCTGTCATCATCCCCGCAGGTCTCTCACCCCTACCCCCTGTTATCATCCCCGCAGCCCTCGCTCCCCTACCCCCTGTCATCATCCACGCAGATCTCTCTCCCCTACCTCCTGTCATTAACCCTGCTGCCCTGTCTCCCCTACCCCCTGTCGTCATCCCCGCAGCCCTCTCTCCCCTACCCCCTGTCATCATCCCTGCAGCCCTCTCTCCCCTACCCCCTGTCATCATCCCCGCAGCCCTATCTCCCCTACCCCCTGTCATCATCCCCGTAGCTCTCTCTCCTCTACCCCCTGTCATCATCCCCGCAGCACTCTCTCCTCTACACCCTGTCATCATCCCCGCAGCCCTCTCTCCCTTACAACCCCTGTCATCATCCCCTCAGCCCTCTCTCCCTTACAACCCCTGTCATCATCCCCGCAGCCCTCCCTACCCTACACCCTGTCATCATCCCCGCAGCCCTCTCAACCCTACCCCCTGTCATCATCCCCGCAGCCCTCCCTCCCCTACCCGCTGTCATCATCCCCGCAGCCCTCTCTCCCCTACACCCTGTCATCATCCCCGCAGCCCTCTCTCCCCTACCCCTGTAATCATCCCCGCAGCCCTCCCTCCACTACACCTTGTCATCATCCCCGCAGCCCTCTCTCCCCTACCCCCTGTCATCATCCCCGCAGCCCACTCTCCCCTACCCTTGTCATCATCCCTGCAGCCCACTCTCCCATACCCTTGTCATCATCCCCGCAGCCATCTCTCCCCTACCCCCTTTCATCATCCCCGCAGCCCTCTCTCCCCTACCCCCTGTCTTCATCCCCGCAGCCCTCTCTCCCCTACCCCCTCTCATCATCACCGCAGCCCTCCCTCCCCTACTCCTGTCATCATCCCCGCAGCCCTCTCTCCCCTACCCCCTGACATCATCCCCGCAGCTCTCTCTCCCCTACCCCCTGTCATCATCCCCGCAGTCCTCTCACCCCTACCCCCTGTCATCATCCCCGCAGCCCTCGCTCCCCTACCCCCTGTCATCATCCCCGCAGCCCTCGCTCCCCTACCCCCTGTCATCATCCCCGCAGCCCTCTCTCCCCTACCCCCTGTCATCATCCCCGCAGCCCTCACTCCCCTACCTCCTGTCATCGTCCCCGCAGATCTCTCTCCCCTACACCCTGTTATCATCCCCGCAGCCCTCACTCCCCTACCCCCTGTCATCATCCCCACAGATCTCTCTCCCCTACCTCCTGTCATTAACCCCGCTGCCCTGTCTCCCCTACCCTCTGTCATCATCCCCGCAGCCCTCTCTCGCCTACCCCCTGTCATCATCCCTGCAGCCCTCTCTCCCCTACCCCCTGTCATCATCCCCGCAGCCCTATCTCCCCTACCCCCTGTCATCATCCCCGTAGCTCTCTCTTTCCTACCCCCTGTCATCATCCCCGCAGCCCTCTCTCCCCTAACCCCTGTCATCATCCCCGCAGCCCTCACTCCCCTACCCCCTGTCATCATCCCCGCAGCCCTCCCTCCCCAACACCCTGTCATCCCCGCAGCCCTCTCTCCCCTACCCCCTGTCATCATCCCCGCAGCCCTCCCTCCCCTACCCCCTGTCATATTCCCCGCAGCCCTCTCTCCCCTACACCCTGTCATTATCCCCGCAGCCCTCTCTCCCCTACCCCTGTCATCCTCCCCGCAGCCCTCCCTCCACTACACCCTGTCATCATCCCCGCAGCCCTCTCTCCCCTACCCCTTGTCATCATCCCCGCAGCCCTCCCTCCCCTACCTCCTGTCATCATCCCCACAGCCCTCTCTCCCCTACCCCCTGTCATCATCCCCACAGCCCTCTCTCCCCTACCCCCTGTCATCATACCCGCAGCCCTCTCTCCCCTACCCCTTCATCATCCCCGCAGCACTCTCTCCCCTACCCCCTGTCATCATCCCCGCAGCCCTCTCTCCCCTACCCCCTGTCATCATCCCCGCAGCCCTCTCTCCCCTACCCCCTGTCATCCTCCCCGCAGCCCTCCCTCCCCTACCCCCTGTCATCATCCCCGCAGCCCTCTCTCCCCTACCCCCTGTCATCATCCCCGCAGCCCTCTCTCCCCTACCCCCTGTCATCATCCCCGCTGCCCTCCCTCCCCTACACCCTGTCATCAACCCCACAGCCCTCTCTCCCTAAACCCCCTGTCATCATGCCCACAGCCCTCCCTCACCTACCCCCTGTCATCATCCCCGCAGCCCTCCCACAACTACCCCCGTCATCATCCCCACTGCCCTCTCTCCCCTACCCCCTGTCCTCATCCCCGCAGCCCTCTCTCCCCTACCCCCTGTCAGCATCCCCGCAGCCCTATCTCCTCTACTCCCTGTCATCATCCCCACAGCTCTCTCTCCCCGAACCCCTGTCATCATCCCCACAGCCCTATCTCCCCTACCCCCTGTCTTCATCCCCGCAGCTTTCTCTCCCCTACCCCCTGTCACCATCCCTGCAGCACTCTTTCCCCTACCCCCTGTCATCATCCCCGCAGCCCTCTCTCCCCTACCTCCTGTCATCATCCCCGCAGCCCTCTCTCCCCTACACTGTCATCTTCCCCGCAGCCCTCTCTCCCCTACCCCCTGTCATCATCCCTGCAGCCCTCTCTCCCCTACCCCATGTCATCATCCCTGCAGCACTCTCTTCCCTACCCCCTGTCATCATCCCCACAACCCTCTTTCCCCTACCCCCTGTCATCATCCCCGCAGCCCTCCCTACCCTACCCCCTGTCAACTTCCCCACAGCCCTCTCTCCCCTACCCCCTGTCATCATCCCCACAGCCCTCCCTCCCCTACCCCCTGTCATCATCCCCACAGCCCTCTCTCCGCTACCCCCTGTCATCATCCACGCAGCCCTGTCTCCCCTACCCCCTGTCATCATCCCCGCAGCACTCCCTCCCCTACCCCTGTCTTCATCCCCGCAGCACTCTCTTCCCTACCCCCTGTCATCATCCCGGCAGCCCTCTCTCCCCTACCCCCTGTCATCATCCACGCAGCCCTCCCTCCCCTACCCTTTGTCATCATCCCCGCAGCCCTCCCTCCCCTACCCCTGTCATCATCCCCGCAGCCCTCTCTCCCCTACCCCCTGTCATCATCCCCGCAGCCCTCTCTCCCCTACCCCCTGTCATCATCCCCACAACCCTCTCTCCCCTACCCCCTGTCATCATCCCCGCAGCCCTCCCTCCTCTACCCCCTGTCATCATCCCCACAGCCCTCTCTCCCTACCCCCTGTCATCATCCCCGCAGCACTCCCTCCCCTACCCCCTGTCATCATCCATGCAGCCCTGTCTCCCCTACCCCCTGTCATCATCCCCGCAGCCCTCCCTCCCCTACCCCTGTCATCATCCCCGCAGCCCTCTCTCCCCTACCCCCTGTCATCATCCCCGCAGCCCTCCCTCCCCTACCCCTGTCATCATCCCCACAGCCCCCTCTCCCTTACCCCCTGTCAATATCCCGCAGATCTGTCACCAGTGTCCCCGCAGCACACCTCCCGAAACCCCTGTCAGTGTCCCCACAGACCTCTCTCCCATACCTCTGGTGATTGTCCACACAGCCCTCTCTCCTGTACCACCTACCAATGTCCCTGTAACCCTCCCTCCCATACCCCCTGTTAGTGTCCCTCGGTTTTCTCTCCCATTCCCTGTCAGTTTCCCCCCAGCCCTCTCTCCTGTACTGCCTGCAGCCCTCTCCCATACCCCCTGCCAATATATCTGCATCCCTTTCTCCCCCGTATCCCCTACCTGTTTCCCCACAGCCCTCTCTCCTGTACTGCCTGTTAGTGTCACCGCAGCCCTCTCAAGTACCCACTGCCAATATCCCCACAGCCCTTTCTCCCTCGTACCTCCTGCCAGTATCCCTGCAGCCTTCTTTCCCATAACCAGTGCCAGTGTCCCCACAGCCCTCTCTCTCTTACCCCTGTCAGCATCCCTGCGGCCCTCTCTCCCTTGCCAGTGTCCTCACATCCCTCTCTGTCTTACCCCCCGTCAGCATCCCCATGGCCCTCTCTCCCGTATCTCTTGCCAGTGTCCCAGCAGCCCTCTATCCAGTACGGCCCCACGTCACACTCCTCCTAGCCTACCAGTGTTCCATTGGTCATACAGGCTGCAGGTTCCATGGACAGAGGAGAGAAGGGACGGAGGTGGAGCAGGAGAGCCGAAGGTACTGAAGATGCAACTAAGAGGAATCTGAAATGATCCCTCTGCTGAAAGCTTGTGACGACTATCAGGGACTGTACACCATCTGAGGATGTAGTACAGTATCATGCACAAGTTCTGAACAAGTTTTTAGAATGTCATAATGTCTATGTCTATGGAAATTATTGGGGGAGAATTGTAACTAGAAGATATCAGTCATATCTCCTGCATTACACAGTTAATGAATAGCCCTGACACTTAATTTATGCAAGAGTAGGTGAAACTGTTAATTTCTACAAACACAGATGAAAATTAACATTAAGTGATGATGAATAGACCCCAAAGGCACAAATGTCACGAATACTTATACAAATGTTCTAGGAAATCAGAAAAAATCTTTTTGTCCCATTCTGTCAGCAAGACTTCTCTTTGCATGGTGGGCCATTGGCTAGCATTGCTGTCTCACTTAGGTCATAAATTAGATTCTGACATAGGGGCAGTGGCGGGCTGGGCCGGGGGGCAGGGTGCCATGCGGGCCGTGGGCCGCGGGCAGTCTGTGTCACTGTGACACAGCTGCTCCTCACGTGTAGCGCTGACCAGATGGAGTTCGGTCAGCGCTACACAGTGACAAACACACAGCCGCCGGCTCTGTTTCAGCAGCTGATGAGTCTGTCAGACTCTCATCGGCTGCTGCTGCTCCCACTGCGGGAGCCAACTTCCGGCTCCTGCAGTGGGTAATGGGAGAGACGACATGATGTCAAGACGTCTCTCCCATAATACAAAGCTGCCCAGGAGGACGGACGGAGGAGCTGAGAGCAGTGGCGGGACCAGGAGCAGAGCGGGGTTTCTGGTAAGTGCTTTTTTTTTTTTAATTACGTGTCTCTCTACTGCGGTGGGGGCTACTGCTATGGGCACTACAAGGGGGATTACTACTGGGGGCACTACAAGGGGGATTACTACCGGGGGCATTACAAGGGGGAGGACTACTACTGGGGGGACAACAAGGAGGGGGATTACTACTGGGGGCATTACAAGGGGGTGGACTACTACTGGGGGAACTACAAGGAGGGCTACTACTGGGGGCACTACAAGGAGGGGACTACTACTGGGGGCATTACAAGGAGGGCTACTACTGGGGGCACTACAAGGAGGGGGCTACTACTGGAGGCATTACAAGGGGGGGACTACTACTGGGGGCACTACAAGGGGGGACTACTACTGAGGGGTGGACTACTACTGGGGGCACTTCATAGGGGGTACCACTACTGGGGGCACTATATAAGGGGGCTACTACTGGGGGCACAAGTGGCACTGCACAGGGGGGACAACTACTGGAGGCACTGTATAAGGGGCACTGCATAGGAGGATCACTACTAGGGGCACTACTGGCGGCCTGCATAAGGGGGTCCTCTCCTGGGGCACAGGGGGCACTGTATATGGGCACCACTACAGGGGGCTGCCCCATATCTTTATTTTTACTTTACATTAAATCTATATGGAGTCGCCTCCTCCCTGGAACACCCACATGCTCCAGGCACCCTGGCTACATGCTACTCCTCTGCCAGGGCCACCTGCATGCATTTGCCCCCCAGGCTAAAAGTTGCCAGCCAGCCCCTGCATAGGGGTCTATTCCCTATCACTTCATTTCTACAAAAGTAGGTGACAAATTAAGATTTTCACCTATTTTTGCAGAAATTAAGTGCAGGGGTATCTCATCATCCCTACGCATGCACAGCTGCGAAGGGACAGTAAAGCAGGAGAAAAGTCCCCTTATTCCGAAAAGCTGTCTCCGTAAAAGGAGCAGCTTTTTAGAAATGATAATTAAGTATAGGAGACTTGATGAATGCCTCCAATACTAGGATGGACCTCGCAACGAGTTCAATCTTTAATTATCAAAGGGGATATTTTTCCCTTAATGAATAGACCCCAAGTCACTATCTGTGCAGAGAATTAAGAAGCGAAACACAATGTTAATAAAGTGTAATTGAACATAAATAACTGAATAATGAAGAATTACTAATAAAGGACTTGTGGGCTGGTATATAAAAATTGGATATAAGCAATTTAGGGGTCTATTTACTAAGCCTTAGATAGAGATAAAAGTGAATGGAGATAAGGTACCAGCCAACCAGCTCCTATCTGTTATTTTTCAAACAGAGCTTGTTTCATGGCAGTTAGAAGCTGATTGGCTGATAATTTATCTCCATTCACTTTATCTCCATCCAAGGCTTAGTAAATAGACCCCTAAATTGCTTCTATACAATTTTTATATAGTAAGGCTTAGTAAATAGAGGGTCTAATCGGTTAAGAAATTATAATTTAAAAGCACAACAATATAAAAAATGCAATTTTGAGGAAAAAGCACCATATATGTATCCATTTAAATCAGAGCCGGCCCTATCCAGTTTGGTGCCCTAGGCAAAATTTTGGCTGGTGCCCCCAGCAGATAATCCCACCACCAATCTTAACATGGGTACACACCTGACAGATATATCTGCAGATCAACTGTGCAGAAGCTCTTTCTGACCTGGCTCCCACCTGACCGCTGCACTGCCCGATCGGAGCTGATCTCCGATCGTAGCGGGGGGGTGGGGGAGCTGCAGAGCCGTGGAATGCCCTTAGATATTCCAGATGCCCTAGGCATATGCTAAGAATGCCTATGCCTAGGGCCGGCTCTGATTTAAATACTCATGAATCAGTCCACCAGTGACTCTTCTGAATGTTAATCGGTTAAGCCACATGCAGCAAACTCCAGCTTATGAATTGATGGGATATTTCAGGGCTTGAAAACAAAAGAACGAACATAAACTGTTAAACTGAGTGATTAAGTAACATAGTCCTGGAATTTTGTATTAGGCCTGGAAATTTTCCTAGACCTGGTGACAAAACAGGGTTAGTGGTGTGTTCGGTATCTGAATAGGCTCACTATTGGACAAGGGCATGGGACAGTCCTGTACCCCAACAGGTGCTTCTTCAGGGAACTCGTTGTCTATGATGATGGGTGTTCTGATACCCTCAGCTTGTGTTAGGTAAGGTGGAGGTGTTTGCACACACAACCCTAGGAGGTGGTGCCAGTTGCACTCATACAAAACACCATCAGATTGCACCAGATCTTGATGCTGACAGCAGAGGGGTAACTAGGGTATTTGGCACCCAGGGCAAGGTGAAAAATGGAACCCCTCACCGAAGGCGCGTATGCTAAAAATGGGTGTGGTCACATGCTGCAAGGGGAGTGGCCACTGGAAAATGTGGGAGTGTCAACATGACACGCCACCTTTTCTTGTCACTCTGGGAACATTCCTTTCCATTCCAGTTTGAATCCCGGGTATGACTGTATTTTAGATTATGGAGAATGTGAAGTAGCGTGAATAGTTAGAATTCACAGGCTTTCACTGTAGTAGCAGGTGGCTCCATTGGTAAGGTGACAGACTGCAAAGCATGAAGGTGCAAAGTTCGAATTCTAGGTATGACTGTATTTTAGATTAATAAGAATATGAAGTAAGATACAAATAGTGGTCCCAACAACCTGCACCTCAGAACCGCAGCCCGGTTCTCGCTCAGGAGCACCACTCCTCCAAGTATACAAATTCAAAGGAAGAAAGTAACTGGCTCTGATTAAAAGCACTGGAATATTGAAGTTTAACTGTACAATAGGTTTTTATCCTATTTTCTGAGAGCGACATACATCTGAATTAAAAAGTCATAAAATCTTGGTCTGAGGACAGCACCTTGTGAACTGCTCATATTTAAATTAATGCGAAGTAGCTTGATATAGTTAGAATTCACAGTCTTCCCTTGTAATAGCAGATGGCTCATTGGTAAGCTGTCTGACTGCAAAGCATGAAGTGACAGGTTTGATTCCAAACCGTGACTGTATATTGAAATGAGAATTTGATAGAAGAGGAGGAGATGTGATCGGACGCAGAGGGGAGATGCCGCGACTCACAGAGCAGGAAGCTACATTGCCGAGAGATGTTTCTTCTTTAACGGCAACTTCCAGATACGCTGCCCCCCCCCCTCTGCTGTGCCTGCCCTGCTCGACCCCCCTAGTTACACCACTGGCAGATGGTTTTCCCAGGGGACAACGGTCTTAAGTGATGACATCTATTATCATGAGTGGCTTTGAGCTGCAACATGGACTTCAGCAGAGCATCTTGTGGTCTAAGGTCCTGATTCAGTACTGATCACATTACACAGAAGAGCGAGATTGGAAGGATATGAGAAAGCAGCAGTGGGCGTCCTTGTGGTGGCTGACCTTTGGCAAGCAATTGCATATTTTAGCAGCTGTTTTCCGTATAGATTTGCAGCTGCAATCGCAATTGCGATCCGTACTGAGTCAGCCCCTAAGTTTGAACTTAGTGGTGGAATTATGGTGCAAGTGTGCCTGGACAGAAGGCATTAATCAGGAGAAGGAAGGCCATCTCTCTGAATATTTCTCAAATTCAGAAGCCCCATAAACATGTCAGAACTATCTCTGTAATATTTGTCTTAAAAGTGCTTCCCAGTATGTACTGCCCTTTCTGCTAGTCCATTGAACTGCAGATATTGAGGACTACTGGTGACATGTGAGATGTCCCATTAACTGGTAAACATCTTGAACTCACTACTGATGAACAGCATGGCATTGTCACAAAGTAGCCTCATGGCAATTGAGTGGTCCCTTGGAATGAGGGCCCATAAAGTATTGCGGTGGGCACAGGCAGAGACATCCCGCTTAATGTCAGCAACCATAGAGGGTCAAAACATAGCATCCTTAGCATGCCATGTGGTGGCCTCATGCCTACATTGCCCCTGGTTGGCCTGCTGAGCGTAAAAATTTTAGAGGGCATAAGGTATCACAAAATGACCATGTAGGAGGGTGCCATCTGAGAGGGTTAATTTATTGCAGAATGGGAAAAAAGACACATGACAGTTCCCGGGGAGAAGAGGGCCAGACATTCTGGACAATACGAGACATCTATTGGCAAAGGTCATCCCTGAGTTTAGCATCACAAAACTCCTCCATGCACCCGAAGAGAGGACATCAAACTCCACAATAACCAGGGCATCATCAGCATTAGGAACACCTGAGTCTGGGAGTTGAGCACTGGATAATGCATCAGTGACATGCAGGTACTGTCCACCTTTTACACAACATCCAGTTGAAACTTTTGGAGCTTAAGCATGAAACATTGAATTTGTGCTGAGGTAGTATGCAGAGGTGTGCTGAGAATGGTAATCAGGGGTTGGTGGTCTATCTCAACCAGCACTGGACGCCCAGAGATGAACTCGCAACACTTTTTACAAGAAATGACTAGAACCAACAGTTCCTTTTCAATCTGAGCGTAATGCGCTTAGAAGGGACCCTGGAAGCAAAACTGATGGTTTTGTTACACTGCAGCAAGATAGCTTCAGAATAGGTACACGCACATCAAAAAATTGGAGTACCGGGCTGAAAGCAAGCATAGCCTTGAGGAGAAAAATAGCAGCAATATGGCAGTCCAACCAACACCATTCAACGTCATTGTGCAAAAGCTTGCAGAACGGGGCAGTGATTTCACTGTAGTGGGACAGACATTTTGAAAGGCAGTTGTTTATTACCAAAAAAAAATACTGTAGACTCAACTTATCTGTAGGAGTTGGAAAGTGTTAGATAGCCTGTGTCTTGGCAGAATCTGGCTTTACACCCTCTGAAGAGGAAATGGCCAACATACGGAGACCTCAGTTACTCAGAAACAACACTTATCAGGGTTTTTCATAGATTCTTTGCAAAACCTTGAGGAGGCGCATGTCGTGCTCTTCCATGGTGCAATGCCAAAAGAGAATGTTATGCACAATAATCTCACCAGAGTGTCCCTAAAAGAAATGCTACATGCAGCTTTGGAATACTTCGCTGCCAGTACATATGCCATAGGGCATTTGGAGGCAGGGTCATAAAGAGTTGGGGTGGGCCCGGTTACTGGAGGGGGCATGACCAAATTGTGGAGGTGTGGACATGCCCCCTACAAAAAACAATATAAAAAAAAGCATGCACAGCACACTGAACCGGCACTGCATACTGCACAGGAGAGTTTTTCACCCCTCAGACAGCGTCTGATCCATAGGTAGCATTCAGTGCAATCACTTCACATTCTCACACACCCTCACTTCGCACATAAGGGGGTGGTCCCTGCCTGGCCCATCCAACAAGTCCAGGTCCAGGTAATTAGTTCCCAACCCCCACCTCTCTCTATGCCCCTGTTTGGATGAAGTCATATCTGCTCACAGATGTCATGAACGTGGTTAACATGGATGATTCCTTGTCCAATGTGATCAGCCAAAAATCTAAATTTGGCATCCAAAGGGCTAAATATCTGAGGGGGTGATGCGGTCTCATCAAAAGCATTGTCCACATGTACAGAATCAATGCAGATGCATATCGAAATAACTTTCTTTACTGCAGCAACCATAGGCGACATCCCCCGGGGTTGCTTCTACCACCGGAGCAATGACACCCAATGCTATCATGCGATTTAACTCTATAATCACTAGTTTTCCAATGCTATTCCAATTGAACAGATAATCAAAGTCTTCTAACTCTGGAACATCCTATTGAATGACATGCACATCAGCAGTTAAAGGCCCTCATTCAGAGCCACTCGCTAGCGGCAGTACGCTCGTTCCGAGCAATGTTTGCACATCTGCGCATGCGTACGGTTTTTAGTACGCATGCGCGAACCAGTCAGTGCGGCCGAAAATCATTTGTACGCAATATAGCGAGTGCCTGCTATTTTGAGTGACAGAATGAGGCGTATGTGGGTGGTAACAGGGGAAGGTGCTTGAAAACGGGGAGTGGAGATCCGATCGCAGGCGTGCTTAAAGGTCAAAACGGGCGTTTTAAGGGAGTGCCTAATTATTACAGCAGCGTCATTGACCACGTCACTTGGTTTTTTTTAACTCAGAACTGCTCGCAAAATAGCGGTTGAAAAAACCAACCACAAGAATAGCGAGCAGTTCATATCCTGTTCGATGTACTCGATTAATCTAATAAATAGCGGACATGACGTATGGTGCGAGCGGCCAGGGGGCGTTTTTATCAAATAAACGAGCGTATGTTTTGCTCGCTCGTTCAGACTTAGAGGTGTGAACAGACTGCAATGTGCGAACGGATCATTTGCATAGTCACCCCTTGTTTTTAAACGAACGAACGCAAATAGCGAACGGCTCTGAATGAGGGCCAAAGTTATTAGCCCCAGTTATATGCTGTCCAGCAAACCTAGGAGCGGTTTGACATTACTGTCCACCAAATGAAACTGCAGCAGGAAATTTGTGGATTGCAGCATGGCCATGCCCATGGTCTTGGTAACTTGGCCACCGTAAGTTCTTAGGTTCACAGTGTTAGAGCAGTCATCAGGTGTTCTGATATTTGTGCAGAGGAGTTCACGTGACATGACATTACACTTGGCGCCTGTGTGAATTTTGTTTATGGCATTTTTAGTCTCCTTATCTATTATGGTGGTAAATATTTAACCCTTTTCGGCCCTCCAGACAATACTCTCACAGTGGAGAGTCATGCTGGCATCTGTTGTTCCACAAGTGCCTGCATGCCGGGGCAGGCTTGCTGGTACCTATAGTACTACTGTAGTCTATATTTTACACATTACCCCCATGGGTCAGGGTGTTAGTACTCTGGGCAAAAGTTACTAAGCTGTGGGTTCTAAACCACGGGGGTTTGGTGGCAGATTTGCAGCGGTTTCTAAATGACAGCCCTGTACTATTCTATTCTAAAATTTGTTTTGATGGCGGTTTTGCGGCGGTTTTGGCCTTAGTAAATTTATGGTTAGCAAAACCGCTGCCAAACTGCCACCAAACCACCGTGGTTTAGAACCCGCTGCTTAGTAAATTTTGCTTTTATTTTGTGTTTTGCCTGCAGTACCTCTGTGCTACCAGAGGTGCTGCTCATATATTCAGACATATTCTACTCTCATGCAAGAGTCTCTCACTCCCTTGTTTAATCACCTCCTGCACCTGTCTCACTATTTATTCCTACCCTTTACCATACACCTTGCTGGTCACTGTTTGTTTTCCTGGATGTATTCTACCAATTTCCTGCCACTCAGTATTATGTTCTTGTGCCATAGACTTCCTGACAACCAGTGCTGTATCCTTGGGCCTGACAGGTTACCATCATTTCCAGCTCACAGTTTGTCTGCATTTTCCAGAAGTTAAGTTTACTTGTGTTTGTTTTTTCGGCTTTGCCTGGGACTGTCTGCTCAGTTCACATGCTATCCATCCACACTCAAAGTTTCCAGCTACACTGAAGTTGGTTTGTGTTACCCCTTCATTTTCTGGACTATGCTTTGTTACAATACCATAGTTAAACTTCACTATGATTCCCATAGCTGTTATACTAGTATCCGGTTTGCGTAACAGTGGTGAAGAGCCCTGGCTTGCAGCCCAGGACTGGTAGTTCCTCAGGAGAGGGGACCAGTTTGGAGCTGGTTTTACATTTTGCCAGGGGGGCCCCACCCTGTTTGTCTCCCTGCTATAGTGTTAGCCTCTGGCTGGTCCAGTCTGGTGCTGGTTATAGGAAAACAGGGGGGACCCCACACCAATTGTTCTTCCTGTTTTCCTATAGCTTACGAGGCTGAAAGGTACAAGGCTGGTTATGGATTTAGGAGGTGACCTCAGACCATTTTCTTTTTTAATTCTTTATTTACGTGTAACTCTGTGAAGCCTGCACAGACCATAGTGATCTGTGCACTGTTTCCCCCAAGGTTGGCTGCCACAGGCAGGTCTCTTACTGTATTTGGGCATATATTTTGGTCAGTTTTGGTTGTTTTAGGTCATTTTACAAACCTGGGAGCTTCTATAATTGTCTTATAAAATTATCGATTGTTTGACCAATGTTCTAAAGTGTTCTTTAGAATCCTGTCGGGTTTGACTTTAGGAACTTTGCGGATTCGGTCTGTTTGCATTTTTTACAAAACCAATGGTTACTAAATATATCCCCAAATCTTAATTTGCCAAAGCACCAATGCTCAGCTAATTATTTAGTAATTGGAAGCTGTCTCATAAGATCTCTTCCCCTGATTGTTCAGAAACTGCTAATTTTAATCCAACACAATTACAAATTAGCTGCTATCATTAGAAGAATTCTATAAATAATCCAAAGGGGCTGATACAGAGTAAGTATATGCCAGATTGGATATCTGGTATGAAGTCACTATGCACATGCCCAGAAAATACAGTAGGTGTACACATACAGTATGTTCCTATGCAGACTTGAACAATTCTGTTACATTGGATACACCTGGAGAGGCAGTTCATGGGAAGGAAGGGGCGGTTTTACACCAAAGTAGCTCATGCGGACCTGCATTAACATCCATTATCACCTGATGAAGATGACCTGTCATAAACCAGGCCCATATACTGTCAATGTGGTGGAGGCATCTTCAGATGGGTTCAGCTTTGAGTCATTTACACTCATTTTGCCAACAACACTGCATCAGCCTCAAAGAGTGAGGATTTGTGTTCTAAAGACTTTCATTGCTCTGTGCAGTTATAGTCAGGGCAGCCATTAGTGTTGTAAGACATATTCATATTCTCCCCAACAGCTCTTATCTGCTATGTGGTCTATGCATCTTAGTCAAACAGGCTTACTCCACCCGCAAATGCTGTGTCCTGGGCTGGAATAATGAATACATGGACCTGGGACTATTCGTGGAAGCAGTGCAACTGTGACCAGTGCTGTGTGGGTGTGACCAGAGCCATGAGGGTGTGTACACCCCCTACATCAGCCTCACTGTCTCCCTATGTATAAGTAAAAAAAATAGCATAATTTTATGAGGAGAATGAAAATACAATTTTATTACTTATGATTTATGGCCGAACGTGTGGCCAACTGTGAGGCTTATTATCATGCAGTCATGGTGATGGACCTATCTTTATGTGGAGGCCTGGTGCTGTAGTCCCTTTCGTCCATTGTTAATCTGGCCCTGGCCATTCATTCCAGAGTCCTGATACTCAAATGTCTACTAAACGCTCAATGCCCTGTCACTTAAATTCATTCCTATTCATAAAATAAATTGTATAATATCCCCCCCCTTAAATAGTATCAGAAATAATAATTTTAATTACCATATTTTATATGTCATTGCCTCTATTATAGAATTTGCTGATGCATGGATTAGTATGACTGTTATAAAGTCATCAGATTCCTTTGTGATCAGCAGAGCTCTATATTTAAGATGAAAGGCTAAAAGATAAAAAAAATAATAATATAAACTTAGGAATGATGAAATACTGAGGGGAAAATCCATTTCCTGAAACATAACATGTTTTTTCCTTGGAATGGAGAAATAACATAAGCAATGAACATTTTTACATAAATCTGCTCTTGATTTAGTATGATATGCCTTATTTCCTTGGAACAGACAGTTTGCAGAAGTTCCACAGAGGTGAACACACCACATGAATAGGAATTGTTATTTTGGATATTACAAGCCTGTAATACTATGTCTTATGTAGTGATGAAGCAATATGATTTATACAGAAGTGAGTGACAATGTGTTTGCAATTTTACCAGTAATCTAGAAAAAGAAGGCTAGATTGAAATACATACTTTTTCCTTATTCAGCAACACTTTTAGAAGACCTGTAAGGTGTGATTCAGAGTTAGGAGCAAAGCAATAAAAGCAAATAATTTTTCACCTGGACAAATCATGTTGCAATGCAAGGAGTGAAAATATTTTTTGCCTGCTATTGCATGTAGCCCACAAATGCTGGACAGCCTTACACACCCCTCCTAAATCTCCCCACTGACAGTGCAACATGGTTTTTCCAGACGCGAAGCTACTTGCTTTTTTTTTGCAATGTTCTCAACTCATATTCAGCCACAATGGGTATTTATCATAAAAGCCTTTGTACTATTGAGTCTGTATGATAAAATAGATATACAGTAGCACATAAAATAAGCAAAAACTCATTCAGGGCCTGATTCCGACCCGCTCATGTGCTGCCTCCGGCGTGCGCATGTGTGAGCCCCAGCGAGCGACGGGAGCTTCGTCCCTCTGGGGCTCACTACAAGACAAGGCGGCTGTCGATGTTGATCGACAGCTCGCCCCGTTTTGTAGGTGGGGAGGGGGGGTGGCTGCACAAACGCAGGCGTTCCCTTAGGAACGCCTGCCGTTTGTGGGCTTCTCTACTGACATCACTCGTGATGTCAGTAGTGGACTTCCTGCTCTATTAGAGCAGGAAGTCCACTCGGGCTTGTGGGAGCCGAGACCCTCCTGCAGGGTCTCGATGCATGCCCGATGGTCGCGATAATCGCGACCATCGCCAGGCCGCTCGCACTATCTGTGGGTGGTCACCCACAGCTTTGCGAGTGGCCTGGAGGCCAAAACAAAAAAAAAAAAGCCCTGATTCAGAGCAGCAAGCGCCTCTGAATCAGGCCCTCAGTTAGTATCTAATAGGGAAGATAACTGCAACAATCTGATTTATAAAGTAATTATGCTCATTGTCTTCCAAATCATATGCCTCAATAAATTCACTATGAGACCATATGATGTTTGTAATTCAAGGGACATATATACCCTCTGTGCTAGTGCTGGGACACATAGAAGTATGAAGTATTATAGGTATACCATGCTTGCCGACTTCTTGGCTGCCCCCCTCTTGGAGAGGGCAGTCAGGATAGCACACAAGGCATGGTGGTGCGATCGAGGGTTGTGGGGGATGCGGGTGAGTGGTGAACAGCTCTGGGAGTCTTGCACCACACAATGAGTAGACAAGTATGAGGTATACCCTTGAAGGCTAGTGTCAGATGAGAGTTCCTCCAGGGAGACTTCAAACCCTTACTTAGAAGGCCACCATCTGTAGTTCTATGCAGTACCATCTTGTCACAGTGTTAAAGCATCACGGTGAGAGACGGACGTTTTCCACAGAGCTCCTTGGAGACCCTGCGATTACTGCCTATCCAACCTTCTCAGAGATGCTGGTATTGCTTGCATCCTGCACCACTACCCACATACAGTTACCAGGCGGTGACTTTAATGCTCCACTCTGCTTAAGCTCCGCTCAATGCATCAAGACTGTGCATGCATAACTGTGAGTATGGCTGTACATTTACATTGCCACTAAATAAACCACCCTACTAGTTAAACAATGGGCTATTCGTTGTGTCAGGGCATTCACTGATGTGCACATACACTCTGCCATATCACTGCCACCTATATACCCATGCTCCAACAGGTTATGGGCCCAGGCATGTAAGTTATAGTTACATAGGGTCCAAAATCCTAGAACACAGACACCATCTTGGACAACTGTAAACACAGAGTGAATATTACACAGAGTGTTTCAGCAGATAAGCTAATTAGAGTACAGAAGCTGTATAATCATGCAAGTAAGAAATATGCACACAGGAGCTACACCCATACTGGTGTTTACCAAACTTAAAGGTGTAGATAATTATACCACATGGAATATTCCTATGACGATGCAACTAAAGTGTCAAAAGTTGTGGAAAGTAACAGTGGATCCAGATGATGTAAAAAGAGCTATGGGTATGATTTGTTTCAGTGTTGAGCAACACTTGTACTCTTTCAAACATGGGAAAGTGTCAGCAAATGACATGTGGCCAGCATTGCAGGCAGCATATCAAGATGAAGGTCTGATGAGAAGAATTAATTTGAGACCTGTATTGTATAATACCAACTTATGTGAATGCAGCAGTATGAGTGACTACATTGACACAATAATGTCTGTTTCTCAACAACTAATGTCTGTAGGAGTGCAAGTAGATGGTGAAGAGATCACCACAGCAATGCTACAAAATGTAACATCTAAGTTTGACTTTCTAGTTGCAGCATTGGATGCAAACACTGCCATGTTAACCACAGGCACAGTCAAAGCAAAGCTACTGAAGTTCCAAGAACGCATGCTGAGTGAGTTGTATGCTGAGAGTACTGCATTACACACAAAGAGTGGAAAGCTCATAAAATTAATTTACAATTGCTATATACTGTATGTCACAAGATAGGTCACAAAACATTTGAATGCAATGCAGAATAAGAAATGCAACAGTAAAGATGTATCAGCCCTGAGTGTCACAGATACTAGCAGAAAAGATTGTTGGTATATCGATTCAGTGCTACCAGTCTTTTCAGCTACAATGAAGAGTGGTTCACCAAGTTAACTGCATGTGATCATTTTACAATCATAGAAATTGGAAATAAAGTGCTTACAGCTACAAAAGATGGAACAAGTAAAGCCCACTTAGAAATAAAAAAGTGCAATGTATGGAACCAAAAAGGGACCATAGTAGCAACAGATACCCAATGCTATCAATTATACATCCTTGATACACAACACTGTTCTGCAATGATGACAACTGAGTCACAGTCACTAGAACTTTGGCATAAAAAAATTATTCACCTTGGATATGACAGTATTCAAAAATTACTTCACAGGATGGTCACAGGAAAGTCAGTGACTGATACAGAGAAACAACTATGTAAAAGCTGTATAACAGGAAAACAAAGTAGTAGGCCTTTTCTAAAATGAGCAAGCAGAGCTGAAGCACCACTTGAGTTAGCACATACAGATGTGTGTGGTCCAATAAAAGTGAAGTCAATAATTGGATACAGATACTTCATTACATTCCTTAAAAACTTCATAAGAATGACGCACATATACAAAGTGAGCAAGCAAACCACATAATAATGGGAAAAGCAAGATCTATGCTGAAGGATTCAGGCCTAATCAAACAATTTTGGGCAGAAGCCATGTCCACAGCAGTTAACCTGAAGAATGTTCTCCTACAGTTGCCTTACAAAAATTAAAATATATTGAAGCGTGGGCAGGAAGAAATCAAGTGTAAAGCATCTCAGAACCTTTGGAAGTACACATACCAAAAGAAAGAAGATGCAAGCTAAATTCAACATCCGTGAAGTGTATCATGCTTGGCTATTGCCATGAATGTAACGGCTACAGATTATGGAATCTAAGTACCAGAAAATGTGTCAAGTCTAGAGATATTTAAAGAGACAGCACAAATTATAGAACAGCTAGAATTTGAAACACAGAGCAAGTAGGTGTAACTGGATATGCCAGCAGCTGGAGATACTGTTTGTCTGAACCAAAAGTTACCATTGTGGACATTTAATCACAGAAGAGATCTTCTGCAAGAACAAATCTTGGAAAACCATCAGGGATATTTGCAAATAAGGAATTTGCGAATATTGTGTTCAGTGAACCTCAAGACATCCAGAAACCAAAGTCAAGATCCAACTGGGGTGAGTAGAAGTCCAAAATAGGCAGAGACTTTGCGTAAATTGTGTCACAAATATGGAAGGCATCAACAACCATGAAAGTGACAACAGTTGTGAGTCTATGAAGAAAGAGACTGATGATATTGTCCATGCAGTCAGCGAGAGAAGTCTTACTGATACACATACTCCATATTGGTTTCTCCAGGGAAACCATAATCCCTTACCACGAGGGCCGACATCTGTAGTTCTGAAATGCACACTGCTATCTTGTCATGTGGTTGAGCACCACAGTGGAAGATGGACTTCTACCACTTAGCTCCTCAGAGACCCTCTGATTAATGCCTATCCAACTTCCTTGGAGATGCTGATACAGCTTGCATCCCGCGACGCTACCAACATACAGTCACCGGCAGATGACCTGTATGCTACACTCTGGTCACGCTCCGCTCCAAGCCTGTGCATGCATAACTGCGAGTGCGGCTGTACATTCACATTGCCACTAAATAAACCACCCCATTGGTTAAGTACCGGGCTGTTCTTTGTCTCAGGGTGCCCGCTGGTGTGCACATACACTCTGCAATGCTATTCCAACAGAAAATGTCTGTGCTGTACATCACAGAATCTAATCCATTAGGCAAAAAGTTAGCAATTTAACCAAGCATTAAAAAAACGCATAAATACTACAGAAGAGTTAACATTAATCTAAATGCATTAGTATTTGTTGTCATTTCCCAAGCTAGCCCCAAGGAGCAGCATTTGTAGTTACGAAAATTTCTCCAAACTACTTTACAATATACTTACTTATAGTGTAGACACTAGTGAAAAATTCCTAGCATTAAATACCCCTATCAGACACTACCCTAAAGCATATAATGGGCCAAATGTAATGGGGTGAGAGTTTAGAAAATGCGAGAGAAAACACTCACATTTTTAAACTCAGTCAATGTAATAAAGTCACAGAACATACAAACTCTCATATTTTTCAGACTCCAAAAACTCTCAAGAATTAAACTCTCATCCAGGTGTTTCCTGTTTTGAAAATACAACTTGATCAATGTATTAGTGTGAGAGTTTTACTGCTAATCTCTCACATTTTCTAAACTCTCACTCTATTACATTTGGCCCATTGACTTTATTCTACAAAGCATTTTGTGATTCACTTACTGCGTAGAAAGGTGGTTTAAATGTCATCACTTGCTAAAGAAAACACAGTTTATGTAACCTATTTCTTGAACACTATATAATTGCATACACATGTTCAGGTAAGAATGGTTACATATGACTGACGTAAAAAAAAAATCCACTGATTACGGTAAATACAGTGATGATGACTTCCCTTGAACATTACCAGAACGTTACCGTCTACATTCTTTCATATCCATTGGATTAAATGACTGTTACATATGAGTATATTTTATTCTTGTAAGAAAATACTTCTTATCTGTTGAACACCACATAAAAAGGCTAATATACACAGGCCACCTATATAATCTTCATTGCACATACTTCTACAAGCCATCTCAACATCTTGATGAGTTATCTCCATATCTAATAAAAATGGATCTCCAAAACTGTCAGACTGGAAATTTGCCCCTATGGTGAAAAGACCAGCTCCACTGTGAAACTACATTTGCATGAAATTTCACCACAATCGCCTTCAGTTCTGCAAGAAGTTTGACATTCATTAGGCTGCAGCATCATATGATTTTCTGATAGCCAAGAAAAAAATATTTAGACATTCTTATTTATCAACAAGTGTTATTCTTGTTATCACTCATTACTAATCTTGTATGGTACTCCAACCAATCAGCATTTATACTAATCTTATATGGTACTCCAACCAATCAGCATTTTTACTAATCTTATATGGTACTCCAACCAATCAGCATTTTTACTAATCTTATATGGTACTCCAACCAATCAGCATTTTTACTAATCTTGTATGGTACTCCAACCAATCAGCATTTTTTAAACACATGACAGTAGCTGATTGGTAGGAGCACTTTTTAAGATTAGTAACAAGTGATAACAAGAATATTACTCATTGATAGATCTGGGTCTTAACTCTAACACTGGAAGTTCCTGGAATGGTAGTGTACAAGTTTATGTATAGGTCTGATTTAGAGTTGCACGCAAGTCAGACGCAGATGTTGGAAAAGCCAGGAACCACTTGCTTGCATTTGACCCCCTCCGCAAGCTACGCAGCTTTGCTCTTCTAAATGCACTGAGTACATACCTAATACATTTTTTTGCATGTTTGGAGTGAGAAGGTAGGATATGGTTTGGGGTGGGCAGGATATTGACTGTAGTGATTAGGTTTCAAACTTATGACCAAGCTTTTTGACTGGCAGGCCAAGTCCACCAGATATGAATTAAGAAACCTTCTTGCTGGTAATTTCACCAGTATAGCATGCGAGACATTTGAAAAAAATTTGTGCTACCAAATTTAAACAAGTTTCAGTTGCGTCTGTATTAATTTTAAAATAATGCAGAAAGCTGAATTAAGAGATCACCTTCAATACATCAGGGAGGGTATTTAGTGATTGTGAAAGGAAGAAATCATACAATGGCACTCTGCACCTAGTTCGCAAGACTGGGTGGATATTGAAGTAATAGCCCTCCCATCATTCTATACTGACTCTTTTTTTTATTTGTCTACATCCTGATCAGAAACCCCATATTTGTACAATGATCAGGGATGGACTAGCCCTAAGGGAGGTTGGGTAATTCCCCGGTGGTCCCAACTGCTTCAAGGTAATGCCCCTTTCTGTGAGGGGGTGGTGCTTAATGGGCCATGATCAGGGAAGCAAGGGTGCTGCCCAACGTGTTCTGACTGTCAGTACACAGGGGTGCAGCTAGGAGGAGCTGGCCCCACTGATGAACTGATTTAGTTGCAACTGGCTCCTACTCTGTAGAACCAGCTGCAGATGCCAAAGTACTCCCTCTCCTCCCTGGAGACACTGAGTTCCCGCCTCCTCCTTTCCTCTACCCTGTCTGTCTATTCTGCTTCTCCCTCCTGTAATTGCCCTAGACCCCACCCTGAGTCCCCAACACCTCACACTGAGTACCCACAACCTCTTTGTATCTACACTGTCTCTCAATACTGCTACTCCCTCCTGTCTCTACCTGAGATCCCACACCATCACCCTGGGTCCCTGCCTCTTCCTCTCCTGTAGCCTGTATCATTTCCTGTCACAGAGCATTGCAGTTGCAGTAGACTCTGGATCTCCACAGGGACCAGCCAGATCCTCCTTCCAGACAGGTATGTGCCAGTGGAGGTGTAAAAATAATTTAATGTTATCTAGTGAGGTGGTATATTTATACAATGGGGAGGGGTGTATTTGTTTTTTTTCTCAAGGATTGGTGTGTGTTTTAATATTGTCTGTGTTAGTGGTGGTGGTGTATTAATGTTGTTTGTGCATTGGAGGGTGTATTAATATTGTGCCTGTACAGTATTCATATTATCTGTGTTATGTGGATCAATGATGGTCTCTGTAATATATGTTGGGCACTGCATTGCTCTCTGCATTATATGGCAGACACTGCAATACTCTATGCATTATATGGCGGTTGCTGCAGTGCTCTCTGTATAATATGGTGGGCATTGCAATCCTCATGCTTCCTGCATTACATGGCAGTCAGTTCAATGCTTCCTGTATTATAAGGTGATCACTGCAATGCTCCCTGTTTTATATATATGAGGGTCAATGCAATGCTCTCAATATAATATGGTGGGCATTGTGATGCTCATGCTCCCTTCATTTTCAGTCAGTGCACTGCTACTGGTATAGTAAAGAAGTTACTGAAATGCTCTCTATATTATGTTTCAGTCACTGCAATGATCCCTGCATTTTATGGTGATCACTGTGACATTATCTGTAATATATAGCAGGCACTGCAATGCTCCCTGTATTATATGGCGGCACTGGAATGCTCCCTGCATTATATGGCAGTCACTGCAGTGCTCTTCATTATTTAGTGGTCACTACAACATTCTCTCTATTATATGGTGGGTTTTGTCATGCTCCCTGCATTATATGACAGTCACTGCAATGCTCACTGCATTATATGGTGATCACTGCCACAGTCTCTGTAATATATGGCAGGCACTGCTATGCTCTCTGCATTATTTGGTGGTCACTGATGCACTCTACATTATATGATGGTCACTGTGGTGCTCTCTGTAAAATGAGACTGACACTGTAATGCTATCTGCATTATATGGCAGTCACTGATGCTCTCTGCATTATATGGCAGTCACTGATGCTCTCTGCATTATATGGTAGTCACTGCAATGCTCACTGTATGCACTGGCACATTAATGTAATGGGACTAAAAAAAAATTTTCTCTAACCCTACATACATTTCAGCCTTTATAATGTTGGCAACTATATCCAAGCTAACCAAAGGTGACAACTATGTCAAGGATGATGGGAGTTTGGTGGGCTGGGGGAAAAGCAATATGAGTCTTGGTGACATAAAGCCTAGCCTTTAGCCTGTGAGAACATGACAGTCCCAGTTTGACACTTTCTCTCCCATCAAGTCAGAGTCTGACTCTCCTGGACCCAACACCCCCCCCCCCCCCACCCCTACCCCCAGCCAGTCAGAGTTGCTTCAGTGCTCCTGTCATTGGGGAGGGGGAATTCCACTGTTTCCACTGTTCCATAAAACAAAAACAGGTCATATATTTTGTTAGAGTGAATGGAATTAATTCTCTACCTGAAATTAGTTAATGTAGTTAATGGAAGCTAAAGGACACTTATGTATGTCCTCTTAGCATTGTAATGGATTGTACTTGTCCAGTTAACAGATGTAATGATAACTTTTGTGATTAGGACTTTCTTAATCAAAAACAAGATTTATTTGCTATTTTCTTAAAGTTAATGTGGCTGTGGTTTTTAAAATCCTTTCAGCAATTCTGTGCAAATATCATAAAAGTCTGAGACAAATTCAACTCTGGTAATAAAATAGCTTTTCTTTAGGGGTCTTAAATTATTACTTATCTGGGTATAACCTGCAACAAGAATACCACACTGTTTGTATTATTGTAGTTATTTATTGCATAGTGCTTCAACATGAAGTGCTTCAATATTTGTTGCTGTACTCAATAGTGTAACTAATAAGTATTTGTTTTATATTCTTTCTTAATCCAGCTCTGGATTTGGGCAATTTCTTTACTTCTACCCCTCTGCTGACTAGCCACACCCCCTCAATCAGCTTGCCGAACCTCTTCAGCTTTGCACCACCTCCCTTCAGTGGACCCCTACCATTCTATTCCCTCTGTTGCCCTTCCTGACCCAATCAGACACTGCCAATTATTAACCTAATTATGTTAGTCTGTTAACAATGATAAAATAGTCTTAAAGCTCTTCCTTATTGTGATAGAAAGTCCACAGTGTGATGCACTATTATTCCAGTTAACCTCAGAGAAAAGAAAATTAGTAACTGTAGATCGTCAAGGCGAAAAAATCAGTATATTTCAATCTTTTTGCTTTTGTCTAAGTATATTACAATTGTAGATGCCTCCTTGTATCTAGATTCATAAACAGCTTAAGATATCCAATAAACCTAGTTTCTGAATGATGATGACCATGACACCTGCGTGAAGGTAACAGGAGTCCGATGCTTTTCACTGTCTTTGGTGTATGGCAGTTCATCAGAAATACCAAAACTCTAACCATGGTAGTTACAGGAGAGAAAGAACTCAGGCACTACTCCAAATAGGCCTCTAAACTACCAAGATCCTTATACCCCATTGCCTCTGTGCCATAATGGCCATCACCAAGACCCTGGAGGAGATGTACTAAGCCTTGGAAAGAGATAATGTGGAAAGAGATGAAGTTCCAACCAATTAACTCCTGATCCTGCCATATTTCAAACATAGCATGTAAAGTGACAGTTAGGAGCTGATTGTTTGGTACTTTACCTCTCTCCAGTTTATCACTCTCCAAGGCTTAGTACATCCATATCTCAATCACACAGGCCCTTATTCCAAACAAGGCATCCACACAACACCAGAATCCCTGCCAGGTCTCCCCATCATCCAGGTTTCACCACCATCTGGAAAATGAAAGAAAACTACTGAGTAGAGATGAGCGGTTTGGTTTTGCTCGGTTATGTTCGTATCTCAAAAATGGCATCATATTGGCTAGCCAGCTCTCAAATGTTTTGGATAGCCATTTAGGTAAATCCTAACTAATCCGAACTTGCGCTAATTTGGCAAAAAGCACAGAGTCAAAACCGAACTGCTCATCACTACTACTGAATGGATAATCCTAAAATATTATGGGTTTTCAACAATAGTGATGCCACTTTATTAAACTACTAGCTGAAGAACACTGCATTGCCCAGGTTTAAATCTTCAAGTTATTAACTTAGGCATCCCAGACCAATTGCCACCCCTCTGTGAAGTTTTTATCCAAATCCATCCAGTGGAAGGCCCAGAAAAGGCTCCCCGGGTCAAAGTTCTGCCCAGCATACACTGATGTGTTCTGGTCTGGAATCCAATGTTACCACTCTGTGAACTTTTTGTCCAAATGATGTGATGTTGTCCAAATCCATCCAGTGGAGGCTCAGAACAGGCTCCCTGGGTCAAAATTATGCCCGGCGCACTCCGCTGTAAGGTCCAACCGGGACCTCAACCACTCCATTAGGAATCCCAGAACAATTGCCACCCCTCTGTGAAGTTTTCATCCAAATCCATCCAGTGGAAGGCCCAGAATAGGCTCCCTGAGTCAAAGTTCTGCCCAGCATCCCCGGTTCAAAGTTCTGCCCAACATACACCAAGGGGAGGTCCAACTGGGACCTGAACCCCCTAGTATATCTTCTGGGATCCAATACTACCACTCTGAAGTTTTCATCCAAATATGCCCAATGGAAGGCTCAGAACAAACTCCCCAGGTCAAAGTTCTGCCCAGCGTACACCAACGGGAGGTCTGATCGAGACCCTAACCCCGCCTAAAACCTGGCCAGGATCCAACTAGACCACCTGGCATTGGATTCATCCTAATCAGTGCAGGGGTGTCCAAATGCATAACTGGGCTGACAAACAAACAAATAGACCAATACATTTTATATATAAAATAGAGTGACATGGCAGTTAGGAGCTGATTGGCTGGTTCTTTATACCCGTTCACTTTATATCCATCCAAGGCTTAGTAAATAGATCCCTCTATCCAAGGAATAATTGGGACACTTTTAAGAAATGGTGTACTATAATAAGTATAAAAGCAAATAATCCATTTAGTGTTATTGTGACTAATTAAAAATTGTTATCCATTTAAAGCATTATTAAGATAGAT
Organism: Taudactylus pleione; assembly: GCA_031769625.1. Lineage (NCBI taxonomy): Eukaryota > Metazoa > Chordata > Amphibia > Anura > Myobatrachidae > Taudactylus > Taudactylus pleione. Next base: position 1,926,756 of record JAUIMM010000916.1, on the reverse strand, counting down.
GTATTTTCCTCTTTTTATCTACTACAGTATGTGTCTTCAAACTTTGTGAGACATCTATCATATTTAAGAAGTGGGAGCAGCTTTACAAAGATGTTGGATGTACAGGATCCCAAATATTAATATTGTAAGAGTGTTACCAAGAAGGCTACTTGTCTGAGTGCTTATACAGCCTAATGGGGGGCATCCACTAGACGATTTTATCCCTGTCTAACCTCTTAACGATTTTCCCTTGAAGTTTCCCTTGAAATATGATCTTCCACTCTGAACAATTTGCAAAAGATTTGCAAAAGATTTGCAGAAGATCTAACAATAAACTATGCTGTTTTAATCTGTGATTGAGAGCTTTCAGCTATAGTGGGCAGATAGTGGTTCATCGTTTGATCGTTCAGCGTGAACAACGTGTAAACGATGTGTAAGCAATCAAGTGAAATTGACCTGCATGTTCAGTCGATGGAGGAGACGATCAAACGACCAGCGGGAGCGCGTATCGTACATCGTTAGAAACAATTACTGCACGATTTGCAAACGATGTTCAAACGATGTTTGAACGATTATCGAACGATTTTATCATTATCGTTCAATCATTCAACTTTGGCCCTCATTCAGAGCCACTCGCTAGCGGCAGTACGCTCGTTCCGAGCGATGTTCGCACATCTGCGCATGCGTACGGATCGTTATACGCATGCGTGAACCAGTCAGTGCGGCCGAAATTCATGTGCTCGCAATATAGCGAATGCCTGCTATTTTGATTGACAGAATGAGGCGTATGTGGGTGGTAACAGGGGAAGGTGCTTGAAAATGGGGAGTGGAGATCCGAACGCAGGCGTGCTTAAAGGTCAAAACGGGCGTTTTATGGGTGTGCATAATTAATACAGCAGCGTCATTGACCACGTCACTGGGTTATTTTATAGCCAGAACTGCTCGCAAGATTGTGGTAGCAAAAACCAACCACAAGAATAGCGAGCAGTTCATACGCTGGTCGATGTACTCGATTAATCTAATAAATAGCGGACATGACGTATGGTGCGTGCGGCCAGGGGGCGTTTTTAACAAATAAACGAGCGTATGTTTTGCTCGCTCATTCAGACTTAGACGTGTGAACAGACTGCAATTTGCGAACTGATCATTTGAATAGCCACCCCTTGTTTTTGAACGAACGACCGCAAATAGCGAACGGCTCTGAATCAGGCCCTTTATCGTCTAGTGAATACCCCCCTTTAAGGTGTTACTCATTTGCTACCCACAGTATCTCCCCTTTCTTTAATTCTATTTGGGATTGTTTTCTCTATTACCACAGGAATGGTTTCAGAACACTTCCTCATAAAGTACTCTAGAGTGGAAAGTGATGAATTGACTTTAGTTCGTACAATATTACCCTGTGAGATATTTTTCCTTTCCTTTTTTGTTCACACAGTATATTCTGCCTTTGGTGACTTATGAGAGGAAGCAAAGAGAGAGAGCTATAAACTTGCTCCACCTATAAATGATATTTTATAAATTGTGATTTGTACTCCAAATTGCTCCATTATTGTTTATTATCTATCTTTGACTTTGTTAGTAAATACATGTGGTCTATTAGAGCGACTTGTAATACAACATAAGTTGATTCCCTATAACTTTTTACATATTGAGCTTGACATACGTTTGCATGCCCCTTCCTATCCAGCGATGTAAGTGTAAGATGCAACAGAAACATAAGTCTTTATTGTGTGCATTTGTGGTACATATTTTACATTAAAAGACACATAACTTAACTTCCTTACTACAGTAAATAGACTTTCATGATGTTATGAAGGCACTTGCATGACATTTACCATACACAAAGCAGAAATGATAAATCATTTCTGCAAACTTGACATATAGGAGCTAATTTGTCACTGGTTCTGGCCTCTGGACTTAAAAGTATTCATATTAAATGTAAAACACTGCTGGCTTTGCATTTAATATTTAGGCGTTTTTAAATCCCTTGTCATTTATTTCCAGGAATTGTCCCAGATCAGTGGGTGACACCTCCGATTAAGTATTTTTACCATACCTGACTTCTAAATTCCCATTTGTTGTTAAAATTTTGAGCTTTCTGTCTCTGCAATTTATATATATATATATATATATATATATATATATATATATATTATTATCCTTTATTTATATGGCGCCACAAAGGTTCCGCAGCGCCTTACACATTACATAAATGAGCACACAAGAAAAACAGTTAATAGTAATACAAAACAATGCAGGACAAGGACAAGGTTATAAACTCAGCTGCAAAATACAAGCAGCAGGACATGAGCAACCAGGTGGTAGGTGCCATTGTAGGGAGTTAGGAGTAAATTATACTATAAGTAGGGGGAGGAGAAGCACGTGAGGATGAGGGCCCTGCTCGTGAGAGCTTACATTCTAAAGGGGAAGGGCAGACAGACAGGGGCGACACAGAGGGGTAGATAGTGAAGAAGGAGCATGGAGCAGTGGGTTAGGATATGTGCTGCGGAATGTGTGTGTATAAGACGACCTGATGTTATGTAAAAATTAAGTCCTTCATACATCTATCTCTATGATAGAAAATAGATTGTTTGTGTTATTTACATGAGAGATGTACAAAGTAAAGTAGAAGCACTTTAATTTGTGTGTTACATTTTAGCATCTATATACAGCCTGACAAGAAATGCAGCTATTATGGGACTGTCCCGCCATCCTAATACAGTAGTGACTACTTTAGTTCCAGCTGCTGGGTGCTATGCCATGCTCCCGTGAGTGGGTGCATCTCACATGCTAGACCCACTCACAAATGGGTGCAGCCATACATGACGTGGTCCCACAGGATGTTGCAGTACCCGGGCCCAGAATATCTCTTGGCAGCCCTGGAGGTGACAGACAGAACGAGGAGGGAATGGGGCTTAGTAGTGGGGTAACAAGACCATGGAGGGAGGTGGTTGAGAGTGGAGGTATAGGAGAGGTGGGGGAAAGAAGCAGAGGGTTGGAAGCAGACTGATGAGAGAAAAAAAGGAAGAACAGCAAGTGGAGGAAACAGGAGGGGGAAGAGAGGGATGGATAAAGTAGAGGATTATGTGGACATAGAATATGGGGGTTGTGTGAAGTAAGGGTGTTCATGCTGTGGACAAGGTAATAATTGAGATGTAAACTGGAGTGGAGGCTGTGAGATATAGAGACAGTGTGGATTAAAGTTGTTAAATGTTCAAAAATACATGTAAAGAACAGTGCTGCTAATGTATGAGCGCAGCTCCAAAAGTGATATATAAAGGAGAGGTGTGTGAGTAGTGGGTGCAGGAATTAGTTTATAAACAAATGATTAAAGTGGATAGATGTGACACAATTGGAAAAGGCAATACAAAATGAATGAGGACAAAATTACAATGTACCTGAGCTGATCCAGTCCAAAGTGTTCTGATCAACAAAGATCAATCAACAAGAGCAGCACACAGACAGGGGAGCACTTGCAGTGTCCAAGCAGTGAGTGCAGTAAGTAGTTGCCTGGATATGCATACAGCAGAAGATGTTGATTTTGTTCATTCACATAAGTATGTTGCTTCTTGTTGTTCAGAAAGTGTTCTGGTTTTGAGTTTCTTTTCCCTCAGTTTTCCTCCAGTTTAACTCCAGCGTAACTCCGACTTAGTTATCAAATTGTATTTACACTTATAATCAGAACACTTTGAATCTTAACACAGACTATGGCAGCCACCGGCTATATACATATACACATCTCTTCCACTCTTTTCACAGTATCAAACCTAAGCGTACACTCTGGAAATTCTGATTGAAGAAGAGGTACAACATCTGCTCTTACCTAAACGTAAAGGGGACACCATTATCTATACGTTCTTTGATCACCCTATCTTATTCAAAATCTGTCCTCATTTAACCTATATGACATGCCCTCTGTCTGTATCTCATTTATCATTCCAGGGTTTTCTCTTTGTGTTATAACACTTGTCCTCTCCAGTATCCTTTCATCCAGTACACGTACCATATGTACTTCCTATCTTGTCAAGGTTTTTGGGGTGTTAAAGTGATGCATATATATATATGGTATGTAAAATCCACTATGGATGAGGTGCTCTATATACCACAGCTCCTATCTGGTTCATAAATAGGAGCGCAGTGTTCTCCCCTGTCGGAACATACTGCTGGGCTTTCCTATTGCGTTATCTAGATCTATACCAAACTGGAATGGTACACACAGAGTTGTCTCACTTTCCATGGTGTGGAGAATGTAGTAGAGTGTTACATGCAGTTTGTCACCAGGCACTGACCTCGGCTTGACAACGTGACATGAGTGAAAGGCTCAATATTTAAAGAAATGCAGAATTCTAACATTTGAAAAAATTGGCAAAAGAAAATTTGTCTGAAAAAGTAAATTAACAGGACCCTAACCTCCAGCAAACTCCTCTCGCACCAGCTGCCAGCCGCTGCTCTCTCCTTCCTCTGACAACATACCCCAAACTGAGCTCTCTGCCCACACGGATTCACATGCTATTTCTTAGGCATCTCTCAATTTTGCACAGGTGCAGGCTATCCACCTCAAGGCTTCTTAGGAGTTGTAGTATTAGCAGCAAGATCACCAAGGCATCCACAGCCTCGGTTGTGACACCTTGCGACATGTGGGGTATCACATTTCCCAAAACTAGTGAAATAGACTTGCCTTATTTTAATTAGTCACAAGGCAAGTTTGTCCAAGTTATCATTGTCAGGAAGTAAGTCCATTGCATTCAGTGGCACACACCATTGGTTTTTATTAGGGGTGAGCAGGTTCGGATTTCTGAAATCCGAGCCCCCCCGATCCGAGGCAGATCCGAGTCAGTCTCGACTTTTCCCGCCTGACTCGGATCTGAAATCGAGGCAAAACGTCATCATCCCGCCTTCCGAGTCTCGCGGGTTTTGGAACCTATATAAGGTACCCGCGTCGGCGCCATTTTCTCACTCGGCTGTGGACAGTGAAGAGGGAGGGTGGGAGTTAGGGCTGGCTGGGCTGTGTAGTGTAGTGTAGTGTAGTGCAGAGTAGTGTTGTGCTGTGCTGTGCTGCGCTGTGCTGCTGTTTTAAACTACTTCAAAGTCCATAGGGGCTGGCTGTGTTGTGCTGTGCTGCTGTTGTTAATAGGGGCTGTGTCCACTACTTCAAAGTCCATAGGGGCTGGCTGGACTGTGTTGTGCAGTCAGTTCTCCATAGGGGCTGTGTCCAATCCAAAGTCCTGTGCAGTGTCCCAGTCCTAAAGGGGTGCTGTAGTGTTGTCCAGGGGGTGCTCTGTCCATCAGGGGTGCTCCCCCCAAGTGCTAAAAAAATAATATTTTTTCTGTGTTTGTGAATTGTGTGCGCAGTAGCCGCACGTGCATCAACAAAGTAGTGCCAAGCGTGCGCCTGTGTCATAAGTAAAGGGCCGGCTGGCTTGACTGTTAAAGGGTGCTGTAACCCCCAAAGTACACTCCAGTCCAAACCAAAAAAATATATGTTCTGTGTTTGTGAATTGTGTGCGCAGTAGCCGCACGTGCATCAACAAAGTAGTGCCAAGCGTGCGCCTGTGTCATAAGTAAAGGGCCGGCTGGCTTGACCGTTAAAGGGTGCTGTAACCCCCAAAGTACACTCCAGTCCAAACCAAAAAAATATATATTTTCTGTGTTTGTGAATTGTGTGCGCAGTAGCCGCACGTGCATCAACAAAGTAGTGCCAAGCGTGCGCCTGTGTCATAAGTAAAGGGCCGGCTGGCTTGACCATTAAAGGGTGCTGTAACCCCCAAAGTACACTCCAGTCCAAACCAAAAAAAAAAATATTTTCTGTGTTTGTGACTTGTGTGCAAAGTGGCTGGACGTGCATCAACAAAGGAGCAGCGCCAAGCGTGCGCCTGTGTCCCATAAATAAAGAGCCGGCTGGCTCATTTCTTAAAGGGTGGTGTAACCCACAAAGTGCACTACTCTCCAGCAAAAATAAAAAAATATTTTCTGTGTTTGTGTGCGCTTTAGCCGCACGTATATATCAATATAACATAAATGGAGGACCAAACTTTCTCCGATAAAAATAAAATAGGGAAAGATCAAGAACCACTTCCTCCTAGTGCTATTGCTGCTGCTGGGAGTTGTTCATCATCCCAGAGAGGAAGTAGGAACATCACTACTTTTACTAAACAATTGACCCTCCAACAGTCCCTAGCGATGAGGATGAAGTACGACAGCAGTCATCCTGAAGCAAAACGTATAACTGAGGCCTTGACTGCTATGTTGGTGTTAGACGTGCATCCGGTATCCGCCATTAGTGCAGTGGGATTTAGACAATTGATGGAGGTAGTGTGTCCCCGGTTCCAAATCCCGTCTAGATTCCACCTGCATCCTCAAAGCAGCAGCGACAAGCGTGCGTCTGTCTGTTAAAGGGTGGTGACACCCTCAAAGTGTGCTACAAAAACAATAAAAATATTCTTCTTCTTTTTTCTGTCTTTGTGAATTGCGTGGGCTGTAGCTGCACCTGCATCCTAAAAGCAGCAGCGACAAGCGTGCGTCTGTCTGTTAAAGGGTGGTGACACCCTCAAAGTGTGCTACACAAACAATTAAAATATTGTTCTTTTTTTTCGGTCTTTGTGAAATGTGTGGGCTGTAGCCGCACCTGCATCCTTAAAGCAGCAGCGACAAGTGTGCGTCTGTCTGTTAAAGGGTGGTGTAACCCTCAAAGTGCGCTCCACAAACAATAAAAATATTCTTTTTTTTTTTCTGTCTTTGTGAATTGTGTGGGCTGTAGCCGCACTTGCATCCTCAAAGCAGCAGCGACAAGCGTGCGTCTGTCTGTTAAAGGATTACATCGGTGACAGCATCCAAGTAGGCATGTCAGACAGTCCGTACCTGTACTGGCAGGAAAAAGAAGCAATTTGGAGGTCCCTGTACAAACTGGCTCTATTTTACCTGAGTTGCCCCCCCTCCAGTGTGTACTCCGAAAGAGTGTTTAGTGCAGCCGGGAACCTTGTCAGCGAAAGGCGTAGGAGGTTGCTTCCACAAAATTTGGAGAAGATGATGTTCATAAAATGAATTATCAACTCTTCCAGGGAGACCAGCCTCCAGAACGTACAGAGGGACCTGTGGTTCCAGCTGGGACGAATTAATACTCTGTGAGGATGAGGATGTACACACTGAAGAGGGTGAGGAATCGGTGGATGAGGAGGATGAGGATGACATCTTGCCTCTGTAGAGCCAGTTTGTGCAGGGACAGATTAATTGCCAGCTTGTTTTGTGGGGGCCCAAACGAATCAATCATTTCAGCCACAGTTGTGTGGCAGACCCTGGCGCTGAAATGATTGGTTTGTTAAAGTGTGCATGTCCTGTTTATACAACATAAGGGTGGGTGCGAGGGCCCAAGGACAATTCCATCTTGCACCTCTTTTTTTTCTTTGCATTATGTACAGTTTGGGGCCTAGTTTTTCAAACTGCCATCCTGTCTGCCACTGCAGTTTCACGCCTAGATGGGTCACGTGTTTGTGCCGCCCACTCGTGTCGCTTAGCACAGTCATCCAGCTACCTCGGTGCAACCTTTTGGACATAAAAACACTATTGTGAGGTGTTCAGAATAGACTGGAAATGAGTGGAAATTAAGGTTATTGAGGTTAATAATAGCATAGGAGCAGAAAAACCTACAAATTCTGTGATTTTAGCTGTTTTTATGCTTTTTTGAAAAAAAATACAGATCCAAAACACAAAACCCAGAACCCAAAACACGGAAGGGTGGTTTTGGCAAAACCAATCCAGATCCAAAACACGAAGAAAGATCCAGATCCAAAACCAAAACACAAAACACGAAAAGTGGCCGGTGCACATCCCTAGTTTTTATAATGACAAGACAATCAGCACCTACTGTACTAAGATATCATTGGTGTTTCTCCTTGACCATGTTAAACAGTAAACCATCAGTAGTAATAAGGTGCAGTGAGCAAAAGGGATGGCCAAAAACTGCACAGCTCCTACTTATAGTACCCAGCTCCCAACAAAAAAAAAATTGTTCTATTCGCATTAGGTAACAAAATAGGGACCACAAGTTTTTTCAACCATATGATCACTGTATAATGTATAAAAGTTTTATACTAGAGATTTGCGCAGACCTCGTGTTTTGATTTTAGTTCTAAATCATAATCATGTTTTGGTTTTGGCTAAACCACCCTCAAGTGTTATGATTTTGGATCTGAATTTCTTTAAAAATGTATAAAAACAGCTATGGTCCATGTGTGCCGTGATCTTAGAATTACATCATCCGGATGTCCCAGCAGTTCTCGGCCATGCGATCGGACGGACAACAGCCGGGGAATCCTATTTAAATTATAAATGTGAGCAGACCCCGTGTTTTAGTTTTAGTTCTAATTCATTGTTGTGTTTTGGATTTTTTTAAAACTAAATAAAGACAGATAAAATCATGTTATTTGGACCTGTTTTGTTCCTACAGTATTATTAACATCAATAACATTCATTTCTAGTCCTATCCAGTCAATTTTGATCACCTCAAAGCTCACAATAATGTTTTCACCAATATTGGCCAAAGGCTGCAGTGAGCTGGCTGGTTAGACTAAGCAATAGAAGTAGTGGCACAAACACATGACAGTTTAAAAGAATATAGCACATCTATAATACATAGCAGCACAGCAGTGACAGGCAAGATGGCAGTTTAATAAACTATACAATCCTTTAGAATGTTTTCAGTAATCAAGAACTAATAGCCTAAAAGTAATAGCCTAGTACAAAAAAATAACACACTTGTTCAAACAGCAAATCACAGCCTCAGGCCAGTACAGGTGATTGCTGCCACAGTAGCATCTAGCAGTAAACAAGATCACCATCTAATGCTGGGTACACACTGGCTAATATATAGCACAGCCGATTGACAGATATGTCTGCAGAAATATCTGTCCATCGGCAAGTGTGTATACGGGCGGTCTGGAGACCACCTGTGCACACACAGCAGCAGCCGCAGGGAGGGGGAGGGACCTGCCGCCGGGACCCGCGGGCAGAAACAGATGATGGCCGGTCAGTGTGTATGAACATCCATCATCTGCCAATATATCTGCAGATCACTAGATCTGCAGATATTTCGCTATAGTGTGTACCAGCATAATTTACTTTAAACAGCAAATCACAGGCTTGAGGCCAGTACAGGTAATTGGAGGTGAACTACTATTTAGTTGAAGGTTAAGCATTGTTTGATTATGATTAAATTGTTAGTTGTAACTATGTAAAAGGTACATTGGAGAAAACTATTTAAAAACAAGCATTCAAATGTGAGTTTACAAACACACTGAATCCAAGCTGCAAATCATAGTCTTCAGTACAATAGAAATTGATAATTTTAGAAAGAAGAAAGTAGAGTACTTATTTGTATGGTATGGATAGTTTTGGTCACTTTGATATTTTATATTAAATATGAGTAATGGTAGACATATTACATACTATAATGTTGCATTGTCTGCCTCTGCAGTAAATTAGCAAATAATCTGCAGTAAAAGGTAACTAAAATTAGGCTGTACTGCTGTAATGGATTATTTGGTGCTAATGGATATTAGGTAGGGATTATTAGCACTGTTACATCTAAAATGAGTGACCTGAAAATTACTGTTGCTAATGTAATTAACTATGTAGTAATCTGCAACATTGACTTAAACCTTTAATATTAGAACATCCAGTTCTTAACCCTGATAGTACTGTAGAATTGGTCATGTTTGATCCATTGCATCTACCCTTTGGAAGAATGTAGACAGCTGTACATTGGGCCTGATTTGCTAACATATGCTAATGCCGCAGGAGGCGGCTTGTGTAAATAGACTCCTTCTGAGTTTTGTGATCTGCTGCTGCATCCAAGGATGCAACATTGGATTACCATCAAACAGCCATCACCCATCTGAGTAAGCCTACATTTACTCAGAATGGCTGTCGGAACTCCTCTGCTGGGGTCCTGAAATCTGCATCAGTAGACACAGATCCTGGTCTCAGCACTCCCTCATTTTCAGGAACACTGCCTTGCAGTGTTCCCCCTCCCTGCCCCCAAAACAACTGCAGCCTGTCAATTCTTAATATAAAGATGCTATCTTTGATCTTCAGCACAAGTTGTGCATTCCCTCTACTTACTGGCCGATGACATGTTGCTCTCACTGACTCCGCTCCACAACATCATCAGGTGGATGCTTTCAACACCTCTAGGGGAGCATAATCCACCAAGGTTCTGCCCTCCCGCTGCAACTACACCGGGATTAGCACAGGTGATCAAGACCCATAGCGGTAGTGAGGTTGGATATTACATCTGCATATGGGCTATCAACTGCATTTATTTATTCTGCTATATTTAACCATATCCTAGACCTGAGCTGATTTGCTAATCACACCGGATCTTTTAAGACTTTGTTGGACTTTATATTTGCATTATATGTGAGGAATATATATTTCCCTTTTCTGTATTTTATAAGGGTCAATTTTTTGTGGTTTTAAACAATATATTAGGTTAAATTGTATGTTCTGGTAATTATACCTTATTAAATGAATCTGTAATAATTTATCCTTGCATTCCTAATTGTTTTTTATTTGCTTAGGGGGCACTGCATGCGATGATGCAGGACACATTATGCACTTGTGCAGAACTGGTCATTTGTATGCACATTCCTCCAACCATTTTAGTTGTACGCAAACTATCAGGTTTCCATACAACTCTGAATTAGGCCCATTGTTTCTCTCATTCAGTCTGTATATTTAAAACAAATTCTATTCACTGTCACAGTATATATTATAAAGGAAAGGGTAACAATGTTAAATACACTAATCTGTTTTGTTTAATTTATTTCTCTTGATCAGGGGAGAAAAGCTTAAGTTGTATTTAAATTGATGGATATTTTTGCAGGATACAGAACACCAATGCCCCAGTAAAGTACTGTAATATATGCTGCCTGTAAAACACAAACAATCTTGGCAAAGCTCATAATAAAAGAATAGTTGCACAATGGAATTATCTTTATGCTCTCCCAACCACCCTTATGTTGTATATCAAATAGGACATGCACAGTTTAACAAATCAACCACTTCAGCAACAGGGGCTGCCAGTTTTGAGGCTGAAGTGCTTGCTTTGTTTGGGACCCCACAGAAGAAAACATCTTGGTGGTTTGGTTAAACCAAGCTATCAATGAGCTTAATGTTAACAGTGTTAATCATCCTCACAGTTGGAAGAAGTCGTCATCCTCATAATCACTCTCATCACTCTTGTTAATATCATCATCACACAATATTAGCTCATGCCCACTGGAATCCACCATTATGGTCTCTGTTTATTGTAATTGGCGGCAAAGGTCTTCTTCATATAATTTATAGTTCATTTTCATGAACATCAGTTTTTCCACATTTTTTGGAAGTAATCCCCTATGCTGAGTGCTCACAAGGTTCCTGGCTGTGCTACACATTGTTTTTGAGTACTCACTGAGGGGTGGGCAGCTTAAGTTCACCAATGATAGTTCGTACAAGGGGACTCCAAATTGCCTTTTTTTTCTCCCAGTATTCAAAGGGACTGTGTGATATTTTAATTTGTACCTTATCATTAAAATAATACTCCACCATTCTATTGATGCTTACTGTATCCGTTTTATGAATGGTAGCGGTGTCAATATATCTGGGCAATTCTATTAAGGCTGACCAGATGTCATAATGTTAGTGCACTGAGTTAACTCATCATCATTGCCAGTGGGTCTATTGGTCTATTGGAAAAGCTCAGCAGCATTTGCAAGAGACTAAAGCAGGAGACATTGTAGTGTCATGTGCCACTTGAGCTGACAACTTGCTCACCAGGAGCTCTTTGCATCTTTTAGGTTCTGTGTGAATTGGAAAGAAAAACATTACATAGGACTTAAACTTAGGATCAAGCATGATTGCCAAACTGTAGTGATCCAATTGCAAAATGTTGCAAACCCTTTGAGTCCTGGCAAAGTGGATAAAGAACTTGATCTGCAATAATTAGCAGAATTGCTTAGTTTCATCTTTTCCTTCAGCTTCTCTAGCTGCTTTTCCAGTAGTTTAATTAAGGATATAACCTAATTCAGACTAGCAGTGTCTGCACTCACTTCATGGGTTACAATTAAAATTGTTTTAGTAGCTTGCATAAAACCGAGAGTATTCTCCAGTTTTCTGCAGTAAGGTGATAATTTGTCCTCCCTCTCCCTATGTCATGGTTTGATGTCATTATGGCTTGTTGCTGTTCCCCCAGTCATTGACGCATTTGAAGGAGAGATTTTGGTGGCATGGCAAATGATACTATTCTTGGCTGCCGCTGCAATCTTCTACATGCAGTTTCTGAATGCAGAAAATGCCCAGAAAGTTTACAGGTCACATTTATCAGGTCCTGCATGCACATGCCTTTTTTAAAGAAATTCTGAACCTCCAAGTTTATTGTGGGTACAAAGCATGGTATGTGTTGAAATTGCCCCAGTAGAAATGCTTGAACAGTGTTACTTGTGTTATTGTAAATGACAAATCCTGAGGACACTCTTAGTGGGTTAAGCCATTTCACTATCACATCCCTGAGTCTTCCCATAGATTAACAATGTTATACCCCTTAGTGAAGCCAGTGATACAGACAGTACCCTGTCTGTGAATGAGCTGGCGTTGTGTGTTAGATACTGCTGCTGAGGTCGATACACCCACCTAGTGGTAAGTCACAGTCATGTAAACTTTAGTTTGACCACTACTGTTTGTCCACACAGCTGTAGATTAGTGGATAGTTGGCACAATGATATTTTATAGGTAAAATAATAACTTTTGTTAATGTCAGGGTACAGGTGAGCAATTGCAGTTCTTCTAAAATTTAATTGAGATAGAATTTGGCAGCATAGACACGTGAACACATTTAATTGGCTAAAACCAGATGCATTGATTGTTAATATTGTCCCCAAATCTAATGCTAACAGCCGTCATGACTTTAGTGATCTGTTGTGCAACAGGGTGGTGGCTATCATACTATACTTGGTTCTTTTTGCAAAGAATTGTTTCACAATAAAATGTAGTCAGGGTTTGGGTACAAATGATTCCACATACAAGATGTGGATTTTTTGGTCTAATGCCCATACAAGACAATTGCCTTCATCTTATTACTGGAAAGAACTACTGCCACTGGTGACTGGCTTACACTTTGACACACACAACATCATTCTCATGAATTTTATCAACTTCTTGTTCAACTCATTCATCATCAACATCCTCATTAGTGTCGATTACACAATTTTCCGCCTCATCCTGTTGCACTTCCAAAGTAGCATCCTCAATTTATTTGTAGAAAACATCATTATCAATACTTTTACTACTACTCATCCTCACATTTGCAGAGGGTTTAAAAATGGTGGAAGGAGGCATCTCTAGGATTATAGTCTCCCATATAAGCTCCCATGTATCAATGAAGCATAACCCCTTTAGGGCTCGCTAAAGGGGTTATGCCAGGTTTCTGCATTTAACAAATAGCAGTAATCTAAGATTACCGCTGTTTGTCACAGCATTGATCTTGCCATCTTTTAGATGGCGAGAGAGTTCCAGCAATGGAGACCCGGCACTGGTTTTCCAACATCGGCGAAGCCCTCCAGGCACTGCCGGGTCCCTGTGTCATGCACATGCACAGATGGACCATTGCACATGTGCAAAATGCTCGAGCCCCATTGCTGGCAGCGTTAAGTTGCCAGCAGCCCAGCAGAGGACTTCGTGGGACCTCGCCGGAGGAGTACGAATTGGTAAATTCCAGTAAATGTTTAATTTGTATCACATTGATACTAAATGAACAACTTCACTGGTGTTTACTATCGTTGATAAATGGGGGCCATAGTGTCAGAATCAGAAATGTCAGACTCACAGATAGCACTCGTGGACACCCTTAGACTTTCCTTAGGAATCTGTGAAGTTTGTGAACACACAATTTGTTCTTCAGCTTTGTTTTTTTTGTGCACTGATTAGAATTGGATTATAAAAGATTGCAGATTTTCTTTGACACCAGACTAAAAAAATATATTTTTTTTCTATGCTGCTAATAGGAACACAACAATACCAAGAGTAAGTACAGTCATATATGCTGCCTTTCCAAAACACACACTCTTGAAATACTATTTAGATTGAATGATAAAAGACTACAGATATAAAATAAATTGCAATAAATATATATATTTTTTTAACAGGAAAGGAAGTCTTATTTGGGGTGCAGCAAACTCAGACTCAGCTCAGACAGTATACAATTTATTGGACAAATAATCTTATAACCACACTGACTCTCTACCCTCATCAGGGCCGGCTCAAGGCACGTTCGACCAGTGCAGTTGAACAGGGGCGCCACCCCAAAGAGGGCACACCCCTCCCAACTATTCCTGATTTCAGTGGGACAGTCCCGTTTTTCAGGCACTACCCAGCTGTTCCACCTGCAGGCCGAAGTGACCCGTGGGCAGTTGGGAGGTTGAGTATCTTCACCACCACAGCTGTGCGGTGGTACCAGACCCCGAAGAAGAGAATGGATGCCGCGCATGAAGAGGCCTGGGGGCAGCCCAGCTACTGACGGAGTGCTGAGCTTGCCCCCAGACTGACGTTAAACGGGAGGTGTGCCATATGGGCACGCCCCTAAATAACATCATTTAGGGGGTGTGGCCTATGGAAATTAGGCCACACACCATTTTCAGACACATTCTGTACAGGGCACACCTGGAGTCGGCCCTGACCGTCATACACAAGTGACAATACAAATTATATATAAATTAGTGCAAGAAGTTGTACCTAGTTACGCCTCTGTGTAAGCAGTTTGCAGTGCACTGCATTGCAGTTGCTTCCTAGTGTGTCAGATAAACAAACACACACAGTGACAAAGATTCTCACCTATCCATCTGCATACTACAACTCCCTCTAATCTAATGGCGTCCTAATGGCATCCTAATGGAGTCTTTTGAAAAGCAAGTACAGCCCACACCCTCTCCATACAGTCTCCAGTGTGAAATGACACCTGATCACGAGGGAGGGACTCTTATATGCAATCTGAAACATGTGAGATCTGAGATTTCTGGGAAAATTATGTTTTGCCTCTTTCTGAGAACTGAATTTGGTTGGAAAATCCGAGTCGATACTCCCGGAAACCCAAAGTTTGGGTGTCTTCATATTTCTGCAAAATCAAACCACTCATCTCTATTTTCTACAAGTGTTCATCCATTACACATTACATAGTAAACTTATGAAACAGGCAGTAACCTTTTACTGAACTCTGATTTGTTATCAGCTATGGGAAATGAATACACGCTACTATTTTCGGAAGTGATTTTTGCATGTCATCTTATGTAAGTGATTTTTTAGCCACACTTTCATAATTCCTTGATTCGGTATTCAAATTAAGCATTCGCAGCATTGGAACAAAATACGTATATGTCCCCAATCCACTGTCAAAAAATAATGTGAAATTAGTACATTCAAAATAATGGAAATTCAGACAGACTCAATCCTCATATTGAGAAAATGTAGTCTAAATATATACCCCAAATTAACCTTTACATATAATTTAATGTTCTCTTTATATTTAATTTACTCTGGCACTTCAATAGCATGAGAAACAACAGTGTAAACACCCTGCCGACGAACTCTAGGCTTCCATTGCTGTAACAATGTGAATAGAGAAATGTATTACCTTTATTGAAAAAAAGGACATATTTCAAGGTTACATTTCAGACATCCCCAGACTGAGAGAGAACATTATTACTGGGTTACAACACATGGAGTCCTATAATGAATAGCACAGGCATAATGACCAATTCTGGACTTTGGTGAATGAAGTCATGACCTGGGTGAAGGGATGTAGCTTGCAAGAGAACATAGTTATGCAGCAGATGGGTGTGGTCCTGGATAATCAGATTGGGTGTGACCTTATATCATCATCATCAACCAAGTTTTCAAATTGGGAATATTGTCAGGTACTCAAGTACTTCCCCTGATCAGGATGATGTTCTTACCAAGTCACTATCTCTAACCCCAAAACCTCTTCAAGTCAATTTTAGTTACATCCTAGTAGTGGGATAAAGGGCATTGCTAAACCCATATAATAACGTGGATAGGAGCACAGCAATGGTGCAGTGAACTCTCTGGCTATCTTACTGCTCTGAGAAGAGGAGATGGGGCCACCTCTGAGCTTATGTAGCAGACGTCTCTATTCAGAGCTTGTGGGGTCACTGCTCACCTCCGGGCCTTCCAGCGGCCGCACACCCTTCCAGCGGCCGCACAATTCAACGAGCTATTGCATAGCGACGGGAGGTGCTCCCGAAGCTATTCAATAGGCCGCGCTGTTTGGCCACACTAAGGATTTCTTCTCGCACCCCCCAGGGGATGCGAAGAGAAATCCGACCAAAGTGCCGGGTGCGGCTGTTTTTCTGCATAGCGTGGCGCTAACAGCCGCGCGCCCGGCACTTTGGTCAGAGAATGCCGGTTACCGTGCCTTAACACCCTTGTTAAGGCGCGATGACCAGGATAACCGGCATTCTCTGACCACACAGCGTACTGAATTGAATAGCTCCGGGAGCTCGCTCCCGGCGCTATTCAATTCGCGTTGAATTGAATCGCCCACTATGAAAGGTATTAGCAGATTTCATTTGTGATCAGGTATTTCATTCAGCTGTTCACATTCCTATGAAGAAGAGAACAGATTCACACAAATATTTCCCACAAGCTTATGAGAAACAATTAAAAAGTATCTCAAATATCTAAACAATTGAAATGATAGAGTAGAATTTCATTAATTTTCGAAAATTAGCTTTGTCAGAACGCATCTCTAGCCACCTGAGTGTTAATTATAGATCCTGGACTTGTGTCAGTAAAAGCAGCCATTCAGGAGCCTTTGCTGTGATGTTATGTCTCTTGTCACTAGAGTGTGTCATTGTAAGTCCTGACTAGTGCACATGGGCTGTCTGCTTCCCAACAATAGCAGCAGCTCCCCAGGGAGGTAAATGGCAGACAGCAGCTTTTCTGCTCCTTTCAACAGACACTTAGAGGTCTGTTACTTATTATGTTTTGAAGAAAGGCCACAGGTTTCATCCAGCAACATGAGCTTATATCAGAATGGAAATCACAGCGGATGATGTAGTAGAGACGTTTTAATGAGACAATTTTTTTTTGGCTTTTAAAAAGTGAAACGGAAAACATGTTCGTCTTTTCAGGAGGATTATTTTCCTAGTCTATCAACAGGAGGATCTCTCTCCTTTAGTCAAAGTTAAAATGCTTAAACAAAAGATACTAGATACACAATAAGGAGGAAATGGATTATAAAGAAAGTGAATGTAGTGATGTGGTTAGACCCGAAATGTTTGCCCTGGTAGACAAAAGTAATGCCTATATTAGTAGGCGTGTTCACAGCGTATAAAGTCAGAAGTGACATCTAGAGGAAGTTAGCTAAGAATTTAATACACCAAAAACAAATGAAGGACTACAAAGCTAGGTGAAGACAATAAACAAGTACAGATACCCAAAGACACTGCCACAGGCAAGTTCCACTTACGGCCTGTCAGTTAGTGTGTACTCAATAAGCAGGTCTCACCTACTTGAATGAAATCTAGCATTTCAGGATAGTATTCCACATCTACAGTAGGTACAGAACACAGGGCCTGATTCAGACCCGCTCGCGAGCGCTGAGCGCTCGCAAGCGGGTCGATTGTGCCCTAGTGCGCATGCGCATGCGCATGACGGAGGGAGCTCCGTCGTGCGCATGCGCGAGACCCGGATAGCGACAGCCAAGCTGTCGCTCCGGGTCTCGCACCAAAGGGGGCGTGCTGTCGATGGTGAGTGACAGCATGCACCCTTAGGTAGGTGGGCTGGGGGCGTGGCTGCCAGACTGAGGCGTTCCCATGGGAACGCCTACCGTCTGGGTCCGGCCCCACTGACATCACTAGCTCTGATAGAGCCAAAATCACTCCAGGGCTTGCGGTCACCGAGACCCTACCGCAGGGTCTCGCCGCAAGCCCGATGGTCGCGATGGTCTTGACCATCGTGACCATCATAATGGACACTCGCATAAGCTGTGGGTGGTAACCCACAGCTATGCGAACGTCCAGGAGGATGCTCCAAAAAAAAAAAAACACCCTGATTCATAGCGGGCGCTCGTTCAGAGCGTCCAGCTCTGAATCAGGCCCACAGTTTCAACTTCTATTATACAGACTTGATGAACACTGAACAGAGGGCCTGATTCAGAGCCGCTCGTTCGTTCCGACCGATGTTCGCACAACTGCGCATGCGTACGGATTTTAATACGCATGCGCAAACCAGTCAGTGCGGCCGAAAATCGCGTGCTCGCTAAATTTTGAATGCCTGCTATTTTGAGTGACAGAATGAGGCGTTTGTGGGTGGTAACAGGGGAAGGTGCTTGAAAACGGGGAGTGGAGATCCGAACGCAGGCGTGCTTAAAGGTCAAAACGGGCATTTTAAGGGTGTGCATAATTAACAAAGCAGCGTCATTGCCCACGTCACTTGGTTGTTTTATAGTTAGAACTGCTCGCATGATTGTGGTAGGAAAAACCAACCACAAGAATAGCGAGCAGTTCATACGCCGTCCGATGTACTCGATTAATCTAATAAATAGTGGACATGACGTATGATGCGAGCGGCCAAGGGGGTGTTTTTTTCAAAATCACGTTCGCATGTTTCGTTCGCTCGTTCAGACATAGAGGCGTGAACAGACCGCAAAGAGCGAATGGTTAATTTAAATAGCCAGCCCCTTTTTCTGGACGAGCGAGCGCAAATAGCGTCCAGCTCTGAATCAGGCCCAGAGTATATTATTTCAGTATTGATTTTCCCCCTATGTAAAATGACTGCTTGTCAGCTGTCAGTATAGAAAATGTACTATTATATTAATGATACTTTACTAATATTTAACATTTTTAATAGCAAATTTTAAAAGACAAAAACAGTAAAAAAAATTAAGTCAAAATAATCTGTTTTGTCAATTATTATTATTATTATTATTATTATTATTATTATTATTCTTTAAAACATGAAGTTGAGGAATCAGAAGTAAACATGTACAGACCAGTGGCGTCACAAGGTGGGTGCGGGGGGTGCGGCCCGCACCCGGGTGTCACCCGCCGAGGGGTGACACCAAGGTGCAGGCTCCCCCTCAGTGACGGGAGCCGGGTGCTGCACTATAGCATTAAGTGCAGCGCTCGGCTCCTGTCAGTGAGGGAGCCGGCACTGTCCATGCCCGCACCTCCTGCACCCCCCACGCCATTGATACATAATGTATCATACATTTTTTTTTACCGCGGCCACGGCAGGGTAAGCGCCGTGAGGCCACGCCCCTCCCGAAGGTCCAATATGTGAGGCCACACCCCCGACACACCCCCTCCTGAAGACCACGCCCCCATTTCGGCGATTGTGACGTGCAAGGTGTCCCTCCCCGCACCGGGTGTCACCGCGGGGAGGGACGCCACTGGTACAGACCCTAAGCTGTGCTTTGTTTTTTACAAGTTACCTGCCACAAAAGCTGAAAAGCAATAGCAGAAACTTAAATAAATAGTAACTATAATGGTCATTATTACATGCAGAACCTATGGTGTTGATAGGTGTCAGTGGTGTGTGATCGAGGTCAGTCCACATGATGAATAGCTTAACCAGGGATTGGGTAATTAACCTGGAAGAACGTAGGATGCTAGTCAACACAGGGTTAGTGCAGCAGGATTGCAAAGCAGGAACATGCAATATGACAGATCCAGCAGGAGTGGGTTAATGCAGGTGTGTGCGGATAAACGGAAGCATAGTGGTGGCAGTGGAGTGTATAGGTTGAGTCTCCCATATCCAAAATGCTTGGGACCAGGGGTATTTTGGATATCGGAATATTCCGTATTTTGGAATAATTGCATACTATAATGAGATATCTTGGGAATAGGACCCAAATCTAAACACAGAATGTATTTATATGTTATATACACCTTATACACACAGCCTGCAGGTGATTTTATACAATATTTTTAAATAATTTTGAGCATCAAAAAAAGTTTGTGTACATAGATAAAATTTATTTATGTTTCATATGCACCTTATACACACAGCCAGGTTATTTTATACTGTATTTTAATAATTATGTGCTTTAAAAAAAGTTTGTGTACATTGAACCATCAGAAAGCAAAGGTTTCACTTTCTCAGTCATGCTAAAAATATTCCGTATTTCGGAATATTCCGTATTTCGGAATATTTGGATATGGGAGACTCAACCTGTAGTACTTAGTGGTGGTGATGCAGTTTGTCTATGTCGCAGTCTCTCTTAAGAGACACTCAGGGGCACGTCCTAATCCTATGGAACTCCAGCTGTTGTAAAACTACATACCCTTCCAGTTTTTTAATTCAATAATAACAAAACTGTGGCAGGGCATGCTGGGACTTGTAGTTTCACAACAGCTGGAGAGCCACAGGTTGGCCAGGCCTGCCATAGAAGATGGAGTGGAAGATGCACAGTAAAAAAGTGCATGTGCAGTAGCGCATTAGGTTGGAGGGAGCGCACATGACATCAGCACACCTCCATAACTATGTGGACCATGCCACACCGACAGTAGGAATGAGGAGACAGTGCAGATTGCTCTCCTCAACACCCCCTCTCGCTCAAGGCTGTCTCTGGTTACATGGCACCAAAAGACATTCCAGTATTGGATGCTATCCTGTAACCAAAAACATGGGAGGACACGCAAGTAAACATAATATGACATAACACATCAACATCTCAAATGCACTCCAGTACATATTTTTCTAGTAAGAAATTTAGCACATGCAATGTCAGATCTTTAGTTAGCATATCAACAGGGTTTCCCTCACTAGTCACATAATTCACTCTGACTATAGTGCTATCTACCAGCTCTCTAATGAAAGATGTCTTATGGCAATGTGCTTAGACCGACCATGATGTTTGGTGCTGGAAGACAAGTGTTGTCACATGCAATGCTGACAGTGTCATTTGGACTAAGAAGACCCAGTTCACATAAAGTCTCCTTTAGCCACAATGTTTCATCTGTTTCTGTGAGTGTCATGTAAAGTGGTAGACAAAGGCAACAGTAGGCTGTTTTCTTCTAGTCCAGCTTACGGCTGTGCCTGCCAACACAAATAGGTATCCAGTGTAGAAATACCTATCATCCTCATCTGATCCCCAATTGACATTACAGAAGGCCTGCATCATTGGTATTACAGAAGGCCTGCATCACTGGTACCACTCTACCTTTGACGTTCGACACATAGCTTTCGTACTTTGGTCAATTGGTGTGCTGACAGGTTTAGCGGCCTCCATATCAATTTTGTTGAGCATTGCCTTAATGTATCTTTGTTGATCACTTGCATCTGTAGTTTCAATTTCTGGCATGCTTTTAGTTGTCAGCATTTCCAGAATCAGAAGTTTTTGTGGTGTTGTAGTACCTAGCTTTTCTTTGGTTGAAGCTGTTTTCATGAAATACTGCATCTCTTGTTGTATAAGCTTTTGGTTTTCTATGTCTCACAATCTGTATCCTTTACTTTCTTGACAGTATTCAAGCATGATACATGAGATGGATGTATCTAACTTAGGTATTTTCTCCTTAGGGATATGGGCATATGCTTTACACCAAAAGACATAACGATGACTGACACTTAGCTTTCTACTGAACCACGACTCCAATGGGGTTTTACTTTTTAACAGTCACTGTAGGTGCTCAATTCTTGAAGTATACTGCAGTCAGGCCTGCTTCTGCCCAGAATCTTTTATCCAGACCCAGATCACTTTGAATAGTCCATACTAGATCTCTGAACTCATATTCTCCACTATTGTCAGACCTCAGCACTTTTATTTTTAGGCTTGTTTAAGTGTCCACCAAACTCTTGTATTCTATGATTTTGCTGGTTACTTTACTTTATAGATATCAGGAAGTATACTGTATATGCATCATCCTTGTAATATAATCAAAGACCATTATGAAGTAGTGGTTACCACTCATTGTGGTGAATTTACTAAGCAACGGCGTGCTAGTGTGTAAAAAATGTGTATTTACTAACTCTATTATTAGTGTCAGTTGAAATCCGATGGCAATGTTGGTCCATTTTTGCTGGCATAAAGTCAGTCAGATTTGTCATTTCCAATGGAATACAACTCCTAATAGAGATGTTCAACCAATCAAAAATGACCAAAAACCGACAAACATTTTCTAGTGCTTTTCTATTGGTCTAAACATACCACATAGAGGACCTCATTCAGAGTCGGTCGAAGCGGCCGCACGGTCGTACGCCACCGATGTTTGCTATACTGCGCATGCGTAAAGTTCGCAATGCGTGTGCGCAAACTAGCCGCTACGATCAGAAATTTCTCTCTCCTTGAACACAGCCAGGTCGGTAGTTTGAGTGACAGATTGAGGCGTTTGTGGGTGGTAACAGGGGAAGGTGCTTGAAAACAGGGCGGTGGAGATCCGAACGCAGGCGTGCCTAATTATGCGAATGGCATTTTATGGGAGTGCATACGGTTTATGGGAGTGCATAATTAACAAAGTAGCGTCATGGCACATGTGACATGGGAGGTTTTTACACTGACATGATCGTAGAGCTTAAGAGAGGGTATGTCAACCTTAAGCTCTACGACCAGTTCCGATGGTTCCCGATGGTTTCGATTAATCCTTATATGCCCGGAGATGACGTGTAATGCGTACGAGAAGGGGGCGTATTTTTTTGTCTTCTGGACGCTTCCTCCCCTTGGTCGGCCAGCTACCGATCCGAACTTAGGGACGCAACTTGCGAGGGAATCATTTGCATATCTGGCCCCTTTTCCCGTACGACCGTGCGGCCGCTTCGACCGACTCTGAAAGAGATCCTGAGTTTCTACATTGCAAACTCCTTATAAATATGACCCAAACCACCCAAGCACATTGGGAAGGTCTCTTTATTTGGGTGGAGTGAGTTGGTGGTACGAGAATAGAGTTGGAGAGTGTTTTGGTGAGATTTATGATGTTTGAAAGTTGTCTTGCCTTATTGTGTGCAGTCTTGTTTTAGTTAAAAGATTGTCTTATTTAATGTCTGCAGTGCTTTTTGTGGTCTTGTCAGTGTTTATTTGTATTTTCCTGTGGTGTGCTTGTGAGGAGTGTATTGTTAGTGCTAATGTAGGTTTTCTTTTTATGTGTTTGTTTGTCTTGAATGTCTTGTTTGTGTTATTTGTTTAGATGGAGGGGGAGAGATGAAGAGGCAGAGAGGAGGATAAGGAGGATGAGGTAGACAGGAGGTTGAACAGAAGTCATATTAAGATAAGGAGAGGGAAGCAGCGTAAACAAAATTGTGTGTAATGTCTGATTTGTGAAGAAAATATGGCCCTGGTAAATGCATTGGTCCCAAATTAAGAGCCACTGTTTGGGTGGCAGGCTGTGAGTAGCTCATCCAGGCAGAAGAAACAGCTGTGGAGGCAGTTAATGCTATCGGTCATTTTAAAAATGAGAAAGTCACAATGAGGAAGGCACTTCTCAGACATCAAGAGGAAAGTGAGGGCAAAGATGGATGATGCAGGGCCGGTGATACCATTAGGCAACCTTAGGCAGCAGCCTAAGGGCACCGGCCACTGGAGGGCGCAGGTGAGTCCACAAAAAAAATGAATGGCTTAATTCATGGCTGAGTGGCATATACTGAATTTGTGGCACAGCTGTGTGGCACATTATGAATTTGCGGCAGTGCTATGAGGTACGTTATGATTGTGGCGCTCTGTTGTGTGTAATATTCTATATAGTATATTATGAAGTTGGGACACTGCTGTGTGGTATGTTATTTGACTGGGGAGACTGATGCGTGGCATTTTATGAATTGGAGGGAGCAAGGGCGGTTGGTGAAATGTTGCCTAGGGCGCCCGGAAACCTTGCACCGGCCCTGGGTTGAGGAGCACTAATCTTCACAGAGCACTGATGGTGATCCTCCCATAGACATTGAATACTTTTATTATGAGGAGCCAGTCTTTCTGGATCATCACAGAAAAGCTTGTGTCAGGAGTGAATGTGAATGACAGTGATACCATCCCACATCCGCCACAGAATGGTGAGTGTATTTTGAATTGACAATTGTTAATATGGTATACAATCGGGAAACCGGCTGCTTTAATACCGGCAGCCGGCTTCCCGACTGTCATATCCCAGTGAGGGTGATGACGCCTGACATTTCCCCGACGCCGGGAGTCCGACCGATGGAGCATTGATGGTGGAGTGGTCGGATCCACCAGCAGATATGCAAAGTGTTACTGGACAAGGGGAATGCATGTTACTGCACAAGGGGAATGCATGTTACTGCACAAGGGGAATGCATGTTACTGCACAAGGGGAATGCATGTTACTGCACAAGGGGAATGCATGTTACTGCACAAGGGAAATGCATGTTTCTGCACAAGGGGATTGCATGTTTCTGCACAAGGGGAATGCATGTTACTGCACAAGGGGAATGCATGATACTGCACAAGGGGAATGCATGATACTGCACAAGGGGAATGCATGTTACTGCACAAGGGGATTGCATGATACTGCACAAGGGTAATGCATGTTACTGCACAAGGGGAATGCATGTTACTGCACAAGGGGAATGCATGTTACTGCCAAGGGGAATGCATGTTACTGCACAAGGGGAATGCATGTTACTGCACAAGGGGAATGCATGTTACTGCCAAGGGGAATGCATGTTACTGCACAAGGGGAATGCATGTTACTGCCAAGGGGAATGCATGTTACTGCACAAGGGGAATGCATGTTACTGCACAAGGGGAATGCATGATACTGCACAAGGGGATTGCATGATACTGCACAAGGGGATTGCATGATACTGCACAAGGGGAATGCATGTTACTGCACAAGGGGAATGCATGTTACTGCACAAGGGGAATGCATGTTACTGCACAAGGGGAATGCATGATACTGCACAAGGGGAATGCATGTTACTGCACAAGGGGAATGCATGTTAGTGTAGCAGGGCTGAGTGTACCAGTGCGGTCACTCACCCTGCTACTAGGCATCCTCACCCTCCACGCTTGGATGGTGGGGGTGCCTTAGGGCAGCGGGAGCCCCAGGCATCAGAGTGGGGTGGGATCCGGAGAGATCCCAGCCCCGTTCAAGCGTGTGGCGGGGCCCATCCGCAAGCTGGCCGGCGGGTCAGGATCGGTCGTGATCCCACCCCCCATCTGGCGCAGCGGGCGTGGAGGTAGCGGCGGATTGCCGCCGCTACTCCACGGGCATGATGGCAAGTCTGAATCCTGGTGGATTCAGACTCAGCCAATCAGCACGTGCCCCTTTGAATGTGGCGCCGACTGTGAACCAATCAGGGCTCACAGATCGGCAGCCAGCAGGGGATGACCACGGCGAGCCAATCGTAGCTCGCCGCGTCATCACCCCGCCCCCTGGCATCGGCTTGAATTAGCTGGCGCGAGGAGAGGACGGAATGTGTGACGGCGGGACGGAGCGGTGAAGATAGGAGAAAGAAGACAACGGAAGTCCCGCAGGGCGGCGGCCATCGAAAAAGAGCTCACCCAGGCCGCCGCCCGCCGGGCGAAGAGCTGCAGACCGGCGCCCACCAGGAGTGAAGACGGACAAGGCCCTGGGGTAGCAGTGTGCGACGCAAAAGAACTAGCCCCCGCCACAGCTGCCCAGGTGAAGACTGCAGGAAGCCCGGAGGTGGCGGACGTTGTTCCACCTCCGGTGAAGACCACACGCAGGCTGGGCCAGGCTCGGCTCCGCCAGAGGCCCTGGGACTGGTAAGTCCCTCACACCTCCCCAGACCACCAGGGTTCGGCGCTAGGCCGTGGGTACTGTAATTCGGCGCTAGGCCGTGTCTCATTGTAATTCGGCGCTAGGCCGTGGGTACTGTAATTCGGTGCTAGGCCGTGTCTCATTGTAATTCGGCGCTAGGCCGTGGGTATTGTAATTCGGCGCTAGGCCGTGGGTCATAGTAATTCGGCGCTAGGCCGTGTCTCATTGTAATTCGGCGCTAGTCCGTGGGTACTGTAATTCGGCGCTAGGCCGTGGGTACTGTAATTCGGCGCTAGGCCGTGTCTCACAGTAATTAAGCGCTAGGCCGTGTCTCATTGTAATTTGGCGCTAGGCCGTGGGTACTGTAATTCGGCGCTAGGCCGTGTCTCATTGTAATTCGGTGCTAGGCCGTGGGTCATGTTAATTCGGCGCTAGGCCGAAGGAGTTGTTGCTGTCGGCAATAGGCCGTAATCATTGAAATGCGGCGCTAGGCCTTGGACAAGGAACAGTCAGGCTAGGCCGCAGGTAGGCAAGGGCATAAGGCCCCAGAGGCATTGTTCGGAAATTGGCCAGATGGTCAGGCCCCCATCAAAGGTAGACCGGGCTGGGACCAGGACGTTATCCCCCTCAGTCAGGCCCCCATTAAAGGTAGGCTGTTGGTAAGTCGCTGTATCCCCCACAGTCAGGCCCCCATTAAAGGTAGGCAGTGGTAAGGCATCTGTTATTGTATTGGGTCCTGTGCGGGCTCTTGCTGTTGTGTTCATCTACAAGTGCTGAGATCAGGACTCATCCAGCAAAGGGACAAGATTATTTTTGGTGAGCGTAATTGTTTTGTGTGCTGTTTGTGTTGTGTGTCACCCAACTTCCCTTTTCCCTGTTGGGCGTTTTCGTTCGGGGTACACCCTTGTGCTTGGCACGTAGGTGTAGCCAGTCTGAGGCCTAAAGTGCCAATGATGATCATCCACTGATCCCAGTGGAGGTCACCCCGCCTCAGCACCTTGTTCTTTTCCAGGGCCAGGAGCGGAAACCCAGTTCGCGACTGTCCGCGTCCGACCTGCGTTCCAGGACCGTCGACGGGAGCACCCTCGGTGGCCTGAAGGTGAGAGTCTGGGAGTCAGGAGGTAAGTGTCCGAGTCCACCGGCACCGCAGCCGAGGTTTCACACACACAGTTCAGGGTGACCCCCCCTCCCAACTCTCACATTACTGCCAAGGGGAATGCATTATACTGCACAAGGGGAGTGCATGATATTGCACAAGGGGAATGCATGTTACTGCACAAGGGGAATGCATGATACTGCACAAGGGGAATCCATGATACTGCACAAGGGGAATGCATGTTACTGCACAAGGGGAATGCATGTTACTGCACAAGGGGAATGCATGATACTGCACAAGGGGAATGCATGATACTGCACAAGGAGAATGCATGATACTGCACAAGGGGAATGCATGATACTGCACAAGGGGAATGCATGTTACTGCACAAGGGGAATGCATGATACTGCACAAGGGGAATGCATGATACTGTGGAAGGCTGTGCTGGGATCACGTGTTTGATCCCAGCATCAGCCGAGGTGCAGGGGCAGGCAGGGGGGATGTGTCCTCTGCGGGACACATCCGTTGCCGGCGCTGGGACAGTAATGTCCCTAGCGTCGGTGCAGATACCGCGGGCACCTGGTGAAGGGACCGCCTGGTCCCTTTCACCAGTGCCGGCGGTACTGTGGCGGTACTGCGGCGGTACTGTGGCGCCGGGAGAAGCTTGGCTCCGGGCGCAAGCTCAGCGGAGCTTGGCGCCCGGCAGCCAAGAAGCGGCGGGTAGCCGGAGCTGGGAGAGAGTACCTGCTCCCAGCGCCGGTCAGGCGTTGGGCGCGGTGCACTGTGCGGCGGGCGTTTGGCTCTGGCCGCGAGCCAAACCTGGCTCGCGGGCCAGCAGCCAATCAGAGGTGGACGCGACGAGCCAATCGCGGCTCGCCGCGTCATAGCCCCGCCCACTCGCGCCGTCTTGTATTAGACGGCGCCGAGCGGGAAAGAGCAGTTCTGGAAGAAAGGAAGAAGAGGCGGCGCCGCTGGCCAGGACGGGCCAGCGGCCGAAGAATGCGGCTGAGGACCGGAGAGGACTGCGGGGGAGGAAAGTAAAAGAGCATCACGAAACTCCCCCCCGCAGCCTCTTCCAACGTAGCAGGTAGGCCCTCCGTGAGGCCCACCATATACCCCCCTCCCTAGACCGCCAGGATTGTCGGGCGCTAGGCCCGTGGAGTATTGTCGGGCACTAGGCCCGCGGGCAATTAGTCGGGCACAAGCCCCGGGGGACAGTAGTGGGCATTAGGCCCTATAAAAGGATTGGCCCGTAATAAGGTGTGAGTGGCCTGGGTACTAGGCCCAGGCCACTAAATGATCGAGTAGGCGGGCACCAGGCCCGTGGCCATAAATCAGGCGTAGGCCTGTACCCATACAGGAGGGCACTAGGCCCTATATCTGAGCCCCAATAAAAGTGGTCTGGACATTAGGCCCAGGCCACTACCAGAGCCCACCGTTAGGCAGGCCACTAGGCCTGAGCTGCAAAATAGAGCGGGACTCTGGGCAGTAGGCCCAAGTCCCTTGAGTACCCCGCAGTAGGCAGGCATAAGCCCTGAGCCACTGGTAAGATCCTGGGCGTTAGGTCCAGGGCCCTGAGCCCATTAGGTAGCCCCCGCATAGATGATTAGAGGTGTGAGCAGTGGTGGAGAGCTGTACGGCTTCCACCCATGAGGTAGTGGTTTCCCCAGTCACCGAGAAGAGGAGCTGGCCAGCTCTGGATAGGTAGCAGACATTTAAAGGGACAGCACTGTGTTTTGCTCTTGTGTATTTAGTCTGTGTTTGGTGTTCCGTGCAGGGCAAATGTTTAGTTTTTGTTATATCTGTCGCACTACACACACTGTAGGTTGAGGGTGATGCCGTTTTAGTATGTGTAGTTGCTTGACATAGGTTTAGGCCCTGCACGGCAGTGTTGTGTATCTCCTTACAGGGACCTGTAGGCGAGTGAGCGGACGAAGAGCAAGAGTGGACACGGTGAGGAATATCTGTGTGTACTGTCTCTCCCTGTTTGTCACTATCTATCTCCTTCCTTCTGGGCGGACGGTGAACCTTGCAACCCGATGCAAGGACGGATCTTCACCTGGTGCGTGAGTACCGATAGGTGAAAATTCGGGATCTGAGGCCAAAAGTGCCAATGATGATCTTCACTTAAAACCTGAATTTATCCCCCGGTTCGGTAGGGCGCGTCGGTCGACGTGAGGAAGGACGGTACTCACCTCGTCTCCTTCCCCCTAGGTCATCGTGTCCGTGTTCTATTCGGAGGTTCCAGGACCGTCTGCTCAACACACGGCCTGAAGGTGAGAGGGTGCGACGCAAGGTAAGTAACAGACGTACACCTGCACGGCAGCAGGCATTGCACCGCACCCGCCCCTCACAATACTGCACAAGGGGAATGCATGATACTGCACAAGGGGAATGCATGATACTGCACAAGGGGAATGCATGATACTGCACAAGAGGAATGCATGATACTGCACAAGGGGAATGCATGATACTGCACAAGGGGAATGCATGATACTGCACAAGGGGAATGCTTGTTACTGCACAAGGGGAATGCTTGTTACTGCACAAGGGGAATGCATATTAGCAGGGGCGCCTAGAGGGGGGTGAAGCGGGTACAATTTACCTGGGCCTGGGCTTGCTGCAGGGACCCAGCGGGGGCCAGGGTCCATCACCGCTCCCCCTCCCTCTTAAGTCACAGCAGCCCACCACACGCTGCTGTGTGATGGGCTGCACTGGGAGACTGCTCGTGGCTGCTAAAGCAGCAGCCGGAGCAGTCTCCTATGCCTATGGGGGGAGCGATCACACTGATCGCGACCCCCGTTGGCTGTGTGCCAGGCTGAGAGGCAAACAGTGATCCCCTCCCCAGCACGTAGCGCCACTTTGTGGTTCTGAAATAATTATATTTTTCCTTTTTGTTTTTTTTAAGGGGGCATAGCCACACCTCCTGCGATTAAGCCACGCCCCCTGTCACCTGGGCCCGGTGCGGCTCTCGTTGGCCCTCCATGTTACTGCACCAGGGGAATTTTTTTAATTGCATTTGCATATTTTCACAAATGTGAATCTGTAGCATCCGTGCATGAATAGTGGGCACTTCTGACCCAGGCCTATTGTGCATCAATATCCGGAACACACGTACCCAACATCATGTTCTGCTCCTGTTCAGCCATCAGGTCAAAGCCCAGTTTCCTTTTTTTAAAATAAAAAAAGAAAAACATTTTAATGAACGTTTTATATTTGTGATTTTATATACTTCTTCCCCAAACAGCCCAATACAAATGTTCAGTAACTAGTCGCCTCCATTATATGTACACTCTGTCTTACTTTCATGATAGGTAACCCACTGTTTCTGGCCCAAAACTTATCTTACAAAACAGTCATGTAACTTTAATGGTCATTTATCAGTATTCAAAAATGTACTAAGCAATGTTTGCCAATACATTGCAATCACACACTTTGTATCCATTCTGCAGAAACGGACATATCTACCCTGGAAGAGTCTGCCACGCAAGATCTATGTCCTGATGAGGCTGAAGAAGAGGAAGAGATGGTGACTCTCAATTAGATGCCTTTGTCTCTACCGGTGCAAGATGGGCTGGAAGTGTCTGAATATGCAGAGTTGTAACTAGAGGTGTGCGTGTGGTGCCGCTGAACAGAGCGCAGACCCCTGTGGTCGGCACTGCTGCTCACCCATGGCTGCTGCATCTGGTTAGCAGGAAGCGTGGAAAGGACCCGGCAGTCGGAATTGTCCTTGGGATGCTCCAGATGTGCACACTGCAGCGCTTACAGCCTGCGGGTGCTCCATACAGTGCTCTAAATCCTGGCACTGCTGACCCCGTGTTTACATCAATAACTATTTTTTCTTAAACCCACAACAAATATGGGGTAGTGGTTATGTTAATTGTTCGCCACAATATTTTAAAACAGGAAGGGTAAAGACTTTTTTTCCAAACACTTGCCGATGCAAAAAAAACCTTTAAAAACACACATTACTGTATTTTTAGTAGGGGTGTGCACCGGCCACTTTTCGTGTTTTGGTTTTGGATCTGGATCTTTCTTCGTGTTTTGGATCTGGATTGGTTTTGCCAAAACCACCCTTCCGTGTTTTGGGTTCTGGGTTTTGTGTTTTGGATCTGTATTTTTTTGAAAAAAAGCATAAAACAGCTAAAATCACAGAATTTGTAGGTTTTTCTGCTCCTATGCTATTATTAACCTCAATAACCTTAATTTCCACTCATTTCCAGTCTATTCAGAACACCTCACACCTCACAATAGTGTTTTTATGTCCAAAAGGTTGCACCGAGGTAGCTGGATGACTATGCTAAGCGACACGAGTGGGCGGCACAAACACGTGACCCATCTAGGCGTGATACTGCAGTGGCAGACAGGATGGCAGTTTGAAAAACTAGGCCCCAAACTGTACATAATGCAAAGAAAAAAAAGAGGTGCAAGATGGAATTGTCCTTGGGCCCTCCCACCCACCCTTATGTTGTATAAACAGGACATGCACACTTTAACAAACCAATCATTTCAGCGCCAGGGTCTGCCACATGACTGTGGCTGAAATGATTGGTTCGTTTGGGCCCCCACAAAACAAGCTGGCAATTAATGTGTCCCTGCACAAACTGGCTCTACGGAGGCAAGATGTCATCCTCATCCTCCTCATCCACCGATTCCTCACCCTCTTCAGTGTGTACATCCTCATCCTCACAAAGTATTAACTCGTCCCCACTTGAATCCACCACCACAGGTCCCTCTGTAGGTTCTGGAGGCTGGTCTCCCTGGAAGAGCTGATAATTCATTTTGATGAACATCATCTTCTCCACATTCTGTGGAAGCAACCTCCTACGCCTTTCGCTGACAAGGTTCCCGGCTGCACTAAACACTCTTTCGGAGTACACACTGGAGGGGAGGCAACTCAGGTAAAATAGAGCCAGTTTGTACAGGGGCCTCCAAATTGCCTCTTTTTCCTGCCAGTACAGGTATGGACTGTCTGACATGCCTACTTGGATGCTGTCACCGATGTAATCCTCCACCATTCTGTCAATGGTGACAGTATCATATGCAGTGACAGTAGACATGTCAGAAATTGTTGCCAGGTCCTTCAGTCCGGACCAGATGTCCAAACTTGGTCCTGCCTGCCCTGCATCACCGCCAGCGGGTTGCTTAGGATACCTAAGTTTTTTCCTGGCAGCCCCAGTTGCATTAGAAAATGAAGAAGGAGCACTTGACGTGTCACGTTCCGCTTCAGCTGACAGTGTGTTCACCAGCAGGTCTTTGCACCTCTGCAGGCTTGTGTCGGCCGGAAAGAGAGACACCACATAGGCTTTAAACCTAGGATCGAGCACGGTGGCCAAAATGTAGTGGTCTGATTTCAACAGATTGACCACCCTGGAATCCTGGCAAAGCGAATGAAGGGCTTCATCCACAAGTCCCACATGCCGAGCGGAATTGCTCCGTCTTAGCTCCTCCTTCACTTTCTCCAGCTGCTTCTGCAAAAGCCTGATGAGGGGAATGACCTGACTCAAGCTGGCAGTGTCTGAACTGACTTCACGTGTGGCAAGTTCGAAGGGCTGGAGAACCTTGCACAACACGGAAATCATTCTCCACTGTGCTTGAGTCAGGTGCATACCCCCTCCTTTGCCTATGTCATAGGTGGATGTATAGGCTTGAATGGCCTTTTGCTGTTCCTCCATCCTCTGAAGCATATAGAGGGTTGAGTTCCACCGCGTCACAACCTCTTGCTTCAGTTGATGGCGGGGCAGGTTCAAGAGTGTTTGCTGGCGCTCCAGTCTTCAGCACGCAGTCGCTGAATGGCAAAAGTGGCCAGAAATTTTTCGGGCCACCCAAAGCGTCTCCTGCACGCCCCTGTCGCTTTTCAGAAAATTCTGCACCACCAAGTTTATTGTGTGAGCAAAACATGGGACGTGCTGGAATTTGCCCAGATGTAATGCCCGCACAATATTGGTGGCGTTGTCAGATATCACAAATCCCCAGGAGAGTCTAAGTGGGGTAAGCCACTGGGCGATGATTTCCCTCAGTTTCTCTAAGAGGTTGTCGGCGGTGTGCCTCTTACTGAAACCGGTGATACACAGCGTAGCCTGCCTTGGAACGAGCTGGCGTTTCAGAGATGCTGCGACTGGTGACGCTGCTGCAGTTGCTGCGTAAGGTAATACATCTACCCAGTGGGCTGTCACAGTCATATAGTCCTTAGTCTGCCCTGTTCCACTTGTCCACATGTCCGTGGTTAAGTGGACATTGGGTACAACGGCATTTTTCAGGACACTGAGGACAATTTTTCTGACGTTTCTGTACAGTCTCGGTATCGCCTGCCTAGTGAAGTGGAATCTAGATGGGATTTGGAACCGGGGACACACTACCTCCATCAATTGTCTAAATCCCTCTGCACCAATGGCGGATACCGGATGCACGTCTAACACCATAGCAGTCAAGGCCTCAGTTATACGTTTTGCTTCAGGATGACTGCTGTCGTACTTCATCCTCCTCGTTAAGGACTGTTGGAGGGTCAATTGTTTAGTAAAAGTAGTGGTGTTCCTACTTCCTCTCTGGGATGATGAACGACTCCCAGCAGCGGCAACAGCAGCAGCGGCAGCAGGAGGCGTAGCAATGCAGGATCCTCCAGAGGAATCCGGGATAGGAGAGTCAGTCATGCCAGTGACATGGCCTGCAGGACTACTTCCGATCCTGACTAGCTACACCAGTATCCTCATCCTGTTGTACTTCAACAGTGACATCTTCAATTTGCATATCAGCAAGTGGACTGTGGGTGCTCCTTTCAGCACTTGCAGGGGGCATGCAAATGGTGGAAAGAGCCACCTCTTCCCGTCCAGTGCTGGGAAGGTCAGGCATCGCAACCATCACCACACTTGGACTCTCCTTGGGGATTTGTGATATCTTCTTAGAAAGCACAGTTCTTCGCTGTGCTTTTGCCAGCTTAACTCTTTTGATTTTTTTAGTGGGAGGAGGGCTTCCATCGTCATGTGAAGCTGAACCACTAGTCATGAACATACTAGGGATCGACCTTAGCCGTTCCTTGCCACTCCGTGTCGTAAATGGCATATTGGCAAGTTTATGTTTCTCTTCAGCTGATTTAAATGTTTTTTTCAAGGTCATTTTCCTGAACTTTGTCATTTTGATTGTATGTGCCCTCTATTATGACCTTGGGCATCGGCCTTGGCAGACGACGTTGATGGCATGTTATCGTCTATGTCATGACTAGTGGCAGCAGCTTCAGCACTAGGAGGAAGTGGTTCTTGATCTTTCTCTATTTTATTTTTATCGGAGAAAGTTTGGTCCTCCATTTATGTTATATCGATTTGATATATACGTGCGGCTAAACACAGAAAATATTTTTTTATTTTTGCTGGAGAGTAATGCACTTTGTGGGTTACACCAGCCTTTAAGAAATGAGCCAGCCGGCTCTTTACTTATGGGACACAGGCGCACGCTTGGCGCTGCTCCTTTGTTGATGCACGTGCGGCTACTGCGCACACAATTCACAAACACAGAAAATATATATTTTTTTGGTTTGGAGTGTACTTTGGGGGTTACAGCACCCTTTAACGGTCAAGCCAGCCGGCCCTTTACTTATGACACAGGCGCACGCTTGGCACTACTTTGTTGATGCACGTGCGGCTACTGCGCACACAATTCACAAACACAGAAAATAATTTTTTTTTTGGTTTGGACTGGAGTGTACTTTGGGGGTTACAGCACCCTTTAACGGTCAAGCCAGCCGGCCCTTTACTTATGACACAGGCGCATGCTTGGCACTACTTTGTTGATGCACGTGCGGCTACTGCGCACACAATTCACAAACATAGAAAATATATATTTTTTTGGTTTGGAGTGTACTTTGGGGGATACAGCACCCGTTAATGGTCAAGCCAGCCGGCCCTTTACTTATGACACAGGCGCACGCTTGGCACTACTTTGTTGATGCATGTGCGGCTACTGCGCACACAATTCACAAACACAGAAAATCATTTTTTTTTTGGTTTGGAGTGTACTTTGGGGGTTACAGCACCCTTTAACGGTCAAGCCAGCCGGCCCTTTACTTATGACACATGCGCACGCTTGGCACTACTTTGTTGATGCACGTGCGGCTACTGCGCACACAATTCACAAACACAGAAAATATATATTTTTTTGGTTTGGACTGGAGTGTACTTTGGGGGTTACAGCACCCTTTAACGGTCAAGCCAGCCGGCCCTTTACTTATGACACAGACGCACGCTTGGCACTACTTTGAGCCGAAGAGCAAGAGCAAGAGTGGACACGGTGAGGAATATCTGTGTGTACTGTCTCTCCCTGTTTGTCACTATCTATCTCCTTCCTTCTGGGCGGACGGTGAACCTTGCAACCCGATGCAAGGACGGATCTTCACCTGGTGCGTGAGTACCGATAGGTGAAAATTCGGGATCTGAGGCCAAAAGTGCCAATGATGATCTTCACTTAAAACCTGAATTTATCCCCCGGTTCGGTAGGGCGCGTCGGTCGACGTGAGGAAGGACGGTACTCACCTCGTCTCCTTCCCCCTAGGTCATCGTGTCCGTGTTCTATTCGGAGGTTCCAGGACCGTCTGCTCAACACACGGCCTCTTCAGTGTGTACATCCTCATCCTCACAAAGTATTAACTCGTCCCCACTTGAATCCACCACCACAGGTCCCTCTGTAGGTTCTGGAGGCTGGTCTCCCTGGAAGAGCTGATAATTCATTTTGATGAACATCATCTTCTCCACATTCTGTGGAAGCAACCTCCTACGCCTTTCGCTGACAAGGTTCCCGGCTGCACTAAACACTCTTTCGGAGTACACACTGGAGGGGAGGCAACTCAGGTAAAATAGAGCCAGTTTGTACAGGGGCCTCCAAATTGCCTCTTTTTCCTGCCAGTACAGGTATGGACTGTCTGACATGCCTACTTGGATGCTGTCACCGATGTAATCCTCCACCATTCTGTCAATGGTGACAGTATCATATGCAGTGACAGTAGACATGTCAGAAATTGTTGCCAGGTCCTTCAGTCCGGACCAGATGTCCAAACTTGGTCCTGCCTGCCCTGCATCACCGCCAGCGGGTTGCTTAGGATACCTAAGTTTTTTCCTGGCAGCCCCAGTTGCATTAGAAAATGAAGAAGGAGCACTTGACGTGTCACGTTCCGCTTCAGCTGACAGTGTGTTCACCAGCAGGTCTTTGCACCTCTGCAGGCTTGTGTCGGCCGGAAAGAGAGACACCACATAGGCTTTAAACCTAGGATCGAGCACGGTGGCCAAAATGTAGTGGTCTGATTTCAACAGATTGACCACCCTGGAATCCTGGCAAAGCGAATGAAGGGCTTCATCCACAAGTCCCACATGCCGAGCGGAATTGCTCCGTCTTAGCTCCTCCTTCACTTTCTCCAGCTGCTTCTGCAAAAGCCTGATGAGGGGAATGACCTGACTCAAGCTGGCAGTGTCTGAACTGACTTCACGTGTGGCAAGTTCGAAGGGCTGGAGAACCTTGCACAACACGGAAATCATTCTCCACTGTGCTTGAGTCAGGTGCATACCCCCTCCTTTGCCTATGTCATAGGTGGATGTATAGGCTTGAATGGCCTTTTGCTGTTCCTCCATCCTCTGAAGCATATAGAGGGTTGAGTTCCACCGCGTCACAACCTCTTGCTTCAGTTGATGGCGGGGCAGGTTCAAGAGTGTTTGCTGGCGCTCCAGTCTTCAGCACGCAGTCGCTGAATGGCAAAAGTGGCCAGAAATTTTTCGGGCCACCCAAAGCGTCTCCTGCACGCCCCTGTCGCTTTTCAGAAAATTCTGCACCACCAAGTTTATTGTGTGAGCAAAACATGGGACGTGCTGGAATTTGCCCAGATGTAATGCCCGCACAATATTGGTGGCGTTGTCAGATATCACAAATCCCCAGGAGAGTCTAAGTGGGGTAAGCCACTGGGCGATGATTTCCCTCAGTTTCTCTAAGAGGTTGTCGGCGGTGTGCCTCTTACTGAAACCGGTGATACACAGCGTAGCCTGCCTTGGAACGAGCTGGCGTTTCAGAGATGCTGCGACTGGTGACGCTGCTGCAGTTGCTGCGTAAGGTAATACATCTACCCAGTGGGCTGTCACAGTCATATAGTCCTTAGTCTGCCCTGTTCCACTTGTCCACATGTCCGTGGTTAAGTGGACATTGGGTACAACGGCATTTTTCAGGACACTGAGGACAATTTTTCTGACGTTTCTGTACAGTCTCGGTATCGCCTGCCTAGTGAAGTGGAATCTAGATGGGATTTGGAACCGGGGACACACTACCTCCATCAATTGTCTAAATCCCTCTGCACCAATGGCGGATACCGGACGCACGTCTAACACCATAGCAGTCAAGGCCTCAGTTATACGTTTTGCTTCAGGATGACTGCTGTCGTACTTCATCCTCCTCGTTAAGGACTGTTGGAGGGTCAATTGTTTAGTAAAAGTAGTGGTGTTCCTACTTCCTCTCTGGGATGATGAACGACTCCCAGCAGCGGCAACAGCAGCAGCGGCAGCAGGAGGCGTAGCAATGCAGGATCCTCCAGAGGAATCCGGGATAGGAGAGTCAGTCATGCCAGTGACATGGCCTGCAGGACTACTTCCGATCCTGACTAGCTACACCAGTATCCTCATCCTGTTGTACTTCAACAGTGACATCTTCAATTTGCATATCAGCAAGTGGACTGTGGGTGCTCCTTTCAGCACTTGCAGGGGGCATGCAAATGGTGGAAAGAGCCACCTCTTCCCGTCCAGTGCTGGGAAGGTCAGGCATCGCAACCATCACCACACTTGGACTCTCCTTGGGGATTTGTGATATCTTCTTAGAAAGCACAGTTCTTCGCTGTGCTTTTGCCAGCTTAACTCTTTTGATTTTTTTAGTGGGAGGAGGGCTTCCATCGTCATGTGAAGCTGAACCACTAGTCATGAACATACTAGGGATCGACCTTAGCCGTTCCTTGCCACTCCGTGTCGTAAATGGCATATTGGCAAGTTTATGTTTCTCTTCAGCTGATTTAAATGTTTTTTTCAAGGTCATTTTCCTGAACTTTGTCATTTTGATTGTATGTGCCCTCTATTATGACCTTGGGCATCGGCCTTGGCAGACGACGTTGATGGCATGTTATCGTCTATGTCATGACTAGTGGCAGCAGCTTCAGCACTAGGAGGAAGTGGTTCTTGATCTTTCTCTATTTTATTTTTATCGGAGAAAGTTTGGTCCTCCATTTATGTTATATCGATTTGATATATACGTGCGGCTAAACACAGAAAATATTTTTTTATTTTTGCTGGAGAGTAATGCACTTTGTGGGTTACACCAGCCTTTAAGAAATGAGCCAGCCGGCTCTTTACTTATGGGACACAGGCGCACGCTTGGCGCTGCTCCTTTGTTGATGCACGTGCGGCTACTGCGCACACAATTCACAAACACAGAAAATATATATTTTTTTGGTTTGGAGTGTACTTTGGGGGTTACAGCACCCTTTAACGGTCAAGCCAGCCGGCCCTTTACTTATGACACAGGCGCACGCTTGGCACTACTTTGTTGATGCACGTGCGGCTACTGCGCACACAATTCACAAACACAGAAAATAATTTTTTTTTTGGTTTGGACTGGAGTGTACTTTGGGGGTTACAGCACCCTTTAACGGTCAAGCCAGCCGGCCCTTTACTTATGACACAGGCGCATGCTTGGCACTACTTTGTTGATGCACGTGCGGCTACTGCGCACACAATTCACAAACATAGAAAATATATATTTTTTTGGTTTGGAGTGTACTTTGGGGGATACAGCACCCGTTAATGGTCAAGCCAGCCGGCCCTTTACTTATGACACAGGCGCACGCTTGGCACTACTTTATTGATGCATGTGCGGCTACTGCGCACACAATTCACAAACACAGAAAATCATTTTTTTTTTGGTTTGGAGTGTACTTTGGGGGTTACAGCACCCTTTAACGGTCAAGCCAGCCGGCCCTTTACTTATGACACATGCGCACGCTTGGCACTACTTTGTTGATGCACGTGCGGCTACTGCGCACACAATTCACAAACACAGAAAATATATATTTTTTTGGTTTGGACTGGAGTGTACTTTGGGGGTTACAGCACCCTTTAACGGTCAAGCCAGCCGGCCCTTTACTTATGACACAGACGCACGCTTGGCACTACTTTGTTGATGCACGTGCGGCTACTGCGCACACAATTCACAAACACAGAAAATATATATTTTTTTGGTTTGGACTGGAGTGTACTTTGGGGGTTACAGCACCCTTTAACGGTCAAGCCAGCCGGCCCTTTACTTATGACACAGACGCACGCTTGGCACTACTTTGTTGATGCACGTGCGGCTACTGCGCACACAATTCACAAACACAGAAAATATATATTTTTTTGGTTTGGAGTGTACTTTGGGGGATACAGCACCCTTTAACGGTCAAGCCAGCCGGCCCTTTACTTATGACACAGGCGCACGCTTGGCACTACTTTGTTGATGCACGTGCGGCTACTGCGCACACAATTCACAAACATAGAAAATATATATTTTTTTGGTTTGGAGTGTACTTTGGGGGATACAGCACCCGTTAATGGTCAAGCCAGCCGGCCCTTTACTTATGACACAGGCGCACACTTGGTACTACTTTGTTGATGCACGTGCGGCTACTGCGCACACAATTCATAAACACAGAAAATATTTTTTTTTTTGGTTTGGACTGGAGTGTACTTTGGGGGTTACAGCACCCTTTAACGGTCAAGCCAGCCGGCCCTTTACTTATGACACAGGCGCACGCTTGGCACTACTTTGTTGATGCACGTGCGGCTACTGCGCACACAATTCATAAACACACAAAAAATATTATTTTTTTAGCACTTGGGGGGAGCACCCCTGATGGACAGAGCACCCCCTGGACAACACTACAGCACCCCTTTAGGACTGGGACACTGCACAGGACTTTGGAGTGGACACAGCCCCTATGGAGAACTGACTGCACAACACAGTCCAGCCAGCCCCTATGGACTTTGAAGTAGTGGACACAGCCCCTATTAACAACAGCAGCACAGCACAACATAGCCAGCCCCTATGGACTTTGAAGTAGTGGACAACAGCAGCACAGCGCAGCACAGCACAGCACAACACTACTCTGCACTACACTACACTACACTACACAGCCCAGCCAGCCCTAACTCCCACCCTCCCTCTTCACTGTCCACAGCTGAGTGAGAAAATGGCGCCGACGCGGGTACCTTATATAGGTTCCAAAATCCGCGAGACTCGGAAGGCGGGATGATGACGTTTTGCCTCGATTTCAGATCCGAGTCAGGCGGGAAAAGTCGAGCCTGACTCGGATCTGCCTCGGATCAGGGGGGCTCGGGGGGTTCGGATTTCAGAAATCCGAACCCGCTCACCCCTAATTTTTAGTTTTGCACAAACAGAATAACAAGGTAAAGGTATACTTACATGCAGAGCCGGACCTAAACAATTTGATGCCCTGGGCAAGATTTTTGTTGGTGCCCCCTAGCAGATAATTTCACCACCAAGCATAGTGTTTATACAGACACCAAAACTAACACATTGGTTTATAGCTTATTTTTTATTCTTAAAAAAACACGTGCTAAATGCACAAAATATAATACTATCCAGGCATCCTCCTTTGTTACAGCCCACGGCGCAGAGGTGAACGGCGTAATATGAGTCAGTCAGACTCATTATACTGCTGTCTGCTACAGGCCCCTTCATTGCGATGAGCACAGGTCGGTGGAATGTACCGGCTTCATTGCCTCTAACCCAGCACCCCTCTCCCTGTCTCACTGCACAGCACCCATCACCCAGCAGCACAGATAACAGAGGCAGCCAACTACACCCAACACCCCTCTCCCACACAGCAATCCTCATCCAGCAGCCCTCACCCAGCACAGCACCCCTTATACAGAACCCCTCTGCCCTCTCCCAGCACCTCTCACCCAGCTGCACAGATGACAGCCATAACCAACACAGATCACCCATCACCCGGCCAGCACCCAGCGCCAGCACCCCTCGCAGCAGTCAGCTCATCATCCCTCACTACATGCTGAGATGACTTTAATCAAAACATTTTTAATACACAGTAACTTACTTTTTAAAACTGACTGGCTGACTGTGCACCCATCAGTGGCGTATCTATAATGGGTGCAGGGTGTGCGGGGAACACGGGCCCTGGGGCCAGGGGGGCCCCGCACCGCACACCCTGCACCCATAATATTACTTACCTCTCCAGAGTCCCACTTCGGTGCGGGGGTCCAGCACTGTAAAATGACTGGAAAATGGCTGTGGTGGCCATTTTCCCGTAGTTTGTGCATGCATGACAGAGTCTATAACTCCGGCCTGGCAAAGCACAGCTTAGTGCGCTGCCGGCTGCCAGGCGGAGAGGAGGGGTCCCATGTCGGAGACTGCACAAGGGCCCCCTCCTCTCTAGAAACGCCCCTGGCACCCATGCCTGCTGTTTTGCAGCCCCTACTGAATCTTCCTCCCTGCGCTTTTCGAAGTGGCGCCGACTGGCTGCAGGAAGTCAGTGAAGGCAAAGGCCCATGGGAGGAGGAGCTTCTGCGGCTGGGAATATGCAGTAGCCCTCCTCCAGAGACCAGCAGCCATTTTTGTTGATGCCCAGTGCACACTGCCCCCACTGTGCAGAGTCTGCTACTCTGCTCCAGCCTCTCTGGACCTGCTTGCTCTTGCTTCTGCTGGCTGTGAGCAGCCTGCTGCAGCTTCTGCACGATCGACTGCCTAACCACTAGCAGAGCCGTGGCCCCACAACTGCCGCCGGCTGTTCCTCCGCTGCCTGCCCACTCACTGTTTGCTGCTGCCGGACATAATCAGAGCTCAGCTGAGAGCTCCCATTGTGCCTGGCAGCAGCAAACAGTGGACGCTGAGCACCGGCAGTAGCAGCTGCCTCAGCTGGCAGCAGTTACCCCGTGCCTCAGTGCCTGCCCCAAACTTCCGCTAGCCGGCTTTGCTTACATGTGAGAAAGTTGTTAATAAGTATTTGTTTATCCCTGCCTTCCACTGTCTGTGCTCACAGAATCAAGACCCCTACCTGCTTACTGTCTATTGTATAATCTGGCGGAGGAATTGATGTAATGTCAGATTATGCAATAGACAGCAACAGAGCCCAACATCAGATATTTTGCTCAGATGATATAAAAATTCCACCAGATTTGTCACAAAACCTAAGAGTAGACTTTCAGCTCCCTCCTTCCGGGAACTGTCAGGTTTCCTCGACGGGGGGGAGGGGGGTGGCATGTCGCGGCAGAAAGGGTGCATGATGCAGCATTTGGGATGGGTCATGACTGCGCAATCACGTCATCGTGGCCCTGTCCCCTTTTCACAATGCCATGATTAACAGCATAGTGAAGAATGGGGAGGGGCCACGATGACGCGATTCAAGGCGAATCGCATCACCGGCTCCCCCGCTGTGGGGGTTTCTATTGTAACCGCAGCGGGGCCGGACTGGTCAGTGGCTGCCAGGAGCCTTGCCTGCCTTTCCAGAGGGCCAGGAGTGGCACTCAATTTTCGGGAGGCTACCGGCCGAATCGAGAGGCAAGTACAGGGGTATATTTATGTAGCCCACCCTTAGACTTTCTATCCTAACGGGATTATGGCATCACGCAATAGTTAGTGCCTCCACCCAAGCTACAATTCTCTTGAGGAATAACTAAGGTTTTCTTGGGGAAACCTTTATTAACACTTTGCTACCATTAGTGATATATTAAGCATGCACTTAT
The DNA here is from genome assembly GCA_031769625.1 of Taudactylus pleione. Taxonomy (NCBI): domain Eukaryota; kingdom Metazoa; phylum Chordata; class Amphibia; order Anura; family Myobatrachidae; genus Taudactylus; species Taudactylus pleione. The sequence goes on along the minus strand of JAUIMM010000916.1, from coordinate 1,884,196 downwards.
ATTCAATTTAAATACAATACACAATCACTAGAATAACCAACACATGTTACACAAAAGGTTTTCTTTTATCTTTCACAAGATCTGAGTGAATTATTCCCACAAAGGTAAGTTTAGTAGTAAACTTAACAATATAACTTTGCTTTATGACAACAGTATAATCAGCAAGTTTTATTTGTTGTAAACTTCAGTGTTTAATCCACAAACTACTTACTAGATTAACAATTTATTTCCTTAATAACCAAGAAGGTCTATATCTGGATATCTTCCAGATCACAACTGGAACCCTGTGTTAAATACACTATGCTAGTATTTCTGTAACCTCCAGATAGTTACTTTTACCTTATTTAAACTACTGGGACTTAAATTAGCCCATTAACTTAATGTGTGAATGATGTCCTAATTTAGTATTCAACACCCAACACCTAACCTTCGCTCCCCCTTTTCTGGTGATCTTCACCAGTGTTAATACACTAATACCCCTTTTCCTCCTAAATTCCGGGTCTGACCCGGAGTTGGAACAAAGTTCCTATCCGGATCAGACCCGGAATTTTGCCGGCGCCGACTCGGGATATTCCCGAGTCAGCGCCGCTCACACCGCAGTCGGGTCTGCATAGACCCGGCTTTTGCGGAGTGAAAGTGGTCGCTTAGAGATGACGTCATCTCCAAGCGCCACTGAAGCCGGACCAATCGGCCGGCTAGCAGCGCACTCCAGATCATCGTGACCCGGAGTGCGCTGTTCTCACAGCAGGGTTTCACGGGCTACGCCCGTGTTAAACCCTGCTAGTTACCTGGGTTGGATTGCCGGGTCACTCGACCCAGCGATCCAACTCTCTCCCCTTTTACACCAGGGAGCTGCCCGGGTTAGCCCTTCAAAGACCCGGGTTTTGGCTCCGGTGTAAAAGGGGTATAAGGGGTCTAGTTACTAACCAGTGATAAGAGACAGAGTGAAAAGTGATGTCTGTGATAAGGTGCCAGCCAATCAGCTCCCAACTGTCATCTCACAGGCTGTGTCTGAAAAATGACAGTTGGGAGCTGATTGGCTGGCACCTTATCACTTTCTTATCACTTTTCAATCTGTCTCCTAACACTACTTAGTAACTAGACCTCTAAGGCCTGTCTCACACGTATTACCTGGGAACAGTATCCTTCACCTTTAATCTATGAGCATAACTTAAAACAGACACATAACATTATAACAATTGTAATGGGGTATGTTTATGGTGGTGGACGTCCACTGCAGATATTACATTAAAGGATGATCCTGTTCTGTGATGCCAATGGTACACTGCTGTCTTCTACAGTTTTAAATAGCTGCCCTTGTTATACTGCTTCTTTGTAAATATATATATATATATATGCATATATATGAAACTTAATATTGTTAATAATATAATATCACTTTCTGAATTGATACTTCCAGGGCTAGTGGTTGCTCCTCAGATGCAGATGACACATATGTTCATAGTCTGGATGTTGTATACAGATTACATAGCAGAAGTAAGTGTCTAGCTTACTGTCAGAACATAGTAGGTATAGATAAAGCAGGCTGGGTTTATTGGGTGGTGATTACTTTAGCCAATACTTTATTTGGCATAAATCCAGATAAGATTTATTTATAGTCAGGATTTTAGAGTAGCTGTTATTTGACCTCTTATGAAATGGAGTTGTACTGGTGCTTATACAGTGTATGAGACAGTCATTGGGGTAGATGTATGAATCCCAGAAGCGGTATCAGCGCACGTTATGTGCGCTGATACCACTTCTCCCCGATGTATGATCGGGGGTCTGGGCGGTAAATGACAGGGGCGCTATGCGCCCTTTCATTATCGGCGCTGCTATCTACAAGATAGCAGCGCCGATAGCCTGGGCCATGTATGAACGGTCATAACGCATGACCGTTCGGCCGGCTGTAGCTGTCGTCACCGACAGCTACAGCCTGGCGCTAGCCTATCCCCACAGCAGGGACAGCGCTGTCCCTGCTGCGGCGACTGCCGGCTCCAGGGCTCCACACGGGGATCTTGCGATACTTGCGAGATCCCGCGCATGCTCAATGGAGCCGGCCGGGACAGAGGCTGGCTAGGCTGATGCGCTGCTGTCTCTAACTGGTAGCGCCAGAGGGGGGAGTTAATGCTCCCCCTCTCTGGCCGATGAGATGTTTATACATCTCATCGATAGTGCTTCCTGCTTCGCCTCGGTAAAGAGTCGAAGCGGGAAGCATTATAGCGGCACGTTAAGTGCCACTATAATTAGGGGTGTGCACCGGCCACTTTTCGTGTTTTGTGTTTTGGTTTTGGATCTGGATCTTTCTTCGTGTTTTGGATCTGGATTGGTTTTGCCAAAACCACCCTTCCGTGTTTTGGGTTCTGGGTTTTGTGTTTTGGATCTGTATTTTTTTGAAAAAAAGCATAAAAACAGCTAAAATCACAGAATAGGTAGGTTTTTCTGCTCCTATGCTATTATTAACCTCAGTAACCTTAATTTCCACTCATTTCCAGTCTATTCTGAACACCTCACACCTCACAATAGTGTTTTTATGTCCAAAAGGTTGCACCGAGGTAGCTGGATGACTATGCTAAGCGACACGAGTGGGCGGCACAAACACGTGACCCATCTAGGCGTGAAACTGCAGTGGCAGACAGGATGGCAGTTTGAAAAACTAGGCCCCAAACTGTACATAATGCAAAGAAAAAAAAGAGGTGCAAGATGGAATTGTCCTTGGGCCCTCCCACCCACCCTTATGTTGTATAAACAGGACATGCACACTTTAACAAACCAATCATTTCAGCGCCAGGGTCTGCCACACAACTGTGGCTGAAATGATTGGTTCGTTTGGGCCCCCACAAAACAAGCTGGCAATTAATCTGTCCCTGCACAAACTGGCTCTACGGAGGCAAGATGTCATCCTCATCCTCCTCATCCACCGATTCCTCACCCTCTTCAGTGTGTACATCCTCATCCTCACCGAGTATTAATTCGTCCCCGCTGGAACCACAGGTCCCTCTGTACGTTCTGGAGGCTGGTCTCCCTGGAAGAGTTGATAATTCATTTTATGAACATCATCTTCTCCACATTTTGTGGAAGCAACCTCCTACGCCTTTCGCTGACAAGGTTCCCGGCTGCACTAAACACTCTTTCGGAGTACACACTGGAGGGGGGCAACTCAGGTAAAATAGAGCCAGTTTGTACAGGGACCTCCAAATTGCTTCTTTTTCCTGCCAGTACAGGTATGGACTGTCTGACATGCCTACTTGGATGCTATCACCGATGTAATCCTTTAACAGACAGATGCACGCTTGTCGCTGCTGCTTTGAGGATGCAAGTGCGGCTACAGCCCACACAATTCACAAAGACAGAAAAAAAAAGAACAATATTTTTATTGTTTGTGTAGCACACTTTGAGGGTGTCACCACCCTTTAACAGACAGACGCACGCTTGTCGCTGCTGCTTTAAGGATGCAGGTGCAGCTACAGCCCACACATTTCACAAAGACCAAAAAAAAAAGAACAATATTTTTATTGTTTGTGTAGCACACTTTGAGGGTGTCACCACCCTTTAACAGACAGACGCACGCTTGTCGCTGCTGCTTTAAGGATGCAGGTGCGGCTACAGCCCACACAATTCACAAAGACAGAAAAAAGAAGAAGAATATTTTAATTGTTTGTGTAGCACACTTTGAGGGTGTCACCACCCTTTAACAGACAGACGCACGCTTGTCGCTGCTGCTTTGAGGATGCAAGTGTGGCTACATCGCACACAAGTCACAAACACATTAAAAAAATAGTTTTTTATTTCTTGGAGCACTTTGAGAGTTACACCACCCTTTAACAGACAGACGCACGCTTGTCGCTGCTGCTTTGAGGATGCAAGTGCGGCTACAGCCCACACAATTCACAAAGACAGAAAAAAAAAGAACAATATTTTAATTGCTTGTGCAGCACACTGTGAGGGTGTCACCACCCTTTAACAGACAGACGCACGCTTGTCGCTGCAGCTTTGAGGACAGTATCATATGCAGTGACAGTAGACTTGTCAGAAATTGTTGGCACGTCCTTCAGTCATGACCAGATGTCCAAACCAGCCCTTGACTTATGACACAGGCGCACGCTTGGCGCTGCTACTATGTTGATGCACGTGCGGCTACATCGCACACAAAACACAAACACATTAAAAAAATAGTTTTTTATTTTTTGGAGCACTTTGAGGGTTACACCACCCTTTAACAGACAGACGCACGCTTGGCGCTGCTGCTTTGAGGATGCAAGTGCGGCTACAGCCCACACAATTCACAAAGACAGAAAAAAAAAGAACAATATTTTTATAGCTTGTGTAGCACACTTTGAGAGTGTCACCACCCTTTAACAGACAGACGCACACTTGTCGCTGCAGCTTTGAGGATGCAAGTGCGGCTACAGCCCACACAATTCACAAAGACAGAAAAAAAAAGAACAATATTTTTATTGTTTGTGTAGCACACTTTGAGGGTGTCACCACCCTTTAACAGACAGACGCACACTTGTCGCTGCTGCTTTGAGGATGCAAGTGCGGCTACAGCCCACACAATTCACAAAGACAGAAAAAAAAGAACAATATTTTTATTGTTTGTGTAGCACACTTTGAGGGTGTCACCACCCTTAAACAGACAGACGCACGCTTGTCGCTGCTGCTTTAAGGATGCAGGTGCGGCTACAGCCCACACATTTCACAAAGACCAAAAAAAAAAGAACAATATTTTAATTGTTTGTGTTGCACACTTTGAGGGTGTCACCACCCTTTAACAGACAGACGCACGCTTGTCGCTGCTGCTTTAAGGATGCAGGTGCGGCTACAGCCCACACATTTCACAAAGACCGAAAAAAAAAGAACAATATTTTTATTGTTTGTGTAGCACACTTTGAGGGTGTCACCACCCTTTAACAGACAGATGCACGCTTGTCGCTGCTGCTTTGAGGATGCAGGTGGAATCTAGACGGGATTTGGAACCGGGGACACACGACCTCCATCAATTGTCTAAATCCCACTGCACTAATGGCGGATACCGGACGCACGTCTAACACCAACATAGCAGTCAAGGCCTCAGTTATACGTTTTGCTTCAGGATGACTGCTGTCGTACTTCATCCTCATCGCTAGGGACTGTTGGAGGGTCAATTGTTTAGTAAAAGTAGTGATGTTCCTACTTCCTCTCTGGGATGATGAACAACTCCCAGCAGCAGCAATAGCACTAGGAGGAAGTGGTTCTTGATCTTTCCCTATTTTATTTTTATCGGAGAAAGTTTGGTCCTACATTTATGTTATATTGATATATACGTGCGGCTAAAGCGCACACAAACACTGAAAATATTTTTTTATTTTTGCTGGAGAGTAGTGCACTTTGTGGGTTACACCACCCTATCAGAAATGAGCCAGCCGGCTCTTTACTTATGGGACACAGGCGCACGCTTGGCGCTGCTCCTTTCTTGATGCACGTGCAGCCACAGTGCACACAAGTCACTAAAACAGAAAATATATATTTTTTTGGTTTGGAGTGTACTTTGGGGGTTACAGCACCCTTTAACGGTCAAGCCAGCCGGCCCTTTACTTATGACACAGGCGCACGCTTGGCACTACTTTGTTGATGCACGTGCAGCTACTGCGCACACAATTCACAAACACAGAAAATCATTTTTTTTTTGGATTGGACTGGAGTGTACTTTGGGGGTTACAGCACCCTTTAACGGTCAAGCCAGCCGGCCCTTTACTTATGACACAGGCGCACGCTTGGCACTACTTTGTTGATGCACATGCGGCTACTGCGCACACAATTCACAAACACAGAAAATAATTTTTTTTTTGGTTTGGACTGGAGTGTACTTTGGGGGTTACAGCACCCTTTAACGGTCAAGCCAGCCGGCCCTTTACTTATGATACAGGCGCACGCTTGGCACTACTTTGTTGATGCACGTGCGGCTACTGCGCACACAATTCACAAACACAGAAAATCATTTTTTTTTTGGTTTGGACTGGAGTGTACTTTGGGGGTTACAGCACCCTTTAACGGTCAAGCCAGCCGGCCCTTTACTTATGACACAGGCGCACGCTTGGCACTACTTTGTTGATGCACGTGCGGCTACTGCGCACACAATTCACAAACACAGAAAATCATTTTTTTTTTGGTTTGGACTGGAGTGTACTTTGGGGGTTACAGCACCCTTTAACGGTCAATCCAGCCGGCCCTTTACTTATGACACAGGCGCACGCTTGGCACTACTTTGTTGATGCACGTGCGGCTACTGCGCACACAATTCACAAACACAGAAAATAATTTTTTTTTTGGTTTGGACTGGAGTGTACTTTGGGGGTTACAGCACCCTTTAACGGTCAAGCCAGCCGGCCCTTTACTTATGACACAGGCGCACGCTTGGCACTACTTTGTTGATGCACGTGCGGATACTGCGCACACAATTCACAAACACAGAAAATAATTTTTTTTTTGGTTTGGACTAGAGTGTACTTTGGGGGTTACAGCACCCTTTAACGGTCAAGCCAGCCGGCCCTTTACTTATGACACAGGCGCACGCTTGGCACTACTTTGTTGATGCACGTACGGCTACTGCGCACACAATTCACAAACACAGAAAATATATTATTTTTTTATCACTTGGGGGGAGCACCCCTGATGGACAGAGCACCCCCTGGACAACACTACAGCACCCCTTTAGGACTGGGACACTGCACCGGACTTTGGAGTGGACACAGCCCCTATGGAGAACTGACTGCACAACACAGTCCAGCCAGCCCCTATGGACTTTGAAGTAGTGGACACAGCCCCTATTAACAACAGCAGCACAACACAGCCAGCCCCTATGGACTTTGAAGTAGTGTACAACAGCAGCACTACACTACACTACACTACACAGCCCAGCCAGCCCTAACTCCCACCCTCCCTCTTCACTGTCCACAGCCGAGTAAGAAAATGGCGCCGACGCGGGTACCTTATATAGGATCCAAAACCCGCGAGACTCGGAAGGCGGGATGATGACGTTTTGCCTCGATTTCAGATCCGAGTCAGGCGGGAAAAGTCGAGCCTGACTCGGAACGGACTCGGATGGGGGGGCTCAGGGGGGTTCGGATTTCAGAAATCCGAACCCGCTCACCCCTAACTATAATACATCTACCCCATTGTCTGTGGTGATATCTCTCTATTTTCTGGCAGAACTTGGGTCACTGTAATGGTGCTACCTCTCTATAGTGGTGTGTCCCTGTCAGCACTGGTAGGCTGGTTTCTCCCTCTCCAGTCAATGACCTCACACCAACTGTAATGCTGCTTGCCCCACAGCTGTATATAGTGCCTTCTCAGTTGCCAAGGCAACCTCCCTTCAAATCAACCAATACTGGTTGCATTTACATGAACCCCTTCATTGCTGACATAAGTACAAATGACAATGGGGGTTACATTTTCCCTACACAAATATATCCATAGATCCTTTTATGCATACCTCTCAACATGACCCTCTCCAGGAGGGACACAATGCTCTGGTCCTGGACTTCCCTGGTAATTTATGATTAGTGGCGGCTCCAGGGGTGGGGCTGCAGTACAGTCCAAAATTCAAATAGGGGAGTCACACCAACTGCCAGTGAGTCCCAGCCAGTGATGTTTGGCAGTGTGTGAAATGACAGTTGGTGTGACTCCCCTATTTGAATTTTGAACTGTGCTGCAGCCCCACCTCTTACCAGGGAAGTCCAGGACCAGAGCATTGTGTTCCTCCTGGAGAGGCTCATGTTGGGAGGTATGTTTTATGCACAAGCGCATGTTAAGATAAATTACTGTATACTGTATATAATATAAATATATTACATAAAATGCAATTAACCACCACTCAGATGAAAGGGGTTGGTTACATTTACTAAAGTGAGACTTTTTAGAGTAGAGATGTTGCCCATAGCAAGCAATCAGATTCTAGCTATTATCTTCTAGGAGGTGCTAGTTAATTGTTAAGTAGAATCTGATTGGTTGCTATGGGCAACATCTCCATTTATAAAAACTCTCACTTTAGTAAATCTACCCCTAATAGTCCAAAAGTAGATTCTATTAATGATCTAGTGGATATATGCACTCAGCAGGAGTCTGCAGAAGCAACAATGGAACAACAAACCATAACAAATGTATTTAAAAAATAATATCAGATATTGTTTACACCACTGAATTGAACAACAATACAGGTTACTTACCTTGCAGCCATCCCTTGGGTATTTCTTCCATCTTAAACTTCACATAGAGAAAAGACTGCTGGTAAAGACATCGTGGCACAGCTATAACACTCATTGGGGGAGATGTATGAAGCCCTGAAGCGGTATCAGCGCATGTTATGTGCGCTGTTACCGCTTCTCCCTGATGTATGATCGGGGGCCTGTGCGGTAAATGACAGGGACGCTATGCGCCCCTGTCATGATCGGCGCTGCTATCTGCAAGATAGCATCGCTGTCGGCAGGGCCATGTACGAACGGTCATACCGCATGACCGTTCGGCCGGCTGTAGCTGTCGGCCGGCAACAGCTACAGCCCGGCGCTAGCCTATCCCCACAGCAGGGACAGCGCTGTCCCTGCTGCGGCGGCTGCCGGCTCCAGGGCTCCACGCGGGGATCTCGCGATACTTGCGAGATCCCACGCATGCTCAGTGGAGCCGGCCGGGACAGAGACACAGCGCATCAGCACTAGGCTGATGCGCTGCTGTCTCTAGCGGGTAGCGCCGGTGGGGGGGAGTTAGTGCTCCCCCTCTCCGGCCGATGAGATGTTTATACATCTCATCGATAGTGCTTCCTGCTTCGCCTCGGTAAAGAGGCGAAGCGGGAAGCGTTATAGCGGCACGTTAAGTGCCGCTATAATACATCTACCCCATTATTTTTCATTTTGCCTCACACACCACCTGCACATTTATGGAATAGGCGTGGTACCTACTTGATGTAAATATATGCCCTTTTCTTAGGTGGTATGAGCCCAATGTATGTGCAGTCTATATCTCCCAAGGCATTAGGCATGCCTGCAAGACTATAGAAAGCAAACCTTAGTTCATGCCACTGTGACTCCTGGCTGGGAAAGCAGATGTAGGTATAGGAGTGGGTCTTCAGGGCTGCCATGACCTGGGTTAGATGGCGGCTAAATGTTGGCTATGAAATGCTCAGCACTTTACAGGTGACGTACTAAAAATAACCAGTAGCAACAACGTACAGAAATGGTCGACACAGAAAAGGTTGACACATGGTTTTTCATGATTTTAGGTTTAGAGGTAGGGTTAGGATGAGGGTTTATGGATAGGATTAGGTTTAAGGTTTGGATTATGTTTAGGGTGTAGGGCAGGGCAGAGTGTACTGTAGAGTGTAGGGCACTTGGTGGCGGGTTAGAATTAGGCTGTAGAAGGTAAGGCTTATTTATTATTTATTACCAGTTATTTATATAGCGCACACAAATTCCACAGTGCTTTTACAGAGAATATTTGTCCATTCACATTAGGCCCTGACCCAGTGGAGCTTAAAAATCTATATTCCGTACCACATGTACATACACATATACACAGGGCCGGATTAACAGGGGGACGACAGGGGCGGCCGCCCCTGGACCCCCACACATTAAGGGCCTCCACACATTAAGGCCCCCACACCCACTGTGGTTAAAGTGGGCCGGAATGGGAGATGGAACCAGTTCCGCCCCCGCCGGCCCACCTAACCCCGGCACCGCAGGGAGCCTCTATTTTCCGGGCGCCTCCTGATATTTTGTCACCATCGGGCACCTGGCTCCCTCCCCACAGTGGCAGCTGGAGGCTGGAGCTCACTCCAGAGCTCCAGCTTCCGGCTCCCGCAGTGCCCTGTGGGAGAGACATCATGACATCTCTCCCATAGTTCAGAGAAGCAGCCGCAGCCAGGCGGACCATACAGCAGCGGACGCGGGAGTGGGGCTTAAGGTAAGTTTTAGGGGTTATTTTTGTGTGTCTGCAAGCGGATTCATTATAGGGAGCACTACTGCTGGGGGCACTACTACTGGGGGAAATACTCGGGGGGCATACCTTAGGGGGCACTACTACTGGGGGCATTACTATTGGGGGCACTACCACAGGGGGCATTACTACAGGGGGCATGACTACAGGGGGGCACTACTAATAGGGACATTGCATAGGGGACACTGCATAAGGGGTATCTCTCTCGGGGGCACTGCATAAAGTGCACCACTCTGCAAAAGGGGCACTACCACTGTGGGCACTGTCACTACTTGGGGCACTGCATAAGGGGCAGTACCACTGCTGGGGGCACTGCATAAGAGGCATCACTACTGGGGGCATTGCATAAGGAGCACTACCACTATTCGGGCTACTGCATAAGGGGCACTACCACTACTAGGGGCACTGCATAGGGGGCACTACCACTGCTGGGGGCAGTGCATGAGGGGCGCTACCACTGCTGGGGGCACTGCATGAGGGGAACCACTACTGGGGCATTGCATAAGGGGCACCACTTTTGGGGGCATTGCATAAGGGACACTATTACTACTGGGGGCACTGCATAAGGGACACCTCTACTGGGGGCATTGCATAAGGGACACTATTGCTGTGGTGGGCATTGTGTAAGAGGTACTACTACTGTGGGCATTATGTGTATTAGGGACACTACTATGGGCATTGTATATAAGGGGCACTATTGTGGGCAGGGGCTGGCTGGCAACTTTTAGCCTGGGGGGCAAATGCATGCAGGCGGCCCTGGCAGAGGAGTAGCGTGTAGCCAGGGTGCCCGAAGAACGTGCATGCTACGGCGCCGCCCCCCCTCAAGTGTTTCAGGGAGGAGGCGGGTCCATATGGGATTAATGTAAGGTAAAAATAAAGATTAGGGGCAGCCCCCTGTCGTAGTGCCCATATGCAGTGCCCCAGTGTGCCACAGGAGATAACACCCTTATGCATGCCCCCAGTAGTGGTCCTCCCTGTTCAGTGCCCCTTGTGCCCCCAGTAGTAAGCCCCTTATATAGTGCCCCCAATAGTGGCACCCCCTATGCAGTGCCCCCAGTAGCAATCCCCCCCACATGCAGTGCCCACAATAGTGGTAACCCTTATGCAATGTCCCTTAAATAGTGGCCCCAGTTGTAGTATCCCCCCTATGCAGTACCCCCAGTATTGCCCTTTATATAGAGCCCCCAGCAGTGGTCCCTCGCAGTGCCCCCAGTGGTAGTCCCCTCCCCTTATGTAGTGCCCCTAGTAGTAGTCCCCTCCCCCCTATGCAGTACCCCTAGTAGTAGTCCCCTCCCCTTGTAGTGCCCCCAGTAGTAGCCCCCCCTTGTAGTGCCCCCAGTAGTAGTAGTAGTCCCTCCTTATAGTTCCCCCAGTAGTAGTAGTTCCCCCCCTTGTAGTGCCCCCAGTAGTAGTAGACCCCCCCTTGTAGTGCCCCCAGTAGTAATCCACCCCCCTGGTAGTGCCACCATAGAAATCCCCCCCCTGGTAGAGCCCCCAGTAGTAATCTCCCCCTGGTAGTGCGACCATAGAAATCCCCCCCCTGGTAGTGCCACCATAGTAATCCCCCCCTGGTAGTGCCCCCATAGTAATCCCCCCCTTGGTAGTGCCTCGCCCCCCTGGTAGTGCCCCCATAGTAATCTCCCCCTTGGTAGTGCCCCCAGTAGCCCCCCCCAGTAGAGAGAGACTTAATTTTAAAAAAAAACCACTTACCTGAAACTCCTGCTCCTGACGCTTCCACCGGCTCCTCTGGCCACTTTGCATGATGGGAGAGACGTCGTCATGACGACGGCTCTCCCATTACCCACTGCGGGAGCCAGAAGATGGCTCCCGCAGTGGGAGCAGCGGCAGCCGATGAGAGTCTGACAGACTCTCAGCGGCTGCTGATTACAGCAAACACACAGCTGCCGTGCAGTCTGTGTCACAGTGACACAGACTGCACCAGCCCGCGGCCCGCATGACGCTGCGGCCTGGGGGCACATGGCACCCTGCCCCCCGGCCCAGCCCGCCACTGATTGTGGGCATTGTGTAAAAGGGGCACTACTGCGTGTCATAACATGAATAAGGGGCACTAGTACTATGTGGTGTAATGTGAATCAGGGGCACTATGGGCCTGATTCAGAGTTGGGAATAGAGAAAGAGATCTCGCTCAACTGATCATCTTGGTGAAACCATGCTGCACTGCAGGTGGGGCAGATTTTAAATGTGCAGAGAGATTTAGATTTGGGAGGGAGGTGTCCAAACTGACATCTAAATTGTAGAGTAATATTAAAGCTGTACAGCATTTGTGGGCTACATGTAAAAGCAGCCAGTGTTTACCCTGCATGCAAAAAAAAAATTATGTATTTACACCCCTTGCATTGCAACATGGTTTGTCCAGGTACACAATTAAGTGCTATCTCTCTCTCTCTATTTCCAACTCTGAATCAGGCCCTATGTGCGGTGTAATGTGGATAAGATTGTGGTGAGTAATATTTCATGTGGGTGCCTATATGTGTGTTTTTTTTCCTGTGGGCGTATATTGTGTCTTTTTTTTCTTGTGTGTGCTTGAAGTTTGACTTCACTTGGGAGACAGGGTCTGATTCAGAGCCGGACGCTATTTGCGCTCGCTCGTTCAGAAAAAGGGGGTGGCTATTGAAATTAACCGTTCGCTCTTTGCGGTCTTTTGACGCCTCTATGTCTGAACGAGTGAACAAAACTTGCGGTCGTAATTTTGAAAAAACGCCCCCTGGCCGCTCGCATCATACGTCATGTCCGCTATTTATTAGATTAATCGAGTACATCGAACAGCTCGCTATTCTTGTGGTTGGTTTTTCCTACCGCAATCTTGCGAGCAGTTCTGACTATAAAACAACCAAGTGACGTGGTCAATGACGCTGCTGTATTAATTATGCACACCCTTAAAATGCCCGTTTTGACCTTTAGGCACGCCTGCGTTCGGAATTCCACTCCCCGTTTTCAAGCACCATCCCCTGTTACCACCCACATACGCCTCCTCCTGTCACTCAAAATAGCAGGCATTCGCTATTTAGCGAGCACACGATTTTTGGCCGCACTGACTGGTTCGCGCATGCGTATTACAATCCGTACACATGCGCAGATGTGCGAACATCGCTCAGAACGAACGAGCGGCCGCTTACGAGCGGCTCTCAATGAAGCCCACAGTGCTAAAGGGGTTATGTCACTCGCTTAATATCCTCCTTTCAGTATTTACCAACAGTGCTAAGCTTAGCTTATCGCTGTTTGTCAATGTACCACTTATGAGCGATACGGTCCCCATTGCGCATACCCCCATTTCGTTCATATTTAATAGGGGCCCCCACAGACCTTAATCCGGCCCTGCATATACACACTAGGGTTAATTTTTGTTTGGAGGAAGTTAACATACTATTATATATTTTTGTAGTGTGGGAGGAAACCAGAGCACCCGAAGGAAACCCACGCAAGCACAGGGAGAATATACAAACTCCACACAGTTAGGGCCATAGTGGGAAGGTTAGAGTAAGACATTGGGTTAAGCACCATGGAGGCTAAAGGTGCATACACACACAATGATTTTTTGTATGATTATCGTTAATGATATCGTTTATCGTTCAATCATTGAAAAAATCGTTCACTTTCTAAGTTAAAACGATGAATGATTATCGTTCATGCGCGTTCATGTTTGTAGTTTGTAGTTCAGTCAGACAGACCAACTGAACGATTTTCATTAAGGGAATATGCAAAAATAATTTGTAGTTCAAAAAAATCGTTCATTACACTTTAAAAAATCTGACAGATAATCTGACAGATAATTGTTCATATAATCGTTCAGAAAATCGTTCAGAAAATCGTTGGTAACAAAATCGTTGTGTGTATATGCAGCTTTAGAGCTAGGCACTTGTGGAAGGGGTAGGGTTAGGGTGAGAATTATGGTAAAATAACAAAAAAACAAACGTGTCAACCATTTATTTCCCGACTTTATCACCATATTGTCCATTTGACCCTACCGACCTAAATCCATGTTGAACAGTTGACCCTGTCGACCATTTAACCATGTTGACCATTTGGTGTCAACCTATTGAATGGCTATCTATACACTTTAGCATCGTTCTCTAAACCCATTAACTTGACGTAGTCCATGTTGGCATTTTCACTGTTGCTGCAGCTATGTTCTTGCTATTGTTATTCTGCGCTCTGGAGGCCTAGGCCCATAACCTATTGGCAGAACCTACAGGTTAAGTGCAGTGAATGCTGAATGCAGATTCCTGATTATCTGGAATCTGCGCGTGTGCAGGATCCATTCTGCGAATTTGCAGAACATGCCCGCAGCCCCTGCTATGCCTCATTTAAGGGCGGTGCGGCGACTGGAATGGACGGCGTTCCTGGAAATGAGGTGTGACGGCCCGATTTTCCAGGAGTGGCAAGGCCAGGCAGTTTGCTGGTCTTATAGTCAGAGGGTTCCTCCCAAAGAGGCGGGAGGGAAACAAGCCCACGAACGGGCGAAACGTAAGTCAGCAGCTCAACCCGGATGCCTGTGGTGCACACACGGGATTCGGCAAATAGACGCACCCAGTCCACAGCCATACCTAGGAGCAGGCATGTCTAAAATCCACGGTATCAGGGGCCTCATTCAGAGGCGGTCGTAGGATGCAAGCGGTCGTTCTGAAACAGGGCGGCCGCTTGCATCCTGAACGGCCGCCTCCATGACGGTCGTTAGGCTGTGGGTTAACACCCACAGTTCTAACGACCGACAAGGGCGATGGTCGCGATGGTCAAGACCATCGCGACCATCGGGGCTTACGACAAGACCCTAAGGTAGGGTCTCGTCAACCTTAAGCCCCAGTGAGCTTCCTGCTCTGATCGAGCAGGAAGCTCCCCACTGACATCACTGATGATGTCAGTGGGGCCGCCCCCAAACGGCAAGCGTTCCTACTGGAACGCCTCCATTTGGCCAGGCACGCCCCCGGCCCGCCCAGAAAACGGGGCGAGCTGTCACTCAACATCGACAGCTCGCCCCGTCTACGACGAGACCCCTAACGACGGCTCCGTCGTGCGCATGCGCTGTGGGGCAACATCGAGTCGGTCGTGAGCGCTGAGCTGAATGAGCTCCGAGGTACTTCTCTCCGGTGCTCTCTCATTCAGTTGCAGACTGAACCGTCCCTGAAATGTACATGACAACAGGGAAAGGCTCATACCTGCAATTTGGACAGCAGAAGTACCACTAACTTTCTTCCAGTCTGCGCAGTCTGACACTCTCTCACCTTCCTTTCACTGATCTTAGAATCTTGCAAAAAGGAAGTAGAAGTGTCAGAATCACTGCTCTCAGACTCCTGTTTATATTTAAAAATCTTTACACCGTGGTGCCTGACTTATATATAATATGGAGAAAATTATGTATTTTCTTATGATGTGATGTCTCCATAAACTGGATATAAGCAAAAGATACAATTATGACAGCCTATTGATTGCTCTCTGTCTGAAGTTTCCAAGCAACCACTTACCTGGGCAACTTAAATATATGACAATTTTTCTCGTAGCCAAAGTGCCATGTGTTAATATTCTTTATGAAGCAAATCTGTTGTCCATAATTAAAAATATTTAACGCTGTGGATCCGGTATCCATGGCAAAAATCTCTACATAAAACAGAGAAATTGTTGTCCTGGTAAAGCAGAGTAACATAAACCGGGAACTACTGTTTATTTCAAATATATATGTATATATATTTGATGCTATTGTCATGATAAGATATACAACGATCATACATTCACTTGGTTTTACAGATACGTTGGTACTGCAGACCATGTATTCCGGATGAAATAAATTTAGCATGCCATGTTTTCAAGAAATAGCACATTTTTCTTAATAGGTTTATAATTGTGAAACACTTTATCATTGTTTTGGATGTGGATACTGTTTAGAGGAATCTTTGCTACATGACATAATATTATATAGGTGTGTCTATCTAAGACACAAGCAATTTAGCAAAAGTTTTAAATACATATTTTCGCCTCATAGATTACTAATACTACACATACAGTATATATTTTTTTCCCAAAGAACACACATGGGTCTAGTAGGGAGCTACTGAGCCGTTCTTAATGCATTTTTAATAAAAGTTATTATTATTATTATTATCCTTTATTTATATGGCGCCACAGTGTTCCGCAGTGCCTTACATAGTACATAGAACTAATAGGTGAACAAGAAACAAGTAACTTACAGTACATTACAGTGCAGGACAAGGACACGACTTATATACATTGCTGAAATAGTGATTAAAGCACTCACAATAAGCTGCCGGGAGTTGGCAGTCACGTGTTAGGTGCCCTAATGGGGAGTAGAGAGTAGAAGAAAATGTACAGAGAAGCACATGAGGGAAGAGGTCCCTGCTCATGAGAGCTTACATTCTATGGGGAGGGGCAGACAGACAGGTGTGATACAGAAGGGGAAGATAGGAAGGAAAGAGCATGAGGTGGGTTAGGATGAGAGCTGGAAGGCCTTGATGAAGTAGTGGGTCTTGAGAGCCCATTTGAAGATTTGTAGAGTGGTGGAGAGTCTGATAGGGAGAGGGAGAGCATTCCAAAGGTAGGGAGCAGCACGGGCAAAATCTCGGATGCGGGAGTGGGAGGAAATAATCAGTTGGCAAGAGAGGCGGCATGCATTAGTTGAGCGAGGTGGACAGGCGGGAGTGTGAAGGGAGAGAAGGTCAGAAATGTATGCGGGAGAGGATTTGGTGAGGGCTTTATAGGCGAATGTAAGAACCTTGAATTGG
Organism: Taudactylus pleione; assembly: GCA_031769625.1. Taxonomy (NCBI): domain Eukaryota; kingdom Metazoa; phylum Chordata; class Amphibia; order Anura; family Myobatrachidae; genus Taudactylus; species Taudactylus pleione. Next base: position 1,867,478 of record JAUIMM010000916.1, on the reverse strand, counting down.
CATCTGAAGGGGAAGGGGAGCCAGTGTAGAGCTTGAAGGAGAGGGGAAGCAGATGCAGAACAACTGGAGAGGAAGATGAGCTGAGCAGCAGCATTGAGAACCGATTGAAGTGGAGAGAGGTGAGAGACTGGGAGGCCAGCTAGGAGAAGGTTACAGTAGTCCAATCTGGATATGACCAGTGAGTGTATGAGGGTTTTAGTGGCATCCTGGGTGAGGAAGGGTCTAATCCTGGAGATATTTTTTAGGTGAAAATGGCAGGACTGCGAGAGGTGCTGAATGTGCGGTTTAAAGGAGAGGGAGGAGTCTAGGATAACTCCAAGACAGCGCACTTTGGGGCTAGAGGAGATAGTTGTGCCATCAATAGATAATGAAATTGTGGGAAGTGATGTAGTGGAAGAGGGTGGGAAGATGATCAGCTCAGTCTTAGACATGTTAAGTTTAAGAAAGCGCTGGGACATCCATGAAGAGACAGCAGAGAGACAGTTGGAGATACGGGTAAGGAGCGAGGGGGAGAGCAAGGGGGTGGAAAGGTAAATTTGAGTATCAACTGCATATAGATGATATTGGAGGTCAAAGGAGTTAATGAGTTCACCTAAAGAGGATGTATATAGGGAGAAAAGGAGAGGTCCAAGAACAGAACCTTGGGGAACTCCTACTGTTAGTGGAAGTGGAGAGGAAGAGGAGTCATGAGAGGACACAGTGAAGGAACGATCAGAGAGGTAGGAGGAAAGCCAGGAGAGGGCAGTGCCACGTAAACCGAGAGAGTAAAGAATTTGCAGGAGGAGAGGGTGGTGTACAGTGTCAAATGCAGCAGAGAGGTCAAGGAGAATGAGCAGAGAGTAGTGGCCCTTGGATTTGGCAGCAAGGAGGTCGTTGCTGACTTTCATGAGGGCAGTTTCAGTGGAATGGAGAGATCGGAAGCCAGATTGAAATGAGTCAAGGAGGGAGTGGGAGGAAAGAAAGGTGGTAAGGCGGTTGTTTTATCATATTTACTTATATTTTCTTTAAAGAGTGCCACAAAAAGGTTTCTTCTTTCCCTCCCACCTCTTTGGGAGGAACCCTCTGACTATATTTTCAGCTACTACCTTAGGGTGCACCACCAACACAATGTTATTATATATTTAATCCAAAAAAATCTTGGATGTTGGTCGTACATATGCTGCTATATGAGATAATTTTCTGAAACAAAGGGTCTTGTGTAGAATCAATCCCCTCCCCCCACCTAACAGTTTCCTGGCCTTGCAAGCCGACTAGCCTGAGGCTTACTCAGCTGGCCTGGCACTCGTGATGGTCAAGATGGAGGTCGCAATGGTGATCCCGCCTGCAACCTCGAAAGTAGTGCTGTGATACCTCCTGCTGCATATGCATTTTAGCAAGGACAGAATTGCAAAGTTGTTTGCGTGCTTCGGTAATGAATCTTTATGCTTGCACAGTGTGACTCAGTCACATCCGCAGACCACCGATAAAATTGCTGTTTGAGTCCATTGCTAAATCAAGCCCAACAGCTGTGTCTATAATCCGCCGCTTGTGTGCTGCTTATAATTCCCATCGGAAGTACAAAGACACAGTCGCTGGCTGCGACCTGCTCACAAAACGCTCCAGACGCACCTGCGTTTGACTTGCCGCCCGTGTAACCTCGCATAAACGTACACAAACTGCCAAATTCTCATAAAGGCCACCATCGGTAAACCATCACGACTCATGCGCATTATGACTCAGACGCATACACAGTACAAAATATTGTCTAACTGCGCAAAACAAGGCATCGCGTCCTCCTCTGAACCAGGCCCTGAGTCACACACACACCTTCCATCGCTGAATCTCATACGAGTTCAATCAAAGGACATTCACGTTTTTATCTTACATACTGTATTGACATATACACAAGTTTCGTTGTACACTATCAAATAGTGACAGAAGGAAATTAATAATGAGGGTGTGTAACACGCTTAGGTCAGGGTACAAGCAGAACTGCACAACTCATTTTAATCCATTAATCAATAGAAATCAGTTGGAAGAGACAAGAGTGGTCACATTTTCTCTCTTTTATTTTTCCAGATTACATACATATATAAGTTATATTATTGTATGTATTATTTATTATCATTTATTTGAATAGCACTAACATAGTAAATGTGAAATTTTAGAAAGTAAAGTAACCTAGTACTGCAGTATCAGTTACAAATTTTTAGGCATTAAAGATTTTGTTTTGGTAATTATTACACAATGGGCCTGATTGATGGTGGACGCAGGCACGGCTTTTAGTGGTCACCCGTCAGTGGCTTTAAGCAAATCCTACTACAAATCCTTAGAGATGTACAGTTTGGTTTTCCTGAAAACTGAACACACCTAATTTTGGAGTTCTGGTTAATATCGAGTCCTGGCACGGATCACTTTTGGGGTTCTGAGTAGAACAGAGTCGCGGCTCGGATCACTTTTGGGGTTCTGAGTAGAACAGAGTCGCGACTCTGATCACTTTTGGGGTTCTGAGTAGAACAGGGTCCCGGCTCTGATCACTTTTGGGGTTCTGAGTAGAACATAGTCCAGGCCCGGATCACTTTTGGGGTTCTGAGTAGAACAGAGTCCCGGCTCTGATCACTTTTGGGGTTCTGAGTAGAACATAGTCCAGGCTCGGATCACTTTTAGGGTTCTGAGTAGAACAAAGTCCCGGCTCTGATCACTTTTGGGGTTCTGAGTAGAACAGAGTCCCGGCTTGGATCACTTTTGGGGTTCTGAGTAGAACAGAGGCCCTGATTCAGAGCCGAATGCTCTGAAAGAGTGCTCTCTCTGAATCAGGGCGGTTTTTTTTGTGCGGCCTCCTGGCCGCTCGCTTAGCTGTAGGTGACCACCCACAGCTATTGCGAGCGGCCAGGTGATGGTCGCGATGGTCTCAACCATCGCGACCATCGGGGTTTGCGACAAGACCCGTGTGGTAGAGTCTCGTTCCCTCAAGCCCCAGTGAGCTTTCGGCTCTATTAGAATCTATTAGAGCCGGAAGCTCACCCACTGACATCACTCGTGATGTCAGTGGGGCTGCCCCCAAATGGCAGGCGTTCCTTTGGGAGTGCCTCCGTTTAGCCAGCCATCCCCCCTGCCCGCCTCCAAAATGGGGCAAACTACCAATCAAAATCAACAGCTGCCCCGCTTTGGTGCGAGACCCGTAGCGAGGGAGTGCCCGTCGCTAACCGGGTCTCGCGCAAGTGCACGTCGGAGCCGGCTCCGGCGTGCTCATGCGCAGTGGCCAAACTTTGACCCGCTCACAAGCGCATAGCGCTCGCGAGCGGGTCTGAATCAGGCCCAGAGTCCCGGCTCGGATCACTTTTGGGATTCTGAGTAGAACAGAGTCCTGGCTCGAGTCTGCTGTCAATTTGGAACTCCGATTGAAAACCATATCTCGGGATTTGAATTGCATATACACGGGTCCAAATAACATGATTTTAGCTGGTATTATTAATTTTAAAGAAAGCCAAAACCGAATCCGATCCAAAACATTTGAGGGTGGTTTCCCCAAAAAATGGGGGTCTGCGCACATCTCTACAAAGCCCTGCCCTGGTGTACATCCATGTGAACGAATGTGCAAGCACTGAGACACCCATTTTAAGCGTCTATAGATGATGTAATACTGCCTGGTGCATATTAGATGCCACCATTGGTCACACCATCGAACATAGCACCAACCCTATGGCAGATGCAGATTTCTGTCTGAGTATGGCCTCCTATGATTGAGCATCAGTGTATGCAAATACATCAGCGACAAGTCCACAATCCTCCCATAACATGCCCATAAGATGGACCATCTCTATGCATCTCTTTAGGCACCTCCCAGTCACTGCCCAGGAAAATCCATCACTTTCCCATTCATTTCTGATACCATTTGTCTCAATCGCAGCAGCTCCTTTGTACATATAATCTGTGTAACGCATGTGCCGTATGAGTTTTTAGGGATCTTCGCGCACATGCAAGAGCAAAAAAATCACTCAACTCTGTGAACATCAGCACTGCGTGCAACTCGGATCAGTCACAATGTCTGTAATTAGGGAGAAACCATTACCAATGGTCAATGATGTAATCTTCAAACCTGCTCCAGATAATCAGGTTCCAGTTTTAATCCAAACCCACCCAAATGTTATCTATAGTCTCAAATAATATACAAGGGTGGCTCAATAGACCTGCGTAATGTTCTCTATTTCAATCTAATTTCCCTGCCAGGCCAGAGCAGGTAGACCACTGCTTCGCTTCAAGGCCATTAGACTGCCCCTCATATCAGTCATAGTGTCCCAACAACAGTTCGATTAAAAATATATATAAAGTTTAGATTAAAATATTTGTTCAGAAAGACCTCCAGTACATTCTGTGACCATGCCTGATATTGGAGTTAAAAAACCTATTTGAAAGCTTCCTTATTGTTTTTGAAGCATGTGTAGAGCAGTAGATGGGCAGTCAATCAGGAGTGTTTGTTTCATCTGCGAGAGATTAGAGACCCCTTCTGATTGGCTACTAGCCTGTAGGCTGGTTTACTGGCAATTGAGTTATTTCTGGAGCTCCTCCAGAGCAGCCCATTCATGTCTGAGGGATTTATATTATTGTATATCAATATGAATTACATGGGAGCTAGAGCAGTAGAAGATTTCAGGCAATTATGTATTAGGAACACTCAACTACAGAACGTATTATTAGTTATTTATGATGGCAATATTATTTATTTATTTTTTAAATGTGGGTACTCTGATTTATATATTTTTAATGGGAGCATTTTATTAGATATTTATCTACTAATGGGAACATTATTAGAATATTATTCAATAATAGGAGCTCTATAAGGGACACTGTATTTTATTTACTTATTATTTAGTAAACATTTTAATTATATTGATCCTACCAGCTAGTAGTACCAGGATGGACCCAAGTGCTACTTAGTATTTAGCCAGGTATCTCTGGGTGTGGAGGCCCTATTATTGAGGCTCCATCATTGTTGGGCTGTTACACATTGTAGGGTAAAACTGGAGTCTACCTAAAGACGTGCTTACTGCAAAGAACATGCAGAAGACAAGGTAAGAGTCACCCAGGGACAGACTGGGGCTAAAATCTGGCCTTGGCACTGTTTCCGTTTGTGTCTGGAAAAGGGGAACAAAGCCATGTCACATGATGCATGGCCAAAAGGCATTGGAGCATGTCATGAGTAGAAGGCATGGCCTCCTAGCACACCCCATCTGAACATGCTGGCCGAGCAGAGCATCGGGAGGCAAAGCTGCTCGACTAGGCTTCCAAACTGCCGGACAAGCCCATCAGACCATTGACCCTAATGGCATTTGCCAGAACATCCAGATGGGCAGTCCGGCCCACCCATTTCCCTACTCTCCTGCCAAAAACAAAAATCCCATAAAAGTCTACAAAGTAAAGGGGAGGGCAGGTGGTATTTTTCAATAGAAAAAGAGCCTTCAGACCTAGAGATTTTATTAAACCTTCCTCCCTCACTCCATCTACAAAATATCAGATAGAATCCAACAAATCTAATGATCCAAAAACCACCCCCCCAAAAAAAACATAAACCACATTACTCTCCCTAACTATCCCAAGCCTTGGAGTTTAAACCCCACCAGGCTTAGAAAAAGGATTTATTGATATATTCACTATTATTAGTATTATCAGTATATCAGGTCTGAATTTGCCTTTGTCTCAAGGGCTCCTCTTCATTTCAATCACTTTGCAGTTTTTAACCACAATTCAAAAACCTTAAGGTGTAATTTATTAAGCAAATATGCTAAATGTTAGCGATTCTGAATTTAAAAGGGTAAAACTATTAAGTGTAATACACTTGTGGCTTTGCAATTAATATTATTGCCTTTTTAAATCACTCGGCCAGTATGGCAACAAGCATTTATTCCCCTAAAGTTTCCCATACAGTACATATAATCACAATAGATAGAGGCATTACACAGTTATAATGAGTAGTAAGATTAGCAATTTGTCAAGTTAATGGAATAAACGGATAGGTAAAATATTCATTTTATGCTTTTGCTTGAAAGTTTTTGTGTTTGCTCGGGTCAGTTTTTTCTTACCATGCTTGTATTGGCACCAGATGTTTCATTAGTCAAGATGATATAATTAAGGTTAATATGGGAATATTTGAAGACTAAAACAAATGTATGCTTTCAGCATTAAATCAAAGAACATCATTGTAAAATGAATAAATGAGTCTAGACTAGGCATCTATTAAATACATAAGAAGGAAAAACAAATGTTTTTTTAGGGCTAGAATAGCAAGTTTAAAGCATCTTACATGGCACAAATTAATGTGAGATAGTCACATATAGGTCAGAAAACTATTATATCATATGTCTGCTTTTAGTACAAAGCAAAGCAAATAGCATAAATAAATAGACATCCACAGAACTGTCAGAGTATAGCTTGAAAGTGAGAGCAAGATGGACATCATAAAAGACAAGGGCGGTGTGCACCAATATAGAGGTATAGTGGTTTAAGTGGAGTCACTTTTTCATTATTAAAGCTGGGTATACACAGTAAGATAAAATGTCTGTCAGATCGACAGACATTTTATCTGGCAGCCTGCCAGCTGCAGATGTCCACGGCATACACTGTGATTTCTCTCACAGTGTATTAGCCGACATCTGTGCTCCGCCCCCTGGGGGGAGGAGACATATCTCCGTTCCTTCCATGCGAAGGAACACAGGAAATATCTGTCTGTCAGCCGCAGCTGGGCAGGCACTGCCCGATGCGGCCGACAGTTTACCGGTAAATATCGCATCGAGCAATATTTAACCCTCAGTCGCCCCCCCACACGCTACAATTATCGGGGCTATCCACGGATATTGGGCGGATCGCCCTGATAATTGTAGAGTGTATGGCCAGCTCTAGGCTCCCTTGCACTAAGGCTGCCTGGATCATTAGATGAGTTCATATAGTAGATTACAGCCTATTTACAAATATGTATGCTACACGGAATCTATTATTTACAATAATATTTATTATTATAACCTGTTACCGTGGGATTACCAGTGTTTCCTTCATGGCTCAGTCTTATATTGCCCTATTCACAAAAAATATAAAATAGAATGAATCATTTTGCCCTTCTCTCATCAGTAAACAGCTTTGAGGCAACACTTTTATTTATAAATGGTAGGAAATGTACTGGGTCATGCGTATTGAAGTCATCGTTGCATACTAACAGAATGCCCAGGACTTCTCCCAGAGTCCCAGCAGATTAGGCCAACATCCTGGAACCCACTTCTCTTGTAATTAACATCATCAATTTGCATAATCGTGCAGCAGGTGACAGAACCTGATTAGTTGTACTGCATCATCACTTCCCCTCTGGGATCTCCCAGTTGATGGAGGACAGCTTGAAGTGCAGTGAGTGTGGCAGTAAACTACAACACAAATAATTAAATGCAGAATTGAATTTAATAGCAGCACTGACCACTATCCGCCTCTACCATGTGACATCAGCTAATCTGTCGGCTAGTGATTGTATCCTGAGATGTAACACCTGCAAAGAGAGTAAAACAAAATGTTGTTTGTAGAGGGAGGGTGCTGGTCAAACAGTCCCAAAACTGCTTAGAAGTCAGAATGTCACCGGTAATTATGTTGTCATTCACAATGGCGACAGCAGAAGATCAACTTTCATGATGTCGACATGGTTGAAATGTCGACATCATTATTGCTAAATGTTGACATTGACAGAATGTTGACATTTCCATGAATCTTAGGGTTAGTGTTAGGGTCACCATTAGGGTTAGTGTTAGGGTCACCATTAGGGTAAGTGCTATAGTGACCATTAGGGTTAGTGTTAGGATCATCATTAGGGTTAGTGTTAGGGTTTCCGTTAGGGTTAGCGTTACAGTGACCATTAGGGTTAGGATTAGCGTTATAGTGACCATTAGGGTTAGTGTTAGGGTCACCATTAGGGTTAGTGTTAGGATCACCATTAGGGTTAGTGTTAGGGTTTCCGTTAGGGTTAGCGTTATAGTAACCATTAGGGTTAGTGTTAGGGTAACCATTACAGATAGTGTTACCATTAGGGTTAGTGTTAGGGTCACCACTAGGGTTAATGTTAGGGTTTCCGTTAGGGTTAGCATTATAGTGACCATTAGGGTTAGTGTTAGGGTCACCATTAGGGTTATTGTTAGGGTTTCCATTAGGGATAGCATTATAGTGACCATTAGGGTTAGGATTAGCATTATAGTGACCATTAGGGTTAGTGTTAGGGTCACCATTAGGGTTAGTGTTAGGATTACCATTAGGGTTAGTGTTAGGGTCACCATTAGGGTTAGTGTTAGGGTTTCTGTTAGGGTTAGCATTATAGTGACCATTAGGGTTAGTGTTAGGGTCACCATTAGGGTTAGTGTTAGGGTCACCATTAGGGTTAGTTTAGGGTTTCTGTTAGGGTTAGCATTATAGTGACCATTAGGGTTAGTGTTAGAGTTTCCGTTAGGGTTAGCGTTATACTGACCATTAGGGTTAGTGTTAGGGTCACCATTAGGGTTAGTGTTAGGGTCACCATTAGGGTTAGTGTTAGGGTTTCCATTAGGGTTAGCGTTATAGTGACCATAAGGGTTAGGGTTAGCGTTATAGTGACCATTAGGGTTAGTGTTAGGGTCACCATTTGGGTTAGTGTTAGGGTTTCCATTATGGTTAGTGTTAGGGTCACCATTAGGGTTAGTGTTAGGGTTTCTGTTAGGGTTAGCGTTATAGTGACCATTAGGGTTTGTGTTAGGGTCATTAGGGTTAGTGTTAGGGTCACCATTAGGGTTAGTGTTAGGGTTTCTGTTAGGGTTAACAGTGATCATTAGGGTTAGTGTTATGGTCACCATTAGGGTTAGTGTTAGGGTCACCATTAGGGTTAATGTTAGGGTTTCCATTAGGGTTAGCATTATAGTGACCATTAGGGTTAGTGTTAGGGTCACCATTAGGGTTAGTGTTAGGGTCACCTTTAGGGTTAGTGATAGGCTTTCCATTAGGGTTAGCGTTATAGTGACCATTAGGGTTAGGGTTAGCGTTATAGTGACCATTAGGGTTAGGATTTGGGACAGAATGACAGGGAGAACAGTATGTTTACATTCTAACAATGCTAAATGTCAACATGGTCAATGTTGACATTATGCACATTTATATATTCAATGTCAACATTATGACCATGTCAACATTCTCATGTTGACATAATGGGCGGGATGTAGCAAGGGGAGAAAATGCAGGTTTTCTCATACGCACCAAGCCTCGGAATGCGATGCATTCCGGGACCCAGATGCAGTGGGTAACGCCATCTCCTGATGGCATTATTCTATAGAAGCCTATGGGCTGCTCTCTGCAGAGTGCTGTGAAAAGAATCCAATCGGATCCCTCCCAGCACCCCCCACGGTGAGTGTGTCATTCTGTACATGCACAGAATTACACCAGAGGGGCTTCTGGGTCAAAGACCCAGAAGTCTCTCATTTGCAAAGGAGCGCTCTTACCGAGAGAGCTGTCCTTTGTGATTTTCTTCATGCATACCGGCCTTAATAACGCCGGTATGCATTCGAAGGGTGGCGGGATGCATTACATCCCTCCCAATGAATGCAGATATTGTGAATGTCGAACAAATATACCAAACCCGTACAGATGCAGAACTATGGGAGACAATGGAGGCACCTACCGCCTGACGCCAGCACTGAAGAGGCACCTCCTCCAATGCCCACAATATATTCACCCCACTTAGGGCTGTAAATATGTACCCAGAGTGTACCGTTGCCCAATACATGGCACCTCTTCCTGGCACCTGAGAAGCTACCATAACCATATACTAGTGGAGGGCTCCATGTCAGACCATCAGATGCCTCTTCCATCTATCTATAGCCTGTCCCCGCTCATTGGTGTCGCTGCACCTCAGCAGCTTTTCATGCCAGTGTGACTCTGACGCCCCCTCCTCACCCACAACTCCCAGTCCCACTCCTTCCTGGTGGCAGCTCTAGCAGTGGACTTGTGGCATCAGGAGGACTCTGAGCTATATGCTAATTGCAGTATACAGGTCCCTTTCTTATCTGTGACTAACGCATAGCTGTATATACCCACAAAAGAGTGTTTTGGGGGGATATACTGCAAATTAACTTTAGTAAATAGGTCTAATAGAGACAAATTCACAAATTGTATATTAGTGTTTTTGTGCGCATGGATGTATAGAGAGAGAGAGAGAGAGAGAGAGAGAAATAGATATGCACCATATTTAGTTTCCCTTTTTTTAGGGGTGGGGGGGCACCAAATTATAGCTTGCCTCCGGGCGTCTGGAATAAATTTACACCACTGAACCCATAGTATTTGACCCCTAGCAGCCAAACTGAATATTGGTCAGACATCACTGAATTTTCTAAAGCTCACAGGTACAGAGTTGTTTTAGCAAATAAGTATGTTTGGGACTGGCAGATTTAATGCAAGCCACTTGTCTGAAAGTGGATTTACACTTTCGATTAGATTTACTAAGCGGCAGTTTTTGCAAGCTACCAAACATCTGCAGGTTTTACCCTAAAATTCAAAACAACAATAATATTGAATGGAAAACATGCCAGGTTTTGCATTTAATAATACTGCCAATTTAAACCAGCAGAGAACCGGCGGTTTGCAAAAGTAGCAGCTTAGTAAATCTAACCCCTTAACTTAAGGTATTGTTGCTGGTAAAAAAAAATGTAAAGAGGATTATTATTATCACTGACAGTTATCAAAATAAACTGTACAATTATTATAGATAGGCTCTCATACCTTATACAGCCTAAGGCCGCACATTTTGCTATCCATTGGCAGTCATTACAACAGCGACATCTGCAGCCTGTAGAGAAGTACTACACTTAAAGAAAATTAATACTTTTCTGATTAAATAACCTGGCTCCAACTTTGCCTTATTTTTTTATTTTGAGCATCAAAAGGAAACAAAACAATATAAAAAATCAGACCTATAAATAACAGTTGGCAAAAGGCCTGATTCAGATATGTACATAAACCTGATGGTTTACTACATATCCAATGGTGGAGGGTCTGGGCATGCGCTGGACCCATTCTGCACATGTGCAGAATAGCTCCTGCGATCACAGTCGCAGTGCCTCCTGAGCCACAGCCTGAGTGTCACACTGCAGCCATTTGGGGGCGGGGGCGCTGGGCTGTATTCCTGGAAACGGTCGCATGTCGCCCCATTTCCCGGGAGTGCCAAGGCCAGGGCCTGCATCATAGGACGCAGATTTCCTTGCCACTCAAGAGGCCAGGAGCCGGGGAAATGCAGAATAAGCTTCAGCTTACGCAGTATGACCAAAGCAGTTACTGATGGTCGCAATGGTGATCCGAGGAAGCATCTAGGGACGCTGCACTCAGACTGCATGCTTGATTTTAGAGTGAGTGTGGCCAGTCCATGAAGAGGGCATAATTATCACTTATCCAACTTTAATATGCATCATACAAAATGTATTGTGTGTCATAATTCCAGCATATACAGGACCAGCTATCACAGTAACCCATTATATGCGGCAGTAGGGCCATCCTGCCTAAGCTGAATGTTTTTATGTCACATGTAGGCACCATTACAGAGCATGGGAGTAAAACAGGAGTCTGGGAGAGAAGCAGAAGAACCTAGCACTGCCCTTGACTTATATGTACATACTGGTCTCCTTATGCACTGGATAGTGTATTATCATACAGTATTAATAGTTAACCCCATTGATGGTCTATAGCAGTGCACCCCTAAAGGTGCACATTCACATGCCGAATGTGGGAATGACAGTACGATTACGACTAATCATCCCCTGCAGTGTCTACACTGCAGGGGATCGTTCAGTGTAGGCACCCTCCCTCATCCCCGAACATGGTCAATCTGATATCGGCAGATTGAGAAGCATGTTCGGGCAATGATTGATGTCGGAAACGACCAGCGGGAGCGCGCATCGCTGGTCATTTCCGACATTTGCATGCCTGATTCATGCCCGATTAATGAGTGATTGAACGATAACGATGTCGTTATCGTTCAATCGCTCTGTTTAATCAGGTAGTGGATACCCGCCTTAACAGTGCAGGTTCTCCAGATCTCCTAGTTGGTGCACAGGTCTATTTATTACTGGCTGACACATGTTAAAAGATCCACAGGTGGTGCTAATTATTTAATTTGTGATACTTATACCCCTTTTCACCAAAATTCCGGGTCTGACCCGCAGTTGGAACAAAGGGCCTGATTCAGACCCACTCGCAAGCGGCTGTCCGCTCGCAAGTGGGTCGATGTTGTGCACTGCGCATGCGCACGACGGCGGGAGCTCCGTCGTGCGCATGCGCCAGATGCGACGAGCGAAGGACTTTCCTTCGCTCGTTGTGTCTGATCAAAGGGGGCGTGCTGTCGATGTTGATTGACAGCATGCTCCCTTTGGTGGGCGTGCCGGGGGCGTGCCTCCCTGACGGGGGCGTTCCCAAGGGAACGCCTACCGTCAGAAGCCAGCCCACTGACATCACTAGTGATGTCAGTGGGAGTGATTTTGGCTCTGATAGAGCCAAAATCACTCTGGGCCTTGCAGTTGAAAAACTCAACCGCAGGCTCCGGCTCGCAGTGGCGATGGTCGCGATGGTCAAGACCATCGCGGCCATCAAACTGCACGCTCGTATAGGCTGTGGGTGGTGACCCACAGCTATACGAGCGTCCAGGAGGACGCTCCATAATTATGGAGGGCGGCCCTCATTCAGAGCGTGCGCTCTGCTCAGAGCGTACGGCTCTGAATGAGGGCCAAAGTTCCTATCCGGATCAGACCCGGAATTTTGCCGGCGCCGACCCAAGATATTCCCGAGTCGGCGCCGCTCACACCGGATTCGGGTCTGCATAGACCCGGCTTTTCCGGCGTGTAAGTGGTTGCTTGGAGATGACATCATCTCCAAGTGCCACTGAAGCCGGACCAATCGGCCGGCTAGCAGCGCACTCCAGGTCATCGTGACCCGGAGTGCACAGCAGGGTTTCACGAGCTACGCCCGTGTTATACCCTGCTAGTTACCTGGGCTGGATTGCCGGGTCACTCGACTCAGCGATCCAACCCTCTCCCCTTTTACACCAGGGAGCTGCCCGGGTTAACCCTTCAATAACCCGGGTTTTAGCTCCGGTGTAAAAGGGGTATTAGAAGAACATGCAGCACTAGTAATATTCTATTGTTGTCATGGTATGGGCTGAGGAGGGGGGTTTCCAGGCAACTGGAAACCCCCTGCGTTTGCCTATGGTTCCAGGCGCAGATGCTCATATAGCCTTCCCTCTACACCACCAAGGAGGTTACCGCAGCATTCCAGATATCTGCACTGGAAGGCTGACATTCGATGTGGATATCACAGCAGTGGATCTAGGTGCCGGTCTGTACATGTGTGCACACCATGCAGTACATGTGCACATGCTGCTGTAGTGACTATACCCTGGGCTGCCTGTACTTTTATCTCTGCTAGTTTATTCTTAAAACCGCAGTAGTTTCTTTAGTTGGCTGAATATCATTTTTGCTGGGCTGCCTGCAGTACCCAGGGGTAAATTTACTACAGTGAGAGTTTTTAGAAGTGAGTTTTAAAAGAGATGTTGCCAATAGCAACCAATCAGATTCTACTTAACATTTAACAAGCACCTTCTAGAAGATAATAGCTAGAATCTGATTCATTGCTATGGGCAACATCTCTTCTAAAACTCACTTCTAAAAACTCTCACTTTAGTAAATTAACCCCCCAGTGTACTCTTTCAGAAGTAGAAGTGCTGATATTTCATCTTTAACCATCTAAAAGGACTGTGCTCCAGGAAAAGTAAAATAGGAATTTAAGACACAACAATCCTATAAAATTGCTCCAGGAATATATGCCTTATGATTTTCTCGCCTGTGTATCTGTTTGAAACATTTGTTGCAATAAGTATCTGTATTACTATTTATTATTACACCATCCAAAGTAGCTTTGAATTTTAGATACTATGTAAAATAAACCTTGAAGTCAAATGCTCAGCACTGTAATAAATTAAAACATTTGATTTTATGGGCTGCTGGAAGGGACCCTGTATATGCCCCTGTCACTAGGCCTTTGGATTGGCCCAGTGCAAAGGGCAGCCAGAGGATGTGGCATGCCAGCAGAAATTGTGCCATACTCCCGGTAGCCCAATCCTCCCCTGCACAGATACACAGGGACCACCTAACAACTATCTTATTGACTAATATAAGACACATCTTTAAATATTCTATTAAATGAATATAATAATTAATATCCTCATTTCTGATTGGCCAATGTGTGTATATATATATATATATATATATATTATATATACACATATATATATATATATATATATATATATATATATATATATTATAGGAAACCTGCCCTCTTATGTAAAAGTGGCTTAGGGACAGTGCAGATGTGTGGAAAATAATTATCAGTTGAGTTTTCTCCATTTCTCTTTATATTTTGCATCCTATGAGTATAGCAGATGCAGCAAATCACACTCACAGTGTACTAGAGACGCTGGGCTGCACCTTTTACCGCACAGGAATTAGTTTTAATCATGAATTGAAAGTTGCAGATGAAGCATAACGGAAAGAACTGCAGCCGCTGCACGGTAGCACTTACATACAGATTCAGGCTCATTCACACAGACATGTACAAAGGTCACACACCAATCTCATCAGTGTCATCTAGAAAAGTAGTTTTGTCACTTCCAGTTATTTTATGTGGCCCTGATTCAGAGATGGACGCGATGCCGATGTTTATGCACTAATCTGCACATGCGTCTGAGTCCCTTTGCGCATTCTTTAAGTTTCATTTTTGTTGTCGCTCGCAGTGAGGATTTCTTCGCACAGTGATTGACAAACAGGGACCATTTGTGTGCAGAAACGGGAGAGGGGTGGCGACTCAAACGCAGGCATTTCACAATCAGTTTTGCGGCATGTCTCATTCTGCGACTGTGATCTCGTATTCAGTAAAAATGGCTCCGACGTCTCAGTTCCCGCGACCAGCGACCATTCTGCGAGACTATAGGGTTACTCAGAAGTCCGATAATTGACTGATCTGCAACCAATGCTGCATCTTAGTATGTATGTAGTCACTTGGATTTGTGAAGTCGCTGGTGGGTGTCCGTATACGAATCCAAGCGTCTGTGACATTTGCATATTTTCACACAGTCACTGTATACACATTTGCAGCTGCGGTGGCATTAGATTATATCTCTGAATCAGGCTCTAAAGGTGCATACACACAGATCAATAAAACTGAACGATAACGATATCATTCATATCGTTATTGTTCATATCGTTCATTTTTATGTACTTACCAACCTGTCAACGACCAACGATGCGCATTCCCGCATGGACGATAAAGATATCTTTCATCATCCATGCATGAAGGCCTACTTGGACGAGATTGTCAACTTTGCCTGTTCAGAGATGTGGCAGGATGACTTCACTGAATGATATTTTTCAAGATGTTGCTACAGACCCTTTACTCATTTACTTCTGCTATGTACTGTATATTTTCACTAAAACAGTGATTCTTTAATAAAGAATAGTAATTATTGAACTGTGCAGTGCTTCTCCTCTTCTCTCTGTCTTCGCTAGTGAAATCTAACAAATCACATTACATAGTATGGATGTTAGAAAATGGCATTATTCATCTACACTCACCTCTTTAGCAAGAGAAGTCGTACAAAAGGACCCTATCAAACTGCGTTTCAATGCCGAAACCATACGATAACTTCTCCGAACTGGAAAACTGTGATCTAATGCGTAATATAAAGCATTTCTTTATTGCTCATATACTGTATATGTGAAAATGTAAGTACTTTATTTAATTATACTGAAATAAATAATCAGAATAATAATATGAATTCATTATGAATCACATTTCATTGTTATTTAATGAATCACACTTCAGCACCCAGAAAGCAATATTCTTTCTTCGGTTCCTGCTCTGGGTGACAGGCTGTCAATCCAGAGGAGGGATTGTCTTCGACCATCGATTATTAACCACCTATGGTAGATTGTTTTGCCATTTATGATGGAAATCCAATGGTTCTTCGCATCATGGTAGAGAGTCCACCTGATGGTTTTTATATATTTCCGCTTGGTGCCAGGATACAGAGCCTAGCTCTACCCCCCAACATAACCCGCAAAGCCCTGCCCCACCTCTAAATGGCCAGCTGCACGGTGAAGGGATGACACCATTGATGGTTCCCTGCCAATGGTTTCATGCCATTGAGGTTAACCACCAACAATACCATTGATGGTGACCATTGATGGGTAACCCACCAATGGTCATCCATAGCTCAGTGTACACATGACTGGATATGTGTGGAGACACCTCATATAAGTGAAACACATACTTTGCCATGACAATGGCAATATTGTGCCTTCATCAGTGTAATGTCCCATGATTAGGTGAGTTGCATCTAACTGAGGATGTGGAGAAAGAATTAAGTAATAAAACGTTATTGCTCTTCTGCCCCAATAAGGCTGATTTCAGCACCTCAGCTGCCATAAAGATTTTGTGATAAGCATCATTAAGCAGAGCTTACTCTTACATACTGAATAGCATTCTGCTCCCTTTCCCAATTCTTGTGTATGGGAAGTGAAAGTGACCGCAAAGTGCTAGGCCATAGAGAAAATCTTAGACTTCCCTTCGGTAAAACGCTACTTAAATAGTTAGAAATCATGAAAAAAGCCTTTTATTATTGACTAACTTAAGTACCCGGCATTGCCCAGGTTTAAATCTTCAAAATATTAAGTTTTATTATGTGATGTCATCCAAATCCATCCAGTGGAAGGCCCAGATCAGGCTCCCTGGGTCAAAGTTCTGCCCAGTGCACTCTGTCATGAGGTTCGATCAGGACCCCAACCACTCCATTTGACATCCCAGACCAATTGCGACCCCTCTGTGAAGTTTTCATCCAAATCCATGCAGTGGAAGGCCCAGATCAGACTCCCTGGGTCAAAGTTTTGTCAAGCATACACCAATGGGAGGTCCAACCGGGACCTCAACCCCCTAATATGTCTTCTGGGATCCAATGTTATCACTCTGTGAAGTTTCATCCAAATCCATCCAGTGGAAGGCTCAGAACAGGCTCCCTGGGTCAAAGTTATGTCCAGCGTACACCAGTGGGAGGTCTGCCCGGGACTCTAACTGCCCTAAAACCTGGCCATGATCCAACCAGACCACCTCGTGTTGGTTTCATCCCAATCGGGCCAGGGGTGTCCAAATGCATAACCGGACAAACAAACAAACAAAAAGACCCATGAAGTTTCTATATAAGATTATTTAAAATGCAAAAAGCATGGTATAATCCAATTGAGTACACTTGTCATAACATAGATTTCAGTGTTCCAATGCTTGCTGAGAATCTGTCAGTCATGATTAGATTATACTTGTTTATCGGGAGATTCAGGAATTTCATAGAGTTCTCTTAAATGCCCAAGAAAGTAGACTAGCACTATGTAAGTGGGCAGTCCGGGGGCTTGTTGATGCTTTTAGCAGTGAATCGCATCATCTTACCCCTTCATACTTGACTGATAAAGACACATTTCTTAAACATCTATTTGGCTATCACAACGTTTTTCACATATGAAGCAGAAAAGTGAATGTTTTCATCTGATTTTTGTATTTTGTTCCCATAAATTATACATACTAACGAGGGATGAGTGGTTCGGTTTTGTCTCTGTACTTTTTGCCAAATTAGCGCAAGTTCAGATTAGTTTGAATTTATTATATTGGCTATTCAAAACACTTGAGAGCCGGATAGCCAATTCCATGTAGTTTTTGAGATCCGAACATAATCAAGTAAAACCAAACCGCTCATCTCTAATATCAACCAACACATCAATGGCTAGAAAAAGAGACTTGATTAGATTGATAACTTTATATTGATAAATAAAACCTAAAAAAACATTATATTTTGTATGCTTTCAAACAAAAGGGTACACAATACGATATGATACATAAAGCAAGCAGATGACTTTTCGGAGCCAATACCAGATCCATCTCATGGGAGCATCATGAGCATGTTGGCAGACTTCTATGCTCCAATGGAGAGTTTGGGTGGAGTTGGTATGCCTGTTTCTGATGGATCTATTTTACCCAGAATGGGGTGGCTGTAAGTCACAATACTAATGATGATGGCTGTGGTTACAAACAGTGGGTGGCACATTCTTCCACATGAAGACGAACAGATAAACAGCATTCTGTAGATGGACAGATACATCCGACTCAGAATCCAGGCATATGTCTGCAAGGGTACTATCTGAGTGATTGAGAAAACAATTTAACTAGCAAAATGGTATTATTCATAAATACTATGCATCACTGGCTATGCCCATATATGTAGATTGACCCAATTAACTAATAATAATATACACAGCATGTCTGTTGACTGGAAATGTACAATCTTTTTGAACATTTTCCTTGTTCTTTTCAATGTCTCTAGAGTGATCCACATACTGTATCTGTTTTAGAAGGGAGGAGCATTATGTTACAGCAGCAGTGTGATAGGCCTTGCTATATTGATGTAGAACTGCTCAGTGTGGACACGTGGATCTGTGCACAAAACAGGGGATTGGTCACTGATGTCACAGAAAGCTAACTAACATGTTGTGCTCTTCCGTTTCAGATTTTTGTCCTGTCACCGACCTTTTGTACACTGGTGGTAAAAAGCCACCATGTATATATATGAATATCTATTGAAGCCTGCAAAAATACAGAATAAAAAAATGACTTTTAATAAAGTTCTCAGTGCATATTGTGATCAAATTGAGGATGCCCATCTACCACGGCAAGGTCACCTCATACAGATGGGAACCTACTCTAAACACTTTCTCATTTTAATTTGGGACTTAGCAAACTTTGTGCCACTGAAATACATATATCTATAGGTGATTTTAATCACAGCAACATGGCTCCTACCAATATCACGTGTATGGTACCAATAAGTACCATCAGAAAAACAGCCATAGAACAGGTAAAATAGTATTCATGTACAAAGAACTCCATCCTGTGTGTTTCAGGATTCATAGTAAGGCATTATCAGATATTGCTAATTGATTGGTTTCCACTGTCAAATATGTAAATGTCCTTACATTTCCTTAGATAGAACAAACCTAAGCTACATTACCCCTCACACATCTATCTGTTTTGTTAAACTCTGAATGAACTTGACACCATAAGTGTTACTCTTCCCAAAACATCCTAATCTCTCATCATATCATTAATAACGCAGTGCAGCAACCACTGTCAGTTCTCTACCCTTGGTATTTACTCATCGGACCATCTTCTAACCAGCTTATCCATTTAAATGTTTTCATTTCATTTGAGAATGTGAAAGTGGCAAGAGTGTGTGTCCCCCCTCTATCCTCCGCATATTACATTTCAATGTAGAGAATTTCAATGGTCTTTTGACTTCCAGGCTTAGATCATATCTATCTTCTTTTTCAGTGAACGGACATTAAATATCAAAGTTCTCTTGAGCCAAAACAATAAAGAAGCGCGAGTGTTAGCATAAACAGAAACACAGCTGTCACGTTAAAAAATACACAAAAAGTTTCCTGGGGTAGTACTTTAAAATAAGTGAATAACTAATGGCACGCTGCTTCTATATGAGAAACCTAAACAACCAGATCATCTTACAAAACATTAAAGAGATGGGATGAGGATCAACCACTGTAAGATGAGCAACGAATTGACACTTATCCCAACACAGATCTTTTAGGTTTAGGTTTAAAATTCCTCTTTGGCTATCTAAATCATGTGCAGCTTAGGCTCCCATGTTGTTAATATTCACTTCTGATTTCTTTATTGTAGTACATTCCTATGTCAGTTTGTGATTGAGCCTGCTTATGAATATCACTGTGCTGCCCCTACTAGAAAAAGTCCATGACGTAACTAGCCTGTACTGTACATATCAATACCCACAAATGTCATTCAATTAGATCATTGTAGATAGATAAATGTAGAGCCATATCTTATGCAAAGTATAAAGGAGAGATAAGCTGTTTGGTTTTACTGAAATCCAAACACATCTCTACTTTGAGGATAGTTTTGCCAAAACGAAAACATTTGAGGGCGGTTTTGCCAAAACCAAAACACGGGGGTCTGTAGTATGAAGTGCAGAGCAATATCCTGGTTTAGGCTGCTATCTATCAATATTGGACTATAAGGAAACTTTTATATTGCCGTTTATAACACTTTTTTGTGAAAAGTCAATTATCCTACCAGTATTCTTTAGGATTATATGAGGGGACCAAGTTTTGTTTGTATGGGAAGAACATACAAACAAAAAAATAGAAATTGGGGTGTCCCCCAGCACACTAAATTATACCTGCAGTAATACTTGAAAACTATATGGTAATAGAAATGAAGAGATATTTGTTGCATGCATTAGCAAATACATGGTAAGCCACCAGGCCAACTTCACCTCTTCTCTGATACTGGTGGTTCCTATACTGCATGATAACAGTACCAACTCTGGGCCATGTAGTTGTCTATTGTAAGGCCTCATGGTAAAGGCACATACAGAGATACATTCTAATGGGGAGCCAGCTTACCTGGGAGTCACTCCAATTAGCACTATAGGAACCAGCATGCCCTCCAAATGCTGACTACATCTAAGTCTCTCAAAACAGCAAACATAACAAAGTGGAAACTACTCAAATCAATTTGGCAATACTCTTTCAGGTGCAATTTTTGTTTAGTATGACCCCTTCCTTTCATGCACCTGAAGAGTTTTGCCAAATTGATTTGAGCAGCTTCCACTTTGTTATAAGAACATAAAAACTACACACATATATGGGGTTATAGATTGGAATAAAGCCTATGACCCCAGTGCTGTGAGGCAAGAAACCGCCATGCTACCCTTATTAAAATTTTGATCTGGACTTGCAATCCCACAAACTCCTTAAATGCAGATTTTTTTGCTCTGTTTATATACATCTCTAGTAAACTCTTATACTCTCCAATTTTGTTTGTAACTTTTGCTTCTCAGGAAGTATACATGCGTCATCCTTGTAGCATCATTGATGAGTGTCATGAAATATTGGTTCTCACTCATGGATTCCACTTCCATTGGTCCATGTTGAAAGAGAAGTGTGCTACTGCGCAGACTCTAGTCTTCCTGTCCCTCCAGGGAGGCATCATGCCCTGTTCCAAAATGGTTGCAGACATTACTACTGAGCATGTGCAGGGGCCATATTGTTTGTACTGTGTAGAGTGACATGGTTGGGGACATAAATCTCCTATTTAGCTCTTATGATAGATTTGCTAAATACTTGTATTAAAAGCTGTTCCAGCATCTCTGCCCCACTACCTATTTGCTGCAAACACTCACTTGATGGTAAGCTGTATAGAACCCTGCTTTGCTCAAGTTCCGCTCTATTGCCAGTGTGCATGTAACAGTGAGTATGGCTGTACCTGTTATCTATCAATAAACCAACACCACTGGTTAATTAACTGGGCTGTTCATAGTTTAAGTTATCCACTGGTGTGTGCCTATATAACTCTGCAATATCAACATCTGCACACACAACTTCTAACAGTCCACATATGTCTGTATTCACTAATTTCTGTGGTACTTTAACTCTGGATGGAGACTTGAGAAAGGTGCAGCATGTTTGATTACCATTTACAAAACATTCACACTGGTTTGCTCCATCGGGATTGTTCACCAAGTTCTGCACATTGTCATACCCTAGCAACAAACTGGTTGGAGTCAGTATACTGCTTCCTAAATCAGACACAAATAGTACAACTTCTATGTATTTTACAACTGTTTCACATTTAAGTGTTAAGCGAATAGTACTAAATTTGTCCCGAGTCTCATGGGATTTAGGACTTCTCCTATTCCCCTGACTTTAACAGGTTCACATGGCTACAGCTAAGGCACCTTGTGGCTCCTGAATCCATGTACCAACAGTCCTTGCGGTAACTGTGTGCTACATTCAATACTGACTCATTCCTTCTATAAAGCTTATGTAATGAGGTACCACTTGGTTCACTCACTCTACACTGAGACCTTATGTAGCAACTTGTGACACTTACAGAATTTGTACATAGTTTTTCAGGTTTTGTGCTCTTTGACAGCAGAACAAAATTCTCAGCATTAGTCTCCACAGGCATGCACTCTTGAAACTGCAGTAGTTTGGCCCATGTAGTCTTTGATGAGAGCTTCATAGTGCAAGACTCCAAAGCTACTACTAAGAAATCGTACTCTGGTGTAAGGTTTCGCCTTTGTAATCACCTTGTCCTCTACTTGGATGCCTACTGAAGTCAAATGCTGAGAGATAGACTTTTTTATATATATTCATTCATATTCTTGCATGTACTGATCTTTGTTCAATATAATGTATACCTCAGGTTGATTTGTCTCATTAGACTTTTGTCTTCGTAATACATCTGTAGAGCCACCCACATATCACATGCAGTTGTCTTCCCATGAAAAATGGAGTATACATGCTGGTCTACATTTAAACCTATTGTCCCCCTTGGCTCTATCCACATCATCTGGGTTTGGATTATCACCCAGGTGATTGGAAACTTTCCACAGCTTCTCCCGCTTTAATTGCTTCTTTATGGCAGACTTTCATGTGGCAAAATTTTCTGAACCCACTAAGTTGCTGAAGCTCATATTGCACTGTATATTTTCACCAGTATGAATAAAGGATTTTTTACACTCACTGAGGGCCTGATTCAGACCTGGTCGCTATGAGTGTATGCTCGCTCGATGAGTATGCAAATATTTGAAAGTGACGCGGCGGGGAGCGATCGCTCGCCAAGGCATAAACACGCCCATCTTACCTGTACGAGCGTTCGCTTTGTGTATGCAGACTCCCCTTAGCAAATACAGAGACGCCCACTCCCCACATCATCTCCTGGAAGTATGTGAAAACATTGGTACATCGACCACTATCGGATGTGAACGCAGTGCTTATAGTAGCTTTTTTCTACTGCAAGCATTGCGAGTAAAACAAAAATGGCTGGTGACGTGTACTATGACGCTGGCTGTTAATTATGCATGCCTCTAATACGGCGTTGAAACACTCAGGCATGCCTGCATTCGCACCTCCACTCCTCCGTTTTTACTGGACTGCCCCTGTTACCACCCACAAACGGCCTCTACTGTCACTCACTCTGCTGGGCTGGCTTTGCTGTAAGAGCGAGGGATCTGCGAACACACTGTGTAGTTTGCGCACGCGCACTGCGATGCATACACATGCGCAGATTAGCAACCATCGGCAATAGCAAGCGCACTGCGATAGTGTCCGGGTCTGAATCAGGCCCTGAGACCCTTATATTCCTTGTTTCTACAGCTGTACATGCTATATTGTCACTGGTGGCAGCAGAATCTGTAATATATGCTAGAGAGAGAGAGTTCTGTTTTCATATTTTCATTCTTGTATTAAAGATGTTGGAGCTTGCATGTGTGTGTATATGTGAAGATATATTAACATGTACAGTATACTACATCTACCGGACTATATAGTACACATAAACATTTTTAAGATAAAAGTGTACTTTAAAATTGTACTCAAACGATGTGATAACATATTTTATAAATAGATGTCTTAGGGCCTGATTCAGAGCCAGACGCTCTGACCAGAGCGCTTGCTCTGAATCAGGGCCCTCCTCCCTCAACTTGGAGCGGCCTCATGGACGCTCGCATAGCTGTGGGTTACCACCCACAGCTATAGCGAGCGTCCATGATGATGGTCGCGATGGTCAAGACCATCGCGATCATCGGGCTTGCGACGAGACCCTGCGGTAGGGTCTCGGTGACCGCAAGCCCTGGAGTGATTTTGGCTCTATCAGAGCCAAAATCACTTCCACTGACATCACTAGTGATGTCAGTGGGGCCGGCCCCAGACAGTAGGCGTTCCCATGGGAACGCCTCCGTCTGGCAGCCACACCCCTGGCACGCCCACCAAAGGGGGCGTGCTGTCACTCACCATCGACAGCACGCCCCCTTTGGTGCGAGACCCATTATGACGGCTTGGCCGTCGTTATTCGGGTCTCGCGCATGCGCACGACGGAGCTCCCTCCGTCGTGCGCATGCGCAATTTGGCATCATCGACCTGCTTGCGAGCGTCCTGTGCTCACGAGCGGGTCTGAATGACCCCCTTAGTGTTGTAAGACACAGTGACCAGCATTTTTTATATTAAAAATATAACAAAATGTAGAACAACATCCTGCCTCTTTAAGAATTTAACTGAGACATGGATATTGATTGTACTTTTTATTTGAGAAATTTGAATCACTCTTAGCACAGTATTTTCACCTATCACTTTTTAAAATGTTGTTAGTACATACAAAAGGATAAAAAGGGGAACACCAGCCAGGACTAGAGAACACATAAATCAGACATTGCTATAAATTCCTGTGCTCATCACATGTAGCGTACCTGTGATTAGAATTCTGACAAACCAGCTGCATCTGTCAGATATTATAACTGACAAGCTCACTAAATAATGTCTCAATTATATAATCTGCCAGCAGTCCAAATGTAAAAATGTGAAAGACAGGTAGTCTGTTCTCGCTGAATATAAGCAAAGTCTGATTTCCTTTTTCTCCATTTTAGAGACTAAACAATTCTAAGATGTAAAAATAAAAAAATAAAAAATTACACATTTGTTTGGCATTCATTATTATATAAATAATTATTTTATAGGAATAAGACATGAATACTATACTGTATTTTTATGAGCAAATACCATGTCGAATTCTTGTGATTCACCTTTGTATATCCTGACATCTAAAATAAAAAAAAGAAAAGGGTTACGTCACATGTCCAATAATGTAAGCATTTAAAGGTAGCTGAACCTTCTTATAAAATAATTATCTGCTGGGTGGCCCCCGCATAGTGGTTTCAGGAACAGATGAATGAGCTGTGCACATGGGGAAATGAACAGTGCTAGGAAGATTTAGGGAGGGGTAATAAATAAGGATTATGATGAAGAAACAAGGAAATACCTTGGGGTAAATCTCAGAATCTTGTCCGGCCAATATTGTGTTCCCGTGTAAGTTTTCACTGATTTGCAGCTCAGAGATTTACTATATGCAAACGTGCAAGCAAAAACTTGATTCCACACTGAAATAGATGGCAAAACATGCAAATAGAAGTCAATAAACCACCTAGCCAAAGCGAAGGGCTGGCTTTAGGGCAGGGGCGTCTTAAGAGAGGAGGTGGCCGTGTGCACTCCCCGCCCCGTTCGGGGACCCCAATTCTCTCCCCGGTGGCCGACAGCCAACTGACGCGGCTGGTCAGCCACCGGAGCATTAGTAGACTCCAGGCACTAGAGTGTGCCCAGAATCTACTGCGCATGCGCAAAACACACGAAAAATGGCCGCGGTGGCCATTTTCCAATGTTCTGAGGAGCACTGACACCCGAGTCGGGACCACGGACAGGTAAGTTTAAAATAATATGGGTGCAGGGTGTGCGGTGCGGGGCCCCCCTGGACCCAGGGGCCCGTGTGCCCAGCACACACTGCACCCATTATAGATACGCGTTTTTTGACCTGAGCAGTCGAACAGGGACATCACCCATAGAGGGCGCACCCTTCCCCAGCATCCCGATTTCATCGGGACAGTACTGTCCCGCTGTTCCACCCATAGGCCGAAGTGGCCCGCGGGTGGTCAAATCGTGGGGTTGGGGACCCCCACCGCCGCAGCCATGCGGCGGTTTCCAGGACCCGGAGTCTGAATGAATGCTGCGTGCAGCATCCATTCAGTGATGTGAGAGGACTGGGGGCTGGGAAAAGCTGGGGCTTCGGGAAGCCCAGCTAGTGAGGCTCCCCCTAAGCCTGACATTATTTGGAGGCATGCCATGCGGGCACACCCCTCAGATAACATCACTTAAGGAGGCGTGGCCTATGGTAATTAGGCCACACACCCAATTTCGGGAGCGCAGAGCACTCAGCCGGCACAGGGCGCTATTAGCCCTGGAGCCGGCACTGCCGAAGCGCGAGTATTTTCCATAGAAACCGCTATACCGTACTGCAGTGTAGCGTGTCCAAGGGGGTCCGGAATTAAGTTTTTATTTTAAGAAGAGCTTGGATTCTACCTGAAGAAGGGGGCTGATGTTCTCCAGAGAGAAGGTAAGCATGTAATGTGAGTGAGAGTGTGCGTGAATGTGTAATAAAGGCATAAAACTTTGGTGTCTGTGTTCTGTCTTTTTTTAATATATATTTTTTACAGTGAAACACTATGAGATAAGACAGCACTCCTGAAAAAAGTTCTTCAAAGGTGCAGTGCCTGGTTCATACAAAATAAATATATGAACTTTTTGGGAAAGAAAGCAACAAAGAGCCAGCACTCACATTTAGTAGATTTATTGTGAAGGTCACATATGAAAAATACAACGTTCAATAGTCAGCAGCAGCAGCAGCCCGCCCAACGACCATTTCAACCAAATCCTAATTGGTTTTCCTCAGGGGCTAATGGTGCACAGTGTCCCTTCTTGTATTTAGCCTAAAAAAGGCCTCCAAACAATTTCAGTCATTGCCCTTACTGACATCCCCTGGCCGAGCCCTCTAGTGGCTCATTGGTTACCGGGCGTCAGGTGTGAGGGCGGAGTCAACAATGTAAACAAACGGCCCCATGTGTATTCAGACACCTGGACAATGGTGCACGGTCAGTCGCGCCGATGCATAGTGCAGCCCAAGTGTCACAACACCTATCACTGTCAGGCATGTGACACTAGATGGCATGTGGTCATCTGTGCAGGGCTGCACAGGTGATGGTTGATCTATAAAAAATAGATACTGTATATATAATAACAGGTGATCGCTGAAGACATGTAAAAATGCCATAATATGAAGTAAAGTAAGCGGTCACTCATTGCACCTTATAAATAACCCTATTGAGGGCACAATAAAACCCCAGGTGTGAAATGAAAATCAGGTGGGTTTAAAAGAAGTGTGTGCACATATGGCATCATGCATATAGTCACCCCATGGCAGCACATGGATGAATTAAGCTGAAGTGTGTGAAAACCCAATACTCCTGTATTAATGCCTCTATGTGTCTTACTGTGAGAATTCCAGAGCTGATGGTGGGTTTCTAAAAAGTGTGTGCACATATGGCATCGTCCATAGAATCACCCCATGTCATAACATAGGTGAACTATGCTTAAATGAGTGAAAATCCCAACACTACACATTCAAGTCACTATGTATCCCACAGCGGGGACCCCAGGACTAATAGTGGGCCAGACAGTATGAAAATAATACCAGTCCTAGCCCATAGTCATCACAGCATATCCCCCAGCGGGGACCCAAAACAACAATATATTAGAAGCATGAGCCAAACAGAATCGAGCACATAGTACTGTTGCATAATGCTGTTTCTTTGGGCAAATACATGTTGGTCACTAAGAACCCCACAGCGAGGGCTCCAGGGGCCACAATTCAGCAGAATATCAAATTCACTTGAGTTACAAAATGCAGTATAACAATATGACACACAGCAGCGTCTGACTATGTGGGATCAACAGTACTAGATGTACATATCATAGTCCCAAAGTGGACAAATTCCAAGCAGACTGGTAAACAATATGAGGCATTCCAAGTGTCTAAAGAAAACAACCCATCCGAAATTCCTCATCGAGGCCATTGGGTGCCAGACTCTTGAGTCTGTGAATCCATCGTAATTCTCTCTGGAGTAACAGTTTTTCTCTGTCACCCCCCCCCCCCCCCCCTTCCTCTGTAATGGTGGAATCTGGTCAATGATGCAACATTTTAGCTGGTGGACTGTGTGGTTCTTTTCTCGGAAATGCCTAGCCACGGGTAGATTCTTGAGGTCCAGTTGTTCTGTACTGTTGCCCAAGCTTTTTTTGATAGAACAGTGGTGTTGGCTAAGATGCTCCTTTAGCATCCTGCTGGCTTTGCCTACATATAACAGATTACAAGGGCATTTGAGAACATAGACTACATATTTACTATTGCAGTCTAACCTATGTTTGACAGTGTATTTTTTGTTGTTTTGAGGGTTGATAAAATAATTCCCAATCAGTAAAAACTGGCATTTGGCACCTCCCGTGCATTTGTACACGCCTGTTTTTTTGCTCAGCCAGATTCCACCATTACAGAGAGGGGGGGGGGGGGGTGACAGAGAAAAACTGTTACTTCAGAGAAAATTACGATGGATTCACAGACTCAAGAGGCTGGCACCAATGGCCTCAATGAGGAATTTCGGATGGGTTGTTTTCTTTAAACACTTGGAATGCCTCATATTGTTTACCAGACTACTTGGAATTTGTCCACTTTGGGACTATGATATGTACATCTAGTACTGTTGATCCCACATAGTCAGACACTGCTGTGTGTCATATTGTTATACTGCATTTTGTAACTCAAGTGAATTTGATATTCTGCTGAATTGTGCCCCTGTAGCCCCCGCTGTGGGGTTCATAGTGACCAACATGCATTTGCCCAGAGACACCATTATGCAACAGCACTATGTGCTCTATTCTGTTTGGCTCATGCTTCTAATATATTGTTGTTTTGGGTCCCCGCTGGGGGATATGCTGTGATGACTATGGGCTAGGACTGGTATTATTTTCATACTGTCTGGCCCACTATTAGTCCTGGGGTCCCCGCTGTGGGATACATAGTGACTTGAATGTGAAGTGTTGGGATTTTCACTCATTTAAGCATAGTTCACCTATGTCATGACATGGGGTGATTCTATGGACGATGCCATATGTGCACACACTTTTTAAAAACCCACCATCAGCTCTGGAATTCTTGCAGTAAGACACATAGAGGCATTAATACAGGAGTATTGGGTTTTCACACACTTCAGCTTAATTCACCCATGTGCTGCCATGGGGTGACTATATGCATGATGCCATATGTGCACACACTTCTTTTAAACCCACCTGATTTTCATTTCACACCTGGAGTTTTATTGTGCCCTCAATAGGGTTATTTATACGGTGCAATGAGTGACCACTTACTTTACACTATCACTTCATATTATGGCATTTTTACATGTTTTCAGCGATCACCTGTTATTATATACCCTTACAGTATGTATTTTCTATAAATCAACCATCACCTGTGAGCCCTGCACAGTTGACCACATGCGTTCTAATATCGCATGCCTGACAGTGATAGGTGTTGTGACACTTGGGCTGCGCTGTGCATCAGTGTCCTGGTGTCTGAATACACATGGGGCCGTTTGTTTACATTGTTGACTCCGCCCTCACATCTGACACCTGGCAGCCAATGAGCCACTAGAGGGCTTGGCCGGGGGATGTCAGTATGGGCAATGATTGAAATAGTTTGGAGGCCTTTTTTAGGATAAACACAAGCAGAGACACTGTGCACCATTAGCCCCTAAGGAAAACCAATTAGGATTTGGTCGAAATGGTCGTCAGGCGGGCTGCTGCTGCTGCTGACTATTAAACGTTGTATTTTTCATATGTGACCTTCACAATAAATCTACTAAATGTGAGTGCTAGATCTTTGTTGTTTTATTTTTTTTCCTGTTGCCAGGTGGTTCTACAAGTGCCGTCGGGCATGCTTGCTGGGACCTGTAGTTCCACTGTAATGTAACTTTCACACTATTACCCCCACCAGGCGCGCATGCAGGGGGGGTTTCCGAGTACCTAGAAACCCCCCCTGCCCGCCGATCCATCGCCACGCAGCTTAATAAGGGACCCGGCGGCAAATTTGTCCACTAACGCCAGTCGCACGAGCCAATCATGGCTCGCGGACCGCCATCCAATCAGGAGCAGCCACGTGGCCGCTTCTAATTGGCTGTCGGTCCGCGCGGCCGGCAAACAATCAATAGCGGCCACGTAGCCGCTCCTAATTGGCTGTCGGTCCGCGCAGCCGACGCACTATTCTAAAGTGCCACCGGGGATCCTGAAGGGAAGGGTGCACTCCACCACTGCGGCGAAGCGAGTCCCGAGAGAGCGGGGCTATGTGCAGAAATGCCGGTGAGGTGGCTGTGTGTACTGTGTGTATGCCGATGATGAAGGGGCTGTGTGTACTGTGTAAGCAGATGATGTAGGGGCTCTATTACACAGCCCCTTCACCATCTGCATACACAGCACACACAGCCCCTCACAATCTGATCTGCATACACACAGCACCTTTCATCTGCTCTGCATATACATTGTACACACAGCCTTTTCATCATCTGCATACACAGTACACACAGAACCTCACTATCTGATCTGCATACACACAGAGCAGATGTAAGGTGCTGTGTGTATGCAGATCATTTAGTGAGGGGCTGTGTGCACTGTGTAGGCAGATGGTGAGGCTCTGTGTGTACAAATGGTGAGGGGCTGTGTGTATAGGTAAGGGGAACAGAGTGCTGTGGAGATTTCTGAGGGGAGGGGTGGCGTGAGGTGAGTGGTGAGGGGAGAAGTGAGTGCTGCAGTGAGGTGAAGAGAGGTGAGTGGTCATGTGAGGAGGGGTGTGCTGCTGTGAGGGGAAGGTAGGTGTGAGGAGAAGTGAGTGCTGTGGGGAGGTGATGTGAGGAGAGGTGAGTGCTGTGGTGAGGGAAGGTGTGAGGAGAGGTGAGTGCTATGGGAAGGGGAGGTGTGAGGAGAAGTGAGTGCTGTGGGGCGGTGATGTGAGGAGAGGTGAGTGCTGTGGTGAGGGGAGGTGTGAGGAGAGGTGAGTGCTATGGGAAGGGGAGGTGTGAGGAGAAGTGAGTGCTGTGGGGAGGTGATGTGAGGAGAGTTGAGTGCTGTGGTGAGGGGAGGTGTGAGGAGAGGTGAGTGCTATGGGAAGGGTAGGTGTGAGGAGAGGTGAGTGCTGTGGGGAGGGGATGTGTGAGGAGAGGTGAGTGCTGTGGGGAGGGGAGGTGTGAGGAGAGGTGAGTGCTGTGGTGAGGGGAGAGGTGAGGAGGGGTGAGTGCTGTGGGGAGAGGAGAGGTGAGTGCTGTGTGGAGGGGAGGTGTGAGCATGAGGAGAGGGGTGTGCTGCAGTGAGGAAAGGTGTGCTGCTGCAAAGGGAGAGGAGCAGAGAGGTAGGAAAGAAGACTTCCAGAAGAAAAGAAGAAGGAAGAGCTGGCCAAGAATAGGAGGCGCTGCTGGCCAGGATGGACCTACAGCAAGAAGCTGAGGATCAAGAAGCTGAGGACCGGAGAGTGCTGCAGTGGTGGAAAGGAAAAGACCTAAACGAATCTCCCCACTGCAGCCTCTCTCAGCGCCATGGTAGGAAGCTTCGCCCACTTTCACTTATTTAATCCTCCCTAGACTACCGGGATTGTTGGACACTAGGCCCGTGGTGGGCATATCCTGGGTGCATATCCTAAGCTCTAAGCATAGCTCAGTCTCATACAATCAGATACAGGCAGCGCTCTCCTCGGGTACTCAATAATCCAAGCTTATTAATCCATTTCTGTGCCACGTTTCAGATGCATTTATTACATATTTTGTCACGGCATCTGAAAGGTTGCACAATAATCGATTAACAAGCTTGGATTATTGAGGAGGAGGAGTAGTGCTGCCTATATGTGGTTAGATTTTTTGCCATTGGTTTTGTAACCAAGTATTGGAAACCCCCCTTTCAAAATCCTGCGTTTGCCACTGCCCACACTCACCACCACCAGGGCTGTAGGAAGATCCTCGGGAGGGGGGACCCCATTTTATCTTTGGGGTCTTCACTTTCTGAGAATTGCCAGCCCTGGGTTTCCCAGTTAGGGGATTTGTTTTACATTATGACAGGGGGACCCCATGCTGTTTGTCTTCCTGCTATAGTGTAAGTTCCTCGGCTGGTTCAGCCCGGTGCTGGTTACTGGAAATTGAGGTGAAACCCATTCCAGTTTGCCGCCGAAATTACAGTACCAGAACAGGCTTAGAGTTTCGGGGATGGTTATGTTCTGGGGCGTGGGGGGGGGGCCACACCATTTTTTTCTGATTTCTTACCCTTTGTTTATAGTCTACACACAGAAGTACTGCACAGATCCCACTGATCTGTGCAGTGTGCAGCATTCTATATAGAAGGGCCAAATACAACTGAACTTGCACACAATTCAACACGATCAGTATCACCATTGAATCCAAATAGACTGGCAAACACGATTCTTAGTAAATTTGTGATCTGTGATGTAAAAAACTAATGCATGTCCCTGTGATGCCCAGTAAGTCTTGTTTAAACACGGCTAGACATGATTCTTAAGGCTCATACACACTATATAATGTGTGTGATGAGCGATATTGGATGCAGCAGGCCCGGTGGGGGTGCCGGCATCGGTAAGTGTATACACACTTGCCGATGTTGGCCACAACGAATGATGGCAGTGGGGGGGAGTGGGGTCATGCTGCATTCAAAGCATGGCATCGTTAACGATATCCCCAGATTCAGCTGCATGTTCAGCCAACTGGGGATATCGTTAACGACACGCAGGAGCACGCATCATTAATCATACACACTAGACAATATGAACAATATATTGTTGAACGATATTGTTATTGTCCATATCATTCATAAATATCATCTAGTGTGTACACGGCTATAGTAAATTTACCCCCAGGCATGGGGAGATTTTTGGATTATTTATATCACACCACTTGTTTAGTTGCCTGTAGCTTAGTTGTTTTTTTTTTTTTAGATGCATTTTTCCCATCAAAAAATATTGGCGTCACTTTTATACAGTTGCAATTATAGGAAGATGACTTATGTTAAATCATTCTATGGTAAAAAGACAGCAAGAAGAGCAGGTCTATTACTCCTTATTACAGTCTGCATTGATACTATCCATGACAGTCCCACAAATCACTCAATCATTATAAATTAGTGGTAGAATAGTTTAGTTCTATAAGAAGCAAAAGAATTTTTGAACAAGTGGATAATAACAGAATCTGCAGTGTCTGCTCTGAGTTATCAGCACAATATTTATATTTTCGAATTTTTAACGGAAAGCGTTAGCAGCACAGTCCCTTGTTCATTTTATTTACTGAGTATGTCATTTAAAAGTTGAATATTAATTTCAATAGTAACGTTTACAGCCCTACTTCCCAGAATGCACCTTCTAATTAGAGGCAGCATAGACTACAGCATGGGATCCCTGACAGCGTTTGCAAGGGGTCGGTATGCATTTCCTGTTCTCGGGGCTATCAGTGTTTGAATCCACTGGAGGAATCTCCAGTGGATTCGAACACTTTTTTTTTTTTAAAAGTCAGGCTTTATATATTATTTAAACAGAAAATTCATTATTAGTAACCTGCCTGTTTAAGAACATATCAAAAGGCTACTGTTAGAATATAAATCACTTCAACTTGCTTTGTAGGATTACAGAAAATTATTTCAGTTTTATGGTTGATTTAGGCCCTGATTCAGACCCACTCGCAAGTGGGCGTACGCACGTTCGGCGTACGTAAAAAAATATTTAAATTCAAGCACTCGCTCGTATTTTCCTACGCAGCTAAAAATCCGCCCCAAACTCAGGCGACCCCTCCTCTAACTAACGAGCGTGCCAAATAGCGAGCGTACATCCCCGAAATGGCTTGAAGGGAACGCTCGCACAAGTACAAACCGGAAGTGGGACTGTCAGATTCCGATTACCTGCTCGTTTTTTCGGCCTACCTCCCTCAATCGTATCATGCCAATCAATGTATCAATTAGCTTAATTGTTTTTTTTTTTTCAACACAATGCAATAAACTTTAATCTTGTCCGTGTTTGTATTTGCTCGCAGAATACGTACGGCTGAAACCTTCGCTTTTATTGTTCAAAAGACATGTTAGCCTCAATTAAACAATTGTTCTATTTGTTTGTCTCCCCACAATTTTGCTGTGGTTCATTTCTTTATTTAAATTTGCTTACGCATGTCACTGCATCAAGCCTATCATAACTCTCAAGAGATTTGTGGCCCTGTCGAACACATGACTCATACACTAACCAATAGAATTTGTCCTGTTAATTTCCCAAATACATTAGCCAATCAAATTTTTTTGGGGTGCTTTATTAAAAATATTTTGTCAAAAAAACACCATTGCCATCATGAGATCCGCTGCATTCACCAGGCGCGAACTGCTGGTGCTGACAGGAGGATCACCAGTCAGCCTCCACCCATCTCCAATAGGCGCAAGCGTTCCGCATATGCGGAGGTACGTCGGCGCCTGCGCTCCTTCGGCTCATGCCGACATATTGGCCAGCTGGAGCGCAGGTGGTCGGACCTGCACCGGCGGACGCCCCGCTTGCTGGCATGCTTTCGCATGCAGATTGCGGAAAGTAAGTGTTCTGGACTGTGGTTTTCAAGTTTATCTTGTGGGCCCTAACTGCGTGTGCATGTTTTCATGTCTGTCCTATTGAGTCATTGTAGTCATATCTGCATATGCATGTTTTCATGTCTGTCCTATTGAGTCATTGTAGTCATATCTGCATGTGCATGTTTTCATGTCTGTCCTATTGAGTCATTGTAGTCATATCTGCATGTGCATCTTTTCATGTCTGTCCTATTGAGTCATTGTAGTCATATCTGCATGTGCATGTTTTCATGTCTGTCCTATTGAGTCATTGTAGTCATATCTGCATGTGCATGTTTTCATGTCCGTCCTATTGAGTCATTGTAGTCATATCTGCATGTGCATGTTTTCATGTCTGTCCTATTGAGTCATTGTAGTCATATCTGCATGTGCATGTTTTCATGTCTGTCCTATTGTGTTTTTTTTTTTTTTTGGCTTCCCGTTGAAACTAACCACAATATTTTTGCCATTTTTTAGGGGCACAGCAAACACTGCGGCGGCATCGCCACACAAGACGCCGGTCCCGGCCCCTCTCTCCAACCCCCAATTCCTCTATTACCCCCTCCTCCCCAGACCCTGTGGCCGAAATTTCAGGCCTACTTCCCCTCCAGCCCAATTCCCCCTCTCCTCCATCCGTCCCTCCTCCAAATACCCCCTCCCAGGATCCCGAAAACACCTTGCCCCTCGGGTTGGGGAATGTAGCCACCTCCGAGGTGGTCCAGGGAGTGGCTTCTGGCTCTGTCATTTTGGAGAACGGTATGTTTTTAAAGTTTATTTTGGACACCACAAATTGTTTGTATGTAATCATGTGTCGTTCCCATTTTTTTTGACTTTTTGTCGCCTTAGGGTATTTTTGGGGGTTGTCTTTACCTGTTCCTGCTGATGTCTTCATACACATATCACACCTGTGTGCCTTTTTTTAGGGCCCTTGTATTTTTGCCCTTGGACATTTTGGGGTGCTGGGTTTTATCCGTGTAATGTTTTTTTGGCCCACAAGCTTGTAAGTTTTGGTTTGCTTGTTTTGTGTTTTTTTACAATGTTGCTTCATTATCGATTTATTAATCCCCAAACTTTTGTCACCCACAGAGGAACAGAGGCGTCGGGAAGAGATCGTGAATTGTGTGGGTCGTATGCGGGAGCAGGTCACCGGGCTTATGCAGGGCCTTGACCATCTGTTGGTCCTCCTTAGGAATTAGGTTTTTTTTAATTTTTTTACAAATTGTTTCTTAATAAATCTGTTTTAAATCAAGCTCTGTCTCATGCGTTTGGAGTAAATCCAAGATTCTTTACACTGACATAAGTAGACTCTTCAAGCAAGGTTTGCCACAGAATCTCACTACAGATTGTGTGTTGTATTTTGAATGCAAACAGGCACAAGAAACACCTCCCAGTACCAATGTCATTTTCCTTTTTTGTGGTGGTCAACATGATAGTTTACACCATTTTTCAGGTTCCTATTTGGTGGCCAAACTGCTTAGGACAATCTTACGAAGGCAACTGATTGTACACGATTCCTTGTTGTGTTGGTTAGTACCCCGAAAACATATTACATTTTAGCTCCACTTGCTTCATTACTGGGTTACCCCTTAGGTAAAATTAACGTTTGGGAGTTTGTTTACACTTGCTTCTAACGTGTCCAAAAAGGAAACAGAAATCAAAATACAAAGTGGTCACTCACAAACAAAACACACAGTGATAATCTGAAAAACACCACATACCAAAAACACTAAACAAACACACAACAAATCAAGAACTGGTTGATGAAGGTCCATGCCCACATGATTTCAAAAATATGGCGTTGCAAAATTGGTGTCAGAATATATTCCCGAAGTTTCAACAGAAAGGTTTTTGAAGGGTAGCAGGAAGTAGTCATCGTGGGAGTGCCAAAGATTATGCAAACAAACAGAAGATGGTGCAAGAATTAATATAAAAAAAGATGAACGTTAAAAAACCGTAACACATTGGGTATACACACTGTTGTTTGATCAATAATTACCTAAAATATCGGGCCACCACATCATCGCGTATGGCCCCCCCACATACTGACCTCCGACCAACCTCGGGGGGGCCATCCTCAGGTAAGGCATCCTCTGGCTGCATTGGAACACCACTCCTTATGGCGATGTTGTGAAAGATCCCACACAGGACCACAATTTTCGAAACCATATCCGGCAAATACATGAGCTCGCCACCAGAGCGGTGGAGGCATCTGAATCAGCCTTTTAAAAGGCCGATACAGCGCTCCACCACTTGCCTGGTGGCTGTAAGTGCGGTATTAAACTCACTTTGTGGACCTGGTGTGGGAGCCAAATAAGGAGTGAGCAGCCAGGGCATGCAAGGGTATCCACTGTCTCCTGTGAAAAAGAATAGACAACATCAGGATCACTGTGTATCAAGCTTAACATTGTTATGTACTAAAGGTCTCCACTTACCCAGAAGCCACGCATCACCAGCTTGTAGGTTGGTTAATTTGTGCCATATCCCTGATTGTCGGATGATGAAGGAGTCATGTGCACTTCCTGGTAATTTTGCATTCAGGGGCAGGATCTGGAGGGAGGCATCACATACCACCATTACATTCAGGGAGTGATAGTGTTTCCTGTTTCGAAATATGGCCTCCAGCCGTGCTGGAGGCTGAAGTGGTATGTGAGTACCATCCACAACCCCTATGATGTGTGGGAAGCCAGCTATTTGGTAAAAATTGGCCTTGGCCACACTAAGGGCACCCATATCCAAAGGCATTTGAATAAAATGATGGAGGTGCTTGAAAAGTGCCTCCATCACTGCCCTCAGGATCCGGGAAAAGGAGGATTGTGAGATGCCCGCCACTATTCCCACCGTTGTTTGAAACGATCCTGAGGCACAGAAATGTAACACCGCCATAAATTGCGTAAGTGGTGGTATTGCTGTAGGACTGTCAATTTGCCGCTCAAGATCACTCTCTATTAATGAGAGAGTGTCTATGATGATTTTGGGAGGAAGACGGTAGCGTTTTAAAACCTCATCATCGGGCATTCCAAAAAGGGTGACACGTGTTCGAAATATCTGGGGCCTTGCACGCCTACGATGCCTACGCCTGGGACGAGATTGAGGTTGGTCGGCTTCCGGGAGCATGGCCAGAACAATCCGCCCAAGATCAACCTGAAATGGCAAGATTGGAATGTAAGGCTTTGGACCCACCCCAAAAGAAAATTAAAAACAACTTAGCTTGATGATACCATCCATTGCTGCTTACATGCCGGGGTATTGTCATGATACGTCCAAACTGAAATTAATCACAAAAATAATTTGACAAATTTCACTCTGTGCATTTTTGTTTCTAAATTTTGTGCTAGACAAAACTTAAAATATGCGAAAAACACACATTTGGCAAAAGAGCAAAACGACATTGCACACAGTACATCAAAATGGGTTGAAATGTTTGCCAAAAAAGCGAAAGGGCAACCACAAAAAATTTTACAGGATTAATAAGCATTTAAAAATGCGCTAATTAGTTCGCAAATACAAGTCACAATAGTAAGTAGTAAAAATGCGCTAATTAGTTCGCAAATACAAGTCACAATAGTAAGTAGTAAAAATGCACTAATTAGTTCGCAAATACAAGTCACTATACAAACTGAGAAAAATGCGCTAATTAGTTCACAAATACAAGATAAAAAATGGACTTACCAAGAGCAAATATATAAGAGTCCAAATCAAAAGGTCTTTGGGTCCGAAATTAATAAAAAGCTAAAATATATGAAATTATGGATCCAAAAATTAAAAACAAGAAGAAACACAATGAGACAACAATTGATCAAAAGTTAGACTTCACAAAACTTACCAAATCAAGAAACGAGGCCAAAAAAAAACATACCAAAAAAGAGAACGGAAAATAAAAACGCAAATCTACCAAACAAAATAAACTCCAACCGCCAACTCCTTTATCCGCAAACAAGAAACTCCAGCCAAGGTAACCTCCAACAATCCAAAAACGCCACCTCGACTTGAGACACACCAAGCCATAAATAGTGTTTTGTTTCCCGCACAAATTAAGGAGGGATCATAGGAACGCACAATCAATGATGCGGCCGCAAAATAAGGACGCATGTATAAATACGTCACGAAAACACATTAAAATTCTGGTGTATTTCTTGTTTGGACCTCAGACATGGCGACAGACCAGGGAAACAATGCCCAAGAGTCAGGCGGTAAGTCTTTCATGCATTTTGTATCAATGATTAATTTGAAACATAAGATTGGGCAAGTTGTGATTTTGTGAAATATAAATATTTACACAAATAGGTGAGGAGGATGACATGGAAGAGGCTGCTGGGCCCAGTATTCCGGCCAAAGCTGCCAAAAAAAAAAGGCAGCCACATTTCACAAGAAAGGAGATGGAGGTTTTGATACAGAAGTGTGTGGACATCCTGCCACAGGCAGACAGGATTATGAGTCTAAGCCAGAAGGGGAGAATGTGGGAAGAGGTAGCCGTTGCTGTCAATAGGGTGGGTGATTATGTCCGTCTAGCCCGGGATGTCAAACGGCGGTAAGAAAACACTTGCCCCCC
This sequence comes from Taudactylus pleione, assembly GCA_031769625.1. Classification (NCBI taxonomy): domain Eukaryota; kingdom Metazoa; phylum Chordata; class Amphibia; order Anura; family Myobatrachidae; genus Taudactylus; species Taudactylus pleione. The sequence goes on along the minus strand of JAUIMM010000916.1, from coordinate 1,828,733 downwards.
CTAAAAACAAACACCATTTTAAACAAAAGGATAATGGCTTCCATTTTTTCCCACAGATGGGGCGACTTCAAATATCGCCTAAAGCAAAAACTCGCGGACAGGGCTAGGCATGCAAGGGGGACAGGTGGGGGTCCCACCCCTGTGTCATTGGAGTTGACGGATTTAGAAGAGCTGGCACAGGGGTGTGTGCAGCCTGTGGAGGTGTTTGGCGTGTCCAACATGGATACGGACATGCCAGACTTTGCGGCTCCTCATGTTGTCCCAGGTAAATCTTTTGATGTCACCAACTCTGAAATGTTATTGTGCCAATATGTAGATTCTAATGTGAGTCTTTTCTCTTTTTTCCTAACAGAGACACAGGCGGATGAGTCTGCTCCAGAGGGGAGCCTTGGCCGCCGAATTTCTGCTGGCTCGGCAGGGGAGGAACCAGTACATCCGGCTGAGGACCCTGCAGAAGCCAGTCCAGGGCAATCCCCCTCGCAGGCAGTGTCCCTCCTCACAGAACTCAATTTCAAATCGGATTTCCATACGGAGATTCTGCAGAGGATGGACGCCAGTCTGCTACGGGTGGCTGAGGCCCTGGAGCAAAATGCTGCGGCCAACGTGACCATTGGTCAGGCCCTGGCGGAAAATACCAGGGCCAACATCCGCATCGCCAATGCCCTGGAGCAGCTCGTTCGCCAGCACATGGTGGAGCCGACCTCCCTTCCTGCCGGAACATCAGGATCCTCCACCTCTGGCACAACATCAGCCAATCCTCCAAATGTGCCTAGCCCTGTGCCTAGTCCAGAGGCCACAACATCTGCCTCTGGACAGGCCAGCCCGATGACATCCCGGACCCGGTCTGGCGCCCTCCCTCCCCCATCCAAACGGGTGAAAAAACGGTGACAGCAATGGTGACTTTTCCCACAATCCTTCTGTGCTTGGCTCATATTCCTTTCTGGTCAAAACTTCCCTCTCCTTTCTTGTGAAATGTTTTTAATTTTTTGTTGTATGTTTATGTGAACAGTTATGTTGGGCCAATTTGTTTGATTTTGGGACAGATCTTTGCCAAATAAAGATGTCCCCAAATTTTTTAGTAATTTATTTTTTGTTTGAGCAATAAATTGACACCAAAAATCTGACATTGGATTGTGAAATTATTGTACAAATGGGTTACATTTAATCCTGGACCAAAAGGCAAAAACTGGCAAAAAAAAAAATGGGCTCTTTAAGGAACGTTTAAAAATTCATATAACGAGGCAAATGCAAGAGGCAAAAATAAAATGGGGAGAAAATAAAAACATGATGACATTATTGTTACAATAGGCCCTAACCACCAAATTGAGGGCAAAATAAATCCCCACAAATGTACGCAAATTGATTGTGTCATCCTGACATTAGCAGCTCTGATTTCCACCTGCGTACGGTTTTGTGCTATCCCAAAAAACTGATTTCAAAACACATACCAAGCCGGTTTTCAATCCAACACTAATTGCTTTTCAGCCCTCCCGCGATTAATCGCAACAACATCGTGGAGTCCCGGGACGGAGGAGAAGGCCATCGCCAATGTGGTCGAGTAATCCAGACCCTAAGCTGTGCAAGCATTTTGAAGGGAAAGAGGATCATCCAGTGACGTACACATTTTACGCTCGCATCTGCTAATGTATGTACGCCCCAAAAGCGCCTCGCCACGCCTGCGTTTTTCCATCTCCACCCCCGTCAATACCCAAAAACGCCCTGTTCTGTCAATCACATTTGACATGTCACTTCCTGTACGCTATTTGACGAACGAGACCAAAAAAGCTCGCAATCTGCCGTACGCACATGCGCAGTGTTACACCGACGCATGCGCGGTTATTCAACATCGGAACGCAACGAGCGTACTGCTGTTTGCGAGTGGCTCTGAATGAGGGCCTTAAGCCCAAAGAAAAAAAGACAATAAAATTAAAATATTTTTTAAAGATTTATATTATCGTTATGGTAAATGTGGTGGTATAGCTACTATAATGCAAATGTTGACAGTATATTCTGTTATTATTCTCTTTCTACTAAGTTAACAGGTCATACATGACCTGTGTATATTCTTATTTAGGATTTATTAGGGTTAAGGAATGTGGAGTATTTACCCTATTTTTTTTTATAAGAAACATAAAATACTACAGAGTTACAGTGCTATTTCTGCCATATATACAGTGCATCCGGAAAGTATTCACAGCGCTTCACTTTTTCCACATTTTGTTATGTTACAGCCTTATTCCAAAATGGAATACATTCATTTTTGTCCTCAAAATTCTACACACAATACCCCATAATGACAACATGTAAAAAGTTTTTTTGAGAATTTTGCAAATTTAATTTAAAAAAAACAAACTAAGAAATCACATATACATAAGTATTCACAGCCTTTGCCATGAAGCTCAAAATTGAGCTCAGGTGCATCCTGATTCCACTGATCATCCTTGAGATGTTCCTACAGCTTAATTGGAGTCCACCAGTGGTAAATTCAGATGATTGGACATGATTTTGAAAGGCATACACCTGTCTATATAAGGTCCCACACTTGACAGTGCATTTCAGAGCACAAACCAAGCATGAAGTCCAGGATTGTCTTGAGGCACAAATCTGGGGAAGGGTACTGAAAAATATCTGCTGCTTTGAAGGTCCCAATGAGCACAGTGGCCTCCATCATCCATGAATGGAAGAAGTTCAGAACCATCTGGACTCTTCCTAGAGTTGGCCGGCCGTCTAAACTGAGTGATCGGGGGAGAAGGGCCCTAGTCAGGGAGGTGACCAAGAACTCGATGGTCACTCTGTCAGAGCTACAGCATTCCTCTGTGGAGAGAGGAGAACCTTCCAGAAGGACAACCATCTCTGCAGCAATCCACCAATCAGGCCTGTATGGTAGAGTGGCCAGATGGAAGCCACTTCTTAGTAAAAAGCACATGGCAGCCCACCTGGAGTTTGCCAAAATCCACCTGAAGGACTCTCAGACAATGAGAAACAAAATTCTCTGGTCTGACGAGACAAAGATTGAACTCTATGGCATGTATGCCAGGCGTTATGTTTGGAAGAAACCAGGCACCGCTCAACACCAGGTCAATACGATCCCTACAGTGAAGCATGGTGGTGGCAGCATCATGCTGTGGGGATGTTTTTCAGCGGCAGGAACTAGGAGACTAGTCAGGATAGAGGGAAAGATGAATGCAGCAATCTACAGAGACATCCTGGTTGAAAACCTGCTCCACAGCGCTCTTGACATCAGACTGGGGCGACGGTTCATCTTTCAGCAGGACAACGACCCTAAGCACACAGCCAAGATATCAAAGGCTTCAGGACAACTCTGTTGATGTCCTTGAGTGGTCCAGCCAGAGCTCAGACTTGAATCTAATTGAACATCTCTGGAGAGATCTGAAATTGCTGTGCACCGACGCTTCATATCCAACCTGATGGAGCTTGAGAGATGTTGCAAAGAGGAATGGGTGAAACTGCCCAAAGATAGGTGTGCCAAGCTTGTGGCATTACATTCAAAAATACTTGAGGCTGTAATTGCTGCCAAAGGTGCATCAACAAAGTATTGAGCAAAGGCTGTGAGTACTTATGTACATGTGATTTCTTAGGTTTTTTTTGTTATTAAATTTGCAAAAATCTCAAACAAACTTTTGACACGTTGTCATTATGTGTGTAGAATTTTGAGGACAAAAATAAATTTATTCCATTTTGGAATAAGTCTGTAACATAATAAAATGTGGAAAAAGTGAAGCGCTGTGAATACTTTCCAGATGCATTGTAACTTATAGTAGTCAGCATTGTTCATGGAGCATTCCCTGGGGGGGTATATTTATTATAGGATGAAAAATTCTATTTCTGGCAATAATGGGTCTTTTGGTACTATACGAGTATATTAAGTGAAAATATTCACTGATAGCTTTCCCATGCAAATCATGGGGAAGACTGTAGCAGTACAAGTAGGATGTATAGATGGCGATTACAGAAGATAATCAATAAAAATAATTCTATCTTTTTTTGGATTTATTTTTTCTTCATATTTGTATTTAGTTAGTTTCAGAGTTTATTTATTTATTTATTTGTTTATTTGTTATTAGTGCAACTGAAATCCCAGTCTAAAAGCCTCAGCAAGATTTTCTTAGTAAATTGCTGCGAGAACAATTTTTTATTTATTGATTCCATAAAGGGTGATAAAAGTATTTGTGGTAATTGCTAGTTGTTAAAAAAAATAAACAACAGAATAAGTGCTTCTTTGTTAGGGTAAAATAACAGCCTGTGCCAATCTTAACTAGTCCTTTTTAGATAGTTAAAAAATGTATGAAAAATTCTCCAAGACGGCTACAATGATATTTCCTTTTCAAGTTTCTCATAAAAGGTTGTTGTAAATTTGCTTGTATGATCCTCCATTTGCTTTACAATTATTATATAGAACAGCGTAGAAAGTCAGTATCATAATGGGCCTTAGATAAGGCACATTTTTCAACATGAAGGGATACATGGCCAGTCCTAGGTAGATCACCTTCCTCTTAAGTTAATGACCTTCACTAGGTAACAGTCTCCCTCATTCTCCACTGACGCATTCTGACTTTTAAGAGTTTGAAGAAAGTCTTAGAAAATAGGGCAGAATTAATGGTTGTAGGGCAGAATTAATGTTTAGGTGGCTAAAGTTCTTTTGGGTATTTTGGGCTACACTAGTAGGATTGTACAATTATGGAGAAGAGGGAAGAATGAAGTTATGAAGGAAGTGAAAAATAAGATAAAATGGCAAGTTACCAAGAGATAGAACAATTCTTTTAGATAAACAATGAGAATCCTAGGACTGCTTTGTGTGGTCTGTGCCTATAGCAGCCACATTTCCCATTAAGCTTAATATGCATACTGGTAATAGAATGCCACAAGTTTTCAACTTTAGGCAATTGAGGCTTATTGAGTTAGGGCATTTTTAGATATATATTTAAATGAACGGCTTACATAATTATACCCTCTTGATGTTTGAGTGGGTGCATTAGGTATAGGATACTGGCAGACTGGAGAAAGAAGGTAGAATAACACAAAGGGCCTCATTCAGACCCTCTTGCGAGTGCTGAGAGAAATTCTCTTGCTCCGGGGCTCACTACAAAAGGGGCGGCTGTCGATGGTGATCGACAGCTCGCACCGTTTTGTAGGCAGGGTGGGGGGGTGGCTGGCCAAAGGGAGGCGTTCCTGAAGGAATATCTGCGGTTTGGGGGTGCCCCACTGACAGCACTCATGATGATGTCAGTGGTGAGCTTCCGGCTCTATTAGAGCCGAAAGCTCACTGGGGCTTGCGGCAGACAAGAACCTACCACAAGGGTCTCGACCATCGCGACTATCAACCTGGTCACTCGCTAAAGCTGTGGGTGGTCACCCACAGCTTAGCGAGCGGCCAGGAGGCCAGATTTTAAATGTGAAGCGGCCTCCCTCATTCAGAGCGAGCGCTTGCATTTTGCGAGCGGCTCTGAATGAGGTCCAAAGTCCACTGAACAGGGTACAAGTGGCATAGACTAGTTATACTTAGAATGTTATCAATAGTCAGGGCTGGAGTCGGATGAAGTATAGTTAGGATCCAGTCCAGAGTTTGGACTGGAGGCAGATATGTTGCCGTCAGCATACAGTACCATTCAGAATTAGCTGGCAGCAGACAATATGAACCACTTAGGCGCTACCTTCAGTTTCAAATAATGCTACATGCAGATAAGGTGCTTCAATTTAATAAGAGATCACTCACAAAGCACAGTGTGCTATCCCCATACACAATGCTAAACTTGAGGACAAAACATAAAACACTTCCCCTATGAATTCTCTTTGTCCATAGTGGTATGTGCAGTTCTTCTTTTTCAATCAAGAAACTTGGTTCATTCAGAGGTTCAGGATATTCCGCTCAATGGGGAGAGTAGGTATAATCCTTTTCCTCATAATAAATTATCTAAATATCAGACTACTCTACTGCACCAGCACAGGAAGGAGGCAGGATCTCTTTGCCAAATGATCCTTCCTCCTGCCTTTATAAGTGTTCAAGGTAAATGAAATGTGGGTGTGATTCCTAATTTATGATATCTCTGTGTTGTACCCACACACTCTACCTTCTCGCAAACATAATGAGGCACACATATTCACTAAGGGTGTGATAGAATGCATATCTGGACTTATGAGTAGTCCTGGGACATGCAGTCAGGGTAGGCAGAGGAGGCAGAGCCTCCCCTGTCATACTCCTGAGATTTGATATAGAAATTATTAGAATAATACAAAGAAGATATGTATAACTTATAAACATCTTCTTTGTTTATTGTAATAATTTGTATAGTTAACACTCACCAGCTTTGAGGCAGCAACAGCTCAGCCTCGCTTCAGTATAGTCAGACACTGCTTGCAGAGCTGGGGCGGGGCCACACCCCAAGCAGTAAGAGAGCTAATAGAGGCAAGAGTATGAGTATACAAAGAAAAACCACAGTACAAATTTTTTCACTACATTAGTCATTTTTGTTTCTTTTTACCCATCATTTTATAGCTAATTTGTGTCTGTCTGTTGTCTGTCTTGTGTCCTAAACATGTTTCCCCTTTAGAATTTTAATAGTAAATAACAAAAAAAAATTGCACTTTAATCACTTATATCTTAGAAACATCGTGCTTTTGTTGGACAGGAGTGCACTCCTACACTGTCTCCACCTCTTCTGCGTTGTGACCCCGGCAGGATGATGTCATCGCACGCGCAACCCTGTGTGTGTTACTGCGTTGAGTGCTGCATGGCTGTGCAGTATTTAGCTCCTCTGAGGTGAGACCGATTATCGCTGTATATTACCTACATTACCGCTGATATAGCCACTGATGTTATCACCGTTGTGACGTATGGGTATTTTTCATTGCAATTATGCAAGTAAATTGTAATTACCAACAAAACAAAAAACATTTTTTACTTATTAGACTCAGAATGAGCTTGAGGTCTATCAGTTGGGCATAATTCCCACTGGTCCTCCTCATAAGCTCACTGCAGAGGGGTGTCCCACCTCCAGTACTCAATGCTGCCCTTCTCTCTTGAGCAAGTTTCTTTTTGTCTCTTAATGTTTTAGAACCTTTCTCTATGGTTCACAACAGAACACCTAACACACCCCCGCTGCATTCACGGCTTCAGAAACAGAAACCTAAAGTTGCTTCTTCCTGGGCAATGAAGTTTTGTGAACCATGCTCCCCAGAATGATTTCATAAACAGAGACAATAAAGACCACAAGGGCACAATTTTTTCAGTTCATCATAAAACATACATTGCATCCTGACTTCCTGTAACCATGGTCACACTGATTCCTTCCCTTTCCTTCTCCTCTAGCTGGGGGTGTCCCCCAAACCTACTCTATCTCTACACACTCACTCCTAAACAGGAATCATATTGCAGTGACACAGAATCACCAGTACAGCGCACTATCCTCTCTTATCTCCTTCATCAACTAGCTTCTTCTCAATCAAATTGTAATATGGCAAGCCTATCCTCATACAGGATGGTGATATCAAAATCACGTGAGTTCGAGTTTCCCTAACCACCAAATGGACAAAATACATTCCAATTTTTATATCTAGTCTTTCATGGTTGGGTAAACACATGGTTTTCCTCTATATCCCATTTATTTTAATTCTCAAAATGCACATATGCCTAACTTATTGTCTGTATTATTTCATCAACACAAATGTGTGGGATGATATCTTGACAGTCAAAATTTCGACATTCATTATGTCGACATGGTCATAATGTCTGCATTGCCCATGTCGACATTCATCATGTAGACAGTGATGAAATGTGAACATGTTAGAATGTCGACATAACGTCCCTCTTGATTGCTGCAGCAGCTCCAGCGCAGCTTCCAGGTCCTGGTGGTCATGTGACCATCACTTCTGGGTTGGACCTCTGATTCTCCAGCATTCTACCAAACCCTAACCTCTCCACCCCCCACAGCATTATCCTAATCCCTCCTGTCTGCAGCCTACCCCTAACCTTCCCTTAGTGCCTAACCAGAACCATGCCTCTTGAATCTAACTAAAACATCTTACCCCACAGCCTAACCCTAATCCCCCACACTGCCTTACCCTGACCCCACCACTTCAGCTTACCCTAATACCCCCCTGCCTACAAACAAATGTCATTCCTAAATAGATAAGGACCAATCTATCTTCATTTCAATTAACAACATTGGTGTGCTTTTTACTTCAATTTTTTTTGTGCCATTAACCTCGGCAGTGTGACATATTATGAAATTTTATTATCTGGTACAAATTTGTTAGGATAAATTTCTGTATGTTATGAATGGAGAAAAAATAATCATATGTTAAATATGTCTGTAACATTTTTAATAGTTTGCTATATTTATCATATACCATTTTTTTTTGTAGGATTTTATTTTGTATTCTTGTTGCGGGCATTCCCTCTGCAGACTCCAACAGTAATCGGCCATCATGTGACAACCCCACCTTCCTTGATATCTTTCTTCCATTACCTGAATATCCTGGTGGAACCGTTTACCCTGTTCTTCGCTTAAATCTCCTAGATTGGACGGGAAGTGATCTAAATGGCTGTACAAAAAATGTACTTTAACACTCATGTTGGCACCAACTTTCTCCAAACATTTTAGCATGTTGTGGACTAATTCATGATAGTTGTCTGCCTTGTGAGTGCCTAAAAAATTTGAATGACAGACACATAACTTAGCCATGCTTCAGATGCCCATGTCGACATTCATCATGTAGACAGTGATGAAATGTGAACATGTTAGAATGTCGACATAACGTCCCAGGTGGCCCAGGGGTGATTTACATGCTCGTGATTGCTGCAGCAGCTCCAGCGCAGCTTCCAGGTCCTGGTGGTCATGTGACCATCACTTCTGGGTTGGACCTCTGATTCTCCAGCATTCTGCCAAACCTTAACCGCTCCCCCCCCCCACAGTCTTATCCTAATCCCTCCTGTCTAAAGCCTAACCCTAACCTTCCCTTAGTGCCTAACCGAAACCATGCCTCTTGAACCTAACTAAAACATCTTACCCCACAGCCTAACCCTAATCCCCCACACTGCCTTACCCTGATCCCACCACTGCAGCTTAACCCTAATCCCCCCACACAGCCTTACCCTAATACCCCCCTGCCTACAAACAAATGTCATTCCTAAATAGATAAGGACCAATCTATCTTCATTTCACTTAACAACATTGGTGTGCTTTTTACTTCAATTTTTTTTCGTGTCACTAACCTCGGCAGTGTGACATATTATGAAATTTTATTATCTGGTACAAATTTGTTAGGATAAATTTCTGCATGTTATTAATGGAGAATCCAACTGACCTATTCTTGAAGGCTTCCACTCATCTTATAATTACATTCCTTCCCCCAACTTTTTCTCACACTCTGGCCCAATGAGAAAAGAGCTATATAAATGCCTGCTAAGTTAGAGAAAAAATGTAATAATTAATATACAATATTTATTTAATCAAACAGGAAACCTTCCATAGGTACTTTTTCCGTTCACTACTTATTTTATTTAATTAACATATTTTGTGTTTTATGGCTTTCATTGTGCAAATACATTTTTATGTTATGTTTTGTTTGCATGATTATTTTTTTCTTTGTTAAAACTATACCTTAAATTTAAAATGGGAAACTTAAGGTGGTATAAGAATATGAGGTAATAATTGACAGAATAGAATAATAATTGGGCAAATCATTATTCTATTCTGTGTTACGTAAACAATTCTAATATAAAACCATTATATGAATGTAGGAAACAATGGGAAAAAATACTTTATGCTAATATTGATTAGTGAATACTGGACTGCAAATCCTATGCATGAAAATATAAAGGTAACTGCTTTCAGCCCTCTCTTCTGTGACATGTGATGGGGGTGGGCGGTCCAAGGCCCAATAGTGCTACAGCCAATACAAGGGTGCTGCTTTAGGTATATGTGCTGTTTTTTATATTGGATTTTTATCTGTATAGTATTTTATTAAAACAAAAACACTAAACCATATTGCCAGTATTTTAGTTTGGAAAGTGTTTCTGTGAAAAATTGCAATGTAACATATTGGTGTTGCTTTTTGTATGGTACAAATCCTTGTTGTCACACAACAATAACATCCTAACAAAATAACAAAAAAAATATATGTCTTCATATAAAGTTTTAAAAAGTGCCGTTGGGGATAAAAAAAAATATTAATAAAGTGTCTCCTAATACACTAAACATAAATCCCTGCCAAATACTTTCCTAGGCATTGCAATCCTGGACATTCCCATCCATTTCCTGAGGTTTACACAACCAGCAGTCTCTGGACGGGATTTGAAGTAATGCACACATTTATCTGGAAGGAATTCAAGGATTAGTGATTAAGCATATGGCCTAGGGAATGCTTCCTGCTCTCTTTGAGAATTTATGATGACGAATTCGATAAGGAACAACTATTGATAAGAAATAGTTTCACCAGACCATGACGTTTAGAAAAATATCCTACATAAAAATAGAAAAAGTTTGTAGTCAGTTAACAAAGTATATATGTTACATTGCTGCTGGAAAAATAATTCATAATAGGTAACTTATAAACTTAAATTATAATTATTACCTTTAAACTGTCCCTGGTAGAAAAATAATCATATGTTAAATATGTCTGTAACATTTTTAATAGTTTGCTATATTTATCATATATAACACTGTGGAACAGTCAATCTGTTGCCAGGGATTTAAGAGTTGATTTCAATTAATTTTGTGCTCCTGATCATGAATATGCCATGCTTATTTTTCAATTGGCTCTTGTTTTTGAGATATGCATATGTATTTAATATTTATGAAAAATGTAATTAAACAATGTTAAAAATAGTTTAAAAGATTTTTTTTAATTCTGATTAAAGTTGATTTGTAAAATGTTATAAAAAGACAGGAGAATTACATACATAAGTGTTAGGAAGCTATGGGAACCATTTTTTTTGTAGGATTTTATTTTGTATTCTTGTTGCAGGCATTCCTTCTGCAGACTCCAACAGTAATCGGCCATCATGTGACGATCCCGCCTTCCTTGATATCTTTCTTCCATTACCTGAATATCCTGGTGGAACCGTTTACCCTGTTCTTCGCTTAAATCTCCTAGATTGGATGGGAAGTGATCTAAATGGCTGTACAAAAAATGTACTTTAACACTCATGTTGGCACCGACTTTCACCAAACATTTTAGCATGTTTGGACTAATTCATGATAGTTGTCTGCCTTGTGAGTGCCTAAAAAATTTTGAATGACAGACACATAACTCAGCCATGCTTCAGATTCGGTTTCAGTCATAGATGTGGTAAAATTTGGATCCTTCACCAGTTTCTGTATCTGTGGGCTGTCAAAAATTCCTGCCTTTAATTTTTCAATACTAAGAGATGGAAATGTTCGCCAAACATACGTGAAACAATCGCTTGACTTGTCCAATGCTATTACAAATTGTTTCATTAAACCCAGTTTGATATGGAGAGGCGGCAGTATAATTTTTTTCCTGTCAATTAAGGTCTCATGAATGATGTTGGCTTCTCCTACAGATATAACTTCTCTTGGAGGCCATACGGTTTGCTGCCAGTGCTTTTGTTTTGCACAACTATCCCATAAGCATATGTGACAAGGATACTTAGTATATCCACTTTGCTGCCCAAGAAGAAAGTTTACCATTTTTAAATTGACACAAACAGACCACTGATGCTGAGAATAAGCTATTTTTTCTAAGACTAACTTGACATTTTCATACTGTTCTTTAAGTTTTGTTGAATGACCGATAGGAATCGACGCAAATTTATTCCCATTGTGTAGTAATACGCATGTAAGCTCCTTTTGGAACTATCCATAAAGACCCGCCAGTCTTCTGCTCGATATTCTGGTAAGTCCATCATCTGGAGAAGTTCCGGAATATTGTTGCAATACACAAGATTGGTATCTTGGCTAAAGAATGGCATTATGGATTGCTCTTTATTTCGATACGAAGTTATAGTAATATCCGGCTCAAGACTGCTTTTCTTGAAGTCTGGATGCTAAAAGAGCTCCTTTTTTCGATAAATTCAAGTCACAAATGAAATCGTTTAGTTCCCATTGAGCTATGTGGTATCGGTTGTTTTGCAGAATTCATACTTTGATATTTCCATTTGTGTTTCTTAAAATCGATTCATACCCTTCACATTTACAGCACAAAAATAGCAATCACTCAAGTGATCTTTTGCCTCACACCACATCATAGGTATGCCGAAATTAAATCATTTTTGATTACCTTTAGTCCAATTGCACATGATTGCGCGCAGGTATTACAAACTTTGTGAGGCACTCAAATCTTGTATTGCTGGCTTATGTGACATCCAAAATAAGCCTGATACGCTTGTTTTACAAATACAGTTACGGGAAATTGGTTGTGGTGAGACAGAGAGAGGGCCGAACAAAGGAACAGGAGGTGTGTTAACTGCATCACTCGGTCCTCTCCGTTGCTCCTCTCTGTATGCTGGGTTGAGGCTGTGGTCTGAGGATGTCCCAGCAGGCTCAGCAGTGGACTGCCACGCTTCCTCCCAGCATTAGTGAGGAGATTTGAATGTGTTATGTGTCTCAAACGTGACTACCAGCTACGTTCTCACAAATAAAGCAAATTCTTGTTTTGTTGAAAGAGGGTAGTTGTTAAAAAAGCAAAACTAAGTTGATTCTGTTAAGTAAAACAGGCCTAGACTATTAAGGTACTTCAAATAGAGAAAATAATTGAATTTTATAGTTTTTCATTGATTTGAAAACTGGAGCCAATTCACCTATAGCAAAGATCTAATGCAAAAATAGGACCTGCGAGTACTCTCAAACCAATCTTAAATCCTTGGCAAGAAAATAAATATATTTTTTTGTTCCCCAGTGTAATATTATCATATATAATACATTGAGAGATACTGAGTACTATTGAGAGACACTGGATTGGATACTTTTGAGAGCTATTGGAAATATACTGAGTGATATTTAAAGTATATTAAGAAACATATTAAAAGTACTGCCAACCTTAACTTATGCAGGAGACTAAGATACAGATTTGAGTGTATTGAAAGCATGATATATACCTTGTTTGAGCTGCTAATGAATCAGTGACTGAGTTTAACAGTGTAAAGGGAGGAAGCAATTTTGTAAGAGAATCTTAATTTGATTAAAGGGCTCTTTGGGACTGAGTGATTGATACTAAGAAGTGCTGATAATTGTGCTATAAAAACTGTGGTTATTGTGCCTTATCATTTTAAAACCAAAACTATTATTTCTCTGGAATCAATAAAGACCAGAATTAGGGCCTGATTCAGTACGGATCCCAACTGCGATCGCAATAGTGATTACGCATGCAGTCTCACTGTGATGATATGCTAATCCTCTATGATCACTTTGCCATATGCAGCCTAACATAAGGACAGCCACCTTACCTTACACACATCCATAATACTCATCAAGACTGCGAAACCATCAGTAACATCGAGTAAAATCGCAGCCTCACGCAAACTTGCACAAGGTCTGACCTTACTCAGGTATTGCTAAACTCATCGTATGCTGTAAAAGCCCAAGCTGCGAATAGCATCACAGTGGCTAAATTATGCACGCCCATGTAATGGCGTTCACACCTGCGCTTCACAGACAACCCCCCGTCACCACCCCCAAACGGCACTTTCTGTCAATCACTCTGCGATCGGTCTTCGTAGTCATTGCGATCGCAGTCCCAATCGCAGTGGAGTGCTCACGCACATGCACTGCGATGCATACACATGCGCAGAATGCAGCAATTAGCTGATTACGTGCGTATACGCAGTTGCGATCGTTGCTGAATCAGGCCCTTAGATGATACTCTTACTACTTTTGCCTGTTGTGAATTACAAATAAATGCATGTTATTGGACACTGACCATCAAGCAACAGAGTACTCCAACAACAGAACTTTGTGCTCGCATTAATGTAAATGACTGGTCAGTTTGAGTTTTTTGCTAATTCTGAATAATAATCTGTTTTGCTAGCACCTCATATCTGTGGTTTGTAAATGTTATTGTGTGTTTATAGTATAGTATAGTGAAACCCTTGAGAAACTGCATTTTTCCTAGTCATAGCCAAGAGATTTATTGCCTAGTTGCCATTATATTGCAAACCACTGCGCTATATTTACTATATCCCCTTTGTGCGGCAAATTACTGTCATTTGTATGGTGATCATTATTTCCGTCATACAGTGACCCTCCCTGGACTCACATCCTTTTACTCCTCTTTATTAAACCTACTTGATTATTTTATTTATCAAAGGTGTCACATCTGCTACAGCCTAAGGTGGATAAAGCTTGTGGAGTCGTTGCCAGAGAAGAAGAAAGAACTGTTGGAGTTGTCATCTCAGCAATAAGGTACCATCTACACCTAACTTATCTGTACCCACACCAATACCCAGGGTACCACAGTAGGTGCATTATTATGACCTACCCTTTGAGGGACCTGAAAGGCTTGTGAACTTGTTGTTGTTAAAAGTCATACAGGTTGCATATATAGCAGATCTCTGCATTCAGCCTCTCTGAACTATTCACTACAACAATATAACATGTAAGGCAGCCACTTAAGGTGGGTACACACCTCTCTAGCTTGTTTGTTGCTGGCATCCAGCTTTTGCAAATGAGAAATCCTTCATATGCTGGCAGCAGGTTTGCAGAGCACCCTGCTGTGCCCCCAGCTGCCCAGCACTACCTTCGTAGGCTGGGCTGCATGGAGAGTGACACAAGCTCAGCACTGTTATCAGCTGTGCCTGTGTCGCAGTATCAGCAGAGGATAAATGGAGAATGGGGAAGGGTCTGCAAAGATCCCTCTCATCATTATCCTTGCTAGGTACAGCTGCAGCAAGGGAACAGGGGTGGAATCTGCTAAGAACCCTACCCTCAGTTTCCCCACCTGGCACGGAAGAAGAATGGGGCAGTGATCTCCCGAGTGTACATACAGTGAGGTGGCTGCTGGTGCTGGATGTGTGGAGCCAGTCAGCACGGATGTACCTGATCCTATCATGCAATCAGGCAAGGTAGGTCACAGAGCTGCTGTAGACTGAAATTGGCTGGGTCCCCAGCTGAAAATTATACACACCGGGGCGGGATGTAGTCAGCATCCCGGCATGCGGGATGCCGACGGGTGAAATACCAGCGCCGAAATCCTGACAATGTCGGGATCCCGGCACCAGAATTCCGACAGCCAGCATCCCAAAAGTAAGTATTAGGCAATAGGGGGAGGATTAGGTTTAGGGTGCGGAGAGGGGGAGGTTAGGTTTAGGCACTAGGGGAGGTTAGGTTTAGGCACTGGAGAGGGAGTGTTGGGTTTAGGGCGTGGTAGGGGGAGGTTAGATTTAGGCACTAGGGGGAGGTTAGGGTTAGGCACCGGGGAGGGTGGGGTAGGGGTAAGGGTTAATCTTACCTGCTTTCTTATGGGTGTCGGGATTCTGACTGTCGGGATGCTACTGTCGGTATTCTGACCAGCGGCATCCCGAACACCGGGATCTCATACCCAACCCCACTGATTGCATGTGGATACGCTTTTCTACTCCTTTCTCTGTCTTTACATTTCTCTCCCCACGCTGCTCCCACAGCTCTTCTGTCTGGAATAGTATGCGCTGCTATCTTCTGTCCAGTATAGTATGCGCTGCTATCTTCTGTCCAGTATAGTATGCGCTGCTATCTTCTGTCCAGTATAGTATGCGCTGCTATCTTCTGCCCAGTATAGTATGCGCTGCTATCTTCTGCCCAGTATAGTATGCGCTGCTATCTTCTGCCCAGTATAGTATGCGCTGCTATCTTCTGCCCAGTATAGTATGCGCTGCTATCTTCTGCCCAGTATAGTATGCGCTGCTATCTTCTGCCCAGTATAGTATGCGCTGCTATCTTCTGCCCAGTATAGTATGCGCTGCTATCTTCTGCCCAGTATAGTATGCGCTGCTATCTTCTGTCCAGTATAGTATGCGCTGCTATCTTCTGTCCAGTATAGTATGCGCTGCTATCTTCTGTCCAGTATAGTATGCGCTACTATCTTCTGTCCAGTATAGTATGCGCTGCTATCTTCTGTCCAGTATAGTATGCGCTGCTATCTTCTTTCCAGTATAGTATGCGCTGCTATCTTCTGTCCAGTATAGTATGCGCTGCTATCTTCTGTCCAGTATAGTATGCGCTGCTATCTTCTGTCCAGTATAGTATGCGCTGCTATCTTCTGCCCAGTATAGTATGCGCTGCTATCTTCTGCCCAGTATAGTATGCGCTGCTATCTTCTGCCCAGTATAGTATGCGCTGCTATCTTCTGTCCAGTATAGTATGCGCTGCTATCTTCTGTCCAGTATAGTATGCGCTGCTATCTTCTGTCCAGTATAGTATGCGCTGCTATCTTCTGTCCAGTATAGTATGCGCTGCTATCTTCTGTCCAGTATAGTATGCGCTGCTATCTTCTGTCCAGTATAGTATGCGCTGCTATCTTCTGTCCAGTATAGTATGCGCTACTATCTTCTGCCCAGTATAGTATGCGCTGCTATCTTCTGTCCATTATAGTATGCGCTACTATCTTCTGTCCAGTATAGTATGCGCTGCTATCTTCTGTCCAGTATAGTATGCGCTGCTATCTTCTGTCCAGTATAGTATGCGCTGCTATCTTCTGTCCAGTATAGTATGCGCTGCTATCTTCTGTCCAGTATAGTATGCGCTGCTATCTTCTGTCCAGTATAGTATGCGCTGCTATCTTCTGCCCAGTATAGTATGCGCTGCTATCTTCTGTCCAGTATAGTATGCGCTGCTATCTTCTGTCCAGTATAGTATGCGCTACTATCTTCTGTCCAGTATAGTATGCGCTACTATCTTCTGTCCAGTATAGTATGCGCTACTATCTTCTGTCCAGTATAGTATGCGCTACTATCTTCTGTCCAGTATAGTATGCGCTACTATCTTCTGCCCAGTATAGTATGCGCTACTATCTTCTGCCCAGTATAGTATGCGCTACTATCTTCTGTCCAGTATAGTATGCGCTGCTATCTTCTGCCCAGTGTAGTATGCGCTACTATCTTCTGCCCAGTATAGTGTGCGCTACTATCTTCTGCCCAGTATAGTGTGCGCTGCTATCTTCTGTCCAGTATAGTATGCGCTGCTATCTTCTGTCCAGTATAGTATGCGCTGCTATCTTCTGTCCAGTATAGTATGCGCTGCTATCTTCTGTCCAGTATAGTATGCGCTGTCCAGTATAGTATGCGCTGCTATCTTCTGCCCAGTATAGTATGCGCCGCTATCTTCTGTCCAGTATAGTATGCGCTGCTATCTTCTGTCCAGTATTGTATGCGCTGCTATCTTCTGTCCAGTATAGTATGCGCTGCTATCTTCTGTCCAGTATAGTATGCGCTGCTATCTTCTGTCCAGTATAGTATGCGCTGCTATCTTCTGTTCAGTATAGTATGCGCTGCTATCTTCTGTCCAGTATAGTATGCGCTGCTATCTTCTGTCCAGTATAGTATGCGCTGCTATCTTCTGTCCAGTATAGTATGCGCTGCTATCTTCTGTCCAGTATAGTATGCGCTGCTATCTTCTGCCCAGTATAGTATGCGCTGCTATCTTCTGCCCAGTATAGTATGCGCTGCTATCTTCTGCCCAGTATAGTATGCGCTGCTATCTTCTGCCCAGTATAGTATGCGCTGCTATCTTCTGTCCAGTATAGTATGCGCTGCTATCTTCTGTCCAGTATAGTATGCGCTGCTATCTTCTGTCCAGTATAGTATGCGCTGCTATCTTCTGTCCAGTATAGTATGCGCTGCTATCTTCTGTCCAGTATAGTATGCGCTGCTATCTTCTGCCCAGTATAGTATGCGCTGCTATCTTCTGCCCAGTATAGTATGCGCTGCTATCTTCTGCCCAGTATAGTATGCGCTGCTATCTTCTGCCCAGTATAGTATGCGCTGCTATCTTCTGCCCAGTATAGTATGCGCTGCTATCTTCTGTCCAGTATAGTATGCGCTGCTATCTTCTGTCCAGTATAGTATGCGCTGCTATCTTCTGTCCAGTATAGTATGCGCTGCTATCTTCTGTCCAGTATAGTAAGCGCTGCTATCTTCTGTCCAGTATAGTATGCGCTGCTATCTTCTGTCCAGTATAGTAAGCGCTGCTATCTTCTGTCCAGTATAGTATGCGCTGCTATCTTCTGTCCAGTATAGTATGCGCTGCTATCTTCTGTCCAGTATAGTATGCGCTGCTATCTTCTGTCCAGTATAGTATGCGCTGCTATCTTCTGTCCAGTATAGTATGCGCTGCTATCTTCTGTCCAGTATAGTATGCGCTGCTATCTTCTGTCCAGTATAGTATGCGCTGCTATCTTCTGTCCAGTATAGTATGCGCTGCTATCTTCTGCCCAGTATAGTATGCGCTGCTATCTTCTGTCCAGTATAGTATGCGCTGCTATCTTCTGTCCAGTATAGTATGCGCTGCTATCTTCTGTCCAGTATAGTATGCGCTGCTATCTTCTGCCCAGTATAGTATGCGCTGCTATCTTCTGCCCAGTATAGTATGCGCTGCTATCTTCTGCCCAGTATAGTATGCGCTGCTATCTTCTGCCCAGTATAGTATGCGCTGCTATCTTCTGCCCAGTATAGTATGCGCTGCTATCTTCTGCCCAGTATAGTATGCGCTGCTATCTTCTGCCCAGTATAGTATGCGCTGCTATCTTCTGCCCAGTATAGTATGCGCTGCTATCTTCTGTCCAGTATAGTATGCGCTGCTATCTTCTGTCCAGTATAGTATGCGCTGCTATCTTCTGTCCAGTATAGTATGCGCTGCTATCTTCTGTCCAGTATAGTAAGCGCTGCTATCTTCTGTCCAGTATAGTATGCGCTGCTATCTTCTGTCCAGTATAGTAAGCGCTGCTATCTTCTGTCCAGTATAGTATGCGCTGCTATCTTCTGTCCAGTATAGTATGCGCTGCTATCTTCTGTCCAGTATAGTATGCGCTGCTATCTTCTGTCCAGTATAGTATGCGCTGCTATCTTCTGTCCAGTATAGTATGCGCTGCTATCTTCTGTCCAGTATAGTATGCGCTGCTATCTTCTGTCCAGTATAGTATGCGCTGCTATCTTCTGTCCAGTATAGTATGCGCTGCTATCTTCTGCCCAGTATAGTATGCGCTGCTATCTTCTGTCCAGTATAGTATGCGCTGCTATCTTCTGTCCAGTATAGTATGCGCTGCTATCTTCTGTCCAGTATAGTATGCGCTGCTATCTTCTGTCCAGTATAGTATGCGCTGCTATCTTCTGCCCAGTATAGTATGCGCTGCTATCTTCTGCCCAGTATAGTATGCGCTGCTATCTTCTGTCCAGTATAGTATGCGCTGCTATCTTCTGTCCAGTATAGTATGCGCTGCTATCTTCTGTCCAGTATAGTATGCGCTGCTATCTTCTGCCCAATATAGTATGCGCTGCTATCTTCTGCCCAGTATAGTATGCGCTGCTATCTTCTGCCCAGTATAGTATGCGCTGCTATCTTCTGTCCAGTATAGTATGCGCTGCTATCTTCTGTCCAGTATAGTATGCGCTGCTATCTTCTGTCCAGTATAGTATGCGCTGCTATCTTCTGTCCAGTATAGTATGCGCTGCTATCTTCTGTCCAGTATAGTATGCGCTGCTATCTTCTGTCCAGTATAGTATGCGCTGCTATCTTCTGTCCAGTATAGTATGCGCTACTATCTTCTGTCCAGTATAGTATGCGTCGCTATCTTCTGTCCAGTATAGTATGCGCTACTATCTTCTGTCCAGTATAGTATGCGCTGCTATCTTCTGTCCAGTATAGTGTGCGCTGCTATCTTCTGTCCAGTATAGTATGCGCTACGCTACTATCTTCTGCCCAGTATAGTATGCGCTGCTATCTTCTGCCCAGTATAGTATGCGCTGCTATCTTCTGTCCAGTATAGTATGCGCTGCTATCTTCTGTCCAGTATAGTATATGCTGCTATCAGGATACAGGCTGGACTACACCATCTGCTGTACTGGAAATCTCTGCAGCCTCCAGCTCAGCAGCAGATAGCAGTGTCTGCCCCATTGCAGCTAGTTCTGTGCTACATCAATCCCTTGTGGCAGAACTCAGAGTCAGACACAGATTGTGCACTCATGGCAGGAGAGAGGGATGATGGATCTGCAAAGATATCTCTCCCTCTCTGTCGGGCACAACACATAGGAGAATGAGGGAGAAATCTTCAAAGATCCCTGTCTCACCTGCTGAACAGCGGGAAGCCTCTCTAATACCAACTGAAGATGGTGTTAGTTTAGTGAGGCTCCCTCCGGTATTATTTTACAATTTGACAATAGTAAATCTGACCTGATTGTATTTACCATTACAGGTATGGGAAATCCAATCAGGATTCTAATCAGTTGCGAATTTTAGGGGATGGAGGAGATTTTTGCGAGATGTCCTCCAAAGTCCCTTTAATAAATTTAGGTGATACTATAACATTGTGAAGAGGGTGTGAAAACAGCCGTTTTCACATTATTTTAGTGAAAAAAATGATTGATAAATATGCCCCTTACAATGTTGCAACAAAGTTGAAACTCTCTGCAAAATAGTTGTCCCTAGAGAAAACACCCCATGACCGAAATGCTGACTTAAGCTGGGTACACACGATATATCAGCCAATCTGACAGATAATTTCTGATAGTCTCAAAATTGCCTAATGTGTATGTTTTGTCAGGCCATGCACGCTCCTGTTTGGTTGTCAGTCGCATCGTCAGGTCGGCCCTACATGCAGCTCACTCTGACAATGCAACTGATGTCCCCATGCAGCGCGATGCGGCTGGTGCAGACATATCGGCCAGTTGGGCATTGGATTGTCTAATGTGTACCAACTGCCCGATATGTTGGCCTGTCACCCTTGCAGTCACCCATCACATCGCTGGGTAAACTTATCATCTAATGTCTACCCAGCTTTAGATCTCTTACCCACTGGTGCCAGAATACATGTATTTATTGATGTGACAGGATGGGCTTACTCTGCCACCCTGCCCTCTCTTTATTTATTCTTGGCATTAATAATTTGTCTTTTAATTCCCTCTTACCATACTTATACTGACAGTTCCTACTTATTTTACTCAACCAGCAGACACTCACCGAATGTAAGTGCCAACTGATTATTATTTGTAGGAGAGTAGTTGCTTCCACCACCAGTTTCTGGAACTGCTTAATTCTTGGGCAGTAGTCTTCTTACTGCCACTGCCGGAGACGTCCAGGCTCCAAGGCAATACTTTCCTGGATACACTTGAATCCAGAAACTGTCATTATAAGCAGTAGAGCTTCAAGGCCCTGGTACCAACAGGGAATGGCAAAGTGTGCGCCTCTGTGGCAAGCCATGGCCCATGCCCTTCTTTGTGCCCCTGATTGTAAGTTTTGTACTGCACCTGCTGATCTGCTGGCTAGTAGTGGTTATGTTCAAGGGCTGCACTTGCATCCCCTCTACTGGTCTGTGAGGAGTGGGGGACCCTGGAATTACAGTCAAGCAGCAGGAACTAGAGTGGCAGTTAAACACCAGCAGGAGCTCCTATCCTCAGGGGGAGATGTACCAAGACTTGGAGAGCGATAAAGTGGAGTCGCTGCCCAAAGCAACTAATTTGCGCCTAATTGTTATTTCAAATACTGTGCTAGATAAAGGACAGTTAGAAGCTGATTGGTTGCTTCACGCAACTTCTCCACTTTGTCTCTCTCAGAGGCTTGATACATCTCCCCCTCGGACCATCAGATTAAGGTAAAACATTTATTTCTATAAATACATGTTTAAATAACATTTACCATACATTTATACATTTGTGCATTATGGTACGGTTTTCCATATGCTGATTGCTTGCTAAGTGTTTGCATTCACTGCAAGTACCAGCACTCAATAACCACTGCTAGTCAAACATGCTTAATTATTTTCAATTATGATGAACCCTTATGTGCTGAGCTTAACATTCTGTAGAGTTGGCATTGTTATTTCTTCTGCCATAGGCATCTATTTACTATAGAAATGCAATGTGACCATGCTAGTTAAAAACCAGCCATGAATAATTTGCAATTTATCATTCTTAGGGGCATATTCAATAGGCTGCGAGAATAGCAAAAATCCCGCACCTGCGAGGTTTTTCCTGTAGGTGCGGGTTTTTTGCTATTCTATTAGGTGTGGGTTTTTTTCGCGCACCTCCTGAGCAAGCATGATTTTTCTTAAAATCACTGATTTTAGGTTAAATCACCGGGACTTGCTCTGACACCCCTGCGGTACCCCCCGAGGACTAATGAAGCAATTGGAAGTATCCAATTAGCTTAATTTGTCCTTGATTGCTTACCTCCTGCAGCGCTGTCTTCTTCATCCGGCGTCAGGAGCCGGCTCTTCTGCAGCAGCGGTGAGTATGTCAGTGTGTGTGGTGTACGTAAGTGTGTATGAGTGTGTGTGTGTCCCACTGTCAGTGTGCCCCCGCAGTGTTTGTGTGAGCCCCCGGAATGGGTGCTGGGAGAACTACATGTCCCAGCAGCCCTTGCCCCTCCCACCAGCCCCTAGAGCCTCCCAGGAGCCCCTGGGAATCCCAGCAGCCCCCTCTTCAGTAAGAAGAGAGAGGGGAGGCCACCGGGAGCCGAGGAGTCCACTGGAGACCCCCGGCCAAGTAAGTGAAGATTTATTTGTTTAAATTACGCGGCGAGGGGCGCAAGGTTTTTACCTCGCTAAACCTCACGCCCAATTGTATATGCCCCATAATGTGCCGGTAGATTTTCCAAAAACTGCAAACCTGGCAAAGATTGATCGGGCAGGGCAATGTGGAGTGCATCAGGCTGCACAGCATCTACTGAATGTCCGTATGTTCATACAGTAAGTTGTGTATGCGGAAAGCGATATATTGCTATGGGCATGAAAAATATGTCCAGTCCACTGGAGATGGATCAGAAGATCCATCTGGACATCCACAATAGAGAATAGTGGGCTTCAGATGGTGTTAGCTTTTGAAGACAAGCTCTCAAAGTTAAAAAGCCTTATAGCACTGTCCCTATATAACACTATGGGATGGTTTCTGCAAGTGCTGGTGAAACCCGACATTAGAGTCTATCGCTGTTTCCGTATGTTTTAAGGACAGAATTAGTTTAATAAATAGGCATGCTTCATTATTATATATGTGTATATGTGTGATAATATGCACTCATATATTCACAAATACTATTGTAAGAATCTATTAAAAAGATGTAGACGTGAAACATAATAAAATAATGTGCCCTTGGTCTCATGCTTAATTTAAGACATAAATTAGGAATTAGCATAGGAATATATACGCCTTTTAAAGTAACATTTTTATCAGTTCAATCACACACATATCCAACTTACAAAGTAGGCACATACTGTCAGACTTGACTAGGACTGAAAAGCTGTCCTGGTATTCATGAGCACATTAGTCTACATTTGTGAACATGCCCAAAAAAGTTTTGCTGAGCCTAATGATGTCACAGAGGATTCCGTCATTCATTGGCTAGTTCACAGTTGTCGTGTCTATTTACTGGCGCCCCCACTGCCCTGTTACAGTTATAAGGTCAATAAATAAAGACAGATCAGTTCCTGTGACACAAGACTTTTTATTATGAAGCACACTGCTCACGGCTGAGTGATGCTGAACTGCTCATTTCAACAAATGTTTGGGATCCCATACCAGCTCACTGATACTTTCAGGAACACATTCCTTATGGAAAATGTCAGAATTGCCAGACTGCCAGTCAGAGTCTGAAGTGCATTCCAATTTTATGGGTAGTTCCCAAAAGTGGAATGTGGTTGTGTATGCACTTGGCAGACAACTAAGGGGGTATCTGCACATTAAAAAATGAATTTGCAGCTATACAAGTCACTGATATATTGTAGTAGAAATGGTAAGTTTTAGAAGACTTCATTTTAGAGGAACAATAACAGAAAGTCCTTCCTGGGCAACACTGCTGTTTTATTATTATTACCAGTTATTTATATAGCACATACAAACTTTGCAGCGCTTTACAGAGAACATTTGTCCATTTACATCAGTCCCTGCTCCAGTAGAGGTTACAATCTATATTCCCTATCACACACACACACACACGTTAAAGTTTGTTGGAAGCCAATTAACCTACCAGTATATTTTTGGAGTGTGGGAGGAAACCGGAGTACCCACAGGAAACCCACCCAGGCACAGGTAGAATGTACAAACTCCACGCAATTATCTGTTTTATCATCATTAGTAGTAACATCACTCTAGAAATTAAGACTTGCAGATTAGATTAGATTTTTACCATAGGCACCGAAATGGGGGAAGGCATGGTGGTGACTCTCCCCACACCCCCAAACATTTGAGAGCAGCGCCAGTCAATATACTGGGTCACAGGGCACAGTGAGGCTGCTGTCTGGGATTGATTATCAACCATGGGCAGTGTCTAGACAGAGAGAAATAATCCCCTTTCCTTCACCTCTTCCCTCCCCACAGCCCTTCACTGCCCGCCTCAGGGGCCCTTCTCCTCCTGTAACCCTACTCTGACCAGTGTGTGGCTAGTTACTGTATGCTGGCTCCTCCTCTGGGACCAGCCCTGTGTCCTTCTCACCTTCCACTTCAAACATTCCTCCCTTCTTCCCCTTAGCTCCACCACCCTTTGTCCTATCTCCCTCCTTGAACCCAAATGCCTCTTCCTGGCACCACCAATTTACCCCTCCCTCATACACACCCCCTGACCCCCCCCCCTTGTTGACCCCCTGATCCTCCTCCTCACATCCCCCCTGGACATCCCCCTCGCTGCCACCCCAACTTCTGCCATAGAACCCACTGTGCTGTGCATTGGGAGACTCAGACCAGCCTACACTCTATCTATTACAGCCTGCCTGCTGAGCCCTACCTGTCACAGCCAGCCCTCTGCTCCCTACCTGTCACAGCCTGCCCTCTGCTCCATACCTGTCACAGATTGCCCTCTGACCCCTACCTCTCACAGCCTGCCCACTGACCCTACCTGTCACAGCCTGCCCTCTGCTCCCTACCTGTCACAGCCTGCCCTCTGCTCCCTACCTGTCACAGCCTGCCCTCTGCTCCATACCCAGGGGCGGATTGGGCCACCGGGACTGCAGGAAAGTTTCCGCTGGGCCGGTCCCCTCTCCTCCCTCGCTGGGCCGGTCCCCTCTCCTCCCTTGCTTGGCCGGTCTCCTCTCCCCGCCTGCAGGCCGGCCGCCGGCGGCTTTAACGGCCGCTACTGCGATCGGAGCTCAGCTCCTAACGGGTAGCAGTCATGAATGAGCTTCTGCGCATGTGCAGAAGCTCATTCATAGTGAAATGGAGAGGGAGGGCTGCTGTGCATGCCGAGCCACAGCAGCTCCTCCCATGGGGTATTGCGGAGCACGTGAGATACACCTCACGGCTCCGCCTCCAACAGCCACCATCAGGGGTTAGATAGTCCAGAGCAGCAGGAGCCGGGAAGGGGCAGGGTGGCAGGGCTGATCCTGGGAGCAAGCGGCCGCAACTGGGCGGGAGGGACACGATGAAAGTCACAACATATAATGTAAGTCACAACATATAACATCACTTAAATGTCTAGCCCAACTTGTGGGATGGGATGTGATATATATATATACACTCACACTGTATATATATATATATATATATATATATATATATGTGTGTGTGTGTGTGTGTGTGTGTGTATAGATATATACACACACACACACACAGTATAGACACACATATATATATATATATATATATATATATTGTGACACAGTCAGATTATGAGGTCCCTTTCCTGGGTAGGGGACTCCTTCCTTACACACACACACAGCAGCAGGGAAGTAGCACAAAAGTCTGGATGCGAGTAGAAGTTGGTCGGCGCCAGTCTTTATTGTACAATGTCAGAAATAACATAAAGAAAACATAAACATAAATCCCAGCCCTGTCGGGGCACTAACTTCACAGGTGGTTCCCTCACTACCAGAACCTGGCAGGGCCTAATGCCCTCACCAGCAACAAAGGCACAGCACAACACTCACAGTTAGGTTTTCAAGTATCTCTGAGCAAACTCCCTGTCTGCTCTCCCAGGTGAGACAATCAGCCCTAAACACACTAGGCTTATATTGGCCACTCTCAGGTGGAAACCCTCCCTCTCCTCTCACCCACAACCCCCAGGTCCCAAACCGGCTTTTCAAAAAGCCGAGACTCAAGCCTGCTACAGTGCAGACTTTCTCCTGGGGGTTTAGAACACATAAGACAGGAATCTGGGACCAATGTACCTGCCACAGACCACTTTACCAGTGATCCTATCACATATCCCCCCCCTTTGTTTCGACCTGTGGGGCGGAACAACTGAAGCCCCCAAACAATGAACGCGTGACAACGCGTCTGCATTGGCCAGCTGGCTTCCTGGCCTGTGTTCCACTGAAAATTTAAAAGTTTGTAACGCCAAGAACCATCTCGTAATTCTCGCATTACTGTCCTTATTTTCAGACATCCACTTCAGAGGGGCATGGTCAGTGATCAATTTGAACTTTCTTCCGACCAAGTAGTACCTGAGAGCCTCTAATGCCCACTTTATGGCCAACGCCTCCTTCTCCACTGTGGCATAGTTTCTCTCATGTACATTCAATTTTCTGCTAAGATAGAAAATAGGGTGTTCCTCACCCTCCTTGTTCTGGGACAGGACCGCTCCTATACCTACTTCTGATGCATCGGTTTGTACTATGAATTCCCTTTCAAAATTAGGAGTCATCAGGACTGGTTGGGAACACAATGCTACTTTCAACTCCTGAAAAGCTTTCTCTGCCTCAGGACTCCATTCTACCATTACTTTTTGTTTGCCTTTGGTCAGGTCAGTCAGTGGTACTGCCATGGTGGCAAAGTTGGGTATAAACCTCCTGTAGTACCCCGTAATTCCCAAGAAGGCTCTCACCTGCTTCTTATTCAGAGGCCATGGCCAGTTTTGTATGGCATCAACTTTATTGAGCTGAGGCTTTATCAGGCCTCTGCCAATGGTGTATCCCAGATATTTTACTTCCTCCATGCCTAGACAACACTTTTTTGGGTTGGCTGTCAAACCTGCCTTATAGATGGAGTCCAACACTGCTTGTACCCTGGGTAAGTGAGACTGCCAATCAGGACTATGAATGACCACGTCATCCAGATAAGCAGCCGCATACCGTCTATGGGGCCTTAGAATCCTGTCCATCATTCTTTGGAAGGTAGCAGGTGCCCCATGTAGCCCGAAGGGCAACATCTTGTACTGAAACAAGCCCTCTGGCGCTGAAAAAGCTGTCTTTTGTTTGGCGCTCTCGGTTAACGGTACTTGCCAATACCCTTTGGTTAGGTCCAGAGTGGTTAAATACCTTGCTGTCCCTAGTCTCTCAATCAGCTCATCCACTCTTGGCATCGGGTAGGCATCGAATTTTGAAACACTGTTCAACTTTCGGAAGTCATTGCAGAAACGCACACTCCCGTTGGGCTTTGGAATCAACACAATGGGACTTGACCATTCACTATGTGATTCTTCAATAACCCCTAACTCTAGCATATTTTTAATTTCTTTCGACACCGATTCTCTTTGTGCTTCTGGTAACCTATAGGGATTTAGATTAACTTTAACCCCTGGGTCAGTGATGATGCCATGTTTAATGACAGAGGTTTTCCCAGGTACGTCAGAGAACAGCACCCTATTTCTAATCAGAAACTCCTTGACCTCTTGTTGTTGAATTGCCGACAGGGTTTTTGCCACTGTCACTTCGGGAACTAAGGGCCCTGGATTTACTGGAGGGGCTCGGTCGGCCGACAGTACCGTTCTATCTTTCCAGGGCTTTAACAGATTTATATGGTATATCTGTTCCGGCTTTCTTTTCCCCGGCTGGTAAACTTTGTAATTGACCTGCCCCACTCTTTCTAAGATTTCAAAGGGCCCTTGCCATTTAGCCAAAAGTTTATTTTCCACAGTGGGAACCAATACTAACACTCTGTCCCCAGGAGCAAAGCTGCGTAACCGAGCATTGCGGTTGTATACCCTCTGCTGTGCCTGTTGAGCCTGTTCCAGGTGCTCTCTCACTATCGGCACTACAGCAGCAATTCTCTCCTGCATTTGAGAAACATACTCAATCACCGTTTTGTAAGGACTAGACTGCCCCTCCCATGTCTCTTTGGCAATGTCCAGTAACCCCCTTGGGTGTCGAAGGGTGAAAACCCGGAGGAGGACTGGGGAACTTCTCTTATGGCCAACAATAAATACGGCAATAAGTAATCCCAATCCCTACCATCCTTGTCGACCACTTTCCTAAGCATGTGTTTTAACATCTTGTTAAACCTCTCGACCAGCCCATCGGTTTGGGGGTGATAAACCGAAGTTCTTAACTGTTCGATTTTGAACAGGCGGCATTACTCTTTCATGACTTTTGACATAAACGGTGTACCCTGGTCAGTTAGTATCTCCTTAGGTATACCCAGCCTGCTAAAGACATGAACTAGCTCTCTGGCAATGGTCTTGGTTGACGTATTGCGCAACGGGATCGCTTCCGGGTACCTGGTAGCGTAATCCATTATGACCAGAATATACTGGTGTCCCCTGGCAGACTTCATTAAGGGTCCAACCAAATCCATCGCTATTCTTTCAAACGGCACCTCTATAATAGGCAATGGAACTAGTGGACCCTTAAAATGTGGCCTGGGAGCATGATACTGACACTCAGGGCAGGATGCGCAAAAGTCAGATACCTCTTTATGCAGCCCGGGCCAGAAAAACCTCTGCATTATTCGCTCAGTGGTTTTCTCTACCCCTAGATGGCCTACCGTTATATGACCATGGGCCAGATCCAACACTGTTCTTCTGTAGGCTTTTGGAACTATTAGTTGTTCCACAACATCTTCCCCCTTCTTAGTCACCTGATATAACAAATCCTGCCACATTGCCATGTGGGGATAGGACAAAGGACTATCAGGGTCTACAGGTTTACCATCAACTACTTTTACATTCTCCCTGGCTTTTACCAAAGTAGGGTCATTCAACTGCTCCACGGCAAAGACCTCTCTTCTGATCTCTAAATCAGGCAGACGATCACCTGGCCCAACAACACTTCCCACCTCAATGGGAGGCACATCAGTTGGCGGGCCACCGTCACGCTCCGCATTCTCTAATTCGCCAATCATAGTAGAAAAAGGGAATAACTCTGACTCAGAAGAAACTCCCTCCTCCACTACATCGACAACCTTCTCAAATGGATCAGGGTTGTTCACCACTGGAACAAAACGGCTTTCCCACAACTACCAGAAGTGAGCAAAGTCTCTCCCCAATATTGCATCGTACATCAGACCATGCACCAAACCCACAGAAACTATAGCAGAACCACATGGTGTCTCGATGTTCACCTCAGCAGTAACATAATATTGAGTATCCCCATGTATGCAGGTCACACCAACAGTTTTCCCCTCATGCCGCAAGGGGTTCACCAGCTCAGCTTTTATAAGTGTAACCAAGCTACCAGAGTCTAACAGTGCCTCTACTCGGTTGCCATCTACAGTGAGTACACACATGTGCCTATCAGTCTCAGCCTGCCGGTCAGCCGTACAGGCTATCTGTGCAAAGAAAGACCCCCTGCGGTAGACATGAGCAGTATCACATTGCATAGGTTCAGTTGTAAGTGAACAATTAGCGGCAATATGGCCGAAGCCACCACATCGGAAACACTGAGTCATATTAATGTCTAGTCGTTTACGGGGCAAGAACCTTCCCGGCCTGGCAGGCCTGTCTCCAGGTTCTACACCCTCAGTCTTAGGTACATTCCACCGCCCAGCACCCTTCTCCCCTGGAACAGTCTTACCAGTGTCTGTGGGAGTTCGCCGGTGCACCATCGAGGCTCGGTGGGGCATACTCATCAGCTCCTCAGCCGCCACGTACCTCTCCACCAGCACGACCAACTGGTCCGCAGACTTAGGGTCTGCATGGCTCACCCACTTGCGCAGAGTCACAGGTAATGAACGCAGGTACCAGTCCATCACGACCCTTTCCATGATCTGTGGTCCCGTCAGCATCTCGGGCTGTAGCCATTTTGAGGACAGATGGACGAGGTCATGCATCTGTGAACGTGGAGGCTTATCCCTATGGAACTCCCAGCGGTGAACCCGTTGGGCACGAACAAAGGTGGTGACTCCCAAGCGAGTTAGGATCTCCTGTTTTAGTTTTTTATAGTCCTTGGCATCAGCCAGGCATAAGTCGAAATAGGCCTTTTGTGGCTCCCCAGACAAAAAAGGTGCCACCAGACTTGCCCACTGCTCCTTGGGCCAACTCTCCCTTTCGGCCGTTCTTTCAAATGCGGTGAGGTAGGCCTCCACATCATCGCTCGAAGTCATCTTTTGGAGGAAGTGACTGGCTCGTAAGGAGTGAGTGGTGACGGGAGGACCAGTGGTAACATCTCTGGGCTGGGCGACCAGGTGCTGTACCACCTCTTTTATGGCCTAGCTGTTTTCCGCTAAGGCCCGGCTGTTTTCCGCTAAGGCCTGGCGGGTTTCCTCGACGGCGACCTGTTGTTGCCTCTGGGCTGTCTCCAAGGCCAACAGTTGCACCCTGGTGGATTCCTGCTAAGCCCAGGTATATTCCTGCTGAAGTTTGTTTGTCTCCTGCTGAGCTGCTGTAGCTTGGAGCAAGGCCTTAATAATGTCCTCCATTTTGTCCTGGGGTGTAGGTTGGAAGCTGAACCTTGCCTCTCTGAGCATTGGCTGACGCCTCCTCTATGGGACTCCAAGGACACAGTGTTATTTCCACACTCACAAATTGGGTGTCTGTCCCTTTAAATTTTAAACGGAAAGTTTTCCTCTCGCTGCAACTTCAGTGTGTGGTTGCCCGCATTCTCCACCACATTGTGACACAGTCAGATTAGGAGGTCCCTCTCCTGGGTAGGGGACTCCTTCCTTACACACACAGCAGCAGGGAAGCAGCACACCAGTCTGGATGCGAGTACAAGCTGGTCGGCGCCAGTCTTTATTGTACAATGTCAGAAATAACAAAGAAAACATAAACATAAATCCTAGCCCTGTCGGGGCACTAACTTCACAGGTGGTTCCCTCACTACCAGAACCTGGCAGGGCCTAATGCCCTCACCAGCAACAAAAGCACAGCACAACACTCACAGTTAGGTTTTCAAGTGTCTCTGAGCAAACTCCCTGTCTGCTCTCCCAGGCTTGTGACGAGACCCTTGTGGTAGGTCTCGTCCACCGCAAGCCCCAGTGAGCTTCCTGCTCTAATATAGCAGGAAGCTCACTACTGACATCACATTTGATGTCAGTAGGGCCGTCCACAAACGGCAGGCATTCCTTCAGGAACACCTCCGTTTGTCTGGCCACCCCCCCTGCACACCTACAAAATGGGGCGAGCTGTCAATCACAACCGACAGCTGCCCTTTCTTGTAGTGAGTCCTGCAGCGAGTGAAAAGTCATGCACACTGCCCGGCCATCGACCCGCTTGTGAGCTCTATGCGCACGCGAGCGGGTCTGAATCAGGCCCTAAGTCCTTCCACTTCCCTCAGAGGTACAGGTAAGTAGTTGTAATGCTTCCCTTAAGTTCTTGTGTCACCAGCTCAGAAGATTAAAAGAAGTAGGATAATAAAAGGAGGAGAATTGCCTCTGGACTCGGCAGGTGACTATACTCCATCTCACATTTCTTAACCACGACCAACGCGTTTCGTCGTCGACTTCATCTGTGGCTAACCTTTCCTTTGGCAACCTTTTAATCTAGTTTCATTTTATAGTAAATTATTACAATTATCTATTTCATATTATTATACAAAGCTACTATAATAGAGGATATTCTACAAAGGATGTTCATATAATGTCATAATTCAATGTTTCACATAATTTCATACTGACACTTTATACATAAGTATTATACAACAATAAAAAATATACAAGCAATTAAACCACCTGTTGTTGGTAAATAGTCAATTTGTTTCAAAAACTGCACAGGTCAATTTTGGGCTACTATAAAAAGCATTGTATAGACACCTTTCTAGTTTCTACAAACATTTACATGTGACTATATTATAAATTATACATACAGAGATATTTCTCAATACTTTCTACGATTTGGACTTTAATTATACATAGCTATAAATATCTTTTTACCAATTTATTAATCAATCAGGAAACTAATCACACAATATAAAATATAAGAGTATCTGTTAGACATTATTGTACTTCCAAATGCTAGAGTAAAGGTATAATTATTAGTATATATTCTCTATTACTATATTGCTCATACATTACTGCATCCACATATATTAAGACTCTTTACCCATTACATAGAATCACAATTATATGTACTCAACCCAGATTTTTAACCAGTAGAGACTCATCATTCTTATTTAAATCCTGTATCACTACAGAATATGGTGTCAAGTTTATGCACCCTGCTCCGGGTCCCAGGACTATATAAGAGAGCAATCAGGATAAAAATGACCCAACATCATTTTCTACTCAAAAGCCCCAACTTCCAGAGTCAGTCATGCAGAAAAGGAGTAATGTCAAAATTCTCATTAAGAAAATACGGGCTAAGACTATTTAATGTGTATATCCAATAGGTCTTACGTCTTGTTAGTTGTTTAAGAATATCTCCCTATAGATAAATATATATAGATATAAATATATAGGGGCATCTAAATTAAATTATATTTTGCCCCTCCAACTAAAAATGTTCCCCATGATTTTTACAGTTTATACCTAATCTGATTTTATAGGGAATAAGAACTTCATCTGGTGCTGTATTTGCTATTGAGCTATGTTTTGTCTGATATAATCTATTTAAAGTGGAATCACAGCATGTGGGTCTGATTCAGTGATGGTTAGTAATGCAGCCACCGTCGCGGGCTGCTCTCGTAATAGCGGTTGCGGGAGTATGCAAATGCTAATATCAGCCTTCCCTTTGTGTTCGACTGCGCGATGGAGTGTGCGAGTGTTGAGATGCCCTCTTTCCGGCTCCCTGGTAACAAGCCAATGAAATTGCCCCTTTTTGCGATCACTTTAGGTCACCTACCAGTCTCTGCCCTGATACGCCCAGGGATCGCAAACTGCTTCTCAAGTGTCATCGATTCTGTACCCAATTGCAAATGGCATAGGACACTTGGGGGTCTATTTACTAAGCCTTCGAAGGAGATAAAGTGAACGGTGATAAGGTACCAGCCAATCAGCTCCTAACTGCCATTTTTCAAACACAGCCTGTGACATGGCAGGTAGGAGCTGATTGGCTGGTACCTTATCTCCGTTCATTTTATCTCCATCCAAGGCTTAGTAAATAGACCCCTTGGACTTGTGCTTGTGCAGCATTGCTCACCTGCGGAACCAGGGGCGTATTAAGAGAGGAGGTGACTCCATCCGGGGCCCCCTCCTCTCTCTCTCCGATGGCCCGGCAGCACACTGATCACAGCGCCACAGCAGTAATCTCTGTGAACTAGTCTGTGCCCAGAGTCGACTGCACATGCGCAGGTCATCGATCAAATGGCGCAGAAGCCATTTTCCTAGTGATCTCCTTACTGCGCATGTGCAAAACTCAATTTTTACAGCGCTGATAGCGCAGATGTCGTCAGCAGTTAGAATACCGGCTCCAAAATTCTGACTGCTGACATGCAGACGGTATTAGGGTTAGAATTAGGGTTAGGGGATAGCATCTTCCTTCCTCATTGTTTTTCTTGGATTTCCTATTGATGAACCTCTTGTATGGAAATGCGCTACATCTCACAGACAGGTGATTTGGAGAACACATGAAACATTAGAATTGTACACAAACCAATAGGAATCAAGGAACGTCTAACTGATTACTGTACACTAGGGTCTAATCAATTATTGAAAATAATATGCTTGTTCTCGGCCTCACCAGGTAGTCCTTACATGTATCAAATAGATTATATCTAGCACAATGTAAATATGAGATATTGGGTTTATATTTTGATCGAAACCTTAAAGTTCATAACCTGAATAGTCAATAATCAAATTTAAAAATTGAATAAAAAGATAATAAAACTGTGAATGCAGCAAGTACTATGTGGATACCATCCTATTGCGTCACTAGTGCGCATTTTTTTTAAAACTTTTTTAAGGCTTCAAAACTTGATTGACTCATTATTCATTAAAATTAATTAAATTAAGCCAGCCAAAGATTCCAGAGTTGAATAAATACTCTGACCCTTCTAACCTCTCAGGATGTTGTGCCTACTCTCAACAACTATAGGTTCCTCTAAGCATCTGATTGAAGACTTGAAAATAAAGATAATTGACTGTTACAAAGCAGGGGGAAGGCTATAAAAAGATATCTAAATGCTTCCAGCTTGGAATTTTCACTGTTAGGAACATTATTAAGAAATGGAAGTAAATGGGAACTGTGAAAGGCAAATCAAGATTACAGACCCAGAACATTTCTGATCTAATGCTCATAAACTAGTCAGATATTCATAGCAGAAACCCCATATCATTACAAAGACCCTGCAGAGAGGTTGCACTTATATGGGTGTAGTGATCCATATGTCCACTGTACGGCATTGCTTACTTATACTGTAGAAATGATCTGCATAAAAGAGTTACCAGAAGGAAATTATTCTTAGGAACTTGTCACAAAATTTTACATTTGAAGTATGCAACAAATTACATAGATTAGTCTAAAAATGTAGAGATTATATAAACTTAAATATAAAATATACATATCACACATGGTCATAAACAGGAGCATAAAAGGTCCGGACTAAACAACCATACTGTTTAAGTTCCCTGGCTGGACAAATCACTAGTTAAGAAAAAGAGAAATTCATATTTTGGTGAGCCCCTTTTGGCTGATGTTCTTTTGGGATTGGCAACAGCATTGTACTGTACATATGTCATTGTTTTTGTGCCATCAGGGTCGTTACTTGGGCTGTCCAAAAGAGAAAACAGCAAGGGCATAAAGGTGGAAAAGGGCACAGGATAATTAATATTCAAATTGGTTTAGTAACAGTTGAAGTGTATGGGGCATAAGTTCTCCTTCCAGTTTGGGGGCCCCCTCCCTCAAACAATCCTTAGCACTATTTGTGTTCCTGATTCATGCAAAGCATCCCTACCCTATTCCTGACCCTAACTCAACCCTAACCTCAAACCTGACCCTAACCATAACCTCTAACCCTACTACCCTAACCACTAAACCCTACACCATCCCTAATATCCCAACTCAAACACCTAATCTCACCCTAATACCCTAACCCAAACTGATACACCAACCCCAATACCTTATCCCTAATGCCATAACCCAAACTAAACCTAATACCCTAAGGTTTTACTCCTCATTATCCATTAAATACATCACATAAGCCTGAGGAGTGCTAAGGATTAGAAGGTAGCTGCGAGGTGGCATCTGCAGCGGGGGATGTGGTGTGGCCATGCCCAGTATTGTGTGTGACTGGTCTCAGCTGAGTACAATGATGGGGATGAGTCATCACCATTACACACTCCCCTTATTTTTTAAAGTACACTATAAGATTTATTTTTTTAATGGTAGGTGGGGAGTGGACAGGACTGCATTATAGTATAGTATATTACAAGTACCTAACATGAAAATACCATCATCCTGGATTGATGTACTAATAATGCTAATAATATCATGATCGTCATAATGTATATTATTATTATATGCTTGTTATATAAGGCAGTCCTGTCCACTTCCCAGACCCTATCTACCATAAAAAATAAATCCTACATACTTTAATCTATGTTAGAGTAGTTGAGAATAGCACAGTACTTGACCCTACCTGCCTGGCTGCTGTGATTCCCTGAGATCTGGATCCTCGGTCACTGTCTCACTCAGCCAGACTCTGCCTTGGCCTGTCCCTCTGCTCCTCGCTGGGTGCCACCAATGTGTGCTGCTGGTGACAAGCTGCAAGCCTAGCAGTCAGTGGCAGAGGCTGCTGTGCTGGGGGTGGGCTGGAGCTGGATGGGGCTGGTCGGAGAACCAGGTGACCCTCCTCCTCCCTCTTATGCACAGTCACTCTGTGACAATGCAGACAGTGGTGCCGCAGCGGGACTCTATAAGCGAGTCCTTGTGACATCATGATGCCACGCGGTACTCGTACAGTACTCCTCTGGGAGCATTTTACCGGCCAGATTTCTTGGGGAAAAGGGGCCCGTCTAGGGCCTCGTGAGTCAAAAGGGGCCCATCCACGGGCCCCTTGGGACTCACAGGCAGGGGCGTATATAGGGGTCTGAGAGCCCCTGGCAAGCTAAGGGACAGCGCCCCCCCTCTCTCTTGCATTTTCCCCTACCACACACTAGGGGGGGTGTTCAATAATTATATATATATATATATATATTTATATATAGACATACACACAACATGCTTACAAACACACACAGCATCCATACATACATACATACATACATACATAACATGCACGCATAACATGCTTGCAAGCACACACACAGCATGCATACACACATGACATACTTCCAAGCATACAGACACACATAACATACACACAACATACACACGACATGCTTACAAACACACACAGGATACATACATACACATATAAAAATACAGACATGACATACTTACAAACATACACACAGCATACATACACACATGACATACTTCCAAGCATACATACACACATAACATACAAACATGACATGCTTACAAACACACACAGCATACATACACACATAACATACAGACATGACATGCTTACAAACACACACAGCATACATACACACATAACATACAGACATGACATGCTTACAAACACACACAGCATACATACCACATGACATACTTACAAGCATACATTACATACACACATAACATACAGACATGACATACTTACAAACACATACACAGCATACATACGCACATGACATACTTACAAGCATACATACACACACACATAACATACACACAACATACTTACAAACATACACACACAAGAGACTGACCTGTTAATAACACACACACACCACCACCCCCTACCCTGCCAACACTAACAAGAGGAGACTGACCTGTAACCTCTCTGTGCGGCGCCGAACAGCTCCTCGATCCCTTGCACTGGGAGATGAGTCACTGCACCATGCGGGAGCCGAGGGAGGCAGAGCAGAGCTCACAGCAGGGTTGTAAATAGATCCCCTTCCGTAGATGTACCTACTGAAGGGGATCTATATACACAACCCTCACAGCAACAAATTGAGGACAGCCGGGTGCGCCGCTGATATACACCGCAGCGGGCACCCGGCAAACAAAACTTGCAGCAGCGGCCGGGTCAGCATTCTGTGCTCAGTGTGGCTGTGGCCACCCGCACCCTACCTACCTATCCTTTCCAGCGGATGCCCAGCACACCATAACCTGTCTGTCCACAGCACTGCAGAGCGCATCTATTGTTATGGTGGCACTGCCAGGTGGCGCCCCCTGGCGGCCAGCGCCCCTGGCAAGTGCCATCCTGGCCAAAGTATAGATACGCCCCTGCTCACAGGGCCCTAGGTGAGTGCCTAGGTTGCCTTGTGGGAAATCCGGGCCTGCATACTACCCTCACCATTAATTAAACCATACCCTTTGCTTTTCATGTATGTACACTATTATTATGCAACATATTTTGGGGCTCATTTTGACTTGGTCACATTTATCCAGCTCAGACATGAAATGTGTGCCATAACAAAAGTGCATTTACTTGTTTGTTTTTAGTTGCATATATATTACAATGCTTGCAATTAAAATAAAGCCACAATTCGTCCACATGAAGATATGCTTAAAACATATCCAGATATCCTTTAAACATATATTCAATCAGAAGCATACTAGAGGAGGCCATCATTCAACATCAGCAACTTGATCATGATTATTGGCGGTTTAGAAATAAATAGTTAAATAAATATTGGTGGGGAAAATAGCATGTGAATTACTTCTTTGGCAGAGTCAGGGGCGGATCTAGACTGTTCTATTAGGGGGGGTGAGTTAATGATGAATTCCAACTCCTCTTACCTGTACTGTCACCTCCCCTTTTTGGTCCCAGCTCCTCCCCTTCACAGGTTTTTTTTTTTGCTGGACACATTGATTTTTACAATCAACATGTGTTTAAGGACCCCCGTGCCCCCCCCCTCCTGGCAACCACACACCCCCCACGATTCCCCCTTGTGGCAACCCCCCCTTGCGGTATCCCCCCCTCGCGGTACCCGTGTGACCCCTCCCCCCCTTGTACTTTCACTTACCTCCGCTGCTCCGGTGATGTTCTCCCTCCGGGCTTCGGTCAGCTGCTCTCCCATCCTGCACTGTGACCCGGGTCACAGTGCACGAGCCGGGAAACCAGCTGACTGGAGGGAGGACATCACCGGAGCCCCGATCTTCGGTCCCTGGACAGAGGTAAGTTGATTTGTTTGTTTTTTTAGCAGTGATCAGCGTGTGGTTTGTTTAGACCACACAGCTGATCACAGGGTGTGAGGAGCCGGCTGTGATCTCTTCCAACCCGGCTCCCGGGTGACAGCCTGTTACTGACACATCCCCCTGACTAGGCGATGGGAGCTCCGATCACAGCACAGCCTTTACTTTATCATCTCTCTCCTCTGAATGACGCAGAGGAGAGAGATGATAAAGGTCGGACAAAATGTGCAATAGGGGGCGATCGCTCCAATCGCCTTACCCCCCCCCCCTCCCCGGATCCGCCACTGGGCAGAGAGTGTTTATTAACAGCCAGCAGACACCTGGGAATTGCTGTAATGAAGCCTTGCAAACAAACAAAATAGTACAACTGCTCTAACCAGCACTCAGAGAGGTTGGCGGGGACAGAAACAGGATGTAAAAGACATACCTTTTCCACTAGTCTATCTGACTATACCAGTGACGTAACTTCATCCCAGGTGCCCGGAGGCAAGATAAATGTTGGTGCCACCCCACCAGCACCTATGCCAGCCCCAGCTGCCGCCACCCCCATGCAGTTCCTTTTATAGTGCCCCCAATAGTAGTGCACCTCCCCCGCGCATGCACACACATACTAAAAAAAATCAATACTTACCTTAAACCCCATTCCAGTGCCTGCTGCCATCCGTCTCCGGCACCTGCTCCTCGGAACTATGGGAGTGACCTCATGACATCACTCCCATAGTGCACTGCGAGACCCGGAAGCCAGAGCTCAGGAATGAGCTTCGTCCTCCGGCTGCCGCTGGTGCCAGGGGGGAGAGAGAAGGAGTCGGGCACCCGCTGGTAACACACTCAGTGGGTGCCCAGCAAATGGGGGGTGCATACGCACCCCCTGCACCCTCTATAGTTATGCCACCGGAGGTGGAGCGCCAATCAGCAGCGCTCCTTCTCCATGCAGTTCCTACTCAGCAGTGCCCAGAACGGACAGATGACAATGGAGCCAGGTGCCCTCTTCAGGGCTGGCGCCCAGCAGCAAATGACTCCATTGTCTCCGGGAGTTCCGTCACTGGACTATAGTCAGGAAGATACTTAGGCTTTATTACATTGTGCTTCCTGTGGGCAGTGTGACGCTGCTGGGAAAGGTGGCCAATAGATAGGAGATCTAGATTAGGATAGTGATGGGGTCAATAATAATTAATTGTTTTTCTATAGAAAGTGGGGTCAGGTTCCCAGCGCCGATAATGCTGGCGGTCACATTCCCAGCAATGGAATCCTGATGGTGGAAATCCTGATGCATGCAGGTAAGTATTGTAATCATAACCCACCCCTCCCGCAGCCTAACCCTAACCTTCAGCAGCCTAACCCTAACCCTCCCCTCCCATAGCCTTACCGTAACCCTCCCCTCCCATAGCCTTACCCTAACCCTCCGCCTAGTGCCTAACCATAACCCTAAACCTAACACTAAGCCTTCCCCTAACCCTAATTATCACTGTTGAGGATCACACCCGGCGGGGTCCTGGAGCCGGGACTTTGACTGCTGTCAGGATTCTGGTGCCGGGATTCTGACCACTAGCATTGTGTGCACCAGGAAGCTGACAACATCCCATAAAGTGGACAGATATTAATTAAAAATATATTGTGTCATCCTAAAATGCTAGAGTTGCCATTGGTGTTTGAAATGGGATTAATAGGGAAACTAGATTCCACCTCCTCCAAGTCAAGCAAACAACAGACCCAACAGATCTGTTAATAGACTTATTGCAAGTTACAGCTACACAGCAAGTTCAAGTTTTGCTAGTAGCTGCTATTCAGAAGTTAAACAACTGGCTTATGCAAGCACAGCTAAATATCTTAATAAAGGCAATATCGACTATTACCACTTTTCAAAGAAGTTATGTCTGCATAGAGGTATGCCAAGTATCACTATGGACAATGGAAGAAATCAAATGGGTCATAAAGAGAGAGTTCAGCAGAGCCAAAAAGAGAAAGAGACTGCTGTCATTGCTTGTAAGAAGACAGGCACACAACTGGCATCTTGAGAAATGTAAATCAGTAAAAGAGACTGACTGCCCTGAAAAGAGAGCAGAGAAGAGAGCAAGAAATTTTATTTTTTCCCAAAAACTCATGGTCGATTGCAAAAACTGCAAACATCTGAGCAAAACAGAGTGAAATATGAGAAAATGTCCCATCAAACTATGATACTGAAATAAAGATACTCTTTAACTGTATCCTTGCAAGTGAGACTTGTGGAGCACAACTTAAAGAAGACCATGCGACCATAAAATATAAAAATATGTTAACAACATATTGCAAAATTAACTGAGGCTCTCCAAGGGTGCTTTGAATGAAAAGAGAAATCCTTTTGCTTGTTAAAGACTCACACTGAGTGGGTAAAAGCCAGAGATGCTGAGACTAATTAGGAATAGGATATAGAAAGTGTCAACAAGCAACTGTGCGATGAATAGAAGATCTTGAAAGTTCTAAGAAGAAGATAGTGCATTCACAAGTTACAAGGAACCTGTTTGAGCAATTGGAACAGACAAAACAGGTAAAAGAGAACTTGGAAAACGTCAATTGGGGTCTGGAGGGTGAAAATAATGAGCTAATCAATTAACTGAAGGCTATGCTAGAGAATAAGGTGGGTTTATTGGTCTCAGTGTTAGAATCCAGTTCAGCAGCTCCTGGTGAGGTTAGCTACAGTGCCTTTAATCAGTCTCCTGGCAACCAGTTAAGTGTGCAGAGCAGGAGTCATCGTGCTGGGCTGTGGGCCTGATTCAAAGCTGCTCGTAAGCGGCTGCTCGTTCGCTCCGAGCGATGTTCGCACAACTGCGCATGCATATGGGTTGCTGTAATACGCATGCGCGAACCAGTCATTGTGGTTGGAAATTGTGTGCTCGCAAAATAGCGAATGCCTGCTAATTTGAGTGACAGAATGAGGCGTTTGTGGGTAGTAACAGGTGAAGGTGCTTGAAAACGGGGAGTGAAGATCCGAACGCAGGCGTGCCAAAAGGTCAAAACGGGCGTTTTAAGGGTGTGCATAATTAACAAAGCAGCGTCATCGACCACGTCACTTGGTTGTTTCTTAGCCTGAACTGTTCGCATGATTGCGGTAGGAAAATCCTACCACAAGCACTGCGAGCAGTTCAGATGCCTTTCGATGTACTCGATTAATCAAATAAATAGCGGAGATGATGTAGGATGCGAGCGGCCAGGGGGCGTCTTTACAAAATAGCGAGCACATATTTTGTTCGCTCGCTCAGACATAGAGGCGTCAACAGACCGCAAAGAGCGAGCGCTCAATATAAATAGCCGGCCCCTTTTTCTGAATGAGCGAGCGCAAATAGCGTCCGGCTCTGAATCAAGCCCTGTGTTCTTAATCTTGATTGCCTTGCAAGTTTGTGGATTTCTGATGATTGGCTGTTCAGCCTATTTAGGGATTTCCCTCTGAAATTCATTTGTGGATTGTAATCAGTCTGATACTGCCAGTCCTGGTGTTTACTTAGATACCTGCTCTATGCAGCTTAGTGGACCTCATTTGTCTGTGCTATTTTGAAGATTTGCCAGCATTTCTCAAGAGTGCAGTTAATCTGGGTTATTCAGAAGACTTTCTCAGCATCTCTCTACAGTTCAATGATGAGCTGTTAGATGAGATGTCTCCAAATGAAAACGCCAAAGAAATGTAGAATGTAAAATTGTATTCTGGAGTTCCAGAAAGCACTGGAGGAGCATACTTTGGATATCACAGTGTGCACAAAAAATGGAGAAGAAGATAGGCAGTAAGAAGCAAGGGCACACATGCCAGAGGCATTTTGCAAGCTTAAGAAATTCAAATGAATTTGGAATATGGGACCACTAGATGACAGACAAACTGGGATGTTCTTGAAGGGCACTCACTGTTGTTTGGCTTTGAAAAAAAAAGTTAGTGCTCCTCGGTGTAGCCAGAAGATCTGACGAAGTGCGTGCACCTGCTGTGCTGCAATTACTATGGCTCTGTTTACCTGCTGCAGGGGGCGTGGCTATGCCAGTTGCAGGGGGAGGCTTTGCCAGATGTTATTCTAGCTGGAGCTGGAGGGAAGAGGTTAGGGTTTATAAGGCTTGTGATTTCTGTTGGTGGGTTGATGAATAAACTGGACACAGTAATAGATTTGTTAAGCTAAGTTAGTGCTAGGGTTCGCTAAAGAAAAATAATTTGTTTATGTGTATCCTGCCATCCTGACAAATACAGCAGATGTCTCGTATATTAGAATTCCGTTTTGATTGTCATCTTGAAGATGCCAGTATAACAACACATATTTTCAAACATTGCACTTGCAATATTCAGTTCTGCGCTGTTTTTTGGTGGAAAATTTGATTAACTGCGATAGTTCATTAGCATGGGTTAACACGCATAAATGCGAATTACAGCTAGGTGCAAATATTTTGCTATTCAATTAGCAGCATAAGTTAACCCACATTAAGTTTCCATAGGATTTAAAGCAGAATTTTGTTTGCAGTCCCTGATCAGGTGAAAAGTTGGGAAAATTCCTATTTTAATGTAAAACTGTCAGGGCTTGGTTCAAACACCTGGGACACCACTGATGATTAATTAGGCATTTGGAAGTTTTTAATTAGCTTAATTTGGCCAAAAGTGACAAGTCATTTTGGGGGTGATCTTCTGCAAAATGCAGAATAATGGGTTAACATACTTGGGACTGGTACAGTATAGGAGGGTGCTGTATAAATGGGACAGGTGTTTTTAAGTTTGCAGGTTGGAGTTACAGGTGTTTTTCCAACAAATATTTAGAAGTGGCTTTCAGTTACACAATAATGAAATTTATCTAGAGCATTTAATTTGTTGAAAAAACTATTCGCTTTCTATAATTTTTCACTGTTATTAAAAAAATGCAAAAATCAGCTATTTTACACATTTTAAGAGCCCCAAATACATTTATATTAGTCACTAACAGACTTCTATAATGTTATCCAATATTAGGTTGCACTTTTTGGGGGTACAGGTTAATTTCCTCATTTTTCCCCACACGTAAGCTCGTGTTAACAGCCAACCAGCCAGAATTACTGCCCGACCGCCAGAATAAGTTTTTTCTAACTGAATTGTGCATTAAGAAGGCGCGCACATACACATGGTAAGCAAAATTACTGAGTGGTCTGCGTTGCGTATTAAGTCAAGCAATTATTTTACCGCGGCTAATTGAATTTGGCCCATGAACTTTTTTATTACAGTTACATTTTTTCAATACTTTTTTTCAATCTAAATTTAGTTTAACCTATTTTCTCAAGTGGTTGCAGTATTTTCTGAACGAAGAATAAACATTGTATTATCAGATTTGGGGTTAGTGTATTGGTTACAATGTTCATTTTGAATATAACCTGTCTAAACAACTGACCACATCCTGGCTTAACATAATGTGGTGTTCCTAACATAAATATATCTGTCAGTACGAGAAAATAGAAAGATATAAGCTTTGCTCTTCTTTCCCAGATTAGCCATCTTTTCTGTGCACATTGTATTTATAAACTGAATACTGTATATTCTGAATAGAATTAAAGTACAACGAAGAGGCATACAGAAA
Source organism: Taudactylus pleione (assembly GCA_031769625.1). Taxonomy (NCBI): domain Eukaryota; kingdom Metazoa; phylum Chordata; class Amphibia; order Anura; family Myobatrachidae; genus Taudactylus; species Taudactylus pleione. The sequence continues at coordinate 1,784,824 of JAUIMM010000916.1, read as the reverse complement.
TACAATACCTACCCAGTCATTATAACTTACATTAATCAGTATTAGACATGTGCTGAATTGTAAACCTCCTATCTCAATATGAATGACAAATAAATTACCTATTCATATAGTCCAGCAGCTGACAATTGTTAGTTAACACTAATGGGAATATTTTTCAAAATAATTTTTACTAAATGAATGTAAAAAGGGGTGTTTTCACACACTTTTCAAATTATTTTAGTATTAATTAAATGTATAAAAGGGTTTTTGGAGCAGTTTTTTAAAAAAAACTGCTCCAAGCCTTTAAATTCACATTCTTTTAGTAAGTAGCTTGCATTTCCCATACTTGTAATGGGAAGTGCAATCTGTTTCATATTTACTAAAATGAATTGTGAAAAAAACACCGGGAGGGAGCCCTGCAATAATAACGCTACCTGGGGATGGCGTTAAGCAGGGCTTTCCTCCATTTCTCCTAATCCAGCTCAACATTCGAAGCCTGCTGACAGGGAAAGCAGAGCCCTGAGTAGGCTTCTGTGATCTGATAGACCACAGGCTGATTACAAAGAAAAAAAAATTGTGAAGAGTGGAGGGGTTGGGGTAGATAATGGAGGAGAGGTCACAGGAGAGCGGTCGCGGAGAGGAGGTAGCAGGTGGCACATGCTCGGTCATACTCTGAGTATTTTTTCCGAAAAAATACCCTGAGAACAGTGTGGGGAGAGGATTCGTAGGGACAGAGCTTTCTCACAAAGAGCTTGTGATATTTGTGTCCCTGCATGCGATATTTGATACATCCTTGCAATAAATTCAAATATCGCATTAGGAATTTGGGCAATATTATCACATCCCATCCACATCTGAGATGAGGATTGTGATAAATATGCCCCATTATATTGCAGAATTTCGATGAAATATATAGTTGTTTTAAATAGCAATCCAGGTACACTCACCGTTGCGGCAAAGTGGTGCAAAAACGAGACCCTCTGCTATCTTAGGTTCAGCTACGGTCCTCTGAGATATCGAGGTCTCAGAAAGACGAACCTGTATGCGCAGCACCAGTGTTTGGTTACATCAGAGTGTGGACTTCGCAACATACCTGATGCAATGATCGCTGGTTATTTAATTTTACATGTAAATACATGTAATGAATATATAGAGTATATTTATGTACATATATATTATATACATATATATATATATATCCACTAAAATGAATGCACACCTCCATTAAGTTTCCATCAGTGAGGTGCTCACTCCAAGGGCTCACAGTACACCTGCGGCCATTAATATAAGTCCAGTAACGGAAGGCACACTCTTCAAAAAAACTCTTTTAGGAAAAATGCAATCCTTTTAATTGTTTTTGCAAACAGTGCATCTTCATCACCACCCAGTGAAAGGAATGTTTAAACCCTGGCACGTGTTGGTAAAGTGCCAGTCAGATAACAACACCGCAATAAAATATCATAAATTTGCATACTAGCTGATTTTTCAGCACAGAGCCCAACATATACTCAAGTGGTCTGTCGACCTCGGTCCCATCCAGGGCCGTTAAAGACCTGCAGCATAATCACTCCAAATGTCGCTTCTGATGTAAAACAAATGAATCACTCACCTCACGACACCTAAATACATGCTCCACGAGGCAATCTAGGCACCACCTGTGTAGCAGGGCTAAGCGGACATCGCGTGCGTTCCAGCCAGACCACACCACGATCCCCTCACTTCCGGCGCTCACCGGTGACGTCATGCGTTTCACCTCTGCGTTCCACCGCTTGACTGAGACTCAATCACGACGGTGTATGCCCTTAGATCATCCGCGTACCTGCGCATGCGCTATCCCTGTGACCTAATCAGGCTCTCTACATCCTAGCGCACTGATCAAAAAGCCAATATAGAAAAAAGCCACAACACAATGCGATAGCCATCCCCTAGAGCACACATATAAAAATGTCTCTAAGGTGAGTGATTCAACACAAGATGTCTTAAACAACACATACTTAAACTAAATAAACCTAAATAAACCTGAATAAAGAGAAATAAATACATATACAAAACCCACCTAAAAAAAACAAAAAAAACAAAAAAGGAATATATCATGTCTAAAGAGCTAATATCTAATACTCATAAAAAACACTTAAAATTAATATTCTCATTTAGCCCTCTAGGAGCAATCGTGTCCAATCTGAAAATCCAATGGGCTTCCCTTTGCAACAACATCTTATTCCTGTCACCACCCCTATCAGGCTTGGGGACATGATCTATCAAAATGGACTTCAATGCAGCCACCTGATGACCACATTGAAAAAAATACCGCGCTACCGGTTTGTCGCTCTGTCCATCATGCAGAGCCTTCCTAATCGTACTCCTGTGATTCGCCATCCGTTCCCGGAAACTCCTAGAAGTCTTTCCAATGTAATAAAGTAATAATACCAATCTTCACCCCTGTGTGAGGATGGGCGAACTCCTTGCCCATTAGCATACCTCCACAGGTGGTACAGCTGAGGCAGCAATAGCAGCCAACCTTTTTGTTTGTCAACCAAGTTGAGCCCCCATCCTTCTTAAAGTTTTTAGTTTTTAGTCCCTAAGCATTGATAGGTATAGAAAGGAACTAGTGGCCTTTAAAAGGAACTAGAGGTGGTCCAAAATGATTATGTGACCCATAAGGTCTACCCTTGGTTAACTGGTGATGGTTCGAGATCATATAAACCACGATTTAGGCAGAACAGACACAGGTTACCTTTTACTGTTGATTCATCCTATTCATCGTCTGATGCTGAGAGCAACAGCCAACTTCCCCCTCGAGACCCCAATTCTAGTTTAGGGGCCACAGGGGATGTCCCACAAATTTTGGAACCCAGAGGAGAAAGAGGCCATCCACGAGGAGGGGGAATAAAAAGAGGAAGATGGAGACGATGAGAGACAATGTCTTTAATCTCTCGAAATACGTTAGAGAGCCTGATTAGGTCACAGGGATAGTGCATGCGCAGGTACGCGGATGATCTAAGGGCATACACCGTCGTGATTGAGTCTCAGCCAAGCGGTGGAACGCAGAGGTGAAACGCATGACGTCACCGGTGAGCGCCGGAAGTGAGGGGATCGTGGTGTGGTCTGGCTGGAACGCACGCGATGTCCGCTTAGCCCTGCTACACAGGTGGTGCCTAGATTGCCTCGTGGAGCGTGTATTTAGGTGTCGTGAGGTGAGTGATTCATTTGTTTTACATCAGAAGCGACATTTGGAGTGATTATGCTGCAGGTCTTTAACGGCCCTGGATGGGACCGAGGTCGACAGACCACTTGAGTATATGTTGGGCTCTGTGCTGAAAAATCAGCTAGTATGCAAATTTATGATATTTCATTGCGGTGTTGTTATCTGACTGGCACTTTACCAACACGTGCCAGGGTTTAAACATTCCTTTCACTGGGTGGTGATGAAGATGCACTGTTTGCAAAAACAATTAAAAGGATTGCATTTTTCCTAAAAGAGTTTTTTTTGAAGAGTGTGCCTTCCGTTACTGGACATATATATATATATATATATATATATATATATATACAGTCAGGTCCATAAATATTGGGACATTGACAGAATTTTCATATTTTGGCCTCTATTCACCATCACATTGGCTTTGAAATGAAACAAACAAGATGTGATTTAACTGCAGACTTTCAGATTTAATTTGAGGGTAATTACATCCAAATCAGGTGAACGGTGTAGGAATTACAACGGTTTCTATATGTGCCTCCCACTTTTTAAGGGGCCAAAAGTAATGGGACAAACTAAACAATCCTAAATCTAACTTTCACTTTTTAATACTTTGTTGCAAATCCTTTGCAGGCAATTACAGCCTGAAGTCTGGAATGCATAGACATCACCAGACGCTGGGTTTCATCTCTGGTGATGCTCTGCCAGGCCTCTACTGCAAATGTCTTCAGTTCCTGCTTGTTCTTGGGGCATTTTCCCTTCAGTTTTGTCTTCATCAAGTGAAATGCATGCTCAATCAGATTCAGGTCAGGGGATTGACTTGGCCATTGCATAACATTCTACTTTTTAGCCTTAAAAAACTCTTTGGTTGCTTTTGCAGTATGCTTCGGGTCATTGTCCATCTGCACTGTGAAGCGCTGTCCAATGAGTTCTGAAGCATTTGACTGAATATGAGCATATAATATTGCCCAAAACACTTCAGAATTAATTCTGCTGCTTTTGTCAGCAGTCACATCATCAATAAATACAAGGGAACCAGTTCCTTTGGCAGCCATACATGCCCACGCCATGACACTACCACCACCATGCTTCACTGATGAGGTGGCATGTTTTGGATCATGAGCAGTTCCTTTCCTTCTCTTCTCTTCCCATCACTCTGGTACAAGTTGATCTTTGTCTCATCTGTCAATAGGATGTTGTTCCAGAACTGTAATGGCTTTTTTAGATGTTGTTTGGCAAACTCTAATCTGGTCTTCCTGTTTTTGTGGCTCACCAATGGTTTGCATCTTGTGGTGAACTCTCTATATTCACTCTTGTGAAGTCTTCTCTTGATTGTTGACTTTGACACATATACATCTACCTCCTGGAGAGTGTTCTTGATTTGGCCAACTGTTGTGAAGGGGTTTTTCTTCACCAGGGAAATAATTATTTTGTGATCCACCACAGTTGTTTTCCGTGGTCTTCCGGGTCTTTTGGTGTTGCTGAGCTCTCCGGTGCGTTCTTTCTTTTTAAGAATGTTCCAAACAGTTGATTTGGCCACACCTAATGTTTTTGCTATCTCTCTGATGGGTTTGTTTTGATTTTTCAGCCTAATAATGGCTTGCTTCACTGATAGTGACAGCTCTTTGGATCTCATATTGAGAGTTGACAGCAACTGATTCCGTATGCAAATGTCACACCTAGAATCAACTCCAAACCTTTTACCTGCTTAATTGATAATGAAATAACGAGGGAATAGCCCACACCTGTCCATGAAATAGCTTTTGAGTTGATAGTCCCATTACTTTTGGCCCCTTAAAAAGTGGGAGGCACATATTGAAACTGTTGTAATTCCTACACCGTTCACCTGATTTGGATGTAATTACCCTCAAATTAAATCCAAAAGTCTGCAGTTAAAGCATATCTTGTTTGTTTCATTTCAAAACCATTATGGTGGGGAATAGAGGCCAAAATCTGAAAATTCTGTCAATGTCCCAATATTTATGGACCTGACTGTATATATATATATATATATATATATATATATTATACATTAAAATAGTATACATTAAAGTTATCTGCAGCCAACATGTGTAATTTGGGGGAACTGAGGTAAAAACCCTATTATTCAGTTACTAGCAGGTTACAATATACCTGCTCCAATGGACACTGGCATCAAGAAAGGGGGCAGAGCAAATGCCAATGACAGGCAGGAGGCAGGGAATTATTCATCTTCCCTGCTCTTTTCGTTACGCAGTTCAGATGATGCCATCCTGAGATGAGATATCTGTACACAGCAGAGGAAAGCTGTATGGGGAAGTGATTCAGGCATGGAGCAAGTGGTGCCACTGGAGAAATCATGAATGTATCGATGGTAACCCACTTCCTGAATAGAATGAAGCAGTGAAAAGGGATCTGGATAAAATCCAGACAGTCAGGATGCCACCGATTAGAATGTTGGCGCCGGAATCCTGACACCTGTCAAAATCCCGGCGCCAGGATCCTGTCTTCCGGCATCTGATGATAAGTAATGGGTTTAAGGGGAGGGTTATCACTAGTGTTAGGGTTTAGGGTTAGGCACTAAGGGGGGAGGGTTAGGTTTAGGGTGCAGGGAGGGGGGGTTAACTTTATGCACTGAGGGGGAGGTTAGGTTCAGGCATCGGGGAGGGAGTGTTAGGGTAGGTAGAGGGTTAGAATACTGACCGACAAGTGTCAGTATTCTAACCCTGTCAGGATGCCGATGTTGGGATTCTGACCACCAGGATCCCGAGCTCAGGCATCCCGTACCAAACCCAGTGAAAAGTCTTGTTTTCAGTTAAACAGGGCTTTTCACTACTCCATGGATTCAATCCGATTAGCTGCTAGTCTCTTTGTGGTGTGAGCAACTGCGGCTAGACTCATGGAAATTTGTTCGCAGCCCATAGGTGTCAGGATGCGGCCTGGAATAGGCCGCTACTCACCTCCATGCCGGTGTCCTTGGGTGTAGGTGTTCAGTCGTTGGAAGTGGAGGTGAGTAGTAACTGAGTATTCTCCCCAGGGTCTACTAGAGCTTCCATGCGTGTGTCCTGGTTCCCGGGGTGCCGGGCATGGGAGCAGCCATGTTGGTCCATATCACCTGACTAGTCTCTCCCAATGGTAGTCCTGCGGTCACTCAGCTGATCCCCTGATCCAATGACCAGCTACGTAAGAATATTTATGTCTGACTCCAGGATCAGGAAACTGCTGTTCAACTTCGCTGTTCCAGTGATTGTTACACTCTACGGTGTTTTTCACAAAGTATCTACAGTGTGTTGTTTCAGCCCTCATGCTGACCTCCAGTGTTACTTGTATTAGCTCCCATGCTAATTACCAGTGTGTTACTTTAGTTCTCTCACTGAATTCCAGTGTTTCATGTAACAGTTCCTGTGTTGTCTTTTAATGTGCTGCTTAGCTCTCAAGCTGGCTCTCTGTGTCAGCCTTCAAGCTGATTACTAATTTAGCTGTCAAGCTGCTTCCCTGTGTTTACTTCTCCTTACATTTCTCAGTGCAACCTTGCAACTGGATACCTACCAATTCTTAGTGTATTCCTGTGTCTACATTTCTCAGTGCAACCTTGCCCCTGGCTTTTGTCCTGAGCTGAACAACTTTCCATACGGTTCCTGACAATAGGGCTACTCAACAAAATGTGCGAGTCTGGGGTGAGATCCGGCTAGAGGGGAGTTGTGGTGCCGTTGCTGGAACTTCCATGCCCCCTTCATGGCTAATTGGATTGAGCTTCATGAATTGAGCACCTTAGCGGGAGATGTATCAAACTTTTGAGAGAGAGAAAGTAGAGAAGTTGCCCAAAGCAACCGAATAACTTCTAACTGTCAATTCATAGACTGTGCTAGATATATGATAGACAAATTTTAGCTAGCTGTTTGGTTGCTATGTGCAACTTCTCCACTTTATCTCTGGAAGGTTTGATACATCTACCCTTTAATGTTTTCTAAGTTTGCCTATTTTTAAGGAATTAATTATTTTCTCGTCCCCTTACTTCAGCTATACATTATACAGTTGTATGACATGCTTCTTGGTATGTGAATATTCATTAACTGACTGTGCTCATGTCAACAGATTAATCAGCATTAATCTGTTGTTTTTAAATTTTTATTATTTATTTATTAACATTTTGTATATAGCTCTAGCATATTCCATTGACCTTTACAATTTTTAACAAAACAGTACCAAAACTAAACTAGGTAATTAAAAATAGACAAAGGTAGGAGCAGTGATGTAAAGTGAGGTAAATGGCTGCGGAGGCTCTTGCTAGTATCAGAGCCAGATTTACAGATACATATATGAACCCAAGGTTTGATATGGTCATTATACAAAGGTGCAGCAGTATACAGTATATAGTACTGCAAATCTGTTGTGTTTTGATCAGGGATGTGCAAAAAAGGTAGACTGGGGAGGCAGTGCCTCACCTACCATACACATTTTACTCCAGATTATTGACTATAAAAATTATTAGAATAATACACTAGTGCCTAAACCTAACCTCCCCCTCCCCGCACCCTAAACCTAACCCTTTCCCCTTAGTGCCAAAGCCTAACCCTCCCTATAGTGCTTAACCCTAACGCTGACCCACTCGCTAACCCCACTACTTACCTTCGGGAATCCGGCATTCGGGATGCCAGCGCAGGGTCTCTGACAGGTGTCGGGTTCCAGCACCGGCATTCTGACTGCCGGAATCCCTGTGGTTGGGATATTGTCCGCATCCCATTTCATACATGACGATAATGGCTACATATTGCAAATGGTCAGCAGCATAGCAAGTGCTCGTCGGTACCCTGTGCTGGCCCCTCCCCTGAACTTGAGATGCCATGGGACTGAGTGAGGCCACTGGCAGGATAAGTGTGGAGAGCTGCCCAGATGATCCGAGTGGCTCTAGACTCTGCAGGGTGCGTGTCCAGAGTGTTTTTTGTATGCTTCCAGCAGCAGTGAAGCTGCTTCAGACACCCTGCTAGTCAGATGCAGAGGCCATGGAGTAGTAACGGTGCTACCCTGGGCGACGTCACCACTCTCACACACAAACCTAGGGCCAAGCAAATGGTTCAGACAGATTGCAGAAGTTCTTGGTGGGTTATATGATCCAGTCACAAAGTAATGATGGACTAGGGGGAGAAACCTGTTTCTTTTGGGATGATAAGAAAGAAAGATAACCCCAGATGAAAGCAGCAGGATTACCTTGCATTAAAACACTGCAAGAAAGCTTCTAAAAGTTATATTTAAATACACTATTAAGTTACTAAGTTTAATGCCACACATCTGGAAATAGGTCCTCTTTATTTAAAGATTAGCCACATTAAAATAATTAAGATGACTCCTTCCCCCATTTCATGTCTTTCTTTACTTACTTACATGATTACATGACCAAGGCTGTCAAAGAACAATTTGTGTCTGCTAGACTTTTATTCTACAAATATGTCACTGTATACCATTGCTGGGTTACATCTTCTGACTGCCCTGAACCTTATAATATACTTGCCCTATTCATCTACGGAATTGTCCACATTCAAACTACAATGATGCATAAAATATGAGGGGTTGGGTATGAAATCCCAGCTGTCAGGATGCCGCTGGTCAGAATATCAACAGTAGCATTCTGACAGCCAGACTCCCGACACCCATAGGAACGCACATAAGTATTTTTCTAATCCCTATCCTAACCCCTACCCTACCCTAACCCTCCCATCCCCCAGTGCCTAAGCCTAACCTTCCACTCCCCGTACCTAAACCTAAGACCCCCCCATGTGCCTAAATCTACCTCCCCCTTCCCACACCCAAATCCTATTACTCCCTCCCCGGTGCCTAACCCCGCTACCTAACCATAACCTCTCCCTAACACTCCGATACTTGCCTTTGGGATGCTGACGGTCAGGATACTGGTGCCAGGATCATGACCTGTTGGGATTTCGGAGCCAGTATGGAGACAGTCTCGATTGCCGACTACATCCCACATATGAGATATACTGTAAATTGCATAAAAATAATGGTAAAATGACAAAATGGAACAGGTTTCCCAATTTGACCCCAGAAGATGCACGATACAGTATATGCAATTGAAGTTCTACACTGTGAAAGATACATTAACACTTCAAAGCAGAGATGTAACTAGTGTTTTTGGCACCCAGTGCAAGTTGAAAAATGGCGCCTCTCCTCTCCCCCCTCCTAAAAATACTATAAAAGCATGATAGAAATCTTATATAGATATGTAAACTGGTTAATTTAGCTGAAACTGCATATAGAATTCAATTAAAAAAATTATGCATAAATATGAAACTTTAATTGTTGCTTGGGGCTTTTTTTTACTAATAAAGCAAGGCCTGGGTCTTTTTTTTAAATAAATAAGCAAGGCCTAAGGCATTATTTTAATACTATTTAAGCCAGGGGCAGCCCCACGGTGGCATTTTACAAAATAAATATACTGTACCTTGCGGCTAGGCCAGACCCATGAAAGTGGGCAGAGATTTCTAAGAATGTTACAAGTGCAGACCCACCATCTACCTTAAGATGGCTGAGTCATACCCCTTTCAGATATACAACCCAGGAAATTTCCTGCTCAGACCCGGGAATTTCTCCTGTGCAAATTCCCGGGTATTTGGTCGAGACCCCCCTTTCACACTACAGTGTCTACATAGGAAATTCCCAGGTAGACCCTTTTCAGACAAGAGCAGGGTTTTTCTGCTTACCTGCCTCTTCTCTGCCGTCTGCTCCTCTTAGCCTATCCCCTCTCTGGCTGATGATGCTGATGTCATCATTCAGCAGCCGGAAGCCGGCCAATCATAATGCAGATTTTTTTATTACAATTTTTTAAAAATTTATTTTAATTCCCTGGTGGTCCAGCGGGAGTGCGGGCGGCCCGCTGTAGCACAGCCGGCCGGCGCTGGGGGTGGTGAGCAGCAGCGCTGAGCGTCCTATAGGATGCTCTGCGCTGTCAACTACATGTAAAAGCTGCTTGGTGCTGCCCGGGAGTAGTAAATTCCCGGGTAGCACCATTCAGACAGAAGCAGGGTAATTTCCCAGGACTTAAGTCCCGGGAAAAACCCTGGTCGATTGCAGGGGGCGGCTACCCGGGAACATGTTCCCAGGTAGGTACCTTTCAGACAGACTTGGCTACCAGGGAATTTGGCTGAGGCAGGCCAAATTCCCGGGATTCTCGAGATGTCTGAAAGGGGTATCAGAGAGACAAACAGAGACACATTAAGACCTCCATGGGGCCCTAGGCAAGATACCAGTCTAAGGCCACCTCCTCTGTTACATCCAGATGACAATTTACTATATATGGTAAAGGTTATATTACAAGTTTATGTATGTTAGGTTAGTGAACCCCATGATCTAAAGAAAATACACTGAAAAAGCCAGTCCACATCGCACACAGTGCTCCCCTTCTATCCAGATCCCACACAGTGCTCCCCTTCCACTATCCACTAGGGCCGTGCAGCAGGCTTGCCTACCCTCCCGATTTGGCCGGTAGCCTCCCGATTTTCAGGTGCCGCTCCCGGCCCCCCGGAAAGGCAGGCAAGCCTCCCGGAAGTCTCACACCCTCCCCACCTCCCCCCTGAAAAAAACAGAAATCCCCGCAGCGGGGGGCACGGTGACACGATTCGCGCAGAATCGCGTCATCGTGGCCCCACCCCCTGCTTCATAATGCTGAAAATCACGGCATTGTGAAGAGGGGGTGGAGTCATGATGACGCCCCGGCTCCGCCCCCAGTGTGACCCAAAATGGCCACCCCGCCCCTGGCTCCGCCCCCAAAGGCCGGCCCTGCCCCCCGCTATTAGCCGACAATCAGCTCCCTCCCGGAAGGCTGGGGCTGATTGTCGGCAAGTATGCCGTGCAGTCATTGTAGGCAGGGGAGGCAGAGCATTTTCCAATGATGCATGTGCTGCTGAATACAAATGCCTTTTCATTTATATTGCTAGCTCTCCAACGCCTGGAATGAACAAATAAATATTATGCTACATAGCTATTATATACACGTGTCCTTCTAAATCGATACTATTGATTTTCTGTATTTTACAGAATTAGGCATAATATGCTATAGAGAGGCTGAATACAAACACCTTCTCATTTAACATTATCAGCTTCTTTGTGATTGAATAATAAACACAGTTTAAATAAATTGAAGGATATGGTTTCTCAGATGTTTGATTTAATTATTAAGCAAATGTGATTTATATATAAACACGTAACTAGCGCTATACTAAAACCATTCCCCTAGCTAGATACTCAGAATAGAATTGCTGCTTTGTATAATGGCTATATATTGAAACTAATACCCCTTTTACACCAGAGCAAAAACCTGGATTTTTGCTGGGTCTACCCGGGTCGCAGCTCAGTGTAAAAGGGTCCCTGAAAAATAACCTGGGTCAAGTGACCCGGCAATCCAACCCAGATAGCTACCAGGGTTGGACCCAGGGTGGACCTGGGTAATGGTGCAGAATAAACGGCGCAACCCGGGTTATCTGACCTGGGTCAGGCCTAAAATGAGCTGATTGGTGGCTGTGGAGCAGTCACCTCCCACTTTTTATGACCTCACAAGTTTAGCAGGGCAGACCCAGGTTCAGTGCGAACGGGGCTGACCTGAGAATAACCCAGATCAATGGTGCTGTGTAAACGATGTCTGACCTGGAGTTGAAACCATGTCTGAAAACCCAGGTCGGACCCGGGTTTTTGATGGAAAAAAGGTATCACTGATACAACCTTACAATAGTATATGATCTGTACCCACTATAAAAAATGTGTAATTTTCTCATGAGCCAGTAATAAAACAAACAATTTTATGAGTCTAGCACATAACCAACATTGAGGAGCTTTATTATTAATGGAGAATTTTGCACATACACTTTCAACTAATAGCTCATTATCATATGATTAATTATTGAAGTGAACTCAACCCTACGTCTATAATACGATACTAACATATCCATAGTAATAGTGTAGTATCTATTGCGCATCCCTTAGTGGTGTAGTTTTGGTGTCTAGTGGTTAATGGATATTCAACCCCTGGTGGTGTATGGACATATTCTTACCATAACTTGAATGAGGTACTATATAAATTGAGCTCCACTGAGCGATATGACAAATGTTTAATAGGGTATAAACATAAACAAATGTAAATCAGCCTCACAATACACACATGGTATACTGTGATGTGGTTTTGACAGCACAAACACTATGGATGGTTACACACAGTGGGATACAGTACAATCTAAAAAACAGTGGTATGAAAGAGTTCAGACACTGATAAGAAGTGATAGGTGGCGTCCCAACCTGTGTAAGTCCTTCTTGGTGGCTTCCTGTTCAAAAAATAAGTCTTTTACAGAGGATGCTGGCACTTGGTGATGTGGGTCACAAGTGCAGAGTACCTGGTATGTGGGGCTTCTGCTTGCTGGTCGTTTGGAGTATTTTGGGCTTCTCACCAGGGACGCAGCACACGGCTCACCTGGTCCTGGTGGTCCGCTGGGCGTCTACCTGAAACGTGGGTGCGTGGTTGGTGCAGCAGGATTGGCGGTGTTCCCGGCAGGGGTATGCCGCGTGCTCTAGTGTCAGGTGCGGTCACGTGATCAGTGGATGGAAGGTAAACATACAGTGTTAGGCACAAGTGTTCAGTATGTGGTCCCAACGCGTTTCAGCCCTTAGGCCTTCCTCTGGGGGTGTAGTATCCTGACGGGTGGTCTCTCCTTTCTTTTATAGGAGCATGTTGTTTTTGATTGGTTTCTGGTTTTCTGCTGGAGGTATAATTAATCCTGTCTGTTCCACAGTGGCCATTTTGTTGGAGTCTATCTAGTGTAGAACAGGTTAATTGGCCATTTTGGGATGGGTTTCATTGTATGGAGAATCTTATATTATGCAGGAACTTCTTGTTGTTCATTTTAAGTTACTCGTCCAGTTCCAATTAATATTATAGTGGATATTAGATATCGTAAATGGTGTGCAGCTCTTTAACTTGTTCATTGCTTTATATAATACATGAAAAAAGGGGGAGGGGGGATGGTGAGTACCAGTACCAAATGTATGTTAAGACCTCTTAATCTAACAGTATAGAACTAGTAAATCATAGATCTAACCTGAGTGATGTTGTGGATTTGGAGTAAAATGCAAGTGTTGCAGACTATAGATCTGACCTCATCTAGATTTTGGTCTTTAGGTGCCAAGGTATCTAGTTCTAGCATGCATTTCTTTATTTATTAATAGAGTGAAGTCTCCTCCCCTCCAGTTCTGTTTTACTTTCTTTATGCCATAGAACTCTATTGTTTGTTATTTGGAAAAACATATACAGGTTGAGTCTCCCATATCCAAAATGCTTGGGACCAGGGGTATTTTGGATATCGGAATATTCCGTATTTTGGATTATTTGCATAAAATAATTAAATATCTTGGGAATGGGACCCAAATCTAAACACAGTAAGCATTTATGTATTAAATACACCTTATACACATAGCCTGAAGGTCATTTTATACTATATTTTTTATAATTTTGTGCATCAAAAAAAGTTTGTGTACATACATGAAATTCATTTATGTTTCATATATACCTTATACACACAGCCTGAAGGTTATTTTATACCATAATTTTTAATAAATTTGTGCTTTAAACAAAGTTTGTGTACATTGAACCATCAGAAAGCAAAGGTTTCACTTTCTCAGTCATACTAAAAATATTCCGTATTTCGGAATATTTGGATATGGGAGACTCAACCTGTAGTAGCTGTATTTACAAAGTTATGATTGAAAGTCACAGCATGAACACTGGATGCCACGGTGATTATGATCAAAATGGTAAGTTTGCAGGAAGCCTGACTTGCGGTAACAGTAAAAATTTAAATTGGTAAGTTTGAGTAATGCTGACCATCACACCAACCACGCTGCCACATTTGCACACATGGGGAAAATAAGAAATAAAGGGAGCTGAACACACTTTGGGGCAGATGTACTAAGCTCTGGAGTAATAAACTGCCAGCCACTCATTTTTAAAACACAGTCTGTGACATGACAGGAGCTGAGTGGCTGGTCATTTATCACTCTCCAATTTATCACTTTCCAAAGCTTAGTACATCTTTCCCTATGCCTGGTAATACATTATTATAGTACTACTATAATGTACAATAATAAAAAATACATATATTCAAAAGTGTAGACTCTTCCCTAACTTCACATTTCTAACAACAATTTAAATAAACATAAAGCACAGCTATGAAAATTTGAACAAGTAACAGAAAATTCTTACCTCTTTAAGAAACAGACACCAGGGGCGCCGAGAGGGGAGGTGAGGGTACTAATTACCCGGGCCCTCTGCTGTTTGTTGGGATGCACTTGGAGACTGCTCGCGGCTGCTAAAGTAGCAGCCGCAACAGTCTCCTATTCCTGTGGGATGAGCGATCACACTGATTGCGCCCCCCACTGGCTATGTGCTGGGCTGAGGGGACTCACAGTGCCCCTACACCAGTGCGCAGTGCCGCTTCGCGGTGCTGCAAAAATTTTATTTTAATTTTTTTCCCCTAAGGAGGCGTGGGCACGCCTCCTGCAATTAGGCCACGCCCCCTTTCACCCAGGCCAGGCACAGCTCTTGGCGCTACTGAGCCAGTCATCCTACTTCTCCTCTGCTAGGCTATAGAGATGATGAGTTGGCCAGAAGTCGTGCATCATGTGTTCGGCCAGGCCATCCCACAAACACATTTGTGAAGCTAGAAAATAACGTTTATCTGATTATGTATCCCAAACCACAAACAATAAAACAGTGAGAAGTGGATATAAAACACACATTGTTAAAAAATGCTTACCAGTACTTGTGGTTCATGACAGCCTGTAGTACAATTGAGTGCCATCCTTTGCAGTTGTAGTACTCTGCCGTCTCTGTTGTCACGGGGTGCGATGATAGGGATGTGAGTCTCGTCGATGGCACCTGCACACTGGCGATATCCAAGCCTCAGTAAGCCTTGAATGGTGTCATCAAGGCGTTCACCTTCAGACAAGCAGATGAAGTGGCGGTAGAAGTTATCTAGTATTACCTGCGTCACCTGGTACACAATCTTGCAAACAGTGCCAATGTCAACTCCAAACAAGCAAGAGATTGTGCGGTACTCCCCGGGAGTAGCATACCACCAGAGAGCAATCGTTAGTCTCCTACTTGGCTCAATGGGCTTTCTGAAATGAATTGTCTGCATGGTGAGTGCTTGGATGAGTAGGTCTAGTATATACTAAAATGTAGCACTCGACATTCGGAATTGTTTAATTCACAACTCGTCCTAGCACGCAACATCTGGAAGTGTGCATCCACAGTTGTCATGAAAGCCTCTCCGTGCTTGCGGTCTCTGACCCACATTCTCGGTTGTAGTGCTGTGCTTATTCTCAGTATCGTTGCCATAGTCGATGAAATCAGGGCTCTCCTCCTGCACAAATACTGACCTCGAGAACTAGCCCTCTCAGTCAGAAATGTTGCTCTCCTCCTCCTTAAATGACACTGCACTAGGCAGCACAGTGTCACAAGCTGAATCATGCTCTCAGTTGCTGTGTGAAACAGCAGAAAGTTACAAACAATCAGGAACACCGGGCAACACACTGGTAACTCGTCGGCCATCATTGCTGCAATGCTGTGAGCAGTCCCCACCCCTCCTTTTTGTTCCCTTTTTCTGACCTCTTCTTTGTGAGCCTGAATAAAGACCATTATTTATGACATATATAGGTTTTGCTGGCCTTTCCCGGGTTCAGTGGAAATGGAGACGACCCGGGAAAAAACCAGGATGAAGGTTCAGTGGAAAAGGTCTAAAAGCCGAGTACGACCTGGCAAAATACCGGGTCCAAAAACCCAGGACAGACCCGGGATTTTGGTGGAAAAGGGGTATAAGTCCTTTCACTCCTCCATGCCTCTCTGGCCAGCATCCGCTATGAAATGGCACCCGCTGGAGAGACTTATATAGAATCCAAAACAAGCAAGATCTGATGCTGGGAAGATGATGTTTTGCCTTGTTTTGGAATCTGAGTCTGGTGAGAAAACCCAAGTCATAGCTCGGATTCACTCGTAATAGGTAAGTTTGGGTGGGTTTGGTTTCATTAATGTCATATATTATATACACACACATATATATATATATATATATATATATATATATATATATATATGCAAACAAAAAATATGGTAGTTGCTCAAATCAGCTATAATGACATACCACAGGTGCTTGCAAAGGGCGGGGTTTACACTGCACAGAAAAAAGGGATTTTCCCTCCAGCACACTGTGGCAAAATCAAAAATACTTAAATCCTACATAATAATAGAGATTCAGAGGTATTAGTTACATACATTTGCGAATATATGAATAAGCGGCAGGCCAATCGTCAAGGCTCCTATATACTGGCGTCCCTAACATTAAGGGGTTCATGCCAGGGAACAACTTAGGTATCCTAAGCAATCCGCTGATGGTGATGCAGGGCAGGCAGGACCAAGTTTGGACATCTGGTCTGGAGTGAAGGACCTGGCAACAATTTTTTACATGTCTACTGTCACTGCATATGATACTGTCACCATTGACAGAATGGTGGAGGATTAAATTGGTGACAGCATCCAAGTCCGGTCCGTACCTGTACTCGCAGGAAAAAGAGGCAATTTGGAGGCCCCTGTACAATCTGGCTCTATTTTACCTAAGTTACTCCCCCCCCTCCAGTGTGTACTCCGAAAGAGTGTTTAGTGCAGCCGGGAACCTTGTCAGCGAAAGGCGTAGGAGGTTGCTTCCACAAAATGTGGAGTAGATGATGTTTCCTCAAAATTAATTATCAATTCTTCCAGGGAGACCAGCCTCCAGAACGTACAGAGGGACCTGTGGTGGTGGATTCCAGCGAGGACGAATTAATACTCTGTGAGGATGAAGATGTACCCAACACTGAAGAGGGTGAGGATTCAGTGGATGAGGAGGATGAGGATGACAACTTGCCTCCGTAGAATCAGTTTGTGCAGGGACAGATTAATTGCCAGCTTGTTTTGTGGGGGCCCAAAGGAACTAATCATTTCAGCCACAGTCTTGTGGCAGATCCTGGCGCTGAAATGATTGGTTTGTTAAAGTGTGCATGTCCTGTTTATACAACATAAGGGTGGGTCGGAGGGCCCAAGGACAATTACATCTTGCACCTCTTTTTTTTCTTTGCATTATGTACTCTTTGGGGCCTAGTTTTTCAAACTGCCATCCTGTCTGCCACTGCAGTGTCACTCCTAGATGGGCCACGTGTTTGTGCCACCCACTTGTGTCGCTTAGCATAGTCATCCAGCTACCTCGGTGCAACCTTTTGGCCTAAAAACAATATTGTGAGGTGTGAGGTGTTCAGAATAGACTGGAAATGAGTGGAAATTAATGTCGAGTCGCGAGGTTTTGTTTTCAGTGGGCTTAACGCTGATAGGCTGAGAGAGCCATCTGTCATGGTTCTCAGCAAATCAGCGTTAAGCCCATTGAAAACAGCACAAAAGAAGAAAAAGAGGATGGCGCCAATCATCCCCTGCCGCCGGCACCGCCCGCTGCAGTCAACGCCGGCACCCCCACTGGCAGCATCCCCCGCTGCCGACACCACCACTGCCAACACTCCTGCACTGCTGCCCAACTTACTGAGGACACAGACAGTGACCCCCACACTGCTGACACTGCCGACACTCCCACACTGAGGACACCACCAGCACCCCTGCACTGCCGACACAGTCAGCAAACCTGCACTGAGGACACCGCTGGCACCCCAGCTCTGCCGACACCGCCGGCACCCTGCATTGAGAACACCTCTGCACTGCCGACACAGTCAGCAAACCTGGAATGAGGACACTGCTGGCACCCCTGCACTGCCGACACAGGCAGCAAACCTGAACTAAGACACCGCTGGCACCCCGCACTGCCGACACAGCCAGCAAACCTGCACTAAGACACCGCTGGCACCCCCACACTGCCGACACAGCCAGCAAACCTGAACTAAGACACCACTGGCACCCCCGCACTGCCGACACAGCCAGCAAACCTGCACTAAGACACCGCTGGCTTCCCCACACTGCCGATACAGCCTGCAAACCTGCACTAAAGACACCACTGGCAACCCCGCACTGCCGACATCACCGGTACCCTTCACTGAGGACACTGCCAGTACCGCAGCACTGCCATTCCATGTACTGAGGAGGACACCGTCAGCAACCCCGCTCTGCCGACACTGCTGTCACATTAAGTGCACTATTGGTGTATCCAACCCACACTGTATAACCCACTGTATCCGTGTTACACATATAAGAGCTCATTCACTGGTGTATGATAATCTGTTTTTATATAGAGTGGAGAGATATTATTGTGCTCGGTTTCTCGTTATACTCAATTAGGCAGATGGATTGACATCCAGTAATTGATTGACAATCCATCTGTCTAATTGAGTATACACCAGTGAGCTCTTATATGTGTCTTTCCACTAGATCTTACATACCTTTATCCTAAGCTGCACTTTACAGTAAAATGATACAGTATATATCTTCCTGTGTAGGAGTGAGGATTGACATGTTGAATTATTAGATAATAAACACCCACTATCAGGGTAATAATCCCTTTGGGAGAATCATTTATAAATAATTGACAAGTTTATAATATAATTAGTGGCGAATTCTTGTTGTTTGAATAACAGATTTCTGTTATTAGTTACTAAGAACCATACAGGATAAATTAATATTTATTGCTATTATTATTAATATTAATAAATCTATTTCTATCTAGTTGTCAACCTCATAAAACAATATAATATTTGGTAGTACAGCAAGGACGCTGTATTAGTTTTTTTAAAAACACGTATTTCACACTTTTTCACTCTCTTTATATATTTTTAACTTAATTTTCATTATTTTTTTATATTATTTGAATTATAATAAAAGTTATGTTTTAATATAATGTACTTTGAGTGCACCACCCTTTGGACATTTCAGTTTTTTCTCTCTGTTTTTATGGAGATAATTATTTCACTTGTGATTCTGTGATGAGACCTGGAAAACATGCACTGTTTGGGGTCCTGAGGACCGAGTTTGAGAACCTGTGCACTATTGTATTATACGAATGTTTGAGATGTTGCTTACACCAAATAATCCAAGCTAGACTAATTAAAGCGCAAACATACAGACATTGCAAGAGAAGGTTGGACACCCCTTTAACGCTTTTCTATTGTAGTGCAAGGATATAAGTAAGAATTGTAAGATACATGGGGTACTAAATTACTAAATTAGGCATACATCCTGTGACTGTCCACTGCAGCTTTATTGCTAGTCTCTGTACCAATCTGATAATACTGGAAGGTTTTTAATGTGCGTTATTTAAACATTCACTTAATTTACTAATGCAAAAAGTCTCCAAAGACATGCATGCTCTGGGAGTTATTTATAACAGATAATTAATTTACAAAATAAATAACTGCAATCTATGAAAGCAGACATATTTTATTATTTTGTATGCACGTTAAAAGGATTAGTCTAGGTTCTGTAAAAGAAAAACAATATACAGTATGTTCCATGCATTAATGAAGTAATTGCTTCCTTTTTCTACTAGACTACACTTGATAAATTGTCTCATTTGACAGGTAATGTAATGGAAAACTACCCTTACGTTGTAATGGTTATTTCCACTAAGGTTAGATAATTGGAGCTCAAATTTATAAACTTTTTCTACATGCCCACTGTGATTTAGGTTAAAGTTTAGGATTCTGGATAAAATAGTTTTCTTTCAAAAAGCAATTGTTAGTTAATTTGTATGTACAGTAGTTAATACATGTAAAACATTTGAAGAGCAGTGTTTTATCATCTAGGAATCTTGTACAACGACGCACATAAAATAGAGGATACTAGTACAAATGGAAGTTGAGCAACTGAAAAAAGTTCATGGGATTTATTTAATAGCCTCCAAGATTACAGAACTTATTGATTTCACCTCTAAATTTAAAGCGGCAACCAGTTAGAAGGCTGATTTTGTCTTAAACTGATTGCCGCTTTAACTTTAACATCAAACTTGCCCCAAAAAAACCTTGGGTTCTCTAATCTCAGAACCGATTACATAGCTCTGCATTTGTTTAAAGCTAGGTACACACTGACAGATATATTGGGTGATCAATTGATTGGCCAATATATCTGGAGCCCGTCAGCCAGTGTGTACCAGCGATATGTCTGGGAACGACGTAGTTCACAGACATATAGCGTCAGCTGTGCTGCACAGCTGATGGACATATATATCTGCAGAATCATCTGTCCATCGGCAAGTGTGTATGGGCGATCAGCCGATCGCCCATAGACATGGAGCGCAGCAGCGGGGAGGGGGCGGACCCGTTCAAATTCGCCCCCCGGCCAGTGGGACCGCGGCTGCCTGGAAGATGATGGTCATTCAGTGTGTATGAAAGACCAACATCTACAGATATATCTGCAGATCACTCGATCTGTAGATATATCTTTGCAGTGTGTACCCACCTTAAGACAGTGAGACAACCAGATACAATTCAGGCTTTTTAAACTTCAATCACCTTTAATGTTAGTTACAAATTAAATAAAAACACATCAGCTGTTACAAGCTATAATGCACAGATCTGAGGATAAAGCAGGAAGCAGCAAAGGGCAGCAAGTGAAAATCTAAAGGGCAGCAAGTAAAAACCAAGAGGGCCACAAGTGCCCCAGGGTTGCTGTTGCCCATCACTGGTTTAAGGTAACAAAAATGTAGCAGCCACAGTCAGGATGAACTGAAATGCAGACAACTTGGGTGACAAGGGAGTACAGGATTGCAATAATAAAAGAGAGATAATAAGAGCTAATAAGAGCACAAATCATATTTTATCCTCAGTACAGCAGTGACAGATGCCAAATATGTTTTTGAGCTGGAAGCAACAGGACTTGGAGAAAACTTCAAAATAAATAAAAGAGTGCAGAATTATAAATAATATTTAGACAATGTACAGTACTACTTACATGCGTTTGGGTTTTACTGAAAACTGAACACACCCACTCATCAAGTTCGGAAATCGGATCTAAAAACTGGATCATGCATGTTTGGATTGTCCTGCCCTCATGACTTTAGGTGCTGTGAGGTGGTCAAAATTGACTGGAAATGAATGTTATTGATGTTAATAATACTGTAGGAACAAAAACAGGTCAAAATTACATGATTTTAGCAGTTTTTAGCAGTTTAAACTAAAACACAACGATGATTTAAAACCAAACCAAAACACGGGGATTGACTCGACACACACATCTCTAGAATGTACTTATGGTTCCAGAATGAGTAAAGGGTTTGTTTCTTTGTCTATAATTGAGATGTCACATTGGGGAATTATATTTGTAGGTACTGTAGGAACCTGACTATTCGAGGAATTTGAGAAAAATAAGTATTTGAGAAAAACAGGGAAGTAGAGATATTGCCCTTACCACATTGCTGGAGGTGTTCATTAGAAAATGTTTAAAAGTTCATGAATTGGTTTAAAATCTATGTAAGTGTACATTTAAACTGTTATGGTATCCCTGGTTCCCAAGTAAAACAGGAAGAAAGAAGAGGTAGAGCCTTCAACGCAGATGCTAGAGAAATATAAAGCCAGGTAGAATGACAACTTACACAAGTCGTGTCCATTATGCCACAATAGCTTAGCTTTTAAATGAAAATGATGATCATCTGTGGACATACCAGCAGGGGGTACAGATAGGTAGTCGCGAGTGGGGAACATTTCCGCAGGTGAAATAGAGGGGCAGACTCCAGCAGGCTTGTTTTTATTTTTTATGTCTGACGAAAATGCCTATGCATTAAAACGGCATTGATCACATTACTGCTATAGTGGAGTCCATTCTTTATGCTTGGAGTGCAGCTACTTAGATAGACTGTATGAAAATTTTATACATGGAGGCAACCAGCTAAATAATATTTGTATAAGAATATACATATATATGATATATATATATATATATATATATATATTAGGGATGAGCGGGTTCGGATTTCTGAAATCCGAACCCCACCGAGCCCCCCGGTTCCGAGCCGGGAACCGAGTCCGGCTCGGATTTTCCCGCCTGACTCGGAACTGAAATCGAGGCAAAACATCATCATCCCGCCTTCTGGATCTCGCGGGTTTTGGATTCTATTAAAGGTCCCCGCGTCGGCGCCATTTCTCACTCCGGCTGTGGACAGTGAAGAGGAGGGTGTGAGCTAGGGCTGGCTGGGCTGTGTTGTGCTGCTGTTGTCCATAGGGGCTGTGTCCACTCAGTCCATAGGGGCTGACTGGGCAGAGTTGTGCTGCTGTTGTCAATAGGGGCTGGCTGGGCTGTGTTGTGCTGCTGTCATAGGGACTGGCTGGGCTGTGTTGTGCAGTCAGTTGTCCATAGGGGCTGTGTCCACTCCAAAGTCTATATGGGCTGGCTGGACTGTGTTGTGCAGTGTCCCATAAAGGCTGTAGTCCTAAAGTGGTGTTGTAGTGTTGTCCAGGGGGTGATCTGTCCATCAGGGGTACTCCCCCAAAGTACACTCCAAAAAAAAAAAATTTCTGTGTTTGTGAATTGTGTGCGCAGTAGATGCACGTGCATCAACAAAGTAGTGCCAAGCGTGCGCCTGTGTCATAAGTAAAGGGCCGGCTGGCTTGACTGTTAAAGGGTGCTGTAACCCCCAAAGTGCACTCCAAACAAAATAAAAATTATTTTCTTTGATTGTGAATTGTGTACTGTGACTGCACGTGCATCAACAAAGGAGCAGTGCCAAGCGTGCGCCTGTGTCCCATAAGTAAAGGGCTGGCTGGCTCACCTCTTAAAGGGTGGTGTAACCCCCAAAGTGCACTCCAACAAAAATAAAAAATTCTTCTTTTCTGTGTTGTGAATTGTGTGCGCTGTAGCCGCACGTCCATCAACAAAGGAGCAGTGCCAAGCGTGCGTCTGTGTCCCATAAGTCTGTTAAAGGGTGGTGTAACCCCCAAAGTGCGCTCCACAAATAATAAACAATTCTTTTTTTCTGTTTGTGTGCGAAATGTATGCACAGTAGCCGCACGTGCATTAACAAAGGAGCAGCGCCAAGCGTGCGCCTGTGTCCCATAAGTCTGTTACAGGGTAGTGTAACCCCCAAAGTGCGCTCCACAAAAAAAACACAATTCTTCTTTTTTTTCTGTGTTTGTGTGCGAAATGTATGCGCAGTAGCCGCACATGCATCAACACAGTAGCAGCGCCAAGCGTGCGCTTGTGTCATAAGTCAAGGGCCGGTTTGGACATCTGGTCCGGACTGAAGGACGTGCCAACAATTTCTGACATGTCTATTGTCACTGCAAACGATACTGTCACCACTGACAGAATGGTGGAGGATTACATCAGTGACAGCATCCAAATAGGGATGTCAGACAGTCCGTACCTGTAATGGCAGGAAAAAGAGGCAATTTGGAGGCCCCTGTACAATCTGGCTCTAGTTTACCTGAGTTGCCCACCCTCCAGTGTGTACTCCGAAAGAGTGTTTTGTGCAGCCGGGAACCTTGTCAGCGAAAGGCGTAGGAGGTTGCTTCCACAAAATGTGGAGAAGATGATGTTCATAAAAAATAATTATCAATTCTTCCAGGGAGACCAGCCTCCAGAACGTACAGAAGGACCTGTGGTGGTGGATTCCAGCGGGGACAAATTAATACTCTGTGAGGATGAGGATGTACACAACACTGAAGAGGGTGAAGAATCGGTGGATGAGGAGGATGAAGATGACATCTTGCCTACGTAGAGCCAGTTTGTGCAGGGCCAGATTAATTGCCAGCTTGTTTTGTGGGGGCCCAAACGAACCAACCATTTCAGCCACAGTCGTGTGGCAGACCCTGGCGCTGAAATGTTTGGTTTGTTAAAGTGTGCATGTCCTGTTTAAACAACATAAGGGTGGGTGGGAGGACAATTCCATCTTGCACCTCTTTTTTTTCTTTGCATTATGTACTCTTTGGGGCCTAGTTTTTCAAACTGCCATCCTGTCTGCCACTGCAGTATCACGCCTAGATGGGTCACGTGTTTGTGCCGCCCACTTGTGTCGCTTAGCATAGTCATCCAGCTACCTCGGTGCAACCTTTTGGTCTAAAAACAATATTGTGAGGTGTGAGGTGTTCAGAATAGACTGGAAATGAGTGGAAATTAAGGAGATTAAGGTTAATAATAGCATAGGAGCAGAAACACCCACACATTCTGTGATTTTAGCTGTTTTTATGCTTTTTTTCAAAAAAATACAGATCCAAAACACAAAACCCAGAACCCAAAACACGGAAGGGTGGTTTTGGCAAAACCAATCCAGATCCAAAACATGAAGAAAGATCCAGATCCAAAACACGAAACATATATATATAAGAGATGATCGTGAAGAGTTCGGATCTAAGAACAAGACAAAACATCACCTTTCACAGACAAAACGTCATCTTTCAGGAACATCTGTACCGAGATGTCTGTGAAAGATAATGGTTTTGCCTTGTTCTGAGATCGGAACTTGGCGAAAAGATCCAAGCCAAAACCCAACTGCTCATTTCTAATATATACAGAAGAGATGTGCACCGACCCCATGTGTTGGTTTTGGATCTGTATTTCCCTTGTGTTTTGGATATGGATTTGGTTTTGCCAAAACTGCCCTTGCATGTTTTGGTTTTGGTGTTGGATCTCTTTTTTTTGTAAATATTCATAAAAACAAAACAGCTGAAATCACATAATTTGGGCCTGTTTTTGTTCCTACAGTATTATTAACCTCAATAACATTCATTTTCAGTCAGTTTTGACCACCTTACAGCTCACACTATTGATTTTATCCAGTTTAAGCCAAAAGGTTGCATGGAGCTAGCTAACTGACTAAGCTAAGCAACAGCAGTGGGCATCACAAACATGTGGTAGTTCAGCTTCCAACATGGCACATCTAGGAAACAGAGTGGCACTGCAGTGGCAGACAGTATGGCAGTTCAATAAACTACTAAAACACACTAAGGGCATGGCCTGAGGTGTCACAGTACTTGTGTTATGGATACAAATTGGGGTACGGCATGAGGCATCACAGTACTTGTGTTATGGATACACACTTGTGTTATGGACAGGGCCGTAGGAAGGTTTCTCGGCACCCTAGGCAAAACATTTGCCTTCTCCCCTCCGCCCAATACACACTTTTTAGCCCCTCAGGTGAAAGTGTCTTAGAATCACAACTGCCATTGACAAATAATAAAACACCCCCTCCAAAAGAATATGAGATAAACCACTTTGCGCAATATTTGCGGGTACACGCAGGCAGGTCACAGGTAGGATGGATAGATAGATAGATAGATAGATAGATAGATAGATAGATAGATAGATAGATAGATAGATAGATGCTGTGGTCCAGCACAAAAAACAATTATTTATTTATTTTTTTACTTTATTTTTTTTTTACTTTTCTTGAGTTTTTTTAAAGTGTTATTTTTTCTTTTTTTACTGTTTTCTAATTTTTCTACTTTTTTATTTTTTCAAGTTTATTTAAAAAATGTTGTAACTTTTTTTTAACACTGGATCAGATGGACACCGGACAGATGCGTCAGCAGAACTGGAGCAGATGTACACTGGACAGGTTCATCAGTAGCACTGGAGTAGATGGACACAGGACAGGTGCATCGGCAGCACAGGAGTGGATGGACATAGCACAGCATTGAGCACAGGAGCAACCACTGGAGTATATGAATCGAGCACAGCACCTGGACAGACACAGCACAGCCCCTGGATGGACAGCACAGCCCCTGGACGGACACAGCACAGCCCCTGGACAGACACAGCACAGCCCCTGGACGGACACAGCACAGCCCCTGGACGGACTCAGCACAGCCCCTGGACAGACAACACAGTCTCTGGATGGACACAGCATAGCCTCTGGATAGACAGCACAGCCCCTGAATGGACAGCACAACCTCTGGATGGACTCATCACAGCGCCTGGATAGCACAGCCCCTGGATGGACTCAGCACAGCCCACAGCTCAGCCACACAGCAGAGTACAGCCGGTGTGAAGCAAATGGCGCTGATCACTGTGGAAAGGGACTTATATACAATCCAAACCCCAGGCGAATCCGATGCCAGGATCCAGGATTGATGACGTATTGCCTCGATTTTTGAAAAAGAGTCTGGCAGGAAACCCCAAGCCGAATTCAGAGAGACAGAAAGAAACCATCAAACAACTCAATTTATATCCACCTGCCGAGCATTCATAGGTCATGACATGGACTTCACAGGACCTCTGAAGGTGTCATGTGGTGTCTAGCATTAGCAGTAGATCCTTTAAATCCTGTAAGTTACTGGGTGGAACCGCCATGGCTCAGGTGTGTTTTTCCAGCACATATCAATGATGTTCAATTGGATTAAGATCTGGAGAATTTGGAGGCAAAGTCAACATCTTGAACTCTTTGTCATGTTCCTTAAACCATTCCTGAACATTTTTTGCAGTTCTTTTCCTTTCATCACAAAGTTGACTAGATT
Organism: Taudactylus pleione; assembly: GCA_031769625.1. Lineage (NCBI taxonomy): Eukaryota > Metazoa > Chordata > Amphibia > Anura > Myobatrachidae > Taudactylus > Taudactylus pleione. The sequence goes on along the minus strand of JAUIMM010000916.1, from coordinate 1,758,207 downwards.
GAAATTGATGCTTTTTTTTTTCTTTAATCAAGACAGCCTTGGTGGCCATCATGTTATCTTGGTGATTGATGATGATATAGAGACCATACATTGTCTTTAATTAAGAAGCAATATTTATCCCATTTAACATTCATGAGCATGGGCATGCAGAGAGGCCGGGGCAGGGGGTGCTGCAGTGGGACCTCCCCCTCCTCCACATCATGGACTTCCCCATCCCACCCTTCCTCCACAACATAGACAACTCATGCTCACAGGTACTCAAATGCCACCAGGACTTGAGCTCAGGCTTATCACAACAGGGTAGTAGTAAGGGAGAGGCACAGCTGAGTTCAGAAATAGCTAAAAAGTATGGTACCAAATCATAGAAGACAGGATTTTATGGTTGTGAGTAGTTTATGGATGTGTTCGGGGCAGGCTGCAGATAAGGAAGGTAATTAAACTAGCCAAGGTCAAACACAGGAGAGGTCAGAAGACAGGTCAATGAGGAATCCAATAATAAATGCACTGAAAAAGAAATTGAGTCACAGGGAGCGGGAAAGATCATCAGTATAGATACCTGGGAGAGCTAGCAAGATATAAGACTGAGTGACCCATGAGGTGCAGGCATTTTGTCACGTGACTACCTACAGTAATACTGCTAATAGTACAGGCTGTCTGCTATACAACTGCTAAAAGCAAAGCCTGCCTACTGTTATGCAGCTAATAACACAGCCTGCCTGCTGTAATGCAGCTAATTGCACAGCCTGGCTGCTATAATACTGCTAATACCACAGCCTGACTGTTGTATTGCAGCTAATAGCACAGTCTGTTGTAGCTGCTGATAGCGCAGCCTCCTTGCATGCTATCCCGACATAACTCATATGATAAATAAGATACATAAATTGCAGGTGAGATATAAGGGATATAACAGTGAGCCATTTTGGGTTATACCAATCACAAATTTATTGTTGATATACATAAAAAATAATTATCCAATATCAGATAAAGAAATAAAAGTTTAATACACAGGTGGAAATAAAATTCCTGTATAATGAAAGAATATAAATTGCACTTATGTAACCTAATATTATTGTTAAAAGGATTTGTCAATATGATTATGTATAGCCTCTCCCAGCTCCCCATATATAAAATAGTGAAACTGGGAGCAAATATGGTCCCCATAGCAATCCCACATTTTTTCGATATGATTATAAGTATGAGCTAAAATTAAATTAATGAGAACATACATTATGTATGGTTAGAATCCAGGGTATAGTCTATCATTAAAAAAAATGTTGTACAGTCAAGAAGTACAGATTATTTCAGACTATAAATGTGCTATTCCATTATTTCCTGTCCTGCCCATTCTATTGCTATCTCAGTGATGGCAGGTGTGTGTTTGAAAGGGGCAGTGTAATGATGAGAAAGCCACAAGAGGCAAATAGGAGAGCATAGTGAGGAGGGAATCCCAATAGCACAGTGTAGTAATGTAAGGTTGCTGTCAAAATAATGTAAGAAATTTTGGTGACAAAAACGCCTTTAAATGGAATTAAGATCATGTAGTCATCTCTTTTTCTAAACCTTATTAATGCCAGAAGTCGAAACCAAATTTGTACTTCAGTTAGTTCAGTGCAGTTTATATTGTATATGTCAGGATAAATAGGGATTTATCTTGGTATCATAGACTTGTATAATTTTTTTGTATGCCCATTATATGGGGAAAAGCATAATGCAATAATTTATTTAATTTCTCATTAACTACTGTCATCAAATTATTTTAAACCACATAATATACCTCCCGATCACTCTATTGATTAAAAAAACAAAGAATTTTGCTGTTATGGAACTACACGTCCTAGCATCCCCTGCCATTGTTTAAGCATTCCCGTGAATCAAAACTGTAGCAGGGCATGCTGGGATGTAAAGTTCCACAACAGCTGGAGGGCTACATGTTAAAAACCGCTGCGTGTAGAGTATTTGGAGGAAAAAGCAAAGGTCAAAACAAGTCTTGCCAATGCTACACTTTCAAGATATCAATGCAATAATCCAAACTCTTCTCCTGTCTAGCTGGACTTAAAGGATACATATGGGCTGCAATGGGGTGCTGAGACATCCTAGAGTAACACCCTGGATTCTTGACCACAAGGGTATTATGTAAATCTGTGTGGTGTGGGTTTTCTACCTCACTTTTGATTTTCAGAAACTGTCTCCACTATAGTGTGGCTTGCTGTTTAGTTGCAACTTTGTTGGGATGCAGTTGTCCACTGCCTATCTTTTCTGCTGTCTCCTCTGTATCCCACTCTTGTATTCAAGCTGCCTTGTCTCATACTGGTATTCCCCTTCACTCATTAACTCCTCTTTTCCAGACACCTTTTAACTGTCATACACTGTCACTAACTGCCACTCTCCTTCTCTCAGAGTTTTCCTCAAAAAGTTGGCCATTCTATGTATTTTTATTGCTGGGTGAAGCATTCTTAGCATGCCTGTAACTCTTATTGTCTGTGTGCCACATCAGGGTTTATATTAGTATACCAATACTTTATTTATCTATTTTATTGTGTTCAGTTGTTTCAAACAGAGTGTGAAACAGGTACTGATTAGACCAGGACTGGTCATGGATTAGAGGAAAACCCCTGACCCTCCTAGCGGGAGAAACACAATGTTCATAGTGGATTTTGTGCATTGTCAGGAGATCATAAGCCCAGGAATTTATTAGAGGTGCCATCACTAATGGAAGTAACTGAGGGTGACTGGCTTCAGGAGATAGAAATAATTCATTGTTAGTGGTAGCCATAGTCTCTATGATACAACCATGTTCACCCTAATGAGCATGGAATGATTTTTTTTTGCACAATATTTAATATGGAGAGTATTCAGTGCTCAGTACACCAGACTATGCCATCTCCTATTTTAGATTTATCCTCGTTACTTGGTAGTCTAAACAAGGTGGGTACACACTATACACATATATCTGCAGATTGAGTGATCTGCAGATATATCTGCAGATGATGGTTGTTTGTACCCACTGAACAAGCATCATTTGTGCGTCCCGGCGACCAGGGTGTATGTCCCGGAGAGCGGGGGGCGTGTCCTGCTCCCCTCCTCGCAGCTGCCGCTGTGTGTGTACGGGCGGTCTGCAGACCGCCTGTACACACTTGCCGATGGACAGATATGTCTGCAGATATATCTGTCCATCGGCTGTGCAGCACAGCCAATGCGATATGTCAGTGAACGCCAATGTTCACCGACATATGGTGGGTACACACTGCCCGACGGGCAGCATATACATTGGCTGATCAATTGATCGGCCAATATATCTGTCAGTGTGTACCCAGCTTTAGATATGTTTACCAGTGAAATGAAGGAATAACCATCCATACAAGTTCTTGATATTCAAGTCTAACTGAACAGCGGCTTCAGCACATCAGGCAGAGACACTGCTTCCAAATCTAGAGTTACAGGTGATCACGTGACTACTAAAGGGCCACGCCATTTTAAAGATCGGACTACCCTCCTTCAACTGTAGTTGCCTCCATATGTGCAGGTATCACTATGGGAGTGATAGACTGTGCAGCGCCCTTCTTCCCATGAATGGAAAATTTATGTTTTCCATAGCACAGGGTAATATTGCCTGGTAATCACAGGTGAGCACCAGATAATACGTTCTAATAGACACCATTATTTGAAAGAGGGGACTCACTGTGGACAGTAAGAATTAGTGGTGCGTTAGTGGAGATGTTTTTGGGATCCTCTTGACAGAGATAATTATTATATTGGGGTTCAGGCACTTCTGGTCAGATGTCTTCCACTCTTTCTTCGCATTATGGACAAGCAGCATTCATAAATTACAAGAACCGTCAGATGCTAATACAAGGTCAAAATGATCTTCTTGTTGTGCAAATTACACTTAGGGGATAATTTAGTGCAATGTAGTAATTTATCATTTTAGGTTCCCTTACGTATAAAAGTTGTCAATATCTGTGAATGTATTTTTTTAAAAGCCTATTACATTTGTTCTCAACAGTCAAGGAAAATTTGTCAAAATGCAGCTTAGTGAAAATCATATTTGAGACAAGCCAGTAGTATTAATATTAAACAATACTGTTAAAAGTAACATTGTGCAAACATGAAAAAAGAAACATATAATGGAATTTGTGTGATACCACTTATCACGTATTGCACAACTGCACATTAAAGAAGTCCAGTCGTGGTTCCATTTACAACAGCATAGCATTATCACAGCAAAGGCACAGTATTATCTTTAGGGTCCGTGTACTGCAACTTGACTTGAGCAAATGCTTCTATATCTCAGATAAAGCTTGAGGTTATGCAGAGCAAGATGCTAGTGATGAGCAGAGGTTTGCCCTGGCCAATGGAAGTAGTTAGACAGAGCTAGGGCACTCTTTGGAAAGGGGAAGCAGTTGGGAAGCCGACGGACGGAATCCCGACTGCCGGATTCCCGACTGTCTAATCCCGGCAAGGGTTAAATGACAGGCGTCGAGATCCCGACGCCTGTAATTTTACCTACGCCAGGAGCCCGATGCCCAGCTTCCCAATCGAAGGTAAGCCGGGCGTGGACAGCCACGGGGGGGGGAGGGTTAGGTTAGGGGCTCCCATGGGGACTTAGGGTTAGGCACTCCCACCGGGAGGGTTAGGTTTAGGCTACGGGAAGGGGGGGATAGGGTTAGGCACCCCTGGGGGGAGGTTAGGGTTAGGCCCCTCCCGGGAGACTTAGGTTAGGCAGCGGGGAAGGGGGGGTTAGGTTTAGGCACTTAGAGGGGGGTTAGGGTTAGGCATTTGGGGGGGTGGTTAGGGTTAGGCACCCCTAAGGGAGGGATGGGGGGGGTTAGGTTAGTTTATACTTCCCTTTAGCGCAGTCGGGATCTTCACCTCTGCCGGGCTTCCACTGTTGGGATCGTAAATCATACAGATCCCTTTGGAGAGAACACCAGTTTGTAGAGAAGAGCAAAAACAAAATTTCATTTTGTGAAAAATACATTTTTAAATATTGTAAAGAGGCAGAAAGTGAGCATAATTTAGGGAGCTCCCTGCACAGTAGAGCAGTGCACAGTCATTTCCACTCTGCAGAACTAAACAGAGACAAAAATTGTATCTCATCATGGGTGAGAATGAGATGCAGTGCTGGCTCCAAGGGTGGGGCTGCAGCACAGTCCAAAATTCAAATAGGGGAGCCACACCCACTGCCAGTGAGTCCCAGCCATTTATGTTTGGCAGCGTTTGAAATGGCAGTTGCTGTGTTTCCCTTATTTGAAATTTTTACTGCGCTGCAGACCCACCTCCGGAGCCACCACTGGTGAGATGTATGACTGAGTGCTTTTCGGTCAGTAACAACATGGCCCAGCTTCGTCCATTATCAAGGCGAAGCAGGGCCAATTAGCGACTGCCTGTATTAAAAAAAATTTTTGCTAAAGTGAGAGAGTGTTAAATGACCTCTCTGGTGAAATGGTACTCTCCCTATATCGGCATCCGACCGGCGTTTGCAGAGAATCTACGCATGCGTCGGTCATAAATCCCCAGCAGCACCCATGACTTTACTTACTGTAAAGAAAAAAACTTTATTGTTTTTTTTGTAAGCAGTCCCTGGCTGCATTTTCTGACAGCCAGGGACAGTGCTGTATGTGCAGCAATGACAGCTGCAACTGTCGAAATTGATAGCTGCAGTTATCCAAACAGTCAGTGCCACTGACAGTCCATATATTGCCACACCAGATCAGTGCCCTCTCTAGGTATAGCTGTGCCGGTAGTGATAGGAGCACACAGTGCCCCTGTTATTCTGGTCACTTCCCTGCATTACTACATGCAGGGAAGTGGTAACTGCAGCACATAGCGTGTCATACATCTTCCCCCATGTATTTAATGTAACACATATTGGGCCTGATTCAGACTCAGAGCCACATGTATTGCTGATATTCATGTAGTTGAGCGAATTTTTTGCAACTGCGCATGTGCTAAAGTCCCTAAAAACTTGCATTGTTATACAGAGTGTACGTACAGTTGTGTTGCGACTGAGACGCAAGGTATCAGAAATGATGTGGAAAAGTTCATGGCATTACTGGGCGGTGACTCGGAGGTGACTAGTAATGCAGGAAAACATGATCTGTGTAATGGTTGTGTTATGGGAGTGATGTTAGTGTCAGTGAAAGCGGCTGCATACACAGATGCACAGACATAGACATAGGAGGCCACAGTCAGACAGAGAAACTGTACCTGCCATGGGGCTGGTGCGAGCTGCAATGGTGCAACCAATGGTAACGTCTAAGGATGCACTAATCGGTATACTGCGTCTACAGATGCTGAAACTGGGTGTCTCAGTCCTTGCACAGATTTACAAACAAAAATGACTTTGTAGCGGCATTTGCATAAAGTCACAGACGGTCGACCGCCAATACATGCTGCTGCGTGCGCTTCTGCGTCCACCTCTGACTTAGGCCCTATTGCGCCTTCTTGTTGTTTACAAGAGCTTTTATAGACAAAGGGTCTGATTCAGAGATGGACGCTCTCACACAGCCGCTGCGTGTTTGTATGCACCGGCTGTGCTAAAATATTTTATTTTATTTTATTAACAGTTTCTTATATAGCGCAGCATATTCCATTGCCCTTTACAATTGGAAACATTTATAGAACAAAACAGGATAATAACAGACAGACATAGAGGTAAGAGGGCCCTGCTTGCAAGCTTACAATCTATAGGGAAATAGGAATATGGAAAAGCCACTGGAGGCATCTTAAGTAAAAAGCCGCCCACTGCTGGCTTCTCTAATCTGCTGCTGTGACATGACCCTGTTTTCTGGAACGTTCCCTGTCACCACCCCCCAAATGCCAGTAGCATGTCAATCATACTGCAGCTTTGGAGCACTGCAACTGACATTGCAGAAACAGATTTGCACATGCGTAGTGTACGCGCAGATCTGCAAACATCGGAGATTTACTTAAATATCGAATTCATGACTCTGAATTAGGCCAACAATTTACCCAATGCAAATAAAATATTCAAACATACAAAAGTGTCAAATATAATAAAAGAAGACACAACATCCCCTCAAATAATTTAAGTGGCAAAGAAGGCTAAACGGAACAATATAAATGGGGTAAAATATCAACGAGTTTTATCATATGCAATTTTAAAACTCGCTGTGTATGATAATGGTGCTCCAGCCAATCAGCTCCCGTTATCTGTTTGAAAAATGACAGTTGGGGACTGATTGGCTGGAGCACCATTTACCATACGCAAAGAATTTTTAAAACTCATTGATAAGTGGGCCCCTTTGTTTGTTTTTTATTTAAAAATAATAAAAGATGAATTAAGAAGGTTGTTCTAAATTGGTGAGAGATTGGAACTTAGGCCCTGATTCAGAGCCGGACGCTCTGACCAGAGCGCTCGCTCTGAATCAGGGCCCACCTCCATTAAAATGGAGCGTCCTCCTGGACGCTCGTATAGCTGTGGGTCACCACCCACAGCATATACGAGCGTCCAACAAGATGGTCGCGATGGTCTTGACCATCGCGACCATCGGACTTGCGAGTGAAACCCTGTGGTCGGGTTTCTCAACCGCAAGGCCAGGAGTGATTTTGGCTCTATCAGAGCCAAAATCACTCCCACTGACATCACTAGTGAACATAGTTCCCATAGGAACGCCTCCGTCTGGCAGGCACGCCCCCGGAACGCCCACCAAAGGGGGCGTGCTGTCAATCAACATCGACAGCACGCCCCCTTTGGTGCGAGACCCGGAGCGATGGAAAGTCCTTCGCTCGCCGGGTCTCGCGCATGCGCACGACGGAGCTCCCTCCGTCATGTGCATGCGCAGTGGGGACCATCGACCCACTTGCGAGCGTACTGCCGCTCGCGAGTGGGTCTGAATGACCCCCTTAATGTGACACTTATTTCACTTTGGTACAGTGCACCTCACATTTTCAAATCTCTCCTCAAATCTAGTTCCGTGTCTTGATGTTTGCTGAGAGAGCCATATAAGTGCAGCATTGCAATGCGAAGGTGTTTTGCACTGTGCACCCAGTGTGTGTAGTAAATGAGGTCCTCCGTCTTCTAGACTTTGTGATTTTCATACTCGGAAACTATCCATTGTTAATGATAATTGAGATCATCTGTTCTTTATCAAAGCTTCCTTAAGGAAAGAAGCTTTAGGGAAAATCCATAAAATGTGTGTCTTGACCACAGTCTAGCAAACCTCTTCCGCAGTGCAGCCCTCGCTAACTGTTCTATTATTAATTACAAAAGAAACAGATTAGTTGGAAGAGTAATATATTTTGATTTAATGCTTTTTTTTTACTCATGGAAATCATTTTATTGTTAATAATATTTACTAATGGAAGAATTCATAGTGCTTTAATAGTCATTTTTAAATAGCGTCCTCAGGTCTACAAGCACCCTGTGCAAATATTTTTTGAGGACTCCCCCAGAAACAAAAAAACACAATGTCCTCCATAGAAAAAAAAAACACATTGCCCCCCATGTAGCAAAAATCATATATTGGTCACCACAGAGGAAAAAAACACATTGCTCCACACTGTAATACATTCCCCCCTCAACCATCACTGCAACACATTTTGTTACACATTCCCCCTCACCCCTGGCTGCAACACATTCCCTCTTACCCCTCACTGTAACACATTCTACCTCACACTTCACTGTGACATATTCCCTCTTACCCCTCACTGTAACACATTCTCCCTCACACTTCACTGTGACACATTCCCTCTTACCCCTCACTACTGCACATTCCTTCAGTCTCACCCTTCACTGTAACACATTCCATCTCACCCCTCACTGTAACACATATCCCCTCACCAAAGATGTAACTAGACCTTTTGGTGCCCTGTGTCAGAAGGCATTGGCGACCCCCCCTAATTTTTTAAATAGGGACATACGCTAGTGCATCTGAAAAAAGGCCATGGTCTCATGGGGAAGGGACAGGGAAGAGATAGGGGAGGCCAGGAGATGCTGGGGATAAAAGAAGAGGAAACTACAAGTGAGAATGATAATAAACAAGAAAATTGACAGGCCCGAACAGCGCCCCCTGCCCAGCGGTTGCACCACCCTAGTTACGGCCCTGCACCTCATCCCTCACTGTAACACATTACCCCTTACCCCTGACTGCAACACATTCCCTCTTACCCCTCACATGTAACGCATTCCCTATCACTCCTCACTGTAACACATTCCCTCTTACCCCTCACTGTGACACATTACCCCTCCTCCCTGCAAGTTACCTGGGTTACCTGGGTTGGATTGCCGGTTCACTCGACCAAGGAATCCAAACCTGTCCCCTTTTACACCAAGAAGCTACCCGGGTTAACCCTGCAATAATCCGGGTTTTAGCTCTGGTGTAAAAGGGGTATTAATGACTATACAGTGAATAGGTGAAAAGTCTATTTTCATTAAGATAACACAATTTTTGTTTTTGTGTCCTTGGTAATTGCAATGTAGAGATCGGTTAGGAAGTGTTAGGAGAAGGAGTGGAATATACGAAAATCTTCAAAATCACTTTACAAAGAGGATATAAATACACTATGGCAGTGTTTCCCTAATCCAGTCATCAGGGCACCCTAACATTGCATGTTTTCCTCATTTCCCTGCTGGAACACAGGTGTATTCAATTCACTACTGACAGACATAAGGATACACAGGTGGTACTGATTTTTTAGCTTGTGAAGAGACCTGGAAAAATGCACAGCCTGGCATAGGAGCAAACTTTTTTAAATTATTTAAATTAAAGGTGCTCTTATTACTCCTCATCACTACCATATAACCGAAAAATGCCCTGTTGATTTGTAAATTGATAAGACTGCAATATTCATATTGTACAGTATGCTACTCAGTTATGTTTTATTTCAATAAACAAGCATACTTCCTGCAAATTATTTACTCCTATATGGTTAGTCTCACAAACTGGATTTCCATCCATCAGACTGTATGTCTTCTTTACAGTAACTGATGGGAACACCACAAATTTAGCACATTTCACACTTTGAATCCTCAGAACAGTTTGACATTCGGAAGTGTTTATCAAGGGGATAGGGAAGCAGAAAAATGATCAATTATAAATAAATACTCTAATGGTAAAGCTGGAAAGTGGATGATTAAACAATCAAACACAGGTCATTCCTTAAAACTCAAAATAGAAAGTATTCCCAAAACATACAGCGTTACAATTTAATATGTGTGAATGATTTGTCATAAGAGACACTTTGTAATAAATCTTTAATATACTTGTTTTAATGAGCTAACCCTCGCAGGGTTTGGAATAGTAAACTAAAAACAGAAAATAAGCAGCCTAATGTGGGTAGAGTAGACAATACTATTGTAAATGAAAATATACCAAATACAGTACTTGCAGCCCATCTCTAGCTTGTTCCCGCAACAGTTGTGCTCATATTTATACTCATTATCCCAATGCAGTTGCAAAGAGGGCATATTGCAGACCTTCCAACATGACCCTTTCCATCAGGTACAAAATGCTCTGCTCCAGGACTTTACACTTTATGATTGCCGTTACCTGTGCTCACTAATTATTTGATAAGGTGTTTCAACACAGGTGATGGCAATCATAAATTAAGGATTGTAGTCCAGGAGCAGACCATTTTGTACTTTATAGAATGGGTCATGTTGGAGGGTCTGATATTGCAACTTTAAAAAAGATGTTGTGCTGACCCATGTTTAGTATGGGAGGTAGTCAACAGTTGGGATCCCGGCTCCAGAATCCTGACCGCCAGCATCCTGAAGGTAAGTATCAGGGGTTAGGGGGAGGGTTAGGTTTATGGTTAGGGGTTAGGGTTAGGCACTAGGGGGAGGTTAGGTTTATGGTGAGGTGGAGGTTAGGCTTAGGCTCTAGGGGGAGTTTAGGTTCAGGCGTCGGGGAGGTGGGTTAGGGAACTTACCCAATGCTGTCGGGATTCTGAGTGTCAGGTTCCTATACCCAACCAATTTATTGCCAAGAATGCAGAGTTGAGCCAAAACCACGACCTTGTGTTCATCCATACCTGGTGTCAATTAACAAAAGATGAACCATGTCTGAGGGAAAGTTTAATTTACAGATTCATATTATGTGGCAAGTCTGATATCAAGTGTCATATTAGGTCAGTTTAATAGTTACAGCCATATTTAGTGCCCACTCTTACTGCAGAACCATATTTGGCTTTCTCTACCCCTAACCATCTACTGTACTAATGGGTTTTGCTGACAGGTCCTATCAGATTGGTAAATATGACTGTCTTCTGCTCTGAACTGAATTTTAGCAACCAATCAGAAGTTAATGTCATAATACAGACTGTATATATGGACTCTTATGGGGAGACCTATCAAGCCTTGGAGAGATATAAAGTTGAGAAGTTGACCAAAGCAACCAATCAGCTTCTGTCATTTCATAGACTGCTAGATAAATGACAGTAAGAAGCTGATTGGTTGCTTTTGGCAACTTCTCCACTTTATCTTTCTCCAAGATTTAATACAATAACAGGGGTTATTACTCGTAGTGTTGAGATGTAGTCAGGGGTGTCTTTAGAGAGGAGGGGGCTTGTGTGCTTCCCCTGTCATGGGCCCTCTCCTCTCACCCAGATGGGATCCCCCCCCAAAATATTGTGACAAAAACACTGGAGAGGCTGTCCAGGGGAGATATATATGCCTCAGGTTTTTAGCTTCTGTCTGGTAGATAGAAGCGGATTAGCAGCCTTGATTGTCAGGCCACCTGTGAGAGGCTGAAAAACAATGTGTTAGTCTCTTTAGCCAGTCTCTCACTTGGGGAACAGGTCAGAGGCCTGTTGAGAGACAATGTGATTACTGAATGTAAGTGCTATGCTACAGACTTCTGTTTTGTAAGACGGACATTAGGGGATACATTTAAGGTTCAAGTTTGGTCGAGATTACAATCTCGGGTGAGTTTAGGCATTTTTTTCAACTTGCAAATTTACTAAAGATAAACTCAGGTGAGTTTGGGAGAGATTTCTCTCTTTTCACTGTACAACTCGGGTGAGATTGCAAACTCGAATAAACTCATCATCGGCCAAACTCTGAAGTACTTTTCATGAAAAAGATACAATTCGGGAATAAACTAAGAAACAAGATTACAATCTCGGGTATAATTGTTGCAAACTCGCAGCTAATTAGAAGTTTCAAATAGACCACCTCCTGAGCTGCGAGTTTGGCAGAAACATACAGAGATCAGTGTGATCTGTGTATGTTTCTGCATTGAATCACTAATGTAATGGTTAATGTTAAAAAAAAATGACGTAGGGTCCCCCCCCCAAAAGACATAACCAGCCCTGCACTGCTCAGATAGTCCTGGTTCCTAAAATTACATGGAAGAAAATGTGTAGGGTTCACCCATAATTTAGGAACCAGCACCTGGCTGCAGGGCCAGTCCTGGTTTTAAAAATAGGGGGACCCCTATGCATTTTTTTCCCCTATATATATAAAACCAGGACTGGCTCTGCAGCCAGGTGCTGTTTCCTAAAGTACGGGGGAACCCTACACGTTTTTTCCCCCATAATTTTAAGAACCAGGACTGGCTGAGCAGTGCGTGGCTGGTTATGTCTTTTGGGGGGGAGCCTACATCATTTTTTTTTATACATTTAACCATTTTTTTACAGGTAGACCACACAAGCAGCCTTCACATATATCACTGATATGTGCAGGCTGTTTGTTCAGGCGAGTTTGGCATGGAAAAAACACTGCAATCTCGGGTGAGTCATTTCATCTAAACTTGCTATTCAGGGGAGAAATCTCGATCTTCACTATCAGAAAACTCACTCTCAGCTAAACTCACTTCTTCGTAAATTTGTGGGTTTCAGAAGCCTCAAATCACCCGAGTTTCACGAGTTTAAAAAAAAAACAACTTGATCAGACTCGAATCTTAGTAAATTTACCCCTACTGTAGGTCTTTTCACTCTGAGAGAGGGAATCAGTTTGTTTAGTTAGAGCCAAACAGGACAATCTTTACTTTCATGTTTTGTTTAATTTTGAGCTGCTAATTAGACTTGCTGTAAATACTTGTACCAAGGCCCTGGACCAGATGTACTACTATTTGGCTGCTGCATGACAAGTGCAACCATTAATCCAAGGAGACAACACCCTTACTCTGATCTTACCTCTATATATCGCGCGTGTGTGTATGTGTAGGTGTGTAGGTGTGTGTAATCCTCAATGCACTATTATTCAAATAGAATAGATGATCACTGATTAAAATAAAGCTCCTTTCACACATGTGACCCGGGAAATTACTGGTTCTATCAATCCGGCTAATTCCCGGGTCTCTCAGCCCGACCCCAGTAAGGAGCAGGGTCATTTGTTTTCAGTCATACCAAAATCTCAGTAAAAGAAACTACAGGCTTGGTGCTCAGTCCCGTTTCAATATAGTAAAATAATGCAAAGAACATAAACCCAATGCAAATTTGTATAGTCCAAAAAACACACAAAGGCTCATAGCACATATGTATAATATCCTTGAAAGAATACTTAGTCCATCCAATACAGTTCCCAAAGGATGAGGAAGTTTCTCTAGTGTCATGGTGTAGTATATTTACATAAAGGTCACACTGTTGAGTGAATATGGTCAAGGAATGTGATTAAGCAGAAATATATCCACCTTTATCCCCGGGATAGATGTAAAAACAGAGTACTGAACTCACAATAAAGGCAGGTACATGAATCTCATCTTTAATCACATCAATATTCCACCACGTGAATAGGGGCCGAAGAAAAGACAAATCACCTTTATATATCACCTTCACGTATAAATGGTCGTACTATGCTCACACAGCAATGTGCTAAAGCAATCTTATAGCAGTTTCTTTATAACTCCTTATATGTGACTTCCCTTTTTTAGGAGTGATATGACTCCCTCCCAAACGGGGCATGTAGCATAAAAGTAAAAGATGGCCACGGCTCAGGGTAACATTATCCTCCAAATCAAATATGGAGGATAATGTTACCCTAAACCGCCGTAAACAGCCGTGGAACCGCTGATCAGGTGATATCTTATACATTATTTGTTTATCTACTTTGATGTTGCTGTGTTTTTTAAACAGTCTTGTTTTTATACTATAAAAAATACAGAATTTTATACTGAAGCGGCTATCTTTTACATGTATGCTACATACCCCATACGTACATATTATATATATATATATATATATATATATATATATATATATAGACATGGACTCATTTGTTGGTGCCCTTCCACGAAAAAAAATCCATATATTTCGGAAATAACCTGAAAGTGACAAAAATAATTGGCATCCATCATTGTTTATTCCATATATAACAGAAATCAGACTTTGCATTTGATTTTTGATTCAACAGAATGTGTTAAATAATAAAATACATGAAAATGGCATGGATAAAAATAAAGGGATCCTTACCCTAATATTTTGTTGCACAACCTGTAGATGCAATCACTGCAATCAAGTCATTTCCATAGCTCTCAAAAGTGTTGTCGCCTTGTGTCTTTTTCCATGGAGCTCACTGTTGCTCAAAGAGTATAGGATGGTGCAATCAGACACTGACATACCTTGACATTGGAGTTCAGCTTGTATCTCTTTGGAAGTGTTCCTTGGCTCTTTGCTAACATTCTCACTATCCTTCTTTTCAATCCTGGGTCAATTTCTCTCTTGCGGCCACGTCCAGGGGAGTTGACTACAGTCCTATTGACTTTAACTTCCTAATAATATTTGCAAATGTTGTCACAGAAACATCAAGGTGCTTGGAGATGATCTTATAGCCTTTACCTTCATCATGTTTGTCTATAGTTTCTTTGTGATCTCCTCTGACAATTCTCTCCTTTGCTTTCTCTGGTCCATGTTCACTCTGGTGCATATGATGATAACAAACAATAGAGTGACAACTTTTTTTTTATAAATAGGCTGAATGACTAATTAGAAGATTGAGGACATGTGAGATGTTAATTCAAGAAAGTAATTAGTTTGAAATGTCACTATAATCCAATTGTTAATTGTCTTTTCTAAGGGCTACCAACATATCTATGCAGACCATTGTCTTTGGAGAATAAGCAATAATTTATCTCTTTTCACAGTTTTTTTTCACTTTATTCTATGACACTTCAAACGTTCAAAGGCATGCAGGTATACATAGGACAATAAAATAGCTTTCAATAATTGTAGGCAATAGCAATTAGTCTCAGCACTATGTATAGCGCATATATCATTTTAACTTAGACATCAATTGCTGGGGTTTATATCCATTTAGCAACATATTAACATTGAATTTAGCTACATGACAGTAACAATCAGTTACAGATAGCCACGGCCGTTTCACCAGTAAGGCTTTCTCAAGACATTCTTGAGACTAATTGCTATTGCCTACAATTATTGAAAGTTATGCTAAATATATGAGGCCTATGCTCCAGCTACTGATGTATAAAATGATACATGTGCTATACGCAGTGCTGGGAATGATTGCAATTGTTTAAAGGTTCAGCTGCATTATTGTATACATGAATACCCAGAGCGGCAAAGGTTAACATTTTTACCTATAAAATCTTTTTTATGGTATGTGATTCACAATATAATGGGAACTACTAATATATATCACATATAGTGGAGACCCATTAATACTAGGTGTGTTGACCAACTATTTACTAACATAATTATACCTGCTGTGTTAACCTTATAGCTAAGAGACTCAGAACTACAACATATATTTGTGTATACTGCATAGCTAAGAAATATTTACTATAAGCATTGCATGACAATACATAAGGATAAGACATCTAAGCATAGGAAGATAAGACATTGTATCAGTTTGGAATACTGACTACACAATATTAGTCACTGCATTGTTTGAAACAATTTGCTACTTCCTTCTAGGAGCAGATTAAGGCATTTAGCCTTAAGAAATCATTATCTGCAACATAAATAACAGAATAAACTATAATAAGTCATGAACCACTGTGTTACTAAACACTGATCATATTGAAAGAATGACAATTTGACAATGGGTTTTTTTTGCATATTTTATTGTACACGTTAATTTTCATCTCTTTTGCACAATTCTATCTTTTTGTATTTCACCATCTTAACAAATTGAATAAAATGAAATTTCAATGCATACCTATTATAAATGTTAAATTACCAACATGGGTCCCAGTGCACCCATTGAAACTACTTACTTTTCTTCTTTGTATATGTGATATGTAATATACTGCAAATTTATGTGTGTGCAGCAAATAAAGCAAAGGGGATTTTGTCATGATTTGATCAAAGCATTTAAACCTGCAGCCCAGCGTCAAGGGACCCCATTTTTCTGCAGGTCCCTAACACTAGCATATATGCCCATCATTACATTGCAGTTAAATGTACTCACCTCCTAGATACAGAGGGACACATCTATACAGGGGCTGGCTGTTAGCCACACCCAACTAGGCCTTTATAGCCTTAATTGAAAGCTGCCATGATAGCACAAGGCAAAATTTTCAAACAAAACAGAAAAGAAATATGCCCACGCTCGGTTTTACCCATATCATACATGGTACCAGCAGCATGGCAATATTAATGCCATAAATGTATACAAAACAGAAAAACTATTGCTATCGGTGCTAACAATGTTACACTGCAAATTTATGTGTGTGCAGCAAATAAAACAAAGAGGATTTTGTCTTGATCAAAGCATTTAAGCCTGCAGCCCAGCATCAAGGGACCCCATTTTTCTGCAGGTACCTAATACTAGCATATATGCCCAGTACATCATTACATTGCAGTTAAATGTACTCACCTCCTAGATACATATACTAGCTGGAGTACCCGGCGTTGCCCGGGATTTTAAGAATGTTTGTTTACACATCATCCTCCAACCAACCTTTCCTTAGGCAGGCCTCACGAAAAGTGTGACAAACTTCCCCATCAACAGTCCTAAGGTCTTCGAAGGAAGTAGGACCTGTAACGGTGTAAATCAAACTTCGGAGATAGAAGCATTCAAAATTTGTAGGATGTACAGTGTAAACACGGCCAAGAGCTACTGATGCTCTGATACCAGGATGACCATCTACAGCGACTCCCTGTTTTCTGCGCAGAAAATCTTTGGGAGAAGCATTCCATGTTTTGGCAGCTCACAGTACAGCAGGGTCCTTGCAAAGTCATCTTGTGACACAGTTGAAAGAAAGAAGTGAATGTTGTGCATAATTTGGTATAGTCAGAGAGCTGAGAATGATGGCAAAGCCTGCTAAAGCTCTCTTCGATAATACAAAAAGAGGTTGGCAAAAGGAACTACACCTCAGTGCTGAAATATACACTTCATAAATGCAACAAAATTAAATAAAAATTATACATCCCTTCAGAAATTGGAAATTTTCTTGTTCTCCCTATTTTCCAAGAAGAGTCGGGATTTGATATTAGACGATCTTCTCCTCAAAGGTGGTATAACATATGAAAAAGATATATATATCCATGTATGAATACTCAAATGTATGTATATTCAAATTATGACTTAATAAAGGGAAATCAGTCTCTCCAAAACCCTTGTGACACACCAGCGTACCCCACTCACAGAAGGGACCCGGTGTATAATCCTCAAAAGGTTTCTTTATGAAGTGCCACAACCAAGAGCTTTCAAAGAGATAGAAACACAGAGTATGTCCTGCGAACCATAACTCACATTGAGTACAATGAAAACACCACACATAAAGGTTTCTTTAGTGGAAGGCTACAAAGAGCGTACCAGGACTCACAATCAGAGATGGTAGTTATATACCTATAATGGTTTCTTTTCCTCGTGATTTCACTCATGCATATTATTCTCCAAATAATGGAATTGGTGAACACCCGATCATAAAAAAATATTTATTACAAAAAATTAACAGGTATAAAAGACGGTTCCAAAATCATATAAATACTTGAATCACAAAGGTAGCAAATAAAAGATAAAACTGAAAAAAAATGGAAAAGAAGGAGAAGAAAAATCCGATCCCCCTTGTGAGAAATGTCAAAGTGGAAAAGGCTTTTAGCAAAGTTTCGAAAAAGATATTCCAGAAGTCAATCAAAACATACCTCAGCAAAGGGGATCAAAACAGAAGTCACACTTCCTGCTGGTCGACGCGTGTTTCGGCTCATGTAGGAGCCTTTGTTTTGTCTAGTAGAGAAGATAGAAAGAAAAAACAGTAGATAAGCTAAATCCTTTTCTAACTCCGTACCTGACCTGTAGAGGGCGAATGCTATGCAAAAATGTTGTTTTTTAATTAATTAAAAATTAACAGTAATTAATTTCGATTTAGTAGAGAAGATAGAAAAGAAAAAATAGTAGATAAGCTAAATCCTTTTGTAATTCCGTACCTGACCTGAAGAAGGTGAATACTATGCAAAAATTGTGTTTTTTAATTAATTAAAAATTAACAGAAATTCATTTTGATTTCAAATTTTAGTAGTTGCCTCCGCCGTGTTTTAATACACTCGAATGTAAAATTTCACGATCATGGCTTGTAAACTGTGGATTTGTATAGAAAAACAGAAGGACAAATTTTCGCTTTTATATAGTAGATATATATATATATATATATGCTGTAATATATATATATATATATATATATATATATTATATATATACAAATATATATTATCTTAGAAAAGAAGGCTCTCATGATGAACTGTAAAGTAAAACATATCTTATGAAAAGTACATTTTGGCCCAGGACATCATGTCATAGTGAATATGTTTATAAGAGGTTCCACTGAGTTGAACTAAGTTCCTGCTTGTTCCTGCTGAAAAATAGCACTATATATATATATATATATATATATATATATATAGTTATCCAAAAGGACGCACTCACCAAGGAGACATTCAAGGTAGTTTATTCCAGCATCAAAACAATGTGAAGGTAGTAGGTTCTAGCAGCAGCATGCAAATAGCAGCGACGTTTCGGTCCAGTCAGGACCATTATCAAGCCAGCAGCATATCACAACAACCTTTAGGTATTTCAATGACACAACCTCGGCCCACAGGTCTGACTTACCTTACCTTGGGGATACCATATATAGCACCAGCAATCAAAACTAGCGCGCGCTACATCACCGCGTGCGCTCCACCACTTGGAACGCACAACCCGAAAGTGACATCACTTCCTCCCGGCCGCGTCGCATCATAGTCCTCCAAATAGCGTTCCACCCCGTGGAATGCATAATGGGACCACAACTCAGCATTCTGGTCCTCCAGCCTGCGTGCCAACATGTGGAACGCAAAGCGGGATCACTAGCTAACCATTGTATATATACCACAAGTCGAATAAATAGACTAATATACTTTAAAGCCACCCATGGTAGTCAATCTCTCCAATAAATATGGATCTATACATGGTAATACATATGGTTGTTGTGCTCATATCTTGGAATCCCCTTGGTTTACAAACAATTAACATACCACATAGAACAAATATAGCAAATACTCTTATATTTACCCTATGATCCCTCTATCCCATCAAAAAAATTTTTGTATTTTTATATACTATTTAAATATAATTTTTTTATTTTTTTGCCTTTTAAATTTTTCATCACACAGGGTCATAGAACATATCTCAAAACGTATCACAGATAAATGTATCAAAAAGATCACTGATAAAAAACAGTTTCTAATGGAGGAGGTAATGGAGGAGGCGATGTAGATCTTGATTCATTGCCCTTAAATAATATAAAAAAATGTAAAAATTATATTTAAATAGTATATGAAAATACAAAATTTTTTTTGGATGGGATAGAGGGATCATAGGGTAAATATAAGAGTGTCTGCTATATTTGTTTTATGTGGTATGTTAATTGTTTGTAAACCGAGGGGATTGCAAGATATGAGCACAACAACCATAAGTATTACCATGTATTGATCCATATTTATTGGAACGATTGACTACCATGGGTGGCTTTAAAGTATATTAGTATATTTATTCGACTTGTGGTATATATACAATGGTTAGGTAGTGGTCCCGCTTTGCGTTCTACATGTTGGCACGCAGGCAGGGGGACCAGGATGCTGAGTTGTGGTCATATTATGCGTTCCACGGGGTGGAACGCTATTTGGAGGGCTATGATGCGACGCGGCCAGGAGGAAGTGACGTCACTTCCGGGTTGTGCGTTCCAAGCGGTGGAGCGCACGCGGTGATGTAGCGCAAGCTAGTTTTGATTGCTGGTGCTATATATGGTATCCCCGAGGTAAGGTAAGTCAGACCTGCGGGCTGAGGTTGTGTCATTGAAATACCTAAAGGTTGTTGTGATATGCTGCTGGCTTGATAATGGTCCTGACTGGACCGAAAAGTCGCTGCTATTTGTATGCTGCTGCTAGAACCTACCACCTTCACATTGTTTTGATGCTGGAATAAACTACCTTGAATGTCTCCTTGGTGAGTGCGTCCTTTTGGATAACTATATTTTGCCTAATGTCCCAGGATGGTACCGAATTGGCTGGAATGCACCCCGACATTGTGACCATTACAGATGTGAGTGCGGGACTTGTACTAATATATATATATATATATATATATATATATACACTGTATATCACCTATCACATAGGCTGGGGAAAATCCAACAGACATTAACTTTCTCAGCACAGGCAGGTACACAGGACAGAGCAGTGTTCATAAGCAAGATGTTACAGGCTGCTACACAAAATCTTCCGAACAGCAATACAGTTCTTTAGTGGACTCACAGGTCCAGGATCCCTAACACTAGTCACCCCCAGGCCTATAACCTGGGCGACTAATTCACCATCAGGATCATCATCCCTGTGCACAAACACCAGTTTAAAAGCTAGCTAACAGATGCTACTAATCAGCCTAGCTGCAGTTCATCTCTGACCTTAAAGAAAACCTGGACTGGATCGATGTTCAACAGCTGTTCCACATTTAAACCAGTGAAATCCTGCTGTCCCTGCCACACTCCTCCCCCCTTAACTTCAACCACCTTGGTGAAGCTAAGAATTTCCAGGCAAGCTATTTGCCTCGCCTACATCTATTGGTACCATCTGCCTGGAAAGACACCCTTCCACCACCCTCCAGAGTTCCCCTTTTTCCCCCTCTTCCTACTTCTCTAGCTTCACCACAAGGTTGTGAGGAAGATTGTGACCCACAAACCTTCTGGACAGAGCATCGGCGTTTAAGTGTTGTTTCCCAGGGCGATGCTGCACAACAAAATTTAAATGGCTGTAAAGCCAAAAACCAATGGGTTACACAAGCATTCACTTCCTTGTTTGTCTGCATCCATTGTAAAGGTGCATGGTCTGTGACTAGCCGAAATTCTCACCCCAACAGATAGTATTTCAGCGACTCCACTGCCCACTTAATCGCCAAGCTCTCCTGTTCCACAATTGAGTACTTGCGTTCTCTGGGCAGTAATTTCTGGCTAAAATACAGTATGGGTTTCTCCTCCCTGTCTTCCTCCTGGGAAAGGACGGCTCCTAAGCCTGTCCCAGAGGCATCAGCCTGCAATACAAACTGCTTTTTAAAGTCAGGAGCTTGCAAAACAGGCTCTACACACAAAGCTCGTCTTAAACCATGCCAGGCAGCCTCTGCTAGTCTAGACAACATTATCTGATCTGGAGATTGTTTCTTAAGGCATTCAGTCAGTGAAGCTGAATCATGTATGAATTTGCGGTAATAACCCACCAGACCAAGGAATGTTCTGAGTTGTGATTTACATTTAGGTTTAGACCATGTGAGGACTGCTTCCACCTTACTGGACTGAGGTTTAACCTGCCCTCTGCCTATGATATATCCCAAGTATTTTGCCTCCACCATTCCAGTGGCACATTTCTCAGGGTTAGCGGTAAACTCATGTGCCCGTAAAGACTGTAACACTGCCTCTACCCTTGGAAGGTGTGACTCCTAGTCAGAGCTAAAGATGACAATGTAGTCTAGATATGCAGCTGCATACTCCCTCTGGGAATGAAGCAACATATTGTTTGCCCTCTGGAAAGTTACTAGGGCTCCATGCAAACCAAAAGGCAGCATTTTGTACTGGAACAAACCCTCTGGGGTAGAGTAGGCTGTTTTTGCTTTAGCAGCTTCAGTCAAAGGAATCTGCAAATACCCTTTTGTCAAATTGAGAGTGGTGAGATACTGGCTTTTTGCTAGATTCACCACCAGCTCGCCAACCCAGGGCATAGGGTAGGAGTCAAAGTGAGAAACTTTATTTAACTTGTGAAAGTCATTACAGAATCTTAAAGCCCCCGAAGGCTTAGGCACTAAGACAATGTGGTTATTCCATTCACTGTTTTACTCCTCTATGACCCCCCAATGCAGCATCTCCTCCACCACTCGTTTTGCCTCAGGTATGCGATAGGGTCTCCTCTTTATTATCACCCTGGGAGGAGTAACAATATCATGCTGTATGATTTGGGTCTTTCCCGGAATAGCAGAGAAAACATTTTGGTTTTGTGATACTAAGCTCACTCCTGTTTTTGGCTAAGACTGAGGGTGACCTCAGTGGGTACCTGATAGTCTTCGGACTTTTTTGCCACTAAAGAGGGCTGATTGGTACTTTCTTACCAAGGTTTTAATATATTTATTTGGTAAATATGTGCCTCATTCCTCTTACCCTCTTGTCCTACCCTGTAATTTACAGGTCCCACTGTCTCTATGATCTCATAACAATCTCGCCATTGAGCATACAATTTGCTCTCAGTAGTAGGCACAAGCACCAGTACCTTGTCTCTCAGTTTGAAAGACTGGTTGACTGTGGTAACATCATAATTGCGTTTCTGACGCTGTTAAGCTCTGTCCATATGTTCGTTCAGCAGTGGCGCAATCTGCCTTAACCGGCCATACAATTGGGACACAAACTGAACGATATTAGGATCTTGGCATGGCTTTTACTCCCACCCTTCATTCAACACATCTAAAATCCCTCTACATTGCCTCCCATAGAGGAGTTTGAAGGAACTGAACTGGAGGACTGGGGCACCTCACAAACTGCAAATATCAAATAAGGCAGGAGTAGATTCCAATCTCACTTTTCTTGTGACATCACCCTCTTTATCATCTGCTTAAGGGTCTGGTTAAAGCATTCCACTAGGCCATCCATTTGCGGGTGATAAACTGAGGTTGTAATCCTATCTGCCCTCAACAGTCGGCACAAATCTTTCATCAATTTAGATACAAAAGGGGTACCTTGATCTGTCAGAACCTCTTTTGCTATTACCAGATGGTTATATAGCATGAATAACTTCCAAGCAATAGTGCTAGATTTCATGTTATGTAGCGGGATGGTCTCTGGGTACCTTGTGGCATAATCTACTGCCACTAATATGTATTGATGCCAACGAGCAGATTTTTCAACTGGCGTTATTCAGATCCTTACCAATTCTTTCAAAAGGTACATAAATGATAGGGAGGGGAACCAAGGGCACCCAAAATCATGACCGGGGTGCTGTCTTTGGACACACTGGACATTCCTGACAATACTTTTTTACTGCTGCATGAATGCCGGGCCAGAAGAATCTTAACTGAATATGCTGGAGAGTTTTCTCCTCCATCAAATGGCCATCCCACAGGTGTGTATGAGCTGCTCTCAACACCAACTGCTCTCTTACCCTGCAAATATGTTACACAATATAACAAATAATTTTTCAATGCAATGTATGGTACACCTTCTGCTGGAAAAGCCATGACTACGCTACCATTTATTTCTACAACATTTTCAAATGCATTTATCAAGTTCCCATCGTTCTGTTGGTCATGGCCTAAGTCCTGCAAAGACACTTCCTTGCCAAAGTGAACCCACTGTGCCTCGGTCTCACTCCCCTCCTGCTGCTCACTGGCCAAGGAGGGTGTTACAGCTACCAAACTTTGGGACACAGCAGAGCTTGGCTCTTGGGACACCTCTGATGAGAACCATCTGCTGTCATCATGCCAAGTAACCACCTCTTGTAATAATGGAAAATCCTTACTTAGAATCAGAGGGTAGGGTGGTCTGGTGGCTACTGCGGCTACCACCTTCAGAGATCACCCTTTTATCACTATCGGGAGGTGCACTCGGAGGCATTCTTTTACATCTCAATGTACACATATAATTTTTACAGGGGGTAGCATCTGATCAGCCCCAGGTGG
Source organism: Taudactylus pleione (assembly GCA_031769625.1). Lineage (NCBI taxonomy): Eukaryota > Metazoa > Chordata > Amphibia > Anura > Myobatrachidae > Taudactylus > Taudactylus pleione. The sequence goes on along the minus strand of JAUIMM010000916.1, from coordinate 1,734,155 downwards.
TACCAGGTTGGCAGAGATGATGGTTAATTCACTACCAGTATCCACTAAGGCCCAGACCTCCTGACCTTCCACTTGCACCATCAAACGAAACAAGGTGGTTTTCACTGGAGAAGTGCTTCCAGCAGCCATACTGACCACTGGCCAAGTTGTTTTTACAGCACTGCAGTCCATCAGCTTGCCCTGCTTTTGGCAGTCCCAGCACAAATGACCAGGCTCACTGCAGTCAAAACACACAGATGGAGGTGGGTTGTTGGCTTTAACAACTGAGACCTGGGTTCTAGGCTTTGGTACTGGCTGGAACCCTTGCTTGGCTTTGTTCAACTTCCCAAGAGTCAGGTACCATTCAATCATCACCGCTAACTCCTCAAACATATGAGGATCAGCTTGTAGGGCCCACTGTTGCACCACAGCATGGTCCAAAGCCACCATCTCTACTATACGCTGAGCAGAGTTTTTATCCAGCTGCAACTATGCCTTACTCAGCCTGGCTAATTTGGCCACCTTTCCTCATTTCAGTTAACTCTGCATGTAATAACTGAATTTCAGTTTTTTGCCCAGCTGCCAGAGCCTGCTGCCCTGCAACCAATTCAGCAAACACTTACATAATTTCCTCCATATTACTCTGCTTTCACACTTTGTGGACAAATATAGCAGGCTTAATTAACTCTCTCTTGCAAGCAAGATTCCCAACAATCTATATCATAGACATTGTCAAATCTACTCCTGAAGAAGTCCCCAGAGACTACAAGCGGGATGAAACATGATGAGTGGGAGATTGGACCACCTGTAAATTACCTCCACAACACTTTGGACAGATAAGCTTACTTTTAATATCTATATTGCACGAGTCTTTTTTGTATTTCTAATTAAATATTGTGTATGTAAAAAAATGTATCACACGATCTGGAAGTTCTCTCTTTTATATTTACATATCTATCTTGGAGCTAACTTATGTTTAAGGAGAAGAGATCTTATTTACATTGCTGTATGAAAAGTGTCATCCGGTACGAGGCTTACATTTATTTGGGTGTTGGTGATTGCTATTTTCTCTGACACCATTTCTATTTTGGTATGACTCTGTATAATCAGCACAGTTCTATATTCTTGACACATTGTGTATATTAAAAAACGTATCACATGATCTGGAGGCTCTCTCTTTTATATTTACATATCTACCTTGGAGCGGATTAGTGCTTAAGGAGAAGAGACCCTAATTACATTGCTGTATGAAAAAGTGTTATCCGGTACAAGGCTTGCATTTATTTGGGTGCTGGTGTTTGCTGGTTTTCATTTTCTCTGACACCATTTCTAGTCTGTGCAATCAGCACAGTCTCATATCTTATATTAAGACTTTATATCAGGTTACACTATGTTGGTTTTTATTCTCTTTTTTTTTTAGATATACCCCTGGGACATTATACACGGAGATCCCGTCAGGATAATGATTATATGACTCTATGAACAGTGTTGTTGCTAAATATCTAAAAAGAACTGGTACACTGAAGGTGCCGTTCCTTCACTATTTTCCTAAATCTTTAAATGATTGTTTGAATAGATCATCCTTTGGAAGGATTGGCAGCCACCTTAAAAAGGGAGTGTCCATACTTGTATGTATATAATTATTCACTTTTTTAGCTTTAATTATATTGCATGAGCTTTGTGCATCACTTACACTATTGTATCTATATATATATATATATGTATATATATATATATATATATATATATATATATATAATATGTGTATATATATGTATGTATATGTATATATATATATATGTATATATAATATATATATATACTGTATATATATGTGCAAAAGATAGTGGAATTATGGCACTGCTTTTTGTAATATAAATGTATGCAGTGAGAAGGATGTTGGAAGCCAGTGAGATTGTTTTGGTGATCAAATGGGAAGATTGTGGGCACTGAGTGGGATGTGGGAGCCACATAACTGCTCAAACCTCAGTTGCATAGACTGCATGTGTGTATACCAATGAGCACACAATTCTGTGAATTAGCAGCTCCACCATTTTGTGAGTGACAGCAATCTCATTCTGTGAGAGTGCTGAATCTGCAGTTAACCACAGGGTGTGATGGTATGCCATATCTGTATTGCGCAAGGAACACGTCCATTAAGGTGCCAATAAGGCGTCAGCCTTAATGATTGTAATTTCATTGCTTTTTGAAGTTTGAGTGACAGAAAATCAATACGTTTTGTGAATTTTCAGATCATGTCTAAGCAGCCTTAATGGGACATGTGAAACCGTAAGGTTTTTTTGTGTATGGAATTTCATAATTAATACATTTAAAAAAAAAGCTATCAGGGTTTGGATGAGTAAACCGGGCCATCTGCAGGGGAGAAGGGCAACAAAATGGTACTCTAACAGAGGTGGAAGAGGGGATAGCACACAGGAGGTTGATTTGGGAGGTACAGAGTGCGAGACAGCTGTAGGCGTGTGGGGTAGCGGCAGCAGCGGTGGTGCAGAGCAGTGGCAGTGGTGCAGTGCAAAGGGGGCATCAGTGGGCTACAGAGGGCTCACTGGTAGTGCGTATGCACCTGAGAAAATCAAATCAATAAGTCACAGATGCACGAATGGAGCAGTGAGATCCATCTACGCATCTGTTAAAAATTGAATGTGTAAAAAAAAAAAAGCCTTGCCCCGCCCCCTACAGGACAACCAGCACCGGGATTTGGAGCCCCAGTACTGGTTGTGCTAAATACAGGGGTCAAATGACATAGGGGTCCCCCATATTAAGCACAACCAGCATCAGGCTTTTCTGAACCAGTCCTGGTTGCCAAAATATGGGGGACAAATGATGTAGGGGTCCCCCATATTTAGTGCAACCAGTACAGGGCTCTGAGCCAGTCCTGGTTCTGGAAATACAGGGGGAAAAATGTTTAGGGTCCCCCTGTGTAAAATCAGAGCCAGCACCGGACTTCTTCTAGTAGTGGGGTGATGCCACAGCCAGGGGAGCCCTTTCACCGGGCCCCCCAGCCACAGCATCAGCCCTGACCACTAGTCAGCCCAGGCCAGGGATCCCTGGGAAGCTGGGGCCCCCCCAATAAAGGGGTCACCCTCTCCAGGGCATCCCAGGCCCAGGCTGATAGCCCGGGGCTATCCCCAGCACCCCTGGGCGGTGGGTGCTGGGTTGATTGTGTTGTGTGGTGCATATGAAAATATAAATATTGTCTTTTGCAGTAGTGCTACAGGTCCCAGCAGGCATCCCCGCATACTGGTACTTGGAGAACCACAAGTACCAGCAGGCGGGGCAATAAGGGCCAGCTGGCACCTTTAGTACCCCTGCAAAAGAAATATTAAAATAAAACAAACAGGCACTGTTTTTTAAAGTATGTTATTATGCCGCACCTTCACCTGTGGGGCGGCAGCCTTTAAGCTCTTCTACATGGCTGCCGCTCCCCCAGGACTTCTATGGCATCTTCACCTGGAGCACGGCGGCCATTAAGCTCTTTTGCGCGGCTGCCGCCCATCCAGGGCTTCCGCGGCATCTTCATGCTTCAGCTGGTTTCTCCAGCACCACGGTCGATGACTGAATGGATGGGGCATCGTGCTGGCTATATTTGAGCCAGCCAAGAGAGCGGGGCGATGACATCGTGAGGCTTGATTGGCACACGGCGACCATCTTTGAATTTAAAAAATGATGCTGAGGCACCATTTTTGAAAAGGGCACACTCGGTTCTCACCATTGAAGTCAATAGTGAGAACAGCTCATTGGCTGAGAGGCGGAAGGCTCACATCTCTCAGCCAATGAGCACTCCGCACCGGGATTTCTGTACTGAAATCCCGGGTGGAGCTGTCATTCGGGCAGTGTGCGAGGGTCCAGGTATCTTTTTCTTTTTTTGCTAAGACCCTGGATTGTGTGAAGAGGACCTGATCCACACATAGGAGGTGAGTATGGAATTTTTATTACAGGTACTCCCCATTTGACTTTAGAAGAGGACAGATTGGCTTCAGGGATACTACCGTACGTGAGTATGTGAGATAGTGTGTGCATGTCTGAGTATATGTGTGTGTGCATGTATGTTTAATTAAATTGTACTTTTCTACGATGTGTTGTGTGTTTTTTTAATATTGCTTTTGCTGTGGAACTAAAGTACCAGTAAGCCCGTAATGCCCCGCATGCTGATACTTGTGGTTCTCCAAGTACCAGCATGTGGGGGAGGCTTGCTGGGAACTGTAGTTCCACAGAAAAAGACAACATTTATATTTTCATATGTACCACACTTTGCATAATCAACCCAGCACCCACCATCCAGGGTGCTGGGGATAGCCCCAGGCTATCAGCCTGGGCCTGGGGTGCCCTGAGGAGGGTGACCCCTTTTTTGGGGGGGTTCCCAACTCCCAAGGGATCCCCAGCCTGGGCTGACTAGCGGTCAGGGGTGATGCTGCGACTGGGGGACCAGTGAAAGGGCTCCCCTGGCTGTGGTATCACCCCTACACTAGAAGGAGTCCGGTGCTGGTTCTGGTAAATACAGTGGGACCTTACACATTTTTCCCCCCTGTATTTCCAGAACCAAGACTGGCTCAGAGCCCTGTGCTAGTTGCGCTAAATATGGGGGACCCCTACATCATTTGTCCCCCATATTTTGCCAACCAGGACTGGTTCTGAAAAGCCTGGTGCTGGTTGTGCATAATATGGGGGACCCCTACGTCATTTGTCCCCTGTATTTAGCACAACCAGTACTGGGGCTCCAAAGCCCAGTGCTGGTTGTTTTCTGGGGGCGTGGCTATGCCATTTTTATAAAAAAATTAAACACAGATGCAGGAATTATGGATCTATCAGATCTGAGCTTGCATTCTATGTGTTGCTACCTCCCCCGGGTCCTAATGCCTGCCCCACCACCATCCGCACTGCCACCACCAAAGCCTGCTACTGTCCCTGGGTTCTGGCCGCAGCTAATGCCCGCTACCACCCCACGCATTTTTCCGCCAGCTCCCGCTGCAGCTAACGCCAGCTTCTTTCCCCTGAGCGCACCACCGCTAAAGCCACAAACAATGGCCATCTTTGTGCACCCAAGTGAAGCCACAGTTATTACACCTGCTGGAGGCTCCTACTGCGGCTGCGCAACAAGTTGAAAAGTCCTATCTCTACAATAGCGCATTCTTGAGGTAATAGTTTAAAAACTGTAATATTCTAATTTACCTGAACCCTAAAAGCACATACCCTGGCACAAAAGCTACCTAATAAAACAAAGCCCAAGTCTAAATTCCACCCCTACCCTGAGTTCTGCCTTCCCAAAAAAAAACCATAGACTACAGCAGAAAAGTGGTCCTAATTGAGAATGTCAGAAAAAAGTGACAGTTGGAGATTTAGATTACTCCAAAATCCTAATTTTTTATGTTTATGCCCTGAAATTTGGCATGCAGCACCCAGTGACAGTTCTACCTGGCCATACCAAATTTCAGACCTGTACCTTTAATAGCTTTTGAGGTGTAGCCCCTTGAACACCCATCCCCCCTCCAAAATTCATTAGGGAGAAATCTGTTTTATAGATGCAGCCTTAATATAAGCACATGACTGTGCCCTTATAATAAATAAATAAATATATATATATATATAAACACTCAATGTGCTATTAAGGATGATAAACAATGATAATTTTGTATGCATTGTGAGTTTTACAGTAATCATGCAGTACATTACCATACAGTACTAGCTTTTGCGCCCAAGATCAGGTTTTTTTTCGTTCTCTCCCACGCAACATGCTTTTTTTGACAGTGTTTTCATAGATTGTGGAAATTAAGTGCATGCTATAAAAATGACATAATAAATGTAAAGGTACGGATTAGCCCATTGTATCACTAACACATTGATGTCAATATATGCTGTTACCTTATGGGACAATATAATCACTCTAATTTCTAGCTCTGTCAGGGAATACCTTATAGATCATTATTAAATAATGCTGCTGTGACACTACTGTTATTTTGGTAAATGCTTGAATAGTACAGTAGGTGCCAGGGTAAGTGTGAGTGAGGTATAAAGTGCTTTATGGTGACAGCCATTCAATCCTTCTTGGATTCATCCAATATTAGAGATGACCTGAAGAATTTTTTTCTAAATGGACTTAAAATCATTTAAACCAATAATTGCTTCCTTTTTAAGGATGATTGTTTTCAGGTACAGCAATGGGCACTAGGTTTGCTCCGAGTTACACAAATTTGTTCATGGTAAAGTCATAGTTAGATACCATTTTGAATAACTTAATTTGGCTGGGTCGAAGTTCAGCACTGGGTGGATTTGTTGTTTTTTTTTCAATGGGAATGATAGGAATAAACTCTCATTTGAAATAAGTGAGAGTATTAACTTTCTGTACATAACTATTTTTATCAAAGAAGGAATGAGTAACACAAATAATTTTATTAAACCTATAGATTCAGGGACTTTGAGCTAACAGTTGCCATCATGTGAATTGGCTCCTTTCGATTCCATCTGGAAAATGTAAAAGATTAGAGAGGAACTGCACAGAGAAAGATGTATTCTCTATACAGGTACTCTCTCTGATTGGACAATGGACATTTAAATAAGGGGTCTCTATACACATTCCTTACTTCTTGATGAAAATTCAAAGGAATTGAAGTGTGTCGACTAAGGTGCTGCTTTTTCATATATTTATGTTTCATATATCAGAGGTCCGTTCTTCTTGCACTCACTACAGTCCAAACTATTGAGTGGAGTGTTAGGTTTTACATTTTTTCCCATTGACCTCTGGAGTGAATCCTGTTAATTTGCTTTAGGCCCAATTCACAGTGCTTGTTTTATTGGTGTTGTTTTAATACCCCTTTTGTGGGACATACCTTTTAATAAACACAATTTTTCATATACATTTGTTATGATTTTTTTTCTTATACGATCACATTGCTTTTGATTTCACTGAGAGAATGAGGATGTGAACTTATGGAGACAAACATGAAGATAAAATATACCTTTATGTGAAATACAAAGGTTTCATTGCCATGAGTGGGGTATGCCCACTTGTGCATGGTTGATATGAAGCACAATGAAACTTTTATATGCATGACACATATCTTTCAAGAGTGAGTGGGGTATCCCTATTTGTTTATGGTCCATGTGCAAGTTGATAATGAAAGCTTTGTATACATGAAATATAAAGAAACCTTTAAGTGAACTACATAATTATCTAGAGTGTGAGTGCAGCACGTACATTCATCTACGATTCTCTTGGGATTGAACAATAGGAAACTTTACTCTCCTTCCCACTTTCACAATCATGTTGCATGATTCACATAGGGTGGAGCTATACTGCCGTCCATTAGATTAAGGACCGACTACTACATATTAGAGTCCCTACATTTTATTACATATGTCCATGAGGAAAGAAAAACAAAAACATCAGTGATACAAGAGGACAATGAGTGACTCATACCTTATCTAAGGGACATATTACTTTTAGTATTGCACCCTCTAGTCGTATTACTTTGTTTCTCTACACTTTTGGTATTATTCCAAGTGTTCACCTATTATGTACATAAGACTGACTTAAGGTTTTAGCACCCTATATTGGCCAAATATTGTTTATTTGAATATTGCAACCCCTCCTACCCATCATAGCACATATGGTGTGTTTTTTTATTGTGTATTATTTAGTTAAGGGTTTTACACCCTCTATTGGTACTACTCTGATTATTCATATATGGTGCATAGCTTTAGTGTCCTCTATTGCTTACATTCCAATTGTTCATATATTTAGCAAAAAATGAAGTTAAGGTTCTAGCATCCTCTAATGGTGTCATTTCAAATAGCTTTTTTATGTTTTGCAAACTAGGTGACATTTCTGGAGTGTCTCATAAAACGGCTCACATTTGAGCCACCTATTGTGTACCCAAAACCCCATTCTGTTCTTGACTTGGAGTTATCTGTTTCAGGTTAAATCAAGCAGATATAGGCATAGTTCAATTTGCATATTTCAATTTGCACATTTGCATATTGTAGATGATTTTGACATACCATGGCATATTTTGCAAATTGTTTTGCTTAGTGTCATTTCTTTTTTGGCATATTTAAGAATTTTAAAAAAAGATGCCATTTTTGTCTTCCCAGAAAAAGCGTGCCTGCTAGCCATGAGGTAATTTTTTATGTCATATCTGCCAATAAGAAAGTGAGTGTGATATATTACCAGTATATGACTGTAGATGGCACTGCAGACAAATAAGCTAAGCACTGTCACTAGTAAGTTTTGAAGACTTTATGATTTGGTCTCTGTGTGAAACTCCATGATGAATAAACTGTGTTGGAAGAGCCTGTCTGCTCCTCTAAGATCTCCCAACCATCCTGATATTGGTGGTATAGTCCCACTTTTCTGGGCACTTTCCCGCTGTCCCTCCTGCGTGCCGCAGTGTCTCATGGTGGGGGATTGTCTTTCTCTCTCTTGCTGCTCTGCATTGCTATGCTGTCCAAACACTAGGGAGAGGGATGAGGGGCAGCCCAGCAGCTCGGGAATTGCTGGGCATGTCCCCAAAGTGACAAAAAAATAGGTTGTGATGCACAGCCACGCCCCCATATCATGAGGCCACACACTTTCTCCAAACGCACGCTGAGGGCATCAATGTTAAGAGATATGTCCTCTGCTGTGTACCTAGGCAACACTGAGATATGGCTAAATGCAAATCCTTCCACCTGAAGAAGTGGCTTCAAGAAGTAGAAATATCGCACAATGGATGGAAGCAATGTATTATGCAAGTTGTGTAATACAGAGGTAAACTAAATTAAGGAATAGTGACCTGGGCGCTGAACAGAATGTATAAACAATTATGGAGATGCAAATATTATCAAATGTATTTCTCTCAATATTTAAAATGATATATGAAGCATATCACACAATGGATAAACATAGAACATGAATAAACAAAAACAATTAGCTTTATTTATTTTATTTATTTGGCTTTATCAAAGATACTTAGGTATACTCCAAAGTTTTCACTATAAAAATTATAAGAAGAATTTAAAGAAAATATTATAAATATCTTCTATGTATCATTTTAATCAGTTTTATAGTCAAATTTCTGGAGTAAAAAGTATATGGCAGGTGAGGCACTATCTTTTCCATACAACACTGATAGAAACACACCACATTTCCAGCACTATATACGCAGCAGTATAATGCCCACATGAACCCTCGAATTCATATATGTATGTGTAAATCTGGCTCCAATACTAGCCAGTGCCTCCTCAGCCATTTACCTAACCGCACGTCACTGCTATGATGTTATTTTTATCAGCACTTAGAAACACTGTCAGTGGCATAACTAGGGAGGTCGAGCGGGGCACGTGCCCTGGGCGCCGGCAGGGCATCATACCCGCAAGCACACCCGCCCTTCCCCCTCCCACCATCATTGTATCCCGACTAATAACGAGCAAGTCAGTGTGCTGTGCCTGCTAGCCTGCTGCTAATTGGGCTGCCTCTAGGGGGAGCTGCAGTGGAAGCGCGCAGCCCCTCACAGGCAGTCTTGTTGATGAGAGAGTGAGAGCTCTTCCTGTTCCCTGACCTGCCTGAGACGAGCTGCCTTCTGACTCCGGGTACCAGGAGAGGAGTGATTCTTCCTTCCCCAGCTCTCTCTGCTCACTGCAGGTGGGTAATGGGGGGAACGGGTGGAGGTTAGTGTGTGTTATGTGTGTGGGGGGGGGTGGAGGGTGGTGTGTGTTATGTGTGGGGAGGAGGCTGCTGGCTGCATTTGTGTGAAAGAGATATCTGTGTCTGTGTAGGCTGTCAGTGTGTGCATGTATATATGTGTCAGTGTACTGTATATGTCAGTGTGTTTATGTATATAACTGTATATGTCAGTGTGTGCATGTTTACATGTGTCAGTGTACTGTATGTCTGTGTGTGTGTGTATTTATGTGTCAGTGTACTATATGTCAGAGTGTGTATATATGTGTCAGTGTACTGTATATGTGTCAGTGTGTGCATGTATATATGTGTCAGTGTACTTTATATGTCAGTGTGTGCATGTATATATGTGTCAGTGTACTGTATATATCAGTGTGTGTATATGTCAGTGTACTATATATGTGTCAATGTACTGTATATGTGTCAATGTGTCAGTGAACTGTATATGTGTCAATGTGTCAGTGTACTGTATATGTCAGTGTGTGCATGTATATATGTGTCAGTGTACTGTATATGTGTCAGTGTGTCAGTGTACTGTATATGTGTCAGTGTACTGTATTTGTCAGTGTGTGTATGTATATATGTGTCAGTGTACTGTATATGTGTCACTATATATGTGTCAGTATACTGTATATGTCAGTGTGTGTATGTATATATGTGTCAGTGTACTGTATATGTGTCAATGTATATGTGTCAGTGTACTGTATGTGTCAATGTACTGTATTTGTGTCACTGTATATGTGTCAGTGTACTGTATATGTCAGTGTGTATGTGTCAGTGTACTGTATATGTCAGTGTGTGTGTGTATATTTGTGTGAAAGAGATATGTGTGTCTGTGTAGGCTGTCAGTGTGTGCATGTATATATGTGTCAGTGTACTGTATATGTGTCAGTGTGTGCATGTATATATGTGTCAGTGTACTTTATATATCAGTGTGTGCATGTATATATGTGTCAGTGTACTGTATATATCAGTGTGTGTATATGTCAGTGTACTGTATATGTGTCAGTGTGTCAGTGTACTGTATATGTGTCAATGTGTCAGTGTACTGTATATGTGTCAATGTGTCAGTGTACTGTATATGTCAGTGTGTGCATGTATATATGAGTCAGTGTACTGTATATGTCAGTGTGTGTATGTATATATGTGTCAGTGTACTGTATATGTGTCAGTTTGTCAGTGTACTGTATATGTGTCAGTGTACTGTATTTGTCAGTGTGTGTATGTATATATGTGTCAGTGTACTGTATATGTGTCACTGTATATGTGTCAGTGTACTGTATATGTCAGTGTGTGTATGTATATATGTGTCAGTGTACTGTATATGTGTCACTGTATATGTGTCAGTATACTGTATGTGTCAGTGTACTGTATTTGTGTCACTGTATATGTGTCAGTGTACTCTATATGTCAGTGTGTATGTGTCAGTGTACTGTATATGTTAGTGTGTGTATGTATATATGTGTCAGTGTACTGTGTATGTCAGTGTGTGTATGTATATATGTGTCAGTGTGCATGTCTATATGTGTCAGTGTGTATGTATCAGTGTACTATATATGTCAGTTTGTGTTTGTATATGTGTCAGTGTACTGTATATGTCAGTGTGCATGTCTATATGTGTCAATATACTGTATATGTCAGTGTGTGTATGTATATATGTGTCAGTGTACTGTATATGTCAGTGTGCATGTCTATATATGTCAATGTACTGTATATGTGTCAGTGTGTGTATGTGTATATGTCAGAGTGTGTATGTGTATGTCTGTGTGTATGTGTCAGTGTGTGTATGTGTGTGTATATATATATATATGTCAGTGTGTGTACTGTATATGTCAGTGTGTGTATGTGTATATTTGTGTGAAAGAGATATGTGTGTCTGTGTAGGCTGTCAGTGTGTGTGTGTATATATGTGTCAGTGTACTGTATATGTCAGTGTGTGTATGTATATATGTGTCAGTGTACTGTATATGTCAGTGTGCATGTCTATATGTGTCAATGTACTGTATATGTCAGTGTGTGTATGTATATATGTGTCAGTGTACTGTATATGTTAGTGTGCATGTCTATATGTGTCAGTGTACTGTATATGTGTCAGTGTGTGTATGTGTATGTGTATATGTCAGAGTTTGTATGTGTATGTCAGTGTGTATGTGTCAGTGTGTATGTATATATATGTATATATATACAGTCAGGTCCATAAATATTGTGACATTGACAGAATTTTCAGATTTTGGCCTCTATTCACCACCACAATGGTTTTGAAATGAAACAAACAAGATGTACTTTAACTGCAGACTTTCAGATTTAATTTGAGGGTAATTACATCCAAATCGGGTGAACGGTGTAGGAATTACAACGGTTTCAATATGTGCCTCCCACTTTTTAAGGGGCCAAAAGTAATGGGACTATCAACTCAAAAGCTATTTCATGGACAGGTGTGGGCTATTCCCTCGTTATTTCATTATCAATTAAGCAGGTAAAAGGTCTGGAGTTGATTCTAGGTGTGACATTTGCATTTGGAATCAGTTGATGTTGACTCTCAATATGAGGTCCAAAGAGCTGTCACTATCAGTGAAGCAAGCCATCATTAGGCTGAAAAATCAAAACAAACCCATCAGAGAGATAGCAAAAACATTAGGTGTGGCCAAATAAACTGTTTGGAACATTCTTAAAAAGAAAGAACGCACCGGAGAACTCAGCAACACCAAAAGACCCGGAAGACCACGGAAAACAACTGTGGTGGATGACAGAAGAATTATTTCCCTGGTGAAGAAAAACCCCTTCACAACAGTTGGCCAAATCAAGAACACTCTCCAGGAGGTATGTGTATATGTGTCAAAGTCAACAATCAAGAGAAGACTTCACAAGAGTGAATATAGAGGGTTCACCACAAGATGCAAACCATTGGTGAGCCACAAAAACAGGAAGACCAGATTAGAGTTTGCCAAACAAAATCTAAAAAAGTCATTACAGTTCTGGAACAACATCCTATGGACAGATGAGACAAAGATCAACTTGTACCATAGTGATGGGAAGAGAAGAGTATGGAGAAGGAAAGGAACTGCTCATGATCCAAAACATACCACCTCATCAGTGAAGCATGGTGGTGGTAGTGTCATGACGTGGGCATGTATGGCTGCCAATGGAACTGGTTCCCTTGTATTTATTGATGATGTGACTGCTGACAAAAGCAGCAGAATGAATTCTGAAGTGTTTCGGGCAATATTATATGCTCATATTCAGTCAAATGCTTCAGAACTCATTGGACGGCGCTTCGCAGTGCAGATGGACAATGACCCAAAGCATACTGCAAAAGCAACCAAAGAGTTTTTTAAGGCTAAAAAGTGGAATGTTATGCAATGGCCAAGTCAATCACCTGACCTGAATCCGATTGAGCATGCATTTCACTTGATGAAGACAAAACTGAAGGGAAAATGCCCCAAGAACAAGCAGGAACTGAAGATATTTGCAGTACAGGCCTGGCAGAGCATCACCAGGGACGAAACCCAGCGTCTGGTGATGTCTATGCGTTCCAGACTTCAGGCTGTAATTGCCTGCAAAGGATTTGCAGCAAAGTATTAAAAAGTGAAAGTTAGATTTAGGATTGTTTAGTTTGTCCCATTACTTTTGTCCCCTTAAAAAGTGGGAGGCACATATAGAAACCGTTGTAATTCCTACACCGTTCACCTGATTTGGATGTAATTACCCTCAAATTAAATCTGAAAGTCTGCAGATAAATCACATCTTGTTTGTTTCATTTCAAAGCCATTGTAGTGGTGAATAGTGACCAAAATATATGAGAATTCTGTCAGTGTCCCAATATTTATGGACCTGACTGTATATATATATATATATATATATATAATATATATATATATATATATATATATATATATGTCAGTGTGTGTACTGTATATGTCAGTGTGTGTATGTATATATGTGTGTGAAAGAGATATGTGTGTCTGTGTAGGCTGTCAGTGTGTGCGTGTATATATGTGTCAGTGTACTGTATATGTCAGTGTGTGTATGTATATATGTGTCAGTGTACTGTCTATGTCAGTGTGTGCATGTATATATGTGTCAGTGTACTGTATATGTCAGTGTGTGTATGTATATATGTGTCAGTGTACTGTATATGTCAGTGTGTGTATGTATATATGTGTCAGTGTACTGTATATGTCAGTGTGTGTATGTGTTTATGTCAGAGTGTGTATGTGTATATGTCAGTGTGTATGTGTCAGTGTGTGTATGTGTCAGTGTGTGTGTATATATATTAGGGGTGTGCACCGGCCACTTTTCGTGTTTTGTGTTTTGGTTTTGGATCTGGATCTTTCTTCGTGTTTTGGATCTGGATTGGTTTTGCCAAAACCACCCTTCCGTGTTTTGGGTTCTGGGTTTTGTGTTTTGGATCTGTATATTTTTTAAAAAAAGCATAAAAACAGCTAAAATCACAGAATTTGTGGGTTTTTCTGCTCCTATGCTATTATTAACCTCAATAACCTTAATTTCCACTCATTTCCAGTCTATTCTGAACACCTCACACCTCACAATAGTGTTTTTATGTCCAAAAGGTTGCACCGAGGTAGCTGGATGACTATGCTAAGCGACACGAGTGGGCGGCACAAACACGTGACCCATCTAGGCGTGAAACTGCAGTGGCAGACAGGATGGCAGTTTGAAAAACTAGGCCCCAAACTGTACATAATGCAAAGAAAAAAAAGAGGTGCAAGATGGAATTGTCCTTGGGCCCTCCCACCCACCCTTATGTTGTATAAACAGGACATGCACACTTTAACAAACCAATCATTTCAGCGCCAGGGTCTGCCACACAACTGTGGCTGAAATGATTGGTTCGTTTGGGCCCCCACAAAACAAGCTGGCAATTAATCTGTCCCTGCACAAACTGGCTCTACGGAGGCAAGATGTCATCCTCATCCTCCTCATCCACCGATTCCTCACCCTCTTCATTGTGTACATCCTCATCCTCACAGAGTATTAATTCGTCCCCGCTGGAACCACAGGTCCCTCTGTACGTTCTGGAGGCTGGTCTCCCTGGAAGAGTTGATAATTCATTTTATGAACATCATCTTCTCCACATTTTGTGGAAGCAACCTCCTACGCCTTTCGCTGACAAGGTTCCCGGCTGCACTAAACACTCTTTCGGAGTACACACTGGAGGGGGGGCAACTCAGGTAAAATAGAGCCAGTTTGTACAGGGATCTCCAAATTGCTTCTTTTTCCTGCCAGTACAGGTACGGACTGTCTGACATGCCTACTTGGATGCTGTCACCGATGTAATCCTTTAACAGACAGACGCACGCTTGTCGCTGCTGCTTTGAGGATGCAAGTGCGGCTACAGCCCACACAATTCACAAAGACAGAAAAAAAAAGAACAATATTTTTATTGTTTGTGTAGCACACTTTAAGGGTGTCACCACCCTTTAACAGACAGACGCACGCTTGTCGCTGCTGCTTTAAGGATGCAGGTGCGGCTACAGCCCACACATTTCACAAAGACAGAAAAAAAAAGAACAATATTTTTATTGTTTGTGTAGCACACTTTGAGGGTGTCACCACCCTTTAACAGACAGACGCACGCTTGTCGCTGCTGCTTTGAGGATGCAGGTGGAATCTAGACGGGATTTGGAACCGGGGACACACTACCTCCATCAATTGTCTAAATCCCACAGCACTAATGGCGGATACCGGACGCACGTCTAACACCAACATAGCAGTCAAGGCCTCAGTTATACGTTTTGCTTCAGGATGACTGCTGTCGTACTTCATCCTCATCGCTAGGGACTGTTGGAGGGTCAATTGTTTAGTAAAAGTAGTGATGTTCCTACTTCTTCTCTGGGATGATGAACAACTCCCAGCAGCAGCAATAGCACTAGGAGGAAGTGGTTCTTGATGTTTCCCTATTTTATTTTTATCGGAGAAAGTTTGGTCCTCCATTTATGTTATATTGATATATACGTGCGGCTAAAGCGCACACAAACACAGAAAATATTTTTTTATTTTTGCTGGAGAGTAGTGCACTTTGTGGGTTACACCACCCTTTAAGAAATGAGCCAGCCGGCTCTTTACTTATGGGACACAGGCGCACGCTTGGCGCTGCTCCTTTGTTGATGCACGTGCAGCCACAGTGCACACAATTCACAAACACAGAAAATATTTTGTTATTTGGTTTGGAGTGTACTTTGGGGGTTACAGCACCCTTTAACGGTCAAGCCAGCCGGCCCTATACTTATGACACAGGCGCACGCTTGGCACTACTTTGTTGATGCACGTGCGGCTACTGCGCACACAATTCACAAACACAGAAAATAATTTTTTTTTTGGTTTGGACTGGAGTGTACTTTGGGGGTTACAGCACCCTTTAACGGTCAAGCCAGCCGGCCCTTTACTTATGACACAGGCGCACGCTTGGCACTACTTTGTTGATGCACGTGCGGCTACTGCGCACACAATTCACAAACACAGAAAATAATTTTTTTTTGGTTTGGACTGGAGTGTACTTTCCGGGTTACAGCACCCTTTAACGGTCAAGCCAGCTGGCCCTTTACTTATGACACAGGCGCACGCTTGGCACTACTTTGTTGATGCACGTGCGGCTACTGCGCACACAATTCACAAACACACAAAATAATTTTTTTTTTGGTTTGGACTGGAGTGTACTTTGGGGGTTACAGCACCCTTTAACGGTCAAGCCAGCTGGCCCTTTACTTATGACACAGGCGCACGCTTGGCACTACTTTGTTGATGCACGTGCGGCTACTGCGCACACAATTCACAAACACAGAAAATAATTTTTTTTTTGGTTTGGACTGGAGTGTACTTTGGGGGTTACAGCACCCTTTAACGGTCAAGCCAGCCGGCCCTTTACTTATGACACAGGCGCACGCTTGGCACTACTTTGTTGATGCACGTGCGGCTACTGCGCACACAATTCACAAACACAGAAAATAATTTTTTTTTGGTTTGGACTGGAGTGTACTTTGGGGGTTACAGCACCCTTTAACGGTCAAGCCAGCCGGCCCTTTACTTATGACACAGGCGCACGCTTGGCACTACTTTGTTGATGCACGTGCGGCTACTGTGCACACAATTCACAAACACAGAAAATATATAATTTTTTTAGCACTTGGGGGGAGCACCCCTGATGGACAGAGCACCCCCTGGACAACACTACAGCACCCCTTTAGGACAGGGACACTGCACAGGACTTTGTAGTGGACACAGACCCTATGGAGAACTGACTGCACAACACAGTCCAGCCAGCCCCTATGGACTTTGAAGTAGTGGACACAGCCCCTATTAACAACAGCAGCACAGCACAACACAGCCAGCCCCTATGGACTTTGAAGTAGTGGACAACAGCAGCACAGCGCAGCACAGCACAACACTACTCTGCACTACACTACACTACACTACACAGCCCAGCCAGCCCTAACTCCCACCCTCCCTCTTCACTGTCCACAGCCGAGTGAGAAAATGGCGCCGACGCGGGTACCTTATATAGGATCCAAAACCCGCGAGACTCGGAAGGCGGGATGATGACGTTTTGCCTCGATTTCAGATCCGAGTCAGGCGGGAAAAGTCGAGCCTGACTCGGATCTGCCTCGGATCGGGGGGGCTCGGGGGGGTTCGGATTTCAGAAATCCGAACCCGCTCACCCCTAATATATATATATATATATATATATATATTGTGATAGGATCACTGGTAAAGTGGTCTGTGACAGGGACATTTATCCCAGATTCCTGTCTTATGTGTTTTAAACCTCCAGGAGAAAGTCTGCAGTGTAGCAGGCTTGAGTTTCGGCTTTTTGAAAAGCCGGTTTGGGACCTGGGGGTTGTGGGTGAGAGGAGAGGGAGGGCTCCACCCACGGCCACTCCAGGTTTTGGTTCTCGCAGCCTGGTTACAGGCTTGATTGGGTTCCCACCTGAGGGTGGCCAATATAAGCCTAGTGTGTTGAGGGCTGATTGTCTCACCTGGGAGAGCAGACAGGGAGTTTGCTGAGAGACACTGGAAAAACCTAACTGTAAGTGTTGTGCTGTGCTTTTGTTGCTGGTGAGGGCATTAGGCCCTGCCAGGTTCTGGTAGTGAGGGAACTACCTGTGAAGTTAGTGCCCCGACAGGGCTAGGATTTATGTTTATGGTTTCTTTTGTTGTTTCTGTTTTGCACAATAAAGACTGGCGCCGACCAGCTTGTACTTGCATCCAGACTGGTGTGCTGCTTCCCTGCTGCTGTGTGTGTGTGTGTGTGTAAGGAAGGAGTCCTCTACCCAGGAGAGGGACCCCCTAACCTAACTGTGTCACAATATATATATATATATTAGGGATGTGCAGGCTCGGATAGGTTCGAGTTTGCACGTAGAGTTCGGATTTTTCCCTCCAAAAAAACGGAACTCAGAACGAGGCAAAACGTCATCTTACATGGACGAACATCATCATTCCTGGACAAAAGACCAGGAATGATGATGTTCGTCCATGTAAGATGACGTTTAGCCTCGATCTGAGTTCCGTTTTTTTGGAGGGAAAAATCCGAACTCCACGTGCAAACTCGAACCTATCCGAGCCTGCACATCCCTAATATATATATATGTCAGTGTGTGTACTGTATATGTCAGTGTGTGTTTGTGTATATACATGTCAGTGTGTGTATGTCTATATGTCTGTGTGTGTGTGTGTATATATATATATATGTATATGTCATTGTGTGTGTGTGTATCTGTGTCTGTGCTGAGAGACAATGCAGGGGAAGATGATGGTGTGACAAAGACGATGCAGGGGGAGAGCTGATCGCCTGACTGAGAGACGATGCAGTGGGGAGCTGATCGCCTGACTGAGAGACGATGCAGGGGGGAGCTGATCGCCTGACTGAGAGACAATGCAAGGGGGGGCGGTGATGGTGTGCTGAGAGACGACTAGGTGGGGAGTTGTTGGTGTGCTGAGAATTGACGCAGGGGGGCAGTGATGGTGTGCTGAGAGACGACACAGGAGGAGAGGATGGTGTAGCTAAGAAGAGATGACACATGGAGGGAGATGATGGTGTTGCTAAGAGAGGATGCAGTGAGATGGTGGTGTGGTTGAGATGCGCAGGGGAAGGAAGTTACAAAGTGGGAACGAGTCTGGTTGAACCGCTGTTTTATGATTACTTTTTTAACACACAAACAGGCATCTTCCGGACGACGTGACCTACATGAATAGTGAATACCGACTGAAGACGCCATCGTTCCAGGGAGGATACATTTCTTCAGAGGTTCCACATTGTGAGAAACTACTGCAAAGGTAATGTGCATATGGAATGTGAAAAAAGGTGTGTAAGGAGCGCTAGTGAAGATCAGGTGACCACGGTGTGTATATTGTATTTATTAAGACTCTTATAAAAAATGACAACGTGCACACAGGATGCAATAAATTATAAGTATCAAATCACGATAACAGAAAAAACGTGGGTAAAGAGCATCTGAGAACACCTGGAGATGTAATACGAATAAATACGAATAAATACAAGGTAGCAGAGACTCCGTCTTAAGGGGGTCATTCAGACCCGCTCGTGAGCGGAAGTACACTTGCAAGCGGGTCGATGTTCCCCCACTGCACATGCGCACGACGGAGGGAGCTCCATCGTGCGCATGCGCGAGACCCGGCGAGCGACGGGCTCTCCATCGCTCCGGGTCTCGCACCAAAGGGGGCGTGCTGTCGATGTTGATTCCCATGGGAACGCCTACCGTCTGAAGCCGGCCCCACTGACATCACTAGTGTCAGTGGGGCCCCACTGACATCACTAGTGATGTCAGTGGGAGTGATTTTGGCTCCCTCCAGGGCTTGCGGCAGGGTCTCCGTCGCAAGCCCAATGGTCGTGATGGTCAAGTCCATCGCGACCATCATCATGGACGCTCGCTATAGCTGTGGGTGGTAACCGACAGCTATGCGAGCGTCCATGAGGACGCTCCAAAAAAAGGTAGGAGGGCCCTGATTCAGAACGAGCGCTCTGGTCAGAGCGTTCAGCTCTGAATGAGGCCCTAAGCTCCGTCTTAGGAGAAGGACTTTCATAGCAGTTCCGCATTACATCTCCAGGTGTTCTCAGATGCTCTTTACCCACGTTTTTTTTATTGTGATTTGATACTTATCATTTATTGTATCCTGTGTGCGCGTTCTAATTTTTAAAAAGAGTTTTAATAAATACAATTAACACATCGTGGTCACCTGATCTTGACTAGCACTCCATACACACCTTTTTTCTTGTTTATCATATTAGCAGGTGCAGATCCTGCTGTAGGAGCAGCCTGTCATAATCAGGATATACTATCTAGGTGATCAGCGCACTCAAATCTATCTAACATATGGAATGTAAAGGAATGTGACAAAAAATAGGTGGCGTGTCATGTTGGCATGCACCATTATCAGTAGCCATGCCCCTTCTGGTAGGTGACCACGCCCATATTTTTGGCGCACAAGATATATATGGCTGTTTAATGGGGGGGGCGCAAATCCGAAACTTGCCCTGGGCTCCGAAGACCCTAGTTATGCCTCTGAACATTGTATAGATATTTCCATTGTTGAACTGTCAGAAATATGGTCACCCAGACTAATGGGATCTGATAAAGGTGAAAAATCTCATATACAATCATGTGAGCTCCTGTGACATAACTGACCTGGTCCCAATGTATGAATCTACCAATCTGCTTTGTGCATTTCTAAACAGTAAAGGTGTGTACACACTAGACGATGTGCTCACAATGCGATATCGTGAGCAATTTCATATGAACTCTCCCCGACAGCTCCCCAGCACTCCAGGACATGATGTGCAGCAAAAGCTACACGATGTGTCACAAGATCTATTATGCACAATCTAAAGATTTGCCGATCTTTAGATCGTGCAGGATAGCAGACAGATGCTTGCACAGATGAGGGATATCCATGATGCATGCATCTGTCTGTAATACAAATAACAGATGCACGGATGGATCAGTGAGATCCGTCTGTGCTGCTATGTTTTAAAAAAAAATGAAAGCCTGTGTGAAATAAGATAAAAAACTGCATGCCACCCTCACCTCACCCCCTAAAGAGAAAAAAGCCCCAGACTTTAGTGGCCCAGTGCTGGTTGTGAAAAATACGAGGGACAAATGCCGTAGGGGGTCAACCGTATTTAAGCACAACTAAGCACTGGGCTAGTCAGAACCAGCCCTGGTTGCCAAAATACATGGGTCAAACAATATAGGGGTCCCCCGTATTTTGCACGACCCGCACTGGGCTCTAATCCGGTTCTATTTCTGGAAATAAAGGGGAAATACATTAGTATGGTCCCCTTGTATTTACCAGAACCAGCACCAAAGTTTTTCTAGTGGGGGGCTAATGCCATAGCCAGGGGAACCCTATCACCGGGTCCCCCAGCCGAAGAATTAACCATGACCGCTAGTCAGCCCAGGCTGGGGTTCCCTGGGGAGCTGGGGACCCCCCCCAATAAAGGGGTCTCCCTTTCCAGGGCACCACAGACCTAGGCTCATCCCATCCCATGCACCCCTGGGTGTTGGGTCCAGAGTTGATTATGTAGTGTTGTGCATTTGAAAGTGTTGAATATATTGTCTTTTGCTGTGAAACTACAGGTCCCAGCAAGCCTACCCCACATGCAGGTACTTGGAGAACCACAAGTACCAGCATGCAGGTCACTACAGGCCTGCTGGTACCTGTAGTTCCACAGCAAAAGCAATATTAAAATAAACACAGGACACACACACCGTACAAAGTAAAAGTTTATTAAACATACATGCACACACACATGTACACACTATCTCACATACTCACCTATGTATCCCCTTGTCCAGTAGGAATCCATAGGGTACCTGTAAAAATAAATATCATAGTCACTGTTTCCTACTCTGTTGCACACAAATATATGTGTCAAATATTATATTAATCAGAACAGTCTCCTGGTGCATCCTAGTCACATTGCGTTGAAAAAAAGACAGATAAAGGTCACCTAGGCTACCGCTAACATAGTCTCACAGATCTGGCGCACCGAGCGGTGCTGTTTGGCGCCACTGTAGCAAAGATGTGTGAGAAAACAACACTAATACAGCATCATATTTAGCTAAGTATAAGCACTTAAGCTATAAAAAAAAGTGTAGTCATAAATGTCATTGTTCATCATTAGGTTTATTATTCGCTTTGTTTTTTGTTCCGATATCTGGCAAGTTTGTCAGCAATCTTTTTGTAAGATGCTGTGACCCTTGCTTTGTCCCATGGTAGAAGTGGCATTAGATGTTACAACCCAAAGGACACTGTGCCAATTATTATGCAAAGAGAGTTCACTGCCTATCCTGATTCTAATAAATTGCTAGCACAGAAAGAAACATGTATCCCATTGATGAGCAACGTATTCACTTAATGTTTCCTTAAATGTTCAATGTACTTGAGTTAATGAATCTGTGCCCACTGTGGTCAAACGGGATGTAATCAGCATCCCACCATGGGGGATGCCGACAGGTGAAATACCGGCACCAAAATCCGGATGTCAGATTCCCGACACCAGAATCCCAACCGCCGGCACCCCGAAGGTAAGTATCAGGCATTAGTGGGAGGGTTAGGGTACAGGGTTAGGGTTATGCAATGGGGGGAAGGTTAGGCACTAGAGGAGGGGCAGTGGCAAACTGGTTTCCAAATGCTTGATTTTAGAGTGAGTGTGGCCAGTCCATGAAGAGGACATAATTAGCACTTAACCAGCTTTAATATGCGTCATACAAAGTATATTGTGTGTCATAATTCCAGCATATAGAGGACCTGCAATCACAGTAACCCATTAAATGCGGCAGTAGGGCATCCTGCCTGAGTTGAATGTTTTTATTTTAGATGTGAGCACCATTCCAGAGCATTAGAGCAAGTCCAGGAGTCTGGGGAAGCATCAGAATAACCTAGCACTGCCCAGGACATATATGTACATATTGGGCTCTATAGCAGCACATCTCTAACAGTGAATGTTTTCCAGATCTCCTAGTTGGTGCACAGGTATATTTATTACTGACTGATACATGTTAAAAGATCCACAGGTGGTGCTAATTATTTCATTTGTGATACTGTGAAGAACATGCAGCACTAGTTAAATTCTATTGCATTACTTTTTCTATTGTGGTCATGGTGTGGGCTGGGGAGGGGGGTTTCCAGGCAGATGGAACCCCCCTTGCTGTGCCGATGAGGGGTAGGGTTAGGCACTAGGGGGAGGGTTAGGTTTAGGGTGTGGGGAGGGGGATGTTAGGTTTAGGCACTAGAGGGAGAGGATAGGTTTAGGCACCGGGGAGGGGGTGTTAGGTTTAGGCACTAGGGAGGAGGTAAGGTTTAGGCATCGGGGAGGTTAGGGGTAAGGGTTAGTCTTACCTTAGTTCCTTTTGTGTGTCGGAATTCTGACTGTCGGGATGCTGCTGTCTGTATTCTGACCAGCGGCATCCGAACTGCGGGGAACTCATACCCAACCCGGTCAAACTATCATGAAAAATTACATACTTGCTTACCTTTTCCACAGTAATTAAATAATTTTTAATTTACAATTCAATTACAATATCTGCATAAAAACAGACCTGCGTATGTGCTGCAGTATAGGCACATTTGTACATATATTATTTTCAGATTCAGATTTATTTATAAACATAAAGATTCTGAACAAAATAAAAAACAGTGACATAGTCAGGCAATAGGATCCTGTCCTGGAAAGTTTTGGAGCTTAGAATCTAGCAATTAAGGGTTTAAGATACCGTACAATGGAAAAGCACTTCCAAGGTTAATAAAATAACATTTTAGAATTTAGCCAGTGGTATGTGAGTATTGCAAAGCAGTGTGATAAGTAATGTGTTTGCGGGGATCATAATAATACATAAGTGATAATTAGTCAGTGATATAGAAAAATAAATTGTAGATTTTATAGCAATGGGGAGAAGTGTTATACTGCCCTTTATCACTGCGCTAAGGGACATCATTATCGCCGTGGTGTAGGATGGCTTATTCCTAACATTTATTAAAATGAGAGTAGCGGGATAAATGTTACAATAACTCACTCCTCCAGTGCCCTCAGTCCTGGATGTATCCAATGCACGCAAAGTCTTCTTAACATTGAAGGTATACTGGACAGCAGTTAATGTTTTCAAAAATAGTTCCGGAATTGGTCACATATTCTTGTGATTAAAACATGAATGAACTAAAATATGTGATAAAGCTCAGCTTTTCATTGCTTAGTAGGTGCACCATAATGCTGGCTTTAGCGGTGGCGTTACTTACATAATCGGAAGGCGCTGATGCAGACATCTCTCTATGGTCAGCCTTTTAATACATTTTAGAGAAGTGGAAATAACCCCTTTTCAGCTAGAACCACAAAAAAGGGGGTTATCACTGCTGGATACATGTACCCTAGTATCTACTGCATGTTTTACATTTGCCAGCCATCATGCAACACAGTCAGGGATAATATTCAAAGGCATCAGATTAAAAAAGGCCTTTTAAAATTCTGTTTTTAAGTAAAGACTCATGAAGTGACCTGACTGCTTTAATTCTAATAACAGTAGTGAGCGCTATCATACAGGCAGGTTAAAATTCTATCTAAGGGCCTGATTTAGAGATGATCGGTAGCCCAATGGTTAGCATACATCTCCAATGGTCTAGGGTCTGCGCATGCGCAGGATCCGTTCTGCTCATGTGCAGAATGGGTCCTGCGATCAGGCTCATGAAGAACATGCTGCGGTGTTTGGGGGGGCGGAGTGGGGGCATGGCTGACTATCATTCCCAAAAAAAGGGGGCATGTCACCCCCATTTTCCAGGAGGGACGAGGTAGGGTCTGCATTGGTGGACACAGAGTACCTGGCCTCCCAGCTGCCAGGACCCTTCAGCTTCCGCAGCTTGGCCATAAGAGCAACCATCAAGACCATAGGTCGCAATGGTTGCATTGGCGATCCCAGGTTGTGACCTCGGTTGCAGCGCTGGGATCATTGGGATCTGTTTCCTACAGACACCTCCTGCTGTATTTGCATTTTAGATGGACGGAATTGCACAGCCGGGTGTGTGCGGCTCTGCAGTTCCGTCCATCTCTGAATCAGGCCCTAAGACTGCATAGGAACAGTACCACCCCTGGCAAAATTGGCTTGAAAATCTGGTGACATTCTGGTTTGGATGTAGTAGTTTTGAACAAAGCTCATCTTCAACATAGGTTCATTCATGTTTTAATCACAAGAATACATGACCGATTCCGGAACTGTTTTTGAAAGCGTTAACTGCTGTCCACTATACCTTCAATGTTAAGAAGACTTTGCGTGCATGGGATCATACAGTACTTATTTTATATATATTTAACTATAAATCC
The DNA here is from genome assembly GCA_031769625.1 of Taudactylus pleione. Taxonomy (NCBI): domain Eukaryota; kingdom Metazoa; phylum Chordata; class Amphibia; order Anura; family Myobatrachidae; genus Taudactylus; species Taudactylus pleione. The sequence continues at coordinate 1,709,154 of JAUIMM010000916.1, read as the reverse complement.
AGATTGTAGTAGTTAAAGTTATTCTCAATCTAAAGAAAACATATTTAAAAAAAAACAAAAAAATACTTGCAGAAGCACCGGAGCTGAAATTCAGTATGGTATTGCTTATTAAGACAGTAGCCAGGCATGTGCAAAACAATCTACTGTTACGACAGGTTTAGTTTTTTACCTGATTAAAGAAATTTTGATACAATTAACAAGAATTGCTCCTTTGTACTTGTCACATCCACTTTACATGCACTTCCTTGCTATTTTCTTCCCAGACTCTCTCAAATTGTCTGCATCTTTTAAAGAAGTGGATATTTCTTTCCTTTAAACTTCATTGCAGTCTGAGACTTAACATCTCACATTAACCTTAACTGCCACTGTTGTAGACCTGCTGGCACCACCAACAAAAGGGAAGGTTCTGACACTCAGTGAAGATGCTTTTGTTTGACTGGTCAACAAAGAACTCAAGGAAAGCCCTATTATTAACAGCAGTGAGACCAGATTTACCATTTGATTAATCACTAGAGTCAAAATTCAGTTAGAGCCGATTATGGATAAGGAGAGCTGTGTTAGTTCATTAGCTGAAGCAGACTTGTAATTAACCTTCTTCCTTCATTAACTGTTTCTTCAGTATGTAGGGGGGGAAAACACACACACAAAAGCAATATACACAGTCTCTGGTCATCTTTATTTTTCGTGCCCTGTTACAAAGCACAAGTTGTGTTTTCTGTTGTTTTCTAATCTTCAGTGACACATTCATTCTTTAAATCCTTCAAAAGAGATAATGAGAGGTAACACTGCTTTTGATCTTTTTTCATAATTATTGAGAAGAGAAATCAATATGCTATGGAGAGGTCACCCTTTCTATAAGCTTTACTACTATAAGTCGGCAATTGCTGCCTCTAAGGATCCGTACGACTCACAAGCCAATTACAGCACCGCCTTGGATTTGAGTCTTATTGAGGATCAACAGTGGGTCAGTACACATCCTGTCCAGTGACAGCGTGCAGAGAAGTTAATAAGCACTTTGCAGGATGACTAGGTCTCTGTATTTTTCACTTAGACGCTGTAGTAGGGAGTGACAGCAGGAACGTCTCCGTTCTGGCGTCAAACAGTCCCTTGACCGTGCATGCAATTTCAATTATTACAAGGCAATGCTACAAGTATGAACCTTGGGATAAAATAAAGCAATTACATCTAATTAGGCAGCAGAAAAATGGTGGCCTGCCTTAGTTTTGCTGCCTTTGTTGACTTAACACAGGTAATGAATGAAAACTTCAAAGTAGAAAGGGATGATTATTTAAGAAGGAAACACAGATAATTTTGTGAAGTAAAACAACATGTTTCTTCTTTAGGAATTCAGATGAATATGTTTTTTTGCCTCTTAGCAAAATCGTTTAATGACAGAACCTGTTGTCTAGATTTTATAACAAGGGCATTTGACATATCCTCTCTAAATTATTGCCATAATTATAAAAACATAAATTGTTCCATGCTATGCAACATAAATAGATGGATTTGTTTTTCATCACTTTTTTCATCAATTTGTAATCTTGTGTATGTTTTAAAGAAATGGTTTAAAAGCTTACGCCACCCAGTATCTCATTTTTATCTAACATTCCTACACCCACATCCAGTAACATTGCATGAGTCCCATGTAAGGGGGAACATTCACTGACAAGTGCTGTAACTGCTCATTTTCCCTCACTTACAACTATTGGGAGCGAGTTGCAGAAAGCATTGTTTTGGGGGTATCCACTTAGCGATTTTAATGAACGATTGAACGATAACGATCGTTTGATCATTCAATCGTTTGCAAATCGTTTGCAAAAGTGTCTAAAACGACCATCGATGCGCGTGCCCACTGGTCATTTATACGTCTATCATCTTTCCAACATGCTGGTCAACCTGACAATATCGTCAGGTTCAGCATGTTTCCAGATGATTGATGACCCTGCACTGAACGACTGCTATTTCAGTGCAGGCTCATCACATGACTGACAAACGACTGAACGATTACAATGTTGTAATCATGCAGTCATTTTCAGATCTTGTAGTGGATACCCACCTCGCTCACTGCACATCGGCTCTGTCCTGTGCTACAATGAGACCAGAGCTGTCTGGATTTGAAACCCTCCAGGCTTGTGTTGGCTTAAAAAACAAAACACTGGTACTGCTGGGAGTGACTTGTCCCAAATGTTGGGGATGTGAGTCATGTGAATCCCACCACAATGTTGCTATTTGGGGAAGCAAGGGTTAACTAGTTAAAAATCTTTTTTTGAGAGGTGGAATTTGTCATTAAGCTTCAAGTTTGTCATCAAATTGCTATAGAAGTATGCGTGTGCGAGCGCATTTGTGCAGGGTTCCACAATGACCCCTGATTATGAAATTGTTTGATACACTATTGATCAGATTGTAATATGTGTATTGTAGTCATACAATGAAAGTCTTCCTATCCCTGCAACTGTCCAACATTGGGTGAACACTGCAATTATCTTTTGCTTTGTAAAATGTTTGTGTGAAGCCACCACTTGTTATTACTTATAATGGGGATTATGCAGAGTTTACGGAAATTATTGCCTCAGATCACAAGTGTAGTTTGCATTAATTTAAAAAGCTGCAATGGGGACCTTATGCAAGCATATGCAATCTTAAGATACCTGCCGGTCAGCAACCATGGCATAAGTGACTGGTTTTACGACAGGCAAATGTAACATTTTATTTATTTATTTTTTTATCATTTTGTTATCACCTTTCTAATTGTTTGTTTATTATTTATGTCATTTTAATTCTTTCTCATTTCATTAACACTTATTGATTTATCTTTACACATCTATTCTTTACACTTCACTATCACCTTTTCTCCCCTTTTCGTGTGAAGCCCTGGGGATGGTCCTTGGCTGGAATTTTTCGGGGTACCTTGCTTCTCGGACGTGAACCCCTTAATGTTAGGGATGCCAGTATAGAGGAGCCTTGACGATGGCCTGGCGCTTATTCATATATTTGCAAATGTATGTAACTAATACCTCTGAATCTCTATTATCATGTAGTATTTAAGTATTTTTGTTGATATTGCTGCAGTGAGCTGGAGGGAATCTTTTTTTCTGTGGTTAAATGTAACATTTTATTTGCAACTAAAGCTAGGTACACACTGGCAGATACATTGGCCAATCAATTGATCGACCAATATATTGTATGCCTGGCAGCCAGTGTGTACCAGCGATATGTCTGTGAACGACGTTGTTAACAGATATATTGCATCGGCTGTGCTGCACAGCCAATGGTCCCACCGCCGACCCAACCCCCTGTCAGCGAGACCCGCGGCTGCCTGGAAGATGATGGTCGTTCAGTGTATCATCTACAGATATATCTGCAGATCACTCGATCTGCAGATATATCTTTGCAGTGTGTACCCCCTTTAAGACAAAAGGCATCAATAAAACTGTGGACTCTCTAATACAGCAGAAACTGCTCCATGTCTTGTACTAATAAAAATAGATTTTGATTAAACACATACACGTGTCTATATATGCTTGAGTAACGAATAAATTGCCAATCAACATCAGCGTAGCATTCACATAAAGCCAATCACAAGCGATTTGCAATAGTCCTACATGCCATCTTCATCACCATCATCCAAAATTTGCATCTGCCCCCAGCGCCTGCAAGTAATACAGTTTTATCATCTCTCTCACTTTTCTGGGTATGCAGAAAGCAATTTGGCACAGGATACTATACGCCAACCAGGGCCATAACATGGGGTGTGCATGCTGGGCTTACGCACAGGCCCTGGGGGTGAAACAATTGCTGCCCTATGGCCCATGCATCTGGCTAGCAAGATGCCTGGGCAGTTCCTTACTTCCCGGTGCTGACAGCCCCATCCTCATCATGTTGTCATACACTCAGGGGGCAGGAATGGTGCACCCTGTTATGGTGTTGACGCCACCTGGCATCAGCAATAATCTGATTACCAATGGTGGCAGGGGCAGAGCTAGACTTATGGGGACCCCATAGCAACATTTCCATGGGACCCCCATAGGTCTAGCTATGCCACTGGTTTAGCTGGTCACCCCAGTTTTAGACCCTGCACCACCACACATTGGCCCACACAATAAAAAAAAAACTAAAACAATGGCCCTAACAGTAATAAAAAAAAAAAAAACACGGCCCTCAAAGTAAAAAAAAAAAATGAACACAATGCCCCCCACAGTAAGACTTACTTGACCTGATGGTAGCACTGCAGAGGTGAAGAGCTCACTCCCAACCGTCTCTCACCCACAGCTGCAGTCACCACTGGCACCAGGAGGTGGAGTTGTGCAGCCCAATCAGGTAGTGGCACTGCAAAGGCAGCTGTTGACTGCCTGGCTGTAGACTAGTGGAGCCAGAGGAGTTGATCTGGCAGCCGCTTATCATCAGTGAGGCCTTTTATACAGTGTGCCCCAGCGCAAATGCATAATGTGACGTTGTGACAACACAAAAGAGAAGTGTCACATTGTGTAATGCCACCTGCTGAGTAGAGCTCCAGAAAGCAGATGTAGATCTGCTTGTCCGGCTGGGGCCCTAGGGGAGTCCAGAAACCTTTCTAGTGACAGCAGCTCAGCCATTAGGGGTCAAAGTGTTGCCGCTAGATACTATCCTGGGTGCAGGGGAGGTGGACCCCAGAGGTGCTGACTGCCCCATAACAACCGCACCCCCTTAGTTGTGGGATTGTAATATGTGTCTCAATTGAAAAATGGATTGTTTAAAAATTGCCTATGGCGTAAATCCTCTCCTATTATGAAATTATAAATGTTAAATTAAAAACAAGCTGCTAACTTATAGACACCAAAGATTTATTTTATAAGATACTGTATATAGAGATTGTACATTGTAAGCTTGCAAGCAGGGCCCTCTTACCCCTATGTATGTCTTTTACGTATGTCTTTTATGTATGTATGTTTGTCTTTTACAACTTTTTTAAACTGTTAATGTTGATTGAAATTGTAAAGGGCAACAAAATTTGCTGCGCTATATAAGAATCTGTTCATAAATAAATAAATAAATAAATAAACAAACAAATAGAGGGAAAATTGAAACCTGCAGTACTAATTTTATGAAACGTATTAATTATAAAACTCTCAGAGTTTAAATAAGTAACAACAATTTATTAAAAGAAAAATGCATAAGCCTGTGACTAACTAACATTAAGAGAATATATATTCACTCAATGCATAATCACTTATTTAAAAATATGCTCAGTACTGTATTCATGTTGCATTTTAAACAAAATCTAAGAGCTTTAGCATCCCGATTTGAATGCCCTTATTTTTCAATTAGGTAAACTGCCCTTATTCACATACACAATCTATACATATTTAGGAATCCATAGTGGAGGTACTAATAATAATTGCCAATTCTTACTTTTAGTACTCCAGCAGAGTCTCCAGAAGCTGATGAGAGTTTTATAATTAATACGTTTTGGTAAATAGAGTAGCAGAGGCTTTAATTTCCCCTCTATTGTAATATTATGTGATTGTATTACAGTGTAGATACAAACAAACGTGATGTAGTTGTGGCTAGAGAAAACCTGTATCAGAAAATCATTATCACTCTTTGGTCTTTACTAATGTTGCCAACTGAAACAGAACCAACCTCATCATTTCTGTTTACAAAAGTAATGATGACTGATAGCACCAATCCCATATATACAGTGGTGACATGAGTGACAGCAGGGGAATCATAATGTAGCACACAATCCCTTTAATTACACTGTGCAAAGTTTATTGATAAGGAAACTCAGAATGGCTGGACTTAATTAAATATAACTGGATGAAGTAGATAAGCAAAAAGCATTTTTCAAGAAGACGAACACAGGTAGCATTTATCAAGTCTGTGATAACCGGTAACGGCACTCTGATGCTGAAAACACTAGTGTCCTTTAGCAACATATTTATTTAAACATATTGAAATATTCTAGTGCAACAAATATGGCTAAGGTGTGCCTAGCAAACATCCCCCCTCCCCCCGTCCATAGGTCCCTATAGTGACATTATTCCCACACCAGTGGCAATAGTGTCCCCAGTGGCATTACCACCCATTGCTAATAGATACCCCAGTGATATTACCACCCTCCTCCATGTCCATAGGTGCACCATTAAGCATTACTATACCCCAGTGGCCAAATATATGTGGACACCGGAACATAAAACTAATGTATGCTTGTTGAACATCTCATTCCATGGGCATTATTATGGAGATGTCTCGCTATGATGCTAGAACTCTTCTGGGACGTGTTTGCACTAGAATTTCTAACTTGACTTCTGGGATTTTCATTCATTCAGTCATTAGGGCATTAGTGATGTCAGTCACTAATGTTAGGGGACAAGGCCAGGCTCAAAGTCTGTGTTCTCATTTATGCCAAAGGTGGGGGTTCAGGTCAGGGTACTTTACAGGTCAATCAAGATTTTCCACACCAAACTGGGCTGTTTGCAACTTACAATTATCTAGAACGTATTTGTATGACGTATCAGAAAGATTTCCCTTCACTGAAACTAAGGTCAAAGCCATGGATAACAGCCCCAGACCATCATTCCTCCTAATTAACACCATGCTTTTGGGCAGTAAGCATTGTCCTGGCATCTGCAAAACCCAACTTTGTCCATCAGACTTGGATTCCTCACTTCAGACAGCTTATTAACACTGCTCCTAAGTGCAATGATGGTGGGGTTTACACCACTCCTTCCAACATTTGGCATTGCGCCTGGTGATCTGACACTTGTGTTAAGTTGCTAAGCTATGGAAACCCAATCCATCAAACTCCAGATAAATGGATCTTGCTCTGATGTTGCTTTCAGCAGTTTAAAACTAAGTAGTGAGTGTTGCAACCAACAAACATTATTTACTGTACACACTGCGCACTTCAACACTTGCTGGTTAGGGTGGGTCGAAAAAAACAAATTACATGTTCGAAATTCCAATAGTGCGGAAAAGTTGCATGTCTGTAACAGTAACTCGTGTGCAAAATTTCCACTTTGGAGGATAAGTTTTATTATCCCCAGCAGCGCTTGTAGTTTTTAAAATTTGCACAAATTAGGATATTTTGTAATCTGGTGGAGGCACAGCTTTGGGGCACATATTTTGGCAATTAAATTGTTTTTAGGTGAAAATGCTTCAGTTGAACTCAGATATAAATCTTTGTGGTAGATGTTTAAAATGGGGGTTTGTGCCCCCCAGAAAAGAAGGTCAAAATATTGCAATTTTCAACAAAATGCCATCTTTCCCACATGTGCTCTGAGATCGACTGGCACTATTTCCAGTGTCTGAATCACTTTTAGTGTGCAAATCATATAAATAGTTTTTACCATCGAATACTTTTGATGCGATGGTAACTTACCATCACATCAAAAAATTCAATGGTGGAAGTCCAGCCATCATTTGAAAATAATATTTTAGAAGTCAGAATACCTAAAAATAGTGCCAGTCGATCTCAGAAGCACAAGTGACAAAGATGGCATTTCGTGGAAAATTTCAAAATTGTGACCTTTATCTGGGGGAGCACGAACCCAGCATCTAACTGAGTTCAACTGAAGCATTTTCACCTAAAAACAACTTAATTGCCAAAATTTGTACCCCAAAACATTGCCTTCACCTGATTACAAATTATCCTAATTTGTGTAAAATTTTCAAAACTTCAAGCGCCCGCTGGGTATAGTAAAAATTATCCGACTGAACAGAAATTTTGCACACGAGTTACTTTTATGGACCCACAACTTTTCTGCACTATTGGAATTTCAAACTCCTAATTTCGTTTTTTTCTACCCACCCTATGGCTAGTCGTATTCTGTCAGCTATTGTGGCCTACCGCTTTGTGGCAGACCTGTTGTTGCTTATAGACATTTCCTCTTCAAAATAACAGCACTTGCCTAATCTAAAACAGCTGGCAATAGAACATTACTTAAATTTATAGCAATCTAGAAAATGGGCCAATAAACTTGCTAATCTCTAGACAGCAGCGTATAATTGAACACCTCCAAAACTGCATAATTTAGAACCCCTTTGTTTAATATTCTTCTGGTCTACAGTCACAAAACACTATAATACTGATGTGACTACAGCCTTACAGTTAGAAGTACAATAGAACGTTCCCATGTAGACAAAAATTAACTAACCATGTCAAAAGTACATTAAAACTAAAGGGACTAGGAAGCATGTTTATTCCTTTTATCTAGAAAAATCCTAATTTATCTTGTAATTCCTCTTGTCAAGGCTTAAAGAGAGATGGTATTGGAAAGAGGCCAAACATTTATTTTTTTAACTGACAAGATAAAGTAGTCTTGGCTTTTAATATGTAACATTATCTGTTACAATAGTGTTCTAAGCTTACATTTTACTGAATGTGCCACTTAGCTAATCTTCAAAAGGCATATTACAATTCCAATCTATCCCATTTTTAGATACAATTGCAAGGAGCAGGATGGAAAACAACCTTTCTGCAAAAGGATTTGACAGTATAATTGGCTTTTGAAAATAAACATAGTCATTATAATGTATTATATTCAGGATTCTTGTTGTTGGTACAAAAGGTAGTACTAGGAGAGTGGCTTAGACTGATTAACACAAATTATGAAAAAGAATATTAATTTGTTAAACATTTATATAGTTTGAATGTAATGTAATGATTATAAAAGAAAAATAATTAATACCTGTTTAAAAATACAAAACATGCAGTATTGTATGTACTACAATTAAGTCTATAAGTGGCAATGTGATCAGGATTACAGTGGTGCTTGAAAGTTTGTGAACCCTTCAGAATTTTCTACATTTCTGCTGAAATTTGGCCTAAAACTGCCTCAGATTTTCACACAAGTCCTAAAAGTAGACAAAGAGAACCAAATCAAACAAATGAGACAATAAAATTAGACATGCTAATATTTTTCTTAGGAAAATGATCCAATATCACATATCTGTGAGTGGCAAAAGTATGTGAACCTTTGCTTTCAGTATCTGATATGACCTCATTGTGCAGCAATAACTGCATATAAATGTTTCCGGTAACTGTTGATTAGTTCTGAACGTAGGCTTGGAGGAATTTTACCCCATTTCCCATTTTACCACAAAAGGTCGACATGGACATAAGGTTGACAGTTAAAATTTAGATGGTCATATGTTGACAGTGAATAAATGAATGTAGACAGTCACAATGTAGACAGTTACATCATGACAGTCAAAATGTAGACATAGTTAAAATATCGACAGTCATAAGGTCGACAACCCAAATGTCGACAGAGTCAAAATGTTGACACATCCACTGCTAAAAGCTTCTAACAGCCAGGGACTCAGATGACTATGAGAATCACCAGGCTAGGAGCAGAAAAATGTTAAATCATAACCATCACCCCCATATCAGTAACCAGCCCCGGACCTTTCAGCCTGGACTTGTACTGGAAAATAGGAAGGGAAAAATGGCATGGGGTTCCCCCTAATTTCCTACAACCAGCACTGAACTGAACCAGCTGTCGGACTGACGCTATAGCAAGGAGACACACAACCATAATGGCAACCAGCGCCAAACTAGTCAGCCCAGGGCTAAAACTCCTCTGAATTTTCCCCCTGATTTTCCCCCTGACATTATGACTGTGTCTACCTATTAATTGTTGGCATTTTGACCCTTTAGACATTTCAAACTTCTATATACTGTAGTGAATGTCTAAATTTTGTACCTGTTGATATTTTGACTGTCTACATATTGATTGTCGACATATAGTCCATGCCGACATTTTGGTTGCCACTAATGAGAAACTGAATTAAGATGTCAGATTCTGCAGCATCACCATTGCAATCTCTTTGTCTTCCTCCTGGTCAACATCTTGTCAATGTACTAGTTTGAGTCTCTTCATGCACTCAGGGCCTGATTCAGCAAGGATTATTGCATACTGCACATGCATCGCAGTGCGCGTGCGCGAACAAGCCACAGCAATTGGGACTGCGATTGCAGAGGCCATGCAGACCCATGGCAAAGTGATTGACAAGAAGTGCCGTTTGTGGGTGGTGGTCGGGGAAATGCAGGTGTGCCAGTGCATTGGGATGGCATTGCATGGGTGTGCATAAATTAGCCACTGCAATGCCCTATGCAGCCTGAGGTCTCATAGCATGCACTGAAGTAAGCAATTCCTGAGTGAGGTCTGATCTGCATTAACTGTGCGTATGGGTCCGATGACACTCAATGTTACTGATTGTTTAGCTATGTTGTCAAAGTATACGGATGTGACTAAGGGGAAACAGGCATCCTTATGTCAGGCTGCGATCGCAATGCAAATACAAACATTTACATATCACCGCTGATATTAGCAACTGCATTGCGTGCGTATAACCAGAATAGCGATCCATGGTTAATCAGGCCCACAGTTTGGTACTATATAGTGTACGCCTCAAGTTTGTCCTTCTCATCAGACCTTTATCTTCATATGCTGTCTGCAGGGATATCCATATGTCACGTGCTAACACTTTCCCCTGAATTATGGATTACATGTGCTGTTCCACAGCTAGGCCAATGAGTCCCATGGCTCTATCCACTTCATCAAGATTTGGATTGTTCCCTGGATCATTTGTGATCTTCCACAAATTTCGCCCACTTTCAGGCAAACGCCAAAGTGATCACAGAGCATCCCTCTCCCTACTTCCTGAATGTTGGGAGTAGGGATGTGCAGGCTCGGATTAGATTGGATTTTCCCGCCAAATTCTGATTTTTCATTTTTATTTAACTAATCTGGCCATAGTGTCCTCTTCCTCTTTGTCCATTTACATCATGTCTGTCTCCCCTCTGATTCTTCTCCTCACAATTGCCCATATCTCCCAAGCTTCCTTACCTAAAGTCACTTTCATTGTCTCCGCAATTTCTCCACTAGACTTATGTCCACCATAGCTTACTTGCTGGTCTTTGTTTGTTCTTTGTCCTGTTTTGTCTCCTTTTGCTCTATTCTCCTTTATTCTGCATATAGCTCCATAATGAGTTAAATCAGCGGTTCTTAATGCCAAACCTCAAGTACCACCAATGGGGTACATTTCTTTACTCATGTACATCTATTTTCTGGAGGAGTAATTATCCCACCTGCACACAGACCGAAATCTTGTTACTTGAGGATAGGAGTTGACAACAACTGTATTAAATTAATTATAAAGTACCTCTACTGAGTCTTTAGCTACATAAGAGCCTCCTCCGCCATGACTCTCTGGTTGTCTGCATCAGTATTTATGTAGTGGTGTCATCACAACTAGACATATTACTAGACGGGATATAGTCAGCATTCCAGCGTGTGGGATGCCGACAATCTGAATACCAGCACTGAAATCCCGACAGGTCGGGATCCCGGCACCAGTATCCCGACTGCAGGCATCCCGAAGGTAAGTATCAGGGTGTTAGGGGTAAGTTAGGGTTAGGTAGAGAGTTTAGGGTTAGGCAATAGGGGGAGAGTTAGGGTTAGGCACCGGGTAGAGAGTGTTAGGATTAGGGTGTGATGAGGGGGAGGTTAGGTTTGGGCACTGGGGAGGGGGTGTTAGATTTAGGGTGTGGGGAGGGGGAGGTTAGGTTTAGGCACTATGGGGGGGGTTAGGCATAGGCACCGGGGAGGGTGGGTTAGGGTAGGCATTAGGGTAGAGGTTAGAATAATAATTACCATTCCTATGGGTGTCGGTATTCTGGCTGTCAGGATGCCGCTATCGGTATTCTGACCAGCGGCATCCCGACAGCTGGGATATCATACCCAACCCAACTAGACATAGAAGTGAAAGGAATGTGACAATCTATCTATAATGGAGGAAATGCTCTGGCCATCATGGTATAGACATCCTTACACAATCAGCAAGGGAAACACATTGATGGGATGCTGAAATTAGAAAAAAAGGAAGTGGAAAAAACTGACATTTTGGGGGATAATTCAATCTTTAAAGGCATCATCTCCCCTCTGCTAAAAGGGCCTGACACAGATTTGGGAATAGAGTGAGAAAAAGTAAGTAACTGTGCACCTTGGTAAAACCATGCTGCACTTCATGTGGGGCAGATGTATAATGTGCAGATAGATTTATATTTGGGAAGGGCGTGTCCAAACGGATATCTAAATTGCAATATAAAAATAAAGCTGACCAACATTTGTGGGCTACATAGTATTCACCCTACATACAAAATAAATGTATGTACTTGCTCCCCTTGCATTGCAACTAGGGATGTGCGCAGGACCATTTTTGCTGGATTTGGATTTGGCTCTGATTCGTCGTCCGGCTTTGGATTTGGATTTGCCAAACCTGCAGTGACTGGCATTGGATTTGGATTTGGATGTTTTACAAAAATTGACAAAAAAAGCTAAAATCACAAAATTTGGGCTTTTTTTTGTTCTTAGAGTGTTATTAACCTCAATAACATTAATGTCCAGTCATTTACAGTCAATTTAGACCACCTCACAGCTTATAATATTGTAATAATTATCAGCCAAAGGTTGCAGTGAGCTGACTGGTTACTAAGAGTCACGGTGCTTTTAATTTATACACAGAGGGCTAAGGCTCACGGAGTCACGGTGCTTGTATACACAGTGGGATAAGGCCCAAGGAGTAACGGTGCTTGTATACACAGTGGGGTACAGCACCAAAAATTATATATATTTTTTTAAAAACTTTTTTTTTTTTACACACAGTCTCGACACTTTAATCAGCAGCATACATCAGCGTGCAGTGTGACCCCTTACACATTCACTTTGCCAGCACAGCCACTTGTGAGTCTGGACACAGCCACTTAATCAGCAGAGTATAGCGTAGCACCAGCGTGCAGTGTTCCCCTTATACAGTCACTTTGCCAGCACAGCCACTTGTCCCATTCCCTGTACACAGCCAGTGAATAGAATATCAGCAGAGCATGTGCAGCGTGCGGAGCGTGGAAAGGAAATGGCTCCGAGTCCTGGTCTCGGCGCCTTATGTAGAGGCGAGAGCTCACCTCTCAAGAGAATTCGACATCCTCGCCTCTCGCAAGGATCCGACGTCAGGAGGATGATGTTCGGCCTCTCAGTGGGATCCGAGTCGGCGGGAACACCCGAGCCATGGCTCAGATGGACTCGAATCCCCGATGTTCGGAGCGATTCAGATTTCTTACTCTGGGCCTGATTCATTACTGCTTGCAACTGCAATTACGTATGCAATCAGCTGATTGTTGTGTTCTGCGTATGTGTATGTATCGCAGTGCGTGTACGCGAGCTGGCCACTGTGATTGGGACTGCGATCACAGTAACTACGCAGACCTATTGCAGAGTGATTGACAGGAAGTGCCGTTTGTGGGTGGTGATGGGGGGTGCTCAGCGAAACGCAGGCATGCCAGTGCGTTTGAACGGCATTGCAGGGCCGTCCATAAATTATCCACTGAGATGCCCTACGCAGCCTGAGGTCTCATAGCATGCGACGAGATTAGCAATTCCTGAGTACGAGATTAGCAATTCCTGAGTAAGGTGAGAGCTTGTGCAAGTGTGCGTGAGGCTGCGATGGTACTCGATTGTACTGAAGGTTTTGCAGTCTTGCTAAACATTACAGATGTGTGTAAGGTAAAGTGGGCGTCCTTATGTAGTGCTGCAGTGGCATAGCGATCGCAATGAATTAGAATACTATCGCAGTTGAACTGCGTGCGTAATCTCTATTGCATTCGCCCCCTATTCCCAACTGTTTAACTGGCCCTAAGTCCTCTCAGTGCTTTGGACAACAGCCCACATTGCCCACTCCTCATATAGACCTGTGCAGTGTTCTGTGACTATTTAGACTTCTTCCAGGGTATACGTACATTGTGTTTGCTATATAGTGAATGTAGCATTTGTATATATGTTGTTAGTAAAATGCAAAATTACAGTATAACCACCCTGGATATATGAGTTTTGAAATCAGGCTTTGACTAATAAAATGTTATTCTATACTTCTAAACAGAAGAGGAAAAATGCATCTACATTAAGGGCATATATCCAAATAAGCAAAAAATAAATATAAAAACTTAAAGAAAGTTAAATACAAGCAAGCGAATAAATATAATCACAAATTTGCCCTTTAGCCATCTACTAGTCTATTGGGTTTAACTGCATGCATGCTTCCTTTATAATTAACAGGATCCTCGTTAAGTGAATAATAAATCAAGATACAATTAATGCTTCTACAGATACTTTATGAAATCAGTAGTGACTCCGACCCTCTCTTTACTACTGTCTGGGAAACCCTACAATGTTATTTAAGAGGTGAGATTATGAGTACTTCCGTATTCAGGGGGAAAAATACAGTCTCAGGAAGCATTAAGCATTTGGAAGGATGATTATTCTGTTACTGCTGGATGACACAAATTAGAGCATGCAGACATACTAAAATGGAACACAGTAAAATAAGTTTAGAAACCTATTTTTAACACATGAACACTAGATTGTTGCCAAAATGTAGTCAGCGGAAGGGAAATAATAGTGATAGATTATATTTGTGTAGGTTGTTACATCTATTTATTGTAGCCAAGATATTAGCTACATTTTTTTTTAAACAAGGGAGAAAACATGTATAAAGTAGTTCTTGTAATCGCACATAACATACAGTTTCTATATGAATGAACGTCATTTACCATCACTAATATTCCACAAACGACAAATATATGATATAATCTAATCTAATCAGAAATAAAACCATGGAAGAAAGAAGGTAATATTTTAGGGGCGGAACATGGGAGTGGAAGGGCAGAAAATGTGGTAAGTAGACCGGTTGTAGGTTATACGACAGAAATAATACAGAAAAAAAATATCCACTTATACAAGGACCGAGGAATTATGATTTCGTACCAGCTTGTTTTTTCGGAATCAAGATCCCCGGTGGGATCTTGTAAAGGGGTGTGGTCTGAGAGAAGGGGTGTGGTATCAGTGTTCTGTGGCCCCTTCCCCCATTGTGCTGTGCTCCCAGCACAGCTCTCCCAGCACAGATCACAGCACAGCACCCCACTCCCAGCACAACACAGACCACAGCAACCCTAATTCAGCACAGCACAAAAAGTAGTATAAGGTGGCGCTTATAAAACACAAAGCAGTATAAAAATTTAATTTCCCGTTTTAATCACAATACAACAATAATAAAATACATATCCTAGCAATTGTGCGTGCACATATTAAACATCTAAGCAATAAAAAGTCTCAATAAAAGATCTTGAGTATAAACAAGTAATGTCATAGGTAGTTATTCCACAGAGTTCCAAATAATCAAAACAGTTGTATCAGGTTAATGCCTGCTGCAGTTCATTAGTTTGAAACTTAACACTCACAAAGCCACAGTGTGCTGTGATTGTAGCAGTAAGTGTTACAGTATTGCTAATACACTTACATATACGTTTTGAAAGTTCTGATAAGATAAGTCTATATTTGCTGAATAGATAGTAAACCTCCTATATGGAATCCTTATACTCACAGTCCTGGGTCAAAGAGTACTTATATGTAGCCCAGCTCCTCCATGAGTTTATGCTGTGTAAGTATTACAAATCCCAAAGCCTGCTCCGTCTGAACCCCCTAAGACCCAGGCTAGCGAGGTCTTCCGCCAATAACAACCATCGGTTGTTCCTTTAGAACTATGAGCTGTTCACCGGTACTTAGGCGGCTGCCTGGTCTTATAACTCGGGGTGATAGAGGTTCACACGGAAATACAATGGGATTCAAATGGAGAGAGGAATGACAGGAACAGAAACTGGTATCAAGAAGACTTGAGAGTCGAGGATAGTGGCAGAGTTGTACAAGTGATGTGGTTTTGAGAGCCGATGATGTGGTTGATGAACCGATGGTGCGGCTTGGAGAAGGTTGTAAAAGACAGTACTCAATTGATGCAGCTTTGGTAGCCGATGGTGCGGCTTGGAGCCGGTTGTAAAAGACAGTACTCAATTGATGCGGCTTTGGGAGCCAATGGTGCAGCCTGTAGCCGGTTGTAGAAGAAAGAAAGTAATTGATGAGGCTTAGAGAGCCGATGCTTCGGCTTGGAGCCGGTAGCAGAAGGAAGTATACAATTGATGCGGCTTTAACAGTCGATAGTACGGCCTGAAGCCGATTGTAGAAGAAAATAATTGATGAGGCTTGGAGAGCCGATGGCAGCTTGAAGTTGGTAGCTGAAGGAAGTACACAATTGATGCAGCTTTGAGAGCCGATGGAGCGACCTGTAGCCGGTACGCAATTTAGTGTACAAGTTTGTGTACAATTTAGTGTACAATTCTGTGTACTGTGGCTTTGAGAGCTGATACGCAATTCAGTGTACAAGTTTGTGTACAATTTAGTGTACAAGTCTGTTTACTACAGCTTTGAGAGCCGGTACGCAATTTGGTGAGCCGAGTGGACCCACAGGAATGCTATAGTCGACAAGGTGGCAAAAGGCCAGAGTGTACAAATAGGAGGAGAGACCAATCACACCATGCTGTGGACCACACGTTACCTCCTGAGGCATGCCGATCGTATAGCAACTGAGGGACCCGGAACAACACCGTCATGAGAGGGAAAACTGCCCGAGGGAGACAAGCCGTGGCCGCGACTTATAACAGTAAGCTGATAAGCTGCAGCATCCAGATGACCTCCTGTGTACAATATACACCCTGTGCGGCTCTCTGTCAGGAGACCCGGCGTGATTCGGCAAATGACCGGCGTCTCCGACAAAGTTTTAAGAGCAATGTCTGCAGTGGATCTAATCACAGTAAAGGGTAAGTGGAACAGTGATATCCTGAGTGCAGCGTCTTAGTTCTCACACCCAGCTGTAAAAGCATGCACCGTTTATACTGTGCACTAAAAGTACACAAGGGGAAACACTGGTTCCCACATCCAAATGTGTAGGTAGATCAGACACCTTCTGTGTCCTTAACACGTTTCTCCTCACTAAGAGGCTTTCTCAAAAGGCAGTAGTTTGTGGTCTAGCTGAGGGTCTGATTCAGAGTCGCTCGTAAGCGGCCGCTCGTTCGTTCCGAGCGATGTTCGCACATCTGCGCATGTGTATGGGTTTTAGTATGCATGCGCGAACCAGTCAGTGCGGCCAGAAATCGTGTGCTCGCAATATAGCGAGTGCCTGCTAATTTGAGTGACAGGATGAGGCGTTTGTGGGTGGTAACAGGGGAAGGTGCTTAAAAACAGGGAGTGGAGATCCGAACGCAGGCATGACAAACGGTCAAAACGGGCGTTTTAAGGGTGTGCATAATTAACAAAGCAGCGTCATTGACCACGTCACTTGGTTGTCTTTTAGCCTGAACTGCTCGCATGATTGCGGTAGGAAACTGCTACCACAAGAATAGCGAGCAGTTCAGACGCCGTTCGATGTACTCGATTAATCTAATAAATAGCGGAGATATGGTGCGAGCGGCCAGGGGGGCGTTTTATTCAAAATAGCGGCCGCATGTTTTGTTCGCTCGTTCAGACATAGAGGCGTCAACAGACCGCAAAGAGCGAGCACTTAATTTAAATATCCGGCCCCTTTATCAGAACGTCTGTCCGCAAATAGCATCCGGCTCTGAATCAGACCCTGAGTCCGGTTAAGTAGTACTATCAATTAGTGGCAGCAGGTTTAAATAATTTTCCTTTAATTAAGGCAACTACAGCAATGTGCATCTGCAAAAGCAGAGTATCTATTCCAGATCAATACACATTGGGATATGCAGAATGTTTTTGCAGAGGCACATTGCTGTAGTTGCCTTAATTAAAGGAGAATGAATTAAACCTGCCACCACTAATTGATAGTGCTACTTAAAGGGACTCAGCTAGCCGTCCAGGTGCCCCACCCCCGCAAACCACCACTAGCTGTTCTGCTGCTGCCCGCACACTGTTTGCTGCTGCCGGGCCCGATAGGAGCTGTCAGCTGAGCTCTGATCATGGACGCTGCGTAGCAGCTGTAGCAGCTGCCAGAATTTCTGCCCAGCCGGCAACAGGTGCCCCGTTCATGCCTGCTCCAAACCTCTGCAGGCCCTAGGTGGGCTTGGATGCTGCAGGCATTCCAACTGCGCTAGGCATTTGCTTAGTTTGCCTATGCATAGGGCTGGCTCTGTGCCAAGGCAGTGATTGCAGTAAGAGCCTGTCCCAGCAGAGGATCTATAGTAAAGTTATAGCAATTGTGGAGCTTGGTAAATTTGCTCAGATTATTGAGAATTAGGATAAACTGTAGTGCTGATTTGAGGGTTCTGTACGCCATCCTGTCCATGGACTTCTTTATTCGGGGACCCGGAGAGTTGGGTCGTATTTTCTTATTACCTTCAAAAATGCTACATACCCATTGAAGTGTGGTCCTGATTACTGGTACTACTAAGTTTGTAGCTATATAGACAGTGTGTATAAACAACACCTCATCTTTTCTGATATTAGCAGCATTGCAAAGACTGACTGTTTTCATACATTTACAGATTTATTTATTTTTTTTTTTAAACAATTTTTGTATTTATTGGCATAAACAATATACAAAATAGTGCGAAAACTATCATAGGTCAGAAACCAATATGAAAAATATACTCAGAATCACAACTTAAAAGGTAAAGACAATATAGAGCAATATAGTAATATAGGGTTACAACATGGTTCCACAGTTCAAAAAAACAGATTAATCTGTCTACAGAAGAAATACATAAGAACAGACTATTTATATGACAAAAATGGCAGACAAAGAAATAATAATAATAATAATAAAAAATTTAAAAAAAGGAACTCCAGAGATAATGGTCATAGCTGTAATGGTAGTTAACACACTCAATATAAACACATTAATTAGAGATACTATGTAAAAAAAAAAAAAAGATGGTCTTATTCTCCAGCTCCCCCTCTCGTCCCACAGCAGAAACACCGCATCAAAGTAGGTATACCACATAAGAAATGAAGATGTTATGAAAGTTGTCTATAAAGATACCACGTAGTCAGTGGCGGAACTAGAGTGGTGGGCCCTGGTACAAGAATATGCTTTGGGCCCCCCTATGCAGTGCCCCCAGTAGTGGTCCCCCTCTGCAGTGCCCCATATACAGTGCCCCCAGTAGTGGTCCCCCTATGCAGTGCCCCAAGTAGTGCCCCTTATACAGTGTCCCCAGAAGTGGTCCCCATACGCAGTGTTCCCAGTAGTAGTCCACCTATGCATTGCCCCCAGTAGTAATCCCCCTTATGCAGTACCCCCAGCAGTAGTCCCACCTATGCAGTGCCCCCAGTAGTAGTACCCCCTATGCAGTGCCCCCAGTAGTAATTCCCCCTATGCAGTGCCCCCAGTAGTAGTCCCACCTATGCAATGCCCCCAGTAGTAGTCCCCCTTATGCAGTACCCCCAGTAGTAGTCCCACCTATGCAGTGCCCCCAGTAGTAGTACCCCCTATGCAGTGCCCCCAATAGTAATTCCCCCTATGCAGTGCCCCCAGTAGTAGTCCCACCTATGCATTGCCCCCAGTAGTAGTCCCCCCCATACAGTGCCCCCAGTAGCGCCCCCCCTATGCTGTGCTAATTCCCGTGCCCCCTTACACACACAAAAAAACACAACTTACCTGAATCCCCTCTTCTCCTGGTCCACTCTCCACTATGGGAGAGATGTCATGACATCTCTCCCATCATCCACTGCAGTGGGAGCCGGAAGCGGAGCTCATGAGTGAACTCCAGACGGCTCCCTCTGTGGACGCAGCAGCTGGCAGTTGTGTGTTTGTTACTGTGTAGTGCTGACCACTCTCACTGCGGTCTACACTACACTTGTTGGGCCCGGGGGACACTAGCGGCGAGAGCAGTGGTGGCTATGTGCCCCTGCACCACAGCGGGCCCCGATGCAAGCCACCGGCTGCACCGCTGCTAGTTCCGCCACTGCACGTAGTCGTTTCATATAGCTTCATAATATGACAGATTTATTTTAAATTATCTATTTCCTAATTAGAGCTTTAAAGTAGTGCTACAAGGGCTAAATGTGCTTAATATGTAATCTTTCTTTAAAATGGGCATACCAATAATTCCATTTCAGATCAGTAGACAGCACAGAAAAGACTATAGACAATGCAGGAAGAACAACTTTTTTGTACTGTTCCACTATCCATTAACAGTAGTTTCACAATTATCTAATCAGTCCATACAGTTCTCTGATCCCCCTAAATCTTTCTAATCCAACTAACATTATTATCTTCTCTGCCTTTCAGATAAGGGTTAGAACTGGAAGATGAGTAGTGCTTCATCGCTGCTTTACATAATGAATCAACAGTCGGCTATGAGATTAGTCACTCATTCGTATGAGATATAGCATATTTCACTACAAGACGTCAGGATAAAAAGGAGTTATAACGCAATCAATCCAGTAGGAGGACGGAAATGACAATCCATCAGCCCTAGATGTGCTCCACGTTTCTGTTAAGATCCATCCATTTCCATGAAATCTTTCCCCCTTCAAGGTCTATTATGTAATCTTTCCTGATTTTCTATCCGGGAATGTTGTCAGGTACGCTGCACTATCTGACATTATACTTCACAGACATTTTTTTTTTTTAGATCTCCAGTTTTCCACATGTAAAATTATGGAGGGCATATGTAATGCAGTAAATATATATGTTACAGTATATGGAGTTTGTGTGGGTTTCCACTGGGGCCCCCGCTTTCCTCCTACAGTCCAAAACCATTCAGGTAGGTTAATTGGCTTCTCATGTGTTTGAAATATCAAAAATAAATAATTAATATATAATTTTTAATAAACTTTATGTTCTTTTTTTATCTAAATTTTTTATATTCACTTTTGTTTAATTAAGAATTAAATAGGAATAAATATTACATTTTAGTAATACATAACAGTCTGTCACAATAGAAAATGTCCCTTTCTTCTCTTGCATACGTAACTTAAACCATACATTTGCGTGACAGCAGTTTAAACAAGATTAAATTATTACGTGGCGTATTTGAGCTACTGTGATATGTATATAGCATTAAACTAGTGCAGTTATACTTTTCTTTTTGTCGTTGTAAAGGAATTTACTCAGTAAGCTCAAGGATGGCAGAGACTGATGTGAGCAAAGTGCTGCGCAATACTGTCCGATACGTAAGTTCGATGATCAGTAGTAAAAATAAAAAAAAATGCATCCAATAAGATGCTCTCACTCATAAGAAACAATAGGGCCCTTCATCAACGAGGTTTATCAAATGTAACAAGTTTTAAAACGTGTTGTGTATGATAAATAGTGCTCCAGCCAATCAGCTCTCAACTGTCATTTCTCAAACAGATGACAGTTAGGAGCTGATTGGCTGGAGCACCATTACAATACACAAGAAGTTTTAAAACTCATTGCGTATGATAAAAGTTGTTGATAAATGGGCCCCAACATCTAGACACAGGAAAAATGTTCCAAATTAGACACTTTCTGACATGTGTAACAATACATTTATTTGTCCATGTTGACCTTATTAAATGGACATGACGGTATTCAGTTTTTATGCTGACATTCAGAATGTCAACATGGCATGACTGCCAACATGGACCAAATGTCGACATTGTGAATGTCGACATTCCATTTTAGTGATAGTGTTAGGGTTAAGCTGCGGTTAGGGTTAGAGTAGGGCTAGGGCTAAAATGAGCTACAAATACTAATTAGAAATGCTGATTGTCGATATTCACAATGTCGACATTGTGAATGTCAAATTTTGATACGCTGACATAACGTCCATGTCAATTTTCTGAATGTTGACATTCTGTACCACACCCTGGGTGATGCACTATGATCAATTTTGGGGTCAAACTCTGAAAATGAAGTTTTTGGGCGTTTGACAGAATTTCTCATATGCACTAAGCTTCGGAATGCAAAGCTTTCGCAGCTTCGAGCCCATGGGCAATGCCATCTTGAATCAGATCCCTCCCAGTGTTCCCTGCAGCAGACGAGTCCTTCTGGGTCACAAACCTGGAAATCCCTCTATCGCAAAGGACAGCTCTTATCAGGAGAGCTGTCCTTTGCGATTTTCTTCATGCATACCGGCGTAATTAACACCGGCATGCGAGCAATGAGTGGCGGGATGCATCACATGCAAAATACAATGCTTGATGCATCTTGTGCACTGTATGACAAAGCAGGGTTGTCTTAACAGCAGTGTGGGCCCTGGGCAAAGCAATGCACTGGGGCCCCTGCCCACCCATTCACAGGAACATTTTCTTAATGTTCAATAAAATTAAACCCTCCTGCATGCCCATCAGACCTCCCACACATGCAGAGGGGCTTCTTTCTGACTGGTCTGAAGCTGGTGGATAAAGTGAAACTGGGACTGAGGTGAGTACTTGTCACCGGGGGGGGGGGGGGGAGTTGGATCAGAATATAGTGCACCGGCGGCCGGCTTATAAAAATATCACAAATTTACCAACTGGCCGCAGCTGCTGGGGGGGCGGGTTGGCGAGCCCCTACAAGCCTCGGGCCCTTGGGCAACTGCCCAACAAGCCCAATGGAAGAGATGGCCCTGTGACAAAGAGTATTCAAAGAAAGGATACTTTAGCAGTCAGGGCAGCAGTGATATAAACCAACCTGTGGCAAACATTTCAGGGAGAAGGGTCACACGCTGGCAAGTTTACAATATGAAATATTTGACCATGTCCCCTCACCTTCCTCGCGATGGTGACGGGTCAGCTATATATTTATATATATATATATATATATATATATACATACAGTCAGGTGCATAAATATTGGGACATTGACAGAATTTTCATATTTTGGCCTCTATTCAACACCACAATGGCTTTGAAATGAAACAAACAAGATGTGCTTTAACTGCAGACTTTCAGAATTAATTTGAGGGTAATTACATGCAAATTAGGTGAACGGTGTAGGAATTACTACGGTTTCTATATGTGCCTCCCTCTTTTTAAGGGGCCAAAAGTAATGGGACTATCAACTCAAAAGCTATTTCATGGACAGGTGTGGGCTATTCCCTCGTTATTTCATTATCAATGAAGCAGGTAAAAGGTCTGGAGTTGATTCTAGGTGTGACATTTGCATTTGGAATCAGTTGCTGTCGACTCTCAATATGAGATCCAAAGAGCTGTCACTATCAGTGAAGCAAGCCATCATTAGGCTGAAAAATCAAAACAAACCCATCAGAGAGATGGCAAAAACATTAGGTGTGGCCAAATCAACTGTTTGGAACATTCTTAAACAGATAGAATGCACCGGAGAGCTCAGCAACACCAAAAGACCCGGAAGACCACGGAAAACAACTGTGGTGGATGACAGAAGAATTATTTCCCTGGTGAATAAAAACCCCTTCACAACAGTTGGCCAAATCAAGAACACTCTCCAGGAGGTAGGTGTATATGTGTCAAAGTCAACAATCAAGAGAAGACTTCACAAGAGTGAATATAGAGGGTTCACCACAAGATGTA
Organism: Taudactylus pleione; assembly: GCA_031769625.1. Taxonomy (NCBI): domain Eukaryota; kingdom Metazoa; phylum Chordata; class Amphibia; order Anura; family Myobatrachidae; genus Taudactylus; species Taudactylus pleione. The sequence goes on along the minus strand of JAUIMM010000916.1, from coordinate 1,685,836 downwards.
AACCATTGGTGAGCCACAAAAACAGGAAGACCAGATTAGAGTTTGCCAAACAACATCTAAAAAAGCCATTACAGTTCTGGAACAAAGATCAACTTGTACCAGAGTGATGGGAAGAGAAGAGTATGGAGAAGGAAAGGAACTGCTCATGATCCAAAACATACCACCTCATCAATGAAGCATGGTGGTAGTAGTGTCATGGCGTGGGCATGTATGGCTGCCAATGGAATTGGTGCCTTTGTATTTATTGATGATGTGACTGCTGACAAAAGCATAAGAATGAATTCTGAAGTGTTTCGGGCAATATTATATGCTTATATTCAGTCAAATGCTTCAGAACTCATTGGACGATGCTTCACAGTGCAGATGGACAATGACCCAAAGCATACTGCAAAAGCAACCAAAGAGTTTTTTAAGGCTAAAAAGTGGAATATTTTGCAAAGGCCAAGTCAATCCCTTGACCTGAATCCGATTGAGCATGCATTTCACTTGATGAAGACAAAACTGAAGGGAAAATGCCCCAAGAACAAGCAGGAACTGAAGACATTTGCAGTAGAGGCCTGGCAGAGCATCACCAGGGATGAAACCCAGCATCTGGTGATGTCTATGCGTTCCAGACTTCAGGCTGTAATTGCCTGCAAAGGATTTGCAACAAAGTATTAAAAAGTGAAAGTTAGATTTAGGATTGTTTAGTTTGTCCCATTACTTTTGGCCCCTTAAAAAGTGGGAGGCACATATAGAAACCATTGTAATTCCTACACCGTTCACCTGATTTGGATGTAATTACCCTCAAATTAAATCTGAAAGTCTGCAGTTAAAGCACATCTTGTTTGTTTCATTTCAAAGCCATTGTGGTGGTGAATAGAGGCCAAAATATGAAAATTCTGTCAATATCCCAATATTTATGCACCTGACTGTATATATATATATATATATATATATATATATATATTAATATATATATATATATATTAATATATACATATTAATATTTTTATGCCACTTCTGTTTTTTTTGATAAATCTATTATTGGTATGGTGATGGCAGCTAGAGTGTCACTCAGATGATATTAGGAATAGTAAACTGGCACAGCTGTGATAGTGTCACTGTGAAAACATCAGGCTTTCTGCAGTGTATATCATGTTCCTTAATATAATGGCTTTCAGAGCGGAGACATGCAAACCACAGTGAATATTTACATTAGCTCTTGAAAAATGCAGCCACTGTGTACATCCTTTTACAACCCTTTAAATGACATCACCCGCCAGGGTGGCCGCCAGTTCAATGTTTCCACAAACACATGTTCACGTTGTTGTTATAAAATGGCTGTAGTACTGTAGGTGAGAAGAAAAGGTTTCCCTTTCTTCAAATACTACTTGTGACTAATGTTGATGAACACTTCCGGGTAACTGCAGTATAAGAACAAGGATCTAGTAGGGCAAAACTGGCAAAGCTGCATCTATCCATATATATATATATATATATATATATATATATATATATATATATATACATGCACATTTGTTGCCTAACAACACTTTTCTAGCGTCTCTATAAATATAAATTATGTACATGAAGAATCATACTTCCAACTATATTTCCTGTCTTTAATGATGTGTCTATATGTGCAACATGGTTTACTGTTGTCAAAGCAATTGGTGACTATTCAATTATGAATGGCTTTCTTGTTGGTTCATTACAGTTGTTGTTAGCGTCTCCAGGACCAATATTACCATTAGACATCTGTGGGTGTGATTCATCTAGCCCGACAAGGTTTATTTAGCTGGAAATTATCGCATAACAGCCCTAGTGAACTCAAGAAGAGTTTGATGAATCACTCCCATGCCACAAGCACAAAAAAAAACCAGAATGACATAATGCATTACAGTCATCCCAAGTGTGGACCTGGAGAACCATTTCCACCACACATTGTAATTGTTAATAGTGAGGGATACAGGTTCTTCATTAGCACGTACGAAAAATAATAGAATTAGGCTGTAAAATGTATGAGCAGTGGGCCTGATTCGGCAAGGAAGCAGTTGCTAATATGTACACAATCAGCCGATTGTTGCTTTCTGCACATGTGTATGCATTGCAGTGCGCGTGCGCGAACTAGCTACTGTGATCAGGACTGCGATCCACAGACCCATCGCAGAGTGATTGACAGGAGTGCCGTTTGGGGGTGGTGAGGTGAACGCTGGCAGTGCTAGTGCGTTTCAACTTTCAACACCGTTGCAGGGGCGTGCATAAATTATCCACTGCGATGCCATACTTAGCCTGAGGCCTGATAGCATGCGTGGTTGCCAGCAATTTCTGAGTAAGGTGAGAGCTTGTGCAAGTGTGCGTGATGCTGCGATGGTACTCGATTGTACCGATGGTTTCGCAGTCTTGCTAATCATTACGGATGTGTGCAAGGTAAAGAGCGCGTCCTTATGTAGTGCTGACATTGCAATGTGATCACAATGGATTAGTATACTATCGCAGTTAAATTGCGTGCGTTCACACAATATTGCGTACCGTAGCGAATCAGGCCCAGTGTGATATGTGCCCACGTGAGCGATGTACAAATAATGAATTTGAACAGCTTAATGAATTAAAAAAATTTGCATAAATGCTCCAGTCTCCCTACAACACTCAATCCCCATCTGCAAAACAGCTGAAAGGGACTTATTTACTAACAAGCGGTGTGATGATGATTTGTAAAGGCGGCTTAAGTGCTGACAAAAATCACTGCACACAATTTATCAATAAAATCTTGTTAATATAGAGAGAGGTCTTTTCACAGGCAAAACCATCTGCTTTGGCTGGCCTTAGGGGTTTTTACCCTTTAATGTATACTCCTAAAGCACTTATAAACCAGGATGATAGTAACTAACTCAGCGCCTGATTGAGATACATATTATATTACGATATTAAGCAGATATTGAGCGATTAGCAGTCGGTTGCGCATACATCCTGGTCGCACTGTGCACGTCAGGGACCATTTAGGGGAGGATACAGGTAGTTGTGGCAAAAACACAGGCATGGTTGCAGCCATTTTCGGGGCATTTTGTAGACTGCGTCTGCAATCCAGTATGCAGAAAAAGTGGTTCCGACGTATCAGTGCAGGCGACAATTCTGCATGACCATAGGCTATTCAGATGGCCAATTATCGAATAATCTGTAATGGCGTCTGCATATTTGTACTCACTTGCTTGGACCTGTAAAGCCACTGTTAGGCGTTTCAATACATTTCCAGGCAGCTACAGCATTAGCCAGTGGCGTCCCTCCCAGTGGCGTAACTAGGGTATTTGGAGCCCAGGGAAAATGGAGCCCCCCCTGCCTCCACCCCCCCACTATGTGCGCACGCCATAGGCCCACGGCGCCCAGGGCATGTGCCCTGCTCGCCCTGCCCTAGTTACACCACTGGTTCCTCCCTAACGTGACACCCAGTGCAGGTTGTGGCGTGGAGGGTTGCAGTACGTGCGGCTTCGAATATGGGTCGTGGCCTCGCAGGTCCAGGAGATGCAGGCTGCCCCCGGGGACAAGTCTGTTTCAAAGTTCCGGCTCCCTCACTGTGTCAGGAGCCGAGTGCTGCACTAGAATGCTACAGTTAAGTACCCGGCTCCTGTCACCGAGGAGGAGTTGGCACTTTGGTGTCACACCTCGGCGGGTGACACCCGGGTGCACCCACACCCCGCTTGTGACGCCACTGGCATTAGCATATTTTCGCACAGCAGCTGCGTGCAGGATCGCAGCTGTGAATGCATTATCATACATCTCTGAATCAGGCCCTCATTTGTCTCTAGCGGCAGTTTCTTCCAGATAGAATAGATGAAAATGCTAGTAATATTATATTAACTATTGATTTCACTATCACAGCTAGTCAAAAACTCCATATCATATTCACATTAGGATTATTATAATGTTTGCATACAGTTATATAACAAGCTGTAATGTACTGTACTGCATTGTTAGATTTGTGTTGCTACAAAGCATGCTAACAACATTTATACTGGCACAAATTTATTTTTTCACAAAAACTGCAGTTGTAAGTGCAAAAAATAGAATACTCTTATATGAACTGGATGGTGTTAACAGATAAAGGACCTGTTTCAGTAGTGGGCGCAATGCCGTTATTTTTACGCAGGTCGAGCAAATATTTGCCATTGCGCATGTGTGTAATTTGCACTGCGCATGCGTCGCAATTGCTTTGCGATTACATACGCACAGAAGATCCATTCACAAAACTGAATGTCGTGGTCAGCGTTTGGGGGTGGCAACAGGGGGGTGGTTAGGCAAACGCAGGCTTGTTTGACCGCCTAAACGCACATGGGTGTGCATAAATTAGCCATTGTGTTTGCATTCACGGCATGAGAGATCTCTGCGTGCAGGGAGAGCTGCAGTGTTTGTGGCTGGTCATACTTAACGTAAATGCTGAGTGACTGCTTGTTGTGCGTCGATGGTACCGATGTTTATGCAGGAGTGCGACATTGGACGGATTCAAGACGGCAGCAGTGGGTATCTCTATGTCGGCTTCTGAAGGCATTAGCACATTTTCACAGCTGTGTTCCATGTGAACTCACAGCTGCGATCACTTGCTGAATCAGGCCCTTATCATTAAAATATACTTTATTTGAATATATACTTTTTGAATGATTGAAGATGATTAAATAGTTGCTACACTTTTAAATACAGTCTCCCATATCCAAATATTCCAAAACATGGAATATTCCGAAATACGGAATAATTTTGACATGACTGATAATGAAACCTTTGATTTTTGATGGTACAATGTACACAAACTTTGTCTAAGGCACAAATTATTAAACATATTGTATAAAATTACCTTCAGGCTGTGTGTATAGGGTGTATATGAAACATAACTGAATTTTATGTATGTACACAAACTTTGTTTGAGCCCCAAAATTATTGAATATATTGTATAAAATGACCTGCAGGCTGTGTGTATAAGGTGTATATAACACATAAATGCATTCTGTGTGTATATTTGGGTCCCATTCCCAAGATATTTGATTATGGTATGCAATTATTCCAAAATACGGAATATTCCAATATCCAAAATACCCCTGGTCCCAAGCATTTTGGATATGGGAGACTCAACCTGTATATGTAATCTGAGCATGGACCATTTCTGATATTAGCAGAGCATGATAGGAGGGCAAAGAGGGGGTTCTGGGCAACTGCAAACTGATTCATATATCCGTCTTAGGTACATTCAGACAGCTGTAAATAAAATGGAGAACACATACAGTTTTTCTAATATAAGAAAAACAAACATACAGTAGGAATGTAATGCAAATATACGAGTATAATAAGATGAGTATTGCAGAGATGGGATGAGAAAATTAGACAGACAGATTCAAAAAAGCAGAAGGAAAGTGACAGAGACACAAACACAATGAGGGGGGAACAAACGGGGGAGAGAGAGAAAGGAGGAGAGTAGGACAGATAATTGGGGGATGAGAGATGTACACACAATACATACATACATACATACTTACTGTACAAAGTGGGGAGACAGAAACGGAGAAGGACTGGGAAAGAAACACAATGATCGGGGGAACAGACGGCGGAGAGAAAGAGAAAGGAAAAGTGGGTGGGGGGAGATGTACCCATACAATTCATCCAACTGCCATTTCCTCTTAGATGTCCCAGCACTTCCTCAAATTTAACATGTCATGAGCTGATAATCTTCCCACCCTCTGGAATTACTTCACCTTCCACAATGTCATTAGCTATTGATAGCACCACCATCTCCTCTAGCCCCCAAGTGCACTGTATTCGCATTATTCTTGACTCCTCCCTCTCCTTCAAACCAAACATTCAGTACCTTACACAGTCCTGCCGCTTCCACCTCAGAAATATCTCCAGGATCAGACCCTCTTTCACTCACTTATGCCATCACATCATACATGCCTACTCTCCCGGGAATTGCGGGAGGCTCCCGATTTTTCAGGTAACCCCCCGCGATCCCGGAAGAGTAGGCATATCTCCCGCATCCCACCCACTTCCTTGTGAAGTGGGCACGATGGGGAGATTTTGCCTGAAATTATCGGGTCCGTGGGGAAGGGGCGGGGCTAAATTAGGCAAATCGCGACATTTAGCCCCGCCCCCTCCTCACGGACCCGCGAATCACGGGGGTTTTCTGTAAAGGGGTGGGGCCTAATGTCGTCTATCATATGGCCCCGCCCCCCGAAGAGGAGAGCAGCAGGTCCCCTCCTGCTGCTCCCGGAAAGCTGCCCAGCAATGTAGATAAGTATGCATCACATCCTCCCCAATGCCTTGTTTTTGTATATGTACCTTATAAGGCACTGCAGACCCCTTGTGGTGCCATATAAATAATGGATAATAATCATAATACAATACATACATACATACATACAATACATACATACATACATACATACAAAGTGGATGCTGAGATGCACATAAAACAAACCTAACTCTATTCGAAACAGAAGGAGTAAAATCATCCCGGACAGTCCACTCTCTGTTATGAGTTCATGTAATTCTGACTGGGCACACCTGCTCCATAATGTAACATTGTAACAGTCACCATGCTCAAGGATATAATCATGTTTTGAACTAGCATCGAGTTCAGAGCAAATATCGAAAGCATTCATCATGCCTCCTGTGCAAAATTATCACTTCCAAAAAGCTGCTCTTTGTGCGGAGACAGCTTTTCGGAAGTGTAAGATATTTCCCCTGCTTCTTCTCTCTCCCAGTGTCTGCTCCCTCCCCGCAAACTCTCCCCCAGTGTCTGCTCCCTCCCTGCATCCTCTCCCCCAGTGTCTGCTCCCTCCCTGCATCCTCTCCCCCAGTGTCTGCTCCCTCCCTGCATCCTCTCCCCCAGTGTCTGCTCCCTCCCTGCATCCTTAACCCCGGTGTCTGCTCCCTCCCCGCATCCTTTCCCCCGGTGTCTGCTCCCTCCCCGCATCCTCTCCCCCGGTGTCTGCTCCCTCAACGCATCCTCTCCCCCGGTGTCTGCTCCCACACCACATCCTCTCCCCCGTTGTCTGCCCCCTCCCTGCATCCTTTCCCCCGGTGTCTGTTCCCTCGCCTGCATCCTCTCCCCTGGTGTCTGCTCCCTCCCCGCATCCTCTAACCCAGTGTCTGCTTCCTCCCTGCATCTTCTCCCCAGTGTCTGCTTCCTCCCTGCATCCTCTCCCCAGGTGTCTGCTCCCTCCCCGCATCCTCTCCCCCAGTGTCTGCTCCCTCCCTGCATCCTCTCCCCAGTGTCTGCTCCCTCCCTGCATTCTCTCCCCAGGTGTCTGCTCCCTCCCCGCATCCTCTCCCCCGGTGTCTGCTCCCTCCCCGCATCCTTTCCCCCGGTGTCTGCTCCCTCCCCACATCCACTTCCCAGTGTCTGCTGCCTCCCCACATCCACTTCCCAATGTCTGCTCCCTCCCCACATCCACTCCCAGTGTCTGCTCCCTCCCCGCATCCTCTACCCAGGTGTCTGCTCCCTCCCTGCATCCTCTCCCCAGTGTCTGCTTCCTCCCTGCATCCTCTCCCCAGGTGTCTGCTTCCTCCCCGCATCCTCTCCCCAGGTGTCTGCTCCCTCCCCGCATCCTCTCCCCCAGTGTCTGCTCTCTCCCTGCATCCTCTCCCCCGGTGTCTGCTCCCTCCCCGCATCCTCTCCCCCGGTGTCTGCTCCCTCTCTGCATCCTCTACCCCGGTGTCTGCTTCCTCCCCACATCCTCTCCCCCGTTGTCTGCTCCCTCCCCGCATCCTCTCCCAGTGTCTGCTCCCTCCCCGCATCATCTCCCCCGGTGTCTGCTCCCTCCCCGCATCCTCTCCCAGTGTCTGCTCCCTCCCCGCATCCAGTACATCTTCCCCCCTGGTGTCTCCCTCCCTGCATCCTCACCCCTGGTGTGTGCTCCCTCCCCGCCATCCCATTCAACTGTCTCCCCACTCAGTTTCCCCCAGAACTCCTGTGTGCTGTGGATGGCTGTCTTTGGACAGAATTGTTGCCAGGAAGGGTAAAGAAGGTAAGTGATCCTTCGGGTGGCAGGAAGTGAAGACTTCACTCCAAATAGTTAATAGGGCCAGCATTAAACAATATCCAAGTCACCACTATAATTCCTCTCACCACCGGTTTCTGAAACCATACCTCACCCACAGAAATACCCCTAACTTACCACCATTCCATACTTTACCCACTATGGTTCCATTTATCGTTACTCTTACACAAAACCTCACTGATTGAAATATCCCTCACTCCTGGCCCTACTGCTGCATTAAAAAGTTTATCATGATTGCTGGCCCTGTATATGTTTGGAGTATTAAAGATGTGTCTTCATTCACCTAGTGTTTATGCACCATATACTGTAGCTTCAAACAGGTTGGTCGGGGGGCGAGGTCGTGGAAAAGTAGGGCGAACCCCCACCTTACAGGCACAGAGAAAATAATATTCAATTTATCTTCCAACCTGACTCTGAGACCAAGGTATTGAGTAAAGGGCCTCCTTTGTAACTATGGTATGTTTTGATGTTATACTGTACAGTGGGAGATTGAAAAATATAAGTTGAACCGCCAATTGAAACTACACAAGTATTTCCATGGCTCTAAAGCCCAGGTTGCCTCAGCATCATGCAATACCACTATTCCACCGCAATTATGGAGGCTACAGAGATAATCTGCCTTTGACCCTATTTCTAATAACTCTCCCATTAAAACCCTTAACCGTATGGTGGAGCAGGGTGTTGTGGATGTTATTATTCCTGCTATTCCAAGAAGGAGAATGCAGAGTAATCTCATTAAAACTGAATTTGATGTATTGCATGCTTTGTCTACATATAATGACATTATAGCCCTTCCCTTATCGGCCAGGCGGACTATAGTGGACCAGGACTTGACTTCTTATAAAAGTAAAATTGAGCGGCAATTATCTGATGGATGAGTAGAATATTGCCTAATGATCCCACAGCTGTATTTAATAGTAAATTGAGTTTAAGGTTGCAGGCTGCGGATACAGATGGTGTTACTACTCAGGCGTTGTGTAGTGCTTTGGTACCAGCACATCCTGTGGTGCCCCTTTCGTATACGTTACTTAAAATTCACAAATAGCGTGAAAAACTGCCAGCGGGGTATTAAGAGAGGAGGGGGGCCGTGTTTATTCCCCACCCAAGGCTCCTTCCTTTCTCCCCTGCGTTCGGAAGCAGACTGATGCGTCTGACCACTGACTGCAGCATCAGTAGACTCTGGACACTAGAGTGTGTCCAGAGTCTACTGCGCATGCGCAGGTCGGGGAAATGGCAAAGCCACCAATTTCCTCACTGCACATGCGCCCATTTGCCATAGTTTTGTGCAGGGCTTAGACACCCGACGTGGGACCTTGGAGAGGTATTAGATAATATGGGTGCAGGGTGTGCGGTGTGGGCCGTCCCTGGACCCAGGGGCCCGTGTGCACCACACACCCTGCACCCATTATAGATACTGCCCTCATCAGGGCACCCCATTATTGCAGCGCGGGGTTCATTATTTCAACCTGCTTCTACTTCTATTTGGATGATATATTTTACAACCTTGCATTGTGGATAATCCTGATTATTCCTGGTATTTATAAATACGTCCATGCGCACGCTTCATTCTGCGCGTGCGCGAACTACACACTGCGATCGCAATCCTCTCACTCAGCCATCAAAGGCAGCCCAGGGTAATGAGTGACAGAAGAGGCCCTTTGTGGGTGGTAACAGGGGCAGGACACTAATAACGGGAGGTTGGAGATGCGAACGCAGGCGTGCCTGGGTGTTTCAATGCCGATTTAGAGGCGTGCATAATTAACAGGCAGCGTCATAGTACACGTCACTTGCCATTTTTTTACACTGATTTCCTCGCAATGCTTGCGGTAGGGTAAAGCTACCTCAAGCACTGTGTTCACATCCGATGGTGCTCAATGTACCAATGTTTTAAGACTTTTCCTGAAACAAATAATTTTGGAAAGATAAGTATCCGTTTATACATATGGATATGGGCTTCTATTAGTGGCGCTTAGGTGTGGTTCTCCAGTTATACATATTTTCAGTTAAATAACAGTGTTTAATAATAGATGTGTGTTGTAATTTTTATGCTACCAGTTACTACATGCTCGCAGGCTGTTTGTATTATGCACTTTGTATTTGTATTGCAGCCATGGCAACGGGTGCTTGATGATTATGTAATCTGTGGGCACCTCCTCTCAGACCTGGATGCTGGCTGCACATGTGGGGTGATGGTGGCTATAAGATATGTTCACTTTTGTACTCTTTTTCTTACCTGATGATGATGTAATAAAGTAATTTGAAACGTTGTAATACACTTTCTGTGTCTGCTGTATTACCTGAGTGCCGCCTTATCTACATTCTGATTTGGACTCCATGCTAGCTAGTACCACCTATGGAGGGCACCAGGGACTGAGGAACTGGTACAGGGAGTGCCACCCTAGTGTCCATGATATATATTATATATTCTCTTTGTGCACAAATAAAAGTAATGCATGCATACATTATTTTTTTCATACATGCACTCACACACGCATGAATTATGTCACACATATGTACTTACCATTTGAGGGGGTTGTGCAGGGCTGTGTGGTGCTACTGGGTATTCATTCTGCAGCCAATCACAGGCCAAGTTGCAGGGAATTGTAGTTCTGGGAGATGACCGCTAATGACAGTAGAAAAGGAAGACATAACATCCCCCAGAGTGCACTGCAGGAGACAGAGCTGGGAGGCTGACGGGACCAGAGATTGGTGGAGAGGATTAGGGCACTCAGTGCAGCAGTGTGCAGAGTTCTCCAAATGGGGGGCCCCCTGAGAGAGGGGGGCCCGAGGCACCGTGTCCCTGTGCTTCCCCCTTAATCCGGCTCTGGCTGTATGCAGAAATGTACCATTTGCTTCCATGCACAGAGATCCGTCCAACTCAGAATTAGGTCCCTTTTTTGGAGCCAATGACTTTTAAGTTTGTTTTATTGAATTTCAATGAATAAAACAATTACAAAATATAACAACACAAATAAGACACAATGAATGACAGTGTAATCATGAGTAAAAATGTTTAAAACAGTCAACATCTCAAAGAAAGCAACACAATCAGTGATGACATTGTGCAGGCATAGGGGCTAATGTAATAGGGTGCCAGCTGGCAAGCTGGTTTTACCTTTAAAATTATTAGAAATATGGGAATACTCACATGAATTCCTGCAGAAGCGTCAGCTCACACTTTATTACATACGCCCCATAGTGTCTGATATACAACAATTAGTAGAGATGTGTGGGTCTGTTTCTCAAATAACCGACAACAACCAAATTTAAGGGTTCCGAGTCGAACAGAGTCCGAGTTCGGAATCACAAGTCGAATCGAATACCGGTTCGGATCTTCCGGTGGTTCGGAAGCCAGGTTTAAAAAACAAACTCGCAATTTGGATCGCATGCTAATAGGTCTCAATAGTATTACTTATAATAATAGTAAATTAATATTATTGTTCTTCTAGTGAACTATCAAGGTACAACTGCCTTGTTGATATTGCTCTGCGAGAATCCACTTAATAACAGGTCACTGCATGTGATCTAAAGCCGACTTGTTAAAACACATAAGCACATAACACACCTGAGGCAGGTAGGCATGCTGTACAGTTGGCCCAACCACAATAGGGACAGTGAGACATCGGTCACTCAAAATGTCGAGCAGGGGCCAATTAGTATTGTTTAGTGATGATGTATGCTTCATTTTGCCACTGCTACTTGCTGTCACTTTTCACTGTTAAATGTCAGAATATATGATCTGTCAATATGGACGGCATAGATGTTGTGTACTGTTTTTTAGACATAGCACTTTTAAAATTTTGCAGAACAGTGGAAACACATCCCCATTTATCATTACTGTACTGTGTTGCTTTACTATTCAGAAACATCTACCGTTCTATTAACAAAACCTATTTACTGTGAGGAAGAGCTGTGGTAATATAGGACGGGATGCACTATGCTAAAAAATATGGTCAAACCTCAGAGGTTTGACCACATTTCCCATATGTACCAAGCTCCAGAAAGCAAAACTTTCTGGAGCTTGGTCCCAAAAGGCAAAGCCATCTTTAGATAGAGTTGCCCAATAGAAGCCTATGGGCTTTTTTTTTGAGGTTTTCCCATGAAGGATATAACAGGATCCATTCCAGGGTCCCCCGTGGCTTGTGCATGTGCCTGCCGACAGCCATGCACGTGCAGAAGGTCTCCCGGGTCATAAACTCAGATGTCCCAACACCGCAAATGACAGCTCAAATCGGGAGACCTGTCCTTTGCTTAACTCATCATGCAAAGGGCATTACTAAACGCCAGTATGCATGCGATCATTGGCAGAATGCAACGCATCCAAAATGCAATGCTTGATGCATCCTGCCCATGCTTAGCTTCAGAGCCGTAACTAGACATTCTGATGCCCTGTGCCTTCTCTCCCAGATGCAGCACTTACTCGGCCAATATATTATTATCCTCACTGTACCATGGATAATGTACTAATGTAGCAGGTGACCAAATAAACAATAACGTCTTCTTGTTTGTCATCATCTTATTAAATTGAAGACACAGGATGATCCACTGCAACCACTGTTTGTGTATGTACAGGTGTGTGCTTCCCTTTAACCACAAACCACTTGCGATAAGACCACCAACTTTCTTGTCTGGATCTGTTGCATTGTGTACCTGTTGTACATACCAGCATTAAACCTGTGTTATTTTACAACCTTGTTCTGCCTGGTTAACAAACCAAAATCTAGTTAAGTTGTTCATCGTATGGACTGGCCCCCATTACAGACCGCTGGCACCTATAGGATCTGCCAAAACCTCTAAGGGCCTTTTTTTCTTAGAAAATTTATTTTTGCAATTTGGATGGCTAGCCGGAATAGGTCACTGTTGTGTCCTCTCTATAAATTTCCCTATGGCAGGAGTATATGTTGACAGACAGCATAACCAACAATTCCAAACTAGATGTGAAAATCTGGAGAGTAGTGTTTTATTGTAGTAATAGGGTTCAATGAGTGAAATGGTAAAACTGGAATACAAACAAGCATTGGAATGGAATTACAATATGCACTTCATTTAATGCAAACATAAAGGCATGCAATATGTACAGTATGAGATATTGCGATGTATGCAAACATGAAATACATACATGAGAATTTGCTACAGTACACATACATGGCATGTGCATACAAACACATGAGTGGGTATAAGCAGAGAATCTGTACTGCGTAATAATGTACTGATTAGTACAGTAACACAAATGCAAAAGTTCTGAACTGTCCGCAGATCTAATGGTAGCAAACATAAGTCAGACTTTTTACCATTCTTGCTGCTACAAAGGAAAGAATAAAGCTGCACCTGCTTGATGGGGAACATTATGTTAAAATTGTGGACATGTGCTATTATATACTCAGGGTGCATTGGACAGCATTCAGTGGAAGCCTGTGAGGCTCAAACTAAGCTGGTATGAGTCTCACCACTATGTGGAGCTTACACAGAATAAGTGCATACAACAAACATAAAATAATGCTAATGGCATGACAGTCACTTTGTGCATAGTACTGCCCTGAACCAGTCCACGGAGAGAGTGAAGGTGTTTAGGAGAGGTCCCACAAATCCTCTATAAACATGTAAGGATCTGTCTCAGTCTCTCTCTCTCTCTCTCTCTCTCTCTCTCTATATATATATGTATGTATATATATATATATATATATATATATATGTATATATATTATACATATACATATATAGAGTCCTCAGTGGGTATTCCTGGAAAAATAATTATTGATGGACACGCTGGTTCGGTGGCAGATCGTTAAGTGGAGCATCAGGTAAATTCAAGTAGCTACACTGATCTGTCTTCTGCAAAGGACTTTGCTTTTCTGCGCCCAGAGACCGGAGGGACTCACAAAACTGAGAGGAGGCTTTACCCGTGCTGCAGAGTTCCATAAGAATGCTCTCACAGACTATAGGTTTTATATCTCTGGAGAACTTCATTTTACATTCTGTTGCTGCTCCGAGACTGTATACTTTGGAACTGGTAGTGTAGTTATATGCACTTAATTAGTTATAAGCGTTGTTTTACACTTGTCAATATTCTATTTTTTTGTTGTGCTATATTGTTGTTATGTGCTGTTTTAATAAATTATTGTCACTTGTGGTACATTGGATGAAAGCAACTGCATACAAACTGTGTAAATATCGGCATTGCGTACATATATGTATCAGGCAAACTAGTTTTTAAGTCTGCATACTGATCTCATTGTTTGCTATCTTTACCGGCCAAATTCCTTTACAATACACTAATCATTAATGCATATATAAACTTCTAAAAATAAAATCTATACAAATAGTGATTTTGGATGTCATCACAGTGTACTTTAGGAACCTTGTGTATTATGAGGAATAATGTACCACTTTGACAAATTATTTTGAATATAAGAAGTCATATTAAAATTGTTTCTTCTACATCATGTGAATGGCCAGGTGCATGTGCGTTGTTTACCTGGGGAAGAGGTGGCACAAGGAGGCACTATGGGAAGAAGGCCAACCAGTGGAGGCAGTGTGATGCTCTGGGCAATGTTCTTCTGGGGAAATCTTGGGTTCTGCCATTCATGTGGATGCTACTTTGACATGTACCACCTACATAAACATTGTTTCAGACCAAGTAAACTCCTTCATGGCAAGGTATGCAGAGGCCTCTTTCAGCAGGATAATGTGCCCTGCCACACTGCACAAATTGCTCATGAATTGTTTGAGGAACATGACAAAGAGTTCACGGTGTTGACTTGGCTCCAAATTCTCCAGATCTGCTGTTAACTTCAGTAAATGGTGTCCTGTGGAATCTAGAAAGGTGCCAGAAACCACAGGGCACCTTCAGAAGTCTTGTGGAGCTCATGCCTTGATGGGTCAGAGCTGTTTTGGTAGCTCAAAGTGGAGCTTTGTCAGGTGGTTTTGTGGCTGATGTGTGTATAGTAGCAGTTCTTCTACAGCCTTGTCCTTTTATATTGTTACAAAACTCCTCATTAACTTTTAATATCCATACAATTTACAGTAGGGCATGAATTACAGAGCCCTCATGTCAGTCTTATTAATGTTTGATGATCAACTTACAATACAATAAACTGGGGCCATGTTTTAGTGGCAAGGCAAAAATATATTAATGTTTTGGGAAAGGAGGCAAAAATATATTAACTTTGTGTACAAGGCATAAATGTTATTATTGGGGGCAAGGCATAATGATGTTATCATTGGGGGCAAGGCATAAATATGTTATCATTGGGGGCAAGGCATAATGATATTATCATTGGGGGCAAGACATAATATCTGTATGCCTTGCCCCAATGATAATATCTTTATGCCTTGCCCCCAATAATAACATCTTTATGCCTTGCCTCCAATGATTATATATTTATGCCTTGCTCCCAATGATTCTATATTTGTGCCTTGCTCCCAATGATTCTATATTTGTGCCTTGCTCCCAATGATTATATATTTGTGCCTTGCTCCCAATGATTATATATTTATGCCTTGCTCCCAATGATTATATATGTATGCCTTGCTCCCAATGATTATATATGTATGCCTTGCTCCCAATGATAATATCTTTATGCCTTGTGTCCAATGATTATATATTTATGCCTTGCCCCCAATGATTATATATTTATGCCTTGCTCCCAAAGATTATATATTTATGCCTTGCCCCCAATGATTATATATTTATGCCTTGCTCCCAAAGATTATATATTTATGCCTTGCCCCCAATGATTATATATTTATGCCTTACCCCCAATGATTATATATTTATGCCTTACCCCCAATGATTATATATTTATGCCTTGCTCCCAATGATTATATATTTATGCCTTGCCCCCAATGATTATATATTTATGCCTTGCCCCCAATGATTATATATTTATGCCTTGCTCCCAATGATAATATCTTTTTGCCTTGCCCCCAATGATTATATATGTATGCCTTGCTCCCAATGATAATATCTTTATGCCTTGTCCCCAATGATAAATATATAATCATTGGGGGCAAGGCATAAAGATGTTATTATTGGGGGCAAGGCATAACTATGTTATCATTGGGGGCAAGGCATAAATATATTATCATTGGGGGCAAGGCATAACTATGTTATCATTGGGGGCAAGGCATAAATATATTATCATTGGGGGCAAGGCATAAAGATAATACCATTGGGGGCTAGGCATAACTATGTTATCATTGGGGGCAAGGCATAACTATGTTATCATTGGGGGCAAGGCATAAAGATATTATCATTGGGGGCAAAGCATAACTATGTTATCATTGGGGGCAAGGCATAAATATATTATCATTGGGGGCAAGGCATAAATATGTTATCATTGGGGGCAAGGCATAAATATCTTTGTGGGGAAGGAGTCAGGGCATGACTCTTAGAGGTGTGAAAACATGAGACTGAGGACCTCATGCAGAGTTAGACGCTAATGATGCTGCAACTGTTACTAGTTATGGTAGCGTGACTGTGACTTTATGCTAATGTCGCGTTCACTCCATCGTACTACTCCGTTGCACATCATTCACTCCATCATACCACCTCTAAGGAGGTGCAGAATGTCCATCTAAACATGGCTGTAATCAGTGCAATTGCGGAAAAAGTTGCCAGGGTCTGGTCAGCCATCCCCCTGTTACCACCCAGAAACTCCCACTGAAATTCCACTTCTCTGCATCCAAATTTTCTCTGCGTCCCCCTGGCGGTAACCATCGGCGGGCATGTGCAACATGACTCGAACACGTGTGCAGAATGAAAACTTCGGCCACTTGTGTCCGACATCTACACTGCGTCCACCTCTAAATCAGGCTCTGAGAGGGGTCATATGCAACTCCCTAGGTTTGCTCACACTGCTCATAGAGAGACAATACAAATCTATGCATAACATATGCATTATAATTTAGAGGGCACAATTTAGCAAAACACTGTAGGTTCCTGCAGTATTGCTGCTCTTTAATCCATCAGGGTTCTTGACTCTCTGAAAAGCTATACAGCAGATTAGATAATACTGTGACAGTTTATACTGTATCTGACCTGTCAGTGCAACAGCAACATCCCCCCGCCCAAGAAAAATAGTTACTTATAACCACTTAAAAACACACAATACCCCCCCCCCTTTTCTTAACAACCTGACATAGTAAAGACTAATATAATAGTCTATTGGAAAAAAGTGATTGTGCCTGATGATGTCTCTCCACAGGTGCTAAAATAAATACATAAAGGAGAATAATAATAATAAAAATGACCATATAAATATTGGTCATATGGGACAGACAGCGCTGCCCTTATAGATATAACAACTAATTAAAAGATGAATACAGATGTGTCCATCCTTAAATAAGTTTAATCATCCCACTTGATATCTTATATATAATACATATAGATATAAAAATGCGCAATGAACATACAAATATATCGGTACAAACTACCAGCGTGTTGCGGAATCTTGTAAGCTCAAAGAAGAGAAGACCACACTTTATACACAGCTATAATTAGGTGTGACCGAATTTTATACTGTCTCTGTTTATTAGTATCCTGCCATATGATCTTTTTTCAAGCATACAGTGGACTTATGTTTAATTATTGAAGTCTACAGGATACACAGCCTACACTTAGCCGGCTTTTTTTCTTATCTTTTTTCTAATTTGGGGGTTTTGCCTGGAGCATGCCCAAAGGACTGTTTGAGCAATTCATAATATCACTGGGATAAGAGATCTGCAACAGTATTGTTTTTATTTGTTACATTGCATAACTAATCTGTTACTTTATATGTTCATTGCGCACTTTTATACTTATATGTATTATACATAAGATATCAAGTGGGATGATCAAACTTATTTAAGGACGGACACATCTGTATTAATTTTTTAATTAGCTGTTAAATTTATAAGGGCAGCGCTGTCTGTCCAATATGACCAATATTTATATGGTTATTCTTATTATTATTCTCCTTTTATGTAGCACCTATGGAGAGACAACATCCAGGCACGCCAAGAGCCGTGGCGGGCCCCGGTAATAGGGGGCGTGGCCTAATCGCGGGAGGCATGGCCACGCCCCCTTGCTGAGTAAAAAATAACTATTTTCAGCGGCGCTGCGCGCTGGGGAGGGGGCGCTCTGAGCCCCCTCAGCCCGGCGCAAAGCCAGGGGGGACGCAATCACTGTGATCGCTCCCCCGCACAGGCATAGGAGACTTCTGTGGCTGCTGCTCAGCAGCCACGAGCAGTCTCCAACTGCAGCTCAGCACACGCTGTGTGCTGGGCTGCTGTGAGGGGGGGAGCGGCGCCGGACCCGGGCCCCTCAGGAAGCCCAGGCCCGGGTAATCTGTACCCGCTCCCCCCCCTCTCGGCGCCCCTGACAACATCAGGCGCAATTACTTTTTTTCCAGTAGACTGTTATATTAGTCTTTACTATGATAGATTGTTAAAACAAGGGGGGATATTTTGTGTTAGTGCAGACAATTGTGTGTTTTATTGGTCTATTTATTGCAAACCTACACAGAGTTTGTCATTAGTCTTTGCTGCAACCCTTAATCCCCTAATTATTGGTGAACCATCTATCAGGTATACAGTGCCGGAATTTAGCTATACATTTACTTATAACCACTGTTCCTGCCCCGAAAATTGAGCATGATGTGCTGTTATTTCATCTTTGTGTGACCTTCAGGAGCCGACAGGTTGCAGTGCATGGGCGCTAAATTCTAATAAATAAATAATGTCTGATGCAGGGGTATAGATGGGTTGGCAAACACCTAGCTTCCTCTGCCCACACAACATTAATGCCCTTTGCACCCCCTGGGACCTCCTCTCAGGCTACTCTGAGATAAATGACACAACATGGATGGGATTTTCACAGCAAGTATTGATCTCTTGTGACCAGATCTGCCCACTCAGTGGTCAGTATAAGTTAACCACCGGGTGCAACAGCTTAACCAACTGGTGCTTGTCCATTTGTGGTCAAATTTGACTTGGGATGGGCCAGGCCACTATGTAACCAATTGTAATACTGTATGTAAAGCTCTGGTTTCACTGGTGCAGGAGGTTCATATGTATGGAGATCCATAGAGGCAGCTTTGTTTAAATTATCTGTGGGTCTGGTCAGATCAGCTACAGCAAGAGTGTTACTCACTTTCATTTATTGGACAGCCAGCAATTCTTCCTTAACTGCCTTGAGCCCTAAGGCTACAGATCCACAAATCTTCTATGTACATATATGTATATCCGGCTTTCCGCTTCCTGTATTGTAATTAACATACATTCTGTAAATATAGGCATCTTTTCAAAAACAAATCACACAACAGAATATTAACTAAGGAAATGAAAAATTGGTTGCAGGACGACATGAAAAACAATCACTAAATTATTTAGTGCATTTGTTACAGTCTAAAGTATGTTAAACCTTTTTTATTCCGTCTGGAATGTTTGTGAAGTTCTTTGGTTGTAATTTGGAACTGCTGCACAAAGTGGGCTCCATCATGTCTGCCTTAGCAATGGACCTTGCCATTTTACTTAGTAAATTGTCAACATATGGCAGGAACAGAACATTTAATTCAAGCAGTTTAGGTCCTGGTGTCTAACTATATGAATAGGCAGACATTCTGTCTTTGCATCCTTCCTCTATTATTCTGCTGCTAATCTCTACAAAAATTTTAGAAATGACTTATCTATAGCGATAGAGATACTGCTATGTAAATATGTCATTACTATGTGATTTAAAGGGGCAAATCGTGTAATATACTGTATACGGAGACACACACAGACATTATGCGCCAAAATGCTGAAGCCTTTTAGTTTAAGTATCTGAAGACTGTATGAGTCTGAGGATATATAAGCACCTGTTTTTTTTAAGGAATATTCGGCATGGTTTGGTAAGGGGTAATGTTTGTTACTAGCAGAGTGGGGTGATATGTCAGTCAGGGACATTAGCCCATCAATTTAGACAATGGAAGTGGCTTCAATTGGGCATATAAATAAGCAGTTCAAAGGGCATTCTCCTCTTTCCAGTTTTGGATCCTCCCAGGAGAGTTCTGCTGGCTGAGTATTCTATTTACCTCATATCCCTGCTACTAATTCCTTTTCTTCCTCTTTACTCTTCTCTTTTACCTCAGACTTATTCAATTCAACACTCCTTTGCAACCTGTCACTAATTTCCCCCCCTTCTTATCCTGTCAGTTTCACCCTTATTTACTTCTCCCCCTCCATTATGCCCCATCCACGCTGCTCTGCTCCCCAGAGCTATTTAGTACAGAGGGGCATTCTCATGTTAAGCATCCCAGTGCCCCTCTGCCTGTTACCAGTAGGGCTTCTCCTTTGTCATCTAGCCAGCTATCTACCCTATAAGGCAGGATTTAATACTATCAGTGACAGGCTACCAGGGATTCTCCGGTCCCCCTCCAATGCATTTGGGTTGGTCTCCTTATTTTAGTGCCCCTTTTACTCAGCAACCTTTAGTTAATACTGCTACTCACATGCATGGTCATATCCAGCAGATTCTTCCCCAAGCACCTTTTTCCACTGCCTTAGCACTGCAGTACAGGTATCCCCAACCACCCCCCCTTTTTTTCCAGGGGCCTTTCAGTTTCACGCAAGCTATGCATCACCTTTTGGTACATAACCCGCACGTTGGAGGGGGTACATAACCCGCACGTTCAGGAAGTTTGCCCTCCCTTTCATGTAAGCCCACCCCCCCACCGCCCCCCCACTCCCTCCTTTGGCACTGGAGCCTGCCCCTCTTCCTCCTCCAGTTACTGTACCTCAGCCTTCCATTGATTTGCCGATGTCAAGTCCGCAGGTTTCAGTGGCTGCTGCTTCCGTGGTCACACAAGAATTGATGGGCTCTGTTCGGCCCAATGCTTCGTCTGTTCAAGGCGCGGTGGGTGCACGGCACAACGTGGGACAAGCTTCGACTTCGCAGGATTCCACACCAGCCCCTTCAACGTCTGGAGCAGGTGAGCATGCAGTTCTTCCCCAGTATCTGATGATACCAGTAAATCATCATCTTCATCATCAGATAAGCCGCGTAAGTTTATAAAGCTTTTATCGCAGCATTTAAAAGCTCAAAAAAGTCTAGCGCGTCCGTTGATAGCTTTTTAACAGAGAAGTCAGGTGACATGGGTTTTTGTGCAGACACAGCTCTTGCTAGAGGGGTAAAGTCCAAAATTAAGGAGCGCATAAGAAAAGGAAAGTTTGTGGATATGTTTGCTATTACGGAGGAGTCTTACAAGGCTTTGAGGCAGGCTAAGTCAGCTGGAGCTGTGGCTTAGAACCGAGGCGCTCTTACTTGAACTGGCTGTCTGGCATGTATGCCTTTGCAGGTTGTTATTTGGAATCTAGACCCGGGGATACAGCTAATACACAGCATGTGCGTTTCTTCTAAAGGCAATGTGTGGCATCATTAAGACGAAGCTTTTAGAAAAAAAACAGTAAGGGCAGTTGATCTTTAAGTTTGGTTTGAAGGATGTGGAGGTATGGTTAGAAGTAACACAACATGCTAGGTTTCCTTTAGGGCTCCGGCACAGGCAAGAAGCAACCCTTTCCTGCTCGTCCTGGATTCCCCAATGCCGGGAAAGGGAAATGATATGCATTTAACAATCGCCAGTGCAATAGAGGGTCAAACTGTAGATATAGGCATACATGCATGCTTTGCGGGGGAAGTCATCCCGCAAAAGAGTGTAAACATTCCAGTAGTTCGTCAGTGGGCCATGGCGAACAGAGAGGAGGTGCTAAATAAGGCTCATTTGTGGCTTATTAAAGGTTGACTGGACCAGTGGTTCCCAAACTTTTTTGAATCACGGCACCCTAGTGTATCAGCATTGTAGTCACGACACCCCTAAGCCAAAAGTTTGTAATTGAGAAATTCTGAAAAAATGTAGTGAAGTTGTGCTTATCTGTCATTCTTAGGTTCAGTTATGTGGTGGTGGACAGGTTTGAGCTTCTGTTTGTCTACATATTAACATTACATTGACCATAAAGAATTTGATTTGATGCTGGACCATCAACCTGAGGCACCCTTGCAAGTGTCCCAAGGCACTCCAGGGTGCCAAGGTGCACAGTTTGGGTACCACTGGGCTAGACCGTTATCCTCTTAAGTGGTTTTGCGCAGTCTGGTGCTGGTTCTGGAAAATACGGGGGGACCCTATGCATTTTTTCCCCCTGTATTTCCAGATCAGAGCCCAGTGCTGGTTGTGCAGAATACGGGGGACCACTACGTCGTTTGTCCCCTGTATTTTGGCAACCAGGGCTGGTTCTGACTAGCCCGGTGCTGGTTGTGCTTACATACGGGGTACCCCTACATTGTTTGTCCCCCGTATGTTGCAGCATCAGAGATTTACATAAACCATCAGGGTTGCATACATCTCTGAATAAGGCCCATAGTCAGTGGCGTCCCTCCCCGTTGTGTCACCCGGTGTGGGGAAGGATGCTGTGCGCCGCCGAAAAAGCGGTGTGGCCACGCTGGAAGGGGGCGTGGCCAGGCAGGAACTCCCGTGGTCCCATCATTGTGCTTATTACTCGGGGGGCAGGAGGTGCCGGAGGTGCAGACTGCCCTGTGTGCAGTTCCGGCCAGCTCCCTCACAGTGTCAGGAGCCGAGTGCTGCACTTAATTATACAGTTCAACACCCGGCTCCTGTCACTGAGGGGGAGTCTGCACCTTGATGTCACCCCTCGGCGAGTGACACCCGGGTGCGACCCTCACCCTCCTTGTGACGCCACTGCCCATAGTTTCCAGCTATCGATATTTCTAACCACTGTGCCATGTTATTATAATTTGGAAATGTCTCTGTGGTTCAGTACTGACCAGCTGTACAAAGTATTTTCTTTTATTCTGCATATTATAGAAAGTTCTTGCTATCTGTTCTTATTTTATGTGCTTTGTTTATTAAAATATAGTGAAGAAATATATATTATATGCAAATGTGTACTCCTTTCTCCTGCTTATATATAAAAATTTTAAATAATAGTAATACAAAAACAGACAATTAAACGAAAACATTTCCATTATTTTACCCATTTCTTTGCTCTTGTGATATAAGGAAAAGCAACAACAACTTTGAAAGAGCTCATTGAAACTACCAGTCATGTGAGGCTGAGATTGTAAAACTGATTTAGGGCAGTAAAAATACCTATTCATCACTTTCACAAGTATGTGTAGATTCCACATAAAGATTTAAAAAAATGTGAGCTTACAGTTGTTCCTTTAAAGGCTTAGGTCAGGTATGTTTTATCAAGCTACAGACCTTAGGGGGTACAGTATAATAATTATTTACTAAAGTGCGGGTATTTAGAAGTGGAGCTGTTGCCCATAGCAACCGATCATATTCTAGCTATTATTTTCTAGGTGTTAAATAAATGTAACGTAGAATCTGATTGGTTGCTGTGGGCAACATCTCCACTTCTAAATACCTGCACTCTAGTAAATATACCCCTAGGAGTTAGTTTACAAATGGCAAAAATCAAACAAAACAAAAAAATAAATTTTGTATTGCAGTGGGCACTATGACTGATGGAGGTAGAACATACTTGCATATTTTTGAAAAAGCATTTCAGGGAGATTGTGAAGCAAATACCTATAAGCGGGCGTTAAAGTGGGCGTGTACTGATACATCTGACAGGTGTGTCATAAAATTAATTTACATACAAATGTAAACAAGCCCCGATACTGTTAGTAAGATCTAATTGTTGAAAAAAACACACTGATACTTTTCAGATAATTAAGACGGAGTGCATTTCATATGCAAGGAGTTAAATTAAACACCCGAGCCAGTATGCCTGACTACGGGCTATGGATGGTTAAGGTTTTAGTTACTAGGCAGTGTTAGGGAATGGGGTGAGTTGGGTCAGCCTATAGGAAGGTTGCTAGGGGATGGGGTTTCAGGGACATTTCAGGGAAATTGCTGTAGCAGCCATTTTAGGTCATCTTCCTTTTGGTTTGTTCCCCGCCCACCCTCTCTGTTTTTTCAGTTTATTATTGGTGTCAGCCAGGGCCCGGCTCTAGGGGTGTTCGACCTGTGTGGTCGCACAGGGGCACCACCCATAGAGGACGCACCCTTCCCCAACATCCCGATTTCAGCGGGACAGTGGCCCGCGGGTGGTCAAATCGGGAGGTTGGGACCCCCACTTCCGCAGCTGTGTGGTGGTGCCAGACCCCGGCGACTCTGAATGGATGCTGCGCGAATGCACGCGACTTCCATTCAGCTAGTGAGGCTCCCCCCAAACTGACGTTATTTGGAGGCGGGCACGCCTCCAATTAACTTCACATAGGGGGCGTGACCTATGGTAATTAGGCCACGGCCCCATAATCAGTCACGCGAAGATAGGGCGAGGTGGAAGGATCGGCACAGGGTGATCCGACCCCTGGAGCCGGCCCTGGTGTCAGCTTTGGCGTTTGGCGGGAAAGAACAGTCGCAGTTGCCATATGTCTATGGAGCTTCAAGTGCTCTCCCTCCCCAATACATGGCTTAGGCTGATTCTTCCTTACTGGGGTCAGCGGTACCATCGCTCCAGGTGAGCTCATGTGGTGTCATTGGGGTGGGAGGTGGATACCTTGGGCGCGGTAATGGGCTCACTGGTCACCTCCCATTTTGGTACGGCTGGAGTATGGAGTGACAGTTGGCGGATCTTGCACTGTGGGGCCATTCTTTCGATGCCACAATTGTTTGTCTGTCTTTTCCTCTACTTAGTTATTTAGTATTGTTTAGTATTTTTATTATCTGCCAGTTTAAATAGCCATTTATAGTTTAAATAGGAAAATAAATAAAAGCTGACCTTCCTTTCCCCTTAAGCAAGTTGCAGAGTCGTTATTTCAATTTTGTTATGGTTACTGGTTTTGCACTACACTGGGAGTGGGTAGGCATACATCTGGTAATGGGGAGTTTATGCATATAGCCATAGGGATCATTGGACCACATTCAGAGCCGCTCACTAGATGTGATCGCTTGCATCCAGCGTATGCAAATTTGTCAAATTGACGCCATGGGAAGCGATCGCTCGCCAAGGCATAAGCACACCCACTTTGGCTTTGTGAAAACATGAGACTGAGGACCTCATGCAGAGTTGGACGCTAATGATGCTGCAACTGTTACTAGTTATGGTAGCGTGACTGTGACTTTATGCTAATGTCGCGTTCACTCCATCGTACTACTCCATTGCACATCATTCACTCCATCATACCACCTCTAAAGAGGTGCAGAATGTCCATCTAAACATGTCTGTAATCAGTGCAATTGCGGAAAAAGTTGCCAGGGTCTGGTCAGCCATCCCCCTGTTACCACCCAGAAACTCCCACTGAAATTCCACTTCTCTGCATCCAAATTTTCTCTGCGTCCCCCTGGCGGTAACCATCGGCGGGCATGTGCAACATGACTCGAACACGTGTGTAGAATGAAAACTTCGGCCACTTGTGTCCGACATCTACACTGCGTCCACCTCTAAATCAGGCTCTGAGAGGGGTCATATGCAACTCCCTAGGTTTGCTCACACTGCTCATAGAGAGACAATACAAATCTATGCATAACATATGCATTATAATTTAGAGGGCACAATTTAGCAAAACACTGTAGGTTCCTGCAGTATTGCTGCTCTTTAATCCATCAGGGTTCTTGACTCTCTGAAAAGCTATACAGCAGATTAGATAATACTGTGACAGTTTATACTGTATCTGACCTGTCAGTGCAACAGCAACATCCCCCCGCCCAAGAAAAATAGTTACTTATAACCACTTAAAAACACACAATACCCCCCCCCTTTTCTTAACAACCTGACATAGTAAAGACTAATATAATAGTCTATTGGAAAAAAGTGATTGTGCCTGATGATGTCTCTCCACAGGTGCTAGTTATTTAGTATTGTTTAGTATTTTTATTATCTGCCAGTTTAAATAGCCATTTATAGTTTAAATAGGAAAATAAATAAAAGCTGACCTTCCTTTCCCCTTAAGCAAGTTGCAGAGTCGTTGTTTCAATTTTGTTATGGTTACTGGTTTTGCACTACACTGGGAGTGGGTAGGCATACATCTGGTAATGGGGAGTTTATGCATATAGCCATAGGGATCATTGGACCACATACAGAGCCGCTCACTAGATGTGATCGCTTGCATCCAGCGTATGCAAATTTGTCAAATTGACGCCATGGGAAGCGATCGCTCGCCAAGGCATAAGCACACCCACTTTGGCTTTGTGAGCGATCACTCTGTGTATGCTGACACCCATTAGCCTATGTAGAGACGCCCACTAGGGCACGTCATCTCCAGGAAGTGTATTAAAACATTAGTACATCGAGCACCATCGGTAGTGATCGCAGCGTTTGTGGTTGCCTTACCCTTCCGCAAGCACTGCGAGGACTTCAGTGTAAAAAACAGGCATGTGATGTGTACTATGACACTATCTGTTAATTATCCATGCCTTAAAAACAGCATTGAAACACCCAGGCACGCCTGCATTCGCACCTCCACTCCCCCGTTATTAGTGTCCTGCCCCTG
This sequence comes from Taudactylus pleione, assembly GCA_031769625.1. Lineage (NCBI taxonomy): Eukaryota > Metazoa > Chordata > Amphibia > Anura > Myobatrachidae > Taudactylus > Taudactylus pleione. The sequence goes on along the minus strand of JAUIMM010000916.1, from coordinate 1,659,337 downwards.
TTACCACCCACAAACGGCCTCTCCTGTCACTCATTTCACTGGGCTATCTTTGCTGGGCGAGCGAGCGGCCTGTGATCGCACAGAGTAGTTTGCGCACGCGCAGAATAAAGCGTGCGCATGCACGTTCGCAAACCATCGGGCCGCTTGTGAGCGCACAGCACTAGTGAGCCGCTCTGAATCAGGTTCATTGTGCCTTATAACCAATGCAGGGAAATTATACTAGTGATCAGATTGAATGAATCTATCTCTGTATTTTTTATATATAACAGCTTCATAATGGGGATACGGTGCAATCAGAGAGATTGCTAAAATCTTCAGGGAGACAGGGAGATTGCTGCTATTTCAGGGAGTCTCCCTGACAGTCAGGGAGTTGGCAAGTATGAGGTAGAAAAGACTAAACAAGTATTATAGTCAGCTGTATTCGCAACTACCTACAAATCTTAAATGGTAACATAAAAGAATCTTCTGATATAAAATTAAACAGTGTGGACATTCACAGTTTGATGTAAACGCAAGTTGCGTTTTTATACCCCCTGCAACTAGATCTTTTTATATTGTGCATGCTCCTGTTTTAACGATAAACCTCTTTTGCCCCGCCGACTTGGTCACATGTTGCACTTACACTCCCTGTGCTAAGGGAGCTGGAAGGTGTTGGAGGGGCATGTACAGTTGATGTGGCCAAACTTCAGTAAAAGCGTGTTAATGGGAAATGCACCCATGATGGCCATCTAAATAAATGTGAGATTACTCATATATATTTAAGTTGAGGACACAAGCATGTTATTATTCACAAACCTTTCTTACAAAGACCAGTGCTAGAGACCAAAAAACAAATACAAGAGGTATATTGTAAACTGCTAATAAAAATTAAAAATATGGATGTACTTGTCTGGACAGACACGCACCTTGGAATGAATATCATTTTCTTCAAATATACATATATTTTTGGAATACTACTTTCTATTAGGGGTGTGCACCGGCCACTTTTCGTGTTTTTTTTTTGGATCTGGATCTTTCTTCGTGTTTCGGTTCTGGATTGGTGTTGCCAAAACCACCCTTCCGTGTTTTGGGTTCTGGGTTTTGTGTTTTGGATCTGTATTTTTTTTTTCAAAAAAAGCATAAAAACAGCTAAAATCACAGAATTTGTGGGTTTTTCTGCTCCTATGCTATTATTAACCTCAATAACCTTAATTTCCACTCATTTCCAGTCTATTCTGAACACCTCACAGTAGTGTTTTTATGTCCAAAAGGTTGCACCGAGGTAGCTGGATGACTAAGCTAAGCGATACGAGTGGGTGGCACAAACACATGGTCCATCTAGGAATGACACTGCAGTGGCAGACAGGATGGCAGTTTGAAAAACTAGGCCCCAAACAATATATAATGCAAAGAAACAAAAGAGGTGCAAGATGGAATTGTCCTTGGACCCTCCTACCCACCCTTATGTTATATAAACAGGACATGCACACTTTAACAAACCACTCATTTCAGCACCAGGGTCTGCCACACGACTGTGGCTGAAATGATTGATTCGTTTGGGCCCCCACAAAACAAGCTGGCAATTAATCTGTCCGTGCACAAACTGGCTCTACGGAGGCAAGATGTCGTCCTCATCCTCCTCATCCACCGATTCTTCACCCTCTTCAGTGTTGTGTACATCCTCATCCTCACAGAGTATTAATTCGTCCCCACTGGAATCCACCACCACAGGTCCCTCTGTACGTTCTGGAGGCTGGTCTCCCTGGAAGAGTTGATAATTCATTTTTATGAACATCATCTTCTCCACATTTTGTAAAAGCAACCTCCTACGCCTTTCGCTGACAAGGTTGCCGGCTGCACTAAACACTCTTTCGGAGTACACACTGGAGGGGGAGCAACTCAGGTAAAATAAAGCCAGTTTGTACAGGGGCCTCCAAATAGCCTCTTTTTCCTGCCAGTACAGGTATGGACTGTCTGACATCCCTAATTGGATGCTGTCACCAATGTAATCTTCCACCATTCTGTCAGTGGTGACAGTATCATATGCAGTGATAGTAGACATATCAGAAATTGTTGGCACATCCTTCAGTCCGGACCAGATGTCCAAACCGGCCCTTGACTTATTACACAGGCGCACGCTTGGCGCTGCTGCTGTGTTGATGCACGTGCGGCTACTGCGCATACATTTCGCACACAAACAGAAAAAAAAAATTGTTTACTTTTTGTGGAGTGCACTTTGGGGGTTACACCACCCTTTAACAGACTTATGGGACACAGGCGCACGCTTGGCGCTGCTCCTTTGTTGATGCACGTACAGTGCACACAATTCACAAACACAGAAGAAAATGTTTTATTTCTGTTGGAGTGCACTTTGGTGGTTACACCACCCTTTAACAGACAGACGCACGCTTGGCGCTGCTGCTTTGAGGATGCAGGTGCGGCTACAACCCACACAATTCACAAAGACAGAAAAAAAAGATGATTATTTTATCTTTGTTGGAGAGCACTTTGGGGGTTACACCACCCTTTAACAGACAGATGCACTCTTGTCGCTGCTGCTTTGATGATGCAGGTGCGGCTACTGCGCATACATTTCACATACAAACACAGAAAAAAAGAAGATTATTTTATTTTTGTTGGAGCGCACTTTGGGGGTTACACCACCCTTTAACAGACAGACACACGCTTGTCGCTGCCGCTTTGAGTATGCAGGTGCGACTACTGTGCATACATTTCACACACAAACACAGAAAAAAGATTATTTTATTTTTGTTGGAGCGCACTTTGGGGGTTACACCACCCTTTAACAGACAGACACATGCTTGTCGCTGCTACTTTGAGGATGCAGGTGCGGCTACTGCGCATACATTTCACACACAAACACAGAAAAAAAGAAGATTATTTTATTTTTGTTGGAGAGCACTTTGGGGGTTACACCACCCTTTAACAGACAGACGCACGCTTGTCGCTGCTGCTTTGAGGATGCAGATGCGGCTACTGCGCATACATTTCACACACAAACACAGAAAAAAAGATTTTATTTTTGTTGGAGCGCACTTTGGGGGTTACACCACCCTTTAACAGACAGACGCACGCTTGTCGCTGCTGCTTTGAGGATGCAGGTGCGGCTACTGCGCATACATTTCACACACAAACACAGAAAAAAAGATGATTATTTTATTTTTGTTGTAGCGCACTTTGGGGGTTACACCACCCTTTAACAGACAGACGCACGCTTGTCGCTGCTGCTTTGAGGATGCAGGTGCGGCTACTGCGCATACATTTCACACACAAACACAGAAAAAAAGATGATTATTTTATTTTTGTTGTAGCGCACTTTGGGGGTTACACCACCCTTTAACAGACAGACGCACGCTTGTCGCTGCTGCTTTGAGGATGCAGATGCGGCTACTGCGCATACATTTCACACACAAACACAGAAAAAAAGAAGATTATTTTATTTTTGTTGGAGCGCACATTGGGGGTTACACCACCCTTTAATAGACAGATGCACGCTTGTCGCTGCTGCTTTGAGGATGCAGGTGCGGCTACTGCGCATACATTTCACATACAAACACAGAAAAAAAGATTATTTTATTTTTGTTGGAGCGCACTTTGGGGGTTACACCACCATTTAACAGAAAGACGCACACTTGGCGCTGCTGCTTTGAGGATGCAGATGCGGCTACAGCCCACACAATTCACAAAGACAGAAAAAATAATTTTTTTATATTTCGTGGAGCGCACTTTGGGGGTTACAGCACCCTTTAACGGACAAGCCAGCCGGCCCTTTACTTATGGGACACAGGCGCACGCTTGGCGCTGCTCCTTTGTTGATGCACGTGCAGCCACAGTGCACACAATTCACAAACACAGAAAATAATTTTTTATTTTGTTGTGAGTGCACTTTGGGGGTTACAGCACTCTTTAATGGTCAAGCCAGCCAGCCCTTATGACACAGGCACATGCTTGGCATTACTTTGTTGATGCACGTGCGGCTACTGCGCACACAATTCACAAACACACAAAAAAAATTTTTTATTTTTTTTGGAGTGCACTTTGGGGGTTACAGCACCCTTTAACGGACAAGCCAGCCGGCCCTTGATTTATGAAACAGGCGCATGCTTGGCGCTACTTTGCTGATGCATGTGCGGCTACTGCGCACACAATTCATAAACACAGGAAAACAAAAATATTTTTTTTGGAGTGCACTTTGGGGTAGCACCCCTGATGCACAGATCACCCCCTGGACAACACTACAGCACCCCTCTAGGACTACAGCCTTTATGGGACACTGCACAACACAGTCCAGCCAGCCCCTATGACAGCAGCACAACACAGCCCAGCCAGCCCCTATGGACAACAGCAGCACAACACAGCCCAGTCAGCCCCTATGGACTGAGTGGACACAGCCCCTATGGACAACAGCAGCACAACACAGCCCAGCCAGCCCTAGCTCCCACCCTCTCTCTTCACTGTAGACAGCCGGAGTGAGAAATGGTGCCGACGCGGGGACCTTTTATAGAATCCAAAACCCGCGAGATCCGGAAGGCGGGATGATGACGTTTTGCCTCGATTTCAGATCCGAGTCAGGCGGGAAAAGTCGAGCCTGACTCAGATACGACTCGGATCGGGGGGTTCGGATTTCAGAAATCTGAACCCGCTCATCCCTACTTTCTATATGTTTTAATAGAACCCTCTCTACTCTGTCATCCAGTAACAAACACCACACATGTGTTTGTTGGGAGGCTTGCCACATAGCAACACTGGTGGGCAATGAGCAAGCCTCCTGATTACCGCTGAAACAAGGTAAAATGAGACAAATTCACTTAGCTTGTTCCTACAGATGAGGGCATGGCCAACCATCTGCTCTCTGAGCTAATGATCATGTGATGGATCGAGCCTGCCCCTCAGATTTGGAGATGGAGGGCTCTGCTATCTGTTTCCCCTAATAACCGTTACTCAGATTACATAGTGTATATGAGGAGATAAAAATGAATTCCTCTAACATCTGATAACAGCAGGAATAACTCAGAGGCTGAAGTAATGTCACCTGGAAATTAGTCCTCCTCTTCGTCTGCTGCCTTTTCATACAAGTACAGTATGGGACAGTGGCGTAACTATAAATTTTGCTCTCCCCTGCCAAAATATTTCTGGCGCCCCCCTCCCCTCATAAAAAAAAAGAAGACGATGTATAAAGATTACATATTTGTTATGGTTAAGAACTAAGTAAATTTAAAAACTTTGCAAGCCCCATACATTATGAAGCCGCTGGTTGGAATAGTAGTGGGAGGCAGGCGGCAGGTTGGGAGTAGCAGTGGGAGGCAGGGGGCAGGATGGGAATAGCAGTGGGAGGCAGGGGGCAGGATGGGAATAGCAGTGGGAGGTAGAGGGCAGGATGGGAATAGCAGTGGGAAGCATTGGAGTGGAAGGACTCGCTGGGAAGGTCACACACAGTATGCTGAAGGAAAAGCTATGGGGTCACCTCATCTCTGCTGCTCCCAGATCCCAGCCGCTATCTCTCTATCCATGAACAGTGCTGACTGCAGCAGCCGCCCTCACACAGAACAGCCAGTGTGACCGGAAAGCAGCACCGGGCGTTTACTGCTTCTCCCATCCACACCGCAGCATGCCAGCTCCTACCCCTCTCCTGAGTCTCCTCCCCCTCTGCTCCTTGCGTGGTTCAGCGGACCTCCAGGGAGCAGCTCTAGAGTACAGCATAGACAGTATTACCTCCCCAAGTAAAAAACAAACACACCCTTCCCTATTGAATAAGTATACCATCCCCCTAGGTCTGATGGGCAATGTCGCTGATGAAGCGCAGGAGCATGCCTCGTCAGTGACATAGCGGATACTAGATATTACGTTTAGGAAGGGAGAGGTTAGGTTTAGGCACTATGGGGGAGGGTTAGGCACTAGGGAGGAGGGTTGGAGTGCGGGGAGGGGGAGGTTAGGTTTAGGCCCTAGGGGGAGGGTTAGGCATAGAGGGGAAAGGTTAGGCACTAAGGGGGGAGGGTTAGGGTTAGGCACTATGGGGGAGTGTTAGGCATAGAGGGGAGAGTTAGGCACTATGGGGAGGGTTAGGGTGCAGGGAGGGGGAGGTGAGATTTAGGCACTGGGGAGGAATGGTTAGGGGTAGGGAGAGGGAGGGTTAGGATACCGACTGGCAGGTGTAGGTATCCTATCCCTGTCGGGATGCTGGCGTCAGGCTTTTGACCGTAGAATCCTCAGAGCTGGCATCCCTTACTCATCCCAAAGGAAATGCTAGGTTAGGTAAGCAACACATAGTAATGGGGAAAGGGAATGAAAACAGAACTCCGCACAGACCAGGCAGTAATGACAATGCGAATAAGCCATGAATTTTATATAAAAAACATAACTGACAATATTTATTCTCCAGGAGCAATTAAAGAGATTTAGTTTAGATAACTTGGTAAAACAATGCACCACTAATAGGGCGACCCTGTGACTGAAATTACACAGCCATCCGAGAGATAAAGCATAGGGAGAACACAGCCCCTGCGGGCACAGGTGTAATGGACACACACACACAATGGGGCCCATTTATTAATGATCGCATTTTGCAATGCGATCAGGGCATCCAGTACCGCCCATGATCGCATTGCAAAATGCGATCATAGCAGCTGAATATATTATCCGGCACATGCAGGGAGACGGGCTCCGAAAGGAGCCGGTCCCTGCGATGTGGCGGGAGTGCATGCGGGGCTGCTGCGCCTATGAAACCTATTGGAGAGGCGGCTGCCAGCGGCAATAGAGGGATCGCAGCAGGTCCCTCCTTCATACATCCGGGGGATACTTAGTATTTGAGGTAAACCCCCGAAAACAGGCGTTTTCGGGGAATTTACCTCAAATTAACTTTGATAACTGGGCCCCAATGACAGGTAATGCTCCTCCCCCCCCATCTCCTCTCCTCCTTCCTGAATTATTTACTTCCCATTACACAGTCACCTATACATCCATAATAGACAATAGTTACTGTACTCACTGCAGTGCTGTCTCCCAGTCCCTTCTCTCCATTTTCCCTGACTGGGAGCCGGAGGTCAGGAGTCACGCTGGGAACAAGCAGGGACAGTGTACAAGCTACTTGCCACTATTCAAGTGTAATCAACAGTGTGTTAAATTGAATACACTTGTAAACTGGCATATATTTTGCAGACTTTCCCTGCTTGTTCCCAGCGGCAGCCTGACGATCTTTCAAGCAGGGAACAGGAAGAGAGGGACTCACTGAAGAGAGAGAGAAGGAGCAGACGCTCAGCTGCCATCCAGGCATCCACCCCGGCGCTTCAGTTCAGGCTGATCGTCTTACAGGTACTGTAGCTAGTCAGCCCCCTGCCTCTGATGCCCCTTCACATGGATGGGACTGTATGAAGAGCGCTGCTGAGCCACACTTTTCTCCACAGTAGGCTGCCGCTGGCTGTTTCACTGTGACAGGCGCAGCGGCAGCCGGCAGAAAACAAGAAGTGTATCAGCAGCTGCTGCAGGGAGAGCGCCTCTCCAGCCTGGTGCCTCCATGCAGTGCAGGACCTGCTGAGCGGTTTGCACTGTCCCTGTGCCTCCCACTCTTAATTGCCCCCAAGCAACCGCAGGGTCTGCGTGGGCTCTTGTTACGCCACTGGTATGGGAGGATAAGTACCTCTCAAAGGAAACATTTGGAGGAAATAAATAGCTCTTACTCAGGTATTGCCTGTAGCTGGAATACCTCTCTATGGTCTGTAGAATATCTCCTTCATCTGCCCATGGCTTACACAGTGTTTCTGCCACAGACTGGAAATCCTCACCACCACCAGAGATATAAGAGGAGCATGAGCCATGCTGCTCTTATATCTCTATCTTGTATGAATGCCCCCCATCCTGCTTATCTCACAGGATGGGGAAGAGATATAAGAGCAGCATGGGCCAGCCAGGAATCCACATGCCATGTCACTCTTCTAAAACTGAGGGGAGCCAGACTGGATCCCATTCATCTTCAGGATATTTCTGTTCAGATCTGTCTGGACAACAGGAATGCAGTTTCATACCTGAATAGAATGTAATGAACCTCTCTCTCCTTCTCTGGAAAGAAGCTATAGAATTTTAGAATTGGTAAATCCAAAGATCAATTCTTCTATTGGTGGTTGTAGTGGGTAAATTCCAGACGACCAATGGGTGACTGAGATGTTGCAAACGGGTAAGCTTTTATTTCAGGCTTGCAAATGCAGAGCCAGTTAACGAAACTGGATCAGAACCTTTATATACCCCTGCCTATACCTTCTAAATATCCTTCCTATAAACCTCTAAGAATAACGCTAATTTGCGTACGCAGTCTGACCGCAAATAAAGACAGGAGTGGAATCTGTGGTTCCAACGCACAAGTATTATTCAGGTAAAAGTACAGTCAGTTACACGCAATTGATACATACACAATTTATGCGTAAAAGGAAATATTACAGACCGTACAGTATACATACGCTGCGCCTCTGGACCCAGAGATAGACCTCAGACTAGAGACCCTCAGTTCATACAACCTTCAGCATGGACTCCCTAACCAGTATTCGGACACATGTATTTATCCCCCCCAGACTAAAACAGGACAAAGGAGAAATTTCCTGCTGATGTCATTGGTTCCCAGAGGAGAAGCATATGTTACCGCACATTTAACAGGCTGGTTCAAATAGACTCCCCCTGCCTCCAACAGCAGGGGAATCTTTCTAATAACGCCTCCTGTAACATTCCAACAGCTAAACATTTTGTTGCTTGTAAGTTCTGCGATCCGTAACTTGAGTTTGCATGATGCGATCTCTCCACCGATAACACCGGAATGCTGTAAAAAGCATATGCATCAGAACAAGACCAAACACAACTTGCTTATCATGTATAATACCTTAGTTATCAAAAACCTTTATTTCTCAGCGTTGAAACTAACTTAACCAACTTAGATCATACATTTTGATGCTTATGGAACCTTATGTGTGAATTTGAAATGTGTGGGTATTCAGGGTTTGATATAAGGACGCTAGTTAATGTGTGTATGAAGATGAGTACATTTGTCTCTAACATTTTAGCATGCTTGGCCAGATAGTTCTACATGTCCTGTCAGCAGGCCCTCCCACCTTTCCTGTGTCATTGCAGGAAGCTTGCTTATTTATTCTAGCCAGACCACCCGTTGCGGGCAAACACTATGCAGGAAGCTTATCTACACAAGCCAGTTGTCACCTGGCCACTTGCTTAATGTAATACTGCAAAGCCATTTCTGGAATATATCCCTTATAATACGTAAAGTAATTAAATAGGCTTTTAGTGAATCGCCGTAACCTATGGTAATGGTCACAGATGCATTCGCATGATGCTAATGGTATTATCGCCACATGTACTAAAATGTGAGTTTATCTAAAATGGCGCTTAGGCGGCCATTTCGCAAAATGGCGTCTTGCGGCCAGTCGCAAGATGGTGTCGCTGCGATTCAATTTTAAACTGATCTTGTCTCAGCCAGTAATCCAGCTTCGACACAGTGTAAATGGCTTTTTACATAAGGCAAACACAGTTCAGGAACAATAATTCAGCTTACATGAGACAACGAGCCGAGTATTCACAGCACAGTCAGGGTTAAGATTGTCCAGCAAAGAGAGAGCTGCTGAAGGTGCAAAAGCACCCTCACATTTCCCCTGACTAACTCAATTGACCAGGTTTTTATACATTAGCTGTTCTTAATTGAGGTAACGGTGTGGTCCCTCCCTGGCTACAGGAGATTGACCCTTTCTTTAGAATGTGGGAGAAACCCACTTTGTCACAGTGGTATACATCCCAGGAGAGCTAAACGAGCTTGAAAATTCCTTATGACGACAATGCCTCACCTTGAATAGAGTGACCCTGAGAGCAGAAGTATTTCAATCCAATGTTCAGACCTTCAGACATCCGGGACTAGATTCCTTTGCAACTCCATCTAACATCCAGGTCTCAACCTTCATGTCCACAATTTATACCCAAAGAGCATTCTACAAGGACTCTTTCTCCTTCCAATGGATGGACATCCATCTGCTCTATGTCTTTCCACCTCAAGTCATGCTGTTGAGGTTACTTCACAAGATCTGATTGGGCACAGTGCCTCACCTCCTTTCTGGCCCCCAAGAAGGGGGCCAGCCAATTATGTAAGGGACCCAAAATTCTACTAGACTTTTCTAGTAACTGCTTTCAATTGATACCTCATCCAAAAATTATCATATGTTGATGGTGATATTTCTAGGTTGTTGACTGCCCCTAACCTATTAGCATCTTCTACGGCCTTTGTCAATGCCATTTTTGAAGAAGATACAGATACTGTGCTATAATTAACAAATGTAGTACCTGGAGGGCTACATACGGGAATCCAGAACGCCTTCTCCTCTCAAACTGGCACTAGATATTCTAGCAGCTATTCCAGGACACACAGAGAATAAGCTTTACATTTGATTACCTAAAGGAGCTTATGTATCCAGACCCTGTTGCCCATGCTACTCTATCACCTGGGCCAACAATAATTTTGGTGTTTTTTGGCTTTCATGAATTCCAATACTAACATCTTGTTATCCAGGAAATTGGTTTCCCTTTTAGCCTCAATCTTCACTGCTAGAGGCACACAGCACAATCTAACTGACCTACAGTATAAGACTATTGGATAACCCTAACATCACTTGATTCCCATATCATTCTCAGAGGGCACACAAAGACCTGTTCCCTAGATAACACCCTAGTAGAGTTTGACCTGTTTAGAGATCAGTTAGATCCTGAACTTTGTATCTATGAATGTCTATCTTCCTACCTCAATTTCATCACATTGCTTAGAGGTGAGATTTCTCAACTCTTTATTATCTGACATAATATTTACCATCCTGCCAGACTTTTACAATCAGGGAATGGATAGTTACTGCCATAAGAGATTCTGGTATAGATACTTTCCTTTTTAAGGGTCACTTACTACACTGTGCCTGCTGTCACTACTGCAATTGTAAAATGGTTACCATTACAATCCATAATGCAGACTGCTTGTTGGTCTTCTAGATGTACCTTGGACAACCACTTTTGGATGTCTACTGAAATTCAAAAGATCAACTTTCTAAGAGCAAACACCAGGTTTGAGGTCATTTGCCCACCAGCTCTTCCTAGGTTGCCAGCCTCCTGATGAACAAACAGTAGTTTGCAGGAATCTTTTTTCCATTGAATAGGATTGCCACCATGCAACAGCACCCACTCTACCCATGCTGTACCTTTTTGCTAGATCTGTTTGTTGTTCTGTTTTGGCTTGCACTAATGTTTGGCCACTGTTTTCTTATAGGCACTCAAAAGGGTCAAGAGAAATCACAGAAGCAGCCATCTAAAGATACTAAATAACTAAGATTCATTAAAGTCCCTTAGCCTCTACTTTGGCTAAGTTGATTTTCTACTTCTCTGTCCATAGTTTCCTTGATGACTTTGACTATTAAAGACTGATGTTTACATTTTCAACAGCTCTTTCCAGTACGTACTACATTTGGTTGAAATTGTTACAGTTATCAGTAAACATTTTTCATGTTAAAATGTGACTGTGTGCTATCTTTCTCCTCTTGTTCTAGGATGGGATTGTCATCGGTAAACTTCTGAAACATCTGCCTGAGGGGCAGGCTTGAGCGGTCACATAACCGTTAGCTCAGAGAGCAGATGCTCAGCTCCGCCTCTGCAGGCACAAGCAAAGTGAATTATTTTCACTTTATATTGTTTCAGTGTAATCAGGATGCTTGCTTACCACCCACCTGCTGTAACTGCGAGGCAGCCTTATACCCTAGGGACAAACTACTGTATAATTATCATTAATCTACTGTCATCAACAGCAAGTATGCTGTCTTTGGATATAGAAATGACCACGTACCTAGGTCACTGGTTCCCAAATTGTGCACCATTGGGGTGCCTTAGGAGACTTGCAGTGGTGCCTCAGGTTGGTGGTCCAACACCAAATCACATTATTTATGGTCAATGTAAAGTAAATATGTAAACAAACAGAAGTGTAAACCAGTCCACCACCACATAACTGACCATAAGAATGGGGCAAGCACAATTTACTTCACTTTACTACTTCACTTTATTTTTTTCTATATTTCTCAATAACAAACTGAAACGTAGGGTACCGTGAAAAGAATGCTGATACTCTTGGGCACCGTGATTCAAAATAGTTTGGGAACCACTGACCTGGGTGTTAAATGCTCCAGGATCTCAAAAAACTGGGATTGGAGGGTTCGCTATGAGACACAATCATGGAAGTTTATCAATGACTCCAAATGTCCCCTTTATCACTTCTTTTAATGTACACTATAGTGAAGTAGAAAAAATCGTCAGAAAACACTGGAATCTCTTAACTAGAGACCCCGTCCTGAAACCGGTCATACCTTCCAGACTGAAATGTATTTATAGGAAAGCACCTATTATCAGGAATATGTTCGTTAAGAGTGCTATCCCACCAAAAAGAACAGGCAGAATTAAAACTAAAGGTTTCCACTGGTTGGGAACCTGCCTGGTATGTAGAACATTTACGAGACAAGATGCAAAAATAGAGGCTTTTAAATCTATTAAAACTGGGCAAACACACCAAATATCAGATTTTATTACTTGTAATAGTAAAAATTGTGTGTATTTAATAGAATGTATGTGCAACCTTCAATATATTGGACGTATCACCTGACCCCTGAAGGACAGATGGGCGGAGCACATAAGGAATGTAAAGAAAGGTTTCGATAAACCTTCTTTATCATCTCACTTCAAAGAAAAACATAATTGCTCTGTAAATGGCATAAAACAAATTATTGGGATAAAACAAGTGGGTGGTCATTGGAGAAAGAACAGAGATTTGGAAACATGTTTAGCTCGTACAGAAATGAAGTATATTTTTGATGTAAAGACCCTCACACCTAATGGTCTTAACATAGACTCTGAATTGAAATGGTTTTTATAAGGCATCGTTTCTTAAGGGTTTTATATAATTTTATATTCAGAATCTTTTATATGGAATTTTTAGTCAGTATCTTATATGTTTATTTATTGATGGTTTTCTTTTAGACTGTAAGATTTATTATACATTTTTGTTTTATTCTATACTGGGTTTTACACCTTTACTACTCTATAAGGACATTCTTTATTATGTTTTTTCCCTTATCAGATATGGTGCTAAGAACTATCTCAACTAACCAGAAGTGATGTGTATAAACTTTCTTTTAAATATCCAGAATCACCGGGTCAATGCCAGAGAATAGGAATTTAAACATGATCCCAATAATATCTGATGGTAGGGTGACATTAGTTACCAACCCGGGAGGTATGTTTAAATAAAATTTCGGATTTTTAGCTTACTCCTGTATGGACGGAAGTGACGTTTGCATGTCACCGCCAGACCGGAAGTGAAGCTAGTGTGTGGAAGCAATCTTCCGCTTCTATCTCTAGGCATTTTCTAGGGACAACAAGGAGCGGAGTATGGGGGTCGTTCAGACCCGCTCGTGAGCGGCAGTACACTCGCAAGCGGGTCGATGTTCCCCCACTGCGCATGCGCACGATGGAGGGAGATAGATTGGTCACCCACAGCTATGCGAGCGTCTAAGAGGACGCTCCATCTTCAGGGAGGAGGGCCCTGATTCAGAGCGAGCGCTCTGGTCAGAGCGTTCAGCTCTGAATCAGGCCCAATGCTCCGATAAGCACTCTGGGGGTGATGACTTTTGTGCTGAGGATAGAAATACTCCAATCTAACTCTCTGATGAATGTACTCCAGACCAGCCAGAAGTGACGCATGCGGACCGGAAGTAAGGATGGTTTGCGTTCCACCACAATGAGGGACTCCGTTGAATTATAAGTTATACTATTCCAAATGCGACTCCTGTCTTTTGTGTTGTATTATGTATAATTGGATGTTATGTCTATCTCTGTGTAAGGTTTTATCTGTTAAATAGGGGAGTAAAGGTGCGTACACACTGGGCGATAAAGTGGACGACTGAACGATAACGATATCGTTATCATTCAGTCGTTCACTTTACTGTCCATTTTTAAGCCCAAAAAGATGAACGATAACGACGACGCGCGTTCCCGCGGGTCGTTCGTCATCATCGTTCATCGGGCTGACATGCAGGCCAACCTGACGATGTCGTCAGGTTGCTGCATGTCAGGGAATGGGGGAGAGAGCCCGGCACTGAACGATATCGTTAATGATATCGTTCAGCAGCTGTGCTCAATGTCATGAACGACATTGAGCACACCCTGCCGGGGACACACTAGACGATATCGCTCAGGGAGCATATCGTCTAGTGTGTATGCACCTTAAATATCCTTTTTTGCAAATAACCAATGAGGAATACAAGGAGGGTATAAATAGGAATACAGTTCACCAGTGAAGCACACCTTGAAAAAGACTCATTAGCAGTTGAAACGCGTTGGTGTTGGAACAAGGCAGAGACGTAGAAGGCTGGGAGTATGACCAAGCACCTTTGAACAGTGGAAGGACGGTGGACTCCTGATCCCAGGAAGTATTGGACTTCCAACTAAGTGTTTTTAGGTGTAGAGCGTTTACACCCACACTATCTGGTATGACTTTTATTTTATCAAATGTCTGGTGTTTTTAAAGTAATTTTTTATGTCAGATTTTATTGAATCCATAATAAATGGTAATGCACTATGGTGGATCCTCTCTTTCTATCTTCCATGTTTCCACATATGTCGTGTGGGAGATCTGAAGATTGATCCAAGATCAATAACCTTGGAACTTTATTATACCCTCCTCCATTAAGGACTTTTAAATAAGAACTACTTTTCTTGAATTACTTCTATTGGACATTATTTTATCCGTAATTTATTTCCTATAACTCTAGTTTTGCGCTGGTGTGTCTTCTCATTTAGTTTTATCCTCTGTAGAAGGTTTGATATATCTCCCCTAAAGTCTTCACACCTTCTCATGTTTATATATATTATTATTATCCTTTATTTTTATGGCACCACAAGGGTTCCGCAGCACCTTGCAAATGAGCAAAACAAGAAACCAGTGACTTAAAATACAAAACAATGCAGGACAAGGACATAGTGTATAAACATTGCTGCATCCGCGATCATAACACTCAAATAAGCAGCAGGGCGGCTGCAACCAAGGTAAAGGTGCCATTGTAGGGAGTATGAGATAGTGTAATTAAAGGAAAGGAGAAGCAGATGAGAGAAGAGGGCCCAGCTCATGAATGCTTACATTCTAAGAGGGGAGTGGCAGACAGACAGGGGTAAAACAGATGGGGTAGACAGTAAGGAAGAAGCAAGTGTCACAAGCCGCTGCGCTGCCAATGCTGTGTGGGGTGAACGCCAGACAAGTGTTCGCTGAAGTCTCCTTCTTTGTGTTAGGATCTGTGGTTAGCAGCATTGTTGCAGTTCCAGTCTTGATTGCTGCTGAGCCTCTGCACTAATTACTGCCTGTCTGTGTGCACTATCAGGTGCACACTGATTGATTCTCCTGTCTGAACACAGCCCAGGTGCTCTATAATCTGCCATTAGGGAAACTTGTTCTGGTTGGGCCCTGTTTGTGTTATATTCCAGCCAGCACTTCACTCCTTGCTGGTGATATCGTTCACGTGTTTCCGGTTATCGTTTTGATCTCCTGTTTCACAGTCCAGTTCCCAGCACCTAGCCTGCTTCCCTGTTCCTGCTGATCGTGTCATCCAGGCGGCACGCTCTGCATTTGCTCCAGCTGTCGCTTGTGTCATCCAGGCGGCACGGTCTGCATTTGCTCCAGCTGTCATTTGTGTCATCCAAGTGGCACAGCCCACACTCAGCATTCCGAGTGTGCAACCCAGCGTCTCGTGTCAACCTGGCGACACAGGCCGCACATCAGAGTACACTTGTGTATACCGCTGGTGTCATCTGGGCGTCATTAAGTGCACCTCAGCATCCTGTGTACGCAACTCTGCATCCTTCTGCTGGTGTCAACCCGGCGACACTGTGCGCACCTCAGCGTCCTCTTGCCAAGCCATTCTGCCCTCAAGGGAGCATCCAGCCCAAAGGCTGCTACCGGCCCAAATGCAACACCACAGCTTATTGGCCCTCAGGCCTCAACTAGCCCAGAGGCTGCTACTGGCCCAAAGGCCACACCACAGCTTGCTGGCCCAAAGCCCTCAACCAGCCCAGAAGCTGCTACCGGCCCAAAGGATGCACCTCAACTCGTTTGTCTACAGGCTTCAATAGTCCCAGGGCTGCTACTGTCCCAAAGGCTGCACCACAACTTATTGGCCATCAGACCTCAACCAGCTCAGTGGCTACTACCAGCCCAAAGGCCACACCACCACTATACAGCCACATCTAGCCAAGATACTCCAGCCCTCAAGGCTGTGCAAGACCTTTTCCCCCACTGTTTGCTCTGAGCCTTAACAGCAAGGAGAAGTATATATTGTAGGTAGTCATGCCATCATTTTCAACAGTGGTTCACTATCAGTACATCATCCAATAGCACAATGCTTCCCTATCAGCACATCATCCAATAGCACAATGCTTCTCTATCAGTACATCATCCAATAGCACAATGCTTCTCTATCAGTACATCATCCAATAGCACAATGCTTCCCTATCAGTACATCATCCAATAGCACAATGCTTCCCTATCAGTACATCATCCAATAGCACTATACTTCCCTAATAGCACATCATCCAGCAGCACAATGTTTCTCTATCAGTACATCATCCAATAGCAGAATTAGTAGTATGTACTGAAATGTCCAAGAAAAAGAGCACTTTATTGAGATCTGCAACAATAATAGTGGTTTTCAAACAGCAAAATTCAAAGCACATTTTGAAAGTGCAAATCCCTTTGATAATAACACCATGACAGTGTGTTGTATTTATAGCATGGCCAAAAGTTTTGAGAATGACACAAGTATAGGTTTTCACAAAGTTTACTGCTTCAGTGTTTTTAGACCTTTTTGTCAGATGTTACTATGGTATACTGAAGTAAAATTGCAAGCATTTCATAAGCGTCGAAGGCTTTTACTGACAATTACATTAAGTTTATGTAAAGAGTCAATATTGCAGTGTGGACCGTTCTTTTTCAAGACCTCTGCAATTCACCCTGGCATGCTGTCAATCAACTTCTTGGCCACATACTGACTGATGGCCGCCCATTCTTGCCTAATCAATGCTTGGAGTTTGTCAGAATTTGTGGGTTTTTGTTTCCCCATCCGCCTCTTGAGGATTGACCACAAGTTCTCAATGGGATTAAGGTCTGGGGAGTTTCCTGGCCATGGACCCAAAATTTTGATGTTTTGTTCCCCGAAGCAAGGTGCTCCATCATGCTGGAAAAGGCATTGTTTGTCACCAAACTGTTCTTGGATGGTTGGGAGAAATTGCTCTTGGAGGATGTTTTGGTGCCATTCTTTATTCATGGCTGTGTACTTAAGCAAAATTGTGAGTGAGCCCACTCCCTTGGCTGAGAAGCAACCCCACAAATGAATGGTCTCAGGATGCTTTACTGTTGGCATGACACAGGACTGATGGTAGCGCTCAACTTTCCTTCTCCAGACAAGCGTTTTTCCAGATGCCCCAAACAATCAGAAAGGGGATTCATCAGAGAAAATAACTTTGTAAAAAAAGGTAATAATAATCTGAGCGCTTCACGTATGAGAAGGAAATGCTTCAACAGGCTAAGTAGGTGTACACCCACAGTACACAAAAGTTACGACAGAAAATACACAGGTAAACCTTGCGCAGCACCTTCAATAGGGGTAGTTACTATTAAATGGTTTGATATAGTTAAACCACCATAAAAGTCACTTTATAAGTCTTCTTTTGGACTCTTATAAAGTGACTTTTATGGTGGTTTAATTATATCAAACCATTTAATAGTAACTACCCCTATTGAAGGTTCTGCGCAAGGTTTACCTGTGTATTTCCAGAGAAAATAACTTTACCCCAATCCTCAGCAGTCCAATCCCTGTACCTTTTGAAGAAAATCAGTCAGTCCCTGTTGTTTTTCCTGGAGAGAAGTGGCTTCTTTGCTGCCTTTCTTGACACTAGGCCATCCTCCAAAAGTCTTCGTCATGTGTCATGCCAACAGTAAAGCATCCTGAGACCATTTTTTATTTGATACAAGATAGGGTGCATCATACCATTTCAACCTTATCTGTTGAAAAAATGTAGTTTTTGTGTACTGTTTCAGGTACTGTCTGGTGACTACTAAGGGGCCACATCGTTTGAAAGAGGAGACTCCCCTCATTCAATACAGGGTGACCCCATATGTGTGCGATCCAATATTGGGGAGATAGGGCACAATGTGCCTTTCTCCCATCTATGGAAAACTATTTTGCTCGATATTTCTGGGCGGTATTGTCCAGACAATAGCTGCTAAGAGGGCACACATTTTCAAAGAAGGGATTCCCTTCTTTCATATGTAAGTGACCCCACCGCCCATTCATGTGAGTGCCCTCCTGCCCATTCACAGAAAAGTCTGTTTTAGGTAGCGCAGAGTAATATTGCCTGATGATCACAGGTGA
Organism: Taudactylus pleione; assembly: GCA_031769625.1. Classification (NCBI taxonomy): domain Eukaryota; kingdom Metazoa; phylum Chordata; class Amphibia; order Anura; family Myobatrachidae; genus Taudactylus; species Taudactylus pleione. Next base: position 1,640,858 of record JAUIMM010000916.1, on the reverse strand, counting down.
TGACCAGACAATTGCTACTAGTGGGCCACATCATTAGAAAGTGGGGACCCCCACTTTCAAATACGGGTGCACTAAATAGTAAAGGTATCGAGAAGAAGAACTATCTATGAGGGTCAAAGCTGTTAATCCCTGACGCAGGGTATAAAAGAACTGGGTAACTGTCTCATAAGCACTATTGTTTCTCTAGTAACCAGTAATACTAAGCTTATCTTCAGATCTCTGAAGAGTTCAACATTTTACAGAAGACTTTAGTTGTTAAAAATTAGCACACAGGGTCAGACTTGTATCAATATACACAACCTTCATTGTGGCCAATGGGCCTGATTCAACACAATTCTGGATGACTGATGCAAAATGAATGTGTATTGAATGCTATTGCGACTATATGCCAATATTCTAAGTAGTATGCATCCATATGATCGCACCTCCACACTCCTCCCTGCACGAGAACAGCCATCTTATTACCATTGGCACTTTTGTTTACCTACCTTATGCACAGCAAGGACTGTAGCTGGCTACATGCCCATGACACACCCACAAAATGCTTCTATTCATATTGTTGGTGCCCAATTGCCACCCAGAAATGCCCATTCAGAAGCCACAGAGAAACAACTGAGATGTGTACAACTCTGAATCACTTGTAAGTTTGTAAAAATCCATATGCAGCCAGCGACACAAGCGTGTCTGTGTCTTCCACAGATTCTTTACAGTTGTCCTCATCTCATAGCAGAGTAGACAGAGTAGGCTGAAGTAATGTCACCTGGAAATTAGTCCTCCTCCTCATCTACTGCCTTTTCATACAAGTACAGTATGGGAGGATAAGTACCTCTCAAAAGAAACATTTGGAGAAAAAAAAATATCTCTTGCTCAGGTATTGCCTGCAGCTGGAATACCTCTATGGTCTGTTGCAAACCGGTAAGATTTTATTCCAGGTTTGAATATGCAGAGCCAGTGTACTGACTTTTTACATAAGGCAAACGCAGTTCAGGAACAATAATTCAGCTTACAGGAGACAACAAGCCGAGTATTCACAGCACAGTCAGATTGTCCAGCATAGAGAGAGCTGCTGAAGGTGCAACCTCTCTCTCACATTTCCCCTGACTAACTCAATTTGCCATGTTTTTATACCTTAGCTGTTCTTAATTGTGGTAAGGGTGTGGTCCCTCCCTGGCTACAGGAGGTTAACCCTTTCTTTAGAATGTGGTAGAAACCCACTTTGTCACAGTGGTATACATCCCAGGAGAGCTAAACGAGCTTGCAAATTCCTTATAATGGCAATGCCTCACCTTGAATAGCGTGACCCTGAGAGCAGAAGTATTTCAATCCAATGTTCAGACCTTCAGCCATCTGGGACTAGATTCCTTTGCAACTCCATCTAACATCCAGGTCTCAACCTTCATGTCCACAATTTATACCCAAAGAGCATTCTGCAAGGACTCTTTCTCCTTCCAATGGATGGATATCCATCTGCTCTATGTCTTTCCACCTCAAGTCATGCTGTTGAGGCTACTTCACAAGATCTGATTGGGCACAGTGCCTCACCTCCTTTCTGGCCCCCCCAAGAATCTGTTTTCTCTTAATCAGCCGATTATGTAAGGGACCTAAAATTCTCCTAGACTTTTCTAGTAACTGCTTTCAATGGATACCTCATCCAAACATTATCATATGTGGATGGTGATATTGCTTGGTTTTTGAGTGCCCCTAACCTATTAGCATCTTCTACGGCCTTTGTCAATGCCTTTTTTTGAAGAAGATACAGATACTGTGCTACAATTAACAAGTATCTGGAGGGCTACATATGGGAATCCAGAACTCCTTCTCCTCTCAATCTGGCACTAGATATTCTAGCAGCTATTCCAGGACACATAGAGAATAAGCTTTACATTTGATTACCTAAAGGAGCTTATGTATCCAGTCCTTGTTGCCCATGCTACTCTATCACCTGAGACATCAATAATTTTGGTGTTTTTTGGCTTTCATGAATTCCAATACTAACATCTTCTTGTTATCCAGGAAATTGGTTTCCCTTTTAGCCTCAATCTTCACTGCTAGAGGCACACAGCACAATCTAACTGACCTACAGTATAAGACCATTGGATAACCCTAACATCACTTGATTCCCATATCATTCTCAGAAGGCACACAAAGACCTGTTCCCTAGATAACACCCTAGTAGAGTTTGACCTGTTTAGAGATCAGTTAGATCCTGAACTTTGTATCTATGAATGTCTATCTTCCTACCTCAATTTCATCACTTTGATTTCTCAACTCTTTATTACCTGACATAATATTTACCATCCTGCCAGACATTCTACAATCAGGGAATGGATAGTTACTGCCATAAGAGATTCTGGTATAGATACTTTCCTTTTTAAGGGTCACTTACTAAACTGTGCCTACTGTTATTACTGCAACTGTAAAATGGTTACCATTACAATCCATAATGCAGACTGCTTGTTGGTCTTCTAGATGTACCTTGGACAACCATTTTTGGATGTCTACTGAAATTCAAAAGATCAACTTTCTAAGAGCAAACACCAGGTTTGAGGTCATTTGCCCACCAGCTTTTCCTAGGTTGCCAGCCTCCTGATGAACAAACAGTAGTTTGCAGGAATCTTTTTTTTCTATGGAATAGGATTGCCACCATGCAACAGCACCCACTCTACCCATGCTGTACCTTTTTGTTAGATCTGTTTGTTGTTCTGTCTTGGCTTGCACTAATGTTTGGCCACTGTTTTCTTATAGGCACTCAAAAGGGTCAAGAGAAATCACAGAAGCAGCCACCCAAAGATATTAAATAACTCCGATTCATTAAAGTCCCTTAGCACCTACTTTGGCTAAGTTGAATTTCTCCTTCTCTGTCCATAGTTTCCTGGGTGACTTTGACTATTAAAGACTGATGTTTTCATTTTCATCAGCTCTTTCCAGTACGTACTACATTTGGTTGAAATTGTTACAGTTATCAGTAAACATTTTTCATGTTAAAATGTGACTGTGTGCTATCTTTCTCCTCTTGTTCTAGGTTGGGATTATCATCGGTAAACTTCTGAAACATCTGCCTGAGGGGCAGGCTTGAGCGGTCACATAACCATTAGCTCAGAGAGCAGATGCTCAGCTCCGCCTCTGCAGGCACAAGCAAAGTGAATTAATTCCACTTTATCTTGTTTCAGTGTAATCAGGATGCTTGCTGATCAGCCACCTGCTGCAACTACAAGGCAGCCTTATACCCTAGGGACAAACTACTGTATAAATATCATTAATCTACTGTCATCATCAGCAAGTAAGCTGTCTTTGAATATAGAAATGACCACCTACATCACTGGTTCCCACACTGTGCACCATGGCACCATTGGGGTGCCTTAGGAAACTTGTAGGGGTGCCTCTGGTTGGTGGTCCAACACCAAATCAAATTATTTATGGTCAATGTAATGTAAATATGTAAACAAACAGAAGTGTAAACCAGTCCACCACCACATAACTGACCATAAGAATGGGGCAAGCACAATTACTTCACTTTATTTTTTCCTATATTTCTCAATAACAAACTGAAACTTAGGGTACTGTGAAAACAATGCTGATACTCTAGGGCATCGTGATTCAAAATAGTTTGGGAACTACTTACCTGGGTGTTAAATGCTCCAGGATCTCAAAAAACTGGGATTGGAGGGTTCGCTATGAGACACAATCATGGAAGTTTATCATCATTAAATGACAGCTAGAATCTGATTTGTTGCTATGGGCAATGTCTCCAAATGTCCTCTTTAGAAGGTTTGATATATCTCCCCTAAAGTCTTCACACCTTCTAATGTTTATAAATATTATTATTATCCTTTATTTTTATGGCACCACAAGGGTTCCGCAGCACCTTGCAAATGAGAAAAACAAAAAGCCAGTGACTTAAAGTACAAAACAATGCAGGACAAGGACATAGGACCTCATTCAGAGGCGGTCGTTAGTTGCAAGCGGTCACACTGAATCAGGGCGGCCGCTTGCATCCTGAACGACCGCCTCCTTGTCAATCACTAAGCTGTGGTTAACACCCACAGCTCTAGCGACCGACATGGATGATGGTCGCGACCCACATGGGATGGGTACTCAGCATTCCGAGTGCGCAACCCAGCGTCTCGTGTCAACCCGGCAACACAGGCCGCACATCAGAGTACGCAACCTTGTGTATACCGCTGGTGTCATCTGGGCGTCATCAAGCACACCTCAGCATCCTGTGTACGTAACTCTGCATCCTTCCGCTGGTGTCAACCTGGCAACACTGTGCGCACCTCAACATCCTCTTGCCAAGCCATTCTGCCCTCAAGGCAGCATCCAGTCCAAAGGCCGCACCACAGCTTATTGGCCCAAAGGCCCCAACCAGCCCTGAAGCTGCTACCAGCCCAAAGCTGCACCTCAACTCGTTTGCCTACAGGCTTCAACAGTCATCATAAAATGACAGCTAGAATGTATAAACATTGCTGCCTCCACGATCATAACACTCAAATAAGCAGCAGGGCGGCCGAACCAAGGGATAGGTGCCATTGTAGGGAGTATGAGATAGTGTAAGTAAAGGAAAGGAGAAGCAGATGAGAGAAGAGGGCCAGCTCATGAAAGCTTATATTCTAAAGGGGAGTGGCAAACAGACAGGGGTGAAACAGATGGGGTAGATATTAAGGAAGGAGCAAGGAGAAGTATATTTTGGAGGTAGTCGTGCCAACATTTTCAACAGTGGTTCACTATCAGCACATCATCCAATAGCACAATGCATCCCTATCAGCACATCATTACAAAGCCCAATGTTTCTCTATCAGTACATCATCCAATAGCACTATGCTTCCCTATCAGTACATTATCCAATAGCACAATGCTTCCCTATCAGTACATTATCCAATAGCACAATGCTTCCCTAATAGCACATCATCCAATAGCACAATGCTTTCCTATCAGTACATCATCCAATAGCACTATGCTTCCCTATCAGCACATCATCCAATAGCACAATGCTTCCCTATCAGTACATTATCCAATAGCACAATGCTTCCCTAATAGCACATCATCCAATAGCACAATGTTTCTCTATCAGTACATCATCCAATAGCACAATGCTTTCCTATCAGTACATCATCCAATAGCACAATGCTTCCCTAATAGCACATCATCCAATAGCACAATGCTTCCCTATTAGCACATCATCCAATAGCACTATGCTTCCCTATTAGCACATCATCCAATAGCACAATGCTTCCCTATTATCACATCATCCAATAGCATAATGCTTCCCTAATAGCACATCATCCAATAGCACAATGCTTCCCTATCAGTACATCATCCAATAGCACTATGCTTCCCTATCAGTACATCATCCAATAGCACAATGCTTCCCAATTAACACATCATCCAATAGCATTATGCTTCCTATTAGCACATCATCCAATAGCATAATGCTTCCCTAATAGCACATCATCCAATAGCACTATGCTTCCCTATTAGCACATCATCCAATAGCACAATGCTTCCCTATTAGCACATCATCCAATAGCACAATGCTTCCCTTATAGCACATCATCCAATAGCACAATGCTGCTCTATCAGTACATTATCCAATAGCACAATGCTTCCCTATCAGTAGATCATCCAATAGCACAATGCTTCTCTATTAGTACATCATCTAATAGCACAATGCTTCCCTATCAGTACATCATCCAATAGGCATAATGGTTCACTATCAGTACATATTCAATAGCACAATGCTTCCCTAATAGCGCACCATCTAATAGCACAATGCTTCCCTATCAGTACATCATCCAATAGGCATAATGGTTCCCTATCAGTACATATTCAATAGCACAATGCTGCTCTATCAGTACATTATCCAATAGCACAATGCTTCCCTAATAGCACATCATCCAATAGCACTATGCTTCCCTATCAGCACATCATCCAATAGCACAATGTTTCTCTATCAGTACATCATCCAATAGCACTATGCGTCCCTATCAGCACATCATCCAATAGCACAATGTTTCTCTATCAGTACATCATCCAATAGCATAATGCTTCCCTATCAGTACATCATCCAATAGCACTATGCTTCCCTATCAGTACATCATCCAATAGCACAATGCTTCCATATTAGCACATCATCCAATAGCACTATGCTTCCCTATTAGCACATCATCCAATAGCAAAATGCTTCCCTAATAGCACATCATCCAATAGCACAATGCTTCCCTATCAGTACATCATCCAATAGCACAATGCTTCCCTATCAGTACATCATCCAATAGCACTATGCTTCCCTATCAGTACATCATCCAATAGCACAATGCTTCCCAATTAGCACATCATCCAATAGCATTATGCTTCCCTATTAGCACATCATCCAATAGCATAATGCTTCCCTAATAGCACATCATCCAATAGCACAATAGTTCCCTATCAGCACATCATCCAATAGCACAATGTTTCTCTATCAGTACATCATCCAATAGCACAATGCTTCCCTATCAGTACATCATCCAATAGCACTATGCTTCCCTATTAGCACATCATCCAATAGCACTATGCTTCCCTATTAGCACATCATCCAATAGCACTATGCTTCCCTATTAGCACATCATCCAATAGCATTATGCTTCCCTATTAGCACATCATCCAATAGCATAATGCTTCCCTATTAGCACATCATCCAATAGCACAATGCTTCCCTTTCAGTACATCATCCAATAGCACTATGCTTCCCTATTAGCACATCATCCAATAGCACAATGCTTCCCTATCAGTACATCATCCAATATGCATAATGGTTCACTATCAGTATATATTCAATCGCACAATGCTTCCCTAATAGCACATCATCCAATAGCACAATGCTTCCCTATGAGCACATCATCCAATAGCACAATGCTTCCCTAATAGCACATCATCCAATAGCACTATGCTTCCCTATTAGCACATCATCCAATAGCACAATGCTTCCCTATTAGCACATCATCCAATAGCACAATGCTTCCCTTATAGCACATCATCCAATAGCACAATGCTGCTCTATCAGTACATTATCCAATAGCACAATGCTTCCCTATCAGTACATCATCCAATAGCACAATGCTTCTCTATTAGTACATCATCTAATAGCACAATGCTTCCCTATCAGTACATCATCCAATAGCACAATGCTTCTCTATTAGTACATCATCTAATAGCACAATGCTTCCCTATCAATACATCATCCAATAGGCATAATGGTTCACTATCAGTACATATTCAATAGCACAATGCTTCCCTAATAGCGCACCATCTAATAGCACAATGCTTCCCTATCAGTACATCATCCAATAGGCATAATGGTTCCCTATCAGTACATATTCAATAGCACAGTGCTTACCTAATAGCGCATCATCCAATAGCACAATGCTGCTCTATCAGTACATTATCCAATAGTACAATGCTTCCCTATCAGTACATCATCCAATAGCACAATGCTTCCCTATCAGTACATCATCCAAAAGCAGAATTAGTAGTATGTCCTGAAATGTCCAAGAAAAAGAGCACTTTATTGAGATCTGCAACAAAAGTAGTGGTTTTCAAACTGCAAAATCCAAAGCACATTTTGAAAGTGCAAATCCACTTGACGCCCTTTGATAATAACACCATGACAGCATCTACAGCATAGCCAAAAGTTGAGAATGACACAAGTATAAGTTTTCGCAAAGTTTACTGCTTCAGTGTTTTTTGACCTTTTTGTCAGATGTTACTATGGTATACTGAAGTAAAATTACAAGCACTTCATAAGTGTCAAAGGCTTTTACTGACAATTACATTAAGTTTACGTAAAGAGTCAATATTTGCAGTGTGGACTCTTCTTTTTCAAGACCTCTGCAATTCACCCTGGCATGCTGTCAATCAACTTCTGGGCCACATACTGACTGATGGCCGCCCATTCTTGCCTAATCAATGCTTGAAGTTTGTCAGAATTTGTGGGTTTTTGTTTGCCCACCCGCCTCTTGAGAATTGACCACAAGTTCTCAAAGGGATTAAGGTCTGGGGAGTTTCCTGGCCATGGACCCAAAAGGTTGATGTTTTGTTCCCCGAGCCACCTACTTATCACTTTTGCCTTATGGCATTGTTCATCACCAAACTGTTCTTGGATGGTTGTGAGAAGTTGCTCTTGGAGGATGTTTTGGTACCATTCTTTATTCATGACTGTGTTCTTTGGCAAAATTTTGAGTGAGTCAACTCCCTTGGCTGAGATGTAACCCCATACATGAATGGTCTCAGGATGCTTTACTGTTGCAAGCAGAAAAATGACAGATGCAAGTGCACACTCGAACTATACTGAACCTTATAATAATACTGCTAAATTGCATCCAAGAGGTTCTTAGCATAATAATTGCCATAATTATGGGCCTGCCCACCGCATCCAGGTGACCTCTATCAGGCAGGTCCCTAACACTCCTATAGAACAAATACAGGGCACGGGACCCCCTGGCCAACCCAGCAGAACCACCCCATGGCATCACACTAGTGTGAGATTGAAAGTGAGGGTTAAAGAATTATATAGAAGAAAGCCTATGTGTTAAGTCTTACATAAGTAGGATGTTATAATAAAAAGTGTATAAAGTGCTACATATACAAAAAACAAACTAAAGAAGTGAAAAAGTGTACATTATGATGCCATGAAGCAGTCCAGCCACACCAGCCCAGAGAGCCCCACACTCCAATATCAGTCCCAAAACTGACACACAGCATATGTATAATAGGTCTTACCCACATAAGATGTGCAGTCTTGGAGTGCAAGGACTCCTTGCTAATTAAAATTTTCATGTTTTGCTCCCCGAGCCACTTCGTTATCACTTTTGCCTTATGGCAAGGTGCTCCATCATGCTGGAAAAGGCATTGTTCGTCACCAAACTGTTCTTGGATGGGTGGGAGAAATTGCTCTTGGAAGATGTTTTGGTACCATTCTTTACTCATGGCTGTGTTCTGCAAAATTGTGAGTGAGCCCACTCCCTTGGCTGAGACGCAACCCCACACATAAATGGTCTCAGGATGCTTTACTGTTGGCATGACACAGGATTGATGGTAGCGCTCAACTTTCCTTCTCCGCACAAGCATTTTTCCAGATGCCTCAAACAATCTGAATGGGTATTCATCAGAGAGAATAACTTTACCCCAGACCTCAGCAGTCCAATCCCTGTACCTTTTGAAGAATATCAGTCTGTCCCTGATGTTTTTCCTGGAGAGAAGTGGCTTCTTTGCTGCCCTTCTTGACACCAGGCCATCCTCCAAAAGTCTTCGTCCTATGTCATGCTAACAATAAAGCATCCTGAGATCATTTTTTATTTGATACAAGATAAGGGTGAAATGGTATTATGCACCCTATCTGTTGAAAAAAAATTAGTTTTTGTGTACTGTTTCAGTTATTGTCTGGTGACTACTAAGGGGGCACATCGTTTGAAAGAGGAGACTCCCCTCTTTCAATACAGGGTGACCCCATATGTGTGCGGGCCAATATTGGGAAGATAAGGCACAATGTGCCTTTCCCCCATCTATGGAAATCTATTTTGTTTGATATTGCTGGGCGTTATTGTCCAGACAATAGCTGCTTAGGGGGGCACACGTTTTCAAAGAGGGGACTCCCATCTTTCATATGTGAGTGACCCCACCTCCCATTCATGTGAGTGCCCTCCTGCCCATTCACAGAAAAGTCTGTTTTAGGTAGCGCAGGGTAATATTGCCTGATGATCACAAGTGATGACCAGACAATTGCTACTAGTGGGCCACATCATTAGAAAGTGGGGACCCCCGCTTTCAAATACGGGTGCACTAAATAGTAAAGGTATTGAGAAGAAGAACTATCTATGAGGGTCAAAGCTGTTTATCCCTAATGCAGGGTATAAAAGAACTGGATACCTGTCTCAAAAGCACTATTGTTTCTCTAGTAACCAGTAATACTAAGCTTATCTTCAGATCTCTGAAGAGTTCAACATTTTACAGAAGACTTTAGTTGTTAAAAAAAAAAGTGATAGTTGCTCAGATCAGCTTAATTGCATAACACAGGTGCTTGTAAAGGGCGGGGTTTACTCTGAACACAGAAAAAAAAGAGATTTGCTACTCAGCACACTGCAGCAAAAACAATACTTAAATCCTACATGATAATAGCGATTCAGAGGTATTAGTTACATACATTTGCAAATATATGAATAAGCGCCAGGCCAATCGTCAAGGCTCCTCTATACTGGCGTCCCTAGCATTAAGGGGTTCACGTCCGAGAAGCAAGGCACCCCAAAAAAATTCCAACCAAGGGCCATCCCCAGGGCATCACACGAAAAAGGGAAAAAGGTGATAGTGAAGTATAAAGAAAAGATGTGTAAGTATAAATCAATAAGTGTTATTTATACTTACACATCTTTTCTTTATACTTCACTATCACCTTTTTCCCTTTTTCGTGTGATGCCCTGGGGATGGCCCTTGGTTGGAATTTTTTTGGGGTGCCTTGCTTCTCGGACGTGAACCCCTTAATGCTAGGGACGCCAGTATAGAGGAGCCTTGACGATTGGCCTGGCGCTTATTCATATATTTGCAAATGTATGTAACTAATACCTCTGAATCGCTATTATCATGTAGGATTTAAGTATTGTTTTTGCTGCAGTGTGCTGGGGGGCAAATCTCTTTTTTTTTTTTTCTGTGTTCAGACTTTAGTTGTTGCAAATTAGCACGCGGGGTCAGACTTGTATCAATATACACAACCTTCATTGTGGCCAATGGGCCTGATTCAACACAATTCTGGATCACTGATGCGAAATTAATATGTATTGAATGCTATTGCGACTATATGCCCATATTCTGAGTAGTATGCATCCATATGATCGCATCTCCACACTCCTCCCTGCACGAGAACAGCCATATTATTACCACTGGCACTTTTGTCTACCTACCTTATGCACAACTCAGAATATCAAGGACTGTAGCTGGCTACATGCCCATGACACACCCACAAAATGCTTCTATTCATATTGTTGGTGCCCAATTGCCACCCAGAAATGCCCATTCAGAAGCCACAGAGAAATGACTGAGATGTGTACGACTCTGAATCACTTGTAAGTTCGTAAAAATACATATGCAGCCAGCGACACATGCGCAGTTTGCTAAAAATCGCTAGATGCATTCGCATTTGGACTTGTATGCAAATCAGAATTATTTATTTATTACCAGTTATTTATATAGCGCCCACATATTCCGCAGCCCTTTACAGAGAATATTTTGCCATTCACATCAGTCCCTGCCCCAGCGGAGCTTACAATCTATATTCCCTATCATATACACACTAGTGTTCATTTTGTAGAGAGCTAATTAATCTACCAGTATATTTTTGGAGTGTGAGAGGAAACCCACACAAGCACAGGAAGTATATACAAACTCCACACAGTTAGGGCCGTAGTGGGAAACAAACCCACAATCTCAGTGCTGTGAGGCAGTAATGCTAACCACTACACCGTCTGTGCTGCCAAGCACAAATGGTGCAACCTGTACAACCTGTATATAGCTCATCTGGACTCTGGCAAGCTGAAAAATAACTTAGAGAATTATATGACAAGGATCAGATGGTCACCCAGGCAATGGAAGGATTTGTTGTAAATGCTATTCTTCTGATTAAGACAGATGAAATCTGCTACAATGAGCCAACCACTTCCTGCCATTAAAATGATGCTAATTGTAGAATGTCTTGGATTCAGGCAAATTTACTTTTCAAAACAGGAGAACAAACACTAATAAGACACTAAGATGTCTCCAGTAACTACTATTATTTATTACCTATTTTCCATTTATAATTAGAGATGTGTGGGTCTGGTTTTACTCTGTTCTTTTCGCCAAAATTATCACAAGTTCGGATTAGTTCGGATTTATTCTATTGGCTAACACGTGATAGCCAATAGCCAATAAGATGCCGTTTTTGAGATTCGAACATATCTGAGTAAAACCGAACCTGCACATCTCAATTTATAATATAACATGAATGCATTAGACAATGTGGAAAGATTATTAGGTATTACTGTATCTATGTTGTCATGTTTGTTACAAATGTTCTTAAATTGGATAGTGCTGCTGCTCCTTAATACTAAGTGGGTTAGTGTTGGGTAACCTGGGTTAGTTTAGATACATCTTATTGTAATACAGTATGGTGAGTGAGTTACTAGGCCATACTCCCAGTTCTTAATGAAATTGACTGAGACACGTGTAGTGGAAAAAACGAGAAGCCACAAATGGTTCACCAGATGTCAGTAAGACAAGCAAAGCTTACATTTTATTCAATGCCTTCCAGCATGTAAAGCAAGTACGGTATATTCCATTCTAAATAACAAATGTTTCTAATCTCATTTAGTGAACAGGAAGTTTTCTGCAATGTATCAAATTAAGCACATTTAGAACTGTTTGATTGCACTGCTAATTATCTCTTTAGGTCTAGGACCTGCTTTGTAAACCAATACATTCCTAAAACTGGATCTGGTTAAATATTTTCATTAAAATAAAGCAAAAAGCTGCATACAATTGCCCAAATGTGATCACTTTGGAAACTTCTATATAAATGGCAAACAAACCTTATTGGCTGTAGGAGGAACCATGGCCAGTGTGCATAAACATAACATAGGATGTACACCCCTGTAGCAGGCATTTTTTGACAAATAGTGTACTTTTTGCACCTCCACGACCAGGAAATACCACAGCATCTCAGTCTCTTATCTGGTCCTCCCAAAGAGTGTGGCATATTAAAAGCAATTAAATCATTATTTCAGCCTTGGATTCAAAACCCTGAATTGCAGTAGAGATCCTCATCATTACCCCTTTGCTGCTTGGCTCTTACTAAGCTTGGAGAGAGAAAAAGCGAGTGGTGATAAAGTACCAGCCAATCAGCTCCTAACTGTCATTTTTCAAAAACAGCCTGTAAAGTGACAGTTAGCAGCTGATTGGTTGGTACTTTATCTCCATCTACTATATCTCTCTCCAAGGCTTAGTACATAGACTCCTGAGGTTTTTATGTAACCAGGACTTAGCAGTAGAAGACCTAAGGGTGGTTGTATGTTGCCAGTGGGAAAGTGAGAGGGAACGAGACAGAAAGTATGTAAGAGAAGGAATGCCATTAGATAGGCTGAGTTGGTATAAAGTACCTGTAAGGGAAAGGTTCTGATGCTATTGGCTGTGCTGAGGGAAGAACAAGCAGAAGTGATAGTTAAAGTCTAGTCTAGTGCGGAAACAGAGGAGGGACTGTGGGAGAGGAAACCCTCCTTATTTGAGGTGCTGGAGGGCTTTATAGGAACTCTGCTCACAACAATGATATCCCAAATGTTATTACACTGAAATATGTGGATAATAATACACCAATTATTGTTTAGAGGGGAAGGCAGGAATACTCAAATTTGTAAAATTGTCCTTGATTGTTAATACATTGCAGTATATACTTTATGGTGATTATTATGCATTATTTTCTGATCATCTGACTGCATTCTTTTATTTTCATATTTTACTTTGGATGATCCTAGTTGTGAACTACTTTACTGTATCTTGAAACTGTTTTGTGCTTGGACTGACTGCTCTTGTCCGATTATGCATGTTTTGTTAGATAGATTATTCTGTTCTTATCATTTACTTTGTTTTGTACAATTGTCACATGCTACTGATAAAATAAAAAAGATTTTGGGGAAAAAACACATAATACAGCAAAAGTCATAGCATATATTGGCTACCTACCTTCTCATAGGGTCCGATTGTTCCTTCTGCTGCCTTTTCTCATACTGTACATTGTTAAAGAACAGACAAGGAACTACTACTACTAAAATAGTAAAAGTGATCACTCACCTAGGGGATAAAGTGGGCAGGAACAGGGTGGAACTGAGCTCCATCACCTCTAATGGTAGGTGGAACTAGTCCCACCTCCACCAAGTCCCTGCACAGAAGTCCCACAGACAGAGAGCCACTCTATGTCTGCCTAGGGAGTCTCAATTTCATTTTCATTTCAGAGAAACCAGCATATAGGTAAGGAAAGAATCAAGCGAAGGCAATACATAGGGGTTGCAAAAAAACATTAGGCATCCAAGTGGCATAGACTAGTTTGTGGGGACCCTATAAAAAAAACTCAGAGGCACGGCAGAAAAAAAACACTGATGATACAGAACTTTTAATTCTTTTTAAGTGATCTAATATTGTAGTCTCAGCTGATGTCAGGAGTGCTAAAAAAAAACAAATAAAATGTATTTCACACTGTCATAGCCCCAAAAGCCCCCCACCATTCACTTTACCACCCATAGGCAAAGAGGTAGGCTCCTCTTAGGCTCTGGACTTGCTACTAGTCATCATCATCAGTGCACACTAGCTCCTACCCTATACCAGATGCAAAACAGGACTCTCCAACAGGTGTATTTTCACTTACATCTACCTCTACATATACAGTGTTCAGTTGACCTATTCACAAGATGGCTCTGGCATCTGGAGATTGGCTAGCCCCACTGAGGGCAACAGTCCAGATGCAGGGGAGAGCCATGGAGCCATGGCTGCATGTCTTCTGATCAACTGCAGCGCTTTACCAAGTAAGTGTTGCTCAGTAAATCTTATGCAGATGTGAAACATACTGTAGGTCACAGAGGGTTCTGACTCTGACACAGGGCACAAGCCCTGGGCAATGGAGGAAGTGGGCACCAGCAGGTGAACAAAAGTTGCAGCTGCCGGAAACAGTGTGAGCAGGTAGGAAAGGTAGTCAGCATATTGTTATCTCATTCCAGGGGCCATGCCCTCCAGCAACAGACTGCACAACTCCTCAATGACAATAGCAGCCTCGACGAGACCTGCATGAGAGGCAGCTGCTTGAAGATACTTCCTGATCACATTGGCTGCAACAGGAGAGGAAGAGACAGGTAAGTTAAATTTACACGGGAGGGGTGTAGCTTTTGATAGGTAATAGAAAAAAATTAGGGTAATGGGTTACTGCTTTAGTGGGGTTAATTAAGATCAGGTAATTAGAGGGTTAAGGTACATAAATGGAATTATTTGATGATGTTGGGTAGGTAATTATTGTAAAGGGGTTAATTATATTATTAACATTAAATGGAGTTGTTATGATGATGCTGAAGTAGTTTATAATTTTCAAATAGGGTTAATTATTGATGAGGGAATGATATTTCAAGGCAATCAAATGCTTTATTGTATGGCAGTAACATTCCTCTGTGGCCACTGTGATGTGTTCTGCATAATTTGGCAGTCACTGTGATGTTCTCTATATTATATGTTGGCCATTGTGTGCTCTGTATTATATGGTGGCTACTGTGATGTTCTCTGTAATATATGGTAGTCACTGTAATGTTCTCTGTGTTATATGACAGTCACTTTGATCTTATTTGCATAATATGGAAGTCACTGCAATATTCTCTGTATTATATGATGGTCACTGCAATGCTCTCTGTATTATATGATGGTCACTGCAATGTTCTCTGTATTATATGTTGGTCACTACAACGTTCTTAGTATTATAGGATGGTCACTGTGATGATCTCTGTATTATATGGCACTCACTGTTATATTTTCTGCATCATATGGTGGTCACTGTGATGTTCTCAGCATTTTATTGTGATCATTGTAATGCTCTATGCCATAATATGGCAGTCATATAGTTAGAAGATGACTACTAGCTGCTGGGGAGGAAGAGGAGGAGGGGTGAGCTTTGCATTGCCCTGGGTGACAGAAAGCCTAGCTTCACCCCTGGTGTGTGGATAGTTGGCTATGTATTTAATGCTGAGCCAGGTAAGCAAAGTGCTGAGTTACTGGGGAGGTGGGTATGCCAGAGGGCCTGACAGGTCCAGGGAAAGCAACAATTGGAGCAGGGGAATGGCTGATAGCAGAAGCCTCAGAAAAAAGGTACTTTTTAACATTTCAAAATGGACAGGGTGTGGGACTATGCTTAAACAGCCTTGTGGGAACACTACACAGTCCTCATTGTACTTTACAGATATGAGAACACCCAATCTAAAAGTATTTAAATTGTATGGAACTCGACCGCCATTATGGAACTCATGCTCCGGGTGCCAGGGCTGGTAGCTGGCACCGTCTGGAGTGCATTTTTTGTTAACAGACCAATGAGGAAGGGAAATAACCGTAGTAGTTCCTGATTGGAATCAGATTACACCATGCTGATGTGTAATGTGAGGACTAACCTGTAGTGGGAGGATGTTGATGTAGAGGGGTCAGACTCAGGTTGATGTCCTGGGGGCATATTGGTGTCCCATTAGGCGCATGTTGGTGTGCTGAGTGAAGCAGGTTGATTTTAAGGAGAGATACATAGGTGGGGAAGCATACTGGTGTGCAGGCAGGCATGTTGTTGTCGGGGCATTTGTGTGTACTGGAGCAAATTGGTTTGCAGAGCATATTAGTGTGCATGGGGCCATGTTGGTGGGCTGGGGGCATGTTGGTGTGCAGGGTGGGAAACAAAGGTGTGCCAGAGGATCATGTTGTTGTGCAGGGGGGCATGTTGACATGCAGAGGGTCATGTTGGTGTTCAGAAAGTCATGTTGGTGTGTAGAGGGTCATGCTGGTGTGCAAAAGGAGTATGTTGTTGTGCAGGAGAAGTGTTAGTGAGAGAGGAATTACAGTAGGTGAGGTAAGGGGGCAGGGAGGTATAATGAGTGAGAAGTATTTTTGTGGGTGAGGTATGCTGTCAGGGAGCGATAGTGAGAAGGGGAATTACAGTGGCTAAGGGGTCCATTTATCATAAATTATCACTAGTGACAATTATGGTTTGAGCCCTCTGTGAGTTCAAATAAACTTTGGGAGTCATTCATCGTGCCTCCAGCCCTAAACTATTACTTCTGAAAAACTGCTGTTTCTGTCGAGTCAGTTTTTCATAAGTGAGAAAGTTTTCTCCTGCTGTTCCGGTCTTCCATTAGTTTTCACAGCCTATCTTCAAACTGCACATGCGCAGCATGAAAACAGGCTGCGAAGATTCTCGCAAGACCAGAGGCGCAGTAGAAAGGTGAGAGGGATCAGCCGAGCGCTGACACCCACCGCCGGCATGAAGACTCCTTTTATGGAGCAGTGAGTGCAGTAGAGCCAGGAGGAGGGACGAGGGCAGCAGGCCAGAACACAGCGAGGAGGGATCTGAAAAGATCCCTCTGCTGCACAAGCTGCTGTGAAAATAGCAATTCCAACCTTACCAATTTAAAAGCAGAATTCTTTAGGCCACACAAACCAATCAGGTTATCTCACCAATCTGTATGGCCCCGCCCACACATCTCAGCTGTCTTGTGCAAATCAGAACTCAGCCATATTTGCATTTATATACATTTGGAGGTTTGAAATGTTGGAAAATACATACAGTTTACAAAAGCCAAAAACATTAACTCTCTGGTCCAGGTTGGTTTTGACTTTTAAAAAATGTAGTTTAAGCCTCTCACATATATCGACGATATCTCTGCACAGAATATGACTCACTATATGGAACAAACTAGCAGCAGAACCATTCTGCACGTACATTACAAAATTTTTTTTTACATAAAATACATTTCATTGTATATATTGGTATACGAGCAACATTTATGTAAACTACAGGATTAAAACCATTAGTGAAAGTGAATGTCACCGTTAATTAGCGACTTCACTAATTAGTCAGTAGCTGCAATTGACTTTCTAACTTCTCTCAATGGGAGTCAGTGTCAGACATCTGATTCTTGTTAGTTATTCTATAAAATGTGCTTGTATCCGCATTCCTTTCATTTCCTTCCCGTCCTTCCTAGGATAGCGACATGTCTGTATATTGGTTCATTCATTCATTAATTATTACAGATAGTTGTACAATATAACATGTGTTTGTCCTCCCGTAACCCCAGCAGCCAATGTTTCCTCTTGAAAGCATTCTCGCAATTGACATGAAAACATTGTGAGGCTGATTCAGATTTGGAAGCAAAGCAAAAAAAGTAGCTGCAGTGCAACATGGTTTTGCCAAGGTGCCAACTTACACCTTATTATTGCTTTAAGCTAGGTACATACATGAACAATGTTACAAACGATGCGACGGCAGATACAATGGGCTTGATTCAGAGTTGTAAGCTAATGCAATCACAGCTGAAAATTTGTACGCAGCTGCAGTACGCAGTACGCAGTTATGGTAAAACTTACCCTTGTTCAACTCTCTTTCTTCGAAGTCCATAGGGTCCACAGGGAGACAACGGGGTGTAGGTGGTACTTGGAGGACCGGACACCAACAGTAAAGCTTTTTTCTATCCCAGTATCCTCCGGTCCTTCCCCCTATACCCCGCCCACAGCCTAAAGACAACTCAGTTTTCTTAACAATCCCATGGCAGGAGCAGTATAGGAGAGAAGGAAGACTGGTACACTGAAGAATCACACTCTCACACTGAGAAGGAAACAAGTGACCAAGAGAAGCCAGGTGTGTCAGGGCGGGTGCCATGTGGACCCTATGGACTTCGAAGAAAGAGAGTTAACAAGAGTAAATTTTACCATAACTCTCCTTTTCTTCTTCAGGGTCCATAGGGCTCCACAGGGAGACAATGAGGATGTCCCAAAGCAGTTGTTCAAGGATAGGGACGCTCCTGAGCTGAGAGGAGAACCTGGCACCTGAAGGAAGCAACCTAAGAGACAAATGTATCAATGGCATAGAACCTAAGAAAGGTGTGGACAGAAGACCACGTGGCTGCCTTGCATAGTTGTTCGGCAGACGCACTACGGCGGGCTGCCCACGAGGGACCCACAGAGTGAGTAGAATGAGCAGATACTGTAGCCAGCACAGGAAAGCCAGTCTGCATGTAAGTCTGTGAGATAGTCATGCAAAGCCATCTGGCCAGAGTCTATTTGTTAGCTGGCCATCCCTTCTTGAGGAATCCATATAGGACAAAGAGGG
Source organism: Taudactylus pleione (assembly GCA_031769625.1). Taxonomy (NCBI): domain Eukaryota; kingdom Metazoa; phylum Chordata; class Amphibia; order Anura; family Myobatrachidae; genus Taudactylus; species Taudactylus pleione. The sequence continues at coordinate 1,621,969 of JAUIMM010000916.1, read as the reverse complement.
AGTCCAATTTCCTGATGGAACTAGTACGGTCTATGTACATCTTCAGAGAATGGACCACATCCAAAGAGGCCTCACCTGCCAAGAGGTTTGGTGATTGAAAGGCCGGAACCACAATTTCCTCATTAAAGTGGAAATGAGAGACCACCTTGGGAAAGAAGCCAGAGCACGTTCGAAGAACAGCCCTGTCCAGATGAAAGATTAGAAATGGGGAGCGACAGGAGTGCGCCCCTATATCCAATACCCAATGGGTAGATGCTATAGCCAGAAGAAACAGTCTTCGCAGTGAGCCATTTGATATCTACTAAATCTAGGGGTTCGAATGAAGGTTCCCGAAGTGCATGGAGAACCACTGACAAATCCCACGAAGCCACAGGAGGGAGGTTGTATATGTATAACACCTTGCAGGAAGGTGTGAACATCCAGTAGAAAAGCAATTCTGCTTTTCCAGATGGACAGAGCAGACACGTGCACTTTCAGAGAGGCTAGGCAGAGTCTGAGATCCAATCCAGCTTGAAGAAAGGCAAGGCATTTAGAAACCCTAAAAACCTGAGGGTCATAGTTTTTAGTAGCGCACCACTGGAAATATGTACAGTATGCCACATCCCGTGATAAATTTGGTGTATGAACTCTGAGCATGGTCCGGACCACAGAGCTAGGAAACTCTTTAGACCTTAGGAGGAATGTCTCAAGAGCCGAGCTGTTAAAGACAGATGGGCTAGGTCTGGATGGAGACAGGGACTCTAAGACAACAGGTCTGGTTGTAGAGGATGTTGGAGAGGAACGTCTATTGAGAGAAGCCTTTTTAGAGTCCGAATCTGCCTTCCATAAGCGAAGCTAAAACAATACGGCAGACTACCACAGAAGTAGCAGATGCCTTGAAAGCTAGGAGACCAGTATCCAAAGCCATATCTCCTAAATAGGAGGCTGCATCTCTAATGTGAAAGATGTAGGATAGCTGTTCCCTCGAAGCATCAGAGGGAAATATATCTTCTAGGGCCTCTGACCAACTCTCAATGGCTTTTGCCACCCAGGCCGTAGCCCTGGCAGGACGAGTAATAGCTCCTGTAAGAGAGTATATAGATTTCAGGCAAGCTTCAATCCTTCTATCCATAGTCTCCTTTAAGGAGATTGCTTTATGGATAGGAAAGGTAGCGTTCTTAACTAGGCGTGGGAATCCACTGCAGGGGGAACTTCCCATTTAATGCAATCAGTAGCTGGAAGAGGGTACAGTAAAAGGAAATCAAGCATTTAGGCAGCTGAAACCTTTTACTTGGCTTATTCCATGCTTCACACATAGGGCTCTATTTACTACAATCCGCATTTTGAATGCAGATTGTAGTGTGATATTACTGAGTGAATTCGCATTGCGAATTTCAGCAATATCACAGGGATTTACTAAAAATCCCTTGCAGGGACAGAGTTTGCGATAAAGCTCTGTCCCAGCGAATCCCCTCCGCACACTTATCACGGTATTTTCGCAAAAAATACCGTGACAAGTGCCGACGCATGCGCCGACCGACTGTCGCTAAGCCCCGCCTCCTGTCACTAAGCCCCACCCCTGTGATCGTGACCCCCCCTTAATTAAACTTACCTTCAGTGATCGGTGCTCCAGTGATGTCCTCCCTGGCTCCGGTCAGCTGACATCCCATCCTGCACTGGGACCCGGTCAGGTGACAACCAAGCCCCAGTGCAGGATGGGAGACCAGCTGACCGGATGGAGGATATCACTGGAGCCCAGATCTCCGGTCCCTGGACTCAGGTAAGTTTTTTTTTTACAGTGTATCAGCATGTGGTCTGATTAGACCACACCACTGATCACTGGGGCCGGCTCCGGTCTCTGCTCTGCCCAATAGAGCAGAGCAGTTGTCCGGTAACCAGGGAAGACCCTGGATAACGCCACCTCCAGGTGGCATTATTATCACAGGGCTTTCCCAGTATTTTTTCACATTTTATTTTAGTAACTTTGACCAGATCACATTTCCCATTACAATGATGGGAAATGCGATCTGCTTACTAAAAATAAGTGATAATTATGGCTTGGAGTAGAATTTTACGAATTCTACTACAATTGCCCATTAGTAACTTTAGGTGATACTAAACTAATGTGAAAAGGGTGTGAAAACACCCTTTTTCACTTTTTTTTAGTAAAAATAATGTTAATAAATAGAGCCTATAAGGTCAGATAGCTGATCAGAGCGAGGAAACTCTGGCAAAACTGCCTTATTTTCCTTAAATACTGGCTTTTTTGCCTTAGGAGTGGGTTCTGCCTCTTCTATTTGAAGAATAGATTTTACAGCTCTTACAGTGCAGGTATATTCACTATAGAGAGGGCTTCTCCTCTCCTGGGGGATAGTCAGAGTGAGAGAGGTCTGAGTCTTCTGCCTACCCGGATGATAACTCAGAATCTGATAGCTGGGTGGACTGGGAAGATAACACAGCACGCTTAGTAGGTTAACTAGGTAAGGGCTTCTCCTTTTGCAGCATTTGTTGAAAGGCTGTGGAGGTAGCCGCCAGACTCTGCACTGAGGTAGAAAGTATGTCTACTCATGGGGGAGGCAAAGGATTCGCAGGGAATACCTGCTGTGGCCATCACATAGGGGGAGCTACCACAGTGACCGCTGGGTGGTCCACTAATTTTGCCAGCACCTGTGAAAAAGAAGCCATGGGGGGGTCCTGAGGAGAGGATGCAGGGGCTGATGGGCCAGGTGCCGTATAACAAGATGCACATTGACCATCTTGAATGAGATCCTCTGAAGCTAAGCCTGCTAAAGAGGACCTGCAAGACACCAGAGTGGGAGCAGGAGGCTGCTGGTTATTCCTGCCCTTGCTAGACATAGCTGCAAGGATAATGTAGCACATAATCTGGCACAGTTCAGTGAGCAACCCAGATATGTTAATAATATGGCACAGTGTAGCGCACAACACAGCTATACAGTATGTAATAGCCTTCACAAATATAGGTAGATGTGAGGTACAATGAACCCCCTCAGTATTCCAGGGTTATAATGAAAGAAAGGGAAAGGTATAAGCTGAGAGTTGAGAATAATAAACAGACAGCAGTGCTAGCACAAGTCACATACAATGCAGAGCATACCATATAACTGCAGTGGGCACTAAATTCAACTATATAGACTGCAGTGGCTGGTAGGAAATAGCGCTGTATAACCTGGCTCCTGGGAGAGGTATACAGGGAGACCAGACCCAGCATTCCCGGAGACCTGACGCTGTTGCAGAAAATGGCTGCCGTGAGTCTGAGGGGGTGAATGGTGAGGGAGGAGCATCTCAGGGGCGGCAAGACCACCGGTAAGAAAAACGGGACAACGGGAGTTCGGCCCACAAGGCCACGCCTACATCCCGCCCATGTCCCACACGGTCATGCCTCTTTTTCAGCGTCCTGCCCCGGGTGACACCGCGGGGAGGGACGCCACTGTATTTCGCTGCCATCATTATGATATTAGGCAAAAAAATTTCAAGGACAAATAAACAAATAAAAGTTATATTTTAACCAATCCAATAAACATCCACTATGTTATTGTTGTATGTAGAATAAGGGTAAGTGCACTGAATAAGGAAACTGCTTTCTTTTTCTTTTCTTCTCAAAGTTCCTATAAAGAACCTGGTTATTACCTACTATAAAGCTATTCCAGCAAGGCGTATTAAGAGAGGAGGGGACCCGTGTTCATTCCCTGTCCGGGGTCACCTCCTCTCTCTACAGCGGCCGGCAGCAGACTGACGCGTCTGACCGCCGACCGCAGCATCAGTAGACTCTGGGTACTAGAGTGTGCCCAGAGTCTAGTGCGCATGTGCAGGTCAACAGGGAAATGGTCATTTTCCGGCGTTTTGTGCAGGGCTGAGACACCCGACTCGGGACCTCTGAGAGGTAAGTATTAGATAATATGGGTGCAGGGTGTGGTGTGCGGTCCCCCCCTGGATCCAGGAGCCTGTGTGCACTGCACACCCTGCACCAATTCTAGATACGTCCCTGTGTTCCAGCATCCCTGCACTGCTAATCATTGCAGCATGCACGCACTGACTGGTGAGCTTACCAGTGTGCATGTATAGGTGAGTATGGCTTTACCTGCTATCTATCAATAAACCAACACTACTGTTTAAGTAACTGGGCTGTTCATAGTTTGAGTCATCGGCTGGTGTGTGCCTACATAACCCTGCAATATCAACACCTGCACACACATCATTTCCTTGGTGCAATGTGATGTATTGGTGCATGGCAGTGTGTGATTGTTTTGTAAATACCGTATTATACAACGAAAATTTTTTACCCGGGAGTGTATGTCACCCTCCCACTTCCTAGTAAAATGGGCAAGATGGCGGCGTAAAGATGCGATTGGCAAGTATGGCTGTCACTTCAAGTGCAAAGGCCACAGCTGCAACTCTAAATAAGCAACTTTGTACAAAAATGCATCTTTACATCACAGAAATACAATTGCATGCAACTATATCTAAGGACCATAGTGTTAACCTAGGAAAGGCAATTTGTGAAGATAATTTTATTGCAGCAACAATCTGGGTGAAATAATATTAATTTAAAAAACACTGAAGAGAACATGTACAGTATCTCCCTACATATTGTAAACTATTTATATTATTATCTTGTTCTTATCTGTTATGAGTGGCGTAAGTTCATTCCAGACGCCCGGAGGCAAGTTATAATTTGGTGACCCTCTGACACAGCCTGTGACACTGTAATGTAGCAATTTGCATGCAGACAGGCTATAGATAGACAAAGGCAGCAGCCGATGGTATGACATGGAGCTCTCCACTAGTGTATGGTGGCTTCTCAGGTGCCGAGAAGAGGTGCCATGTATTGGGCGGCCGTGACGGTATGCTCCGGGTATATAATTACAGCCCTAAGTGGGGTGAATATGTTGTGGACAATGGAGGAGGTGCCCCCTCAGAGCTGGAGCCCGGCGGCAAGCGCCTCCATTGTCTCCCATAGTTCTGCCCCTGTCTGTTATACACTTTACATCTAATGGGACTCTTTAAACTTACATACTTGAAAATTATGTCGAGTTAACTTTAATAAACATAATAAAATGTTGGTCTGCCGTGAAAACAGAGCATCTCTTAATAGTTTTATTAATCTGACAAACCCGCCACTTCAGCCCCATCTAAATTGTAGGCTAAAAAGCAGACTAAAGCTTAGAAAGTAATCTCTTAGGGTAATAAGTTTATGGTTCCACCACAGTCTCTAGAGTACATAAGTCTAACTAAAAATTATAGATATGCAAAATACTTCAGCCACACAATGACATAATTGTAAATACAAATTGTTCCTATTTTAAGATAAGATCTGAAAAAACACACTGGATTACTTCTCAAGTTAACCTCTTTAATGTTGGGTTCACTGTGGTTTGGTTTACCACCAAGGTTTGAGAATCGTGGTCAAATTCATTAAAATGAAAAAGAAATAGTTATTTGACCAAGAACCAATGGCAATATATCTGGCACCACAATAATTTTAGCTTTTCTATCTGAGAACCTCACAATTAACATATTGTTTCACCCTGTAATCATCAGCTAGCATGCAAAAATTAAGCAAAAAGTGAAAACAATAGCATGCAGTATGCTGAGATAGTCAAGTGGTTTCATTTGGTTCAAAACCGAGTGTTATTTTACTTTTCAAAGGCTATACCCTATGTTTGCCATCAGGAAAAACAGAAAAATATATATATGTATATAAGTTTGTTTGTTGGCGAATATCTTTCACAGTTTTTAAAGTAAAGCTGATAAATCTTAAATAGTTATTTAGTATAAAAAAGTAAGCTATTAGACCACATAGTGACAACGCAACAAAGCTACAGAGAGACAAATCTTATATAAAAAATTAATTGGTCTGTTTGTGTGTTTGTCTGTACGATTATGCATTCGGGCACCCCTGCACCGATTGGACTGAAACTAACGCGAGGTGGTCCAGTTGGATACTGGCCAGGTTTTAGGGGGGTTAGGGTCCAGGTCAGACCTCATGTTGGTGTACGCTGAGCAGAACTTTAACCCGGGGAGCCTGTTCTGAGTCTTCCACTGGATGGATTTGGACGAAAACTTTTCAGAAGGGTGGAAATTGGTCTGGGATGCATAGTGGAGTTGTTGGGGTCCTGGGCAGACCTCAAGGAGGAGTGCGCTGAGAAGAACTTTGACCGAGGGAGCCTGTTTTGGGTCTTCCCAAAACCCAAGGGTTCTTGTGTGCATTATACAAAGATGCAGCAGTATATAGTGCTGGAAATTTGGTGTTGACTATAAAAATTATTAGAATAATGCAAAGAAGATATATTATTTATAATATTTTTGTTATATTTTTATTATAATTTTTATAGTCAAAACTCACTCTGGAGTATACTGTACCTAAGTATGCCTCACCTAATCGCATGTCACTGATATATATATCAGGAAAGGCACTGGAGCAGGTTGTGGATTACAAATATCCCTTCTTCCGTTGAGTGCCGGACTATGCTATCGATTATATAATTTTATATATATATATATATATATATATATACACAGTGAGTCCTGAATAAGCGCTGGTATGAATATAATAGACACGGCAAAACTTGGGGAAATGCAGACACAATAAAGTTCCAAATTAATAAATTCCCAGATTAATAAATAATAAAGCAGGCAGTAACTCAGAGTCCAGAGTGATAACAATGGTAAACACAATTTAAGTGCTGGATAACTAAACAAAGATGGTCAGGGCGAGATTAACAACAGGGTGGATGGAGATGCAGCTCCAGGCCTCCACATAAAAATAGGCCCATCATCTTGGTAGCATGATGATGACCAGCTACCTAGCTTGTCACACAGTCTACAATACATCATTAGAAGAGCAATGTACTAAGCTCTGGAAAGTGATAAATTAGAAAGTGATAATCTACCGGCCACTCAGCTCCTAACTGTAATCTTACAGGCTGCGTTTCAAAATGACAGTTAGGAGCTGATTGCTTGGTAGTTTATCACTGTCCAATTTATCACTTTCCAGAGTTTACATTTGCCCTTAAGTATTAAAAATGTATGTCTATTTTGTTCACAAAATTCAGCATTTTTTCTATTTTCATGGTTTTAGCGATACAGTTGGGCTGATAGTGTAGGGGTGTACACGCCCACATGGCTGTGGACACACCCACCCTGCACTGCTCACAGAACCTCCCCTACTGTGTATAGACCTGTGAATATTTTCAGCCCCAGGCCCACATGGCCCTTTATCCTACCCAAGAGATGGTAACCTGGTGAGTAGCAATGTTCCCTTGGCTTGGCAGGCCAGGATGCTCAGAGGAGTTTAAAACAAAGTCCAGAGCATTGGAGTACACAGGAACAGGGACCCAGAAATCTTTACATAAACAATAAACATAAATTAATAACAAAGGCATGTCAGAGCAACCATGGAACATAAATCCAGGCTGTGGCAGAAAACAAGGGAGGTAACATTTATGACCCAGCAATGAGTGCTGGGCTGAGGCAACCTAAATAGTCAGGTCTCAGGTGTGAGTCCAAAGAGCAGCACCTCTGGTGAGGAACATTACTGCAGCTAACATAGTGGAAGACCTGGCAACCCCTGGTGGCAGGGAAACAAACTGCCAGGAAACAAACAGAGTTCTAACAGTCATAAAGGAAGTGGCTGATTTTAGCTCAAAAGCCTTATACATACCAAGATAATCCAAAATCAAAGTTTGGATAGCACCCAAGGCAAATGCCTTTAACTTATCTTTTGATCATGTAGCTGCTATCTGAACCACAAGAGCAATTCCTTGAACATTTATTTGCTTAACTCCCTCATTTCTTTTTCTCTGACATCACCACCATATTCATAGGTGATTTCAACATCCCTACTGATAATCCACATTTCCTTGTGCCTCCAAACTACTCTCTCTGATCTGCTCTCACTGTCTTACTAAATGGACTGATTCCTCTGCTTGTTGGGATGGCCACAGCCTTGATCTTGTGTTCTCTGGACTATGATGCGTTTCTGATCTCTTTAAAACTCCTTTAACACTCATTACCCTTATCTACCTCTCAGATCATTATCATATCACCTGTTCTTTTCCGTTACTTTAACCAATCTGCAGATGAACTGTTCCGATCCTCCTCATACAAGCCGAATTCTCAGTTCTATAAACAACAACTCTCCAGCTTTCTGCAAACTACCTGGTGACAAGGGGTACAAAGGGTACACCTGTCCCAAGCCCCAAGGTTCACAGAAGTCCCAAGGTTCAGAAGAGCAAAGAACCAAAATCCTTAGGGGCTGTCGATTTACAGACCCCACCATGTTACCCCCATCCTCCCGAGGACAGATTACCTTGTGCTGCACATGCGCCATGGTAATAGATGATGTCGCTGTGTTATTACATATGATGCCGCGCCAGCCCTTCTGTCCCTACCTCCTGCTCTCTGCCGCCACAGCCACCTAGAAGGACCAGGAGGAGGCGAGACAGGCGGGAGGCAGGAGCAAGCGAGCTGCAGCACCACCATCCACTCGGCTGCACAGCAGCACAACTCACATTGACTGCAGGGCATACATGCCTTCTCTCTCCGAAGTCACAGGAGGCTCCCGATATTTTGGTTGACCCCCCATACCCCTGGTAGAGTAGGTATGTCTCCCGCATTCCTGCCCACCTCCTAGTGAAGTGGGCAGAATGGGGGGAATTTTCACGGCGATCGTGGGTCCCCATGTAGGGGGCAGAGCTTAATGACGCAATTCTATAATAATAGTGTCATTTAGCTCCGCTCCCTATTTAAATTTGCACGAATCGCTGCAATTTAGGGGCGGTGCTTAATTACGTGGACCGTCTTGTCCCGCCCCCCATTGCCACCAGCTGCTTCTCCTCGGGGAGAAGAAAAAATAGTTGGCAAGTATGCTGCAGGCACTCTCCCCACCCCCAAGGCAACAGTGTACCGGCCCCAAGATTTCGGTTGATCTTCCCTATTTTCTCCACATTTTCAATTCCTGAAATGGCAGTACTGTATCTTACCTAAACTCTAGCAATGGACCTTAATCAGTGACTTCAGCTACTTTTCACTCTACATATTGTGCTCCAGCTGTCATAGTCTCCAGAGAGAGTATCATAGCCTCAGTAGTCTTAGGCCCTTTTTCTTTAGGCCTGAAGATCCACTATAACCATGGACTCTTTCCAGAACAGAGAAAAAGGCCTCATACAAATATCTTGCCTCTCCAGGGTAACAATTGAAAATTGTACTTGGTGAAAATTACCTCTTAATGTGGATTGTAAATTTTGCTTTCCCGTGTCTGTTTTTTTTTTTTTGTGCTGTACTTGTACTGCAATATTCCTGTATTGTGTTTATTTGGTATAGTTAGCACGCTCCACCCAGCCAGTTAGTTACAGCTTGTTCCTCCGGAAGGAGCCGTGCCCTGTGCGGCGAGAGACTACTATGCCCCTAAAACCGAAATGGGGTCATGTCCTAATTAACATAGGCCAAGCCTCCTACATGGCGCTATTTGGGGGCGTGCCCATACGGCACACCTCCCATTTAACATCAGGCTGGGGGCGAGCCCAGCACTACGTCAGTAGCTGGGCTGTCCCCAGCTCTCTCCCTGTACTGAATGGAAGCTGCGCGCATGCGCTCGGCATCCATTCATGTTCCCAGGGGCCGGCACCGCCGCACAGTTGCGGCGATGAGGTGCCCAAGATCCTGACCACCCTCGGGAAATTTCGTCCCGTGGGTGGAACAGCGGGGCAGTGCTCAAAAAACGGGACTGTCCCGCTGAGATCAGGAATGGCTGGGAGGGGTGCGCCCCCTTTCGGGGTGGTGCCCCTGTTCGACCGCACTGGTCGAACATGCCTCGAGCCGGCCCTGCTCGCGGTAGTTGTTTAGTTATAGAATTCCATAGTCCATAGATGCTTCACAAATAAACTCAGTTGCTCTGTGCATTTCCTGGACCATAAATGATCTCCTTTTGACACTGTCCTTTATTGTTTCTTTCAAGATTATTGCAACCAATTCTGTAAAGACCTGAATGTCATTGACGTTGCTGCTGCCAGTTTCAAAACTTGCACTTGTGGTGACGTGAAGCTTATTTGAGACGCTTTCAATTTTCCTATTCATACTATGTATATTATGGGGTTCATTCATTATGTTAATTAATTATCTGGGGCAGGGTGGCCCCCGATAATTAAGTATCCAACTCGTTGCGAGTTGCAGTGTTGGATACAAATTCACCGGAGCAATTCAAAATGGTTCTAGTGCGGAGGCAGCTAATCCGAAAATCAGCTGTCTCCACAATCTCCTTCACTGCTACCTTTGTAGCAGTGAAACGTAACGCTAGTGCACCTGCATGAATTGGGCTTCACGAAGGTGCACATAGCCCTGGTGTCCGGTGGAAGAAGTCAGTAAGGGGCGGAGGGATCAGAAAGAATCCCTCTTCACAACCTGGGACTCCTTCCCATAAGGAAGGAGCAGGGGTGCGGGAGCAAGCGCCAGATGGTGAATGCTCCCACAGTCAAGCTCCGAAAATATAATATTTTTGGAGCTTGATGAATTTGGGTCCCCATAATAGTGTATGGGAACAGCGGGCCAGATCGGGGCTGAAGGGTAAGCAGGAGATATCAGCGCTATCTCCTGCATTACCTTTATAATGAAGAGGTAGGGGGGGTAAGGTGCGCTCTTCCTACTAGTAATGGTGATGACTTGTGTGTGTTTGTGAGTGGTGTTAATTAGAATGTTTCTTCTGGTGGTGGTGATGTTTTGGGAGTGAGGAGGGTGTGATTGGGTATGGAGTGTAGTTTGGAGTAATGTGAAAAGGGGAATGGAATAGGATCAAAATGAGGCCAGCGAGACACAGTAATTTTGGGCAAAATCTTTTATTGAGTAGTCACAATGCTGCTCTGTTAAGATCCCGGGCAGGTGGGTGGGGTTCAGTGATGAGTGGTGATGAGACTGGGGAGGTAGGTGGACCCTTTTAGGGGGCTCCTTCCCGTGCGGTTCAGTGACCTTGCACGTCACCCCTGCTGGACCTATGGTCGACAGTCTAGGAAGTCTCGGGGGGTGGGGGGATTTGCAGAGTGGGTTGGAACACCTGTGCGGCGTCCCGCGTGTTGGTGTGAGTCTAGGCAGTACTTACCTACCGGTAGGTTTTTTGTTATGGTGATGTAGGTCGACGTTGCGGCCGTTGCAGATAGGTTGGAAGCTGCAGGTTTGTTGGTGAGCTGGATCAGCGTGTTGCTGGTGTGCTGCAAGTGCATGGCTGTTCTGATTGGTCTGCGGAGGTCAGTGACTGTAGTATGCAGCTGAAATTGGCTCTTGGTCGTGCCGCTGGTGGTGCGGAGTCACAGGTGTGGATGGGTGAGCTGCTGGGAGGCTGGGTTGCAGCGTGTGTGCTGGGACCACCCCCGGGGGGTGGTCTGCCCGAGATACTGATTCAAAAAAAGCCAGGGAGGAGGGGGGATGTGGAAAGTGTGACCGGGATGGAGCTGGTCACTGGCGATGTTGGCTGGGCGGACTTGCGGCCGGATGTGCGGGATGCTCTTATCACTGACGGTCCCTCGTGGAAATGGGGATCGACGGTGGAGACACCCCTGGCCAGGAGTGAGTTGCTGAGCACGCCTGGGAGCAGGGGGGGAGAGGGGCTGGTCCGGGGTGGAGCCGGTCACTTGAGGTGTGAGCGTTGCGGACCAGCAGGCGGGTGGGCTGAGAGCTTTCTGCACTGGTGGTCCCTGGCGGGGATGGGGATCTTTAGTGGAGGTCAGCCTGGATCGGTGTCAGGTTTGATGTGAGGGTCCCCAATGCGTTTCGGCACAGGTGCCTTCTTCAAGGAGGTGTGAGAGGATCAATGCTTCTGAGGTTCTTATGTAGGTCACTTCCGGGGGTGGGGGTGTGATCAGGTGACTCATGGGGCCAATGGTGTGTTTGAAAGGTAATGTGGTGCAGGTGTGTGCAGGGACTTGCTGAATGGTGATGCGGTGCAGGTGTGTGCGGAAACTAGCTGGAGTGATGAATTTAATCAGATTAGGCCACTGGTGTGTTTGATAGGTAATATGGTGCAGGTGTGTGCAGGGACTTGCTGAATGGTGATGCGGTGCAGGTGTGTGCAGAAGCTAGCTGGAGTGGTAAGTGTAACCATATGAGGCCAATGGTGTGTTTGAGAGGTAATGCGGTGCAGGTGTGTGCAGGGACTTGCTGATTGACGATGCGGTGCAGGCGTGTGCAGGGACTAGTTGGAGTGATACGTGTAATCATATTAGGCCAATGGTGTTTTTTTTTTTTTGTTTGTTTTTTTTGAAAGGTAATGCGGTGCAGGTGTGTGCAGGGACTTGCTGAATGGTGATGCGGTGCAGGTGTGTGCAGGAAGTAGCTGGAGTGATAAGTGTAATCAGGTTAGGCCAATGGTGTTTTTTTGTTTTTTTTGAAAGGTAATGCGGTGCAGGTGTGTGCAGGGACTTGCTGAATGGTGATGCGGTTCAGTTGTGTGCAGGGACTAGCTGGAGTGATACGTGTAATCATATTGGGCCAATGGTGTGTTTGAAAGGTAATCGGTGTAGGTGTGTGTAAAGAATTGCTGAAAGGTAATGCGGTGCAGGTGTGTGCAGGGACTAACAGGAGTGATAAAAGGTGAGGTGATAGGGGTTGGGGCTGGAGTAGAGCGTGGGTGGGCTGGTTGGAGATTACTTCGTTATAACGGATTTGACTTCGTTGTCAATGTTGAGTCCCCTGGGGGTTAATGTTTTCAGTGTGAATATCCATCTAAGTTCCTCCTTGTTGAGGATTTTGTTATGGTCTCCGCCTCTCCAGTTTTTTTGCATGTGTTTGATTCCTATGAAAGTGGTGCCTTGTGTGCTGCTATGGTGGTATTCTTTGTAGTGTACGGGTATGTTATGGTTCTCTGTTTGTTTGGTGATATTTCTCAGATGTTCGGCAATTCTGGTTTTTAGTGGTCTGGTGATCCTGCCTATGTATTGTTGATTGCATGGGCATTGTATGAGGTAGATTACGTTGTTAGTGTTGCATGAAATGTGTTCTTTAATTTTATACGTGGTGTTTGTCTGTGTGGATGAGAATGTTGTAGTGGGTGTGGTGCTTCTATATTTTAGTGTGACGCAGTTGGTACATGAGCCGCAGTGGAAGAAACCCCTGTGAGTTTGGAGTTGTCTAGAGTGCTTTGTGTTCGGATGGGTGGAGGAATGTGGTTGGATACGAGTTTGTTATGGATGTTGGGGGCCTTGTGGTAGATGACTTTGGGTCTGTTGGGTAGGATACTTGTCAGTTGTGCATCTTCCTTAAGTAAGTGCCAGTGTTTGTTGATGATTCTTTTTATTTGTGTCGCCTGGGTGTTGAATTGTGTGATGAAGGGAATGTGGTTGTCTGTGTTTTGTGGTTGTTGTTTGTATTCCAGAAGTGGTTTCCTATCTTCTAGTCCTATTCGGGTGAGTGTGGCTTCTAATGTGTCCGGTTTGTATGCTTTGTCCGTGAATTGTTGTTTAAGTGTTGTGGCTTGTTCGTGATAGTCCGTGAGTTTTGTGCAGTTGCGTCTGATCCGCTTGAACTGTCCTGTGGGGATATTGCTGAGCCAGGAGGGGTGATGACCACTACTGGAGAGGATGTAACTGTTGACATCTACGGGTTTTTGAAAAGTCTTGGTCTGTATCTGGTGATTATCAATGTATATTTCTAGGTCTAAGAAGTTGACGGAGGATTGGTTGTAATTGGTCGTGAATTTGAGGTTCCAGTCATTGTTGTTGATGTATTGAATGAAGTCAAGGAGTGTGTGTAGGGGACCCTTCCAGATGCAGAGGACGTCGTCTATGTATCTGGTCCATAGGACCAAATTCGCATCCCAGTCATGACCCGTCCATATGTGGGAGTCCTCCCAACTGCTCATGAACAGGTTAGCATAACTGGGCGCGAACTTGGTCCCCATAGCGGTGCCAGTCCTCTGCAGGTGGAAGTCCCCATCGAACCAAAAGTAATTGTGTGTGAGAATGTATTCAATGCCCTGGAGGATGAATGCAATCTGTTCTGGTTCCAGTGTGTCGTCGTGATTGAGATGGTGTTTGATGCTGTCAAGACCCTGTTGGTGATTGATGATCGTGTATAGGGATGTGACGTCGCTGGTGACTAACCAGTGGTCATCCCCCCAGGTGGTGTCCTTGAGTATTTTTAGTATGTGTGTTGTGTCCTGTAAGTGTGAGCGTTGGCGTTTGACGTATGGTTGAAGATAGTGGTCGATGTATTGTGATAGATTAGATGAGATGGAATTGATGCCGGAAATGATGGGTCTACCTGGAGGGTGTGTCGTGCTTTTGTGTATCTTGGGGAGATAATAGAATACGGGTATGACCGGGTTTGGGTTATGGATGAAGTTATATTCCTGCTTGTTGAGGATGCCTGTGTCTAAACCGGTCAGGAGTATGCGTTTGAGTGTTTGGTTGAACTTGAGTGTCGGGTCAGAATTGAGTTTCTCATATGTGTCTCTGTCTTGAAGGATGCGCTGTGATTCTGCGATGTAGTCGAGTTTGTCCAGGAGTACTATGCCCCCCCTTGTCTGCTCGTATGATTGTCAGGTTTCTGTCCGATTTTAGATTGTTCAGTGCCCTTTTTACGTTAGTGGTGAGGTTTGGGTTGTGCCGTTTGTTAGAGGTATTGAGTTTGTTGATGTCCTCTGTTACCAGATGTTCGAAGGTGTGTATGAGGTGGCCTTTTAGGTGACTGGGGAAGAAGCTGGATGGGGGTTTGAGTGTAGTGTGTTTGTATTGGTTATGTATGGGTTCTTTTGTGTTGGGGTTGGACATGAAGTATTTTTTGAGGGTGAGTTTCCGGATGAATCTGGTTAAATCAAGGTAAGCTTCGAATTTGTTAAGAGGGTTATGTGGGGCGAATTTAAGTCCTTTGTTTAGTACGGAGATGTCATTCGGTGTGAGGGTGCGGCTGCTTAGATTGAAGATACCTGTACTGTTGGGTGGTGTGGGATTGGTCAGTGTTTTGGTGGTTTGTCCACCTCTGCATCCTCGTCTCGTTGGTCTAGCTTGCGTTTTGGCCTTGTTGGGGTGTGTGTTAGGGTAGGTGGTAGGCAGGCGCGGTTGCCTGCCTCCAGATCTAAAAAATGCTGTGACCATTGTTCGTCTGTGTGGATGGGTGTACATGGAGGTGTTTGGTGATATTTCTCAGATGTTCGGCAATTCTGGTTTTTAGTGGTCTGGTGGTCCTGCCTATGTATTGTTGATTGCATGGGTATTGTATGAGGTGGTTAGTGTTGCATGAAATGTGTTCTTTAATTTTATACGTGGTGTTTGTCTGTGTGGATGAGAATGTTGTAGTGGGTGTGGTGCTTCTATATTTTAGTGTGACGCAGTTGGTACATGAGCCGCAGTGGAAGAAACCCCCTGTGAGTTTGGAGTTGTCTAGAGTGCTTTGTGTTCGGATGGGTGGAGGAATGTGGTTGGATACGAGTTTGTTATGGATGTTGGGGGACTTGCGGTAGATGACTTTGGGTCTGTTGGGTGGGATACTTGTCAGTTGTGCATCTTCCTTAAGTAAGTGCCACTACAAAGAATACCACCATAGCAGCACACAAGGCACCACTTTCATAGGAATCAAACACATGCAAAAAAACTGGAGAGGCGGAGACCATAGCAAAATCCTCAACAAGGAGGAACTTAGATGGATATTCACGCTGAAAACATTAACCCCCAGGGGACTCAACATTGACAACGAAGTCAAATCCGTTATAACGAAGTAATCTCCAACCAGCCCACCCACGCTCTACTCCAGCCCCAACCCCTATCACCTCACCTTTTATCACTCCTGTTAGTCCCTGCACACACCTGCACTGCATCACCATTCAGCAATTCTTTGCACACACCTACACCGCATTACCTTTCAAACACACCATTGGCCCAATATGATTACACGTATCACTCCAGCTAGTCCCTGCACACAACTGAACCGCATCACCATTCAGCAAGTCCCTGCACACACCTGCATCGCATTACCTTTCAAAACAAAAAAACACCATTGGCCTAACCTGATTACACTTATCACTCCAGCTACTTCCTGCACACACCTGCACCGCATCACCATTCAGCAAGTCCCTGCACACACCTGCATCGCATTATCTTTAAAAAAAAAACACCATTGGCCTAACCTGATTACACTTATCACTCCAGCTACTTCCTGCACACACCTGCACCGCATCACCATTCAGCAAGTCCCTGCACACACCTGCACCGCATTACCTTTGACAAAAAAATAAAAAAAACAACAGCAAGCCCCTACACACACCTGCATCACATTACCTCTCAAACACACCATTGACCTAATATGATTACACGTATCACTCCAACTAGTCCCTGCACACGCCGGCACCGCATCATCAATCAGCAAGTCCCTGCACACACCTGCATCGCATTACCTCTCAAACACACCATTGGCCTCATATGGTTACACTTACCACTCCAGCTAGCTTCTGCACACACCTGCACCGCATCACCATTCAGCAAGTCCCTGCACACACCTGCACCATATTACCTATCAAACACACCAGTGGCCTAATCTGATTAAATTCATCACTCCAGCTAGTTTCCGCACACACCTGCACCGCATCACCATTCAGCAAGTCCCTGCACACACCTGCACCACATTACCTTTCAAACACACCATTGGCCCCATGAGTCACCTGATCACACCCCCACCCCCGGAAGTGACCTACATAAGAACCTCAGAAGCATTGATCCTCTCACACCTCCTTGAAGAAGGCACCTGTGCCGAAACGCGTTGGGGACCCTCACATCAAACCTGACACCGATCCAGGCTGACCTCCACTAAAGATCCCCATCCCCACCAGGGACCACCAGTGCAGAAAGCTCTCAGCCCACCCGCCTGCTGGTCCGCACCGCTCACACCTCCAGTGACCGGCTCCACCCCGGACCAGCCCCTCTCCCCCCCTGCTCCCAGGCATGCTCAGCAACTCACTCCTGGCCAGGGGTGTCTCCACCGTCGATCCCCATTTCCACGAGGGACCGTCAGTGATAAGAGCATCCCGCACATCCGGCCGCAAGTCCGCCCAGCCAACATCGCCAGTGACCAGCTCCATCCCGGTCACACTTTCCACATCCCCCCTCCTCCCTGGCTTTTTTTGAATCAGTATCTCGGGCAGACCACCCCCCAGGGGTGGTCCCAGCACACACGCTACAACCCTGCCTCCCAGCAGCTCACCCATCCACACCTCTGGCTCCGCACCACCAGCGGCACGACCAAGAGCTAATTTCAGCTGCATACTACGGTCGCTGACCTCCGCAGACCAATCAGAACAGCCATGCACTTGCAGCACACCAGCAACACGCTGATCCAGCTCACCAACAAACCTGCAGCTTCCTACCTATCTGCAATGGCCGCAACGTCGACCTACATCACCATAACAAAAAACCTACCGGTAGGTAAGTACTGCCAAGACTCACACCAACACGCGGGACGCCGCACAGGTGTTCCAACCCACTCTGCAAATCCCCCCACCCCCCGAGACTTCCTAGACTGTCGACCATAGGTCCAGCAGGGGTGACGTGCAAGGTCACTGAACCGCACGGGAAGGAGCCCCCTAAAAGGGTCCACCTACCTCCCCAGTCTCATCACCACTCATCACTGAACCCCACCCACCTGCCCGGGATCTTAACAGAGCAGCATTGTGACTACTCAATAAAAGATTTTGCCCAAAATTACTGTGTCTCGCTGGCCTCATTTTGATCCTATTCCATTCCCCTTTTCACATTACTCCAAACTACACTCCATACCCAATCACACCCTCCTCACTCCCAAAACATCACCACCACCAGAAGAAACATTCTAATTAACACCACTCACAAACACACACAAGTCATCACCATTACTAGTAGGAAGAGCGCACCTTACCCCCCCTACCCTCATACGTTTTCAGTGCGGGAAAGGTACTCCCACACAAAGGTGCAGCACCCCGAAACCACAACACACCACCCCCTGGTCAACGAGAGCACAGTTCTACCGCCCATCTTTATAATGAAGAGCCCCAGCCCTTAATTTCTACAAAAGTAGTTTAAAATGTTACATTTTAAAGTGATGCTGAATAGACCCCTATATCTCAGAGATAGCATTCTCCAAGCTAATTTTGTTTGTTTTGCAGAGGCTATTCCATAATCTAATTTCATCAGGGGAAGAAGTGTACAAACTGGTTGTATTTGACTGTTACTTGTTTAGGTGCTGTTATTCACTTATATTAATGTCCTGAACCACCTTGTGAAATGGCAAAGTTTGGTTCTGTTTCCTTGCTACCCAAAAAAACTATCAAGCATTGTCCGTTTTTCTGCTACTTATTTAATATACATTGCTTTATAAATGGACTTGATGAACCCATCTACAAGGTCCGTACCAAAACTGCCAGCTTCTGGAATGTATTCCAACTGTGCTGCTAAGCTATCAGATATGTCAGAGCCAGTTAGCAGTAACATGTCATATTTGAAATACAGTTCCTTTCTGTGTGCCCTAGCTTCAATGCTGTAGCAGGGTCCCTCTGTGCCCAGGGCAGGTGCCCCACCTGCCCAACCCCCCACCCTCCCAGGTTCACCTGACTTCATGATATCACACAGCAAATGCTATTGAAGCACTGAGAGAAGGGTGATGACTGCAGAGTGCATCCTAGGGATGTCCCGTGCAGTTTTCCATGCATAGTAGAAAAGGGTGGTGGGTGTCTCTCAAGGGTGCAATTTTTATCCATTTGATCAGCTCTACCGTCTGGCATTAGTTATAATTTCCAATCATATCACTCTCGAAGGTCACCTGCTGCACAAAGCAGAAACCTGTGCTTGGGGGTCACAATGAATCTTTTCTTTGAGGAGACAACCTGGACGGAAAGAACAGACTAAAGATCCCTAGCTACAGTATCAGTAAATCTACAAAACAAACAGTACTCCTTGGGTTGTGTGATTGGGACCTCTTCTGTTGCATGAGCACTTGTGAATCTACAAAGAACATGTAAAAAAATAAATAAATCTGCATATGTGAATCGGCCTAATTTGGTAACAGAGATGGACACTGTATCTTCTCAACCTGAAATCATGGGGCACAATCATCGTTGTCATCTAATAACTCCACATGGCCACAGAATCTGGTAATATGTCAATTGTTTCTGTTCAAGACAATAAAATGATTTTCCTAAGACATCATAACTTGAAACTATATTTATACACCTATAAGTACATACTGTATATGGCTCTGCAATGTCTTGCATACATTTACCAATATGACTAATTCAGCTGCACGCGAGGTTGCATTATTTATTAAAGTCCATTTTAAAAAAAATGTAACGTTCACTTTAGCCTCTTGCAAGTAATCAAAATAGTATTCATGTATATTTATAAGAAGGAAGATAACTACTATTATGAGATTTATATATAATGGGTTTTATTTATCAATAGAATATCTGGTTGAACAAATTAAAGATATAAAAAATAATACAATTTAAAATGCTGTCATTTATGGTACTTCATCTACAGATAGTAGTAAATAATGCATAGTGTTGTTTCTGTTTTGTCAGGTCTGCATCTGCACGACGGATGAAAGCTCCACTGAATCCCATTGAAGGATTTACCAGTGCACTGTGCAGTGCGATTACAGCAATTGCTGACAGCACATTAATCATCCTTGGTAACATTACATGACCTATGAATTATGCTGGCTTTTGATCTTTACCTGTGTGCTACTTACATAAAAAAGCATGTCAAAGGATTTAAAGATATTGCATATCAATCAGTGGAGCTATTTTGAGCACATCAGTGGAAAAGATGACTATTTACGCTTCAAATAGTACTTTAGCTTCTACTGGACCATTATACGTCCCACTCCTTGCATGCTACTATTGTGCCCAATGTCTTCAAAAATGTTACATTTTCATTCTAGTTTCCTTGTCTGATTACTGATGCTAGTGACAGGAGAAAGTACAGTTAAATCAACTGTATAAGGGGATGAATAGAAGAAATCTACAGGTGCCTATTTCAATTCTGCAACGACAACTATCTTTATAGATATACGTTTGATGTTTGCCATTTGTAGAGTAGACACACTGAAGTCTGTATATCCACATCATGGTCAGATGGAAAACCAGACAAAGATGAACCTCTGGGCTCAACATATTTCACTGCACTTATATGGAAGATTTATATCAATTATTTTAGATTTATGGCAATTAAATTAAATATAAAATCATTTAATAGCTCATTACTTAAGTATAGATAGAGACTAGGACTATGTACCAATATTTGTGGGTTTGTTTTTGCAAGTAATAAGTGACAATTCTGCCTCAATTCGCAACGCAATGTATTCCAATATCATGGCAATGTATCTACGTGGAATTGTATTGGGACAGCGGTTTTGAAAAAGTGCTGGCTCTGAGATTAATTACCTTATTCGTAAAACATCTATTCTGCAAATCCAGACCTTGCTCTGTTCACAATGCGCCCGCACCGAATGATTATAGCGCATTTTCATCCATTCTCTATGCCAGAGGTTCACAAATTCGGTTATCAAGGCACCCTAACGGTCCAGGTTTTAAGGCTAACCATGCTTGGGCACAGCTGACTTAATTAGTTCCTCTGTGTTTTGATTTAACCATCTGTGCTCAACCATAAATATCCGTAAAACCTGGACCATTAGGGTGCCTTGTGGACCGAGTTTGGGAAATAAAGCACGGATAGGGTTTCGAATGTGTTTTTGAGGACAAAAATAAAGGGAATTACCAATAAATGATGAAGCCCTGAAGTATGGAAACAGAATAATACATAATATATGTAATAGAAAGCTGAGGTATGGATAGGATACTGCTTTTTTGCTTGCATACATGACCACTGTTCCATAAATGCAATGCGACTATATAAGGGAGTATAGTCGCTGCAGTGAGCTGGTCTGGAATGTGGAGAGAAATTATTATTATTTTCCATTAGGTACAACACATACACAACAGCAACCAATTATTTATGTACTTTCATTGTCAACTTGTACTATACAGGTGAATGCTGTAGTTCAGTTGCTGTGTCCCGGTTGCACTGGCTGTGATACACATCGCTGATCCCCAGGGGAGTTTCCTTCCCAGCAGACACCCGGCAATATTAATCACAAGTTTAAAGGTACGGTTAGGTTTTTTGTTTTATCCGGCCCCACTTCTGCTATTTTTGGTCTGCAGTACAGTACAGCCCCCACTGAGCAACCGCCACTGATGGGTGCTCAGGCCGGTTCTTTCCATATGTGAAATGGGCATTCTTGGGCAGAAACTGGGTGGTTACCATGCAGTCTGTGGGAGTGTCATGGCAGTGTCATGTGCTTGTAGCTAGACTTATGTACTTGTATGCCGGCCACTGCAGGGTGCCGCTGAGCCCATTAAACTAAACGATGAAGGATGTCTCAAAGAGACATCCTTCTTTTATACTGCACTAGCAGCAGCCGCGGATCTAACCTACCGCAGATGCTTCTGTAACAGTGTCTCCTCCCCCCAACACACATTCACTTCACTGTTGTGTCAATCTCAGTCTGCATCCGCCCGGGTTGTCAGCGGTGCAGCAGGAAGGGTAGCAAGCCTGCTGCTTGTGTGCACTGTCCAATCAGCACACACGACACTGAGCACACACACTGAACGATATCATGCACGATATCCAGTGCCAGATTAAGGTCCACATGGGCCTGGAGCTGAAATCTCTGAAGGGCCTATTGTGTGCCACCGCGGGTGTGTGAGTAGTAATGTGGGGTGCACGATCAGTGCTGTGGGGTGTTGTCTGCACAGGGAGAGTGGCTAGCATCATGAAGGGCATAGCTAATACATTAACATATACAAACATTTATACATAGTAACCAGAGGAGATTCGCCCAAACAAATAGCTTCAATTCATAGTGGGTGCTTAGTCAATAACATAAAGATCAAGATAAACATTGACACAACTGCCAGACTGACACAGCACCAAGTAGTAAATATCAAAAAAGGTGCTTATTGCTAAATGATTTTCCAAGCCATGACATTTTTATTTTTTTTTAAAGTTCAAATAATGGTATACTTATATTCATTATGGACAAAGGGCCTGATTCACTACAGATCGCTATTGCAATCGCAGCTGCGATTACGCACGCAGGTCTGCTGCAAAATTATGCTAATAACTGCAAATCGTAAAGCCGTCACACAGCCAGCATAGAGGTGCCCAAAACCAGCAGAGACGCCCACTACTGCTTTCACACATCTGTAATACTTTGCAATCCTCCTTATACTTCAGGAACATTGAGTAACATAGACCCTCACGCACAATTACAACAGGTCTGACCTTCCTCAGAAATTGCTAACCTCGTTGCATGCAGTGAGTACACAAGCTGCGTATGCCGTCGCAGTGACAAATTTATGCACGCCCCTGTAATGGTGCTCAAACGGACAGGCACACCTGTGTTTCTGCAATCACTCCCCTGTCACCACCCCCAAATGCTCACGTCCTGTCCCTCTATCTGCGGTGGCTTTGTATCTGCATGAGCAGTACGCATCATCGACCAATTTGCGTACGCTGTTGAAATTGCGATCAGTGATGAATCTGGCCCAAAGTGTGAAGCCAGTAAAATCATCAGCCTGACAGCTGTTTCTGATGTACACTCTTCATTTCACATTGTTTTGCTGTATTTGAACAGTTTTGGTGAGAACCTACTACAGTAGGAGCAAGTGCAAGTTTTATAAATTGATTAATGAATCCACATATTATTGTTATTTATATGGTAAATGGAAACTACAGCTGGCACTAAACCAATTCCAAAGACAGGATTCCTTTTTTTACATTCTGTATTACACGCATAGGACCTTATTCAAAGATGTACGCTCGCTAATTCCACCACAGCCGCAAATATATATGCAGCGGCTGTGCGGAAATATGCAATTGTTGAGACGCCCACCAGCGGCTTCACAAATCCAATTGACTGTGTGCAAAGACACAGTATTGGTCGCAGATCAATCGATAAATAGACATTCTGAGTAACCCTACAGTTGCGCAAAATGGATGCCAGAACTATTTTTACTGCATATGTGATCACAGTCACAGGAAAAAAAAAACTTAAAATGGTCTCAACACACCTGTGTTTGAGCCGCCAGTCAAACAGTCCCTGTGTGTCAATAACTTTGTGAATATATTAGGGATGTGCAGGCTCAGTTTTACTCGGATTTACTAGGTTCTTATCGCCACTTAACCGCAAATTCGGATTGATTATATTGGCTATCCAAAACACATGATAGGCGATAGCCAATAAAAAGATCCGAGTAAATCCGAGTAAAACCGAACTCGCTCACCCCTAGAATATATGCTCACTGCCAGCAAAAATGAAACTTGATGCGTGCGCAGTGCAATTCAAGACGCAGGCGCAGATTACCGATAACTGCTCAACCAAACGTCAGTATTGTGTCCGTTTCTAAATAAGGTCCGTAGTACACATGACAAATGCATAAAAGGGCTTTGGACAAAATAATAAATTGCTTATCTTTTACAGAATATTTATTTGTTAGATGAGGGGGAAGGGTGTAAGGTACTAGAAATCCCATAGCAACCCGTAACAGATGTGATGAAGACAAAATCTTTCACTGAGACTATCCTTTCCATACAGAGCACCAGATGGCTATTGTCTCCAAAATTTCCTGTGCCCCATTAAATAAATATATTCAGTGGGTAATATCTGCTTTTGCAGTACCTTTTACATAGGCACTTATGGCATACTTGCCAACTCTCCCTCATTGTCAGGGAGACTCCCTGAAATAGTAGCAATCTCCCTGTCTCCCTGAAGAGTTTAGCAATCTACCTCATTTCATCCTTACCCCCATTATGAAGCTGTTATTAAAAAACAGAGATGTATACATTCAAATGGGATCGTTAGTGTCATGTCCCTGCATTGGTTATTATAAGGCACAATGATCCCTATGAATTTCTGAGAAGTATCAGTGTGTTTTCATCAACAAACAGATCTTACTAACTGCTTTTGGGCTGGTTTACATTTGGATGTAAGTCAGGTTTAGGACACGCCTCTCAGATTTATCAGTACACGCCCACTGTAACACGCGCTCATAGGTGCTGCTTTCACAATCTCCCTGAAATGCTTTTTCAAAAGTAGGCAAGTATGACTTATGGTCATGCTGAAGACACTGCTGAATGCTGATAGCAGCACTGCAGCCACCAGAGCACATGACATCCCGTTATCAGCACCAGCACCTAATGACTCACCGACACACAGCAGCAGGATAAGTCTCCACCTGACTGAGCTGCCTTCACGGAGCAGAGCATGCATGGGCTTAGGAAGCTATTCTGGGCGCGGAGTCCGGACTCGCTGACGGTGATAGGACAACATCTATATGACGTCACGTGTCACATGATAAGAAAGGCACTGCGCTGTCACTATGCAATAGCGGCGCAGGGAGGGGCCGGGCCAGAGACGCTAACCACTGCGCCGGACAAGTATGCCCTGTCTTTTAATGACGGGAGGCCGTGGAGGGGGGTTGCCGCCTGCAATGTTTGAGTGGGCAGGGCCTCGGGCTGCTGCTCTCACGCTGCAGCAGGAAAAAAAATCCTGTCTACAGCAGTGGCTGTCTGTGGGCCTATCTTAATGTAGGGCCTGGAGCTGTAACTCCATCCGCCCCATGGTTAATCCGGCCCTGACGATATCGTTCAGTGCAGGCACCCTCCCTCATTCCCGAACATGCAGCAACCTGACAATATCGTCAGGTTGGCCTGCATGTTTGGGCGATGAACGATAAAGACTAACGACCTGCGGGAGCGCGCATCGTTGGTCGTTCATCGTTATGGTACATCTTTTTGGCATACATACTGGATGATATAGTGAACGATAACTATATCATTAAGTGTACGCACCTTATGTGTGTTTGTATCGATCTAATCTCTCTCTCTTATATATATGTATATATATATATATATATATATATATGATAACTTTCAATTCTGGAGGAAGCTGACACATTACAGTGCTGAGGTAACATAAGGGGAACATAAATTTTAATATGTGCTCATTGTACGATTGGTGATGTATTAAAGTGATCTATTGTGATCACACAGATTGGATTTGCATTTGTGCATTTGTTGCCCTATTATTGATCATCTGTGAGTAATGTTCACCAACACCTCTCAGGTATGTCGGTTTAGTGTCACCAATGGCTGCAGTCACATGTGGGCATAGTAACTGGCTGTCATCATACAGTAGACTCTGCTGTTTCCATCCTTTATAGAAATCTAATCAGTGGGAAGTGTTAAAACACATTACATAGTACAAGGGCAGCAGCATGGTTCCTGTATGCACAGAGGGCATATGCAAAGCATTCTGTGGGGGCGATTCAAATGTTTTGCCGGTGGCTTTTTTTTTAAGACGCCCGACGGAGCAATTCAATTGTTGCTCCGTCAGGACGTGATAGCCGCCGGCGCTGGGATTTCTGCCCGCACCCTCAGAGGGTGCAAGCGGAAAAGTGTGAGAAACCCTCTGGTTAGGGCTCGCTAACCACAATTAGAAAGGAACCTGGGGAACTTACACCATTGGTGGTGGTGGGAAGGGGGGAGGGGGGAGAAGAGGCTTAAGTTTTTTGCCTAGGGTGCAAAAAAAATTGCACCAGCACTGCTTGTATGAGGCATGTGGACAGAGCTGAGACGCCTGTTTCTGACAGATCTTTATACCCTGCATGGGGTGGGTGTAAGTGCCGATACTTGTGATAACACTTGCAGCTGCAGACCACATGAAGATCTCACTAGCATCAGGTAGTAAATCTTTCTGCCACAGATGGACCACATAGTTGAAAACTAGGTAATAAAACACAAGCGGTGCCATACAGATGTGAATGAACAATTCACAGTGGGACCCTACAAGAAGTGGATTGGATATGACCCTGAGAAGGATTGCAGCTACAATGAGGAGCTGACCCTCATAAAATTACAAGCAAAATAGCAACAGGGTGGAGCGCTGTCTCAATGCAGGGGTATACACATTAAAGTTTAAAATAATTGAATACATGTGTACATACATACATACATACATATATAAAATAATATAAATGAAATGTGCTAGTCTCCCCACCATCCAGGATTGCTGCACTGACTTGGACGCATGCCCACCCTACCGCCTGACTACCTGCCTGACCGGATCCTACCAGCAGGAAGACGGCTGTGGCCGCATGCACGCCCCCGCCGGCTTCAATAGCCAGACCAGCTTTGGGGATTTTCAAATCAAGAGCCGCTGCAGGAATAGATTCACTTATACATAAGCTAGATTTATCAATAACTGAGTGGTTACTACAATGGTGAAATCATTCATCATTTATGAGCTTGAAAGTGTATATTCATTGAAACATTGTTCACCTTCGACTAAACATTGTTACACCTGACAGGCATCCAGTCCGCAGCACCTACAGTAGCGGTATGTTTTCAGTAGTCTCCACCATTTGGATCACACGTATGCATCTTACTCAAAACCTCAAGTTACACAGTTTGGCGATTTCTATGGATGGATTTTATGATTTGATACAACAGGAGCTATGCTGATTTGAGGTTGACTGTTGCTGTGAGAGGAGGCCCGTTTATATAAGTGTAAATACAATTTGATAACTAAGTCGGAGTTACGCTGCAGATCTTATTTGTCATATGCGCACCATGCAAAGACTGATGTGACTTCTTCTCTGCATTCCACAGGTAAATTACAACTACTGCTCCCATCAGATGCTGTTTTAGTGATTGCCTCAGCACAGTTTTGAAAATTTATACTGGGTAAATTACAACTACTGCTCCCATCAGATGCTGTTTTAGTGATTGCCTCAGCACAGTTTTGAAAATTTATACTGGGTAAATTACAACTACTGCTCCCATCAGATGCTGTTTTAGTGATTGCCTCAGCACAGTTTTGAAAATTTATACTGGGTAAATTACAACTACTGCTCCCATCAGATGCTGTTTTAGTGATTGCCTCAGCACAGTTTTGAAAATTTATACTGGGTAAATTACAACTACTGCTCCCATCAGATGCTGTTTTAGTGATTGCCTCAGCACAGTTTTGAAAATTTATACTGGGTAAATTACAACTACTGCTCCCATCAGATGCTGTTTTAGTGATTGCCTCAGCACAGTTTTGAAAATTTATACTGGGTAAATTACAACTACTGCTCCCATCAGATGCTGTTTTAGTGATTGCCTCAGCACAGTTTTGAAAATTTATACTGGGTAAATTACAACTACTGCTCCCATCAGATGCTGTTTTAGTGATTGCCTCAGCACAGTTTTGAAAATTTATACTGGGTAAATTACAACTACTGCTCCCATCAGATGCTGTTTTAGTGATTGCCTCAGCACAGTTTTGAAAATTTATACTGGGTAAATTACAACTACTGCTCCCATCAGATGCTGTTTTAGTGATTGCCTCAGCACAGTTTTGAAAATTTATACTGGGTAAATTACAACTACTGCTCCCATCAGATGCTGTTTTAGTGATTGCCTCAGCACAGTTTTGAAAATTTATACTGGGTAAATTACAACTACTGCTATACTAAGAGCAATTTATCTAAAGGAAGTTAGGAATGTATTGTGAATCTGTGTTGGCCTCCCCCTTCTCACAAATTGTTTATCTTAGACTTTATTGCATCCCAATTTAGTGTGTGTTAGAGCTTTTGGGGTGGGGTCCCAATCAGTGAGCACAGAGACACATGTTTGTAACTTTAGATATTACTGCTCCCACAGGCTGCCATAGTCTGTGTTAAGATTCAAAGTGTTCTGATTATAAGTGTAAATACAATTTGATAACTAAGTCGGAGTTACGCTGGAGTTAAACTGGAGGAAAACGAAACTCAAAACCAGAACACTTTCTGAACAACAAGAAGCAACATACTTATGTGAATGAACAAAATCAACATCTTCTGCTGTATCCAGGCAACTACTTACTGCACTCACTGCTTGGACACTGCAAGTGCTCCCCTGTCTGTGTGCTGCTCTTGATGATTGATCTTTGTTGATCAGAACACTTTGGACTGGATCAGCTCGGGTACATGGTAATTTTGTCCTCATTCATTTTGTATTGCCTTTTCCAATTGTGTCACATCTATCCACATTAATAATTTGTTTATAAACTAATTCCTGCACCCACTACTCACATACCTCTCCTTTATATATCACTTTTGGAGCTGCGCTCATACATTAGCAGCACTGTTCTTTACATGTATTTTTGAACATTTAACAACTTTAATCCACACTGACTCTATATCTCACTGTCTCTACATCACACAGCCTCCACATTACACTGTCTCTATATCACACTGACTCTATATCTCACAGCCTCCACTCCAGTTTACATCTCAATTATTACCTTGTCCACAGCATGAACACCCTTACTTCACACAACCCCCATATTCTATGTCCACATAATCCTCTACTTTATCCGTCCCTCTCTTCCCCCTCCTGTTTCCTCCACTTGCTGTTCTTCCTTTTTTTCTCTCATCAGTCTGCTTCCAACCCTCTGCTTCTTTCCCCCACTTCTCCTATACCTCCACTCTCAACCACCTCCCTCCATGGTCTTGTTACCCCACTACTAAGCCCCATTCCCTCCTCGTTCTGTCTGTCACCTCCAGGGCTGCCAAGAGAAATTCTGGGCCCGGGTACTGCAACATCCTGTGGGACCACATCATGTATGGCTGCACCCATTTGTGAGTGGGTCTAGCATGTGAGATGCACCCACTCACAGGAGCATGGCATAGCACCCAGCAGCTGGAACTAAAGTAGTCACTACTGTATTAGGATGGCGGGACAGTCCCATAATAGCTGCATTTCTTGTCAGGCTGTATATAGATGCTAAAATGTAACACACAAATTAAAGTGCTTCTACTTTACTTTGTACATCTCTCATGTAAATAACACAAACAATCTATTTTCTATCATAGAGATAGATGTATGAAGGACTTAATTTTTACATAACATCAGGTCGTCTTATACACACACATTCCGCAGCACATATCCTAACCCACTGCTCCATGCTCCTTCTTCACTATCTACCCCTCTGTGTCACCCCTGTCTGTCTGCCCTTCCCCTTTAGAATGTAAGCTCTCACGAGCAGGGCCCTCATCCTCACGTGCTTCTCCTCCCCCTACTTATAGTATAATTTACTCCTAACTCCCTACAATGGCACCTACCACCTGGTTGCTCATGTCCTGCTGCTTGTGTTTTGCAGCTGAGTTTATAACCTTGTCCTTGTCCTGCATTGTTTTGTATTACTATTAACTGTTTTTCTTGTGTGCTCATTTATGTACTGTGTAAGGCGCTGCGGAACCTTTGTGGCGCCATATAAATAAAGGATAATAATAATAATAATACACACTTTTCCAATTGGTATAACCATTATCGATTGCAATTTTAATTGTTTATCTGTATATGTATGTACACATCTATAAATTTATTGTGTATACCCTTGCATTGGGACAGTGCTCCACCCTATTGCTATTTTGGAAGTCCACATAGACCTATGGAAGCCTGCATTAGCATAAGGTAGTAATCTGACAGCCACAGACGGACGTGCATATAGACCTAAAGGCCCCCATAAACGGTGCGATATCCACCTTGTGATGCGACTTGCGATCCGATGGCCGACATATCGGGTGGTCCTCACACACCGAGCTATCGGGTAGCCGACCACCCAATGTGCCGGCACCCACTCCCCCACCCGAATAGCGCTGCATGGGATCGTATATCGCATCTCCAGATCAAGTGAACATGCAGTAAGATCTGGAGGTGCGATGTATGACCCCACGGGAGCGTACCCTGGCCAAAATTATGCCCACACACGGTACGTTATAGCAGCGATATCGTACCAATTCGTCGGATCGGCTGCTATATCGCACCTTGTATGGGGGCCTTAAGGAAGATCACTTAAGCATAAGGTCGTAAATCTGGCTGCCATAGATAGACATCTACAGTTGTGGCCACTTTGCCTCCAACAGAATCAAATATGACAGTCAGCCGCATCCCTATTGCTTTCATCTCCTTATCATCTTAATGTTCCCAGTGTTAAAGCGAGCAAGGACAGACCAGCCTGCACCAAGCGTGTACCTTTTTAAGAAGTCAAAAGGGCTGTCGTTAAAGTGGGAAAGGGTCGTGGCTCTGAAGGAAATAGGTGTTGTTGAACTGGGTCAGCTGTATTGGTGAATTTGGGGATGTTCTGATTTACCCCACTTTTTCTATCTGTAACACTATGAGATGTGCACGCAAGAGCTGCATTTCAGGCGAGACGTGCATTGATCTTGTAATGAGTGATAAGCGCATTGATCTTGTCTACTTGAATGTTTAAGCGAGGTCATGGCCATTGGTGACAAAATGTGAGTGTGGCAGTGTAGTCAAGCAGGAAGCCACAGACCTGACAGCAGAGAGAGCAGGATCTTCCCACAGAACTGGAGTGAGAAACTGCCAAAACTGATGGGGAAAATTTGTGGGATCAGCTAAACCTCTATATAAAATCCATCTGAATTATTTCTGTAATGTCATCCTGTAGAACAAAAAAGCATTATACTGTATGTATGGTAGATGTACTTATTATTAAATATACCCAAGTTCAGAGGAGTT
Source organism: Taudactylus pleione (assembly GCA_031769625.1). Lineage (NCBI taxonomy): Eukaryota > Metazoa > Chordata > Amphibia > Anura > Myobatrachidae > Taudactylus > Taudactylus pleione. The sequence goes on along the minus strand of JAUIMM010000916.1, from coordinate 1,591,394 downwards.
TTAGTCCTTGCATGACAAAGATATTTTAGCATTGTCTCAAAATCCCAGGGCAAGAATTCAACTTAACTAATGCGTTTTTGATTTATAGAATATAATTATAATATATTATTCATCTCAGACTGTAGTATAATGGATTACATTGTGATCTTTGTTCACTTCTGAAGTCAACATGTAATAGTCAACAAAATGGTGGCTTATATGTATAAAACAGCGGAGGCTTTTGACTTGTTAGACATTCAGAGGTCTTTTTGTGCAAAAGATCAGGCTGAAACCACTGATGCTCAAGTCTGTAAGAGTGACATGTTTACCCCTATTCATAAAGTTGCCTGCTTTAACAAAATAAAGAAACATCTGCATTAAATGTAAAAGCTGAATTAAGTTTTTATTTTCTCTTTTTACAGGACATAAACAATAGAGTTTCAGTTCCCAGTGAGAAAGTAACCTGTATTATGCGTCTTTTGAATTAATGCATCCAGGTGCTCAAAAGTCAACAGGTGCGGATTCTTATGGCACAAATAGGGCTAATTAATCATGCAATGTGCTAAACTTCCTAACCATTGAAGTTTTGAAGGTCCCTTTCAAGACTTAAATAACTCTAAATAAGTTATCTAATAAATAAACACTTGGCCATTAAATTTTGGTCAAATGTATTTGAAATTATATTCCAAACCGGATCATCTAATTAGTGTTAGTATTGTGGCAGATAAAGGAACGGATAACAGAACGAACAAACACATGAATATAAAATCAAGAGTTGGTGTTCAATTCTTCTGCCAAAGCACGTCCGGACGGGCCTTGGCTCTAACCATATATAAATAGAGCACACCCAGCTAATAACACCCAGCTAATAACAATAACCATTCAACTAAACTGTCATTATTTCTACAAAAGCAAGGCTGACCTAAAGCTGCAGCACCACCACCTTACTAAGGAAAATAAACCTAGAACATAAGACTAATCCAACTCCAGGACAACCCAAAGCAAAACCAATAAACAATAATAACACCTCCACCTTGAAATGAAGACTACTGTATATGGCCCAAATAATTGAACATCTCTAATCTAATCCAAGGATACTCCACGATGCATTATCCAAGACCATGACTGCACCTGGCCACGAAACTTGGCACTTGCGGTTTGATATGGTGCTGACCACACAGAAATGTCAAAACTGACAAGAACTTTGCAAGAGCTCTGGGTCATAAATGATGGCCCATCAAAGATCCAACTATGTGTGCAGGCCCAATTCAATAATGGTAAATAACTGGAATTTTGGGGATACCAAAAACACGTACAGCCTTCAATAAACGTGCCTTTAATTAATTCTGTATAACCAAGCCAGCACATCTCAAGAGCCACAGGAAATTATTGAAATTAAGGACAGCAGCTGATTTCGATGCTCAAAAGCAAACAATTGCCCTATATTACAAACAGGCTTAAAATCATAACACCTGTATGATAAAGTGACAAAAGATATACCAAATAGATACCCAACCTGTTTTATAATTTAAAGAGAAACAACATTTAAAACACACCGTGAAGTCAAAAGCAAACAATTGGTTGGTCACAAAAAACATGGTAATCAGGCTGGAGGTAAAAAAAAGAAAAATCGGGATCCATTCTTATTTGTGAAATTATAAAAACTACTCGATGCCTTTTGTATGTAAACAAATCCCTCACAGACCCCTGCAATACCTCTGGTTAGCATGCAAAAGAAAGGTCTTCAAGCTCTTTGCCCCTCCAGATGGAGTGCCAAAAAATCCGACTACCGATTACCCAAAGCCTGTATCTCGAAAGGAAAAGAAAACCATAACAGTGGCAGAAAGAATTGCCCCAATCCTAAATGAATGGGTTCCAAATTCATTCAATGTAATAATAAAAATGCAATGCACTGCTGTATGTGACCAAAAGGAAAGTTGCTTGTATTTAACAGGGACACATCAGCATGGAAAGCAAGAAAGCGGCAGCAACACTCACATGTGCCATCCATTAAGCATTACCAAGGATACCGGGCAGATCCGAATATTCTGAAAGCTCAATCATGATATTCTATGGCATTATCCAATTTGGTCAGTCTTAGATCTTCCAATCTTATATAGGACCACATCACTCCCAATAAGTAATCCCAGAAAAGGAGCAGTGTCAGCTGTTTTAGCTGTCACAGCCAATACTCTAGCATGTCAAATGCCATGATAGGCCTTAGCAAACTCAACTTAAACATAAAACTTAACCTACATATGCACAGTAAGCAAAATTAACTTTTCTCATTGTGGAATCACTGCTAGACAATGAAGTTGAGAGGCCATTGCCCAACTCAGTGCTATCCATCGTCTCCTGCAAACTCAACTTAGGATCTAGGCAAGTCCACCAGTAGATGATCCACCACACCATAAGAAATGGAGGCAAGTACAGTAATTGATCTGCAGAAGAGCAAAAGAAAGAACACTTGCCCCACAACAGCCTGATGGGCAGCAAGGAGGCATCATGGTAGAGACAGAAAAAGTAGCAAATGCCAACAGATTATAATAACTGACCAGTACTTTCTATCCCTTTTTCTATATACAGTTATAACTGGGCTCACAGTGAACAAGAAGCATGCCATAAAGTCGAAATGGACTTTTACAGTGTAGTGGTACCAGTCTGTGCACAGACTCGTGCAAACACTTGTGTCATTCAATACATACATTTTTACTATTGTGTATTGTCCCTTATTATAGGTCTGTTTTGATATATTCTTATTATTTGTTTCCTCTTGTTTCTAGGTGAACTCTCATTGTGATCTCACTGGTGAATAGTCGTGTGCTGGGACTTCCCAAAAGGACATTGACCCTGAGCTCTCACAGCAGCAGATTCACCTGCATCTTCTTCCTTCTATCTGGGCTTTATTTCTCCTGTGCTCTCCTTCCCCTGGTAACTATCTAGGGCTAGGCACACAGGCTAGATGTAGAAATAGGATTTATCACTGGCACCAGACTCTTCTCAGTGGTGGGCTGGGCCGGGGGGGCAGGGTGCCATGTGCCCCCCGGGCCGCAGCGTCATGCGGGCCGCGGGCAGTCTGTGTCTCTGTGACACCGCTGCACCGCGTGTGTAGCGCTGACCGGACGGAGTTCGGTAGCCGGCAGCTGTGTGCTTGCTGTAATCAGCAGCCGCTGAGAGTCTGTCAGACTCTCATCAGCTCTTGCTGCTGCTCCCACTGTGGGAGCCATCTTCCGGCTCCCGCAGTGGGTAATGGGAGAGACGTCATGACGACATCTCTCCCATAATGCAAAGCGGCCGGAGGAGCCGGTGGAAGCGTCGGAACCAGGAGCGGGAGTTTCAGGTAAGTGTTTTTTTTTTTTCATTAAGTCTCTCTCTACTGGGGGAGGGACTACTGGGGGCACTACCAGGGGGGGGATTACTATGGGGGCACTACCAGGGGGGGGATTACTGTGGGGGCACTACCAGGGGGGGGATTACTATGGGGGCACTACCAGGGGGGGATTTCTACTGGGGGCACTACAAGGGGGGGGCTACTACTACTGGGGCACTACAAGGGGGGGTACTACTGGGGGCACTACAAGGGGAGGGGACTGCTACTAGGGGCACTGCATAGGGGGGAGGGGACTACTACTAGGGGCACTGCATAGGGGGGGACTACCACTGGGGGCACTGCATCGAGGGACCACTGCTGGGGGCTCTATATAAAGGGCAATACTGGGAGTACTGCATAGGGGGGAGACTACAACAGGGGCCACTATTTAAGGGGCATTGCATAAGGGTTACCACTATTGGGGGCACTGCATGGGGGGTGAACTGCTACTGGGAGCACTATATAAGGGGCACTGCATTGGGTGCACTATATAAGGGGCTTACTACTGGGGGCACAAGGGGCACTGAACAGGGGGGACCACTACTGGGGGCACTATATAAGGGGCTTACTACTGGGGGCACAAGGGGCACTGCATAGGGGGGGGATCACTACTGGGGGCACTACTGGAGGCCTGCATAAGGGTGTTCTCTCCAGTGCAACACGGGGGCACTGCATATGGGCACTACGACAGAGGGCTGCCCCATATATTTATTTTTACCATACATTAATCCCATATGGACCTGCCTCCTCCCTTAAACACTTGAGGGGGGGCGGGCCGTAGCACGCACGTTCTTCGGGCACCCTGGCTACACGCTACTCCTCTGCCAGGGCCGCCTGCATGCATTTGCCCCCCAGGCTAAAAGTTGCCAGCCAGTCCCTGACTCTTCTAATCCACCTTTACCTATTCATTTATGTAATATAAACATCTTGCACAATTGAACAATCTATGTGAGATTCATATGAGCCAAGAGCTCCAAGTTTTGATCGTGACTGATGAAATAACGGCATTTATTTTAGCTATTTTGACTGACACGATGTTTAATAAAAAATCTTTTCGCCCACCTTTAAATCTTAAATATTTGATGGAACAATATTTAATAGAATCACAGAACTATGGGCCTGATTCAGAGCCGCTCGTAAGAGGCCGCTCGTTCGCTCTGAGCGATGTTCGCACAACTGCACATGCATATGGGTCGTAATGCGCATGCGCAAAACAGTCATTGCGGTCGGAAATTGTGCGCTCGTAAAACAGCGAGGGGCTGCCAATTTGATTGACAGAATGTACCGTTTGTGGGTGGTAACGGGAAGGTGCTTGAAAACGGGGGAGTGGAGATCCAAACGCAGGCGTGCCTAACGGTCAAAAGGGCGTTTAATGGGAGTGTATAATTAGTAAAGGAGCGTCATCGACCACGTCACTTTGTTGTCTTTTAGCCTGAACTGCTCGCAGTGATAGCGGGAAGAAAATCCTACCACAAGCACTGAGAGCAGTTCAGATGCCTTTCGATGTTCCCGATTAATCTAATAAATACCGGAGATGACATGTGATGCGAACGGCAACGGGGTGTCTTTACAAAATAGCGAGCGCATTTTTCGGACGGTCGCTCAGACATAGAGGCCTCAACACACCGCAAAGAGTGAGCGCTCAATTTAAATATCCGGCCCCTTTTTTAGAATGAGCGTCCGCTAATAGCGTCCAGCTCTGAATCAGGCCCAATGTCATTTGTATCTGTGCATGAAATAGAACACTTCTCTGTCCATCCAGGAGAGATCAGTGGACTTTACCATACGTCTATAGAATCCTTGATATTTTGATATTCCTCATTTATTGTTTGTTTCTTTTTTTGTTTTTTCACATATTTGGGACATTAATGTTAATTAATTATGTTTAATACTTGAAGGACATTATTGTAACTTGAATAAGTAAAACTTATATTTTAAAGATAACTGATTTAAAAGTGGGCCCCAACAAAAAAAAGTCTTCTTCTCCTTTCTTTTGTCATAAGTCTGTTGCATGTTAATATTTATCGGCTAACGCTCCTGCATACACACCTATACAATCCTCAGCTCGATCACCCGATTGTATAGGTGTGTACCCAGCTTAAGTGGCTGACGACTGAATTGGTGATCATCAGAGTCACATTTGCTTACTGTTGCTAAACATACAGTATAAGGATTGTACTTTACCATAAGCAACCAGCAGCAGCAGAACATTGACACTTGTAGTAGAAAAGTGCCCTATTCAGGACAATATAGTTAAAGGGAACAGCTCTAATTTGTTTAAACAGGACTTGAAAATTACAGTGTTAATGAAGAAAAAAGAAGAACGGAAGAAACTAAAACGGCTTGATTGAAATTATTCACTTGTTCGGCTGGCTGGCTATTAACTACAAAAAAGTTCAACTACTAACGGGCAATAACCACTAAAACAGTTGGGTTAACCTTTTAAATAAACATGCTATTGTTCATGCAATATTCTGGATTCTATACCGCAGTATAGGGATCTGTGGCCACAGCTATCTACAAGGTTTTTGCATAAAATACAGTTTCAGTGCAGCGCTCTTGTTAATATTTCAGTTTGTGTGTTTGATACTGTACATTGCTGACAAGGTGTTAGGACTTACAAGAGCTGCAGTAGTGGCTGTTTCATAAAATAGAAACACTTTTAAAAGGAAAATTTATATAGTGCCCTTTTTTATTTTTATTGCTTATAAGCTCTTAGGTAAGATACAGGCTCCCCATGCACAACAAAAAAAGCCATCCCAGCAACCACTTCATTATAAGAGGGGATGAGAATCTAACCCGATAGACAGTAATGGTAGGAGTCAACTGCACTGCAGGCTAAGCATACCATTGTGAGGTTCTAGTTTTGTTGTGGGCCCGGGGTGGTGATAGGAGCAGACACTGAAGCAGGTTTAAATGAAAAGGTGGAACTTTTAATGAGTGGTTTGATAGACATGAATATGACAAAAACTAAAGTCCAGATATAGCACTAAGTGCACTTGGGAGCTGTGGTGAAGTAATGGGAAAAAGTCCAGTTAGTGACAGGCAATGAACAATGTCCAGGAAGTGACTGGTTAATAGAGAATGTTCAGGTAGTGGCAGACAATGGGAACTGTCCAGGTAGTGACTGGTTAATAGGGAAATGTCCAGTTGATGACTGGCTGGAGAAATCAGGTGTAGTGGCTGAAATGAAGAATGCAGGCTGAGGAAGGATTATCCAGCAGAGTGTCAATGTAGGCAAGGTGCAGGGTGAACAGCAGACTCAGGTACTCAGGCAAGGGGAAGGTAATGGAGGATGCAGGGTAGTCCAGCGGGGTTGGAGCAGACAAGCAGGCAGGCAGGTAGCGTATCACAGGAAACAGGTGGCGAGCACAGGGAACTCTCTCTCAGCTATTCTGTGAAGCACGTTGCACTGGCAATAAAGTGAGGCTCTGAACCTCCCTAAATACCAAGTGTTGTGCCATGACTGGCCAGAGAGAGCATGTGACAAACCAGGATTGGGCGATTAGGTCACGTGACTGAAGGCAAGATGGCGGCGCCCATGCCAGAGTGGAACGGAAGCACCACCAGGCCTCACCAGCCCAAAGTGACAACCTGCCCACACAGAACCATGCACAGCCAACGCCCCTCACCAAATACCAGCACCACCGCCCAACGCCCTCTGCCATAGTGATCTCACAGGTAATACCCGTCAACCACCATGCCGAGAAACTCTGGTCGTGACAGTACCCCCCCCCTTATGGGTGGCCTCAGGACACTCACCAGGCTTTTCCAGATGAGCAATATGGAATCTCCTGACCAGGGCGGGAGCATGGATATCTCGAGCATCGGTCCAACAGCGCTCCTCTGGACCGTAACCCCTCCAATCCAGGAGATACTGCAATCGTCCTCTGCGGATGCGAGAATCCAGAACCTGAGAGACCTCGAACTCCACGCCTCTTTCAGTCTGGATGTGAGGGGGAACAGGATGCACCTTGCGGAATTTGTTCAATATTAGGGGTTTTAGGAGGGAGATATGAAATGAGTTTGGAATTTTTAGATAAGCAGGCAGCTGAAGGCAATAAGCCACATGGTTGATTATTTCTGTGATGGAAAAGGGTCCGATGAGCCGGGGAGCAAACTTCATTGAAGGTACTCTGAGACAGATGTTCCGGGTGGACAGCCAGACTTGGTCTCCAATTTGCATGCAAGTTAACCTTCCTACATCTCCTATCTGCCTGAAGTTTGTAACGGGAGGATGCCTTCTCCAAATCAGAACATACCTGAGCCCAATTAGATGTAAATCTCTGTACAGTATCCTCCACGGCTGGCACATCAAAGGCAGGCAGGCTTCGAAACTCAGGAATATGAGGGTGAAGACCGTAGACGATTTGAAATGGGGTTTGATTTGTCGAGGAATGATACGAGGCATTATGTGCAAATTCTGCCCATGGTAGCAATTCAGACCAATTGTCTTGGGATGACGTCATAAAGATCCTTAGGAAGGTCTCAAGATCTTGATTGACCCTATCTGTGGATCCATTGCTCTGAGGGTGATAGGCCATGGAGAAGTTTAACTTTACTTGTAGAACAGAACATAAGGCTCTCCAGAACTTTGCCACAAATTGAGTGCCACAATCAGAAACTATTTCGGTAGGAAGTCCATGGAGGCGAAATATGTGCTGGACGAACAGATGAGCCAAGTCAGGAGCAGTAGGCAGTTTCTTTAGAGGCATCTAATGAACCATCTTAAAAATCTGTCTACCACAACCCAGATGGTGGTGTAACCCTGAGAGCTAGGTAAATCCATTACGAAGTCCATGGAGAGATGTGTCCATGAACGTAATAGAATAGGCAGGGGTAACAATTCACCAGCTTGGGCTTGACACGAAGACTTATGCTGAGCACATGAGGCACAAGAGGAAATAAACTCCAATACATCAGTTTTCATGGACGGCCACCAATAACTTCTCTTTAAAAGTTCCAGAGTCTTTTGAGTACCTGAGTGACCTGCAAAACGAGAGGAGTGAGCCCAGTTGAGGAGCTGCTTCCTTAACTCCGGGGCCACAAAACTTTTCCCAGTAGGGGGCTGTATTTGTATAGTGGCAAACACTCTTGACTCCAGGGCAGGGGCACTATGCAGGGTCTCCGAATTGTCGTTACAGAGGAAAGATCTAGACAGAGCATCTACTTTCTGATTAAGAGCTCCAGATCGGAAGGTCAGGGTGAATTGAAAGCGAGCAAAGAAAATTGCCCATCGGGCCAGACGAGGGCTCACACACTGGATGTTTTTGAGGAAGAGGAGGTTCCGATGGTCAGTGAAGACAGTGAAGGGAAATTTAGCCCCTTCCAGTAGTTATCTACACTCCCTCAGCACCAACTTCACTGCCAACAGTTCTTGTTCACCTATAGCATAGTTCCTTTCAACAGGAGAGAACTTCTTGGAGAAAACCCCACAGGGATGAACTCGGTTGTCTTCATATTGCTGGGATAGGACCGCTCCTAACACTTCTGATGAGGCATCAACATCTAACAAGAAAGGTCTATTCAGGTCTGATTGTCTTCAGACTGGAGCTGAGATAAAGGCTAGTTTCAAAAGCTGGAAGGCTGTCTCTGTCTCGTGTGACCATAGGGCAGGATTAGCGCCTTTACAGGTCAGGGCCGTAATGGGAGCCATCAGTGACAAAAATCCCTTTATAAAGCGTCTATAATAGTTGGTGAATCCGAGTACTCTCTGGATGGCTTTCAAGGTTTGAGGACGGGACTAATCCAGGATTGCCTGTACTTTTTTGGGATCCATTTCTAGGCTGGAGCCAGAGATGACGTAACCAAGAAATGGCACACTGGGTACACTAAAGACACACTTTTCCAGTTTATCCTAGGATTGTGCAGGCGTAGCAAGGGTAGTCCTAAAATAATGTCTTGGGACGCCTCAGGTATCACTAAAATCTTCAAAGACTCAGAATGAAGTGCTCCAATACGGTCTAGCACTGGTAGAGTTTCCTTGGTGACAACTCCTTTAGTCAGAGGCCGACCATCCACAGCAGTCAAGGAAATCGCATGAGTGAGGGATGAACAAGAAATTTGTAGTTTGTCAACTAAGCTGGAGGTTATGAAATTTCCGGCTGCTCCAGAATCTAATAGAGCAGAAACAAAGGCAGGTTTATGCTTTAGATCTATAGCTAAGGTTATTACGAAATCTTTATTATTTGAGGATGGACTCATTACTCCTAGCTTGATGTCCCCAGTGTCAGTTAGGAATGAGCGTTTCCCGATTTGCGGGGACAGGAGGCCACCAGGTGTCCCGAATCTCCACAGTATAGACAGAGGTTTTTTAACATACTTCTCTGACGTTCCTCTTTGGAGAGATGGGTACGGTTCACCTGCATAGGCTCTTCATCCATAGGAGTAGGGGATGGATGGGTTGGTAAGGGAAGGGTAGAGGACATTTGCCTGTCAGACCTGTGCTTTTTAGCCTGACATTCTCTGAAGCGTAGGTCAATTTTATTACAGAGTGAAATCATGTAGTTTAGATTGGTGGGAAGCTCACGGGTGACCAGATCATCTTTTAGTCGGTCCGAGAGTCAATTCCAAAAGGCTGAGGTGAGGGCTTCCTCATTCCACTTGAGCTCTGATGCTAAAATCAGAAATTGTATGGCATATTGGCTGACAGAACGGATTCCTTGTCTCAGAGTCATAATACCAGATGAAGCTGATATAGTACGTCCGGGCTCATCAAAGATCCTCCTGAATGATGACACAAAGGCTGTATACTTATCCAGCAGAAAATCTGAACGCTCCCAGAGTGGGGAAGCCCAATCCAAGGCTGAGCCGGACAACAGAGACACTATGTAAGCCACTTTAGTTTTTGCAGTGGGAAAGTTATCAGGCTGTAAGGTGAAATGTATATCGCACTAATTCAGAAACCCCCGGCAGAGTTTAGGGTTGCTGTCAAATTTGCTGGGCATAGGAAGGTGTAAGCAAGGAGATGTCCTGTTACCAATATTTCCAGATGCAGGAGAGAACGTAGGGACTGTTACCCCAGGGGAGGATAAGGAGGTTTGCAGATTATCCTGTCTTTTAGACATTTCCAGTAAAAACTGAGCCATTTGATGCTGCATGGTTTCCTGGTTTTCCAAACGGCTAGCAATGCACCAAAATAAATATACTCCAGACTCCTGTTCTGTGGCCGGGTCCATGGGGCCAGTGCAAATTGTGAGGTTCTGGTTTTGTTGTGGGCCCGGGGTGGTGATAGGAGCAGACACTGAAGCAGGTTTAAATGAAAAAGTGGAACTTTTAATGAGTGGTTTGATAGATATGAATATGACAAAAACTAAAGTTCAGATATAGCACTAAGTGCACTTGGGAGCTGTGGTGAAGTAATGGGAAAAAGTCCAGTTAGTGACAGGCAATGAACAATGTCCAGGAAGTGACTGGTTAATAGAGAATGTTCAGGTAGTGGCAGACAATGGGAACTGTCCAGGTAGTGACTGGTTAATAGGGAAATGTCCAGTTGATGACAGGCTGGAGAAATCAGGTGTAGTGGATGAAATGAAGAATGCAGGCTGAGGAAGGATTATCCAGCAGAGTGTCAGTGGAGGCAAGGTGCAGGGTGAACAGCAGACTCAGGTACTCAGGCAAGGGGAAGGTAATGGAGGATGCAGGGTAGTCCAGCGGGGTTGGAGCAGACAAGCAGGCAGGCAGGTAGCGTATCACAGGAAACAGGTGGTGAGCACAGGGAACTCTCTCTCAGCTATGCTGAGAAACACGTTGCACTGGCAATGAAGTGAGGCTCTGAACCTCCCTAAATACCAAGTGCTGTGCCGTGACTGGCCAGAGAGAGCATGTGACAAACCAGAATTGGGCAATTAGGTCACATGACCGGAGGCAAGTGGCGGCGCCCATGCCAGAGCGGAACGGAAACACAACCAGGCCTCACCAGCCCAAAGTGACAACATGCCCGCACAGAACCACGCACAGCCAATGACCCTCGCCAAACACCAGCGCCACTGCCAGACGCCCCCCGCCATAGTGACCTCACAGGTAATACCCGTCGACCACCATGCCTAGAAACTCTGGTCATGACAACCATCGGCACTTAATAATTTCTGTGCAAAAATAGAGGCAGTACTGGAGACAATATTAACCCCTGCAGTGGCAAATGCAGGATTTCTAGAGGGGAGTTTCCAAATGCTTGATTTTAGAGAGAGTGTGGCCAGTCCATGAAGAGGGCATAATTAGCACTTATCCAGTTTTAATACAAAATGTAAAGTATATCATAATTCCAACATATACAGGACCAGCGATCACTGTAAGCCAGTACATGTGGTTGAATGGCCATCCTGCCTGAGCTGAATGTTTTTATAGCACCATTCCCTAGCACATAAGCAAGTCCAGGGGTCTGGGAGAGCTGCAGAAGAACCTAGCACTGCCCTGGACATATATGTACATATTGGTCTCCTTATGCACCTGGATAGTGTATTATTATACAGTATTAATAATTAAACCTATTGATGGTCTATAGCAGTGCACCTCTAACAGTGCATGTTTTCTAGTTATCCTAGTTGGTGCACAGGTGTAGTTATTACTGGCTGACACGTTTTAAACGATCCAAAGTTGGTGCTAATTATATAATTTGTGATCCTGAGAAGAACATGCAGCACTAGTAAAATTCTATTATATTACAATTTCTATTGTGGTCATGATGATGACTTGGGAGGGATTTTCCAGGCATCCGGAACCCCCCCCTGCCCTTGCCTATGCCCTGCCTTATTATAAACTGGGTGGGGACTGGATAGGGGCAGACGGAAGTGACCATATTACTAGTTCTGTATTAAAACCATGAAACTCCCCTCCCAAATCTATACCAGGACAATACAATAGATCTAATGGCTGATAGAGTGGAGTATGGGAAGTAGAATGACAACAGAACTAACTTGATATCTCAAACTTAACTATATAGTTATGTGGTATAGGTGTGCAGTTCAGAAATATGAGACCTATATATGCAAAAAACAGCTTTATTGCTAGTTAATGCAGGGCAGTGAGGCACTACCAGCTGGATCACTGCTGCAGCAGGGACCGCGGCAGACACTGCAACTTCTGCCCCACAGCCATCTTTGAGGAGGCAGACAGAGCCGCACCTTCATGACGATGCTCCCGATGGTCCCTGGCTGCCCACCCAAATGGGACCCTCAAGACCACAAGATCAATGTTGGTTGTGGGGGTCCTACAAGCGGAGCTCCTGCACCGCTGCAGGCGCACAAGAATCCCCAATGAATTAGGGGGGTGGCGTGACAGGACCATAAATATCTGACAAGAAAAGGAAAGATAAAGACAAAATAAAGCAGCATGACAAAGGAGGAAGGGCTGGGTATGGAGCAAAAGATACAAAAACAGAAAAGACAAAAATCAAGCAGAAAAGAAAAGTTACAGAATGATAAAGACCAGAATTATACAAAGGCAGCACTTTCCTGAATCCTGGACATTTCCAGAAACAAGAAAGGAATGTTACCAGCCTGCAGACACTAATATAACATCTATAAACATTAAACATGCTCACCGACACCTTATAGGCTACATTCATATTAACCGATGTAAATAATCACAAGGGGCAGGTAACATAAATCTGCTCCTTCAACCTTGGGGCTTAAACCTGCTCAGACCAGTGGCGTAACTTCATCCCAGTTGCCCGGAGGCAAGATAAGTGTTGATGCGCCCCCCAAAAAAACTAAATAAAAAACTTCAAAGTGCTACCGGGGAAAAAATTAAATAAATAAAAAAACTCTTTCTCTCGTCTAACTATGGCTTCCAATGTGAGCAATTTAGTGTCTCTATACTGTACACAAGCAACGTCATCAACACACCCATACTACGTTACTTCTGTGTCTGCCTAGTAATGTCAAAAAAACATTTTTAGTACACTGCATGTGCCTGTACTGAAACGCTGTACAAAGCATGCACAGTGCAACTCAACCACATTCGCAGCCAGAAAACATTGTACAAGAAAAAAATAAACATATTGATCCCCCACAGGTGATAAAACACATACTATACATTACCCCCCACAGAAAATAATACACACATTGGGTCACACAGAAAACAATAAAACACACTGGCCCCACAAAAAGCAAATGCATTGGCCCTCACAAGAAAAAAAAAGAAACACATTGACCCCCTCACAGGTGATAAAACACATATTGTACATTAGCCCCCACAGAAAATAATAAACACATTGGGTCACACAGAAAACAATAAAACACATTGGCCCCCACAAAAAACAAATGCATTGGCCCCCACAAGAAAAAAAAATAAAACACGTTGGCCCCCACAGGAAAAAAAAAAAAAACAAATACATTGACCAAAACAGGAAATAAAAAAAGCACTTTAGCCCCCACAGGAAAATATAAAAGACATTAGCCCCCATGGAAAAAAAAATGAAACAAGCAAATTGGCCTGTTTTGTGTGGATAACTTATGTCCCTGGGTGGGGGGGCTGTGTCTAGGGGGTCCAGGGGAGGTAGAGTAGGGAGTGCAAGTCCCTAGCTATTGGGGTGGGGATGTCGTAGGGTGGATAGTGTATGTAACTGGGGCTGGGGGTGTGGTGGTCAGAGTACGTCTCTGGAGCCAGGGAGGGGGAGGGTACTGTATGTCACTGGGCTGGAATGTACTATATATATAGGGGGCCAGGGAAAGGATGGGTTAAAGGTATGTTTTGTAGGTGGGGGTAGTGGTTAGGGTGGGCCAGGGGGTAGGGTTGGTTAGCCTATTACCCCCCAACAGAGCCAGTACTTTTGTGCACAAGTTCCATACACTCCGAGGCCTCTGGTGGCAGGATGGGAGTAATAGTGAGAACCAGGGGTAGGATGGGAGGAGTAGTGGGAAGCAGGGGGCTGGATGGGAAGAGTAGTGGGAAGCAGGGGGGCAGGATAGGAGGAGTAGTGGGAAGCAGGGGGCAGGATAGGAGGAGTAGTGGGAAGCAGGGGGGCAGCATAGGCGTAGTGGGAAGCAGGGGGACAGGATAGGAGGAGTAGTGGGAAGCACTGCAGGATAGCAGGAGTAGTGGGAAGCAGGGGACAGGAGTAGTAGTGAGAAGGGACTCACCAGGAAGAAGTCCTCTATGCAGATCCCAGGTCCTGGCCACTGGTTCACTGCCCTCTTCCTGGGGTGAAGTGAGTGCAGGGTAGCAGCAGGGAGACTGCGCCGACCGCCGGGGTCTGGTTCACTTCACTGCTCTCTTCCTAAATGTGCTGAGTGCAGAGCAGCAGCAGGGAGACTGCGCTGACCGCCGGGGACTGGCTGCTGACACCACGTGCCACTACTCTGTATTTGGCCGGCGTCACACTGGTGCACAGTCACACTACACAGGCGGCGGACATTACTGGAAGGGGAGGGAGAGGTGACACAGAGCCAGGGGGTGGAAATTGCCTGTCAGCGGAGGCTGTGGGAGGAGACACAGGAGCCGGGAGATTCCAGTATGCATTCGCAGCGGAATGCAAATTCTGGAAGCGCAGCAGCTGGCCCTTGTATTACAGACACATGAATCTGCCTGGGGCTGGGCTGACAGGCAGTGTCAACCGGTCCGGCAGATTCATGATCGGCACTGAGCTCAGCCTCGGCGGCACCTCTGTGACAGCACTGCCAGCAGGACATGGAACTGGGGACAATGGAGAAGCAGAGGTGCCCCCTTCAGGGCTGGCGCCCGGCAGCAGCTGACTCCATTGTCTCCCACAGTTCCGCCACTGGCTCAGACACAGTATGATGCCTCACATTCCCCCTAATTACTACAGTGTAGACATTCTACACACTAATACAACTACACAGAGCCGATCTAAACTATCCCCTCTGTGTTAAATACAATAAATGGTATGTATACTTTATTTATATCAGAGCCAATTCAGATGCCACAGTCTGGGTTTTATGTAGATCTGTTGGGACCCTTAGGTATGACCGATGTGCATAGCAAACAAGGTGGCTTGATAATACTTTGGCTCATGGGTATGAACAGGAGCTTAGGTACACTAGTGACAGTGTAGGAACCACAGACTTGTGATAAGCATGGATACTGGACTGGAACCAGAGTGAACAGACCAGGTCCACTGGGCAACCCCTCATCTAGTGAGCTGTGAAGGCCAGTAAGACCTGAGATATACTCCAGGAACAAGGGTGGCCTTCAGTACAGTATAGTACTGGTAGATAGAGGCACTGCAGGATACTTGTATGACTTTCCGAGTGGCCAGGAGCAGAACCTGATTTTTGGGAGCTTCCTGGCCGTTCTGGGAGGGTAGGCAAGTATGTCTTAGTCCCAAGTGTACTTGCAGCCTAATAGGCATTCAAACATGAGCTAAGACTAGTTGTAGTCGGAATTGCTAAGCAAAGTTGTGCATATGCAGAGATCCTGATGATCTCTAAAAACTATACAATAAGTAGAAACAACTGTGTGAAAATATATTATACTGCCAAAAACAATATAAAATTACCCTAATAATTAGTTTAAGGCAACTCAGACATAATAATGTATAATGTATTAGCAACTTACTATACAGTGTACTAACCAGATAATTTCTTGTTTTGCTTAATCGTACAGTAGACTTGTAATAATATGACCCATCTCTGAACTGTTGGCTTGATGAGAACAGATGTAAAATGACATGTTGAATCTGGAGATGTGGTCAAAAGTTGTGGCATACCAGCTGGATGAGGTGTTAAGTCATTCCATCATTTAAGTAATTAGTGGTCTAGCAGCGGTTAGATGATGGTACAGTAATGCACCCAGCATTCTATAAAACGCGTGTATCTACTCAAGGACCCAACATATTTCAGTCTCCATTTTCAGACAACGTTTATATAGCTGCCGTCGCCAGGTAGGAGGTCATGCTTGGTGAGGGAGAAGGTTTATTGCATTTTTGAGGACATGTTTACTCAGTTATCTAACGCTAATAACACACAGATGTAAAACAAAATGCTCAGAATACTGGTTTCTTTCAGAAAAGAGTTAAAAAAATTGATAAAGTATTAATGAATTCTGATCACTACTAAAGTGAAAAAAAATTTTTTATTGAAGCTGATACAAAGTATTGTGCTAAAATTTTTATTATTATTATTATTATTATTATTATTGCTGTTTACTTATATAGCACCACCAATTACACAGCAATGTACTGTATATAAAATATTTGTCACTAATATTCCTTTGGCTACTTCATGCAAGTTCAAATGTGAACAAGGTCTATATTATACTCCATCAATAGTTATACATTAAAATACCTTTGGTTTATAGTCCAGAAATTAAAATCACATATTTATCAAGTCAACACAGATAATTTTGAAATGCGCAACTAGACGTTTAGCGATAACACAGAAACCCATTGACTTCTCAGGAACTGTAATAATTTTCAGATAAGACCATTGTCCTACTTCTGCTTCCGGACACATCATTGCTTTGCAGAAAACTGGTAACACATCAAGCTTACAGATTTGTAGCAGCATTTCCCAATGGCAATTGAGAATTTTGCAAACAGACTTCTGGATCTCTAGTGGATAGGTAATTGCTAAAATACAATCTTCATAAGTAGAACTAGATGAAGAAAATAATCTAATAGATCATCTCAATATACAATTGAAATAGAAAAGTCAATGAATCAGATCCAGCCTGCATGGCATTTCTTAGAAAAATCCAGGATCTGCAGAAGGAGATGTAAAGCAGCATAGAGATGATAAATGATAATTATACATCTCCTGGTGTTTTATGAAGAGAAGGAAACAGCGCCAGTCTGACCCAAGGGACCCTAGAGGAACAGACATTACTGCTTATAGATGACAGATACAACCATCCAGTGCATTAAAAGTGACAAACAACTATTACTAATTTACTTTGATTTATATGAAAAATGGATGAACATTTGCAATAGTAGATTGATGGAAATGTAAGCTATTTCTTACTAGCCAAGACTTCCAAATACTCTAGAAGAGTAAGTGGATGAGCCACTACGTCAGCTAACACTGCAAGAAAGTTGTTATTCAAAATTGTGTTTTAGTTCCGATATTATTTTGACAAATTAGTAGCCCAGAACTGAGAACGTACTGTGAAATATATCCGCCAGTAACGTCACATTTATGATGTGAGCATGTAGTGTAATTTTCTTTATGGACAGTCTGAGTTACGGCCGAGCTCGTTTTACAGGCCCAAAGGCCAGGGAATAAAAGTAGGTTAATTAAAACACAGTGGAAGGAGGAAGGGTACACACATTCTTAACCACCACTATTACTAAAAAGGACACATGCTATAAACAAATTGCATACTGAATAATAGAGACATTTCTCTCTTCACCTGAATTTTAGAAATTCCATAATCAATTATAGGAAATAAGAATTTGTCTAGCAAGAAACAGGGCTGCTCCCAACAAACCACAAATACACAGCCATTGGCAAAAGTGTACAACAGTCACCAGAACATTTACACCAGGCATGTCAAACATGCGGGCCCCATATTTATAATATGCGGCCCACACCCCTGCCATGATCAGATCACAGCTCGGGCAGTGTTTAATTTACAGGCTGGCAACACAGGCCAGCGTTCCCAGTGATGCAGCGCACGGCTGATGTCACCTGCGTTGCCCCTGACAAACGGAGCCTGCGCCTGCCACTCTGGATATAATTAGATTCAGACAGCGGCAGCATCTACGAGGGACGGCGTGGACTGGAGCGGTGCCCAGCGGTCATCATGAAGAAAGTTAAGTACTGCACAGACAGGTGAGTGGGGCCTGTTCTATACTGGGAGGGGGCACAGCATAAGGGGCATTACTGGGGGCACAACATAAGGGGCATTACTGGGGGCTCTGCATAAGGGGCATTACTGGGGGCACTACTCAAGGCATTACTGAGGGCTCTGCATAATGGGGCATTACTGAGGGCTCTGCATAAGGGGCATTACTGGGGGCACAACATAAGGGGCATTACTGGGGGCTCTGCATAAGGGGCACTACTAAGGACATTACTGGGGGCTCTGCATAAGGGGCATTACTGGGGGCTCTGCATAAGGTGCACTTCTAGGGGCATTACTATGGCACTGCATAAGGTGGACTACTAGCGACATTATTGGGGGCTCTGCATAAGGGGCATTACGGGGGGCACTACTAGGGACATTGCTGGGGGCACAACATAAGGGCATTACTGGGGCACTGGAAAATGGGTACTGCATAAGGGGCATTGCATAATGGGCTCAAATTCAGGGGGCATTGCAAAATGGGCTCTAATACAGGGTGGGATTGCATAAGGGACACTACTACAGGGGGCACTGTATTGGTTTTATTAATAATAAACCTTTCAAAATTGCATATAAGACTTTTTTTTTGTTGTTGCGGCCCACACACTCGTAGACCTTGAATATTTGGCCCGGTTGGTATTTTGCGTTTGACATGCCTGATTTACACCATTTGTTCAGGAAAATGCATGGATTTCTACATCAACATGATGACATCTGTGGGTGCACAATTTAGCATTTTCTGCTTGGAGGAGCAGATTACATTATGTCACGTTTAGGCAAGGAACCTAGTGTTGAACCTACACCTTAACGAGAAAGAGCTTACATTCTAAAGGGTAGGGGCAGACAAAGAGGTGTGACACAGATGGGTTAAATGGAGGAAGGAGCATGTTGCAGCAAGTTAGGATGGGAGCTGGAAGGCTTTGATGAAGTAGTGGGTCTTGAGAGCCCGTTTGAAGGATTGTAAAGAGGAGGAGAGTCTGATAGGGAGAGGGAGAGAGTTCCAAAGGTCGGGAGCAGCACGGGCAAAATCTTGGAGGCGGGAGTGGGAGGAAGTAATCAGTTGGCATGAGAGGCGGTGTGCATTGGTTGATCGAAGGGGGCGGCCAGGAGAGTGGAGGGAGATGAGGTCAGAGATGTAAATGGGAGAGGAATGGGTAAGGGCTTTGTAAGCAAGTGTGAGAACCTTGAATTGGGTTCTAAAAGGGAAGGGGAGCCAGTGGAGGGCTTGTAGGAGAGGGGAGGCAGATGTAGAGCGTTTGGAGAGGAAGATGAGTCGAGCAGCAGCATTGAGGACAGACTGGAGAGGTGAGAGATGGGAGTTGGGGAGGCCAGATAGGAGAAGGTTACAGTAGTCCAATCTGGATATGACCAGTGAGTGTATGAGGGTTTTGGTGGCATCCTGGGTGAGAAAGGGTCTAATCTTGGAAATATTTTTGAGATGGAAGTGACAGGACTGTGAGAGGCTCTGGATATGTGGTTTGTAGGAGAGGGAGGAGTCCAGGATAACTCCAAGACAGAGCACTTTGGGGTTAGAAGAGATAGTTGTGCCATCAATTGTTAAAGAAATAGTGGGAAGTGAGGTTATGTTGGAGGGTGGAAAAATTATCAGCTCAGTCTTAGACATATTAAGTTTAAGAAATCGCTGGGACATCCAGGAAGAAATAGCAGAGAGACAGTTGGAGATACGAGTGAGGAGAGAGGGGGAGAGGTCAGGGGAGGAAAGGTAGATCTGAGTATCATCAGCATAGAGATGATAATGGAAGTCAAATGAGCTGATGAGTTCACCTAGAGAGGACGTATAGAGGGAGAATAGTAGAGGTCCAAGAACGGAACCTTGGGGAACACCTACTGTAAGAGGCTGTGGTGGGGAAGAGGAGTCATGAGAAGAGACAGAGAAGGACCGGTCTGAGAGGTAGGACAACAGCCAGGAGAGAGCAGTGTCACGTAAACCAAGGGAGTGAAGGATTTGCAGCAGGCGAGGGTGGTCAACAGTGTCGAAGGCAGCAGAGAGGTCAAGGAGAATAAGCAGAGAGTAGTGGCCCTTGGATTTGGCAGCAAGGAGGTCATTGCTAACTTTTTGTGAGGGCAGTTTCAGTGGAGTGGAGAGAACGGAAGCCAGACTGAAAAGGATCAAGGAGGGAGTGGGAGGAAAGAAAGGTGGTAAGGCGTTTGTAAACAACACGCTCAAATATCTCAAATTAGTTTAATTATGTGGCTACAATCCCATGTCCTTAGACTGTACCCAATACGAACCTGCACGCTATGCCAATATGCACGGTTAGCCGATGTTGAAAGTACGGAGCATGTGTCCCAATGGTTACCGCATGCAGACGCAAAATTAATTTGGACGCAAGAGCTGTGAATTTCAGTGCGTGTAACTGGGAGGTAACAGGGGGAGTGGCTAGCCAGACGTGGGCATGTCACTGACAGTGAATGCATCTAAAGGCGCAGTAGCACAGAACACCAGACAGATAAATTGCACCTGCCATAGGGCTGGTGCACGCTTCGATGGTGAGACCTATGGTGCTTCTAATCTAAAGATGCATCAAGACGGATTAGCACCACTGCAAGTTGGTGTCTCAGTATGCTCATTAGCATAAAGATGCAACTGCAGCAAAAAACCCAGCCATGGCCTCGTCTGTGTACACCTATGAATCAGGCACCATCTAAGTTTGATACCCATCAACTAAGATCCGTTAAATAGGGCCTTACACAGAGTTGAACATAGGACACTTTGTAGACCATAATTTGCTCACAAACCAAGCTTGTATGTTTCATCTGAACCTCCACGTGCGACTGAGAGCGCATAATGGGCGTAACCAGGCAATCTCATGTACATGATCCAGAGTTCAGTGAGGGTGTGCCAACACAACTGTGGGCTAAGCAGAGTGTAGGCTGGCAAACTGATGATGGCAGAAGTATCGAACTATGCAAACAAATAGGAACAGTCTGCTCGGAGACTTGAGTACAGCTCTGCAAATGGACGAATATACACATTTTGAAGCGTGTACACAAAGCAGTAGCATCTGCTGCCCAGTTGCATTCAATTCTGCATCAGCCCCATATGCTTTAAGCCATCAAGTCAATTGTATGTTGGATTTGGTTGGCCATAGCCACAGTCACTCCCACTATAAAGTAATAGAATATTTCACATCAGGCAACAGAATTCAGCTTGCAGCCCCCAGAGCAGACTTATGCGCAGAGCAGATTCAAGCTCCTGGTATAATATTCTCCTCTCTCAGATCTAAATGACCCCGCTATGAAGTGAGTATTAATATGAATATATCATTACAGGTTGAGTCTCCCATATCCAAAATGCTTGGGACCAGGGGTATTTTGGATAATGGAATATTCCGTATTTTGGAATATTTGCATATAATAATGAAATATCTTGGGAATGGGACCCAAATATACACACAGAATGTATTTATGTGTTATATACACCTTATACACACAGCCTGCAGGTCATTTTATACAATATTTTCAATAATTTTGTGGCTCAAGCAAAGTTTGTTACATACATGAAATTCATTTATGTTTCATATACACCTTATACACAGCCTGAAGGTAATTTTATACAATATTTTCCATAATTTGTGCCTTAGACAAAGTTGGTGTACAGTGAACTATCAAAAATCAAAGGTTTCATTATCTGATTCATGCCAAAATTATTCCGGATTTCGGAATATTTGGATATGGGAGACTCAACCTGTATAATTGAAGCTGCTGTCAGCACATGTAGAAGAGCATTTATTTGCATATTTTTAAATATATATGTAATTTATGAAATTATACCTTATCATTTCTCCTGTATTACAGTGTACAATAAAGCATTACAGGGGCTGCAAATAATTCCAGTCTGATGCCACAACAACAAAATGACTCCTGTAACCATCATCTGGGTGACTTCAATTTTGTATTAAAATGTGTTATTATATTTACATCCATCTATTCTATGTCTACTGGTAGTTAACTAAAGTACTGCTATTTTTTTTCCTTTGGAGTAGGGGGTAATGGCATACAGTATCAGGGATTACTTACTTTAATAAACAAACATTCATTTTCTCTCTCACTGTAAAATTCTTGCACTTCTTGTACTGCTGCTGTATGTATTACTAAAATATCACATATCCTGTACAAACACTGAAAATGAGACAATGTTTCTAGAATGTCAATACCGCCCTCTACAGATCATTTAAGATTGTAACTATTTTTTATTCTTAGCAAGTATCTATGGTTGTGATTATTGTTATTAAGGTACTAATGGACAAACATTTCAATGTCCACTATAAGTATCAAGCAATAAATCGGAGGACACACAGAGGTAAATTTACTAAAGTGAGAGTTTTTAGAAGTGAGTTTTAAACGTGATGTTGCCCATAGCAACCAATCAGATTCTAGCTATTATCTTCTAGAAGGTGCTAGTTAAATGTTAAGTAGAATCTGATTGGTTGCTATAGGCAACATCACTTTAAAACTCGCTTCTAAAAATTCTCACTTTAGTAAATTTACCCCACAGAGTTTCTTTATGTGCACAGACGGGCCTATTTCTGAAACAAGTACCACAATGGACTAGTAGGAAAGAAAAGGCTTAACAACCATTACAGAAAATTGTATTGAATAAAACACATCACATTATTAGATGTGGTAGAAATAAAAACTTTGTTAGGGATTCTGGATAGAAAAGTTTAAAATTCCTGGCCAAGTGCTGTTATACAAGGGAAATAAATTTCAGAGCGACTGCCCAGTTTGACAGCCTGAGGGCCGAAGGTGGCACTACAAGCTTTTATCCAATGCCCACCTTCCTTAAAACTGTACAGAGACTGCATTGTAAGACATTTTTAAAAACATCCTGCAAGTAACCACCTAGTTATAATAGTTTTCTTCATGTGTTTATGATATATTTATAGTATGTGAATTAAAACAATGTCCTTAATACAGAATGCTACATATAAATATATTTACTAAAGGATAATTTATACCTTTATAATCCACAAAGTATTACACAATGTTTTATTCTGTTTGTTTGTTTGTTTGTTTGTTTGTTTGTTTGTTTGTTTGTTTTCAAAAGAGATAGGGAAAATCAAGTAAAATGTTTTTTTATTTATTGAATTTAAATTTAATTATGCTACAAAAATAAAAATACACGTTTCTACAATTATTCTTATAGTTAGTTTATTTTTACCCAATTAGTTATTAAAAACAATTCTAAGAGCCAGTGAAGTGGGCAAGTAGGGGTGTGATAGTGATAACATGATTCACTGTGAATAACATCATCAATATAATGCAGTGAATCGTAGTATTATGTATCAGTGAGCGACGCTGTGATGGTGTGATTCTCTGCACCACACCCTTGCCCCTCCCACCTGGACCTCCTGTGATCCATGGGGGCCTAGAAGGAAGAAGGACGTTTGCTTAATACAAAGTGTAATGCACCTATATGGCCTATAAAACAAATGTTAATTTTATTTATTTTATATTATATAATTCATTCTACATTGTTTGCAAAAGATTCCTAATGGTAATGCAGGGGAAGAAGAGGGGGGGGGGGGGCGTTTCAGCAGTTTATTAGAGCACATCCACAAGGTGATAATTCTAGGAGGCAGGAACAAAGGTGCTCAGGACAGTGCGAGTAACTGCCTAAACTATGACTCAGAGCCTCTGATTGCCAAACCATTGAGGAACCACAACATTTACGGGTCTATGTATCAAGTAGTGAAAAGTTTGAAGAAGTGTACCAGTGGAGAAGTTGCTTGTACATCTCACCCTTTAATCTCTTAATCATTTGAAAAAAAACTGCCAAAAACAGTGCCAGACCTAGGGAGGGAAGTGGCAGACATAGGAAGAAGAACAGATTCGGTAGAACTAAAAATGGAAAGTTATCCTGTAATATAAATAAAGTCACGGGGTTGTGACGAAACGCGTTAGTTATTCCTCTATCTGTGAATGCCTCTTTGCATATCTGTGCCGAAGCACGTCTTATGACCTCCAGTGACCATCTGTTTTAACTAGCATGGATGACCAGCGCATACCCTGGCTCTGGTGGTAACCATCTCTCTGCCGCTCCCAGCCATAATCATTTGGGAGCTGGCATCATCTCTGTATCTAACACAGGGGAGAACTGGACTGTGTATAATCACTGGTAGTGTCTTTTTTAACAGACCTTGTTGTGGAACCAACAGTAAATCAAGTATTAGGAGCACAATTTGAGACTGAAGGACTCTGGAAAAAGGTGACCTTTCCTCTCTAGCCCCTCCTTTATTTCCTCCTTTATTTCTCCAGAGATTACCAGTCACCCAGAGCTTTATTACCTATTTATACGTGCTTGGTAATTTTTGAGAAACAATATTTATTGAATACACACAGAATAACTCAGCATTAGTTTTTCAGCCATATAAATTGCAATTGTGTAGAATTTTACAGATTAAGTGAATACTATCATTTTTTACATTCACTGTGATTCTTTTAACAGTTATTTTTCTGTTCATTACAATTTGATATAATGTCACATATTTTTTAATGATACTGTTGCTTTTTTACTGGTTGTCGTATTTGTAATAAATACTTGTACTGTATCCTTTGAGCCATTTCATTTATATCTAACCTCTAAGCACTGTTTATTTTCAATTTTTTTTCTGGTCTACAGCAACACTGGAGCAAAATCAGAGCCTCCATCCCAATTTTTAGGTACAAGTATTCGGGCACAAACATCAGGACAATTCAGGCCCAATCAGATGGCGCCTCCACAAAAACAACTTCCCAAAAAAAGACTTAGGGCCTGAATAAGAGTTATATGCTAATCACATTACCATTGCATCTTTATACACAGCGGCAATGCGATATTATGCTAATGCTGCAAAATGCGTTTTGTGTAAGTAGATGCCACCTGCCAGCTCCTGGTATCCACTGCTGCATCTGAGGACGTAGCATCTTATCAAATGCATGAACATCAGCCATCTGAGTAACCCTCAGGCTTCTCAGGATGGCTGTGTATGTCATGCTGCCAGGGCCAGTAAAGAAAATGGGGCGTGCCAAGATCGCTGTTGCCGCCACTTCCCCGTCCCTAAATTGCTGCAGCATGTCGATCATGCTGGGGCTTAGGGGGCACTGTAAGCATTGTCACACACATGGGATTTGGAACACTATAAGGTGGGGTGAAGTTTACATCTAAAGTACTGGTGATACAGATGATACCAATAACACAGCTTCCACTGACTAATTCTCCACAAGTGAAATCTACCTTTAACCCACAGTCGTCCAATACATCCATAAAGAAGTTCATTAGGATAGTTAACAGAACCATAGCACAGCTCTCCAATATATTGAATATATTCAAATTCTTGTCAACCTTCACAACATTGTAATCTACAAAGCGGATAAGGGGGGTGCCATCATACTCCAGGACTACAGTTAATACAGGGAGGAGATCCTTTCACAACTTGATTGTTCAATGACTTATTCAAAGTTAGCATGTGACACTACACATAAATAAAAACTTTTATGGACATATTAATCAAACATTCGGTAGACAGTAGATTGATCACACCTTAGCAAGCATCCTTTATTACAGTGCAATATCTAAAATGGGCCCATGTCTACTCTCAGTGTATAGACTCAACAAACCCCCGGGTCAACCAATCATCTCAGCAATAAGTTCTTTGAATCAACTGCTGGTCCAGTTCCTGGACAAATCCCTACAGTCCTACATCATGAAAATGCTTGGTTCTCTACCTAACACCACAGACTTTTCAGTCTATTTACAAGAAATTTATGAACTCCCTGCATCATCATTTCTGGTAAAAGTGGATGAGACCAGCTTACAAAGACGACTATAGGATTCCCAATATTTACTTTTTTCTTGAACTCCACACTGTTGTATCCAAAAATTACTTTGTATTTGAAGGGGAATACTACGTGCAGTGGACTGGCACCACAATGGGTGTAGTCAGGTACATGGTTTATGCCAATATAGTTATGCATTTTTGGAAACTTGAACATCTTCTTACAAGCAAATTTAGGGCCTCCATACCCTCTGCCACAGATATATAGGTGATATATTCTTGATTTTAACAGGTCCCATCACATTACATCAGGAGACCAACAATGAGTCCACTTGCCCAGTAAAACTAATGATGCTTTTCAGCACCAGCGAGATCCATTTCCTAGATGTGACTGTCACCGTCAAGGATAATACAGCCACTATGAATTTCAAAGATACGGATCTCAGCAGCATGCTTCTGACATCAAGGTTCCACCCACAGCAACTCATTAAGGGCCTTTTGACTTCATCATTTATCAGAGTACAATGCATCACCTTTGACCCCACCTAAGCTACGATTGACATTCACTGTTTGTGCTAAACATTCATTGATAGGGGCTACAGCTGGATTCTAATAAATAATACAATATCTGAGTGTCAGGACTGCAACTATTTCAGTACATAAAGATAGATTACTTTTTCCAAAGTTCCTTTGTGGTCATTGGAGGAGCTATCCTGCTTGCTGGCGTTCTTCACATACAGGTGAATAGAGAGTTAAAGTGATCATCTGTTTCCAAGGTGTTGTCAGGTTGTGGGATTCCTAGATTGCTCATTATTTCAAACCTGATTCCATTTGGGTCACATGTTCTGAACTTCCAATGGATCACAGACCTCTAGTATAAAGCCTGTTACTAACTGTGTCTCAGTGTCTGTGCAACATTACTTTCAGGTCTTTCTTGGACTCCTGCCAGATCCCTGCTGTGCCTGTGAGTTGCTGTGGACTTTGCTATATCTCCGCTCATGTTCCAGCTAAACTACTGATGCCAGTTACCAGCCGCTCTAGAGAGCTCAGCATAGCCATTGTCTAAGTATTGCTTTCTGCTCCACTGCTGTGGTTTCACCTTTGGCTGCACTATTTACTTTGCCTGTTGCCTCTCACTCCTGTGGAGATCGAACCCATCTTCGTTACAATTGTCAACTGCACTGTTACAGTTATCATCATCGCATCGCGGGGCTCAACCCCGTTCCGGATTCTAGTCACACCGCAGGGCTCAACACTGTTCCGGAACCACACCGCTTCACAGGGCTCAACCCTGCTTCAACCTTCATTGCATCGCGGGGCTCAACCCCGCTCCGGATACTAGTTACACCGCAGGGCTCAACCCTGTTCTGGAACTACACCGCTTCACAGGGCTCAACTCTGCTTCAATCATATCGCATCACTGGGCTCAACCCTGCTCTGACCTCACAGCATTACAGGGCTCAACCCTGCTCCGACCTCACAGCATTACAGGGCTCAACCCTGCTCTGACCTCATTACATCACAGGGCTCAACCCTGCTCCAACCTCATCGCATTACAGGGCTGAACCATGCTCCGACCTCACCGCATCACAGGGCTCAACCCTGCTTCAGTCTCATCAAATCACAGGGCTCAAACCTGCTCTGTCTTTCACCGCATCACAGGGCTCACTCTGCTCCGGATCTCCATCACTACAGGGTTCCACCCAGGTGAAGCTCCTCTATACCATCCTGAGGTGTTAGCCTCATACTGAACTCGGGGTTCCCTACCATATTAACTTTTCTGTGTTAAAGACTGTATGGGGGGTTTTCTCCTATACTCATTATTGCTTATGTGAACCTCAGTGTTGTTAAGGCTTTATGTGAGACGACGACGTTGCTATTATATTTCTCCTGTGAATAAATTCTATTTACTCTTAATCCGTGCTATCGAGATTTTATGAAAAGGTCATTCCTAAAGCCAATATGTCCCACCAAATAACAGCCTGGTGCTAATAAACTACAATTGAATAATAGACTACAGCTGCAAACACCTATGGGTCTATGTAAACCGGATAAAAGATCACCTGCTGATGATCCCAAACAAAGATGATACACTGATGGTGTTGCGCTAAATGGATTTGTAATTACAAATAAATACTTAACGTGGCAGAAATAAATTCAAGACACCAAATAAATCTACCACGAATTTAATAAATACACTATAAGCTTATCAGTAATGGTATACAAATGACATAACAATCAGCTTAATATTGCAAAAGTCTGTACTACAGACTATCACATATTACCATGGAACCTCTTGATTCCTAATAGAAACCTGCATAACTGACAGGTTTACTAAAGAAAGCATAAAAATATAAAAAAATTGTATATTGCATGTAAACTGTGACCAATCTTAATCTGACAGTTCTCACCCGATCAAAGTCCACATATGAGAGTCCTAGTAACCCCTTTGATTTTACCTCCGGGTTTTGACAAGGGGTAGCGCTGGAATGTTTTCCAAAGGTGTAAACAATACAATGTTATTTAGGAAACACGAACTCCATGCTAATTCAAAGCGCACATATAATCCACCTGTATATCCTGAAGAGGTGTAGCGGTTATTGGTATCGCCTACCGCCTGGCCAATGGACAAGGTTATCCTCTGATGGGGAAATCCTGAGGCTGTAATATGGTCAACACATGACCGCCTGCTTATCTCTCACCATCTTGAATCCAGCCAGTGGGTACCGTCACCGCAATGTGTAGTGCTTATGGCTTTCCGTGGAAATAAACGGGTATCCAAAGTCAGCAAAATGACAATGGTTAATTTTTATTATATTATATGGTAAGATCTCTTATATTTTTTTCTTTTTACTTGATATGTTGCTTCAATGATTTAAAGATATATTGTGAATATTTATTCATGTACATTTGAGTTTTCAAGACACCAAGTGAAGAGTTGATTTTAGTTTCTGTGTTTCAAAATGGTTTTACATGTGTTAAGAATGACAATCAGAACATTGGCATCATGTGGAGACTGATTAAACAACATTGTATCCTATCAGGTAAAAGGAAGCTGTATATAAGGGGGGAGAATATATTTTACCCCATTCATGCTCTTTGATAAAGCTTCATGTAGTGGAAGCGAAACTAGTTACATGCTTTTCATCAAGTGACACTGGGCCTGATTCAGAGCCGCTCGTAAGCGGCCGCTCGTTCGCTCCAAGCGATGTTCGCACAACTGCGCATGCGTATGGGTTGTAATACGCATGCGCGAACCAGTCATTGCGGTCGGAAATTGTGTGCTCGCAAAATAGCGAATGCCTGCTAATTTGAGTGACAGAATGAGGCGTTTGTGGGTGGTAACAGGGGAAGGTGCTTGAAAATGGGGAGTGGTGATCTGAACGCAGGTGTGCCAAACGGTCAAAACGGGTGTTTTAAGGGTGTGCATAATTAACAAAGCAGCGTCATCGAGCACGTCACTTGGTTGTCTTTTAGCCTGAACTGCTCGCATGATTGCGGTAGGAAAATCCAACCACAAGCACTGCGAGCAGTTCATACGCCTTTCGATGTACTCGATTAATCTAATAAATAGCGGAGATGATGTAGGATGCGAGCGGCCAGGGGGCGTTTTTTACAAAATGGCGAGCGCATGTTTCGTTCGCTCGTTCAGACAGCGAGCGCAAATAGCGTCTGGCTCTGAATCAGGCCCACAATCCTTTTGCTGACTTTGGATACCCGTTTATTGCCACGGAGAACCATAAGCGCTACACATTGCGGTGACGGTACCCGCTGGCTGGATTCAAGATGGTGAGAGATAACCAGGCGGTCATGTGTTGACCATATTACAGCCTCAGGAATTCCCCGTCAGAGGATAACCTTGTCCATTGGCCAGGCGGTAGGAGATACCAATAACCGCTACACCTCTTCAGGATATACAGGTGGATTATATGTGCGCTTCGAATTAGCATGGAGTCCGTGTTTCCTAAATAACATTGTATTGTTTACACCTTTGGAAAACATTCCAGCGCTACCCCTTGTCAAAACCCGAAGGTAAAATGAAAGGTGTTATTAGGACTCTTATATGTGGACTTTGATCGGATGAGAACTGTCAGATTAAGCTTGGTCACAGTTTACATGCAATATACAATTTTTTTATATTTTTATGTTTTCTTTAGTAAACCTGTCAGTTATGCAGGTTTCTATTAGGAATCAAGAGGTTCCATGGTAATATGTGATAGTCTGTACAGACTTTTACAATATTAAGGTGATTGTTATATGTCATTTGTATACCATTACTGATATGCTTTTTGTGTATTTATTAAATTCATGGTAGATTTATTTGGTGTCTTGAATTCATTTCTGCAATGTTGAGTATTAATTTGTAATTACAAATCCAATTAGCGCAACACCATCAGTGTATTATCATTCCTAAAGCCACCCTAGATTATTGTGCCTAGTAGGCCTGCCTCCTCCCAGGTGTCTCAAGTGTTGGCAGCCGTGACACTGAGGTCCTGAAAACTGCATGTGATTCCCTATCGCTTGGAACCTCATAACCCAGTTCAATCATAGATTATCAGAATTTGGGTCCATTGTCAAACAACTGTGGTCATTTGTTGCTACTGTCAAATATTTTCGTGTCTTATGGATCGAGACCCTTGTTGAGTTACAAATGTGGATAAAATATAAAATCCCTTCTGGTGCATCCCCAATGAGATTCCCCTGAGGGAACATTTCCCACCAACACTCCCTCAACTAAGAAAGGTTGCTTTAGGTGCATCAAATGCACCACTTGCAGATCCATGACCACTGAAACTACTATTTTTTACCAAAACCTTGAACTCCATTCACTATCTAGTATTGTCTGAACTGCTTGAGCAATTTTGTGATCTACAGTATGTACTCTTGTGCCCATGTAATCTACCCTGTATTGGCAAGACTGAGTGGACTGTTCGAGAATGTATGGCCTTACATTGCCAAGCCATCAGGAAAGCCATCTCTGTTGGAATGAGTGATCAACCTGTAACTGGCCACTTCTCTAACGTCAAGCATCAAGAGGACGCTTTAAAAATCATAATCATTGACCATGCTCCCCCTTGATTACTAATGCTCTAAGGGCCTGATTCAGAGATGGATGCAATGCCGGTATTTATGCAGATCTAGCGATTGTTTGCCATTGTGCATGCATGTAACCTGCGCTGAGCACGTGCTGCGATTGGTCAGCGATTGCTCCTCCACAGAGGATTCATTCGCAAAGTGAGTGACAGGTAGTCAGCATTTGGGAGAGGTAACAGGAGGTGGGCAGAAAAATGTGTCTAACTGTTTAAACACTTTTTCATGGGCGTGCCTAAATAAGCCATTTCGATCACTTTCTGAGTATGAGAGCTATTAGCGTATTAGGAGAGCTGCAGTTTTTGCAGCTGTTCAGACTTGACTTACATGCCCGATGTGCAGGGGCACCGAGAGGGGGGGGAAGCGGGTACAGATTATTGGGACCCGGGCTTCCTGAGGGGCCCGGCGGGGACCCGGGTCCGGTGCCACTCCCCCTCCCTCACAGCAGCCCAGCACACAGCGTGTGCTGAGCTGCAGTGGAGACTGCTCGTGGCAGCTGAGCAGCAGCCACAGCAGTCTCCTATGCCTGTGGGGGGGAGCGATCACACTGATCGCCCCCCCCTGGCTTTGAGCAGGGCTGAGGGGGCCCAGAGTGCCCCCCTCCCCAGCGCGCGGCGCTGCAAATCTTTTTTTTTCGGGAAGGGGGCGTGGCCACGCCTCCCGTGAATAGGCCACGCCCCTATTACCCGGGCCCGCTGCGGCTCTCAGCGGGCCTACTGATGTGTGTCGATGTTACCGATGTTTAGGCAGCAGTGGGCGCCCTTATGCTCGGGTAAGTTTTGGAAACTTTACCATATTTTCGCAGCTGCGATTGCATTAGCGTAAATCTCTGAATCAAGCCCTAAATCCACACAGGCTCTCAACCTCCACTGTCATGCACATATTGTAACAGTGCTAATGGTATTCAGCCGAACACTGTACTCTGAGGACACTGTCTAGGGCAGGTGCGCTGTTCTGCTATTGTTGCTTTACTATTTTGCTGCCTTGATGCCATATTGCAGACATGATATATGATATAATCTAATGCCTGAGACATTGTAACATTTTCATATTTATTATTATTACTATTAAATTTCTACGTTTCCACAGATGCACTGTATGTTATAAGGACAATTACCTTTACTGGATGAATGACATGCTGATTTTGTTAGTATGATTTCTGTGCTGCATTATTAGTATGCCTTGCGCATCCTTATTATTTATTCATGTTATACTCTTGTGCACTACTTGATTAGTGAGTGCTTATTAACATATGTGACATCATCATCTGTTGTAGCTGTTCTTTTTTCAGTTACCTGCACCCTATTTAAACCCCTTGAATTCACTTGTGTAATTGCTTGATAAAGGGCATGATACAGGACTGATGGTAGCGCTCACCTTTCCTTCTCCGGACAAGTGTTTTCCCAGATGCCCCAAACAATCTGAAAGGGGATTCATCAGAGAACATAACTTTACCCTTGTCCTCAGCAGTCCAATCCCTGTAGCTTTTGCAGAATATCAGTCTGTCCCTGATGTTTTTCCTTGAGAGAAGTGGCTTCTTTGCTGCCCTTCTTGACACCAGGCCATCCTAAAAAAAAATTGTCCTGTGTCATGCCAACAGTAAAGCATCCTGAGACCATTCATGTGTGGGGTTGCTTCTCAGCCAAGGGAGTGGGATCACTCACAATTTGCCTAAGAACACAACCATGAATAAATAATGGTACCAAAACATCCTCCAAGAGCAACTTCTCCCAACCATCCAAGAACAGTTTGGTGATGAACAATGCCTTTTCCAGCATGATGTAGCACCTTGCCATAAGGCAAAAGTGATAACTAAGTGGCTTGGGGAACAAAACATCAAAATTTTGGGTCCATGGCAAGGAAACTCCCCAGACCTTAATCCCATTGAGAACTTGTGGTGAATCCTCAAGAGGTGGGTGGACAAACTAAAAACCCACTAATTCTGACAAACTCCAAGCATTGATTAGGCAAGAATGGGCGGCTAACAGTCAGTATGTGGCCCAGAAGTTGATTGACAGCATGCCAGGGTGAATTTCAGAGGTCTTGAAAAAGAAGGGTCAACACTGCAAATATTGACTTTTTGCATAAGCTTAATGTAATTGTCAATAAAAGCTTTTGACACTTATTAAATGCTTGTACTTTTACTTCAGTATACCATAGTAACATCTGACAAAAAGGTCTAAAAACTAGCAAACTTTGTGAAAACCAATACTTATGTCATGCTCAAAACTTTTGGCCATGGCTGTACTAAGAACCTTGCTTAAAAAAACCATGTTAATTGTTGGAGTTTATTATGAATATTTTGATCATTAGAATTCTTAGTGCTTCTAGTTTGCACCTGCATCTCCCCATCATTTGCCCGTAGAATGGTGTCTAAAGGAATTGCCGCTGACCATATAATTACACGTAGTGCCGTTGGAGCATTTAAAACACTCCGTTTTCTTTGTCCTTAAAAACCTGCCTGTGATGTATTCTTATCGGTCACATCTGTCTTCACTAACAAATCCCTGAGATTTTTGCCTCGTGTATAACAAGGCATAATCCCCTAGATTGTAATCTCCTAGGAGCAGGGTCCTCCTCCCCACTATCTCACAGCCTTCTTCTCTAGCACTTCTATGACAGCCTTCACCTTCAGAGCTGTACTGTGTATGGAGAATTGTGTTGCTAATTGTTACTTGTGTTCTGTTTATATTTTGGTTACTGTATTGTAATGTTCTGTGTACCCTTTACTGTATGTACGGCGCTGCGGACCACTTGTGGCGCCCTATAAATAAGATGTAATAATAATAATAATAATAATAATATGAGACTGTTTTAGGGAACTTAAGTTAGGGTCACTTGAAACAATAGGCCAATATTGATTGGTTTCTGACACGAACATCAGTTGCATTAAACCTCATTGTTTGTGACTCAAACAAGGTTCGCAATATTCCTTAGAGTGCGTCACATTACAAGTTATGATAATGAAGTAAAATCCAATTAGACAAAATAGTTGAGAAATTTCATCAAAGGGAATATCCTTTAGAGAAACAAATTGTGCAAAGGGATAAAGTGCTTCAGTTAACTAGGGAACAGTCTTTCATTTCCAGCAGGATGAAAGAAAAAAGAATGGTCATTCCTTGGGTGAATCATATTAATACAGCTAGAGAATGTGTTAGAACAGTAACTAATCAATATTGGCCTATTGTTTTAAATCCCCAACTGTACTACGTGTAATTATATGGTCAGTGCCAATTCATTTAGACACCCTTCTACGGGCAAACCTATTTTATTAAACATTTGCTTACATGCAGTTCAAAATTCATCATATACATGATCACCTGCCTGTGCAGCAGAAATTATATAGGGAGAACGGAACGTATGTTTAAAGAACGTATGGCCCTGTCTCAGTGGTGTAACTAGGGTATTTGGAGCCCAGAGCAAATTTGAAAAGGGTGCCCCCCCCCGATGTGCGCGCCGAAGTCGCATGCGGCAAAAAAATGGGCGTGGTCACTTAAAAATGGGGCGTGTCAACTTGACACACCCCTTTATTTTCAAACTGAACATTCCTATCCATATGCACCTTAACCCCAGAGTAACCCTTATACAGTACCCCCAGTATGCAGTTGTGGTCCCTCTTATGCAGGCCCATAGTAGTGCCCCTTATACAGTATCCCCAGTAGTAGTCCCCCTTATACAGCCCCCAATTAGTTCCCCTTACTCAGTACCCCCAGGAGTGGCCCCCCCAAATGCAGTGCCCCACGTAGTGTTCCCCCTAATGCAGGGCCCCCAGTAGCAGTCCCCACAATGCAGTGCGTCCAGTAGCGGTATCCCCTTATGCAGTGACCTTTATATAGTGCCCCCAGCAGTAGTCCCCCCCCATGCAGTTTTCCCAGTAGTGGTCCCCTTATGCAGGCACCCTGTAGTAATCCCCCCTATCCAGTGCCCCCTGTAGTGGCCCTTCCTATTATTGGCCCCAGTAGTGGTCCCCCGAGTGCAGTGCCTCTAGTAGTAGGCCCCTTTTATAATGCCCCCAGTGGTAGTTCCCCCCCCAAGTAGTAGTCCCCAGTAGAGGTTCCCCTCCCGATTAAGTGCCCCGAGTAGTAGCCCCCCCAGTAGAGGTCCTCCCAATGGCGCCCCAGTAGTAGCCACCCCCCTCCCCCGTTGTGCAGATAGGTTAAAAAAAAAAATATATATATATATATATAAAAATATACTTGCCTGAAGCCCTGCTCCTGCTCCTGTCCGCGACGCCGCTCCCGCCCGCCAGTCCGCCCGGGCTCGTGCGCTCAGCATTATGGGACTGACGTCATGACGTCATGACGTCATGACGTCAGTCCCATTACCCACTGCAGGAGCCGGACGGAAGTCCGGCTCTTGCAGTGGGTGCTGCAGCACCCACTGTCTATCTGACTCTCATTGGCTGCTGTTTAACACACGCATCGCCACCATCGCTGGCACAGCCTGAGCCCGCCTCCTAGCACTATTGGGCAAGCACTCAGGGGGAGGGAACGGGTTCAGGTGTGAAGCACAGGACCGGCGCTGGAAGCCTAGCGCCGGTCCTGTGTAAATGCGGTCGGCGCTACACTGGCTAACTAGGGCGGACGGGCCGGTACCGTGGCCGGCGGCCCCCCCACGCCACCGGTCCAACGGCGCCCAGGGCACGCACCCCGCTCGCCCTGCCCTAGTTACGCCACTGCCCTGTCAAAGAAACAAAGCGACCAACCGGTTGCTAGACACTTTTTGGAATCATAGTCTTTCATCTTTAAGATATCGGATTATTGATTATGTCCCGCCATGGATCAGATACTGTAGATCAAGAAGATTGCTTTAATTAGAATCCCAGTGGATCTTCCATTTAGGGACTTTTTCACTTATGGGCCTGAATGAGACTTTGGGTTTACATGCATTTTTATGATTGTTGTCCCAAATAACTGCTCCTGTTCTTGTATTGATTATGTAGCTGTATGAGTAAATAAGTTATGCATATTGGATATTGAATGATAATGTATTTAGATATTTATTGCCACGGGATCAACCTCGTTATTGTTCACTGACAATGTTTTTATTAAGTATTCATTATTATACATTTTGAGTATTGTGTTGTGTTTTGATACTGTGTAATCATGTCAGCTTGATACTTTTTGTATTAGATACTGTTTCAATATCATTGTGCTACTCTATTTCATTACAGACAGCTGTTTTTTGTAAATTGGTTTTTATGGTGGTGGTTTCGTTCACTTTGATTGCTATTGATCGCTGTGTGTTACAGGGACTTCTGGCGACGTCACACGTGGTGATATGTATATAATGTGAACTTTGTATACTGTGATTTATCCTGATGAAAGAACAAGAAATACAAGTTCTGAAATGTTGACCCATATCAGGGTCTTGTTGTCTTGTTTCAAAGTCGTCTGAGTGCCGACTCTCTCCATCGGCTCATACTAATTGTGTTACCCGGCCGGTATACACGAGGAAAGCACCGGATGCAGGTGCATTGATTACAGCAAAGGAGTGCCGGCTATTAAAAGTATATATATATATATATATATATATATACATATATATACATAGAAGCATGAAGGTGCAGCACTCCCCTCTCAATAAATCAAGCAGAGACCAAAGGATCAATAGAACGTTTCAGTACTTTTAGTACTATCTTCATGGTTGACGTTCTATTGATCCTTTGGTCTCTGCTTGATTTATTGAGAGGGGAGTGCTGCACCTTCATGCTTCTATTTATCCCTATGTGAGGGCACCCCTGCCGGATTTGTTTTATTATCTGGAGTGCCGGACCTGGAGACTTCATATATATATATATATATATATATATATATACATACACACACACAAACACACACAGGGCCGTAGCTAGGGTAGTGCGGCCGGTGCCATTGCACAGGGCACCACAGGTCAGGGGATGCTGTTTGGGCCTGTCAAATTTCTGTTTATTATCATTCTCACTTGTAGCTTCCTCTTATTTCATCCCCAGCATCTCCTGGCGTCCGCTATCTCTTCCCTGGCCCTTCCCCTTGAGGCCATTCCCCTTTTTTGGGTGTATTATGTCACCCAAAAGGAGGGGGGCGCCAATGCTCTTTCTGGCACAGGGCACCAAAAAGTCTAATTACGGCTCTGCACACACACACATTTTTTAAGCAAAAAGAAGATCACTGTGTAATATTGGGTGCATAATTCAAAAACAGTAAATATTTAAGAAGTATTATTGTAAACATAAAATATGTGTGGTAAGGCTCATTATATTCTTAAAAGGTTAGTAAATGAAACACTATACACAATTTAAAAAAAAGCAAGATGCCCTAAGTTCAGTGCTAAAATTATTCTGGACAATATAAGATTAGAGACAACTTAATAAAAATATACTGATGGCTCAGTTATTGCTGACACATTAATATGCAGTTTCAAAACGTGTCCAGAAAAATTATAGATGAAATCATTCAGTCCCTGAAAAGAAAACAGCCAGTAGTGTTAGCATAGAATATAAAGTATGTACTGCCCGAGGTCAGTCACAAATAAAGCACCAGCACGGATTCAGGCATGCTGAAGTCAAGTGCTGAATTTTGTTTCGCTACATACTGTAGTTAATTTGGAATGAGAATCATGTAATTTATAGCGCTTTCCTCTTTCCGCTCAAGCAGACAGTTGCTGTATTTGTTATTCTTAGACTTCTTTTTGGCTATAGTCCACAGCACTATATTTTTTCTCTGGGTGGATACAGTTGTGCTTTGTTAAAAATATTATATTATGCTTGCAGTAATTATTTCCAATGTATTTGATAACATTAATTTCATGCATTGAAGTATATCTTTAAGTGGGAGGTGAAAGTATAAAAAAGCAGTATTGCAATCTCCCATGTTATTTATTATTAGAGTACTTCTTACTTCCCTGCTTTTGAAAATTAGTTTCATGGAGATTACAGTTGGTAGTAGAATGCACTGCATGAAGCATCACGCACCGTTGAGGGGGTGTGTCATGTTCCAAAGGGCGTGTCTACCATCACCTTTGGGCTTATCTATGCTTATTGCAAGATATTTCTAAATAACTTTAGTAACAATATATTTTGGAATATTGCTGCCTACAATACTCTATTTCTTGTTTGCAACTATTTGCTGTGATATTTTTTCTCACTCAATTTACTTGATAAATGTGATGTCTTATGGTGCATACACACGATCAGATTTTTTCTTCAGATATGGACGATAACGATTTAAAAATCGTTCAGTCGTTCATATCTGAAGGAAAATCGTTCATATCTGACATGCCTGAACGATGGACGATCAACGATGCGCGTTCCCAATGGTCAGATAACGATTTCTGACATCTGATGTGTTTGCAGTCAGACTTGGACGATTCCATTCATTTTAATGCAGTCAAAAATCGTTCAAATCGTTCAATCGTTCAATCGTTCATCTGACAAATCTGACAAGTCTGACAAATCTGACAAATCTGACCGTGTGTATGCTCCTTAAGCAATAAATTCCAAATGCAATTTGACCTTGTGTGAATTCAACCCTAACCATATATTTCTTGCCGGGTTGACTGAGAATTTGTTGCTATGTTTTTTGGTCTGTCTGCAAATTGTATGGGATACTGATAGTATTTATTTAAAAGGGCTGGTTTTAGTCCAACACAAATCGCTGTATTAACCAGCTACATAAAATATACTTACTGTTAGATCACGCTTTTCGAAGTAGCTTTTATTTTTTTGTTCTATTTTACATATATATTGTTCAAAACCTCTGGGGCCGATGAGATGTTCTTACATCTCATCGGTAGTGCTTCCTGCTTCGCCAAAGTGGGAAGCGTTATAGCGGCACGGTAAGTGCCGCTATCATACATCTACCCCAATATCAGGTGCTCCTGCCTCTACCTCCTCAGCATAATCTATCTGTTCACCATCATGTGCTCTTGCTTCTGCCTCCTCCTCAGCACTGTCCATCAATTTACCATCAGGTGCTCCTGCATCTGCCTCCTCCTCAGCAATGTCCAACCATTCACCGTCGAGTGCTTTTGCCTATGTCTCCTCAGCACAACACAGCCATTCACCGTCAGGTTCTCCTGCCTCTACCTCCTCTTCATTGCAGTCCAGTCATTCACCATCATGTGCTCCTGCCTCTGCCTCCACCTAAATACAGTCCAGTCATTCACCATCAGGTACTCCTGCCTCTGTCTCCTCAGCATGGTCCAACCATTAACCAACAGGTGCTACTCCTTCTTTCTCCTCCTCAGCCAAATGAAACCATTGATAATTCCTGCCTCTCCCTCCTCCACACCACAGTCCATTTGTTCACCAACAATTGCTCATTTCTCCATCTTCCCACCACAGTCCTGTAATGCAGCATTAACATGCCAACTTCATCTGGTGAGCATTAACCTTCTGTAGAACAGTTGCTTGCTTCATACAGGCTTCACTAATAGACCCTGCTGACTGGCCATCTGCATTATCTGATATGCCAAGGGCACAGTTTATTTTCAGAGGACCCTATAAGATTAAAGCAAACTTTACTTTTCCAAAAGAAGAGGTTGGAAGATGGAGTCAGCAACTGAGTCTTAATCAATGGTGGAAAATGAAAAGAAGCTGGTTGATGCTC
Source organism: Taudactylus pleione (assembly GCA_031769625.1). Taxonomy (NCBI): domain Eukaryota; kingdom Metazoa; phylum Chordata; class Amphibia; order Anura; family Myobatrachidae; genus Taudactylus; species Taudactylus pleione. Next base: position 1,551,843 of record JAUIMM010000916.1, on the reverse strand, counting down.
TCCAAAAAGAATAATGGTCTGTACTGCTTCTGCTGCAAAATGTTTTCTCAGAGAGATTTTAAATTGAGTCAAGAAAATTAAGCGATTGGAAACATGCAAGTCAATTGCTCAAGACCCATTAGGATAGCCCAGAGTGCACTCTGTACTGTGCAACATGGAATAAATTGGAGGTCCACCTTGCAAAGGGGCTGACAATTGATAGACAAGATTTGGCCCTTGTTGGGGCTGAGAGTAAAAGGTGTCATGTACGTACATGATTGGTAGCAATAATTCAGGCCTTAGCTGAGAGAAACATGGCATTAATAGGGTATACAGACACTTTAAATAAAGCAGACAATGACAAGAGGTGGACCTTATAGCCACATTTGAGTAATACTGTCTCACTGAACTTTCCATTATCAGTGAAAAACATGTGTTCTCACACCAGCTGGGAGCGGACGGCTGCTGTTGACTGCTGCTCAAGTTCGGAGTTCGGTCAGCGCTACACAGTGCCAAACACACAGCCGCCGGTGCCGGCAGCTGTGTGTTTGTTTCAGCAGCTGATGAGAGTCTGTCAGACTCTCATCGGCTGCTGCTGCTCCCACTGCAGGAGCCATCTTCCGGCTCCCGCAGTGGGTAATGGGAGAGACTTCATGACGTCATGAAGTCTCTCCCATAATGCAAAGTGGCCCTGGAGAATGGTCGGGAGGAGCTGATAGCGGCGGCGGGAGCAGGGGGTTCAGGTAAGTATTTTTTATTTTTTTTTATTATGTGTGTCTCTACTGGGGGGGGCTACAAGGGGGGATTACTACTGGGGGCACTTGAGGGGGGGATTACTACTGGGGGCACTTGAAGGGGGATTACTACTGGGGGTACTTGAAGGGGGTATTGCTACTGGGGGCACTAGAAGGGAGGATTACTACTGGGGGCACTTGAGGGGGGGATTACTACAGGGGGCACTAGAAGGGAGGATTACTACTGGGGCACTTGAAGGGGGGATTACTAATGGGGGCACTAGAAGGGAGGATTACTACTGGGCTACTTGAAGGGGGGATTACTTCTGGTGGCATTAGAAGGGGGGACTACTACTGGGGGCACTTGAAGGGGGGACTACTACTGGGGGCACTAGAAGGGGGGACTACTACTGAGGGCACTTGAAGGGGGATTACTATTGGGGGCACTAGAAGGGAGGATTACTACTGGGGGCACTAGAAGGGAGGATTACTACTGGGGGCACTAGAAGGGAGGATTACTACTGGGGGCACTTGAAGGGGGGACTACCACTGGGGGCACTAGAAGGGGGGATTACTACTGGGGGCACTAGAAGGGGGGACTACTACTGGGGGCACTTGAAGGGGGGATTACTATTGGGGGCACTAGAAGGGGGACTACTACTGGGGGCACTTGAAGGGGGGGCTAATACTGGGGGCACTAGAAGGGGGGCTACTACTGGGGGTACTAGAAGGGGGGCTACTACTGGGGGCACTAGAAGGGGGGACTACTACTGGGGGCACTAGAAGGGGGACTACTACTGGGGGCACTTGAAGGGGGGCTACTACTGGGGGCACTAGAAGGGGGGCTACTACTGGGGGCACTAGAAGGGGGGCTACTACTGGGGGCACTAGAAGGGGGGGCTACTACTGGGGGCACTAGAAGGGGGGCCACTACTGGGGGCACTTGAAGGGAGGATTACTACTGGGGGGGACTACTACTGGGTGCACTACATGTGGGGGAACCTCCACTGGGGGCACAACAATGGGGGGACTACTACAAGGGGGGACTACTAGGGGCACTACAAGAGGGGGGATTACTACTAGGGGCACTACAAGGGGGGACCACTACTGGGGGCACTGCATGGGGGGACTACTACTAGGGGCACTGCATAAGGGGACTACTACTGGGGGCACTATATAAGCTTACTAATGGGGGCACAAGGGGCACTGCACAGGGGGGACCACTACCACGGGCACTGCATAGGGGGAGCGCCAAACAACCTACTCGCTTACCAAAAAATTTGGGCTAGGGTCGGCCCTGCTGTTACTGGACGTCTATGATTTTCTGTCTCCCTGCCGGTGATTGTAGAGGCAGGTAATGGATAGCGGGGAGCGGGTGGTGTAATTGCAGACCCATTCGGAGACATCCTTGATTTTTCTCCAAGGCAGTCTCTGCCTAATGGAAGTGACGGTTCCTGAGCACACTCCATATTTCAACACCCCCCTTCCTTGCTGCAAGCTTTCCCCATGCTACACAACATTTGTATGCATAGCTTTTGTTGCAGCAAACTGTAAAATAAACATGAGGGTTAAATTAAGAAAGAACATATCTACATTACAGGTAAATTCTAGTTCACATTTCTTCAGAAACATCACCAATGACTGTGACGTAAGCACACTAGCAGGATTTTTCTCACTAGCTACAGTATGTGAACCACAGCTGCGAAAAGATGATAATAATATACAGATTTCCAGAGAATAGGGATGCCCACTGCTGCCTTATCATCTGCGTATGACATCGCTTACCTGCATAAATATCAGCAACATCGACACACATCAAGCAGCCATGCAGCCCAGCCGTAAACACTGAAGCCCTCCTGATGTGCAGAGGGCTCTCATCCTGCATAGAAAACCGCAATGGATCATTTATGCCAGTGGTGTAACTACTGCCCCCACAGCCCCCGCGGTGGCTTGGAGGCGCTGGGTAGCTTGGGAGCGACGGGGGCAGTAGTTACACCACTCAGTGGCGGAACTCCCGTACCTACGGAGGGTGCAGGGGGTGCGGTCGCACCCCCTGCACCCTCCATCTGCCGGGCGCCCACTGAGTGTGTTACCAGCGGGCGCCCGGTCCCTATTCAAACCCCCGGCGGCAGCCGGAGGATGGAGCTCCCTCCGTCTTCCGGCTCCCGCAGGGCACTATGGGAGTGATGTCATGACGTCACTCCCATAGTGCAGAGGAGCGGACGCCGGGGTAAAGACGGCAGCAGCACTGGAGCGGGGATAAAGGTAAGTGGTTTTTTTTGTTTGTTTTTTTTTGTGTGTGTTTGTGTGCATGCGGGGGGAGGAGCAACTACAGGGGGCTAACTACTGGGGGCAACTACAGGGGGCTAACTACTGGGGGCAACTGCTGGGGGCAACTACAGGGGGCTCACTACTGGGGGCAAATACAGGGGGCTCACTATTGGGGGCAAGTACAGGGGGCAACTACTGGGCACAACTACAGTGGGCACTACTAAAATGGGCACAACTACAGGGGGCACTACTAGAAGGGCACAACTACAGGGGGCACTACTTGAAGGGACACAACTACAAGGGGCACTGCATATGGGCACAACTACAGGGAGCACTACTTTAATGGGCACAATTACAGGGGGCCCTGCATAATGGGCACTACTACAGGGAGCATTGCATAAGGGGCACTATTACAGGGGGCATTGCATACGGGGCACTAGTATAGGGGGCATTGCATATGGGGCACAACTACAGGGGGCACTACTTTAATGGGCACAACTACAGGGGGCTCTGCATAAAGGGCACTACTACAGGGGACATTGCATAAGGGGCACTATTACAGGGGGCATTGCATAAGGTGCACTAGTATAGGGGGCATTGTATTTTGGGGCACAACTACAGGGGCACTGTATAAGGGGCACTAACTTGATACACACAGTTTACAGGTTATAAACTATGTTCCCAATAATCTGGTTCTACACGGACATAAAAACTGTGCAACCTGTCTTGAGCTGAGGTGACAGACTGGCAGGAGCAGAGAGGAGGGTTGGTGAAGTCCCTGTCAGGGTGGGATGTAATGGGCATTACTGTTTGGCATAATGTGTATTTGGCATTACTGTGTGCACAATGTGCTATTAGGGGCATTACTGTGTGGCATAATGTGTAAGGGGCATTACTGTGTGGCATAATGTGTTGTATGTGGCATTACTGTGTGGCATAATGTGTTGTATGTGGCATTACAGTGTGGCATAATGTGAAATAGGGGCATTACAGCATGGCATAAATTTGTTATAAGGGCTTTACTGTATGTCATTGCTGTGTGGCATAATGTGTTGTAAGTGGCATTCTGGTTTGGCATAATGTGTTGTAAGGGACATTCCGGTGTGGCACACTGTGTTATAAGTGGCATTACTTAGTGTGTCATAATGTGTAAGGCACGTTGCTGTATCATGTAACCACACACCTTAAACGTCGTCTTTGGGTGTGTTTGATCTTTGGACGGGGGGGGGGGCACCTGAAACTTTTTTGGCATGGGGGAGCAAAATTTATAGTTACGCCACTGATTTATGCATGCACACCGCGCCCAAATAATTAGTGTACTTCACTTTTCGCCCGGTTCTGTACACTGAAACCACCGGAAACATATTGCGGTGGCCATTTTCCCTGTGATTCGCACATGCGCACTAGAGATGTCTCCAGCGAGCGTCATGTTCCCAGAGACTTGCGCATGCACCATAGATTCTGGCACAAAGCCAGAGTCTACTGCACTGCCTGAGAGAAGGGGGTCTGCACAGAGGCTGCACACGGGCCCTCTCCTCTCTTACAACACCCCTGGGTACACCTCCACGTTTTATGTCCATCTCTACATAAGCCCCAATGTGTTACTATTCACTACCTGTCTCCTGAACTTTAGGATGGGACTTCTGGAGCATAGGGTGATGTATAGAATATCTAGGCATTTCATAGATTATGTAGACATTGTACTGAGTTCCAGAATTCTACACTTTGCCTGTAACAAAAAAGAAAGACAAAGACATAGATGTAGCCCATAGTTTTGTTACGCAACATTTGTGCCACAAGACAATTCTAAACCCTAATGCTAGTGTGCAGGATTATTTGGGCTTGACAGCTCCGCTTCCCACAGGCACCCTCTTCCTCCCACAAGTATGAAGTTACTTCTGACTGACAGACAACAGTTCACCCTTGACTACATATTATAATCCACTTTGCCTGGAGGCTTGTCAGAATCATGTGCACACACCTCCTACAGGCAAGCAGACATTATAGCTTATGTTTTACTCATACACAATCACAGCTGACAGCAGTCTGTGTCAAAGTCTCAGATGACTGATCCCATGAGCCCTTTACTTGTATTCACACAATACAGTAACAATTGTAAATTGGAATCCTTAATGCTTAGCCTTTTGCCTAACAGCAATTTAGTTGCAATGGTGGAGAGAAACAAATTAGGAGCCTATAATTATATATGTTAAACAAATGCATTATCAAAATAAACTCCAAAGTGTCTGCATATTTGTTATGAAAATAATGTAAAATATTTATAGCTCGTGTCATTAAATTCAGAAAAGCAGTTTGGGCAATTTGCAGAGTGCAACATTTCCGCTCTGCAATAATATACCAGCTTATACCCCTTTTCCACCACAATTCCGGGTCTGACCCGGAGTTGGAAGAGGGTTCCTATCCGGATCAGACCCAGAATTTAGCCGGCGCCGACTCGGGATATTCCCGAGTCGGTGCTGCTCACACCGGAGTCGGGTCTGCATAGACCCGGCTTTTCCGGTGTGAAAGTGGACGCTTGGAGATGATGTCATCTCCAAGCGCCACTGAAACCGGAACAATTGGCCGGCTAGCAGCGCACTGCAGGTGATCAAGACCCGGAGTGCGCCGTACACACAGCAGGGATTCACGGGCTAAGCCCGTGTTAAATCCTGCTATTTACCTGGGTTGGATTGCCGGGTCACTCGACCTGGCGATCCAACCCTCACCCCTTTTACACCAAGGCATGCGCGCACACAGGGGGGGTTTCTGAGTACTCAGAAACCCCCCCTGATGGACAAAATTTGTTTCATAGAGACGGAGACAGCCTTGTCTCCGTCTATGAATGCTGCCATGCATTGGCTGTGCGTCACCCGCGGCACCGGGTGCGACGGAGCTGTCTCTCCTCAGATAGAGAGCTCTGATTGGCAGAGCTCTCTGCAGAGGATTTGGCCAAGGCGGGAGCAGCTACGCCTGCTGAGTAGCAGCAGCAGCTCCGCTGGACCATGGCAGCGACCCTCCTCCTCCCTCCTCAGCCCTCGGTTTTGTAAGTATGCTTGCTTTTGTGTGTCCGTGTCTGTATACATGCTGTGTGTAATCATGTTTGTGTTTATTTGTGTATGTATGTATGTGTGTATGTATGTATGTATGCTGTGAGTAAGTGTGCTCATGTGTGTGTATGTGTGCTGTGGGTAAATATGCTTACATGTGTATGTGTGCATGCTGTGTGTATGTGTGTTTGCCTGTGTGTGTATGTTATGTGTGTATACATATATATATATATATATATATCTCAAGCACAAATGATCCGGCACTCACTGTATGAAAATCCCGATTATATGCTCTGGTGCCCTCCTTATGGGGAATGGCATCCCCAAAACATACATCACACAGAGGCGACACTCAGAGAACTTTGTAGATGCAAAAAAGGTGGCATAGATTTAATGCAGAAGATCAACGTTTCGGGACTACACGTCCCTTCCTCAGGATGCACAATACATTATTTTTATTCTGTATTGTGTATCCTGAGGAAGGGACGTGTAGTCTCTGAGTGCCGCCTCTGTGTGATGTGTGTGTATATATATTAGGGGTGTGCACAGGCCACTTTTCATGTTTTGTGTTTTGGTTTTGGATCTGGATCTTTCTTTGTGTTTTGGATCTGGATTGGTTTTGCCAAAACCAACCTTCCGTGTTTTGGGTTCTGGGTTTTGTGTTTTGGATCTGTATTTTTTTTTAAAAAAGCATAAAAACAGCTAAAATCACAGAATGTGTTGGTTTTTCTGCTCCTATGCTATTATTGACCTCAATAACCTTAATTTCCACTAATTTCCAGTCTATTCTGAACACCTCACACCTCACAATAGTGTTTTTATGTCCAAAAGGTTGCACCGAGGTAGCTGGATGACTATGCTAAGCGACACGAGTGGGCGGCACAAACACGTGACCCATCTAGGAGTGATACTGCAGTGGCAGATAGGATGGCAGTTTGAAAAACTAGGCCCCAAACTGTACATAATGCAAAGAAAAAAAAGAGGTGCAAGATGGAATTGTCCTTGGGCCCTCCCACCCACCCTTATGTATAAACAGGACATGTACACTTTAACAAAGCAATCATTTCAGCGCCAGGGTCTGCCACACAACTGTGGCTGAAATGATTGGTTCGTTTGGGCCCCCACAAAACAAGCTGGCAATTAATCTGTCCCTGCACAAACTGGCTCTACGGAGGCAAGATGTCGTCCTCATCCTCCTCATCCACCGATTCCTCACCCTCTTCAGTGTTGTGTACATCCTCATCCTCACAGAGTATTAACTCGTCCCCACTGGAATCCACCACCACAGGTCCCTCTGTACGTTCTGGAGGCTGGACTCCCTGGAAGAGTTGATAATTCATTTTTATGAACATCATCTTCTCCACATTTTGTGGAAGCAACCTCTACGCCTTTTGCTGACAAGGTTCCCGGCTGCACTAAACACTCTTTCGGAGTACACACTGGAGGGGGGGCAACTCAGGTAAAATAGAGCCAGTTTGTACAGAGGCCTCCAAATTGCCTCTTTTTCCTGCCAGTACAGGTATGGACTGTCTGACATGCCTACTTGGATGCTGTCACCGATGTAATCCTCCACCATTCTGTCAATGGTGACAGTATCATATGTAGTGACAGTAGACATGTCAGAAATTGTTGCCAGGTCCTTCAGTCCGGACCAGATGTCCAAACTTGGTCCTGCCTGCCCTGCATCACCGCCAGTGGGTTGCTTAGGATACCTAAGTTTTTTCCTGGCAGCCCCAGTTGCGGGAGAAAATGAAGAAGGAGCTGTTGACGTGTCACGTTCCGCTTCAGCTGACAGTGTGTTCACCAGCAGGTCTTTGCACCTCTGCAGGCTTGTGTCGGCCGGAAAGAGAGACACCACATAGGCTTTAAACCTAGGATCGAGCACGGTGGCCAAAATGTAGTGGTCTGATTTCAACAGATTGACCACCCTGGAATCCTGGCAAAGCGAATGAAGGGCTTCATCCACAAGTTCCACATGCCGAGCGGAATCGCTCTGTCTTAGCTCCTCCTTCACTTTCTCCAGCTGCTTCTGCAAAAGCCTGATGAGGGGAATGACCTGACTCAAGCTGGCAGTGTCTGAACTGACTTCACGTGTGGCAAGTTCGAAGGGCTGGAGAACCTTGCACAACACGGAAATCATTCTCCACTGCGCTTGAGTCAGGTGCATACCCCCTCCTTTGCCTATGTCATAGGTGGATGTATAGGTTTGAATGGCCTTTTGCTGCTCCTCCATCCTCTGAAGCATATAGAGGGTTGAGTTCCACCGCGTCACAACCTCTTGCTTCAGGTGATGGCGGGGCAGGTTCAAGAGTGTTTGCTGGCGCTCCAGTCTTCAGCACGCAGTCGCTGAATGGCGAAAGTGGCCAGAAATTTTTCGGGCCACCCAAAGTGTCTCCTGCACGCCCCTGTCGCTTTTCAGAAAATTCTGCACCACCAAGTTTATTGTGTGAGCAAAACATGGGACGTGCTGGAATTTGCCCAGATGTAATGCCCGCACAATATTGGTGGTGTTGTCAGATATCACAAATCCCCAGGAGAGTCTAAGTGGGGTAAGCCACTGGGCGATGATTTCCCTCAGTTTCTCTAAGAGGTTGTCGGCGGTGTGCCTCTTACTGAAACCGGTGATACACAGCGTAGCCTGCCTTGGAACGAGCTGGCGTTTCTGAGATGCTGCTACTGGTGACGCTGCTGCTGTTGCTGCGTAAGGTGATACATCTACCCAGTGGGCTGTCACAGTCATATAGTCCTTAGTCTGCCCTGTTCCACTTGTCCACATGTCCGTGGTTAAGTGGACATTGGGTACAACGGCATTTTTCAGGACACTGAGGACACTTTTTCTGACGTTTCTGTACAGTCTCGGTATCGCCTGCCTAGTGAAGTGGAATCTAGATGGCATTTGGAACCGGGGACACACTACCTCCATCAATTGTCTAAATCCCACTGCACTAATGGCAGATACCGGATGCACGTCTAACACCAACATAGCAGTCAAGGCCTCAGTTATACGTTTTGCTTCAGTATGACTGCTGTCGTACTTCATCCTCCTCGCTAAGGACTGTTGGAGGGTAAATTGTTTAGTAAAAGTAGTGGTGTTCCTACTTCCTCTCTGGGATGATGAATGACTCCCAGCAGCAGCAACAGCAGCAGCGGCAGCAGGAGGCGTAGCAATGCAGGATCCTCCGGAGGAATCCCGGATAGGAGAGTCAGTCATGCCAGTGACATGGCCTGCAGGACTACTTCCGATCCTGACTAAGGAGGAAATTGACGAGGAGGGAGTTGACGGTGTGGTTTGCAGGTGCTTGGATACAACAGGACAAGGGGATTTAGGTGTCCCTGGACTGCTTAAGGTCTTAGACAAAGTTTCTGAACTTGACAGTAACTTATTATGAACGCGCTGCAGGTGCCATATAAGGGAGGATGTTCCTAGGTGGTTAACGTCCCTACCCCTACTTATTCCACCTTTACATAAGGTACATATGGCAAGACAGTTGTTGTCCGGATTTGGATAGAAATATTGCCAGACCAAAGAGGTGGAATGTTTGGTCTTCTGCCCAGGCATGACCGTGATGGGCTTTTTTATCCCATGGACAACAACTGTCTCCCCCGGAGCCTGATTTAAACAAACCACATCACCATCAGAATCCTCCTCGCCAACTTCCTCCTCAGCGCCAGCTACACCAGTATCCTCATCCTGTTGTACTTCAACAGTGACATCTTCAATTTGCAGTGGGTGCTCCTTTCAGCACTTGCAGGGGGCGTGCAAATGGTGGAAAGAGCCACCTCTTCCCGTCCAGTGCTGGGAAGGTCAGGCATCGCAACCGCCACCACACTTGGACTCTCCTTGGGGATTTGTGATATCTTCTTAGAACGCACAGTTCTTCGCTGTGCTTTTGCCAGCTTAACTCGTTTGATTTTTTTAGTGGGAGGAGGGCTTCCATCGTCATGTGAAGCTGAACCACTAGTCATGAACATAGGGAAAGCCCTTAGCCGTTCCTTGCATATTGGCAAGTTTACGTTTCTCTTCAGATGATTTAAATGTTTTTTTTAAGGTCATTTTCCTGAACTTTGTCATTTGGGATTGTATGTGGTTTCTACTATGACATTGGGCATCGGCCTTGGCAGACGACGTTGATGGCATGTTATCGTCTATGTCATGACTAGTGGCAGCAGCTTCAGCACTAGGAGGAAGTGGTTCTTGATCTTTCTCTATTTTATTTTTATCGGAGAAAGTTTGGTCCTCCATTTATGTTATATCGATTTGATATATACGTGCGGCTAAGGCGCACACAAACACAGAAAATATTTTTTTATTTTTGCTGGAGAGTAGTGCACTTTGTGGGTTACACCACCCTTTAAGAAATGAGCCAGCTGGCTCTTTACTTATGGGACACAGGCGCACGCTTGGCGCTGCTCCTTTGTTGATGCACGTGCGGCTACTGCGTACACAATTCACAAACACAGAAAATATTTTTTTATTTGGTTTGGAGTGTACTTTGGGGGTTACAGCACCCTTTAACGGTCAAGCCAGCCGGCCCTTTACTTATGACACAGGCGCACGCTTGGCACTACTTTGTTGATGCACGTGCGGCTACTGCGCACACAATTCACAAACACAGAAAATATTTTTTTATTTGGTTTGGACTGGAGTGTACTTTGGGGGTTATAGCACCCTTTAACGGTCAAGCCAGCCGGCCCTTTACTTATGACACAGGCGCACGCTTGGCACTACTTTGTTGATGCACGTGCGGCTACTGCGCACACAATTCACAAACACAGAAAAAATATTTTTTTTTTAGCACTTGGGGGGAGCACCCCTGATGGACAGAGCACCCCCTGGACAACACTACAGCACCCCTTTACGACTGGGACACTGCACAGGACTTTGGAGTGGACACAGCCCCTATTAACAACAGCAGCACAGCACAACACAGCCAGCCCCTATGGACTTTGAAGTAGTGGACACAGCCCCTATGGACAACAGCAGCACAGCGCAGCACAGCACAGCACAACACTACTCTGCACTACACTACACTACACAGCCCAGCCAGCCCTAACTCCCACCCTCCCTCTTCACTGTCCACAGCCGAGTGAGAAAATGGCGCCGACGCGGGTACCTTATATAGGATCCAAAACCCGCGAGACCCGGAAGGCGGGATGATGACATTTTGCCTCGATTTCAGATCCGAGTCAGGCGGGAAAAGTCGAGCCTGACTCGGATCTGCCTCGGATCGGGGAGGCTCGGGGGGGTTCGGATTTCAGAAATCCAAACCCGCTCACCCCTAGATGTTTGGAAACCCCCCCTTAAAAATCCTGCGTTTGCCCCTGCAAGGAGCTGCTCGGGTTAACCCTGCAATAACCCGGGTTTTAGCTCCGGTGTAAAAGGGGTATAAGTAGCCGTCTTGCTCCTTGTTAGGAAAACACAGTGAAGGGATTGATTTGGTATGGTTAGTACTGGTGTGACACTGCTTATCTCAGGGGCATGGAGTGCAATGAGGTGCAGGTTTTAACTACTGTTATTCCAAAGATTGCTGTCCCCTGGATAAGCACCAAATGTAATCGGCAAGATATGAAAACAAAGAGTAAAGCTGCATACACACACAACGATTTAGTAAATGAACGATTTTAGTAAATGATTTTTGTTCATTTTTTCAAGGGAAAAATGAACGATAATCGTTTACTAAAATTGTTAATTTACTAAATGTAATGAACGATTTTTTTGAACTACAAACGATTATTGCATATTCCCTTACTGAAAATCGTTGAGTTGGTCAGTCTGACTGAACTACAAACTACAAACGTGAATGCGCATGAATGATAATCGTTCATCGTTTTAACTCAGAAAGTTAATGATTTTTTCAACGATTGAACGATATCATTATCGATAATCGTTCAAAAAATCATTGTGTGTGTATGCACCTTTAGAGGTAGCACACATAGCGTTAGGGAGAGGTGTAAAAGCATTGCTATATTCTAGGGCACAGGGGCATGTTAGCAGCACCATCAGTGCCTCACAGCCTCTGCATCTGACTACCAGGGTGCCTGAAATAACACCCTGCAGCCCAGTAGCGCTACTGCAGTGCTGCTCGGAGCATCCAAAGTATGCAGGCTGTACGGTGTACACACTGCAGGCTGCGTGCGTCCGGGCAGCTCTCTACTTTCTCCTGCTGGCAGCCCGGCTCATTATGTGATGTCCCATGTTCAGGGGGCAGCACAGGGTGGAAGTGAGCCCTGCTCCTGCATTGGTAGCACAATCAGGGGGATCCGTGAGCTGTCTAACATGAAACAAATATATTCTCCTTTTTGTACCTGTGTTTAAGTACTTTTTCCATACTATTCATTAATAGTGAGTTAAGTACATAAGATTAGTATTTTTACCTCAAGAGAATACTGTAGGTATAAAGTCACAGATTAAGATGCATATTTTAAGAAGTTAATTAAAAGAAATCCTAAGTGCTGAGATGGAACTTTTCTCAATTACCAATACTCTGTAGCTGTGTGGGGTAGGCAACCATTAAAAAACAAGTAAATGCAGAAATACACAGCGCTTAAAGTAGGGTAATAAAAACACAATTATACATGTTTATTTATATACTTCAACAATATTTTCCTTTGAGAAAATCTGCAGGATGGAAGAAACGTGTTGGAAGGACTTATATCCATCTCACCGATTCCACCACCTATAGTGATTGCGGTGAAGTATTATGCTGCTCATAAATTGACTGACTTTTCACTTGAATTGTGTGGATTTAGGGCCTGATTCAGAGTTGGGAATAGAGAGAGAGATAGCACTTAACTCTGTACCTGGATAAACCATGCTGCAATGCAAGGGGTGTAAATACATAATTGTTTTTTTGCATGTAGTGTAAATACTGGCTGCTTTTACATGTAGCCCACAAATGCTGCACAGCTTATTATTACATTGCACTTTAGATGTCAGTTTGGACACCTCCCTCCTAAATCTAGATCTCTCTGCACATTTTAAATCTGCCCCACCTGCAGTGAAACATGGTTTCACCAAGATGATCAGTTGAGAGAGACATCTCTCTATTCCCAACTCTGAATCAGGCCCTTAATCCATGGTCAAAACCTACTGACAATTTCTTATAAAAACACTGCTCTAAGGATAGATAAGAGCAATTGGGGTATTAATGCCCAGCCGGACTATGTGCTTGTGCTGACCGCCAGGGGCGTTTCTAGAGAGGAAGGGGCCCATGTGCAGTCTCTGTCCGGGCCCTCTCCTCTCTCTCCTGCGGCCAGCAGCGCTCAGTTCTGCACTTGTAGACTCTGTGCACTAGATTATGCGCAGGTCACCGAGAAAATGGCACGGCCGCCAGTTTCCCCGTGATTCCCCTAATGCACAAAATGCCGGAAAAATGACTGCAGGACTTCGGAGGGGTAAGTATTAAAACATATGAGTGCAGGGTGTGCAGGGTGGATCCCGCATACCCTGCACCCAATATAAATATGCCCCTGAGCACCGCCATAGAAAAAGACTATGTATATGCTATAATGGTGCTACGGACTGAAACAACTGGGTGGCACTATCACACCGACAATTTACATATCTGCTGCTAAAATTACTAAGGACTATGGGTCTCATTCAGACCCGGTCGCAAGCGCCGATGCGCTCGCAACCGGGTCGATGGTCCGCGGAGCATGCGCACGACGAAGCCGGCTCCGTCGTGTGCATGCGCGAGACCCGGCGAGCGACGGGCGCTCCGTCGCTAGGGGTCTCGTAGCAGACGGGGCGAGCTGTCGATGTTGAGTGACAGCTCACCCCGTTTGCTGGGGGGGCCGGGGGCGTGCCCGGCCAAACGGAGGCGTTCCAGTCAGAACGCTTGCCGTTTGGAGGCGGCCCCACTGACATCATTGATGATGTCAGTAGGGAACTTCCTGCTCAACCAGAACAGGAAGTTCCCTGGGGCTTACGAGTGTCCAGACCCAACCATAGGGTCTGGTCATAAGCCCCGATGGTCGCGATAGTGATGACCATCGCGACCATCACCCTGATCGCAAGCTAAGCTGTGGGTGGGTAACCCACAGCTTAGCTTGCGACCTGGAGGCAGCACTTCAAAACAAGAAGTGCCCGCCCTCATTCAGAGTGAGCGATCGCTTCTTGCGATCGACTCTGAATGAGGGCCTATGTGCTTGTACAGCACCGCCGTATAAACAGTCTGTGTATATGCCATATTGTTGCTACGGACTGAAACAACATTTGGGGTGCTGATAACTAGTCGGATGGTGTGTGGCACTATCACACAGACAATTTACATATCTGCTGCTAAAACTATTAAGGATTAATAACAGCATTGAATGTGCCATTAATCAGCCAGACTATACTTGTGCAACATCAGTACTCAGACAATTTTTTTATATGCTTTAAATTGCCAAGGATTTTTAACAGTATTCAAGTTGTTACTAACTAGTTTGGACTAAGGGCCTGATTCAGAGCCGGTCGCTATTAGCGCTCGCTCGTTCAGAAAAAGGGGGTGGCTATTCAAATGAACCGTTCGCTCTTTGCGGTCTGTTGCCGCCTCTATGTCTGAACGAGCGGTCGTTTTTTTGATAAAAATGCCCCCTGGCCGCTCGCATCATACGTCATGTCCGCTATTTATTAGATTAATTGAGTACATCGACCAGCATATGAACTGCTCGCTATTCTTGTGGTTGGTTTTTCCTACCACAAATTTGCGAGCAGTTCTGACTATAAAATAACCCAGTGACGTGGTCAATGACGCTGCTGTATTAATTATGCACACCCATAAAACGCCCGTTTTGACCTTTAAGCACACCTGCGTTCTGATCTCCACTCCCCGTTTTCAAGCACCTTCCCCTGTTACCACCCACATACGCCTCCTCCTGTCACTCATATTAGCAGGCATTCGCTATTTAGCGAACAAACGATTTTCGGCCGCACTGACTGGTTCGCGCATGCGTTGTACGATCCGTACGCATGCGCAGTTGGGCAAACATCGCTCAGAATGAACGAGCGGCTGTTTACGAGCGGCTCTGAATCAGGCCCTAAGTGTAGCACTGCTACACGGGCAGCCCTTATACATACTGCATCATTTTATAGTGACTTGTACACCATTTGGAGCATTGAAGTATTGGGTGCTGCCATGAAAGGAGATATGCACATGTGATTATTCGTTTGCTGACAATCATCGAGGTGTGGTGGATGTTTGCCTATACAAGTGGAATAATAATACAATCTTGCAAAAAATAAATTGCTACAATTTGTTACTAACATCGATTACATGCAGCCCTGTATCCACTATTCTGCTGGAGATTCATCAGTGGTCCCGCTGGGAAGCCCTAAACACAAGTTTAGTGTGTGTATTTTCCAACTGAAAGAGTAGTAATTTGAAATGTTAGGTTATTAAGATATGAAATGTTTTCATGATTGAAGTGCTTATTAGAGTTTTTTATATACCATTAGTTTGTATTCTGTAAGTATATGCAATTGTGGTGAGGCTTTTTTATTCATTTATTTTTTAAATGTATGTTGTAGCTACAACTGATACAGCAATAATTGTGCTATTTATCTACATACTGTATGGTTGAAGTACATAAATAAACATATATTACTTATATAATTGTGTTTTTTTATTACCCTACTTTAAGCACTGAGTGTTTCTGTATTTACATATTTTAAGAAGTCCCAACAAAGTGAAATGGGTTTATTTACAAATATACGGATTGCGTTGGGTACGGGATCCTGGCGGTCAGAATCCCAATGCTGGCATCCTGACAGGGTTAGGATACCGACAACTGACGGTAAGTATCCTAACCCTACCCTTAAAATTAACCCTCCACCCCCGCATCCTAAACCTATCCCCCCGTGCAGCCTAAATTTAACCCCCCCCACAACCTAATCCTAACCCTCCCCCCATAGTGCGTAACCCTAACCCTCCCCCTCAACCCACTACTTACCATTGGGATGCCAGGTTGATGGCGCCGTTACTCTGACTGGTGTCGGGATTCCAGCGTCGGAATTCTGAGCGCCAGCATCCTGGCAGCCGGAATGTAAACTGCATCCCTTCTGTTTGTGTTTATTCCTGGGGCCTTATTTATCAATGAGTTTTATCATTTACAACGAGTGATAAAATTCACTGTGTATGATAAATGGTGCTCCAGCCAATCATCTCCCAACTGTCATTTTTCAAACAGATGACAGTTGGGAGCTGATTGGCTGGAGCACCATTATCATACACAACGAGTTTTATCACTCGTTGTAAATGGTAAAATTCATTGATAAATAAGGTGAAAAAAGAGGGGGTTTAACCCCCTATTGTTCCTCAGCACACTGAATAGTACCTGCAACAATATATGAAGACTATATGGTCATAGAAATCAGAGATATTAGTTGCATGCATTTGCAAATACATGGGAAGCTGCTAGGCCACGTCACGGCTTCTCTGTCTCTAGCAGTCCCTAACACTAAGGGGTTCACATCCGGGGCGCAGTGCACCATGAAAAACGTTCAGCCCAGGACCCCCCCTGGGCATAACACGAAAAATGGAAAAAGAGTGACAGTGCAGTGTAAAGTATAGCTGTGTAAGACTAATTAATGAGTGTTGGAAAAAGGGGTTAAAATATATGTGAATTATTACATGAAAAAAATACAAACATAATATGTGATGTAAAAAACATCTATGTGTATTAAGTGGTGATGCCATGAGGGGGCCCAGCCAGACCAGCGTCGGGGGTCTTATGCCCGAACGCTCACCCCAAATGTAAATTATACCAATTATAAGGCCTCGTGATAAAGGCACATACATTTTGTCAAATGTAAGGCCTCCTGATAAAGGCACATACATAAATGCATCCACATTGAGAGCCAGCTTACCTGGGAGCCACCCCTGGGAACTCCAACTAGCACTACTATAACCAGCATGCCCTACTAATGTTGGCTCCTTCATGCCACTCATACCAAACAAACAAAAAATGGCAGCTGCTCAATCAATCTAGCTTGATAAATAAGGCTCCTGATATTTAAAAGGGCAGTGCTTTTACTAACAAGACACGGCTAGTAAAGCACTGCACTGCCGGCCTTTCTCGGTCGGGAAGCCGGCGATCGGCATTTCGACCATCGGCTTCCTGACTACATCCCACCCCTTCTACCATGTACAAAATAATCTGTTCATAGACTTCCCACTTAGTTTATGATTCCAGTCACATGTGTTACAAACACATTTCTCATAAATTAACTAGTTCAACACAGTTGACTGAAATTAAATATAAAGTGGCAAGCAATTGGAAGTTACCAATTAGCTTAATTAGTCCTTAATTACTCACCTTCCAAAGCGATGTCTTCTTCATCCAGTGTCGGAAGCCAGGTCTTCTGCAGCAGGGTGAGTATGTCAGTGTGTGTGAGTGTTTATTAATGTTTGTAAGTGTGTATGAGTGTGTTTGTGTGTGTGTTGTGTATATGTGTGGGGCCCCCCAGTGTCTATGTGGCCCCCCTGGAATGGGCACTTGGAGAACTACATCTCCCAGCAGCCCTTGCCCCTCCCACCAGCCCGTGGAGCCTCCCAGCAGCCCCCGGGACTCCCAGCAGCCCCCTCTCCAGTGAGAAGACAGAGGGGAAGTCACCGGGAGCCGCGGAGACCATCGTAGAGCCCTGGGCAGGTAAGTGCCGAATTCTTTTTTTTTTTTTACATGGCGCAGGGTTTTCAGAGCTGAAAACCCTGTGTCCACTTTTTTAAAATTGGATACCGCAGGTATTGGGAGCGCGCATACCTGCGGTATTCCAAAATTGGGAGTGAGGGGCACAAGGTTTTTTACCTCGCTAAACTTAGCGCCCAATTGAATTTGTGCCTTAGTTTTAGGGATTACGAATATTTTGTGGGGAGAAAAACTCACCCAAATGCCAGAGGATCAGGGCTCTGGCCTGGAAGTCACAGCTGGAGCTGCTGCAGCCATCGGGTGTAGTAAGCAGGAACGATATGTCAATATTCTAACATGTCGACATTTCATCACTGTCTACAACGTTGATATTATAAATGTCGACATATCATACTCATCTGTGCAAACCCGTGTAAACTAGCAAAGAAGACAAAACATTATTTTAATGTCCAGTCTTATAAAAGTCTTACAACAACCACTTCTAAATTTTCTGGGGGTTTTATTCATTTTTCTAAAATCCAGCATGGCAAACTTAATTTATGTTTTAAATGAAACATCACAGTGGGATATATATTGGGGCTGCCTTTATTACATGTGTCACCTCTGTGTTAAAGCTTTTCTTTTACATAGCTTAAAAAAAATGACACCGATCAACAGTGGCGTAACTAAGGGGGGTCGAGCAGGGCTCGTCCCCTGGGCGCCATCGGACCAGCAGTGTGGGGAGCGCCACTGACCGCGATCCAGGACACTGGTCAGTGTAGTGCGTACCGCACTGAGGGCCTGATTTAGAATAGAGTGAGAATTCTCACTTAACTGTGAACCTGAACAAACCATACTGCAATGCAAGGGGTGTAAATACATATTGTTTACATGTGGGGTAAATACTGGCTGCTTTTGCATGTATCCCACAAATACTGCACAAATTTATTATTACCCTACAATTTAGATGTCAGTTTGGACACACTCCTCCCAAATCTAAATCTCTCTGCACATTTTAAATCTGCCCCACCTGCAGTTCAGCATGGTTTTACCAAGATGATCAGTTGAGAGAGATATCTCACTCTATTCCCAAGTCTGAATCAGACCCTGAGTGCGGTCCCGCACTACACAGTAACAAACACCGCCGCCGGCTAGTACACTCATACTACACGGCGGTAGCATGTTTGTTTTGGCAGCCAATGAGAGTCAGACAGACTCTCATTGACTGCTGCGCTGCGGCCAGAGCCGGGCTGGAGCTCACTAATGAGCTCCAACTTAAGGCTCCCGCAGTGGGTGACGGGAGAAACTTCATGATGCAGAGTGGGCCGGCCCGGGAGAACGGAGGAGCAGATGGCGTCAGGCACAGGAGCAGGATTCAGGTAAGTGTTTTCTTTTTTTTTTTCATGTGGGTCTTTGTCTGGCACTGCTAGGTGGGGGGTTACTACTGGGGACACTATATAAGGGGTACAGCATCAGAGGAACCACTACTGGGGGCACTGCATAGGGGGGGATTACTACAGGGGGCAATGCATTGGGGGAACACTACTGTGGGCACTGCATAGGGGGGGACTACTACTGGGGGCATTATATAAGAGGCACCACATAGGGGGACCACTACTGGGGGCACTATATAAGGGGCACTACTGGGGGCACTACATAGGGGGGACCACTACTGGGGGCACTGCATAGGGGGTACTACTACTGGGCACTGTATAAGGGGCACTGCATAGGGGGACCACTACTTGGGGCACTGCATAAGGGGCACTACTTGGAGCACTGCATGGGGGACCACTACTGGGGGCACTGTATAAGGAGCACTGCATAGGGGGACCACTACTTGGGGCACTGCATAAGGGGCACTACTTGGACCACTGCATAGGGGGACCACTACTGGGGGCACTGTATAAGGGGCACTGCATAGAGGGGACCACTACTTGGGGCACTGTATAAGGGACACTGCTAGGAGCACTGCATAGGTGGCACCACTACTGGGGGCACTGCATAGGGGGGACCACTACTGGGGGCACTGCATAGGGGGAACTACTACTGGGGTACTGTACAAGGGGCACTGCAATGGGGGGGCACTACTGGATGTTCTGTATAATGGGCACTACTGGGAGCACTGTGTAGGGGGGACCACTACTGGGGACACTGTATAAGGGGCACTGCATAGGGGGGACTACTACTGGGGGCACTGCATAGGGGGACCACTACTAGCAGAACTGTATAAGGGGCATTACTGAGGGCACTGTATGTGGTACTACTGGGGGCACTGTATAAGGGGCACTGTATAAGGGTGCACTACTGAGGGTACTGCATAGGGGCACTACTACAGGGGGCACTGCATAAGGGGCACTGCTCCTGGGGACATTGTATAATGGGCACTACTACAGTGGGCATTGCAAGAGGGGCACTAATATTTGGGGCATTAAGGTGCATATGGAATGGAAAAGAATGTTTCCAGAGTGACGAGAAACGGTGGTTTGTCATGTTGCCATGCCCCCATTTTCCAGTGGCACGCCCCTTGTGGCATGTGACCATGCCCACTTCTTTGGCGTGCGCACCTACTTGGGGGGGGCTATGTGTTTTAACTTGCCCTGGGCTCCATATACCCGAGTTACGCCAATGCCGATCAACACTCATTTTATTGCCATTTATATTACAGTAATTTTGGGGTAACTTTATGTTGCTAATTCCGAATATGACATAGGTTTTGCTAGATTGGCTCTAATTTTTGAAATGCATGGGCAAGGAACAAGAAAAACACAATAGACAACTGTCAACCGACTTCTAGTTGGGTGGTTGATCACTTATATTTTCCAGAATATTTGCGTCTCACCTTCTACAATGTTCCGATAGATTCCCATATGCACACATTATGGCTAAGTTCCCTATTGCTTGAGGGTATCCATTATCTGAAGAACTAGAACGAATTCGAAAAAACTGCTTTCATTTTTAATTCAGCATACATAAAATACCCTAAACTCGTTCAAATATCCTTGGCAGGTATGCGTTCAGCATCTCTGCGGTTGGATGCCGACGCTTACATTACCAGCTCCAGGATACCAAAGCTGGTCAGAATCCCGGTGCCGCAATCCCGACCGCCGGGATGCCGAAGGTAAGTAACGGGGTTTGGGGGGAGGGTTAGGTTTAGGGGTTAGGGTTCGGCACTAGGGGTAGGGTTAGGCACTAAGGGGGAAGTGTTAGGCACCATAGAGGTCGTAACAAGTGTCGTTATGTTAACCCTGTCAAGATCCCAGCTTCGGGATTCTGACTGTCGGTATTTCTTACCTATTCCCCTTGGCAACTAAACATTTTTTTTCTGTTGAGCTGTGTAATGAATAGACTTAACATTGATGACCTGATTGGACCACAGGTGCTCCTGCATTGCGTACCTAGATATAAATGCGCAAAAGTCTGTGTACTGTATTAGTGCAGTTAAAGTGTATTGCGCATGTCAAAATAGATAAAAATATACCTGAACTATATAATTTGTTTTTTTTCAAACAAGTATCCCTAAATCGAATGTAACCAACAATGACCCCATGCAATTATGCTACACTATTTTCTTATTCCCTTTTCATTAATTTCACTGAGCATTGTCCAAGGACCCGTTCACTTATAGAAATGAAGATCAATCATCGCACACAAATCTCTTTTAAGTGCAAAAATAACATCTAATGTTTAAGAGGCCTTGTGGGCTACTATTATTTCCATTGTTATTCTAACTTGTCACATTAAAGAGATGTCTATTGAATCTCAGACTCAATACAGTTTAACAAGACTACATGGACATGTAAGAGCAATTCTGCAGTACGTGATCATAGTTTTCCTGACATCTACTAAAACAATGGAGGTGTAAGGAATTCAAATTGCATGTGGCTCCTCTGCTGCAGACAGTTTTTTTGTACTACAGCCCTAATAATAATGGAAAAATTAGGTTTACCACCCAATGTATGGGAGGAGACAATCACATTAAAGAAACTTTAATAAATGATAGAAAAAGTTCATCTGTCTGTCTAGACATAATCACTCTGCTTTGATGTGAACGTAGATGATATCATCATGCCTGACAGCCAAAAGTAGATCGTTTGCAATCTCATTTTCTATGCCACTTCAAGGACTCTGTACCTCTTCAGGGGCCAGCAGCACAAGCCACTAATTATCATCCAGTGTTGACATTTAATTATAATAAATGCTTAATATTCAATGTGAATTTATACTTAGCATTGTTTATTAAAATATATTCCATTATTTTTATCTTAGCGTGCATTAAAGCACATACGTTTGCGTGGAAGCTGCAAACCTCAATTTATGAATTTAGAATCAAAACCAAAGAATATCTGTATGATTTGCCCTGACTTATTTTTATCAAGACACCCCTTCAATTTAAACTAGATTATTAACGCTGTATATAAATCAAGGGCACGACAACTGTTTCTTGTTTAAAATAACAAAGAGCAAAGAGATCATTGAGACTAAAAAATAAGTTCATAATATGGGGAAGAATTGTTCATTAAAGGAAATGTTGTGTTTTGCCTACTGTAGTTTTACTATGTAATGTACTGTAATAGGCAGTGGCGGAACTCCCGGAGACAATGGAGTAATTTGCCGCCGGGCGTCAGCCCTGAAGGGGGCACCTGGCTCCATTGTCCCCGGGAGCTGCATGGAGAAGGAGCGCCGCTGATCGGTGCTCAACCTCCATTGGCGTAACTACGGAGGGTGCAAGGGGTGTGGTCGCACCCCTGCACCCTCCATTTGCCGGGTGCCCTCTGAGTGTGTTACCAGCGGGCGCCCGGCTCCTATCCTCCTGGCGGTAGCCAGAGGACGGAGCTCCCTCCGTCTTCCGGGTCCCACAGTGTACTATGGGAGTGACGTCATAACGTCACTCCCAGAGTGCCGAGGAGCGGACGCCGGGGACGGAGCTCAGGAGTGAGCTCCGTCTTCCGGGTCCCGCAGTGCACTATGGGAGTGATGTAATGACGTCACTCCCATAGTGCCGAGGAGCAGACACCAGGGATGGATGGCAGCAGCACTGGAGCGGGGATAAAGGTAAGTGTGTGTTTGTTTTTTTTGTGTGTGTGTGCGCGCGGTGGGGGCCATCACTACTAGGGGCAACTACAGGGGCCTACTACTGGGGGCAACTACAGGGGCAACTACAGGGGCCTACTACTGCGGGCAACTACAGGGGCCTGCTACTGGGGGCAACTACAGGGGCCATCTACAGGGGCTCACTACTGGGGGCAACTACAGGGGCCTGCTACTGGGGGCAACTACAGGGGCCTACTGCTGGGGGCAACTACAGGGGCCTACTGCTGGGGGCAACTACAGGGGCTCACTACTGGGGGTAACTACAGGGGCCTACTACTGGGGGCAACTACAGGGGCTCACTACTGGGGGCAACTACAGTGGGCTCACTACTGGGGGTAACTACAGGGGCCTCACTACTGGGGGCAACTACAGGGGACTCACTACTGGGGGCAACTACAGGGGCAACTACAGGGTGCTCACTACTGGGGCAACTACAGGGGCCTCACTACTGGGGGCAACTACAGGGGCCTCACTACTGGGGGAAACTACAGGGGCCTCACTACTGGGGGTAACTACAGGGGCCTCACTACTGGGGGTAACTACAGGGGACTCTCTACTGGGGGCAACTACAGGGTGCTCACTACTGGGGCAACTACAGGGGCCTCACTACTGGGGGCAACTACAGAGGCCTCACTACTGGAGGCAACTACAGGGGGCTGACTACTGGGGGCAACTACAAGGGGCCATACTACTGGGGAAAACTACAAGGGGCCTCACTACTGGGGGCAACTACCGGGGGCTCACTACTGGGGGCAACTACAAGGGGCCTCACTACTGGGGGCAACTACCGGGGGCTCACTACTGGATGTACTGCATAGGGGGACCATTACTGGGGAGCACTACATAGGCAGACCACTACTGGGGGCATTATATAAAAGGAACTGCATAAGGGGGGCGGCGGCAGCTGGGGCTGGCATAGGTGCTGGGGGGTGGTACATTTTAGTTTGGGGGGGGCACCAACATTTATCTTGCCTCCGGGCACCTGGGATGAAGTTACGCCACTGGTAGTAGGGCAGTGGTTTTCAACTCCAACCCTCAAGTAGCCCCAACAGGTCATGTTTTCAGGATTTCTTCTTTATACACAGGTGAGTTAATCTATTTTGCTTGGTCAGTAATTATCCCACCTGTTTCCACAGACATTGGCCCTCATTCAGAGCCGTACGCTCTGAGCAGAGCGCACGCTCTGAATGAGGGCCGGCCTCCATGAAAATGGAGCGTCCTCCTGGACGCTCGTATAGCTGTGGGTCACCACCCACAGGCTATACGAGCGTGCATTTTGATGGCCGCGATGGTCTTGACCATCGCGACCATCGAAACTGCGAGCCGGAGCCTGCGGTTGAGGTTTTCAACCGCAAGCTCCGGAGTGATTTTGGCTCTATCAGAGCCAAAATCACTCCCACTGACATCACTAGTGATGTCAGTGGGCCGGCTTCTGACGGGAGGCATTCCCATGGGAACGCCCCCGTCAGGGAGGCACGCCTACCAAAGGGGGCGTGCTGTCAATCAACATCGACAGCACGCCCCCTTTGATCAGACACAACGAGCGAAGGACTTTCCTTCGCTCGTCGCGTCTGGCGCATGCGCACGACAGAGCTCCCTCCATCGTGCGCATGCTCAGTCCAGAACATCGACCCACTTGCGAGCGGACAGCCGCTCGCGAGTGGGTCTGAATCAGGCCCATAATTCCTTAAAACATGACCTGTTTTTTAAGATTGGAGTTATCAACCACTATAGCAGGGGGCCCTCTACTATTTAATGAGCACCATCCATTGGTAACAGTTCTACCACCTCTCCAAGCTTTTCAGACGATAATTAGTTCTGGGCCTAAATTAGAGGTGGATGCAGTGTTGATTGTGGACGCAAGCGGCTGATGTTTTCAGTCTGCGCTTGTGTCCGAGTCGAACTGTGCAGGGGTCAAAATGGTTTACTGACGGCATTCACAGAACAAATTTGGATGCAGAGTGAGCTAATTTTGGTGGGCATTGCCAGGAGGTAAAAGGGGGCTGGCTAGCCAGACATGGGTGTGTTACGGCACCGGAGACCATGTTCTGTCTGACATTCTGAGCAACCATAAGACTGTTCTAATGTTGCAGCTAAACCCTAACCCTCCCTTAGCATAGCCTAACCCTAATCCTCTGCTGCCAGTTAGTGCAGAATGTCAACATTTCACATGTCAACATTATGAATATGTTGACATTCTGGAGATGCCTACATGTTCAATGTTGACATTTCAATTATGTCACCATCATAACTGTCAACATTATGGGGTCAATCCAAATAGGTGCGAAAAGCGAGGTGTGAATTGCTATTTTCACTTCAAATTCGCATAGCGAATTAATTTTGCAATCCGATTAGCAACTTGCACTGAACCAGCCAGACTGAATTCGCTTCTTTCCATTCGCGGCTCCCTGATGGAAAGGAAAATCTTTATTTTAAGGTTAAAATGTCGGGACACTGGGCCTGATTCAGAGCCGCTCGTAAGCGGCCGCTCTTTCTCTCCGAGCGATGTTCGCACATATGCGCATGCAGATGGGTCATAATGCGCATGCGCCAACCAGTCATTGCGGTTGGAAATCGAGCGCTCGCAAAATAGCGAGTGCCTGCTAATTTGAGTGACAGGATGAGGCGTTTGTGGGTGGTAACAGGGGAAGGTGCTTGAAAACGGGGAGTGGTGATCCGAACGCAGGCGTGCCAAAAGGTCAAAACGGGCGTTTTAAGGGTGTGCATAATTAACAAAGCAGCGTCATCGACCACGTCACTTGGTTGTTTCTTAGCCTGAACTGTTCGCATGATTGCGGTAGGAAAATCCTACCACAAGCACTGCGAGCAGTTCAGATGCCTTTCGATGTACTCGATTAATCAAATAAATAGCGGAGATGACGTAGGATGCGAACGGCCAGGGGACGTCTTTACAAAATAGCGAGCGCATGTTTCGTTCGCTCACTTAGACATAGAGGCGTCAACAGACCGCAAGGAGCGAGCGCTCAATTTAAATAGCCGGCCCCATTTTCTGAACAGGCGAGCGCAAATAGCGTCCGGCTCTGAATCAGGTCCACTGTGCTGAACCCCTTGGACCCCCGACCCCCTAATGACCGATTAAGCATTTGGAAGTTTCCAACAATTACATGTAATTTTTTGGGGTAAAAAAAAAAATTCCGCAAATTACCCCAAAATCAACTGTTTCGTTAGTTTAGGCACCTCAAATTTAATTACAATAATTTTTTAGTTGAAAAATAATTGTTATTTTTTCAAGGTGCCCTCAAAGTACCCCAATACCAGCCTTTAGCCTACTTTTTTTTTTGCATTTTTAGTTTTTTATCATTTTCTTCCATTTAAAAAAGAAAACACCAATCAGACATTTGACTCCTTTTAAAAACCTACAGTACCTTTCTAATCCCCACAAACAGCCTTCTATATGGTCCTGCTAACGAAATTATCCATTTAGGGGGTCCAGGATGGTCTCCACACATTTTCATGCATTTCTCTCAAATCTAATTTGGCAGTCAATTCGCGCCCCTCCACTGTGAGTAGTGCGAGTAGGCATTTTTAATTGGATTGGAGAATTCTCAGGAGCGTGCTTCGATGCAAAGTCTGCGAGTTTCAAGAAAAAAACTTGTTACTCGCAATTCGCACCTAATAGGATTGACCCCTATGAATGTCAACATTAAGTCTACATCCCGACACTAGACAGTAATCTCAGAGCCAGATTAAGGGGAAACTTTCTTAGTTTGGCCCCAAGGTTGCGCAGCTGCATTGCTGCCATCATCGGTACTGGCACTGCTGAGCTGTACTTCACACACTGTGGTGAGGATGCCGCTACTCCCTCCCCGCCCAGCTCCTCCCCTTCTGTTCTGTGAAGCCCTGCCCCTTTTCTCTGCTCTACCCTATGTCTGTGCTTCTCCTCCCCTAGTCTCTACCTCTTCCTCTCCTCTCCCATCTTTTTGTCTCTCCATTTCCTCCAGAGCTACACATTCTGCTGAGACCAGGCAGCCTACTTCTTGCTGATATAAGTATTTGAGGATGTCCAGGGGGCATATTAATGGGGGATGGTTGTATTAATGTTATCTGTGGTGGTAATATTACCGGAATTTGGGTATATTAATATTATGGGGGGTATGTTAATACTATCAGGATGGTGGGGTTAGGATGTAGCAATACTCTGTTGTGTGAGGGGCATAGTAGATAAGGTAGAGCATAGGTGTAACTACCATAGGTGTAAGGGGTGCAGCTGCTATGGGGCCCAGAACCTACGGGAACCCATCTTCCTTGTCAAAGTTGCATGTGTCATATACATATTTCACCATAGGGTGGTACATAGGGGCCCTTACACACTCTTGCTATGGGGCCTTCAAATACCTATTTACACCCCATGAGGTAGAGTATTAATGGTGCATGTAAAATATTTTTATTAATATATATATATATATATATATATATATTCACACACATATGTATATAAACAAACACTCATAGACAGACTAAGGTGCTTATTAATTATATTTTCCCCACTTGACATGGTGTTAGGATTGGCTGTGCGCATTTTTTTTCTACCTCCATTTGAACCCAACCTATTTGCAGCCCTGGCAGCCCCCCTCCCTTAAAAAAAAGTATATACTAATATACTAATGTATATGTATGCCACCAGCCTTCACACCTTTGTATCTCTGCAGATCTAGAGACTCAGGGGTAAATTTACTAAAGTGAGAGTTTTTTGAAGTGGAAATGTTGAACATAGCAACCAATCAGTTGATTGGAGCAGATGCACTCAGCGGTAACTAGCTGTAACATGCACCCACACAAACATATATAATAAAAATATATATGTCTGTCTGAAGACCCCCAAGACCCCTATAGACTTAATCCAGCTCTGAATGACTTTAGCAGATTCCAGTAGCAGCATACAGTAGAATTTTATATTAAAAAATTAATTGGTCTGTTTGTTTGTCTGTCCGGCAATGCATTTGGACACCCCTTCACCGATTGGGATGAAATCAATGCGAGGTGGTCAAGTTGGATCCTGGGCAGGTTTTAGAGGGGATTAGGGTTCTGGTTAGACCTCCCATTGGTGTACTCTGGACAGAACTTTGACTCAGGGAGCCTGTTCTGACCCTTCCACTGGATGGATTTGGACAAAAACTTCACAGAGTGGTAACACTGGATCCCAGAAGACATACTAGGTGGGTTAGTGTACGCTGTGCAAACTTTCACCCAGGGAGGCTTCCACTGGATGGATTTGGATGACAACTTCACAGAGGGGTGGCAATTGATTTGGGATGCCTAATGGACTCCCTGTTGGACCATACAACAGAGTGAGCCGGGCAGAACTTTGACCCAGGGAGCCTGTTCTGGGCCTTCCACTGGATGAATTTGGACAGCATCATATAATAATCTTAAAACAAATAAAATTTTAACCTGGGCAACGCCCGGGTACTTCAGCTAATATGGAATATAGCAGAGACAAGGAGACTTGTGAATAAAACAATACAAAGTTAGAGCCTAAAATGGTTTGGCAGAAGGAAGGAATTTTATTGTCAATTATTTAACCAGCAACATAGTAACATATTCAAGGTGGATAAGTGATAGGTAAGACAATGTGCTTTTATGATACTATATATTATAGTGCAAAGAATTATGATGAAGACAAGATAACGAGTGATAGGTCCAGAACAGAAGCTGAGCTGATCTGTCTTTAAATATTTAATATTATATAGGAAACAGTCTACCAGATGGATTTGTTAGTTATACCCGTAATATTATTAATCCCCTGAATGTATCTATGGGCGACTGCAGCAGATCCCATTTCAATCACAAAAGCAGACCCCAGAGGTTGCTATGGGGTTTCTTAATTGCCAGATTTACCAAGCTCCGGAATGGCATTAGCCTTTGTAACCTATGGGCTACAGTCCGTAGTAGTTACTAGGGATCTGATTATGAGTCAGACACAGAAGGTACAGGCCCCCCTAGATTCATTCTGGGAATCCTTAATATTTGCAGGTACCTCCCATAAATGGGTGTTTTGGGGGATATCCAGCAAATATCCTTTGATAAATAGGCCCTTTAGAGATAAATTAAAAAGCAGCCCTCATTCTGTATTGCACAAGTAGGTGATTAGTTGTAAAAAACATCATATGCTGTGATAAGTAGTTAGTACAGGTTGAGTCTCCCATATCCAAAATGCTTGGGACCAGGGGTATTTTGGATAACGGAATATTTCGTATTTTGGAATATTTGCATATCATAATGAAATATCTTGGGAATGGGACCCCAATCTACACACAGAATGCATTTATGCGTTATATACACCTTATACACACAGCCTGCAGGTAATTTTATATAATATTTTCAATAATTTGGGGGCTCAAGCAAAGTTTGTGTACATACATGAAATTCATTTATGTTTCATATACACCTTATACACACAGCCTGAAGGTAATTTTATACAATATTTTTTAATAATTTTGTGCCTTAGACAAAGTTTGTGTACATTGAACCATCAAAAATCAAAGGTTTCATTATCCTAGTCAAGCCAAAATAATTCTGTATTTCGGAGTATTCCGTATTTCGGAATATTTGGATATGGGAGACTCAACCTGTAGTATAAGCATCTCCCAATGAATATGGTACTTGCACCTCTCTGCTGCCGATTAGGCAGCCCTCAACATTTGATACATATACGCTTAAATAAATCCTGATCAATTCATGACATTAGCTGCATAGTTTTTACTTGATGTTCTGTGTGTTATTCTATCTTTTTTACTGGTATTAACGTTAATAAATGTTATATGTAATTTAGAGATGTGCAAGTTCGGATTCCAGGAATACAAACACACCCGAACTTAGGGGTTACGAGTCAAACCGAGCCGTGTTCGGGTCTTCCCGCACACTTCGGATCCCAAAACGAGGCAAAACATCTTCTTCCCTAGCACCGGATCTCACCGGTTTTGTTTCATCTTTCCGGCGTCAAATCTCGCAGTTTTTTGTAAAGCACGTAAAAGTCATATCAGGGTGTCACTGCTATAGGAGCACTATGAGGCACTGTGTTGTGTGTTCAGGCACTGTGTAAAAAAAATGCCATTAGGACCGTTGTGTTAAAGGGGCACTGAAATAATAAAAAACCTCCATTAGAGTGCCACTGCCATAGGAGCACTGTGAGGCACTTTGTGTTCTTCAGGCACTGTGTTAAAAAAATTTAAATAAAATACTTTTGTGTGCACTGTGTTAAAAAAAAGAGCCATAAGGATGGTTGTGTGTTCAGGCACTGTGTTTAAAAATAATGTCATTATTGGCCCTCATTCAGAGCCACTCGCTATTTGCGGTCATTCGTTCTAAAACAAGGGGTGGCTATTCAAATGAACCGTTTGCTCTTTGCGGTCTGTTCACTCCTCTAGATCTGAACGATCGAACAAAACTTGCGGTCGTTTTTTGAAAAAATACGCCCCCTGGCCGCTCGCATCCTACGTCATGTCCGCTATTTATTAGATTAATCGAGTACATCGACCAGGGTATGAACTGCTCGCTATTCTTGGGGTTGGT
The DNA here is from genome assembly GCA_031769625.1 of Taudactylus pleione. NCBI lineage: Eukaryota > Metazoa > Chordata > Amphibia > Anura > Myobatrachidae > Taudactylus > Taudactylus pleione. Next base: position 1,521,581 of record JAUIMM010000916.1, on the reverse strand, counting down.
TTTTGCTACCACAATTTTGCGAGCAGTTCTGGCTATAAAATAACCCAGTGACGTGGTCAATGACGCTGCTATTTTAATTATGCACACCCATAAAACGCCCGTTTTGACCTTTAAGCACGCCTGCGTTCGGATCTCCACTCCCCGTTTTCAAGCACCTTCCCCTGTTACCACCCACATACGCCTACTTCTGTCACTCAAATTATCAGGCATTCGCTATTTTGCGAGCACATGAATTTCGAACGCACTGACTGGTTCGCGCATGCGTATAACGATCCGTACGCATGCACAGTTGGGCAAACATTGCTCAGAACGAACGAGCGGCCGCTTGCGAGCGGCTCTGAATCAGGCCCATTGTGCCATTACTAGGAGCGCTGTATGGCACTGTGTTGTGTGTTCAGGCACTGTGTTAAAAAATAACGTAATTAGGGTACCATTACCAGGAGCACTGTGAGGCATGGTGTCGTGTGTTCAGGCACTATGTTAAATAATTATGTCATTAGTGTACCAACATTATTAGGAGCACTGTGAGGCAGTTTGTTGTGTGTTCTGGGCCTTCAGGCACAGTTAAACATTTTTAATATAAACCTTGTCTTTTAAAAAATATAACATCATTATTAGGGTGCCACATGTCTTATACTAGGGGCTCTGTGAGACAGTTTGTGGCATGTTCAGGCACAGTTAAAAAATGTTCAATAAAAATTCAATGTAAAAAATATAATGTCATTAGGGTGCCACCCTTATACTAGGAGCACTGTGGGGCAGTTTATTGTATGTTTAGGGCCTTTAGGCGATGTTAAAAAAATTTAATAATATAAAACTTGTGTATTAAAAAATATAACATCGCTATTAGGGTGTCACCCGGCTTATACTAGGGGCGCTGTGAGGCAGTTTGTTTTGTGTTCAGGCACTTCTTAATATAAACCTTGTATGTAAAAAAATATAACGTCATTTCATACTCAGACTTTCTGGTGCACGGCATAAATGTACTACAGGGGTGTGTGCCAATAAGGGAGGAGGGATGGATAGTATGGTCAGCTTCTCTTGCATCCTTGTCAAGAATCATTGGATATTAACATTGTATTCTTTTATGTCTTTTTCTCTTCTCAATTGCTGCAAAACAGCTCTCGCAAGGCCATGTCTCTCAATTCTATTTTTTTTAATTATTCAATCTATCGATTCTTTTTACCTGCCTTCCACTAAACACTCCACCTCCATTTTCCTGTACTGCCCTCGGGCCTTGAGCTAGTTCTTGATTAATTAAAACATTCTATAGCTTAGCATTGTATAGTTTATATTAAACTGCTGTCCTATCTGCCACTACAGTGCAACTATCTTTCCTAGATGTGCTATATTATTTTTTAAACTGCTATGTGTTTGTGCTGCTGATCTTTCACCTATTTTAGCCAGTTAGTAAGTTGTGAGGTGGTGAAAATTGACTGTAAATGACTGTAAATTCATGTTATTGAGGTTAATAATACTGTAGGAACAAAAATAGTCCCACACTACATGATTTTAGCTGTTTGTTTTACAAAAAAAAATCCAGACCCAAAACCAAAAACACTTGCGGGTGGTTTTGGCAAAACTAAAACACACCGATGTACCAAAACACAGGTGTCCACGCACATCTCTAATGTAATTGTCCGAATTGCGCTCTAAGGGCCTGATTCTGTAAGCATCGTAATTGCAAAGCTCCACACAGGCAGCTTTGCAATATGGTAATGCAGCAGGAGGCATCACGCCTCCTGTGCATTACTTAACTGAGCTTCATTGTCCAACGCAGCATCGGTTAATCTGCGTACCATCGGCCGGCTGCGGAGACCCATGGAGTCCCGCAGCCGGCCTCCGCAGAACTGGTCTGGCACCTACGCAGATTCCCGAACATCGGAGCCTGATTCAGCTTTGGGAAAAGAGTAAGGACCTGATTCAGACTTGGGATTAGAAAGAGATATCTCTCTCAACTGATCATCTTGGTGAAACCATGTTTCACTGCAGGTGGGGCAGATTTAAAATGCGCAGAGAGATTTAAATTTGGGAGGGAGGTGTCCAAACTGACATCTAAATTGTAGACTAATAATAAGCTGTGCAGTATTTGTGGGCTACATGTAAAAGCAGCCAGTGTTTACCCCACATGTAATAAAATGTATGTATTTACACCCTTTGCATTGCAGTATGGTTTGTCCAGGTTCACAGTTAAGTGCTATCTCTCTCTCTATTCCCAACTCTGAATCAGGCCCTAAGATATAGCAAGTAAAGGCCCCCATATATCAGAGATTGATTGCAGCAATCGTGCAATTTGCAATCGATTGTGTATAAAAATCTTTCCCTTTTTCAATCGATTGTGGCAATTCTGCAATCTGCAATCGATTGAAAGACGGAAAGATTTTTATACACAATCGATTGCAAATTGCACGATTGCTGTAATCAATCTCTGATGTATGGGGGCCTTAACTGTTCCCCTTGGTAAAACCATGCTGAGCTGCAGGTGGGGCAGATTTAAAATGAGCAGAGAGATTTCGTTTTGGGAGGGGTGTGTCCAAACTGAAATTTTCGTTGAAGTTTAAAAATAAAGATGGCCAGCATTTGTGGCATATTTGCCAACTCTCCCTCATTGTCAGAGAGACTCCATTGTAGCAATCTCCCTGATTCCCTGAAGAGTCTAGCAATCGCCCTCATTTCACTTAACCCATTATGATACTGCTATATAAAAGAAAAAACATTGATATATACATTCAGGGATATTCAGGGATAATTGGTTCCTTAGTATAATTTCCCTGCATTAATTATAAGGCACAATGGCCCTGATTCAGACCCACTTGCAAGTGGGCGTACGTACGTTCGGCGTACGTAAAAAAATATTTAAATTCAAGCACTCGCTCGTATTTTCGTACGCAGCTAAAAATCCGCCCCAAACTCAGGCGACCCCTCCTCTAACTAACGAGCGTGCCAAATAGCGAGCGTACATCCCCGAAATGGCTTGAAGGGAACGCACGCACAAGTACAAACCGGAAGTGGGCCTGTCAGATTCCAATTACCTGCTCGTTTTTTCTGCCTACCTCCCTCAATCGTATCATGCCAATCAATGTATCAATTAGCTTCATTGTTTTTTTTTTTTCAACACAATGCAATAAACTTTAATCTTGTCCGTGTTTGTGTTTACTCGCAGAATACGTACAGCTGAAACCTTCGCTTTTATTGTTCAAAAGACATGTTAGCCCCAATTAAACAATTGTTCTATTTGTTTGTATCCCCACAAATTTTCTGTGGTTCATTTCTTTATTTAAATTTGCTTACGCATGTCACTGCATCAAGCCTATCAGAACTCTCAAGAGATTTGTGGCCCTGTCGAACACATGACTCATACACTACCCAATAGAATTTGTCCTGTTAATTTCCCAAATACATTAGCCAATCAAATTTTTTTTTGGTGCTTTATTAAAATTAATTTTCTAAAAATACACCATTGCCATCATGAGATCCGCCGCATTCACCAGGCGCGAACTGCTGGTGCTCACGGAGGTGATGGACAGGCGGATCACCAGTCAGCCTCCACCCATCTCAAATAGCAGAAAGCGTTCCGCATATGCGGAGGTACGTCGCCGCCTGCGCTCCTTCGGCTCACGCCGACATATTGGCCAGCTGGAGCGCAGGTGGTGGTCGGACCTGCACCGGCGTACGCCCCGCTTGCTGGCATGCTTTCGCATGCAGATCGAGGAAAGTAAGTTTTATGGACTGTGGTTTTCAAGTTTATCTTGTGGGCCCTAACTGCGTGTGCATGTTTTCATGTCTGTCCTATTTAGTCATTGTAGTCATATCTGCATGTGCATGTTTTCATGTCTGTCCTATTTAGTCATTGTAGTCATATCTGCATGTGCATGTTTTCATGTCTGTCCTATTTAGTCATTGTAGTCATATCTGCATGTGCATGTTTTCATTACTGTCCTATTTAGTCATTGTAGTCATATCTGCATGTGCATGTTTTCATGTCTGTCCTATTTAGTCATTGTAGTCATATCTGCATGTGCATGTTTTCATGTCTGTCCTATTTAGTCATTGTAGTCATATCTGCATGTGCATGTTTTCATGTCTGTCCTATTTAGTCATTGTACTTATATTTTTTTTATTTTTTTTTTTTTTATTTGGATTCCTGTTGAAACTAACCACAATATTTTTTACATCTTTTAGGGGCACAGCAAAGACTACGGCGTCATCGGCAGACAAGACGCCGGTCCCGGCCCCTCTCTCCAACCCCCAATTCCTCAATTACCCCCTCCTCCCCAGACCCTGTGGCCGAGATTTCTGGTCTACTTCCCCTCCAGCCCAATTCCCCCTCTCCTCCATCCGCCCCTCCTCCAAATACCCCCTCCCAGGATTCTTCCAACACCCTGCCCCTAGGTTTGGGGAATGTAGCCACCTCCGAGGTGGTCGAGGGAGTGGCTTCTCGCTCTGGCGTTTTGCCGAACGGTATGTTTTTTTTTTTTTTTTTGGGCACCACAAACTGTTTGTATGTAATCATGTGTCGTCCCCATTTTTGTTGGCTTTCTGTCGCCTTAGGGTATTTTTGGGGGTTGTCTTTACCTGTTCCTGCTGATTTCACCATACATATATCACACCTGTGTGCATTTTTTTAGGGCTCTTGAATTTTTGGCCTAGGACATTTTGGGGTGCTGGGTTTTATCCGTGTAATGTTGTTTTTTGGCACAAGCTTTTAAGTTTTGGTTTGCTTGTTTTGTGTTTTTTTTGAATGTTGCTTCATTATTGATGTATTAATCCCCAAACTTTTGTCACCCACAGAGGAACAGAGGCGTCGGGCAGAAATCTGTCAGTGTGTGGCACGTATGCGGGAGCAAGTCACCGGGCTTCTGCAGGGCCTTGACCATCTGGCGGTCCTCCTTAGGAATTATTTATTTATTTATTTTTTCAAATTGTTTACAAATAAATCAGTTTTAATTTACGCTCTGTCTCATGCGTTTTTAGTAAATCCAAGATTCTTTACACTGACATAAGTAGACTCTTCAAGCAAGGATTGCCAAATAATCTCACTACAGATTGTGTGTTGTATTTTGAAGGCAAACAGGCACAAGAAACACCTCCCAGTACCAATGTCATTTTCCTTTTTTGGGGTGGACAACATGATAGTTTACAACATTTTACAGGTTCCTATTTGGTGGCCAATCTGTTTAGGCCAATCTTACGAAGGCAACTGATTGTACAGGATTCCTTGGTGTGTTGGTTAGTACCCCGAAAACATATTACATTTTAGCTCCACTTGCTTCATTACTGGGTTACCCCTTAGGTAAATTTAACGTTTGGGAGTTTGGTTACACTTGCTTCTAACGTGCCCAAAAAGGAAACAAATTACACTCTCCAAATATTTATTCACAACAGAAATCAAAAAACAAAGTGGTCACTCACAAACAAAACACACAGTGATAATCAGAAATACACCACATACCAAAAACAGGAAAAAAACACACAACAAATCAAGAACTGGTTGACGAAGGTCCATGCCCACATGATTTCAAAAATATGGCGTTGCAATATGGGTGTCATAATATATTCCAGAAGTTTCCACAGAAAGGTTTTTGAAGGGTAGCAGGAAGTAGTCATCGTGGGAGTGGCAAAGATTATGCAAACAAACAGAAGATGGTGCAAGAATTAATATCAAAAAAGATGAACGCCAAAAAAGCGTAACACATTGGGTATACACACTGTTGTTTGGTCAATAATTACCTAAAATATCGGGCCACCACATCATCGCGTATGGCCCCCCCACATACTGACCTCCGACCAACCTCGGGGGGGACCATCCTCAGGTAAGGCATCCTCTGGCTGCATTGGGACACCACTCCTTATGGCGATGTTGTGAAATATCCCACACAGGACCACAATTTTCGAAACCATATCCGGCAAATACATGAGCTCGCCACCAGAGCGGTGGAGGCATCTGAATCGGCCTTTTAAAAGGCTGATACAGCGCTCCACCACTTGCCTGGTGGCTGTGAGTGTGGTATTAAACTCACTTTGTGGGCCTGGTGTGGGAGCCAAATAAGGAGTGAGCAGCCAGGGCATGCAAGGGTATCCACTGTCTCCTGTGAAAAAGAATAGACAACATCAGGATCACTGTGTATCAAGCTTAACATTGTTATGTACTAAAGGTCTCCACTTACCCAGAAGCCACGCATCACCAGCTTGTAGGTTGTTTAATTTGTGCCATATCACTGATTGCCGGATGACGAAGGAGTCATGTGCACTTCCTGGTAATTTTGCATTCAGGGACAGGATCTGGAGGGAGGCATCACATACCACCATTACATTCAGGGAGTGATAGTGTTTACGGTTGCGAAATATTGCCTCCAGCCGTGCTGGAGGCTGAAGTGGTATGTGAGTACCATCCACAACCCCTATGATGTGTGGGAAGCCAGCTATTTGGTAAAAATTGGCCTTGGCCACACTAAGGGCACCCATATCCAAAGGCATTTTAATAAAATGATGGAGGTGCTTGAAAAGTGCCTCCATCACTGCCCTCAGGATCCTGGAAAAGGAGGATTGTGAGATGCCCGCCACTATTCCCACCGTTGTTTGAAACGATCCTGAGGCACAGAAATGTAACACCGCCATAAATTGCGTAAGTGGTGGTATTGCTGTTGGACTGTCAATTTGCCGCTCAAGATCACTCTCTATTAATGAGAGAGTGTCTATGATGATTTTGGGAATAAGAAGACGGTAGCGTCTTAAAACCTCATCATCGGGCATTCCAAAAAGGGTGACATGTGTTCAAAATATCTGGGGCCTTGCACGCCTACGATGCCTACGCCTGGGACGAGATTGAGGTTGGTCGGCTTCCGGGAGCATGGCCAGAACAATCCGCTCAAGATCAACCTGAAATGGCAAGATTTGAATGTAAGGCTTTGGACCCACCCCAAAAGAAAATTAAAACAATTTAGCTTGATGATACCATCCATTGCTGCTTACATGCCGGGGTATTGTCATGATACGTCAAAACTGAAAATAATCCCAATATTAATTTGTAAAAGTGTAGTCTGTGCATTTATGTTTCTAAATTTGGTGCTAGACAAAACATAAAATAGGCGAAACACACATTTGGGCAAAGAGCAAAATGACATTGCACACAGTACGTCAAATTGGGGTGAAATGTAAGCCAAAAATGCTAAAGGGCAACCACAAACAATTTTACAGGATGAATAAGCATTTAAAAATGCGCTAATTAGTTCGCAAATACAAGTCACTATACAAACAGAGAAAAATGCGCTAATTAGTTCGCAAATACAAGTTAAAAAACAGAGAAAAATGCGCTAATTAGTTCGCAAATACAAGTCACTATACAAACAGAGAAAAATGCGCTAATTAGTTCGCAAATACAAGTTAAAAAACAAACAGAGAAAAATGCGCTAATTAGTTCGCAAATACAAGTCACTATACAAACAGAGAAAAATGCGCTAATTAGTTCGCAAATACAAGTTAAAAAATGGACTTACCAAGAGCAAATATATAAGATTCCCAATCAAAAGGTCTTTGGGTCCGAAATAAAAAAAAACCTAAAAGAGATGAAATTATGGTTCAAAAAATTAAGAACAATAACAAACAAAAGGAGACACCAATTGAACCAAAGTTAGACTTCACAAAACTTACCAAATCAAGAAACGAGACCAAAAAAAAATCCAAAAAAAAAACGAACGGAAAATAAGAACGCAAATCTAGCAAACAAAATAAACTCCAAACGCCAACTCCTTATCCGCAAACAAGAAACTCCAACCAAGGTAACCTCCAACAATCCAAAAACGCCACCTCGACTCGAGACACACCAAGCCATAAATAGTGTTTCGTTTCCTGCACAAATTAAGGAGGGATCATAAGAACGCACAATCAATGATGTGGCCGCAAAATAAGGACGCATGTATAAATACGTCACGAAACAACATTTAAATTCTGGTGTATTTCTTGTTTGGACCTCAGACATGGCTACAGACCAGGGAAACAATGGACAAGAGTCAGGCGGTAAGTCTTTCATGCATTTTGTCTCAATGATTAATTTGAAACATAAGATTGGGCAAGTTGTGAATTTGAGAAATCTGCATATTTACACAAATAGGTGAGGAGGATGACATGGAAGAGGCTGCTGGGCCCAGTATTCCGGCCAAAGCTGCCAAAAAGAAAAGGCAGCCACATTTCACAAGAAAGGAGATGGAGGTTTTGATTCAGAAATGTGTGGACATCCTGCCACAGGCAGACAGGAATATGAGTACAAGCCAGAAGTGGAGAATGTGGGAAGAGGTAGCCGTTGCTGTCAATAGGGTGGGTGATTATGTCCGTCTAGCCCGGGATGTCAAACGGCGGTAAGTAAACACTTGCCCCCCCTATAAACAAGCACCATTTTAAACAAAAGGATAATGGTTCCCATTTTATCCCACAGATGGGGCGACTTCAAATATCGCCTAAAGCAAAAACTCGCGGACAGGGCTAGGCATGCAAGGGGGACAGGTGGGGGTCCCACCCCTGTGTCATTGGAGTTGACGGATTTAGAAGAGCTGGCACAGGGGTGTGTGCAGCCTGTGGAGGTGTTTGGCGTGTCCAACATGGATATGGACATGCCAGACTTTGCGGCTCCTCATGTTGTCCCAGGTACATCTTGTGATGTCACCAACTCTGAAATGTTATTGGGCCAATATGTAGATTCTAATGTGAGTCTTTTCTCATTTTTCCTAACAGAGACACAGGCGGATGAGTCTGCTCCAGAGGGGAGCCTTGGCCGCCGAATTTCTGCTGGCTCTGCAGGGGAGGAACCAGTACATCCGGCTGAGGACCCTGCAGAAGCCAGTCCAGGGCAATCCCCCTCGCAGGCAGTGGCCCTCCTCACAGAACTCAATTTCAAATTGGATTTCCATACGGAGATTCTGCAGAGGATGGACGCCAGTCTGCTACGGGTGGCTGAGGCCCTGGAGCAAAATGCTGCGGCCAACGTGACCATTGGTCAGGCCCTGGCGGAAAATACCAGGGCCAACATCCGCATCGCCAATGCCCTGGAGCAGCTCGTTCGCCAGCACATGGTGGAGCCGACCTCCCTTCCTGCCGGAACATCAGGATCCTCCACCTCTGGCACAACATCAGCCAATCCTCCAAATGTGCCTAGCCCTGTGCCTAGTCTAGAGGCCACAACATCTGCCTCTGGACAGGCAAGCCCGATGACATCCCGGACCCGGTCTGGCGCCCTCCCTCCCCCATCCAAACGGGTGAAAAAACGGTGACAGCAATGGCGACTTTTCCCACACTCCTTCTGTGCTTGGCTCATATTCCTTTCTGGTCAAAACTCCTTTCTTGTGAATTGTTTTTAATTTTTTGTTCTACATTTCATAAATCTTTTATGTTGGCCCAATTATTGTAACTTTGGGAATGAACCCTGCAAAAAAACTTTGCCACAAATTGTTTTTTTTTTTTTTTTTTTGTTTGAGCAATAAAAAAAAAAAAAAAAACTGACATTGTATTCTCACATTATTGTCAAAATGGATAACATTTAATCCTGGGCCAAAAGGCACAAACTGGCAAAAACCAGATTTTACATGCCCAAAAAAAAAAGGGCTCTTTAAGGAACGTTTCAAATTTAACATAACGATGCAAATTCAACAGGCCAAAAGAAAAAGGTAAAAACCAAAAAAACATGATGACATTATTGTTACAATAGGCCCTAACCAACAAATTGAGCCCAAAAGAAACACCCACAAATGTACGTAAATTGATTGTGTAATCATCACATTAGCAGCTATGATTTCCACCTGCGTACGCTTTTGTGCTAACACAAAAAACTGCTTTCAAAACACATACCAAGCCGGTTTTCAATCCAACACTAATTGCTGTTCTGACCACCCGCGATTAATCGCAGCAACATCATGAAGTGCCGGGATGGAGGAGAAGGCCATCGCCAATGTGGTCGAGTAATCCAGACCCTAAGCTGTGCGAGCAGTTTGAAGGGAAAGAGGATCATCCAGTGACGTATGAGTCGGTCCGTACACATTTTACGCTAGCATCTGCTAATGTATGTACGCCCCAAAAACGCCTCGCCACACCTGCGTTTTTCCATCTCCACCCCCGTCAACACCCAAAAACGCCCTGTTCTGTCAATCACATTTGACATGTCACTTCCTGTACGCTATTTGACGAACGAGACCAAAAAAGCTCGCAATCTGCCGTACGCACATGCGCAGTGTTACACCGATGCATGCGCGGTTAGTCAACATCGGAACGCAACGAGCGTACTGCTGTTTGCGTACGGCTCTGAATGAGGGCCAATGATCTCTATGGCTACATGCATTTTCTAAAAAGTATCAGTGTGTTTTCATCACCATGTAGATCTTACTAACTGCTTTGGGGCTCGTTTACATTTGGATGTAAGTCAATTTTATGACACGCCTCCCAGATGTAGCAGTACACACCCACTTTACAGCACGCTCATAGGTGTTACTTTCACAATCTCCCTGAAATGCTTTTTCAAAAGTAGGCAAGTATGCTTTGTGGTCTACATGCGAAACAAGCCAGTATTTACCCCACGTGCCATAAAAATGTATGTATTTGCAAGCCTTGGATTGCAACATGTTTTGTCCAGGTTCACAGTTACCTGCAATATCTTACTGTATTCCAAAAGCTGAAACAGGCCCCTACTATCTTCTTTTTTGCTATTGTGTTGTATTAGGGAATCGCAACTTTCCCTAATATTAAAAGCTGCATTTAACATATTACTTATTATTATTATTATTATTATTATTACATTTTATTTATAGGGTGCCACAAGTGGTCCGCAGCGCCGCGCATACAGTAAAGGGTACACAGAACATTACATTACAAAGACAATACAGTAACCAAATTATAGACAGAACACAAGTATCAATCAGCAACACAATTCTCCATACACAGTACAGCTCTGAAGGTGAAAGCTATCATAGAAGTGATAGAGAAGAAGGCTGTGAGACAGTAGGAGGACCCTGCTCCAGGAGCTTATAGTCTAGGGGACAGGGGAGATGGACAGATGGCATGAGGCATGAGTGTGTAGAGGGGGACCTGAGTGCAGGAAGTAAGCAAGGTAGAGATGGCTAAAGCGGGAGGGACAGAGATCTGGTAACATCGTTATGTGGTGGAAGGGTATGCTTTGATGAACAGGTGGGTTTTCAGTGCATGTTTAAAGCTCTGCAAGGTTGGGGAGAGCTTGATCGAGCGAGGGAGCTCAGGACCTGATTCAGACCCGGTTGCAAGCGCTGAGCACTTGCAACCGGGTCAATGGTGGCCTACAGCACATGCGCATGATGGAGCCGGCTCCGTCGTGCGCATGCGCAAGACCCGGCTAGCGATGGGCAATCCATTGCTCCGGGTCTCGCACCAAAGGGGGCGAGCTGTCGATGTTGAGTGATGGCTCGCCCCCTTTGGTGGGTGGGCCGGGGGGTGGCTGCCCAAATGGAGGCGTTCCCGAGGGAACGCTTGCCATTTGGGGGTGGCCCCACTGACATCACGAGTGATGTCAGTGGAGAGCTTCCAGCTCTGTTAGAGCCGAAAGCTCTCTGGGGCTTGCGATGAACGAGACCCTACCACAAGGGTCTCGTCGCAAGCCCGATGGTCGCAATGGTCTTGACCATCGCAACCATCATCATGGCCACCCACAGCTATGTGAGCGGCCAAGAGGCCACTCCAAAAAAAAAAAACCCTGGCCCTGATTCAGAGTGAGCGGATCTGAATCAGGCCCTCATTCCAGTGTACGGGGGCTGAGCAGGCAAAATCTTGGATACGAGCATAAGATGAAGTAACCAGGGTGGAGGAGAGGTAACAGTCACTGGCCTACCGGAGTGGGCGGGAGGGAGTATGTAAGGAGATGAGGTTGGAGATGTAGGGCGCAGTGGAGTCAGAAAGGGCCTTGTATGTGAAGGTGACGAGTTTGAAAAGGATTCTGTAGGGGAATGGGAGCCAGTGCAGGTTTTGGCAGAGGGGAGCAGCAGAAGTGGAATGGAGGGAGAGGAAGATAAGTCTAGCTGCAGCATTGAGAACAGACTGGAAGGGGGCAAGATGGCAATGTGGGAGGCCAGTAAGGAGAAAGTTGCAGTAGTCAAGCCGAGAAATGATTAGTAAATGAATAATCAGTTTGGTAACATTCTGGGAGAGGAAAGACCTAATGCGAGCGATGTTGCGTAGCTGGAATCGACAGGATTGAGCCAGAGATTGAATGTGGGATGTGAAGGAGAGAGTGGAGTCAAGGGTGACACCCAAACAACGAAGTTGGTGGACAGGGGAGATGATGGTGTTGTCAACAGTGATAGTGAGATTGGTTGGTGTGGAGACTCTATTAGGGGGAAAAATTATGAGTTCAGTTTTGTCCATGTTGTGCTTCAGAGAGCGCTCGGATATCCAGGAAGAGATGGTGGAGTGGCAGCTGGATACCTGAGAGAGGACAGAAGGGGAGAGTTCAGGAGAGGAGAGGTATAGTTGCGTGTCATCGGCACAAAAGGAGCTGATGAGTTCTCCTAGTGTAGAGGTGTACAGGGAGAAGAGCAGTGGGCCCAGGACAGAACCCTGTGAGACACCAACTGGAAGGGTGGAAGGGGGGGAGATGGAGCCAGAGGCATAAACAGTGAAGAAGTGGTTGGTGAGGTAAGAGGTGAACCAGGCATGGACAGTGTTAGAGATGCCAGAGGTCTGAAGGGTGCGGAGGAGGAGAGTATTATTCACAGTGTCAAAGGCAGCAGAGAGGTCCAGGAGGATGAGCAGAGAGAAGTGGCCCCTGGATTTGGCTGCAAGCAGGTCATTGGTGACTTTGGCCAGGGAAAGATGCCGGTGGAGAGAGATATGTTGAAAAGGTGAGCAAGGTGGGAGCAGGCAGTGGAGGAGAGGGAACGTAGAAGGTGAGAAGGGAGGGGGTCAAGGGGGCAGGTGGAGGGGGGAGAGGACAAGATGAGGGAGTGGACCTCATCGCCCATGGTGGGGCTGAAGGAGCACAAGGTGGGGTGGCTGAGAGGTACTGAGGGTGGGGGAGGTGGGGTTGCAGCAAAGAGACTGAATGAAATACTGACGAATTGCCTCAATTTTGGAAAAGAAGAAGGTGCCAAAGTCAAGTGCAGTGAGGGAGGATGGGAGGGGTGGGGGAGAGTGTTGAAAGAACCAAAGAGGCGGCGGGGATGGGAGGACTGAGAGGAGATGAGCGACTGGAAGAAGGATTGCTTGGCGAGGGACAGGGCCAGGCTCTAGGAAGAGAGGAGAAACTTGAAGTGAAGGAAGTCCGCCAGAGAGCGAGATTTCCTCCAGAGGCGCTCGGCAGTATGTGAGCGCTTTTGGAGAAATCGGGTCAGTTTGGAGTGCCACGGTTGGGGTTTGGACTGACGGAGGGGGATAGAGAAGTGGGGGCAATGGAGTCAAGTGCAGAATTGAGGGTGATGTTGTAGAAGGAGGCCATCTGGTTAGGGCAGGCCATGGCTGATAGAGGAGAGAGGAGAGTATCAAATGATGAAGACAGGACAGCAGGGTTCAGAGTCTCAAGATTGCGTCTAGTAATGGTGGCTTTGGGTGAGGGGAGGAGTGGAGGAGTTGAGAGAGTGAAGGAGAGCAGATGGTGGTCAGAGAGGGAGAAGGGAGAGTTGGAGAAGTCAGAGAGAGCACACAGATTATTATTATTATTATTATCATTTATTTATATGGCGCCACAAATGTTCCGCAGCGCCTTACAAAGCACATAAACAAGTTGTAGACAAGCGACTTACAGAACAATACAATACAGGACCAGGACATGGATAATACATTTTGCTACATTAGTGATCATGACACCCAGATAAGCAACAGACCATAAGCAGCCAAGTGTTAGGTGCTCTAGTGGTGAGTAAGAAGTAGATGAAACTAAAGTAGGGAGAAGTACAAGAGGTTAGAGGGCCCTGCTCATAAGAGCTTACATTCTAGAAGGGGAGGGGAAGACAAACAGGGGTGACACAGATGGGGAGGAAGGTGTATGTATCAGGGAGTTAGAATGACAGCTGGAAGGCTTTGATGAAATAATGGGTCTTGAGAGCCCGTTTGAAGGATTGCAAAGAGGTGGAGAGTCTGATGGGGAGTGGGAGAGAATTCCAGAGGTGGGGAGCAGTGCGGGCAAAATCTTGGAGGCTGGAGTGGGAGGAAGTAATCAGCTGGCATGAAAGGCGGCGTGCATTAGTTGAACGAAGAGAGCGGAGAGGAGAGTGAAGGGAGATGAGATCAGAGATGTATATGGGGGAAGATTGGGTGAGGGCGTGAGAACCTTAAATTGGGTTCTAAAAGGGAAGGGGAGCCAGTGGAGGGCTTGTAGGAGAGGGGAGGCAGATGTAGAGCATTTGGAGAGGAAAATAAGCCATGCAGCAGCATTGAGGACAGACTGGAGAGGAGAGATATGGGATTTGGGGAGGCCAGATAGGAGGAGGTTACAGTAGTCCAATCTGGAGATGACCAGTGAGTGTATGAGAGTTTTTGCAGCATCCTGGGTGAGATAGGGTCTGATCTTAGAAATATTTTTGACATGGAAATGACAGGACTGTGAAAGGTTCTGGATATGTGGTTTGAAAGAGAGGGATGAGTCCAGGATGACTCCAAGACAGCGCACTTTGGGGTGAAGACAAGGTCAAGGGAGTGGCCGAGACAGTAATTAGCAGTGGAGGTCCATTGAGAAAGTCCAAAGGAGAAGGAGAGGGCAAGAAGATTGGTGGATGCAGGATTTGTGATGTCAATAGGGATGGTAAAGTCACCAAGGACTATAGAGGGAAAGTCAACAGAGAGGAAGTGGGGAAGCCAGGCAGCAAAGTTGTCAAGGAATTGTGTGGGTGGGCCTGGGGGACGATAGATGACTGCAATATGGAGAATAATGGGGTAGAAGAGACGGATAGAGTGTATCTAGCAAAGTTGTCAAGGAATTGGGTGGGGGGGCCTGGGGGACGATAGATGACTGCAATACAGAGAATAATGGGGTAGAAGAGACGGATAGAGTGTATCTCAAAGGTGGAGAAAGAAAGGAAGGGCTCAGGTGGGATAATGCGAAAGGTGCAGTTGGGGGATAAGAGGATGCCCACTCCGCCGCCTTGGTGGTTGTCAGGTCTGACTGAGTGGGTAAAGGCGAGGCCCCCATAGGAGAGCACAGCAGGGGAGGAAGTGTCATAGGAGGAGAGCCAGGTTTCGGTGATGACGAGAAGATTTAGAGAGTGGGAAATAAAGAGGTCGTGGATAGCGGACAGTTTATTATAGACAGATCTGGTGTGCCAGAGAGCACAGGAGAATGGGAGGGAGGGGACGGAGAATATGTGGATGAGATTGTCTGGGTTGTGGATGAGGGCATGTGGGCTAGATCTAAGGGGAAGGTGTAAGCCAGTGGAGATGGTTGCTATGGGGCAGGGGCGTGGAGGCATGGTGGCTGACTCAGGGTGGAGGGAGAGCGAAGAATGATAAGAGAGCAAGTAGTAGGTGGGCAGGAAAGCACAGCAGAGGATGCAGCTAATTAGAGGGGAGGCAGACAATTAGGAAGTGTGATATGGCTGTAAGTAGTGGAAGAGAGTAGGTAAATAGTGTAAGAGGAATAAAAGTAAATGAAGAGTAGTAAATAATACACTGGTAAGAAGTACGTTTAGACAGGGTAATCATGCATATATAAAGCAAATTACATTGTTTGGGATGTAAAGACACATCTACTTTTCTTCTGATCACTCAACATAATTATTAAATTGTGGTAATTAGCTCCTCAATACAGTATATATTTTTTTTCTTTCACATAAGGAAATCCACTGCAATAATAGTAGCGTTGGATGTATAATAAGCATTAGGCTCTAGGCTACCACTAAAGCATGTTGGAGGGATTCACAGAAATATGTTATGTATCTTATCAGGGGAGATAAATTAAGGGGTAATTTAACTGTTGATTGCAGAGTGAACTGTAAAGTTGGGTACACACTAGGCCGACCCGCCGACCTATCTGGGGATTGGTAAGTGTATACACACTTACCAATTCATTTGCCCAATGTGCAGGGCTTGACAGTTCAAATGGGCGGGCATTTACATCACCCACCCAGTCAAACACTGCTGGGTCCCGCAGCATTCATGTGTACAGGCAATATACCAGCAGATATATTGGCCATCTGCTTTGCTGCCCGCGCATGCCATAAACTTCAATGGAGAAACTGCGGCTGCGATGAGCGGAGCCTGGCGAATGCTGAGCTGTGCCGCAATGCGTATGCCTGTGCGCACACATCGTGGCAACAATGAGCATGGCTACATCTGTAGTTGGATTTTCCTGTGAAATAGATCTTGAGATATATATATATATATATAAACAGAGAGAGGAGTATCCCCTAGATATCCCCCAGCACACTAAATTGTACCTGCAATAATACATGAAAACTATATGGTAATAGAAAGTCAGAGATATTTGTTGCATGCAGTTAGAAGTACATGGTAAGCTGCCAGGCCACTTCACAGCTTCTCTGATACTGGCAGTTCCTACACTACATGATAACAGTACCCACTCTGGGCCATGTAATTATCTGTTGTAAGGCCTCATGATAAAGGCACATACAAAAATACATCCAAATTGAGAGACAGCTTACCTGGGAGTCACCCCTGCCGGTATCAGAGAAGCGGTGAAGTGGCCTGGCAGCTTACCATTCCTCTGACACTGTCCTTGGGAAACTGTGGCAGCCAAGAAGCTGAGAAACATATACCAGGCCAGGAGGCCAGTGTCCAGTCCTGCATGTGGCAGGAAGGACCACCAATCTCCAAGAGACTTTCATGCAGAATAGCTGTTTTTATAAAGAGGGCTCAAAAAGTGAGCTAGTGATCTGAGTGAGGGCTTGGTTTGTTCATTATTTTCTGTTCATTTTGTTTCCTGATTTGCATGCTGGAAGTAAAGCACCAGTTTAATTTTTTATTTACAGGAATGCCACGTGTGGACTCTGCACCTAATCAATGCATCACTAACACCCATCTACAGTGCTAGCTATATATATATATATATATATATATATATATCTCTCTTGGAGTAGCACTCACTTTTAGAAGTCTACAGCAGCTGGGGTGCTATTCAGGCTTTGTCCATAAGACCCAGGCCACAATAGTTAGATTTAAAGAAGCGCACTCACCAGACTAGTTTAGAAATCGTAGAAAAAATTCCAACACTTTACTTTTTCATAGGAATACCCAAAGTAGCCATAGGTCGATGTTTCGGTCCCTGCAAGGACCTTTCTCAAGACCATCACTTCAGCATAAAGTCAGCACCATGTTCACATGTCGGAATTTTAGAAAAATGGACTTGATAAAAGGCGATAGTAGTGCTAAATAGTTAATAAATTAATACACATATACAATAGATTTTATAAAGTGTCTGTGCAATAGTGCAAATTAGATATTAGTGAACCTCCATATATAGATGGCTTATATACCTTATTTTAAATAGAAAGGTAAATCATTTATATACATAAAGGAAAATATATTTGACTTTCAGTAAAAAGTGACAGTGCAATAATATGGTTAAAGTGTTAGTAAACCTCCATGTTTAAAAGCTTAAAAATAGAAAAAGCGAGTATTTTATATACATAAAAATATACAAGATTTTATTGGAACTAAGAACATAATTCAAACATAAAATACAAGATACATAAAAAATCACTGAATCAATAAAACCAGTGTTTTAAAAGATTATCCTAATAACAAATATAGTAAGTATTTCCAAGTGCAATATATGCAAGATTAGGATAAAGTGCCAAATGCTTATCTTATTGAAAATTCCCAGGCAAGTTCATGTAGGACAGGTGAGGAGCTTCCCAACGCGTTTTGTCCGTTGTATGAACTACTTCAAGGGTAGTGTAGCTCCATTAGGGATTTAGGGACTATATATACCCCACTGATGGGGGTTAATTGGCAACCATCTATGACCTTACTTCCTGTTGTTAATATTGCCCCAAATGCTCTTAACTTATATATATGTGTATAGACTAAGTTATTTAACCTAGATTTAATATAAATAGTAATTAGATATTAGATTTAGATAGCATTTTAATACTTATATTAAGTATAGTGATCTCCGGGAGTTTCCGCCCTTAGTTAGTATCAATGTAGTCCATGTTGTTAGAATTGTCCATAGGGCTACTTCTGCCCTCACTTCATAGAGCACATGTTTACTCTGAGGTGTATTACTTCCATTTGGCATCTAAGGTCCACGTGGCTTCCCCTGATAGATTCCCACGTTAGTTCGTCACTCGTGCCAGACGTCTCCGGGATACCATGCACTGTACTTCCGCCCATTCAGTCATTGCCGCTAGAGAGCTGACCATGTCACACTGCCAGGCTTCTCCGCGACTCCCCATACGTCACTTCCGCCCTTCTTTTCCGCGACTCCCCATACGTCACTTCCGCCATGTTCTACCTGCGTCACATTACTTCTTGCCGCCCACATGGTTTCTTCCGATTGGCCATACCGGGATATGGATGTGTCACTCTCCTGATAGGCGCCATTTTGTAGGTTATCTAGAGTGAAACTGAAATGATGTTTACAATATGCATTATTTTCTTACTGAAACTTTCCCACATTTGTTATAGAGTCCAATTTTTGTATCATTTGTTTATTATAAATGAATCAATATTATATACCCATACAAGATATATATGGTCAGTGAGATCATTTAATACTCAAAGGTAGATGCTAATAATAAGAGAGGGCACTGCTGATTTCTTAGTAGCTAACAACCACCTGTAAATCACTTATCAACTTCACATCCTACATTATATAGAGAGAAGAAAAAAAAACATATTTTTGCATGTAAATTATTAATTTAGATGTGTTGTGAATTTCCCTTAATATTTGCTTTCCAATAGTTGTACGTCAATAATAAACATAGGAGGGTTTCTAAATAAGTAGTCATTGTTTCATAGTCAATAGTGGTCCAAGAGGCATTATGTTCCAAGAGTTTTGTATACTAATCCACATATGCTACAAATCTCTATATATTCATCCACAAATGAAATAATTCTATTTTTCCAAATTTGTAGATCTTGTAGTGATTGATAAATAAGTCAATTTCTCTGATGCTTTTAGATATTCTTCTTAGTATAGGGGCCATAGTATTTCTAATACCCCAATGTAGCTAACTACAGCACTCGGACTTCCTAGGAGGTCACCCATCCAAATACTGCCCGAGCCCAACAACTCTTAGCTTCCAAGATCAGACGAGATTGGGTGTTTAGGAAGTTGGTATGGCTGTAGATATCTCATGGGTGAAATATTTGAATGCCCTTAGATCTCCAGCCTTTTAACAGAATAACAGCAAAAAGAAGGATTAGTCCATTCGTTGAAAGGAGAGGGTTGTTTCTTTTGATAGTCCAGTAATGCTTCTGTAGTACTTCTTTATATTCGTCTAATTGGCGATCCAAAACTTCTGTATACCTCAAAGAAGATTCAACTACAGCACCCGGACTTCCTAGGAGGTCTCCCATCTAAGTACTATCCGGACCCAACCACACTTAGCTTCCAAGATCAGACGAGATTGGGCATTAGGAGGTAGGTATGGCTGTAGACATCTAACCAGATATACTTACCTAAGTTGATCCATGTATCATTCTCCACCGTTGTCAAGTTCATAGAAAAGGTGCTATTTCATAGCTATCATTGAATCCATCTGGAACCATGGTTCTCAATTCGAGGATCCAGTACATCTCATGTTGTCATAGTCTCTTGGCAAGGTCACCTCCTCTTTCTCCCAATGTCATTTGTTCTATAGCCTTGAAGGTCAATTCCTCTGGGTCTGAATTATGATGGAATAAAAAATGTTTGGAGACTGCGTGTCCTTCTACCTTATTTTTGATGTTCCTGATATGCTCTTGAATCCTTAACTTCAACGGTCTTTTAGTTTTACCAATATACTAGGTTCCACATGAACACTCCAACAAATAAATAATCGATGTTGAAGTACAGTTCATATTTTGTTTAATTTTAAATTCTTTAGTGCCTGTAGAATCAAAAAAGATCCTTCTTTGTGGGTGTACATATTTGCATACATTACATTTCCCGCATTTGTAACATCCTACACATTTAGGTAGAGATCATCTTCCCTGTGTCCTTGTGGTCCTAATCATACTAGGTGCCAGTATCTCCTTCAAGCTTCAAGCTTTTTTGAAAACAACAGGAGGTCTCGGAGGAAGAATTTAATTCAAAACTGGATCCATTACTAATATGTTCCAATGTTTAGCAAGGGCATTCTTGATCTTTTTCTCATGTTCATTATATGTTGTAATAAAGGGCATCACTCCATTATTTATGCTCTTCTTGTCCTTATAATCCAAGAGTGTGGCCCTTTCCAAATTACTTGTTCTTTTAGCAGCTTCACTTAACCACTTAACTGACGAATTTTTTTTCTGAAAACTGCTTCAAAATTGTCGTTTGTTTTTTTTTAGTGAATTAGGTGAGGAACATCCATTTTAACTTATTTAAAATGGTTTCATAAAAAAAAAAATATTTTTTTTTAAAGATTTTTTTTTAAATTGGTGTTTCAAATACCAGAACATCGGAACCACCATCGGAACATCAGAACCATCGAAAACATTGCGACCATTGCAACAGTCAATTTGAGACTGGATCCAGGCACCAGGTATGTAAGGGGAGTGAGGGGGGAAGTTTACTTACTTTTCCCCAGCGGTTGCTCAGTTTTGCAGGTGCTGGGTAGGGGGTCCTGCTTTGCTGACCAATCAGCAGTGATTGGCAGCACAGCAGACAGAGGGGGAGAGGGTGCTCACATGCAGAGGTACCGGAAGGTCCCTCTGAGAGCAGCAGCTGCGGGAAGATTCTCTTCCTGCAGCAGCCCTCATGTTTATCTGTCTGGATGAAATTTTACATCCAGTACAGATAAAGAACTGCCTGGTGTGGAGAGAAGCTTACGTCCATACCAGGAAAGTGGTTAATAATTTCTCAGGATATTCTTTAGACCTAAATCTCTCCGTATATAATTCAATTTGCTCTTCACATGCTTGATTTGTACTGCAGTTCCATTTAATTCTGTAAAATTGCGAATAAGGTATGTTGTCTCTCCATTTTTTCAAATGTCCACTCTTATAGTGCAAATAACTATTAGTATCCACACCCTTGATAAAATTCTTTGTAGTTATTCCATTCCCTTCTCCTATTAAAATCAAGTCCAAAAATTCATTGGAATGTTGCCCATTTTAATGCGTGAATTTTAAATTCATATTATTTGTGGCAACATGTGTTAAAAATGACTTAAAAATTTTCTCCGTACCCTCCCAGATAATTAATATGTCATCAATATATCTTTTATAAAATATGACATTATTCTCAAAGGGTTTGTTATTATAGATAAAGTTTTTCTCCCACTGTCCCATAAATAAATTAGCAAAACTTGGAGCAAAGGTTGTCCCCATTGCCGTACCACATATTTCTCGATAAAACTTATCTAAGAACTTAAAATAATTGTGATTCAGAATAAAAAACATAATATCACATAAAAATTCCCTATGTGGTACCCTGATAGATGAATCTGTTTCTATAAAATCCCTACATGCATCAATCCCTTTGGTATGCTCTATACACGTATACAGGGATTGTTGTGTCTTTTAGATAGGATCGAAGTTCAACCACATATTTACATAGGAACAAATCTACATATTCTGACACATGTGCTGTTAAAGAATCAATTCCCGCTATTATGGGTCTACCTGGAGGTTCGATTAGGGATTTATGAATTTTTGGTAGAAAATAAAATATGGGGGTTATGGGGCTAGTTTATAAAAGGTATTGAAATTCCTCTTTGTTCAAGATACCATTATGCAGACCCAATACCAATAGAGGTCTTAATTCTTCAATATATTCTTCTAGTGGGTCTTTTTCTAGTACCATATATGAGACTGAGTCCCCTAAGAGTCTTTCTGCTTTTAAATAGTAGGTACGATCCATGATAACTACTCCCCCCCTTTATCAGCAGGTTTTATTATAATGTCTTGATTTCCTTCTAATTTCTTTAATGCTTCTTTTTCTCTATTTCTCAAATTCTGTGTTTTGATTGGTAGAGAATCCTCTTCGCATAGATCTTTTTTAACTAAGTCATAAAATATATTAATATGACTACCTTTGGACTCAAGTGGGTAAAATTTAGATTTTAGTTTGAGACCTGATTTGGGTATATTCTCATTGTAGTTATTAATTATTGCATCGTCTTTTCTTAAAAAGTGTCTTTTTAATGTAACATTCCTCACAAATTTGTTGAGGTCTATAAATGTTTGAAACTTATTTATTTATCTTGTTGGGGCGAAGTTCAACCCTTTGCTTAATAGTGATATTTCTTGTTGTGTAAAATCATGCTTGGATAGATTAAAGATGCTTTTCTCTCTGGGATTCATGGGAGGTATCTTCTTTTGAAACTTCTTCCTCCTGCCAACCCTTTTCTCTTCTTGTCTTTCTCTCCTTTTTAACGGTAATGCAAGTCTTGTTGTAAAAATGTTTTCCTCGGATTTGAGGGCATTTGGTCTGGGGATAAAAAATGATCCATATCACAGTTGGAATCCAGTCTCTGTAGATTGGAGAACCTGTTCCTAGTATATTTAGGACTAGGGGAGTCTAGCTCCCATTATTTGTTCTGGTGAAAGAGAAAGATAAGCAGGTGGCGCTGACTGATCCTCCACTTGTCTATACTTTATTTGGTTTACTTGATCATAGCTGCCCTTGGCAATTCATACATTGGTGTGTAGAATCTATCATATAATGTCTAGAAATGCTGAACATTTAAATAGAAGGAGCGATTACTGTCAAAAAATATTTAATGAACATAAAATCCCTAATAGTGAAAATGTTCCTATAAGAAATATTGATAATTTATTTTGGGACTTACAAAAACTCATTACAAAAGAAATCAAAGCCTGGTGGGATATAAAGGGGTTGGAACATTATATTTCTGTGAATAGGATACCTAGGGGTCTTAGAATCCTAAAGAACCCCACATGTGGGATAGAGAATGTAGAGTGTATGAGCAAATGGGATAACATACTATACCAGTGCTCTATAGATCTTATGAAATTGATTATACAGGAGAAAAAAAACACACTTTCCTTACTAGAACAGGATATTAAAATACAAGAGTCCAAAATTGATGAATTTAAGGAGAATGAAGATTTTAAATCCAATGACTTAGTATTGGTCTGCAAAGTTGAAAGAATAGAAGAGGATGTCATGAAGGGCAAGGAATACACATTTATTAGGGACAAACAAGATTATGAATCCAACAAAATCAAAAATTGGAGCAGGTTTAATAAATCTACCACCTTACAACCAAGACCTGCGAATAAAGACATTAATACTTGGCAAACAATACCATATAGGAAAAAATCCTTTCACCAGAACAAATAATGGGAGCTAGACTCCCCTAGTCCTAAATATACTAGGAACAGGTTCTCCAATCTACAGAGACTGGATTCCAACAGTGATATGGATCATTTTTTATCCCCAGACCATATTCCCTCAAATCCAAGGAAAACATTTTTACAACAAGACTTGCATCACCGTTAAAAAGGAGAGAAAGACAAGAAGAGAAAAGGGGTGGCAGGAGGAAGAAGTTTCAAAAGAAGATACCTCCCATGAATCCCAGAGAGAAAGGCATCTTTAATCTATCCAAGCATGATTTTACACAACAAGAAATATCACTATTAAGCAAAGGGTTGAACTTCGCCCCAACAAGATAAATAAATAAGTTTCAAACATTTATAGACCTCAACAAATTTGTGAGGAATGTTACATTAAAAAGACACTTTTTAAGAAAAGATGATGCAATAATTAATAACTACAATGAGAATATACCCAAATCAGGTCTCAAACTAAAATCTAAATTTTACCCACTTGAGTCCAAAGGTAGTCATATTAATATATTTTATGACTTAGTTAAAAAAGATCTATGCGAAGAGGATTCTCTACCAATCAAAACACAGAATTTGAGAAATAGAGAAAAAGAAGCATTAAAGAAATTAGAAGGAAATCAAGACATTATAATAAAACCTGCTGATAAAGGGGGGGGAGTAGTTATCATGGATCGTACCTACTATTTAAAAGCAGAAAGACTCTTAGGGGACTCAGTCTCATATATGGTACTAGAAAAAGACCCACTAGAAGAATATATTGAAGAATTAAGACCTCTATTGGTATTGGGTCTGCATAATGGTATCTTGAACAAAGAGGAATTTCAATACCTTTTACAAACTAGCCCCATTACCCCCATATTTTATTTTCTACCAAAAATTCATAAATCCCTAATCGAACCTCCAGGTAGACCCATAATAGCGGGAATTGATTCTTTAACAGCACAAATGTCGGAATATGTGGATTTGTTCATATGTAAATATGTGGTTGAACTTCGATCCTATCTAAAAGACACAACAAGTGTGCTACAAATGGCAGAGAAAATCAGATGGAAAGACTCATATAAATGGGTAACAATAGATGTACAATCCCTGTATACGTGTATAGAGCATACCAAAGGGATTGATGCATGTAGGGATTTTATAGAAACAGATTAATCTATCAGCGTACCACATAGGGAATTTTTATGTGATATTATGTTTTTAATTCTGAATCACAATTATTTTAAGTTTTTAGATAAGTTTTATCAACAAATATGTGGTACGGCAATGGGGACAACCTTCGCTCCAAGTTTTGCTAATTTATTTATGGGACAGTGGGAGAAAAACTTTATCTATAATAACAACCCCTTTGAGAATAATGTCATATTTTATAAAAGATATATTGATAACATTTTAATAATCTGGGACGGTACGCAGGAATTTTTTAAATCATTTTTAACACATGTTGCCACGAATAATATGAATTTAAAATTCACACATAAAATGGACAATCATTCCATTGAATTTTTGGACTTGATTTTAATAGGAGAAGGGAATGGAATAACTACAAAGAATTTTATCAAGGGTGTGGATACTAATAGTTATTTGCACTATAAGAGTGGACATTTGAAAAAATGGAGAGACAACATACCTTATTCGTAATTTTACAGAATTAAATGGAACTGCAGTACAAATCAAGCATCTGAAGAGCAAACTGAATTATATACGGAGAGATTTAGGTTTAAAGAACATCTTGAGAAATTATTAAGCGAAGCAGCTAAAAGAACAAGTAATTTGGAAATGGCCACACTCTTGGATTATAAGGACAAGAAGAGCATAAATAATGGAGTGATGCCCTTTATTACAACATATAATGGACATGAGAAAATGATCAAGAATGCCCTTACTAAACATTGGAACATATTAGTAATGGATCTAGTTTTGAAGGACATTCTTCCTCTGAGAAATCCTGTTGTTTTCAAAAAAGCTCGAAGCTTGAAGGAGATACTGGCACCTAGTATGATTAGGACCACAAGGACACAGGGAAGAGGATCTCTGCCTAAATGTGTAGGATGTTACAAATGCGGGAAATGTAATGTATGCAAATATGTACACCCACAAAGAAGGATCTTTTTTGATTCTACAGGCACTAAAGAATTTAAAATTAAACAAATATGAACTGTACTTCAACATCGATTATTTATTTGTTGGAGTGTTCATGTGGACCAAGTATATTAGTAAAACTAAAAGACCGTTGAAGTTAAGGATTCAAGAGCATATCAGGAACATCAAAAATAAGGTAGAAGGACACGCAGTCTCCAAACATTATTTATTCCATCATAATTCAGAACCAGAGGAATTGACCTTCAAGGCTATAGAACAAATGACATTGGGAGAAAGAGGAGGTGATCTTGCCAAGAGATTATCACAACGCGAGATATACTGGATCTTCGAATTGAGAACCATGGTTCCAGATGGATTCAATGATAGCTATGAAATAGCACCTTTTCTATGAACTTGACAACGGTGGAGAATGATACATGGATCAACTTAGGTAAGTATACCTGGTTAGATGTCTACAGCCATACCTACCTCCTAATGCCCAATCTCATCTGATCTTGGAAGCTAAGTGTGTTGGGTCCGGATAGTACTTGGATGGGAGACCTCCTAGGAAGTCTGGGTGCTGTAGTTGAATCTTCTTTGAGGTATACAGAAGTTTTGGATTGCCAAATAGATATAAAGAAGTACTACAGAAGCATTACTGGATTATCAAAAGAAACAACCCTCTCCTTTCAACGAATGGACTAATCCTTTTTGCTGTTTTTCTGTTAAAGGCTGGAGATCTAAAGGCCTTCAAATATTTCACCCATGAGATATCTACAGCCATACCCACTTCCTAAATGCCCAATCTCGTCTGATCTTGGAAGCTAAGAGTTGTTGGGCTTGGGCAGTACTTGGATGGGTGACCTCCTAGGAAGACTGAGTGCTGTAGTTAGATACATTGGGGTATTAGAAATACTATGGCCCCTATACTAAGAAGAATATCTAAAAGCATCAGAGAAATTGACTTATTTATCAATCACTACAAGATCTACGAATTTGGAAAAATAGAATTATAATATTTGTGGACGAATATATAGAGATTTGTAGCATATGTGGATTAGTATACAAAACTCTTGGAACATAATGCCTCTTGGACCACTATTGACTATGAAACAATGACTACTTAGTTAGAAACCCTCCTATATTTATTATTGACATACAACTAGTGGAAAGCAAATATTAAGGGAAATTCACAACACATCTAAATTAATAATTTACATGCAAAAAAATGTTTTTTTGTTTTGCTTTCTTCTCTCTATATAATGAAGGATGTGAAGTTGATAAGTGATTTACAGGTGGTTGTTAGGTACTACGAAATCAGCAGTGCCCTCTTTTATTATTAGCATCTACCTTTGAGTATTAAATTATCTCACTGACCATATATATCTTGTATGGGTATATAATATTGGCTAATTTATAATAAACAAATGCTATAAAAATTGGATTCTATAACAAATGTGGGAAAGTTTCAGTAAGAAAATAATGCATATTGTAAACATCATTTCAGTTTCACTCTAGATAACCTACAAAATGGCACCTCTGAGGAGAGTGACACATCCATATCCCGGTATGGCCAATCCGAAGAAACCATGTGGGCGGCAAGAAGTAATGTGATGCAGGTAGAACATGGCAGAAGTGACGTATGGGGAGTTGCGGAGAAGCCTGGCAGTGTGACATGGTCAGCTCTCTAGCGGCAATGACTGAACGGGCGGAAGTACAGCGCATGGTATCCCGGAGACGACTGGCACGAGTAACAAACTAATGTGGGAATCTATCAGGGGAAGCCACGTGGACCTTAGACGCCAACCGGAAGTAATACACCTCGGAGTAAACATGTGCTCTATGAAGTGAGGGCGGAAGTAGCCCTATGGGCAATTCTAACAACATGGACTACATTGATACTAACTAAGGGTGGAAACTCCCGGAGATCGATATACTTAATATAAGTTTTAAAATCTAAATCTAATATCTAATGACTATTTATATTAAATCTAGGTTAAATAACTTAGTCTATACACATATATATAATTTAATAGCGTTTGGGGCAATATTAACCACAGGAAGTGAGGTCATAGATGGTTGCCAATTAACCCCCATCAGTGGGGTATATATAGTCCCTATATCCCTAATGGAGCTACACTACCCTAGAAGTAGTCCATACAACGGACGAAATGTGTTGGGGAGCTCCTCACCTGTCCTATATGACCTTGCCTGGGAATTTTCTATAAGATAAGCATTTGGCACTTTATCCTAATCTTGCATATATTGCACTTGGAAATATTTACTATATTTGTTATTAGGAAAATCTTTTAAAACACTGGTTTTATTGATTCAGTGATTTTTTTATGTCTCTTGTTTTAATTATGTTCTTAGTTCCAATAAAATCTTGTATATTTTTATGTATATAAAATACTCGCTTTTTCTATTTTTAAGCTTTTAAACATGGAGGTTTACTAGCACTTTAACCATATTATTGCACTGTTACGTTTTACTGAAAGTCAAATATATTTTCCTTTGTGTATATAAATGATTTACCTTTCTATTTAAAATAAGGTATATAAGCCATCTCTATATGGAGGTTCACTAATATCTAATTTGCACTATTGCACAGACACTTTATAAAATCTATTGTATATGTGTATTAATTTATTCACTATTTAGCACTTCTGTCACTTTTTATCAAGTCCAATTTTCTAATATCTTTTCACTTAATAGCAGATTACAACTGCTATTTCTATACCTCTTGTTTAAGTTGACACCCAGAACTGATTGGGAAAGTGCAACCAGTTATCAGTAAGATTGTATATTTGTATAGATAGAATCCAGGTGGTGCTGATTGATCCTCCACTTGTCATATATATATATATATAGTCCAATCAGCGCAAAAAAGTCTTCTGATTCAAATCCAGATATAAGTTCCGTTAAATGTGATGCAGCTGCGTTCCAGCCTTAATGAGACATGTGAAACCATAAAGTTTTTTGTCTATGGAACAGTGCTCGAAGTGGGAATTTTGAAGTGGGGGTATGGACATTTTTGTTAAACCCCCCCCCCCAAGCCTTACTGACTACCTGCAGGTTGCTTCCCTCTCCAACCCCCTGCACCTCACACTACCTGCTTAGCTCACACTGCCTACTTATCTCCACCTACCTTCTGCACCTCACACTACCATCTTCCTTCTCCAAAGCCCTGCACCTCACACTACCCACTTCAGTCCACCCACCCCCAGCACCTCACACTACCTACTTCCCTCCACCCACCCCCTGCACCTCATACTACCCACTTTCTCTCCCAAAGCCCTGCACCTCACACTACCCACTTCAGTCCACCCTCCCCCTGCACCTTACACTACCCACTTCAGTCCACCATCCCCCAGCACCTCAGACTACCCACTTCAGTCCACCCACCCCCTGCACCTCGCACTACCCACTTCAGTCCACCCACCCCCAGCACCTCACACTGCCTACCTGCTACTACCTCTCTCACCCACAGTACCTCTCATTTCTTGTGTGGAGCTGGCACTGGCAGAGTCCGGCTTCTCCTCCTCCTGTCCCCCCGGCTGGCAGTGGGGCTCCGCAGGCGGCTCAGCAACCATCCTCCCTCCAGGCTTTTGGATGACTTGGCGTTGGCTGTGCAGCAATCACAGGATGGACCAGCAGCCAATCAGATGCAGCTAGGTGGCTGCTTCTGATTGGCTGCTGATCCGTAAGCCGTGATTGGCTAGCGGCTGCCAACAGATTTAAAGATTTTTTTTCTATTGGCTGCCGGTCTGTGATTTGTTCACGACCGGCGCCACGTTTATGCAGCACTGTGGCCGCATCTGTCCTGGCTTCGAGAGTCGGGACTCGGGACCAGTCTCCTGCTGCTCGGTCAAGCCAGGACTGCTAAGGGATATGTCCCCACGGGACACGTCTCGAGCAGCTGCTCTTTGCTTCCAGCACCTACTGCCAAACGGGAGTTGGAACACAGGCTGAAGTGGCAGTATGGTATACCGCTGTATACCGCCTCACTTCGAGCCCTGCAATGGAATATATATATATGGACAAAGTGTAAATTGACAATAGAGTGACCAGTTTGCTATTAAAAAATAAATAAACGTGACTGTAGTGTGATAAGATACTCATACATGGACATAACTTGTATCCAGTGAATACCACATATTAATGCATCAGCTTAATCAAAAAAGATTTTACGCAAAAACCAATACTTATTCAGAATAGTGCAATCCTTATTAAGCAAGTGCTAAATATAGGTTGAGACCAAAAAGTGCTAATGCAATAAATAACAATGTAAAGAATAAATATATATATAAAATAACAATTTATTGTGAACACTTATAGGATTTCCTGAGAAAATCCCTTAAAATATATAAAATGATAAAAAAGTGAAGAAAAAAAAAAAATTTTTTTTAAAATGTAAAAAATAGCAGCTTATCTGAATGAGAAAGAGAAGTAGTAGTCCAAAGTGCATGAAGTAGCAGCAAACACTCCCAACGCGTTTCGTCTATGACTTCATCAAGGGGATGGTGTGTATGTGTAAAGGTTCGCTTTTTATAGCCCGCTATGGGTTCAAAGGGTCAAGAGTCTGCATCACATCCTGTGTGGTCCAGGATCCCTATATCTAATAAATTTCATATTTATATTGGTTCATCAGTTCCTAAAGGGTAAGTTCCAGTCGTATTTCTTTAGTGTTCTATCATTGCGGCAAACCTTTGCCCTTACTATCCTTACTTACGCCCTTACTCTGGCACGACACATCAATGGTGAAAGAACCTGTCTATCAGAGGTGCGCGGCGTCCTTGCGTCCATGTCATCTCCGTTGGTATGCACGTGTTCCGTGACGAATCACGTCTCCTCCGCATCACCATGCATTGGCGCCTGCTTCTTCCTAAACCTCCGATCATGGCTGCTCACATCTTGGGCTTGGTATTACTTCCGCCCTGACTATGCATGTGACAATGCATGTGACCGCATTATTATTGGTACATCATTTCCGCCCTTCTGTTATCCCTAAAAGGGAATTTGAATGTACATACATCGGTTGGAGATCCATATACAACTATACCAATTCACATAAGCTCCAATCCTGGATTCAGGAGCTTAGTATCATTGGGCCTGATTAGTACTAAGATTGGTGACATCTTAGGAATTCCAGGTGTTGTATGGCTCTACATGTCAAGAAAAAGAAGAACCAGTGTCAAAGGAAAATCAAAGAAAATTAGGAGTACCATCTAAGAAATAATTTTGAACCTATGGACTTTATCAAGAACTATGGCTATTTTGAATCTATGGACTTAATTATTAATTTTGAACTATGGCTATCATCTAGAACATTATATATACAAATTTATCTCTCTTGATTTTGTAGCAACGGACCCTATATATATATATATTTTTTTTTTATATATTTTTATTTTTATTTTTTATATATATATTTAAACATCCTCTTATTTTACATCTTATTCCTGCCCCAATATGCATTAGCGAGCTGTTTGTATACACATTCTTTATTTATTTTTCTCCAATGGCGTCATATCTTTGTCAAAGCAATTAAAATGAGCCATTTAATATATTTCTAATCTTAAATATACATCTTTGATACCAACTCTAATGTCAATTTTCTATTTTAGAAAAAACTGGAGACTTTTCCAATTCTATACTGCGCTATAAAGATGGGCGGAAGTTATCCCCACCATGTATAACAGAAGGGCGGAAATGATGTACCAATAATAATGCGGTCACATGCATTGTCACATGCATAGTCAGGGCAGAAGTAATACCAAGCCCAAGATGTGAGCAGCCATGATCGGAGGTTTAGGAAGAAGCAGGCGCCAACGCATGGTGATGCGGAGGAGACGTGATTCGTCACGGAACACGTGCATACCAACGGAGATGACATGGACGCAAGGATGCTGCGCACCTCTGATAGGTTCTTTCACCATTGATGTGTCGTGCCAGAGTAAGGGCGTAAGTAAGGATAGTAAGGGCAAAGGTTTGCCGCAATGATAGAACACTAAAGAACATCTCGTTATTAATGTATTCTTCAAGATACGACTGGAACTTACCCTTTAGGAACTGATGAACCAATATAAATATGAAATTTATTAGATATAGGGATCCTGGACCACACAGGATGTGATGCAGACTCTTGACCCTTTGAACCCATAGCGGGCTATAAAAAGCGAACCTTTACACATACACACCATCCCCTTGATGAAGTCATAGACGAAATGCGTTGGGAGTGTTTGCTGCTACTTCATGCACTTTGGACTACTACTTCTCTTTCTCATTCAGATAAGCTGCTATTTTTAAAATTTAAAAAAAAAAAAATTTTTCTTCACTTTTTTATCATTATATGTATTTTAAGGGATTTTCTCAGGAAATCCTATAAGTGTTCACAATAAATTGTTATTTTTATATATATTTATTCTTTACATTGTTATTTATTGCATTAGCACTTTTTGGTCTCAACCTATATTTTAGCACTTGCTTAATAAGGATTGCACTATTCTGAATAAGTATTGGTTTTTGCGTAAAATCTTTTTTGATTAAGCTGTTGCATTAATATGTGGTATTCACTGGATACAAGTTATGTCCATGTATGAGTATCTTATCACACTACAGTCACGTTTATTTATTTTTTAATAGCAAACTGGTCGCTCTATTGTCAATTTACAATTTGTCCATGGTTTCTCAAATACTCACACTAGTATTATATTATTGAGTCAGAGCTGACGCCTACAAATCGGAGGCTTAGTTGCTATATTTATACACCACACACAATTCTTCTTTTGTCCTAACATATTTATTTACAAGTTCTGGCGCTTTATCTACCATTTTTCTGAATATATATATATATATATATATATATATATATATATATATATATGCAAATGAAGGTGGAGCGCACTTGTAAATTAAAAGGTAGACAATTGCTTTATTAAATTCAAAGCTCATATACATTTAAGTTTAAAATTGCGATCCTGGCCATAAATGGTCCTTTGGCTCCAGATGATTTATCACAGCCAAAGTTCAGGTATCAGACTCATGGACCACCGCCAGCTCTGGTAACAGTGGGGTAACACACGTCCATGTCACAGGCCATGGCCAACACGTTTCGTCAATGCATGACATCATCAGGGGGTCTGGTAAACCTCAAGCAGTTTTCCCTTATATACCCATATTTGTTAATTCATTATCAATCAATTAACTATTCAATTAGAGCAAATTAATACAGCATTCATAAACTACATTTACAATAACAACTTTATTATATATATTCAGTACAAAACACATCCAATAAACAATATATATAATACATTTAAGAAGTCCATATCAGAGCATTACCTAATAATATAATATAATAAGTCTATACCACTGTTACCAGAGCTGGCGGTGGTCCGTGAGTCTAATGCCTGAACTTCGGCTGTGATATATCATCTGGAGCCAGAGGACCGTTTATGGCTAAGATCTCAATTTTAAACTTAAATGTATGTGAGCTTTGAATTTAGTAAAGCAATTGTCTAACTCTTAATTTATGAGTGCGCTCTACCTTCGTTTGCATATATATGTATATATATATATTATATACAGTATATATATATATATATATATGCAAATGAAGGTAGAGCGCACTCATAAATTAAGAGTTAGACAATATATCTCTATTCCACAGACAAAAAACCTTGCGGTTTCACATGTCTCATTAAGGCTTCTTAGACATGATCTGAAATTTCACAAAACCTACTGAATTTCTGCCACTCAAACTTAAAAAAGCAATGAAATTCTGATCATTAAGGCTGACACCTTAATTCACGCAGTGCCAGATTACAGTCCACATGGGCCTGGAGCTGAAATTTAAGAAGGCCTATTGTGTCGTTGCAGGGGGGTGATCAGAGTTGTGGAGGTGTGAGGTGTACTGTGGGATGTGACTAGCGCCTACCCTCAAATACATCAATCCCCCCCCCGTCTTCACTTGTATCAATTTCAACGTTTCGGTTTATGCAACTTTTGTCAGGAATCCTTACTGGTTACATGGTAATATGATTACATACATAAACTATTGTCCAGCACTCCATACACAAAAAAACGGTGTGCCCCGCTGTCTGGAAAGTTCCATGCCATATAGTATAAGAAGGGGACAATTCTACGGGACTTTAAGAATCAAATATATATAATTTTTTTAGAAGTTTACATTCGGTGTACTAATACACCGTCACCAGGATTTGATGAACACTGTTTCAGTTATCCATACTTGATGATGGTGTTTTAGTACACCAAAACGTAGTGATTTTTTTTATACAGTGTAATAAATATATATAATCACACACTATGGACCTCATTCAGAGTCGGTCGAAGCGGCCGCACAGTCGTACGCCACCGATGTTTGCTATACTGCGCATGCGTAAAGTTCGCAATGCGCATGCGCAAACTAGCCGTTACGATGATACATTTCTCTCTCCTTGAACACAGCCAGGTTGGTAGTTTGATTGACAGATTGAGGCGTTTGTGGGTGGTAACAGGGGAAGGTGCTTGAAAACGGGGGAGTGGAGATCCGAACGCAGGCGTGCCTAATTATGCGAACGGCATTTTATGGGAGTGCATACAGTTTATGGGAGTGCATAATTAACAAAGTAGCATCATGGCACATGTGACATGGGAGGTTTTTACACTGACATGATCGTAGAGCTTAAGAGAGGGTATGGTCAACCTTAAGCTCTACGACCAGTTTCGATGGTTCCCGATGGTCTCGATTAATCCTTATATGCCCGGAGATGACGTGCAATGGGTACGAGAAGGGGGCGTATTTTTTTGAATTCCAGCCGCTTCCTCCCCTTGGTCGGCCAGCTACTGATCCGAACTTAGGGACGCAACTTGCGAGGGAATCATTTGCATATCCGGCCCCTTTTCCCGTACGACCGTGCGGCCGCTTCGACCGACTCTGAATGAGGTCCTATATACAGTCTGCAGGGTAGTGTGTGTAAAATATGATACTAAAACAGAACATTCATGAAAAATCTCTAAGTGGCACTCACAGTTGGAGCACACCTTTTCCAGAGCCACTGAGGCACAGGTTACAGGGCAGTCCCCACTGATCAGCTGCAGCAGCCGCCAGCAGGTCACTTTACATCACCCGGCCGGGCTGCCTTCACGGAGAGCAGATCCCAGCATTTTAGGCTCAGTAGTGGTTGCGGATGGCCGCGGCTGGTGACACCTATGTGACATCACGTGGTATGATGTGGAGGAGGCCCCAGACACTGCACTGTGGCTGCACAGTACACATGGAGAGCTAGCAACCTGCCATGTAGTTGAATCGTGCGTGGGTAGGAAATGCAGAAAGGTGGAGGTCGAGCTAGGTTTGAGTTGTCGGGGCCTTGGACAGTGCTGGCAGGCTGTGCCACTGTAACGGGAAATAAAAAAATGTCCTGTCTACAGCAACACAGCGGATCCAGTGGGCCTATTTGATGGGAAGGCCTGGAGCAGTAGCTCCACCCACCCCATTTTTAATCCGGCCCTGAATGCGCGTGTTCCTTGCACAAAACAGGTATGGTATTCCATCACACCCTGTGGTTAACTGCAGATGCAGCACTCTCACAGAGAGATTGCTGTCACTCACAAAATGGTGGAGCTGTTAATTCACATAATTATGTGCTCATTGGAATACACACATGCAGTCTAAGCAGTTAGACATGCAGGTCTGAGCAGTTATATCCCACTCAGTGCCCACAATCTTCCCATTTGGTCAGCACAACAATCCCACTGGGTTCCAGCATCCTTCTCACTCCATACATCCATCACAGTCAGAATATATATTCAGCTCCCTAATTACTAAAACTATCATACTCTGTCTATGCTTGTACGCTTTCTTCCCCTATACGACTCCATGCTGCTCTATCTTCCCCAATTCCTACTGCTGTGTGGTCCTTCATATTCTTTTTTTATAATGTATTATTTATCAGGGATGGGAGCAGCAAACATGGCCACTTGCAGGGGAGAAGGGCAACAAAATGGTACACTAACGCTGGTGGTGGTAGGGACAGCACACAGAAAGTGTTTTGGGGGTTCAGTGAGAGAGACGGCTGTGGGGGCAGGCTGCAGGCATGCAGGGCAGTGGCAGTAGTGGGGCAGTGCACAGGGGCAGCAGCGGGGGACAGAGGGGCTCACTGGCACTGATGCTCCCAGCCCTGAACTGCTTCTTAAGGCACCTCTACATGGAACGATGTGCTCACGATGCGATATTGTGAAAGATTTCCCTTGATCTCTCCCTAGCAGCTCCTCGGCACTCCAGGACATGATATGGTGCTTAAACAGCACATTTTCACATAAGAACTATTGTGCAAGATCTTAAGATAGCTGACTGCATGCACGGAACGTTGAGACCCGTGATGCAGGCATCTGTGTAAAAAACTGATTCTAAGAGCCATGCACCGATCATTGCGATCCGTGCGGAATGCATCTGGGGGAAAAAAATCAATAAAACACAGATCAGTGAGATCCATCCATGGATGTGTTAAAAATATTAAAACAAGTGAATTTATTTTAAATGGCGGCCCCCCCCACAATGCACAACCAACCCCAGTCTTTTTACAGCTGGTCCAGGTTGTGAAAATCCAGGGGATAAATTACATAGGGGTCCCCTGTATTTAGCACAACATCCAGGGGTTGTTGTGTGCATCTAGGGCAGGGGCTGCTGTGTCCATCCAGGGCAGGGGCTGCTGTGTCCATCCAGGGGTTTCTGTGTCCATCGAGGGGCAGGGGCTGCCATCTCCAACCTGGGGTGCTCTGTCCATCTGAGGGTGCCCAGTGTATAAAAAAACAAAAGCTAATACATAATATAATAAAAAAATTATATATTATATATATTTTTTGTGCTATTCCCCAGTGTACTATATTTATTATTATTATTACATTTTACTGTGACGCTCCCTGTCAGACCACAGTGTAATATTCATGCATCAAATTGTTTGTGACACTGTAAGTGCTAGCACAGTGTATAATAATA
Organism: Taudactylus pleione; assembly: GCA_031769625.1. NCBI lineage: Eukaryota > Metazoa > Chordata > Amphibia > Anura > Myobatrachidae > Taudactylus > Taudactylus pleione. The sequence continues at coordinate 1,485,100 of JAUIMM010000916.1, read as the reverse complement.
TTGTCACACTGTAAGTGGTAAATGCAGTGTATTTGTAAAAAATATTATCACACTGTAAGTGGAAAACGCAGTGTATTCATAAAAAATATTGTCACACTGTTAGTGGAAACACAGTGTATTCATAAAAAATATTGTCACACTGTTAGGGGAAATGCAGAGTATTCATAAAAAATATTGTCACACTAAGTGGAAAATACAGTGTATTCATAAAAAATATTGTCCACTGTAAGTGGAAAGCGCAGTGTATTCGTAAAAATATTGTCACACTGTTAGTGGAAATGCAGTGTATTCGTAAAAAATATTGTGACACTATTAGTGGAAACACAGTGTATTTGTAAAAAATATTGTCACACTGTTAGTTGAAATGCAGTGTATTTGTAAAAAATATTGTCACACTGTTAGTGGAAATGCAGTGTATTCGTAAAAAATATTTTCACACTGTAAGTGGAAACACAAGTGTATTCGTAAAAAATATTGTCACACTCTAAATATTGTCACACTGTAATATTGTCACACTGCTAGTGGAAATGCAGTGTATTCAGAAAAAATATTGTCACACTGCTAGTGGAAATGGAGTGTATTCATAAAAAATATTGTCACACTGTTAGTGGAAATGCAGTGTATTCGTAAAAAAAATTGTCACACTGTAAGTGGAAAACGCAGTGTATTCGTAAAAAAATATTGTCACACTGTAAGTGGAAATCATAGTGTATTCAGAAAAAATATTGTCACACTGTTAGTGGAAACGCAGTGTATTCATAAAAAATATTGTCACACTGTAAGTGGTAGCGCAGTGTGTCATTCTTTTCTTATTCATAACAAATCTTGTGACACTGTAAGTCATTGATACCGTACTGTAATATTTAAAATTGGTACAAATTGATGTGTGTGCTGTACCCCACTGCATTCATGTTTGTTAATATGGAGAACGATCAGTTGAGAGGAGAGCAGGAACCACATACTAGTGGTGGAGCTGCTGCTGCCAGTGCCACCAGTCATACTCATGACTTAACTAGTCCATCTACATCATCTACTAAAGCCGATGCCCAAGGGCATACAGGGCTTAAGTCAGGGCATCTAAAATCAAGCAAGCAATGTTTTACAGTATTAAAGGAAAAAAAATAAAAGCTGTTAGTTGCAGAGAAACCAAAAAATGGCATTATGCCATTTACTACATGAAGTGGCAAGGAAAGGATAAGGCCTTGGCCTTTATTTATGACTGGTGGTTCTGCATCTTATGATGATGTAAGTCCTTCTCCCTGTAGAAGTGTCAAAAAAATGTAAATAGTTAAGGCACATGAACCAACTGTGTGCTCAGAAAAGTCACAGATCCCCGAGGAGAGTTCGTGTGTCCGCGGTTGCCATGTGTGAGCCTGACCTTTCTAATACTGTACTTGAAGAGGATCATCCTTCCACCATTTGTGTGCCCTCTGCACATGTGGGGATGAGCAGCAAAATTCAACATGCTGACATAGACATCGAGGATGCTTCTGAGGAACTGCACCAGGGAGATGAGGAGGATATTTCTGTAGTTGGTGCTAACAAGGATGATGAGGATGTTTATGATGATGAGGATGTTGATGAATGATGAGGATGTTGATGCCGAGGATGTTGTTCAGGCAACAGTTGTTACCCATGGTAGAAAAAGTCCATTGTTGTCATGACTGGGCAAAATACCAAAAAAATCCACTTCTCATGTATGGGATCATTTCTACCTAAATCCGCACAGCAGTTGTCAAGCCATCTGTAACGTTTGCCAAGCAACAGTGAGTAGATGCAAGGACCTTAACCATCTCGGAACCTCCTCCCTGTTACGTCACTTGCAGTGCATTCATCAAATTGAAAAGTGTTTTTCAATTCAGAAACTTTGGCCAACAAAAATGTAACAATCAATCCAGTGTCACCAAGCTGCTTCCTTCTCTCTGTTAGCTTAAAGCGCCTGCAATCTCCACCACCAACACCTGCATCATCATTACTGATGGACATTGATGGTTGATGTTTGCCGGCCATCGATGTTTTTCTTCCGATGTTAGTGTTTTAACCATTCGATGGCAGCATTCCGATTTTGCTGCCATCAAATGGTAATCAGTCAATGGTGTTTTGATGGTGGCTTCTTTTCTTTAAAAACTAAAAGCTCTGCCTCCCCTAACTGCTGTGTGCTGTGTCTCCTGCCTCTGATAACCTTTCTGGCTCATGCTGCTGGGATCGTTGGAGGCTGTCTCTCACTGCCTCAGGCCTGGCCCTCCCACCCCTTTCTGCTAGCTCTGATTGGCTCTCTGAGACAGTGAGAGCCAATCAGTGTGCAGCCCTGGCCCTGCAGCAGCTGTCACTAACAGACACACCACACACAGAGTGACATCTAAAACCGTTTTCACAGCAGAGATGGAGAGTAATTCCTCTGCTGGTGCTGTAAGAGGTTCGTTTTCTGTTTGTTATAAGTATATTTAATAATGTTTTTACACTTCACTTTCTTGTTGCTTTAAGTGCCCACAGCAGCAGCAGCTGCATGGCAGTGTTTCTCATTCTCCTCCTCATCCTAAATCAGCTCTGCCTGCCTGTGCCTGTCTGGGTTTTTTTTTGCTTCATGTCCGAGCCCCTCCCCTAACCCCACCCCTTTACTGTTCATATTAATAGTTTTCACCATTAAATGCTTTTGATGCGATCGTCAGTTACCATCACATCAAAAGATTCAATGGTGGAAGCACTGCCATCATATGATGGTGGGCTTCCGATGTCCGTCCCTAATCATCATCAACATCCTCAATCATGATCGGAAATAGTCCTGCATCCAATTTGATAAGAATGACTGACTCCTCTCCTATCTGTGATTCCTCAGAAGGATCCTTGACTGCTATGCCTGTTGCTGCTGATGCTGTGAGTGGATCTTCATCCCAGAAGGGGACCAGGAAGAAGACTACTTTTAGTAGTTTAACAAAATAATTGACTGTCAAACAATCCTTTGCAATGGTGAACAAGTATGACAGGAGACACCCAGTTGCACAGCAGATTACTGACGCACTAACAGCTATGCTGGTATTAGATGTGCGTCCAGTAGCCACCATTAATGCAGTTGGTTTTAGACAGGTAATTGAGGTCCTGTGTCCTCGCTACCATGTCCCTTCTAGATTCCACTTTTCTAGAATAGCAATTCCCAGTCTGTACAAGGACATTAAAAAATGTTTTATTAATGTCCTCTGAAATGCCGTTGTGCCCACTGTCCACTTAACCACAGATATGTGGACAAGTGGGATAGGCCAAATTTAAGATTACATAACTGTGACAGCCCACTGGGTATGTGTATTGCCTCCAACAGTGCAAACAGCAGCAGCATCTAACAAATGCCAGCTCATTCAGAGGCAGGCTACTCTCTGTATCACCAGTTTCACTAAGAGGCATACCGCTGAGAACCTCTTAGAAAAACTCAAGGAAATCATTGTAAAATGGCTTACCCCACTTGGACTCTCCTCGGAATTTGTGATTTCTGGCAATGCTACCAATACTGTGCGAGCATTACATCTGACCGAATTCGAACACGTCCCATGTTTTGCTAACACAATTAATTTTGTGGTGCATCATATTTTAAAAATGACAGGGGCGTGTAGGAGATGCTCTCGGTGGCCCAAAAGATTTCAGGACATTTTCAACATTCAGCAACTGCGAGTCGAAGATTGCAGCATCAACAAGTACTGTTGAGTTTTCCCTGCCATTAGCTGAAGCAAGAGGTAGTAACTAGGTGGCATTCTACCCTTTATATGCTTCAGCTGATGGAGGAGCAGCAAAAGGCCATCCAAGGCTACACAATGGCCTATGACGTAGGGAAAGTAGCGGAAATGCACCTTAGTCAAGCGCAGTGGAGAATAATTTCTGTGTTGTGCAAGGTTCTCAAACCCTTTGAACTTGCCACATGTAAAGTTAGTTCAGACACTGCCAGCATGAGTCAGGACATTCCCCATCTCAGACTTTGGCAAAAGCAGCTGGAGAAACTGATGGAGGAGCTGAAACAGAGTGATTCCGCTAAGTATGTCAGACTTGTAGATAAAGCTTCACCAGGATCACTATATTTTGGCGACCATACTTGATCCTAGGTATAAGTCATACCTTATTTCTTTCTTTCCAGCGGACATTAATCTGAAAAGATGCAAAGAGCTGTTGGCAAAAAAATTGTCAGCTCAAGTGGCACGTGACATGGCAGCATCTCCTCCTTCAGTTTCTGTGGCTGCCAGGAAAAAAATAATATTCCTAAGAGACCCACTGCTGGTGCTGATGCAGATTAGTCAGAAAAACCTAATGACATCTGGTTGAGTCTGAAAGAACTGCCTACAATGAGTGACATGTCTACCGTGACTTTGTCTGATATGGTCACCATTCAGAGAATGGGGGATGATTATTTTAGGGATAGCATCCAAATAGGCATGTCAGGCAGTCTATTACACTACTGGAAGGAAAAAGAGGCAATTTGGAGTCCCTTATACAAACTGGTTTTGCTTTACTTAAGTTGCCCATCCTCCAGTGTGTACTCTGAAAGAGTTTTCAGCACAGCAAGGAACCTTGTCAGTGATCGGCGTAGAAGGTTACTTCCCCAAAATGTGGAAAAGATGATGTTCATCAAAATGAATTACAAATTCCACGAGGAAGACCTTTACCGGCAATTAAGTAAAAAAATACAGAGGTGCCTGTAATGGTGGATTCCAGCGGGGACAAATTAATATTGTGTGAACAAGAGGATGAACACACTGGTGGAGATGATGATGATGACATCTGATCTTACCTATGTTGTAAAGCCAGTTTGTGTATGGGATCATTGAAACCAATGTCCACTCTGCATTGGCAGGTTGTTTTTTAGGGGACCCAACCAGACAAACCAATCATTTCAGCCACAAGTGCCAGTCCCTGTCACTGAAGTAATTTATTTGTTACACTGTGAATGTCCTGTTTCATATATACAACATAAGGGTGGGTGGGAGGGCCCAAGGACAATTCCATCTTGCACCTCTTTTCTTTGCATTATGTGCTATTTGGGGCATTGCTGCCTGACATTTTTAATTTCATGGTTTATGAATGTCCAGAAATTGTAATGGCCACAGACAGCATCTCCTGCATGCCCAATTCATTTTTTTAAAGAAAATTCTGAACCACCAAAATTATGGGGTGGGCAAATATGAGCAGCAGTAGCACAGAGCATCTTCCTGCCAGGATGTGTGCAATAAAGTGCACTGCAAATACGTTTTCAGCCCATCCTGCCCTGGCCAGCCTGAGCACAGCCCCAGCAGCACCAAAAAGACGACAGAGAACAAAGTGGAACAAGTAAGTAAAAAAGGTGGGAGGGGCACAATTGAAGGTGTGTGGGGATAGATTTATATATCTGAAGCCCGAAACAGCAGAATCCCCCCCTAACCCTGACCCTCCCTTAGGGGTGCCAAACCCTAAAACTCCCGGGGTGGTGCCTAACCCTAAGTCCCCCGCAGGGGGTACCTAAACCTAACCCCCCTTCCCGCAGCCAACACCTAACCCTTCCAGGGGGGTGCCTAACCCTAACCTCCCCCTGGTGGTGCCTAACCCTAACCACCCTCCCCTTAGCCTAACCCTCCTTGGGGGTTGCCTAACCCTAAGTCCCCCCGGGGGTGCCTAAACCTAACCCTCCCCCCCGTGCGGCTAACAGCTAACCCTTCCCACTTACCTTTGTTTGGGAAGCCGTCTGTTGGGATTTTGTTGTCGGGCTGGAGATAGGCGTCTGTATTTAGATGCCTATCTTTAGTACTAAATTGGGATTTCGATGCCGGGATTCCATCAGGCGGCTTCCCGTACGTCGGGATTATAACTACATCCCGGCCAGGGCTATTGTTGCTGCCCTGCATGCTGCCTCTGCTCCTCTTCTCAGGGATGACGAGACGTTATGACGTTGTGATGTCATGAGGTCTCATTCCCTCACTGCTGTCACTCACACCACAAGCGCAGCCCCCCCCACCCAGTAACAGCCTTAGTACTGTGAGGCAGCCTGTCACAGAATGGGAGAGGAGGGGAACTCTTTTAGAGCCGGACACAGGACATCACAGCCAGGCCCCTTTCTCCCTGTAGTTCCACCCCTGCAACACTGCTCTAATGACTGGCTGGAAAGGAAGGGGCCGAGAGGGCAGACAGCTGCCCAGACCTGCTGGGTAGCAGTCCCCCCCTTCCACCGAACATGTCCAGATAAGCCCCACCCCCTCACAGAAAAAAGCATGGCCCACCGGGGAAATACCCGGCTCCACAGTGGCCCAGTCCGAGTCTGCTTATCTCTGCTCCCCACACACATCAATGAGCCTTGGGTGCCCAAAACCCTATTGCCGGTTCACCAGTTGTCCTTTCTTGGACCACTTTTGGTAGGTACTGTACACTACAAACTTTTGATATGTCCTATTGGAGTAAGATAATAGGCACCAGCGGAAATTTGTATTGGGGTTTAGGCAGACAGTTTATCCTTAACTAGGCTTGCAGGTTTATTTGGATAACAGCGGTAACTGATATAACAGTAGTTGTCAACAGTAGCACAGAGCAACATTAAGCAGATGCAGAAAGTGGTGGTAACAGTAGTAATGTAAATAAGGTACCCACACCAATGACCTCAGTAGAGGTGGTCTAGCGGGGCACGCTTCCTGGGAACTGTGTTGGACCTGGCTTGGGAGGGCGTGCCAGCCGCCATCCAGGTCTAGTGACAAGCAGAACCAGTTTTACATATATGCTGGCGGCCGGACTGGGCGCCACATACAGGAGGGCACCCTGATGCGGCCATGGCCAGTGACATACAAAACAGCCTCAGGGCAGACTGTGTCACAGTGACACAGCTGCCTGCGCGGGCACGCCACAGTGCTTAGGTGGGCACCCACTGACATAGTTGCCAGACCAGTCCACACCGCCAGTCCTCTGCTGCCACTGTTAAAGACAGTTCGTAACTAACAGGTAAGTCTGAGTGAGGGCAGGAGCTGTGATGGTGGGGGCTGTAATGGAGGGGGCTGTGATTAGGGGGCCGTGATGAGGGAAGTGAGAGGGGCTGTGATGAAGGGATGTGATGGAGGGGCTGTAATGAGGGAGATATGATGGACTGTGATGTGGGGAGTGAGAAGGACTGTGATGAGGGAATATGAGGGGCTGTGATGAAGGGTACTGTGCCACTGTGATGTGGGTGCTGTGATGGGCTGATGAGGGGGATATGTTGGGCTGTGATGGGGTGGGCTGTGATGAGTGGTGCTGTGATGAGTCTTGCTGATGGAGGGGGCTGTAAAGAGGGGGTTCTGATGAGGGGGCTGTGATGGAGGAGCTGTGATGGAGGAGGCTGTGCTGGAGGGGACTGATGAGGGGAGTGAGAGGGGCTGTGATGGAGGGGACTGTGATGAGGGGAGTGTGAGGGCTATGATGAGGAGGGTGAGATGGGCTGTGATGAAGGGATGTAATGGAGGGGCTGTGAGGAGGGAGATATGAAGGGCTCTGATGGAAGGGGCTGTGATGAGGGATGTTGTGAGGGGCTGTGATGAGAGGGCTGTGATGAGGGGGTCTGTGTTGAGGGGGGCTGTAAGGAGCTGTGATGACAGGTGCTGTGATGAGGGCTGCTGTGATGAGGGGTGCTGGGAGGGGGGCTGTGATGAAACCTGCACCACTATCCCTGACTCCTGTAAACCCTGCACCTTCATCCCTCACTCCTGCACACCCTGCACCTCCATCCCAGACTCCTGTACACCCTGCACATCCATCCCTGACTCCTGTACACCCTGCACCTCCATCCCTGACTCCTGTACACCCTGCACATCCATCCCTGACTCCTGTACAACATGCACCTCCATCCCTGACTCCTGTAAACCATGCACCTCCATCCCTGACTCCTGTACACCCTGCACCTCTATTGCTGACTCCTGTAAACCATGCACCTCCATCCCTGACTCCTGTACACCCTGCACATCCATCCCTGACTCCTGTACAACATGCACCTCCATCCCTGACTCCTGTAAACCATGCACCTCCATCCCTGACTCCTGTACACCCTGCACCTCCATCCCTGACTCCTGTACACCATGCACATCCACCACTGCCTCCTGTACACCCTGCACATCCATCCCTGACTCCTGTACACCCTGCACCTCCATCCCTGACTCCTATAAACCATGCACCTTCATCCCTGACTCCTGTACACCCTGCACATCCATCCCTGACTCCTGTGCACCCTGCACCTCCATCCCTGACTCCTGTAAACGCTGCACCTTCATCCCTAACTCCTGCACACCCTGCACCTCCATCCCTGACTCCTGTACACCCTGCACATCCATCCCTGACTCCTGTACAACATGCACCTCCATCCCTGACTCCTGTACACCCTGCACCTCCATCCCTGACTCCTGTACACCAAGCACCTCCATCCCTGACTCCTGTAAACCATGCACCTCCATCCCTGACTCCTGTACACCCTGCACATCCATACCTGACTCCTGTACAACATGCACCTCCATCCCTGACTCCTGTAAACCATGCACCTCCATCCCTGACTCCTGTACACCCTGCACCTCCATTCCTGACTCCTGTACACCATGCACCTCCATCCCTGACTCCTGTAAACCATGCACCTCCATCCCTGACTCCTGTACACCCTGCACCTCCATCCCTGACTCCTGTACACCCTGCACCTCCATCCCTGACTCCTGTACACCCTGCACCTCCATCACTGACTCCTGTACACCATGCACCTCCATCCCTGACTCCTGTACACCCTGCACCTCTATCTCTGACTCCTGTGCAACCTGCACCTCCATACTTGATGGGGGCTTTGAGCCCCCTCAGCCTGGCGCAAAGCCAGGGGGGACGTGATCACTGTGATCGCTCCCCCGCACAGGCACAGGCACAGGCATAGGAGACTGCTGTGGCTGCTGCTCAGCAGCCACGAGCAGTCTCCAACTGCAGCTCAGCACACGCTGTGTGCTGGGCTGCTGTGAGGGTGGGGAGCGGCACCGGACCCGGGCCCCCGCCAGGCCCCTCAGGAAGCCCGGGCCCAGGTAATCTGCACCCGCTTCCCCCCCTCTCAGCTCCCCTGGGTGTGGCAGAGAGATGCGGGCAGGAGATGATGGTGTGGCTGAGAGACGCAGGGGGCAGGAAGTGGCACAGGTTGATCCGCTGTTGTATGATGATGACCTTGGTAATATTCCTACACAAACAGGTGTCTTCTGTACCCTGATATCCAGGGCCGGATTAAGGTCTGGGGGGGCCCCTGGGCAACAAACATGTGGGGGCCCCTATTAAATGTGACAAACTGGGGGTATGCGCAATGGGGACCTTATGCAGAGCCCCCAGTAGTGTCAGTGCCCACAGTGGTAGTGCCCCGTATGCAGGGTACCCAGTAGTAGTGCCCCTTATGCAGTGCCCCTATGCAATACTCCCATTAATAGTGCCCCCTGTAGTAATGCCCTCTGTATAAATGCCCCCAGTAGGGCCCTGTAGTTGTGCCCCAAATAGTAATGCCCCCCAGTAGTAATTGGGCATGTGCCCAATATTAATGCCCTAGTAGTAATGCCCCCTGTATAAATCCCCCAGTAGAAATACCCATGCAGTTGTGCCCCCAATAGTAATGCCCCCAGTAGTCATCCCCCCTTTAGTAGAGCCCTCTGTAGAAATGCCCCCAGTAGTAATGCCCCTCTATTAGTGCCCCCAATACTAATTCTCCCTCTCTAGTAGAGCCCCCAATAGAAATTCCCCCTGATTAATGCCCCCAGCAGTAATGCTTCCCCCCCGAGTAATGTTCCCAGTAGTAATTTCCCCCCCCCCAGTAATGCCCCCAGTAGTAATGCCTCCCCCCTCCCCGAGTAATGCCCCAATAGTAATGCTCCCCCCTGAATAATGCCCCCAGTAGTAATGCCTCCCCCCTCCCCAAGTAATGCCCCAGGTGTAATGTGTAATGCTCCCCCCCAAGTAATGTCCCCTTTAGTAATGCCCCCCGCCAGTAATGCCCCCAGTAGGCCGCTTGCACTAAAAAAAATAAAAAAATAAAGCTCATACTTACCTTAACCTTAGCCCCGCGTCCGCTGCAGTCCGCTCGGCTGCTCCTCCACACTATGGCAGAGACGTCATGACGTCTCTGCCATAGTGCTCTGCGTGAGCCGGAAGCTGGAGCTCATGTGAGCTCAAGACTCCAACTCCGGCTGCTGCTGCGGGGAGGGAGCCAGACGCCCGCTGTTTACAGCGGGCGCCTGGTAATAGGAGCCTCCCTGCGGCGCCGGGGTTAGGTTGGCCGAAGGAGGCAGAACTGGTTCCGTCTCCTCCGGTCCACTTTAACCCCGATGGGTGTGGGGGCCCTTAACGTGTGGGGGTCCAGGGACGATCGCCCCTGTCGCCCCCCGTTAATCCGGCCCTGCTGATATCCTACATGAATAATGAATACTGACTGAAGTCGCTGCCTGCCCAGGGAGGATACATTTCTGAGGATACGTTTGTGAGAAACCACCATATAAGTGCATATGGAAAGGAATGTTCCCAGAGTGATGAGAAACGGTAGTGGCATGTTGACAAGCCCCATTTTTCAGTGACCACGCCCTTGCGGCACACACTTGGGGGGGCACCATTTTTCATCTTGCCCTGGGCGCCAAAGACCCTAGTTATGGCTCTGACACCCTGGAGGAACATGTGCTACATGTCTGTGCAGTACATTACACACATAAAAGATGGCGCAGGGACATGAGGTCACGCTTGTGCAGTGGTCGGGTGACCATCTTGGTAAAGGTGGCTGAATAACTTCAATACAAGCAGGAGACAGCACTTGAGTGCACTCCTCTCTAACACCAACCACTGCATAATGAGAACACCACACAAGACCTGCTGTATTGGAGATGCTCTGACCCTGTCATCTAGCCATCACAATTTGTCCCTTGTCAAAATCACTCAGATCTACGTTTGCCCATTTTTTCTGCTTCCAACACATCAAATTCATGACCCGAGTGTTCACTTGCTGCCTAATATATCCCACCCCTTTATACAGTTCCCTCTTACAAATCCTGCATTACCCCTGTAAGCATACACACCAGCAGCACTTGTAAGATTATTACTACATTTGCTCTGGACCAATGTTTTCCAAATCCAGCCCCCATAAAATCAGGAAACCCTAAACTGCATGTTTTCCCTACTCCGTGCTGGACAGAGGTGTATTCATTATGGACTGACACGTTTTAAAAGATTCATAGGTGGTACTAAAGGTTTCACTTGTGTTTCCGACCAAAATCAAAACCAAAACCATAACATCTGAGGGTAGTTTTGGTAAAACACAGGGTTCCGTGCACATCTTATTTACAGTATACAGATACAGTATCATGAATTCTACAGTACAGGATTTGACCATATGCAAAATAACATACAGCCAAATTCTGTACTGAACAGTAACCAAAATATACTTTTAAATGAACCATTGATATATATTAGTGAGCGAATCTGCTATACAGTATATGCTGAATGTGGACATATATTATTATATTCACATCATAAAGTTTAACTGTTTTCTATGGGGAGGTTACATCTAAATAGTGAAATAATGATCCAGTGGATACTTTCATTTGTTGATGTCTATTCGCTTTTCTTGTTGAGCAAACAAACAAGCACCCAGTAAACCATGTCATATATTCAGCAGAAAATATAAAAGATTTAAAATAGCAGCCCATCCAAAACACAGAACGTTGCTTCTGTCAGCCCCACAGGCTGTTACCACAGAAACCACAAAGCCAGCAGTGGAGCCAGACATACGTCTATACAAATATTCAGCCACCACTACTTGGAGAATTTATTTCAGAGCTCGCTATCATCATGTTATAATTTCCCAAAGTTAGTCTCTAGAGACGACATACTGTAGCCGCTTCTCTCCTATGTCGGAGCACAGACCACAGTACACTAAACAAACAGATATCGTTCTAACTATAAACAAATGACACCAGGCCAAAAAAAAAAAAAAAAAAAAAACTTTGCCCTTAACAAAATAAAATGAAATCAACAATATAAATGTATTTAAACTCTCCTTTCAGAAATGTCTGCGCTGGACTGAGAATATTCTAGAATAAAAAAAAAGAGTAATACTCTAGGCACCAAAAATGGCCGTCTTGTTTAGCATATTGCTTTGTTACACATTGCCATGGTTACATTGGTCGTAGTGGTTTGAGGTCTTTGATTTTGCAACCCAATGGTCAAGTCATAGCAAGGGCACTGCAATCACTCTTGACCGCAATCACTTCTCCCCCCCACACACACTCATATATTCTACTGGTGGTACGCCAAGCTGGGAAGGTTATGGGCTCCTACGTATGTGACCGCAACATGCTGACAAATTTGGTGAAGGCGACGTGCTTCATTCATCCAGACTTGCGAACAAGAAACATTGGCGCAGATATTACAGTTTGTTAATCTTGGATGCTGCTTGGCTGTTGTAAACTCAAAGCAATAACCGAATTCCATGTAATACGTAATGTGCATTATCTGAATTTAGGAATGTTTTGAAAGAAAAATACAGAATAAATCATAACTGTCAACATTTAAAAAATACATTCCACAGGCACTTTGCTGCTAAATAGAGGCATATGAGAACAACACGTATGATGGGCTATTATACACTACAATTGCCATCATGAAATGTTCATTGAATTTTATGTTATAAATGTTTTGCATCTACACAATTATAAGTAGATAGAAATGTTTCAAAAATACTACATAAAATGAATTTCGCTGTACAATTGGTCAATAATGATAAGGAGATATTTGAAGACACAAAAATTTCAAGGGAAAAAAATCTTTGAAATCCAGGAGAGTCATTGGAATTAGGGACAGTAGGAAACATATATGAAATATTCAAAATTTATGATGATAACATTCCAGAAGCTTTTAATTATTTATTTTTCCTTTTTTGTACATCAGCAGTTTGTAACCTTATTTACATTAGGAGAGAGAAAAAAATACTTTAAAGAAATTAATTATTTTTTTAATGCACATGCTCAGGATATGAGGGCACGCGGTAACGGACGTCGCTGAGTTGTACGCATTTCTTGGTGGTATCAGGATGTTCGTACATACAGTAGGTTCCAAATAAGTTCGGAGAGGGAGTGTCAATGCAGGTTAACAGAGTTGTAACAAGTAAAAACACCTGTATTCAGACAAATCTATTGCACTAGGGATAGGGGGCCTGCATGTACACAATTTAGTTCTGTGCACACAATGGATGGGATGTATTAACAGGGAAAATGCGGCAAAGCCCCAGAAAATTCAGTTTTCAGGGTTTTACCGCATTCCCTATATGTGCAAAGCACCAGAATGTCATCCCGGTGGGTAACGCCATCTTCAGGTGGCGTTACCCAATAGAAGCCTATGGGCTACTTATTGGGTGGCTCCCCCTTGGGAGGAATCCGATTGGATCCCTCCCATCACCCCCCGCGGCCCGGGTGTCCCTCTGTCCAGAGCCATCGCAAAGGACAGCTCTTATCGGGGGTTTACCGCATTCTATCTATATCTACAAAGCACTGGAATGGGAATGCCTATGGGCTTCTTATTGGGATGCTACTCCCATCACCCCCCACGGCCTGCTGCCTTCTGCGCATGTGCAGATGGACACCACAGGGAATTCTGGATGTTAAACCTGAAAGTCCCTTTGCCCAGAGCCATCGCAAAGGACAGCTCTTATCGGGAGAGCTGTCCTTTGCGATATTCTTGGTACATACTGTTTTTATGAACCACGGTATGTACCCAAAGACAGGCGAGATGTACCGCAACACGTATGCGATGCTTAGTACATCCCGGCCAATGTGGGAGCAATGATGGCCAACGTGCGCCCAGCTCTGCATCAGCCCCCTAATGCCTCTAGGTGGTAGAGACATAAGGGGACACCAAGTCCACGCAGTTATCTGATCTAAATAATTCTATTCTATTCTATTCCCACATGTCTGTATTAGCAGAGTAATATGCTGGAACACTCTGAGTCCATAAACTATTAGCAGTGCAATTGCAGAGTTATCAATTATAATTATAATACCTGTTGATATGAAGTGCGAAGCAGATTGTGCTGGGTGCAGTAGTTCTGCATACAAGTTGGTATACCAGGGTATAGTATATCTGGCCAGAATGTGAATGGAATGGAATCATTGGTGCTTCTCGATTATGGGTGCAGGGTGTGCAGTGCACACAGGCCCCTGGGTCCAGGGGGAGCCCACACTGCACACCCTGCACCATATAATTATTATACTTACCTCTCCAGAATTCTGCGTCAGCCAGTGTAGCAGACTGAAATCACAGAGAAAATTGTGCACCCATTTTGCTGGTAATTTGCGCATGTGCACTAGTGATGCCTCCAGTGTGGGTGCAATGTTCATGGACACCCACCTCTCTTAAACTGCCCCTGTATTGAATAGTTGTATAGCGCAGCAGTTGGTGCTGGTGGCGGTTAGTCCACATGTTGTATACTTAACCGGTTCTTAGATTTATAAGACCTCCATTGGTTTATTGCCGATTAATATCTTAAACATCCTTACTAAACTTAACACTTAGCTTATCTAATAAATAAAGAGACGTACACAAATACAGCTTGGCTAATAGGTCACAGCTTTTATTTATCAGTTAAATAATTCACTTAACCAAGGTGGCCAGAAGACGCTGCATACTCAGTTCTAGCTTTCAAGCTGGAGACATACATGGGGAACGACTGAAACGCTCCCCCTAAAGACGCACTTACGTTGAGAAGGTCCCGTCTCCCTCCTGGGCACAGTCCGAGCGCTTCCATACAAAAGCGCACGGGTCGCCTCGTACGACAAGGACAAACTCGTCATAATGCATCGAGGTCCAGCGCCCTCACAGAGCTCTCTTGCGCCACAATAAAGCCACTGAGATGCAGCATTCTCCCGCCATGCTGCGTCTTCCCTGAATCAGGATTAAAAAGTTAGCACAACAAAATACCAGCAGCAAAGCTTTGGGTGGGAGGGTGGGCTCAGCTTCAGAATTGACAAAGAGGCTGATCACATGCACAACCACCTCTTTTATACATAATCCTCAAACACTCCCACAATTCACTCCATTGGTCCGATAACCAACCACCTGAGCAATAACTCAGCTAATCTACCTAGTAACAAGGCTGTCAAGACAGCCAAATCAGCAAAAAACCCTGGATTCTTATTTATTCTCACGCCTATACGGCCTCCGTCTGTTATTATATCAGGAAGAACAACATGTAGCATATGACACAGGGAATATCACAGTTGTAACAGTGGTAGGTATAACAGCCTGGAGTTCAGGGTATTGCTGGGTGTCAGTGTGCCGGGCGTGATCATGGTACTGGCACCAGCAGATAGTAGCACTGGTGGTATAGTGTACAAAGGTGGTGTATAGTGTACATGTGGGTAATACAGCAGCACTCTCCAAAGTGGTGAGAGTCTCCTGGATGTGATGGTCCATGCAGAACGCCAGGGAGTAAAAACATGCAGGGATGGTGTACATGCACAGTAGCAGACAAACAGGGATGGTGTACATGCACAGTAGCACACATGTAGTGATGCCGAACATGCACAATAGCTGGGTTGCAGGGATGCCGTACATGCACAGTAGCTGGGTTGCAGGGATGCCATACATGCACAGTAGCAGACATGCAGGGATGCCGTACATGCACAGTAGCAGACATGCAGGGATGCCGTACATGCACAGTAGCAGGGATGCCGTACATGCACAGTAGCAGACATGTAGTGATGCCGAACATGCACAATAGCTGGGTTGCAGGGATGCCGTACATGCACAGTAGCAGACATGCAGGGATGCCGTACATGCACAGTAGCTGGGTTGCAGGGATGCCATACATGCACAGTAGCAGACATGCAGGGATGCCGTACATGCACAGTAGCAGACATGCAGGGATGCCGTACATGCACAGTAGCAGGGATGCCGTACATGCACAGTAGCAGACATGTAGTGATGCCGAACATGCACAATAGCTGGGTTGCAGGGATGCCGTACATGCACAGTAGCAGACATGTAGTGATGCCGAACATGCACAATAGCTGGGTTGCAGGGATGCCGTACATGCACAGTAGCAGACATGCAGGGATGCCGTACATGCACAGTAGCTGGGTTACAGGGATGCTGTACATGCACAGTAGCAGACATGCAGGGATGCCGTACATGCACAGTAGCAGGGATGCCGTACTTGCACAGTAGCAGACATGCAGGGATGCCGTACATGCACAGTAGCAGACATGCAGGGATGCCGTACATGCACAGTAGCAGGGATGCTGTACATACACAGTAGCAGGGATGCCGTACATGCACAGTAGCAGACATGCAGGGATGCCGTACATGCACAGTAGCAGGGATGCCGTACATACACAGTAACAGGGATGCCGTACATGCACAGTAGCAGACATGCAGGGATGCCGTACATGCACAGTAGCAGACACGCAGGGATGCCGTACATGCACAGTGTCAGACATGAAGGATGCCGTAAATACACAGTAGCGCATGTCAGAAGTCGGACCTCTCTAGCTGAGCTCCGGCAGTTCCTAGTGACCATTGACTCAGTCCTACCTGTCAGATGCTGGAGGGAGACAGCGCAGGAGCGCACTCCTTCCTACAGTCTGTACAATAGAAATCTAGGTGAAGTTGTGGAAAAATAGGCACATGACATTACAAAGGAGTGCGTGTGATGGAATGTGACACTATTGCAGTTATGAAATGAACCATTGTGGCTCAAAAATCAAACAAAAAGTTAACCAACTGTATTGGCATCAATATCAACCATATTTTACCTTAGGTTTTCTCAAATGTACATAACACCCTGTGTTTATAACAAACTTTACAATAACCACACATTGCAAAGACTACAAATAATCACTCTGCAGAGAAGACTTAGGGCCTGATTCAGAGCCGGACGCTATTTGCGCTCGCTCGTTCAGAAAATAGGGGTGGCTATTCAAATGAACCGTTCGCTCTTTGCGGTCTGTTTACGCCTCTATGTCTGAACGAGCGAACAAAACTTGCAGTCATTTTTTGAAAAAATACGCCCCCTGGCTGCTCGCATCCTACGTCATGTCCGCTATTTATTAGATTAATCGAGTACATCGACCAGCGTATGAACTGCTCGCTATTCTTGTGGTTGGTTTTTGCTACCACAATTTTGCGAGCAGTTCTGGCTATAAAATAACCTAGTGACGTGGTCAATGACGCTGCTGTATTAATTATGCACACCCTTAAAACGCCCGTTTTGACCTCCTGCGTTCGGATCTCCACTCCCAGTTTTCAAGCTCCTTCCCCTGTTACCACCCACATACGCCTCATTCTGTCACTCAAAATAGCAGGCATTCGCTATTTAGCGAACAAACGATTTTCGGCCGCACTGACTGGTTCGCACATGCGTATTACGATCCGTACGCATGCGCAGTTGGGCAAACATCGCTCGGAGCGAACGAGCGGCCGCTTACGAGCGGCTCTGAATCAGGCCCTTAAGACGAAGCAACAGCCCTCTTATAAGTGGTGATATGTGTCATTAACCCTGTCACTGGCAAGGTTCTGTATTCGCTGATGTGACCATGGCAGGTATGCTGCGAAAGTATTCTAATAAGTGCAATCGCAAAGCACTCGCACGGACAACATGCTGACACCCACTTCCCCTCTCGTGCATCCGTAATACCTTGTAAACCAGCCAAAACATCGGTAACATTGAAGTACATTGCAGCCACTCACACATTTAAGGCAGGTCTGACCATACCAGTAAGTTGCTGCAGGCAGTGAGAGCTCAGACTGTGTATGCCATCGCAGTGGATAATGTCTGCACGACCCCGCAACGGCTTTCAAACGCAATGACCCGCCTGCGTTTCTCTAACCACCCTCCATCACCACCCCCAAATGGTACTTCCTGTCAATCACTCTGCGATGGGTCTACATACTCACTGCGATTGCAGTCCCAATCACAATGGCTAGTTAGCGCGCATGCACTGTAATGTATACTAGGGATGAGCGGGTTCGGATTTCTGAAATACGAAAGCCCCCGAGCCCCCTGATCCGAGTCGTATCCGAGTCAGGCTCGACTTTTCCCGCCTGACTCGGACCTGAAATCGAGGCAAAACGTCATCATCCGGCCTTCTGGATCTTGCAGGTTTTGGATTCTATAAAAGGTCCCCGCGCCATGTTTCACGCCGGCTGTGGACAGTGAAGAGGGAGGGCAGGAGCTAGGGCTGACTGGGCTGTGTTGTGCTGCTGTTGTCCATAGGGGCTGGCTGGGCTATGTTGTGCAGTCAGTTGTCCATAGGGGCTGTGGGGGTCATTCAAACCCGCTCATGAGTGGCAGTATGCTCGCAAGCGGGTCAATGTTCCCCCACTGCGCATGCGCGAGACCCGGCGAGCGACGGGCTCTCCATCGCTCCGGGTCTCACACCAAAGGGGGAGTGCTGTTGATGTTGATTGACAGCACGCCCCCTTTGGTGGGCGTGCTGGGGGCGTGCCTGCCAGACGGAGGCGTTCCCATGGGAACGCCTACCGTCTGAAGCCGGCCCCACTGACATCACTAGTGATGTCAGTGGGAGTGATTTTGGCTCTGATAGAGCCAAAATCAATCCAGGGCTTGCGGCAGCGAGACCCTACCGCAGGGTCTCCGTCGCAAGCCCGATGGTCGCGATGGTCAAGACCATCGCGACCATCATCATGGACGCTCGCATAAGCTGTGGGTGGTAACCCACAGCAATGCGAGCGTCCATGAGGACGCTCCTAAAACAGGTAGGAGGGCCCTGATTCAGAGAGAGCGCTCTGGTCAGAGCGTTCAGCTCTGAATCAGGCCCTGTGTCCACTCCAAAGTCTTTAGGGGCTGGCTGGATTGTGTTGTGCAGTGTCCCATAAAGGGTGTAGTCCTAGAGGGGTGCTGTAGTGTTGTCCAGGGGGTGATCTGTGCATCAGGAGTGCTGTAACCCCCAAAGTGCACTCCAAAAAAAAAAAATTTTTTTTTTCTGTGTTTGTGAATTGTGTGTGCAGTAGCCGCACGTGCATCAACAAAGTAATGCCAACCATGCTTCTGTGTCATAAGTAAAGGGCCAGCTGTCTTGACCATTAAAGGGTGCTGTAACCCCCAAAGTGCACTCCAAACAAAATAAAAAAATATTTTCTGTGTTTGTGAATTGTGTGCACTGTGGCCGCACGTGCATCAACAAAGTAATGCCAAGCACGCTCCTGTGTCATAAGTAAAGGGCCGGCTGGCTTGACCGTTAAAGGGTGCTGTAACCCCCAAAGTGCACTCCAAACAAAATAAAAAATATTTTCTGTGTTTGTGAATTGTGTGCACTGTGGCCGCACGTGCATCAACAAAGTAGCGCCAAGCGTGCACCTGTGTCATAAGTAAAGGGCCGGCTGGCTCGTCTGTTAAAGGGTGGTGTAACCCCCAAAGTGCACTCCAAACAAAATAAAAAAATATTTTCTGTGTTTGTGAATTGTGTACACTGTGGCTGCATGTGCATCAACAAAGGAGCAGCGCCAAGCGTGCGCCTGTGTCCCATAAGTAAAGGACCAGCTGGCTTGTCTCTCCAAAAAAAAAAAAAAAATTCTTCTTTTTTTTCTGTCTTTGTGAATTGTGTGGGCTGTAGCTGCACCTGCATCCTCAAAGCAGCAGCGCAAAGCGTGCTTCTGTCTGTTAAAGGGTGGTGTAACCCCCAAAGTGCGCTCCACAAAAAATAAAAAATTCTTCTTTTTTTTCTGTCTTTGTGAATTGTGTGGGCTGTAGCTGCACCTGCATCCTCAAAGCAGCAGCGACAAGCGTGCGTCTGTCTGTTAAAGGGTGGTGTAACCCCCAAAGTGTGCTCCAACCAAAATAAAATAATCTTTTTTCTGTGTTTGTGTGTGAAATGTATACGCAGTAGCCGCACCTGCATCCTCAAAGCAGCAGCGACAAGCGTGCATCTGTCTGGTAAAGGGTGGTGTAACCCCCAAAGTGCGCTCCACAAAAAATAAAAAATTCTTCTTTTTTTTTCTGTCTTTGTGAATTGTGTGGGCTGTAGCCGCACCTGCATCCTCAAAGCAGCAGCGACAAGCATTGTACGTGCATCAACAAAGTAGCAGCGCCAAGCGTGCGCCTGTGTCCCATAAGTCTGTTAGAGGGTGGTGTAACCCCCAAAGTACACTCCACAAAAAATAAACAATTATTTTTTTTCTGTGTTTGTGTGCGAAATGTATGCGCAGTAGCCGCACGTGCATCAACACAGCAGCAGCGCCAAGCGTGCGCCTGTGTCATAAGTCAAGGGCCAGTTTGGACATCTGGTCCGGACTGAAGGACGTGCCAACAATTTCTGACAAGTCTACTGTCACTGCATATGATACTGTCACCATTGACAGAATGGTGGAGGATTACATCGGTGACAGCATCCAAGTAGGAATGTCAGACAGTCCGTACCTGTACTGGCAGGAAAAATAGGCAATTTGGAGGCCCCTGTACAAACTGGCTCTATTTTACCTGAGTTGCACCCCCTCCAGTGTGTACTCCGAAAGAGTGTTTAGTGCAGCCGGGAACCTTTTCAGCGAAAGACGTAGGAGGTTGCTTCCACAAAATGTGGAGAAGATGTTGTTCATCAAAATGAATTATCAACTCTTCCAGGGATACCAGCCTCCAGAACGTACAGAGGGACCTGTGGTGGTGGATTCCAGCGGGTACGAATTAATACTCTGTGAGGATGAGGATGTACACAACACTGAAGAGGGTGAGGAATCGGTGGATGAGGAGGATTCGGACGACATCTTGCCTCCGTAGAACCAGTTTGTGCAGGGACAGATTAATTGCCAGCTTGTTTTGTGGGGGCCCAAACGAACCAATCATTTCAGCCACAGTCGTGTGGCAGACCCTGGCGCTGAAATGATTGGTTTGTTAAAGTGTGCATGTCCTGTTTATACAACATATGGGTGGGTGGCCCAAGGACAATTCCATCTTGCACCTCTTTTTTTTCTTTGCATTATGTACTGTTTGGGGCCTAGTTTTTCAAACTGCCATCCTGTCTGCCACTGCAGTGTCACTCCTAGATGAGCCACGTGTTTGTGCCGCCCACTCGTGTCGCTTAGCATAGTCATCCAGCTACCTTGGTGCAACCTTTTGGACATAAAAACACTATTGTGAGGTGTGAGGTGTTCAGAATAGACTGGAAATGAGTGGAAATTAAGGTTATTGAGGTTAATAATAGCATAGGAGCAGAAAAACCAATAAAATTCTGTGATTTTAGCTGTTTTTATGCTTTTTTTCAAAAAATACAGATCCAAAACACAAAACCCAGAACCCAAAACACGGAAGGGTGGTTTTGGCAAAACCAATCCAGATCCAACACACAAAGAAAGATCCAGATCCAAAACCAAAACACAAAACACAAAAAGTGGCCGGTGCACACCCCTAATGTATACGCAGTACGCAACAATCGGCCAATTGCATGCGTATTAGCAACTGCGTTCCTTGTTGAATCAGACCCTAAAATCCCACCTACGGAGGCTACAACATTCTTTGTTTTTAGAAAAGAAGAGGGAATGGGGGAGACAGAGGGCAAAAGAGCAAAGAGCAGTCGCACAGAGGTGTAAAAAAGTTCCGCGTGGATATAAAATGTATGATTAGATAGGGATAAGGGACAGTCAGGGGGTGCTCCCTGGGGTAATAGCAATATTGTAAGAAAAAACAGAAGAAAAAGGACCCCATTAACTGAGGCACACCCCAAACTTGTAGAAAATCACAAAATTAAATCATGAAAAAAGATATATAGGAGAAATCTTAAAAAGTATCAACTTTATTAGTATCATTAAAACCTATACTGGGTGTTCTAGGCAAGAGTCACACACATGACATTAAACAAATGACAGAACAGCGAAGACAGTAACAAAACATAAATATCTTAGACTTGTGTTGCACAATGAAACAGACAGTGGTCTGTATAGATGGTCAATTTAACCATTAAACCATTGAGAGGTCACCGAGAGTCCTGCATGTAAATACAGAATATGTTCAAGTAATGATTTAATTGTAAAGTGAACTCCTACTAAAGTTGGCTCTTAATCTAAATGTCGCAACACGTATCTAAATCCTTTAAACCAAGGGATATATCCCTCATAAAGTACGGCGAAAATATAACATCACATAACACAAATAACATGTAATAATCAACAATGACATAATAAAAAAGCTGTGTACCGTAATCAATAAATAACCCCGTATTGTCAATAATTGCTGTATAGTATATATAGAGGCGTCCCTCTTACAGATATATGAGAGCATACAGTGTATTATAGAATGAAATGCAGAGCGTATGCGCTTAAGGGTCAGATACTGCTGTCCCACATCAATGAAATCAGAGGATGTGGAATGAGTTTCACTGTCACCAGGCATACAAAGAAACAGTGCAGACTGCCTCTGCTTTTAGTGCCACCGTATAGGTAGTATCTCTGTTGCTACATGCAGCGCAGAGACCTACCACACAGGCATCTAATGAGAGAGCAGAGAAAAAGAAAGTAAAAGGTTATACCTGTATAGAGTATGCTCTCTGATGGGTGTTAGGTAAAGGGATCCCTAGTGCGCACCGGGATCCCCCAGCTGACAGGCCGACGCGCGTTTCGCCGGAGGCGGGCTTTTTCAAGGACGCTGCCTCCATGCTGTCTACAGGCCGGACATAAATAGTACCGACCCTCATGTAATTGGTAGTGTTAGAAAACTGACATTGCAAAAGGACCAATAAGGACTATGATGGGCGGGGACAAAAAAACGTTCCCCTAGTAACGTGTATGCCAGAAACACGTCACTGTAGAGCTGAGTAATAGGAGATATCTCAATAAGAATAGGCACATTATCAGTGAGTATGTTGCGCATCGTGACAGGTGCTATTAGTATTCCTACACGGCCACACAGAGAGTTATAAGGTGTACAGAGACCAGTAATGTTCCCAGCTGAGCAAATAGGTAATAATCAGCCAATACGATATAAAAGAAAACAATAGTATAAGGACTGATTGACAATGGCGTGAGCCACAGACAAAAAGTCAGAGGAACACGCCATCGCCAAAACATATATTCATGAAAAATAATAGGATAGAGACCTATGTCTCACGCATAGGTCGCATATCGATATTACCGATCGCCATGTTTATAGTTGTTGTGTACAATCGATGTTTGTTTAGGTTCCATCGATGTTAAAATTTATAAACGAGACACATTTGATCCTTATAGCAATTATCAAAGAAATGACATACCATTGTAAATATGGATACCATAACCCTTAAAAAGGGGTAATTGTTATGATAGGTGCAATCATATAATATAATTACCACTAAACAAACATGGCAACACACACTAATGTTATAGAGAATAAGTTAAACTATGATCCAAAAAAATACATCATATAAAAAAAGAAGAAGAAAAGAACACTGGTCAACAACCTGAAAAATCTTTTATGAAAACGAAAGACATGGTAGCACACAATAGTGCTATAGAAGATAAGTAAAACTATAATCCGTCAATATATTACAAATAAACAGAACCACTGCGCAATATTCTGAGACATCTTTTATGAAAACATAAGACAATACAATAAATATATATGAGTATATATGAAAAATCAGAAATAAAAAAACTATACTGTATGCCAAGGAGACAAGAGAATGGATGTCAGAAATTCATGCCAATATTCTCATTCCAGAATAGTGATGTCATCTCTCTATACATACTAATATAGGCATAACAATATTTGTACTAGTCAAGTAGACATAAAGGACATAACTGGGGATATCCAAATAAATTAGTGTCCCCATTTAGACTATAAGCGAAGGGACACTAACAAAGGTATATCTAATGATAATCAACTACTGACCACCAAAATAAATGCATAGGAGTAAGCAATCCTCTCCATTCCAGTAATTTATGGTATAGTCAATCAAAGAGACAGGCCAGACCTGGTACAGAAGAGACCCCAAATTAGAGATGATGGTATTAAACATTTAAAAAGGGACTGTAATTAATCATTTAGTTCATGCCTCGTGGACTAACCGAATCCAGTCGGAAAGTCCACTCGCATTCTTTCTTTAAAAGTTCTTTAGTAAGATCACCTTGTCTTGGGCCTGTCGATACTTTGTCAAGGCCAAAGGCTCGTAGATCTCTCCAAGAGCCATGATGACAAAAGAGAAAATGTCTTGCCACGGATGTGATCTTTTTCAACTTCCGCAAGTCCTCGTTAGCATTCCTGATACTTCCAATATGCTCAAGAATGCGTTGTTTCAGAGGTCTAGTCGTCATACCGACATATCTCTTGTCACATGGACATTCTAGACAGTAAATCACACCAGTTGTATTGCAGTTAATGTAATGTTGGAACAGATGTTTCCTTCCAAATCTGTCTGTTATGTCCATCTTGTTGCTAATCATGTTGGGACAGGCCTTGCATTGTCCACAGGCAAATGAACCCGTTATAACAGGCTTTTTCTTGGACTCCAATGAGAAGTGGCTTCGAACACACATGTACTTTAAACTTCTTGCTCTACGCCAGCTAAATTGGACCCGTGAGTCTAAGACTCGGTGTAAATCAGGGTCCAGCCTCAGAATATTCCAGTGTTTCTGAACAATAGTTTGAATAGATTGCCACTCACAGCAGAAATTCCCGATAAATCTGATCTTATCTGGTACTTCTGTGGCTTGCCTATTACTGGGAAAGATCAGTGTATCCCTATCAATTTTGGATACAGTATGATAGGCTCTCTTAATTAGCCTGTTGCTATATCCCCTGTTCCTCAGTCTTAGTGCCAGTTCCTTACTCTGAACCTTAAAGGTACTGTTGTCAGAGCAGTTCCTCCTCGCCCTTTGTGTACCTTAGGTAACATGTAAAAGGTGGGAATCCTAGGGAATGCGACTAGTAAAAAATCAAACTCATGTTTAGTTATGATTCCCTAAAGAGGCGAGAGGTGAGGGAATCATAACTAAACATGAGTTTGATTTTTTACTAGTCGCATTCCCTAGGATTCCCACCTTTTACATGTTACCTAAGGTACACAAAGGGCGAGCTGAACCACCAGGGCGACCCATCGTGTCTGGCATAGGGGGGTTAACAGAACAAGCTAGTATTTTTGTTGATACGCATTTGAGGCAATATGTTACTATGCTACCCTCCTATGCCCAGGATACTCGTGATGTACTCAGGAAAGTTCATGACATCAAATTGGAAACAAATCAGATACTAGCCAGCATCGATGTTGAGTCATTGTATATGAGTATTCATCACGAAAAGGGCATTCAGGCAGTAAAACATTTTCTGGGTATGACAGACACATCGGAGTTCAACGGATTTTTGGTTGAATTACTGGAATTTATCCTACATAGGAATTTTTTCTTATTCGATAAAAAGTACTACCTGCAAACGAGGGGAACAGCAATGGGATCGGCATGCGCTCCCACCTACGCCAATTTATTTTTGGGGTGGTGGGAGCGTACCCACATTTTTAATGAGGAAAATGATGAATGCAATTCATCGATACTACTCTGGGTCCGTTACATCGATGACATTTTGGTTATCTGGAACGGATTGGAGTCAGGTTTTCATGAATTTATGAACAAATTAAATGTCAATGATCTTAACTTGAGATTCACGTATGAGATTAGTAGGGAATCAATTACTTTTCTGGATCTTAAACTATTCATTGACGGTCAAGGTAATCTATCTTCGGATCTCTTTCGCAAACCCACAGCTACTAATAGTCTGTTGCACCATGACAGCAGTCATTTTCCTCCGACAATACACAATGTACACAAGGGTGAATTTCTTAGGTTGAGGAGGAACTGCTCTGACAACAGTACCTTTAAGGTTCAGAGTAAGGAACTGGCACTAAGACTGAGGAACAGGGGATATAGCAACAGGCTAATTAAGAGAGCCTATCATACTGTATCCAAAATTGATAGGGATACACTGATCTTTCCCAGTAATAGGCAAGCCACAGAAGTACCAGATAAGATCAGATTTATCGGGAATTTCTGCTGTGAGTGGCAATCTATTCAAACTATTGTTCAGAAACACTGGAATATTCTGAGGCTGGACCCTGATTTACACCGAGTCTTAGACTCACGGGTCCAATTTAGCTGGCGTAGAGCAAGAAGTTTAAAGTACATGTGTGTTCGAAGCCACTTCTCATTGGAGTCCAAGAAAAAGCCTGTTATAACGGGTTCATTTGCCTGTGGACAATGCAAGGCCTGTCCCAACATGATTAGCAACAAGACGGACATAACAGACAGATTTGGAAGGAAACATCTGTTCCAACATTACATTAACTGCAATACAACTGGTGTGATTTACTGTCTAGAATGTCCATGTGACAAGAGATATGTCGGTATGACGACTAGACCTCTGAAACAACGCATTCTTGAGCATATTGGAAGTATCAGGAATGCTAACGAGGACCTGCGGAAGTTGAAAAAGATCACATCCGTGGCAAGACATTTTCTCTTTTGTCATCATGGCTCTTGGAGAGATCTACGAGCCTTTGGCCTTGACAAAGTATCGACAGGCCCAAGACAAGGTGATCTTACTAAAGAACTTTTAAAGAAAGAATGCGAGTGGACTTTCCGACTGGATTCGGTTAGTCCACGAGGCATGAACTAAATGATTAATTACAGTCCCTTTTTAAATGTTTAATACCATCATCTCTAATTTGGGGTCTCTTCTGTACCAGGTCTGGCCTGTCTCTTTGATTGACTATACCATAAATTACTGGAATGGAGAGGATTGCTTACTCCTATGCATTTATTTTGGTGGTCAGTAGTTGATTATCATTAGATATACCTTTGTTAGTGTCCCTTCGCTTATAGTCTAAATGGGGACACTAATTTATTTGGATATCCCCAGTTATGTCCTTTATGTCTACTTGACTAGTACAAATATTGTTATGCCTATATTAGTATGTATAGAGAGATGACATCACTATTCTGGAATGAGAATATTGGCATGAATTTCTGACATCCATTCTCTTGTCTCCTTGGCATACAGTATAGTTTTTTTATTTCTGATTTTTCATATATACTCATATATATTTATTGTATTGTCTTATGTTTTCATAAAAGATGTCTCAGAATATTGCGCAGTGGTTCTGTTTATTTGTAATATATTGACGGATTATAGTTTTACTTATCTTCTATAGCACTATTGTGTGCTACCATGTCTTTCGTTTTCATAAAAGATTTTTCAGGTTGTTGACCAGTGTTCTTTTCTTCTTCTTTTTTTATATGATGTATTTTTTTGGATCATAGTTTAACTTATTCTCTATAACATTAGTGTGTGTTGCCATGTTTGTTTAGTGGTAATTATATTATATGATTGCACCTATCATAACAATTACCCCTTTTTAAGGGTTATGGTATCCATATTTACAATGGTATGTCATTTCTTTGATAATTGCTATAAGGATCAAATGTGTCTCGTTTATAAATTTTAACATCGATGGAACCTAAACAAACATCGATTGTACACAACAACTATAAACATGGCGATCGGTAATATCGATATGCGACCTATGCGTGAGACATAGGTCTCTATCCTATTATTTTTCATGAATATATGTTTTGGCGATGGCGTGTTCCTCTGACTTTTTGTCTGTGGCTCACGCCATTGTCAATCAGTCCTTATACTATTGTTTTCTTTTATATCGTATTGGCTGATTATTACCTATTTGCTCAGCTGGGAACATTACTGGTCTCTGTACACCTTATAACTCTCTGTGTGGCCGTGTAGGAATACTAATAGCACCTGTCACGATGCGCAACATACTCACTGATAATGTGCCTATTCTTATTGAGATATCTCCTATTACTCAGCTCTACAGTGACGTGTTTCTGGCATACACGTTACTAGGGGAACGTTTTTTTGTCCCCGCCCATCATAGTCCTTATTGGTCCTTTTGCAATGTCAGTTTTCTAACACTACCAATTACATGAGGGTCGGTACTATTTATGTCCGGCCTGTAGACAGCATGGAGGCAGCGTCCTTGAAAAAGCCCGCCTCCGGCGAAACACGCGTCAGCCTGTCAGCTGGGGGATCCCGGCGCGCACTAGGGATCCCTTTACCTAACACCCATCAGAGAGCATACTCTATACAGGTATAACCTTTTACTTTCTTTTTCTCTGCTCTCTCATTAGATGCCTGTGTGGTAGGTCTCTGCGCTGCATGTAGCAACAGAGATACTACCTATACGGTGGCACTAAAAGCAGAGGCAGTCTGCACTGTTTCTTTGTATGCCTGGTGACAGTGAAACTCATTCCACATCCTCTGATTTCATTGATGTGGGACAGCAGTATCTGACCCTTAAGCGCATACGCTCTGCATTTCATTCTATAATACACTGTATGCTCTCATATATCTGTAAGAGGGACGCCTCTATATATACTATACAGCAATTACTGACAATACGGGGTTATTTATTGATTATGGTACACAGCTTTTTTATTATGTCATTGTTGATTATTACATGTTATTTGTGTTATGTAATGTTATATTTTCGCCGTACTTTATGAGGGATATATCCCTTGATTTAAAGGATTTAGATACGTGTTGCGACATTTAGATTAAGAGCCAACTTTAGTAGGAGTTCACTTTACAATTAAATCATTACTTGAACATATTCTGTATTTACATGCAGGACTCTCGGTGACCTCTCAATGGTTTAATGGTTAAATTGACCATCTATACAGACCACTGTCTGTTTCATTGTGCAACACAAGTCTAAGATATTTATGTTTTGTTACTGTCTTCGCTGTTCTGTCATTTGTTTAATGTCATGTGTGTGACTCTTGCCTAGAACACCCAGTATAGGTTTTAATGATACTAATAAAGTTGATACTTTTTAAGATTTCTCCTATATATCTTTTTTCATGATTTAATTTTGTGATTTTCTACAAGTTTGGGGTGTGCCTCAGTTAATGGGGTCCTTTTTCTTCTGTTTTTTCTTACAACATTCTTTGTTTTTCAGATCAGGGGAGTATCCATCCATTGGCCAGGATGGCACTTGCCAGGGGCGCCAGCCGAGAGGGGGGTGCCATCTGGCAGAGTCAAACATGGCCAAGGGATAGATTAGTGCCTGGTGACCAGGCCTGAGCTACCTTCATAGGTGTTCTCTCCTCCTCCCCCTCTGTGCCATGCTGTCATTGGCTGCTCCCTGGTGGCTCGAGGTGCAACTGCTAGTCTCCATAGTTGCGCCCTCCTACAGGTGACACATTGTGGTCTCTGCGTGCTCCACATCATGCCGCACACCCGCAGCATGGCTCCCCGGCTGCTGCACGGCAGGCTGCGATCTCCGCGGGGCTCCTCATCATGCCGGCCACCCGCAGCATGGCTCCCCGGCTGCTGCGCGGCTTGACTCGCCAGGAGCAAGGATGCTTCCCCCGGACCCTGGGTCAATCGTCGGCGCTGAGCAACTGACCTTGCATGGCCGAAAGGTATAACCCGGGGGGGGGGGACTCTCAGTTGCTGCAGAATCTCTTCCGGTGGGTGGGGCTCAGCTGCTGCAGAACCTCTTCCCAGTGGGGGAACACATCAATTGCTTTCATAATAAGGAAGGCTTATTTATAACAGTTATGACTGGCATTGAATGGAAGTTGTTTCCTACTGTCTATCCTTTGTGTTTTCCTGTGTCTATCCTCTCAGTCTCTCTCTCCTGCCATACAGTCTCTCTTTCTTGCCTCTCTCTCTCTCTCTCTCCTGCCCCTCAGCATCTTACTCTCCTGCCCCTCAGCATCTTACTCTCCTGCCCCTCAGCGTCTTACTCTCCTGCCCCTCAGTGGCTCACTCTCCTGCCCCTCAGCGTCTTACTCTCCTGCCCCTCAGCATCTTACTCTCCTGCCCCTCAGCATCTTACTCTCCTGCTCCTCAGCATCTTACTCTCCTGCCCCTCAGCATCTTACTCTCCTGCCCCTCAGCATCTTACTCTCCTGCCCCTCAGTCTCTTTCTCTCCTGCCCCTCAGTGGCTCACTCTCCTGCCCCTCAGCGTCTTACTCTCCTGCCCCTCAGTCTCTCATTCTCCTGCCCCTCAGTGGCTCACTCTCCTGCCCCTCAGTCTCTTTCTCTCCTGCCCCTCAGTCTCTCTCTCTCCTGCCCCTCAGCGTCTTACTCTCCTGCCCCTCAGCATCTTTCTCTCCTGCCCCTCAGTCTCTCTCTCTCTCCTGCCCCTCAGTGGCTCACTCTCCTGTCCCTTAGTCTATCTCTCTTCTGCCCCTCAGGGGGATGGCTACGGAGACAAAATGTAATTATTTAAAAAATATTGAGGTAGGGGGCACCAGTCCATTACTTTGCCAGGAGTGCTCAAACCCCTGTTTCAGATTATTCCAAGAATACTGTAAACAGTAATTTGTAACTGTATTTTGTAATGTTTTTTCTTGGGTGATACCGTCCCATAGTATACAGTACATTTTTGGTTATAACCAAATCTATTTGCTATTACCTTAGCTGGTTTGAAATAATTCTACCCTTGATTTACACGTATTCATTCTGTGACTTAAAACACTTTACATTGAGAGTAAACATGTGTTTTATTGGAGGATTGGTCTATGTTTCGAGTTAAATTAAATATATTAAAAGTGTATGATGGTTAATTTTTACCTTTTGCTCTTTTATCACTTTACCAAAGACATGGGCCTGATTCTGAGTTGCACGCATTGCCTATATGCACGTAGTTGGGTGATTATGTGAGTACGGCCCATGCATCCCAATGGTTACCGCATGGAGATGCAAAATAAATTTGAATGCAGGGAGTGTGGAATTTAGTAGGCATTCCTGGGAGGTAACGGGGTGGTCAGGCAGATGTGGGCATGTCATGGGCGTCTAAAGACACAGAACCACTCACACTGTGCGCCATGTTTAGAAGGAGAAACTGCGTCTGCCAAAGTCTTGGTGCAAATTTCAAATCGATATTGTGTCCGATGATGCACTGATGGTGAGTCCAAAGATGCACCGAGAAGGCTTTGCACAGCTGCAAGCGGGCGTCTCACTATGGACAAAATCAGCTGCGCAATCAGCATAAAGACACCCAGACGTGGCAGCAGCAAGAGACGCGCCCACGTCTGCATCTGACTCAGAATAAGGCCCATAGGGTGGGTATAAAAGTTGGTTAGTGCTATTGCTGGGCTTTTATTACCTACAGCTCTGCAAGACACTCACACTATACTGCAGAATACAGGACACTGGGCCTGATTCAACCTTTCACGGTTAAAGGCACAGCGAAATTATGCTAATGCCAGCAGTGCAACTAGGGGAAGGGAACTAGGGGGGATGTCTCCGGCCACAGTCCTGGTCCATTTCAGTCAGTGTAGCGCAGACCACAGTGAGTGCGGTCTGCACTACACAGTAAAACAAACACACCGCCATCGGCACCAGGTAGTAGACTCGTTCTACCCTGCAGCGGTGTGTTTGTTTTAGCAGCTAATGAGAGTCAGACAGGAGATCGCGGAGGGGCTGGACACCGCCCGAAGACGTCGGGGAGGTAAGTATACATGAATGGCTACTAAACTTCATTATATATCCAGTGGTGTAACTATAGAGGGTGCAGGGGGTGCGCTAGCTATGGGGCCCGGCAGCTTAGGGGGCCCGCCAGCCCAGCAAGCATCCCCCTACACCCTCTGTAGCACGGCCTGGCCAAGACTTGCAGGTGCAAATGGGAACTTTGGTGTCTGAAGCGATCAGTGACTAAAGACACCTCTGATCGCTTCAGAGGCCAGCGCTCCCAGTGATGCAGTGCACGGGTGACGTCATGACATCACCCTCATCACCCGTGATGAGAGGAGCATGCGCCTGCTGCTGGATCTAGTTAGATCCAGTCAGCAACAGCGTCTACGCGGGAGAGCTGACGGCGTGGACTGGTGCGTTGCCCAGTGACCAGCGTGAAGAGAGGTAAGTACTGCACAGGGGAGGGGGGCCACAGCATAAGGGGCACTACTAGGGGCATTACTGGGGCACTGCATAAGGGGTACTACTGGGGGCACCACATAACGGGCACTACAGGAGGCACTGCATAATGGGCACTATAGGGGACAGGGTGCATTGCATAAGGGACTCTAATACAGGGGGCATTTCATAATGGGTACAACTACAGGAGGTACTGCATAATGGGCACAACTACAGGGGGCATTGTATAATGTATTTAATGGGCACTGCATAAGGGGCACAACTACAGGGGGTATTGCATAATGAGCACAACTACAGGGGCACTGTATAGGTAGACCTATGGGAGCCCCGAGGAAATTTTGCTATGGGGCCCCCATGCCTCTGGTTATGCTCCTGTATATATTGCATCGATGTGATGCGATATATAGTGAAATCTTATAGTAGCCACATAATGTTGTACATGAATAGACCCCACTGAATGGACTGGCCCCAGCATCAGCATGTCTTTAATCTGGCTGAATCTGGGGCCTGGAGATGCTTAACACTGCAGTAGGAGGGGGCGGGGCTGTCTGATGAAACCTCTGCACCACCCCAGTGCACATAAAGGGGATATATCCACTACCCAGTGCACAGCCTTGTACAGCAGCAGCTTCCTCCTGACCTGCAGTGAAGATGATGACAAAGGCAGCAGCATCGCAGTCAGACTCAGAGGAGCCAGCCAGCTGCCAGCGAGGAGGTCTCTCAGTTTGTGAAGACGTCAGAAGTTGGCCCTGAGCTTTCCCATTCTGGCTGGTGTTCATTGTAGGAAAGTGCAGCCTGAGGTAGGGGGGTGGGAACAAAATGTGGGATGGGGTTATGGTGTTATGGTGCCTACACACTACGCGATGTGCTCATGATGCGATATCGTAAGCAATTTCCCTTGAACTCTCCCCGGCAGCTCCCCGGCACTCGATGCGATGTGCAGCAAGATTTATCAATTTGCCGATCTTTAGATCATGCAGGATAGCCTTCCGCCTCTCAGCCAATGAACGGTTCCCACTACTGTCTTCAATGGTGGGAACCGCTCATTGGCTGAGAGGTGGAAGGCTCGCCTCTCTCAGCCAATGAGTGGTCAGCAGCGGGGTTTCCATAGTGATACCCCGCCACTGAGCTCTCATTCGGGTAGTGCCGTTCTTACAGGATGGTACTAAAGTCCGCTGGCTCGCGTATTTCCATGTTTTTGTTTTGCCAAGATCCCATGGATTGCCTTGGAACAAAGAGGACCCAAACTTCGCATAGCAGATGGCAGACGGTGAGTATGTATATTTTTTTTACAGGTACTCTATTGATTTTCTACATGGAGAAGAGGACAGATGGCTTCAGGAATACATAGGTGAGTATGTGTACATGTGTGTGTACATGTGTGTGTGCATGTATGTTAAATAAACATACTTTGTACAGTGTGTGTGTCCTGTGTTTATTTTAATATTGCTATTGCTGTGGAACTACAGGTACCAGTGGGCCCGTAATGCCCTGCATGCTAGTACTTGTGGTACTCCAAGTACCAGCATGCGGGGGAGGCTTGCTGGGATCTGTAGTTCCACAGCAAAAGACAATATTCTACTTTTATCAAATGCACTACACTCACTATCAACCCGGCACTCACTGCTCCAGGGGTGCTGGGGATAACCCCGGGCTATTAGCCTAGACCTGGGGTGTCCTGGAGAGAGGGACTTTTTTATTGGGGGGTCTCCAGCTCGTCAGGAATCCCCGGCCTGGGCTGACTAGTGGTCAGGGTTAATGCTTCGCCTGGGGGGCCCAGTGAAAAGGCTGTGGCATTAGCCCCCCACTAGACAAAGTTCCGGTGCTGGTTCTGGATAATACAGGGGGACCCTATGCATTGTTTCCCCCTGTATATCCAGGACCGGATCAGAGCCCAGTGCTGGTTTGCGCAAAATGCGGGGGACCACTACGTTGTTTGTCCCCCGTATTTTGGCAACTAGGTCTGGTTCTGACTAGCCCGGTGCTGGGTGTGCTTAAGTACGGAGGACTCCTACGTCATTTGTCCCCCGTATTTTGCACAACCAGCACTGGGTCACTAAAGCCCGAGGCTGGTTGTTCTTTTTGGGGGAGGGGCAAAGCCGTTGTTTTTTACACAGGTTATCATTTTTATTAGACACAGATGCATGGACAGAGATCTGTCCATGCATCTGTGTCTTCATGCTTGCAGCACAGATCTCCCTGATTTATGCCTGCAAGCATCGTATGTGGATCCAAACGACATATCATACAGGCATAAACAATGTGCGATATGCCGCAGGATCGTGTACGAGATTGGCAGATCTTGCCTGCTGTAGGCAAGATCTCAAGAGGCGATGTATGACCCGCGGGGATGCGCATTTGCATCTTGATCATGAGTGGACACTCACGATTTGGACATATTTTACACAAACTTTCATTCCAACGTGTCGGAATCAGGCGAAAAGTGTGATAGTCTGAATCAGACCCATTGTTTTCTAATACTGTGGAAGGGCTTGTAAATCAGGAATTATTGACTTTCTCGCAAGTGTTTATTAGACATCATAAATGTGGACCACAGCAGAGCATGAACTGAGTAGACGAGAAGTTCTAAATTCTTTAGAACTCCTCTCATCTTGGAATGTTGATGTTTTTGTAACCTCTTATCTCGGCATGCTGATGTTCTTGTCACCTCTCATCTTGGCATGCTGATGTTCTTGTCACCTCTCATCTTGGCATGCTGATGTTCTTGTCACCTCTCATCTCGGCATGTTGATGTTCTTGTAACCTCTTATCTTGGCATGCTGATGTTCTTGTCACCTCTCATCTTGGCATGCTGATGTTCTTGTGACCTCTCATCTTGGCATGCTGATGTTCTTGTCACCTCTCATCTTGGCATGCTGATGTTCTTGTCATTTTAATCCACATTCAACCCAATATTTATTGCGCAGTCTAAATTATTAGCAGAGTATGGTGATCCAGAACCTAGTAACTTGAGACTGCTGTGTCCATAACGAATTAGCGGTGCGTAGCAGTGATGCTGGATGTAATAGCCCCCAGGACAATATATCCACCAGGAGGTAATACACTTGGCCATAGTATATATGATGATAAGTGTGTAGCACAGTTGTTTGGTGCTGGTTGCGGTTAGTACACACAGGGTACAGCTTAACCAGCACTTAAGTTTATTGAATCAGGTAGAACAACAAGTAGCATAAGACACAGGGTGTCTGAACGGTAAATGCAATGGCAATGTTAGTAATATGCCCACACACTATAGTGGGGGGTGATATAATGTGCTGCACAGTTTGTATAGGTGCTGCACAGCTAGTATGTTGGAGAGTCTTTGAGTCACGTCTATTCGGCATGAATACCAGGGAAAAAGATGCACAGGGATGCCATGCATGTTACAGTAGCGCATGTGAGAGGTTAGATGTCTCACTGAGCTCCAGCAGGTCCTTCAGACCACCTATTTTGCTTAGAGTGATACTCATCCAACAAAATATCCAGACAATCTTATATATAAAATTAATTGGTCTGTTTGTTTGTCTGTCCAGTTATGCATTTTGACACCTCTGCACCATTTGGGATGAAATGAATGTGAGGTGGTCCAGTTGTATCCTGGCCAGGTTTTATGTTGGTTAGGATCCCAGTCCGACCTCCCGTTGGTGTACGCTGGGCAGAACTTTGACCCATGGAGGCTGTTCTGGGCCTTTCACTGGATAGATTTGGATGAGAACTTTACAGAGGGGTGGCAATTGGTCTGAGATGCCTAATGGAGTGGTTGGGGTCCCAGTCGGACCTCAGGGCAGAGTGCGAAGAACTTTGACACAGGGATCCTATTCTGGGACTTCCACTGGAAGGATTTGGACAACATCACATATTAAAACTTAATAATAGTACATGTTTCCTGAGATAAAACAAAAAAGCAAAACCAAATCCCATCACAATGAGAAGTCTTCATCTTTTGATGGCATTGTCTGGCCATGACAGACCCACTTATTTCTGTCACTCTCTGACCCTTTATGTTCTGTCCTTCACCTATATGACTGTACTCATCTTGTTTCTTATCTCATCTCTCAGTATTTTGTATTGCCATCAGAGACTTTTGCGACTATCAGCATTAAAACCAACAAATATTTCAGGAACAAACATTTAATCTGTTGTTCCTTATAAGTATTACACGAATGAACCAGATACTTCACATTAAATTTTACAACTATGGATTAATGCAACCTATGTTCAGTTATTTAATTGCCACTCAATCATGGAAATACAATTATTTTTCCCGCCATCATTATAAGCTGATACTTTTGCAAAACCTCATACTCTTGTTTTCCGACTACTGCATTTATGTATTTCAGGAAACACATAATTTGAGATCGTTTAAAGATGGAAAGGGTTATCATTGTAATAAGACAATGATGCGCTAAGGTGAAATTGAAACCTACCTGCCTTTGATCTAGCTGTTTGTGTAATTCTAAGCGTCCTTTGAAATCCAACTTAAACACATGCTATCTGTCCTGTTATTACAGAGGTACCTTAACGAGGGCCTTCATTCTGACTGGTACAGTTATCTAAGGTCAGTAAGAGGAACATCTTGTTAGACAGGCTTCACAGATTGCAAAAAATGTATATATAAAATATATTTCTGAAAAAGGTGTAATAAGTGCGACAAAACTATAATACATCAATAAACACTCAAAATAGTGAAAAATTCAGTCCAAAAAGTCCTTCAACGTAATTTACACTCCCCCAGTGATGAGGTGGCCGCTTGATTTTTCAACTGTGATTACAGTATATTCAAAAATCACCAAAAACAATAACAATATGGGTGAGAATTAGTACAGTGGTTCTCAAACTCGGTCCTCAGGATCCCAAACAGTTCATGTTTTCCAGGTCACCCAGCAGGTGCACAGGAGTAATCATTACTCACTGATAAATTTTTAAAAGATCCACGGGTGAAGTTATTATAGTGTAATTCTGATAATATCAGATTCTTGCTTTCATGCAACAGCAGATTGTAAAATATACATGTGAATTCACACATATAAAATTAAAAAACATTAGAATTATATATTACACAGAGGGAACACCCAAACGTGAACAGCACATCAATCATGTTTTTTAGCTTAAAAACCAGCAGCTCACAAAGGTACTAAGCACATGGATATAATTTCGGGAGTGTTTCTGGGGATCATACAGTATATAAAAAATAGAGAAAAAGAGAGCGCAGCCTCCAATGGTGTAGTATAAGAAACATACAATTTAAAGAAAATATATATGAATGGAATAAAAAAAATTAAAAATAAACTTGGCTGCCTCAAGACTTGAGGTACAATAGGAACCTCCCAACGCGTTTAACTAATTAAGGCCGATATGCATAGTGAAAGTGGGCGGTTTGGGGGTGGCAATGACACGTTTTGCACTGAATCGTGACATTGTAGCCTCACCCCTGCTTTATAATTCCGGTAATATAGGCATTGTAGAGCAGTGGGCAGGGCCACGATGACGCGATCGCGCCAGCACTCCCCTGCTCCGCTCACTGAAGCCGCCTCTACCTTCTCTTCTGTACCAGCCTGGCAGCACCCTCCCGGAAGGGGCTGCCAGAATCTCGGTAAGTATGTGCATAATGCGATACTTGATACATCCCGCCCATACTGTAATCTGACAATGTATACACAGCCTTACTATGAATCAGTGATTGCTGAGCACTGTGCCCAATATGTACTGGTGATGGAGAACAATCAGGGATCTCAGAAGTTAGGTGCTATGTGATTACAATAGGCTGATATAGATCATAGGATAGCATTCAGTTTAGATATACGTGTGGTGCTTGGTATGAACATGAACTTAAGTTTAGGTAATATGTTGGTGTTACTGTATCTGCTAAACCCTCTTTTTGAATTACAATTCTTTATTTAAAATTCATTTTTAAGTGAGTAATCAAGATTATAAAACATTATATTCTGTCTCCTTTACACCATGGTACTTTGTCATTGGGCAATACATTTTAGAGTATATAGTATAAATCATGTTCTAACCACTGTAGAATCTATTGTAGGCAAAGCAACTTATGTGTCATAGTAGATTATGAAATACATTAGTACCTACACTTTTCCTTCTCTATATTTCATGGGGAAGAAGGATTTATCACGTAAGGTTACTAAGCGGCATATTTATCACAATCCGCATCTCAGATGCGAATTGGCTGTGATAAATTTGCTAATATTGTAATGCGATAATTAAATATCTCACAAGGATGTAACAAAAATTGCATGCAGGGAGAGAGTTTGCGATAAAGCTCTGTACCTGCAAATCCACTTCACACACTTTTCACTGTATTTTTTGCAAAAATATAGTATGTGTCCGCACATGTGCTGCCACTGGCTGCCGCTACACTCCCCCCGCACAACCTGTTGGTTGAGGACTACATGATATAATTGCCTGGCCCGTAAGTGCAGGCCATGGCAGTTTGCTACCGTAGCAACTCACTGTGCTCGGAATCCTGGTAGTGCAGTGCGTAACCTGTCAACATTGCAATGACATCACCTGCGGACTCCCCTATTTACAGCTATTAGCCCTAGACTTCAGTTCTTGGTTATTGCAAAAGCTCCTGGTGTCCAGTGTCTCTTTCTTACATCTCGTTCCAGAAGTCTCTGCTCAGTTGCCATATAATAACCTTGGCCTGCATATCTGACCTGTCTCTGGATTGTTTTTGAACTGTGCCTCGCTACTTAAGTCTCACAGTGTCCTGGCCTGACTGTGCTTGGATCATCCTGCTACTGTGTCAGGCCTCTGTGCAGCTCCACCGTGTGCCGGCATATCTGTGCTTGGATCAACCTGCAACCGCTCTGCGGCTTTACTGCGTTCCGGCTTGTCTGTGTTTGGATAGTCTTGTTGCAGTGTCACGCTGCTGTGTGACTCTACTACATTCCACTTGTCCCGCTCCAGAGTTTCCTGTGAACTTCTCTACAGACTGCAGCTCCATTTGAGTCTGTTTGAATTTTGTTCCACTTCACACGGGCTGCTCCACAGTGCTCAACAGTGCCACCTGCTGCCAGTCTTAGGAATCCACTTCCATAGCACAAAGATGAAGGTGCTTTACTTACTTGTGACTGAATTGTGGCAAATTATTTATGGCTTGTGTACAGGGGTGTAGTGTGTATCCATGGCACCCGGAGCATGTGTGTGCTACTGTGCCCCCACCCCTCAAGTGTGCCAGGTAGGGGGCGTGTCCAGCATGTAGGAGCAAATTAAAGGAAAATAAAAATAAACATTAGAGGCAGTATTAAACTTTGACATGGAGGGTTAGATATATTCCAGCCCACTAAAGTAATTCCACCAATTAAAAATAAGCCACACAGTACTACCCACAATTCACGTTCAGCCACACAGTAGTGCCCCTTATTCACATTACACCACACAGTAGTGTCTTTTATTCATGTTATGCCACAGTAGTCCCCCTTATTCACATTACAGTATGTTACACAATAATGGCCACATAGCACGGTTATGCTACACATTAGTGCCCATTAATTTGCGTAATGCCACAGTTTTGGCTATTTTTTCACATTATACTACACGAGTGGTCTCCACCTTATATATTATGCCACAATAATGTCTATAGTTAACATTATGCCACAGTAGTACCCCTTATTCACATTATGCCTAACAATAGTACCTCTTATTAAGTTATGCCACAGTAGTGTTCCTTTTACACATTATGCCACAGTAGTGCCCCTTATACACAGGGATGCAGTCAGGAAGCCGACAGTCGAAATGCCAACCGCCAGCTTCCCCACTGTCTAATCCCGGCAAGGGTCTAATGGCAGGTGTCGAAATACCGAACGAAGGTAAGCCGGGCGGCGGGCGTGGACAGCCGTGGGGGAGGAAGGTTAGGTTACGGGCTCCTGAGGGGGATTTAAAAATAGGCACCCCCATGGGAGGGTTAGGGTTAGGCTAGGGGAAGGGGGGGTTATGGTTAGGCACCCCCGGTGGAGGTTAGGGTTAGGCACCCCCCACCCCCCGGGAGACTTAGGTTTAGGCTGCGGGGAAGTGGGGGTTAGGTTTAGGCACATATAGGGTTGGTTAGGGTTAGGCACTTGGGGGGGAGGTTAGGGTTAGGCACCCCTAAGGGAGGGTTAGGGTTATGGGGGGTTATGTTAGTTATACTTAAAATACTTACCTGTTGGGATCTTCAGTTGCCGGTCTTCCAGCATTGGGAATTGAACCATCCGGTGGAATTTCATACCGATCCCTATACACATACCATAGTAGTGCCCCTTATTGGAAGTTGGCATCAGAGCAGTCAGGCATGACCTCTCCAGACTCACTGCTCAGGCTTCTTTCAGGCATGGGTGCCGCAACCCAGGCTCTCAGCAGAAGCACCCTGCTCAGTCCTCCTCAGTAGCAGGGCCACCGCCATGTTCTCTCCTCTGTGCAAACTGAGCTGGCTGACGTCAGGGCCAGGGTGGTAGGTTTGAAACGAGGAGAATCAGGGGGTGATGATGGGAGGGGACCGCCTCCTCCTCCCTCTTTGTTATTGCCTGTGGCTCCACCCTTCCTCCCTTCTGTTCAGTCCCAGAGCCAGATTAAGATCTCACAGGGTCCTACGCAAAATACCACCTTGGGGCTACATATTAATGTATATATAAACACATAAACACATACAGTGTATACATTTCTCACACATTCTCCCCACTTACTCAGATCTTCCTCCATCTCACACATATCTCCTCCCCTCAATCACACACAACGACCCCCCCTCATTGAGATCCCGCCACAACATTCCCCCTTACACAGCTCACCTCCCCTTACACATCTCTTCCCTCTCACTTGGCCTCCCCTCACACACACAACCAGCGCTTCACCCTCACTGTTGCAGGGCACCAGATATCAGCCATTCGACTGGGGGGGGATCACCTTTTGATGAGCTGAGCCTGAAGCACCTACAGAGATCAGTGCGTCCTTACTGGGGCGTGGTGTGGGCAGACCGCTAATTATTTATTGTATTATTTATCAACTATTTATTTTTGTACAGATAAAGAATTATTTATTAGTTTTATATCTGAGGCTGGGAGACCAGAAGGAAAGCCAACATAGTTCCATAGCCCCTAAGAATGTGAAGAGATTGGGTTCTCGCTTGTCCTTTGGTAAGGAAAGGCCGAAAATAAGTAAGTTTGTGTATTTCTCTGTTTTGTGTTTTCCCTTTATTGTTTTTATATTATCATCTTCATGTTTTCAAAATTAAGTAAATAAAAATTTCAAGGTCAAATATCCTCTCCAGAAATTCTTCCATTGCTGTCATTTGTTCTACAATTCTTCACTCACTTGTCTGTAAGTATTAAACACATTTAATTGACTAGGGCAGAGGTTACCAAACTCGGTCCTCATGGCATCCTGATGGTCCAGGTTTTCAGGATAACCATGCTTGGGCACAGGTGACTCAATTAGTACCTCAGTCATTTGATTTAACCAACTGTGCTCAACCATGGATATCCTTCAAACTTGGGCCGTTGGGGTGCCTTGAGGACCGTGTTTGGGAACCTCTGGACTAGAGTGTTGAATACATTTGTGGCAGATGGGAATAAAAAGCCAATAGTTTTTCCTGCAAGAAAAGATTTGATTGAATGGCGATGTCTTTTCACCAAGCAACAAATTGGGGGTCATTTAATTGGTTGTGAGTTCCTTCGCATATTACTTTTATCCAGAGTAATTTGATTACAAGGCTCATAGTAAGGACTGTTTTGCAAAATAGGGCTTCATTTTGTTCATATTTGCTAGCAACTTCTATAAGTGCTAGCAAAAACTAGAATTTTTTTCGAATTTGCACAGTTTTGTTTCTTCGTCATGTGTGTCCATCGGTTCTAATTGACTTGCCTCTTGAGTTTGTTTCCCACAGTCTGTATTATTATTTCTCACTCCATTTCTCCCCTAAGATAGCCCAATAGCACTTTCTCAATATGCAACTCTACTCTGCAACTGCCATATAATAGTGCAGACTGCGGTTACCATGGCAACAGCAAGAGGCCCTGATACAGCTTACAAGGGAGTCCTCCACTAACCATAACAAACTCATCCCTTGTACATCTGTTTTAGAATTAATACAAATGGCCTATTCCATCATGGTGCACCTGGAGCGACTAATGCAACATAAGTGGGTGGGGTCTGTATTTTAAGTACAAATGGATGGTAAAAGGTACTGTAAGTGTGAAATGTCCTCTTTGATCTTGGGATAAGAAATAATTAACAAAACTGGTGAAAGCCAACTTGCAGCCTATATTAAATTTCCACCAAGCATTGATCTGATAAGTGAAGGTAAGATTAATAAATTAATTTGCTTCCCCACCAACACTTAAGGAGTGGTTTGATAGATTAGAGCTATATATGCATACTGTATGGTCAATCTACTTCTACAGGGTGTAGGATGTGTATTGTATTCCTATGATTTCAGATCCTAAAGCTAGTTAAACACTAGGCCGACTCGACCAACCTATCTAGTGCATACAGCAGTGGTACCCAAAGTCTGTCCTCAAGGCACCCTAACAGTCCAGGTTTTCAGGATATCCATATTTAAGCACAAGTGACTTAATTAGTACCTCAGTCAGTTTGAGTATGACATCTATGCACAATCATGTATATCCTTAAAACCTGGACTGTTAGGGTGCCTTGAGAAAAAAGTTTGGGAACCCCTGGTATATACACTTACCAATTGTCCGCCTGATTTCACAACTAGGTGACCGTTTAAGTTTGCCTGCCCAGTTGAGCTGTCACTCACCGTCGGGTCCCTGCAGCATGTGTACGGGCAATCGGCAAGTCGATCGCACACACCAGCAGATGAAACAGTATAACTGCAACATATATTTTTATCTGTGGTGCTGCACAGCAGATCAAACATGTCTCTGAACGACATAGTTCACAGACATATCCTCTGTACACACTAGCAGATGCAATATACACTAGGTA
Source organism: Taudactylus pleione (assembly GCA_031769625.1). Classification (NCBI taxonomy): domain Eukaryota; kingdom Metazoa; phylum Chordata; class Amphibia; order Anura; family Myobatrachidae; genus Taudactylus; species Taudactylus pleione. Next base: position 1,442,279 of record JAUIMM010000916.1, on the reverse strand, counting down.
TATGACTTGTTCAATGGAATAAATCTATCTGTCTGTACACTACTTAAGACACAGAAGTAAAGCAAAACACACCTCTACAACCTGAGGCTATTCGGGGGGGGGGTATAATGAACAGCAGTTCAGTGCTCAGGGGAGAACAAAGATGAGGCTGGTGTAGGAAGTAATGGTTCCTGCCAGCTGGCGGGAGACGGATGTCGGGAGAAGGCTGCGAGGACCCTTGTTCCTCTTCCTTGAGATAAGTGATTCAAAGTTTTGTGTATCTGTGCACTTCTAGTGACAGTGAAGCAGGGCCGCTGCTTTGCTGAGACTTACTGGACCTAGGCTAAGAGTTGATGCTCTGCTAAGGATTTTTTGTGGGAACTATTGTTGGATTGTATTACTGAAGTGTGTGGTGCTGTTTATTAACCATTATGTTCAATAAATCACCATTGATTTACATTTACTACCATGCCTGGGTGATCTGCAACCCCATATGCTCTCTGCACTATATGACAATCACTGATGATCTCTGTATTCTGTGGTGCTCAATTTGAGGTTCTCTGTATTATATAGAGGTCATATCAGTAGAAGATGGCTACTATCTACCGGTGGAGTAATTAGGATAGCTTTGAGCTGAGTATTTGCCCCGCTGACAGAAAGCCTAGCTTCAACCCTGCACAAGTAAGAGGCTATGGAGTGTTGGTTTGATCTGTGTAGAGTATGTATCTTTATATAATAAATATAGATAAATAAATTAATATAAAAAAATCCATTATTTATACATATTTTACAACTCAGACAGAGCAATTACAGATAAAAGATACAAGATAATGACTAATATGGATATGAAATATTAAAAAATAATGTATTATACTGTACATTCAATCATTTGAAACAGTGCTATCTGTCAAATCATGTAATTAAACAAACATGTTATTTTGTAGAAAATAAATTAAAACACAGCCCGAAACCTTCAAAAATTATCCAGCTTTTTGAAGCAGTATCTGCATGGCCAAGGTGGCGAAATGCAGAACTGTAGAGTACACTGGACATTTTCTTATAAAGAAAAGCATGTAAAATTCCAAGGTAAGGTCACAGGTTAAAGCGCTAAAACCAGTACATTAGGACAATTAACAACATAGTTTTTTCAGAATAAGAAAATAAAGTACCCCTCCAATCTGCCCGTAGGTGATTTTAATCTGCACAAATCCTGCATTGATGTATACAGATTAGAGGACACTATTATGGTAAATCCTTGAAAAATTGACATTAAAGTATTGTAGTAATGTTATGGGGTTCACATTGATGTGGTGGACTTGATCACATTTTTGACTACATATGCACAAAGAACATCATTTATACTCATTGTCAATTGTAGAGTTTACCATAATTGTTTTGAGTATCAGTATTCTTGGTGCTTAGAGTGCGCACCTGCATTTTCCTTTTCCTAATTATTAATGCTGCTAATCTCAGATTCCACCACATCCCAAAATTTCTCTTTTGGATTCAGATTTGGTGACTGTTGAAGCCGTTGGCATAAACTGAGCTCATCATCGTGTTCATGGAACCAGCTTCAGATGACATGACCTACTTTACATGGTGCATTATTCTGCTGAATGTAGCCAATAAAAAATGGGCAAAAACGAATGCACATGGTCCGCAACAATAAGGTAGACTATGGCATTTAAACAAAGCTCAATTATCATTAAGCTGCCTAATGTGTGGCAATAAAATATTCCCCACACCATTACACCTGGGGATGCTATACATACTGTAGTTATTCCAGGATTGTACCGAAATTGAGCTCTGTGTTTCAGAGTCCTGAAGACAATCTTTGGGACATCCTAATGTCCTGGTTTCATGGGGGATGGTGGCTGGAGGGGCGGTCTGTGTCAGTGATTGTGTAAAATGAGTATTTAAATAAGAAAAATATTTGCAAAAAAAATAATAAAAATAAAATAACAAATAAAAATACTGTAATAATAAAATAATTAAAAAATATATATATTTTTATTTTTTATTATTTTTTATTTTATTATTATTGCGAGAGAAATTGGTGGGAATGTGACAACATCAGGAGTACGAAAGTTTTGTTTACGCTATCAGGAAATGCAATCTATACAAAAAAGAGAAGGAAAAGGCCGGAAAAAGTGCACAACAGCTATTGATGATAGGAGAATAAAACGAATTTGCGTCAGGGACAGATGGATGTTATCTGCGGCCATTAGCAGTAAACTGAGTGCAACTGGTATTTTTGTCAGTGCAAGAACGGAACGGAGAAGAGTAACGGAGGTTGGCCTAAAAGGTAGGATTCCCCGAAAAAAGCCATTGCTGAATAAAAAGCAGCAGCAGAAATTAATACAGTGGGCAAAAGAACACATTGCATGGACAGAAGGTCAGTGGAAACGAGTGATATGGAGTGACGAAACGAAGATATCGATATTTGGTAGTGATGGGAGAAAATGTGTGACACGTCGCATCGGGGAAGAGGTACATCCAGATTTTATTCAAGCGACAACAAAGAATCTTACTAGTGTTATGATCTGGGCATGTATGACAGCAGATGCTGTAGGCCGCCTTTATGTCATAGATGGCACACTGAACAGCAGAAAGTACATTGACACCATCCTACAACCAAAACTTCTACCTTCTATCAGGGATCTTTTTCCAGATAATGCCCCATTTTTTTTCCAGCAGGATTCAGCTCCCTGCCACACTGCACGGACATACAAAAAAGGGGTTCACGGAGAATGACATAAAGGTGCTGGGATGGCCAGGAAACAGCCCAGACCTGAAATCCAAGAACATTTGTGGTTCTGTTTGAAAAAACTGGTACATCTGAGGCGTCCATCCAATAAAAGACAAGTAATTGAGGCTATAACTGTCCCATGGCACCACATAAAAAAGAAGGAAGAGCTCCAAACATTGGTTGGCTCAATGACACATCGCTGTGCTGCTGTCTTGAAAAATAAAGGATACCCAACGAAATACTGATAGGACAGTAACATCATAAGTACACAGGGATTTTCACCCTAAGTGTTGATTTCACTGCATAACTTCCCTTATAATGCAAATATTTGACCTCTGTTTATTGTGTTGAATTCAGCATTAAATTTCCTTTAATTTAAAATATGAATCATTGCACTGCGTGAAGTGTAACAGTTTTTATAAGCATTCAAAGTTGAAAAACATTCAAATTTCAAAAAGTGTTCGCAATTTTGGCTACCGCTGTATATATTTGTTTGTTGGACAAAGATATTCACAAAGAAACAACTTCTTCTTTTATAGATATATTTTTTGTTTTCTGTTTGCCTCGGAGGCATAACCAGTAAATTAATAAATATAAACTAAACTATTGTAAGCTTGACACATTATTATCATTATTTATTTTTTTGTATTTTAATATGCATTTGGCTTGGAGTCTGGCAAAACAGTTTCACACTATTTATTGCTGTGCAAAAGTCTCTATACATTAGTAAATGTAAACTAGACTATTGCTGTGAAATAAGGGATGAAAAATATATATTTTGTATTTCAACTTGGTATTGGGTCTTTTAAATCAAAAGACTTCCTCTCTTCATTTATATTAAATCCTACTTTACGTTTAAGCATATAGGCCCTGATTCAGAGCCGGACGCTACGACAGAGCGCTCGCTCTGAGTCAGGGCCGTCCTTCTGAATTTTTAGAGCGGCCTTCTGGCCGCTCATATAACTGTGGGTGACCACCCACAGCTATAGCGAGCAGCCAGGAAGATGGTCGCGATGGTCAAGACCATCGCGACCATTGGGCTTGCGACGAGAGATTGTGGTAGGGTCTCGTTGCCGCAAGCCCTGGAGTGATTTTTGCTCTATCAGAGCTGAAAGCACTCCCACTGACATCACTTGTGATGTCAGTGGGGCCGGCCCCAGACGGTAGGCGTTCCCATGGCAACACCTCCGTCTGGCCAGCCACGCCCCCGGCATGCCCACCAAAGGGGGCGTGCTGTCACTCACCATTGACAGAACGCCCGCCTTGGTATGCGAGACCCATAGCGACGGCTTGTCCATCGCTATCCAGGTCTCGCGCATGCGCATGATGGAGCCGTGCATGCGGAGCGGAGCATGCGCACTGGGCCAACATCGACCAGCTTGTGAGCGCTCAGGGCTCGTGAGCGGGTCTGAATCAGGCCCATAGTTCTAATTAATTATTATTTAAGAATGCCACCACCTAAGAGAAATGTCAGTTAGCTGATAAAATGTTTACTGACTTTCCTTTTATTAGGACATTTAAAGAGAACGACAATGAAACTGTGTTATGCTCAATGTACAGTGCTGTGTTTTCAATTGGCTATGGTGGGAGGTCTGACTTTACGTTCATATTAAAACTTGCATCTCAGGCTTCTTTAACTTCCAGGAAGGTGAAAAGTTTTTTTTACACCTGTCAATGCAGATAATGAGTCTCATACTCTTAAACTGGGTACACACGTAAAGATTTTCTGTCCACCCATATAACTAGTAGGGATGTGCGCCGGACCATTTTTGCCGGATTTGGATTTGGTTCTAATTTGTCGTCCGGCTTTGGATTTGGATTTGGATTTGCCAAACTGCAGTGACTGGCTTTGGATTTGGATTTGGATTTGGATTTTTTTACAATAATTGGCAAAAAAAGCTAAAATCACATAAATTGGTCTTTTTTTTCTTCCTAGAGTATTATTAACCTCAATAACATTAATTTCCAGTCAATTTAGACCATATCACAGCTTATAATATTGTTTTCAACATTATTGGCCAAAGGTTGCAGTGAGCTGACTGGTTACTAAGCGACAAAGCAACGGCACAACGACACAGACACCACAGTATAAAGCACATCTATGACACATTGCCACATAGCAGTGGCAGAAATGAAAAGTAGTGCACCCACCCAGTGGGGTACGGCCAGCAGAATCACAGTACTTGTTTACATAGTGGGCTACGGCCCAAGGAGTCACAGTGCACAATCTTATTCACATAACACCACACATAGGGCCTGATTCACATTACACCTAAAGTAGTGTCTCTTATTTATGTTACGACACACAGTAGTGCCCCTTTTACACAATGCCCACAGTAGTGACCCTTTTACACAATGCCCATAGTAGTGCCCCTTTTACACAATGCCCACAGTAGCGGTGTCCCTTACACAATGCCCGCAGCAGTGGTGCCCCCTATGCAGTCCCCTTAGTAGTAGGGTCCCCTATGCAGTGCCCCCAGTAGAATGCCCCCAAGTAGTATGCCCCCCATTAGCAGGCCCCCCCAGTAGTATTCCCCCCATTAGCATGCCACCCAGTAGAATGCCCCCCATTAGCAGGCCCCCCCAGTAGTATGCCCCCCATTAGCAGCCCCCCCAGTAGTATGGCCCCCCCAGTAGTATGGCCCCCCAGTAGTAGGCTGCCCCAGTAGCAGGCCCCCCCAGTAGTAGGCTGTCCCAGTAGTAGCCCCCCCTGTAGTATGGCCCCCCCAGTAGTATGGCCCCCCAGTAGTAGGCTGCCCCAGTAGCAGCCCCCCCAGTAGTAGTAAGCCCCCCCCAGTAGTATGCCCCCCCAAGTAGCAGGCCCCTCAGTAGTATGGCCCCCCCAGTAGCAGACCCCCCCCAGTAGTATAGCCCCCCCCAGTAGCAGGCCCCCCCAGTAGTATGGCCCACGCCGCACCCCCAGTAGCAGACCCCCCCAGTAGCAGACCCCCCCCAGTAGCAGACCCCCCCCCAGTAGCACCCCCGGCCCTTACACAAAAGAAAAAAAAAGAAAAAAACGTATTTGATTCCCCGCTCCCGCGCCGTCCGCTCTGCTGTCACACGCTGAGGAGGGAGCCGGAAGATGGAGCTCCTGTGTGAGCTCCAGCCGGCTCCCTCCGTGCAGCAGCCAATGAGAGTCTCTGTGACTCTCATTGGCTGCTGTAACAAACACACAGCTGCCACTGGCGGATTGTGTGTTTGTGTCTGTGTAGGGCAGACCGCTATCACAGTGCTCTGCCCTACACAATAGGAGCCCTGATGTCGGATTCTCTAGTGAGAATCCAACATCAGGCAGCTGCCGTTCGGCCCCGAACGGGGATCCGAGTAAGGCGGTGAACACCCGAACAGGGTTTGGGTGGACTCGGATCCCCAATGTTCGGAGCGGTTCGGATTCCACAGAATCCGAACCGCTCATCTCTAATAACTAGTTGAATGGTTGGAATGAAAATCTGGTAACGTATGGGAGTAACTGATGAATAGCAATTTGCACCTAAATGCCAGAAAACAGATGAAAATGGATGTTCAGACAAGTTTGTTAAATGTTTGATCTAAACAATTTGTTCAAACAACAGTGTGGGGGCAGGGACGGCCAGTGTTCCCGGAAGCGGGGGCGTGTCCGCCCCATTTTCCAGGAGTGGTAAGGCCAGGGGCTGCGACCATGGACACAGTTTCCTGGCCTCGCAAGGTGGCCAGCCTTAGTAAGCTGAGGCTTACTTAGCTGCCCAGAGGCGTCCACCTTCACAACCGATGGCTGCGATGGTGATCCCAGCCTGCGACCTCAGTCACAGTGCTGGGTTTGCAAATGCAGCAGGGGGTGTCATACACCTCCTGCTGCATTTGCATATTAGGAAGGATGGAATTGCAAAACTGCCTGCTTGCACTGAGCACTGACGGGTGGAATCTGTATGTATGTCTTCTGTTGCTGTAGCCAGGAGCCAGGAGCTATCATGGGCCTGGGTTTCCCACAATGTCCTATTGAATTTAAATAGAGTAGAGCATCCCTATTTTACCAGAATGGAAAAGAAAGGGAGTCATCATGCAGAACTGCACCCCCATGAGCTAGCCAGTGGTGGAGAGGAGTGCACTCATGCACTGTCTCCTATCACCTTGTAGTAAAGCTGGCCAGGGACCTTTATCAAGATGGCTGCCAAGTGAATTACTACGGCGCTCCATCTTTACTGTGTTGAGTGTTGCACAGACGCGCAGCACTTAGCTGCTTACAGGTGTGAGTACCTATTACTGCTGACTTCACCGATGCTGCATAGTCACAACACTGCTGTGTAACAGGGCACAATTGTGCCCTGTGCCGGATCCGCTCACTGAGCGCAACATCCTGGCATTGCCCGCATGATGTCATTACGTTGCACAAAGCATGGCCAGCAGCTCCGGTAAGTGCAGCCCTGACCGGACAGCCTCATGACGCCCGAACGGCTGTATGTACTCTGCAGGGTATCAGTATAGATTGTCCATATCCCGGTTGCTGAGTGCCGTTCCTGCTAGTCAGGAGCAAGGGGCGTGGGTTGGTGACAGTGTTGCCCACAGAGTCTCTGCGCAATGTGCGGTGGCACCGGTCGACCATAGCTTGTTACGGCCCAGGTTACCGCTGTTACTATTGTTACCGGTGTTCCTCAATGAACCTGCGAGACAAATTAAGAATCACTGTGTGGCCTAAACTCCATTTCACAATTATGCTGGTGCGTATTGTTAACCTGCCATATCCACAGGTGGAAGTTTTGATAGCGCTTCCAGTGGGGGCGTCTAAAGACGCACCAGGCATTATTGCAGCATCTACTGATGCTCATAGTGGGTGTCTCAATCCTTGCACTTTCATACGCACTGACGTACACCAGAGAAGGGCCTTGTAGCGGCATTAGCAAAAGTCACAGACAGGTGACCGCCAGAAGATGCAGTCACGTCTACTTCCACCTCTTAATCAGGCCCTTTGTGCACCATAAATAAGAAATAATAATATATATTCATGTTTAGTGGTCAGGAATGATGTTCAGGGGCGCCCCGCACAGCACAGGACGGTAAATCACCTTGTTACAGCATTGGTAGCAATGATGACCATCCAGAAGTACAAGATGGCACACTTTATATGATATACAGTATTACACATTATACACATGTAGGATGGGCAATACAGCCCTCTACCCTTTTAAATAATCCAGGCAGGGTCACACAGCTAGCATTGACTCAGACTGCACTATTTCACACTTCACACTATAATGCAGGAGGCACCTCTGAAAGTCCTCCTGCTACCAAACAGCTGCTTGGCTCAGTGGTTCCTTCACACAGTCCCATCAGGCATGGGGGACCCTTCTGGCATCACAGCACTCTGGCCCTGCAAATGGGACACGCCCGTGAGACTCCCATAACACACTCATGAAACGGACCCTTTTTGCATTTATTTTAGGTCACCTCCCAGGCTCCACCCTGAAAACTCCCAGAGATTGCTAACCCCTTCCCAGGTGTTAGAGATGCTGCATGCGATTGTGAAAGCCATTAAACACTTTGCACATGCACAGTAAGAGATTCCTGGACTTTTTGTGCATGCGCAGTAGCAAAACATCACTCAACTGCGTCCATCTCTGAATCAGGCTTTAGATCTTCATAGAACGCAGTAAAGCTGTTGCCTGTGTATTAACTTTCCCAATAGCAAAATGATCTGTAAAATTGTATTCATATAGGTTTAATGCAAATCACTGTAAAATGTGTCTATTGCATGACTTTGGTTAAAATTCACACTCAGGAAAGAAGCACGTCATCCTAATCATGGTTATTCTAAGTCTTATATTGTATTTCCTAAGATACTAGCATACTGTTTGAGACAGTACATGTTATTTACTAAAAAGTCATTGCACTGGAATGAATGATTACAACTAATTGTTGATGGCTTGCTGCAATTTCCCACTATTTCTCTTGTGTTGCTGAATCATCCATCATTATCCCCAAAGTGTAGAGAAAGGTGATAGAAAAACTCTGGTAAATAGACACAGAGGAGCCTTTATTCAATTACATCAACACGGCATATATTCCATTGAAATAATTGGTGTGTTCCTGTGATATTCTGTGACATTTGCCGTGTACTGCTCAGCTAAATGTGGAGTCTGCTCTACCTTTAGGTCACTTACTGCAAATGAGGTTCAAGACACAACTCAAAGATAATTCCACTTGTCAAAGTATTTCTAAATAGACCTGACCCACAGCCGGTGCGGGAGATTAGTACTCTTACTAATCAGATTTCCACACTAAAGGTCGCTCCATTGGCTCATTAATGTAATAACATGCAGTATAAAAATCACAGGGTAACTGTTGGCAGGAAGATATTCCCATCGGCGGCCTAATATGGAAGCAGAATGAGAACGTGTGGGCCCATCGTTACACTAAGTTGTGGCACCTTCTACACATTGGGTCCTTCTTTGTACCTATGGCAGCTACAGTTTCGCCTTCAATGTCTTTCCCATGACGTTCTGATCCCGTGCATGCTAGTGGCACCCACACCTTTGGGCGTATACTTTGTGTGACGCATACGCCATAGGGGCTTTTAGGGATTTTCGCACAATAGAAAGAAATCGTTCCACTATGTGAACATCGGCTCTGAATGAGTATTGTTAGATTATTTATAACAATACAAATGCTATCGTATATTGTGGCAATGAAGATCAGGATTGACACTCTGTATGTAGTTGTCCAACTTGAAGAACCCTTTTTACAGGGCAGTTTATGTGGTGAGAGATCAGTTCCCTGGGTAAACAGAGCTGGCATGGCACGCAATGAATGGCAAGATAGTGTAACATATAGGGCCTGAGTTGAGCGATTTCTTGCTGCTAAAAACTCCTATGGTGCATGCGTTAAACAGAGTATACGTACAAAGGCGTTGTTGCGATTGAGACCCACTTGGGTATATTTACTAGAGTGAGAGTATTTAGAAATGGAGCTGTTGCCCATAGAAACCAATCAGATTCTACTTAACATTTATCCAACACCTTCTAGAAGATAGTAACTAGAATCTGATTGGTTGTTGTGGGCAACATCTCCACTTCTAAAAGCTGGCACATTAGTAAATATACCCCACAGTGTCACAGATGTCTTGGAAAAGTACCAAGCAGTCCTTGTCAGTGATTGGGAGGTACGTAGATGGACCGTCTTATGGGCGTGTTATGGGAGTGTCACAGGCGTCTCACTGAAGTGTTTGCGTACGCAGACGCTCAATCGTTGGAGGCCGTACTCAAACAGTAAATCTGCACCTGCCATAGAGATGGTGGAAGTTTCGATGGTGCAACCAATGGTGCGACTGATAGCAGTATCTGGATAAAGTTGTAGACAGGTCACGGCCAGATTAAGATCTAGAGGCTCTAAGCACTTAAAAGATTGTGGTTACCCCCATATATATTTTACTCCCCAAAAGAAAAACAAAATTCTCACCAAGGCCTTTAAAAAACCTCCATATTTGGCGAATACCCCCCATCTGGCAAGACTGTACTGAGCGCCGCTCCACTCACTCTCAGTGTATGACTGGGACAGCCGGCATGGCCAAGACAAGAACGATCACCTGGGCCTCGGTGGACAGTGTCACCAGGGCCGCCATCAGGGGGGGACTGCCGGGACTGCAGTCCCGGGCCCAGACACTGCAGAAAGCGGGGGCCCACTCGTCCCTACAGTGCCCCCCCCCACTCTAACCACCCACACTACCCCCTGCCTCAAAGGAGGCATCTCCTCCACTGTCCCGTTTCTACTGTAACAGAGGAGCAGGCGAGCGGAGCGCTGATTAGCATCAGCGGCGCTTGTCCTCTGTGCTCTGCTGCTCTTTACTGGCTGCAAGCCGCCGTCACATACAGTAGCAGCCAACCGTGACCCTGAGCAGCCGGAAGTGTTGGTGTGCAGGTAGGAGGACAACGCGGCGTCTGTTATTGTATGGACTATGGAGCGGAGGGGAGCCGGGAGAGCAGCAGCAGCAGTTGCAGTGACACCTGTAATCCCTATGGGAGGGAGTAAGTACTGGGGAGGGGGGACTGAGTGGTGCATTTAAAGAACCAGATAGTGTATTAATGACTTTAATATAGATTAGATACACCTCCAGTGCTATATATATATATATATATATATATATATATATATATATATAAAAAGGAGGTGAGAAAAGGCTCTCTCTGGTGTAGTATTTTAGAAATATTTGAATTTTCAAGATAAGTATTTCAAGTACCTTCATCAATTAAAAAACAGGCACATCAGGAGTCTTAGTGTGGAGCCAGTGTGTACTCGTTCTCAAAAAGAATCCCAGAATCGACAGATAACTTTATCAAGTGTGCCCTCGGAATTCTGAAACAATCACTTTGGTTCCGCTCCTCCCCGTACATTCAATGGTGGAACCTCCTCACACCTCCTCTCGCCCTGCGGCTGCTGCATCCAAAACGGGGAGGAGCGGAACCAAAGTGATTGTTTCAGAATTCCGAGGGCACACTTGATAAAGTTATCTGTCGATTCTGGGATTCTTTTTGAGAACGAGTACACGCTGGCTCCACACTAAGACCCCTGATGAAGGTACTTGAAATACTTATGTTGAAAATTCAAATATTTCTAAAATGCTACACCAGAGAGCGCCTTTTCTCACCTCCTTTTTTAGATACTCTACTACTATTTGAGACGATACAGCAACAGTCTCTCAGGAGAAAATTGGCGGCAACCTGTCACACGGGGAGTGTATTTTTGGAAGAATTAATTTTAAAGGACTTAAACACAGATAATTCTTGGTGTAGCGCTATTAACAGTACCCTTGTTCTATATATATATATATATATATATATATATTTATATATATACAGTGTGTGTGTAGATATATATATATATATATATAGTGTGTGTGTGTGTATATATATATATATAGCTAGCTAGCACTGGAGGTGTATCTAATCTATTATAATGACCTTATTACACTATCTTTATACTATCTTGCTCTTTAAATATATCGTGACAGCGGGGCTGATTCAGCAGAGTGAGCAGATCGAGGCTTTCATGCAGATTCCCAATTTTTGGGAACCTGTGTATGCGCAGGAAGCATTCTGCGCAAGTGAAGAACGGGTCCTGCAAGATCACGTACAGGCACACCTATGACTCTGCCTGACTGACCGGCAAAGGCATCTGCAGAGCAGTGCAGAGGCGAGGACGGCCATCGGCCTGTTTTCATGGAAACGGGGGAATGTTGCCCTTGTTTTCCGTGATGGACGAGGCCAGGGTCACCATCCATGGATGCAGACTTCCTTGCCTCACAAGCCGGCCAGCCTGTGTCAGCTGATGCTTACCCACCTGGCTATTGCCGCACAACCAAACTCTAACTTGCCTCTGAGCGACGGGGATGATCTTACGCACCTGGCCCTGAGTACATGATCCCCCACTTCCACTTCAATAAAGTTTTGTTTTTTGTTTTATTCACGCTGCGCCATTGGAAGTGTAAAGAGGCTGTCAGAAGAGCCCCCGCGTATGAGGAGCAGTGCCAACAAGCCAGCCAGACCAGGGGAAGAGGACAGAAGGAGTCTCCTTCAAGGAGGTAAGTAATGAGACTTTTAATTTAGGGGATGATGTGTTTCTACATGTGGTGTACAAGTGATTAAATTTAGGCTAAATATAATCACTTGTACACAGGGGCGTCTTAAGAGAGGAGGGGGCCCATGTGCACTCACCGTGCGGGGCCCCCTCCTCTCTCCCCGGTGACCGGCAGCAAACTGACTCGGCTGGCCAACCACCGGAGCCTTAGTAGACTCCGGGCACTAGAGTGTGCCCAAATTCTACTGCGCATGCGCAGAACAACGGAAAAGACTGCGGCCACCATTTTCCCAGTTTTCTGCGCATGCGCAATAGACTCTGGACACACTCTAGTGCCCGGAGTCTACTGCGCATGCGCAGAACACCGGGACAATGGCCGCGGCGGCCATTTTCCGGTGTTCTGCGCAGCGTTGACACCTGACGCGGGACTACGGACAGGTGAGTTTAAAAAAAAAATGGGTGCAGTGTGTGCGGTGTGGGGCCCCCCTGGACCCGGGTGCCCGTGTGCCCCGCACACACTGCACCCATTATAGATACGCCCCTGCTTGTACAGTATGTCACATACTGAAACAAATTTGTTTTTTCTTCTTAATTCAGTTAAAGTGCACTAATACCACTAAGGCAGCTATTCTGAGTGTCCCCTTGCAAACATTAACATCACTGAGCCACATGCAGCTTCAGTTGGCTGGAAGAATCTGGGGGGGGGGTGCCTAATTTGACAGTCCCGCGCCCCACAATTTGTAATGGCAGCCCTCGGTGTAGCAATTTACCAGTTACCAGATTCTAATTTTGTTGTATGCCCAAGATTAATGTATATGATTAACCTCTATTATTACTATTATATTATTATGTTTATTCTTGTATATAGCCCCTTTTTGTGGAACCTGGTTCAGCTGCGCCATATGGTCCATGGTAAATCCGGCAATGGAAAATTTCTGTGGTGCTCCCCTTCCCTTGAAGCCCTAAGCTTGTGCTTATTTTGCTTAATGGTTAATCCAGCTCTGGTTACAGCCAATAGATGCAGCCGTGGCTGTTTATGTATCCATCTTTGACTCGGGCCCATAATCTCCAACACAAAAATCTGGTGTCTTGTGCATATTAAAGACGACCCATACCTTCCAAGCACTTAGTCTGCAAGCTTCTCATTGGTGCCAGTTTATATTCACCAACTCCATTGGCAGCGATATATATTAAATACCATGAGAAATATTCAAAAGTAATTGCTTTATTTGAACTCTATAAAGTATACAACAGGCACTCAGCAATACGGCTGCAGGAAAAATACAGAGCAAATCAAGAGCAATTCATTAAATAAAGAATATTATTCATCTACATCAAAAGAGTGCAACTGGTCAATAACCATTTGAGGACAGACGTGTTCAGACAAACAAAAGTAAAGTCACCTTTTTTTTTTAATTTGTTTTTATTTTTTTGAAGAATAATATTTCAGAGAAGACCTAAGTAAAATATACCCATAAATATACAAAATAACTAACCATTTAAAAATAGCAGAAAGTGGAATAAATAGGTAACTTCCAATGCAACCTTTCTGACTGAAAGGCCCCAAAAGCCTTCACATACACTCAGCCTTGTATCATGACTGTGTATTAAAAAAATAAGGAGCAATAGGAACGCACTTTAATCCTGCTTTCTAATTGTATTGACAGCTTGTGTAAAAAATGGATTGCATATACAAGAACTCATAGATAGCAAAGGTGCTGCTTTGCTAAGGGCTGTGGAAGGCGATTTATTACACTGTAATACAATTTACAGGGATATTCACTTTGATACAATGCTACATTGAAATTTGAAGGGTGGGTGTAGAGACATCACGGCAAACTCCACTGCGTATACCGTACCATATTATAACATGCGACAGTAGCACAAACATGCCACAAAACCTAATACCCGATGAATCACAATGGGTTATCGCAAAGTTGGCATCTTGTAATTAAAGACGGTGATATTTTTAGGAAGATCACTAAGCCTGAAATAAAACAGACATCTCCCTTTCAGCCAATAGTATTTCAGCAGTCCTACCCCCCCTCTTTCCCCAGGGCCCCCTCATTGCTTACAGTATCTCCAGCCTCAGTCCCCATCAGGATCCTCAGCAAGTCTAGTTTTTAACATTTTCTCCATCCATCCATCCATCCATCCACGACTGATGGATGTAACATTTGCCTGTCTATTGTGACACCTTGTTAGTTAGACACCTAAAGCTGGGTACATACTAGATGATTTATTTAAACGATTTGTCGATTTCCAACGGATCGGATAGACAAAACGTTCAAATCGTCCAGTGTGTACACATTACTGCGCTCTCACGCGGTGTCATCTGTCGCATCTTCAGCTCAATCTGATTATCTGACTGACGACCCCATGCATTAGGATGCGGCGGGGGAACGTCATATCGTGCGATAGTTCACCAGATCGTGTGGTGTGTACGTACTGCACGATATGTCGTTCCGCTGCATCTGCCCTCGGCCCAGGTACACAGGTCGTCTAGTGTGTACCCAGCTTTAGTTTAGGCAGGATTGATTTTGGCTGCTGCTAGAAGAGAGAGCATTGCTCCTCCTTGGAATAGGTAACTGGTGGGCCTCAAAAGGGGAGGATCTACAGCAGGGATGGGGAACCTCAGGCCTGGGGGCCGTATAAGGCCCCTGGAATCATTTGGTCTGGCCCTCTGAGTTTTTTCTGCTAGCCTCATCTGGCTAGCAGGGTGCCTAGAATGGCACCCTGCAGCCAGAATCTATGCAGCAGTGCTGCCTGTAACGTCCTTAGGATGCTTCAGATGGTCACACCACTGCCCTTACAGCTCCCCGGAGTGTCATGAGGATGCTCCAGGCATTGCTGTAATCACCGGTGATTGTGGCCCCGCCCCCGAGTGACGTCACAGGGAGGGGGCGTTGCCTGCACCAGGCCCGCGAATAATGTTATATATATCAAAATGACCCTTTGCAGATAAAAGGTTCCCCACCCATGATCTACAGAGAGTCACTTATGGGAAGGGAGACAATTGTATAAGTTTGTCCAAAAGCAAAAGAACTTCTAGTAATATTCATAAATATTAGTGTTAATGTGTCAGAAACTTGAAGTGTCACATGGGCTGAAAAATGCAAGTTCTTCGGCTAAAAGAAATTCAGCGGTAACACTCTGGAGATCCTTATGTCCCTTAGTATTTCCTGTCACACATGTTGCTTTTCTTTACATGAAACACTGTGGAATTTATTTATGATGGGCAAAATACTTTTTGAGAGATATAAAGTTCACATCCCTGCAAAGTGTCTGTTTATGGAGCAAGATGCTGCTGTTTGCAGTGGAGCAGATGTAGTCACTGACCAATGGGCTGAGTTTGGTGGAGTAAGATTATTTCTTACAAGCCTGTAGCAGGAATGCAGAGCCACCAGGTTTTGAGAAACAGTATAAAACTAAGGTGCAAGGACACATTTATACACGTTTCTACTTTGCAAAACTTATGCATCAACTATAAGCTGGAGCAGACTGATGCTTTTAACGGGATGCACCTTGGCAGAAAACTGCAAATAAGGAAGCACTGTGTTCTATGTAAAATAAGCTGTACGCACTAAAGTGCACTAAAGACAGGACTGAATACTGGAAAAGATGGATTTGTGTATAGGTGGTGGGGGGGGACATTTTCTAAACTGAGTAGTGTTTTAGCAGGAAGACTGGAACATTTTATTGAAAGGGGTGGTTCTAAAGCAATAGAAAAAAAATACTTTTCAGTTGACATTTACAATTTTGCACCATGTAAGGCCTTCAGTTTTTACGGTATTCTGCTACCTTAGGCATGCTCTGTTTGCAGAAGCATCTCCCGAGAGCATACAGTAGACATGCACCTTGATGTACACTCATCTGGCCATGTAGCCACACAAGGGTATATTGCATTTTGTGCTGTGTATCAATTGGTGCTGGTAAATGACCTTGTCTGTGTGTCTCAGCTCATGTGACACTACCCTAAGGCTGTGATCAGGATAAGAAAGATCCCACTGAGTAAGGTGTAGATTTACTAAAACTTCTAAAAAGGAAAAGTGGTGGTACTGTCCATAGCTACTAATAAGATTGCAGCTGTCACACTAATCTAGTTCGTATATGTCCATAGCAACTATGGTTGCTATAGGCAACACCTCCACTTTCTCTTTCCTGGAAGTTTTAGTACATTTACCCTTAAATGGAACTATGCAGCCAAAGATGGAAAAGTAGTGAGGCCAGTGGCTTTGTGCAAAGACTGCAGAAAATTCCCAATGTTAGAAATTCTGTTATAATAATATGGACATAATTGTACAAAATATTTATGAATCTTACAAGAAACAACTTTTCCAATTGTATTTCCAACCTGTATTTTAGGTTTAGTGAATGTTTCAGCAACAAGAACTAGATAGATGCTTTAAATGAACCCGCTATACACTTACACAATTGTTTGCCCTCCCGAAACTTAAGCCTGATCTTTATAAATGTGAGGCATGCATAAGCATTTATCTATAGATCTTTCACACAAGCCCGATTCTCCATGGTGTAATGTACCGGATATTGTGGGCATTACAAAGGTAAAAATTGCATAGTCATACAGGGGTTAAGTGGTTACACGTGACTATTTGGGTGGGAAGAGCAACTTTATCACAAGCTGCAATGTATTTACATTACCAGAGAACAATTAAAGTGGGTACACACCAGGCAGATCTCTCTGCCGACCCACAGAGCGGTCGATCAAGTAATCTATACACACTTGCCGATCAGCCGCTAGACGTGTTGGTGCTGACATCACAACTGGACGGGCATTTGATTTGCCCACCCAGCTGAGATGTTAATCACCGTCCCTGCAGTACACACACAGCAAGACAAGCCAATATATCTACAGATATATCGTCCATCTGCTGTGCGGAAGAGCAAATGCGACGTCATTCACAGACATATCAGGGGTATTCAGCTGCCGACCCACTCTCAGTATATCGGCCGTTCATCGCCCAGTGTGTGCCCTGCTTTGCAGTCAGTGACTTGGGGGTGGGTGCCTCTATAGACAGCTTAAGGGAGAAATTGATAAAACTAATGAAGACAAGTGGAGATATTGTCCATAGCAACCAGGTTCTAGATTCTAGATATCATTTTATAGAATTAAGTAGATACAGGATAGGTAGAACCTGATTGGTTGCTATGTGAACACTCCTCATGTGCTCTTTTGAAGGTTTGATAAACCTCCCCCTAAGTCTTAAACTGCATACACACGTAAAGATTTTCTGTCCAACCATCCAATCCGGTAAGGTATGAAAGCAAATGACAATCAGCAAGTCACTCCCAAATGCCGGAAAATGGACAAAAACTGATGTTTGAACAAATTGTTTAGATCAAACATTTAACAAACTTGTCTGACAAATATTTTTATCTGTTTTCTGGCATTTAGGAGCAAATTGCTGATCATCAGTTACTCCCATACATTACCAGATTTTCATTCCAACCAATCAACTAGTTGGATGGTTGGACAGAAAATCTTTACGTGTGTATGCGCCTTTAATGCCTATCAATGTAAGAGCAGAAAAATCACCTGAAGCAATAGCGAACACTCAGTTAGGAGTTTGCCATGGAAGGATAGGTCAGATTGGCGGGTAATCCCTATACACAGCATAATTACTGACTTCTCCTTCCGGGTTAGGAAGAATTTACTGGAGACTGGACTAGAATGCTGTACAGCAGATATTTATTGTAACGTCATAGTTCCTACGTGCACCTTAGCAAAACAGTAATACCTGTATACAGACTGATAGTATGCCATATATTCATTATTAGACCCGCGCATACATTTATACATTTCACAGAAATGATGCTGCATCTCATTAACAGACACACAGCTCCAGTACAATGAACAGAAATCATTAGAACAACGTCATTTCTGTATTTTATCAATATATAATAAAGGCGTAGAAATTGTCAGCAGGAAAAACATAGCAAGCTAAGAAAGGACGACATTCTGAGGTGTGTGTCTTAGCCATGCAGCATAACACCGAACGGTTATTAGAAGATGCCATGAGTTTAAGGCACTTGTAACAATGCCGAAATCATCAGGTTTGGAGGTTCAGGACGATGGGAGCAATGAGTGGACAAGGTACAGCCACTCACTAATACTGACAATAATTTTAGTCCACCAGTACCTAATAAAACACTGCACGCTACAAATAAGAAAATGATGAGAGAATGGCATGGGTGACTGCTTAAAAAGAACGACTCTGCATATCTTACAAAATATTAACACAAAAATATCTATAGTCACACCAATACTGTATTAGCCAGTAGTCCTACTGTAAAGTATGAGAATAGCTAATGCATTGTAATGAGTACGTATACAATCCAATCCAGACATGCTTGGAACACAGAAAATAGATGTCTCACAGTCAGAGAATGATAATGTACCTTCTATGAATAACCAAAATGACCTGTAAAATATTACTATGATATACTGTCAATGTTGTCACATAGTTTATAATAGTGTGTATGTCACCAATGAGTTTTCTATGTATAGTATTTCATATTGCCTACCCCATAGCCCCCTTTATACAGTTGTTTTAATATGATCATCTACATTTTGATGCTAAGCTACTGTATGGGTAAAATCTGTGTAAAAATTAAAGTGCTCACAATTTTTAACTCAGACATGATCACTAGGCATAACACTGATGAGTAATATGAGTAATGAGGGGAAATATGTTCTAGCCCAGTGGTTCCCAAACTGTGTGCCCTGGCACCCTGGGGTGCCTCAGGGCACTTTGCAAGAGTGTCTCACTTTGGTGGT
The DNA here is from genome assembly GCA_031769625.1 of Taudactylus pleione. Taxonomy (NCBI): domain Eukaryota; kingdom Metazoa; phylum Chordata; class Amphibia; order Anura; family Myobatrachidae; genus Taudactylus; species Taudactylus pleione. The sequence goes on along the minus strand of JAUIMM010000916.1, from coordinate 1,423,209 downwards.
CCAGTACCAAATAAACTTATATTTTGTCAGTGTGATAGGCAAAACCACCACATAAGTGACATATAATCACAGTTTACTTAATTTAATTTTTGCTGAATTACTCAGTAAGAAACTTTTGGCCCAGGGGTGCCTTGGAAAAAATGCTGATACTCTAGGGCGCCGTGATTCGTAAAAGTTTGGGAACCACTGTTTGTACCTTTTCCTCCAGCCACTAGAGGGAGCTGCAAGGCAAGTCTATCGCGACATGAAAAGAGTTGCATGAAAATGTTTGTCCTGAAACTTAACATTTAACCTAAATATTTAGGCTGTGCCAGTAATAAAGCACATTAAATCTGCTTTGTAAAGATTAAAAAATCTACAGTAAAATGGTGCTCCAGTCTTTGGATAGATTACAGTGGGAGGATTTCAAAGGAAGAGTGCTCTAGAACTAAACTAGGGGCAACTGTACCCACAAATCATTAGATTATCATTTATGCCGTTCTACCTTAACAATCATCATATGCCACATTGATTAAAAAAAGTACCTATCCCCTTCAACAGAGGTAGTTACAGTATATATACAGTATATGTAGATTTGCCTGTTTATGTTCTTATTAGATATATGATGCTTCAAGACCAAACAATATCTTTTCTGCAGGGCATTTACAGACTGACCTCTTATCTTTGCACTGGACATGTGTATAATTAGACACGTGACACCTTTCTATGTTACTTTGTATACATTTGGAATAATACACATGCACTGTCAGCGTTTCCGCTTATAGTATTGTTATTATCTTGCTCTCACCTTGGTTTATTGCTACGTAGTGACTCTGTACAGTTGGGTTACATATAACTTTAGGTGGCCAAGAGTAAAACAGAAGTGATTCATGTTACAAATCTGTGATGTCATACTATTCTATTTGGTTGTTTGTCATTATTTAACAGACAAAATAATAAATCACAGAGTGATTGGTACAGTACATTACTGGAATCCACTGTTATTTAGCTATTTTATGGGCACTTGCTCTAAAACAGATCTATATTGCCTTAACTAATGGAAACAAGCCAGGCGTTTCACTTATTATTATAGATTTGAGCTTTGGGATACTCGATAAAAATGCGTTTCATACATTTAAGGATTGCTGATTGAGCTGTACACATGTATCAGAGATCAAGTATATACATAGCACCTATAAAAAAGTGAAAAGAGCTTATCTGACACAGACTGATATCATTTAGGAGGACATGTATTACAAGATCCTCAACCTCATTTAAAAATGCCCTTTTTTAGTGTGTGCATCACAAATCACTACCCCCAAGAGTGAAAATAGACTGCTGTCTGTAAGTTAAGAGGTTTACTTTTGAGAACTAAATTATGTCCTTCACAAGATCACCAGGTACTTTGCTATAATGCTTCTTAAAGGGACACTATCATCAAAATGGTATGTCATATATATTTATAAATAATACTATGAAAGATACAATAAACCCAATATATAATAAAGTGTGTGTGTGTAATATGTAGTATGAGCCTTGGCACGGGCCACCCCTCCAATTGCTCTCACTGCTAGAGCAACAGGACAGATCATATCATAGCCAGGGAGAGGTAAGTATGGGGGTGGGAAGGATCAAGAGACTGGGGCAGGACAGAGCAGCAGACAAAAAGTGAGGCAGGGCAGGACAGAGTTACAGACATAGAGGGGGAAAGACAGTGCAGGGGACGGGACAGGGTGGAGCAGCAGACAGAAAGGTGGTGGGCTAGGACCTAGTGAGGGTAGGATGGGGAAGCGGACAGAGAGGGGGCAGGGCAAAGCCGGGCAGGGTGGAGCAGCAGGCAGAAAGAGGTGACTCAGCATATATTGAGTATATATGTAAAAATTTATTTATTTTTAGTCTTTTATATGTAGCACCAACAACAGGACAACAGCCTATATTGAAAAATATAAAACTGAAAACATTTCCAGTTTTTCATGATAGTGACCCTTCAATTTTGGGATTTTTTTTAATCCTCAGCAAACCACTGAGCACATTGGGATCTGCAGTGTACTAACTAGGAATTGTATTTGTTCTCCTTTACAATCTCTATAAATATCCCAATGTCACATTTTTTTTAATCCATGATTACGTGAAAACCTTTTGTACTTCCTGCTAGAGCACAAATGTAAGGTACAGCTCCTAACTAACTACATTCAGAACGGTAGATGAAGATGAACGAATGAATTGATACCCTTCATTATCGCTACCAACAGCAAATGCAACAGTTGTGCTTTTTATTATTAGAATTTTTAAAAATCTAACAAAAGAGAGAGGTTAACATTCAGTCCGGTCATGAACACAAGTAAAAAACACAGCTTCAAGAATTGGTTTGACATGAACATATAATGACCAAATGTTTGTGGTCCTCACAATGAGTAGAATGTAACCAAAATAATTTTCATTACTTGGGAAAACTTGTACCATACAGTTATCACAGTGAACCCAGAGCCACCAAGAGGGGGGGAGGGGGTACAAATACCTGGGCCCAGGCCTGCCTTGGAGACCCATTGCATTGGCTCACTATAACAGGGGTGGCTGGGCCCCAGAGCAATACGGGGCCAAAGCTCTGGTCCCATCCAACCTGGGGAGGTACAGAGCCAGATCAAAAGGACAGGTGACTGCGTAGACCAACGACAGAGAGTTTACAGCCTCCTATTGGCCCACACGATCATACACCCTCAGTACGCATGTGGTGGATTGGCTGAGAAATTGCTGCATCTGGGCCGTAACCCCCTCTCGGGTGTCCTGGGTGTACCCATTGCCTACAACACAGAGGTGGCAGACTGTTTGTGGGTTGAACCAACATTTAGAATACAGCAAGTTGGTTTACTAGGAACTGGTGATGTCAATGAGGCACAGAGTACCTCATGCCTCAGAGATGTCACTAGCTACTGCTAATTCAATTGGCCGCATTCTCATGAATATTGGCTTAGCCAGAAAAATGTCTGTCTCCATTGGCGTGTGGCTGATGGGTGCAAGTTAATAAATTTGTCACATTTTTCTTTCTTGAAAGAAAAGAAAGGATAGTTTTCAGCAGGACACATCTAGGGTAAAACATTATATTTTCCACTCTTATCTACTCTGACCTGCAGTAAGTCATTGATTTACTTACAGTACTTTAAAGGAGGCACATGCAACTGTGCCTCTAGAGCTGCTGCTGACTTACTACTCCCATCGGCCCCAGTAGGACAAAGGATGGTGAGAGCTGTAATACCAGGGCTAGAGAGGCAGCGTTACACATTACTCTTCTAAAGACTGAGGCATCCCGGCCATCCATGGACGGTTGAACCAAAATAAATTATTCCATCCTATGGACAGTGCTAGCTACAAAATATGTACAGTTTTCATACATTTTACACTATACTGTTCCAAAGGTAAATTGTGATCTCTGCAATAATAGAAAGCATATTTATTTTTATTTTTTTGAATGAGAGGCTTTGCTTCAGGACCACCATGTCAACTGCTATATTAAAGGTCAAAACAAAATATGTTAAAGAGGGTTATTGTGAACTAAGCAATAAGTCCTAATGCCACTGTAGTTACTATAGCAGCATCAATCAAGGCATCATGGTGACCCCGAGCATTAATCTTCCCTAGTTCCTTCATTTGTTCTCTTGCAGCCATGTTTCAGGAAAGCTGTCTTCAGCAAGGCAGAAGCAGGTAAGAAAAATGCATTAAAAGTCAATGTCCCATCCTGAGTTGTCATCAGGTGGAGGATCCTCATTGTCTTCTGGAAAACTGTCAAAATTGCTTGTGTCTGTCGGTGATGCAACCTGCAAAACAATAGGTGAATTATTCTGTGAGATGCCGGATAAAATGAATCAAATCAGAATCTTGATTCAGCTGAGATTGTACTACTCATGTTAGCATTACTATTACTGATTACAGATGCATTCTGTGGAACGGTTTGAGCAGTGCAGGGTTTATGTAGCCAATTGTAATGAGGATTATTATTATTTTTTTTTTATTACATCAATGTTTAATGTCAGTTTTTGACAGCATAGTTGGTGTAATGGCTAGCATTACCGCCTCACAGCACTGAAGTCTTCAGTTTGTTTCCCGCCAAGACCCAAATTGTGTGGGGTTTGTATGTTCTCCTAGTGTTTATGTGGGTTTCATTTGGGTATTCCTGTTCGTCCTACAATCCCAAAACATACTGGTAGGTTGGATTCTAAACCTTACTGTGTACAGTAAGTGTGTGTACATGTGGTATGGAAAAGAGAGTGCAAGCTCCACCAGGGAATGGACTGAGGGCCTAATTGAGACCCGCTCGCGAGCGCTCGCAAGCGGGTCGATGTTGGGCCAGTGTGCATGCTCACGACGGAGGCGGCTCCGTCATGCGCGAGACCCGGATAGCGACGGGCAAGCCGTCGCTCTGGGTCTCGCTACAAAGGGGGCGTGCTGTCGATGGTGAGTGACAGCAGACAGCACGCCCCCTTTGGTGGGCGTGCTGGGGGCATGGCTGCACGGACGGAGGCGTTCCCATGGGAATGCCTACTGTCTGGGGCCGACCCCACTGACATCACAAGTGATGTCAGTGGGAGTGCTCTCGGCTCTGATAGAGCCGAAAGCACTCCAGGGCTTGCGGCCACGAGACCCTACCACAAGGGTCTCGTCGCAAGCCCGATGGTCGTGATGGTCTTGACCATCGCGACCATCTTCCTGGCCGCTCGCTATAGCTATGGGTGGTCACCCACAGCTATGCGAGCGGCCAGGAGGACGCTCTAAAAAAAGAGAAGGACGGCCCTGATTCAGAGCGAGCGCTCTGTCAGAGCGTCCGGCTCTGAATCAGGGCCTGAATGTCTAAATAGTAACTGTAAAGTGCAGCATAATATGTGCGCTATATAAAAAACTGGTAATAAATAAATATTTACAGTACCTTTTGGGTCTTTTTTATCACATTATGTGCTTTTATGTTTAGTGATGTTAGTTTTGAAATTTTTAAAATAACAGACAAAATGTATCCTACTGTACTGAATATAATATGTACAGTTATAAAACAGTCAGACATAAGGAAAGTATAAGTACATGTCCAAGGCTTGTGTAAGTGTGTTTATACTATAATACCCCACTAGGAATCTCCACACCTGGTTACATCAGGTTGCACTATTATCTCACCTTTATCTTTTTGGGAGTAACCATTGACTACATGCAAGTTTGGCAAGTTGGAAAACCAATCGTGCATTCATCTCCCCATCCATCTTTACTATGTAATGATGGCTCATGATTACTGTGTAATCACAGCCACCATCAGACATCGGTGTGAGTTTCACCAAAGTGTATTTTTGCACCAACAGGTGAATGAACTACTTAATATGGACCAAAGTAATTCACCATCTCTCACGCAGGACACACTGTATGGTGGTTTTATGCTTTTTTTCATTTCAGGTACCACACTGCAATAAAACTAGGGGAGACCTTGACCTCAGTTATTACTACACTGGGGTTTTCATGGCCTCCGCAAGCCCCCTCCCCTCTTTCTGTATTGCCATTTACAGGAAAGCCATAGGGCTCAGAGGGCAAATCTACAGCAAATGCTCATAAATTTTGCAGTCTGTATGATCAAAATGAAATCCTAATGATCACATTAGGCCAGTGGTAGCCAACCCTGATCCTCAAGAGCTACCAACGGTGCATGTTTTGAAGGTCTGCTCACAGAATCACAAGTGATATAATTAGCTTCACCTGTGGAACTTTTCAAATGTGTTAGTTAGTAATGAATACACCTGTGCACCTGCTAGGTGGTCTGGAAAACGTGAACTGTTGGTAGCTCACGAGGACCGAGGTTGGCTACCCCTGCATTAGGCTATGCACACTATGAACATGGGCCACACTGACTGACTAAGAGTGGAACGCAAAAAGGACCGAATCCTGATACAAGTGAGAGTTCCAAAAATATGATATAGGATAATGAACAGTGTGTTAAAATTAGAGATGAGCGAATCGGTTTTGCTGAAGACCAAACACAACCTAACTTTGGGGTTCCGGAAAAAACAGAGTCCTGGCTCGGTCCACTTTGGGGTTCCTGTAGAACCGAGTTCCAACTGGGATCTTCTCGTTAAGTTCGGAATCCAGATCTAAAACCTGATATTGCATGTTTTGGATTGCATTTGAGTCCCTCCATTATGATTTGAAGTGCTGTGAGGTGGTCAAAATGGACTGGAAATTAATGTTATTGATGTTAGTAAAACTATAGTAATAAAAACCAGGTCCAAGTTGCATTATTTTAGCTGTTTTTATAAATTTTTAAAATAACCAAAACCAGATCCGATTCAAAACACTTGAGTGTGATTTTGCCAAAACCAAAACACAAGTATGATTTAGAACCAAAACACGGGGGTCTGTACACATCTGTAGTAGAAATGTACTTGCAGTAGCAGAGTAGCCTTAAGACGTTTAGAAAATGAACCCGAGTGGCATGTTTTGCTGTGAACGTATCATCAGTAAATAAACATTCAGTACTGTCGTCTAGATCCACTCTAGGCCCAGTCTGTTTTGCTATTCCAGTACCATGTATAACTACTGTAAGGATAACTAATGTATCTCATGGAGACCACTCTGGCCATTACATTGATCAAATCAAACTGTGTGAAACCTATCACTGGAAACCAAGCCTCAGCATGATGATGATGATGTCACCAGATGTATAACATCCATCCTGATCACCCCAAAGAATTCCAACCAAGCTACTATTATACTAAATGAGCACTCTTTCCATTGGTCCCATTACTGTATATTGCTGCACAACATAAGTATACTGAGCCAGTGTGTTAAAACATGGCTAAAAGAATCACTTCAGAATTAACTTTTGAGGGCACTCCCCATAAAGAACAGAACTAGAGCTCTACATTACCTTCTGCTGTATTTGTTTCAATTAAGCAAACACAGAGCCTTTTAGATCTCTCTTTATGGAGTTCGGCCTATTCTGTGCCCAGCAGACATGTCTAATAGGAATGATGCGCAAAATATGTCTTCATAACATTCACAGGTCACATCCTTTTAGTCTTAGGGGGTCCACACATCAACATTCAATCAGGCCAATTCTGCCTTTTGCCGATGATTTTAAAAAAAAAAAAAAAAAGAGTCGATGTATGGGATTGACCGATCACCAATTCCAACCAAAATTTACCAGAATTGGTGAATTAAGATTTCCAACATTTTAGATTTTGTCGATTGTTTTACAAAATAATCATCAAAATGCAAAATTGGGCCAATTAATTGTTGATGTATGGGCCCCATAAGTTACAAGTCAACAGGCTGAAGTGGGTGTGTTGCACAATGTTTAGAACATAGGAGGGGAGATAAATGGTGGATAAGATACTTACACTTGGTATTATAGGAGGTGTCAGAGTACCTTTTCTTAAACCTTCCCAATTAAAGCCTTCAAACCATCTAAAAGACATGAAAAGATATATAAATTCCACTTGCCATTGATGCACCATACTTGTTTGTGTGTTCTATGATGATTTATTCTGTCCATGGTCAGATCATTTCACTCCTCCCATAGGACCCCTGGTGTTTTCCGTCTGCTTGTGTAACAGTCTGAGAACTGTTCCAGGCAGGTGAAGTGTTTTATACCACTCAGGACAAACACAGCCTGGAAAGTGACAGTTAGGATCTGATTGGATGGTACTTTATCACTCTCCACTTTATCTTTCTCCAAGACTTAGTACATCTCCCCCAAAGTTTCTTCTGTTCTGTTTAAGAAACATGCTTGTACATATATGCAGAACAGTTTCCGCACTGGAATGCTTATGGTGTGTACGGGTGTGCTCTCCACACCCTGGCATAGGATGAAATAGTGGTCATAACTTATCCCCTACAGTAAAATATAATAAGGAGGTACAAGACAATACAAAAGGTTGTGTTGTTTCATAGTAAACTTTCAAAAAGACCCGTGTGACAAGTGACATCACTGGCCGCCAGTGTACACCAGTGGTTCTCAAACTCAACCTCCAAGTTTCCTAACAGGTCATGTTTTTAAGATTTCTGTCTGTGGAATCAGGTGAGATAATTATTGACCCGGCAAAATAGATTAACTCACTTGTGTATGGTTAAAGGAATCCACAAAACATGACCTGTCGGTGGTACATGAGGACTGGAGTTGAGAACCGCTGCTGTACTCTAAGCCAGTGTTTCCCAAACTCATTCCTCAGGGAGCACTAACAGTGCATGTTTTCATGTCTCCTCACAGAATCACAAGTGAAATAATTAGCTCCAACTGTGGATCTTTTAAAATGTGTCAGACAGTAATGAATACAGCAAGAAAAAAACAAAAGACAACCTGGCGCTTAATCTAGTTTGCAACAACCTTCCCTTTATCCAGTTGTTGCTGCAGCTTCCTGTTGGAGGTAATTGCCACCCCTCTCAGACCAAAACAAAATAGAAAAACAATAGATTCTGTCTGAGGAAGCCGCTGAGACTCATACAGAGGCGGGAAATGCGTTACAACTCCCAATTTTTGCTCCACATTCTATGCAGTGATAAGACGCTCTGCCTAACCGCTCTGCTGCTGCTGGAGAAAAAAACTGCACAAAGAACTATTAGAGAGTATAACCACCTGGCTGGTCCACATGTAACATATTAAGAGGTCTATTTACTAAGCAGTGTTAGGAGACAGAGTGAAAAGTGATAAGGTACCAGCCAATCAGCTCCCAACTGTCATTTTTCAAACACAGCCTGTGAGATGACAGTTGGGAGCTGATTGGCTGGCACCTTATCACTTTTCACTCTGTCTCCTAACACCACTTATGGTGCGTACACACTGGGCGATAAAGTGGACGACATAACGATATCGTTATCGTTCAGTCGTCCACTTTATCGTCCATTTTTAACACCAAAAAGATGAACGATGACGACGACGCGCGTTCCCGCGGGTCGTTCGTCATCATCGTTCATCGGGCTGACATGCAGGCCAACCTGACGATCTCGTCAGGTTGCTGCATGTCAGGGAATGGGGGAGAGAGCCCGGCGCTGAACAATATCGTTAATGATATCGTTCAGCGGCTGTGCTCAATGTCATGAACGACATTGAGCACAGCCTGCCGGGGACACACTACACGATATCGCTCAGGGAGCATATCGTGTAGTGTGTACCCACTATAAGTAAATAGACTCTTTAAGGGGTCTATTCACTAAGCAGTGTTAGGAGACAGAGTGAAAAGTGATAAGAAAGTGATAAGGTGCCAGCCAATCAGCTCCCAACTGTCATCTCACAGGCTGTGTTTGAAAAATGACAGTTGGGAGATGATTGGCTGGCACCTTATAACTTTCTTATCACTTTTCACTCTGTCTGCTAACACTGCTTAGTAAATAGACCCATAAATATTCAAAGTGACAGGAGGACTGTGAAACTATCCCATAGGAGTGGCTTTTAACCGCAAAGTGGACTTCTAGATAGGACCACCCTCACTGAATATATGTGCATATGCTTAACAGATACCCATTACTGGGGGAGTAAGGGAACTGCCAACTACCCTGGAAAAAGTGGGGTGGATATTTACAATTCTGTTGATACTTGTGTGAACACTAAATAACTTGTATACGATCCCCTGACTGATGATTGTACCACAGAGTAAAACAGGGGAGCAAGAGTATTGTTAATGTTCTGTAAAGGTGGTTAATATAACAGCCAAATATTCTGACATCTTTTTAATGCTTCACATGTGATTCCCCCACTGAAGTGTGTGGAATATCATCCAATTGTGGGGAGAAAGTGGGACTTCATACGGTCCTATAGGAGAGGACTCATAACTATTCAGCAGGTGGGGATCTGTTCATGATTTATACGGGATAAAAGGATCAACAATTTTCTGGAAATCAGCATAACAGCAACAGATTGTGTTTATAATTCCACCAACAAGTGTATAGTAACATTGTTACTAATGCTGGCCATACACGCTACAATTATCGGGGCGATCCGCAGGATATCGGCGGATCGCCCCGATAATTGTAGCGTGTGGGGGGGCGACCGAGGGTTAAATATTGCTCGGTCGGGCATGCCGGATTGTCCAGCATGCCCGTCCGATGCGATATTTCCCGGTAAACTGTCGGCCGCATTGGGCAGTGTATGCCCAGACAAACACTTCCTGTGTTCCTTCCTACGGAAGGAACAGGGAAATGTCTCCTCCCCCGGGGACGGAGCGCGGATGTCGGGCTGATACACTGTGTATGCCCAGCATAAGGAGTGTGGAGCATTATACAAATAGAATTTTTTAAAGCTATGCGATTGATTCTTTGGCATTAAGAACATTAATAAGTTATAATACAGCAATTGTTCTATTTCAAATGAGGCAAGAGGCAATTCAGCCAGATTTGTGTAATTTTACATATTCTTATTATCTTTTAGTGGTGTGTATTTTAATTGGTATATGAGCATTTATGGCCATAGTTTTACATAATAATAAAATGTATTTTATATGATTACAATTGTGTGATCGATCCATCCAATTGGCAGCACTCCCATGCACTGTTAGTGCTCTCTGAGGAATGAGTTTGGGAAACACTTGTCTAAGCCATCACTACTTGCACGTATAATGATATTTTACAGGAGCTTTTACATATATTCATGTCATTTGTGTAATTGTACTGCACATCTTTAGAATACTACAAACATTTGTACTAAAGTCCTAAAGATGCAGTCGAAAATTATTATGAAGAAACTCTTTAACTATTTGTAGACATTTAAGTATAATTCATCCTTAGTTTAACCTTTCCACATTAGCATGTCAATTATAATAAAAAAATAAATATAAAAATATTAAGTATATGCTGAGTAAAATGTGTGAATGTCACATCTACACTGGCATACTCTAGCTGTTGTGCAACATTTGCTCACTAGAGGGCAGTATTTTCTATGGTAGTTTTTGTCATACATGACCATTATTAAGCATTTAATCATTTTCAGTGAAGTGTTGGGAAGATTAATCACTGTGACCTGGAGATGCAATAAAAGCCAGGCACATAGCACATGTTAAACTAAAACCTTTTATTGAACTTTTCGGTAATTCATAAGTAAATGTTAAGAAAATTGCAAGACAAATCCCCTCTGACCCCCTTTCACGGTAGGTTCATTAATTAAACTGGCATCAATGGGATGCTAGCACAGCAGGAATGATTCAGTTAGTCGAGTAGAGAAAGGTGTGCTGTAGTTTTATAACAATTAGAAATAGAGCTAACAATGAATAAAATAAATGTAGTTTCATTAAAGCATATACAATTTCCACTAAAGGTATTGCATGTCTGAACTATTTAAGGAATATTACAAAGTGTAATGTCCTGGGAACATCATATTTGTTTGTGTGTCTTTGTAACTGAGGTCAGACGAGCCCTGAGATAAAATAAATTTCCACAGCGTATATAATTTACGTTACACAAGTCAGAAAGATAAGAATCATTTTGCCAACATCTTTCTGTCTAGAAAAGTCATTCTTGGCACAAAATCATCAAAATAACATTTCATCTGCTCTCCTGGGTGCACAGGGAAAGAGCATACGTCCGCACTACAGACAAATGAACGTAATTTCCCCTGCATCTTACGGCTGTCATGTTTTCCTACAAGGAAAATGTTTATCTTGTTATACCTCCCTATAATTCACTATTTAATGGGTTATAAGTTATGATACCAGAGGTCCTTCTTGTTGGGTGGTAGCGGCTTTTAAGTCAACTGTCAGATCTTCTCACAGCTATACATTGACAGATTTTTGTTTTTAAGGTTTCAAATGACTCCCAGTGGCTTCTGTAATGTGTAGTAATGGTATTTTTTAGGGAGACGAACATTCATTACAAGTTCACCCTGTACGCGCGGTCTCTGTAGTCATGTCAATGTTTTTAAAGGATACTGTCATAAAATATGATGCCACATTGGGGCCTACTCATCATTCTGAATAGGTCCATTATACAGTACTTTGCAGACACAGTAGCTTCTGTATGTTTTTAGTAAGGACCCATTTCAGCATTGCTGCAACACAGAAGATCTCTCCTGCGCACAGCACAGTCCCGTTGTGCCTCACATCCTGCTACAGTAGTATGGGGATCTAAATTCAGCACCAGTTTTCAGAGTTTGATTGTGGGACCAGGGTGGCAGTACGGGACCACAAGCGCTGGGGAGTACAGCACTGCCCAGAGCCACACTGCAGGGTGCATGCCAGGAGCTAGCCAGATTTAGGGGCCGTGGGGAAGTGACGGTGCTGCCCACAGAGCCCTTCTCTCTGAGCCATGGCACCACTTGCACACCCATAGTTATGGCCCTGCCTGCACGTATATTCTAACCTGCCATTAAAAACAATAAAATGTTATGTTTGCCTTTGCTTCGCTAAACAATGCAAATGTACAAATCCACTTGGATTCATATTAGTAGAATTATGTACTGATATTTTTCACACTTTGCAAATGCCCGCAGCAGCCACCGAGAGGGAGTCACCACTGGAGATTTGCACTTGACCACAAATCGGATGCAAATGATGTGCAATCACACCCTGTAGCAGGTGTAATAGATACGCTTCATCACAGACGTACATGTGCCGACTTGCTGGGCTGCATATTGCTGAACACGTTCTTATGATCTTTGCCTATGGGAGATTGCCCCTTCCAACTCTCTGGTCACACTGTAAGGTTTGATATATGCTAAATGCACAGCAGGTCTGCACAGCTGCATATCCGGTCATTCATTTTCTGAGCATGCTCAGTGTAAACTCCCACAAGTAACGCTATGCAAACTGGCAGACTATTTACTCTGCACTGGGCTCTCTGAAGTCTTTCAAAGCTTTTTTGAGTGATGAGAGGTTAATATGTACATTTATTTTAGACCGTTGTCCCACTTTAATGTGATTTATTTCTTTAAACAACAATTATTTCTGATTAATCAACTCACACTAACCCTGGGGACTTTCACATCACTGAAAGCAGCCTCCCCACGTATTGTAGTGGGACTTTCTAATTAGAGAGCTCTACGGATTTCAATTAAACACACACCCTTGCCCATTGGCTGTTCAATGTTACAAATGAATTTGAGTGTGCTCTTTGTTTCTTTATACCTTGTGCTGTGTTGCTGCTGCTCCTACATGTTAGTAATAGGCTGACAATATCCGTCACACTCCCGGCTTGTCACTGACCCAGAGAAGCCAGCAGCATCCCAGGCAGTGCTAGACTCTGACATCACCCTCCTCCGCTTGCCAACACCCTACTTGCTCCACACAAGATAAGAATTGTGTGTGAGGAGCATACTGAGGGCTGAGGGCTGATCAGTACTGTTTCTTAGGCCCTGATAGAATGTCAGCAACACCTGGGTAATACAGACATCTCAAGACTCGCCACCGTCCTGCTAGATATGTGACAGCTACATACATGGGAACAATCTAGTCTCTGGCATTTAATATTCACTTACTTGTGCTTTTGGATGTCTTTCACTCCATTTTTCAAGTTTCCTAACCTTTCTGAGGGATTGTCCCTGTTAGGGGAAAATAAATCTTAAATGAGCTATCAGAATGCAGCCTCTTTTCTTGTCTTATGTAATATTATAGCAGTAATACAAATGTATACTTATTCTGGAAGATACAATTATGTGACTTTATTTAAAAACAACAAGATAATCTTTCTGTTCAGCACTTCATTTTATATTTGTAGTTCTCTGTAGTACAGTATCAGCGAAGCTGACCAGTGGGAAGCTTATCTTAAGCCCCAGTGCAGTGAACAACTACTAGATTAAGACAAGAGAAAAACAGTTGTTCCCCTGGCATTAAACTGTCCAATTGAAACTTGTTCCTCTAATTAAACTAAAGGTATTACATATAATGAAAGAAAATGGTGTCAATGGTATTTTAATTCAAGGGCAAAATATAGATTTTTCAAAGACTGACAGTGGTATTGTGGCCAGTGAACTGTTTTGTAGTAGCAGTGGCTCACCATAAGAGGGCAGCACACACTAGCAAATAAAGCAGATGCAAAACCTGAATTTTACGCTTTCCAGGAAAGAATCACTAAAAATGTATTTTCCTACACAAATGTGTATGTCTTGAATAAACCAATAAAAAGGAGCAAGATCCATACTTATGGTTTCATATTGGCTTCAGCCGGTAAGTAGTGAGATGAAGCACAGAGCCCCAATCCATAATTAATTTACGAAGTAACACCAAGTTATTGAAGGATATTGAATTCCCATCAGTGATACCCTTTTCACAATACAAGCAATAACCTGAGTTACTGCACGTGACTGCACAGCAATCCGAGTCACTGTGCAGTATGAAAGGGCCAGGTTGAAATATGCCGGCATTTCCACCCTGGTAACGAGCAGGGTACACGAGTGCAGTGTGAACAGGTCCCGTTCACAGCATAGTAAGAGCCGGCACTTGGAGATGATCTCATCTGATTGGTTGCTATTGTCAACATCTCCACTTGTCTGTTTTAGACGCTTTAGTAAATCTACCCCAAAGTATTTTGTAATGTAAAAAAACTGTTATGATAATCATGACTATCAAACAATCGTATCAACCCCTTTAGACAGGATGCAGCAAGATTGTCGACGATCATGATGTCAACAGTCTCTATGGGGATACTAGAATGTCAGGCGCCGTTATCGCCACACACTTGTAATGCTGCTAAACACATTGCCATCATGTTTAAATGTTATGATGCCGTCCCCTTTAAAATGTAGTTACCAGAATTGCAGGATTCTGGCATTCAGATCGCCATTGCCGGAATCCCGACACTTAGCATAATATCGGCGCCGACATCTCGACCGCCAGAATCCCAAAGGTAAGTAGCAGGGTTAGGGAGAGGGTTAAGGGTTAGGCACGAGGGGGAGGGTTAGGGTTAGGCAGTGAGGGGGAGGGTTATGTTTAGGGTGCGGGGAGGGGTGAGGTTAGGTTCAGACGCTAGGGGGGGATGTTCGGTTTAGGCACCAGGGAGGGTTAGGGGTTAGGGTTACTTACCTAGAGCCATCGGGATTGTAACCTGGTTGGGATGCCGGCGTCGGGATTCTGACTGCCGGGATTCCATGTGCTGGCATCCCATACCCATCCCGTGTCACAATAATGACGCCCGCATTTCAGTGTCCCCATAACAATTGTCTACATTATAACTGTCGACCAATTGTCTTGATCCTGTGTTTGACAGACAATTTTCTATGAAATGTATTTCTTATGTCTGGATTAGGTGCTGAGATTCTCACCTGCATAGTTTTTTAATTAGATTAGCAGCATTTTTGGTAATCTTCTTTGGAAACTCAATCATGTCGATTCCTCTCAGTATTATGTTATAAGTCTTCATAGGGTCTGGACCTGAGAATGGGGGGCTGCGAGAGAAATTGATACAATTAACGCAAATTAAAAACCCATCACATTTATTAATTAATAAATCCAAAAACATATAGGGCCTGATTCAGAGCCGGACGCAATTAGCGCTCGCTCGTCCAGAAAATAGGGGTGGCTATTCAAATGAACCGTTCGCTCTTTGCGGTCTGTTCACGCCTCTAGGTCTGAACGAGCGAACATAACTTGCGGACGTTTTTTGGAAATCTACGCCCCCTGGCCGCTCGCATCCTACGTCATGTCCGCTATTTATTAGATTAATCGAGTACATCGACCAGGGTATGAACTGCTCGCTATTCTTGTGGTTGGTTTTTGCTACCACAATTTTGCGAGCAGTTCTGGCTATAAAATAACCCAGTGACATGGTCAATGACGCTGCTGTATTAATTATGCACACCCTTAAAATGCCCGTTTTGAGCTTTAAGCACGCCTGCGTTCGGATCTCCACTCCCCGTTTTCAAGCACCTTCCCCTGTTACCACCCACATACGCCTCATTCTGTCACTCAAAATAGCAGGCATTCGCTATTTTGCGAGCACACGATTTTCGGCCACACTGACTGGTTCGCGCATGCGTATTACGATCCGTACGCATGCGCAGTTAGGCAAACATCGCTCGGAGCGAACGAGCGGCCGCTTACGAGCGGCACTGAATCAGGCCCATAGTCCACAATGAAAAGAGACTTTGGATTCCAAATGTATACATAAAAGATGGGTGCATCTTAGAAAATCGTAGAAAAGGCAGCAATTTTATTAGGATAACAATAATCCAATTATGGTGTCCTAATAAAAGTCCTACTTGTAATCGGATTATAGCAGCAACACGATGCGGCATGGACTCTACAAGCTATCTGAAGTACTGTACTGTGTAGATAGTGTATACTATGCCTCCTGAGTAAAGGTCCACACTTCCCTAATATTCGCTGGTGGTGGAACCCGGCCATTAATGGCATGTTAAACTGCATCCCACATGCAGGATTGGACTGGGGATCTAGATCAGCTCTGGTATTCACTTGCGTAAAATGCACATGGCCTCGTCCCACAGGGGCATTGTGAAATCTCATGTGGGCATGCTGCAAGTCACAGGAGACTGGCTTTGTGGCTCGCCCCCGTCTCTCAGTATCCCAGGCGAGCAGAGAGCTGGGAGGCGGGGCTGCTCAGCCAGACTTTTAGACCGGACCAGGCCCATCAGCCCTTCTGGCATTTTCCAGCTGGCCAGTCCGGCCCTGCCCACATGTGTTCTATTGGGTTCAATACAGGCATCAAGAGAGCCAAGTCATGTAGCCAAACTCATGTACAGTAGCTCCTCCTGTCATAATCTTGTGACTACGGACCTGTGCAGTGGTGCATTGTCATGCTGTGTAAATGCAAAAATAAACTGGGCGGAAATGATCCACAAGGATGGTTACATAGCTTCCACCGGTCAGTGATGTCTGCAGATGTATCAGGGGTCCTAATGCAAGCCAGCTGTAAATACCTTAACAGAGCCACCGCCCACCCCTGGACTGCCCCTTGCTGGCATGTGGGATCCATTGTCACATTGGCGTTTTCTCCACAGACGTAATCATCCATCTGTCTGAAAAAGTAGGAACATCGACTAGTCGGACCAGACATCCAGTGGTGGTGGTCACGAGCCTAGGTGATGTGTAGAGCCTTGTGACGTGGGGTTAGCAATGGGACCTGAGTGAGCTGTTGACTTCTGTACGCCACAAAAGAAAGGGAATGTTGCACTGTTACAACACTGATGTGACTTGTGGCCCCAGGATTACATTTTGCTGTTATCTGTGGCAATGTCGCTCACCGGTCCGAAATTACAATGTGTGCCAGATGATGCTGTCTATGATTGTCAATAACTTTTTTGGTAGCTACAGCGGTGTCACATGTTGGTACACTGAAGAAACTAGAAACTGTAGCAAGTGAAAATTCAAATTTGACCCACCTCTCTGGCCCCTACTATGCCCCAAAGAGTATGCAATCTGTGTAATTATAGTCATGTGGACAATCTTTGAGATACATTAGGGTTGGGTATGAAATGCGATGGCTTAAAAGCCGGCGGTTCAAATCCCGACCCTGGAAGCCTGACAGAACAAGATCCCAACGCCGGCTGGTAAGTATATTTAACCCTCCCCTCTCCCCCCCTCCCTTGGGGGTGTCTAATCCTAAAACCCTGGGGGTGGTGCCTAACTCTAAATACCCCCTGTGGTGCGTAACCCCCCTCCCCGCGGAATTGGTATGAAATACTGCCAGCCGCATGGCTGGCAGTTCGATTTCCGGCAGCGCCTGGCCGACAGATGAGCAGAGCCCGACAGCAGAAGCCCGACAGCGCTGGAAATCCCGAATTGTCGCTAAGGTAAGTACTTACTAACCTAACCCCCTAACCCTCCTTAGGGATGCCTAACCCTAACCTCCCCCCCAAGTGCCTAACCCTAATCCCCCCTCTAAGTGCCTAACCCTAACCCTCCCTCCTCCTGGCCTAACCCTATCCCTCCCGGGGGGGTGCCCAATCCTAAATCCCCCCCGGGTGCCCTAAACCTAACCCTCCCCCCACCGCGGCTGTCCGCTCACGGCGCCCGGCATCCCTTCGATCAGGATGCCAGGTGCCGGTCTCCCGGCGTCGGGGAAATGTCAGGCGCCTACATGTATGGCTGGCTGGCTGACTGGCTGTACTGGGGGTGGGCAGGGAAAACAGGCTGGCTGGCTGGACTGTGGGGGGGGGGGGGGGCAGTGCAGGGCTTGCTGGTTGGACTGGGGGAGGACAGTGCATGGCTTGCTGGCTGGACTGGGGGGAACAGTGCTGCAAATTAATCTGCTGTTGTTTTGCTCTAAATGCAGAACAAACATGTTGCTTTGAGCAGTGAGCAGCCTCAGTGGGGAGTACCTGCACAAGCTTTACATATGAGCTAGGCACTCTGTGGCTCTTCAGCTGTTTTGTAGTGTTTCTGCTGGCAAAGCATGCTGGGAGTTGTAGTTCCTGAACACTTGGCGTGCCACAGATGGCCTGACTTCACATTATATCATGTGCATGTATGATCTGGCAGCACAATAAGGAAGCAGAGCACTTAATTTATTTACAAAATATATTTAACCAATGGATTTCCGCATGTATAAAACCACATCAGTTACTTGGGCTTTCGATCTCTCCATCTTAATTTTATTTATCAGCTTTCATGCATTGCATTATACTGTATGTCCTTGTTAAATAAGCGTTAGCTTACAATGAGGAATGCCAGGTCTTGCTGCTGCCAGTGATATAATCAAAGTGACAAAGGCATATATTTTTGGTATAGTTTGCTTTTTCTATTTTTACCATGTTGATGCTCATACCTGCCAGTCAGGAGTTCATACATTAAGATTCCCAGAGACCAGTAGTCTGCTGAAATGTCGTGACCTTTGTTCAAGATGATCTCTGGAGCTACATATTCAGGGGTTCCGCAAAAAGTCCATGTTTTCTTACCAAATCCTATTTTCTTTGCAAAGCCAAAGTCAACCTGTGACGGAAGAAGAATATAATCAAAGCCAAGTAGTTGATATTGTTGCTCACCTCCCAGACATAAGATGAGCCATATAAAATGGATATTACTCTGCACTCCACACTGTGACAAAGGTCATCAAGACAAGAAACCAAAACTCAACATAACAGAAGAAATCTCTCAGGGCCTGATTCAGCAAGAATCGCAATTGCAAAGCTGTACGCAGGCGATCCTTGCAATAATGCATATGCAGCAGGAGGTGTATGACACCCCCTGCTGTATTTGCGATCCCAGCACTGCGACCGAGGTCGCAGGCTGATATCACCATCGCGACCATCAGTGGTCGATGGTTGCGATGGTGGACGGCGCTTCAGCTTACTCAGCCTGGCCGGCTTGCGGGCCCAGGACTCTGTGTTGATCAATGCAGATCCTGGGGTGGCCACTTCTGGAAAACGGGGCTGACACGCTGCCGTTTCCGGGAACACCGAGCATCCCCGCACCGGCCCTTAAATGACTCTGCCTGTCAATCAGACAGAAACATTCAAGAGCTTGCGTGCATCTACGCAGGACCCATTCTGCACATTCGCAGAATGGGTTCTGCACACAAGCAGATTCCCGATAATCAGGAATCTGCGATGAGCAGTGCACTGTTGAACCAGGCCCTCAGTCTGTACATTGATCTACAGAGCAAAGGGCAGTTACATGCACTTTTCACCCTTAGGGTTACATGTAATAGGCTGCGGCTCTGAGACATTGGAGAGTCCGGTGCGAGACTGCCCGATGTAAAGTAGCAGTCTTTTACTAGGCAACAGCAACCTGGTTTTGCCTACTAAAAGACTCGCTCAATATTTCTGTCTTATTCGTATAAATAAAACAACTGGGAGTGACAAAACGACATTGCTAGCTTACACTCATCAATCTGACACTAGTACATCTGTGTGCAACTGAGTCTAAAAGAAAAATATGCTACGCTTCTCCTCTCGGTGCATCTTGCTGGAGCTTCTCTATGAACCTACAGCTACACTGCCTAGATCAGGGTGCTAACCACTCATTTCCCAAACTTACTTGCTGGACAAAAAGAGCACCTATCAGAGACCTATCAGAGAAGCTGCTCAGACAATGGACAGACAATGGCTGTGATGGAGAATAGCATACATGGGTAATCACTCTCCAGGGTATTCCACAAAAAGGACCTTTATAAGAGGGTCACAAGGAACAGTCCCTGGTTGAAGAAAACAGCATATCCTTATTGGCAAAATGTAATCTAGAAGATACAGAGATGTGGGAGATAGTCCTGTGGTTTGACAAGATTAAAATGGAACTTTGCAGCCTGAATACAAAATGCACTGCACTCAGGTAATGGTGGTATATACATACATTGTATACAGATATATATACAGTCAGGTGCATAAATATTGGGACATTGACAGAATTTTCATATTTTGGCCTCTATTCACCACCACAAAGGCTTTTAAATGAAACAAACAAGATGTGATATAACTGCAGACTTTCAGATTTAATTTGAGGGTAATTACATCCAAATCAGGTGAACGGTGTAGGAATTACAACGGTTTCTATATGTGCCTCCCTACTGTATATATATATAGATATATATAGATATATATATAGATATAGAGATAGATATATATATAGATATATATAGATATATACATATATATATATATGTGTGTGTTATTTATATAGCACTTTTCACCTGATAGGACTCAAAGTGCTTTACATTTGCTTTTACAGCACAAAATACAAAATAAGCTTAACAGGGGACATATACAATACCATTCAAAAGTTTGGGGTCAGACAATTTCGTGTTTTACATGAAAACTGACTTTTATTTATCAAATGAGTTGCAAAATGAATAGAACATATAGTCAAGACATTGGCAAGGTTGGAAATAATGATTTTCATTTGAAATAATAATTTTGTCCTTCAAACTTTGCTTTCGTCAAAGAATGCTCCTTTTGCAGCAATTACAGCATTGCAGACCTTTGGCATTCTAGCTGTTAATTTGTTGAGGTGATATGAAGAAATTTCACCCCACTCTTCCAGAAGCACCTGGATTGGCTTGATGGGCACTTCTTGTGTATCATACGGTCAAGCTGCTCCCACAACAGCTCAATGGGGTTGAGATCTGGTGACTGCGCTGGCCACTCCATTACAGACAGAATACCAGCTGCCTGCTTCTTCCCTAAATAGTTCTTGCATAAGTTGGAGGTGTGCTTTGGGTCATTGTCCTTTTGAAGGTGGAAATTGACTCCAATCAAGCGCTGTCCACAGGGTATGGCATGGCGTTACAAAATGGGAGTGATAGCCTTCCTTATTCAAAATCCATTTTACCGTGTACAAATCTCCCACTTTACCAGCACCAAAGCAGCTCCAGGCCATCTCATTACCTCCACCATGCTTGATAGATGGCGTCAGGCACTCTCCAGCATCTTTTCACTTGTTCTGCGTCTCACAAATGTTCTTCTGTGTGATCCAAACACCTCAAACTTCGATTTGTCTGTCCATAACACTTTTTTCCAATCTTCCTCTATCCAATGTCTGTGTTCTTTTGCCCATATTAATCTTTTCCTTTTATTGGCCAGTCTCAGATATGGCTTTTTCTTTGCCACTCTGCCTAGAAAGCCAGCATCGCGGAGTCGCCTCTTCACTGTAGACCTTGACACTGGCGTTTTGCGGGTACAATTTAATGAAGCTGCCAGTTGAGGACTTGTTAAGCGTCTATTTCTCCAACTAGAGACTCTAATCTACTTGTCTTCTTGCACAGTTGTGCATCGGGACCTCCCACTTCTCTTTCTACTCTGGTTAGAGCCCGTTTGTGCTGTTCTCTGAAGGAAGTAGTACACACCGTTGTAGGAAATGATCAGTTTCTTGGCAATTTCTCACTTGGAATAGCCTTCATTTCTAAGAACAAGAACAGACTGTCGAGTTTCACTTGAAAGTTCTCTTTTTCTGGCCATTTGGAGAGTATAACCAAACCCACAAATGTGATGCTCCAGATACTCAACTAGCTCAAAGGAAGGCCAGTTATATAGCTTCTCTAACGAGCACACCTGTTTTCAGCTGTGCTAACATAATTGCACAAGGGTTTTCTATTCATCCATTAGTCTTCCAACGCGCTTAGCAAACACAATGTACCATTAGAACACTGGAGTGATGGTTGCTGGAAATAGGCCTCTATACACCTATGTAGATGTGCCTTTAAAAACCAGATGTTTGCAGCTAGTATAGTCATTTACCACATTAACAATGTATAGAGTGTATTTCTGATTAATTTAATGTTATCTTCATTGAAAAAGAACAGTGCTTTTCTTTAAAAAATAAGGATATTTCTAAGTGACCCCAAACTTTTGAACGGTAGTGTACGTGTGTGTGTATATAAATATATATATTTATTTAATGTATACACACAGCCCCATTTTTCCAGTTTTTATTAAAATTTAAACAATTCAAGTCCAGGGAATAATCTGCTACAAAGATAATGGGTAAATGTTTTCACTCACCAGCTTTGCATAACCTCGATGATCCAGAATAAGGTTCTCTGGTTTGAGGTCCCTATAAATAATCCCTTTGGAATGCAGATAAGCAAAGGCCTCTACTACACAAGCCGTATAAAACCTCGTTGTAGAATCTTCAAATGAGCCTCTGCAAAAAATGTCATAAAGTCATAAACATATTATCATACCATCTGTATTTATATTTGTTTATATTTCATTATTGAGAATCACGGTCACAATGTCGTGAATACTATTACATTCAACGCGGTTGCTGTTGAATGACCTTAGAGCAGCCGAGTTGCCTAAGGTGTAAACACAATTCAGTACAATGATAAAATACATATGCAATGAGAAACATAATTATGCAATGGAAAAAGATACAGTGAAAAGTGTCCATTATAAACTGCCAGCATGCCATGGATACGTAATCATTATGTCCATCTACTAAACCGTTATTGCCGATGTATAAACCCCCTTGTTTACTACAACAATGAATATGGATTTGTCCTAATTGATACACATACAAAAAGACAATCTAAGCATATGTTGGGGTGTCGTAAGTATTTTGAGCTATTTAGAAACCTAATTACCCTAAATACTGGAATATATTGGGAAAAGTACAATATACTGTACATTATTTGCTGTAACTTATCCTAGTAATCAGCTATCCCAATGAACCTGCATATAGGACACTGATCCACTAGAAAGAATTATAAGGATATCAGAAGGCATGAAGGTGTTCTTCATATACTCATCACAAGGGCCAGAAACCCCCAATATAACGTTTAATATCCTTATACGATCGTACAATGTACAGCCATGGGCCTGGAGCTGAAAAGGGCCGCCCTATACTGAAAAGGGGAGGGGCTGTGACCAGTGCTGTGTGGGAGTGGCCAGAGCCACGTGAGTGTGTACACCCCCTGCACTATCAGCCCTACTGTCGCCAAAAATAAATAAAAATAGAAAAATTGCATCATATTGTGAGAAAACTAATACTTAATACTATTAATACTGTTTTAATACTTGTGATTTATGCCTGACCATGGTCAGCTGGTCATCATCCTGCCATGATAATGGGCCTATTTGTATGTGGAGGCCTCCACTCCAGTTGTCAAGAAACTAGAAGTCCTTGCATGCCCGACCAGCTTTCAGCACCACCAGTCACTAGCCTCTTTAAAGACTATGGGCCATATGTAATAGGGTGAGAGTTTAGAAAATGTGAGAGTTTAGCAGTAACCTCTCACACTTTTTAAACTCGGCCAATGTAATAGAGTCGGAGAACAGGCAAAGTCGCATCTTTTTAGACTCAAAATACTCTCATGATTTAAACTTTCATCCAGATGTTTTCCCATTTTCAAGATAAAACTCGACCAATGTGAGAGTTTACTGCTAAACTCTCACATTATATAATCGCTCACCCTATTACATTTGGCCCTAAAATTATATAAAGTTAATTAATAGGGCTGGACTACCACTTATGACCAGAATATTAAGTCTTCCAATGACTGCAATTGTGCAGGAGGAATCCAGAAACTCTCTTCCAAAAGAAAGTGACTCAACTGTTGCCTGGTTGATGGTGGTGAGAAATGCTCTATCATGTTTCACGTCTCTATATGCTTCTGGGCAGGAAGTTGGACCATTTGTGATGCTTTCACGACAGGCTGAAATTTGAAGTCAACTGATCTACAGTTGGTTGACTGCTTACCCTGACACCACTAATTAATGTATGCACTTTGCCACCTAATGCACTTTGCTGAAGATGTTTTCTGCCCCCTGAGTTCCAGGTTGACATCAACTTGCAGCCATGCTAGCCATAAATAAATGGATCCAGAGCAGCTCAGGATTTGTACAGCCATCTATGCTGAGATGTCATTTGCTTAAATAATGCACAAGCCAAACTTGTGTGGAAGCCATTGCTTTCAACATGCTTGGTGTACCTCATTAAGGCATAGTAGTTTTACTTTTCCTTGTGCTTTCATATGATAGCAGAATTCCTCTATTACTTCTAATGTGTCTTACGGGGTTGCATTATCCCATATATAATTATATGAAACAATGTATATACCTAGTATCTCATTTTATGTATTATAAGCTAATTATCGAATGTTCCAGTTATTGATCATATATAGTACGGCTGAAAAGCTAGTGTATTTGTTCCAAAGTAATAAGCACTCATTTTAACTCATTAATGAATAGGCATGATGAGACGCAGGAAAATAAAAGTATACAGATATAAAATGGAAACACACTCATTGATTGATTATGTCTTAACCCATATGTACACACGGCAATGTAACTTTTTCAGTATTATACAGAATAGAGTCAATTTTCACTAGACATTTAGTTACCGCTATGGTTTCTCAGTATGATGATACCAAGAACTACTTTGGAATGTATATAGACTAGCATGCATACATACTGGTGATAAGACACAATAAGAACAGACATAGCAGAATAGGAATTCATACTTATACACAGTTTGAGTTACTCCTGGTGTTGCTTTGCTGTTCAAATGTTGTCATACATAAATGGTGGGGAAAAGAGTAAAATGCAGAGAAAAGCACTGTCATTTCATAATGCCAATGACGCAGAGTCTTTACTACAGAAATCCTGATACCAATAAGCTCATTCCTGATCACAAAGGAGAATGGGGTCTATTTTCCTAGTTGCAACGACAAGAAAGAATTTCTATCACTGGCTATCACAGAAAATAGAAAATCTTCTGATGGCGAAATCTAGCGACAAAATTTGTGCATGGAAGTTGTCACCGGAGGTAGCCGATGTTACACTGCCATAGCTACTACCGTCCATAGGGCTTGTAATATAGCCAACAAATAGACCTGCTTTTGACGGATTTACTGTAGGGCTTATTGGGGGAGATGTACTAAGCCTTATAAAGTGGAGAATGATAAAGTATCAACCAATCAGCTCCTAATTGTCACTTTACAAGCTGTGTTTGAAAAATGGCAGTTCGGAGCTGATTGGTTGGTACTTTATCACTCTCCACTTTATCACTTTCAAGGCTTAGTACATATCCCCCTATACAAGAAGCCCTACAGTATTATCTTGTATTTTAATAAATATACTTCTAAACTCCTATGTGCAATTGTTATTAATGTGACTGAAGATAGCTTTAGTTAGTTTTTGTAGTAAGATAATAAAATAGGGTCTTCCCAATAATCCCCTCTTTCCCACACAGGTGCCCTCCTGCTGGATAAAGCATAACGCATAAACTGCTCTCTCCCAAGTGAATGGGTTCATGTTTAGGGTTAGAGGCGGACCAAGGGTAAAACACTGTTTCTGCCAGGATCCATCCCAGGAAATGAGTGTTGGAGCTAAGATCTATTGCTCAGAACTGGCTTTCCAATTCCCAACCAGAAGAGGTCAGGCTGCTAATTTCATCTTACTACTATCTCTGTAACAGAGCTTCATTATCTTACGTATTAATATTCGTCTTTCTCTACCTTTTAGACATTTCCAAGTCCAGTCATCATTTTTATTTTTGTGGGGGGTTTATGTTTACTATCCCTGGGTTTATTATCCACAAAACAGATCCCCCAATGGCTTCATATAATTTGCATTTTTGTGATTAAGGGAAATAGGAGTAGGAGGAGACCCCGGAGAGGTAAAGCATTATATATATAAATATTTATATTGCAGACATAGCCCGGCACTCATGGCATAAGTATGCTATTAAGATACACTCAGCTGTGGTGCCCTCCTTGAATCCCGATCGGAAACATGTGGGCTCAAAAAAGGATGTTTTTAACTTCTTACTGCAATCAGTCTGTCAAGTGCCACCTCGTCTATTTGATTTTATATATATATATATATATATATATATATAGGACACATAGCCAATATCTATAGTGAGAAAGGGCGCATAGCTGGC
Organism: Taudactylus pleione; assembly: GCA_031769625.1. Taxonomy (NCBI): domain Eukaryota; kingdom Metazoa; phylum Chordata; class Amphibia; order Anura; family Myobatrachidae; genus Taudactylus; species Taudactylus pleione. The sequence continues at coordinate 1,397,011 of JAUIMM010000916.1, read as the reverse complement.
CAAAACATCACCGTATGCTGTACATTGTATGGAGTTTTAATAAACACTCTTGTATTTCAATGTACAGTATTCAGGAGTGCCGTTATTTCTGCATTTCTATTTTTGTATCCTGGCACCCTAATCTAAATATTGATCCTTGGAGTGCACATTTCTTTTAACATTATATATATATATATGACCAACATTCCCTATGTTTAAAGGAGTTGCAGTTTGAAAAGCATGTGAGTGCCGAGTTTGTATGATATTTTTTATGTAGATGGTGTGGTCACATACCAAGGGCACCCCAGATGGTCGAGTGCCGTGGATTGAGCCTGTCGTTTATATATATATATATATACATATACACACAGTACTATTCCACCCTTCTACAATGTACAGTACCCGAGAGGGTACATATCACCATTACATCGGAGGAGTTCGGTTGGTAATACTATTACTACTATTTCTTCTTACTTTAGCAATAGTGCCATCCCCCTCCGCTACCCCACGCTTATTTTCATTGTATTACCTTTGGCCCCTTCAAAAATGTAATATGGGGTTTGTGTACTTAATTTTTGTAACAATTGTCCAAATGTACAACTGTAGAATATAACAGAGGCAGTCACTTTGTGTGCTTAAGCATTATACATTATAATCGCCTACTTTTTGCAAGTCCAAAGTGCAGGTAATCCATATATCGCAAAGTAAGATCATTGTGCTGACAAGTGGGCCATGATCATGCAATTTGTGCTCTAAGGCCCCGCCCACTGCTACGCAATGACGCAAATCACATCCTCACACCATGGGGCCGGGACTTGATGACACAAGTCGTCTCACCATGGCCCCGCCCACTTCACAATAAGGACAATCAGGATAAGAGAGCCTCAATGACATTCCAGATGAGTAGGCGAGTATGTGTATGCAGTCTATGAAACAACTAGGAACTAGTGCCTCGCCAGTCTGTCAGTGGGAGTACCTTTACATTCATCACTGGCTACTAGTAAAGTGATATGTATATGACTTGATATGTATATGAATGTATGTGTATTAGCCTGCGTACATGCTGGTGATAAGACACAATAAGAATAATACAATAAATTCATACTTATACACAGTTTGAGTTACTCCTGGTGTTGCTTTGCTGTTCAAATGTAGTCATACGTAATTGGTGGGGAAAAGAGCAAAATGCACAGAAAAGTACTGTCATTTCATTAAGCAAATGACGCAGAATAAATGTAATACACACGTTATTCCCCACTGCAGTACTCCTGAAACCAGACAGCTCATTTCTCATCACAAAGGTGTATGGAGGCTATTTACTATTTTGCAGCCGTAGTAAATCTTCTGTCACCAGATTTACCAACAAAGTTTGCGCGGGTAAGCTTTTGACGGAGGTGAACAGCAATATGCATTGACAGATATTGTCAACCAGGAGGGCTTGGGAAAATGGTGTTAGGCAATGTGTGGCACTCCAGATGTTGTATGCCAGTTTTACTCTCAGGGCATACTAAAACTGAAGCAGTGCATGCTGGAAAGTATAGTTCCATAGCAGCTGGAATGCCGGACGTTGCCTACCCCTGCACTACACACACAATGGTCTTCTCCATTGTGGAAAGGTGAGAAATGCAATTTCATTGTAATATTTTGAAGGGTAACTATGGCAATTATGTCAGTGCAGATACAGAAAATGTAGTCAGCTTGCACTAAGGGCCTGATTCAGTGGCGCACGTTATTTGCGTGCGCTCGCTCTGAATCAGGGCGTCCCTTTTTTTAAAAATTCCGGCCTCCAGGCCGCTCGCACAGCTGTGGGTGACCACCCACAGCTTGTGTGAGCGGCCTGGCAACGGTCGCGATTATCGTGACCATCGGCATTGCGAGGAGCCCTTGTGGTAGGGTCTCAGCACTCGCAGGGCCAAGTGGACTTCCAGCTTTAATAGATCAGGAAGTCCACTACTAACATCACGAGTGATGTCAGTAGGGCCGCCCACAAATGGCAGGCATTCCTTCGGGAATGACTCAGTTTGTACAGCCACCCCCCCTCCCCACCTACAAAATGGGGTGAGCTGTCAATCGACAGGGGCCCCGTTTTGTTGCGAGCCCCGGAGCAAATGATTTCTCACTCGCTACCGGGCTTGCACACGCCGCACGTGCGCATTGGCCCACCATCGACCTGCTTGCGAGTGCAATGCGCTCGTGAGCGGGTCTGAATCAGGACCTAAGCCCACATGACTTAAAATTTAGTGTTCAACTATATTTTGTCCTTTGAGAAAGACAAAAATATTGCAAATAACTTCAAAGGTCCAAAGAAGAAGTCGCTGACACCAAAAACACTGAGGGCCTAATTCAGAGGCTTATGCAGTTGCAGCTGTGGTTGCGATTTTTATGAGTCTCAGCTGTGGTAATATGGAAATGCTAGTTTCAGCCTTTTCCTTGTATACTAGTATGCACTGGACAGTGCAAGCTCTGAGACACCCACTTTCAATGCCAGTGTATTGTGCAAGTACGACGGTGGTTCCAAACACTCCACCATCGGTGCACCAATGAGTTCACCATCAACATGTGCACCAGCCTAAGGCTGGCGCAGCATCTCTTTCTGAACGCTGGATAAACATGGCCTCAGAGGCTGCGGCTCTGCGTTTGGGAACGCAGCCGCAATTACTGCCATGCCCATGACGCACCCATAACACGCTCATGAGCACACTTCAGGCCCCCACCTAGGATCGGCCATGAATTTGTTCTGCCGATTCTAATGACAGCACCTCTGTATGCAACAGCGGACTCCATGTACACTCGGGGGAACGCAGGCATCTTAGGGGTCTTTTTTGCACATGCGCAGTAGCTTTTAATTCGCTCAACTGCGGAAACTTCAGCATTGCGTCCACCTCTGAATCAGATGCTGAGTCTCACTTCCTCGTCATTGACAGCCCTCAAAAAATCTGCTAATAGTACATTACAGGACTCATATAATCCCAGCCATGCATACAGCATTGTGCAGAAGATATGCAGAATACTTAGATAGCCAAATGCTTGCTTTACTGCATTCAGGTCCCATCCCAAGAGCAGCATAGAGGTCGCTACACACAACTCCAGCACAGTCTGATAGCTACATACCTGTCCCTGAGAATAGTCCAAAGCTCACCGCCCAGGCAGGCTTCCATCAGCATATATAGATACTTGCTGTCCTTGAATGTTCTGTATAACCTGTCATTGGAAACTGAATATTAGCTAAGCAGACACATTTTACAATATAAACTTCATGCATCACTTACATACAAATCTATATAACCCACCCCAGTTCTTATACGGTATAGTAACATATTGCATTAAAAAGATCTAAGGGGGGAGATTTAGAAAACTACAGTATCTAAAGAGGATAAGTGGATGTGTTGCCCACAGCAACCAGATCAGATTCTAGCTAACATTTCTCTATAGCACATTCTATAAAATGATAAATACAGTAGAAGCTGATTGGTTGCTATTGGCAACAGCTCACTTTTCCTCTTTAGAAGGTTTGATAAATCTTTCCCTGAACTTAGGCCCTCATTCAGAGCCGTACGCTCTGAGCAGAGCGCACGCTCTGAATGAGGGCCGCCCTCCACAAAAATGGAGCGTCCTCCTGGACGCTCGTATAGCTGTGGGTCACCACCCACAGCCTATACGAGCGTGCAGTTTGATGGCCGCGATGGTCGTGACCATCGAAACTGCGAGCCGGAGCCTGCGGTTGAGGTTTTAAACCGCAAGGCCCGGAGTGATTTTGGCTCTATCAGAGCCAAAATCACTCCCACTGACATCACTAGTGATGTCAGTGGGCCGGCTTCTGACGGTAGGCGTTCCCGTGGGAACGCCCCCGTCAGGGAGGCACGCCCCCGGCACGCCCACCAAAGGGGGCGTGCTGTCAATCAACATCGACAGCATGCCCCCTTTGATCAGACACAACGAGCGAAGGACTTTCCTTCGCTTGTCGCGTCTGGCGCATGCGCACGACGGAGCTCCCTCCGTCGTGCGCATGCTCAGTGCAGACCATCGACCCACTTGCGAGCGGACAGCCGCTCGCGAGTGGGTCTGAATCAGGCCCTTAGTTTTATCCAGTTTAATTTAAAGTTTCATAAAGTCTTAAATCATTTCAGAATATTATATTAAAATCCAGATACACTTTCGGGGAGTGATGCAGAGTTGAATGCAACTCCATTTATCCAACTTATCAAGTGCCATGGCCGGACTGGCAATCTGGCACTTCTGACAAATGACATAATGGTGGATGGGCAGGTATGGCCACATGAAAGTCTGGCTGAGTGGTGGAGCTGCTCCACTGACATGTAAAGAAAAGGAGGGGTGCCGAGAAACCATGCCCTATCTCTCATGGACGCACTCGTAAGACATGCAGATGTCTCCAATGAGTATAAAGCCCAAGAGACAAAGTTGTAATGTCATTGAAATTCCCTTCAACTTTCTGCTCCTCAAACTCCGCTGCCTGAGACAGGAGCCTCCGGCTGCCTCATTATAAACGTAGCTCCTGACTATGAGTTTATAGGATGAGGTCTTTGTGGTTAGTCTTCTAGCCGTTACAATGACACGCCGTACCTTACAATGAAGTCAGAGTGCGCCCCCTGCATTATCTGCTTTTCAGATCGAATGTGCTCCTGCTGCCTGGTATCTACTATGTGACGCTTTTTGAGTATCTTCATTGCAAATGTTTTTGCTTCCTCGCTTTTCAACTGTACCTAAGAATGAGAAAGCAGTAATGATGACAATGTGCAGTTATTAATATTCACAGCCTGCTGTGCAGTCATAGAGCATACAGACAACAAGCTAAAGACTAGAAAGTGACAGAGAAACAGCCGTTGTTGTGCTCTTTATCGATGTATCAATAGTTATAACATCAGAAATGTATTAGTATACAGCTAGCAACAATAGGGAAATTTCCAGGTATCATATACTGTATGTGTGTGCTGCCACTTTTTATTGCAAACTAATCATATGTAATATAGTTATTTAGTAGCCTATGCAATAGCTTCCAATTGTGTGCACATACTTCTGAATTTTGGGGAGAGCAGGTGCAGGTCACCCTCCAGCATCCCACCCACTTCCTAGTGAAATGGGTAATGATGTGATTCTCAGCAAATCACCTAATCATGGCATCTCCCTCTCTGCATGATGCTGTGATTCATATTATTGTGCTGTGGGGCATGGCCATAATGGTGCCATTCGTCACTCCCCACCCCGCACAGCATACCACTACATCTCCCCTCCAGGAACTCTCCGGGAGCGGACATAGAAAAAGTAGGTAGGCATGGTGGCTTATGCAGGACTAAAGGTAGTCTCAGTATGGAGCACATGGCATGGAGCACATGGCATGGACTGCTAAGGGGTAATAACTAGTATAATAATCATATTTGTACTAATTATTCACTAAATTAATTTACTGCATTACTAATGCTTACTCAGAGATAGCAGATATGCTTCATGAATATAGTTTTTTTATTTTTCTTGAGATCAACCCCTACATCCAGGTTTTGACATGCATGGTAATATGTGGCTTACATACAATCCGTAGAGTCTATCATATAGATCAGTAATTACCATACTACTGTCCTATATGTGAATCCCTTTAATCAATGGGGATACCCTTCTGAACATTGCCTATTTCAAAATGTTTAATAAAACTACTGGATACTGTTTCCTCTATGCATACACATAAGCTAAGACTGTTCTGCTAGCTGGAAAGGTCAATAACAATCAAGGGAATTCCCACACAAGAAACATATTGGTGACTGGCATTTTTAAATGATTTTAGCAGGATACAGTTAATTTCAACATTCAATCTACCTTCAATTAAAGCAACTTATCTGACTATCTAATCAATATTATACTGTAGCAGTATAATATATATGTGAGAATCTCATAGCTACATCTGGCTAGTGCTTCTCTACATGAGCACATACAGTTAACTTCTTGGGGAATTTTCCTCTTACAACACTGTACAAATTGTATCTGCATTAAATATCAATAATTGTGGGTTGTTACATATAACTTAAAAAATGTGGCTATCTACTGTGCATGTCTTGGCTATTATAAGAGGCTACATATTCTGCATATATTAGGCATTTCCACTATGTTATGAACCTCTACTAATTATTATACAGGCTACAACAGACCACTCTACCCTCTAATGTTGTTGCAATATTTGATTATAATTCATACGCATATTTATATTGTTAAACAATCACATCTAAGAGTATTTAGTTTACCATCAATATATATATATATATATATATAAGATGTGCATAAATTATTACTTAACGATTAATTCCTCATCCTGTTCCCAGTGTTGTATATTACCAGTCACATACGTTACACACACCTTCAGATCTTATAAGGACTAATATAGATTTGTGTTATTGTGGGAGTTGAGTAAGAGAACAGCAGCACTCTTTAAATTGCACTAATTACAATACATTTGAATATTTTGCTAAGTAAAATTCAGATGTGTATTAAAGATAACATCATTATTCTGATACAATTTTTTTTTTCTATGTAATTATTCCTTTTGTGTATATTGGGCCTTAATCAGTAGTGCTGATTACAGATTCCCGATGATCAAGAATCTGGGCAGGCGCATGACCCATTCTGCGCATTTGTGCAGAACGTGTCTGCGATCCCGCCCGGAGACTGGCAGCAGACTGGCAGTGATTGGCAGTCTTCTGCCATTTGTGGGTGGGGAAAGGGCGGCGATGTTGGGGGGAAGGGAAGAGACAGATTTTCACCTTAGCCGGCCAATGTTCCGCAAAGTATCCGAGCTGCGTTGGACAACGTAGCTCGGATAAGTAATGCAGCAGGAGGTCGTGATGCCTCCTGTGCATTACCATATCTGCACAGATGGAATTGCAAAGCTGCTTGCAAGCAGCTTTGCAATTCCGTCTGAAGCTGAATCAGGACAATTATACGGTGCAGAGGTCATTTTTCTCTATCTCTACCAAAAAACATAGAGCAAACTTGCATCTATGAAAATATGATATAATACTTTTTTCAATCACTTATGCAAATAATACATAGATGATTATATAACTGAACACAAGTTATACAAGCCACAAATCCTTTCCAATGCTACACTATACCAGGTTATAAACAATAATCAATGGTCTAAATTCAAAAGACACTTAAGGTGAGTGTTGCAGATTACTAAATGTACATTACTCAGCATGACTGCTGCAGTCCAATTATTATCAGTAGTGGTATCAGAACCGACGTTTACTGGAGGAAATATACTGTAAAACCAATATAATGGGGCTTTTCTGTTACATTTTAGGAGCTGAACTTTTGGCTGTATTTAAACCGGCTAAGAATCATCAAAGTTAGAAAGCAAGAGCTGGCTTGTCTTTGAAATTTCACTGCTGCAGTTTAAATGATTATAATCCGCTATATTACACAGTAATAGCTGTTCCATGGCTCACAACTGATAGCCACCTGGCCAGACTAATTCGGTGTCATTTGTCACATGACTATGGGGCACTTTAATCTCACTCACCCTGAGTGTCCTGAGAGGGACATGTAGGAACAGCATGTTACTGTAGGTGCCCTTGTGAAGCCAGACAGAATAGGTTTGGATAGTGCAATGAAAGTTTATGGAACATCTTCTGGGAAATGAAATAACACTTTACTTGTGAATGGATTCCATGTTACTCCGTGTACTGTGTATACAGAAACATAGGGCCTGATTCACAGCACACGCAATTCAAGCGCAAGGCTGATGTTTACGTAGTTGAGCGATTACAGGTTGAGTCTCCCATATCCAAATATTCCGAAATACGGAATATTCCGAATTACGGAATATTTTTATTATGACTGAGAAAGTGAAACCTTTGCTTTCTGATGGTTCAATGTACACAAACTTTTTTTGATGCTCAAAATTATTAAAAATATTGTATTAAATGACCTGCAGGCTGTGTGTATAAGGTATATATAGAACATAAATGCATTCTGTTTTTAGTTTTGGGTCCTATACCCAAGATATTTCATTATAGTATGAAAATATTTCAAAATACGGAATATTCCGATATCCAAAATAACCCCTGGTCCCAAGCATTTTGGATATGGGAGACTCAACCTGTATTTGCTAATGCGCATGCATGGAAAGTTCTGAAACCCCTATGGTGCATGTGTTACATAGAGTGTACGCACTGTTGTGATCAGGACAGACGGTATCAGAAATGGGGAGGCAAAGTGATGGCCGTTGACTGGAAGGTGGCCTGAAGTGATCACAAAAATAGTCTGTCTTCTTATAGGCGTGCTAGTGTCATGGGTGGGTAAATGTAAGAGGCTGCGTTCTCAGATGCACAGCCGAAGCCGCAGAGGCCATGCTCAGTAGTGTCCACCTGTGAATTAGGCCTATAAAGGACACAATACAGTTATTAGCGATGGCTGTGAGTTGCCGGCAATTGGACTGTTTCTCTGGCAATTCGCCCATAGTGGTTCATAGGAAAATCTGCAATGCTGCTGCACCACAATTATCTGCAGTGTGCGCATTTGTGCTTATTGCTGAGAATTTAATCGGATAAGATAAAAAAAAATGTCTAACACTAAACATCTAACTTATTTAGGTAGTTACGTACATTAACTTGAAATGTGAGTAATGAAACTATGGGTGTAACTAAGTTACCAAAATTATTGAGATCCAACATTAGGGTGGGATACATTTTGAATCTTGGAGCAGGTGTAGAGATTAACGCATTGATACCAAAATTGTTGGTGTAAAATGTGCCCCCAAAAAAGATGCATTTTGCACAGGTTGCAAAGCTGGAAGAGTCTGAAAAAGGCACCAAGTTTACGCCAGTAGAGAACAGTAATAGTATACACCAGTAGAGTACAGTAATATATACACCAGTAGAGTACAGTAATATATAGTATACACCAGTAGAGTACATTAATATATACACCAGTAGAGTACAGTAATATATACACCAGTAGAGAACAGTAATATATACACCAGTAGAGTACAGTAACATATACACCAGTAGAGAACAGTAATAAATAGTATACACCAGTAGAGTACATTAATATATACACCATTAGAGTACAGTAATATATACACCAGTAGAGAACAGTAATATATACACCAGTAGAGTACAGTAAAATATACACCAGTAGAGAACAGTAACATATACACCAGTAGAGACCAGTAATATACAGTATACACCAGTAGAGTACACCAGTAGATAACAGTAACATATACACCAGTAGAGAATAGTAACATATACACCAGTAGAATACAGTAATATATACACCAGTAGAGAACAGTAACATATACACCAGTAGAGAACAGTAATATACAGTATACAACAGTAGAGTACATCAGTAGATAACAGGAACATATACACCAGTAGAGAATAGTAACATATACACCAGTAGAGAATAGCAACATATACACCAGTAGAGTACAGAAATATATACACCAGTAGAGAACAGTAATATACAGTATACACCAGTAGAGTACACCAGTAGATAACAGAAACATATACACCAGTAGATAACAGTAATATACACACCAGTAGAGTACCGTAATATAAACAGCAGGTTGACGCCATGAGAAAACAGTTCTACAGTATATGCACTGATTTACAGCAGGATATGTGGCTTATTAGTGGTAGTAGTAACTAAAGTTACAGTACTCAATTTGTACACAATATAGCTAAATGTGAAATACATAAAACAGTCTGTCTGTGTCCGGACAGTGTTCTTAATAAATACTAAATCACATTTACCATGTAAAATACAATAAAAAAATAGACACAAATATACAATTATTGCACCAATTAAGTTCAATTAAACATCCGTTGTCTTTCTCTTTATAAATAATATGGGAATCTGCTTTCATGCTGTGGAGCATTTGCAAATATCAATTAAATAATAAATATCAGCAGCCACACTAATAGAAGTCATAGTATTAGCATTCAGGCACTTTGAAGTGGCTGCCGATCATCATCATTAGTGCATATTTGGCACCAGGGGTTGAGTACCTTCAAGTTATATACCTGCTGACAGGTGCATGAGTGGCTTTTTTATGGTCTGCATGAGAAGCATTTCCTCAAACACACCCTTTACTGCACTTAGCCAAAGTCCCCTCCATCCTCCATTTCGTCTTTCTAAGTGATAAGGGGCATAAGAAAGTCTACAAAGACTCCAGCCTCTGGCTGCCGCTGTAGGGAAGGACCCGGTCGCCCGCTGGTAACAAAATCTTATCGGGTGCCCGGCAAATTATTTTTAAACCATCTTCCATTACATACTATTGCCTATTACATAGAAATCACTAGTCTTATATAACTGTTTGTCTCAGAATCAAACAGTTCATGTGCAGTAAACTCAGAAGTTTACTCATAAAGATCATCAATCACCCCCCAAACATCTTAGCCCATGTGTATGATCATCCAGTAGGCTGCAGCCTAGGGCACCAGGACTTACAGTAGGGGGCACCTATATCATTCCATGTTGGCATTTGTTGCACAGCTTATTTAAAGAAGATTGTTAGTAATCCGGCCACCCCAAGGCGGTTTTGAGGGAAGTACTCCCGATGTGACCATGTAACTTACGGTATACAATCGGGAAACCGGCTGCCTTAATACTGACAGCCGGCTTCCCGACTGTCATATCCCAGCGAGGGTGAAATGCCGGATGTCTAGATGTAGACGCCTGACATTTTCCCGACGCCGGGAGACAGGCGCCCGTCATCCCGATCGAAGGGATGCCGGGCGCAGCGACCGGACAGCCGCGGGGGGGAGGGTTAGGTTTAGGGCACCCAGGGGGGGACTTAGGGTTAGGCACCCCCCAGGAGGGTTAGGATTAGGATAGGAGGAGGGAGGGTTAGGGTTAGGCACCCCCGGGGGGGACTTAGGGTTAGGCACCTCCCCGGGGGACTTAGGTTTAGGCAGCGTGGAAGGGGGGGGTTAATGTTAGGCACTTAGAGGGGGGATTAGGTTTAGGCACTTGGGGGGGAGGTTAGGGTTAGTCACCCTTAAGGGGGGTTAGGTTAGGTTAGTAAGTACTTACCTATCGACAATCGGGATTTCCAGCGCTGTCGGGCTCTGCTTTTGTCAGCCAGGCGCTGCCTGATACCAATTCCGTAACTTACTGCTAAGTTACATATAAGGGGAGATGTATCAAGTAGTGTGAAGAGAGTGGAGAAGTGGATCAGTGAAGCAACCAATAGCAACCAATCAGCTTCTGCCTATCATTTTATAGAATTTACTTTATTTAAATGTTACCTCGAAGGTGATTGGTTGCTATGGGCAACCTCCACTGGTCCTCTTCTCCACTCTCCTCTCACTACTTGATACATCACCTCCACGGTCACTGTGTACATTATGCTACTTCGCCATCTGTGTTGGATGGAGAGCCGCATGTGGCTATCCATTCCTCCCAACCGTGCTGATTTTGGCAGGCAGTCCTGCAAGATCCAGCCGTTCCACTCGCTGGCCACAGTGTCCGGCGGTGGGGGTAAGTGGGTGGGGGGTTGGTAGGTCCTCTCTCACCTGCTGCTCTGCTCAGCAGAGCAAGCAGTGAATAGATGTTGGGAGTATGCATGCAGCATCTCTTCACAGAGAGAGGGAGTAGGGGGCATGCCCAGCAGCTCCTGGACCTGATGAAAGCTGGGAGGTACTGTATGGATTATCCTTAGAGTCGTCCTCACATTGCCCTGAAGCCAAAGTCTTCTTTACATTCCACAAACATCATTACATGCCAAGAACAAACATGTCTGCTGTATGACCTTCATTACCTGCGCATGAGCATAATGAAATTAAATTTCCTGTGCGTGCATATGCACTAAGCTCTGTGTCTACCAGCATTTTAGAGGGTGCAACAAGTGTATTAGCTTAGGGAATTGGAACTCTCTGATCAGGCTCTGAGAAGCACTGCAGCAGCGTTACTGGCCGCTGCCGGCCCTTTCAGGCATCCTGCTAGCCACATGCAGGGGCCCCAGGGCCTTGTGCGCTGGGTGATGGCACTACTACTCTGAGTTATAGAAGGCAGCATGTCTCAGTAACACTGCAGCTGAACAGGGGCAACCTTTTGAAATGAACAACAGCCCCTTTCGGGTGAAGCGATTATTTGATATTAAGTGAGCATTGATTCCAATTTGCAGTAATTGTTTCCTGCATGTTTATATTTACACATACAGTACAAGAGTTTATGGAAGCTGCCATGCTGAGAATAGATATTCCTATTTATGGGGAGAACATATTTATGAACTACAACAAATAACACCTCAGGGCTCAGGAAGTGGGGAATGAACGGAAGAATCTTGCTCTGCAATCATTGCTGCAAAGGGTAGATTTCATTTTTTTATTACAACACTTTTGTAAATATTAACAAAAGTTATTTACTATGTTTAATAGTCAACATTGGAAATTCTGGATAGTGTAAATGGTCTCTTGCAGGAACTATTCCCTGTTTTCACAGGAACATAAAAATATACTCGAGCACGCACTCAAAATAAATGCAAATTTTAATATTGATATGAATATAAATCCAAGGTTACATAATCTGCAGCTTCTCTGGATTAATCTGGATCGCTATAGTCCAAAACACTAGAAGATGTAAAGGAGCTGGCTGGGTTTTGATGGATGGATTGTATATGGAGATTATGATACTGTTCATTGTTTCATTATTTGGAGAATATGCAGTATAGCTAAGGAAGAGGGACAATACATTCCGGATTCACTCTGTATATCATTAATACCAGATTTTATAGTTGGATTGACATAATGTAATATTAGCTACTTATTACTCTATTCCAAATGAATTAAGTCCTAATACTGCACTGCACTGGTCAATTAGTTAGATCTTGACAAGGAGTAGAACTGTGATTTTGTAAAGGTTAGGATCCCTGAATAAATTGATAATGATTTTAATTCATAGAATGATTTCATCCTTGAGATGTACATAGTCGTTTCTCTTTACCCGATTACTTGCATCACTGACTATTGCTGTCCATGGAGAATTAGCATCCCCAAAAAATAATAGAACACTTAGGGGGGAATTCAATTAGCCACGGTACTTTAACGCTGCTAATTAATCCCCCAGGCTAATTCAATTAGCCCCGAAGCCAGCACTTTTCGGGGGCATGGCCTAATCGCGGGAGGCATGGCCACATCTCCCTTAGTTTTTAAAAAAACTATTCTCCGCGGGGCTGTGATCCCTGGCCCCCTCAGCCAGGAGCAAATACAGGAAGTTGGGGGAGCGTGAGCCGTGTGATCGCCCCCCCCCCAACCCCGCACAGGCTGAGGAGAGGAGACTGCTGCTGTTGCTCAGTGGCAGCAGTCTCTCGGGTCCCACTGCAGCCCAGCACAAAGCACTGATCCTATGCGTATTCACCCAAAAACATAATTTTTCAGGCAAATAAAATGTGATCTAATTGAATTGCCCTAAGGCAATTAACACGTTAAACTCCTGTTCTACCCGCCCGAAAAATTAACGGGTTTAATTCAACCCCCCCCCCGCTAAATATGACATCCATTATATTGTGCCCAAGATGGCTGCCTCATTTGTAGTATGGTTTATTTCTAGCAAATGTAAATTGCGGGATGTAGTTATGAGACCAGCGGCCACGAGGCCGTCAATCGAAATCCTGACGCTGGAATCCCAACAAGGATGCCGGAATCCAGGAGGATGCGTGCCTGAACGAAGGTAATCTGGGGCGCCGCGGGTATTAGCCGTGCGGGGTAGGTTTAGGTAAGTTAGCATTAGGTTTTGGGGTGGGGAGGTTAGGGTTAGGCACCCCTAGGGGGGTGGGTTAGGGTCAGGCACCCCTAGGGGGAGGGTTAGGGTCAGACATCACCCGGGGGGGAGTTAGGGTTAGGCACTAAGGGGGGAGGGTTAGGTTTAGGCACTAACGGAGTGTTAGGGTGAGGATGCAGGGTGGGGAGGGTTAGGGTTAGGCTACAAGAAAGGAGGGTTAGGGGGAGAAGGGGGGAGGGTAAGTATTCTTACTCAACCCCTGTCAGGATACCAACCATCGGGATGCCGCTGTCGGTATTGTGACAGGAGACATCCCAGCAGCCGGCATTACAGAAATGGGATTGAAATGCCGGCGGCTGTTTAGCCACTGATTCAAATCCCGACAGCAGATGCCCGACAGGATCAAGATCCCGACAGGGGCAGGTAAGTACCCTAACCTCCCCTGTCCCCCACTTAACTCTAACCCTCCCTTAGTGGTGCTTAACCCTAACCGCCCCCCTTAGTGCCTAACCCTAATCTACCCCCGGGGGTGCCTAACCCTAACCCACCTTACCGCTCCCTAAAACTAACCCTCCAGGGGGGGTGCCTACCCTAACCCTGCCCCCTTGTGGTGCCTAACTCTAATCTCCCCCCCCCCAAACCTAACCCCGCTAGATTCCCTAATCCTAACCCTCCTCCTTCGCGACTAATGCTAAGGACGCCCCGGACTTACTTTTGTTCGGGATTATGATAGGCGTCGGTGTTTAGACGGTATTTAGACGCCTATCATAAATCCTTAGCCGGCATTCCGCTGTCGGGATTGTCCCGGCATAACATACCTATTCCGTAAATTGCTTTGAGCCCTTTCTGAAAAAAGCACAATATAAATAAACATCATTACTAAAATTATTATTATTATTATAACCTGTGAAATGGGAGTACCTGTGTTTTATCCCACTTAAGTATTTCATGCTATACATAGAGCATTTTCCCTGTAATGTGATTACTTGCTTCTGTTTACTCAGATTTTATTTCTCATTTGGCCTTTCACATTTTAAAATTGCAAGGGATTAGTTTTTGTTTACATGTCGGGGGAATCAACCAGGTTTAAACTTTCCTGGTAGAATATTAAGCAAGTGTTACCTGATGCCGAGGATTTCCCCGGGGTCATGTCTTTAAAAATAGAAAGCCCACTTGTCTTACATTTCTTCTTTCAAGTCTCTAATACGATATTGCCTTGGACAAGATATTTTTAACTTGGGGATGTTATTACTAGTAGTGACTCCCGCTCAGACTGTAATGTAGATAAATTAAGTGCTTTACTACCATTAAAGTGGAAAGGGCACCTCCACTTTGTGGTATGGACCAATATTCAGCCAATCAGTTTGCTAAGAATTAGTGATATCACAGAAGAATGAGGCACAACGTGTTGCAGTTTTTAGTCGCTAGCTTCCAGTGAATATTGGTTTAGATCATAAAATGGCTGCCCCATACAGATATGTACACATATACTATTGCCTAAGTCGTGCCTAACAGCCCTTCTCGGCGTGCCAGGTCCCGTGCGCTTCGGCTTGTGCCGAAGATTATTTTTGCATCTTTTTCTCATTCTCTTGAATGTGCATTTTAGTTCATCATATTTGGTATGCCGTGCGTCGGGCTCCCGGCGTAGGGATAATGATAGGCGGTGGGATTTCGACGCCTATCATTAGACCCCTGCCGGGATTAGACAGTTGGGAAACCAGCGGTTGGCAATTCGACCGTTGGCTTCCTGACTGCATCCCACCTTTGGACCAGTGAAACTTAGCACTGCAGAGTCGACTCGGCACTGCTAGTGTGCCTGCTTGAACTAGAGTTCACGCATGTGCACAAAACCCCGGCGTCTAGCGGAAGAAGCCGGGCAGGGGTAGAGGGATCGGAAAGGATCCCTCTTCGCAACCCGGGACTCCTTCCAATAGGGAGGAGCAGGGTGAGCGCTGAATGCGGGAACAAACGCCATCTGCAGATGGCGAATGCTCCCGCAGTCAATCTCCGAAAATATTGTATTTTTGGAACTTGATTAAACTCTGTCCCCATACTAGTGAATGGGGACATGGGCCATATCGCAAGTAGAAGGTAAGCCTGAGACAACTGTGATATCTCCTGCATTACCTTTCTGATGAATGGCCCCAAAACTTAATTTCTACAAAAGCAGGTGAAATTGTTCATTATCACCTGCGTCTGTAGAAATGAGGAGATAATGAATAGAGCCCTCAATCACTATCTGCATGTATAATCTTTTATAAAAACTGCAATCAGTTTACTTTTATATAAATCTCTATAAAATCAGTATGATATGCCTCTCCAATAAGATATCTGATATTATTTCTTCCCTTTGTGGTGTAAAGCTCATGTGTACTGTATCTCAGATGGAGCATTTGTAAGTTAGACACCTATAATAGGCAATTCCAGCATTAACCTTGTTAGTTACTGTAAGTTGTCAGGCAGGTTCACACCCATATCCTCATACAGATACATGTTAAACAATCACAAACAACAGTGTTTGATTCACCAGAAGAGAGAGCCAAGGACAGGTTTAGTATTCCTAACACTAATAGGCTGTTTTAATGCATTTGGTTAAATGCCAAAGCATCTCATGAAAACTTTCCTTTCAATAATCTGCTTCCTATTGGAATTGAATTATCTACAGGAAACATAATATAATTCTCTACAATAGAGAATACAATACAATATTAAAAATAAACACATTAAAAGTACAGCAGTACATTAGACTTATAAGATACTTTTTGCTTTTCATGCTCAGGAATAGCTATAAGCTTTCAATGTAGCATTAATCTTCCACTCACAATGAATCCCTGTGGTCATTTATTACTGCGTCTATATTAACTCTACGGCGGCACTGATTAATTTTTCAAAAAGTTTTTGAGACAGGAGACATAAGTGGAGGAATAATATGTTTGTAGGATAAATGAATATGAAAAAAAACTTCAATTAGATGTGTCCATGTTTCTTTTGAATTAACACTTTGCTATCAAGACTTTGGGCCTGATTCAGAGCCGGACGCTCTGACCAGAGCGCTCGCTCTGAATCAGGGCCCTCTTCCATGAAAATGGAGCGTCCCTTCTGGATGCTCGTATAGCTGTGGGTGACCACCCACAGCTATAGCGAGCGTCCATGATGATGGTCGCGATGGTCAAAGACCATCGCGACCAACGGGCTTGCGACGAGACCCTGCGGTAGGGTATCGCTGCCGCAAGCCCAGGAGTGATTTTGGCTCTGTCAGAGCCAAAGTCACTCCCACTTACATCATTACTGATGTCAGTGGGGCCGGACTCAGACGGTAGGCGTTCCCATGGGGATGCCTCCGTCTGGCCGGCACGCCCACCAAAGGGGGCGTGCTGTCAGTCACCATCGACAGCACGCCCCCTTTGGTGCGAGACCCCGAGCGACGTATTTCTCGTCGCTCGCCGGGTCTCGCGCATGCGCACGATGGAGCTCCCTCCGTCGTGCGCATGCGCAGTCTAAGAACATCGACCCGCTAGCGAGCGAACTTTGCTCGCGAGCGGGTCTGAATTGACCCCCTTTGTACCATAAAAATAAAGAAACAGTATAATAAATGTATCAGCGTACATTAAGGAACAGCCTCTTCCTAATGGTGCATACACACGATCAGATTTTTTCTTCAGATATGGACGATAACGATTTAAAAATCGTTCAGTCGTTCATATCTGAAGGAAAATCGTTCATATCTGACATGCCTGAACGATGGACGATCAACGATGCGCGTTCCCGTTTGTCAGATAACGATATCTGACATCTGATGGGTTTGCAGTCAGACTTGGACGATTCCATTCATTTTAATGCAGTCAAAAATCGTTCAATCATTCAAATCGTTCAAATCGTTCAAAACTTTGGTCAAATCGTTCAAATCGTTCAAATCGTTTAGTCGTTCAGTCGTTCATCTGACAAATCTGACAAGTCTGACAAATCTGACCGTGTGTACGCTCCATTATACTACTTTTACATTTTATACCCAAGAGCTTCCCTTCATCTATGCAACAGAAAATTGATTACAGCTCAGCTGTCTCCCTCAGCAGTCACGTAGCCATAATGCATGTCATAATGTAAGAACACTCTCTCCTCTTCCCTTGGTGACTGTTACTATGTTTGCAGCAAGCGGCATTGTCCGGAGACGTTCCTGGCATTCTCCAGCTGTATGACATACCAGGAACTCCTCCTGGACAAATCCTCAACACAATTCATTACTCCACTCCTGCCAGAGTTTGCTACCATCAGCTCTAAAGCAAACGGTATAACTGCATATTATACTGTAAATGTGGAGGTGTATATCTACTGTATAACACAAACAAGCTAAATCCTACCCATATTCATGCACTATTACACAGTAATAACATGGTTATCTAATTTTATATATTCTCTGTTACATACAAACAGTGGTTTTGCCTGGAGCAACCAATCAGATCTATAGCAACCAATCATTTTTCATGTTCTGTTCTTATTAATTGTACTAGAAGCAATTCTTCAAGTCTGACTGGCAACCCCACAAACATTTAACTGTATTATAAATAATGTTAATAAATGTCCACCAACAACTTCGCATTACAGTGCTGAGATACAGACATGTAGCCTAACAGTTGCTTCTTTTGTTGCGTTTACCGTGCTATTATACCTACTAAATCCTTTTTTCTAGCTCATTTTCATTGCATTTGAAAAATATAGAAAATGTACATTATGGATTTATTAGCAATCTCAGTATTGGGCTAATGGTTGATGATGTCACTATGTGATGACAGGTCCTGATTCACAGTTTTATGCTATTCCAATGTTTTCAGTGTTGAGCGAGTAACAGCCGTCTGCGCCTACGTCAAGGTTCATTACCGTAGATGGCTGCAGAGAGTATTTATCCGCAGTGTGATTGACTGTAAGGGGGTGTTTGGGGTGGTAACAGGAGGCGTTATTTTGGCACAGCAGCTGCGTACAGGATACTGTGGCGGCATTAGCATACAACTCTGAATCAGGCCTAAAGCTTATAAAGGCAATGAGAAGATTGTCATTTTTATCGTGTCATGGAGATATAGAGGTCTATTTATCAAGCAGTGAAAAGTGTGGAGAAGTGGACCAGTGGAGAAGTTGCCCATAGCAACCAATCAGCTTTGAAGTAGCATTTATAAAGTACAGTCTATAAAATAACAGGTAGAAGCTGATTGGTTGCTATGGGCAACTTCTCCAATGGTCCACTTTCCACACTTTTCACTACTTGATAAATAAACCCCTTACTGTTTATCTATCTTTACATTGGTTTGTGATAAAAGACACACTAAATGAATATTCATCTGCACATCTACATTACCCAATTTTTCTTTAACAGACTTTAGTGCACCCCTCACACATAGTGAAATCTGAAATTTTGCTGGCTTAATCAATATCCATGAAAATGCAGCCAATCAGTCCCCTGGGAACAAATGACATTACCAAATCACTGCAGGGAGATGTATCAAACTTTTGAAAGAGATCAAGTGGAGAAGTTTCCCATAGCAACCAATCAGTTCCTAACTATCATTAGCGTAGCACAGTCTATGAAATGACAGTTGGAAGCAAATTGATTGCATAGGCAACTACTCCACGTATCTTTCTTGAAGGTTTGGTGCATCTACCCCTAATGTGAGACACACAAATGGAAATAGTGGGTGGAGTCAATATGCAAATGATGCAGTCTGGTCTACATTGGATCAGCCAACAAATGGTGACCTCCACTTGTGCAGGTGATGCATGCAATAGGATGTTACAGATATATAGTAGGAAGTTGTCTTACCAGCTCCACTCTTCCAAATCCTCCAACGCCAAGCGTATCAATGATGTTGAAATCCGTTAGCTTGAGATTGCCGAAGAACGCTGCCTCTGCTTCATATCTGTATTTTTTAATGAAAAAAAATAAGAGCCTTTTAGAAATATGGACATTTGAGGAGTCTCTAATGGAACCAGACAGGGGTAGCATCATTTCCACATAAGAATTAACGTTTGCAGTTTGGTTCATGCATCGGCAATATCCCATTCCGAGTGTCTTTATGATTTAGAGCAAGTATTTGGTATAATGTCATTCAGCCTTACACCGTGTGAGGTGTCATTTTAGTATTACATGGTGGCAAATCCTCAGGGTAATATTAATTTACACTTCTGCTAATCGGAGAGAGTTCAGGCTTGTATTTTCAATCGAGTGAGATGGGTGACTGGAAACATATCAATGAATTATTGCACCAATATCCTGGTGTTCTGTGTTCCGGAACTCTGTGACAGTTTCAGAGCTGTTTTCCTTCAGTTCTCTCTATCTCTATATCCTTCTTTATGTTGTCATTTTTTTGTGCAATAAACTCTGTAGCACATACAGCTAAAGTACCAAGCAGATGAATGTCTATCCAAGAGTGATCAGCTCAGCACTAGTGAATATAATACTTAAAATATCCCAATGAGCAATGTGCTATATTTAGGACAGCAGTGATAATCTGGCTCCTCCCATTGACTAGAAGCATTTTCCGTGGCAGTGGTGATATACATTTCCTTTAAAAGACCTTGATGTATATTCTCCACCCAGACTATGCTCATTAGAAAGACCTTACTGACCATATGGAAGGAGCATCAGGAGGACTTTACTTAGAATAAATACCAGGAATACAAACATGCATATCCTTTCCACTAAACAGGATTTCAATTGAATTATAGCGCCATTAAAAAGGATTACAGGAAAACACATTATTTAGCACCATTCATACTATGCAGTGCTATATATATAATCTCAATAGAGTATGTCTATAGAGAAATCATTTTAAGATTTTATTACATTGTTCAAATTTAGTATTGAACCTAATTGCATTAATGACATTACATATCCATATAATTAGGTGATGGTTTCCAGCTTTATTTAACCCAGTTAAGCAAATGAACACCGTCCACGCAAATAAGTGCTTAGAGTGGGAAAAAAACAGGTATTTTTATTTTTAAAAAAATATATATATTTTTTTTCTTCAATGGAGC
Source organism: Taudactylus pleione (assembly GCA_031769625.1). Lineage (NCBI taxonomy): Eukaryota > Metazoa > Chordata > Amphibia > Anura > Myobatrachidae > Taudactylus > Taudactylus pleione. Next base: position 1,376,278 of record JAUIMM010000916.1, on the reverse strand, counting down.
TGATATCCCAGGTTTTGGCTTTCACATTCAGTAATTTAAAAAAAATGAATAGTTATCGCCAGCCTGAGATGGATCGAACAGAATAAGGATCCTTGTTGAATTGTCTTCCCCATGCCATGAATGCTGAGAGTATGCCTGGCGAGACCCGCCAAATGTTATTGCTGGCAGGGTTCTCTCCAGCAATAGGCAGTAACTCCTTAATGTACGGGATTGGGTTAAGCCATATTTGCCTACTCTACCGGGATGGTCGGGAGCCTCCCGAAAATCAAGTGGCGATCCCGGAAGTGTGGGCAAGTTTCCCGGCCGGGCTGTCTCACCGGAGAAAACACCTGAAAAATGGCCACCTCAGCCATTTCTCCAGTGTTCTGCGCATGCGCACTATGGAAATAAACCTAGCGCAAACCTGCGCATGCGCTGTAGACTGCGGGCACACACTAGTGCCCAGAGCAGGGCCGCAACTAGGAGTGGGGCTGGAGGTACACATGCACCAAGTGCGCTGCTGTACCCGGCGCCAGTGTCCTCCAGCCCGACACTGCAGGGAGGCTCCAAGCCAGACGCCCGCTAAGATGTTATTACAAGCGGGCGCCCGGCTCCTTCCCTGCAGCGCCGCGGTAGCCTGAGGCTGGAGTTCTCTTAGCCGGAGGCTGGAGTTCTCTTCGGTCATGACATCTCTCCCATAGTTCCGAGGAGTAGGCGGGCAGACCGGACGGTGACGGATGCAGTAGCAGGGTTTAAGGTAAGTATTGTGTTTTGTTCTTTGTGTGTACTATAAGGGCACTACAGGGGCATTACTATAAGGGCACTACAGGGGCATTACTAGAAGGGGACTACAGGTTCATTACTATAAGGGCACTACAGGGGCATTACTAGAAGGGCAATACAAAGGCATTATCATATGCACACTACAGGGGCATTACTAGAAGGGCACTACAGGGGCATTACCATATGGGCACTACAGGGGCATTACTATATGTGCACTACTACAGGGGCATTACTATAGGTGCACTGCCGAAGGGGACATTACTATGGGGGAATTACATGGGTGGGCACCAAATTACTGTCTTGCCCCGGGTGACAAAAATCCTAGTTTCAGCCCTGCCCAGAGTTTACAAGTGCCTTAGGACCACAATCCCCACCCAGAATAGCAGCCCAGGTGGGTCTCAGTCTGTACAGGGCAGTGCTGGGCTCAGAGGCTGCAGCTACTATGACTGTATGAGTCCTGTGTTCAAGTTACTGTTACTGATCACAATCGCTGATTGAGGCTCAAGGAGTAAAACTATACATTGGGCCTGATTTAGAGGTGGACGCTCTTGTATCTGTTGCCGGAGTCGCGGCTGCAATAATATGCATATGCTAGTATCAGCCTTCCCCTGGTGCAGTAGCCTGTGCTTGAATGTGCCAGCACTGAGACCTTCTTTAACACCGCCGGTGATTCTTGACACGCCATCGTCGACACTTGCACCAGCCCTAAGACTGTTTCTCTGTCAGAACATGACCTCTGTGGCTGCGGCTGTGTTTCTGGGAACGCAGACACTTTAACTGACACGCATGCGACACGCCCATAACACACCCATGAGTCTTTTTTTTGGTTCACTTAAGATCACCTCCCAGTCACCGCCCAGGAATGCCCATCACTTTGCCACCCCATATCTGCTACCAACTGTCCTAATCCCAGCACCTTTGTGCATACATTCTGTGTAACACATGCATCATAGGGGTTCCCAGGACTTTTGCGGAAATAATCGCTCAACAACTTGTACATTGGCATTGCATGCAGATTGCGGGCCCCTCTGAACCTGTTCCGTTATTTGTTACTCCATCAGGTCTTCTGAATGAAACCATGTACAGTAAGAATAGAGGATTATCATTTTTCTTATTTAATGCCTGATCAATAATCCAAATATATTTAATTCACTACATAGAAGTTAACAAAACATAAAAGGTGTTTAGGCGTCTGTACAATGTTTACTCAGAAAAGCCGGTCAGTAATGTATCTGGCCATAATTTACTGTTCAAGTAAATTCTTTTTATACTGTTGTATGTCCTGCAGTGCTCACATGGCTATAACGGTTACAATTGCTATTTTTAAGTAGGGAATGGTACACGCTGAGGTTCCCTCTTCATAAATAGCTGTAAGAACAGATAGACAGAAATGGGAGGTCAACCTTTTGCCAAACTATAAATCAGCAGCAAATTGCAATCATAAAATGATTCTAGTTACTACATGTTGGTTGTATGACTGTGACTCCCATTCAAAAAGCCCTAACTCTAATTGGACAGGAAAAGATCATTGCAGGGGAGGGTGACACCAACACTGGATAGTGTAGTGCTGGGGGTAACCCAGGTAAGATGATTATATTTACCATGTTCATGCCCCACTCACAGAGGTAAACAAAAGCTTGAATTAAGGATAAAGAATTGATATGCTAATAAGCACGTGTACAGTATCCGGTCGACTGTTCGACATTAAGAAGGTTGACGCATTCTGAATGTCGACAGTCATTAGGACGACCACTAATATGTAGACATGTTTTCAGGTCGCCATGTTTACATGGTTGACACTTTAAAAATAAAATCAACATTTGAAATGTCAACACAAAAAATGTTGACAATTTTTTTGATGATTACCATTAGGGTTAGGCTAAAATAACCAAAAACCCATATGGCACCATTTTTGTGTCGATATGTTAAATAGCTCTCCTTTTGAAAGTGTCAAACAACTAACCATGTTGACCTAACTACATGACTACATATTGGTGGTCAACTTAATGCATACTTGCCGACATTCAGCTCCCTCCTTCCGGGAGGGAGCTGAATGTCTGCAAACAGTGGGGGGCGAAAATGGGTCCGAAAATAAAGGCATTGTGAAGCAGAGGGCTGAGCCACTATAACGCGAACCCCCCCCCCGCTACGGGGGTTTCTACTAGGTAGTCGGGGAGGCAGGCGGAAGCCGGGGGGCTTGCCTGCCTTTCCGGGGGGTCAGGAGCGGCACACAATATTCGGGAGGCTCCCGACCAAATCGGGAGGGTAGGCAAGCCTGACTTAATGATCATGCCGACCTTCTGACTGTCGACATTCAGAACATGTCAACCTTCTGGTGTCAACCGTCTGAATGTCAATCTTCAGACTGTCGAGCAGTCATGCCACACTGTTCTATGCATGGCCTTTGTTAAAGATCAGGACAGAGCACGGACAGTACAAGCACTATGCATTCCATGCTTAGCTCTGCATTCTCTCTAAAGTTCATGCATATAGACTATTCAAAAAAGAGATTAATGGTCAGTTTATTCTGCAGTGAACAGAGCACAAATGGTTCTTGGAATAGAGATCAGAGATTGTGCATGAGAAATAGCTTTGTGGGTCTGAGCTACTAGCTTATTCTTTCTTTGGCAGTAACAGCACCAAAAGGATCATTTATTCATGAAATCTGAAGATAATTGAGGAAGTATCATTGATTTCATTAAGCTTGCTAACTGCCAGGTACAGTACTGTACATGGGAATAGGTACAGTGACAGCGGCATCCCGATGGTTGGAATCCCGACAGGGGAACGGTGAGTACTGTTCCCCTGTGCTATTTACCCCTAACCCTAACTTTCCTTTTTTGTACCGTAATACTAACCCTCCCTACCCCGCACCCTAACCCTCCCAGTAAGTGCCTAAACCTAACCCTACCTTTTATTTATTTATACTTAGTGCAAATTTGTTCACCAACACCCTGGAATATGAAGCATTGCGCATGTTATGGCGAGAGAAGCAGAGCATGTGCATTCATCAAACCACAAACAATTCCTGTGTCGCTCTGTGGAGGAGGTAGAGAAGCTTAATTTCATTAATTTAATGCAGCAACATCTAAGTCATGCCACGTGTCTCGCGCCATATAGAGCAAAACATTAGGTGAGTCATATACTGTAGCGCAAAAACATTAGGTGAGCCATATACTGTAGCGCAAAAACATTAGGTGAGCCATATACTGTAGCACAAAAATGTTAGTTGAGCCATATACTGTAGCCCAAAAACATTAGGTGAGCCACATACTGTAGTGCAAAAACATTAGGTGAACCATATACTATAACGCAAAAACATTAGGTGAACCATATACTATAACGCAAAAACATTAGGTGAGCCATATACTGTAGCACAAAAACGTTAGGTGAGCCATATACTGTAGCACAAAAACGTTAGGTGAGCCATATACTGTAGCCCAAAAACATTAGGTGAGCCATATACTGTAGCCCAAAAATGTTAGGTGAGCCATATACTGTAGCCCAAAAACATTAGATGAGCCATATACTGTAGCCCAAAAACATTAGGTGAGCCATATACTGTAGCCCAAAAACATTAGGGGAGCCATATACTGTAGCCCAAAAACATTAGGTGAGCCATATACTGTAGCCCAAAAACATTAGGTGAGCCATATATTGTAGCCCAAAAATGTTAGGTGAGCCATATACTTTAGCCCAAAAACATCAGGTGAGCCATATACTGAAGCACAAAAACATTAGGTGAGCCATATATTGTAGGACAAAACATCAGGTGAGCCATATACTGAAGCACAAAAACATTAGGTGAGCCATATATTGTAGCGCAAAAACGTTAGGTGAATGACATCTGTATAAAAGCAGATTGAGTTTTTTTTATATAGGGCTAAAGAAAGGGGGCTGGGCTAGACATCCCTCACCCCCAGCCTCCCACCTCAGAAATGTCCCTTTCAGAGGGAGGCCCATGATCATCGCTTTCAGGAGGACGCCCATGATAAACACACCCCTTATACCCCATTATTACCAGTGCGGAAAAGGTGTCTGTAATTGAATTCTATATAGCAGCTACGCTCAGTCTGAGAGCGATGCAGGGAAAAATAAACACTCTCTCCACTTTATCACTCTCCAAGGCTTAGTACATCTCCCCCTAGATGGGTAGTTTGGCAACAAGTGCACAGCCCCTAGATACCTGGTGCCAGATATCCGTCTAAAGTCAGACTGATCTCTGTGTATAGTCCACAATGTGGCCTATACTGTACCTGCCTGACGTGCCTCAGAACATTGAGCTTATGTGAGATCTCCCTGTTGCCACCCAGGTACAGCCATTCAGCCACAAGTGTAGATGTGACTGAGATGTATACAGCTCTGAATTGCCCATAGCTGCCCATAGTTACATATGTTTGTCCACAGAGCGTGCAAAGTGCTGAAACACGCAAAATCCACCTGCAAACCGGAGTAGCCTGCAAATCATAGCTGCCGACTTTCTGGCTGCCCACTCTGGGAGAAGGCAGCAAGGTTGGCATGTCAGGGGGTGTGGCACACACAGAGGATAGTGCAGGGGGTGTGGAGGTACGATTGCGTCATCGTGGCCCCGCTTTTGCTATATAATGCAGAGATAGCTGACGTTGTAAAGCAAGTATTAACATTGTATTTCTATTTTATTCACAAAATGATAAAATTTTTATAATTTTACATATATAGGGAGACACTGATGGTGTATGGGGTGCACACACCCACATGACACTGGCCACACCTACACAGCATTGGCCACTCCTCATAATAGGCCCTTTAACATTTTCAGCCCCAGGCCCATGTGGAGCCTAGTCATGGCTACGACGACGCATTTCAGCACGAATATGATGATCAGCCTCCTGGCACCGCCCACTTTCTGAGTAAAGTGGGCAGTGCTGGGCAGATGCGGCGGTGTATACTGCAGCCTCCGGGAGATTTTAATGCTCTTCCAGGTGCCTGGGAGCAGCACCATACAGGAGCATCCTGGCTGTTCCGGAAGGGTAGGCAAGTATGGTGCAACTCTGAATCGGTCCATCAGTGTTTTAGGCAACTGCCCTACTGTACAGTATGTCACTGAATGTTGAAACTGGACTGACTTCAGAACAGTGTAATGCTGTATCAGTACTTTACATGATATCTGTAATTTATAGATTGACCACTAAGTGGCAACAGACTGCTACTAAAAATATAATTTTTCAGACAAGTAATTTTTTTTTTTATTAATTATGTTTAAAACACTGACGTGCCAGTTTTACAATGTTTTTCTACTGTAATAAAAGATTTACTCAGCAGCCTTGAATTTATTTTTGATTGTTTTAAACAAAAGCACATTTATTGTGCAATGAAAACATTTGGGGCCAAATGTAATAGGGTGAGAGTTTAAGAAAGTGTGAGAGTTTAACAGTAATCTCTCACACTATTACATTGGTCCAGTTGTATCTTCAAAATGGGAAAACATCTGGATGAGAGTTTAAATCGTGAGTTTTTTTTAGTCTGAAAAACATGCGAGTTTGCATGTTGTCTAAACTCTCACCCATTACATTTGGCCCTTGAAGCGTCATTATTCATTAGGTAACATTTAAAAAAAAAAAGATTTTTGAGGGATGATTAAACTAGATTGATGCTACATTTATGTATGTACTAATATACTAATTGCCCCAGCATCCCAGTTCAGATTGAGGATGTGCTCTGTTTATCTCTTGCAATGTTGAGCCCATTTTAAAGTAAAGGACTTGATTTGCATAAATCATGTAAATTCGTACTTTTTAAAAACACCAGAACCAAAATCTTAAAATCATAGTAACTATACAGTAGATTTCTGCAAGGTACAGTATAAGACAGGGAGAATTTAGTAAACAATGATTTAATACATCTCCAAAAATAATTCCACTGATTTCATACACTGGAGATTGCCTGAAAAATAGTAAAATGAGTGAGATTTCCCATTCACTTCAATGACCCATCCATTTCAATGGTTTTTCCAGTGTGTGCGCTCACTTTTGCTGCATGTGTAACACACTTTAAGTAACGACATTGCATTACTCCTAGCGCAGTTGCATTTGTCTAAATATAATTTTTCATTTTATTTAAATTTTATTTCCACTTGGACTACATTGTGTATAATGAGTCCTAATGGGCTACTTTAGCAAAGATTTTGGAAATTTATAAAATGGTAAAAAAATGTTTCAGGTTGTGTTTATTTATAAACTATTTTTAACTCTTTGTGTTCCCCGTTTTTTTTTTTCTATTAGTTCCAAAAGCATGAATATACCATAAACATATAACAAATGGTTGCCAGGGTGCTGTGGGACACATTGCTTCACACTATACAGTATGGGACCACGTTGGTGTTATATTTGCCTGCTCGCTCATTTAATTTTTGCGGACCTCTTTCCCCTAAAGGCTGTAGCCCCCGCAAAATGGGCTGGGAATGGTTACTCTAACAGTAGACCCCATGCTGCTTATTCCCTGTTATTATAGTGTGACTGATCCAGCCTGTCCAAGCGGGTTTGGTATAAAAAATGTACATGAAAAATATACAGTCAATAGGTAGACAGGGAGTCGACAGGGACAAAAGGTTGACACAAAAATGGTCGGTATTTGCCTGTTTTCTAACCCTTATCTTCTTCACCCTAACACTCCCTCCTGGTGCCTAACCCTAACTGTCGGGGTAAGTGCTTAACCCTAACCGTCCGTCCTAGTACCTAACCCTAACCTTCGGTAAGAGCCTAAACCTAGCCGTCCCTCCTAGTGCCTAATCCTAACTGTCGGTGTAAGTGCCTAACCCTAATTGTCCCTGCTAGATTTTAACCTTAACCATCTGTTAAGTGCCTCACCGTAACCAACAACAAAAAAAAATATGTTGACCATTACAATGTCAGCCTTTTGACCCTGATGACCTTTTTTACCTGTCTATCTTCATCCATGTTGACCTTTTGTGTGTTGACCTTTTGTTCCTGTTGACTGTCTACCATGTGATGTCTATCTATGCGTCCAAGTATGGTGCAGGTCACACCTTTAGCACAGGGATCACACACTGGTTAACCTCCTGTTTTAGTGTGCCTGGACAGTTTAAGGAGTTTTATTTATTTTTTATTTTTTTTTGGGGGGGGGGATATAGGGGCACTTCTTTTTATTATAATTATTATTATTTATTATTAATAATAATTTATTTACCAGAGTTTCTCTCCCATTTATTTCAATAACCCCTGCATTTCAGTGGCCTTTCTGTATGGAAATATTTTGAAATGCTTGGACATTGAGACAAATGGGAAAAAAACAATGATTTTAAGAAACACAAAGCTTGTTAAACGCCTTGCTTTACATTTTTAAAAAAACAAAAGATTTAGCATGAAATGTTAGACAGAATGCCTTTTATATGCATGTGGCAAATTAAATCCTTAGACTAGGTCAGACTTCGCTGGTGGTGCAATGGTTAAGCTAGTTTAAAGGTGTGCTTTTATATGACCTGCCTTTAGTTGGCCTATGGCTGTTTGAAGTTGTGTGTTTTAGGGGACATTTTAGAGTTATGATGTATGTGCTCCAGTTATTGTTATGCAGTAATACCTGCATACATGCCTAGTCTGGCTTCAGGCGATAGTGCGCTTAAGGTATAACATCACTTGCCAATTAATTTCCAATTTCATTGTGGCGATTTTGGCTATAGTGTGGAAATTGTGTGTGGCGTTATAACTAAGGGCCTGATACAGAGATGTACGTTACTCCGATGATTAATGTACATCTTGGATGTTGAGGGGGTCTGCACATGTGCAGAATGGGTCCTGTGATCCGCTCGCAGACCCCCCCTAAGCGGAAGCATGATTGACATGATGCAGCATTTGAGGGCAGAGCGGGGGTGTGCCTGGTCACCGCTCCCGGAAACGGGGGGAGTTTTGCCCCCGTTTTCCGTGAGGGACGAGACTAGGGTCTGCATCTCTGGATGCAGATTCCTGTCCTTTTAAGTGACCAGTACCCAGTCAGGCTGTGGGAAGCTTCAGCTCCCGCAGCCTAACCAAAGGAGCAACCATCGTGTCCATCACCCACAATGGTTGCGATGGTGATCCCAGCCTGTGGTACCTCCTGCTGCATTTGCATCTGAGATGGATGGAATTGCACAGACACTTGTGTGCGACTCTACATATCCGTCCATCACTGAATCAGGCCCTAAGTACGCTGTTGGGACAAGAATGACCCTTCAAATATAAATGTTACACTGTATATATTACCTAATTATAGCAACCATTTAAAACCATTAATGACATTTCATTATTTTCAGATAACATCACTTTAACAGAATTCAATTTACCAAGTTCCACTCATTTTCTAACTATCTGAAAAATGTGTTTCTCAAGTGCTGAAATTGTCCCTGACTGTTATATAATCTGGGGAATTCTATACACAGATGACTTCTTTCCGTAAATGACTATCTTTATGTTCTGCTGACAAGTACTTTGAGGTTTCCATGGAAACAAAAACCTGAAAATGCTTTAAAAGACACCATTCTTGGTAAAAGAAAAATTTGAAAGGTGCTTAGTAAAATTGGACATTCACTTTCAATGATAACCTACATTTACACAACACATTGAGGCATAGTGCAATGTACAGAGACGATTCCGTACTTACTGTACAATAGCTGAACATAAATGAGAGCCGCTCTTACATATACTACTTCTCCCAAACAGGTTACGTAGCTGGGAAAATAGCTGATCACAGGAGCTGTTACCATAGTTTAAAATCAGAGCTGTTGGAGAGACTGATGAATGATTCAGAATATTTGAGAATGTCCCTTAAGTGTTATTTTCTTCTAACATTCTATCGATTCTAAAAGTTATAAATTTGAGCAGTTACTGTGGATCTAGACTAATGCAACTGAAAACATTGCCGCTAAGCCTGGTCTACTTTTGGTCTGAACTTGAATCTGGTGATGACATTTTTTGTTTACACTTGTTTCCTAGCAACCGGTCTTCTCCTGCTGACGTCATGTTGCCGCGACGGGGCTCCGGGCAGGCGTAGGCGGAAGCCGGGCAGAGAGACTGAGCTTGGCTGCACGAATGGGTGATTGAGTGAAGGGTATTTAGCTACACTAGCAGTTTTCAGCTGAATTAAGGATTTTTCTTCATATAACGCCATTCTGAGATGGTGTTATATAGAGTAAGCTCTTGTTAAATGTTAAAGTGCTGTAGACAGCAATGGTTTGCTCTCTGTAGTGCGCTGTTGTGCAAGCTGGGAATTAACTGAGAAGATAATTGCGTTATCTTCTCCTTAACTCTTAATACTTAAATTATGCGGAAACACTCATTTCTATAGATTGTAAACTTGTGAGCAGGGCTTTCCTATCTCTATGTCTGTCTGTTATTACCCAGTTGTGTTCTTCTATTACTGTTGTTTCCAATTGCAAAGTGAATATATGCTGTGCTATATAAGAAACTGTTAATAAAGAAATAATTTCCGCATGATGTAAGTAGAAATTTTCTTCTTGAATAGATCCCTGTGTGTGCTGTGAGTAATGTTGAAGAACATAAAAATAACCTTTACTGCCATTGGTCGTTGTATGATCATCATATGTTGTGGGGAATTCAAATAGGTTCTGTCAAAATCTTAAGAGATGTGCAGCTGTGCACATAGCTAGTAATTATGGAATGAAAACCTCTATGCTGTATGAGTAAAAATGATAAAGGATTTCCTGCCTGGATAGCCTGCATAGTGTTCACGTGCAAGGTTCTACTGCTGATTGAATTGCCCCCATGGAGTCCAAAATGCTATAGATATCTCATTGGGGGACATTAGGAAATTGTCTCTTTAACCTTTTTTAGGGATACATTTTTATTTTTTTACTCATTTTAACTGCGGTACTTAATAAATTGTATTGGAGCATATCTCTGCTATAAAGAATTAAGTACAGCAGCCATTTAACAAAATGAAACCTTCTCTCCTGTGGTTTCGGTTTACAAGATTCAGTCAGTGAAACGCGCTATGAAAAAAATTGCGAAACAGTGGTCCATAGGCTACAACGAGATGGCGTTTGCTGTCAGGGCCAATATCCGAAAAGCTAAGCTCACTAGATCTTGGTACATTGACAATTAGCGCAGTCCTCATACGCAGTGATAGGGTCTACTGTAGCCATACTTGCCAACCCTCCCTGATTGTCAGGGAGACTCCCTGAAATAGTAGCAATCTCCCTGACTCCCTGAAGAGTCTAGCAATCTCCCTGATTGCACCTTACCCCCATTATGAAGCTGTTATATTAAAAAAAACTGAAATATATACATTAAAATGGGATCATTAGTATAATTTCCCTGCATTGGTTATAAGGCACAATGATTCCTATGGCTACAAGCATTTCCTGAAAAGTATCAGTGTGTTTTCAACAACAAGTAGATCTTACTAACTGCTTTAGGGATAATTTACATTTGGATGTAAGTCAGTTTTATGGCACGCCCCCAGATGTAGCAGCATAGGGGCCGCAGCAGTTATTTCCGATATTTGCTACGTTACCCTCATCATAATATAAAGGCACACTACATAAAAAAGGCAGCAAGCCTCAGAAAACATACATTTTTGGAGGATTGGCTGCAAACTTGTTTACGAAATAGACCCCTAAAGGTGGCCATACACGGCACGATATGGGACCACATGAATTCGGGCAGTGACAGCACGATCCGTCTGCTGACGGATCGGCAGTCGCACTACACGGTGCATCGCACCGTGTATGGCCAGCATAAGTTTAGAAAACCAGCACCACTGATTACACTATAATGATAGGCACGCACACACAATACATATTTGATTTGCTATTTCCAGCAGATGTATTGTTGCATTATGTTTGCTTTATCCATCACCAAAACATAATAATAAAGTTCTTCAAAAGTGTACTAATTAGATTATGTGATATAACATTTTTCAAACTTATCTCTGAAGGGAAGGGGGGGGGGGGTAAGATCACATTTGTCATGAAGGACAATAATAGTTATGAGTGGCCCTGGTGTTAATTGGTACTGAGACGACTGTTGCACATGTACAGAAGAATTACCAGAGACACCAGATGCTGTATCGCACGATACCTATACATAATGCCATCCTGAAATGGTGCTATATTACAGTACCTCACACTGATTCCACACTGCAGTCCCTAATACGCAAATAGAGGGAGCGCAGGAGAAACCTGTGAGTTCTCTTCACTTTCCCTCTTCTTAAATAGAGCGAAGCACTGATGACCCCCTTATTGTGGGTTCAATTAATAGCCAGTTATACATTTGCCATATCATCACTAGAAGCTATTGGTTGCTATGTTTATTGCACATTTGCATTCTGTTAGTAAACAAGCCTCTGTATATCTATAATTATTTTATTGTGTATAAATTGCTCTAATGCATTACACAGTAATTATAATTAATCACTACCATGAGCCACCCTTATGACATTTAAAGCAAGACATGGTTAATAATACACATTTTTTTATTTAATCAATATTTTTAATGTTTTGAAATGTTGAATAAAGACATGAAAAACACTCTAAATAATAAGTAGGTATTTTGTGAAATTCAAGCTAATGGAGGTGACGGAGTTCTGCTTCTCAATTTGTTGTCAGTATGTCATGTTATAGGATATCACCTATAACTCCCAGTGTGATTCCCCTGCCAGACGGGGGAATCTCTATGCACCAGATTTATCAAATTGTGCTACAAGGTTTATCACGTAATTCTCTTCTTTTAGACGGAAGCTTCTTAAAGTCATATGATCTGTCAGCACACAATCATTCCTACATTCACCGCTGAGACATAGTAAATACTGATAATGTATAATACCAACTATCTCTCTGTTTAATCAACACAAATCTTACTTCAAATTAGGGATGTGCAGGCTCGGATAGGTTCGAGTTTGCACGTGGAGTTCGGATTTTTCCCTCCAAAAAAACGGAACTCAGAACGAGGCAAAACGTCATCTTACATGGACGAACATCATCATTCCTGGACAAAAGACCAGGAATGATGATGTTCGTCCATGTAAGATGACGTTTTGCCTCGTTCTGAGTTCCGTTTTTTTGGAGGGAAAAATCCGAACTCCACGTGCAAACTCGAACCTATCCGAGCCTGCACATCCCTACTTCAAATACTTTATATGTGAATAGAGAGGGAATGTAGATATTTTTTTCAATTGTGAAACTTTGCGCCTGATTCAGACCCGCACGCAGTCTACAATCGGTTGCAAATGAGAAACGTTTTGGGAACATGTGTGTCGCCCCCGTTTTGTAGTAATGCAGAGGCCAGGGTCTGTGACTTTCAATGCAGATTTCTTGGCCCCTGCAATCATACTTGCTAACTCTCCCTCATTCTCAGGAAGACTCTCTGAAATAGTAGCAATCTCCCTGTCTCCCTACTTGCCTACTTGCCGAAATTTAACTTTTCCTCCCCGGGAGAAGCCTGGGAAGGAGAAGCAGAAGGGAGGTGTTGGGGGTGGGGCCGGATGGGTCACATCATTAAGCCCCACCCGTCTCGATAATTTGCCGTGAAAGCCGCATATTTAAATAAGGGGCGTGGCCAAATGATGCAAATCTCATAGAATAGCGTCATTAGATCACACCCACTACTCGCGGACCTGCCGATCATGCATTTTCTAATAAGTATCAGTGTGTTTTCATCAACAAGTAGATCTTACTAACTGCTTTGGGGATTGTTACATTCGGATGTAAGTCAGTATTATGGCACGCCTCTCAGATGTAACAGTACACATCCACTTTACTGCCACGCTCATAGGTGCTGCTTTTACAATCTCCCTGAAATGCTTTTTCAAAAGTAGGCAAGTATGCCCTGCAATGGAGAGGAGTTCCGGTGACCAATCTGAGTAAGCTTAGGTCGATGCCTGCGACCAATGGTGTTCTGATGTTGCGTCATACGACGTAACGCTGGCATCTGCAATGCCAGCAGTGGGCGTCTTTTGCCTTCAGATGCCACGGCATAGCATTTTTTTTTAAGAGTGCCCATCTGCGAATTACAGATTAACATTTGATGCACATAAAACTATAGCATCTTTCAGAATAATTTGATTTTATATATATATATATATAATATATATATATAGTAAAGTGTTGACATTATTCTTTAATTATTTGCCATTTATAATACACTGAAAGTTGAATCTTCTTTAACCATTCAGCTTTATCATGCTGTATTTCACATACATCAGGGTGTTCTATTTAGGAAAAAAAACTTGCATAAACAAACATGCCAAATCCCATTTTTCTTCAAAAGAAATGAAATGCATAGACGATATGCTATAACATTTGTGAATAATCCACAGAGCGTCACAAATCATGGCAAGATTTGCATTTAAATATACTGTTGGTATAGAACGTATGTCTCAGCAGTGGACAGTCTGCTAAGTAAAAATAATATTACAAAATTTACCACTAGATGTCATACCATCCCAAGTACTGTATTTTTTCATCGGTAAGGCAATAAAACTGGAAGCTCATCTCCGATAAGATCTCTACATGTAGCCTCCTGTCATTACGGCTGGACCTGCGTTTAACTACGAGGTATCACTAGTGATGTCAGTGGAGATCTTCCGGCTCTGACAGAGCCAGAAGCTCTCCGGGGCTTACGACAAGTGAGACCCTACCCTAGGGTCTCGTCGTAAGCCCCGTCACCCTAGCGGTCGTTAGAGCTGTGGGTGTAAACCCACAGCCTAACGACCGAAACAGAGGCGGGCGGTCAGGATGCAAGCGGCCGCCCAGTTTCTGAGCGACCGCTTGCATCCTCCGACCGCCTCTGAATGAGGCCCTTAATTCCCTCAGAAGATCTGCCTAAAGTCATACATGCATTTATATCGTCATGCCTAGACTACTGCAACGTCCTCTACCTCGGTCTCCAAGCAAAAGAATTACACCGCTTGCAGATGGTACAAAACGCAGCTGCCAGGCTATTAACCAACCAGCCCCGTTCCAGCCACATAACACCCATTCTCTACTCCCTTCACTGGCTGCCTGTCAGATGGCGAATTGCTTTCAAGATTGGATTAATAACTTACAAAGCCCTTCATGACCATGGCCCAGGGTACCTGAAGCAGCTTCTGATTCCCTACTGTTCCACTCGATTACTGCGATCCGTTGACGAAGGACTATTAACAGTACCTAGAATCTCACGGAATTCGTCTGGGGGTCGAGCTTTCAGTTTTGTAGCTCCAACCTTATGGAACTCACTTCCCCGCACAGTTCGAGAGGCCTCCGCTCTAGAATCCTTCAAAAATAGACTCAAGACTCACCTATTCACCCAAGCATTTCACTAATGTCCCTTGTTTAAGCTTGTTTTGTATTTTGTACTGTAAATGTAAAGCACTTTGAGTTATTTAGGAGAAAAGCGCTATAGAAATAAAATTATTATTATTAATAATATATTTTATTCATATAATTCTATTCATCAATAGTAGTCAGTGGTCAATGTGACTATTTAGTATTTGTCCTGCTACAGATCATAAATAATAAAAATACTCTAAACTAGGTGTATGTGATTATTCAAGGTCTAGACCTCCAACTTCTGCAAGTGGTTCCTTTCACAGTACAGAAATGATCCCCATAAGGGTTGTCTTTTGAAGGTCAATATTTTCCAAATATCAATAAGTCAGTGGCAGTGCTACTTTGTCCATGCACAAACCATATATCTCCTTTGCGCATGCACAAATGCATACCAGTGATGGTTCAAACCATCAATGTTTGTCTGCTGATGGGAGTCAAGCGGTAAACTTCAAAGGCCATAACTTCAATGGACATCCCTAATCACCATAAAATGTTCCAGGCTACTTTCTTGGGCACTGCTCCTTCTCTTAGGGCAAGAAGAACACAAGAGCCGGATTCAATTAGGCTCAGTACTTACCGCATAAGGAAAAGGGTTTGAAGCCTCTGATTTTTATACCTGGAGATATTCAATCACAAGGCCCTTTCCTCAGGCGTTAACCCATAGATTCTGGGATAAGTGCCCGGAGCTATGGGTTAACATGTTCGCGGCGGCCACGTTAAGGGCAGAAAGCCCTACTTCCCGCAGGTTTCTGCTCAAGCCTCAGAAAGGGGGCAAACCGAAATCTGCGTTAAGTTCAGCCTGCAGGCCTATCTGCGGGCTGCTGCAGGATGCAATTAAATAGCCACGGTCACTTCCGCAAGGTAACTATGAGGCTAAATGAACCCAGCCCCAAGGCTTATCAATGTGGAGACCATGGATACAGAGTAGAATGTATTGATAGGGTAACCAATTATGGCGCCCCACTGCTAGTGACTGTGCAGAGATGTGCCTCTTCATCTTGATTCATGATTAAAATATTAAACTTTATATGAACTGTGTTCTGGTTAAGCATGAAAACTGGTATGTGGCGTGGTAATAGACGTGGTCCCTTTATATTACATGGATGTGCATATTCCCTTTATGGACTAGATATTCTCTTTATGCTAGTTTTCTTTATACTCCCAGGGTTCTGTGTTGCTTCAAAAACCATTTCTGGCCAGATCCGTTAAACCTGACACTGATTAAGGCATCTTTTACAGATCACTTTCCAATTATGATTTTCTCTAAGTGCTGATGAGCCCAGCGTGGTGTAGGCAATGGCATCCACACGGCACAATTACAACTAAGTGGTTTCAGCACTTAGAATGAAAACTAAGAGAGCAGAATAAGTGATCTTAGTGAGAGATAACATAATAGAAAGTGCTCAGAAAGTTAATTTAAAGATGTTTTTACTTTTTCTGCAATTTTCCGCAGCAGTAGTAAAGATATTTTGTTTTTAATATGCACAACTTTTGAACAGACATCTATAGTTATTAACTGACCCAAAATAACTGTCTGCCTATATACTACAGCTGGCTGTACTGATCTGAGGGCCTGATTCAGAGCCGGACGCTATTTGCGTTCGCTCGTTCAGAAAAAGGGGCCGGATATTTTAATAGAGTGCTCGCTCTTTGCGGTCTGTTGACGCCTCTATGTCTGAGCGAGCGAACGAAACATGCGCTCGCTATTTTGTAAAGACGCCCCCTGGCCATTCGCATAATACGTCATCTCCGCTATTTATTAGATTAATCGAGTACATCGAAAGGCGTCTGAACTGCTCGCAATGTTTGTGGTTGGATTTTCCTACCGCAATCATGCGAACAGTTCAGGCTAAGAGACAACCAAGTGACGTGGCCGATGACGCTGCTTTGTTAATTATGCACTCCCATTTAACGCCCGTTTTGACTGTTTGGCACGCCTGCGCTCGGATCTCTACTCCCCGTTTTCAAGCACCTTCCCCTGTTACCACCCACAAACGCCTCATCCTGTCACTCAAATTAGCAGGCACTAGTTATTTTACGAACACATGATTTCCGTCCGCAATGACTGGTTGGCGCATGCACATTATGACCCATATGCATGCGCAGATGTGCGAACATCGCTCGGAGCGAACGAGCGGCCGCTTACGAGCGGCTCTGGATCAGGCCCTGAATGTGGTTCAGATTATGCAGATGTGACAATAGGGAAAAGGTTTGATTTCTATGAATTCTATCGAAAAATGGAAAAGTTTCCAGGCAAACCTAAACAGGGGTTTTATTATTTTCTATGCTGTTTACCTGTCTGGCAAGTGTCAAAGTAGATTTAGGAGAAGGTTTATTAAAAAAACGTCAAAAAGAAAAAAGAAAATTGGAGGAGTTTTCCATAGCAGCTAATCAGAGTCCAGCCATATATAACTAGTACATGCTAAAAAATGATAGCCAGATTCTGATTGGTTGCTTTTGGTAACATATAGAGGTATTTTAGTTACGTATTCCCCCACATATATCATACAGACAGGTGTCTAGTACCTGGGACACTGCCAATGTACACCCTCATGGCAGCTGTCTCCTGGCAGGTGAAGTTTTAAATTATCTGGCCAGATAATTGTATCGTTTATGCCCAGCATAAAGGTGCCCATACACTAGCGATCCGGAGATGGCGGGTTGCAGGATCGGTGAAATCCAAAATGTTGGATTTCACCGATTTGCCGACCATGATCAGAATATTATCGTGATTTGCAAATCGGTTAAATTTAACATTTATAATTTCACTGATCCGGCGAAAAAGTCAGAAAGAGGCAAAAAGTCATCTTGCATGGTCGAACATCATCATTCCTGGACAAAAGTCCAGGAATGATGATGTTCGTCCATGCAAGATGACGTTTTGCCTCTTTCTGAGTTCCGTTTTTTTGGAGGGAAAAATCCGAACTCAACGTGCAAACTCGAACCTATCCGAGCCTGCACATCCCTACTTTAAACCAGGACACTCATTAATTAGAGGTTGTGTGGCTGGCTGACCTCAAACCTGCAAATCACCTGGTTTTAATCAGTGTAATTCATGAGTGTGAAGGGATAATATGGTGAAGCCTATAATAAGTAAAAGAGGGTTCCAAATTCAAATCAGCCATTAGACAGTGGCCAGGAAGGTGGGTATATCAGAGCACCACTATTGTGGCACCTGGCAGAGAGGGGTTAAAAAGCTTCCATAGACATCTTGTTTCAATAACATAACATGTCATGCTGTAAACAATTGCATTATATACTCGTGTATATATATATTGTTTGTTAGGCATTACACAATACTGTGTTTTTGTAAAGCTACTTTTGAATTGGGATATTTCAAGCAAGACATTTAGATACTGTAGGTGTATTTATATCTAAAGTAGTCTAGTAGGCCTGATATTGATGAAGATCAGTATTGTATGTGTAATTTTACATAATCTACAATCACAACATGCATATAGGGGACAGAACAGAGCTACTGCTGTTGTGCATGCCAAGTGCCAGCAGCTTCATCTACTAAGTCTGCTGTGTGTGTGGATCTGAGCGCTCAATCAGTGCACCGGTCTCCTCAGTATTACAAAACAAACAATTAGCACCACCCATGGATTTTTGATATTGTGTCAGCCAGTAATGAATATACCTCTGCACCAATTACAGTAGGGGATCGGTATATGTGGGATGCACTAAAACTGGGTACACACTATAGGATATATTGGCCGATCTTGCGATACGCGATGGAGCACAATGACTATTGTATAGCTTTTACCCCCAAATTCAACCGGGATGTAGTTATCAGACCGGCGGACGGCATGCCACCGGTCTGATTCCTGACTCTGAAAGTCCAACACAGGACTTAACATAGGTCCTTAATACCGACGCCGGGACACAGACAGATGCCAGCCCGAACCAGGTAAGTCCGGGGCGTCTTAGCTGTAAGCTGCGGGGGGAGGCTAAGGTTTAGGTAGCATAGTGTGGTTAGCATTAGGTTTTGAGGAAGGGGGGTTAGGGTTAGACACCCCTAGGGGGGGTTAGGGTTTGGCACCAAATGGGAGGGTTCGGTTTAGGCATGAAGGGGGAAGACTTAGATTTAGGCACTAAATTTAGGGAGGGTTTGGGTTAGGGTGCGGGGTGGGGAGGGTTAGGGTTAGGCTACAATAAGAGAGCGTTAGGGGGAGAAGGGGGGAGGGTAAGTATAGCACCCGACCCCTGTCGGGATACCAACCATCCGTATGCTGCTGCCGGTATTTTGACAGGAGGCATCCCGACTGCCGGCATTACATACCGATTCCAATTCAACCAATTCATTGTTTGATCTTTCTTCCCATCTGATGTGCTGCACATCAGATGGGGCAATGCCAGGGATGATGCGGCGTTGTTGCATTAAGCATTTAACAATATATAGCATTGTCATATGGTGGATCTTACATGGCAATGTGATATATTGTTACATCCCATCACTGCGTCACTGGGTTGGCACATCATTTAGGTGTGTACCCAGCTTAAGTTTCTAAAGCAATGACAAGAAAATTAGCCAGTGGAGGTGCCAAGGGGAGGGATGCGGTAAGTACAGCATCTCCAGAAATCAAGGGTCTCAGGCATTAGTCCCTTTCCATTCTGATAACAAGAGAAAGGTAGGTACAAATATAATGATTTGACCAGAGGGCTCGATTCAGACCCGCTCGCTAGATGTGTTCACACGCAGCAAAAGTATGCAAATCCGCGATCGCACGGCAAGGCATTAGCATGTCCACTATATCTTGGTGTGCGATCGCAGTGTGTATGTAGACACCCACCAGCCTGTCTTAAGATGCCTTTGCGCTCTGTGCAATGGTGCCAGTCGCCCATAGCTAGTTACGCCCTGGATTTGACTGGTTATCTGCTTAAAAGAACAACTTGCACCAGCATTTAGCTGCACGCTGGGACACACATTTTCTAGAAACTAAATGTAAATAATGAAGCTTGTTAACTTGCTCACGCTATTCGTTGACTATTAACATCATAGTTGACGATCTTTGTAGCATCCTTTCCAGGAGAAGCCTGAAGATGCAAATGGCATATGATGGCGGCAGGGCCCGGCACCCCATGACATTAGTAGGGTCAGGGCCGGATTAAGGTCTGTGGGGGCCCCTTGGCAACAAACTTGTGGGGGCCCCTGTCAATAAAATGATCAAAATGATATAGATTCTATAGATATATATGCAATGCATACCAACTTGTTTGTACAGGGCTAAAAGCTGTATATACTATATATATATTATATATATATATATATAAATGGCATAAAGCTTGGCACTCCTCCTCAGCCAGTGATTTCGGGTGCCCTCCGCAAGTAACAGAAAACTGTAGTGTAGAAAGTGGTGGCAGCGGCACTCCTTAGTAATAAATCAATAAACAGATGAAGTTCTAAACTTCTTTACTTCAACGTTTCAATCTTTTGGGAAGATTGAAACGTTGAAGTAAAGAAGTTTAGAACTTCATCTGTTTATTGATTTACTACTAAGGAGTGCCGCTGCCACCACTTTCTACACTATATATATATATATATATATATATATATACATACAGCTCTTAGCCCTGTACAAACAACTTTGCATGCATTGCATATATATCTATAGGTATATATCTATAACTAGGTATATCTATCTATATATATAGATATATCTATATATATTTTCATCAGATGCATCTATCTATATATATATATATATATATATATATATATACATACATACAGTACATACATATATACATAGATCTGTATAAATGAAATTATTTGACTTGGGGTGCTTATTTACTGAGTGGGAGACTTGACTACTACCTGCCTCTTTAGCTCTTTCTCACAGGGCAGGCAGCCAGGGAACAAACACAGGACCTCATTCAGAGGCGCTCGCAAAATGCGAGCGCTCGCTCTGAATGAGGGTTGCCGCATCTATTTTCCGAACCGGCCTCCTGGCCGCTCGCTAGGCTGTGGGTGACCAGCCACAGCTTTAGCGAGCGGCCAGGTTGATGGTCGCGATGGTCAAGACCATCGCGACCATCGGGGCTTGCGACGAGACCTTTGTGGTAGTGTCTCGTCTTCCGCAAGTCCCAGTGAGCTTTCGTCTCTATTAGAGCCGGAAGCTCACCACTGACATCACGAGTGATGTCAGTGGGGCCAGCCCCAGACGGCAGGCGTTCCATCGGGAACACCTCCGTTTGGCAAGCCACCCCCCCACCCGCCTACAAAACGGTGTGAGCTGTCGATCATCATCGACAGCCGCCCCTTTTGTAGTAAGCCCTGAAGCGAGAGAATTTCTCTCTCGCTCCTGGGCTTGCACACCCGCAGTGCAGCCGCTGCACGTGCGCTGGGCCTCTACATCGACCCGCTTTTGAGCGCATCGGCACTTGCGAGCGGGTCTGAATGAGACCCACAGTGAGATCTCACTGTGTCACTTGTGACTTGCAGCACAGCAGGCTGACAGCGGCTGACTTCGAGGAGCGACAAAAAGTGAAAGGGCGCCTTGGGCGTCTCACTCATGTAGCAGCGCAACAGCAGCAGCACAGTCTCAGTCACTGTCTCGCAGGATGATGACATCATCTCGCAAGACCCCGACTGTGGAGAAGTTCCTCGACGGCCGCTGTAAGAAACAGCTGAGCCGCCAAATATAGCCGCCTACGTAATGCACTTCAAGGAAATAGGCAGCGATTTAAATGTAAATGTTGTGGGGGAAGTGTGCCAATGTGTGGGGGCCCCGGGACGACCGCCCCTTTCGCCCAGCCTATAATCCGGCCCTGAGTAGGGTACTGAGCCAATATGACGCAATTCTTTAGAATTACATCATATTGGCCTGACCCCCTCCCTATGGACCAGAGATTCCCAGCATTATACTCCCAGTCCTGCTCACTTCATTTAAAATTTGGCAGGATGCTGGAGATCCACTAACACTTCTCTTGCTCTGGAGAACCCCCTGCAATTGGGGAGTCTCCCTGTAGTTGCGGAGAGGTTATTATGAGTAACATTTGTAGGACTGAAGGTATACAGATGACCATGGTTAGTTTATGTGTACACTGATGTGAAAACTATGCATTTTTTTACCTAAGTGCATATAAACCGATATGACATAAAAAAATCATTGTACCAGATAAGATCACATATTTTTGCATTGTACACGCACACCACCAGTGCTCCTTGTCTTCTGTCTCCTTGTCCCCTCCGTGACTCTGACACTGCCAATCACCCATACCACTGGCATATCTATAATGGATGCAGGAGTGCGGTGCACACAGAGCCCCTGGGTCTAGGGGGGCCCAGCACTGCACATTCTGCACAACGAAAGATATGCCTGCAGCAGGTGCCCCCCCTCACCTTTTGCAGACGGGGCCATATTATTTTGTGTGATATGTTTGTAAAAATGGCGCAGTGATAGGAAAGGACCTGGCGCTGTGCCAAAGCCTATTATATCTTCTGTGCACGTGCCACCTTCTGGATATATCAAACAGAAGATGGTGCTGCAAGCAAAAGGCTGTTGTGCATTGTATTTATGCTGTTCAGCTTTACGTCTACCCCTTGTACAGCGCTGCCTAAACATTGTGGCATTTAAAAAAAAAAAGACAATAATAAATTAACTTGTGTTGTGCTGCATTATTTTTAAAGGGTTTTTGTTCTAAGATGAAAACATATTCAGTTGATAACTTACATCTAAAAGCATAACACACGTGTACATGAGCACAATGCGGCTTATATGGATTTTTATTGTTTCATTTTAACATGCGTAGAAGAATACTTTTCAATGGCCAGTGTGTATGTATGTTTGGTTAGGGGAGAACTACTTCACCACTCTACATCTAAGCGCAATACTCCACCTCTCAGTAAAAGATTCCTTCCATGTGCTCACAATTACAGCTGAAACACAAACAATATGCATGCTTAACAGCCCAAAATGTCATCTTACTTACTTTGCCTTAGCCTCGGCGTCTTCATAAGCCTTATTAGAAACATCGTCTAAACCTCCAATCAAATGCTTGAAAGAACTGCAAGAAAAACAAAACATAATTGTCAAAAAGAAGTCACAATCAAAACTGCATAAAGACCGAAACACAGCACATAAACAAGACACTCAGGCATAGGTTTGCCAGGATCTTCAAATATTCCGTCCATGCCTCTTATCTCAACACAGAGAGCAGACAATATGATATTTCATTCTATACTGAATGTTTTAGACAACAAATCTCCAGTTTGCTAATGTATTTGCAAGAGGTCATGGAAACAAGTAATTTGTCCAGGCAAAACTGGGCGTTGAAATGTTGACATGTTCACTAAATTATTCATTTTTCTCATTAGAATTATACACTGTTGAAATTATCTGCAGATGTATTTATACAATTGAGCTTCAGAAACTAAACACACAGGGATATGAATGTTATATTCTGTCAGGGCAGACTGGCAGGTAGCGACACTTTAGGAGTAACTGTTATTTGTATGCCCTGGGTAGATATTTTTGCGTTAATGTCAGGGTTTGGGACCTGTTGTTGATACTGAAGTTCACATAGGGCCTGATTCAGAGTTAAACGCTATTGCAATTTTCATGCAGTTGAGCGATTATTGGTGGTCTGTGCATGCGTCATAGCCACATAGCGCGTGCACGGTGAATGAACTGCGATCAAGCTCGCTGTGAGGATTCACTTGAAATTGATTGACAGGAAGAGACCATTTTGTGGGTGGTTACAGGGAATTTCGGCCAAAACGCTGACTATTTCCTGGGTGTGTACCAGTGATGTGCGGTGAGGTGAGGCAGGTGAGGCAGAGCCTTTCCTGTCATTCGTGGGTATACTCCACAATTGTTATACTATAAAACATTATAAGAAAAATGTCAAATATTATAAATCTCTTCTTTGTATTATTCTAATCATTTTTATAGTCAAAACTCTGGAGTAAAGAGTGTATGACAGGTGAGGCACTGCCTCCCCTGTCTACCTTTTACACACATCCCTGATCAAAACTCACCAAATTTCTAGCACTATATACTGCTGTACCTTTGTATAATGGCCATGTTAACCCCTTAGGTTCATATATGTATCTATAAATCTGGCTCTGATACTAGTCAGTGCCTTCCCCGCCATTTACCTCACCGCACGTCACTGGTGTGTACAAGCCAGCGTCTGCGATCGCGCACACAGATAAAGCCCCAGCGCCTCAGTTACCACGCCCATTCTGAGTGACCATAGACTCACTCGAGGAGTCAATGTTTTGAGGTTCTGCATCCAATGCTACATTTTGTGTATGCAGTTGCAGCAGCTACGAGTGCTGTGGCTGTACCATAATCTGTATCATATAAATTACGACGGCTGATGCATTACATACATGCCTACCCTCCTGGAAGTTGCAGGAGGCTCACGATTTTTCGGGTAACCCCCCGCACCCCCGGAAGGGTAGGCACTTCTCCCGCATTCTGCCCACTTCCTAGTGAAGTGGGCAGAATAAAGACAATTTTTTTGCGGACCGGCGGGTCCGCGAGTAGGAGGCGTGACCTAATGAGAATTGCATCATTTTGGCCACACCCCTTATTTAAATATGCGTTGCTGTGTCAAATTGTCACGATGGGCGGGGGTTAATGAAGCGGCCCATTCGGCCCTGCCCCAACACCTCCCACCTGCTCCTCCCCGGGTTTCTCCCGGGGAGGAAAACTCCAATGTCGGCAAGTATGATGCATTAGCATGTTTTAGCAATTGCTGAGCGGTAAAATTCCCAAATATGTTTCCATTAGCTTACTACTCTGAATCAGGCCCATAGAGTGAATGTAGCTTTGTAAGTGTCAAACTCTTCATAAATGAATTGGAAGCAGCCTAAGGGCTTGTTACATAATGTATCCCATAAAGCAAAGAGCTATTTCTGTTATTTTATTTATTATTTGAAAAGACAAGAGTTTTGAATGCTTGGTTTGGGTCTATATTCTATTATATCTGCGTTTTTGCCTGTAATATGAAGCACAAGGAATGTGGCGTGATGAAAAGCTGCACCTACTGCATCATAGCATTTCTTACACAGATTCAGGCTCATTTGCACACAGATGTACAAATGTTGCACATGAAATTGATCAGTGTAATCTAACAATGTAGTTTAGTCGCTTCCAGTTATTTTATTTATGCAACACATTTTTATTTCTGAAGGAACAAACAATGGAGCCAGTAACATGTTGGCATGTATCAATAGCTGCAGGCTAGGTATTATTTGGGATGTAATACTGGATGGACATTAGATGGCGCTGTACCATAAGTTAGCACTGCGTAGTCTCTCTTTATTGTAGCAGTTTACTCTCTTCTACCTTCTTTATGTTAATCCTCAACTCTTGAAGTTTTATATGTACTCAGTAAAGATTTATGAAACAATCTTTCCTGGGATATTAATGCTAAACAAAGATGAAAATTCTTCAACCAATGAAACAATTCTCACTGTATTAAAAATTCATACACTTAGCTCCAGGCCACATACTGCACAATGCATCCTCCCATGCAGATTCCTCTCTGGGAATCCTGTCAAATCTAAACTGCCTACACTTTACAGGGGCTCGCAATTAAATACTATGAAGGAGCATATGCTCACACTTGCCATGAGAGAGCATAAAGAAGGGACATAGCTGACTTCAAGGCAAGTGGATTCTGATTTTCTCCCATATACATGTATTTTACACAAAGCACCATGCGTGGAGTCAAAGGAAGATATTTTTTCACTCGTTTTAGATCGACAAATAAACCCATTCAATTAATTATACAAACTTCTTTTTAGTGTTAAATTAAGTGTAAATTTACTACCAGTGATACCAGATATCAGAGCTTTTGACATACTCTTTAATGGCCTAATTATTTCAATAGAGTTTACAGCATGTGTGCTACATGTAAACCTCCCCCGGAAATGCATGGAGCTTCACAATATTTATTTTGATCTTTTTACCAATTAGTCCGTACTGATGTGGGATAAGATCGTCCCAGGGCACCCACACCTGAAGGGCCCCCACACCCAGCCATCGGGGTTAAAGTGAACCGGAGGAGACGGAACCAGTTCCACCTCCTCCGGCCACCTAACCCCGGTGCCGCATGGAGACACCAGGCGCCCGCTGAGATTGTAACCAGCGGGCACCCGGCTCCCTCCCCGTAGCGGCAGCCAGAGCCGGAGACTAGAGCTCACTCGTGAGCTCCGGCATCTGGCTCAGGCAGTGAACTATGGGAGAGACGTCATGCGTCTCTCCCATAGTGCAGAGGAGCAGCGCCAGCTGAGTGGATTAGAAGGCAGCGGGACTCAAGGTAAGTATGATTTGGGGGGGCATTACTCGAGTGGGACATTACTACAGGGGACATTACCCGGGGGGGAGGCATTACTACTGGTGCCACTACCACAGGGGGCACAACTACAGGGATATTACTACTGAGGGCATTACTATTGGGCACACACAGGGGGCATGACTACTGGGGGCACAACTGCAGGGGTATCACTACTGGGGGTATTTATACAGGGGGCATTACTATTGGGAACACTACTACTGGGGGTATAACTACAGGGGGCATTGCATAGGGGGCACTGCATAAGGAGCAACACTCCTGGGGGCACTACTCTGGATGCACTGCATAAAGGGCACGTAATAGGGGCCCCCACATGTTTGTTGCCCAGGGGCCCCCACAGAGCTTAATCCGGCCCTGGGCACCCCGCAGGTGAAAGCCAGCACCAGAACCACCAGGACCAGTAGACACTACAGGAAACCCTGGGTAGGTAACATTTATCTTACTATATTGATCTGTGATATTATGTCTGGTAGTTCTTGATGCTGTGTGCTCTGTGGTTAATTGAGGTGAGGACGGGTGAGACTGTGGTGCAGGAGTGAGCGCAGCAGACCACACACAAACAAGGATTGATATAGTCTATTCATCATCTACAGTGTATGGACTCATCTACTACTATATGGGACATTGCAATCTAAGTAACATCATGATTTTAAGAACACACTACCAAAGGATCATAAACAAGTCTCATCAGGTTGTTGCTGTAGCTCTTTCTGGAATACATGGAACATGGACATTGCTACTTTGTCAATAGACAGAGCATTAAGGCAACACCACGTTATTAAGAACACCCTTTCTACAGCATTATCAACAAATCTCATCAGATCGCTGTTCAACCTTATCACATGGGACACAGGGCCTAATTCAGACCCGCTCGCGAGCGCTGAGCGCTCGCAAGCGGGTCGATGGTGCCCTAATGCGCATGACGGAGGGAGCTCCGTCGTGCGCATGCACGAGACCCGCATAGCGACAGCCAAGCTCTCGCTATGGGTCTCGCACCAAAGGGGGCATGCTGTCGATGGTGACTGACAGCACGTCCCCTTTGGTGGGCGTGCTGGGGGCGTTGCTGCCCAGACGGAGGCGTTCCCATGGGAATGCTTTCCGTCTGGAGCCGGCCCCACTGACATCACTAGAGACCGCAGGGTCTCGTCGCAAGCCCGATGGTCGCGATGGTCTTGACCATCGCGACCATCTTTTTGGCCGCTCCCATAAGCTGTGGGTGGTCACCCACAGCTATGCGAGCGGCCAGAAGGCCGCTCCATTTTTAGGTAGGAGGGCCCTGATTCAGAGCGAGCGCTCTGGTCAGAGCGCCTGGCTCTGAATCAGGCCCACTGACCATTAGTGTTACTTATATGTGCAAAGTATTGGAGTTAGCACATCAATTCCAGAAAAAAAAACATTTTAGCTGTGATCAATGCTCTTAAGCAACTATAGAGTGTATAATCTACAGTAGCTGGAATTACCCATGAATTGCAACTAATACATCTTGATTGACACCATCAATGCCCCAGAGTGCTTCAATTCTGTACATTCTATTATCCGAGAGGTTGGGACATCTTTAAGTGCAGCTAATAAGGGTAGAAGCACACTCTACCTCTAGAACTTTTGAAACAATATTTGTTTTAAAAAAATACACACACTGTTTAAAACGAGCACTAGTGCTTCAGCATACACTATACTTGCATTGGAAAAATTGGGGGGCAAAGAGTGTAGGTCCACCCAATTGTTTTATAGCAGCAACTATGGTAAGGGTATACACACAGCCTGATGTCCCAAAGCCATAGTGCCAACCAGCCCTAGATGGTTAACATGAGAACAGCCATGTTCTGACCAGAGCATGCCCATTCATTTCATTATGAATGACCAACTCTAGGCAAAGATCCTGTACAATGTTTGGCTAATGTGGATTTACTCAAATTCTTCACCTACAGTCTGTGCTAAGAGCTAACTATCAAAACATTTCCAAGTGCAAACAGCACTAGCCAGGTGTGCCTGTTCTCTCCCCTTATATTTAAATTTATCTTAGAGTCTTATCTAACAGTGAGGACAAGGTCAGAGCATTTGCATAATTGTGGTTTGCTGTTATATGTGCCTGCAGGGCCGGTGCCGCCGCACAGAGTGCAGCAGCCCTGAGGGCGGAACCGGCCGCCCACCGCAATCACTACACAGTGGCGGTTCTAGGGGCGGGCTAACAGGGCCGTCGCCCGGAGCGCCGGCCCCTAGAGGGCGCCACTGAATCCCCAGGAGGAAGAGAAAAAAAAATCCCAGAAAAAAAAACAAAACGTGCCGGTCCGCCCCGCTAGCCACCGCAGGGAGGCTTCATTTGCCGGGCGCCCACTGATATTTGTTATCAGCGGGCACCCGGCTCCCTCCCTGCAGTGGCACTCCTGAGCGCCGGCTTCCGGCAGAGAGCACTATGGGAAGGACATCGTGACGTCATGACGTCTCTCCCATAGATCCGTGGTGGAGCCGCTGTCAGACCGGAGGGCAGCGGACGGAGGAGCAGGGCTTAAGGTAAGTATTGTGTTTGTTTTTTAATTGTTTTTTTTTTTTTTCAGAAGCACCAGCACTAGGGACATTACTACTGGGGGCATGGCTATAGGGGGGCATTACTACTAGGGGCAAGACTATAGGGGGGCATTACTAATGGGGGCATTACAACAGTGGCCACTACAAAAGGTTGGCATTAATATAGGGGGCAATACTACTGGAGGCACTACAATAGGGGGCATTACTACAGTAGACACTACTAAGGGGGCATTCATATAGGGGGCATTATTACTGTAGGCACTACAATAGGAGGCATTACTACAGTGGACACTACTAATGGGGGCATTAATATAGGGGGCATTACTACTGGAGGCACTACTATAGGGGTCATTACTACAGTGGACACTACTAATGGGGGCATTACAACTGTGGGCATTACTACTGGAGGCACTACTATAGGGGCATTCTTACTGTGGGCACTACTATAGGGGGCATTACTACTGTGGGCACTATTATAGAGGCATTACTACTGTGGGCACTACTATAGGGGGCATTACTACGGGGGGACTACTAATGTGGGCATTACAACTGTGGGCACTATTATAGAGGCATTACTACTGTGGGCACTACTATTGGGGGCATTACCAATAGGGGCACTACTATAGGGGACATTACCAATGGGGGCACTATTATAGAGGCATTACTACTGTGGGCACTACTATTGGGGGCATTACCAATAGGGGCACTACTATAGGGGACATTACCAATGGGGGCACTACTACTGGGGGCCTTAACACTGTGGGCATTACCATTGCAGGCACTACTAATGAGGGCACTGGGGGGCACCACTTGTTGGGCCATTGTGTAAGGGGCACCACTGCTGTGGGCATTGTATAAGGGGCACTACTACCGTGGGCATTGTATTAGGTGCACTACTACTGTGGGCCTTGTGTATAAGGGGCACTAATTTGGGCATTGTGTAAAAGGGGCACCACTGTGTGTCATAACATGAATAAGGGACTACTGTGTGGCGTAACTTGAATTGAGGATAATGTATTATAAAGGGAATTACT
Organism: Taudactylus pleione; assembly: GCA_031769625.1. Taxonomy (NCBI): domain Eukaryota; kingdom Metazoa; phylum Chordata; class Amphibia; order Anura; family Myobatrachidae; genus Taudactylus; species Taudactylus pleione. Next base: position 1,346,344 of record JAUIMM010000916.1, on the reverse strand, counting down.
GTGTGTGGCACAATGTATTATACAGGGCATTACTGTGTGTGGCATAATGTATTATACAGGGCATTACTGTGTGTGGCATAATGTATTATGCAGGGCTTAAGGTAAGTATTGTGTTTGTTTTTTAATTGTTTTTTTTTTTTTTCAGAAGCACCAGCACTAGGGACATTACTACTGGGGGCATGGCTATAGGGGTGCATTACTACTAGGGGCAGGACTATAGGGGGGCATTACTAATGGGGGCATTACAACAGTGGCCACTACAAAAGGTTGGCATTAATATAGGGGGCAATACTACTGGAGGCACTACAATAGGGGGCATTACTACAGTAGACACTACTAAGGGGGCATTCATATAGGGGGCATTATTACTGGAGGCACTACAATAGGAGGCATTACTACAGTGGACACTACTAATGGGGGCATTAATATAGGGGGCATTACTACTGGAGGCACTACTATAGGGGTCATTACTACAGTGGACACTACTAATGGGGGCATTACAACTGTGGGCATTACTACTTTGGGCACTACTATTGGGGGCATTACCAATAGGGGCACTACTATAGGGGACATTACCAATGTGGGCACTATTATAGAGGCATTACTACTGTGGGCACTAACTATTGGGGGCATTACCAATAGGGGCACTACTATAGGGGACATTACCAATGGAGGCACTACTACTGGGGGCCTTAACACTGTGGGCATTACCAATGGGGGCATTACCACTGCGGGCACTACTAATGAGGGCACTGGGGGGCACCACTTGTTGGGCCATTGTGTAAGGGGCACCTCTGCTGTGGGCATTGTATAAGGGGCACTACTACCGTGGGCATTGTATTAGGTGCACTACTACTGTGGGCCTTGTGTATAAGGGGCACTAATTTGGGCATTGTGTAAAAGGGGCACCACTGTGTGTCATAACATGAATAAGGGACTACTGTGTGGCGTAACTTGAATTGAGGATAATGTATTATAAAGGGAATTACTGTGTGTGGCACAATGTATTATACAGGGCATTACTGTGTGTGGCATAATGTATTATACAGGGCATTACTGTGTGTGGCATAATGTATTATACAGGGCATTACTGCATGTGGCATAATGTGTTATACAGGGCATTACGGCGTGAAGCATAATGTGTTATAAAGGGCATTACTGTGTAAGGAGCATTACTGCACATGGCAATTATTCGCCACAAGGGGAGAGCTTGGGGGAAGCCCAGCACCTTCATAAGTGCTGGGCATGCCCCACAGTGTGATGAATTGGGGGTGTTCCACAAGGACACACCCCCTTTCCGGAAGCGCGCGCTCAGAGCAACACCATCTAAATTTAATTATTTTTTTTTGTTGGGGGGGAGGGGCGCCACTGGAAATTTTCGCCCTGAGCTCCGCAATGTCTAGAACCGACCCAGTCACTACACACCGGGCACCCACTGCTATATATATTAATAACAGTGTGCGGCGCCTGGCTCTTTCACCAAAGCACACACTCCCGACCCGGCCACGCACGAGCTTCCAGTCTTTACCCTAGGAACTGTGGGAGGAGACCCACCGTACCTAGGGTGAGGACTCGGAGCTGTTGGGTCAAGTGTGCACTGTGCAGAAGGCGACACGGCATCCAGTGGTGAGCACTGCACTGCAGGAGCTCACAGTGATAGGTCCCCCGACGACGTCCTGCATGGCAGCACCAACAGGTCCCCATTTACTGCCAGGCCCGGCATCGGTGTCCAGCAGCAGGTGTGTGCATATAAAATACATATTCATATACAGCAAAGAGACTGGGGAGGGAGGGTTCAAGATGACAGACATAATAATATATATCAATTGTTGTTGGTCACCTACTACATTAGTATCCTGTGTCCTTACCAGAGTAAAAATAATTGTCATTTACTGGTCTACTGGCCAGGTGACAGGTGCATGAGCTAAGAGAGGCAGGGTGGGGGTGGGGAGAGCAATATCCTAAATCATATCAGCCATTTTTTTTTATTATTTTTTTTTGGGACGGGGGGGGGGGCACTGATGCTCTTTATCACACAGGTCACCAAAATGTCTAGTTATGGCTCTGTGTGCCTGGATAGACTACCAGGGAAGTAGGGAACCGTCAGGTGTACAGCTGAATGCCCTGAGAAATGCCAGGGTTAAATGGGGTGGCATTTCTTATTATTATTGGGAACAATCCATATGGAAAAGGTCTTTTATAGACTGGTCATTTATATAGTACCAGAGCTAGTTTACCTACAGCTATGGGGAGCTTATCTGAGGTCACAATGTCTAAGGCAAGTGATAACGGGCCTAATTCAGATTGGCCTAGCATTTTAGTGAGAATAGGGACCCATCAGAATTATGCACCACCAGTGCCAGATTAAGGTCCACATGGGCCTGGAGCTGAAATTTATGAAGGGCCTATTGTGTGCCGCTGCAGGGGAGTGTGATAACTTCGGTGGCAGTGTGAATAGTGATGTGGGGCCATGCCTAGTGTGTGGGTGTGTTCTACACAGGGGACATAGCTATCTCAATGGGGGCATAATGTGCGCCTACCTTTAACAAATTTATAGTGGAGCTATAACATAAAAGGTTTTTTTTTGTGAAAGGGCAAACACAGCTGCCATCCGTGGCCTGCGGCACCTCTGTAGGTTATGATTGATTATCATCACCCCTCATAGATGCAGCAGCTCCCTATATGCATACACACAGATATATATATATATATATATACACTGTATATAAACGTTTATACAAATAGTTAATAGTGGTGCGCTCTGGGACAATTAGAGTGTGTAAATGAAGGTTAGATTAGATAAAGGAAGGTTTTGAAAAAGTCTGTACAACGGATGAAACGCGTTGGTCCACACCCCTTACCTACAAGATTTTTTCATGAGAGAACTTTGCCTATACATTATGTAATTTAGAGACTTTTTAATCACAGTTCATGAATTCTGTGTTTAGTATGCTGATTTATAGACTCCCCTGAGTCAGAAGTCAGATTTAAATAAATTAGTTTTAACCAGACTGGAGTCTGTAGTATATTCCATACCTCATTACTAAGAGTGCAGCAGCATATTCCACACATTCAGTACACTCATAAGCATCTGAAAGAGCACCGGGAGAAGGAGAACCAGCAGGATTGATACATCATATTGGGTAAGTACAAGCCATTCTTACCTACCTGCACCATTGTGTTCACCATGATCCCTGATACTGTGTCAATATATTATATTTGAGGTGGAATGCGAACAAGGAGATTTATGGTGATATCAAGCATATATAAGAACACCCATCCTACAGACATCACAGATTATAATTCTTTGAGGGCTACGTATTCCTTGGGACTATCGAAAGATCCTTCTCCATAAGAGACAGCAGGATTTTTTGATTTCATACATTCCCGGTCAGGGATAAGGAGCACATGTCATCTTCATAACTGTCTAATCAGTTTTAAGAACACCCTACCTACAGATTCAAGTCGGGACATTTTTGTTTAAGACATTAGTAGGACATTTTGCAGTTTAACTACATCAAGAAAGGGACTTCCTTTATCTAATCTATACCTAACCCCAGTACTTACAGTCGGAATGCCGGCAGTCGTGATGCCGGGACCAGGATTCTGAGAGGTGTCAGGATTCCAGCGCTGGCATTGTAAGCGCCGGAATCCCAACTGTCGGTATAATGACCGCATCCAATACCAATGAAGGCGGCACTCTGACAGCGATTATGGATCACACAGGACCCCCAAGATGCTTTCAATGTTTCAGAATTCTTTACTTAGGTTCTTTGATCATGAAAGAACCTAAAGCCAAGTACACACTAGGTCGACTTTGGGCCGACCCGCGATCTATCTGACGATTTGTAAGTGTATACACACTTGCCAATCGCCTGCCCGATGACCCGGCCTTGACAGTTGCACAGCAGATCGGATACGTCTGTGAACCATGTCGTTCACAGACATATCTGCTGTACACACCCGATGTTGCACTATGGATATATTGCCTGTTCAGTGGAACGGGGGATATATCTATGAGTGTGTACCCAGCTTAAGTAAAAAGTTCTGAAATGTTGAAAGCAAATGGATGTCCTGTGTGGTCCATAATCACCATAAGGTTTGCATTTATTGGCATATATGTGTGGATGCCAACCTATTGCAGAAGTTGGCAATTAAGGAGGACACCAGTGCAAATTTTATTTCTGAGCATGGGAGTGCCAGCTTCAACAATTGAGATATATATATATATATATATATATATATATATATATATATACACACACACACAGTCAGGTGCATAAATATTGGGACATTGACAGAATTTTCATATTTTGGCCCCTATTCACCACCACAATGGCTTTGAAATGAAACAAACATGATGTGCTTTAACTGCAGACTTTCAGATTTAATTTGAGGGTAATTACATCCAAATCAGGTGCACGGTGTAGGAATTACAACGGTTTCTATATGTGCCTCCCACTTTTTAAGGGGCCAAAAGTAATGGGACAAACTAAACAATCAAAAATCTCACTTTCACTTTTTAATACTTTGTTGCAAATCCTTTGCAGGCAATTACAGCCTGAAGTCTGGAACTCATAGACATCACCAGATGCTGGGTTTCATCCCTGGTGATGCTCTGCCAGGCCTCTACTGCAAATGTCTTCAGTTCCTGCTTGTTCTTGGGGCATTTTCGCTTCAGTTTTGTCTTCATCAAGTGAAATGTATGCTCAATTGGATTCAGGTCAGGGGATTGACTTGGCCATTGCATAACATTCCACTTTTTAGCCTTAAAAAACTCTTTGGTTGCTTTTGCAGTATGCTTCGGGTCATTGTCCATCTGCACTGTGAAGCGCCGTCCAATGAGTTCTGAAGCATTTAACTGAATATGAGCATATAATATTGCCCGAAACTCTTCAGAATTCATTCTACTGCTTTTGTCAGCAGTCACATCATCAATAAATACAAGGGAACCAGTTCCATTGGCAGCCATACATGCCCACGCCAGTGGCAAACGCAGGATTTTGAAAGGGAGGTTTCCAAATAATTGGTTACAGAACCAGTGACAAAAAAGTCTAACCAGAATAAGCCTGCAACATACACTTTATTGTGTACTTCAAGTGTTTTAATATAAATAACTATAAATAATATAAATAACAAGGCATCTGGGCATAAAACTTGATTATGCACTATGGGCCTGATTCAGAGCCGGACGCTATTTGCGCTCGCTCGTTCAGAAAATAGGGGTGGCTATTCAAATGAACCGTTCGCTCTTTGCGGTCTGTTCACGCCTCTAGGTCTGAACGAGTGAACAAAACTTGCGGTCGTTTTTTTTAAAAATACGCCCCCTGGCCGCTCGCATCCTACGTCATGTCCGCTATTTATTAGATTAATCGAGTACATCGACCAGCGTATGAACTGCTCGCTATTCTTGTGGTTGGTTTCTGCTACCACAATCTTGCGAGCAGTTCTGGCTATAAAATAACCCAGTGACGTGGTAAAGTGACGCTGCTGTTTTAATTATGCACACCCATAAAATGCCCGTTTTGACCTTTAAGCGCACCTGCGTTCGGATCTCCACTCCCCGTTTTCAAGCACCTTCCCCTGTTACCACCCACATACGCCTCTTTCTGTCACTGACTGGTTCGCGCATGCGTATAATGATCCGTACGCATGTGCAGTTGGGCAAACGTCGCTCGGAGCGAACGAGCGGCCGCTTACGAGCGGCTCTGAATCAGGCCCTATGTACGAACAAAATGTAAACTACCAGTGCAATTTCAACATTTGAACTAAAAATAAAATATACTATTATGCCATAGTGGTGCGTCACCTTGACAAAGGGGCGTGTGCACCAAAACGTTGGCTGCTCATTCTAATGGCATGATTCAATTACATGTATGGCTCTACCCCTCTGATGCTTTCCACTAACCTATTTTTCTCCTAATGATATTATTAAAAATGGAACAAACATATTGGTGTACATGATGAAATGGTAGATAAACAATTAAAATAGATTCTTAGGAGGGGGCAGATCCTTTTGCTGATATAACACAAAAAATACACAAGCTTCCTTCAGCAACCACACAACATAAAAATTTGTCAGTCCCACTACTTACTGCTGGCATCTTCGGTGGGCATGATCTCGCATACTGCTTCACAGCCACAGTCCTATGGTGCCCTGGTGTATATCACAGACAGACAAGGCAATGTAGCTTTTCAGTATATCATCGGCCGGCTTCATCCCCTGCCCAACGGTGACAGCCCCCAGCCGCACAGCAAATGCACACTAACCATGGAGGCGGAGCCGTGAGGTGTCTCTCACGTGCTCCGCAATGGCCCATGGAGGAACTGCAGCGGCTCGGCATCCGCAGCAGCCCTCCCGCGGCCATCACATATTATTGCTGAAGGACCTTCTGTGCATGCGCCAAAGGTCATGACAGCTGCCCGATCGGAGCTGAGTTCCGATCGCGGCAGCGGTCATCAGAGCCACTGGACAGTCAGTGCAAAGCGGCCCGACAGAGGTGAAAGGGAACCCGCTGGCCCAATCTGCCCCTGGCCATGGGGGGGGGGTTTCCAGCTACTCGGAAACCCCCCCTGCGTGCGCGCCTGCTTGCCATGACACTACCACCACCATGCTTCACTGATGAGGTGGTATGTTTTGGATCATGAGCAGTTCCTTTCCTTCTCCATACTCTTCTCTTCCCATCACTCTGGTACAAGTTGATCTTTGTCTCATCTGTCAATAGGATGTTGTTCCAGAACTGTAATGGCTTTTTAAGATGTTGTTTGGCAAACTGTAATCTGGTCTTTCTGTTTTTGCGGCTCACCAATGGTTTACATCTTGTGGTGAACCCTCTATATTCCCTCTTGTGAAGTCTTCTCTTGATTGTTGACTTTGACACATATACACCTACCTCCTGAAGAGTGTTCTTGATCTTCTGTCATCCAACACAGTTGTTTTCCGTGGTGTTCCGGGTCTTTTGGTGTTGCTGAGCTCTCCGGTGCGTTCTTTCTTTTTAAGAATGTTCCAAACAGTTGATTTGGCCACACCTAATATTTTTGCTATCTCTCTGATGGGTTTGTTTTGATTTTTCAGCCTAATGATGGCTTGCTTCATTGATAGTGACAGCTCTTTGGATTTCATATTGAGAGTCGACAGCAACTGATTCCAAATGCAAATGTCACACCTAGAATCAACTCCAGACCTTTTACCTGTTTAATTGATAATGAAATAACGAGGGAATAGCCCACACCTGTCCATGAAATAGCTTTTGAGTTGACAGTCCCATTACTTTTGGCCCTTTAAAAAGTGGGAGGCACATATAGAAACCATTGTAATTCCTACACCGTTCACCTGATTTGGATGTAATTACCCTCAAATTAAATCTGAAAGTCTCCAGTTAAAGCACATCTTGTTTGTTTCATTTCAAAGCCATTGTGGTGGTGAATAGAGGCCAAAATATGAAAATTCTGTCAATGTCCCAATATTTATGCACCTGACTTGTATATACTATATAGAAATATATTTACACCATGATTTTCAGGCAAGTACCAATGGGTGTGTTCTGATATCCATCATGACAAGCAGGAGAGTTGTCAGACTCCCTGGAGAGCATGTTTTCTGCTACTTCGTAACTATTTCTTACTATGAGAACTAAGGCCCTCATTCAGAGCCGTACGCTCTGAGCAGAGCGCACGCTCTGAATGAGGGCCGGGCTCCATTTTCATGGAGCGTCCTCCTGGACGCTCGTATAGCTGTGGGTCACCACCCACAGGCTATACGAGCGTGCTTTGTGATGGCCGCGATGGTCGAGACCATCGCGACCATCGAAATTGCGAGCCGGAGCCTGCGGTTGAGGTTTTCAACCGCAAGCTCCGGAGTGATTTTGGCTCTATCAGAGCCAAAATCACTCCCACTGACATCACTAGTGATGTCAGTGGGCCGGCTTCTGACGGGAGGCGTTCCCGCGGGAACGCCCCCATCAGGGAGGCACGCCCCCGGCACGCCCACCAAAGGGGGCGTGCTGTCAATCAACATTGACAGCACGCCCCCTTTGATCGGACACAACGAGCGAAGGACTTTCCTTCGCTCGTCGCGTCTGGCGCATGCGCACGACGGAGCTCCCTCCGTCGTGCGCATGCTCAGTGCATAACATTGACCCACTTGCGAGCGGACAGCCGCTCGCGAGTGGGTCTGAATCAGGCCCTAAATGTACAAATATCCTGGATATCTATATTTTATTATTTATTTAATATATTGCAATAAATAATTGAATGCCACTCTGTCAGTATTATTTCAAACATTGATTACAGTGCTGTGTTGAATGGAGTACGTGTATGTCCACATAGCATAACATATGTACAGAGGCCGTGAGAAATGTAGTCTAATACGTTGGTCAGATATTTGTACATTTAGTTCTCATAGTAAGAAATAGTTACGAAGTAGCAGAAAACATGCTCTCCAGGGAGTCTGACAACTCTCCTGGTTGTCATGATGGATATCAGAACACACTCATTGGTATTTGCCTAAAAATCATGGTGTAAATATATTTCTATATAGTATATACAAGTCAGGTGCATAAATATTGGGACATTGACAGGATTTTCATATTTTGGCCTCTATTCACCAGCACTATGGCTTTGAAATGAAACAAACAAGATGTGCTTTAACTGGAGACTTTCAGATTTAATTTGAGGGTAATTACATTCAAATCAGGTGAACGGTGTAGGAATTACAACGGTTTCTATATGTGCCTCCCACTTTTTAAGGGGCCAAAAGTAATGGGACTATCAACTCGAAAGCTATTTCATGGACAGGTGTGGGTTATTCCCTCGTTATTTCATTATCAATTAAGCAGGTAAAAGGTCTGGAGTTGATTCTAGGTGTGACATTTGCATTTGGGATCAGTTGCTGTCGACTTTCAATACGAGATCCAAAGAGCTGTCACTATCAGTGAAGCAAGCCATCATTAGGCTGAAGGGTTCCAGGGTGGGGATGCCGCTCGCTGGAGGTGCTGGCGGCTCCCTGGATCAATGCAACTCGGTGGCTGGCTTGGGGCGTGTGTGGGCAGGTGAGTGGTCGGGAGTGCTGTGGTCCCAGGGTGGGGATGCCACTCACCGATGGTGCTGGTGGCTCCCTGGAACGGACAAGCTCCTGTGCAGGCTGGGTGGGACTGCGTACAGGCACGCGGGCGGAGGGCTCCGGATCGGGGGTCAAAAAATGACTGGTTCGGTCTTGGTGGGAGGTGTGCAGCGGTGGCTGAGTGTGGGTCTGTCCCCAACGTGTTTCGGCTTATGCCTTCTTCAAGGAGGTTACTTATGTGTGGTGGGGGTCTGTCTTTTAACTGTGTGGGGGGGTGGGCGTGTGCAGCATGGTAACCAATGAGGGGCGAGTCGGTTGCTGTGATGCATGTGTGGGAGGGGTTGAGGGGAGTGATGTCTGTATGGGAGGCCGGGTGGGGGTGTGGGGATGACGTCCCGTGCTAACTGGGGAAGATGGCCAATCAGGGAAGGAAACAATGATTGACGGAGGAGAACAATGTGTTGGAAGGGGCGCTGGGGGATTTCCGGCGATATATGGGGGATAAGTGGGGGTATCTTCCGAGGTGTGTGTAGGAGTGGCTACGGTGGGGGGTATGATGCTCAGTATTTCAAGCAATATTGCGGCTGGAAGCGTGACGTAGTGTCTGCGCTTCCTGGTGGTGCTGTACTGAGTCAGTGATGAAAATATGAAGATGCATACAAGTGGGAGGTATAGGTTGTGTGCGGTGTAATTGTGGGGCTACACGTCGTGGAGGGGCATGGTGTTTGCAGGTGGGAAGCAGTGTGGCTGGTGGGCGTGTAGGGGTGTGTGAGGTGGCGGACGCGAGGGCTATGTCCGCGGTCACCGTGTGTGAGTGAGCGAAGGGGGTGGGAATGAATGTTGTGGCTGGTGTAAGTGAGATGGCAAGGGTGAAAGTGGGGGTTGCTGGGTGATTGGGAAGGGGAGGGGGTGGGAGTTGGAGGGACCAATGTGGAAATGGCTCGAGGGAGTGGAAATCGGATTTGTATAGTGTGAGGGGTAAGTGTTGGAAGGGGTGTTCACATGGAGAGTGTCTGGCCCGGCAGAAGGGAGATCACCACTATTTCATGGGGGCTCCCTCACACTCAGGGAGAGTCAGTAAGTATGCTTTACAGTAAATGTGATGATAATCAATGTGTGTGTGTGATACACAGGGTAGCAGTGCAGATGCTTTTAAGTTCAAATATGACTCTGTGTCACAAGGATATTTGATTCCTCTGCTAATTCCCAAAGGCGGTAAACAACATTCAGAGAATTGTGCACATACAGTATTTTGATACGTGGCCTGCTTTGCTCTTATGTATGTATGAATAGCCTGTGTATATTATCATATGAATAAAATAGCCCAATGCCATTGGAAAGAAACAGAACAATAAGCTGTAAGCACTGCTGGCAAAACATGAGCAGCTGAAACTAGCCTAGACCTTAAAGGAATCGGGGCCTGATTCAGAGATAGACGGAATTACAGAGCAGCTTTGCAATTTCGTCCATCTTAATGCAAATGCAGAAGGAGGTCTCAGACACCTCCTTGCTGCATTTGCGAGCACCGACCGTCGCGATGATTGCTCCTTTGGTCAGGCTGTGGGAGCTGAAGCTTCCCGCAGCCTGACCAGGTGCTGGTCACTTCAGAGGGCAGAAAATTGCATCCAAAGATGCAGAGCCTGGCCTTGTCCCTCACAGAAAATGGGGAGACACGCCCCCTTTACCAGGAACGTTGACCATCCACGCCCCCGCTCTGCTCCCCAAATGACGCAGCATTTCAATCATGCTGCTGCTTGGGAGGGTCTGTGAGCATAATGGCAGGACCCGTTCTGCACATGCGCTGAACAGGTCCTGCGCAGATGGAGGCCCCTAACCATCGGAGATGTACGTACATCTCTGAATCAGGCCCTCAGTTTTATCACAATGTGCTGATCTGCCCTAATGACCATATATTTAAATATGTGGCAGAGTATGTACAGCATACGCTGCATTACAATCACTGGGGTCAGAAGAGGCTTATAATAATTTCACTGAGAAAAACTGATCTGAACAGACTGCTGTTTCAGCAAAATTTTAAACTTGCATTATCTTAATGGAACAAAAGACTGTAACTTAGTCCTTTAACTAGAAAACGTCCCATGAAACTGAAAATGAAATTCTGCATGTATTCCAGATGAGCTAGCTAATTTTGGAAGTGTAGCAATAAAATGTATTGTGGGTCATGGATAGACTTTCGAATCCCTTTACCACTCATTACAATCACTGGGGTCAGAAGAGGCTTATAATAATTTCACTGAGAAAAACTGATCTGAACAGATTGCTGTGTCGGCAAGATTTGAAGTCTTGCTTCAAATCTTAAGTCTTTCTTATGGTTGTAATTGATACTCTTCTTAATCTACATATTATTATTATTATTATTATTATTATTATTATTATTATAAGCTTACATTACAAGGTCAGTATTTCACCAATTCTATCTATCTATCTATCTATCTATCTATCTATCTATCTATCTATCTATCTATTCTAACAAAGCGTTTCTCAGGGCATTCTGCTATACACCTGATGGCTCCTTACTTCCCTGATAGTCTATCCAGGCACACAGAGCCATAACTAGACATTTTGGTGCCCTGCGCGATTAAGAGTATTGGTGCTCCCCCTCCCACAAAATAAAAAAAAAAAAAATGTCTGACATGACTTAGGATATTGCTCTCCCCACCCCCACCCTGCCTCTCTTAGCTCATGCATCTGTCACCTGGCCAGTAAGTTAAAATTTAATTTATGTGGCCTATCATAATCAAGTTAATGTGGGCCCAAACCACCTCTCCCCCTCACCCCTCACTGGCTGCGCACATGGTGCCACACCTATCTCTTGCATTGATGATGTCAATAAATTGTGTTTTTGTTTTTGCTCAGCTGTAACTGCAGATTATTTCTAGGAGTTTCTACTACAAAATGATAGTTTTCTTGAAAATTGGTTCAGTAGTTTTTGCAATAACTTGGAACAAACACACAACTTTCTTATAATATTAGTATAGATAATAGTTTCTAAAGCACCAGGTGTATCTAATAGCGTGCTAAGAATAGTGACCAGCAGCGGCTCCTACCCTCTTGAATGAGAGGGGCTGCCGCAGCCTGTGATGTCAGTGCTTGCACTGCAGGAGGAGAGGAGAAGACGGTAGCCATGGCAACTGGGTCCAGGTGCCTGCGCAATGGATCTGGCATGCACCGTGACCGACATATGGGTCGTGGGACCTCTCATACGTATAACACCAGCTTCTAGGGACACATCGGCTGAAGCTCCTAGAAACTGGGTAGGGCTGCCTGGAAGACAGAGGAGTGGCTTCCCACTGGGAAGTAGCTAATCGCAGCCTGGTCTGGTAGTCCAAGGGGAGAAAAACACCTCCCCCTGGTCCTGCTTGTCCGGTGTGTGACTGACAGATAGCACTTCCAATGGAAAGCCACTGCCAGTCACAGTGAGGCCTCTACAGTCCCGGACTGCAACTGGCTTACTGAGGTGGCGGATTTTACTGAAGGGTTGCATTCCAGCAGCCCATAGGTAAAATCCGCCACTGATAGTGACATACATGTACAAACTAAAATGTAAACCGCAGGGAGACCCTAAAGCTTCGTACACACCTATACAATTATTGGTCTGATCACCTGATTTCAGCTGATCGTCCCAATGATTGTACAGGTGTGTAGGAAGGAGCGTCAGCCAGTAAGCATCTTAAAACGCTCCTGTAAATGGTCAGATCAAGAGGTCGCATTTTATGAGCAATTTAATATTTAACAGGCCCGACCTCCGAATAATTGCAGAATGTGCACACTGAGCTAGAAATAGTTCAGTGTGTGCGGGGTATACGCTAATCGAATAAACACTAAATGTATCGGTGCGTTTATCTAATTTACCGATTGTTCGCATTATGTGTAACCAGCTTTACATGATGTGAGTGTATAGGTGAAGCTGTGTACATGTGAGTGTATAACTTTACATGTGATCAGCAGGAGCTTACATTATAAAATGATAGCAAAACCATGAAATATCCTGGTATACAACAATATCTGAAGCTAAAACGCCAGTGCAGGGTCAGATTAACAATTGGGCGGATGGAGGTACAGCCAGTTCATACAGAGAGTTGTTTTTGAATATCTATCATAGAACATATATTAGTCCACATTGTGGCATCTTAATGGGTTCTTCTCCCTCTCATAAATGTCCTCGCTGTCAGGGCGACAATGCTGATCTCTATCATTGTCTGTGGTCCTGTCCTATGGTTAGAGCCTTCTGGCTTTGGGTCCAAAAATTAGCTTAGGATCACTTAGTCAACTTATTACCTTTTGATCCAGCATCCAACCATGCTGGGGATAATACCATAGGGCCTGAGGCTATCTTGTGGTTGTCGTAAACTCTTACTGGCATTCAGTAGAGCTGCAAAATAAAATATACTACAGGTATGCATTCAGCCAGGGATGCCCCCTTTTTCTCTTTTTAAGTAATATTCTAATTATTTAGGATGGTTTGGCTGAAAGCTTCTTTGGCCATATAATTCAGGGTTGCTAGGTTTTTTGAAGTTTGAGAGACCTACATACTGTATTTACACACTTCCTACACAAACACAACTATTGCTCATAAACTTCGTGGTAAGTAACAAGACTGTGAATGACCCCTCCATCCCTTATAGGCATGTCCTTTTAGTTTGCACGTGTCTCTCTTCTTCCTATCTCTCTTATTTTCATTATTATTGCTTGTTTTTCACTTATTTAGTTTTGTAATGTTCCTTTTGTTATTCCAAATGTCGATTTATGCCTGACAAGACTAAAGTCTTGCTTATGGTTGTAATTGATACTCTTTTTTATCTACATATTATTAATAATAATAATAATAATAATAATAATAATAATAATATGGTTATAATAAGCTTACATTACAAGGTCAGTATTTCATCAATGCTATCTATCTATCTATCTATCTACCTATCTATCTATCTATCTATCTATCTATCTATCTATCTATCATTATTTTCATATATAGCTTTTAGGTTAAATAAACATACCTTACATGAGATGTCATATCAGCAGATACAGTTGATAACTGACAGTTCTATACAAAATGGTGACTGTTCTACCAAAGCTGAGTGACATCACAAAGGCTGTTTATGATGTAAGCAAGTCACATGGTCAGCATACTGAGATGAAAATTCACGTTCTCCATGCATTTTGCCATTGCGATCTATATATTTAAAATCTACAGTATCTATCTATCTAGCATTATTTTCATATATGCTTATGGTTGTAATTGATACTCTTTTTAATCTACATAATAATAATAATATCGTTAAAATAAGCTTACATTGCAAGGTCAGTATTTCACCAATGCTATCTATTAGGGGTGAGCGGGTTCGGATTTCTGAAATCCGAACCCCCCCGATCCGAGTCAGATCCGAGTCAGGCTCGACATTTCCCGCCTGACTCGGATCTGAAATCGAGGCAAAACGTCATCATCCTGCCTTCCGGGTCTCGCGGGTTTTGGAACCTATATAAGGTACCCGCGTCGGCGCCATTTTCTCACTCGGCTGTGGACAGTGAAGAGGGAGGGTGGGAGTTAGGGCTGGCTGGGCTGTGTAGTGTAGTGTAGTGCAGAGTAGAGTTGTGCTGTGCTGTGCTGTGCTGCGCTGTGCTGCTGTTGTCCACTACTTCAAAGTCCATAGGGGCTGGCTGTGTTGTGCTGTGCTGCTGTTGTTAATAGGGGCTGTGTCCACTACTTCAAAGTCCATAGGGGCTGGCTGCACTGTGTTGTGCAGTCAGTTCTCCATAGGGGCTGTGTCCACTCCAAAGTCCTGTGCAGTGTCCCAGTCCTAAAGGGGTGCTGTAGTGTTGTCCAGGGGGTGCTCTGTCCATCAGGGGTGCTCCCCCCAAGTGCTAAAAAAAAAATATTTTTTCTGTGTTTGTGAATTGTGTGCGCAGTAGCCGCATGTGCATCAACAAAGTAGTGCCAAGCGTGCGCCTGTGTCATAAGTAAAGGGCCGGCTGGCTTGACCGTTAAAGGGTGCTGTATCCCCCAAAGTACACTCCAGTCCAAACCAAAAAAAATAATATTTTTTCTGTGTTTGTGAATTGTGTGCGCAGTAGCCGCACGTGCATCAACAAAGTAGTGCCAAGCGTGCGCCTGTGTCATAAGTAAAGGGCCGGCTGGCTTGACCGTTAAAGGGTGCTGTAACCCCCAAAGTACACTCCAGTCCAAACCAAAAAACAAAATATTTTTTCTGTGTTTGTGAATTGTGTGCGCAGTAACCGCACGTGCATCAACAAAGTAGTGCCAAGCGTGCGCCTGTGTCATAAGTAAAGGGCCGGCTGGCTTGACCGTTAAAGGGTGCTGTAACCCCCAAAGTACACTCCAAACCAAATAACAAAATATTTTTTCTGTGTTTGTGAATTGTGTGCGCAGTAGCCCCACGTGCATCAACAAAGTAGTGCCAAGCGTGCGCCTGTGTCATAAGTAAAGGGCCGGCTGGCTTGACCGTTAAAGGGTGCTGTAACCCCCAAAGTACACTCCAAACCAAATAACAAAATATTTTTTCTGTGTTTGTGAATTGTGTGCGCAGTAGCCGCACGTGCATCAACAAAGTAGTGCCAAGCGTGCGCCTGTGTCATAAGTAAAGGGCCGGCTGGCTTGACCGTTAAAGGGTGCTGTAACCCCCAAAGTACACTCCAGTCCAAACCAAAAAACAAAATATTTTTTCTGTGTTTGTGAATTGTGTGCGCAGTAGCCCCACGTGCATCAACAAAGTAGTGCCAAGCGTGCGCCTGTGTCATAAGTAAAGGGCCGGCTGGCTTGACCGTTAAAGGGTGCTGTAACCCCCAAAGTACACTCCAAACCAAATAACAAAATATTTTTTCTGTGTTTGTGAATTGTGTGCGCAGTAGCCGCACGTGCATCAACAAAGTAGTGCCAAGCGTGCGCCTGTGTCATAAGTAAAGGGCCGGCTGGCTTGACCGTTAAAGGGTGCTGTAACCCCCAAAGTACACTCCAAACCAAATAACAAAATATTTTTTCTGTGTTTGTGAATTGTGTGCGCAGTAGCCGCACGTGCATCAACAAACTAGTGCCAAGCGTGCGCCTGTGTCATAAGTAAAGGGCCGGATGGCTTGACCGTTAAAGGGTGCTGTAACCCCCAAAGTACACTCCAGTCCAAACCAAAAAAATATATATTTTTTGTGTTTGTGAATTGTGTGCACTGTGGCTGCACGTGCATCAACAAAGGAGCAGCGCCAAGCGTGCGCCTGTGTCCCATAAGTAATGAGCCGGCTGGCTCATTTCTTAAAGGGTGGTGTAACCCACAAAGTGCACTACTCTCCAGCAAAAATAAAAAAATATTTTCTGTGTTTGTGTGCGCTTTAGCCGCACGTATATATCAATATAACATAAATGGAGGACCAAACTTTCTCCGATAAAAATAAAATAGGGAAAGATCAAGAACCACTTCCTCCTAGTGCTGTTGCTGCTGCTGGGAGTTGTTCATCATCCCAGAGAGGAAGTAGGAACACCACCACTTTTACTAAACAATTGACCCTCCAACAGTCCCTAGCGATGAGGATGAAGTACGACAGCAGTCATCCTGAAGCAAAACGTATAACTGAGGCCTTGACTGCTATGTTGGTGTTAGACGTGGGTCCGGTATCCTCCATTAGTGCAGTGGGATTTAGACAATTGATGGAGGTAGTGTGTCCCCGGTTCCAAATCCCGTCTAGATTCCACCTGCATCCTCAAAGCAGCAGCGACAAGCGTGCGTCTGTCTGTTAAAGGGTGGTGTAACCCTCAAAGTGTGCTCCACAAACAATAAAAATATTCTTCTTTTTTTTCTGTCTTTGTGAAATGTGTGGGCTGTAGCCACACCTGCATCCTTAAAGCAGCAGCGACAAGCGTGCGTCTGTCTGTTAAAGGGTGGTGTAACCCTCAAAGTGCGCTCCACAAACAATAAAAATATTCTTTTTTTTTCTGTCTTTCTGAATTGTGTGGGCTGTAGCCACACTTGCATCCTCAAAGCAGCAGCGACAAGCGTGCGTCTGTCTGTTAAAGGGTGGTGTAACCCTCAAAGTGTGCTCCACAAACAATAAAAATATTCTTCTTTTTTTTCTGTCTTTGTGAAATGTGTGGGCTGTAGCAGCACCCGCATCCTTAAAGCAGCAGCGACAAGCGTGCGTCTGTCTGTTAAAGGGTGGTGTAACCCTCAAAGTGCGCTCCACAAACAATAAAAAAATTCTTATTTTTTTTTCTGTCTTTGTGAAATGTGTGGGCTGTAGCCGCACCTGCATCCTAAAAGCAGCAGCGACAAGCGTGCGTCTGTCTGTTAAAGGGTGGTGACACCCTCAAAGTGCGCTCCACAAACAATAAAAATATTCTTCTTTTTTTTTCTGTCTTTGTGAAATGTGTGGGCTGTAGCCGCACCTGCATCCTTAAAGCAGCAGCGACAAGCGTGCATCTGTCTGTTAAAGGATTACATCGGTGACAGCATCCAAGTAGGCATGTCAGACAGTCCGTACCTTTACTGGCAGGAAAAAGAAGCAATTTGGAGGTCCCTGTACAAACTGGCTCTATTTTACCTGAGTTGCCCCCCCTCCAGTGTGTAGTCCGAAAGAGTGTTTAGTGCAGCCGGGAACCTTGTCAGCAAAAGGCGTAGGAGGTTGCTTCCACAAAATGTGGAGAAGATGATGTTCATAAAATTAATTATCAACTCTTCCAGGGAGACCAGCCTCCAGAACGTACAGAGGGACCTGTGGTTATGGATTCCAGCGGGGACGAATTAATACTCTGTGAGGATGAGGATGTACACAACACTGAAGAGGGTGAGGAATCGGAGGATGAGGACGACATCTTGCCTCCGTAGAGCCAGTTTGTGCAGGGACAGATTAATTGCCAGCTTGTTTTGTGGGGGCCCAAACGAACCAATCATTTCAGCCACAGTCGTGTGGCAGACCCTGGCGCTGAAATGTTTGGTTTGTTAAAGTGTGCATGTCCTGTTTATACAACATAAGGGTGGGTGGGAGGACAATTCCATCTTGCACCTCTTTTTTTTCTTTGCATTATGTACTGTTTGGGGCCTAGTTTTTCAAACTGCCATCCTGTCTGCCACTGCAGTGTCACTCCTAGATGGGCCACGTGTTTGTGCCGCCCACTCGTGTCGCTTAGCATAGTCATCCAGCTACCTCGGTGCAACCTTTTGGACATAAAAACACTATTGTGAGGTGTGAGGTGTTCAGAATAGACTGGAAATGAGTGGAAATTAAGGTTATTGAGGTTAATAATAGCATAGAAGCAGAAAAACACACAAATTCTGTGATTTTAGCTGTTTTTATGCTTTTTAAAAAAAAATACAGATCCAAAACACAAAACCCAGAACCCAAAACACGGAAGGGTGGTTTTGGCAAAACCAATCCAGATCCAAAACACGAAGAAAGATCCAGATCCAAAACCAAAACACAAAAAGTGGCCGGTGCACACCCCTACTATCTATCTGTCTATCTATCTATCTATCTGTCTATCTATCTATCTATCTATCTATCTATCTATCTATCTATCTATCTATCTATCTATCTATCTATCATTATCTTCATATATGCTTATGGTTGTAATTGATACTCTTTTTTTATCTACATAATAATACTAATAATATTATTATTATATTATTATTATTATGGTTAAAATAAGCTTATATTACAGGTTGAGTCTCCCATATCCAAATATTCTGAAATACGGAATATTCCGAAATACAGAATAATTTTGGCATGACTGAGATAATGAAACCTTTGATTTCTGATGGTTCAATGTACACAAACTTTGTCTAAGGCACAAACTATTAAAAATATTGTATAAAATTACCTTCAGGCTGTGTGTATAAGGTGCATATGAAACAAATTAATTTCATTTCTGTACACAAACTTTGCTTGAGCCACAAAATTATTGAAAATATTGTATAAAATGACCTGCAGGCTGTGTGTATAAGGTGTATATAACGCATAAATGCATTCTGTGTGTATATCGGGGGTCCCATTCCCAAGATTTAATTATGATATGCAAATATTCCAAAATACGTAATATTCCGTTATCCAAAATACCCCTGGTCCCAAGCATTTTGGATATGGGAGACTCAACCTGTACAAGGTCAGTATTTCACCAATGCTATCTATCTATCTATCTATCTATCTATCTATCATTTTCATATACAGCTTTTAGGTTAAATAAACATACCTTACATGAGATGTCATATCAGCAGATACAGTTGATAAAATGGTGACTGTTCTACCAAAGCTGAGTGACATCACAAAGACTGTTTATGATGTAAGCAAGTCACATGGTCAGCATACTGAGATGAAAATTCACATTCTCCATGCATTTTGCCATTGCTATCTGTATATTTATAATCTACAGTATCTATCTATCTATCTATCTATCTATCTATCTATCTATCTATCTATTTATCTCATATCTATCTATCTCATATCTACCTATCTCATATCTATCTATCTATCTATCTATCTATCTCATATATATCTATCTATCTATCTGCATGCGCAGAACGGGTCCAGCACAGACGGAGGCCCCTAACCATCGGAGATGTACGTACATCTCTGAATCAGGCCCTCAGTTTTATCACAATGTGCTGTTCAGCCCTAATGACCATCTATGTAAATATGTGGCAGAGTATGTACAGAATACTCTGCATTACAATTACTGGGGTCAGAAGAGGCTTATAATAATTTCACTGAGAAAAACTGATCTGAACAGACTGCTGTTTCAGCAAAATTTGAAACTTGCATTATCTTAATGGAACAAAAGACTGTAACTTAGTCCTTTAACAAGAAAATGTCCCATGAAACTGAAAATGAAATTCTGCATGTATTCCAGATGAGCTAGCTAATTTTGGAAGTGTAGCAATAAAATGTATTGTGGGTCATGGATAGACTTACGAATCCTAGAACCCTGCAATTAGGTTCTCTGACCCACAGGATACTGGTGCTATCACTGCTAATATTTTAACATCAGATAAGACAAATGAATGTACACAGTTGTATTTGAAAAGGACCCCGTATTATTAATTTTGAGAATTTTTCAAATTCGGGGGTGCTGCCAACTGACAAAAATGAAGATTACCAGGATACAAGACAGAGAAAGAAAAATGTTTGTCTCTTATGTGGCGCACATATTCTAATGGTTATGTTAATCTTAAAATGTACTGTATATTTTATTATTAATACATTAAAATGTGCATATAGACTAAGACCAGCAAGAAATTGGTTATAAAATAATGGAAAAGGAGATTTTCCAATGGTGTATAGAATTGAAAGATGTGCAATAAATAAAAAAAAAATGTGCCTTGAGAAAGCTTGTAAACAGCGAAACGTGCGTCGGCACGCCTGCTGTGTGTGCCTCCTAATAATTATCCTACTTGATGTTGTCAAATTGATATTACCAATGTCCCAACAAATTAGTAGTCTATACTTGTGATACCCGCATGTGTGAAAAAGTCTCTGTGTTATTTGTACCGCAATAACTCTAAGTAGGGAACACTGTTTCTGTATCTTCCCTGAAAGACACAGACAGCAGCTTCCAAAAGAACGCTGTCACACAGGGAGAATTAACGGGACAGAACCAGTAAAAGATTAATAATATTCAGAAATAGTGGGCATAAGCAATGTAACTAGTCCCGCTAGTGGGATAAACATATAAGACCCATCAAGATTAAAGGGAATTTATGCAATATGGAAGTTGCAGACAGAAATATAGAACTGCTGCAAACTACGGCTGGAAATGAATAGATCATAAGATCCAATGTGGCTCATATATAATTAATCTAGGCTGATACAGTGATTAATATAATCATTACAATATGTGCGCCATATAAGAGACAAACCTTTTTCTTCTTCTGTCTTGTATAGTGGTAATATTATAACATGAACTAATAAAGAACATACTGAAGCTGATTCTGAGTTTGACTGATCTCTTTGTCTGGACACAAATGGTGAGTATTAACATACAGCGCATGCTCAGATGTGAAGTTACACATTGTAGTGCTTCCCTGTCCTATTCTGAGTCAGATGGATCTTTGCCGGATCAGTCTTTTGGTGAGTTGGGCATTTCAGGGAGGGAACTGGTTGGCGACAATACGATTGTGCGGAGCTGTTCTGTCCTATGGTAGGGTCGGAGGAGTGTAGTTGGCATGTAGCTAGAGTTCTGTGCTATTAATGTGTATGGAGAAAGGAAGCCTGTTTCATGGGGCTGGTGCAAGTGCCTGTACTAATGATGATGGTTGGGACTGGGGACGGAAAATCAGTGACACTTTATGGCATTCTGGCGTTAGCTCTACAGAAACTTACTTTAGCATCAAGTAGTAAATCAGGCTCCTGCAGCTTATCGCAAATACAGCCACTCACAGTCACTTTGCGTCAGACTCAGAATAATCCCCACTATAAGTAGTATAATGTCCTGGAATTTCTGCTGCTGTCAGTTTGGACTTTCAATTCCTTTGATATACTTACATTCAGTACTTTCATTCCATACAGTCATTGTTTATAGACTCCTCGCTGGGACAGGCTGCTTTCAGTACTACTGCCCTGCAAAAGTATCTTGTTAAATTGTACTAGGATATAATTTGTTATATCTGTGATATGTGGTAATAAGAAATTATGTCCACTGAAAAGGGTCATAAATAGACCCCTAAATGTAATCTGAGCTTGTACATATATTCATGTATGATAGAATGTCCATATATATAGATGGGTACAGATCAGAGCATTACTAGATTATGGTAGACCTATTGTATAACCTTTAAGTTAGAAGTGTGCCGGTTCTATACATTTAAGTATAGTAAGGCCCTTACACAACTTATAAGAAGTGAATGAACAACTGATAAATGACATCAAAGAAAAGAACATTCAAAATTGCTTAAATAGACTTAAATATTTGTGGCAACGTCTGAGTAAAATGAAAATGATTACATGCAAATTGCCTTTTCAATCAAAACGTTTTGTTAGGAGATGAATAATTTAAAGTAACTACTGTTTTGTCTCCTGCTGTGCTGGTCGTTTCAAATCTCAATGAAATTATATTGTTCTGAGAGTGTATAAAAATAATATTTTTTACAGAGATATACAAGTGTTTTATAGTCTAATAAAAATGAACAATTATATTTTATGTCTGTAATTTTATTAACACCATTATTGTGAGCAAGAACAGGTGCTGATTGGTTTTTATTTTAAGGAACATAGTAATATAGTTTTCTCATAGAGGAAAATGTTACAATGATAATAATAATAATAATAATAATAATTATTATTATTATAATAAGGCCAATACATATTCAGCACATTTCTGAGAGTGTGCTTCTCCCGACTTACAGTAGATGCATGCGCAGAAGAAAGAGATCACTCTACTGTATGTGACATCGCTGCTGTGTCTGGCTCAGAATCAGGCCATATCTGAGCCATATATTACGTATTACATTCCAAGGTCAAAGAGCAAATGGATTGGGGACCCATAAAAGCTTTATGGTATTTGATGGTGTGAAGTTTGAGATGGCTGCTTACACTGTGGGGACGAGGCCTATTATGACGGCCTTTGTGCATTATGTTTTTGGAGGATTACTACATTATGTTTCCCTAGAATTTATTAAGAGTGTGCTCCGCGTTGGCTAGAAAATCTATTCTTCTGAAATGGCTCTCTCCATCTCCTCCCTTATTGGGGCTGGTAAAATGTGACCTACTTTGCATACTGTATATCGATAGACGCATGGCAATGATGGATATGGAAAAAGGTGTAGTAAGGATCCATAAAAAATGGCACTAATCCTGACTATACAGTATGCCTGCCACTTCCTCACACAAAATAAAAAAAAACTCTATCAAAGAACTACAGTACATGGGTTATGCTCAGGCAGTTACCCTGACTAACGTTACATTTTTATCACTTTCTGATAATATTAATAGATCGGCCTTTATTATATTTCTTTTGTAATTGGATACAAAAAGATAGTATTAACTTTTGCACCTTGAACCCCTATTGACCTCCTTCCCTATATTTTCTATCCCGCCCATATTCCTACCTAGATATCCCCTTTTCTTTTTTCTTCCTGCCCTTCTCTCTTCTTTACTTTTTTTACTCTCTTCCTTAACGAAAAATGTTTCCTGTACGCAATACACAGATAACAAAGTCTCCTTTGAACTTGTTTTATTTTTTGTTGCTCTTATATGTTCTATATTCAAACCAATTTATATCTAGCCTGTCATTAGCCTTTTTAATCACAACTTTATGGGCTCCAAGTTGGCTGTTTATCTTACAAAACTCATAATTCATGTTTATTTTACAGTGTACACATTTTTATTAAATATATTACTTTGTGTAAATATGACTTGTATTCATACGTGCAGGTTTTACTTCAAAATTTCTCAATAAAACTGTTGTTGTTTTTTTTTTTTAAAAAGAGGGTGCTCCGATATCTGCTGCAGTCCCCCCATTTATGATCACATTGCAGTCCCCATAGAAGCCTATAAGGACTGTGACCTTGTCAAATTCATTAAGCTCCAAAGAGCTTAGCTCTTCAGAGGTTGTCTCGCCTCAGCTGACACCATCTTTGATGACATTAGTCATTGTAGCCTATAGGTTACAATACTACATATTTTTCATAGCGGGATCCTTCAGATTTCTCTCTATTAATGGGCGCTTGTACATGTGTGGCCGGATGGACACTCAAGTGCAGTACTGTAGCTCTGCCAGGTCCAAACCTGCAAGTAAAGTGATCACATAAGCTGTACTTTAGTTTGTTGAGAGTCTTTTTGCCCCTTGGTACCTATACTATATTCTTTATTTAGCCAGGTTCAAATGTGAATGTTCTAAATCCCCATCCTTCCAATAATAGTACTCAGTGTGGATGCCACCAGTAATGTATTTAGCAGTGTCCTGGAACTTACATATAGCCTGGACCTCTGACGCTCACCTTTGGCACATGTCTGGATCATTAGAAGCTGCTCTAAAGGCTCATACACACTAGACGATAAATTGAACGATATGGACGATAACAATATAGTTAATCGTTCATATGCGTTCAGATCGTCCAATGTGTATGCACAATATAGTTAATGAAGC
Source organism: Taudactylus pleione (assembly GCA_031769625.1). Classification (NCBI taxonomy): domain Eukaryota; kingdom Metazoa; phylum Chordata; class Amphibia; order Anura; family Myobatrachidae; genus Taudactylus; species Taudactylus pleione. Next base: position 1,322,183 of record JAUIMM010000916.1, on the reverse strand, counting down.
GCGCTCCCGAGGATCGTTAGCGATGTCTTTCATTGCCCGTACTTGCAGGGCTACCTGACGATATCGGGGATGTGGCAGATGACATCACTGAACTATGTCGTTAACAATATCTTTCAGTGTGTATGCTCAATGTTGGGAACGACATTGAGCCCTGGAGTTCAAGGTAAACACTTAACGATATCGCTCATGGAGCATATCGTTGAGTGTGTACGAGGCTTTAGTCTTTCAATTAGATATGTAATGTTAGATCTCCTGTGCTATGAAGAAAGCCAAGTGGCACCAAAGGTGAAAGGCAGAGGCCCTGGATATGTCAATGCCAGAATACAGATAAACAAGAGAACAATGGCATCCCATCACTGCAGAGGGTATGGCATCCCCACTAAGTACCATTACTGAAGAGGGTGTGGCATCCCCACTAAGTACTATCACTGCAGGGGGTGTGGCATCCCCACTAAGGGCCGGATTCAATTAGATGCAAAAAGCCGTAATCGGCGAAAAGTTTTGCCTATTGAAGTTTTCACCTGTTTGCGTCTTATCTCCAAGTTCAATTCCAGGATGTTTTCGCCTAAACGGAAACTCAATGCACTGAAACAGGCGGAAAAGTTTCTCCAATGTATGCCAGAAAAAAGTGCAAAATATCTATTTTGGGGTGCAAATGTGGGGAAATTATTCAGACCCCTTTGGACACCCCCACCCCCGAAGGACAAATCAGCCAAAAAAAATAAAAAATACCTCAGAACATCCCAAAAAAGACATGTAATTTTTGGGGCGAAAAGAAAAAAGTGGGAGGACAAGGATAAAATGTAGCAAAATAGGGGTGCTATATAGATGGGGCAGGTGTTTTTAGGATTGGAGGTGCATGCAGCAGGTGGATTTTTCAAATTGTTTAAAAGTGCACTTTAGAGACACAAAAATATCTTGCACCCATTTTCAAGTACCCCAAATTTGACTGGACTATTTATTTTAACCAAAATATAATGTTTTATGTCATTCTTCACCACTTTTACAATAAAAGCTTCTAGAAAGCTTTCAACAAAACTTAAGGACACAAGTACGTTAGTACACATCTGTAATGGGCTAATAGTACACATCTGTAATGATTTCCAGTGTCAGAGCGTCTTATTTTGGGGTACAGACTGATTCCCCAAATCTATTCAGTACTTTCCGCCTGTTATGCTTTCGCCTAATTACGTTTTCGGCTGTCCTGTAATCGAATAGGGCAAAACGCCGGGACGCGCATGCCGCGAATTTGCTTCCCAAACAGACGAATGTGGCGAAAAGTAATTGAATACGGGCCTAAGTAGCATTACTGAAGAGGATGGGGATATTGTAAAATACATATTTTAGTATGGAAAACGCATTGTGATTAGTGAAAACTAAATCACTGTCATTGTTTGATCTGGGGAAGCAACACTATTTTTATAGCAGTGTATATCAACATCTTCAGTTTTAAGAAGACGTAGCTAAATTACTGTAGCACACTGGGAAGATTGCAGTAAAGGGTCACCCGGTCTCCTTGCCCATTAAACCCACAGATGAATGTCTAACATTCTTTTACTGAAGCAGAGCATGCTGGGAGGGTAGAAAATCCTGACACTAATTAGTGTATTAATATTTCAAGGTGAATCTTAAGAGCTTGTTGATATATTTACAGCACTTTATCCACACAGTGTGTTCACAGGATTCTGAGCAAATGCATTGTGCTTGGTAATTACAGGATAACCACCAAGTTATACCTACACATCACATAGTAACAGCTTCATGACCACACAATGCATTGTAATTACATGAAACAGATCCATATTTCTTCTCAGTATAAATAAAGAGTTCCTGGTGCCTGGAAGTATGGTGCTGTACATTTTACCAATTTATATAAATATTCACATAGGGCGAGGGAACATGGGGTGGAACACAGAAAATGAGACTACATCAATAAAAGAATATATAAGGGTGGGTGGAGGATAGGACACAGAGCAACAGCAATACAAGTTTGGAAACTTTATTGATACGGTCCTCAACCAAATAGATTTGTCCTTTTGTAGTCCTTATGTCTCCATGAGTTTGAGACCCCTGCTCTGCGCTACAGAAATATTTTACCAGCCTGTGCCCCTTTCCCCACCTTACGGCAGCTTGTTCCCTATTACTTTACATTTCAGTCTGACGTGCAACAATGCTTTTGAAAACTTACTTGTATCTCAATGGGAGCACATTGTAATTGTGGTTAAGAAGTGCTTATACATACATATATGTATTTCTTCCACATGCATTTAGATAACGCTTCCCATTTTGTTTAAAAAAATATATTTGAAAACACTTGTAAATGCTTATTAAATGCATGCAGACATAAACACAGTGCATCCTAAATATATTTGCTTGCATATCAATCAGGGCTGTAGAGAGCAATGGCGGACTCCGATGATGTAAGAGGCATGGCCAAATCTTGAGGGCGAAGCCAAGCCCATTCCACAAAACAACTGAAGAAAACAACTATGTGCATTGCTGCACTTCAGCATTGTGCACTGAGGAGGGAGGCATTCTTCCACCTGTATAGCTGGCCTAGGCCCCTAAAGTAGACACTAGACCAACTTACATCCAACCAGCCAACTAGTTGATTGGTTGGAAAGAAAATCTGGTAAGGTATGACAGCAAATGACAATCAGCAATTTGCTCCCAAACACTGGAAAATGGACAAAAACTGTGGTTTGAACAAATTGTTTAGGTCAAACATTTAACAAACTTGTCTGACGACCATTTTCATCTTTTTTCTGGCATTTAGGAGCAAATTGCTGATCGTCATTTACTCCCTGTCCTTACCAGATTTTCATTCCAACCAATCAACTAGTTGGTTGGTTGGATGAAAGTTGGTCTATTGTGTGGCCAGCCTGAGCCTGGGCAATTAGTACCTGCTCCACCCCCCTCTTGGAGTCCCTGATTTTAACATGTTAAAAAACACATAACTCACACCAATGTGATCACAGCCTTAATCACTCTCCTTTTACATTGATCTTATTGTAGTTTATTTATGTTCTCCTTGACTGACTGCAGACCCTCCAACATGACCCCTTCCATCCGGTACAAAATGCTCTGCTCCTGGACTTCTCTCTTAATTGATGATTGCAGCCACCTGTGGTGAAACACCTGTCTCATCTATTAACTTGCTCAACACAGGTGTCTGCAATCATTAATTAGGTGGGAAGTCCAGGAGCAGAGCATTTTGTACCGGGTGGAAGGGGTCATGTTGAAGGGTAGGTGATTGTCTCTCCCTCTTACATTCTGACTGCAGCGCTCGCAAGCGGGTCGATCGTCCCTCACTGCGAATGCGCTCGCCGAAGCCGGCTCCGGCGTGGGCATGCACGAGACCTGACCAGCGACGGGCGCTCCATCGCTACGGGTCTCGCACCAAAAGGGGGCGGCTGTCGATTTTGATTGACAGCTCGCCACGTTTTGGAGACAGGCAGGGGGGGTGGCTACACAAACGGAGGCGTTCCCGAAGGAACACCTGCCGTTTGTGGGAGGCACCACTGACATCACAAGTGGAAGCTCTCTGGGGCTTGCGATGGACGAGACCTTACCACAAGGGTTTCGTCGCAAGCCACGAAGGTCGCGACCATCACCTGGCCGCTTGCAAAAGCTGTGGGTGGTCACCCACAGCTTAGCGAGCGGCCAGGAGGCCGCAGCAAAAAAAAAAATGAACACCCTGATTCATAGCGAGCGCTCTTAAAGAGCGTCCGGCTCTGAATCAGGCCCACTGTTTGCAGATTTCTCTGTTGCCATTTTGCGATCACTGTCTCACTTTCGGAGCTCCTTTGTGTTTTCTTGTTTTTCTGCTGCTGCTGACTATCATTTACTACAATAAAGTAAATGCTCCAGTAAAATGGTGGTTGGAGGCCAAAGCCATGATTTCATCATACTTGCCAACTTTATAAATCTCCTCCCCAGAAAAAGCCTGGAGAGGAGACTCTGTTGACATCTTCGGGGGGCGAAAAATCGTGAGCCTCCCGCAACTTTCGGGGTAGTAGACATGTTTTGTTTTATTTCCACGGATTTTTTTTTTCATTAAATATGTAATGTCACCAAATATACGTAACGAGGGAGATCTGGGATTTTAATGTACTGGCATTTAGGAACACTGACTCGTTAAACATACGGTACTGTATGTTATACATACATTTTATTAAAAATTATTATTTAAGTGTCGAAAATATTAAGGGCCTGATTCAGCAGTGAAAGCAAGTTATCGGGAATCTGCATGTGCGCAAGACCCATTCTGCGAGTGTGCGGAATGGGTACCGTGTAGTCACACACAGACCCTTGAAGGCCTCTGCCTGATTGACAGGCAGAGGTATTTAAGGGGCATTGCGGGGTTGGCCAGTGTTCCCGGAAAAGGGGGCATGTTCGCTCAGATTTCTGGGAGTGGCCAGCTCAGGATCTGCACAGTGTCCTGGGCTTGCAAATGCAGCAGGGGATGTCATACACCTACTACTGCATTTGCATAATAGCAAGGATCGCATTGCAAAGCTGCCTGCAATCAGCTTGGCAATTGCGATCCTTGCTGAATCAGGCCCTGTCAGTGATTTTGGACTAATTAGTAAAGCTACTTTTTCTAGAAGAAGCTTTATGCATGAATGTACCCAGAGGTCACTGAAGAGGCACATGATTGTTTGAAACGTGTCTGGCAGGTAGTGTGGAATTACAGCTGGAATGCAGTTGACATGTATGGGACACTTCTGATTACTGGCTACCACACACTGATTTACATACTGATACTATAACTATTTTAGATAACTACATATTACAAACCATGTACAGTACAGAATAACCTATTTTGCTCTTGGACTATGTCTGGCAATAAAAATTATTACAGAACCCCAGCAAGTTACCGCAGAATGGCCGCACCACATGCATGGTCAGCAGACCGGGCATGCACGGTAGTGCTTTGGGGGTACAAAACAGAAGTGAAGTGACCACTAATGCAATTACTTCATTTCTTAAGCATCACAGGGACGAGTCTCTTTTGGAGCCCCTGTCATGTGTTTTTTTTTTGCATTCAGGTAAATAAGTAAAATGTATACCGCCTTTGAAGGCTATGGGGTGGCAGGGAGAGGCAGAGGATGACTGGGGAGACAGTGGGCAACTGGGGATGCAGAGGGTAACAGGAGGAGACAGTGGGCGACTGGGGATGCAGAGGGTAACAGGAGGAGACAGTGGATGACTGGGTAGGCAGTCTGTGACTGTGGAGGTAGAGAGTGATAGGGAAAGGCAGTGAGTGACTGGGGAGGCAGAGGTTGATGGGGGAGGCCAGGGTGACTGGCAGAGGCAGTGGGTGACAGGCAGAGGGAGTGGATTACAGGAAGGAAGTGGGTGACAGGAGAAGAAGTGGGTGACTAGGGAGATGTAAAGGGTGACAGGGAGAGGTAGTGGGTGACTAGGGAGAGGCAGTGGGTGACTAGGGAGAGGCAGAGGGTGACAGGGAGAGGCAGTGGATGACAGGGAAAAGCTGTGGATAACAGGGAGGAGCAGTGGGTGACAGGCGAGGCAGAGGGTTACAGGGGGAGGCAGAGGATGACAGGGAGAGGCAGTGGGTGACAGGGAGAGACAGAGAGTGATGGGGAGGCAGTGGGTGACTAGAGAGTAGGTCCTTTTCAAGCACCCCCAGTGTGCATACAATAGGAGTAAGTATATAATTGCAAACTCCCATAGAGGAAATTGTCCTAAGTACCCTGTCCCAGAAGGATCTGATAAGACGACAATACCAGAGCAGACGCCAAAAACTCAGTCTTGCATTTCAGACAGTGCAAACTAGATGGTATACAGCCGGCTTCCCGACTGTCATATCCCGGCGGGGGTGAAATGCCGGGCGTCTAGATTTAGACGCCTGACATTTTCCAGACGCCGGGAGACAGACACCAGGCGTCCCGAACAAAGGGAGGCCAGGCGCCGCAGGCGGACAGCCACGGGGGGGGAGGGTTAGGTTTAGGGCACCCGGGGGGGACTTAGGGTTAGGCATCCCCCCGAGAGGGTTAGGGTTAGGCTAGGGGGAGGGAGGGTTAGGGTTAGGCATCCCCAGGGAGGACTTAGGGTTAGACACCCCCCCGGGGGACTTAGGTTTAGGCAGCGGGAAAGGGGGGGTTAGGGTTAGGCACTTAGATGGGGGATTAGGGTTAGGCACTTGGGGGGAGGTTAGGTTTAGGCACCCCTAAGGTGGGTTGGGGGTTAGGTTAGTTTATACTTACCTTAGCGACGATCGGGATTTCCAGCGCTGTCGGGCCTCCGCTGCCGGGAACTCTGCTTTTGTCGACCAGGCGCTGCAGGGAATCGCACTGTGCGGCCGGCGGTATTTCATACAAATTCCAACTAGATCTACCTCCAAATATGAACAGTCAGTCAGGATTCAAATATACCCTACGCAGTAGAAATAATATTATCTGTTGAAAGCGAATTGATGCAGTGGACACTCGTGGACTACCCAAGACATCATGTCATATCTCGTCTGACATTGCCCTAAAACCTACTTCCCACTTTTGTCTAAGGAGCGGCAGGTCTACACAGTGATGAAGCTGTAGTATAGAGGAGCATACCAAAGATACCAAGTGGCGGGAACCAAATGGGCCCAACAGTTGTTTAACAGTAGAGTTTTGAAAGAGTGAGGGAGCATCTATTAATCAAACTTGCAACGCATGGTGGAGCTAGAGGTATCTGTAGAAATGAGTAGAGGGCATACCAAATTCCGAATGTAATTGAGTAAATGATTTCAGTACCCCAGATATGTAAATTTGTCCAAGAGATACCACTCCCCATTTACCCCAAGCCTCTCTAACCTATAATGCAGAGATATCAGAAAGTCCTGGAGCCCACCATAGGGGGGTATCTGGGTGCCAGTCCTGTACCTGAATTTTTTTTGTGGTTAAGCACCATATACGGATAGCCCGGTCAACTAACGGCATCTGTTTCCCGGATTTTGTACCACTGAACTATAGTTGGAGGGGAGTGTGACCCGGGGACACCTGCATGACCATAAGGTACAGCAGAGCGTTATCATCTGGATCCCTAGCCTAAGCCCACAAATGTGCCATTTGGGAGCACATTAGTAACACTTAAAAAAGCGGAAGTGCAAGGAGACCCTGACACTCAAGACCTGGTGAGTGCCCCAAAATGAAAACTGCCCAACGGTCCACCCAGACCAGAGAGGAAACCAAGCCATCTATTTGCTCAAATTTGTTTTTGCGTGATGTATATTGGAGAGTATTTTTGCTGATATTGTTGCAGTGTACTGGAGGGAACACCTTTTCTTCTGTAGTTCAGTGTAAACACCACCCTTTACAAGCACCTGTGCAATACCATTAAGCTGATGTGAGCGACCACTATATTTTTTATTGCAGTTCTGAGAGGCATGAAGGGAGCCAGCATTGGGAGGATGTGCTTGTCCGTATAGTGCCATCTGGAGGTTTCTGGGGTACCTCCTAGGTGAGTCAGCTCTCGGCTTATATATATATATATATATATATATATACTGTATTTGCTGTTATTATGCAGTACATTAATATGTAATTATATGACCCAGAGTGGGTGCTACTATTAGTAGTATTAATTATTTTGGGGTGAGCGTTTGGGCGTGGGGCCCTCGGAGTTGTTCTGGCTGGGCTTTTTCAGGGCATCACCACTTAATTCACATAAATAAAAAGGCGATGAAAAAGTATCTGTTTGTTTATTATTTATGTAATTTTAATTATTTCTTATTATATTAACACTTATTGATTATCTTTACACATCTATACTTTACACTTCACTATCACCGTCTTTCCCTTTTTCATGTGATGCCCTGGGGATGGTCCTTGGCTGGATTATTTTGGGGTGCCCTGCGCCTCAGACGTGAACCCCTGAATATTAGGGATGCCGGAATAGAGGAGCCTTGACGTTGGCCCGGCGGTTAATTATATATTTGCAAATGTATGCAACTAATACCTCTGAATTTCTATTATTATGTAGGGTTCAAGTATTTTTTGCTGATATTGTTGCAGTGTGCTGGAGGGTAAATCCCTTTTCTTCTGTGCTTCAGAGTAAACCTCGCCCTTTACAAGCACCTGTGCAATATCATTAAGCTGATGTGAGCGACCACTATATTTTTTATTTGTATATTGGAGAGTATTGGAAGATAGATAGGAGTTTGGGCTATGACCAGTTTTACTAAATTAACACAACCTGTGAGACTTGATGGAAGTTTACCCCATGCCCCAACACGGGACTTCAACTACGTATTCCAGTGGTTACCAAACTTTCTCAGTTCATGGCACCCACACACAGCTCTCCCCTCACACACAACTCTCCCCACACACAGCTCTTACCCTCACATAGCTCTTCCCACACACACGGCTCTCCCCTCGCACACAGCTCTCCTCTAACACACAGCTCTCCCCCCACACAGCTCTACCTCTCACATAGTTCTCCCCCAACATAGCTCATCCCCCCCACACACAGCTCTCCCCCCACCAGCTCTCTCCCACATAGCTCTCCCCCACACAGTTCTCTCCCCACACACAGCTCTCCCCCCACACACAGCTCTCCCCCCACCAGCTCTCTCCCACACAGTTCTCTCTCCACACACAGCTCTCCCCTCACCAGCTCTCTCCCACACAGTTCTCTCCTCACACACAGCTCTCCCCTCCCCATAGCACTCTCCTACACACAGCTCCCCCCCTCCCATAGCTCTCTCCCACACACAGCCCCTTCACCTCACACAACTCCCCCATTTCACACAGATCCCCTAGAACAGAAAATCCCCCCTCCTCGCTACACAGATCTCCTTCCTCATTGCTCTCTCATTCCAACCTTGCTATCTTGCACTCCTCACATCATGCTGCTCGATTCCGGTGCTGCGATCTACCTTTTACGGCCCACGGAGTGGTAGCTCACTAATGAGTCAGTCTGATTCATAATAAAGCCGCTGGCTGCAGGCACTGCCATTAATTCCACCCCTGACTGCCAGGGCCGAGAGAGGGGGGGCGGGACTCAGTGGAGGTCCGGAAGAAGCAGTATGCAGAGGAAAATGGAGGGTGCAGAGCTCGCAGTTCTCTCTGTGTAAATCGCTAAAACAGTGTGTGACCAGTCTAATAACTTGATGGGCCAAATCATTTCTTTTGGGACCAGACTAGACAACCAGGCAACGGCACCCCTGTAAGTGTGTTGCGGCACACCAGGGAGACGTGGCGCACAGTTTGGGAAACACAAATTTATTCTATATTTTTGATTGTACATTCAGAGTGACATATCTATGCGGATCGCTAGATACCCAAATACCCAGATATTTGAAAGTATCTACCCATTGCAAAGGGAGAGATATAAGGGGACTTACAGGGCTCCGGCCTCTAAGAGGAAAGATGCAGAATTTCTCCCAATGTATTAAAGGACCCAAATATCTGCCAAAATGATTGATGATCTTGAGAGCACTACGCACTGAAGTAATATACCCAGAGATGAAAAGCAGCATGTAGTCTGCATAGAGTACCACTTTATCCGTCCTATATCCCAAACCAAAAACCGTGAATACAGGGGCATGCTCTAATCAAAAAGGCCAAGGGTTCTAATGCTATTACAAATAGGACAGGTGAGAGGGGACACCCTTGGCTTGTATCCCTTTGATAAGGGAAAGGTGGAGGAAATCCATCAGCAAGATAGGCCAATTCTAGCAATCTGCAAGAAGCCTCCAGTGCCAGTTCCAGCTTAATCAGGGTGCCTCTTAAGAAGGTTTTAAATGCATCCCATACCACCAGAGTCTAAGCTTAGTCCTGATCTGTATAAAAAAAAAACCTCCCATGCAGCTTCTAACTCTGAGCCCGCCATCATACACGTCAGCTAGAATGGGTTAAGTTTCCAATCTGGTTGACCACGTTGACATGCTGAGTCTAACCCAAGTGCGAGTGGGGAGTAGTTGGAAATTCCGCTAGTTTCATAACTAACTGACCAAACTCTGGGTAACAGATCAGGAGAGAGCAGAGCCAGGTCAATCTGGGAGAACGAGTGATGCGACTGTGTGAAACATGATTGAAAACTGCTTCATATCCGAATATCTCATCCTCCAGGCATCCACCAGGGCCAAACTCGCCACAACAGCCACAAACTGTCCACCACCCACCAAGCTAGTAACTACTCTGCCTATCCAAAACTGGGTTCAGAGCATTCAGAACAGTGAGACATACAATATCAGAACCATGGGCCTGATTCAGACCCGCTCGCAAGCGGGTCGATGATGGGCCAGTGCGCACGCGCGAGCCCCAGAGCGAGCGCAAAAAGCACTCACTCCGTCGCTCGCATCCAAAAGGGGCAGCTGTCGATGTTGATCAACAGCTCACCCCAATTGGAAGGCGGGGAGGGGGGGGTGGCTGGGCAAACGGAGGCGTTCCGGCAGGAACGCCTGCTGTTTGTGGGCGGCCCTACTGACATCACTCGTGATGTCAGTAGGTGAACTTCCTGCTCTATTAGAGCAGGAAGTCCACTGGGGCTTGCGGCCACGAGACCCTACCGTAAGGGTCTCGTCGCAAGCCCGATGGTCGAGATGGTCTTGACCATCACGACCATCACCTGGCCGCTCGCATAAGCTGTGGGTGGTCACAGCTATGCGAGCGGCCAGAAGGCAGCAACTTAAAAAACAAGCATCTGCCCTGATTCAGAGCGAGCGCTGGCTCTTTGCAAGCGGCTCTGAATAAGGCCCCATATTTCTTGAGTTGCCTGAGGACCAGAGATCGCTTGATTTTATCATTGATCCCTCTCACATTCCACCAGAGGACAGTGAGTTTAGTATCAAACATCATAAATCAACATAAATGGACAACCAGCAAAGTACTGTAAGTGCAGCAGCCGGAGCACCAAAGGAGACCAATAGAATATACATGTACCCATTAGCCACATAGCAGCATTGAAAAAGCAAAAAAAAAAAAGAATACAGACATTAGACATGTTTCTTATATACAAAGAGGAGGCCAGAAAAAAAACACATAAATCATATTGAAAAAAATACCTAAAAACACTAACACCCCTTCCCTTATCAATCCCCCCTGCATACCTGACTCCAACTATGTGGTGAATCAAAAAATAACCCATGCATCCATTACTTAAGTGAAGCAAAGTATATAGGGAGACATAGGGGGCCCTCCAGTGTTATATTCCCTGAGCAAAAATTTAACAATGACAAATACTGTATACAGTATGAAGGAGATGGGAGGCAGGAGCTGTAATGGGGAACCCATAAACAGGAAACACATCACACACAGAAGAATAGTAAGAAGAATATCATGCCACCAAAAACATTGCAAACAGCAGCATCAACAGGACATATGAAAATTTGAAAGTAAAACTGTCAGAATGCTAAACACTGGTTAATAGAAAGCAAACTGTAAATTTAGAACATATTATTAAACACAATGTTATAGTTATGTGCACCACAAACTGTCAGAAGGTATCCGAAAGTCAGTCATTTGCCAATCGTCTCCAGGCTGGCAGACGACGCTCCAACTACAAGGCAGCCTGTCTCATGGTGAGAAAGAATTTGGTTTCACCAGCAGCAAAAACTCACAGCTTGGAGAGAATCGTCATAGCATAAGGAAGATGAAGATCATGTAGGCTCTCATTTCACAGGGATAAACTACCGTAAGCTCTTTCTTTCTGAACCTCCATGGATAAGTCCGGGAACACCAAATTCCGGGAGCCATTACATTCCAAAGGACTTTTAGTGCAGGCCAAGCATAGAATAGCATCCTGATCCTGGTAGTGGAGAAACTTAGCTATGAAGGTGCAAGGAGGGAGTTCAGAGGGCAGCGCTCTGCAGGGCCGTAACAACGGTAGTGCGACCTGTGCTATGGAACAGGGTACCGTAGGGCAGGGGGCGCTGTTTTGGCCTGTCAATTTTCCTGTTTATTATCATTCTCACTTGTAGCTTCCTCTTCTTTTATCCCCAGCATCTCCTGGCCTCCCCTATCTCTTCCCTGGCCCTTCTCCATGAGGCCATACCCCTTTGGCTGGTGCATCCCTTTGCTCCTTTCCAAACATTGCCATAATTCTCCACAAACTAGTACACTTTGGTGCAAATCTAGAAAAACCAGCACAAATCAAGGAGGATGAACCACCAAAGAGAATTTGCCCTGCACCTCTGATTCTGCAATTTGTATTCGAGACCAAATAATTGTTTTGTTAGTGTGAAGTAAAATATGACTTACTCTCTGTCAATTACAAGACAAGTCACAGCCTCAGCAGCAATCACATTAGCCGTCCGTACATCTTCCCTGGAAGAGAAAAGAAGAAAAAATGATTATTATTATTATTATTATTATTATCTTTTATAATACATTTTATGATTTACTGAAAGCTACATGAAATAACTGGAAGGGGAATGGCATATATGGACAATTAACAAAATTGACCTTATGAGAAAACACAACCACGTAATAACGAAATTAAAAATTACACTCAATTTCAATAAAAATCAATTATGTTTTGTAGGACAAACTACATGCCCATATATATCTGCACAAACAAAATGTATTATGAGAACATAGGGCCTGATTCAGAGCTGAACGCTCTGACCAGAGCGCTCGCTCTGAATCAGGGCCCTCCTACCTTTTTTAGGAGCGTCCTCATGGACGCTCGCATAGCTGTGGGTTACCACCCACAGCTATAGCGAGCATCCATGATGATGGTCGCGATGGTCAAGACCATCGCGACCATCGGGCTTGCGACGGAGACCCTGCGGTAGGGTCTCACTGCCGCAAGCCCTGGAGTGATTTTGGCTCTGTCAGAGCCAAAATCACTCCCACTGACATCACTAGTGATGTCAGTGGGGCCGGCTTGAGACGGTAGGCGTTCCCATGGGAACGCCTCCGTCTGGCAGGCACGCCCCCGGCACGCCCACCAAAGGGGACGTGCTGTCAATCAACATCGACAGCACGTCCCCTTTGGTGCGAGACCCGGAGCGATGGAGAGCCCGTCGCTCGCCGGGTCTCGCGTATGCGCATGCGCATGCGCAGTGGGGGAACATCGACCCGCTTGCGAGTGTACTGCCGCACACGAGCGGGTCTGAATGACCCCCATAGACATGTTTGTCCATATAAAGTACAACACTAGACACAGTAACATTTTCACTTTGCTCATTTACACAAATAGTTTAAATATTTTTACATGGTGCCTAATAATGCTTTTCATGGGGTCAGAGGTGGAAAGGTTCTCCAAATGTTACATAACATTGGTTATACTCTCCTTAACCACTTGCCTGGCGTGGTCACATAGTTTGCGACCACGCCAGACTGTGCGTTCCCCGACATGGTCGCAAGCCATGCGACCAGTCAGAAATGCCCACTGGGCGGCTGCCGTAAGATAATCTTCTAGCAGCCACCAACAGCAGAGGGACCTTCCGGCCACTCTGCATCCTTGCACCCTCCTCCAGTGCCCAGATCACTGCAGATCAGGTAGCCTGGCAGCACCCTCACCCGGTGGCTGCTCCTCTCTGCAATTAAATGTAAATGAAGCAGAGGAGCAGCCACCGGGAAAATGCAAAGTCGCGATTCCGCAATGATCATTGGTGTGATATATATCGCTGGTCAATATTAAAATCAATATTAATGTTGTGTGTTTAAAAGAATATGATTTTTTTTTTTTGTATAAAATCATGTTGGATAAGTTATAAATAGATGTTCTTTATCTACAGTAATTTCATCATAAAACAATTACTGAGCGGTTTTTGGAAAAAATATTAGCCAGTTAAATGGAACTTAATTGTTGACATCTCCTAATACAGAAGTACACAATTTAATATTTGATGGAAGAACAATTTATTCTATATAGACTTTATGTACAGATGTGACCTTTTATACTGTGGCTCAAGTCGCGCCAAATAGCCCCTCTCAGCGCGCCAGGCCCTGTGCGCTTAGGCTGCACCAAGCATTTTTGTTTGCTCAAAATGTGAGTCTTATGCACATGAATAAAACAACTAGAAGTAACAAAACTGCATTGCTAGCGTACACTGGGCTAGATTCGGTCCTGAACGGAATTGCAAAGCTGCACACAAGCAGTTTGCAATTCCGTCCTTGCAGATATGGTAATGTAGTAGGAGGCATCACGCCTCCTGAATGCATTACTTATCCGAGCTGCATTGTACACCGCAGCATCGGATAATCTGCGGGAACATTGGCCGACTAAGTGACCACTGCCAGTGGCGTAACTAGGGCAGGGCGAGCGGGGCACGTGCCCTGGGCGTCGTAGGACAAGGAACGCAAGGGTGTGTGTGTGGTGCCGCCGGCCACGGTCTGGCCCATCCTAGTTAGGCAGTGTAGCGCCGACCCCAGTGTGTGCGGTCAGCGCTACACAGTTACACAGGACTGGCGCTAGAATTCCCTGCGCCCAGCGCCGGTTCTGTGCTGCACAGCCGAGCCCCTTCCCTCCCCCTGAGCGTTTACCCAATAGTGCCAGGAGGAGGGTGGGAGGCAGGCTCTGGCTTTGCAGTTTAACACACACATCACCGCCAGCGCAGCAGCAATGTGTGTGTTAACCAGCAGCCAATGAGAGTCAGACAGACTCTCATTGGCTGCTGCTGCACACACATCACCACTGCGTGGCAGCGATGTGTGTGTTAACCAGCAGCCAATGAGAGTCAGACAAACTCTCATTGACTGCTGCAATGCCCACTGCAAGAGCCAGGCTGGAGTTCACTCATGAGCTCCGCCTTCCGGCTCCTGCAGTGGGTAATGGGAGAGACGTCATGATGTCTCTCCTACAATGCAGAGCGCGCCAGCCCGGGAGGACTGACATGCGGTGGGAGCAGTGGCCGGAGCATGGATTCAGGTAAGTATATATTTTTTTTCTTAACTTGTGTATCTGCACTACGGGGGGCTACTACTGGGGGCACCATTACTGGGGGGGACCTCTACTGGGGGCACTAAACAGGGAGGACCACTACAGGGGGCACTGGATAAGGGGGACCACTACTGGGAGCACTGCATGGGGGGTACTACTGCTGGGGGCACTATATAAGGGGCTTACTACTAGGGGCACAAGGGGCACTGCACTGGGTGGGACCACTACTGGGGGAACTAAATAGGGAGAACCACTACAGGGGGCACTGTATAAGGGCACTGGATAAGGGGGACCACTACTGGGAGCACTGCATGGGGGGCCTACTGCTGGGGGCACTGTATAAGGGGCTTACTACTAGGGGCACAAGGGGCACTGCACTGGAGGGGACCACTACTGGGAGCACTAAAATAGGGAGGACCACTACAGGGGGCACTGTATAAAGGGCACTGGATAGGAGGGATCACTGCTAGGGGCCTGCATAAGTGGGACCACTACAGGGGGCACTGCATGTGAGGGGGGACTACTGCTGGGGGCACTATATAAAGGGCACTGCATAGGGGGTACCACTACTGGGGGCACTGAATGGGGGAACTACTACTGGGGGGTCTATATAAAGGGCACTGCATAAGGGGGTACCACGACTGGGGGCACTGCATTGGGGGCACTGCTACTGGGGGCACTATATAAGGGGGACCACTACATGGGGCACTGCATAAGGGGGACCACTACTGGGGGCATTGCATACTGGGGGTACTGTATAAAGGGAACTAATGGGGGGCTGTATAAGGGGGTCCACTAGTGGGGGTACTGTATAAGGGGCACTACTATGGGCCTGCATAAGACGGACCACAACTGGGGACATTACATACTGGGGGTACTGTATAAGGGGCACTACTGGGGTTAAGGTGCATATGGAAAGGAAAGTTCCGAGTGACGATAAAGGGGTGTGTGTCATGTTGACACGCCCCATTTTTAAGTGACCACGCCCATTTTCACCCACACATAGGGGGGGTGGCGTCTTCATTTTTAAATTTGCCCTGGGCTCCAAATACTCTAGTTATGCCACTGACCACCGCACATGAGAGAAAGAGAAAGTGACTGCCGCAGATGAGAAAGAAAGAGAAAGTGACTGCCCCAGACGAGAAAGAAAGAGAAAGTGACTGCCCCAGACGAGAAAGAAAGAGGCCAGGAAATCTCCGTCTGCTGATGGAGATCTTGGCCTTTTCCCTCCCTCCCAATGGCGGCGGCACGCCTCTGTTTCGGGAAACGAAGGCCATCGCCTCCCACAAACGACAGCAGACTGTCAATCACTGCCGATCTGAGTGCGATCACGCAAGACCCGTACTGCACATGCGCAGTGCAGGTCTGGTACCAGCGCAGATTCCCGACCATTGGGAATCTGCGTTCAGCAGTGCACTAGTATGCACTACTGAATAAGGGTCACTGACCACTTGGGGTTGTGACATTTGTAGATCTTTGTGCGACTAAGGGCCTTATTCAGAGGTGGACGCTAATACATACGCGGCTTAATTGTCTTTCGGATTCCCTGCTGCGATAGCATGCAAATGGTAGTCACAACCAGGCCCGGCGACAGGGGTATGCAAAGGGGACACTTGTACCGGGCCCCGAGATTCTAAGGGGCCCCGGACCCTCAGGAATTTCGGGAGCCCAATTTGAGTGCCCGGGTCCCCCTTGCCTTTGCCACCTGCTGTGTAAACAGGAACTAGAACCGCTAGAATAGATCCATTCCTCCCGAGTCCCGGCAGTGACAGGGAGGCCGGGCCGGCGCAGCGTGCGTGACGTCATGACGTTGCGCCACTGAATCAGAGAGGAGCCACCGGGTCTGCCGTTCACCAGGGAAGACTGAGGCAGCACAGCAGGTAAGTGGGGGTCGGGGGCTAAAGAGCCACGGGGTGAGTGGTGGGGAGCTGCAAATGACGGGGGTGGCAGATACAGGGCCTTGGGAGGAGGTATGTGACAGACAGGGGCTGGGGAAGAGGGGGAGAGTGTGACAGGCACATGTTGGGGAAGAGGGGGTGTGTGACAGACAGAGGGGCTGGGGAAGAGGGGGAGGTGTGACAGACACAGGGGCTGGGGAAGAGGGGGAGGTGTGACAGACACAGGCTGGGGAAGAGGGGGAGGTGTGACAGACACAGGCTGGGGAAGAGGGGGAGGTGTGACAGACACAGGGGCTGGGGAAGAGAGGGAGAGTGTGACAGACACGGGCTGGGGAAGAGGGGGAGGTGTGACAGACACAGGGGCTGAGGAAGAGAAGGAGAGTGTGACAGACACGGGCTGGGGAAGAGGGGGAGGTGTGACAGACACAGGCTGGGGAAGAGGGGGAGAGTGTGCCATACACAGGGGCTGGGGAAGAGGGCTGTGTGACAGACACGGGTTGGGGAAGGGGGGGGAGAGTGTGACAGACACGGCCGGGGTGTGGCAGAGGGGGAGAGTGTGACAGACACGGGCTGGGGAAGAGGGGGAGGTGTGACAGACATGGGCTGGGGAAGAGTGTGATAGACACGGGCTGGGGAAGAGGGGGAGGTGTGACAGACACGGGCTGGGGAAGAGGGGGAGGTGTGACAGACACGGGCTGTGGAAGAGGGTGTGTGTGACAGGGGCTGGGGAAGAGGGGGAGAGTGTGACAGGCACATGTTGGGGAAGAGGGGGTGTGTGACAGACACAGGGGCTGGGGAAGAGGGGGAGGTGTGACAGACACAGGGGCTGGGGAAGAGGGGGAGGTGTGACAGACACAGGCTGGGGAAGAGGGGGAGGTGTGACAGACACAGGCTGGGGAAGAGGGGGAGGTGTGACAGACACAGGGGCTGGGGAAGAGAGGGAGAGTGTGACAGACACGGGCTGGGGAAGAGGGGGAGGTGTGACAGACACAGGGGCTGAGGAAGAGAAGGAGAGTGTGACAGACACGGGCTGGGGAAGAGGGGGAGGTGTGACAGACACAGGCTGGGGAAGAGGGGGAGAGTGTGCCATACACAGGGGCTGGGGAAGAGGGCTGTGTGACAGACACGGGTTGGGGAAGGGGGGGGAGAGTGTGACAGACACGGCCGGGGTGTGGCAGAGGGGGAGAGTGTGACAGACACGGGCTGGGGAAGAGGGGGAGGTGTGACAGACATGGGCTGGGGAAGAGTGTGATAGACACGGGCTGGGGAAGAGGGGGAGGTGTGACAGACACGGGCTGGGGAAGAGGGGGAGGTGTGACAGACACGGGCTGTGGAAGAGGGTGTGTGTGACAGGGGCTGGGGAAGAGGGGGAGAGTGTGACAGGCACATGTTGGGGAAGAGGGGGTGTGTGACAGACAGAGGGGCTGGGGAAGAGGGGGAGGTGTGACAGACACAGGGGCTGGGGAAGAGGGGGAGGTGTGACAGACACAGGCTGGGGAAGAGGGGGAGGTGTGACAGACACAGGCTGGGGAAGAGGGGGAGGTGTGACAGACACAGGGGCTGGGGAAGAGAGGGAGAGTGTGACAGACACGGGCTGGGGAAGAGGGGGAGGTGTGACAGACACAGGGGCTGAGGAAGAGAGGGAGAGTGTGACAGACACGGGCTGGGGAAGAGGGGAAGGTGTGACAGACACAGGCTGGGGAAGAGGGGGAGAGTGTGCCATACACAGGGGCTGGGGAAGAGGGCTGTGTGACAGACACGGGTTGGGGAAGGGGGGGGAGAGTGTGACAGACACGGCCGGGGTGTGGCAGAGGGGGAGAGTGTGACAGACACGGGCTGGGGAAGAGGGGGAGGTGTGACAGACATGGGCTGGGGAAGAGTGTGATAGACACGGGCTGGGGAAGAGGGGGAGGTGTGACAGACACGGTCTGGGGAAGAGGGGGAGGTGTGACAGACACGGGCTGTGGAAGAGGGTGTGTGTGACAGGGGCTGGGGAAGAGGGTGTGTGTGACAAGCACAGGTTGGGGAAGAGGGGGAGGTGTGACAGACACAGGGGCTGGGGAAGAGAGGGAGGTGTGACAGACACAGGGGCTGGGGAAGAGAGGGAGGTTTGACAGACACAGGGGCTGGGGAAGAGAGGGAGAGTGTGACGGGCCAGGAGAGGGGACAGGGGGCCCCAAAAATATGAGTGTACCAGGTTACTGTTGCCGGCCCTGGTCACAACCTTCCACTTCTGTAATTACAAGTGCCGGAGATTGCAAGCCCTGAGACGCCCACTTTCAATGTCCGTGAACACTGGACAGTACTTTACAAGCAGCCTAGGAAGCTGGAAGGGATCCTGTGCAGCCGGCACCCGTCCCGTCCCCCTACATCAGCTACTTGCACTGGCAAGTTGCTGGCACAGATGTCAGTAGTAGTATGTGAGTCCAGAGTGTCACAGTGAGTCCATGGTCTCCTGGCTGCAGGCCCCTTCATCACCGAGGGCCCTGAAGTAAACATTGTATCTCATATTTCCGTGTCTATGATTATTCCTTCTCTATTGACATTGACATGAACAGTGTATGTGAGTTGAACATAATTTTACATTCACTAAATTGTAAAAGCAAAAAGCCAAATCACATTGGGGACATATTCAGCACTTCGGAAGAGCCCTCAACCCTACAAATATCACTTTAATGCAGTGTGTTCCTGTTATGGCACTGAAGGGGCATCACTTAGTGAGACATGTCTCAAAAATCAATTTGGGGTTAAAAGTCCTTTACACAGGACATCTGATCGGTCCCAAATAAAGAGACATGCTGGCTTGTCCCATCCAGGGCCATAACAAGGGATGTGCGACAAGTGCCACTGCTTAGGGCGCAAGGCTGAGGGGGTGGAACAGTGGCACCCTTTTCCACCTTGCAGGGTGCCTGGAGAGTTAGCCCACTGCATGGAAAAGTATAGGGTGTGTCCTTACGACCCACGTTTCGCCTATTTTCCTGCGCCACCTGTGAATTTTCTGTGGCATCACGTACACTGGAGGCTGGGGATGCTGGCTCGGTGCGGAATTAGTGCACCTCTGTGTACTGCTATCATGTTATACACAAGCATAAATGCAATTGTGGTACATGTTGGTTAGTTGCAGAATAGAGATAATCAGCCCTGTCCACAGGGAATTATCAATTTCAGTAGTGCAAAGTGTTAAACATTCAACTGAGAAAGTGCATCCATTTGCTGCTGCAATGTAAAGGACAATTTACAGCTCAATAAAAGTAAGGCAATGGTCCTGCCAGCACATAAATCCCTTATTTTACTTCTTTTGTGTGCTCTTGCAGATTATGGGGAATTGAGTAAATTGCATGACATCTAATGCGACTCTCGCCTTGCAGCAAACAGGAGAGAAAATAATGAGCAATCATTTTATTCTATGTATCCTGCAATAGCTCATTTGTATGTATGGAGGAATGGCGCTGTATCAGAAGATAAATAGATGAGAACTACATCTACTCAATACCACCTAAACACATAAAAGAGTAATATTAGGAGAGTAATCATAGGGGATTTTATTTCAATAACTAGGGCAACACTTTAAGTTGTTTTCCTGAGATTCTCCAGTTGAGAGTGAGGCATATATAAATTCTTAGGAAGGTCTATCAGTCTAATAAGGTTTCCTCAAGATCTCTCCCCCCTAAACTAGCACCAGAGCCGACATTCCGTCTCCAGGGACAGAATGACCTGTAACCGCAATATTGTTTTCTGTATGAGATTATCCGTCTCTTACATCAAATTAGAGGTATTTTAGCTCTATGCAAACGGCTTCAATTAATTGATGTTTAAAGATATTTGTTTATGCAAAGTCGGGTGTGGTATTATGTCCACAGTCATAGTGTCAACATTCATCATGTAGACACTGATGAAATGTCAACATATCATCCCTGGGGGCTCAGCGGTGACTGCTCCCGATGGCTATAGTACCTCCAGCGCAGTTTCTGGGTCCCGGTGGTCATACGACCGTCACTTCTGGGTCAGATCTGTGATTATCTTGCGTTTCGGTAAGTATTTCTCTCCTGTCCCTAATCCCTAACCCTATCCCTAATTGTCCCTCTAGTGCCTAGCCCTAATCTCCCACCTGCAGCCTATCCCCATTCTGACGGTGTCGACATTTCACCTGTCAGCATTCAGAAAATGTTGACATTTTAAGAATGTCGACATTGTGGTGTTGACATTGTAAATGTCGACCTAATGACTACATCCATGAGGATTTGCCAATACCCAAACCTTAGTTTTCTTCTATTACACCCATTGTATATTTGCTGGCGAGCTTCGGATAAATGACAAAGCTCGGGCACTTCATGAAAGGCAGAGCAGTAAAGAAATCGATATGTAGTCGGTTTGTATCTCACCATGAACAGGTGCTGCGGTGGGCTAGCTTGCATTGCTTATTGCCCGCGTTTTGTCATTTATGCCGTTTTTATAACTTATTGTATGTTTATTTTTTCATGTCCACATGACTGTGTTTTTTAGTTAGTAGAATAAAAATCTGCCTATTCTAATATATACGATTTATGAGATACATGTATAAGATTTTTTTTGAGCTTTCATCTGTTTAAAACCTAGCGCCATTCAATATACAGAAATCCATCTAGTTCAGTGTCTTTTTTTCACAGAAAATGCGTCTAAGTCGCACCAGGAGACTGTGTGGATAAATTTTATATGCGACACTTGTGTTCGACTAAGCCTCTGAATCTGTATACGACGTGCTACAATGTAGCGCCCACAGCTTTTTTCATTCCAAGTTCCGTTGTGGTTCATATACAGAGTCAGGTGCACACAGATATACTACTGTGACATATAGAATTAATCAGCACACTCTCCTGGTGCGTCAAAGTCGCATTACATTGCGACTTAGAAGCATTTTCAGAGGAAAAAGTTGCCCGACGCTAGCAGAGTAGCACGGGAACCTGGTAGCTCGCTCACACAAGGCAAGTCGCGCTGTGTGGCGTATTGAGGCTAGATGTATAAGGACACATCTGTACGCTCAACTCTGAGAACAGTCCATTGTTTCCAAAATAATCATTTTTTTCACTATGGTGTGTCTGAGCCTCTCTTTACCTTATATATGAGCCCAGAAGACATTGACTTTGAGCACAATAAAATGTGTTATACAGTACCACTAATTTAAGAATAAATTACATGTCATTCTTCTGCCATTCATAATATCAGTGAAAATGTGACATTTAATTAAGTGATTTAAAATAGATACAATCAATGATGCATAGAGTGCCTGCTTTACATATACCAGCTGGTTTCAGTCATCCAGAAAGACATGTATATATGTTTAAACTAATAACACAGGAATTTAGATTAGATTAAACAAGTCTCCCTCATTTTAATTAGGTTAGAGTTTAAATATGACTTGAATAGGTAAATAGAGTAGATTTTCTGCCTGCGCTGTAGCAGATCAGGGAGCACAGTGAGATAAGGACTGACAGACATGACGTACCATTCTATAGAATAAACCTAAAGAATTGCAATCTCACATGCAAAGCCATGAATTAATCTGCAAAATTCTGCATGTGATTGAGCCTTAAAGGGTAATCTTATACTTATGTAAATGTACTGGTAATTACAGTTTGTTCAGAAAACATCATTAGAAGATTTCTTATAGTTTACACACAATCCCTAATTAGAGCTTGTCAGCACAATAAAGTCAGTGAAAATAGGGACATCGGGCTGACAGTAATGTGATGCTGTATACTGCATAAACAACAAATTATTTCTTAACAAAGGATGTGCTGAGATGTTGAAACATTGAGATGTTTAAATCTAATGCTCGGCTTTGTCAACCCAGGTTTTGGGACATCACTGGTATAATTGTGTTAATCAACAGCTGTAAGAACATTCCCATTCTGCTCATAAACCATGGAGAGATAGATGTTTCAATCCTATGCAGTATGCCACTAAAGCAGTACAAGCTTTGGAAATACTTATATTATTGACTGAATTCAAGTAGATTCCTCATGACAGCTAAATCACTAGTCGATAATATTAATAATTATCCCAGCCAGATATTTCCCCATCTTTTTTGCACCATGTGGCACGAGGTGCATGGCACGACTATAACCACAGGTAGCGAGTGTCGGACTTTTGTACCAATATCTTAATTTAGTGCCTGTATTGCATCATAGTTGCATCCATAGTTGATTATAGTGTGCAGGGCTCTTAGTATTAGTATTTTTGTTGCAATTTAGTTGCTATAAAGTCTCATATAAAGGATACTAGATCAGTATTTTGTATGTTTTCCCAGTTTAGCGCCCAAGTCACACATCTCTGCTGCACGCAATGCCATTGTCAGTGTTCTGTGTACTTATGCATTTTACCTTTGAAGCATTAGTAATGTGGCTAAGATGCATATTTAGTACAAAATTCCCCATACTGTTGACAGCAGGGTCGGGGAATCAAGGATATTTAACATGTTGAACAATCTCGATTCCCCGATCCTGACCCAAAAATAGTCCGAATCAGCAAGTTGAGGAATTTTAACATGTTGAATTTCACTGATCTGCTGACAGATCGCCAATCATCGATGGCCGCCAGTGGGATCGGCAGAATGGGAAATCAGGGTATTAGATGTATGGCCCACATTAGTCACATAACCTGTGGTGCGATTTGAGGATAGGTGTATAAGGACCCCCCTGTAGCACTAAACAAAGTGATAACTTTATATAGGGACCTATTCAAGATGTTAATTATCGAGGTCTTAACGGACCCCGATAATTAACACACTGACTTGCCACGGATGCCGGAGCAATTCATCATTCAAAAATCAGCTGTCCCAGCGAACGGTTTGGAGCAGTGAATCTTTTCACTGCTCACGTGAGCAGAGCGCATGCATGACCTACAGGTCACAAGGCACAAGAGCCCCGATGTCCGGCGGAAGGAGCCGGACAGGGACGGACCTGGTCCTGAAGATGGCGAAGGCTACCGCAATCAAGCTCCGAAAAAATTATATTTTTGGAGCTTGATGAATTCTGTCCCCACACTAGTGTATGGGGACAGCGGGCCATTCCGCAAGAGGAAGGTAAGTAGGAGATACTTGTGATACTAGTGTATGGGGACAGCGGGCCATTCCGCAAGAGGAAGGTAAGTAGGAGATACTTGTGATACTAGTGTATGGGGACAGGGGGCCATTCCGCAAGAGGAAGGTAAGTAGGAGATAGCTGTGATACTAGTGTATGGGGATAGCGGGCCATTCCGCTAGAGGAAGGCAAGTAGGAGATAGCTGTGATACTAGTGTATGGGGATAGTGGGCCATTCTGCTAGAGGAAGGTAAGTAGGAGATATTTGTGATACTAGTGTATGGGGACAGCGGGCCATTCCGCAAGAAGGTAAGTAGGAGATATCTGTGATACTAGTGTATGGGTATAGCGGGCCATTCCGCTAGAGGAAGGTAAGTAGGAGATAGCTGTGATACTAGTGTATGGGGACAGCGGGCCATTCCGCTAGAGGAAGGTAAGTAGGAGATAGCTGTGATACTAGTGTATGGGGATAGCGGGCCATTCTGCTAGAGGAAGGTAAGTAGGAGATATCTGTGATATCTCCTGCTTTACCTTCATGATGAATATCCCGAACACTTCATTTTTACAATTGCAGGTGAAAATTTGCATTTTCACCTGCTTTTGTAAAAATTAAGTGATGATGAATAGGCTCCATAGTCTAAAATCAATACATTTTATATTTGTGTGATAACTTTTAATAGAGAAATGTACTCAATATATTAGTTTATGCTTGATATTTTTTTTTACAAACCTGTATACAGTAGGGGTGAGCGGGTTCGGATTTCTGAAATCCGAACCCCCCCGAGCCCCCCCGATCCGAGCCAGATCCGAGTCAGGCTCGACTTTTCCCGCCTGACTCGGATCTGAAATCGAGGCAAAACATCATCATCCCGCCTTCCGGGTCTCGCGGGTTTTGGATCCTATATAAGGTACCCGCGTCAGCGCCATTTTCTCACTCGGCTGTGGACAGTGAAGAGGGAGGGTGGGAGTTAGGGCTGGCTGGGCTGTGTAGTGTAATGCAGAGTAGTGTTGTGCTGTGCTGTGCTGCTGTTGTCCATAGGGGCTGTGTCCACTACCTCAAAGTCCATAGGGGCTGGCTGTGTTGTGCTGTGCTGCTGTTGTTAATAGGGGCTGTGTCCACTACTTCAAAGTCCATAGGGGCTGGCTGGACTGTGTTGTGCAGTCAGTTCTCCATATGGGCTGTGTCCACTCCAAAGTCCTGTGCAGTGTCCCAGTCCTAAAGGGGTGCTGTAGTGTTGTCCAGGGGGTGCTCTGTCCATCAGGGGTGCTCCCCCCAAGTGCTAAAAAAATAATATTTTTTCTGTGTTTGTGAATTGTGTGCGCAGTAGCCGCACGTGCATCAACAAAGTAGTGCCAAGCGTGCGCCTGTGTCATAAGTAAAGGGCCACCTGGCTTGACCGTTAAAGGGTGCTGTAACCCCCAAAGTACACTCCAAACCAAATAACAAAATATTTTTTCTGTGTTTGTGAATTGTGTGCGCAGTAGCCGCACGTGCATCAACAAAGTAGTGCCAAGCGTGCGCCTGTGTCATAAGTAAAGGGCCGGCTGGCTTGACCGTTAAAGGGTGCTGTAACACCCAAAGTACACTCCAGTCCAAACCAAAAAATATATATTTTCTGTGTTTGTGAATTGTGTGCGCAGTAGCCGCACGTGCATCAACAAAGTAACAAAGTAGTGCCAAGCGTGCGCCTGTGTCATAAGTAAAGGGCCGGCTGGCTTGACCATTAAAGGGTGCTGTAACCCCCAAAGTACACTCCAAACCAAATAAAAAAATATTTTCTGTGTTTGTGAATTGTGTGCGCAGTAGCCGCACGTGCATCAACAAAGTAGTGCCAAGCGTGCGCCTATGTCATAAGTAAAGGGCCGGCTGGCTTGACCGTTAAAGGGTGCTGTAACCCCAAAGTACACTCCAAACCAAATAAAAAAATATTTTCTGTGTTTGTGAATTGTGTGCGCAGTAGCCGCACGTGTATCAACAAAGTAGTGCCAAGCGTGCGCCTGTGTCATAAGTAAAGGGCCGGCTGGCTTGACCGTTAAAGAGTGCTGTAAACCCCCAAAGTACACTCCAGTCCAAACCAAATAAAAAAATATTTTCTGTGTTTGTGAATTGTGCGCGCAGTAGCCGCACGTGCATCAACAAAGTAGTGCCAAGCGTGCGCCTGTGTCATAAGTAAAGGGCCGGCTGGCTTGACCGTTAAAGGGTGCTGTAACCCCCAAAGTACACTGCAAACCAAATAAAAAAATATTTTCTGTGTTTGTGAATTGTGTGCACTGTGGCTGCACGTGCATCAACAAAGGAGCAGCGCCAAGCGTGCGCCTGTGTCCCATAAGTAAAGAACCGGCTGGCTCATTTCTTAAAGGGTGGTGTAACCCACAAAGTGCACTACTCTCCAGCAAAAATAAAAAAAATTTTTCTGTGTTTGTGTGCGCTTTAGCCGCACGTATATATCAATATAACATAAATGGAGGACCAAACTTTCTCTGATAAAAATAAAATGGGGAAAGATCAAGAACCACTTCCTCCTAGTGCTGTTGCTGCTGCTGGGAGTTGTTCATCATCCCAGAGAGGAAGTAGGAACACCACTACTTTTACTAAACAATTGACCCTCCAACAGTCCCTAGCGATGAGGATGAAGTACGACAGCAGTCATCCTGAAGCAAAACGTATAACTGAGGCCTTGACTGCTATGTTGGTGTTAGACGTGGGTCCGGTATCCGCCATTAGCGCAGTGGGATTTAGACAATTGATGGAGGTAGTGTGTCCCCGGTTCCAAATCCCGTCTAGATTCCACCTGCATCCTTAAAGCAGCAGCGACAAGCGTGCGTCTGTCTGTTAAAGGGTGGTGTAACCCTCAAAGTGCGCTCCACAAACAATAAAAATATTCTTCTTTTTTTTTCTGTCTTTGTGAAATGTGTGGGCTGTAGCCGCACCTGCATCCTTAAAGCAGCAGCGACAAGCGTGCATCTGTCTGTTAAAGGGTGGTGACACCCTCAAAGTGTGCTCCACAAACAATAAAAATATTTTTCTTTTTTTTTCTGTCTTTGTGAATTGTGTGGGCTGTAGCCGCACTTGCATCCTCAAAGCAGCAGCGACAAGCGTGCGTCTGTCTGTTAAAGGGTGGTGTAACCCTCAAAGTGCGCTCCACAAACAATAAAAAAATTCTTCTTTTTTTTCTGTCTTTGTGAAATGTGTGGGCTGTAGCCGCACCTGCATCCTTAAAGCAGCAGCGACAAGCGTGCGTCTGTCTGTTAAAGGGTGGTGTAACCCTCAAAGTGCGCTCCACAAACAATAAAAAAATTCTTCTTTTTTTTTCTGTCTTTGTGAATTGTGTGGGCTGTAGCCGCACTTGCATCCTCAAAGCAGCAGCGACAAGTGTGCGTCTGTCTGTTAAAGGGTGGTGTAACCCTCAAAGTGCGCTCCACAAACAATAAAAAAATTCTTCTTTTTTTTTCTGTCTTTGTGAAATGTGTGGGCTGTAGCCGCAGCTGCATCTTTAAAGCAGCAGCGACAAGCGTGCGTCTGTCTGTTAAAGGATTACATCGGTGACAGCATCCAAGTAGGCATGTCAGACAGTCCGTACCTGTACTGGCAGGACAAAGAAGCAATTTGGAGGTCCCTGTACAAACTGGCTCTATTTTACCTGAGTTGCCCCCCCTCCAGTGTGTACTCCGAAAGAGTGTTTAGTGCAGCCGGGAACCTTGTCAGCGAAAGGCGTAGGAGGTTGCTTCCACAAAATGTGGAGAAGATGATGTTCATAAAATGAATTATCAACTCTTCCAGGGAGACCAGCCTCCAGAACGTACAGAGGGACCTCTGGTTGTGGATTCCAGTGGGGACGAATTAATACTCTGTGAGGATGAGGATGTACACAACACTGAAGAGGGTGAGGAATCGGTGGATGAGGAGGATGAGGACGACATCTTGCCTCTGTAGAGCCAGTTTGTGCAGGGACAGATTAATTGCCAGCTTGTTTTGTGGGGGCCCAAACGAACCAATCATTTCAGCCACAGTCGTGTGGCAGACCCTGGCGCTGAAATGTTTGGTCTGTTAAAGTGTGCATGTCCTGTTTATACAACATAAGGGTGGGTGGGAGGGCCCAAGGACAATTCCATCTTGCACCTCTTTTTTTCTTTGAATTATGTACTGTTTGGGGCCTAGTTTTTCAATCTGCCATCCTGTCTGCCACTGCAGTGTCACTCCTAGATGGACCACGTGTTTGTGCCGCCCACTCGTATCTCTTAGCATAGTCATCCAGCTACCTCGGTGCAACCTTTTGGATATAAAAACACTATTGTGAGGTGTTCAGAATAGACTGGAAATGAGTGGAAATTAAGGTTATTGAGGTTAATAATAGCATAGGAGCAGAAAAACCCACAAATTCTGTGATTTTAGCTGTTTTTATGCTTTTTTAAAAAAAAATACAGATCCAAAACCCAGAACCCAAAACACGGAAGGGTGGTTTTGGCAAAACCAATCCAGATCCAAAACACGAAGAAAGATCCAGATCCAAAACCAAAACACAAAACACGAAAAGTGGCCGGTGCACACCCCTAGTATACAGTATCTTCTGCATTTAGCTAAGTGACGCAGAATACTGAAGTCTAATGGCGAATGCAGTCTACACCAATTTTATCAAGCTCCTAAAAGCTCATCCCTCATCTCTAGATGATATGAGCCATTGTAGCTTGTGGGTTACAGTATTGCTGTACAGTAGAGAGACCTTTCTGTCCTTCCCCACCAGCTTGGACTGTGCACAAGAGTGGGTAGATGCAGGAGGTTTTAATGATGAAGGTCATGCCGGGACAGATAGAGGCACTGTCCCAGCATGCCTTGCAGACATCTCATGTTTCCTCTGTTGTCTTTTTTTTTGTTTGTTGTTGTTTTTCTCTATATTTGCATCTATAATATATGGCAAATACCACTTACAGTCTAATTTTTATTTTGCCAATGTGCTACAAACAAGCCCCTGCCAATCCCCCCCAAACCAGGATACATACCCATCACTGAACCATAGACTGGAAACCAGATACCAAATCCCAGCAGCTTCTCTTTATAACAGATTGTAGACTGAGACACAGAACAGATGACAGCAGCAACATGTTTTCAGATGGCTTGGAAAGCACTATAAGCCATAATAACTAATGCTTGTCCCCATCATATTGTTTTCCGCCGTCCTGTGGCGATGGCACATTGGCCAAGTATTACATTGCCTGCTAGTTTATTCAGAACCTCAGCTGTCAGATTAAACTGTCATGTTACCATAAGATTGATACAGTTCTGCATTTACTAGAGGAATACTAATTCAGTGCTACGCTGTACATGAGGTTCTGACATCAGACAGAAATGTGGAGATTTCCATTACAATCCAGTAAGCAACAATATTGGCTTTGTAACCTCGCATCATACCTTTGTCTGCATGCTGGGAGTTACATATTCTGTGCGAATTTGAAACATGAGCTATAAATTTGCCATTATTGACTGAAACAAAGAAATACATCCAGGTTGAGTCCACAAAGTCATAGAAAAGTCCCATTCAATGTCATTCTTGAGGTTTACATTGCAAACGGGCCAACTGGTATAAGAAAATAATTGGCTCACATCCAAGTCTACTCTGACATTCATCTTGCTGTTCTTACCACGTACATTTGTTTTTCAGTCACACAATGTAGGGAGATTCTGTATTCTAATATCTGTGGGGACTCCATACTAAATTCTTGGGAAAAGGAAAAGTGATTCAACATTTCCATACTATGGGGCCTATTCATCATAACTTAAATTTCTCTGGAGGTAATTAGGTTTAGAACTCGCATGGAGTTCTACCTAATTACCGGAGGAATTCATCATTCCTCCTCTCCATAACCATCTAATTTGAAAAGCGGTCATTTTTGCGATTACAGCTTTTCGGGAAATATAGTTTTATCTCTCTACTCTAAATTACTACAGCTGGAATCCGTGCTACGCATGCGCTGTTACATCTGTAACACCAGTGCATGCGCAGCACTGCCTACAGATGCAGTAATTTTGTGTCCCCCCCCCCAACCCTCCCTGCCCCCTCGGCTCACTTCCCCCCTATCCCGCACTTACCTGGCCGCTATAGCTGCCTCCGGCTCCGGTATCTGCTCTGACACTGTGTTCTCCCGGCAGAACACAGTACAGTTTAGTAAAAAAAAAAAACATTTTCACAGTGTCAGAAGCAGGGTAGTGTCTAAATCCCCTTCACGGAGAGGAACCTGACGTCATCAGCCAGTGTCCAGCGTCATTCCCTACCATCCAAGTGGGCATAGAGGGGGTATATAGCCATGTGGTGAATGTGGCTCTACCGTCAGAGCAGACACCGGAGCCAAAGGAGGGACCAAAGAGACGGAGGGAGACGCCAGGGGACCTGTCCAGCTGAAAGCAGGTGTTACCTGCTATTCGCCACCTCACAGTGGCGTATATAGTAACTCCATCAAATTCTAATGGATGGGGAGTGTGGAAATTAACGCAGGGGGACTTAGCCAGGAGATATCAGTGATATCTCCTGTGTTAAATATCTTCATGAATACTAAAATAACGGTAATTAAGGAAAATGTCGTTAAAAACTTTATTTTAGTGTTAATGCATAGGCCCCTATGACCTTTAGTATTAAGTAAATTAATTTTCTACCCAATTAAGCATGTGAATTACAGCTGGAAACATTCTGGAAGCCGATGGACGGAATGTCGACCACCGGCTTCCCGACTGTACAATCACGGCAAGGGTTAAATGACAGGCGTTGAAATTCCGATGCCTGTCATCTTCCCTACAACGGGAGACCGACACCCGGCTTATCGATCGAAGGTGAGACGGGCGCGGGGGGGGGAGGGTTAGGTTTAGGGTTCCTGGGGGGGGACTTAGGGTTAGGCACCCCCCGGGAGGTTAGGTTTAGGCTAGGGGAAGGGGGGCTAGGGTTAGACACCACTGGGGGGAGGTTAGAGTTAGGAACCCCCCCAGGGGACTTAGGTTTAGGCACTTGGGGGGGAGGTTAGGGTTAGGAACCCCTAAGGGAGGGTTAGGAGGTAAAATTAGGTTAGTAAATACTTACCTAGCACGATCGGGATTTTCATCCTTGTTGGGCTGCCGCTATCGGGATTTGAACCGCCATGCGGCCGGCGGTAAATCATACTGAATCCATTACAGCATTTGGGAAAATGTGTAACGTAAAAATAAAAACATTCATTCTATTGCCTTTGGATTTGCTGAATGAGAGTACTCAATCATCAGAAATGGCAACGACATCATGTTGTATACAATATACAGTATATGGAGCTGAAACAAAAGTCACGTGACGATGGACATACCTTATAGGACCTGACCTGATCTGCTTTAACCTTTACCCAGAACAATGTTTATATCTAAGACTTTTTTCTGACACAGAATTCAGGCCTGCTTCAAAAAACAGATACAGAGCTGACCGCCTGCCTCCTCTGTGCACCAAAATCCTTCTGCCACATCACAGGAAGGGTGGTAGTAAGGTAAGGGGAGCATGGTAACGTTTACATGTCATGCATGCATTCTGTAGCTTCGCCAGGACTCCACATCTGGGAAATTTCCCTGGGAGACACAACAGCGCGGAGGCAAATATGGAGGAAAGAAAAGAAACACGTCATATCTGCAAACATTGAATATTTGCTTTAGTTCATAGATCCCATAATATATTATTTAAAACTGTACTATGCAAAAAGACAAAGGAAATATTGTATTTAAATCCCCAATCCGTTTACATACTGTATGCCAAGTTGTTGATAGCATGCATTGCTGCTAAAAGATAAATATATTGCTACAAGTCAGTGACTGGGATAGACTTTAAAAGAAATATGGCAACATGCAAGAAGCATCTTTTGAATGGTTTTCCAGTGTATATAGAATCCATCTGAGATCCAGATATATTATTACAGTATAGTTCATGCTGTTTTACGTGATAAAGTATTTTTTCCCATTTAGTTACACTTTAAAACAAAACATTTAAAATTAAGTGAAAAAGCCTGAATGGCCTGCTAGTTTAATAAAGTATAGATAATAGAAGATTACATTTAATGTATACATATTAAAAAAAAATAACATCAGTCCAGAAGCATTACTTTCCCCTATGTGTCTAGTCTGAAACTGAGTACACGCTGCTTCCTAAGTGATTAATGTCACACCATCAAAACAGCAACATATCATATTACATTACATTCCATATGTCAAATGCTGTTTGTTCCTTTCAGATAGACAGCAGGGTTCATTTATTAACATTGAAAATAGGTGCAAACCACAGCAACCAATAAGCAATAAGCTTTTACTTGTCTAGTTCAAATTAGAAAATGAATGTAAGTGTTTGATTGGCTGCTGTGGTGTCCTGCAAATGTTGCACCTACTGTAAATGCCAATGATTCCTATTGTAACATGAAAGAAAATAAACTTGATGCCACTAACTGAGGGACTTCTTCCTCCCCACAGCTGTCGTCATCGCTCCACCCTATGGAACGGCGCAATGTGAAAGAAGAGTCCGAGTCATATCCAGCATAATCCATTTGTGGAGGTTAGTGCATTGCCCAGCTTTCTCCATGTATGTCTTCTGTGCTGTGTACATGGCTTGTTCTCTAAACTATAAATGTATATTACGTCTGTCCAACTTCATGCTCACAAGGTCACAGATGTTCAGGCGGTATCCTCTGTGTTTTCTATTTCACTATGGTGTGGCAATCACCCAGCAGATCAAAATGCAGAGAGAGATCCTTTCTTTGCAGAGGCCCTCTCTGTCACTTATAATGTCTCCACCAATTGCTGTAGTGCTTGTTAAACGTTCCCGCTGTGCCAATGTCTATAGAAACTTAAACCTGTTGTGCCAATGACACCTTCTAGCTACCTTACATGAGAATGCCACTAATCCCCTGAAATGAGCGTAAGTGTCTGCAGACCAAGACATTTTTAGAACCAAAGGCAAATACTACCTGTGAATGCGGTACAAAGTAATCTCCGGCCGGTCACTGACCAGCTTTAGAAGGACCTTACTGGGATAGAGGTGCCCTCTGGCAATCTTTACAGACCACAACAGAATACTAGACACTTGAAAGTATTATCTGAGACTAATAATAACTGTTTCACAAAGTAGAACCTATACATTAGATTTAGTTGATAACTTTCCTGGGTTTCTTTCCATTTTAAGATGTAGACCACCTCCCCCCATGTATTTGTTGAGCTCAAAGACAAATGCTTTAACTCCATCTGCAAAATCTAAGTTTTCTTAGTGGCATTGATAGTGGCATGGATTGATGTTATTTTAGGGATTGTTGATGCAGCCATCACTGTACTCTGAATGTTCCCTAAAGACCAGTGAGTACAGGTAACATCTGTCAGGCCAAACATACTATACTATATTCAAACTTAATCACAACTAACAGCTCAGTCACAAAATAATGTATAGTAGTTTACCCTTCAGGAGATACAGAACAGTTAACAATGTACATTGAATATTGCCAAATGGCTAACCAGTGCAAATTAGGACTAGGGGTGGGGGGCACAGGTGGCCAACAAAGTTTAAAATATCAACGTGTGAGGAATGGGTAAACCCCTGTGGTCCCTTTAGTTAGGCTCTTGTTCAGAGGCTCATACTGGAGATATGGGATAGCATGCTGGCCTCCTCCCATCTTATTCCAATTTTTGTTTTATATAATGAATATAGTCCTCTACTCTCTCCCCCACCTACCGCATTGTTTCTCATGATATAAGAGCAACCTTGGGTATTTACTGCTATCACCTTAGGAGTGTGTGCCCGGATTTATCCTGCAACGACTACCACACTCTCTGCGCTCACCAGACTACGTTTATGCCTTCTAGACGCCTCCTGTACCGTAGACAATATTTTCATGCCACAAAAAATATACAAACACTGTGGGCAAAACTTTTGTGAGTTGAACCAATGCTCAGAATTCAGCATGCATACTTATGGATATTGTACCTGTTTCAGACCCGCTCGCTAGATGTGTTCGCTCGCCCGATGTGTATGCAAATTCAGCTGGGCAGGCGACTGCACGGCAAGGCATTAGCACGCCCACTATGTCTTGGCGTGCGATCGCTTTGTGTATGCAGACGCCCACCAGCCAGTCTAAAGACGCCCACTTGCGGACGTCATCTCAGGAAGTGTATGCAACCATCGGATACCATCGGATGCGATCGCAGCGATTGTAGCAGACCATACCCTACTTCAAGCACTGCGAGCACTTCAGTGTAATAACCAGCCAGGGGACATGTACTATGACGCTGCCTCTAATTTATGCACGCGGTAAGATGCTCAGGCACGCCTGCGTTCGCATCTTCACTCTCCCATTTCTAGCAGCCAGCCCATGTCACCACCCACAAACGGCTTCTCCTGTCACTCACTCAACTGGGCAGTCTATGCGCAGTGAGCGAACGCTTCCCGATCTCTCGCACTGGTTCGCACATGAATCGGGCCCATTGTTCAAACTCCAATATATGCAATATAAACCACAACATAGCTGCCTCTTCTCTGTGTAGGTTGTGGGTGCACATATAAATCCCCACTAGGTGTCCGGACACAACATCATGAAGTGCTGGAAGCAGTACTGTACTTCATGTTAGTCACTTTCAGGACACTTAGGGTTACATTTACTAAAGTGAGAGTTTTTAGAAGTGAGTTTTAAAAGTGATGTTGCCCATAGCAACCAATCAGATTCTACTTAACATTTAACTAGCAACTTCTAGAAGATAATAGCTAGAATCTGATTGGTTGCTATGGGCAACATCACTTTTAAAACTCACTTCTAAAAACTCTCACTTTAGTAAATTTACCCCTTAGTGATTCAGGTGTGCACTTGTTCAGGCCTTTGGTTGCATGTGGCATCATCAGTAGACGTGACATACTTTTATTGCTGGTCACAGCGCATTCAGTTTGTCACTGCATGATGACATGTGCATCAGGGCTACCGGGAGATCTAAGGCCCCAATACAAGGGCATGTGGGAGCACGGAAAATATCTGTTTTAAATACTGGAGCCAACCTTACATGCTGTGCTGCCTGCTAAAGGCAATGATGTCACCCATCTTAGGGGTGTGGCTGCGCCTCCTCGTCAGTATGGGCCCCTTTGACTGATCCCATCACTTTGTACCTGCTGCCCCCTCATTCGTCACCCATGTTGGGCATCACCACATTAAAATGTCTGTGTTGCTTTAAAATAACGTATTACATGCTTTGTTTTTCTCTTACATAACAAAAGATTACTGTAGCATAAAGGGAAACTAAGCACGTTGTAGAAGAGATAGCTATTTTTTCTGATTTTCTCCTCGTTACATTAAGACATGCAGATAATGTTTCTATAATGTGACAAAGGATTAATGAGAGAAGAGAGAAAGAACAGTATAATGAACAGATGGATACCTTAGAATATCGTTGGCGTCCAGCAGCAGGTGCTTAAAGAGCAAGCTGTGCAGAACATTCAGTCAGAAAATGACGGATGGCCTTCATGACAAATGCACAATAACACAGCCCTTCATAGAAAGCATTCACGGAAACCTAGCAACCTTCTATGTACAATATACATTTAATATACTATTGTGGGCTAAATAGTGATGGTCTCCAATTTTCTTCCTCGACAATTATCCATATTACAAATACAGAATTACAATGAATATATCATATGATGCAGACTAAGGACCTCATTCAGAGCCGGACGCTATTAGCGCTCGCTCGTTCAGTAAAAAGGGGTGGCTATTCAAATGAACCGTTCGCACTTTGCGGTCTGTTCACGCCTCTAGGTCTGAACGAGCGAACAAAACTTGCGGTCGTTTTTTGGAAAAATACGCCCCCTGGCCGCTCACATCCTACGTCATGTCCGCTATTTATTAGATTAATCGAGTACATCGACCAGCGTATGAACTGCTCGCTATTCTTGTGGTTGGTTTTTCCTACCACAATCTTGCGAGCAGTTCTGACTATAAAATAACCCAGTGACGTGGTCAATGACGCTGCTGTATTAATTATGCACACACTTAAAACGCCCGTTTTGACCTTTAAGCACGCCTGCGTTCGGATCTTCACTCCCCGTTTTCAAGCACCTTCCCCTGTTACCACCCACATACGCCTCCTCCTGTCACTCAAAATAGCAGGCATTCGCTATTTAGCGAACAAACGATTTTCGGCCGCACTGACTGGTTCGCGCATGCGTATTACGATCTGTACGCATGCGCAGTTGGGCAAACATCGCTCGGAACTAACGAGTGGCCACTTACGAGCGGCTCTGAATCAGGTCCTAAGGCCCCTATTTACGACAATCCAGTTGTAGTGTGATATTTTCACATAAAACCGCATTGTAAATCTAGGAAATATCACAGGAATGTATCAAATATCACTTGCAGGGACAGAGTGTTCAATAAAGCTCTGTCTCTGCAAATCTCCTCTGCACACTTCTCACTGTATGTTTTGCAAAAAATCCAGTGAGAAGGTGTCGGTACATGCGCTGCCGGCTCACCAACCCAAACTCCCCCCTTTCCCGCGACCTTTTCCCCTCTTAGCTTACATTTACCTGCCCGATGAACGGTGCTCCGGTGAGGTCCTTTGGAAAACTGCAAATCCTACAAACTGAGATGCCGGCATAAAGCAGCTGACCTGGGTCACAGTGCAGGAGCCCGGAGAGCAGCTGACCGGAGCCCCAGTGGACCTCAACATAGCACCGTTTTTGTTGTTGTTTTTTTAGACCACAAAACATACTTGCCTACTTTTGAAAAAGCATTTCAGGGAAATTGTGAAAGCAGCACCTATTAGCGCAACGGTAAAGTGGGCGTGTACTGCTACATCTGAGAGACGTGTCATAATACTGACTTACATCCACATGTAACCGAGCCCCAAAGCAGTTAGTAAGATCTAGTTGTTGATGAAAACACACTGATACTTTTCAGAAAATGCATGTAACCATAGGGATCATTGTGCCTTATAACCAATACAGGGAAATTATACTAATGATCACATTTGAATATAATGTATATATCTGTTTTTTGTTTTTTTTTAATATAACAGCTTCATAATAGGGGTAAGGTGCAATCAGGGAGATTTCTAGACTCTTCAGGGAGACAGGAAGATTGCTGCTATTTCAGGGAGTCTCCCTGATGATGGTGCATACACACAGAACGATCGACAACGATAATGATATCGTTGTACTATCTCCTGGGTGTGCTGAAAGATCGATATCGATCATTCAGCACACCATGTACCCACCAACGACTATAACGGTCTCTATAGTATCCTGGCCGGTATCGACTCGGTTGGCCTGCATGCAAGGGCGATGGTCCATATCGTTATCGTCAATGCGTGCCCACGCATCGCAGGTCGTTGGTCACTGAAAAATGGACTATATGAACGATAACGATATGATCAATATTTTTGCCTGTTTGCAAAAAATGTCGCAGTTTTTTTGCGAAAACGGTAGTTTTCACTAATGGCGAAAAAACTGCCTTTTTGACGCTAATGGAATATAGCCCATAGTGCCCTAAGCACTTATCACCTTTACAATGGCTGGACCATAATCAGGGGCGTATCTATAATGAGTGCAGGATGTGCGGGGCACATGGGCCCCTGGGTCCTGGGAGGCCCACACCGCACACCCTGCACCCATAGGTAATTATACTTACCTCTCCGCCAATTCGCGAAGTGCTGCTACGCGGCGCCAGACCGGCGCTGTAGAGCAGCAAACACTCACTGGAAAAATGGTGGCGACCATTTTCCCAGTGATCTGCGCTTGCGCAGAAAAGATGTCTCCAGGAAAGCAAGCGCAGGCGCCATTTTCCCAGAGACCCGCGCATGCGCTGTAGATTCTGCCATGAAGCCAGAATCTACAGCGATCAGTGCCGCTGAGCCATCGTCAGAGAGAAGGGGACCCAAACGACGGAGGCTGCACATGGGCCCCCTCCTCTCTTAAAACGACCCTGACCATAATAAAATACTAGTATTTGTCCCAGGAATTGCCTGGGTTTGTTTTCTCTCTCAACCTCTCACTCCATCTCCCTGTTTCTTTTCCACATCTCTCTCTATCTCCCTTTTTTTATTTCTCTTTATCTCTCTCCTGCTACACTTTCCCCTTCTATGACATGCTGTCCCCTTCGCTTCCCTCCCCGTCACTCCAGCTTCTCTCTATCACACCTGCCCCTCAGTCTCTGTCCTACCCCTCTGTCACTCTCCTCCTCCTCTGGCTCTTAGGTACCAGTCACTTCCCTCCTCCATGAGCCAGTGGCCAGTTTTGATCAATTGCCACCGCCGGTTACACTGTCATCGTTTAATTACACGTGGGGCCTGATGTGCACAGTACGCACCAACCCGTCAGGTAACCAGCCTGCATTTGCCTTATAAGGCCAGAGTCAGCCAGGCGTGCTGTGCAGTTTAGGTTTAGGACGTGGTGATGTATTTTCAATCTGCAGTCAGTTTTATTATATACTGTATATGTAACCTCACCTCACATATCAAATTCTTATTGTCCAATAGATTGTAAGCAGGGCCCTCTTACCTAGATGTTTGTCTGCAAAATACATACTGTAGTCTTGTTTTATTCCTGTATTTCTAATTGAAAAGCCCATAGGCCTATATGTTGCCACCTTATCAGTAAAAGTGAATAAATGTTAGTAATAATCTATGTTCTCTGTGACATCAGAATCAGGAAAAAAGGACCCAAGAGAGAAAACAGCTCTGGTAAGAATTGCTGCCTACTGTACATGATGTCCTACATGAGCCCCTGACCACCTGTAACCCCTGGATTTATATGCATCTCTCCGTGGGGCTTATTTATTATTAAGAGTACTCTGTCTTCAAAAATTAAGATTCCTTATTATCGCATAACACGGCAATGAGGAATCTTTTTTGATTAAATGGGGTAGATGTATTATAGCGGCACTTAACGTGCCGCTATAACGCTTCCCGCTTCGCCTCTTTAGGCGAAGCAGGAAGCACTACCGATGAGATGTATAAACATCTCATCAGCCGGAGAGGGGGAGCGTTAACTCCCTCCCCCCGACGCTACCCGCTAGAGACAGCAGCGCATCAGCCTAGTGCTGATGCGCTGTGTCTCTCTCCCAGCCGGCTCCACTGAGCATGCGCGGGACATCACAAGTATCGCGAGATCTCCGTGTGGAGCCCTGGAGTCGTCCCTGCTGTGGGGATAGACTAACGCCAGGCTGTAGCTGTCGATAACGACAGCTACAGCCGGCCGAACGGTCATGCCCTGCCGTCGGCGCTGCTATCTTATAGATAGCAGCGCCGATAATGACAGGGGCGCACAGCGCCCCTGTCATTTACTGCCCAGACCCCCGATCATACATCGGGGAGAAGCGGTATCAGCGCACATAACGTGCGCTGATACCGTTTCTGGGCTTCGTACATCTCCCCCATTGTATTAAACTACAGTCGGTGGGACATGGTGGTCTATTTACTAAAATGCACTTTTCTCTGAGA
Organism: Taudactylus pleione; assembly: GCA_031769625.1. Lineage (NCBI taxonomy): Eukaryota > Metazoa > Chordata > Amphibia > Anura > Myobatrachidae > Taudactylus > Taudactylus pleione. Next base: position 1,282,938 of record JAUIMM010000916.1, on the reverse strand, counting down.
AAAAGCCCCTCCTTCGCCTGCTACCTCCGCAAGCAGGAGGTGGCTACCACGATTGTTACTATTGCAGCACCTGCCGAAGAGGGTGAATGGAAATTCTCCCTCTCCTCAGTGAGAGCTCAGGCAATTAGCGCATCCCTCATTGTTTACCGTGCATGTGGGAACTGAGGAAACACAGGGAGAGCATGGAGACATGCACAGCAGCACTGTACTTTTTTGTTTTAAACACAAAAATAACGGCAGCCCTGGGGATGCAATGCGGCGCTGGAGGAGACTGGAGACAGGACACGGTAAGTAAAACAAAAACTTGATACCGTCTAAAGCACTTAGCACTGCCATAGGAGCCTACGGCAGCGTGAAAAAAAACCCATACAGCTAAGCTAACGCAAGGTACATAACAGACCAGGCAATCCATTGGTACATTTGGAGAAGCGGCATGTACTTGGATTTTCTCTGCCTTTAGCGCTTTCACACTATAGTCTCCAGTAAGAGCTCATCCCATTGATCAGTAAGAAGTTTAATGATCGCTTATGCGGTTCAGACCAGGCACAGCTACTGAGCACGTGCGAAACTCCGTCCCTCTCCCGAAAGTTTTGCAGTATTCTAACCCATAGGCTTCAATGCAGGGACGACTGTATAATGGGTGCAGGGTGTGCGGTGCACATGGGCCTCTGGGTCCAGGGGGGACCTGCACCGCACCCTCTGCACCCATATTATCTAATACTTACCTCTCTGAGGTCCCGCGTTGGGTGTCTCAGCCCTGCACAAAATGCCAGAAAATGGCTCCAGTGGCCATTTTTCTGGAGCTTTGCGCATGTGCAGTGAGGAAATCGCCAGGAAAATGGCGTCCGCTCCATTTTCCCAGTGACCTGCGTGTGCGCAGTAGACTCTGGGCACAGACTAGTGCCCAGAGTCTGCTGATGCTGCAGCTGCCGGCGGTCAGCCTTCAGTCTGTTGCCTGCCGCCGGGAAGAGAGGAGGGGGCCTCAGACAGGGAATGCACATGAGCCTCCTCCTCTCTTAATACCCCCCTGCTTCAATGGCTAATGTCATCTAAAGATGGCATTAGCTATGGCGGCCTAGCTGTAGAAAGTGTAGCTTTCTGGAGCTTGGTACATTTCATAATTTAGCAGTCTCCAGTGGCAGTGGGGCTGCTTTTGCAAGTGAAATTGGTGGGCTTGCCTATGGTTATCTCAGGGTTGCCGATATTTGGCTCCCTCTTTCCGGGAGGGAGCTGTCAAGCAACCACACGGGGGGCGTGTTGTTGCATATAGCATTATGCGTCATTGGAGTGGGGCATAGGGCGTGACAGCGTGATCGCGTCATCGTAGCCCCGCCCCCTCTTCGCAATGCCGATTAATGGCATTGTGAGGCAGGGGGTGGGGTTACGATGACGCGATTCAGCGCGAATCGCATCACTGGCTCCACCGCTGCTGGGGTTTATACAGCCGGCTCGCTGGGAGCTGTGAGGCTTGCCTGCCTTTCCGGGGGGCTGGGAGCGGCACCCGATTTTCGGGAGGCTCCCGGCTGAATCGGGAGGGTAGGCAAGTATGGGTCACCTCTTCTTACATGGAGCGGTACTTGGTTTTTGTGGATATCCTCTGAAAACGGCTGATTTCAGGGGATTTCCCACAAAATAGTGTTAACAAATACGCCCTACTAAAATGCCATGATAGACTACTAGCACACAGCCTCACTGTATTTATATCTTGATTTCACATGTTCATTAACTGGTTAGCACTGTTTTACACTTGGAATAGGCACTGTAATTGACTAATAGCCCAATAAAATGGTATAATTAAGTATAGTAATACTACTTCATTTCACATCTGCACCAGCAGACTATCACAGCTGTTCCATTGCAAGCCGCTGCAGTATTATAAACTTACTGTACTTAGTTTCCTGAAAATATCCTGGATTCATAAAAATGTATGTAACACAGCTGTTATCAGGGTAGGACAGAGTTTTGCTGGATAGTTACAAATTTACCAAGGATCACTGAAAGTTTTTTTGAATAAATGTGGAATAAAGGGTTTGCTGTACAGTACGTATTAGAAGCACCCCCTGGTACTGAGGTATCCTTTGGGGAACTTGTACCACAGGTTATGAACCTAGGTTGTATTATACAGTACTTGTGGTTAACAAATACAAAATATAACAACATTCATCTTGGCAGGAGTCCCGGTGTGTTACTGTAGCAACTGCAAAGCCCCTTTGTCATTGAGTCCGTTTACCGAAGTTTAAAGCATTTATCGCACTCTAAAAGCACCACTGAGACAATAAACCTCACCACTAGTAGTTTATTAAACTGCTGTTGCAGGGATTTTGTTGCGACAATTTGCCAGCGTTCAAACAGTACACTAAACTTCTGCTGGAGATTACACATCATACATCCCCAGTGCAATATAGTGAACAGGTGGTGTTTGCAACAGGCTGCATTGTGATGTGGAGCCCTGAGATGGTCAATAAATCCCAATTCATATTTCATTCTTCGGGTAAGTGAAGGTCACACGTTGTGGATAGTTTATGTGTGCATTATGTAATAGTGTGTCATTGGCTGTCTTTTCAAAGACTGGTGAAGGGTTACACGTAACACACTGATATGCTGCCAAATTGACGTATGGAAATGGGGTAATAAATACTACGTCTGCCATAAATAGTTACTGGACAAATGAAGGTCTTGCTCTATTTTACAGCAATCCTATGCAGACACAGAACATAATTTTCTCTGCGCACCACCTGAGCAGAAATTAAATGATTAACCAAGGTCAAACAGTGAATGTGTTTGTAAGCCAAAATACATTATTAACTTTAGAAAAAAAATTGTTTAAAAGCTTTCTAAACCAAAACTAAAAAGTTGACATATTAAAATAATAAGTCACTTATAACATACTGTACACACATACACACTGTGCTAATATACTGTATCTATAAACTGAAGTAAGTACTGGTATAACTGTATAGGCAGTCAGTTGTGATGTCATTACTTATAACTAGGGAGTTCTGATGTCATCATGATAGTGGTCATTAGGAATTATTAAGTAATTAGGAAGGACGCACGCCATACATATTCTAAAACATGCCTTGGAATTCTGTGACCTATATAAAAGCACTAGTGTCAGTAGCTTCACATACCAGGGTAAATTTACTAATAATTGTGTTTGTCCCGACTTTGGTCTAGAACAAACACACTGAACTTCGCTGGGACTCAGGAGAGTTTTGAAAAATGAAACTCGCAAATTTACTTAGAAACGAGTTTGGCTGAATCGAGTTTTTAGATGGTGAATGAGATTGAGTTTTCTCTGGTGAGTTCCCTGTGTCTGACCACAGCCAAACACACAAGAACATGCAGCCTGTACATATCAGTGAGATACGTGCAGCAGGCTAGGCTGCATGTGTGTATTTTGTGTGAAAAAAAAATTAAAATATTAGAAAAACAAATTATGTGGGGTTCGCCCCCAAAAGCATAACCAGCCCCGGGCTCTTGATCCAGTCCTGGTTCTAAAAATACGGAGTGTCACGCATGTCATGCCCCCGTTCTCTACACACAGTGGGCTTACCCAGTGCTCCGGCCGCTGCTGGGACAGCTCACAGCCTCTCCCCTGCCTCTCTTGTGGCTGCAGTGCTTGGTGACACCATCCAACGGGGTGATTCCAAAATAGCAGAGCAGCTCTGCTATTATGGTGTCACCCCCTCGGATGGTATCACCCGATGAGGCCCGCAACACCCACACCCCCCTAGTGACGCCTGTACATGCTGGCACCTGTAGACCCACTGTAAATAAGGGATGCGGCCGCCAGTCTCAATCCCGACAACGGAATCCCAGCAAAGGATTCAACATAGGCGTCGAAATACCAACGCCTATGTAATCCCGACGCCGGAAAACCGAGGATGCCAGCCCAAACAAAGGTACAGTAAGTCCGGGACGCCCTTAGTATTAGCCGCGGGGGGGGGGGGGGTTAGGATTAGGGTGTCTAGCGGGGTTAGGTTTGGGGAGGGGAAATTAGGTCTAGGCACCCCTAGATGGAAAGGGTTAGGCACCCCCAGGGAAAGATAAGGGTAAGGCAACCCCCCCTGGAGGATTAGGCACCCCTGAGGGGAGGTTATGGTTAGGTACTAGGGGGAAGGTTAAGCACCACTAGGGGAGGGTTAGGGTACTTACCTGCCCCAGTCGGGATCTTCATCCGTCAGGCATGCGCTGTTGGGATTTGAACCTAAACAGCCGCCGGTATTTCAATCCCTTTCCGTAAAAATAATAGCATCAATTTATTATTAACACTACTACCCCTGAAAGACCCGGACTTCAATCCAGGCCTGGGGTGCTCAGTAGAGGGGGACAAAATGTGAAGGGGCCACCTCAGCCCTGGCCACCTCCCCTGGGATCCCTGGCCAGGGCTGACTAGTTTGGGGTGTTAAAGCTTTGGCCGTGGTGACCCGGTGAAAGGGTCCCCTGGCTGTAGCATTACACTCCGGCTAGTTTGAGCCCGGTGCTGGTTTTAATAATAAGGGGACCCCATTGCCATTCCCCCCCCCTCCCTGTATTTTTAAAACAAGGACCAGCTAGCAGAGCCCGGTGCTGGTTCATAAAATATGGAGGACCCCTTCACATTTTGTCCCCCGTATTTTTAGAACCAGAACTGGCTCAGGAGCCTGGGGCTGGTTATGCTTTTGGGGGGAACTCCATGTAATTTTTATTTAACATTTAACCCTTTTTTGGCTATTTGTAGGTGGAAACATACACGGATCACACTGATCTGTGTATGTTTCTGCAGAACTCGCAGCTGACAGGCAGGTGAATGGGTTTCCCAAATTTGGATACGAGTATTGTTCTTTCTCGTTAGTGTTATAAAACTCAATTATTGCTAAATTCCTGATTCTATCTTTACTAGGGAAAAGGTTTGCGAGTTTGGCCGATGGTTAAATGAAGCTCCTTTGCTCTCTCTCTTGAGTTGTCCTGTAGCAAATGAGAATTCTCTCCCGAGTTAGACCTTAGTCAATTTACGAGTTGCAAAAAATGGCAAAACTCTCCAGAGAATGCTAACTCGACCAAACTCGATTCTTAGTAAATTTGCACCACCATTGGGGGATATTTATCAAAGCTGGGAGAGAGACAAAATTGTAAAAATAATTGACCAAATTACCAACCAACCTTGCAGCCCCTAGGTAAAATCCGCCACTGGTTAGGAGCTGAGTGGTTGGTAAATTGGTCATTTATTTATACAATTTTGTCTCTCTCCCAGTAAAATCTTCCACTTCAGTGAGCCAGTGCAGTCCGTGACTGCATTGGCTACACTGTGACTGGAGGTGGCTTCCCATTGGAAGGGCCACCTGCCAGTCACGCACAGGACAGGCAGCCTTTTGGGCAGCCCTACACGGTTTTTCAGGGCTGCAAACAAACAATGCAGACCCCAGAAGCCGCTCATGTGCATGCACTGGTCCCGGCGTTTGCCAGATTCATTGCGCAGGCACCGGGACTTGACCGGCCATGAACAGACTAGCAGCAGCGGCAGCCCCCCTCAGGGAAGAAGGCAAGAGCCGCTGCTGCTCATTACTATAATTTTTTAAACATAGCCTGCAAAATGTAAATTGGAAGCTGATTGGTTAGTACTTTATCTCACAATTTTATCTTTCCCCCAGCTTTGATAAATACCCCCCCATATCATAATTTAGAGCAAGTGATATTTAATTGTGATTAATGTAAGGACTGGGGATTTTTTTTAATAAACAATTGTTAAAAGATTGTTGTGATGAGGGGGGCATTTGTTCAATGTTTATATTAAAATTGGTTTATTTGTATTTAAACTTTACTTTAGTTGTATATATTATACAAGGGTCCTGTAGTCCTTTTTATTCACTTCAAAAGTCCACATAATTAAATATGGAAAAGCTCTGATATGATTACAATAAAATTGGATTATGGCACGTTTAGTTTTACAGGTTAGGGCTGTAATCACTATACATTACAGATTTAGGGTCCTATTTATTAACAACTGGCGATAATGATTTTGTATTGCCACTTATGGCAACAAGAAAATTCTTTTTAGATATAAACCATTGAAAAAAGGTTGTACTTTTAATACATTCATCATCCCTTATGCTTCCCAGTTTGGTAATGCCCATCTGCTTTCACCAGTGTAATTCTCCTTTAAATGCAGATATTCATTAAAGACATTTTTAATGTTATCCTCATTTTGGTACTGCTGATATAGAATTAACATTTTTAATCTGGGAATGGTTTGCATTTCAGTCCAACTTCGACAATGTATAATGAGCCAAAAATAATTGGTATCACTATGTAATAGAGGAAGTATTGATCTTACCTATTTGTTCATGCATTAGTTGTGAGGAAATAAATCTTATCTTGCCATTTGTTAAATGAACAGAGCCATGTAAATAGCATAGTAACAACCAAACCTACCATACAGATCTGAAGTTTAGAATGGAAATGTTGTAACATTATTCTGCAGTGGAAGAATGGTCAGCAATAATCCAGGGGGTACTGATTATAGACATGTAAATCTAGGAGCTCTATTTGGTATAGACAGAAGAGTACATGATACAGAGGAAAACCCAATCGACCTATGTGTTACCCAGTGGCGTAACTATGGAGGGTGCAGGGGGCCCGGTGGCTTAAGGGGCCCGGTGGCTTAAGGGGCCCGCCGGCCCAGCGATCGCACCCCCTGCACTCTCCATATGCCGGTCGCCCGCTGAGATTGTGTTACCAGCGGGCGCCCGGCTCCTAATCAAACCTCCGGCGGCAGCCGGAGGACGGAGCTCACTCCGTCTTCCGGGTCCCGCAGTGCCCTATGGGAGTGACGTCGTGACGTCACTCCCATAGTGCCGAGGAGCGGGTGCCGCGGCGGATGGCGGCTTCGTTTCACAGGAGCAGGGTTAAAGGTAAGTGGGTTTTTTTTGTGTGTGTGCGTGCGCGCGCTCGGGGTCAGGGGAGGGGGGGCAGCTACTGGGATCTCACTACTGGGGGCAGCTACAGGGGGCTCACTCCTGAGGGCAGCTACAGGTGGCTCACTACTGGGATCTCGTTACTGGGGGCTCACTACTGGGGGCAGCTACAAGGGGCTCACTACTGGGGGCAGCTACAGGGGCTCACTACTGGGGGCATTACAGGGGGCTCACTACTGGGGGCAGCTACAAGGGGCTCACTACTGGGGGCATTACAGGGGGCTCACTACTGGGGGCATTACAGGGGGCTCATTACTGGGGGCAACTACAGGGGGCTCACTACTGGGGGCACTGCGTAAGGGGCACCATTACAGTGGGCATTTAATGTTTTAGGGGAACTACTATGGCTATTGTTAAGACCTAAGTTAGGGGGGCCCTTTAAAAATGTTGCTATGGGGCCCAAAAAGTTCTAGTTACGCCCCTGGTGTTACCGCTGTTGGATGCAGATCGGAACTGCATTGGAATCCATACAGTTCTGAGTGATAGGGGGGTGGCTCCAGTTGGCGGGCGTATCGGGGGCTTGCTGGTGTCAGGGACTAGGTCGGATGATGCAGCTCTACTGACAATGGCAGCCAAACACCGTCGACCATTCTGAGCAATCGTAGGGTTGCTCAGAAGTCTGATGGTGCGGCCAATGTCTGCTTGATGGTGTGTCTTTGTGTACTCCATGGCGGAATAGAGCTGTAGCCAGTGGGCGTCTCCATAGACATCCCATCGCCTGCAGCAGTAGCATAATTTTAGCATAATTTTGCAGTAGCAGCTGCAACAGAAGTCACAGCTGCTACTGCTTAGTGACCACCTCTGAATCAGGCTAATTATGCATACAGCCGATCAGCTGGAAGACCATAACATTGTTAGCAAGGTCTGATAAAGGTTAAAGGATAGGATATTCTTTAAACCTTGTACAGTATATATGTTTTTTTTCCCTAATGGATTGCATAAAACAGACCACCCTGGCTAGGGCGGGACGCAGTTTCTGAAATGTCCCCAACGACCAAGTTGATATATCGGATATTGCTATTTGCCCAGCTGCCCTGGCTATACTGGCCCAGAATGATATATTAATTTACTGTTTTGCTGGACCAGAATCTCCATCTATGGGCCTGGTTCAGAGTTGTAGGCTAATGCCAATGCATCTGTGACCTCGAACACAGCTGCTGTGCGAAAATATGCAAATGTTACAGACACCGAGGATTGTATTGAAACACCCACCTGCGGCTTTGCAAATCCAAGAATCTGCGTACAAAGGGCCTGATTCAGCATGGATCGCAATTGCAACAGCGTACTCAGATTGGACGATTGTTGCGTACTGCACATGTGTATACACCGCACTGCGCATGTGCGTCGATCGTACTGCAATTACGAATGCACTGTGGATTCCATTGCAGAGTGAGTGACAGGCCGTGAGCGTTTGGGGGTGGTGACGGGGGATTGGTCGGAGAAACTAAGGCATGTTTGTCCTTTTGAATGTCGTTGCGTGGGCGTGCATAAATTAGCCACTGCGATTGCCTATGCAGCCTGAGTACTCGATGCGTGCAACGAGACTTGCAAATTCTGGGGCAGGTCAGAGCTGCTGTAATTGCGCGTGACGAGTCGATGTTCTCCGATATTACGATGTATATGCAGGACTGCGAGGTATTACGGATGTGAGAAGGCAGTAGTGGGCGTCTCTATGCTGGCTGACATTAACATATCTTTGCAGATTCATTGCGTGCGATTACGCAGCTGCGATCCGTGCTGAATCAGGCTCAAACACACAGCATTGGTAGCAGATCTTTTGATAATTGACCTTCTGAGTAATTCTATGGTCGCACAGAATGGCCGCGGGAACTGAAACATCTGAGCCATTTTTATTGCTTATGGAATTTCAGACGCAATGCGTGACACTCCCTAAACTCGGTCGCGACACACCTAGGTTCTTTGCCTCCACTCCCCATTACTCCTTGACTGTCAATCACATGCGATTAAAAAGTCACTGCGAGCGATTACGGAAATGTAACTTGACGCATGTGCAGATTAACTGATAATCACTCAACTCTGTAAATATTGCCATTGCGTATTGCTCTGAATCAGACCCAATGTACGTACATGAGTTGTGGAACTAAAAGCCTGGATTCTCATCTTTCAGTTCCACCTATTTGGAAGAAAAAAAGGTTTGATGCATTAAAAAAATATTTTGATGCTTTAATAAAGTGTTTATTAAAATAAAAAAATAAAGGATTTTAAAAGGCTTTGTTCTGTTCTCACCAAGCTGAAGCGCCCCTGTAATTTTTCACCCATCCCCACATTATACATGGGGCTGCGCTGATACCACTAACCCCCTATCGCCCATTCATACATCTCACCCCAATGATCCCCATGGTTGCAGGCATTTTCAAATCTATTGGCCATTACAATACATGAGAAAGCCCTGAAAGGTATCAGTGTGTTTTCATCAACAAGTAGATCTTACTAATTGCTTTGGGGATTGTTACATGTGGATGTAAGTCAGGTTTATGACACGCCTCTCAAATGTATCAGTATACGCCCACTTTACCGCCGTGCTCATAGGTGCTGCTTCCACAGTCTCCCTGAAATGCTTTTTCAAAAGTAGGCAAGTATGGCCAGAGGTCTGTTATTCTACATGTATGTTTTTATTTCCAAATTTCCAGATTTTTTCCTCTTTCATAACGCAAACCTGATATTCTGATCTTTTTAACTTTAAATACATAAATAAATATTGCAATCTGAATTTGCTATTATTTAGTGAGCCTCCTGTCTGAATATCACCCTGCAAGAGGCACAATAACAATCAGAAGTATACGGTACATTCCTCAGAGCTTGAAGTCATTCTCCTAGAGGAGTTTCTTACTTCCAGGGAATATTTTATATTTAATGTACAAAGGTTTTTGTGTGACAATCTATGGTGGTGAATCTACATGTACAGCGTTATCTTATAGCATTTGTGTTATCTGAATTAAACATTCATGTAGGTTGTGGCGCTTTGTTTCCCCCTGTGACTGAGGTTAGAAATAAACTTGGCAGTATAAATACAAATGTGCTGACAGCTTGTTCCAGACTGGCTTTATGGCTTTAATTCTGTGTGCAACTGACACCACCAGGGCTGACAGAATATCAGTGCAAATCTGCCGAACCACTTAACCCAAAATTGCCTTACTACAAAGTAGGAGGAATGTGTTTCAGATGGCGATAAAATATTTAGTTGTTTTGCTTTAACTACTTCATAACTAAGGTTTTACTAGACACGAACAGTGGCTCAAAATGTCACCTTTAAATGTAACTTTTTTTATGATTGAATTAGGTCAAGAACATCTATTTAAAACATATCCAACCTGATTTCATTTTTTTAAGCACATACCATTAATATCGATTTTAAAACATTAACTGCTGATATATCAGATCATCAATAATCGGAACAACGTGGCTTTGAATTTCCCTGGCGGCTGCTCCTCACTGCAGCCACTGGGTATACACAGTGACAGGGAGCAGGCTGGATTGACCAATGGCTGCTCCATTCTGCAGCGTCCGGATTGGGGAAGGCTGGATTGCCCAACGCCTGCTCTCCTCTGCAGCCACCGGGTCTGTAGACTTTGGCAGACTGGATTGACTGGTGGCTGCTCCTCTCTGCAGCCGCCATGATTTGGTACAAGCTGTATTGACTGGCGACTGCTCTTCTCTGCAGCCACCGGATCTGTACACTGGGGCAGGCTGGATTAACCGGCAGCTGCTGGTCTCTGAAGCCACCGGGACTTGGGACAGCCTGGATTGAAAGGTGGCTGCTCCTCTCTGCAGCTGCTGGGCTGGGGGGTGCCATGGGGATGCACAAACTGGGGGAGGAATCTGAAATGCTGAGGGTCCATGAGGTCCCTATGAGACTGGTGACACCAGTGGGCATTTCTGACTTGTCACATCTGATGTAACCACACCAGGCAATTGGTTAAATTCAAATTTAGCCAACAAAATGTGTAATGAGGTAACCATTTCACTGACAGTTTTTGCAGATTTTGCTAATCTCTAGTTTCCACTCATCAATCACCTGACCAAATGTACTTTTTGGGATGGATCTGTAAATATGCCCAAAATGTAATTGGCTAGTTCCTTTTAGTCTTGTGACGCCAAATATGTGCACCTCATCCAAGGTCTGATGTAGCTATAGGGCCCAAAAAGTGCTTACTTTAATGTTAAAAATCATTAGTATTGGAAGAAGGGTAGATAGGTTTAGGGGTGGACAGACAGAAATTGGAGCGGTTGAAGCTTTTTTGCCAATATACTGTACAACTAGGCCCTCAATAAAAATAAAGTGTTGGAAGACACAGCACTCACATTGTACAATATGAGCAGGATGCATCAAGCATTGCATTTTGAATGCGATACATCCCACCACTTACTGTATGCATAGCAGAGTTAATTAACGCCGTATGCATGTACAATTGCAATTAAAGTTGCAGAGCACAGCTCTTACAATAAGAGCTATCCTTTGTGGTGTAAGGACTCCCAAGTTTATGACCCAGAAGTCCTAGACCCTCATTCAGAGCCGTACCCTCTGAATGAGGGCCGTCCTCCATAACTATGGAGCGTCCTCCTGGACGCTCGTATAGCTGTGGGTCACCACCCACAGCCTATACGAGCGTGCAGTTTGATGGCCGCGATGGTAGTGACCATCGTGACCATCGAAACTGCGAGCCGGAGCCTGCGGTTCAGGTTTTCAACCGCAAGGCCCGGAGTGATTTTGGCTCTATCAGAGCCAAAATCACTCCCACTGACATCACTAGTGATGTCAGTGTCCCTTAGGAACGCCCCCGTCAGGGAGGCACGCCCACCAAAGGGGGCGTGCTGTCAATCAACATCGACAGCACGCCCCCTTTGATCAGACACAACGAGCGAAGGACTTTCCTTCGCTCGTCGCGTCTGGCGCATGCGCACGACGGAGCTCCCTCCGTCGTGCGCATGCTCAGTGCAGAACATTGACCCACTTGCGAGCGGACAGCCGCTTGCGAGTGGGTCTGAATCAGGCCCCTAGTGCGCATGCGCGAGCCACGGGGGACACTGGGAGAGATCCTATTGGATCCCTCACAGGGAATGCTGCATAAAGAAGCCCATAGGCTATTATACGGCAATGCTATCTATAGATGGTGATGCCTACCAGATACAAACTCAGGAAGTTTTTCTGTCCTGAGCTTGATACATATGGGAAATGTGGTCAAACTTCCGAAAATGGCAGTTTTCCGAGGTTTTACCACATTTCAGTGTTAGTACATAACGCCCTATGTTTTAATTATCCTACACCTGGGTTCCAGTGACAGCCTCTACAGTAGAAAGGCGACCATCAGTCAGGAGATGGACATGTTATAACTACATTGCTTAGAGAAAGCTTCTGATATTATGTACTGGGCTTACATTGTATTGCACAGACTTTACTGTGTAGTAGCTAATAGGAGTGCCAGGAACAGTCTATTATAGTTTATGACAGCTTCTGTCACTCTCCCACAAGAAAAGCAGCAGACTATTGTATCACTATCTAACAGACTGCACTCTCCTTTGTACAGGGCTAGATTAACAATGGGGTGATTAGAGTTACAGCTCCAGGCTTCCACATACCAATAGGCCCATTATCATTGCAGCATGATGATGACTAGCTGCCTACTTAGCCACACAGTTGGCCATAAATCACAAGTATTCATATATTTTTTCAAGTTTTCTCACAAAATAATGCATTTTTTTATTTTTATTTTTGTATTTAGGGAGACAGTGGGGCTGATAGTGTACACACCAATGTGACTCTGTGTCCCAACCAGCAGTGGTGACAGCTCCTCCCCTTCTGAGTAAAGGCCATAAAACATTTTCTGTCCCAAGCTTCCGTGGTCATTAATCCAGACCTGCCTTTGTTGCAGGCTACCGACTGGACTCTATATATATATACATTATATATGTGCCACGAGAACAGGTCATGATTTGTACACTAACTACTAAATTTGTGTATAATAATCACCAGATCAGACCATCATTTGTACTGTAGCGACCAGAATGTGAAACATACATACACAATTTTGGAGACACAGCAGTGGAGAAACCATGTCTACAATAGAACGAAAACTTTCACCTTTACCTTCTGCCTACTAGTTTGTAAAACTTTTGGAAAAAGTGAAGGGGACACTTTTTAGAATATCTTCCTTGGGTACCAACGCTCAGTGCCCTGCCACTGGGACTAGCACAGTGGAATCTTCCCGAATATTTTCTTCCTCCACATTTTCTCTATGTTGGTTATGATACATAGATGTAAATAGATAAGATTCTATATTGCAAAAAACAAGTGTATCTTATCTGGCTTCTATACAGATGTGTTGTATATCTGAGTCTGTATACAAAGCACAATGGAACTTAGCGTTTTAGCAAGCATCATGACACTTTGTATACAGATTCAGACTCAGTCGCATACTGATGTACAAGTGTTGCATAGCAAATGAATCAGTGCAGTCTTGTGAAGCGGATTTCCACATCCGATTGTGACTAAGATGCACATTTGAGCGACACAAGCCAAGTCGCATGGCACCTGGCGCGTTGATAAGGGATGTTTGGTGTGACGACAGCAATAGTGTATGAGGAAACATCTGTACTTATAACAGCACCCATCTTTTATACTGTATAAGTATGATTTTTACTGATTTTTAGTGTTTCCTTGTGGCAGATTCAATTAGCGACGGGGTCTACCGTGAAGTTGTAACTCTGTCCTGAGCTATTCAATAACTGCCGCTAACTTGCGCGGTAAGCCCCAGAGGGCACGCGTAACACAGATTTTTCCTCACAGCTCCTGAGTGCACCTTCCTGGGCGTATCGCGCGGGGTAATCCCATAGCTCTGGGCACTTTACCCCAAATTAATGGGATATCGTTCTTGAAATTGAATAGCTATGGGCGCTTAAGCCCAGTGACTAACTGAATCTGCCCCTTTTTGCATACAGCGAGCTGTATTTCATAGTAAGATTTATTGGAAAAGTCTGCCATGGTCTATCCACATGTCTACGAATGCATGCTAAAGTTTTATATATAATGTTAAATACATTAATTTAGAGGTAAATATTTTGTGGGATAACTTCATTCCGAAAATGTATCCGCAATCCAGTCATTGAGGTATACAAACTAATACTGCTGTCTTATAGTGAAATAATTCAGCTCACAAAATATCTGCTATCACTTTGTGCAGGTACTGTAATGCTGGGTACACACCTGAGCGATGGGTCGACCGGCCGCCTAATTGGCTGAACAATCCACTAATTTGGTAAGTGTTCTGCTCAAACAATGTGCATATACACCTACTAATCCATTGGCCAACATGCCTGGCCACTGTAACTGGAAGTGATGTCATTGTCTGCGGTTCATGCGGGATGTACAGGTTACCGGTGGTCGGGATCCCGACACTCGAAACCCGACATGGGACTAAAGATAGGCATCTAAATCCTGATGCCTATCATTTGCCCCATGCCGAAAATCCCAACGCCTGGCATACCAAACGAAGGTAATCCGGGTGCCTAAGGTTGTAGCCGTGGGGGGGGGTTGGTTTAGGAACCCCCAGGGGGACTTAGGGTTAGGCACCCCTCCGGGAGGGTTAGGGTTAGGCACCACTACGGAGAGATTAGGGTTAGGCACCCCCCAGGGAGTGTTAGGTTTAGCGTTCAGGAAGGGGGTTTAGGGTTAAGCACCAACGGGGGGAGGATAGGGTTAGGCACTAGGGGATGAGGTTAGGGTTAGGCACCACTGGGGAGAGATTAGGGTCAGGCACCCCCCCGGGAGGGTTAGGTTTAGCGTGCAGGAAGGGGGGGTTAGGGTTAAGCACCAACGGGGGGAGGTTAGGGTTAGGCACTGGGGGATGAAGTTAGGGTTAGGCACCACTAAGGGAGGGTTAGGGTAGGGAGAGGGGAGGGGAGGGTTAAGGTGCTTACCAGCCTCAGTTGGGATTTTGATCCGTCGGTCTTCCACTGTCTGTATTTGATTCGGCGGCTATTTAGCTGCCAGGATTACGTACCGATTCTGGTTCATGTGGTCAGTGTACTGGTGGTCGCCCATACACACATGCAGATGTACCAACCTGATATGTCTGTGAACAACGTCGTTCACTGACATATTGGATGTACACACCTGCCAATGCCTACCGATATATTGTTCAAGCAATATATGTTCAAATGTGTACCCAGCTCATATACTGCTTTCACCAACATTGCTCTGAATGTTTGACGTCTCCTCCTTCAAATAATGAGCTAGATATTGCATAGGGAGGTTTATTTTACTTTTAGTTTTCTACCATCTTTAAGGAAATAATTTTCAGAGCTATTTGTCAAATGTCTCTTTGCCAGAACAGTGGTATCATGTATCAATCAGTGAAAAGCACGGAGAAGTGACCCAGTGGAGAAGTTGCCCATAGCAACCAATCAGTTCCTATCTATTATTTTATAGACTGTACTTGATAAATGCTACTTCAAAGTTTATTGGTTACTTTGGGTAACTTCTCCACTGGTCTTCTTCTCCAATAAGAGCACATCCCAATGAAGAGTAAGTAGTAAAGTGATAGCCATACATACAGTAAGCATCCAAAGTTCTCTCTTAGGAAAAAAAAATGCAATATTGTTACTACAATGCTAAAAGACTACAATGGCTAATGGGGCCCATACATCTGCGACTGATTGCTGCAATTCCCCGATCCCCCGACGTCTGCGTCCACGGATCGGGGAAATCCAACATATTGAATTTACTCGATTTGCAAAATCTAATAAAAAAAAATTATCAGAATCTGGGATTTTTAACAAGTAGAATTTCCTCAATCTGCCTACTGATCAACGATAATCAATGTCCACGGATTGGTGTTATTTGTGCGGTGTTGGGGGATTGAGGTTTTGTGTAGCTGATGTATGAGTCCCTTAAGGCCATCTCAAGACGGCGTTGGCTATCAAGGGATCAAGACCCAGAAAGCTTGTTTTTTGGAGCTTGATAGATTGGAGAAGACTGCAGTTCCCCTTGTTGTATTCTGTATCCTGTGTTACTTAGCTGAATAGATCCCTCTGCTGCACAAGCTGCCGTGTAAACAGCAGCTTGTGCATGTTATCGGATGCTGTACGTCATCTCAGTGTGTACATATATAGTATATATAATATCACTCACAAGTTCCAAAAAAAATGCTTTTTCGAACATGATGAATTACACAATTTCCACATCCTCATACTAAAGTATGGGGACTGTGGAAATGACCCAGGCACAATTATAACCAGGAGATATCTGTGATATCTGCTGCATTACATGATTGATGACTGGGGCTGACACTTAATTTGTACAAAAGCAGGTGAAAAATAACATTTTCACCTAATTTTGTATAATTTAAGTGATGATGAATTAGGCCCCCATGAGTACTATAATTCAGGTGATTTTTTTATGATTTTGTATTGAGAAAAATATACATTTAGCTAATCAATAATTCCACTTTGCATTTGATTCCCCTATAATTTGAGATTACAAATATTTGAAGAGCATCATGTCTGACCTTGAAATTTAATTATAAGTCTAGAAAATTACAGATGTTCTAAAAGTCATAACTAGGGACAAGCAGGCATTCTATGTGATATTCATTTTAAATGAATGTCTGCTCCTACGCAATACTACGGGCAAGAGAGTGAATACTCTTGAAAGCTTCAAGGTCAAAGCTGTTTCATGCCACCAATTTGCTCAATGAGTCTTGCCCTTTTTGTCACAAATGGCATTGGCAACTACGATAATTGCTTGTTCCCTGGTGAGAGACTGGTCCACAATTAGGATGTATTCAATAACATAATTTTAGATGTCACCGTGGGACTGAAAGTAATTTACTTGATTAGTATTCTGCAAAACAGTTTTAAAATCCAGATCAAAATGATAAGATATAGATAAAGAGAGACTGACATAGTGTCAGGATCTCTGGGGATGGCAAAGCTAATATCCCAAATGCTTAATGTTAAATGTCAATGTTAAATACCCTTCAACATAATCTGTATTTAAACAATCTGTATTTAAACAATCTCTCTCTCTCTCTCTCTCTCTCTCCCTCTCTCTCTCTCTCCCTCTCCCTCTCTCTCTCTCTCTCTCTCTCTCTCTCTCTCTCTCTCTCTCTCTCTCAGAGTTTGCTGGAAAACAATTGCACCCTTAATATTTCTATGCTTAATTGTAGTTGAAAATCCTGGCTACCAAAGAGAAAAGAGGCCTCTCCACATTGTTTCTCCTAAGATACATGGATCCGGCACATGTGCAGTGCAGACCCCTCCCCTCCGGAAACCTGTATCAGCCACACCCTTTATAATGGTGATAGGTCCTGGGCTGGCACTACCACTTACCCAGGGGTGTATCAATAATGGGTGCAGGGTGGGCGGTGCACACGGGCCCCCGGGTCCATGGGGGCCCACACTGCACACCCTGCACCCATATTATCTAAAACGTATCTCTCCAAGGCCCCGCGTCGGGTCTCTAAGGTGTTCCTCAAAATACTGGAAAATGGCCGTCGCTGCCATTTTTCCCACATTTTGCGCATGCGCTGTGATGTAGTCGCCGAGAAACTGGTGGCCGCACCATTTCCCTGGCAATCTGGGCATGCTCTAGTACAGCAGTGGCTGGCCAGCCGTGTCAGTCGACTGTCGGCCACCAGGGTGAGAGAAGTGGGCCCGTGACAGGGCATGCACACGGGCCCCCTCCTCTCTAAAGATGCCCCTGCATATACTTGCTGAATTTTGTGACTTCCCCTCCAAGGGGTCCCAGAGGGGAGATCCAAGTGGTAAGTGCAGGGGGTGTGGTGGAGTTATCAAGCCCCCGACCACTTAACTAGGGAAGTGAGTGGGATTCAGGAGGGTTATCTGCTCTACCTCCAGGAATCAGAGAGAACTCTCTCAGTCTTTCTGGGAGAGTAGACAAGTATGCTCTACAATTATTATTATTATTATTATTATTATGCAAACCTAAGGTGCCAATGGATACGGGGTATCTAAAACACTGAATAAGTGACATAATGTCACTCATCCTGCTCTTTTATATAGGGGTTTTGTTCCTATTGCAATCAAAATATTTAAGCTTGCAGACCATTGCTAAGGGACCCCTATCTCTGCAAGAGTCTCTGCGGTATATTAATGTTAGTGCCGATAGCGAATGTTTTGTGTTTTATATACATATATGGCATTACTATTGCCAAGGAGCTAGTACCATGTACAATATGGGTAAAAATTAAAAACGAGACCGCACAATTTTTTTTTTTGTTATGAAGGAGTAGCAGCCACAGTTACATGTGAAGCTCCATGTCAGTGTTTAACAGGGAGTGTGGCACTTGGCTATGATGTCACAGCCAGGCACCACACTTCAAGTCAGGTGAAGATGATGCAGCCCCAACCTCCCAACTGCTAAGTTAAGCAGTGAGGGGGGGTAACACTACTTCCAACAGAAGGGGGGAGTCCAGAGTTTTAGTGTCCACTCTGGGTAGATCAAACACTGGCCACACATACATTCTAGAATTATTACTGCACTAATTAGTTATCTCTGGGCTGCCTTGGAAGAGTCTACAATGTGATGTGATTAATTCACATTGTTACAATGCAGTATTGCAGCACAAAACAGGAAATGCTAATTTGGAACTCTATTATGGCATTCTGTATATAAATATGCCAGGACTAGCTTCGAATTGTGATGCCATGTGGCTTGTAGACGGAACATAGCAGTTAAAGAAACTCTTTGAAATTTTGATCCCACAATAAGCATATGTATGTACTAGAGGGATGCAGTTATTATGCCGGTGGACGGGTTGCCGGCAGCCGAAATACAGACGCCGCAATCCCGCCACGTGGGCATGATGCTGACGCCAATATCCCGATGGACATCAGGATACCGGCGTCAGCATCCCGACCGCCGGAATCTCGAACGTCCAGACGGCGGGTAAATATGAAGGTAAGCCAGGGATGGGGGTGGTTAGGATTAGGCACCCCCCGGGGGGACTTAGGGTTAGGCACCCCCCCGGGAGTGTTAGTGTTAGCATGTGGTGACGGCGGGTTAGGGTTAGACACCCCCGGGGGGAGGTTACGGTTAGGCACCCCCCGGGAGACCTAGGTTTAGGGTGCCGGAAGGGGGGGTTAGGGTTAGGCACCACTGGGGGAGACTTAGGGTTTGGGAACCCCCAGGAAGGTTAGGTTTAGGCACCACTAAGCACCCGCGCACGCAGGGGGGGTTTCTGAGTACCCATATACCCCCGCTGATGGACCAAATTTGTTGTCCA
The DNA here is from genome assembly GCA_031769625.1 of Taudactylus pleione. Classification (NCBI taxonomy): domain Eukaryota; kingdom Metazoa; phylum Chordata; class Amphibia; order Anura; family Myobatrachidae; genus Taudactylus; species Taudactylus pleione. Next base: position 1,263,719 of record JAUIMM010000916.1, on the reverse strand, counting down.
GAGATGGAGACAGTCTTGTCTCCGTCTCTGCACTGGCCGCGGGCGCAACGCAGCTGTCGCGGCTCCACAGACAGTGGCAGTGCGGTTCTGCTCTCCCGTCCTGACCTGCTACTGGTCTGCCTCTTATTGGTTCCAGCTGAGTCGGCAACATGATCCTGCCTCCTTCTCCAGCGGCTCAGACCGCCCTCCTGAGCTACCCTACCGGTACTTACCTTAAGGTACTGCACCGCCTCTGCTGTTTCCAATGGTCACTGTTGCCTCCCTCTGGCTCTTCTCCTGGGGCTGGAGCTGTTAAACTGCTGGGAGTCCGAGACCTCCTGCTCCTCCCCCGGGTCCTCTGTCTGCCTGACCCTGGGGTGTGAGTCCTCTCATTGTTATTTGTTGTGAACTTGGTCCTTTCTACCGACAGCTCACAACTGCTCCCTTTATCAGGTACCTTCACACTGACTCTCCCGTTAGCAGTAAAATATGTCTGTTAAGCTCTGGACAAATTGTACTCTGTGTGTATGTAAGCTGTACAGTATATGTGTGTATCTATCTATCCTGTGTGTATATTTCAGATTTATATGTATGCTGTTTGCAAGTATTTATATATGTATATATGCTGTGTGTGTATGTAAAGTATGAATGTATGCTGTGTGTAAGTAATCTTGCATGTGTAAGTATGTATGTATGTATGCCATGTGTAAGTACAGTATGATTATGTGTGTGTATGTAAATATGCCTATGTGTCTGGGTGTATGCTATGCATAAGCATGCTTATAAATTATGTGTTTGTATGCATATACTGTATGTGTATGTTTATATACATAAATTATATATATACAGTCAGGTCCATAATTATTGGGACATTGACAGAATTTTCATTTTTTGTCCTCTATTCACCACCACAGTGGCTATGAAATGAAACAAACAAGATGTGATTTAACTGCAGACTTTCAGATTTAATTTGAGAGTAATTACATCTAAATCAGGTGAACGGTGTAAGAATTACAACTTTTTCTATATGTGCCTCCCACTTTTTAAGGGGCCAAAAGTAATGGGACAAACTAAACAATCCTAAATCTAACTTTCACTTTTTAATACTTTGTTGCAAATCCTTTGCAGGCAATTACAGCCTGAAGTCTGGAACGCATAGACATCACCAGACGCTGGGTTTCATCCCTGATGATGCTCTGCCAGGCCTCTACTGCAAATGTCTTCAGTTCCTGCTTGTTCTTGGGGCATTTTCCCTTCAGTTTTGTCTTCATCAAGTGAAATGCATGCTCAATCGGATTCAGGTCAGGGGATTGACTTGGCCATTGCATAACATTCCACTTTTTAACCTTAAAAAACTCTTTGGTTGCTTTTGCAGTATGCTTTGGGTCATTGTCCATCTGTACTGTGAAGCGCCGTCCAATGAGTTCTGAAGCATTTGACTGAATATGAGCATATAATATTGCCTGAAACACTTCAGAATTCATTCTGCTGCTTTTGTCAGCAGTCACATCATCAATAAATACAAGGGAACCAGTTCCATTGGCAGCCATACATGCCCATGCCATGACACTACCACCACCATGCTTCAATGATGAGGTGGTATGTTTTGGATCATGAGCAGTTGCTTTCCTTCTCCATACTCTTCTCTTCCCATCACTCTGGTACAAATTGATCTTTGTCTCATCTGTCCATAGGATGTTGTTCCAGAACTGCAATGGCTTTTTTAGATGTTGTTTGGCAAACACTAATCTGGTCTTCCTGTTTTTGTGGCTCACCAATGGTTTGCATATTGTGGTGAACCCTCTATATTCACTCTTGTGAAGTCTTCTCTTGATTGTTGACTTTGACACATATACACCTACCTCCTGGAGAGTGTTCTTGATTTGGCCAACTGTTGTGAAGGGGTTTTTCTTCACCAGGGAAAAAATGCTTTTGTCATCCACCACAGTTGTTTTCCGTGGTCTTCCGGGTCTTTTGGTGTTGCTGAGCTCTCCGGTGCGTTTTTTCTTTTTAAGAATGTTCCAAACAGTTGATTTGGCCACACCTAATGTTTTTGCTATCTCTCTGATGGGTTTGTTTTGATTTTTCAGCCTAATGATGGGTTGCTTCACTGATAGTGACAGCTCTTTGGATCTCATATTGAGAGTTGACAGCAACTGATTCCAAATGCAAATGTCACACCTAGAATCAACTCCAGGCCTTTTACCTGCTTAATTGATAATGAAATAACGAGGGAATAGCCCACACCTGTCTATGAAATAGCTTTTGAGTTGATAGTCCCATTACTTTTGGCCCCTTAAAAAGTGGGAGGCACATATTGAAACTGTTGTAATTCCTACACCGTTCACCCGATTTGGATGTAATTACCCTCAAATTAAATCTGAAAGACTGCAGTTAAATCACATCTTGTTTGTTTCATTTCAAAACCATTGTGGTGGTGAATAGAGGCCAAAATCTGAAAATTCTGACAATGTCCCAATATTTATGGATCTGACTATATATATATATATATATATATATATATATATAAAATTTATGTATGGAAACCCCCCCTTAGAAATCCTGTGGTTGCCACTGCTAAGGGTGGGTTAGGGTTGGGGGTAGGCAGAGTAGGGTTAGATTACTTACCTAGTTGCGTCGGGATCTCCTGCTGTCGCGCTTCTGGAGGTGGTATTTGAACCGGCAGCTAAAGAGCCGTCAGTATTTCAATACCATTCCTGTACTAGATGTACAAAATTGTATAATTTTCTAGAATGTCCTAGCTAACAGAGAGCTACAATCTGATTGGTTGCTCCACTTTTCCTTTTTAGAAGTTTTAGCAAATCTACTTCAAAATATATTTCAGGGTCCTACTGCTTAATGAAGGACGTACAATACAAATCAGTTCAGCCCTAAGGCCAGGATAACTACGTTTATGCTGCTGAACCAAGCTATTATTCTATCATTACTAATGCAATTTTGTCACCTGATATGTATAATATATATATATATATATATATATATGTATATGTATATATATATATATATATATATATATATGCAAAATAAGAGAGAGGTGCTGAGGAATGCAGCTCCGACATAGTATAATTAGTATAATACCATTCCAAATATCTTCAGTTCAGGCAATATCTGAGTACTGTAGATAGAAAAAGATGCTTGTTACAAATCTCCAAATTAAATGAAGCTACATGTGTTGCTATTGTATTGTTTATTGATTGCCAGAACTCCAACAATTACTGTATCAGATAAGTATGTATGCAATTTGTGGTCTAGCTCATTAATAAGAAAAGCCCCAAGATGGGAAGCATTATCCCTGAAAGGTAGACATACGTGGCAATACCAGTTCAGAGCCGTAACTAGGGTAGTGCGACCAGTGCCATGACACAGGGCATCACAGGTCAGGGGGCGTTGTTTGGGTCTGTCAATTTTCCTGTTTATTATCATTATCACTTGTGCTGGCCTCCCCTATCTCTTCCCTGGCACTTCCCCATGAGGCCATGGTGCACTATTTTATGTCCCTATTTAAAAAATGGGAGAGAGGGGGGGCGCCAATGCTCTCTCTAGCACAGGGAACCAAAAAGTGTAGTTACGGCTTTGTACCAGTTTATCCATTTACAGTAGAAGTATTTAGTAATACTGAAAGCAAGAGAGCAGCCAATATGTCACATAATTACAGTCCTGGAGCAAATTCTGACAAGGTGCTAGGAAGGTGGCATTGCATATTTAACTTGTAGCTAAATTATTTCTTAAATTACCCACCTCATCACTCCATAATTGTCCTGTATTCACAGAAGGGCACTGCACCACACTAAGGTATAATTGAGATCCAATTGATGCTGGAACAACAGAAGTTTGGCTACTAATTGGAAATAAAAATGACAGCCCAGGTGGACAGCAGAACAATAATTGGAGCATCTGGTTTATTTGTTGGTCATTTTAGCTCAAGTTATTTTTATGCTGAAAAAATGAGAAGATTTACAGACACAATGTGCCTAGAGGCAACAGCTCCCCCAACACATCTTAAGGCGGGTATCCACTTATAGATATACAAACGAGAGCACGATTATGACATTGCTGTTGTGCTTTCGTTTGTATAGCTAGTGATGTGCATAGACTGAACGTTCACTCGTTCAGTCCCGGCACATCCCTCATCCCCGCACATGCTGAACCTGATGAGATCGTCAGGTTGACCAGCATGTACGGCGATGACGGATGTCGGAAGCGACCAGCGGGCACGTGCATCGCTGGTCGTTTTTCCGACCAAAACATGCCTGATGCATGCGCGATTTGCAAGCAATTGCACAATAACAACGTCGTTATCGTGCCATAGATTGGTTAAATCGCTAAGTGGATACACCCCTTTAGATATAGCAAATTAAATTAAGGTTAGGTATGTAATATATGTATAAGATTGTAATCTGAGGTTTTGTATTTCACCTATTACTTATTTGTTTGATGGTTCATAGTTTTTTTAGTTTTTATTTTCACACCTTTCTGCCAGGACCCAATTCATAATGAAATACTGTATTGAGTGGCAGAAAGGTTCATGAAACCTTTCTACAGTATGCCAAGTGACCTAAACATACATTTTTAAATATTCCTGATAATTATCATTTCTTATAGCTGTTTATCGCTGCAATAAGAATTTATGTATGCCAGGATGTATTAAGAAACACATCCGGGACAGGGGCTATGATAGGAGCTTGTCCTTGAAAAGTGTAAGGTAAAGTGATCAGATCCCTCTTCTGGTAAAATTTGAAAACTGTAGCTATGAGCTACAATTGTTAAGCCCGCTAAGCAAATCTGACAGTATAGCAGCCCCGTAAGTATCTATGAGGACTGCTATTGCAATCGGAAACAAGGTAACCAGACTCATGCCTCCGATATCTGCTTCGGAGCCCCCGTAATATATCTGGTGATTATTTCATTTTGCGGGTAACAATATAAAAATTAATTTGATAAATATGCCCCTAAAAAAACTATATACAAAAAATAATAAATGAAAATAAACTAAAAAAAAAAAACAAGTTCCCTGTTGTTGGCCAGTTTTGTGTTCTTTTTCTTTCTATTTAAGAGTATTTTCGTGCCAACTCATTTGTAAAGGTATAAGAGTTCCTTCGATTATATTAGACAAACTCCTGACAAAAGAGCCAGTAATTGCCCATTTCATTGCTAAATTAAACAACACTGCTGACAACTGTTTTTCTCACTTGGATAACTCTACTGTGATAAGTTCCAAATGTACAAAGTGATCTGGCAGAAATCCTGCAACATTTTAATTTGTTTTAAAGGAGAACCATAATTACATATTTTAAAGGGTTTCTAGCACATTTGTAAATGAAACGCATGCACTAATTTAGCCAGGGTTGTGTGGGAAAAATCTCCATCCTGGGGCGCTCTCTATATCTGCGCCTGCTGAAGTTAACGCTCGCCTCATTTTGTTGTGTCTGGTCTTAATTTCTTTTCTTAGCATAATAAGTATGCATACCAGTGGGCAGTATAACATCTGCCAATGGGGTCATTGCCTGGTGCTACATACAACAGACAGTGAGCACAGCTTGAACACTTGTCAAAAATGACAAGTGTTGTACAATTCTCTCTGCAGTTTTACAGACTCCAGAAGGGAAGTTGACTGAAGAATTTTGCACCTCTGACTGGCCCTTTTTTTTTTTTAAACTGCAGCAAGGTTTGTCATAGTGACCTACTGGTCACTAAGGGGGTGATGTCATTTTTGCCTCAATTGTGACCCAAATCTCAGACATAAAAAAAGTGCACTTTTAAAAAAATGCAACCGCAAGTTGCAACTATTGCTAGATGCGTGCGGGTCTGCACCAGTATCAAATGCGCCAGGTTTAGGTTTGGTATATGCAACATACACTTATACCCATCCTTTTAACCATTTATATTGTTTGGGATATACACATTTGCTATAAGGTTGCAATAAGACTTTTAAAGATATTTCTCTACTATAAAAGATGCACCTCTACATCACGTGTAGCAAATTAAAAGTATTTTGCTTGCACACACACATAACAATGTAATATCTGCACGAGCAATGAAAAAAGAACACCTATCACAATTAGACAATCATATGTGATTCACTAGTACTGACGACCTATTCATCATCATTGTGGATTTGCACCCTGAATAATCTGTCCCTGCCAAAGTTATTTCATCCATTGATCATTAGAAATCTAAGCATACAAACCATTCCTTAAAAGAAGGAGATGAGTGAGAATCAGCACTTTTGAGCATTATTTAGAGGTATCAGGAGGGGTTTCTTGTACAGTATTGGTATTTTGGAGAGTGTCAAAAGCAAAATACCAGGATGATCAGCCAGCATCGTTCCTCCTGTGATCTCTAGAAAGTGTGATGATCATTTGCCAGCGCTAGGTAATCCTGGTTTTACTGCAACTCCAGCAGCAGATACATTTGGGGAGAACGGTATGCAGCCCAAGGGGAAGTTCAGATATCTCTGTGGAAAATGAGTCTTCTCCAACATTCTAGCAAGTGAGACCTATAGTGGGATGTATTATTCTAAACAGGGGCGCATAGGCAAACAAATGGGGGGTTCTGGTTGCCTGGAGACCCCCTCCTTAGCCCACACCATGATGACCACAATATAAATAGCATATAATACTAAAGTTGCTATGTTTTTAAGATCCCCACAGTGTCAAAAATGAATTAATTAGCACCGCCTTTTGATCTTTTAAAATGTGTGAGCCATCAATGAAAATATTTGTGCACCAACTAGGACATATGTAAAACATGCACTGTTAGGGGCGCATGGATATAGACCATCTATAGTGTCAATTATTGATACTGTACAATAATATACTATCTAGTGCATAAGGACACCGATATGTACTTATATGTCTAGGGCAGAACTAGGTTCCTTGGTTCTTTTGCTACTCCCCCAGATACCCGAACTTGCTCAAATGATTTGGAATGGAGCTCACATCTGAAAAGAAAACATTCAGCTCAGGCAGGTTGGCCATACTTCCGCATATAATAGCATACTGTGATTGCTGGTCCTGTATATGTCAGAATTATTGCATACGCTATACTTCATATGATGTATATTATAGCTAATTAAGTGCTGATTATGCCCTCTTCAAGTACTGGCCACAATTGTTTTAAAATCAAGCATTTGGAAACCCCCCTCTAGAAATCCTGCATTTTCCCCTGGAGCATAACTAGAAACTTGAAGGCCCCATAGCAAAAGTTTGTAAGGGCCCCTATGTATCACCCAATGGTGAAAAATGTATATAACACATGTAACTTTGACAAGGAAGATGGGTAGTCTTTTCCACATCACACAGCACAACTTTGTGCTTTGGGATGTAGTGGATAAGGCATGTGACCCTTGTGGTGTTGTCACGTGCCTGCCATGAAACTCGCCTGATCATTATAAAATAATTTGGGTAAGAGTGGTAACTAGGTGGTTAGCTAAAAGCTTTGCAAATAATTTACCATTGCCATGTAGGAGAGAGATGGGCCTAAACAGTTGCACTTCCTTGTAGACCTTAGGAAAACTACACTTTTGGAGTTGATTAGCTACCCTATCCTGCGTGTACTGGGTTTCCTCTATAAGACCATGTAGTAAAATATAGTATAGTTTAGTTTAGTATAATATCTGTGGAAAGTTTAGCGTCTCTTGACAAAGTAGCAACCAGACTCAAACTGGTCAGCCCAGGGCTTGAATCCCTAGGGAAGTGGACCCCACCCCAAAAGTGTGTGCTGGGCTGCTGTGATATAAAAGGGGGGGTGGCACCTGGTCCTGGCCCCGCCGGGCCCTTCCAGCAAGCCCGGGTAATTAGTACCCGCTCCTCCCCCCCTCTCGGCGCCCCTGCTCCTGTTGCATTTGCACATTAGCAAGGATGTCATTGCAAAGCTGCGTGCGTCCAAAGCTGAATCACCCCCTATGTCCGTATACATTTTTACTCTCCCACTTGCACAGTTTTTAGATTTTATCTGCCTGCAGGGAATGTATTGTTGCTCTAACTAACATGCTGCCGACTCCTAACTCCGATCATTTGTTTCGCTTGGAATACTCCTGCAATTCCAGGATACAGCAGCAAGATTCAATCAGCCAAGCAATTGTTTCATGTTTCCTTCACTGCTCCACGCGCCTTTTAGAAACCTTGAGCTCCCGACGTGATGGCTGTTAAATTATGTTCTCCTAAAAGATATCTATTGATCTTTGTAGAAAACATTTAAAAAAAAGGAGTAAAATATCAAATAAACAAAACTTGTGAGGAAAACAAAAGCACCCAGAGACAGAGGGGACGGTAATATTGTCTGATAAGGTTATGAGGTCATGGAGGCTTACTATAATAGCATAGGTCATGGGCAGAAATAGTCATAATATTAACAATGCTGCTTCAAAGACCCTTCCACAGCTGTCATTGTTAGTACACAGAAGGGGCGCAAACAGTATTGAGAAAAAGTCATTGCAGTCATAAACAATGTTAAAAAATATGTTACATTTCAGGTCACACACGCTGAGCTGCGACATTAACCGCACATAAATTAGCTTTATACACGTACAAAGTCGCAGATGAGGCACAACCTAACTTTACCGCTGCATTGTAGCACTTCTTACACGGATTCAGGCGCAGTCGCACACAGATGTACAAATGTCGCACATCAAATTGATCAGTGTAATCTTGCAAAGTCATTTTTTCGGTTCCAATTGTTTTATTTCTGCAAATAAAATGCCGGTAGATGGCGTACCCAGAGGGGCTATTTGCCGCGACTTGAGCAACGTGTATTAGGACGCATCTGTTACAACTAGCTTAGTCTTGGTGTCCTACGTGAGCTTCTTCTACATATTCTTACTACAGCGTGTCACATAAGCACATTTATTTAACCAATAAAATGCTGCAAACGGCGTCTATTGCTGGCAGAGAATCCGCTGAAAGCAACAGGTGCTTTATAAATCTATGACAATTAAGTGATTTGTTCCTGCAGAATTCCACTGTAACTGTTTTAGAACAATGTTTGGAAGGAAATAAGTCTCAGAAATGAGATGCCACTTACCCCTGAAGAGCTTTCTCTCCAAACCAGTCACCTTTTCCTAAAGTGCGGAGAAATATGGGATCTTCGTTCGGGCAATCTTCTCTGGTAACATTCACCTGCCAAGGAGAACCATTTGTTTTCTCAAAGCACTGACACATAAAAGGCAGGAGGAAATTGACTGCTAGGAGTGACATTTACTGACAACGGGGCTGTCACCGGCCAGAATGACTGCATTGCATGCAGCAAAGTTGGGCTCAGGCACAACAGAGAGAAGGTACTTTACAGAAGGAAAAGAGCATTCACAGTGCTGACACCAGAATGTCAGCATAGTCTCAATGTCAGCATTTGGGATGTCAACATTCACAATATCAACATGGTGAAAATGAGGATGTTGACAGTACTATTATACCATAGCCGCAGCCTAAACCGAACGCTCATATGTTCATGTAGTAGACATGCATAATGTTGACATTTTGAACATGCAGATATTACAATGCTAACATACTGAATGCCGACATAGTAACTACTCTACATACCCTTGAAAAGATCCCCTTCATATTCAGCAAGCCACTTATTCTATCATGCATTTTTTATTTTGCACTGCTACAAGATTCTGTCCGCACTACTATTGTTTTATTATTCATTATGTATACTTTTAGGAGAATAGCTACATAATTGTATAATACTGACTGTAATTGCATATTACTGGGAAAATTTAATAAGTGTCGAGTTTGTGTTTTTCCTGCGATTTTCCGTCAGATTGGAGATTTACTAAATGTATATCTGACGAGAATTTGCAGGAGAAAACAACTTTAGATGGCAATAAAACATTGGACCAACTACAAGTATCAATTTTTTTTCTTTGTTTTAGAAAAATAGAAACTCCTGATTTACTAAGCAGACGGCACACCTACCCAAATAATAGACCTGCCTCTGTCAGGCAAATTGGTGTGATGCACTGCACAGATCACTATGATCAGTGCAGGTTCTATCTTATTAATAAGGTTTAAAAGTGTTAAAATAAAAAAAGAAAGTGCAGTGTTCCCTCCTCAAATAAATAACCAACCCCAGACTTCTGAGACTAGACTGGTTTTAAAAAATAGGTGAAAAATGAGTGTGGGGGCCCCCTTATTTTCCAATAACCAGCACTAACCTGAACCAGCCAGGGCAGTTGAAACTATAACAGGGGGACACTCAGCATGGAGTTTCCTGACAAAGTAGTAACCAGATTCAAACTGGTCAGGCCAGGGCTTGAATCTCTAGGGAAGTGCCCTCCCCCCCCAAAAAAGGGGGTCCCCCCTCCCCAAGGACAACCAGAATATTGGCAAAACATAAAAGTGATGCTTATACTCCTCCCATAGCCCCGCCATGAATGAGAGGTCATTCGGGGACACTCTCCTTAGGAATAAATGGAGCCCCGCTGATTGGTCAAAGCGTGGTAACTGCAACAAACTGACGAATCAGCATGGCCCCATTCAAGTATGTGGTAATTCTGCCACTTTTTGAAATTATTCTGTCAGTTATTTGAGGCAGTGAGTAGTCTCTCTGTGAGTGACGGCATTGTTACACATGTAGAGTGATACTGGTGTGGCTAAGTATATTTAAAAACTCTACAAAGCTTGTAGAAGTATTACATCCATCTTCAGCACCACTGAAATGGATAATTATCATTCAAGTTGCAATGTTTAGTTTAATTCTTTTGTTATCAAATAACTTTTAAGTGAGCAATGATTGCACATTTATTGCTATATAACACATGCTCCTTAATTGGTTACTAATTTTATTTCATCTAATTTCATCTAATTGTTATGCAGCTTATTGTTCATTTTCCATAATGCTCACAATCAAGCATCATTTTTTTTATTTTAACCCATAAGTCTGGAGAAGGCCTTTTATTATCTTACAATATTCCAGACATATGTGATACCTTGATACATATTAAGCTGCATACACAAGTAAAGATTATCTGTTAAACCAACCCACTAGTTGATTAGTTGGAATGAAAATCTGGTAATGTATGGGAGAAAATGACAATCAGCAATTTGCTCCTAAATGCCAGAAAACAGATGAAAATGGTCGTCAGACAAGTTTGTTAAATGTTTGATCTAAACAATTTGTTCAAACAACAGTTTTTGTCCATTTTCCGGCGTTTGGGAGCAAATTGCTGATTGTCATTTGCTTTCATACATTACCAGATTTTCATTCCAACCAATCAACTAGTTGGATGGTTGGACAGAAAATCTTTACGTGTGTAACCAGCCTAATGCTGGGCATACACTATACAATTATCTGTCAGATATCTGTCTGGTTGGAATGAAAACCTGGTAATGTATGGGAGCAAATGACAGTCAATCATCTGGTTTGAAACACCGGAAAACAGACAAATAACAATTGTTCAAGCAACAGTTTTCGTCCATTTTCCGGCATTTGGGAGCAAATTGCTGATTGTCATTTGCTTTCATACCTTACCAGATTTTCATTCCAACCAATCAACTAGTTGGTTGTTTTGACAGATAATCTTTACATGTGTATGCAGCTTTACAGTTTACAAACTAACTGGAACATGATGTGCATGGGTATACCTGTCTATTGTCAGTTTGTAGTGGAGACATTCTGGTTACTGGTAATAGTGCAGTGCATTGGTCATTTAGACAAAGAGCTGGTAGACCTTTGTGGGGGCAAAGTCTAGTTAACTTATTGTTTAAGGAAATAGGCCCCTATTTCGTAACGAATTTTATCACCGAAATGAGTGATAAATGTCACTGTGTGTGATAAATGGTGCTCCAGCCAATCAGCTCCCAACTGTCATATTTCTAACAGTTAACAGTTGGGAGCTGATTGGCTGGAGCACCATTTATCACACACAGTGACATTTATCACTCATTTTGGTGATAAAACTCGTTACTAAATAGGGGCCTGAGGGGCCTATTCATCATACCTTAAAAATCGATGGAGATAATTAGGTTTAGAACTCGCATGGAGTTTTACCTAATTACCGGAGGAATTCATCATTCCTCCTCTCCATCAGTATCTGTTCCGAAAACCTGTCATTTTTGCGATGACAGCTTTTCAGGAAATAGATACTTTTCCCTGTCTACTCTAAGTTACTGCAGCTGCAAACAGTGCTGCACATGCACTGTTACATTCGTAAACACAGCGCATTCGCAGCACTACCTACAGCGGTGGTAAGTTTGTGTGCCCCTCCTCCACCCTCCACTCACGTCCCCCCCATCCCGCACTTACCTGCCGCGCAGCAGCCTCCGGCTCCGTCCTGCACGTGGTCTCCCAGTACACCACAGTACAGTTTAGAACAAAAAAAAAACCTTTTTTTTCTTTTTCTAAACTTTATTGTGTTCTGCTGGGAGAACACAGTGTGCGAGCAACCACCGGAGCCAGAGGAGGAACCAGAGCGCCGGAGGGAGCTGCAGGGGACCGCAGGTAAGTGTTACCTGCTATTCGCCACCTCACAGTGGCGGATAGTACCTCCATCAAATTCCGAAAATACATAATTTTTGGAATTTGATGAATACCATAATTTCCATATCCCCATACTAATGTATGGGGAGTGTGGAAATGAACGTAGAGGGACTTAGCAAGGAGATATCAGTGTTATCTCCTGTGTTAAGTCTCTTCATGAATACTAAAATAACATTATTTAAGGAAAATGTCCTTAAAAACATTATTTTAGTGTTGATGAATAGGCCCCTGAGTGTCATAACTAAGGTGGAATGTTAATTGAAATGCATTAAATACGAATTGAAAGGCTTTTTGTATGAATACTGGTACAACCCACAAAATGGCTGCCTGCACTCTCAGTATATACAGTACTTTTTAAAGAAGCATTATGGAAACAATTTCCTATGAAAATACAACAACATTTGTGTAACTATTCTTTCAGAGCATATTTTTAACAGATTTATTTAGAAAGTTATTGCTATGAATTTTTCTGTTCTCTTGCTGTCCTCAGAATTATTTCAGCAGAGAAAGGGATATATCTGTCTTGTGTCATATAATTAAATGTACAGATGTTGCCGGACGGGAGACTTGCCCACTCTTCCGGGCAGCAGGGAGCGCCACCCAATTTTTGGGAGCTTCCCGGCCATTCCGGGGGAGTAAGTAAGTATACGCTTATTGCCCCTAAAGCAAATTATGGATCACCCGAATGATCCAATAACACATGCAGGGAAAGGATCCCGTCTGCCCCTCCAATGTGTGTGACCACAAATGTGCGGTTGGCCATTACCAGGGAAAAATTCTATGGATCCCTCTCCAAGTACATGGTGCAGAAAGTAGCCTATAGGCTACATCAGCTGACGCCATAATGCCTTGAAAAATTCGGCAATAAAGCAGCCCCCATAGAAACCTATAGGGGATGATTTTGCGGTCGAATATGGAGGACTGCAGCATATACAGTCAGGTCCATAAATATTGGGACATTGACAGAATTTTCAGATTTTGGCATCTATTCACCACCACAATGGTTTTGAAATGAAACAAACAAGATGTGCTTTAACTGCAGACTTTCAGATTTAATTTGAGGGTAATTACATTCAAATTGGGTGAACGGTGTAGGAAGTACAACAGTTTCAATATGTGCCTCCCACTTTTTAAGGGGCCAAAAGTAATGGGACTATCAACTCAAAAGCTATTTCATGGACAGGTGTGGGCTATTCCCTCGTTATTTCATTATCAATTAAGCAGGTAAAAGGTCTGGAGTTGATTCTAGGTGTGACATTTGCATTTGGAATCAGTTGCTGTCAACTCTCAATATGAGATCCAAAGAGCTGTCACTATCAGTGAAGCAAGCCATCATTAGGCTAAAAAATCAAAACAAACCCATCAAAGAGATAGCAAAAACATTAGGTGTGGCCAAATCAACTGTTTGGAACATTCTTAAAAAGAAAGTATGCACCGGAGAGCTCAGCAACACCAAAAGACCCGGAAGACCACGGAAAACAACTGTGGTGGATGACAAAAGAATTATTTCCCAAGTGAAGAAAAACCCCTTCACAACAGTTGGCCAAATCAAGAACACTCTCCAGGAGGTAGATGTATATGTGTCAAAGTCAACAATCAAGAGAAGACTTCACAAGAGTGAATAGAGAGGGTTCACCACAAGATGCAAAGCATTGGTGAGCGACAAAAAAGAGGAAGACCAGATTACAGTTTGCCAAACAACATCTAAAAAAGCCATTGCAGTTCTGGAACAACATCCTATTGACAGATGAGACAAAGATCAACTTGTACCAGAGTGATGGGAAGAGAAGAGAAGGAAAGGAACTGCTCATGATCCAAAACATACCACCTCATCAGTGAAGCATGGTGGTGGTAGTGTCATGGTGTGGGAATGTATGGCTGCCAATGGAACTGGTTCCCTTGTATTTATTGATGATGTGACTGCTGACAAAAGCAGCAGAATGAATTCTGAAGTGTTTCGGGCAATATTATATGCTCATATTCAGTCAAATGCTTCAGAACTCATTGGACAGCGCTTCACAGTGCAGATGGACAATGACCCAAAGCATACTGCAAAAGCAACCAAAGAGTTTTTTAAGGCTAAAAAGTGGAATGTTATGCAATGGCCAAGTCAATCTCCTGACCTGATCCGATTGAGCATGCATTTCACTTGATGAAGACAAAACTGAAGGGAAAATGCCCCAAGAACAAACAGGAACTGAAGACATTTGCCGTAGAGGCCTGGCAGAGCATCACCAGGGATGAAACCCAGCGTCTGGTGATGTCTGTGCGTTCCAGACTTCAGGCTGTAATTGCCTGCAAAGGATTTGCAACAAAGTATTAAAAAGTGAAAATTAGATTTAGGTTTGTTTAGTTTGTCCCATTACTTTTGGCCCCTTAAAAAGTGGGAGGCACATATAGAAACCGTTGTAATTCCTACACCGTTCACCTGATTTGGATGTAATTACCCTCAAATTAAATCTGAAAGTCTGCAGTTAAAGCACATCTTGTTTGTTTCATTTCAAAGCCATTGTGGTGGTGAATAGAGGGCAAAATATGAAAATTCTGTCAATGTCCCAATATTTATGGACCTGACTGTATCTCCAGTATCTGCTAAAGTTCCCTGTACATAGATTCTAAGGATACTTAGTATTTGCATGTACCCCCTGAAAACAGGTGTTTTCAGGGGATATCCTGCAAATATTAATTGATAAATAGGCCCCATACAGGACAAAGAAAATCTTCATATTGCTATTATTGGTGCTGATAATTAAAATCAGCCTTGCACGCTGCCATATCATTTGATCATTATTGTTAAGGCGGCTGGAAGAAGACCTCAAATGACTTCAATTTGCCTGATCCTGAGGTCACCTCTTGGATGCAGTAAAAGGCCTGAACGATACTGAAAACAGAATTCCGGCTAAAGCAGACCCTGATTCATTTGACTACTTAGTTGTCTGGCAAAACTGGACTCGAATACTATAATTCCAAGCTCAGGCTACGCAGCAGCACTGTACAATATGTGACTTTCTAGACTCTTAGGGGGTAATTCAATTGTTTTAATTAGCGCACTTGTTGCGCCCTATTTTTAAGTCAAACCATGGATTTTTTGCACCTTCTTTTGCGAGCAGAAATACCAGTGTCTGTTTGTTCCCAAACAGACCAACAATTGAATTGCTCAGTTGGGCGCCCAGCACTGACAGCCGCCAGCACTAACAACTGAATCGCCCCCTAAGGGCTCGATCCAGTTAGGTGCGATTATCTCGCATCCACAAGTAAGTGCGGCTGTATGCAGCACTTACAGCACCGCATAGGGCGGCGAGCAAAAATGTGCAAGTCCAGGGTGAGATCAGGCCCCAACGGCAATTCGCCCACTTCACGCTTAATTGGATTGAGCCCTTACAGTGACTAAGGGATGCAGTTTCCGCATGATTCTAAGTATTACAGCTACGTAGCATCAGCCTAATGCAGTAGATATCGCAGAAATCTCCTGCAAAAGGCTAGTTAGTGTTGAGGACCGCAGCCCCCATTATTCTCAATGGGGACTGATATCTGACCCTATGTACCAAGCTTGGCCCAATGGGTTAGAATATCGATATACAGTTTTTATGCTTAATTTAGCCTAACCCTAATCTTAATACTAACAATAACCAAAAAACTGTTGACATTCCGGTGTTAACATGTTAAACATTTTAAACATGTTGACATATTGGTTGTCGAACTAAAGTCAATGTTGACATTCAAAACCTGTTGACATTCTGTGGCGACATCCTGAATGTCGACATTCTGACCGGATCCCCCCACGCATATGTAGTTGTGACTGCTATTTAAATTAAAAAAAGTTCTACCTCAATATACCATTTTCTTTTATTACACTTTTGCCAATAAAATATTTATGGCCATTGGAGAAATAGTACTAAGTTAATAGTTGTATAATGGTCGAACCTTAAAGGGAATTCAAACAGCAAAGTAAATACTGTTTTGCAATACTAATATGACATATAATATATAATTTTTATTTTTTATATATATCATAGACATCTTTATTGAACTGTGTCTCACCTTCTTCAGATTTCAGCCCATTTGCCCAAACTTCTTGCTAGCAGCATTAATTAAATGTACTAAACTGAAACCATAAAACGCTTGGAGGAAAAATTTGACTGGCATTGCATTCCCTCAGTATGTTATTATGATTTCAAATGGAGCATGGACTTTAAGAGGTGAGGGGAGCTTACCTTCCCTTTGCTGATGATGAAGAAAGTGTCCCCTCGAGCACCCTGCCTGATAATGTAGTCTCCACATTCATAGTGAGTCTAGAAAAATAAAGCAGAAAGGATTATGTTATTATTATTTGCCTTGTAGTCAGGCCGCCTCACACAGCATACCTCAGGGATGTATTACACTTGAAACTTGCATGTGTCAAGGAATCCACTAATCCACAATTACAATGAGCTTATGGTGTATAGACTGCCATACAAGTGTCTACAATAAAGATTCTAACAGCCCCGGGCCCATCTGTATTCTATCTACATTTATAATGCATTGTCCCAATCCACAGCTACTCCAACTTATTGCAGACACATTAACCTGCATTTATTATTAGATAGAGGTGATAAGCTACTTCTCACATACAGTTTTGGGTTTCACACTTGCTAGCGAGAATTTTACCTATTTTACATTCTTATGCGATACACAATGATCAACAGGAAGGAATTACATAAAAAATTGTAACTTCATATAAGATCATCTAAATTATGGAATAAACAGTGAGTTATTTGCTTGTTGAATATCACCTGTGGTACTGTTCTAGGTGTATATATAAATGCATGGGAGCAGCTTGGAAAATGCTGGAAGCTATAGGGATCATTCAACTTTATTGTTATTACCAGCGGCTAGCATAGAAACACAATTCATCTTGGGTGACAGGGTTATTAACAAAGTGCAAATGTACATTAAAAGCAACCTGCATCACATCTCAGCTTTTATTGTCTCATTTTCTTAAGCCCAATCAAAGTTAATAGTCGACTAGTTGCTATGGGTTACTGCCTTTTTCCATTTTGTATGCAAGTAACCCTCACTGTGTCACAGTCATGTACTTAATGTGCCATAGCAGGAATTCTGGAGATTATGACTGGTGCATAAGTAAATATGGCATAGTGTTGTAACCCGTAGCAACATACAGTAGACGTATGCCTTAATTTGATTAAATATACTGAAATATGAATAATCAAATCAGTGTCTATGGGTTAGAGCACAATTATTTGCAAATTTACTTTAGTATGAATTTTCGTAAATGTCCTATATTATCTGTGGAAACAGTAAAGCACTAGCCTTCCTAACCAATTCCATTTTTTAATATTTTAAAATAAATGTAAAAATTCTAGTTGGTGTGAGCACTTAAGTACCGGTAATCATTCTGTTTTTAGTGATCTACTTTACTGCATTTAATAACATGATAAATAATATCACATAGGTTATGGACTGCCAGTTAAGTAATATTTCTCTATTATTCTACAGGTTTATACAAAATATGGTTTGCACAATGCAAGTTGGTATTGCCTTCACCGACATTGATACATTACAAATTAATGTTTTGCGGACTCGCAGTGGCGGTAATATGTAAATGCTAGTTTCAGTCTTCCCCTTATGTACTAGTGTGGATCGGACAGTGCAAGCCGTGAGACAGAAAGCAAAATAAATTTGGCGCTAATCTTCTGTGTGAATGATAAACAACACCAATATGTATAATGTGCTAAGACTGCAGCTTCAAATACCAATATGGGAAATACAACTAATCCACAAGAAAGGAAAAAAATAAAATATAAGTAAATTGAAGAACTGTCAATTACACATTAAATGTGAAATGCATATAAAAAAAATGCACCATATAAAATTCAATTTAATAACAATAAAAACATACAAATTATCTCATGCTCTGGAGTCAGCAAAAAATGTTAGTTTGATCAACTAACATCAAGCAAAACCTTTAGCAGAATAGCAATAGTAGATTGCATAGCTTGCAATTTGTTAGTTAATACGGCATAATCTCCATTAGGTGGAAGCAGTTCAATTTAAACCAGGGGTGGGGAACCTTTTTTCTGCCGAGGGCCATTTTGATATATATACATTATTATTTGCGGGCCCGATGCAGGTCACGCCCCCTCCGTGTGATGTCACACATGGGCGGGGCCACAATCGCCGGTGATTACAGCAATGCCCGGAGCATCCTAAGGATGTGTGACTGTCTGAAGCATCCTAAGGACGCTCCAGGCGGCCCTGCTGCATAGATTCTGTCTGCAGGATGTCATTCTAGGCACCCTGCTAGCCAAATGAGGCTAGCAGAAAAAGGTCTGAGGGCTAGACCAAATTATTCAGGGGGCCTTATACGGCCCCCGGGCCTGAGGTTCCTCATCCCTGATTTAAATGGATGAAAATAGTTAGTTGTTAGTTTGTACCAGCCTCTTCCTGGCGCAATGTCTCCTGAACTTGCTCTAAATATGGACTCTGGCAACGGCTCTGCATTTGAGAACGCAGCTGCATTCACTGAGGTGCCATTGACACTACCATTACACGCCCATGAGACAAGACTTTTTTTGCGTTTACTGCAGGACACCTCCGAGTCACCTCCCAGTTCCAGAGGTGTATTTATAATGGGTGCAGAGTGTGCAGTGTACACGAGCCCCTGGGTCCTGGGGGGCCCATACCAGACACCCTGCACCCATATTTGTTTATACTTACCTTTCTGTCATCTTCATAGTGCTGCTCTGCAGCGTCGGACTCACGCATTCGCAGAAGAGAGGTCTCCGGGAATAAGGCGCCATTTTCCCAGAGACCCACGCATATAAAGTACATTCTGGCATTAAGCCAGAATCTACCACACTCTGTGTACTGTAAGAGAGGAGGGGGCCCAATCCGAGGCTGCACATGGGCCCCCACCTTTCTTAAAACGCCCCTACTCAGTTCTAATACTTGTGATTCTGTAAGCAATAGCAGACTCTGCTTAAGGGTTTCCAAGACTTTTGGCGTATGTGCAGTAGCTAAATCGCAGTAGCTAATTAGTAAACTGCACGAAAATTGGTTAACCTCTGAATCAGGCCATATGTGCCATGTGACTGTTGTTGCCATGGTAGCCACAGAACACTGATAAATCTGAAGAGGTATCAATCATTAAGAGCAGCTTCAAGAAAAAAAACATGGGAAAATATTGAACAGCAACATTCTCCTTATAGCCTGTCACGTGATTAGCAATAAAAAACACACCTAATATTTTCATGGGATTAATACTTTAAGTATAAAGAGAAAAAAAATAGAGCAAACCGGAAAGATGCAAAAGACTTAAAGCCACACAGTCGCTAAAAAAAACGAAACAGAAAACATTATAAAAAAAATGAAAAAAATAGAGTAAGGGGAAATACTAGTACACTTAGCCCAAAATGCTCGCTAAAATTGGGATTCATTTAGTTTTAGGAGAAAATCTGTTTGTACAGTATAATTTAAATTACCCCAGCTCCCCACTGCCCCCCTCCCCCCCCCACATGTTTTTACTAAGGTGACAAATTGCAACTTAACTCAATTTGCTGATGACTCTACATCAGGCCCATTGTGGCTCTTGGTGTTGGAATTTTCCTTCTTTTCATTGTATTCCTTGTTATATTGCCAGTGATTCACATTGTACTCATTATAATAAATATTTTGAATTGTGCTTTTTTTCATTGTTAAAACTATTTCATGTGCAGTACAGTGTAACAATACATTTTCGACTGGAAGAAACATTATTGCTATTAAATGAGAATTTTAAATGTGCAGGATCGCAGCGGCTTTCTTCTAACGGTAATTTTCCCAAGGGCCTAAAAGCGGCCTCTACATCAAATCATACAATATTATTTTCTATAACACATTGATTGTGTTCTAAAATCTGTTTGCTTTTTTAATGCCACTAAAAATGTAATAAAAACTATTAACCTTTTCCAACCTAAAGAATATTGCATTGTATTAGGAATTACTACCTGTTATTTGCAGCGCTGGAGACCGAAATACAATCTAGTAAGAATAAGGTGCATGGATAATTTGCTACTTGGTAATGATCCTATTATATGGCTGTTGCTGGTATTGATCTACTGTTGTTATTAGTGGGCATTATTGAACTCCTTACCTTCATTTGTGACACTAGCGCTGCGGTATTTAGCAGTATTGCTAGGAGAGATTAGAGGCTCTATTTTCATCTTTCAATGCCTGACGCTCCCTTCTCCGAGCTATGACGGAGCTCTGTGTTTGCGTTTGGGATATGCAGCCTGTGCATTTGCATAGTGCACTGCCAACTAAAGTTTTCATTTAGCCTTTGTGATAACAGAACAGGGAGTGAAAAGTAATGCACCTTGACAGCCAGAGCCACTGGAAAATCAATGCAGTCCCAATAATAGGGGACATGGCGAAGCCCTTTTGAGAATACCAGAGCCCTGTTTGCATGCTGTGCCACCCATGACCCACTGATGGTGATTATGGACCACACAGGACATAAAGATGCTTTCAACAATTCAGAACTCTTCTGATAGATATATCGCCCGTTCCACTGAACAGCCGATATAGCCATAGTGTATCGCTGGGTGTGTACAGCGGATATGTCTGATCGACATGGTTCACAGACATATCCGATCTGCTGTGCAGTTGTCAAGCCCAGTTCATCGGGCAGACGATTGGCAAGTGTGTATACACTCACTTACCAATCGTCAGATAGGTAGCGGGTCGGCCAAACGTTGCCCTAATGTGTACCTAAGTTTAGGTTCTTTCATGATGAAAGAACCTAAGTAAAGAATTCTGAAACATTGAAAGCATCTTGGGGGTCCTGTGTGATCCATAATCGCTGTCAGAGTGCCGCCTTCAATGGTATTGGATGCAGTCATTATACCGACAGTCGGGATGCCGGCGCTTACAATGCCAGCGCTGGAATCCCGACACCTGTTAGAATCCTGGCCACAGCATTCCGACCGCCGGCATCCCTACTGTAAGTACAGAGGTTAGGGTTAGGCACTAGGGGGAGGGTTAGGGTTAGACACTAGGTAGGGAGGGTTAGGTTTAGAGGTGCAGGGGGGAGGGTTATAGGTTGTTATAGCTCCACTATAAAGTTACTAAAGATAGGCGCAAGTTATTCCCCCATGGAGATAGCCATACCATCTGTGTAGACCACACCCACACACTAGGCATGCCCCCACATCACTAGTCACACTGCCACAGAGGTTATCACACTCCCTTGCAGTGGCACACAATAGGCCCTTCATAAATTTCAGCTCCAGGCCCATGTGGACCTTAATCTGGCGCTGGTTGCAGGTTGTGGACATGGTTATTCAGTGGGTGCCAGCAGCCTCACTCAGAGTGAGCTTCTCCTGATCAGCAGAGTTGCTAAGGGAAGGAGGTTTATTGCAATAATAATTTTTTTTTGCCAATGATTTCTTCTGTAAGCATTTTCTTGTCTGGGTAACCATCCAATTTTTTGTCTAGACAGTAAATATAAATATAAATGATTGCATTTATCAAAACTACACTTTTACACCTGCTCATTAGATTTATGTGGCAAAAGGCACATGGGCAGAATGGGTGGGAGAAATAAATGTGTTCATGAATATAGTATGCATGCTTAATATACCAAACAGGTACAGAACTGTATATGCAGGGGAGGATTGGGAATTAAAACTGGCCCTGGAAAAGTTTATTAAACTGGCCTCATGCAGGCAAGACCAAATCAAATCTAGTTGCCCCAAACACAAACAATGGTTAACTATAGCCACATTAAAATACATAAAGCATCCATGTGACCACCATATAGTACAGAGAGCATCCCAGTGACCGACATTCAGAACATACAGCATCCTAGCAACCACAATAAAATACAAAGAGCACTGACCACCACACAGTAAAGATAGCATCCAAGTTACTACTTTACTCTATAGATAGCAAAGCAGTGACTGTCACACGGGACAGATGACATCCTAATGACCACCATAAAGTACAGAGACCATACCAGTGGCCATCATACAGTACAGACAGCATCTCATTGACCACCATATAGTTTTTTGAACCTCACAGTGACCACCATTCAGTGTACAGAGCAACCCAGTAACCATTATACAATATTGACAGCATCCCATTAACCCACCATACAGTAAATTGAGAATTCTAGTGAGCATCATACAGTACACTGAGCATCCTAGTGACCTCCATATAGTGCAAAGAGCATTGTAGTCTCAGCTGTGCAGTTCAAAAACCATCCTAGTTACCACCACACAGTACAAAGAGCATCCAGTAGACACCATGCAGTAGGAAAAGCATCCAATGGACTGACATGCAGTACAAATAGCATCCCGGTGATCACCATGGAGTACAATAAGCATCCCCGTAAGACCCATACAGTTCAAAGAGCATACCAGTGACTGCCACACACTATAAAGAACATCCCAGTAATGGTCATACAGTGCTAGCAGCATCCTAGTGACTACCATGTAGTACGAACACCATTATAGTGACCACCATACAGTGCAAAGAGAAACCGAGTGACCTCCATATAGTACATTGAACATGTCAATGAACACCATATGGTAAATGGAGCATCCAACTGAGAAGGTGTGCTGGGACTTGTAGTTCCACCATAGCTGGATAGGTACAGTCAGACTTTTAGTTATTTATAGGACCCCAAGACTGCTTACCTCTGGATGCTGAGTTCTAGGACCAGAGCTCTGGAAATGACGCAGTAGCATATTTATAAGCCAAAGCCAACCAAATGTTTTTGGCCACCTAGGGGAAAAAACGAACCAGCAGCCCTATGAGCCATCGAACCCCTGGGAAAACCTCAGTTAAAGCCTATGTGACATCACAATATAGAGGTGTGTTTTAACATCACAATCTTCTCACCCCATAGTGATAAAAGCCTCGCAATAGAAGTTTGTGCTACTGTTAACATTTAGATGCTCAGATTGGCTCTGTGATGGCTTAGCTCATTTATTTGTTTGTTATCAGCTATTTATAAATCACATATATATTATGCAGCGCTTTACAGAGAATATTTAGTCATTCACATCAGTCCCTGCCCCAGTGGTGCTCACACTATATGGCCTGATTCAGTATGGATCGCAATTGTGATCACAGCTGCGTAATCGCACGCAATGTAGATGCGAAAATATCCTAATGCCTGCCACCGCTCAGCCAGCATAGAGACGCCCACTGCTGCTTTCTCACATGCATAATACCTCGCAGTCCTGCAAATACATCGGTAACATCGAAGCACATCGGCCCATCACGCACAATTACAGCAGGTCTGACCCGTCGCAGATATTGCAAGTCTCGTCGCATGCAGTGAGTACTCAAGCTGCGTATGCAATCACAGAGGCTAATTTATGCACGCCCATGCAATGGCGTTCAAACGGACAGGCACTTCTGCAACCACTGCCCCGTCACCACCCCCAAACACTCGCGGCCTGTCACACACTCTGCAATGGATTCCTATCTGCGTGCGTAATCGCAGTGCGATGCATACGCATCCGAAGCACTGAAAATATAGTCTAATCTGCGTACGTAGTTGCAAACGCGTACATTGCTGAATCAGGCCCCTATATTCTTACTGCATGGACACACAAACACACTAGGGTTTATTTTTGTGAGAAGCCAAATAACCTACCAATATGTTATGGGAGGGTAAGAGAAAACCCATGCAAAACAAGTAGACAAGTAGAACATACAAACACCACAAAATACCTCCTTGATCAGGAAATAAGCTCTTGACTTCAGTGCTGTGCTAACCACTATATTGCCCATTTTGCACACTGACAAGCAGGAGTATACTGAGAAAAATGCTGTTTTTAAAATGTATACTGCTCTAATAGACTACAGATTTGTCTCTCTCATTATGCTCACTGTAAGAACACAGCATGAGCAATCTATATTGTACAATTAATCATTAGGGAACTAACTAATGTATGTGTATAGTGATGTCTGTAGTGCCGTAGAGAGCTGTGAACGGCCTGGGTATTTCCGGAGGCATGACCTAATGTAAGGAGGCATGACCACAAGTCATTAAAAAGAATATAGAAAAATGTGTATTTCGCCGTTCAGCTCGCTCAACAAGGGGGTGTCGTGTGTCCCTCAGCCAGAAGCAAAACCAAGGGAAAATGGCGTTCGCCTTCCCCACCCCCCCCTCTACACAGCCAGAGGAGACTGCTGCTGCCATTGTTGTGATACTGTAATGTTAGCCAAACTGTATATATCTCTCAGAGTTTAATTCTATTCAATCACTGGCAAAGAATTGGCCCAAGGAACCACAGGCAGATATTCAAAGATGCAGCATCTAATGATTTCCGTTGACTCGAGAACTGATATACCTGACAAGCTACTGTATCATTTGTATCAAGTGTCATGTAGATGAGACAAGGCCTATTTGAATTAATGTACTATAGGATGAATAAACCTTGACATCTTGAGGGAATTTAACACATTTCCTATCAACTATGCCCAATATATGTTAAAACATGCTTAGTAATCCATGAAAAATATGGTTTGACTGCTGGCTAAAAATAAAATTGTAGATTGTAGATGATAAGCCTACTAAGGTGATAAATCATAACTGTCTGTATTTCACCATTCATATATGTATCTGTTTGTTTATTATTTATTTATTAACAGTTTCTTATATAGCGCAGCATATTCCGTTTATTTGCATATTTATTTATTTGTGTATCTATCTATCTATCTATCTATCTATCGAGAACTTGTGTTTTGAAAACTGTATATAAGTGCAGTGAATGCTTCAGTAAAATGGCAGCCGGATAATTGGCTGAGACAGAATCTGTTAAAATGAAAATCTGCACGACACCATTTTGCGAATGGCAACAAGACACCATTTTGTAAATGGCCGCCCAATGCCATTTTAGCGAATCTCACACAATGTCAGTACATACGGCGATGTTATTATTTAGCGTTGTGCGATTCCCACACAATAGAACAATGTTAAAAGTCCTCATTATATACATACATTTACTAAAACATATAATATGAACAATACTGCAAAACACGTAGCACGGTGTACTCCACAAACACGTAGACGCACAACACTAACTAGCGTCTTTTCTTAATATCCTGACACTTACACATTGCACACTTACATAGAAAGGTTCCCTAGCATTAAGGTTAATATTGAAGATTTTATTCATTATTAATTATGTATTAAAGTGACTGTGTTTAAGATCTCAGGCTTAGTACATGATAAGCAGACCATGTTTGGTGCTATTCTAAACCACTGTTTATTTGCAGATCGCCGGTTCCATCGGCACGGAGATCGCAACATGTGTCTGCAAATTATGGATCATAGAGAGTTAGGCATTGAAATGTACTCTGTAATGTAGCCAGTTTGTGCTTTGGAACCACAATCAAAGTCTGGAAAGCAATTATTTCATCCGCGTACGCGACGATTAAATAGCGACTTTAGGGTTTATAGATCATTAGGTATTCACACAAGTAAGGCAAAAAGTTGCATTTCAACATACAGTGCAAAGTAAACTCATCACTCATCTGTTTATCTGTGTATCTATCTATATCTATACATCTAACATTATTTTAATGTAAGATTTAAGTTATAATAAGTTTAACTTACCCC
This sequence comes from Taudactylus pleione, assembly GCA_031769625.1. Lineage (NCBI taxonomy): Eukaryota > Metazoa > Chordata > Amphibia > Anura > Myobatrachidae > Taudactylus > Taudactylus pleione. The sequence goes on along the minus strand of JAUIMM010000916.1, from coordinate 1,237,627 downwards.
ATGAGATGTCATGTCAGCAGACACAGCTGATTACAGACTGTTATATACCAAGCAGTGACTTTTATACCAAAGCTGACTGGCATTACAATTACTGTTTCTGAAGTAAGCCAGCCACATTATAAGCCTACTAAATCACAACCTATGAACATTTCACCACAACTATCTATCTATCTATCTATCTATAGATTTGGGTCAAAATAAGCTTACTGCACCTTACATTATGAGAATCAGATACACGAGGTAACAACTGTTATATACCAAGCAGCAATTTTTGTACCAAAAACTGAGTGATATCACAAAGACTGTTTATGTAGTAAGCCTTTCCCATAATAAGCCTACTGGGGTTATATAAATAACAATCTGTCTACATTTCACCACATACATACATGCATCTATGTATCTATGTATCTATCTATGTATCTATCTATCTATCTATCTATCTATCTATCATTTTCACATAACATTTACAAAAAGAAACTTACTTTACACAGTGAGATGTCATACCAACAGAAAGAGCTGATACGTGACTGTACTGTAAGATGCACTGTCTTTTTTTTTAACCAAAGCTGAGTGATGTCACATACTGTTTATGATGTAAGAATGTCACATGATAAGCTTACTAAGCTGAAAATCACAAGCTACCTGTTTTTCACCTCAAATATCTATCTGTTTATTTATCGGTTTGTGTATTTAATTATCTATCTAATATCATTTTAATATAACATTTAGGTTATAATCAGCTTACCTTACACCATGAGATGTCATGCAGAAACAGTGAATAAGTGACAGCTCCATAATAAGCAGTGTCTTTTTTTCTTTTTTACAAAAGTTTTGTGATGTCACAAAGGTTATTTATGATGTAATCCAATCACAGGATAAGCCTAAAATGATAAATCACTACCTGTCTGTATTTCACCACACATATATTAATCTGTTTACCTATCTGTGTATCTATTTCTACACACCTAAAACTATTTTAATATAACATGGTCATAATAAGATTACCTTACACAGGGCTGCCGACAGCTCTGCCGGGCACAGGTACAGGGAGGGGGCATGGCCAACCCGGGGAGATGTAGCGAAACCCCCTCCTTACAAATAATAAAAAATTCAACATCTTCACGGCCACTAAGCGGACGAACGCTTGCACAGGTAAGGGCCGGTGTCCGGTGGTGTAATCGCTTCCGCTTCCCCGCATATAACGCAGGAAGAGAGAGAACTGACTGCTTGATAGCAGCATGTGTGCTGGACTGTGGAGAGAGGCTGATGCAGCAGCAGTCAGTCCTATCTCTCCATGCCGCAACCAAAGTGACAGGGGGGAGGGGGGCAAGCTGCAGGACCCAGGCACGGGTCCGGGTAACGAGTAACCCCCCTCTCGGCGCCCCTGACCTTACACTGTGAGATGTCATATCAGCTGATAAGTGACAGCCCCGTAAGAAGCAGTGTCTTTTTTTTTTTTCATCCAAGGCTGAGTGATGTCACAAAGGCTGTTTATGATGTGAGCCAGTCACACGATGAGCCTACTAAGGTGATAGATCACAACCTGTCTGTGTTTCACCTCATATAAGGGGGAATTCAATTCAGTGCGATATTGAATTGCGAAGGGAGGGAGCTCCTGCAGTATTCAGTTCAACACGCTGTTTGGGCGAGCTAAGGATTTCTTCTTGTACCCCCCCTGGGAATGCGAGGAGAAATCTGACCAAACTGCCGGTCGCGCAGCTGTTTTTCTGCTTAGCGCGGCGCTAACAGCTGCGCGCCTGGCACTTTGGTCAGAGAATGCCATTCTCTTTCCACACAGCGCACTGAATTGAATAGCTCCTGGAGCTTGCTCCCGGCGCTAGTCAATTCGCGTTGAATTGAATTCCCCCCATAGTTATCTATTTCTCTGATTATCTATCTATCTACATCTAATATTATTTAATTTAATATTTAGGTTATAATAAGCATACCTTACAGTTACACCATGAGTTGTCATGTCAGCAGGAACAACTAAATAAGAAGCAGTGATTTTTGATGTCATAAAGGCTGTTTATGATGTAAGCCAGCCACATGATGAGCCTACTAAGATGTTAAATCATAAGCTATTTCTATTTTCCTGTACCAAAGCAGCCACGCTCTTCAGTGACACATCGCCACACCTACAGATGGGGCCTGAAACTCACATGGTGTTGTGGCCATGCCCCAACATACTGTGTCCATGCACTGTTCCCACGGTGGCCCTAAATGGTTGGAAGGGGATGGAGCTAAAACGTAAGAGTTTTTATTTTATAAAATGAGCATTAATTTGTTTTAATAGAGGTCAGGCAAGATTGGTAAACATTACAAACGACATGATATTTTATCATTAGACTTGGGAAGCATTAAGCAATCTCATAAAAAAAAGTATCATTATATCTCACTGGGTTACAATTCCCTAGTTGAACACAGCTCCCATTTTAATTTTCACATTTATAGAGCTACCGTTATTTTTTTCATCGACAAATCCCTTTAGATGCATTAAACCTTCCATATGCTTTATCTGTGTTCTCAGCACATTAAGTTTAAATGGGAATATCTGACTGAGATGTGTTTATCAGTGCAGCGAATGATTTATGGCCAGCCTGGATATCGTTTTGTAAGCAATCAACAGCACTAAGTGACGTTTACAAGAAAATAACAGGAAAAACATGCTTTATTGCTAGTTCCATTTTATGAAGGGTTTATATTTATTAATCGATTTAATAAACCATTTGTTGTGATTCACACTAGATTAATTAGAATTTGCCACCACCTTTATAATGTCCCAAGAGGCTTTTAACATGAACTAAATAAATTGCCATAAAATAGTAGTATTTGTCCAAACTGAGTTTGAAATCAGTGTAACACTGAGCCATATCATGGGTGAAGGTCTCTCTGTACATGACAGTTCTGTCTGCAATGGTCTCCGTCATGCTCAGAAAATCCAGTGGAGATAGCATTGATTTAAAGAGCTGGTATGGAAATGTATTACCTAAAAGATTGACTTCCTGAATGGAATTGATTATCTCCCCCATTTATGATGGATAGCCTATTTTGCATGCCAGTTCCTGGGAATTACTTTGTTTTAATTGAATATATTCATGCAACCTGTTGGTGCTTTCGCTCTCTAGGCCGGATTCACTACGGATCGCTATTGAGATCGCAGCTGCGATTACGCAGACCTGCTGCAAAAATATGCTAATGGTTGCAAACACAAAGCCAGCATAGAGAAGCCCACTACCACTTTTACACATCCGTAATACCTTGCAGTCTCGAGTATACATCGGGAACATCGAGTAACACCAGCCACTTACACACAATTACAGCAGGCATGACCTTACTCGGAAATTACTAACCTCGTCACACGCAGTGAGTACTCAAGCTGCGTATGTCGTCGCAGTGGCTAATTAATGCACACCCATGCAACGACGTCCAAACGGACAGGCATGCCTGCGTTTCTCCAACCACTCCCCTGTCACCACCCCCAAACACTGACATCCCGTCACTTAAACTGCGATGGCTTTGTAAGTGCATAGGCATTCGCAGTGCGATCACAATGCCAACTCACGCACGCGCACTGCGGTTTATACGCATGCGCAGTATGCACCATCGGCTGATTTGCGCACGATGTTGCAGTTGCGATCGCTGCTGAATCAGGCCCTCTATGTAGAAATTAAATATACTGCAAAATAGATTCCATCAAAAACAGCAATAACAGGTGATAAAGAACAGTATTATATAGAGGTAGGCAACATTTCTGTCAAGTAACAGATCCTTTAACTGTACAAATTCTGCAATTCACTCCACTGTACTGTATAAATCAACTTATAAGGCAGCAAATGCTATTGTTTTTACTGGTGATAAATCACGTAGTGAGATAGACATTTGCTTAGTATTTTTCCATACCCTCTTGTGTAGTCCTGCAACCATCGTGTAGTGTTCTATAGAATAACTTCCCCTGGGGAAGTGGAGGGGGCAACTTCAATTCAGAAGCAAAGCCATGTAAATTAGGCACCTTTCACGTCATCTCACCTGAGCGACACAGCAGGTAACATTATCTCTGCACTGGAAGGCAAAATTCTGAGTGTTATATAAAACACATTTATACTCCCTCGGGAGAAGACAGCGAAACATAACAGAGGTTAATTATAGAGTACAAGAAGCCAGAATTGATGCTGCTGGCCTCCAGGCATGTCTAAGATGAGCGCTCTACACTACATTTGGATGGAGTCATAAACCGAGTATCCCAGAGTTAGCGCACAATACTAGTTAAAGAAAGAAAACAGAGCCTCTATCTCCCAGCTTCCTTATACTGCATATTAATGGCATTAGACATACTACATTTACCTGTACATTGCGTGCTTGTACATGTACATTGGAAATAAATGCTGACCCCATCTGCATACAAAGTTTGCAGCATGTATGCGCCCACGCCACCCCTATGCATAGACATCATCACTATCTATTTGCACCAACCTTATCCTTGGTGCAAGAGATCTGTCTGAAATCCGATCACCTCTGCATACAATCACCTATGAATTCTGCTTACATGCCCACAACATGCCCGTAAAATACTTCCTAGTGACTGAGCAGGATGGGGAGATAATATTCACAGGTGTGTTATGTGTGGTGGGGATAACATTAGTGAATCGACACATTTTAGCCTCTCCTCCTCATCACGGATCTGCGATTCACAACATTTAGCCGTGCTGGGGACGGCGCCTAATGACATGAGAGCCCAGCCCCCCGAAGTGGGCAGCTGTGTCTCCCCTCTCCAGGCTTCTTCTGGATAGGATCAACAAAAAGTAGGCAAATATGATGCATATACTCAGCTACCCAAAATCCATCCGCAAATCAGACTAATGTGTAACCCCGGAGCAGCCCAAAGGACTGCAAATGACTATGTGGTAAACTGTTAAGGAGGAGTTTAACCATCCTAAGAAAACCACTTTGAATACATATTTAATGATTAATGTTAACTCTAGCCCACTTGCACACACACATACACAATTATCTATACACATACATACATAAAAAATACTGCGGAAGGGGAGACCCAGGTGACAGGGACAGGAGTGTGGTACCTGGAATTGCGTCATGGTGGTCCCACCGCTGCCACAAACTAAAGCACATCGCATAAATATATCATCACGCCTCCCACCTACCCACTTCACCGTCAGCATGCCCACTATACCACCGGGAGCCGTATTCGGGAGTCTCCAAGAAATTCTGAGAGTATAAGCAAGTATGAAATAGAGTGGTGATGTAAGTTTACTTTGAGCCCAGGAAAGCAGCGTAGACATGGGAACCTTGAGCCAGACCAATCCATCCCCTAATGTTTAGAAGGACCATGCCACATACCCATCATATAATATTAAATACCCACTATAAATATTAAACACAATATTTTGCTTTAATTGCTTAAAAACCATGAATGAATAATGAAGACCCAAATGTAAAACATTCCACATTAATGTAAAGCTAATTAATGCTAGTCCTACTAAATGAAAGTACTGTAAAATACCTACTTACAAGTTATTGACAATTTATCAATATTAGGTTAAGTGTATTTTTGTAAAATTCTTAAAAATTGTATATAACACCACACATACAGCAAACAGAACCATACATTAGTCATGCACTGATTATAAGTTACTTGAGAAGAGATGTATCAAGCCTTGGAAAGAGATAAAATGGAGAAGTTGTCCATAGTAACCAATCAGCTTTTAATGGTCATTTATCTACAGTAGCACAGTTTCAAAATGACAGAAGCTGATTGTTTGCCTTTGGCAACTTTTTTATTTTATCTCACTCAAAGGTTTGTTGCATTTCCCCCATGCTTTTTAACATGAATACATAATATAGGCCAGAGGCTTGTAGGTTCCTACTTGTGATAATTGTTCTTAAAACTACTCACTATACCAGTGGTTCCCAAACTGGGTGCTGCGGGGCACTGTCAGGGGTGCAATGGGTTGATGGTCCAGGACCAAATGAAATTGTGATCACTGTGAAAAGCAAAGCCAGTCATGGTGGCTGCCAGTTATAAAATATGTGGACAAACACAAGTGAAACCCTTTCCCCCACCACATAACAGGACCTAAGGATGACAGGTAAGCACAATTTACTTTCTCAATAAAAAACCTTTGTCCTAGAAGTGGTGTAGAAAAAAATGCTTACATTCCAGGGTGTCATGACTCAATTAAGTTTTTGAACCACAATACAATACTATAAAGATGCATTTGCAACAATATACAAAAGTCATCAGGGCTATGGAGTCAGTATTCCAAACCTTTAACTCCAACTCCTCTATTTTATCTGTAGTACTAGTACGAATTCTGTATAATGGCAAATGTGTAGAGGGACCACTGCTACCAAATAGTAATTAATTACTCGCTTATTAGTTACTGGGGAATGTATAACAGTAGTGTAATAAACACAATACATGATTTCACTGTCATGTATTCTCTAGTAACTAATGCACAATGCTGCTATGCCTCGCCCCTGGTGTATCACCATTATTAATACTCCTGACCTAACCCCTGTACTGTACACAACCAATATTATTCATATTGCCATGTGTTACTTACAGTACATACACTTACAGATCACTCTCTGAGCAGCGTCCTTGCACAGCTACAGGTTTTTTCCATTTGTTTTCAACAAAACTTAAGGGATGGCCATCAATGGTTATCCACCATCGGTGGTTAAACACTGATGGCCAATGGTTTTGTGGTCAATGGGAGAGAACCAATGGTTCCTGCACATCTACGGCACAGAGCCTGGCGATAGGTTTTCTTATCTCTGTCTGACACTGGGACACAGAGCATAGCTCCGCCCCATCATGCCCCATCCCCAACTGTGATTCGTCTGCTGCCCCTAAGAGAGAAAAGGTGATATGGTTTCATACCAACGAGGTTAGCCTCCAATGGTGACCATTCATGGTTAACCTATCCATGGCCATCAGTACAGAACTTTAATATTTACAAACAGAGAACAAACCAGCCTTACTGACTGCGCTGCTAGCCCTGGCTTTCTACTCCTGCTGTTTAGCAAAATACATGATTTCACTGTCATATATTCTCTAGTAACTAATGCACAATGCTGGTCATCTTCACCCATGCTGTACCAGCATTATTAGTACTCTTCACCTTTTGAAGCTGGAGTTGAAGTTGGCAAATTTCTACCGACTGCACCCAAAACGGTTTCCGACTCCACAGACCTATATGTCCTACTGTACTTCCCAACATATTAAGAGCCTGACTCGGTACAAGGGGCATTGTGTTATGACATTAAAGGGGTGTGTCTGCATCATGGAGGAGGTGTGATAGGCTGCCCCTTCTCCTCTGCCTTACCCTTACAGTCACCTTTTCACTGCCACATGCACCAGTGGAAGGTGGCATGTGCACTATTTCACTGCTATTCTGCTGTGCAGTGGTGAATATGTCCATCAGCAGTTTCACTAGGTCTTGTGACACCCAGAGCAGCAGCCTGAATACTTATCGCGCACCTGTGGTGCAAGCGTGAAAAGGGGACATGGCCTCGTGCCCGTGAAGCCATGTACCCAGGTTTGTGCTATTATTGTGGGAGTGACTTCGAATGCTTCTCCTATCACGGTGGTGCAGGCTTCATTCAGTATCGCTGCTTGATGACACCATTCAAGGGAGTGACACCAAAATAGTAGCGCTGCTGTTTTTGTGTCACCCCCTCGGTAGGTGTCACCCGGTGCAGTCCGCACCCCCCTAGTGACACCACTGTGTGTCATACCTCCCATCTCTCTGCTGCTTACTGGTACAGTTATATGCCTCTGCTTGTTTATTCCAAATCTGCACATCGCTAGAGCAGATGAGGTGGAGACGTGGACAACTCTACTACTCTGGACCCTGGGCGATTACCCCATACTATCCCACTTTATAAAGAGGGTGACATATAACAGTATAGTAATACATGTCATTGTTATTTTGTGCAGAGAAAACACCTAAGGGTAAGCAAGAATGTTGTGATATAGGGGGATTTGTAAAGAGAGAACAATGTATTGATAAAGGATATAAGAAAGATGAGATGGTGTACAGTAGGTGTATACCAGTGACACTACCACACTGTGCCCCCAGTAATGCCCCTTATGCTGTGCCCCCATTAATGCCCCTTATGGTGTGTCCCCAGTAATGCCCCTTATGGTGTGTCCCCAGTAATGCCCCTTACTGGGTCATTTCTGGGGACACACATTTGTCAATGTAAACTATGGATAGCGCAGTGAGAGGTGTCGGCATGCAGTGCTCAGTGATAAACTGGGGTTTGCAGTCATATTATCCACAGTGACAATGTCGACATTCATAATTTCAACATCCATATGTCAATATTCATGATGTCTACATGGTTAAAATGTTGACATCATAAATGTCTATACCTGGAAGATGTTGACATGGACAGAATGTCAACATATGAAATGTCAAAATGTCAACTTTAGGGTTAGGCCCAATGTTTATATTCAATGTTTTACAGCACTTCCACACTGTGCAAAAACATCATTGGGAACATGGTGAGGACTCTCTCTGTGGCTAATCCAGTCTGCCTGTATACAGGTGACTAGAGCAGTGCCAGGATGATATACTGTAGTGCCAGGCTAATCCAGTCTGCCTGTATATAGGTGACTGATCAGTGCCAGGATAATATACTGTAGTGCCAGGCTAATCCAGTCTACCTGTATACAGGTGACTGATATGCCTAGATGATATACTGTAGTACCAGGCTAATCCAGTCTGCCTGTATACAGGTGACAGATCACAGCCATCACCTGATTTTCAGGCAATCACTATCAACATCTGACTGAAGTTCAATTAGATGTTTATTGAGAATACAGGTGATTTTATTATCGGCACTGGTAAGCCAGCCAACAAATCTATAAAAAATACAGTAAGTGCAATGTAGTTTTCTAATATCATATGTGCAATACACTGAGGTCTACACTTGTTAACATGCTGCATTTTACTTAAAGTAATTCCATTTGGGCTCGATTTCTACATCATCAATCCAGATAAGAATAAGTATTAATGTCTATGGCCGCACATCAGGTCTTAAAGGTTTACAGCAACTAATATCCAGGAAATGGCCTAATAAAAACGCATACATTACAAGGTTTTTAGAGAGAAAACTATTCTGTTTTGTGAATTATTTTTCATTTCTCCAAATGAAAGAAGCCAAAAATGGTTATGGTTTATGTGACGCAGTTATGAGTTCTGGAATTACCCTTTTATATCAATGGAGATTGTAAATGCGCAGTTTATTCTTAGTAGCTTGTGTGTATAAATCTGTCCAGATGTGAGGGTTAAAGCATTCACTGACAAATACTGTATATTCTTATTTGAGATTCAAATATTTGAGGCACCATGTACTGTACCATGCAGATCAGAGACGACCATCAATGGTTAGCAACCATTGAAGGGTTTTGCCCCCGATGGTCGATGGTTTGCCAGTTCTTACCATCAATGGCAAGGTTTTTTTTTTCCTGGTGCATGATGCTTAGCCTCGCCCCATCACTTCATTTAGCCTCCGTTCCCTTACCGTGGCCCACAGCAGAAATGCTTTTTGATAGTTCCCAACCATTGATGGTTTCCTGTCAATGGTTTTCTGCCATTGATATGTAAAACACTAATGATACCATTTATGGAGACCATCAATGGTGGACCATTCAACAGCCATCCTAATGCAGATGCCTAATAATGTCGACATAAGGTGAAATTAATCATTTATATGTTGCCACACATGCTAATTTAGCTCATTAATGCAATGTCTGATAATGTAAGATGCAAGGCCAAACTGAATAAACAGCCTTCTTTTATTGACAGCATTTTATATTTCAGGGAGAGATGTACAATATGGTTGCCTTAAAGGCTATAAAACGCAAAATCCAAGATGATCCAAAATCAATAGGTCTCTTGTTCACTATATCTAAATATGAAGATTCCTACATCACGAAAGAGCTTAAGATGTTTTACTGTATATTGCATTTGACCTTGTTGCATGTAATAAAACAAGTTATTGTAATCGATTTCCAAACAATCACAATATGAAATATACTCACTTCTGAACCATTTTTAAAAATGTATCTGTGAATGCTAAAGGCAGAGGTTTAATGTAAGCTAACGTGAATATTACATTCTATAAGAGAAGGTCATCTGCTCTATATATATCTACACAATGTAAAGAGACATGGTGAACTATACAGACACATTTTATTAAGATGAACATTTTGTTTACACTTTGATGGCACGCAAAGACCAAATCAACTACAGTATATCAGTGACATGCAGCTAAGTTGGGGAGGCATGATACACATGTATAAATACAAATACACAGGGCCTGATTCAGCAAGGATCGCAACTGCCAAGCTGCACGCAGACAACTTTGGAATTGCGATCCTCGTAGATATGGTAATGTACAGGAGGCATCACTGCATTACTTCTCCGAGCTGCATTGTCCAATGCAGCATCGGATACTCTGCAGAACATTGGCCGGCTAAGGAGACACATGGGGTTACGCAAGCTGGCCGCCACAGATGAGAGGAAGAGGCCAGGAAATGTCTGTCAGCCGACGGAGATCCTGGTCTCTTCTCCCCCCAAACTCCCCCACCCCCAACGGTGGCAACACACCTCCTTTTTGGGAAATGGAGGGCATCGCCGCCCTCTCCCTGCCCACAAACGGCAACAGACTGTCAATCACTGCCATTCTGCGCACGGGATCACAGAGCCATCCTGCACAGAACGGGTCAGGCGCATGCACGGATTCCCGATCATCGTGAATCTGCGTTCAGCAGTGCACTGCTGAATAAGGACCACAGTTTTTATATCAAAACTCTGGAGCATGACAGTTAGTATGACTCTGCCTCCTCTGCCTACCCTGAAGTATATGCTGGTCCTACTGAGATAATAAATCACACGTGTCCTGCTGCTGGCATGGAGATGACCAAACATACAGCTAAATAAGATTTACATATATGCGTAAAATGACAAAAAGGCATCACGCTATTTATGGGATCATGTATACATACATACATACATGTAGGCTGCTTTAGTTATTCTACTCATACTGATCATTTTATGAAGGAAAAACGAGCAACTTCATACAGAATCAATCACATATCTGACTTCATCACATTTAGATGTGTGAGATTTGAATGAAAAAAAAAAACACATAAAAAAATGCAAAATTCAGATTCCTATAGAACCTTTCGCTGTCTCACACTGAGCCTGATTCATAGATGGACGCGATGCTGAGGTTTGTGCAGTTTGAGCGCCTATCAGTGATCTGCGCATGCGTCCGAGTCGTACTGTACATGAGTCATGTTTCATCATCATTGTCGCCTGCAGAGAGGACTTAATTGCAATGTGATTGACAGGCAAGGACCATTTGTGGGAGGCAATGGCGAGGTGGTGACACAAAGGCGGGCGTATCACTAACGTTTTTGGGGCGTATCTCAGCCGGCGACTGCTATCCTGTATGCAGTACAAATTGCGTTCCAGTGCTCACAACCATTCTGCGCAACCACAGAGTTACTCAGAAGTAGTCCAATAATCGAATGATCAGACCGGTACTGCAGAGCAGCAAAAAGTCACTGGGAAAATAGCGGCGGCCATTTTCCCAGTGACCTGCCCATGTGCAGAAAAGATGTCCTCGGGAAAATAGACGCGGACACCATTTTCCCGGAGACCTGCGCATGAAGCCAGAATCTACTGCTCAGTGCGCTGACAGAGAGGAGGGGGCCCAAACGAAGGCTGCACATGGGCCCCCTCCTCTCTTAAAACGCCCCTGGGGGTCACATTGGCCAGGTAGGTGCTGTATCTGGGATGTGTGTGGGGGGTGAATTATATGCCATTGCAATGGCAAATTGCCCATTTTGCAACTAATTGGATCAAGCCTTTAATCTGAAGTACACTATCCACAGGTGAAGAGTGATCTCGGTCATGAAGCATACACTCAGGTCTCTTTCTATTCGCCCCACTCCTCCTTCATTATTCATTTTAATTCCCCACCCTTACTCTTATCTTAGACACCTATTCATTATCATTGCCAGTAGCATTGGTGGATTATAAAACACTGTAACAATTCCCCAATGCTCCGGTGTGGAGACAACTGATCCAAATTTCTGGATAAGATAAGAGATAATGAATAGACCCTTTATTGTTGTCCCACTTAACCCCAGGGTGATTTAAACTATACTTTCCACACAGATAAGTTAGTAGAGTGTCCATATGATATCATAGATGCACTACCAGATTAATATATTGCATATAAATGTCAGTCTTTCACGCAGTACCATCTTTACATTATATTATACAGTACTGCAAACTGCGAGTGCTCTTAGCCTTTAACTCTGAAAAAGTTATTTGAGAGAGTGCTCTTGAATGAAAATTAAATTACCATTACATGTGATTTACTACAGAACTGCACATTCAATATATGACATAGCCCAGAAATACTTAATATGCCATAGGTCTAAGGAGGCTTAATGAATATATAAAAAAAATAATAATAAATTTGTACATTCAGTACAATTATGGGCATATTTACTAAAGATGGATTTTACGATTCTAGCAGAAAATACACACATAAGTACATATGATGCCAAGCTCAGATAAAGGTTGAAACCACATGTATTTAAATGCATACATTTCTGCAGAAACTTTAAATTCACATTTAGTTACAGTAGATACCTCAGTTGACACATTTAAAACATATTTATTGGGTTGTGCTCTCATTGAAATTCTGCTCACGTCTTTAATACACATAATATACTTTGCTGGCATGTTTCATAAATATATATATATCTATATATATATATATATACATATATATACATACAGTCTATTGTATACATATAGTATACTTATTCATTTACTTATATCTACCATTAGCCCCCAAAAAAATGATGACCTGCGTAATAGAGAAGTCATCTTTACCTGATTAAAGTTTACACTTCATGGTACAACATATTTATTTCAAGAATAAACCGTACAACATGAAAAAAAATTCGGAGATTTATTTGTAGAATTCAGGCATCCTACTGTACCTGACATTGTAGCTTGTTTCATGAAGAATAAATCATATTTATAACACATATTTATATGATGCATCAAGACATTTTGTATATCGTCTCAGCCCACAAAATGAGGGCCTCTAATGTGTTATTGGAATGCGTAAAAGGGACAGAAAGCTACAGGCCCCATAACAAAATCTGTATGGGGAAATGTGTAGTGGGGCCTGCTATGCTATGATAGTGTGTGTGCTATAGGTACCTACAGGGACATATTAACGCCCGGGGGCGGGGGGCCATGTGCAGTGGACCCCCTCCCCAAACAAAGCATCTTACCTAGCTCCAGCAAGAGAGTCCCTCCTCCTCCGCGGCGCCATCTTCCCAGTGATATTCGGGAAGATGGTGCATACACACAGTGCCAGAGTCTTTGCTGTGACTGTGCAGCGCCATCTTCCTGAAGATGTCACTGGGAAGATGGCATCGCGGAGGAGGGGGGATATGATTGCCGGAGCAAGGTAAGTATACTTTGGGTGTCCGTTTGCACAGCACATCCTGCACCCATTATAAAAACGCCTATGCTCCATAGCTTCTGCATCACCTTTAGTTCCGCCACTGGGAAGTAAGCATATCCTTAGTCAGGGACTAATCTGTCTATTTATGTTCCTATAGGGATGCTGCAAAGGACCTCATTACCAGTATACTGCAGATCTAATGGCACAGCTGTGGCTGTGTACACAGGCCACTCTCAGAGACAGAATGCTTGGAATGTTGGCATGGCAATACTTACCTAGGAAGGCAACAGAGCCAAAACCATTCCTGCACCATATCAAAACGGACATATTACAACAGATGAAAATGTACAAGACAGAACCCAACAAAGCAAATCTCATGTATAAATGAAGCACTGTTGCTTTTACACGTACAGTATAAAATTCATGTATTTTTATTAGCAAATTGTTCTTTGCAAACTCCTTTTTTTTCTGTAATGATCACATTATTAAAAGTTAGTTAAACATTTCAGTACCCACACTTCATTAAAAAATGTTCAGTACAGTATTTCAAATTACTACAAAGTACAGCATGGTGCAACACTCTCGTAGCCGTAAATGAGTTTGCCAACACGGCAGTGGCGGACTGGGGCATGAAGGGCCCACCGGGGGAATGCAGTGATAGGGGCCCATACTTAGAGGTGTGGCCAGCCTCCAGAAGGGGTGTGGCTAGCCTCCACAGATGCTTGGCTAACCATTAGAAAGTGCATGATCTGGGCCCCTTTAAAAATATATATACAGTATATACTGTAGTAAATACTGCTAGTGCATGCATGATAATGTACCAGATTAATAACAGCAAGTTTGTATAAAATATGCCATAGTCCTGTGCAGTATATTTTAACATACAGTCAGGTGCATAAATATTGGGACATTGACAGAATTTTCATATTTTGGCCACTATTCACCACCACAATTGCTTTGAAATGAAACAAACAAGTTGTGCTTTAACTGCAGACTTTCAGATTTAATTTGAGGGTAATTACATCCAAATCAGGTGAACGGTGTAGGAATTACAACGGTTTCTATATGTGCCTCCCACATTTTAAAGGGCCAAAAGTAATGGGACTATCAACTCAAAAGCTATTTCATGGACAGGTGTGGGCTATTCCCTCATTATTTCATTATCAATTAAGCAGGTAAAAGGTCTGGAGTTGATTCTAGGTATGACATTTGCATTTGGAATTAGTTGCTGTCGACTCTCAATATGAGATCCAAAGAGCTGTCACTATCAGTAAAGCAAGCCATCATTAGGCTGAAAAATCAAAACAAACCCATCAAGAGATATAGCAAAAACATTAGGTGTGGCCAAATCAACTGTTTGGAACATTCTTAAAAAGAAAGAACGAACCGGAGAGCTCAGCAACACCAAAAGACCCGGAAGACCATGGAAAACAACTGTGGTGGATGACAGAAGAATTATTTCTCTGGTGAAGAAAAAGCCCTTCACAACAGTTGGCCAAATCAAGAACACTCTCCAGGAGGTAGGTGTATATGTGTCAAAGTCAGCAATCAAGAGAAGACTTCACAAGAGTGAATATAGAGGGTTCACCACAAGATGTAAACCATTGGTGAGCCACAAAAACAGGAAGACCAGATTACAGTTTGCCAAACAACATCTAAAAAAGCCATTGCAGTTCTGGAACAACATCCTATTGACAGATGAGACAAAGATCAACTTGTACCAGAGTGATGGGAAGAGAAGAGTATGGAGAAGGAAATGACTTGCTCATGATCCAAAACATATCACCTCATCAGTGAAGCATGGTGGTGGTAGTGTCATGGTGTGGGAATGTATGGCTGCCAATGGAACTGGTTCCCTTGTATTTATTGATGATGTGACTGCTGACAAAAGCAGCAGAATGAATTCTGAAGTGTTTTGGGCAATATTATATGCTCATAGTCAGTCAAATGCTTCAGAACTCATTGGACGGCGCTTCACAGTGCAGATGGACAATGACCCGAAGCATACTGTAAAAGCAACCAAAGAGTTTTTTAAGGCTAAAAAGTGGAATGTTATGCAATGGCCAAATCAATCCCCTGACCTGAATCCGATTGAGCATGTATTTCACTTGATGAAGACAAAACTGAAGGGAAAATGCCTCAAGAACAAGCAGGAACTGAAGACATTTGCAGTAGAGGCCTGGCAGAGCATCACCAGGGATGAAACCCAGCGTCTGGTGATGTCTATGCGTTCCAGACTTCAGGCTGTAATTGCCTGCAAAGGATTTGCAACAAAGTATTAAAAAGTGAAAGTTAGATTTTGGATTGTTTAGTTTGTCCCATTACTTTTGGCCCCGTTCACCTGATTTGGATGTAATTACCCTCAAATTAAATCTGAAAGTCTGCAGTTAAAGCACATCTTGTTTGTTTCATTTCAAAGCCATTGTGGTGGTGAATAGAGGCCAAAATATGAAAATTCTGTCAATGTCCCAATATTTATGCACCTGACTGTATGTATAATGTATAATTCAAGTGCACAGTCTGGAACCTGATCCCTAAAGGAGGGGGTGGGCCATCAGACAATAGGGCCCACCGGGGGATTACCCTGTACCCCTGTGGGCCAGTCCAACGCTGCAACACGGTATCCTCAATCACAACAGTGCCGTGAAATGAGTGTCGAGGTTCCAAACCTGGGAATATAGGCCACCTGGCTTCTTGGACTCGCTTCGTCTGCCTGGATGTAGAAGACATTGTTGAAATTACCCTAAGATAGTGTTCTACCATCTGTGATCTCCAACCTGCCACAAAAATGTTTCTAATAGTGTGTATTGACGTAATTGGCCCTGTATTTGCCCAAATAGGGCAATGCTCTCTGTAGACAGTCATTTTTCCTGAACCACTAAAAGAAGCAGGTAGCAAAACTGACTGCATCAAACCTTCCTTTTCCAGGAAAAGTTATTCAGAAAGTGGTTGCAACTCCACTGGAAATCTGTAGCGCTACAACAGCTTTGGTGTGTGTGCTGAATGATCTTCTGATGGCAAGAGACAGAGATAATTGTTCAATCTCAATCCTTCTGGATCTCTGCAGTATTTGATACCATGGACTATGACATTATAAATTAGGAGTCTGAAAAATTTCAGTGAACTGGATGGCACAGACCCTAGCTGACTAAAAAATGGTTCCTCACCGGCAGGTCACAGAGAGAGCCTTCAGGAGTATACTCATCATCACCAGTGCCACTGGTCTGCGGTGTTCCCCAGGGTTCTATCCTATCTCCCATGCTATTTGCAGTATGCGTGTTACCACTGGGCAAATTAATCATAAGTCATGGTCTGGTCTACCATTGCTATGCTCAGCTGTACCTGTTTTTTCTTCTGAGTACTCAGAACACAATACCAGTCTTAAATGGCTCTCAAGTTGATCTCCGGGAGTGGAAGAGTTCCAGCTGGCTGCTACTGAATCTTGATAAAACAGTGACTCTTATGATAGGAGTTCACAATCAAAGATAATGAATACAGCTACTGTAGGTCAACCAATTCAACCTAATTTTGGGGGTTTAGAGTTGCAAATCTCTGATCATGTGCAAAATATTGGTGTTATATTAACTGAAGAACCTAGTGAGAATAAAGCATTTGATTACCTCAGAAAATGTTGCATTTGTATCATCATACTTGAACTACTGCAATGCCCTATACCTCCAAGCAAAATAATTGTAGCACTTGCAGCTGGTACAAATACTGTAAGCAGCAGGCAGTCTGTTCGCTAACTAGCCTAGTTCCTACCATATATCTATTTATTAACTGTTATTTATGTAGCACACACATATCACATAGAGCTCTACAGAAAACAATTTAGTCATTAACATCATTCCTCACCCCTTCACTAGCTTCCTGTAAGATGGCATATCTAATGCAAGACTGACTTACTGACTTTACAAAGTCCTACATAACCATGGCACAAGGTACTTGAAGCAGCTTTAATTTTACATATACTTCCACTCTCTACTTTCATCCACAGATGAAGGACTATTAGTTGCATCTAGAATAAGCCAGATTGTACGCAATTTGTAGTGCTAAATAATTATATTCACATAAAATGAATTATGCTTATGATTTAGCAGCATGCAAAAAGAATACTTACCTACTCTCCCGGAAATGTTGCGGGAGGCTCCTGAATTTGTGGGTAGCCCCTCGCACCCCCAGAAGTGTGTTCAGATCTCCCCCATCCAACCATCTTCATAGTGAAGTAGGCAGGATGGGGATATAATTGCCGGGAATTGGGGTGGTCCGTATGGAGGGGGCTAAACAATACAAAAACGCATAGGGAACCCTTCCCCCACCCCCTGCAGTGGCCAGCTTTGTCTTCTCTACGGGCTTCTAGAGAGGAGATATAAAAAGTTGGCAAGTATGGCAAAAAGTGGACATGAGACTGGCTGTCAAAATTGAAGGAGGGGGGGGAAGGGGGGTAGCCAAGCATATCACCATTATATTATTTAGAGATGCTGGCAGATACACAGTGGTAAAACCCATGTTATCGTGAAGAATAGATACAATAATATTTAATATATAAATTATAGGGATTTGATTGTCAGGGTCTACATTAAGGATCTAGAAAGTTCATTATGAGCACAGACTCTATTAACTCATAGTGAAAATAGAATTACATAAATATTTTTTTTTATATTTGGTTCTCAATATCATAGTAATTACCATAAGGAAACTTATTTTTTTCCCAGATAGAACTAAACTCAATTTCCTGCACTTATTTCAAATTGCATTTTAACATTTGATGACTGTGCCTTCTCTTAATGTAAGCAGTGACTTCGGGGCAGTCAGTTTCTGTTTAAACAACCGTAAAATACTTTTTGTTTTGGAAAACTACATGATTTATACTGGATATATGGCATATATGGAAAAGGTCTCTCTGAGCTGCAAGCAATAACATAATATAAAAGACTGCTGTTGGCAGACAGAAAATTATTCTACTTCAATAGTTTTTTCTTTTTAGTCATCCACAGATGTGATCCATGACATTTCGTAAAAGACAATACAGCAAAATGTAAAATAACTCACAGCAGAATTCCCTCTAAGGGCTGCCTGGTAATAGTGAGTATTTTATACTGTGCATTAGTCAATTTTCTTTCTCAGTTTATAATTATTCATGTCAGTTATCATTTTCTAATTATTTTAATCATTGCCCACCCCGAATATGAACATTCAACACACTAACAGCATTCCTTCCTTATTATTACAAATAAAACACAATAACGTAACATAAACAGTTATAAACATGTAAAGATTAAATCAAGTCATAAATACTGCTGTTTGAAAAACCATTACCGCCACTTTTTATAGTAGAAGTATAGTTGTACAGTATAGCTTGTACATTGCCATCCAATATGTCCCCCACCTCACCGCATGTTCCATTTGGCGACATTTGTGAATATTGGTGCAACAGGAGAACATTGTTTTTCCCATAGCAACAAGATTTGGAATATAGTTGTTGCTAGCACATTTTAAAAAGAGGAATGCAAAATATAATTGGTTGCCATAGGTGATATCCATAACCTTTTTACTTTGTTTTCATAGATGTCCCCTAATATGGTTACTGATCTAGTAACTAATCAAAGCTCATTAAAAATTAGTAATACAAATATTTCATCAAAAAAAGTGCAGGCTCTGTATAATTGTTACTGTATGCACATTACCAAGGATCATCCCTGGTGGGTATAGAGTAAAACTGGGTAGACACTAAATGATTGTGTACCCAGCAAAGTCGCCGACGATCCCAGGGCCGACGGGGCAACATATCGGGAGGTCCATACACTCTGGGCGATCTGGTGCCCGACCACCCGATATGCCGCCCCCCCGCATAGCACTGCATGGGATCGTAAGCCGCATCGCCTGATCTTACTGCATGTACAAAAGATCAGGCGACGAAGCTGACAACCCCACGGGAGCGCGCACTACACGATGTGCTGTATACACACTACACATTTTTAACGATTTGTCGTTCTGATGTGTCGGAATCGGACAAATCTTTAAAAATATTGTGTAGTGTGTAGGGGCCTTAAGTGTTAATATTGGAAAGCAGACACTTTGGGGTGATTTAGCCTGTGCTCTAGGTAAGTTATCTATTAGATATTACATTTTAAAATGTAAAAAAAAAAACTGTGAAAAACAAAAAAGTTACAATCTTGCCGTTTATACTGTTCTAAGGAAGAACAAAAATCACTGGAATACCTATTGCAATTGTTTGAGATGCTTATTGATTTTAACCTTCATTAAATAATACCGATATTCTCATAGCTGACGCATTTATGAACAAATTTGTAAAACATCAATATGCTCTTTTTCTTGAGAAAACAAATCAAATTAAAATGTGCATGTACCAAGTTATCTAATATACTTAATTTTGTTTTCCAGAACTCAGATTGTTGTTTAGGGAGAGTAGCTTTAAAATAACTATAAAAATACTTCTAATTTGATTTGAATTTCTCTAATATTGTTTTCTGGTAAGTATAATTTTTATAAAGTAATACATAGATAAGTTATTTTGCTATTGCTTTTATAAAGACTCATTTAATGGCACAATTAGAAGTGGATGCATTAATGCTCTGAACATATATGGAAAATACATACATACATACATACATACATACATACATAGGTAACGTGTATTTACTGTACATGCATCTGCTATGTTGAATGCATCCCAAGTTGTGTCCATCTCAAAACTTGAAGCATTTATGGCAGATGTACATCAGACATAGAAGGGTTTATACTTATA
This sequence comes from Taudactylus pleione, assembly GCA_031769625.1. Taxonomy (NCBI): domain Eukaryota; kingdom Metazoa; phylum Chordata; class Amphibia; order Anura; family Myobatrachidae; genus Taudactylus; species Taudactylus pleione. The sequence goes on along the minus strand of JAUIMM010000916.1, from coordinate 1,217,322 downwards.
CACCACCATAGTGTAGAGGAAGCCTAGAGATGTGGCATGGACTGAGTAAGTAGCAAATGATAAAGGAGCTGTACATCATATGTGCAGAGTCCTCCTGCTTGCGCGCTCGCAGTGCCCAGACTCAGCCTGATTAATAGGCTGCGGCTGTTTGAAGGTGGAGGGCAGGCAGCGTATAATTCGCAGTGCACGTGCGCAAGACAGTCTTTGCGACCTGATTTTGGTTGCTTGTAAGCTACTATCAGGTCGCTGCTTTGAGTGACGGGGGAGTGGATGTGCGAACACAGACGTGTCAGGCCGCCAAAACGCCGTTTAAAGGGCATGCATAATTAGCAAAGAAGTGTCATTGTACACGTCACCTGCATGTATTTCAGCCAGCGCTGATCGCTGTGCTTGCGGCAGGCTAAGGCAACCCCAAGGGCTGCGAGCAGCTCCGATGGCTCACGATGGTCCCGATTAATCCTTAATTTTCCAGAGATGACTGGTGTTGCGAGTGGCAAGGGGGCGTCTTTAGACACTTGCGAACGCACTTTGCCATAGCTCGCTAAAACATAGTGGGCGTCCTTGCGCGATGCAGTGCGAGCGCTTAATTTAAATATCCGGCCCCTTTTTGCCTGCGAGCGACCGCATCTTGTCAGCGGGTCTGAATGAGCTCCAGAGTTCCAGAAAATGGGGGCGTGTCAGCTACGCTTTCTGGGTGTGCTGAAGTCAGTGACTGCATTCTTTTACGTAGCTTCACTGGCTTCAGCTGCATGGAAACACCGGTCATCTTGAGTAACCTGAAGCTAATTAATATGATTGATGATGATGCAGAGAGAGTGATCCAATGCTGTATCTACGAACACAAGTGCGAATCAAATAAGTTTGCAGCAAGTGTCTATTTTCACAAGACACCTCCGACGACATTAGCATATTTTCGCATCTCGCTGCCATGTCCTAAACAGCAGCTGATGTACTAATAGCGTCCAACTCTGAATAAGGCCCATAGTCCAATTACACCTGGGGGTAGACTTACCAAAGCTTCTAAAACAGACAAGTGGTGGTGTAGCCCATGGCAGCCAAACAGATTCTATATATCATTTACTAGAATGCAATAGACAAATAATAGGCATAATCTGATTGGTTGTTATGGGCAACACCACCTCTTGTCTGTTTTAGAAGTTTTAATAAACAACCCCAGGTATGTAAAAATAAGTGTGTTGTTCATAGGGAAAACAAAGACAAAATAACACACAGTAGGGGAAATGTAATAGGGTCCCAGTTTGCAGAAGTGCAGATTTTTGGGCAATTGTATTTACAGGCAAAGCCATCTTGGTGTTAATTGTAAAAAAAATAAAAAAATCTAACTTTAAAATAATAAAACATGTTAAAAACTTCAATAGTGTCGTAAAAAGTGAATCTCTTCACTGGCATAGACAGACAACAGGATGGATACTGACAGTATATTGCATTGCCATGAATGAAAATGGAATTAAAGTGTCCTAAGATATAAAGTGGAACGCAATGAGGGTGGTTCTTATGAAGGAAATGGTTAATTTGATACTGTATGGTGACCACTGCTCGCTCAGTACATTAATCAGTAATTCCTATGGCTTGGTTGAATTAGTGCTTAGAGCCGGGCAGTCCCTATTTGTGTATATTGTCTGTAATTAATATAATATGTTGTGGTTTTACATTGGAAATTAATATATCCTTATCCATACTAACATCATTTCATTTAGTGTATATAGTTTTATTCATGTGATTTTATTATATATTTGGAAATATATTATCCGACTTGTTATAGATCTATATAGATAATTTACAATACAAGATATTTGGTATTAGAGCTTTTTGCCCTTTCTTTCTACTAATGCCGATATCACTAGAAAAGGTTTTAAAATAACACTTTATTTGCTACAGTATATATAGAATGTTACATAGTGTACTTAGCTGAAAAATCCCATTAAATGAATTAAATAATGGTAACATTAACCTATTTTGTTATGTGAATAGTAGTTTGAGTCCCTCTGGGATCTCTCGCTGTGAATGTTATTACGTTTCATTATGCTGTCTATTCACTATAACATTTTGTTAAATGTGAATTTATTTCTCCTTATTTATACAGTGTATTGTTGTTTATAAATGTTGTTTATTTTCCCAACTGCTTAGAAATATAAAGTAGCGGCAATTACAGGACAGATTACCAACAGTATACACAGATCGGAAGCAATACTGATTAAAGTATTGATGTAGAGATGATCATACAGTACAGTACACAAGGAATTGTTGTTTTTTTCTAGAGCTCTCTATCATATCGGAATCACCACTTTTATCTTCAAAATACAGAGTGACATTATTTTATGGTAGGCGGTATCTATAAATATTCAAATAGTCTGTGTGGATATGTCACAAGCTGCTACTGTTGGAAACCACTTGTGATTGGCTGGTGATAAATGGACACCCTAGGGTCTCCTTGCTTTGGTCATTTAATGTCAGGCTGTCACAGTCTGGTTATTTTGTAGATCCGGCTCGGGACCCTTGGGTCTGACCGAGGTACATAGAAAACGAAGTGACATGACACAACTGTGATTCATGAGCATGAATAGGAGTTAGGAACACTAGTGCCAGTGTAGGAACCACAGACTTGTGATACGCAAGGCTACTAGACTGGAGCTGAGGTAAACAGCCCAGGCCCACTAGGCAACCCCTCATCTAGTGACCTGTGAAGGCCAGCAAGATCAGAAATATACCGCAGTGACAAGGGTGACTGTCGAAAATCAGAAAAGTATAGTACTGGTAGTCAGAACTCAAGCCAGGAATCAGAGTCTTATGTATTCAGAATACAACTTGAGGAAGTTGTGACCCTGGTACATCTCTGACGCAAGACCTGGAACAGGAACCAGAGAGCAACTCAGAAACTGAGAGTCAGGATCGGTAATACAGCTACTAAACACCTCAGTGCACAGACTTTATACTGCACACTGAACCCTAGCCGTGGAACCAACACCTTTCTCCAGGGCCGGCAACAGAAATCTTGGAGCCCCGTACACTGATGCCTCTGGGGGCCACCTATGAAACCCTCCCTCACCCACAACACCACCCCCCTCTACTTAAAAACCCTGAACCATAACACCACAAGGTGTTTTTATTAGAAAGACTCACATAAATTTCAGGACAAAGATAACAGGGAAAGGATAGAAGGGATAGGCCAGGACAGAGGGGCAAGGATAGAGGTGAGGGCCAATACAGAACAGTGGGGACAGGAGAGGAGTGACAGGGCCAGGATAGAGGTAACAGGGCAATAAAAGAGGGAACAGGGGTGACAGGGCCAAGACAGAAAAGAGGGGACAGCAGAGAGGGGTGACAGGGACAGGAGAGATGAGACAGGGCCAGGACAATGAGGACAGGACAGAGGTGACAGAGGCAGGACAGCTTTGACAGGTCCAGGACAGAAGTGACAGGGCAGGAAAGAGGGGATAGGACAGAGACAAAACTGGGACAAGGGTGAAAAGCCCAGAGGTGACAGGAAGAGGACAGAACTCCCCCTATGTTGGGCTCACTTGGCACCACCCTCCCTTCCCTTACTGGGCACACTTAACAATCCTCCCACTGTCACTGGGCATGCATAGCAACCCCTCCCTTAGTGGCCACACTTAGCACCCCCCGCCCCCCTTCCCTTACTAGGCAAACTTAGCCTCTGGGTACACTTATCCCCTCCCCCCTATCTGGGCACATATTGCACCCCCTTTCCATTACTGGGCACACTTAGAACCTCATTCCCTTTCCTGGACACTCTTAGAACCCATCCCCCCTTACCAGGCAAACTAACCCCAATTTTCCTTTCTTACCGGGCGCACTGTAGAGCCACCAGGTGCTGGCCACATCTTGGAATCCCTCTATCTTGCTGCCAGCCACCATCCACACGGACACTCTGCAGTCATCAGCACTCCGAGTCCCGCCGATGTTCTGAGTCCTGCCGGCACCAGTATGTGCCTGACCAGTGCCTGACGTCAAGGTCCAGCCACTTCCAGGCTTCCCCTGCTTCCAGCGAAAGAGTGGTCACTGGTGCAACACAGCTGAGGAGCAGTAAGGAGGAGAGAGGAGGAAGGAGGGGGAACAGCAGGGGGTGGGACTTTGTGAAGAGCCACACTTCTCTCTGCAGCAGGCTGCCGCTGCATGTCATATAGGGAGATACATGTCATGCCTCTCCAGCCTGGTGCCTCCCTGAAGTGCAGGATGTGCTGAGTGTGTTGCCATGGCCCCTCGGGACCCCGGGGTACCCTTTGCACCCCCCTGTTGCCGGGCCTGCCCTTGTCTAAATCAGCCTGAGACAATAGCACACACTGTAGGGAAGCCAATACAAATCAGCACAACAGTATAATCTTATGACCAGGACAACCATTGAGCATAGAGTATAACAGCATGAGAAACTTGCACACAATGTCCCAGCAGTATGATGGAATGAGACCGCAGCTGAGCACACCGGCTCATTACTGACAGCTGTTGATACACAGGCAGATGCAAGTGATACACTTGCAAGCTTTGATGAGATGGCAGACTTGTATGTAGTATAGGCACTGCGGTACTGACAGTAACTCAGATCGGTATGCAGCATGGACGCTGCGGTGCAGACAGATACCGGAACACAGTGGCAGATGGAACTGACAGGTAATTGATGCACAACGCAGATGGATAGCAGGTCTGTATGCAGTGGGAACGCTGTGAAGCTGGTAGGTGAGCAATACTCAGCGTAGATGGTGAATAGCCAGAATCCATGAAGTAGCAACGAAGTCACAGAGGACACGAACAAAGGATATGAAGTAAGCCTGGAGCCTTGAATTATCCCAGGTAGGAACACATTGTTCAGGCAATGGGTTGCACACAAGAACTGGTTTAAATAGGAGGTGGTCACTAGCCATTGGACTAGCTGCCATTGGACTAGCTGACAGGTGACAGGTGAGCACCTAGGTGCATCAGTTAATCAGCCTTCCTGTGATGTTTAAGAAACTGCAATGAACGAATGTCTGTGACTGAAAGGGATGCGAATACCCCGATTCATGACACAGGCATTTTCTACCCTCTACCGCTGTTTAAGAAAATATTTGATTTCTCATTGAACTACTGTAGATAAAGAAAGAAGAGAAGATTTCCCTGCTTTTCTTAGTTAAAATCCGATCACATTTAACTGGGTCTGGTTGATGATTTGTGGGCACGCATTGGCATTGCCATCTTTCCTGTTTGTCCAATCCTGCAATTTCCAGGATTTGGCGACATAGAAATTGTGATTTTCCACAAGTCATAAACTAAACTGTCAGGATTGTAAACTACAGTATTAAAGTTTAACTATTTGTATAGATTGTTATCAACAAAATATTAACTTGGGGAATGTTTTAAAAGATGTGTATATGGTGCATTGTAGTCAATTGTATTGTAATTAACAGTGATTTGTTATTTCACTGCTCCATTAGCTGCATTGTGTTGGTGCCAACGTCTAAGAATACTGTTATACTTGGGCTGTATTAGGGATCAGCGTAGGCACAGTAAATTGGTGAATACATGGAAAACTGGTAGCAGGAGGGCCAATCCCTGATACCTAATACAGGCATAATTGACAGGTAACTGATATATGGTGCAGTCCCCCTATTTTCAGTCGTTGGAGCAGTCACCATAGACTTCTGTGATATTGCCAAATTTATCAAGCGCTGTAAAACTGTAAAACTTAGCATTGTAGCCTGTAGGCTAAAACTTTGGATCCCTTACCAGTAAACCGCTTGTATGCGGCCACACATGCAACGTGAATATGCCAGACCCAGAAGTAATGTGATCATGTAAACAATCACTTTACTTTTTACACTTCACAGTCATGAATTCCTATTGGGGCCCATGTCTTAAGGCACACATCCACTAGACAATTAAATTGAGCGACTGAACGATAACGATATCGTTATCGTTCGATCGTTCAATAATCGTTTGAAAATCGTTTGCAGATTGTTTAAACAATGTCTAAAATGACCAGCGATGTGCGCTCCCGCTGGTCGTTTAGACATCTATCATCGTACAAATATGTTGTACAACCTGACGATATCGTCAGGCTCAACATGTTTGCAGATGATTGATTGTGCCTACACTGAACGACTGCTCGCTCAGTGTAGGCACATCACAGACTGACAAATGATTCTACTGGATGGGCACCTTTAGCATGTACAGTATATATGATACATTAGGTCTTATTCAGCAAGAAAATTTGTTTCTGCATGATTTAAGTATCCCAGCTATGCAGGAACGGGTTAACAGAGAAAATAAAGTATGTTCAAAAGGGGGCTTAGCCTTGCGAGGTCACGCCTCCTGGTGTCCCATTTTAGGGGCGCGATTGTGTGTCATGACCTCGTCCTTGTCACTCTGGGAGCTTGTCCAGCGCTCCAGGAGCTGCTGGGAAGCCCCCAGCCCCCCTCAGCACAATGTGGATGAAGCATACACACACGTCATCCATCACCCCGCTGCAGCGATGAAGAGCAGCTCTGCTATTTTGGTGTCACCCGCTCGGATGGTATCACCCGGTGCGGCCCGCACCCCCATAGTGACGCCACTGATACTGTACATATACATTTTCCCCCTATAATCTTTTGGATTCTGCATAAACTGAGAAAGCTAAATTGTTGTACATACATATTAGATCAGTGTAACATATGAAGGTGGCAGTGGCACTTATCTCAGTTAGTACTGAACACAGTAGTACTGTAACAATGTATAAATATTTTTTACGCTTATCATTATTATGGCTTTTAGTGTATTAGCAGCGATTTCACTTCTAGCAAGAGAAAAACCTTAACCATAAACTCTTATTTTAAAGGTTAGGTCCATGGGCCAATAGTAACAGCAACGCAATGATACATCTGTAATAGAAACACTTATTATACTTTAGATAAAACCTGCGTCCTGTAATTACAGGAGCAGAAATCTCTCCCAATGCAATCTCTGGGATCATGTCTGCATTCTGCCGCAGATTGTCACTGACAGTCCTGACTGCTTCCCAAAGGTGCAGATGAAACTTGACATTTCTAACATGACAGCAGCAGCACTGGGGCCAATACATGAAGATACCCACTGGACATTGCTGGTATTCTATGATTGGGAAAACGATAAACAGGACTGTTCCCATAAGTCCTCTTCTATTTAGTACAAGTTGTTATTGTAAGATGGTAAAAAAGCATGTCCTGTGGCTGATGGGTTTAGGGGAAAAAACAACCGACTTTCTGATCTGACCCTTAAACCCTTTATTATATAAAGCCATATATTCAGCAATAAAAGCACTGGTCTTAGAATCGGATTTCGTAATGTTTTATAAAGGAAATAGATTTTCCCCTAAAGCACTGTTTTTTAGAGGCAGTCCTGATTCTCTGGAGCAAAAGGATAAGTGTTTTGATTTGGGGCAGAACGGCATAATTGTAGGAGCAGTAAGAACCTGCAAGCTTTACTAATGTAATGTGCAATTGAATAAGTGACGGAATACCTGAATTAAAAGATAGAATGCTACTTACTCTATATAACAATATTACCATGTATCTATAATGATAGAGCCCTGTACCTACAGAATAATGATAGAGCCCTGTAACTACAGTATAATGATAGGCCTGTACCAACAGAATAATGATAGAACCCTCTACCTACAGTATAACAGAATTGTGGGCCTGATTCAGACCCACTCGCGAGCGGCTGTCCACTCGCAAGTGGGTCGATGTTCTGGACTGAGCATGCGCACGACGGAGGGAGCTCCGTCGTGCGCATGCGCCAGACGCGACGAGCGAAGGAAAGTCCTTCGCTCGTTGTGTCTGATCAAAGGGGGCGTGCTGTCGATGTTGATTGACAGCACGCCCCCTTTGGTAGGCATGCCGGGGGCGTGCCTCCCTGACGGGGGCGTTCCCACGGGAACGCCTCCGGTCAGAAGCCGGCCCACTGACATCACTAGTGATGTCAGTGGGAGTGATTTTGGCTCTGATAGAGCCAAAATCACTCCGGAGCTTGCGGTTGAAAACCTCAACCGCAGGCTCTGGCTCGCAGTTTCGATGGTCGCGATGGTCACGACCATCGCGGCCAACAAAATGCACGCTCGTATAGCCTGTGGGTGGTGACCCACAGCTATACGAGCGTCCAGGAGGATGCTCCATTTTCATGGAGACTGGCCCTCATTCAGAGCGTGCGCTCTGCTCAGAGCGTACGGCTCTGAATGAGGGCCTGTGTTCCTATAATGATAAAACCCTGTACCTGTAACGATAGAAACTACTAACTGTAATGATAGAACCATGTACCTATAATGATAGAATTCTGTACTTATAACTATAGAACCATGTACTTATAACTATAGAACCATACACCTATGATAGAACCATACACCTATAATGATAGAATTCTGTACTTATAACTAAGGAACCATATACCTATGATAGAACCATACACCTATAATGATAGAACTATGTACTTATAACTAAGTATAAACCCATATACCTATGATAGAACCATACACCTATAATGATAGAACCATGTACTTATAATAATAGAATGCTGTACCTACTGTAAAACAATAGAAAACATTAACTGTGATAGAACCATGTACCTATAATGATAGAACCATGCACCTATAATGATAGACCGTGCACCAATAACGATAGAACCCTGTAACTATAATGAGAAAACCCTGTACTTACTATAATGATAGACCCATGTATCTACTGTAAAATGATAGAAACCATTAACTATGAAAGAACCTATGTACCTATAACGATAGAACCATGTACTTACACTGAAGTGCTAAAAGTCAAGGGATAGCAATATGTAACGGTAATGGTAGGTGGTGTCACTATACTGTCACATCTTGGAAATGCTCAAACTTGCAACAGTTGTAATCTGATATCTTGTGAGCCAGTTTGAACACCGACTATGCTGCTCATGGCAAGGTGACGTGAATTATCAGAGTTCGGATGGGGCATGATAGTGGGTGCCCGATGGATGGGACATTCCATTTTCGAAGTTGTGCGGATATTCAACATTTCATGATCTACATGTGTGTACCGGGAATACCTCATGGAAGGCATTACCACCCACCATGGACAGCACAGTGGCCGACCACTGGTACTTAATGAATGTAACCAGCGGCGTCTGGCCGGAATTGTCTGTAGTAACAGATAAGTGGCACTGGCTCAATTTCCACATGCAATGCAGGAGGTACTAGACACATATCCAGCAGGTCAGTGCAACGTTCTTTAACTTACATGTGATATGGGAGCAGAAGATTCACCAGAATGCCCTTGTTAACACTACGACACAGAACACAGCACCTTACCTGGGCTCAGGACATTGCTAATTGGACCCTGGAGGACTGGCAACATGTGGGTGGTCTGATGAGTCAAGGTTCCACTTGTTTTGGCTGGTGGTAGGGTTCGGGTGTGGTGCAGACCCCATAAGGCCATGGACCCAGTTTTCAACAAGGAGCTGTGCAGGCTGGTGGTGGTTCCATAATGGAGTGTCGTGAGTCCACTGGTCCACTTGAACACGTCATTGACCGGTAACCTCTACATTGTACTGCTTGATGACTATTTGCAGCCCTTCATGGACCTTATATACCCCCACAATAATGGAATATTCCAGCAGGATAATGCACCTTGTCATCAGTCCCAAGTTGTCCAGTACTGGTTCGATGAGCATTCTGGATAGTTCTGATAGCTGAGCGCTCGTTGGCCAAGTGCGCATGCGCACGACGGAGGCGGCTCCGTCGTGCGCATGCGCGAGACCCGAATAATGACGGCCAAGCCGTCGTTATGGGTCTCGCACCAAAGGGGGTGTGCTGTCAATGTTGAGTGACAGCACGCCCCCTGTGGTGGGCGTGCCAGGGGCGTGGCTGCCCAGGCGGAGGCGTTCCCATGGTAACGCCTACCGTCTGGGGCCGGCCCCACTGACATCACAAGTGATGTCAGTGGGAGTGCTTTTTGCTCTGATAGAGCCAAAAGCACTCCAGGGCTTGTGGCAATGAGACCCTACCTCAAGGGTCTCGTCGCAAGCCCGATGGTCGCGATGGTCTTGACCATCGCGACCATCATTTTGGCCGCTCGCTATAGTTGTGGGTCACCCACAGCTATGCGAGCGGCCAGGAGGCCGCTCTTAAATACAGAGGGACGGCCCTGATTCAGAGCGAGCGGTCTGTCAGAGCGTCCGGCTCTGAATCAGGTCCACTGTACCTATAATGATAGAAACCTGTACCTACTGTGCAACGATAAAACCATGTAATTGTACTGATAAAGTCATGTACCTATAACAATAGAAACTAGTACCTACTGTATAATGATAGAACCCTGTAACTGTAACAATAAAGCCCTGTAACTATAACAATTGTACAGCGCACCTACTGTAAAATAATTGAACCGTGCATCTCTATAACGATAGAACCCTGTAACCACATATAATTATAATACCCTGTATCTACAGTATAATGATAGAATCCTGTAAATAATGATAAAATCCTGTATCTATAATGATAGAGCCCTGTATCAATAACAATAGAACCGTGTACCTATAATGATAGAGTCGTGCACCTATGACGATATAACCCTGTATCTACAACAATAGAACCATGTAACTATAATGCTATCTATAAAGGTTGAGCCCTGTATCTAGTAATGGGAACGTGTGAAAGTGAAATACACACCGGCATTTGCAATTAACTTTCTAAATCCAAAAAGATAATGCTGTCAAATGCACCGTCATTGATGATATTAATCTGGATGTAATGTTTCAGCTGCCTTGTTGCATCCCATGCACTGCATCACTTGCGAGTTAATTGGACACAATGCAACTCTGTACAGCCTCATTTAGAACACAGGATACTATTTTACACAGCCATTTACTGTACATGAACTAACACTACTTTATACATGTCACACAAGTCCTTTGAACAAATCATAGCAGAAAGTCAATAAATTAGAAAAATAAACAAGTGCCCGTCGAGTAATGTCAAGCTCTTATCTCCACTGACAATAAAATATTGAGATGATAAAAGCTATGTGTTGAGTGATGGCAAGGTCATGTACTGCACACTATGTGGCTTAGAACGTACACTATGCAATTTAATGTTCCAGACAAAACCAATTCATTTGTTTTTATTTGGGGGGATCTTGGCTTCATAGCACAGAATTTTGTTAATATGAGAGCAGATAAAGAAATTCAGCTCCACGTACCGTATAGAACTGAGGGCCTGATTCAGAGCCGCTCGTAAGCGGCTGCTCGTTCGCTCCGAGCGATGTTTGCACAACTGCGCATGCGTATGGGTCGTAATGTGCATGCGCAAACCAGTCATTGCGGGCGGAAATCGAGCGCTCGCAAAACAGCGAGTGCCTGCTAATTTGAATGACAGGATGAGGCGTTTGTGGGTGGTAACAGGGGAAGGTGCTTGAAAACGGGGAGTGGTGATCCGAACACAGGCGTGCCAAACGGTCAAAACGGGCGTTTAAAGGGTGTGCATAATTAACAAAGCAGCGTCATCGACCACGTCACTTGGTTGTTTCTTAGCCTGAACTGTTCGCATGATTGCGGTAGGAAAATCCAACCACAAGCACTGCGAGCAGTTCAGACGCCTTTCGATGTACTCGATTAATCTAATAAACAGCGGAGATGACGTATGATTCGAGCGGCCAGGGGGCGTCTTTACAAAATAGCGAGCGCATGTTTCGTTCGCTCGCTCAGACATAGAGGCGTCAACAGACCGCAAAGAGCGAGTGCTCAATTTAAATATCCGGCCCCTTTTTCTGAACGAGCGAGCGCAAATAGCGTCCGGCTCTGAATCAGGCCCTGAAGGTTAACTTAAATGTTGTTTTGTTTTTTTTTAATCAATTTAAAATTCTGAATACAGTACATTGTAAAGCAGCTGCATGGAATACATCAGCATGTCTACTGCTTTCAGATTCACCAAGAGTAAATAGTAAAAGTAATGGGATGGCTGTAAGCAAGGTCTTTGTAGCTAGACTTATAGAGGTTGTCAAAAACTTCTTATTACCAGTTATCTTCTGGTCCACTGACAATTAGATCTTTCAAAAGAGAGCACTATGACTTCAGCACTCATGGCTTTTTCGGGTATATAATGTATAGGGTTGTCGACTGGACATGATCCCAAGCTAAACCGTTCAACTGCAGCATACAGTTGGTTAATTAGTCAGTCTGCAAACAGCACGCTTTCTGTATGCTATCAGATACTGCAGATTGGGAGCTAAGGGGGAGATGTATTAACATGTCAATTATCTCTGTGCTAAGAGACATCACTGCTTATTAGAAATGTATTAACAGGGAGTCACCGGAGAGGTGATAAGGAGGCTTATCTCTCTGACAATCTTTGCTCAGCTGTATCGCAACAACATAGTGGGCGGCCACTTTGCACATACATCGCGAGGTGGCCATGGGGCCTGTAAGAAAGCATAGCGCCATCCTGAGATGGCATTATGGGGGGAGACTTATCAAAGTTTGGAGAGAGATGTATCGGAAGAGATAAAGTACCAACCAATCAGCTCCTGTCATTTTTCAAACACAGGACCTCATTCAGAGTCTCTCGCAAGATGCAATTGCTCGCTTGCAAAAAGAGGCGCTGTAAGGACATCCTCTATGTCTTAGTGAGTGATGGCAGTTAGCGTACGCTGGACTACAAAACCTCCCACCTGTCACTCGCAGCACACATCATCTCCGGGAAGAGTCTGATTAATCGTGAACATCGAGGGCCATCGGAGCTGCTCGCAGCGCTTGGGGTTGACCTACCATACCCCAAGCAATGCGAACAGTTCAGGCTAAAAAATAACCAAGTCACGTGTGCTATGACGCTACTTTGCTAATTATGCACACCCATTAAACGCCGTTCTGACGGTCAGACATGCCTGCGTTCGCACATCCACACCCCCGTTCACAAGCACCTTCCCTTGTTACCACCCACAAATCTGTCACTCAAAGCAGCGACCTGAAAGTGGCTTTGCGAGCTAGCAAAATCAGATCGCAACGAATGACGTGCGCACGCGCACTGCAAATTATACACATGCGCAGATGTGCAATTATCGATGCCAGTGAGCGAGCGTGCCCTAGTGAGAGACTCTGAATGAGGTCCACAGTCTGTAAAATGGCAGTTAGGGCCCGATTGGTTTGTACTTTATCTCTGTCTACTTTATCTCTACAAGCTTAGAGGCAGTGGCATTTTATTTCTCTATGAACTGACCTTTAATACATTATGGAGAAGGAGTAATACTGTTACCTCTTTTTTTTTTTACAACTTTGGAAAAATGGGTTATCATCAGAGGCGGGCTGGGCCGGGGGGCAGGGTGACAGATGCCCCCCGGGCCGGTCCCATTTTCAGCACTTTGGCCGGCTGCGCCAGCGACATGCGCAGTAAAGTTCCATTGGGCAGACTGTGTCAGTCAGTATGACACAGCTGCCCATATAGCACCGCGGCATCCAGCCCCGCCCCTTACAAGTTAATGGAACGGCCTCCTGTCAGCCCAGACCCTGCATGCCGATTCAACCAATAACCGCTACCTTCAAGGGAAAGGTAGTGGTTATTGGTTGAATCAGCATGCGGGACTCAGGCAGCAAGGTCTGGGCTGACAGGAGGCCGTTCCCGTCTCTTGTAAGGGGCGGGGCTATGTCTCTGCCCTCAGTCTCTCATTTCCCCTGCCAGAGGACAGCGCGGCCATAGCTTAAAGTGTTATGAAATACAGGTGCCTGCTACTAATGCGGGTGAGAGTACCGCAGCGTACCTGGCCTCCAGTAATCCCCGGCTTTCTGCTTGTAATGCCCGCCTCCCCTCCAATCCTAATACCCAGTAACCCAGCTCCTTCTGCTGCTCCTGTCCATTCCTCTTGTCCCCAGCTCCCCACCCCCTCTAATACCCAGTGGCACCCAGCCCCTTCTTCTGTCCCTGCGTACTCTTCCTGTTCCTAGCTCCCCCTCCACCTCCTCCTGTACAGTATGTGGCTTTCCTTAACACTTAATACCCGGAACCCAGCTCTCCCCCCTACTCCTCTTGTCCCCAGGTCCTCTCCAACTCCTCTGTATGTAGCTCCTCACCCACTCTAATGCCCAGTGGCACCCAACCCCTTTTCCTGTCCCTACTTACTTCTTTTATCCCCAGCTCACCTCTACCATCTCCTTTATGGGTTTCCCCTTCCCCTCTAATACCAAGAGGCACCCAGTCCCTTCTCCTGTCCCTGCCTACCCCTCCTGCTCCCAGTTCCCCTCCCCGATTCCTCCTACAGTATAACCGGCTCCTCACCTCCCATTCCCTGCTCTCCACCTCCTACTCTGGTCCCTGACTTCCCACCTCCTATTCCTTTCCCCTACTTCCACCTACTACACCTGTTCCCGGCTCCCCACCTCCTACTCTTGTCCCCGACTCCCCATCTCCTACTCCTGTACCCGGCTTCCTACCTCCTACACCTCCCCAGCTCTGCCACCCACACATCAAGAAGACGAGGAGCCATAAGGACCTGTAGCATGAGCGCAGCCACCCTCATCCAGCTTCCACAGAATAAAAAGACAGAAGAGAGCACAGCTAGATGCAGAGAATTCCTTGAGCATTTTTGTTCAAAGGTAAGAGAACAAAATCTTTTTGGTATATTTTTATAATGTACGGTATTTATTGGTTCGTCGCTTTTCATAAAATTATGCTACAGTTTCTGCATAATTTTATGCATCACCGCTATGTAAGAACAGTCTAATGCAGAAGATTTCACAGAAATCTCCTGCAGAAGGCTAATTACCATAGCAGACTGCAGTCCCCATTAATGTCAATGGGGACTGCAGTCTGACCTCTAGGTATAAAGCTGATGCTATTGGGTAGAGCTGATTTCCCCTTCACGCTAGGGACCTGGAAGTGACGTGAATGAGGGTGGAAGTGCAGTTCCATGCCCATAAAGGCCACCTAAAGAAGAAACTTGTTCCCTCGCTATGCTCGCCACGCTTCAGGCTCGGTGGCTCGCTGCAATATTGCATTTGCCCTCTATGCCCACTTGGATGGTAGGGAATAACGTTGGAAAGTAGCTGATATCGTCAGGGCCCTCTCCTTTAAGTGAATCTAGACAATACCATGCTATTGGGGGTATCAGCTTGGCATTCTAGGGGTATGTGGGGATGTGTGGTGGTATATGGGGAATGCTAAAGCATAAATTGTGATGGGACCCAGAAATGGTCAGGTAGGACCCTATTTTTTTTAAGTGGACGTTCCTGGGACCCACATATATTGTCACTCAGTGCAATCACTGGGCCAGTGATTTTTTTTGTGTGAAACAAAAGCGTCAATAACAGAAAAAGCTTATATAAACCATACTTGCCTACTCTCCCGGGACTGTCGGGAGCCTCCCGAAAATCGGGTGCCGCTCCCGACACCCCGCAAGACTAGGTAAGTCCCCCGGAATAGATGCCGGCTTCCCGCTAACCCCCGCGCCAGCCGCAAAAGTGGGAGGTGCGGGGGTGTGATGACGCGATTCAGTGCGAATCATGTCATCGTAGCCTCGCCCCCTGCCTTATAATGCCAGTAATATTGGCAATACAAAGCGGGGGGCGGGGCCACTATGACGTGATCGCATTGGCACGCCCCCGCTCCGCCTCTTTGACCCGCCCCAATCCTCCCTGCTGGACGGACCTGTAAGCTCCCTCCCGGATTCCCCTGCAGAGATGTCGGCAAGTATGATATAAACCCTGTCATCACCCATAATGAGCATTCCCCCTTGTCACGTTACCACCTAGTGTGTGAGGAAAAGCAAAGTAGGTCTGTGATTTCACTTTTACACGTAAAGCAGAAAACCTCTCTGACCTGTAATAGGTTCAAAAAGAAACATATGGCTGGAGGGGCCCCACATAACTGCTTACAGAGGGTCGGATGGCAGGGTGCCATCCATACTTGCCAGGGCCGCTTGCATGCATTTGCCCCCAGGCTAAAAGTTGCCAGCCAGCCCCTGGTTTTCATCAATTGATAGGTTTGCCCCTAAAAACAGTAATGGTTGATTGCTAAATGGCCCATTAAGATATTTCCAGTCTGATCAGCGGCTCCCAATATTCCGTGTCAGGTTAGCATATTTTCTCACGTATTACCTGTATCTACTGTATGTTCTATACTGCTTTAATAAACATGGACTGGCTGGCAAATGTTAGCATGGGAGGAAAGCACACAACACTGACACATGAGCAACAGCCCAGCTTTAAAAGGTACAGAACACAGGAGCCTATGTATCAAAGGGTGAATGGTCCTATTCCTGGAGATTACAAATGTTTTTGCCTAAGAAAGGGACTGTAAGCAATAGTATTATTGCAGCTGCAGGGTAGTATTGGATGCACCATTAACTGCATTGGTGAGTGACAGCGGATTATCACCATCCGTTTTTCCCACATAGAGTATTAGAGAGTATTCTACAATAAAGAGAGGGGAGAGGCAGCCAACTGTCAGTGAATTGTATATATCAGATACAGTGTCCATTTCATGCAGTAGAGATAGCACATGAGCTATAATCTAAAAAATAGGCAGAATTACTAGACAGACTCAAGCAAGGGAGCATGGTAAAGCTTATAAACTAGGTCCAAGCGTAACTATAAAATTAAACTTAATATTTTGGAATATATCAAAGTGGTCTTTTACTTAATTTTGCATTGTTTTACTTTTAAAAAACACTGTGTGAAGGGAAATAATTTTGTATATACAGTATACTTGAATGGCCCTTGGTAACTCTATTGGAAAAAACACTAGGAAGGCGAAGTGCAATTCTACTAATAAAGAACAATCAACTGTTTATTTTTTGTATAATAAATATTTAATGCTGTTATTTAATGATTTGAGATTTTGTTAAGTATAAATATTTATTTCATAATGTATTTTCAGGTTACAGTAGATCTAATTATTGTCAGGGAGAATCCCTAAAACCGTAGTAATCTACCTGACTCCCTGAAGAGTCTAGTAATTTCCCTGATTGCACCTTACTCCCATTATTTAGCTGTTACATACAGTACTTTGGGGAAAACAAGAAATCAGAGATATATACACTCAAATGGTGTAATCAGTGCCATTTTCCTGCATTGGTTATAAGGCACAATGATCCCTATGGCTACATGCATTTTCATATACTGTTTCTCTTGGCCACTATTTATATGGAACCACTTGTAAAACACAATACATGAGCAAGCTCTGAAAAGTATCA
The DNA here is from genome assembly GCA_031769625.1 of Taudactylus pleione. NCBI lineage: Eukaryota > Metazoa > Chordata > Amphibia > Anura > Myobatrachidae > Taudactylus > Taudactylus pleione. The sequence continues at coordinate 1,200,139 of JAUIMM010000916.1, read as the reverse complement.
GTGTGTTTTCATCAACATGTAGATCTTACTAAATGCTTTGGGGCTCGTTTACATCTGGTTGTAAGTACATTTTATAGGACATCACCTCCTTCACTTTGATGCACCTTGGACTCCTATGCTCAGCACCACTGCAGCCATTACAGATCCACATGGAGCCGCTCTATAGCAGAGCCTTTTGTCATCACGGAGACTTAGCGTACAACAGCTGACTTTTCTACTCACTGCACTGTCAGGACTTCACTTCATTGATCCTGCCACTCATGTGCACAACCCATGGCATCTGTCAGACATCACGGATTCCATCGGAGGTATATGCAGGAGAGGCCTCTCCAATTTCAGTGCTGGTTTAGCACTTTTACGGCAAGATCATTTTCATTCTCCCACGAGAGATTCCTGGAGCACGGACACACTAGGAGATCACAGGTACACATCCACTAATATGGATTATTAATCATGTCAACCGACTATTTGTTCCCCGTTTGCAGGATATTTACTATGCATTCTTCTGTCATATGTAAAAAGTATTCCAATTAAATTACAAGTGCTACAATTTGTATCCATCTCTGCACTGCTGGATCAATATAGGATTTTACCTACAGTGTTTCCCCGATAATAAGACTGTCTTATTTTTTTTTTTGGTCAAAAAAACACCATAGGGCTTATTTTCGGGGTAGGTCTTATTTTAATTAACATTGACAGTAGTGCCCCTTATGCAGGCCCCCTTGTAGAAGTGCCCCTTATGGAGGCCCTCCCTGTAGCAGTGTCCCTTATGCAGCCTCCCTTATTGCAGTGCAAGCCCCCCTGTAATTGATCCCCAACCCACCAGTACAGTACGGTACTTACCTGACTTGCCGCCATCCGGTATGTCCCTCTCACTTGCGCGCTGACTGGATCTAACATGATCCAGCAGGCGGCGCCGCACAGGATCCTCAGCGCGCGGGTGACGTCATGACGTCACCCGCGCACTGCATGACTGGGAACGCTGGCCTCTGAAGCGTTCCCAGCTCAAAATGGGGATTTTGGTAGGTCTTATTTTCGGGGTAGGGCTTATTTTGGACCGGATTACAAAAGTAAGGGTAGAGCTTATTTTCGGGGTAGGTCTTATTATCGGGGAAACACGGTATGCTCCTAATTACGTGACTTTTGCTGTTGTACTTAAGGAGATACATTTTTGTTCATCATCGGTTCTGTCTGGACTATTTTTATTCAGAAATATATTTTTTCATTTACATTTTTTTATTTTTATCATATATTTGTTTATAGTTATTTTTTGTGGCCACATTGTTGCTCACTTATTTAGCTATTACAGTGGTAATAGCCACTCATGTTTACCTAGGTCCATTAGGTCAGGTATTTACCGTTACTATATTATATCTATAGGGTTTGTTTTTTAATTTCTGTACTCTGTTATTTTATCTTTTGTATTTTAGACATTAAATATATTCATACTGGTATTTCAGCGCTCCCATTTTTTGTTTCCTGTGTTCTTACATTTCTTAGGGGTTTGCCACCCCCATCTGGTGAGCTGTGGTTTTTACCCTACCACAGATTAACATTGGAGCGCCCAGTTTTTTTCCTTCCCTTTGATCTACAGTTTATTGCACGTCTCTCAGACGTAGCAGTACACATCCACTTTAATCTTAGATGTTGCTTTCACTATCTCCCTGAAATGCTTTTTCAAAAGTAGGTAAGTATGAATTATAGTTTAGTTCTAGTAATACTTTAGATGGTTATTATTGCATTAGATAGGACCTGTCCACTTCCGTTTAGCGTAAAAGTAATATTTATAACATCAATATACTGTATACTGTTGCAGCCACTTCTAACAAGTAGCTGCCAGGTACTGAAGAATGCAGGAGATGTCGTTATCTGCACTTGGGAAGTTGAGCGTCCTCTAGTGGAATCTTTGTTTTGTCTTTAGTAATATCCCCAACTTTATCCAATTTGCTGTAATATCTTACACAGTCCCTTAGTGGTTATTTCCAGCAGTACTCATGCTACTTCCACAGATAGTAAATGCAAATTATAATGCTCTCCTATTACATTCATTTACTTATAGTGTCTGCATCAGAGTAGTGGAGATTGGTAAGTATCAGTATGTGTAATATAGAAGTAGTAGAGGTTCCCATCTTTGTGACCTCAGTTTTCACAATGAAAATCTGATCAGATTGAATAATATGGAATCAGGCAGGATGGAAAAACTTCCTGGCCAATTTAAAATCTCACCATTTGGTCTGGTGATTTTGATTCATCCCTTACATAGAAACAGGAATTATAGTTACTGAATGTACTGGAACCTGTAAACATTAAAGCAGACATAAGGTGGCAGTGCAGTCTGGAAAGTACCGCAGTAAATCAAATTACCTCTTGTCACAAGTAACAAGCTTTATGAAACAAAAGAATCCTTAAAATATTAAACAATTTACAGGACACATGATATCCATAGATATATAAACTTGTCTTCTAAGGGTGATTGGGACACAGCTTTTACATGCATTCCACAGTATCTTGCAGTTAAGGACAACAGGTGTTGTGATTCACGGCACAACACCTGTGCACACCCCTGGGTCCCTAGATAAGTAAAATGTCATGGTTAGGAGGATGCTTCTCCAGAGCCTGGATCTCCCTATGCCTGGTTCAGTAAAATGTAGGGGCTCTTTTGTTTAGAAGGTGATATTACCCTCTTTCAGATTATGGTTCTATGTATATAACATTACGGTATACAGAAAAGATGTCACCCCATGGTTTGGATATAAATGGGGTATATATTAAGTTCATATTAGGCTGTTCCTATTTTTTTCTTTAGTAAATATTTTTTTCAGAAAACAAAATAATGTTCTAAACTGAAAAGGGTGGGTGGTCACAATCTGGAAACTACTTTGTATAAATAAGGGTACCCCCTTGTTTTAAAGAGGGAAGTCTCCTCTTTTAAACTATGGTGCAATTTATATTCCGGTGATCACAAAACAAAACAAAACCTCGCAAAAGTGATTTAAATACAAATGGGGGTAGCTCTATTAAAACACTATTTTCTTTCCTCCACTTGTAAAATACATGGGAGAACCAATCATTAAGTAAAAGAGATTCCCTCTTGTAATGAGCACGCTTATTTATTTATTGTCTGTTGTTTGTCACAGACAAAGGAACACCTATTAATGTAAATAAAAAGTTACATATACTTTTTTAACAGCTAAACCTTTCAGGGCCTATTAAATTGAAGAATTTGATCTGCCTCGAATCCGATGCAATTTTCTACTAACCAGCACTAGGCTTTCCCAGCCAGGGCTGCTGACGCTATAGCACTAAGGGCCTGATTCAGACTTGGGAATAGAGTGAGATATCTCTCTCAACTGTGAACCTGAACAAACCATATTGCAATGCAAGGGGTGTAAATACAAACATTTTTTTACATGTGGGGTAAATACTGGCTGCTTTTGCATGTAGCCCACAAATACTGCACAGATTTATTATTACTCTACAATTTAGATGTCAGTTTGGAAACACTCCTCCCAAATCTAAATCTCTCTGCACATTTTAAATCTGCCCCACCTGCAGTGCAGCATGGTTTCACCAAGATGATCAGTTGAGAGAGATATCTCTCTCTATTCCCAAGTCTGAATCAGGCCCTATATTTGAAAAAAAGTTAATCCATAGAAATGGGACACAATCGCTATTGAGAAACATGCAGCTGTTTAGAAAACTATGACAAACTCTTATGGTGCATACACACGATCAGATTTTTTCTTCAGATATGGACGATAATGATTTAAAAATCGTTCAGTCGTTCATATCTGAAGGAAAATCGTTTCATATCTGACATGCCTGAACGATGGACGATCAACGATGCGCGTTCCCGTTTGTCAGATAACGATATCTGACATCTGATGGGTTTGCAGTCAGACTTGGACGATTCCATTCATTTTAATGCAGTCAAAAATCGTTCAATCGTTCAAATCGTTCAAAACTTTGGTCAAATCGTTCAAATCGTTTAATCGTTCAGTCGTTCATCTGACAAATCTGACAAGTCTGACAAATCTGACCGTGTGTACGCTCCATTATATGCTACTGCTTAGCTGACTTGTATTTAGTAAATACATAAAACGTGTTAGTTCCCACTATTGGGTCACTTTAGTTTATTTGTATACAGTATTAGTCTTGTTTATAAACAAAATAATAACAAGACAAAATCATGATTTGTGTGGATACAGCATATTGGGGAAACAGATCTTTAGCAGGGAAGGGGGTTAAAGGTTAAGTATACAGTAAGTTCCTCTCAGTGTTGAAAGCAGAATTCTTTCCTTCTGCACTAAACACTCACAGAATAACATTAGCTATTGTGACTGTATACAGTTATACTGTACATTGATTAGCCTGAACTGCCAGATGGACATTCACTTCTAAATAGTTCATACGGAAACTTTATTAGATAGGTTTCATCTTATTCATCTTTGTAAGTAACACACTAAAATAACACTGAGTGTCAAAACAAATCAGTCACTATCGGTTTATTTATTCTAAGGCAAAAAGCCCTAAATCCTGCAAAAATGGACAATGCATTATTTAAGCTGCTTTCTAACCAAGACTGTCCTGTCTCATTTTGGGCTACATTCAGATTTTGAGTGCAGTACAGTATTTGTGATTTAGATAAGCGCAATCTAATGTTTTCAACTCCAATATGAAATAAAACTACTAGAAAATATAGAACAGGATAACCAAACTTCAAGTAATATAAGATAACCTAAACATTAAACAATATAACAGTTTAAAATGATTAGGTCTGCATTTAATTAGAAATTAAGACAATGGGCCCAATTCGTCATGGATCGCAAATACAACAGCATACGCAGATCAGTCGATGGTGCGTACTGCGCATGCATTGCACTGCGTGTGTATGTGAGTTAGAATTGTGATCGCCCTGCGGTCGACTATGCAGAGTGAGTGACATCAGGTCAGTGTTTCAGGGTGAAGGGGGAGTGGTCGGAGAAACGCAGGTGTGCCTGTCCATTTGAATGCCGTTACTTGGGCGTGCTTAAATTAGCCACTGCGACGGCATACGCAGCTTGTGTACTCACTGTGAGCGACGAGATTAGCAATTTCTGAGTAAGGTCAGACCTGTTGTAATTGTGCGTGAGGGGCCGATGTTACTCGATGGTACCGATGTATACGGAGGATTGCAAGGTAATGCGGATGAGCGAAAGCGGTAGTCTTCATGCTGGCTTTGGGCATCCCTATACTAGCTTTGCGACTAAAGTCATTAGCATATTTTTGCAGCAGAGCTGTGTGCGTAATCGCAGCTGCAATGGCAATAGAGATCCGTAGTGGATCAGGCCCAGTGTCCTCTGTTGAATATCGTAGACCAAAGAGGTAATTTTGGGAATAAAACTCCAAACCAATGCAGTTTTTCGTTAAATACACTACTGAACAGAGTACAGATCTTCATTTTGCCAGCCTCAACTCCAACGTCGGCTTTCAATATTAAAGAGTTGTTTGGACAGCATCATTGCACTAGTCACAAACTATCGCTCCCCTAGGTCACTCGGCTTTACCTCAATTTCTCATTTGATCATCCACCAGGTTGGGTAAAAAATAATTCAAAAAATGAAAAGCGCCTGTGAAAACCTACCATGGTCATCATTGTTCTTATGGTGAACACAGATATGATCTTGTATGTAAATGATGCTGACTACTGATGTCTTGTGTCAGGTCTAAGTACAGCTATGCCTCGAAGTAATGAGGCTAATCTACTATATATAAAAGCAAAAATTTGTCCCTCTGTCCTTCTATACAAATCCACAGTTTACAAGCCAGAAGCCAATATCATGAAATTTTACATACGAGCGTATTAAAACATGGCTGAGGCAACTAAAAAAATGTTAAAACAAAATTAATTACTGTTAATTTTTAATTAATTCAAAAACACAATTTTTGCATAGCATTCGCCCTCTACAGGTCAGGTCCGGAATTACAAAAGGATTTAGATTATCTACTATTTTTTCTTTTCTATCATCTCTACTATATAAAAGTGAAAATTTGTCCTTCTGTCTTTCTATACAAATCCATAGTTTACAAGCAAAGGTCATGATATTTTACATACGAGCGTATTAAAACATGGCTGAGGCAACTAAAAAAATGTGAAAACGAAATTAATTACTGTTAATTTTTAATTTATTAAAAAACCACAATTTTTGCTGTACGCTCATTGTGGGGCCTCACGGCATATGGGTAGGGCCTCGGAGCAAGTGTTTTGGGTTGTCATGTTTTGTCATGATCTTAATGTTTATTATCTAATAGAGCTTTAGCAGGCTTTGCCAGCATTCTCAGCTCTCTGACTATACCAAATTACGCTACAACATTTACTTCTTTCTTCCAACTGTGTCAAATTGATGACTTTGCAAGGACCCTGCTGTACTGTGAGCTGCCAAAATATTACACATGGAATGCTTCTCCAAAAGTTTTTATGCGCAGAAAACAGGGAGTCGCTGTAGATGGTCATCCTGGTATCAAAGCAACAGAAACTCCTGGCCGTGTTTGCACTGTACATCCAACAAATTTTGAATGCTTCTATCTCCGAAGTTTGCTTTACACCGTTACAGGTCCTACTTCCTTCGAAGACCTTATGACTGTTGATGGGGAAGTTTGTCACACTTTTCATGAGGCCTGTCTAAGGAGAGGTTTGTTGGAGGATAATGTGTAAACAAACACTCTTAAATTCCCGGGCAACACCGGGTACTCCAGCTAGTATAGTAAGAAAAACAAGTCTGTGCTCAAAAGCATGCATGCAACAAATGATGCAGAGATGCTGTAGGGCCTAAACAGAGAAAAAGAGATCTAGTGTATGCAGGAAAAGACAAGGAATGTGTGTCATGCTCATGAAAGTTTACAAAGTAGAGGGTAGGTGCAGACACAAAGTTGGTGACATTTAGTGGATGAGTACATGTGGAAGTGCAGTATATATAAAAAAAACACACAATCACACTTAAATAGAATATACGAATATGATTCTATGGGGTCTAGAGATGTATGATAATTTACATATCAAGTATAATTGTATATGAGCATTATGCCCAATTCGGCGCTGCTACGCCCCGGGGTCCTGCAGTACCAGGACCCAGCGATAGTTCTCCTAAAGTTAGTGCAAAGGTACAAGCATATATGTACAGGATGTAGTCATCATCCCATTGTGTCTGATGCCGACGGCTGAAAACCCAACAGAATCGGGATCCCGGCACCAGAATCCCAACCGCCGGCATCCCGAAGGTAAGTATCGTGGGTTAGGGGGAGGGTTAGGGTGAAGGGTTAGGCATTAGGGGGAGGGTTAGGCACTAGGGGGGAGGGTTACGTTTAGGGTGCGGGGAGGGGGAGGTTAGGTTAAGACACTCAGGGGAAGGTTAGGTTTAGGGACCTGGGAGGGAGAGTTAGGTTTAGGGTGCGGGGAGGGGGAGGTTAAGTTTAGGCACTAGGGGGGAGGTTAGGTTTAGGCACTGGGGAGGGAGGGTTAGGGTTAAGGGTAAGGGTTAGACTTACCTTGTTCTTTATGGTGTCGGGATTCTGACTGTCGGGATGCCGCTGTCTGTATTCAGCCGACTTTGCAGCAGCAATTGCTGGTGAGCCGCCTTTTGTTGTGATGCAGAATCAGAGGTTACCGGCGGGTAGCTCTCTGTACTGGTGGTCCCTGGGATAGGAGATCAGACAGGTGTCTCAGGTTCCAGCTCAATCTCTAGCAGCAGTGGCGAGTGCACCGTCACTTGCTGCAGTGCAGGCTGAGGGGTATCCTTTCTGACCCCTGTTGCAGGTGTTAGCGGGGCTCCCGAGACAGAGCAGATCAATGCTGTAGCATCAGAGGGTGCACCGCTGCAGTGGAAGATCAGCGGTCACACTCGTTTTCCTCTGCGAACCACACAAGTGCTGCTTTACATGATATAGATGGTGGAGCCCCTTTAGGGCTTGGCATCTGGAGGCAGGCACCTGTTTTGTCCCTTGGAATTACACCTCTGGAATGGATATTGGAAGACAAAAGAACTGGTAAGTTTACCAAGGGAGGGGGATAGAGTACATACTGTACAATTGAGGAATGCCAACAGGTAGAGGAAAAAGTAGAGACAGAAAAAGAGCCGATGCAAAGGTAGGAGGTAAACCGAGAGACGATGGTGTCATGAAGGCAAGTTGAGTGGAGGGTTTGGTGGAGGAAACGGTGGCCCCTGGCATCAAACCACAGAGAGATGCAGAATGATGAGAAAAGAGAAATAAACTTTAAATTTGGCAGTGAGAAGATCATTTGCAACTTCGGTAAGGGTTGATACATAAGAGTGGAGGTAGCGAAAACCAGATTGAAGAGGAGAGAGGAGGGAGTAGAAGGACAGGAAGCTGATGAGGTAGTTGTAGAGAATCTGCTAGAGAAACTTGGAGGTGAACGGGAGGAGACAGATTAAGTATTAGAGAGAAAGGAAGGTTTAAGGGAAGGTTTTTGAGGATAGGTGCGAAAATGGAGTGTTTCAAGGAGGAAGGAAAGGAACCAGACCATTGAAATGGGATAAAGAGGTAGGCAAGGTGGGAGCATTGTTGCAGACAGTGGATCAGTGTAGAATGCCACTGTTATGGTGTGAACTGTTGATGGTGTGGCAGCTGGTGCAGCAGAGTTCATGGCAGAAGTAATGGTGTAGTGGTAGAGTGAGACAGACTGGTCAAGACAAGGCAGTGGTGGGGTGTCAAGGCATCAAGGTCTCACTTGGAGAGTGAGGGTGGCCTTAGCACATGGGCAGAGGTGAAGGGGCTAATGATGGTCAAAAAACTGCATAGGTAGATGGCGCAGAGGAGGGAGGGATAAGACAAGAACAAGGAAGTGGCCTGCACAGAAAAAGGAAGAAGGTGATATATTTTGAGGTACATATATGTAGTACAGTACTTTCATTTGCTAATGCTCCTAGTGATACAGACATAAATATACAAGGAATTCTCTTCTGCAAACCCTATAAAGGCATTTCTATTGCACACGTCATTACCAAAATGTATTTACTTGCTAGTACCAAGAAAAAAAACATTACTATAGCCATTTACTTATGGCAATATTTTTTGCAGTACATACAGTAGCTGTCACCTAACATTTTTGTCTCCTCTGGGGAAAGTAAATTGTTGATGTCCATTTGCCAAGGGTCAGCAGGGCTTCAGAAACAGCCACTGTTAGATATTACTCCGGAATGCTTGTGCTTGCTGTCAAGCAGACTACTTTAGACAGCAAGTAAAACCACATGCTGAGTAAAGTGCTGAGTAAAACACTGTAAAATTATTGACAATATAGACTCACAAGGATGAGCAGAAAAACATTGCAGGAAACGATACAAATACAACATTATCAAGTCAATAGGGACTAAGGGCTCTATTTATTTACATTATTTTTACTAAAATAAAGTGAAAAATGGTGTTTTCACACCCTTTTCACATTATTTTAGTATCACCTATAGTTATTACAGGGTAATTGGAGTAGAATTCATAAAATTCTACTCCAACCCCTAAGTATCACTTTTTTTTTAGTAAGCAGATCGCATTTCCCATAATTGTAATGGGAAATGTAATCCGACCAGAGTTACTAAAAATAAAATTGTAAAAAATATCGGGGAAAGCCCTGTGATAACGCCACCTGGAGGTGGCGTTATCCAGGGTCTCCCGCGGTTACTGGCCACCTACTCTGCTCTAACGGGGAGAGCAGAGCTGGGAGTCAGTCCCAGTAATCAGCTGTGTGGTCTAAACAGACCGCAAGCTGATTACTGTAAAAAAAAGAAAAAAAAATTGTCAAAATTTTTTTTTACTTACCTGACTCAAGGGAACAGTGATCGGGCCTCCGGTGATGTCTCCCCTCCGGTCAGCTGGTCTCCCATAGTGCACTGCGGCCCAGTCATCAGGTGATCGGGTCCCAGTGCAGTATGGGAGATCACCTGATCGGAGGCATGGAGGGAATTAGCAGGGACAGAGCTTTATCGCAAGCTCTGTCCCTGCAAGGGATTTGTAGTAAATCCCTGTGATATTGCCTAAATTCGCAATGCGAATTCAGTCGATAATATCACACTACAATCTGCATTCAATATGCGGATTGTAGTAAACAGAGCCCTAAAACACTTGGATTTGTTTGCAGGGAAACACTTTAGGACTCCAAATAACCCAGTTCCAGGTGCAGTTTTGTTTACCTACTGTATTCTTCCTGTGTGTGCTTATTGTACCCTGTAGATTATCTAATATTGTAGGGGAGGATTTATACCATACTTGCCTACTTTTTAAAAAGCTTTTCAGGGAGATTATGAAAGCAGCACATATAAGCGTGGTGGTAAAGTGGGCGTGTACTGCTACATCTGAGAGGCGTGTCATAAACCTGACTTACATCCAAATGTAAATGGACCCCAAAGCAGTCAGTAAGATCTACTTGTTTAGGAAAACACACTGATACTTTTCAGAAAATGTATATAGCCATAGGGATCATTGTGCCACATAACCAATGCAGGGATATGATTCTAATGATCCCATTTGAATGTACAGTATAGATCTGTTTTTTGTAATATAACAGCTTCATAATGGAGGTAAGGAGCAATCAGAGAGATTGCTAGACTCTTCAGGGAGACAGGGAGATTGCTACTATTTCAGGGAGTCTCCCTGACAATCAGGGACAGTTGGCAAATATGATTTATACATACTCACTGTATTGGTATCTTTATGTCTGTTTACATATATATATATATATATATATATATATATATATATATATATATATTATTAGATACATTCAAATTTACAATTGAGTAGTATTAATTCTAAAATCAGTCATGTTAAAATAGCTGATTGTTTTTTATTTATTTTTTATTTAAATGCATGATATTATTAAAATTTTATTTTTTATACTTTACATAAAGAGCTGGCACTGTGCAACAAAAATAAAAATTTAATCACATGGGAAAAGGGGAAAGAGGGAAAACCTAAGCACTGGTAAGTCAAAGAAAATAACCCAGTGATGACACAAATAAAATTGTATATTACCCACTATTCAAAGTAGATTTTCTAGTACACAATTATCACCAGGAATCACAATTGTGGGATGCACCCCTGAAAGTATAATATTAGACAGGGCAAGAGATATGGAGAAAAGAGACTCTCTTTTTTTTCGGGGTTGCACTCGTTATTTATATTAAAACTTCACTTTTATTAATTCATCTAAAATAGTATACACAAATATTCAAACCAACATATAGGACAGTGTTGGCTAACCTTGACACTCCAGCTGTTATGGAACTACATAACCCAGCATGCACTGCTACAGTTTTGCTATTAGGGCATGCTAAAACTGTGGCAGGGCATGCTGGGATATATAGCTGGAGTGTCAAGGTTAGCCAACACTGATATAGGAGTAAAAGCAACAATAAAGCTCAAATATTAGCTTAATAAGAAGCAACAAAAATATTATTAGTAATATAATACAGTTCTATAAGTACAAATATTTCCATCATGTGGCGGCCAGCGTAGTCACAGAAAATATGGCAGAAATCTGCGCTGATTGTCATAAATCCCTATATGAATCACAGAGTGGTGTCTGATCTGCAAAGTGCTCTCTATTTAGATCTACTGTAGTTTGCGTTATTAGTTATATAGAGATATGGTACAGTAAACCAGACATCAATCAGAATACAGTGGCAAGTTCCTCACGATAATCTGAGGTATACAATAGTATCACAATAGTATCACAATTTGTCAAATAGATTGGTATAAAGAGACCCACAGATATCATGAGTATTTAAGTTAGTACATACATCAAGATCAGTGGAAGAATAAATAAAAAAATAACAGATCCCTCTCTGGCATGCTCTGGTGCAGCTGCTGCTCCCTGTGTGCAAGGCATTAGTACAGGAAGTGAGCGTACCCCATAGTCTGCTCCGGGACGTGAATAAGCATAAGAGCATCTGCTGTTGCACTCATTGTATGGTGTTGTAACAGTGCAAGGACCTTCAATACAAGTGGTGCAATGAGAGTACCCTGAATATTAAAGGGAAGTTTGAAAAAAGTTAATAGTGAATGTGGTTAAGAGAAAATAGTACACTTAATCACAGTACTAAAGCTGCTGCTTCCCCATATGCAAATTAGCCTTGGTGGGGAGTGAGCGGTGTAGCACTGGTAGTGACATGAGAATATAGTCCAGTATCATGGAACAAGTGTATCCTAAGGTGGTGGGGGGGCTCTGATATCAAGAGACTTTGCAGAGTCCGCACCCACCTCAACTTAATGGGAAAACACAGAGTCCACTGAAAGATATAAAAACTGGTACACCTGTCAATGTTTTGTAAGATACAAAGAACCATGAGAGCCTGGGTATGGCCCCGATATCCTAGCGCCCGCTCGGCTGTACTGTGCTACGCTGCCGCTCTCACAGGATGACCCGCTCATGCACAGTATGGCAGACTTCTGCCATATTTTCTGTGACTACGCTGGCTGCTAAATGATGGAAGTATTTGTACTTGTAGAACTGTATTATATTGCTAATAACAAAAATAAAATATTAATTAATGTTTTGTTGCTGTTGTATTTACATGGAATTGCTATGTGCAGGTTCATTGGATAATCACAATAGTTTTGCATAACAGTCAAGTCTCAAGCAGGCCATGCACTGTATGATCATGAAGCACAGCAGCCGACAGGAACAGGAGAGGAGCCAACTGCTTGATAGTTGGAGTGACTACATACACTACTGTACATGATGTACAGCAGTGGTTCTCAAACTCGGTCCTCAGGTTCACGTTTTGCGGGTCACCTAGCAGGTGCACAGGTGTAGTCATTACTCACTGACACATTTTAAAAGATCCACAGGTGGAGCTAATTATTTCACTTGTGATTCTGTGAGGAGACCTGGAAAACATGCACTGTGTGGGGTCCCGAGGACCGAGTTTGATAACCTGTGATGTACTGTACAGTACGCATTTGCCCAGGGTCAGATTAACAATAGGGCAGATGGGGACATGGCTTATTAGTCGAACGGACCAGACGTGACCTCCTGGAGCTCTGTCCCGAGGCTGCTCAAAGACCCTCACCTGTGACCTTACCTGGCTCCCCTACCTCTCTGATGCCGTTACAAGTTGGTTGTGGCCTGCTAGCCACATAGAAGCCGGGGCTTCGATTTGTGACGCGGTCCGGCAGGGCTGCTACAGCGTGGTGGGAGTCTGGGGTTGGCTTTCCCACTCCCTTAAGTGCCTCCCTACTGCACGTGGACTCGATCTGCTGCCTGTGAGGTCATGGTGACCCGCGGGAGGTGTCTCTCACCGTCTGCTCGACGGCCATCTGCACCATCTTCTCCCACAGCTGTCTTCCAGTGGTGCTGTGCTGAGGTGTTGCTGTAAGTTGATCTCCCTTCCTGATCAGCAGTTGCTTCCAGGAATTGGTCCTGCTGCTCTCTGACCAACTGCAGACTACCCCTAGGACCAGGAGACAGCCCCTGTACTTCATGGTACTCTGGTGGGGAGTCTATTAGATTAGGTAGTGTTCCTCCACTTTGTCTTTCCCACATAGAAAGCAGTTCAACTCTATTGCTGGCTATTTTATACCATCTGTCCCACTTAGCCAATTTTTGAAATGGACTCTTGTCCACCTCCTTCCAGGTCAGATATGCGTCAATTCCTCAAGCTGACGATCCCGTCTCCGCTCAGCGAGGACTGCTGCTCCCTGCCTTCGCCAAACCATGAGCCCACTGCTGAACCGGACCCTCCTAATTCTTCTCAGTCCGCCCAGGCCTCAGAAGGGGGAGATCGTTCGCAAACACTCAGACTCTTGCACTCCATGCCTACTAGTAAAGATTGTACTTCTCTAGAACATAGTCTTTGAGACACTATTCGTTTGGAACTGGCAGAGATTAAAGCTGACACTTCTCATTAAAGCGAGAGGGTTTCCCAATGTGAGGACTTTCGAGTTACCTCAATGGATGCATATAATGGATTGCGAGAACTTGTGGTCCACCAAGCATACAGCATGTGATCACTGCCATGTCTCAACGATTGGATGACCTAGACAACAGGGGAAGGTGCAAAAACCTTAGGATTCATGACGTGTCGGAGGACATTACAGTGAATAGCTTGATCGACTATCTCACCAGAATCTTGGGTAAGGACCCAGAATCCTCTATTGTCTTTGACAGGGCTCACAGGGTGCTACGGCCTTGTGGTGCACCAGCCTAGAGACATCATGTGCCGCCTTCACTATTTTACACCGAAGGAGGAGATTGTACGCAAAATCCGTAACCAAGAATCCATTGAGATAGATGGTCAGCGGATACATATTTTTCAGGCTTTGTCGTGGTCTACCCTCCAAAGTCGCAGAGCCCTCAGGCCCCTTAAGGTGGTATTACGCAATCTCAACTTGCGCTACAGATGGGGCTTTCCTTTCAGTCTCCAGGTAACGCAACAAGGAAAACAGCTCATCCTCAAAGATCCTTCGAATTTACCTTCCTTCTGCTCCACCTTAGGAATTACTCCTCCCCAGCTTCCAGATTGGAATGATGTCACCGCTTGCCCTATACCTCCCGTATTTCAGATGGATGATGAAACATGGCAGGTTATTAAGTATCCGGCAAATAGTCCCAAATGACATCGGAGACCTCCTGATACCAGAGTGACCTGAGCTCCTTATGGCCTACTCTGCCTCATTAATCCCAAGGCCCTGGATTTGGACAATTAACAAGCTGCAAGGACTTTCCTATCATATTTTCTGTTTGTTGGAATTTCCACAGTGTTAGACATTTATCCTCTCAATGGTTAGGAGATGACGTGTTTCTCCTTTCATCATTAGTGGTATATTGTCTGGACTTATACCAGGAATTTTCTGAGTATGGTCCACTTTTGTACCTTTCATATTTGTTATGTTTTTTATTTTCTTTCAGCTCATATGTTCTGTTTGATTCTATACACTCTTATATTTTTTATGTTTTGTTATGTAGGCGGGTACTAAGAAATACTATGCCTGCCTAGGCACTTGATAGCACCATACTACTGTAAATGTCTAGGCCGACTTTTTTATTGTTAGTTCGATATATTCTTTTAATTTGGTGACTGTTGTCACCGATCCCCGTTGCCCCCCCACACCGCTTACGTTTTGTCTTTAAGCCCGGTCGTGCCCATCATTTCCATGCGGCTAAGGAGTGGTTCTTCAATGTTCTATATAATTGTAGTTGCTATTTTGTATTTTTATTTTTTGCTTCTTTTATTTTTATTTCTCTCTTTTTTGTCATCTTCTCTTTCGTTTCCCCTGCCTCTTACTTCCACCCGGGATTTTCATATGTATTTGATGGTGACTAGCTCTAGGTTTACAACCCTCTGGGTTATTTCAATTAACGCAGAGGGGCTCAATATGCCAGAAAAACGTTCCAGGGTGTTACGGGAACTTTTTGCCCTTAAGGCTGATATGGCTTTTATCCAGAAGACACACTTTAAAGCTGATGCTTTCATCCCTGGATTCTCCTTCAGGGGTTGCTGCTTTTCAGGAGACGGTATCTAATTACAGTATCTCCAGAGGGTCGGTTTCCCTTCTATCTCTATAGAGGACAGGAACTGGCTAGATATCCCGTTCACATTGGTGGAATTGGAGGAGGCTCTAAAATACAGGCCTGCTACAGTTACGTATTATAAGACTTTTAAGACCATTCTTTTACCCCGGATGTTGCCGGCGTTTAATTCCATATCTGATAAGGTGGGTTTTTCATCCCAGTCACTTGAAGTCCATGTTGCGGTTATCCACAAAGAAGGTAAGGACCTGGCTCTATGTTCCAGTTACAGGCCAATCTCCCTCCTGAACACGGACATTAAACTATTTCCTAAGCTAATTGCGAACAGACTTAAAACTCTCCTTCCTGCATTAGTCCATTCAGACCAAGTTGGTTTTGTCCCGGGCCGTGAAGTACAAGATAACACCACTAAGGTAATTGATCTGATACATCTTGCTGTGACAGAACAGTCCCCTGCCCTTCTGATCTCTACTGGTGCAGAAAAAGCTTTTGATAGAATAAACTGATTGTTCATGAGGGGGTTGCTGACACACATGGGGCTGGGTCCTGCCTTTTGCAAAGGATCCTAGCCTTATATACTATACCTACGGCACAAATTAAGATCAAAGGTGCCCTTTCTGACCCAGATCGGATCACCAATGGTACTAGACAAGGTTGCCCCTCTTATCCCCGCTTATTTTTGTTTTATGTATGTAGGCACTAGCTAGGGCGATCAGGATGAACCCTGACATATCTGGGCTGTCTGCAAACGTTCGTGAATATAAGCTGGTGTTATTTGCAGATGACCTCCTAGCCGTCCTGACCAACCCCTCCATTTCAATACCCAACCTTATTTCTAAATTTCGTGAATTTGTCTTTCTTTCTAATTTAAACATAAATTATTCTAAATCCATAGCGGTTAACCTTATGGTTCCTCCCACAGTAGTCGAAGGTGTGAAGGACTCATTCCCCTTTTCCTGGCATAAAATATCTGGGGATTTTGCTGAATCGTGATCTATCACATTTATTTCAATAATTTTATACCCCTCCCGGCAAAGATCAGAGGTGAACTTCGAGACTGGCACTGGGACACGTTCTCGTGGCTGGGTAGGGCAAGTATAATTAAAATGAATATACTTCCCAGAATACTTTACTTGCTCCAGACCCTCCCAATATGCGTCCCTAGGAGTTGGTTTCTGAACATTCACTGTCTAGTGAGGGATTTTGTTTGGGGAGGGCAACGACCCGCTTTAAGCATAACGTGCTCTTTCGACACAGACATTTTGGGGGGTTTCAGTTACCCCACTTTTTTACTTGGCTCTCAGTAGAGTCTTAGAATGGACCTGACTGTAGTCAGACAGACAGTGGGTGATACTTGAAAATCCCAGAATCCCAGTAGGTCTTGGACTGCATGGTTACCAACCCTTCTCTCTATTACCCTTGGCACGATAGGTCCGAGACTGTCCCTTTGGAAATCCTTAAGAAAAAGGGCGTGTGTCTCTTCTTTACTTTCTCCTATGACTCCGCCTTTTCGGAAACCTGATTTCCCCCTTGGGATGACTCCCTCCTCCTTTGCCTTTGGATTAAGGCTGGAGTGGTGCGTGTCAGAACAGCTGGTCTCCTCATCAGGCATTCACTCCTTTAACAAGGTTCGAGAGGCTTGGGATCTACCAGCCTCCGAGATTTGGAGATACCTCCCTATTCAACATTTTGTGACAAGTAACCCAATCTGTGAAGCAGCTGGTAGACTCCCGACTTCTTTTGAATCGATGTGTCAGTCCGAGTCTCATCCTCAACATTTTCTCTCCTCTGGCTATAAACTTCTCATAGAGGACACTTTTCCCACGTTGCCGCGCTTTACGGATGACTGGGAAAAGGATTTGGGTATAAAGTTAGAACCTAAAGATTGGGACAAGATCTTTCAGACCACAATGTCTTATTCGGTTAGCTACTCTGTGTTGGATACTCAGTTTAAGGTTCTTGCCCGTTGGTACAGATGCTCCTCAGTGCTTGCTAAAATGTACCCTGGGGTTTCCGCTACATGTTGGAGATGCGCTTCAGCTGTTGGTTGCCCTTTCCATATCTGGTGGGAATATGCTGCTTTACGCCCCTTCTGGAACTCTGTGATCTCTTTATCTAAAGAAATTGTAGGCCAGGATGTTAGCTCAGATCCTGCTTTCTGGCTCATTAATAAGATTGATGTTCCAGTGTCATCCTATTAAAAAATCGATTTTGAAACATCTCAGTAGTGCAGCCCATGTCTTCACTTTTCCTTCATATAGATTTTATTTTTATATATTTAATGTTGTCTCTTTTTATCTCGGTTTTTCTACACATATTTATGATCTTATTTTAATTTTAAGGTCGATTTGAACATGGAGGAATGAATTTTGGTATTTTACTACAGATGTACCTTTGCAATATGGTGACCGCATTTTAGAGCCGCATCACTAATTCATGTAACAGTGCCCAGCCCAAGATGGCCGCTGAATTGGAGGGACAGAAAAATTGGAAGAATATGGTGAGGTCTGTTATATTCCATGCCCCCTCTCTAAAATGGCCGCTAAACCCTACATGTACAGAACATTGCCCTTTTCCAAAATGGCCACCTAAACCGGAAGTGGATGTGGTTAAGCGTGCGGCTCAAGTATAGGAAGTGCCTCATCAGCGCTATTACAAAGGAGCTGTCTATTTATATGGAGAGATGGATCTCATTTCAATGAATGGTAGTATCATGATGGCACGTGATACAGAAAAATGTTGCACATTGCAGGAATGGACTCGATCGTAACCGGAAGTGGTTATGATGCACTTCCGGTCCGGACATGAACTTTTTCCCTTTATGTATTTCCAAGTATTTTAGCAGTAATTTCCAAGTCTGATGGGCTTCTATAAAAGATATTTTTTATTTACTATAGATTATTAGTAAGGATTAAGCCTTACTTTGTGTTTTTAAGACATTTTGCATTAGAATGACCTTTAACCTGGATATAATCACTAGATAGGGTATATAAAGCAGCTTATGCCAATGATAGTCACAACTGCCTTGAAGAAGAAAGTATCACCTCTCAAAATGCATTGGTGTTTTGTGACTTTGGGAGAGACTGTCCAGCGTTTGGTCCCTGGTTGAAGTTGTCTGTAAGAGGTTTTCTGAGACCTCCATCTCCTTATTTATCTACGGGCCTCAATATTAGGGACTTCTGGTAATTTTTTCATCCATAACCAGTTGTATCCTGTTTTTATTATAATTGATGTCTATTCAATACTCATTATTTTTAGAGAAACCGCATTTTTTAAAGAATAAATTAATTGTTGATGTATTACACAATGGTCTATATTCACTTTATATTTTGCATGGTATGAGCGATGTTCCACTAAGAGAAAAGTGTCAGACCTGTCAACCATCTTTACAAGGATTAAGGGGAAGTAAAATATTTCCTATATTTTTCTACTCCCTTCTTTTTGATCTGTTGGACAATAGCGCTATTGGAATTTCATTATTTTATTATTTATATCTCAATAGTGCAGCCAAGCCTGTAATTCCAGTCCACTGGAGGTCTCCAACTCCTCCAACCATAGCAGATTGGTTCTCCAGACTGGAATTCTATTTATCTATGGACAATCTTATGATGTCTGGAGCTTTTACATTTAGAGAGTTCAGTAATATCTGGGGACCCTGGTTCCTATTTAAAGACTCTCCCTCCAATTCAGGCCACATTAGTGCGGTTTCTTAATTCACTTTACTGTTTAAATAGTTCTTGGAGATTATTTCAGGTAGTCCCTTTCTCTTCCCATCCCTCCCCTTCTCTCCTCATTCTTACTCTGTTTTATTTTATTATGTTATTTTCTGGTCTGATAGTTATTTTTTATGTATATTGGTTTTTTATGTTATTCTGATTTTGGGCCTGATTCAGACCCACTCGCGAGCGGCTGTCCGCTCGCAAGTGGGTCGATGTTCTGCACTGAGCATGCGCACGACGGAGGGAGCTCCGTCGTGCGCATGCGCCAGACGCGACGAGCGAAGGACTTTCCTTCGCTCGTTGTGTCTGATCAAAGGGGGCGTGCTGTCGATGATGATTGACAGCACGCCCCCTTTGGTGGGCGTGCCTCCCTGACGGGGGCGTTCCCAAGGGAACGCCTCCCGTCAGAAGCCGGCCCACTGACATCACTAGTGATGGCAGTGGAAGGTGATTTTGGCTCTGATAGAGCCAAAATCACTCCGGGCCTTGCGGTTGAAAACCTCAACTGCAGGCTCCGGCTCGCAGTTTCGATGGTCGCGATGGTCACGACCATCGCGGCCATCAAACTGCACGCTCGTATAGGCTGTGGGTGGTGACCCACAGCTATACGAGCGTCCAGGAGGACGCTCCATAGTTATGGAGGACGGCCCTCATTCAGAGTGTGCGCTCTGCTCAGAGCGTCCGGCTCTGAATGAGGGCCTTTGTTGGAATTGTATTGCTATGCCTTGAATAGGTGCTCTGCACCTTCTGTTACAGTTTTTGAAGATCTTCATAAAAACCTTTAATGCAAAACAAAAAAACAATAGGGCAGAGGAGCTACAGCTCCAGGCCTCCACCTAAAGATAGGCCCATCATCAGCATGATGATGACCAGCTGCCTAGCTGGTCACACAAGCAGCCATAAATTATAAGTATTAAAATTGTTTCTCTAGTTTTCTCACAAAATTATGCTTCTTTTCTATTTTTATGTATTTATGGAGACAGTGGGGCTGATAGTGTATGGGGTGTACACACACACTTGGGTCTAGTTACACCCACACAGAACAGGTTACAGCTCTTCCCCTTCTCAGTATGGGCCCTTGAACATTTTCAGCCCCAGGCATGTGACCCTTAATCCGGCCCTGGCGGGGTCGGATTAACAATGTGGGCCCTGTAGAGACTTTCTCTTGTAATTTTTTTTTAAAGTTAACAATGAAAGTAGTGTAAACTAGATGTCGGATCACTTTTTCCATAATCTGCGACGGCACCCGTCGCCCGGCCACACTATGTTTCCAGTGTTCTTCAGCTGTAAGTGTGGGGGGGGGCGAATTTGCAGGGGTCATCATGGCTCCACCTCCTTTCCTCCTCCATTGGCCTGCAGTGTCTCTAAGGTAGGAATGGCCATCGGTGGGCTGTCCATCGAGATCACCATCGATGGCTCAAAACCATCTATGGTGAACCACACACTAGGGCTGCTGCTGCTGGGGGTGAACACGGTCATCACAGAAAGGGAACAAGAAGACTAGAAGTTTCAAACAACAATTGACTGTGAAACAAGCATTTGCAAGGAACCAGGGCCCTCATTCAGAGCCACTCGCTAGCGGCAGTACGCTCGTTCCGAGCGATGTTCGCACATCTGCGCATGCGTACGGTTTTTAGTACGCATGCGCGAACCAGTCAGTGCGGCCGAAAAACATTTGTACGCAATATAGCGAGTGCCTGCTATTTTGAGTGACAGAATGAGGCGTATGTGGGTGGTAACAGGGGAAGGTGCTTGAAAACGGGGAGTGGAGATCCGTTCGCAGGCGTGCTTAAAGGTCAAAACGGGCGTTTTATGGGTGTGCATAATTAATATAGCAGCGTCAATGACCACGTCACTTGTTTTTTTTTAAATTCAGAACTGCTCGCAAAATAGCGGTTGAAAAAACCAACCACAAGAATAGCGAGCAGTTCATATCCTGTTCAATGTACTCGATTAATCTAATAAATAGCGGACATGACGTATGGTGCGAGCGGCCAGGGGGCGTTTTTAAGAAATAAAAGAGTGTATGTTTTGCTCGCTCGTTCAGACTTAGAGGTGTGAACAGACTGCAATGTGCGAACGGATCATTTGCATAGCCACCCCTTGTTTTTGAACGAACGAACGCAAATAGCGAACGGCTCTGAATGAGGGCCCAAGTTTGATAGCTGCCATCCTGTTGCACAGCAGATCACTGAAGCCATGACAGCTATGTTAGCATTAAGTCTGCCTCCAATATCTACCATCAATACATCTAGTTTTAGACAATTAGTTGAGGTCATGTGTCGCACTACCAAATTCCATCTCAATTCCATTTTACCAGAACACTACTTCCTCATTTGTACAGGGACGCTAAAGAAAAGTTATTCTTGGCCTAGAAAATGCCATTGTATTGCCTTCAGCACCAGTAGTATCTAACATACAACTCCAGCTTATTCACAGGCAGGCTACTCTCTGTATCACTGGCTTCACTAAGAGGCATACCAGTGTCAATTTGTTGGAAAAACTCAAAGATGTTATAGCAAAATGGTTTACCCTGCTAATACTCTTCTAAGGATTTGTCATTTCCGATAACACAAGTAACATTGTACGAGCATTACAATTGGGTAATTTTTAACACATAGCTTGTTTTGTGAACACAATAAACTTGGTGGTTCAGAACTTATTAAAAACTGACAGGTGGGGGGGCGTGGCCTAGCGGGCAAATGGAGAAGACGCTAGTGGTGTGAGCTCCTGCCCGGATTCCCTATAAGCCCCTAATATAACTCCTGGGGGACCACCTAAAGACCTCTGCCTTGTCACTCCTGAGGTGTGAGGGGTGTGGGTTGCGGAGCCGGGAGGCATAGTGCCTCCGCGGATTGTGACTCACCCGCCTTGCTGAAGTCGGGACCTGAGGCTGAGGACGACGCTGTTGAAGGCCGTGAGTGGGGCGTCTGCGCGTGACCCAGCTGTCTCTACTGCTCCTCTCTCCGCCTGGATGGCGCCCGCTGTTCTCCCCTGCCTGCACACGCGTCGCTGACTCCCGGAGGAGCAGGTGACCGGGCTGCTGCACTGCACGTGCTGATGTGACCACTAGCATCCGGCGGCCATTGTTAATATTTAAGAAGAAGAGGGGAGAGGCTGCCAGAGCATAGCCCAAATTGGTGGGATATAATACCTCAGCTGTGATAAGGTACACTCCTCTTGGAGTTAAGGGACATTTTCTAGGTACTGGGTGACATTGTGTGGGTGCTGATGACCTGTCAGTGCATTGCTATTGTAAAATATACTACTTTAAAACACTGATCCATCACTACCAGATATAAAGCTCTGATTCCTGGAGCTTTGGCTCCCTCATGTGGCAGATTGCTGTGACTCTATAAACTTCCATTCTAAGCTGATCTACTATTATTTTCGGTAGTGTATCCCACCTGGGCTTCACTATTATATCTGACGCATATCCGTACACCTTCATGCCCCAATTTGGAGGAGGTGTATTTCTGCCTGGCAGGATTTGGCCAACTTGATGAGAAAAATGCCTGTTGGACCATGATCAAATTGTGTTGAGGGGAACCTCTATCATGACACCGCCTGTATAAGTTTATCTCAGTTGGAAAATCACACAGCATTACCTTATGGGGAGACGCAGCACTACTAAAAAATCATCTGCCACTCCAGCTAAATCTACTAAGACCATCGATTTACACACTATATTTGGAGCTACATTGTCCTCTACAACAGACCCTATTACAACCAGGTCTTCACCAATGGCTTCAGGTAGCTCGGAAGGCTGACTCCTGAACCTCATTCTCCTCATCTGTCGCCCTCTTCACAGAATATGAATACTGAAATTAGTGACATCTTAACTCATCTACGCTCCCTGCCGACATGACAGGATATCCAATAAGATTTGCAATCATTGGAACAACGTCTACAGGAGTCTGTTAAGACTCATTTAGCGGCCTTCCAATCGGACTTGACACAAGTGGCAAAACGAGTTGAATCACTAGAAGGACATTGAGATGAGGTTGTTGATAAGATTGTTGACCTGGATGCTGTTTGTCGCCGTCAATCTAGTGCATTGATTGATATGCAGTGCCGAATAGATGACATTGATAATAGGGGACGCCAGAATAATTTAAGAGTTAAGCTGGCCACACATCTAAAGATTATCTGTCCAACCAGCCAACTAGTTGATTGGTTGGAATGAAAATCTGGTAAAGTATGGGAGTAATTGATAATCTGCAATTTGCTCCTAAATGCCAGAAAATGGACAAAAACTGTTGTTTGAACAAATTGTTTAGATCGAACATTTAACAAACTTGTCTGATGACCATTTCCATCTGTTTTCTGGCATTTAGGTGCAAATTGCTGATCATCATTTACTCCCATACATTACCAGATTTTCATTCCAGCCAATCAACTAGTTGGCTGGTTGGACAGATAATCTTTAGATGTGTGGCCAGCTTTAGAGGTGTTCCAGAGGATATCCCACAAAAAGGTCTAATGGATGTACTGACAAAAATCTTTAACGAGTTGTTGGAGATGGCACCAGACTCCCTGATTCACTTTGATCAAGCGCATCGGGTGCTACGCCCTAAAGGCATGCCTTCGGAGAAACCACGAGATATTATATGTCGACTGCATTATTACACGGTCAAGGAGGATATATTGAAAAAGGCCCCGATCAGCCGACACTATTGAATTTAATGGTCATTCCATACAAATATATCAGGACTTATCTTGGAATACGCTGCACCAGAGGCGACTACTCCGACCGCTCCTTGAAGAATTGCGAAAAAAGAATATCAGGTTTCGTTGGGGATTCCCTCTGAGTATTCAAGTGTTTCATGAAGGAGTTCTTTGTATTCTTAAAGATCATGAGGATGTACCACAGTTCTGTTCAACGTTAGGTCTCCCTACAATATCAGTTCCAAACTGGTGCGATCCTTTGGAACCGTCTGACGCTCCTGTTGCTAAGAAGGAGCCTTGGCAGAAGAGTGACACGTCACTCTCCTGATGAAGATACATTGACAGCCACTTGAGTTAAACCATTTTATTTGATAGCTATGTGCTTTATAGCATTTGTTGGTGTGCATACTACCTTCGCCATGTTCTAATATGGTTGTCTGTTTATGTTCCATATATATATATATATTTTTAATTCTTCTTATCTTATTTGATTGCTATAGTTTTGGAACTGTTTCCTATGCTGTGTATTATACTGAATATTTTAGACAGAAATTTTTGTTTGAGATTCATATTGTATTTAAACGAGATTATATATTGGTGTCATGGGCACTAGTACCCTCAATTCCCCCTTTCTCTGCTGTATATATGTTGACCGTGTCCCCATATGGGCTGTACACGGCTTCTTATGCAGAGAGTTATACATGTTTGCTTGTTAAATGTGTATTAATACTAGGTTTGCTCAGTAATGTGAGCACTACCATATTGCTGTTATTTGTTTATGTGTTTATGTCTCTTTGTTTGTTTGATCCCCTATCCCAATGTTTTTTTCCGAACCCACTTCTTTCCCCTGTCCTTCAGAAGTCGGTGTGCATGTCTCAGACAAGTGAGGCGACCAATATGAAACAGATACTTCGCCTGTGGGTCTGTAAACGTTATATTAGCTATGGCTAATCTATTATTATTTTCCAATAATGTAAAAGGCCTTAACGTTCCGGAGAAACGGTCCAGTCTCCTCCATTTACTTCATATAGATAAGGTTGACGTAGCTTTTTTGCAGGAGACACACTTTAAAAGGGATGCTGCTCCCAATTTGCTCTCCCATCATTACACTTCTGGGTTTTTTAATAATTATTCTGGTGCCAAGGCTAAGGGGGTTGCTATCTTGTTCTCCAAAGTTTTGAATTTATCTGATGCTCAAGAGGTGATGGTAGGGGTTTGCTTGTTAAAGTAACAATAGCTGGACAACGGTACACTTTTGTAAATCTATACTTACCTAATACGGGCCAATCGCGTTTTTTACGTGAATCCTTGGAAGCCATTGAAAGCCATATAGAGGGTATATTTTTTGTGGGGGGTGATTTTAATTGGGCTCTGGAACCCCGGTTAGATACCTCTTCTGGTGCTCCCAGATCATCTCGTAAGGAGTCTCGTAAGTTTAGAGCGATCCTACATGAATTTCAGTTAATGGATACCTGGCGGTTGCTGCACCCTGCTGAGAGGGATTATACATTTTATTCTCCTCCTCATAGGTCATATTCCCGAATTGACTATTTTTATATCAGTCACTCCCATTTAGATTTAATAGTAGATGCGGATATTGGCCAGATAACGGGCTCAGATCACGCTCCTATTTCCTTGCGATTACGAATTAGCCATCCATCGCATCGTCACTGGCACTGGACATTTAATGAGCAATTTCTCAGAGACACTAATTGCCGAACTCAATTGCTAGAGGCTATTGACCAATATATAGAGTCCAACGTGACTGACGACGTCTCACCGATTTCGATATGGGAGGCCCATAAGTGTGTAATCAGGGGCAGATGTATTCAATCGGGTTCACTTATTAAAAGCAAAGAACTGAATGCAGGGACACTTTACTTTCCTAAATTAAAACACTAGAAGAGACACATAAGGGAACTCTTGCCCCTGATGTATACGCAGAATTGCAAAAAGCTAGAGAATATCTCAATGCTTTATTGAACGAGGGAGTTAGGAAAGCTTTTCGACGTTGTCGCCATAAATATTATCAATGGGAGAATAAACCAGGGAGGATACTGGCGAGGGCTCTTCGGGAACAGAGGTCTCAAACATATATTCAAAAACTTAAAAATACATCGGGTACGCTTTGTTCCTCTGACTCGGAGATTGCAAATATATTTAAAAAATATTATTCTGATCTCTATAATCTGACTTCGACCCACTCTCAATCTGAGTGTTTGCATCACGAGTTAGAGATACAGAGATATCTGGATGACATTCAGTTTCCACGTCTCTCTACTGAGGTGCTCCAGGCTTTAGACGTACCATTCACGGAGGTTGAATTGTTGGACGCTCTTAAAGTGACCCCAAGCGGAAAAATCCCTGGTCCTGATGGGTTTCCAGTTACCTATTATAAGGCCTTTCAGGATCGGTTGATCCCTCTTCTTTTACATGCTTGTAATGCTGTCTCAGATGGAACCCCATTTTCTGGCCAGTCCTTGGGCGCTCATATCACGTTTATACCTAAAGAAGGGAAAGATCCGTGTCTCCCTGAAAGCTATAGGCCTATCTCTCTCCTTAATGTGGATATTAAGTTACATGCTAAGCTTATAGCCAACCGACTCAAACAGTGGCTGCCCAGCATAGTTCATTCTGACCAGGTCGGCTTTGTGACGGGGAGAGAAGCTAAAGATAATACTATTAAAGTCATCGATTTGATAGAATATGCCACCACTACTAAGATACCGATGGTACTACTCTCCACGAATGCAGAAAAAGCCTTTGATCGGGTGGAGTGGGGTTTTATGTTAGCAGTTTTGAGGCGGTTGGGCTTGGGTGAAGTCTTCCTTCAAAAAATTATCTCACTATACAGAGCGCCCTCGGGACGGGTCAGGGTCAATGGGATTTTGTCGGACACTATTCATATTACCAATGGTACGAGACAGGGTTGTCCACTTTCGCCCATACTTTTTGTACTCTGTATGGAGGCGCTGGCGAGGGCAATCAGGAGTAACCCTAATATTACTGGCCTTCAGGTTGGTTTTCAAGAATATCGTCTTGCTCTTTTTGCGGATGACCTGCTGGCAGTAGTAACAAATCCTGTGACCTCTCTTCCCAATTTGATGGAGGAGTTCCTTAGATTCGGTAGGCTTTCAAATTTAAAATTTTTTTTTAAATTACACCAAGTCCACAGCACTGAATATTACCGCTTCAGTAGAAACTGTTTCGGCTCTTCAGGCCTCATTTCCATTCACTTGGCATACCACACAGCTGAAATATTTGGGCATATTAATACCTTGCAGACTGTCTAATTTATATGATTTAAATTATGTTCCCATTCTTAATAAGATTCGTTCCGACTTCTCTAGATGGCTTTCACAGAAACTATCATGGTTG
Source organism: Taudactylus pleione (assembly GCA_031769625.1). Classification (NCBI taxonomy): domain Eukaryota; kingdom Metazoa; phylum Chordata; class Amphibia; order Anura; family Myobatrachidae; genus Taudactylus; species Taudactylus pleione. The sequence continues at coordinate 1,172,857 of JAUIMM010000916.1, read as the reverse complement.
GGTAGAATGAATGTGGTAAAAATGAATGTGCTTCCCAGACTATTATATTTATTTCAAACAATATCTACAGCTTTACCGCCCCGTTTTCTTTCAATAGTTCACAATGTTTTAAGGGATTTTGTATGGAATGGTAGAAAACCGAGGTTTAAGCACCAGGTTTTGTTTAGATGAAAATCGCAAGGAGGTAGACAACTCCCTATAGTTACAGCATACTACCAGGCCACGGTACTTAATAGAATTGTAGATTGGTTTCGTAACTCGCAGGAGAAACAATGGGTGGCCATTGAATCTGCCTCTATGAATTTACATTTAACGGCTATTCCGTGGTGCAATAAAGTTGTCTGTTCGGATCACCCCACTGTGGGACCGACTCTTAAGTTGTGGTGGAAACTGTGAGTAAGACCTGGTGTCTCTTCCTTAATCTCTTCCCTTACTCCTATTATACACAATCCCTTTTTTACACCTGGAACTTCAGGTCATGTAGCGGCCAAATGGTTAGCGTTAGGTGTCAATAGGTTGGGAGGGTTGATCTCTGAGGGGGTATTTAAATCTTATATCACCTTAGCTAATGAGATGAAGCTGACTAAACAAGATTACTGGTTCTATCTGCAAATATGTTCTTTTGCTTCCTCTTTAGGTGGGAATACCCAACTGGGGAGAGCTTTGACTCCTTTTGAGTCTTTATGCACGGTTGCTGCCACCCCTAAACATGTTATTTCCATTATTTACCAAATTCTCCTATCCACTTATCTTCCAACCACTTCGACATATCAGGATGCTTGGGATAAAGACATGGCTTCTAGGGGCATACAGCTAAACTGGGATAAAGTTTTTCAATACATTAATGTTTGTTCTACTAGTTTAGAAATTATGGAAACGTAATTCAAGGTGTTGACGAGGTGGTACCATTGTCCAGATGTTTTACATAAGTTTTCTCCAGGAGTCTCTGCTCTTTGTTGGAGATGCAAGAAGGATAAAGGATCATTATTTCACATCTGGTGGGAATGTCAGTTAATTGCCCCATTATGGGCAGCAGTCATAGCTTTGACATCAGAAATTCTTGGTTTTTCTGTTCCCGCTGGTCCAGATTTTTGGTTGCTATCCCACTCGGACATTCCTATTTTTCAATAAAAAAAATCCCTGCTGAGACATATGAACAATGCGGCGAGAGCAGTACTCCCAGTTAGATGGCGTTCCCACCTCCCACCCACTATATGGGACTGGTGTCAAAAATTAGACTTTTATATGTACATGGATGACATATTTCACTCTACCCCAGAAAAACAGTCGGATTTTACTGCCAGGTGGTTTAGTTGGTTAGAATTCAAACTCTCTCCGTCATATAAGGATCTCATCCCTCAGACTCCAGGTTAATATTTATTTTTATTTTTATATTTTTTGTTACATAAGAAGTTAATTGATACTTAATTATATGTGGATGCTGTACTGTTATGCATTTGATCTATTAACAAGATGTAACCTGTGTATACCTCTGACTTGCTCCGTTTGCACATCTCCTCACTTCAACTCTTCCTTCCCCTTCTTTCCTTGTCCCCCCCCTTCTGTCTTGTCTATATATTGATTTTTGTTTTGATTATTTTGGTTTTTGAATATTATTGTTACAGTTTAAAATGTAAGAGCAATTATTTCTCTATATAAGTATATATGTTGGAAATGCAATATTTCTTTGAAAAATTTAAATAAAGAATTTATAAAAAAAAACCTGACAGGTGCATGCAGAAAATGCTGACTGTATGTGGCCCGTAAAATTTCTGGACAATTTCGGCATTCAGCTTCCGCATGTAAAAGATTGCAGTGGCTGCAACAAAAGAATAGTTTTCCATGCAACTGAAGCAAGAGGTAGAAGCAGCTTATATGCTTCAGCGACTAGAGGAACAGCAACAAGCCTTAGAAGCCTACATAACAAACCATGAAATAGTGGGAGGGGGGCATGTTACCTTAGTCAGCACAGTGGAGAATACTCATCCTTTTTTTTTGCAAGCTACTAATCCCATTTGAAAATGTAACCAATGAAGTGAGTTCAGACACTGCCAGCCTGAGTGAGGTCTTATCCTTAATTAAACTATAAAGAAGCTGAAGGAGGAGATTAAACTAAGCGATTCTGTTAAGTATGTTGGACTTGTAGATCAGGCTTTTTTTTCACTTCGCCAGGACCAGAGGGTTTGCAAAATCTTGCAATTGGATTAGTACATTTTGGCAACCATGCTTGATCCTAGGTTCAAATCTTATGTAATGTCTTTCCAACTGACACAGATCTTAAGAGGTGTAAAGAGCTCCTGGCGAGCAAGTTGTTATCTCAAGTGGTACATGACCCAACAACATCTCCTCCTTCAGTTTCTTGGTGGTGGCGGGAATTTGTACCTTGCGTTATCAGGCTACTGCCCCTCATGTCAGAATGTTGCGATTTGCCTGTGTATAAGTAGGAGACACAGCCAAAATGCTGTAATCATAAGAATCATGTTATATTGGGCCTGTTCTTCCCCAAAAAAATTGAATTATGGCATTACACTGTGAGTGGCGGGGCTAATTAGTGGGTACTCAGAACCCCACCAGCATGCGCCACTATGTATTGTCGGCTTCAATTAACAACTGCATTTTCAGAGCACATCTGAATATACTTTTTATTTTACTGTAATGAGTACCTCATTCTCTACATAACACAAACAGGGGTATTCAATATGGGAGCGATAACATCGTTTTTGCATTAATATCGCACTTTTGACGTCATTATCGCAGGTTTGACTTTTACACCGTATTCAAATTCAAAGACTTATCGCAGTTTTGAAGTCTTTGATAAAAGGGGGATAACTTTTCACCATTGAATAGGTGTCGAAAAAAAGTGCAGAATTGGGGTTTAGGGGTGCAGGCTTAAAAAAAATAGCCTGCACCCCTGGGAATTGCATTTAAAAAAGAACTGTGTCAAAAAAAGTTTTTTAAAAGAATAGGTACACCCCAAAAAATGAATTTAAAAATTGGGTTGAAAAAAAAAAAATGGGAAAAAATTGTTTAACAATAGCGAAATAGGTTCAGGGCTATTCTGCAAGTATGCGGCAGATGTTTTCTAGAATATAATTATAGCGGCAGGTGCACAAATGCAGAATTTTTAAAAACTTACTTTAGGGACATAAAAATATGCTAGTACCCATTTTCATGTACCCCAAAATTGATGGGACCACTTAAAAAAACGAAAAAAATAACCTAAGTGCTCTTCTGCATCACTTCTTCAATGTCAGAAAAAAACACCTGCTGCGGCTATTTAAATCCCCAACTTTCAATTAAAGGCTAAAACGGGGGTACCCATAGTTTTCCCCATGTTTTTACGACTTTAGGGGGGTCTTACAATTTTTTTAAGGAAAAATTCGTAACTTTACGCAAATCCAACTTCGGAGTTTCCCGTTTTCGTTAATTTTATATTGAATACGGGTATAAGCGGGAGCGCGCCCGATACTTTAACGCAGGTAAAAACTCCGATATGAAACGTTAACTTCGACAGTGAAGTTAACGTTTCATATTGAATACCCCTCAAAGTGAGAAATTGCTGTTGTGATCCTCTTACTGTATAGCCTAGTGTGTTTTGCTTTGACTGACACATGTTCCATTATGAAACACTTTCAAAGAGAGCAATTTGACACATGATTACTGTTCATCAAAAATAAGAATTTAGTTTGCAAGAGTGACAACACTATACCTTAAGTGATGATATCAATTTGCACCAGATGTTAGGATATATTTTACAGGATAAATCATTTCTATTTTTCTGATCTTACCTCCTCAAGTACATCAGCAAGTTTACTAAGTATTTCTTCAGGAAGGCTCTGGAATGTAGGTACGCTGAAAAAAGTAAAAGATAATATATACATTATAAATCTGGATATTTCCTATAAAATATATAATAATAATAATAATAATAATAATAATAATAATAATAATAATAATAATAAATAGAATTAATAATGATAATAATAGAAAGAATAATAATGATAAGTATGAGAATACTAAAATTTAGAATTTAATAATAATACTAATATTAAAAATAATAATGACACTTTTTATCCTTTTTGGTGTCTCGTTTTCCTGAAACTATACTATACCTATACCAATTAAATATATTGAAGCTCATCTATGTAGTTTTGCTCTGGCCTGTTAATCTCTCAAAGTAATTCTTGCTATCTTGAGTTATATCTAGTCTTAATGTCAGTCCCGAAAAGCTGGAGGGTTTTTCTTATAAACAAAGCCAATAAACCCCATCTAACTTGTCAAAGATTCTCCTAAGTCCCTTAGACACAAGGATATATTATTGAAGAACCCGAGACTGGCTCACAGTAGTATGACAGTGCATCAAATGAATCCTATTACTGCCAGTTAGCTGGGAGATTAACTTTTTTATTTTTGCCGTTAAAACACAATTAGGTTATTTCGGGTGACAAAGGAAATCTCAGCCGTAATAAAGTATGCAATAACATAGAAAAGTACTCTAGACAAACTTCTTGTATAAGTCTCCTGGAACCAAAGTAGACAGAATAAGGACATTAAAATACTTACATGTGCTTAAGGCTATCATGAATTTTGAATATCAAGTTCAACAATTAATTATAATTTTTAAAGAATTCTATACTGAAGGAATTTCCTCTAGAAACACTACTTTCTCCTAACTAGCAGAATCAAAAACAGTATGAAACCACTGTGGTTATACAGTTAAACTGCAAGTAGCTTAATTATCAAGGGTGTGAGTATCTGGGGTTATATATGGGACAAGCTTAAATGGAATTAGTTACTGTAAATACTTTGCACTGTCTTTTATATTTAAACTTGTCCTGGTCACTGGTTTCTAATATAATGCCACCCTAGTTGTCTCTCACAGTAACTGGACAATGTATACACACACATTTCTCACGATCCCTTCCATCTTCCTCTAATAGACAGACATAACAAATAAGATACATCATTACCATTTATATTTATTTTTAAATGGTATACTCCACACAGAAAAAAAACCATGTAAGCATATTGTTCCTGAAATATGACATTAAACATGGACAGTCTAATATACGCCACTGAGGTCACATAAATTACGACATTTCCCATTATAGTTGGTTGTGTTGTAGGCAAGAAAGTAGACAGGAGTAAAACATCTTAAAATAACTATTATGTTCCAAAAAGTATAGGTACGATTTGACAATCAAATAGATAAATGGTTACTTATGATTTTAATAATTAATCCTAACAAAGATTAAACATGAGAACAAAGGTTGCAATAAGAAGCTTCTCAAGTTGATAGTTACCAACCAAACTTGTAAATGTTAACTTGATGATCAAAATTAAATATATCTAGAGCATGGATGAATTAATATTTCCCATAGTTATAACCAGAGGTATCACTAGGGGAGTGCAGAGTGCACAAGTGTCACCATCCGAGGGAGTGACACCAAAATGCTGGCTCCTCCTCAGTGAACGGGAGCTGGGTCCTGCACAACATCACAGTACAGGGCCAGGCTCCTGGTCACTGGAGGAGCTGGCATCAGAGCCGCAACTAGGGGGGAAGTGCGCATGTACCGGGTGCCGGATCAGGGGCCCATAGTCCCTGCATCCGACAGCATCGTTGCACCCGGCGCCGCAGGGAGGCTCCATTTGCCGGACGCCCGCTGGGATTTTACTGCCAGCGGTCGCCCGGCTCCTTCTCTGTAGCGCAGCGGCAGCCGGAGGCTGGAGTTCTCTCCTGAACTCCAGCTGCCGGCTCCCTCCATGGGCACTATGGGAGAGACGTTATGACATCTCTCCCATAGTTCCGAGGAGCAGCCGGACGGACCGGACGGCGGCGGAGGCAGGAGCGGGGTTTAAGGTAACTATTATTTTTGTTTTTTCCTGTGTAAGCGGCACTACAGGGAGCATTACTATAGGGGCATTACCTCAGGGGGCATTACTGTAGGGCCACTGCTGAAGGCGGGCATTTCTATGGGGCACTGCTGCAGGGGGTATTAATATGGGTGAATTACTATAGGGGCACTGCTGAAGTGGGCATTACTATAGGGGCACTGCTGCAGGGGGCATTACTATAGGGGCATTGCTGTGGGGGGCATTATGTGTAAATGGCATTACAATATGTGGCATTATGTGTAAAAGGGCATTACAATATGTGGAATTATGTGTAAAGGGCATTACAATATGTAGCATTATGTGTAAAGGGCATTACAATATGTAGCATTATGTGTAAAGGGCATTACAATATGTAGCATTATGTGTAAAGGGCATTACAATATGTGGCATTATGTGTAAAGGGCATTAGAATATGTGGCATTATGTGTAAAGGGCATTAGAATATGTGGCATTATGTATAATATGTTTGTTCTGTCGATATTTGTAATTTGAATAAAATAATTTGGACATTTGATGGTTTTATTTAAGAAACCTTACCTATATTTTTATGGGATGGATATTAACTTTATGTCAGAAAAGGCCATCTTATAATGGGCGGGGGGGGCGCCAAATTACTGTCTTGCCCCGGGTAACAAAAATCCTAGTTTTGGCCCTGCTGGTATTTTGGTGTCACACCTGCACTGTGATGTTATTACAGTATGCAGCCCCCGGCTCCCGGTCACTGAGGATGAGCCAGCAGTGCAGAGAGAGTCTATGGGGGCAGCCCGGCATCTCCGGGAGTGTTGGGCACGCCCCTAGAATAATTCAAATGTGGGTGTGCCGTGAGACTCCTTCACACGAGGTCATGCCAGCTTTTCAGGCGCACGCAGGACGCTGTTTTTTCACATTGGATGACACTGACACCAGTGATGGCACTAGTTGTAAGCAGTTGCTTCTTAGGGGCCTATTTATCATTCCTTAAAGTATGTGACAAAAAAATATATATTTTTCACTTCCTTTTGTAGGAATGAGGTAAGGGGGCTTTTCATTAAAGGTAATGAAGGAGATAATACTGATATCTCCTGCTTACCTTGCAGCCTCGATCCGCTCTGCAGTCCCCATACAATAGTAGCACAGGAATCAGCAGTGTTAGGGATCACAGCAACAGCTATTTTATTATCTGTCACTGGAACTCGAAGCGAGAAGCTTACATAACTAATGGGGGCAGATGGGGCATATTGATCAATATGCCCCATCAGGGCCATGACTACAGTAGGTTGTGTGAGCGGTGCTGCCGCACTGTGTGCAGGGATCTGTGGGCGGCACCGTTGCTGTCCCATGGCCCTTATTTCTGGATAGCAAGGTGCCTGGAACTACACCTTGCAGCCAGGATCACTGCTGGAGGGGCTGGCAGGAACCCCGCAGTAGAATTGGAAGTTGCACCAAGCGCTCACTGTAGGGGTTGCAGCAGAACCTTAACAGTCAATCGGAGTATCCTCAGGACGTGCAGTTACCAGTGCTGGTGGCCCTGCCCCCTCTGTGGGACGTAATGACGTCATGTGCGCAACATCATGACGTCATGGGCTCAGGGGGCAGGGGCCAGCACATGGCGCAGTTGAGTTACGGCATTGTGCCCCGTGGTCTTTTTGACAGTGTACACAATATACGAGGGCTGATTAAAAAGTAATGAGACTGCCTCTGTTTTTCTGTCCCATAGGCAGATGTGGCAACGCTATGGTTGCTGGTTATTGAGAAGCTCATACATCGTTGTGTCTGAACCTGCGGTTGGGCAACAGTAGTCTTTTTTGTTTGGTCACAGCGAGTGGAAGATCTTTGTACGTTTTGTCATGAAGGATGAGGAAGATGTGTCTGAGATTACGTCAGAGATGTGTGATTGAATTTTGTGTTAAACTTGGAAAAAGCGGAAATAGAACTCATGAAATGTTACAGCAAGCATACGGTGGCTATACGGAGGGTGTTCCAGTGCTGTCCCATTAATGTCACTCAGTGCTGCCAATGCAACAGCAGCAACATGTGGTTGGGAATTGTCTTGGAGCAAAAACCACTGTTTCGTCAGCAAATGTGGTCTTTTCTTCCTCATGGCTCCACGTAAATGGGTTCTCAGGACGTTTGCATTGTAGTCACCGTTAATTGTCTGTCCACGGGGAACCCAGTGCTGTAGGATCATACCGTGCGTATCAAAGAACAGCAGAATCATGACTTTACACACCAAAGGAATCGCACAGAATTTTGTGGGCAGAGGAGAATTCGCATGTTTCCATACACTGGACTGTTGTTTGGATTCCGGAACACAATGACGAATCCACAATTCGTCGCACGTCACAATCAATGTCAGAAAATCGGGTAACATTCAAAAGGTATTCTTGCACATTTCAACTCGTCGTCACAGCTGCTCTTCTGTGAGATTTCTGGGTACCCACCTGGCACACACGCGATGCATTCCTTTGGCACAATATGCTAAACCCGTTCGAGTGAGATGCCAAGTGAAGGTGGATGGTCTCCGAGAATGCTCTTCGTCAGTCACTCGCGTATTACCCTCTTTGAAGTGCTTCCACCACCCAAATACTGCAGCACAGCTAATAGTTTCTCCACCGTATGCTTGCCGTAACATTTCACGAGTTTCATTTCCGCTTTTTCCAAGTTTAACACAAAATTCAATCACACATTTCTGACATAATTTCACAACGAAGATCTTCCACTCGCTGTCACCAAACAAAAAAGACTACGGCAGTCCTACCGCAGGTTCAGACACATCGATGTATGAGCTTCACAATAACAAGCATAGTGTTGCCACATCTACTATGAGACAGAAAAACAGAGGCAGTCTCATTACTTTTCAGTCACCCCTCGTATTTATTTTAGGACAATTGGGTGGATGGGACTACAGCTCCAGGCTTCCACATAAAACAAGACAGTATGACAGCCATATTTATGGTCGATCATAAAACAGAAGAATTAAAAAGTATTCCTATTTTGCTAAAAAAATTGTGTGTAATATTTATACTTTTACATATTAAGAGAGACATTGGGTGTTGATGGTGTAAGGGTTGTACATACCCACAGGGCACTAGCCACACCCACACAGCACTGATCACACCCACACATCTCTGCTTCTTGTAATAGGCCCTTGAACATTTTTAGCCCCAGGCCCATGTGGCCCTTAATCCAGCCTGAGGTCATGATATTTTAACTTTAAAATGTGTACATTATTTAAACTAAAAAACCTCCCACAACTAGTACAACTGTGGGGGGTTCCATGTGACCCAGCAGTTGAAGAGATACAGGTCCATCCACCTGTACCTGCAACTAACAATTCTCCAGGCATGCAGTGTAGAAAACAGAATACAGTATAAACAACTATTTTGTATTATCTGTCACAGCTCTGTCTAATTAGCTTCTCTCTGGCAACAGTGAATTGTATTCATAGCTATCTGGGCTGTCATATCTGAAAAATCATCCACTGCATGCAGTACCGGGACAGGGCGAACATGTGACATCATGACATCACACCACCGCCACCAGGTGGAAGAGCTCAGCCCGGAGCGACCTCTCCTGGCAGCTCAACAGCCTGCAGCATGGATGCCTGGAGCATCCAAGGGATGACTGCAGCAGTTATTCTGGCTACACGATGTCATTCCAAATATAGGTGTCGTGAGGCAGTGATGGTGTCTTGAGCCCTGGGTGGTGGCAACGCTCACACATCCCCCTAGTTACAGCCCTACCTGCATGCAAAATCTCATAAACTGCATGTATTCCATCTAAGTCCGTATGCGGTACTTCTGGTTTCCAGTTATTGCGTCCAACCTGCGTCTCACGGGTCAACTGACGCATTTCTCCGCCCAATGACGTGGCCGGCTACCAACAAATCCCCGGATTGTTAAGTATATACGGCAGATTGCTGTTTACTAATATACTGTTGAGTGTATATGAACTGCCTGAGCCATTTGAATAACGTGCATGTCACTTCCCTATTATTGGGTTTGATGCTGGTTGCTGCTTTGAGGCTCGGTGGGACCCTTTTTTTGCATTCATTGATGCTGTGTTATGAAAGTCTACTAATATTCTGGACCAACTGAACCCTATTTTTTGAGCTTTACTAATCTGCTCGACTTGCTGCTATTTCATACTAACACTGACTGTGATTATTATACTGGATTTTTACTAATCAGACATCCATTTATAACGGACCGGTTTTTTGCTCTAGTATTATCTAGGCCTACACATACTATTTTTTAGCATTATATGCATTAGGATAACTAAATCTTGGCCACCTGCATACCATGGTATTGCTTATGTTTTTTAATGTTATATGTGTAATTGTTTTATTGCAATAAATATAAATATAAATAAGCTGTGTTATTAGCGCTCCCATTTTATATATATATTTTTTTATGTGATTATAGTTGGTGGAATTCCAGGTCCACCGTGTGGGTGCAGCAGTCATGGCTGTGTCTTGTGTATTAAATTGAAATCCGTATATATATTTTTCACTTTAAGAGCGCCTATTTTTATTTTTAATTCAATAGTCGCAATACTCTTGTATCCATATTAAGGTCAACTTCAATTTTAAATAAACAATTATTGATATACAATATTATCTCAGCAGATAAGCAGTGTTTTTATTAGTTTTTATGAAAGCTTACAATCTAGATGGTCTAAAGTGGCATACTGTACCACCATTTTTAAGATCACAGACTCATAACGCAGACCCTCCAACATGACCCCTTCCAGCAGGTACAAAATGCTCTGCTCCTGGTCTTCCCACCTAATTTATGATTGTAGCCACCTGTGTTGAAACACCTGTCTCATCAATTAACTAGTTCAGCACAGGTGGCTGCAATCATACATTAGGTGAGAAGTCGAGGAGCAGAGCTATTTGTAGCTGGTGGAAGGGGTCATGTTGGAGGGTAGGGTAACGACATTAGGAATAAAATACACAAAACCAGACAAGAAGTCACAAAATGTGAGACATTAACCACCCAGTGCTTTCATTGCTATTGCTGTCAAAACATAAAATAGCTCTTCTTAGATGTGATCTCAAAGGTTAATGTGAGATTAACAATATTGCTTCTCTATTACAATAAGGAAATTGAATTGTAGAAGGAAACTGCTCATGAGTCTTGTTTAATCTATAGCTGGCAGAGTATGTAAAGGAAGGTCAATAATCAGAGCTAATGTGAGTATTCCTACACCCACATATACAGTACAGTATGAGATAAAGTAGATTATGCAATGTCACCATAGTTAACACTCTTCAGCAAATGATTATTGTTAATGTTACAAATAAATTATTCCCTTTTGATCTCAATCTGCACAAATACTACAGGGTTGTGAATGCCAGGTAAAACATGAAATTAATTATTTTGATAAATAAAACCCTGTCTAAAAGTAATATAAGCTTCCTGCAACAGGATGGGACAAATTGCAGCTGGGCAGGTTTAGTCATGTTTATCGATACAAAACACAAATGTGCAGTAACCCATAGCAACCAGAGATTTGCTTTTATTATTCAGCTTGCTGCTAATGCCAGCTTATACAAATAAAGACTAAAATTATATCATATAGTTGATTTTGGGTAGAGTTTTATTTTAATATTGGGCAGATATTTTACTAATCTAGCCTATATTGTAATAAACACGTTTGTTAATTAAAATCACTAAAATAAACTAATTCTTTATATTTTGTTTCTCAGAATGCTGCAGGCACCTGGGAGGATATTTACTAAAGTGAGAGTTTTTAGAAGTGGAGATGTTGCCTATAGCATCCAATCAGATTCTACTTATCATTTATCTAACACCGTCTAGACGATAATGGCTAGAATCTGATTGGTTGCTATGAGCAACACAGGGGCGTTTCTAGAGAGGAGGGGGCCCGTGTGCAGACTCCGACACGGGGCCCCTCCTCTCCGGCCGGTGGCCGGCAGCCGGCAGCGCACTGAGCTGTGTGCAGCCAGCGCCAGAGTTATAGACTCTGGGAACTAGAGTGTGCCCAGAGTCTATAGTGCATGCACAGGTAACCGGGAAAATGGCCACGTCGGCCATTTTCCCTGTACTGCGCATGTGCAAACGACGGGGAAATGGCCGCCGCGGCTATTTTGCAGTCGTTTTACAGCGCCAGACGCCTGCGCCGACATGGGACTCCGGAGAGGTAAGTATTATTATGGGTGCAGGAAGTGCGGTGCGGGGCGCCCTCTTGGACCCAGGGGCTCATGTTCCCCGCACACCCTGCAACCATTATAGATACGCCCCTGGAGCAGCACCTCCACTGCTATAAACCCGGACCTTAGTAATTATACTCCCAGGAATGGAGCAGAGGACAGTCCAGAGTATCAGCCCTTACTTTTGGTTAGGACGTACGGGGTACATAATTGGATCATGACAGAGGTAAGGTGAATGAAATAAGTTGTAGTTTTCCACAACTTGGGTTAGAAGTGTTGTCTGAGTATTGAGGGCATTGTATTTAAAGTGTCTTGAGAATAAATAACATCGTAACACAGACTGTTTGAAGAGCAAGGAAAGCTAAATTTTAAACTATATATCAAGGAGTTTGTCACTGAACTGAGTATTATACATGAGACAACTGGTACATGCTTAATTACGTTTGCCCCTATGTTCTCCCAGCATCGGTAGACATGTTAGGTGGGTGGTGATTGTCCAACAAGTCAGGCAGAGTGTGAGTGACATCTTTGCAGACTTGCTATGCAGGAATGCACTGAGTACATTGGTTGATTTATACACAGCTGCATTGCCAGTGATGTCACAGCCACTTCCGCTGAGTGCGTTCTTGTCTTTTTGACCTGTATAATGATCTTATTAGATCCCTGTTTTTAAGGTGTGGGTGGAGGTTCAGCAAACTGTATTGGTTTGGGCCTGATTCAGAGATGGACACAATGCCAATATATATACGTAGCTGAGCGATTATCGCTAAACTGCGCATGCGTCTAAGTCACACTGCGCATGTGTCAAGGTACAATAACGTAGTTGCTTGCAGCGACTTTTTACTTGCAGTGTGAGTGACAGTCAGGGAGCATTTGTGGGAGGTAAAGGGTAGTGACGACAAAGAACGCAGACATGTCGCAACTGTTTTTGGAGCGTTACACAGCCTGCATCTGTGATCCCGTATGCAATAAAACTGTCTTTGGCGTCTCAGTTCCGAGGCCATTGTGAGTAGTCCTAGGGTTACTCAGAACTGCTGTAATCCAATGATCTGTGAGCGATGCTGCGTCTTTGTACGCAGATGCTTGAATTTGCAAAGCCGCAGGTGGGAGTCTCAATACTCGGCGCCTGCGACATTTGCATATTTTCACTCAGCAGCTGTGTACGTGATCGCAGCTGCTGTGGTATTAGCGCACATCTCTGAATAAGGCCCTTTATTTTTTAACACAGCTGCAGTGAAAGAATTATTTTGGTAAATGAACAATATATTTTGGTTCCATGGTTCGTATCACATAACGATTAACTTTGGAGATTTGTAGCCCTTTAAATAGCAGCTCATGTTTGTTTTTTAATACGATCAAATCTGTATATTTGTAAAACATGAATATAACAACTTGCTAGAGGCGAGGCGGTTAAGAAATATTTATAAAAAACAAAACTGAAGCTGTATGATTACTGTGCAGTAAAATATGTGTATTATATAAACTCATTCTGACAGCTCGTTTGTCTAGGTACATACCAAAGCCGATGGAGGGATTGGTTTAATAAGCCTTCTTTGAAGTCGGGCACAATACAATGATGCTGGCTGTGAATCACTGATGATATTATTGGACTTCAAAAGAAAACATTCACTTTTTATTTTTGAACTGTCTGTTTTATTATGATTTAGGAGATGTCACCGGTTACTTGCCTCCAACGGAATTTAATAATTTAACTCTTTGTTTCCTAAAGAAACAAAAGCCACAATAAGACCCTCCCTTTCCTAAACACAGGGCAATAGTAACAATGAGGCGGATGGGACTATGGGCCGGATTCAGAAAAGGACAGTATTGCTCAGTCACATGGAAGCGGCAATACAATGCAATACCGTCCAACTAATAATAACACAGCCGGAGGTGTCTGTGGGAAAAAGACGCCTCCTGTCAGCATCTGCGATCCCAGTGCTGCATCCAAAGACGTAGCATTGCATCACCATCATGATCATCTCTGAATCAGGCCCTATGTCCAAGGCCTACACATAGAAATAGGCCCATCATGATGAGAGCATACTGATGACCAGCCGCCCAGCCATGGTCGATCATAAATATTAATATTATATTTCTATTTTCCTCTCAAAATGATGCAATTTTACTACTTTTATGTATTTAGGGAAACATTGAGGCTGATAGTGTATGAGTTGTATACGCTCCCACTCAAGACTGGTCACAGCTTACAATAGGCCCATAGGCATAGTTATAATCTTGCAGGGTGTGCAATGAACATGGGCCCCAGCATACAAGGGCCCCCCACACTGCACACCCTGAAGCCAAATGGGAGGGACTCGCTAGTTGCCGGAGCAAGGTCAGTACACTTTAGGCCAAAGTATCCTTCTTCATGGCGCCATCTTCCCAGTGACATCTTCAGGAAGATGACGCTGTGCAGTGACAGCAAAGGTTCTGGTACTGTGCCAGAGACTTTGCGCTCTAGTGCTCATGCGTCACCTTCCTGAATATTACTAGGAAGATGTCGCCGCTAATAAGGAGGGCTAGTTTGCCAAAATGTAGTAAGATGCCTGGTTGGGGGGTGGGCCACTGCTGATACGCCCCTAAAAAGGCCCTTGATAATTTACAGCCCCAGGTACATGTGGCTCAGCAAAGGTGGGCGCATTGTACCTACATCCAACACATCTTTGCCAACCTCAGTATGCCAGAGAAATTTATTTTAAAATATCACTTATTGTAAAAAAATATTCACATTTATAAAATACAGATGTGTCCTCATAACCTATCCATTTTGTGCCATAAGGCGTGAGATGTCTGGGGAGACTCCCGTGCACTTTTGCCTCAAATCTGCATCTTACAGTAGTTCACATATAGGGCCTGATTCAGACCCGGTCGCAAGCGCTGAGCGCTCACAACCGGGTCGATGGTGGCCCACAGCGCATGCGCACTATGGAGCCGGCTCCGTCATGCGCATGCGCGAGACCCGGCTAGCGACGGCCACTCTGGTGGGCGGGCCCGGGGGGTGGCTGCCCAAACGGAAGCGTTTGGTGGGCAGGCCGGGGGGGTGGCTGCCCAAACGGAGGCGTTCCCATGACAACGCCTGCCTTTTGGGGGCGGCCCCACTGACATCACAATTGATGTCAGTGGAGAGCTTCCGGCTCTATTAGAGCCGAAAGCTCTCTGGGGCTTGCGCCTACGAGACCCTACCACAAGGGTCTCGTCGCGACCATCATCATGGCCGCTCGCAATAGCTGTGGGTGGTAACCCACAGCTATGCGAGCGGCCAAGAGGCCGCTCCAAAAAGATAAAAGCCCGGCCCTGATTCAGAGCGAGCTGCTCTGAATCAGGGCCCTAGTGTATTAGGCTCTTAGAAATAGTATTTTTTAAACAAAGGAATTGGTATAAAGTTGCAGATTAAGCAAAACAATGCATGGCGCATGTCACTCGCATAGGGACTGTCTATTGCCATTTTACAAATGCAAACAATGTCCTTTCTGGCGTAAGTTCCCCCAATTGAGTAATCAGTACCACTTCTTTGTAATAAAAAGTTTTTTGAATATTTGTAGTATCGCATTAATACTAACGTGTCTTGATTGGCTGGTACAGCATGTGATAAACTGCATAAACTTTGTTACGCGTTTCACGGGACTGCTGTCTGCTTCTTCAGACAGTTTATGCCTATTGGCAAACTGTTATTAAAACCATTTTTTGTATGCTTCAATAAACTTGTTTATACTTTTCTAAATAGTACTTTTGTGCTGGTCTCACTGAAATATTCTATGAAAAGTAATTTATGACCGTGTACAAACGATATTGCTTATTGTTTTTGGGCCTGATTCAGAGATGTACGCCTATGCAATTGCAGCTGCAATTTCGCATGGAATGCAGTTGTGAAAATATGCTAACGTTTCCAAAGCTTACCACTGCTGCCTTCTTATATCTGTCCGAAGTCATGCACCAGCGTAAACATCTGTAACATCACACAGGCCGGGCAGCCATACAGCTTATGTGGCAAGTATGACCTGTCTCAAACACATCGTCTCTCCTGACACACAGAGAGCGAAGGAGATCACAGTGAACGTCCACGAAACGATGTTTAAATGGTCAAACACGTCTGAAGTTGCCCAGCCACCCGTTACCTCCACCAAATGCTGACTACCTGTCACTCACTGCGATTGAATCCACTGTGCAAGAGAAATCATAAAACAATCGATGTGTGCTCAGTGCAGCTTACACGCATGTGCAATGGCAAACAATTCCTCGAACTGCGTAAATATCAGCATTGCGTACATCTCTGAATCACGCCCTTTGTGTGTGCAAAGCTTGCTGCCTTTCTTCCCTTTTACTACTGTTTCTGAGCCTTTCTTGCATCATTATTGATTTCTGTCTCCTTTCTCCTCCATCTTTTTTGTCCTCCTCCTCCTCTTTCTCTCCTATGCCTTTATTGTTCCACTGTTACAGGCTTGTCTCCTCATATTATTGAAGACTACTTTTATATATATAATAGTTATGAAATTTATATGCCTGGAACTGCGTGCCAATAAGTATCAGTCAATGAATTGCATAGGTTCCCAAAAAACAAACATGAATCTGGTGATAACAGTGTATGGGGTAGATTATTTTGGCCGTTATTGCCTTGCACAATTTTTTTGAGATACTGAACAGTCTTATGGTCCACTTTCTGTCCCCCTTCTCTCTCCCAGACATATGCGCGCATCACCACATTGGCACGTGGTGTGCATCGCTGTTCACGGCCAGAAGTGAAAGGGTGGGCAGAGGTAAGGAGGGCAGAACGTTAGATGGACCCACTATGTAGGCGTGCATTACTGTTTTTGGTCAGGGAGAGGTGGGGAAGGCAGCCGGACATGAGGAGGACAGTAGGTGAGAAGGGCAGGAGGTGAGGCAAGCCTGCAATTCTTACATAGGGTGGCTTGTGGATAGGCGCATCTATGTCTGTCTAGCAGCATGTAGCAGCAATAAGAGCTATGAAGGGGACTGGGCCTCCCCTCATCTCTAGTGTGTAACTGCTAGATAGCGTAGATATAGACAGTACACACACACACACTCTATATATATACC
The DNA here is from genome assembly GCA_031769625.1 of Taudactylus pleione. Classification (NCBI taxonomy): domain Eukaryota; kingdom Metazoa; phylum Chordata; class Amphibia; order Anura; family Myobatrachidae; genus Taudactylus; species Taudactylus pleione. The sequence goes on along the minus strand of JAUIMM010000916.1, from coordinate 1,155,747 downwards.
ATAGATAGCATAGAATGTAAAAAATGAAAGAAAAATTTCCATCCACCTTTGTTGATTCGCCTATTGCTTCCACCGGGCCAGCACTCTGAAATGGCATCTAGGTGGTCCACAATGGGCATCACTAGAGTCCACCATACGATTGGCAAATTTGCCTAGCACACAATCTAGGAGCTTCAGGAGAAACATGGGATCCCCTCCACTAAATTCTACCTACAAATATATCACTTTGTTTCCTTTTCCCGACTACCCCCATCAAAAGTCCCACCCCATGGAACGCTACTGCATATACCACCTGTCAGAGGGTCCATCTACCGACTCTACCACCCTGTTCTGGCACCAGACTATACTTCCTATTCCCCCAGGAACAAGCCTGGGAACTAGACATTGGCTATGAGCTGGGTACAGATGCTTGGAACCTGATATGAACCAACACCTTCATATCCTCCATTAGTATCACCATCATAGAAAATTGCTATCCAGATGGTAATTGGTCTCTGACTGCCTACACAAGATATACCCTGCTGGAGACAATGTGGCCTACTACAAGCCACCTTTTTCCACTCTGTGGTCGTGCTGCAACCTCACCCCATTCTGAACTGTGATTAAGTATCTCATACCAATTGTCACAGGACTCATCCCACCTTGACTTGACACACCTACTGTTTTACTATGCTTTCATCCCCACCACATTCCCAAACATACTGCCAAATTGATACTCCACATTGCGTGTGCAGCAAGATTCAATATGTGTGCAGTTGGAAGCTGCCTAATCCTCCCTCCAAACAAGAGGTGGTGAATTGGATTTGGTTAATGTCCCAAATGGAATATATCACTGGGCTTCTTAACAACACCAATGACAAATTCCACAAAGTTTGGGCTCAATGGTTCACTATTTGGCACCACTACCTGGTTCTTACTGGCTGGTCATAGACCTCCCTTTTCCTCTTTCTTACCTCACCATGGCTTGTTCCTCTCCCTGTCCTTATTCCCTCAGTCATCCTCTCCTTCTTTTCTCTCAATCTATCCCTGACCCTATATCCCTCCTTCCTAATAATCCCCTTCTACATTTTAATGCTCCACTCTCCACCTGCTCTCTAAGTTACACATAACTATTTGCTTATATTGTGACTGTTTGGCTGTGTTATCACCAGAGCCAGATTGGCTCACTGGGGTACTGCTGAGATCCGCTAACAGTCCATGTATGCCGGGACAATGTTTGGGAGCACCCGGCTCTTTCCACTCACTCCTGCACATACAATTAGCATCACTATTGTCACAATCAGCCAGTAGTGCCGAATGCAGGTGTCTCTAAACATTGTACCAAAATACACAGACTTGCAGCGGTTATCACTGTTGCGTTTCTTCTCATCCATGTCCATTCATGTTATACTAAATGTTGTTTCTCTTGCTTATTTTGAATATATAGAAGAACAATGAATGGCAAGTGTATGATCTTTTGTGAAGATACATGGATTTGTGGTTCAATATGGTCAAAGAAGAAATAAATAGAGATGGCGCATGGAATGTTTTATACATAGTAATATTCTAAAATAAATGAAAACAGTGATAAATACAAAATTAAATCAACTCTCTAAAATACATAAGTATAGACATGATACAAAGGTAGCATAATTATAAATATACTCCATTTCACCAGACGTGTGCTGATGTTGGTGTAAATTACTATTGCCAATAAAAGTCAGTGTTTACTCAAATGAAAGTAATTGGCCTCAGCCAATACACAGCAAGAGATTCTTGTGTGGCACTCTTTTTAGATCAAAAAATGTTTATGTGTTTATTGAAAAAAAAATGATATTTAACTTTTAAATATATTCTTCCTTTTTAAAATAATAGGGTATAAGACTTCTGTATCAAAAAATACTCTGACAGAGTCATCCCTTAAAACTTATAACCATTGTAAACATATTTATTAAGGATCTTTAAAATATATGGCAAAATTAGTACTTCTACTGAGATTATTTAAGTAGGTGTTCCTCTTAACATTAGTGCATTTGCATCTATATTTATTCAGAGTTAATACTCATTATATGCTCCTTTCCAAAACCGCTATTATTGCCAGGTATATGTGGCAGACAAATTCACCCATAAAAACACACATATAGGTCCTCATTCAGAGCCACTCGCTAGCGGCAGTACGCTCGTTCCGAGCGATGTTCGCACATCTGCACATGCGTACGGATCGTTATACGCATGCGCGAACCAGTCAGTGCGGCCGAAATTCATGTGCTCGCAATATAGCGAATGCCTGCTATTTTGAGTGACAGAATGAGGTGTATGTGGGTGGTAACAGGGGAAGGTGCTTGAAAATGGGGAGTGGAGATCCGAACGCAGGCGTGCTTAAAGGTCAAAATGGGCGTTTTAAGGGAGTGCATAATTAATCCAGCAGCGTCATTGACCACGTCACTTGGTTTTTTTTAACTCAGAACTGCTCGCAAAATACTGGTTGAAAAAACCAACCACAAGAATAGCGAGCAGTTCATACGCTGGTCGATGTACTCGATTAATCTAATAAATAGCGGACATGACGTATGGTGCGAGCGGCCAGGGGGCGTTTTTAACAAATAAACGAGCGTATGTTTTGCTCGCTCGTTCAGACTTAGAGGTGTGAACAGACTGCAATTTGCGAACGTATCATTTGAATAGCCACCCCTTGTTTTTGAACGAATGACCGCAAATAGCGAACGGGTCTGAATCAGGCCCATAGTCACCAAATAGTGTAAAAAAAACTGCAAGTGTGCATTCATTCTGGATATTAATAACCATCACTAAAAAAATTTTAATTTTTGTGTGGCCAATTGTCCCAATGCAGATTACACCAAGTACATATTAACAATTTTATGCTGCTACAATTTAGCAAACTTATATTGTATTATTTTCTGCTGATAGAAGAGTTGTCCGGGAAATAATATGAAGATACTATGGAGCCTTGTAAAAAAATCAAAAAGACCCAAATGTAAAAATAGATTTACATTCTTTCCCCCAGACTACATTAGTCCAGAAACCAGAGTATTTTAAATTTTTTGTCCAAAGAACTCGACCAACTGCACAAAAGAAAGAAGACACATGGAATACCAAATAATCTTACTAACCAAGCAGCATATTTCCAATACCCGATGGTGAAACTCTCGGGCTTGTGAGATTATTTTACTGACTGTATTCAGAATTCTCTATAGTCGCTGCTCGTATTATCGTGGATTACTGCATATTTCCTCTAGGACTTTCTAGATACCGGTAATTATGTCCACTGACAAACACTGGCTTTTATTGGCAATAGTCATTTACACCACCATCAGCACAAGTCTGGTGAAACGGAATATATTTATAATTATTCTACCTTTGTATCATGTGTATATTTATGCATTTTAGAGTTGTTATAATTTTGTGTTTATCACTTTTTTCACTTATTTTAGAATAAATATTATTGTGTATAAAACATTTCATATGGTCATTTTCTCCTCAGCGCGATCTCTATTTATTTCTTCTATGACATTTTTTGTGTTTACCTAGGTGACTACTAGTTTTGTATAAGGGTTTTTTAGTATCAAATAACTTGTTTGGATATATTTATATCACCTTTTTTAATCTGCTGACATTTAGGGTGACACTTGATAGCGCCTACATCTTGTTATATTTTTTGGTTCAATATGGTGTCTGCGGATTGCAATTGGGGGGGCTGGGAGTTCCATGCTAGTTGTGCCTACTTTTGCAATGAAGTACAGAGACAAGTATAATAATACCTAACAGAGCCGTAACTAGACTTTTCGGTGCCCTGTGCCAGAAAGAGCATTGGCGGCCCCCTCATTTTTCAAAGAGACATAATGCACCCAAAAAGGGCCATGGCTTCATGGGGAAGGGCCAGGGAAGATATAGGAGAGGCCAGGAGAAGCTGGGGATGAAATAAGAGGAAGCTACAAGCAAGAGTGATAATAAACAGACATTTGACAGGCCCAAACAGCGCCCCCTGACCTGTGGTGCCCTGTGCAATGGCACCGGCTGCACTACCCTAGCTACGGCCCTGATACCTAAATAAGGCTAAATTGAGGATAAAAATGGATCTGTTTATATTAATAAAGGGGATAATCCTAAAGTAGCGGAAGGTTGAAATAACATTTTTGTGGTTCCCAAACTGCGCATTTTCCAAAACATCTGCCAACCTGCAGTACTATTTGTAAAGGTGTTTCCAATAACCGGGTTGCTGGCATGCATCTTAAGAAGCACTTGGCAGACAAGCAGACACATCTGCCCACATAAAAAAGTAATGTGGATCTACGGATTCTGCAATATGTAAAATGTATTGGTTGTTGTAATATCACCTGGAAAACTTCAAAAAGCATCAGAAATATTTCTAGTACTAACAGGTTCTTAAAATGTTGACATTGAGAGCTTAATTTATCAATTAGACCTTGCAGACAGTGGTGTTTAACTGTATCACGTTGTACTACAGTGATAAGTAAATCTGCAATTTATTAACATAGTCTGTGAAATGGTCTATGAAAGAAGATCCCATTTTCTGAAGTTGTTTAGAGCTTTCGCTGATAGTGTAATGCTCTGGCTAAAGGCTTCTTTGAGTAACAAATTAGCGTGCATACTGCGTGTGCTCCAGACAGCCCGCACATGGTATAAAAATAATATATATCCTTACCTAAACCCTGGGGAAGTGCGACATTATCAATTACCATGTGCCCAGTAAGGAGCTATGGGTAAATATATTTCTGGTTTCTGCAATGCACATACACAAGTGACAATCGTGCAGGTGCAGTACATCTAAATAGGACTTTGGATGCCGGATTGCCCAGCGAATGTACAGTACATAATGCTGTTTTCCAATGGTGTATGTTTTTATGATCACAATCTGTGATAATCAAAGCTTATCTCAGTTTCATATTAATTGCTGCAACATTACAATCCCAATATAGGGATGTGATGCTGTGAGAAATTAAAAGGATCACAGGAAAAAGTAACGATATCCCCTAGTGCCTAACCCTAACCCTAACCACCTAAAACCCCCTACCCCAGTACTTACCTTCAGGATTCCGGTGGTTGGGATTCCGGCGGTTTGGGATGCCGGCGCCGGTATTCTGACAATTGTCGGGATTCTGGCGTCTGCATTCTTACCGCATCCCCTCTATGGTATCCCTATTGGTAAATTGCTCACAGGACTGATGACTCCGAAATAACCTGAAAAAGGGGTTATATCACTACTTGATAAATAGATCCCTATACCTGGAATTATACCAGTGGCTTTTTATGTAAATGAAAAACTTGCACTCTGCTTAACTGTCCTTTAAATGACTTGATATTGTCTGAGTCTCTGGCGCCAGAGGAAAGAGGCTAAAGATAGGACCAGTGGGATTTTACGTCTCTACAGAGATAGGTGTTAATGCCTGAAAGTGAGAAAGCTCAGACAAGCCTAGTGGAATGTCACAGTGACCGCCAGACATTTGTTTGCAGGTTCTAAAAACTACTTAAAACATGCTTAGGTGTACAGTAGTTATCAAGTCACATACAGTAACCTCTATCATTGTTAGACAATGATACAATACAATACATCTATAACATATCTTATGGTCATACAGGAGGAATGTGGTCAGCATGTTGACGGTCCTGATATTGACAGTTATGTCGATATTGTTGAAATGTTGACAGCTGTTGACATTATTGTATATCACTACATGCCTTATTTTAGTATATATATAAAAACACATAAACACAAAGTACAACACAGAAAAAATCCCCTCTAATAAGGGTCTTGTCTGTATGTGCACAAGACCTAAATATTTAAATCAAAAAGGCCATAGAATTGTGACAGGAGTTATTGTTCAAGGTTACAAACTAATTCAGTGTTTGTCCGGAATCAATAGTCATCTTTTATTACCAACCGTGTGACTCAGTAGTTAAAGATAGGGCACGCAGAGTACCTAGCAAGGACAAAGAAAGGACTTTTCCAAGTCACTAGTTAGAGACGAAGGTTTGGAAACTTGTTTCAGAATGGTTCAGCCATACTGTAATGTCAGGATACACACTGTATAACAAAGGCCTAAAACAGTAGGTTCAGACATTTTGCAGAATATCGCAGTCGCCATAATTCTGGAAAGCAGCTTATCTTTTCAGAGCTTGACCGCGATAGCTAACATCAACAGCAGACAGCTTAAGCAGGTATAGCATATGGAGAGAGGGTTTGGACACTTTCCTAGGTCGGGTCATAACCTAAAAGAGGAAAACTTAATTTACTTAGTTGGTATAGTATGTATGTATGTATGTATGTATGTGTATATATATATATATATATATATATATATATATATACACACACACTCACATATTTTATATATATAATATATATATATATATATATATATATATATACACATACTGTACACAAACACATATATTTATATATATATATATATATATATATATATATATCATACTTACCATCTGGCAGCGAGGTTGGTGCAGCAGGGGGCATGGCGGCGGCGGAACTGGGCACTGCGGGGGCATGGCGGCGCGATGACACGATATTACCGTAATTTTAAAGCAGGGGGATTGGCTACAATGTCACGATTCAGCGACAATAATGTCATCACCCCCTTGGACCGCTCGATAAGTGGGTGCAACAGGGGGGGGGCAGTGCGCGGGAGGCAGCAGCCAACCCACGAGAGTTACAAGTTGGAAGCTGCTCAATCACTTCAGTAATATCACTCAGGTGCATGTAAGGGAGGGGTTAGTCTATACAAGAAACAACAAAAAGTATTCCCCCAGCACTCAGAATGAAATCAGCAATAAGATTTGAAAAACTACATGGTGGTAGATAATTCAGAGATCTCAGTTGCATATATTTGCAAAGATATGGCTAAGCCTCCGGGCCGCGTCACGGCGTCTCTGATACCGGAGGTCCCTATCACTTGGTCAGAATCTGGGGTGCAGAACCCCAAAAAAGCCGGCGATAGCCAGCCACCCCAGCGAAACACACCAGTGAGAGACTAAAGTGTTAATAATATAGGATTAAAGGAAAAACTATGTGTTAATAAGTGAAGGTGTAATTAAAAGGCTAAGAAAAAAAAATATATATATATACACAAAATATATTGGAAAGTGTAAAAGTGCTAAATTCAGGTATATTTGTATGTGCCATTATCATGTGGCCTTATATTGGGCAATTATTACCCAAATTGGATATAGTTATCAGTTTTGGGGATGAGTTTGGGGTGCGGTGCCCCTTGGGGTTGGTGTGGCTGGGCTGCTCTGGTGAGGCACACATTAACACTTTATTTAGCACTTTTACACTTTCCAATATATTTTGTGTATATATATATATTTTTTTTTCTTAGCCTTTTAATTTCACCTTCACTTATTAAACACATAGTTTTTCCTTTAATCCTATATTAACACTTTAGTCTCTCACTGGTGTGCTTCGCTGGGGTGGCTGGCTATCGCCAGCTTTTTTGGGGTTCTGCACCCCAGATTCTGACCAAGTGATAGGGACCTCCGGTATCAGAGACGCCGTGACGCGGCCCGGAGGCTTAGCCATATCTTTGCAAATATATGCAACTGAGATCTCTGATTAACACACGAGAGTTGCCTACTGTTGCGGGGGGCCGTGAGCGCCAGAATCGGGAGAGTAGGCAACAATTATATATATATATATTTACTGTATTTATTTATTTACACACATTTATATCTATCTATTTAACTATATTTTATATAAGCATGCTTTTGTAATCTAGCTTCCTGTCAAAACTTATTTCATTCACCAAAACTTCTAGTTAGTTAAATAAATATATTAATTCATTAACTAACTGTTAATTAATATGGTTCCTACGCAGTTGATCAATTCCTGATTTTGGTGTTAAATCAGTGTGTGTACGTGTGTATTTGTGTGTTGAGGGGGGGTGGGAGTAATATGACTCTAGGACACAGCATAGTTTATCTAGTAGTGAGAATTACTGCCTCACAGCACTGAGGTCTTGGGTTCGATTTTCACCAAGGAACTCTCTGATGGAGTTTGCATGTTCTCCCAGTGGTTGCATGAGTTTCCTCTGGGTCCTCCGGTTTCCTCCCTCAATCCAAAACCATACTGGTAGGTTACTTTGCTTCTGAAAAAAATGAACCCTTGTGCAGTGGTTCCCAAACTGTGCACCGTGGCACCCTGGGGTGCTTCAGGAAACTTGCATGGGTGCCTCAGGTTGGTGGTCCAGCACCAAATCAAATTAGCATAATAGTGGTTGACCTGACCTGCTGCAGGAATTTGGCCGCTACCTGTGTACAGCTTACGGTATGGCTGTGAATGCCGCCGCACTGCCTTAATTATGTCCGCCCCTATAACGGCGTTATAACGTCTGCGTTCCCTGACCACCCCCCATCACCACCCACAAACGGCACTTCCTGTCAATCAGTTTCGGAAGGGTCTGTGTACACACTGCGTATTGTCTGTGTACCATAATCCGATCGAACTAGCAAGTTCGCACATGACCAGTGCGATGCATACGCATAGCAAAAACATCGGCCAAGTGCATGCGCTCTCTCCTGCGCGTTCCTTGTTGAATCAGACCCTGTGTCACATGTCTGCACTATATAACCAACTGTTAATAAATAATAAAATGAAAAATGTACTAATGGTCGACTTAGATCAATTTAAGTCGATCTAAAATTGATCAAGTTGAAGTTGAAACCCTATGGATGATAAATATGTAGATTATTTTTGATGGTGATCGATTTAGACCGATAGTAAATTGATCTAAATCAACCATTAGTAAATATACCCCTATATGTTAATAATGTTAAACAATAAAGCTTAGTTTATAAAGAATGTATATTACCGAGTGACTGCAATAATAAATGCTAATAGACTGCGTCTTCCCAGCTTCTGCATACTATCTAGCCCATGCCTTGAATCAGGAATGTCACAAATAACACAGAGGCTATAGTATAATGACTCTGAGTGGGTAAAACTCAGGGAGGATCTCATTACAGTCACTCGTTTCAAAGACATACTTCATTCCTTTGGGGGTTAGAACTGGAATTAAATTATTTTGTCAATAACCTCCCCATACCCAATTAGCAGAAGTGTGAAAGTCCTCTGCCTAGCAGTATCCCTGTGGTGTGGGGCTGCTCATTCTGTCAGGCATTGGTAACTAACTGCTGCTCCTGCCAGCATAAATCCCTAGAAGTTTGCAAACACACAGGGCTGAACTGAATAGCCACCGCTGCTACTGCCTGGGTACAGTGTGACCGCAAATGCTGACTATCGGAAGACAATGTGGGATCATCTAATTAAGCCTAAAACCTTGCGAATGCTGCAGTTTCAATCTGGTTCAGGCATACTGTAATGTCGGGATATACAGTATAACAAAAACCAAAAAGAGAATATAAATATCAGACATATCGCAGAAAACCGCACTCGCCATAATTCTGAAAAGCAGTTTAGCTTTTAGGAGCTTGACCGCAGTATCTAACACCATCTTCAGATGTCGCTAGCATGTATAGCCTATGGAGAGAGAGTCGCCAGAGTGAGATCAGCAGGCTCCATACTCCTCTCTGTTCTACTGTCATTAATTTGTTTTTGTGTATACTGTACGCACCATGATGGCCATTTATGTGCAGTGAATATTCAGGGGCAGAAGCAGGATGTAAAGTGATAGCGATCACTATCATGTTACTATTACCCCTTTGGTAGGACAGGGGGGTCTATTCATGAAGTAAAGAAAAAAAGGTTACTGTGGGGAAGTTCATGACTTCTTCAGTGGCGCCCTCGCTCTGTGGCTGAATCGCTTCCCCATAAAGAAGTATGGGGAGAGCGATTCATAGAAGAACAGAAAGCTCAGCATCCATTCCTCTGCAGATCTCAGGATGGCGTAATCTGTACTGCGAAACGAAAAGAGCAGGGAACTTGAATACTTCCCTGCTCTCTGCCCGACACCTGGCGCTGGCTCCTCCCCCTTTAACCCATCGTCCTTTGCAGCAGGACTGACGTGACCTGCTGCTCTCAGACGCCAGCTCCATTCGCAATGGGAAGAAGACATATTAAGCTCCCAATATATGTCTGTCTTCTCACTGCTTCCAGGGATCGCGGAGCGGACAGTTACCACAGAAAGACGCCGGACAAGTATATTTACATGAATGGCTACAAAATATCACTATATATGGCATCAATGTGATGTGATATATAGTGATATTTTTTGGTAGCCAGTTCATGTTGTACATGAATAGACCCATGGTCTTTATCGGAGATGATATTCTGGCATGAGTGTAGTGGATACCTTACAACAAAATAAAAGGGGTCTATTTACTAAGCAGTGTTAGGAGACAGAGTGAAAAGTGATAAGGTACCAGCCAATCAGCTCCCAACTGTCATTTTTGAAACTCAGCCTGTGAGATGACAGTTGGGAGCTGATTGGCTGTCACCTTATCACTTTTCACTCTGTCTCCTAACACTGCTTAGTAAATAGACCCCATAATTTCTTATCGTTGCTATACAGTATGTGGTGGTAAGATGCTTTACAGGCTGTTTCTAACACTTCTACTATGTGTACTGGGGAGTCCAGCTGACCTGTATCAGACAGACATCCCCCTTTCATTACCTATCTTGTAATAGTTACAGCTAAATGCTTATTGGTTGCTATGGTTTGTTAAAGAATAACCTCATATGTCCCATTATCATATAATAGAACAAGAGAAGGAATCTGCTTTGCCACTTGCTGGCTACAGTTAATACTGTGTCAAATTAGAGCTGGCTTAACACCAGTGGTCAATGGTTTTTAACCATCGGGAGGAAACCATTGATGTCCCCCCAATTGCCGCCTGACATCAAATGTTCACGGTGAACACCCATCTATGGTAAAACTTCGTACCATTTGGGACAGACCATTGATGTTCGATGACCAGTTCCTGCATCACATTTATTTCATCCCTCAATATGGTAGAGCTGTCCTAACAAACGCCTACACTTTTGAGATAGCTCATCGATGGACACCCTAAAGGAGCAGCGGTATAAGGCATTCTAGACCAACAATTCATCCATCCAGTTTATGCATTCAGTCACTTGGCATGTGAATAAAAACCATGGCATTATCTGTCATTTTCCACTGACAGATTAACCGCCCCTCTCGTCTGTGGAGATTGCTGCATTTATTCATAATTCTGTCCATAAACGTCAGAAATTACAATGTGTAAAACGGAGATAGCATCCTATCCTCATACCCCCATTACAATGACAAAGCTAGATTGCTATGTTTTGACAAGTATTGAAGAGAAATTACTCTATTGGTCATTAAATGAGCTTTTTTCCATCACTTAAAATTATTTACAGCTAATGCTCTGCTAAACTTCTTCAATGTTTGGTGACACAGTTCTGCTTTATAAATGCATTTTTGCACATTAAACATTAGCAACAACAATAACATCTGACTTTGACCCCTTCCTTGAGGATAAACTGCATCACATCTTTAAAGAACATATTATAGTGAATAAAAATATATGGCAACAACAATATATCTCAAAATAATAATAACATCTCAATGTTTTATTAAAGAAGTCTCTTACAAAGTCAAGTAATATTGTGAAGTATAAAAATCCACTGTATCTACACCTTTTCCCACACCATAAAACATAACAATTGAGATATATTATTATAGGATTTTTAAATACCTAATCTGTGGAAATACAGTATTTTAGCATAGTAAATACTTTAATGCACAGTACTTTTCAATAGTTAGGCCGGTATCCAGTTAGCAACAGTAAATTATCGCTGCTAATGGATCCCCCATCTCTAAATGTACAGTATTTTCTAGCAACTAATATGATATCTAAATGTACAGTATTTTTCAATATTGTACAGTATTGTTCCAAGAGTAATCTCTGGCTATACAGTATTATTCCACAAGTAATATATAGATGTACAGTATTTTTCCAGCAGGAATCCCTGGATGTACTGTATTTTGCCAACAGGAATCTTTGGATGTACAGTATTTTTACAATAAATAAATGATTCCTGGATGTACAGTATTTTTACAATAGTAATTCCTGGATGTACAGTATTTTTACAATAGTAATTCCTGGATGTACAGTATTTTTACAATAGTAATTCCTGGATGTACAGTATTTTTACAATAGTAATTCCTGGATGTACAGTATTTTTACAATAGTAATTCCTGGATGTACAGTATTTTTACAATAGTAATTCCTGGATGTACAGTATTTTTACAATAGTAATTCCTGGATGTACAGTATTTTTACAATAGTAATTCCTGGGTGTACTGTAGTTTTACAATAGTAATTCCTGGGTGTACTGTAGTTTTACAATAGTAATTCCTGGGTGTACTGTATATTTACAATAGTAATGAAGTACTATACTTACATGCTTCCCTTTAGTCCCCACCTATAATAGTCTGGTCCCAAATGTCCTATTTAATGCAGCTATTTGGTCTCATGTAATGAATTGATCTTAAATAAAACATATTTCACAGAAATGCATTAATTTAGCAAAGGTAACTGTAATAGTAAATTAATTGTGAATTTCAGGAGGAGAGAATTTTGTTCCATTTGAAAGAGATCATGTTGGAGGGTCTGATCTGTTTAAAAATAACTTCTCAGGTCTTTGCCTTTAGCATCTGACAACAAAAAGCTGCAAATCCAATGAAAAGTGTTGAATCAATATGTAATCTAATTATATTGTACTTGTTCTGGTTTTGCTTCTAAACCTGTCTATGACTTTGCTAAGTGAAGAATAGTGCCTACCATGCTACTTTGTATTACGCAGCAGAATTACGCTGCTAAAGCCAATGTTTTAGCATATGTTAACATTTGTACATACTTGTTATGTTGCCTAATAAATAGTACAATGTTTCTTGGTTGTCTTTCAAGTGTGAAGGAGAGCAGCTGGCAAGGGGAAAAAACTGGCACGGATGAAGGACATAACAATTTGGCAACAAACCCGCTTTTGAACTTGTTGAAAGGTGTAGGATGACTACAAATGTTTTTTATATTCACTTACGAATGAATGCTAAGGAAATGGGTCTTTAATTACTCACAATTTAAAAAGGAAATGCAGGAACAAAATAGACAGAATGAGTGTTTTAGGGGTAATATTTCCCTACTGTAATCTATACTAATATTATAAGAATTTTGTTCCAAGTTAGCACAAAAACTATGGAACTGATTTTCACAAAAACATCATCATTTTGTAGTGGAAACTCCTAGAAATAACCTGTCATTTGTTTCATCTCCATCCATCAAGTTAAAGCTGAGCAATGACAAAAACTAGTAACACATTATACCAACTCTTTTGTGTAAACCAGGGGCCGGGGAACCGTTTTTCTGCCAAGTGACCTTTTTTATATACATAACATTATTTGCGGGCCCGGTGCCGGCCACGCCCCCTCTGTGTGACATCAATCACCGGCAATCGCCGGTGATCAGAGCAACACCCGGAGCATCCTGAAGATGACCGGGAGCTGTAAGGGCAGCGGTGTGGCCACCTGAAGTGTCCCAAGTATGCTCCAGGCGGCACTGCTGCATAGTTTCTGGCTGCAGGGTACCATTCTAGGCACCTTGCTAGCCAGATGAGGCTAGCAGAAAAAAGCTCAGAGGGCCACACCAAATGATTCTGAGGGTCTTATACAGCCCTGGGCCTGAGGTTCCCCATCCCTGGTATAAATAATCCACTTATAATAAAATCTGAAGAAATAGGGAAAGCTTTTTAAAAATGGGGACTAATATTACGTTTTTGCTTAACAACTCTTTTTACATATTTATTTTTATTGTACAAGCTTTTTATTTTTACCAACTTGATTGTCATGACTTACTTTTATGTACAGTATTGTATTATTGGAATGCTACAAGTTTCTCCAATCACTTAGCTGGGAGCTCAGTCAGTTTGTCTCAATTTGAAGTTCATTACAAAAGCAATTATTGAAGTGGAATTGCATTCATTATTACCAGATATTCAGGAGCATCAGTTTCTCTCTGTGTCGGGTTCAGTTATTCTAACTAGAACACAAGAGGACAGTTTTACTGAACGTAAATGAAACCAATACAATACTGGCTTAGTGTCAGAGTTTCCATATCAAAGCGGGCAAATGCTGCCAGTTTAGGCTACTACTACAATTGCCCGTAACTGACATGCAGGCGTTGCTGTACAGCAAACATGGTCCTGAAGGCTGCATACTGCACACTTACATTTTAATAGACCATATATTCTTATTTAGTTACAGCTGTTGTACTGTTCCTTGAAGTAGATCATACAGTATATGTAATTCCCAACCCCTCTCCACTGTATGTTCATTTAATTTCTAGTCTTCATTTCATTTTCCTTTGAAAACACCATCAAGTATTGAAGGAAAGCAGGCTTGAGTTACCAATAAAAGAAGCAACATCCCTAAAGTATGTTTCAGTTCATGTATGAAAGCTAATCAATGCTGAGTGATTTCATGGTGCCACACAAATGACTGGGAAATCACATTCCCCATAAATCGATTACATGAAGCGCAGCTGTGTGGGTAACCAAAGGACTCCTATTTTATAGTCGCTGATGTGTAAAAAGAGATCATGGATTATAAAAGGATGTATAAATAAAGTATTCCCAGTATTCCGTCTCTGTGGGTGCTGTACTTTAGGGACATGCATACAAGACCACAAATGACTTGAGTGGGTGATTCTGCAGAGGACGGAATTGAGAAGCCACACAAGCAGCTTTGTAATTCCGTCTTTGCTAAAATACAAATGCAGCAGGAGGTGTGTGATAGCCATCCACCATCTCTAACCATTTCCCACTACACCACTTGGAGGCAGATTGGTATAGCTACGATTAGGGACGTGTTTGGCCACATTCACAATTATTTCTATATTTACATGTTAGGCATCCTATTTTTAGGGCCATATTCAATTTGAGCCGAAAAGTCCGAGGTCAGACTTTTCGCCATCATCGCTGTTTTTTCCTGGGATAAAGTATCAGGCGCGTGCCCGCTTATCCCCGTATTCAAATGGGAATCGGCGAAAACGGGACCCGGCGGAAAGGTAAGTATCGAAAAGTCCTGTTACTTTTGGGGAAATCAGCCTGTCACCCCCCAAAAGATGGTCTGACATGGGGGATCACTATGGGTACCCCTGATTTGGCCTGCTCAAGGTAATTGGGGGTTTTAAACAGCTGCGGCAGGTGCATAAATGCGTCTTTGAAGAAGTGGTGAAGAATAGCACTTAGCTTTTTTTTTTGGAAAAAATAACTAGTCCCATCAAATTTGGGGTACATGAAAATGGGTGCAATCATATTTTTAAGTCCCTAAAGTGATTTTTAAAAATTCTTCAAAAATCCACCTGCCGCGACCACCCGCATTCTAGAAATCACCTTCCGCAACCACCCACATTCTAGAAATCATATGCTGCATACATGGGGACCCCCCCTGAATCAATTTAGCTAGTTTTTAAGTTTGTCCTCCAACTTTTTCTTTTCGCCCCAAAAATTAAACCACTTTTTTTGGGGTGTCCTATGCTTTTTAAAAACAATGTTTTGACACAGATTACTTTAAGAGGACATTCCAAAGGCTGCAGGTTACTTTTTTTAATTCTGCACTCCAAAACCCCAATTCTGCACTTTTTTTCGCCATCTATGCAGTGGCGACAACTTATCCCCGTTTTTTAACAAAGACTTTTCGCACCTGCTGCATAGATTCTGGCTGCAGGGTGCCATTCCAGGCACCCTGCTAGCCAGATGAGCAGAAAAAGGCTCAGAGGGCCAGATCAAATGATCCCGCGGGCCTGAGGTTCCCCATCCCTGATTTAAACAAAGATTAAAAATTGTGTTGTAAACTTCATAACCTTATTATGGATATAACAAAGACCACTTTACCTTTCTCTTTGGCTCCATTGTTACTAGTGTCTGACCGATGCACAATAACACAGGTCTGCGATATTTAAGGTATTGAAAGCTTTTTTAATAATACTTTTATATTCTTAATTATACTCCTGTGTACATCAAGAAATAGTATATAAAAAAAAACTACCACATCTCATTTACCTATTAGGGAGCTACATCAATTTTTAAGAAAAAACAAGAAGTTTAATTGTTTTTGACATATTTATTGTGAAGTACGAAGAAGTGTAGATGATATCACTGTGTTTTTTGTCTTAATTACATAATAAAATAACAATAAATTCAAACAATAATAGAAAAAAAACCATAATTATTGAAAAAAATCATTAATATCTTGTTTTTTTTTCTTCAAACTTTGTTTTGTCGCTTTTCGCTTATAAGCTTTTACTGTGTCTTGACCATCGCGACCATCATCCTGGCCGCTTGCATTAGCTGTGGGTGGCAACCCACAGCACTGTGAGCGGCCAGGGGGCCGCTCCATAAAAAAGAAAAAAGATGCCCTGATTCAGAGCGAGCGCTCTGTCAGAGCGTCCGGATCTGAATCAGGGCCTGAATTAATTTAAGACAATGGGCCATATTCAATTTGGGGCGAAAAGTCCGTAAATTATGTAAATTTTCGCCGATGACGTAAATTTCGCCTATTTCAATTATCCCTATATTAAAAAAAAATGGGGATAATTTTTCGCCAGCCTTTAGCTGGTGAAAAAAAGTGCAGAATTGGGGTTTAGGGGTGCAGGCTTAAAAAAATAGCCTGCACCCCTGGGAACAGCCTCTAAAAATGAACTGTGTCAAAAAAAGTTTTAAAAAAATAGGGACACCCCAAAAAAATTAATTTAATTTTGGGGTTTAAATAACAAAATTTATTCAGGGGGGGTTCCCAAGTATGCGGCAGGTGTTTAAATGAATGCGGGTGGTAGTGGCAGGTGCATTTTTGTAGTATTTTCAAAGTGCACTTTAGGGACTTAAAAATATGCTTACCCCCATTTTCATGTACCCCAAATTGGATAGGAATAGTTATTTAAAAAAAAAAACTAAGTGCTATTCTTCGCCACTTCTTCATAGCTGCAAATATGCACCTGTTGCGACTATTACAAACCCCGACTTCCTTCAGCAGGCAAAAATTGGGGTACCCATAGTGATCCCCCATGCCTGGACATCTTTAGGGGGGTCCTGGGCACATTTCCCAAATATTCACTTTTTTTTTCGCAGATCCAAGTTTCTCCGGGTCCCATTTTCGCTCCTTTTAAATTGAATATGGGGATAAGCTGGCTGAATACTTTATCCCCACTCTAACCTCCGATGTGGAGCGAAAAGTCCAGCACAGACTTTTCGCTCCCATATTGAATATGGCCCTATGCTTTATAATAAATGTAGGCAGAATATATTTATTACTTTAACGAATATGAAAAAAATGGCTTATTCATAAATACTCATTTTGCAGAAAAACGTGATGTGATATGCAAAATCGGGAGTCATTTTCATGTTCAGAAGCCAAAAATCTATAAGTATCACATAAATTTGTTAAAAAAGCTATTTCATCGCAGACCTGTGTAATCAATGGCAGATTTCCCCAGGACTCCCATTCCACTGCAGTCAATCTCAAGTAGCCAGAATGGGAAAGCGCTTGTGACTGGCTGACTAGTGAATGGGAGTTCTTATAATTCCCAGCTATAGTAATTTTGTGTTAGTCAATAGAAGTGTGATGGTCGGCAGCCCTGGACTGGCCCCCCACCCATGTCACGTTATAACAAAAGAGCAGAGATCTGAGCAGCTCACTCGCTTGATGCGATCGCTCGCCCCCAGCGTATGCAAATTCAGCTAAGTGACGGCATGGCAGGCGCTTGTTCGGAAAGGCATAAGCACGCCCACTTTGTCTTGGCAAGCGATCACTGTGTGTCCATAGATGCCCATTAGTGAATGTAGAGACGCCCACTAGCGCACGTCATCTACAGGAAGTGTATTAAAACATTGGTACGTCAAGGACCATCGGATGCGATCTCAGTGCTTGTGGTTGCCTTCTGTGTAAAAAAACAGGCATGTGACGTGTACTATGATGCTGGCTGTTAATTATGCACGCCTCTGAAACGGCGTTGAAACACTCAGGCACGCCTGCATTCGCGCCTCCACTCCCCCATTATTAGTGTCCTGCCCCTGTTAACACCCACAAACGGCCTCTCCTGTCACTCATTACACTGTGCTGTCTTTGCTGGGCGAGCGAGCGGATTGCGATCGCTCTGAGTAGTTTGCGCACGCGCAGAATGAAGTGTGCGCATGCACGGTCTATTACCATCGGCCGCGTACGAGTGAGCGGCCGCTTGCGAATGGGTCTGAAAGAGCTCCTGAGTGCGTACTAAGTGCACACCAGGTGCTTTGCCAGGCAGCACCCCAGAATCCAGAGAAAGGTGCCACCAGGGCAGTGACAGTGCCGCCTCCTTGTCCTTGCTCCTTGGATGGCGACACTGGTCAAACGCACATAGTTACAGGCCCTGCAAGTGGCTTTTTTTTGTATTGGGATTATTAAACGTGCCCAACTCCCTGCAATAGATCAGTGAAAGAAGATAAGATTGTACAGTATTTGGACCACAATGCATCCACTGTGGAAAACATTTTCTTTATTTTCTAAAGTGGTGAATGTTGACTTTGAGGGGGTTTTTTTATACAATTTTGCTATGGATCATTCAAGAATTAGGTGAACTAAGCCAGAAAATTTGGAATGTGCCACAGACAAGCAACACTATCCAAGCCTATCACTGACATACAAATGTAGCGGTCAGCAGCAGCACTGACAAGACCCAGTCCTGCCTGAAGCACCCCCCTCCCCTCCACACACACACACACACTCTTGCTGTAAAGTTGCCAGTGTTAGAGCCATGACAGAGCGCTGATGAGCTGCATTAGAATTTTCATTACGTGTTAAACTACATAACCAATTTGGCCATTAGGATACTTGGTGGATACAGAGTAATTTCCACCAACCACATACAGTATAATTCTACAGGCCTCTTTTCAAACATAGAAACAAAACAGCCAGGCGTGTGTGGTACAGGACAGTGTAACGGGTGTTGGATGCGGAGACAGTTTACAAAATAACAGTTTGCAGTAGACTTGCAAATAGACCAATATGTGGAGTGACAGTCTTAGAATTTGGGATTAGGCCTGTAAACACTACCAGACCTAGTAATAAAGAAAGGGCAGCTGGGGTAAGTTTTTGAGGGGCTCACTATTGTATAGGGACATAGGAGTGTCTAGGGGGTCTGGTGTGCTGACACTTCCAGATTGGTGGATCTGAAGGTTCAGACACCCTTAATAGGTGCCACTTTTACGCTTATACAGAGCACAGTCTGATTCCACAACATAGCTGTTGGGCCTGTTAGAAGGTCTGCACACAGTTCGACTTGGGTCTGGATGCGAACTGTCTGCCCATGATATAGCTGATTCAGATGATGGGAGGATTTGTCAAACCTGGTTTTAAGCCGCAACTAGGTATTCAGAAATTCACCCTGTACTGTAAATTGTTCTCATGGGAACGCCTCCATCTGGCAGGCATGCCCCCGGCACGCCCACCAAAGGGGGCGTGCTGTCAATCAACATCGACAGCACGCCCCCTTTGGTGCGAGACCCAGAGCGATGGAGAGCCCGTCGCTCGCCGGAGCTCCCTCGATCGTGCGCATGCGTAGTGGGAGAACATCGACCCGCTTGCAAGCGTACTGCCGCTCACGAGCGGGTCTGAATGACCCCCTCTGTCTCTTGGAGTGTTTCTCAATTTGAAGAGTGCCATTAATATATCAGATCCAACTCTGGAACATTTTTGCTAGAGGTGCTTTGCAGAACGGACTGCCTTCTTAGCCACACCATTGGATTGTGGGTAGCAAGGTCTGCTAATTCTGTGTGTATTGTCCCATTGACTTGTGAAGGTCTGGAACTCACTAGTCATGCATTGCATGCTTACGTAGTATGCCATGTACAGAGAAGTGCCTACTGTATTTATCTTGTTGATGACAGCAGTACTCATGAGGTTGGGTAGATAAACCATCTTGAACCAGAGTATGCATCACATAACACCAAGTGCTCCTTCCCCCTCCAATTGAAAATGTCTGTTGTAACTATGGACCAAGAAAGGTCAGGCACTTCATGTAGTAAGATCAGTTATTTGTCATAATAAGCTCATAAAGCATTGCAAGAGCACAAGCAGCAACAATGCACTCAATATCCGTCGAGGGCCAGAACAAGGAATTTTTAGTTCAATGCTTGATGGCTTCACACACAGGGTACCCTTGCTGAACTTGATGTGCATAGTAGCTCTGTAAGGAATGAGGGATTACAAATCATTGACCTTGCAATAGAATGCCATCAGACAGATCATCGTGTCAAGCAAATGACTACAGGTCAAAGAAGGCCAGCCAGTGAGGATTATGTGGGACAGGCATTGGTAGAGGTCATCACTGAGCGTGGCATCACAGAGCTCCTCCAATGCCTGAAGCTCAGTAGGTCAAATTCCATAACATCAAGATCATCATCACTACCAGTGACATTCAAGTCGGGAAGGTAGGTATGGGACAAGGCATCAGCAACATAGAGTTCCTTGGCACATTTGTACTGTACACCACATCTGGGTATTACTGCTGGAGCTTGAACATGAAACTCTCAATCCTGGCAGAGGCAGAGTGTAGAAGTCTGTTTCAACAAAAAAAGGTCGTCATAAATGAATGTGTGAACTTTTTTTACAGGCAAATATTAATGCTAACAGTTCTTTCTCAATCTGAGCATACCATGACTCTCAATGAGGGCCCTGGAAGTAAAAGCAATGGGTTATTGCACTGCATGCAGAAAGCACCTAGATCCTGTTGAGTGGCATCCACAGAAATGAGGGAGATGAATATCAAAGCACTGGTGTACAGGGTTACTGGATAGCATTGACTTGAGATGGTAAAAGACTGCATTTTGGCAATCCATTCAACATCGCCAAGTGTCATTATGCAGGAGCTGCCGGAGTGGAGCAGAGACCTCACTGTAATGCAGCTGGAAGTTTGACAGACAGTTGGCCATACCCAGGAAGGTACTGCAGGCTAAGCTTATTCATTGGAGTGGGCATTTGTTCAACAGCCAGGATTTTGTCTGAGTCTGGCTTGATACCCTGGGAGGTCAGGAGGTGACCCACGTACAGAACCTCTGACTCTCTGAGGCGGCTGTTGACAGGGTTTAGTTTAATTTGATCTCACAGATTCTTTGTAGGACTTTTTGAAGCACAGACTGTTTTTCCCCATGGTACAGCCCCAAATTTTAATGTCATCCACAATGACCTCATAATAGTATACCACGAAGAAACGCTCCATTTACCTTTGGAATACGTAATTGCAAGTGCAATATCCCAGCATGCCCTGCCACAGTTTGCTCTAATAGCAAAACTGTAGCAGTGCATGCTGGGATGTGTAGTTCCATTGCAGCTGGAGGGCTGCAAGTTTGACACCACTGCTGCATATCTACCCACAGGTTTACTGATTGTTTTGAGTAAATAATTCTTTATCAAGGGTAGTCTGCTAGAACCCACATTTGACATCCAGAGTCAGGAATATTATTGTGTGGGCAGGAGCATATTAAGAAAGGGGGCCCCGGACGGAGAGTGAACACGGGCCCCCTCCTCTCTCCCCAGCTGCCATCAGCACTAGAGTGTTCCCAGAGTCTACTGGGCGTGTGCAGATCACCAGGAAAATGGCGCGGCAGCCATTTTTCCAGTGATTTCCTACTGCACATGCGCAAAACACCAGGAAAATGGCCGTGGCGGTCATTTTCCAGGTGTTTTCTCTAGTGCTACTCTGTGGGACATCAGAGAGGTAAGTATAAAAAAAAGTATGGGTGTAGGGTGTGCTGAGCAGGCCTCCCCTGGACCCAGGGGTCCGTGTGCACCGCACACCATGCACCCATTATAAATATGCCCCTGTGCGTGGGGCATGTCAGAAATCACTTGTTCCACAGTTTTGAGAGGGTGATGTGGTCTCATGAGAGTCTTGTTTAGATGTACCAGGTCTATGCAAAAGCACAAAGCCGTCCTTTTTCACTGCAGCTACCATGGCCAATATCCACTGAGTGGCTTCCACCACTGGTACAATGACCCCTAGTGCCATCATGGAGTTCATTTCTACTGTAGCCTTGTCCTTCATTGCAAGAGTTATGCTTCTTGAGGCACACACTATGGGTGAAACAGATTCGTCTAAGCAAGTGATTGTTACAAGTTTTGGTCACAACTTGAATCCTTCTAACAGGCTGCCCAGACAGGACGGGTTACTTCAGTTGTTCCTGTTGCTAGGCGATCGGCATGCCTCAGGAAGTGATGTATTCCACAAGTGCAAACCTGATTGGGACTTCAGCCTATTTATACTCACTGGACTATTGCAGCTGTGCTGACTATAGCGTGTCTGTGAGTTTCATCGGCTTTGCTGCATGGTCAGTTTGTTTCTCCTCGTGATACAGCTCATCAACTTCCATACAGCTTTTCAGCCGCACCAAGCAGCCCTTGTGCTGCCATTGGCTCATCAGCTTCCATACGGCTTCCTAGCCGCACCAAGCAGCCCCTGTGCTGCCATCGGCTCATCAGCTTCCATACGGCTTCCTAGCCGCACCAGGCTGCCCCTGTGCTGCCATCAGCTCATCAACTTCCATACGGCTTTCCAGCCACACCAAGCAACCCCCGTGCTGCCATCGGCGCATCAGCTTCCATACGGCTTTCCGGCCGCACCAAGCAGTCCCCGTGCTGTCATCAGCTCATTAGCCTTCATACGGCTCCCAAGCCACAGTCAAAACCTACATTGTTTTCTAATGGCCATTGCTGCACCATTGGCTCCCAAAGCCATTGCCAAAACCTAGACTGTTTACTAACGGCTATTGCCACACCATCAGCACAATTGCCGCACCATCGACACTATTGCCGCACCATCGGTACAACTGCTGCACTATCAGCACATTTGCCACATCATCGGCTCCCAAAGCCATTGCCAAAATCTAGACTGTTTAATAACGACTATTCCCACACCATCGGCACAATTGCCGCACCATCGGCACTATTGCTGCACCATCAGCACATTCGCCGCATCATCAGCTCCCAAAACCATTTCCAAAACCTAGACTGTTTACTAGTGGCTATTGCCACACCATCGGCACTATTGCAGCACCATCGATACTATTGCCACATCATCGGCTGCTGTGCTACTTTAAACCACTTCAAGTCATACCATTGGTCAAATATCCACTCTTCTTTTCCTCAAAGCCTTACCATCACCTGCATCTGCTCCAACTGTACATTTCATCTATTGAATTCCCTTGTACCTCAATGTGAGTCGCTACTACCCCGAGCATAAGTCCAGGCGGCCGCCTACGTACTGGTGAACGTATCTAAGTTCTAAGGGGACAACGGGCGGTTATTATTAGTGATGATCTCGCTAGCCGGGTTATTGTGGTCTCACATGGAGTTGGCAAAGTCCTCTATTTCTGGAACCCTCTATTGGACAACATGTACCTCAGAACTTAAAGGAATTATACCTAGCTTTATACTGTTATTGGACAGACCCAGAGGTGGTCTGACATCACTGTCCACTATATTAAATTCCAAGGAAGCTTGTGGAGTGGAGTGTAGTGCTGCCATGGACAAAGTCTTGATTACCTGAGAGTGATCTATAGGTATGTTGTGGTGGGTCCAGAGGAGGAGTTCTCAAGACATGATGTTACACTTGTTGCCTGTGACATTGTTTTATTATCTTGATGACATTGTGGGTTTCTCTGTCTAGTATGGTGGTAAATATTTTACCTTTTCAGTCCTCAGGTCTATGCTTTCAATGTAGATGCTGGTGTCTGGCATGGTTTCTGGCACTTACTCAGTGATGTTACCACACTGTGTGGTGGTGCACTGGAGCGAGCAATATGAAGCTGTCTGTCTTTATTTTTGGGTTTTGACCTGTAGCATTGCATCATTTATTAAATGCAGGACATATATGACGCTCATAAGAATGGGGACCACCACAATTCACACATCGCACCAATTGCTGGGTATGATGCTGGAGATCACATACATCAGACTCCCTTTTGCCTTTTGGGCATTTTTATTAGACTGTGTGTGCAGCATGCAGATTATGCATGGCAGCCTCTAATGTTAACCCCTTCAAATGCAGCAGATGTTGCATCATGGTAAGTCCCACAAACAATCCTGTCTATGATGAGCTTTCTTGGGAGTGTACCATAATCACAACTTTTTGCTAACAACTTAAGCCATGTAGTTTAAGATTAAACTGCCCTCAGTGGAACTCTGCACAATGGTATTGAAAGTATGCCTGTCCATAATTACGTTTTTGACAGGTAAGAATAGCTCTGGATCCTCATTATCCTCCCCCTCTGCATAGATAAATGTATTAGCCTTATCAACTGCCTTTGTTCCATCAAGGTTTAAAAAGTGGAAGCCCATACCATATTGATATACCTGATAGCCCAGCACAACAATATAGGCTCCATTCCTTCTTAAACTTGAGCCATGGTGTCGTCAAAGACACAATGCGTCACTCGAGCCTTTACTGCCAACTTCTGACACCAAGTAAAGTTGTCTGTGTCAGAGGCAGGACAGGACACTGAGGAGCTGCATGCAAACGTCACTACTTGTTATATATGGCCGATAAGACACTTCCTGAATACAGGGTGGATGCCATGATGTAACTTCCGCCACCCACATTCAGTATACATCTACACTTGCTACACAAAGGTGTATGAGGGGTCAGCAATTTCTCAGAGGTGTGAATTTTCGGGGGAGAAAGGTGTGAGGGAAGGACACCAAGGTCTAGTCTAGGCCTGGTTGCTGTGCTGTCGTTTTAAACTATGTGAATTTATCTGGTATATGTCCTTGAGTTGAAAGTCATTGTTATACATGAATATCATCATAAAAATACAACAGAACACCAGTATCAGAAGGAAAAGTTCTGTTTGAAAATGTCTGTTTTATTGAGCGTTAAAAGACAATCTGCCGCTATCCTGAGGCAATTAAAAGCCAGCATAAAGTATATGTAGAGAGATGCATCTGGCAAAAAGAGAGGCTGGACTGTTAATCTGCCTCGTGTCTGCTTATTATTAAACTCTGTTTTACTGATTAAATGTATTTGCTTTCCAGCCTTAAATTTCCCCTGTGCATTATACAGAGATTTAACAAGTTACAAGACAGTGACATTTCTGGAATGAGTTTCATAGAAATGTTATTTGCAGTTTGTTTATCATAAACCAGAAGAGATTACTTTCCCCTCTGGCTGTCACTGTCCACATCACTTAATTGTTCCTGCACCAGAGGTGCAAATATTTTCTTATTTCCAGGAATGGAATTTATCAAAGAGTAAGCTTACAGTATCTATCCATAAGCACACATCATACCTGCCAACCATCCTTACTGGAAAGCTGGGACAATTTAGGAAACCCACAGAGGTTTCCCTAGTAACGTCTGGCATTATTCATATCTGTCTGCTTTCCTGGAACTTCCCAGGGACTCCTAGAAGTGTAGGTCACCCTCATGCATCCTTCCCACTTCCATTGTCCGGATAAGGAGACAAGATGACTCTCAGAGAATTGTGTCATTTCTGCCACACCCCTTCTTCATGGGTTTGTGCAATTATGTAATGAGGGGGTGGGGCCTAAAAGTGAGAAGCACCAGTCCTGCCCTCCACAGTGATCAGCTGAATATCACCAGGGGAATAGAACTCTCCCAGAGGGGAAAATTGTAAAGTAGACATGTATGACATTATTAGTGTGGTGTCAGTATAACTAATGTTTTATTTTCACCAAAAAGTAGTGATCGTCTTTGACCTCATTTTATTTGATTCAGAGATGGATGGATTTGCAGAGCTGCACACAGGTGACTGTGCAAATCCGTCCATCTCAGATGCAAATGCAGAAGGAGGTGTCAGACACCTCCTTGCTGTATTTTGCGATCCCAGTACTGCTACTGACGTCGCAGGCTGGGACTACCATCGCGACTGATGGTCGCGATGGTTGCTCCTTTGTTCAGGCTGCAGGAGCTGACGCTTCCTGCAGCCTGACTGGGTGCTGGTCACATAAGAGGCCAGGAACCTGCGTCCAACGACGCAGACCCTGGAAACGTCACTCCCAGAAAATGAGGGCGACACGCCCCCGTGTCCAGACATGCCCCCAATCCAACCCCAAATGATGCAGCATGATTTACATGGCTTGGGGGGGGTCTTTAATCTTTAGATTAACATACAGTGCATCCGGAAAGCATTCACAGCACTTAATTTTTTCCACATTTTATGTTACAGCCTTATTCCAAAATGGAATAAATTCATTTTTGTCCTAAAAATTCTACACACAATACCCCATAATGATAACGTGAAAAAAGTGTTTTTGAGATTTTTGCAAATTTAAATAAAAAAAAACACTAAGAAATTATATGTACATAAGTATTCACAGGCTTTGGCATGAAGCTCAGAAATGAGTACAGGTGCATCCTGTTTCCACTGATCATCCTTGAGATGTTCCTACAGCTTAATTGGAGTCCATCTGTGGTAAATTCAGTTGATTGGACATGATTTGAAAAGGCATACACCAGTCTATATAAGGTCCCACACAGTGCATGTCAGAGCACAAACCAAGCATGATGTCCAAGGAATTGTCTGTAGACCTCTGAGACAGGATTGTCTCATGACACAAATCTGGGGAAGGGTACAGAAAAATATCTGCTGCTTTGAAGGTCCCAATGAGCACAGTGGCCTACATCATCCGTAAATGGAAGAAGTTCGGAACCACCAGGACTCTTCCTAGAGTTGGCCGGCCATCTAAACTGAGCGATCGGGGGAGAAGGGCCCTAGTCAGGGAGGTGACCAAGAATCACATGGTCACTCTGTCAGAGCTACAGCATTCCTCTGTGGAGAGAGGAGAACCTTCCAGAAGGACAACCATCTCTGCAGCAATCCACCAATCAGGCCTGTATGGTAGAGTGGCCAGATGGAAGCCACTCCTTAGTAAAAAGCACATGGCAGCCCGTCTGGAGTTTGCCAAAATGCACCTGAAGGACTCTCAGACCATGAGAAACAAAATTCTCTAATTTGATGGCACAAAGATTGAACTCTTTGGCGTGAATGCCAGGCATTATGTTTGGAGGAAACCAGGCACCACTCATCACCAGGCCAATACCATCCCTACAGTGAAGCATGGTGGTGGCAGCATCATGCTGTGGGGATGTTTTTCAGCGGCAGAAACTGGGAGACTAGTCAGGATAGAGGGAAAGATGAATGCAGCAATGTACAGAGACATCCTGGATGAAAACCTGCTCCAGAGCGCTCTTGACCTCTGACCTCTTGAGACTGGGGCGACGGTTCATCTTTCAGCAAGACAACGACCCTAAGCACACAGCCAAGATATCAAAGGAGTGGCTTCAGGACAACTCTGTGAATGTCCTTGAGTGGCCCAGCCAGAGCCCAGACTTGAACCTGATTGAACATCTCTGGAGAGATCTGAAAATGGCTGTGCACCGACGCTTCCCATCCAACCTGATGGAGCTTGAGAGGTGCTGCAAAGAGGAATGGCCGAAACTGCCCAAAGATAGGTGTGCCAAGCTTGTGGCATCATATTCAAAAAGACTTGAGGCTGTAATTGCTGCCAAAAGTGAATCAAACAAAGTATTGAGCAATGGCTGTGAATATTTATATACATGTGATTTTTTTTTTTTTTTTTTATATTAAATTTGCAAAAGCTCAGAAAAAAACTTTTTACACATTGTCATTATGGGGTATTGTGTGTAGAATGTTGAGGACAAAAATTTATTTATTCCATTTTGGAATAAGGCTGTAACATAACAAAATGTGGAAAAAGTGAAGCGCTGTGAATACTTTCCAGATGCACTGTACATCTCTGAATCAGGCCCAGAGTGTGTGGATTCATTATCGTATGTTGGACTAACATGCAGAGACTGTTTAATCACAGTTGAACTACCCTCTGAGACAACATTTTTTCATGAACTGATCATTTTCACGCATTAGACAGGTTCACTATCATTGAGCAGTGACTGAGGTGTACAATGTACAGAACTGCAATAGTTCACAGTAGGTCACAAACATCTGCTACATAACACCAAGCAGTCAAACGTATACTTACTGTAGGCTTTCAGCAGTAGTTAGTAACAGCTGTTAGCAGGGTCAGAGCAGCCCGTCAAGCCCTCTTTGGTCGCCTCTCTCTTGCATTACAATTACGCTGCATTTGTCATGTATAATTATTTCATTTAGAAAATACAAATCTAGTCTTCTCTTAATATGTATTTTTTTTTTTAAAAGTTAATGTTCCATTTAGTTACCATTACTGGCTTACAGACTGCCCACGCACATTATTAACTACCCACATATCCCTGCAAATTACCCACTTTCCATTAGACTTCACAGTATTTTAAATCTGCCAATGTGCACAATGCTGGTAACATTAACTAGTTCATAACTTCATGACTTAATTGAATTTTGTTCTTCCTCTGGAAGTAATGCACTATATTAAATGACCGTGTGTGCTTAATTGCCAATATTTGAACATACTGTAATAAGGAAGATCATATTGTGTCTGAACAGTACCTTCAAAATGGACATAGGTTACAACAATAAAACCATAATATATAACTTCTATTGTAGTTCTAATTCATCTTATATAACACACATAACATATAAATGCATAGAAACTACAAAGAGATATAGTTTATCTCTTCTCAATCCAAATGGAATGTACTACAGGAAAACGTCACAGAAAATGGTGCAGGCAATGGTGAAACCACAAACGTAGCAGTGTCTGTTGGGCACTGAGTTGAGGGGGCAATGGTGATGCACCTCCTATAGTTCCGCCACTGCCTCCACCTATTAGAGCAAGAGAAGTGAAATGGAAACAAGACTCCATTGTGCATCGTACAGTATGACTCCAAGCAGGCGCAGAACAGCATAACAGGGGCCATGGGAGGACAGACAGAATTGCCGAGCATCTGTCTAAATTTTGCTATAGGTTACAGCAATGTAGTGTTCCGTCCCTAAGTGCAGAGGACAACATTAACCCATCTTATCCAACATTAACCCATCTTAATGTCATTTGCAGCATGCAGGTGACAGTAGGCTCGATTCACAGATGGACGGTATTGCACAGCTGTAAGGAAGCGGCTGTGTAATACTGTCCAATGCAAATGCAGCAGGAGGTGCCTGTGGGGAAATAGACACCTCCTAGCTGCATCTGCAATCCAAGTGTAGCATCCATAGACACTACAACGGATCACCATCGCAACCATAAGGATTATCGGTCGTGATGGTTGCTCTTTAGGACAGGCTGTGTAAGCTGAGATTTATTCAATGCGGCTTGCGAGGCCAGGAAATGTGCATCCTCCGATATAGATCCTGGCATCGTCCATAATTATAAGAAAAATGTTTAACTATGTAAACTATGTAAACATCGGCATTGCATGCAGTTCTGAACAAAGGCACATGGCCGGCTCAAGGGGCATTGCAGCAGAGAAGCCACATGAGGTCGCAACCCCATAGGGGGCACAGTGTGGATGCTGCCAAGGCGCTGGACAGATCAAGACTGGCAGCATGGCGGTAACTACAGCATCTTCTATTCTAACTTTGGGCACTGGCACCGCTGGGCTCCTCCAGGTGGCTCAGACACGGCCTGGGCCGTGACCAACTAAGATGTGTCGGTGTGACATCATATGTCACGCAGCCGCATATCACGGCGCCTGCACACCACAGCGCCCGCACAGTGCTCTGTCTCTGCACAGTTCTTTAAACATCGGAGTTGTACGCAAACCATCGGGTTTGCGCTGGTCCACCATCAAGGGGGGACTAACCAGTGCAGCACTTAAACAATGGCACCAGCCGTGAGAGCATCATAGCTCGCGGACCTGCAATCAGCTCCTGATTGGTTGCCAGTCCGCGAGTTATGATTGGCTCGTGGCCGGTGCCATATTTGAAGTGCCCCGCTCTCTCCGGACCAGCTGAAGTCTGGTAAGTACATATGTCCTCCTAATGCAGCTAGCCTTTCCTTGCGCGTCCGCCCACCCACCCTCCCCCTCCAAGTCCAGACAGCCCTCCCTGCCCTGTGCCTCTTCCCTATTACTAACAGCCTTTTTTCCCCTGTGCCTACCCCCCTACTCCAGCCTTCCCTGCCCTGGACCCCCCCAATAATTTTAAGCCTTCCCTGCCCTATGCTCCATCCCAGGGGGTCCTGCCTATTTTATTAGAACCAGGCCCCACAATTTATGGTGGAAGCTCTGGGTTTGCATACAACTCTGAATCAGCCCTTAAGTTGGATTGGTGGGGGCGATACAAAATTTATCGCACAGGGTGCTATTAGATCTGGAGCACCATGTCTCCTGGAATCGTTTCTACTGTATGTTGAAACTATTTGGTGAGAATCTAAGCTTTGTATTTATCCTAGAATTACTGTATATTCCAAAGTTATGATATAACTTCCCTAATGTAATTTGCTGGTACTATTACAATCTCTATAGGAATAATAGCAACCTTTAATATCTACAGTTAAACTATATTTTGAGTTCCAATTACTACTTCGTCCTTTGAAATTTAAATTTCTGAGTGGTTTATGAACAGATTAGAAAGAAGTCCAAGGTGCCTTTTGTTAACCCACAAGTTTATCTCAAATATTCCTTAACATTCTCTCAGCATTTTATCAAACTATTATCAGTCATAAGGATTAAACAGTTCCTCTCAGGTGCTGTTCTCAAACAATGTATTTATTAATGCTTAAAATTAAATTGGATTTCACTCTGTTGAATTTCTATTTCTTAGAAACAGCCTTACAGAAAAATCAGCAGACAGTATAATTGCATTTTATGAAAAAATATTAGTAACATACCTTTATTAAACGGCGAAATATATATTTTATCATTTTAGAAGTAACTTTCTATTTAGTGTTAGGCCAGAGATATGAAGAGTGACATCCCTAGATAAACTCTTCTCTTAGTAATTTAAATACAGTTGCTACTTCTAGTAAGGCGGTGATACAGAACACATAGTGGCTGTTGCAGAGTGAGTACCACGTTAGTTAGTGTAGCAAATTTTGCATGATATGCAGCAGCTGGTATGCCCCAGACCAATGGTGAATACATACATGAACATCCTATATTGCATGATTCTGCCAGTTACGCCTGCTTGTGCCTTGATTACAGTACAGGACTGGACAAGGTCATCCTAATGTAGACCAAGCAGGGCTGTAGAGAGAAGTGTGCAATCTGTGCCAAGGGAACAACACCATCTCTGGCTTGGTGAGGCCCAGCTACCTGACTGCTCCCAACCCGGCCCCACTTCATGGTATAATGGCGGCAAATGGTCTTCGGGAGGAAGAGGGGTGGCAGAGGGCCTGGCAGCTGCCTGTTACAGCCTTGAGGTAAAGTACGGTATAGCCATGTTTGTGCTATTACAGAGGCAGACTGGGAAAAACACACATATGTGTCTGAGAGACCTGTAAGTATGGGTGGTTGGGGGAGGTAAAGGATGATGATCACGACATACTGAACTACTCTCCCAAAAGGTGCGGGAGACTCCCCGGGGTAAAGTTACTAAAGTGCTCAATACATTTAAACTGGCTAGACATTGATATACTTGCTGGAAGCAACACACTTACAGTAAGTTGCATTGACCAACTTACTAGCATGCGTTGGACTGTGAAAGCCCTGAGATGCTCACTTCAATCCCCATTGGAAGTCCACTGGTGGTCCTGAACACCCCACCATCGGCGCAGCATCGCGTTCACCATCAACCCTTGCACCAGCCTATGGCAGGTGCAGTGTCTTCTTCTGAACTTGGTCTGCACATGACCTCTGATTACACTGACACTCCGATAACACACCCCTTAGACGTCCTATTTGTGTAGTCTTCAGGCCACCTCCCAGTCACCACCCAGGAACGCCCATGGGTTTGACTCGCCATTCCTAATGCTAGCACTCCCGTACACAAAAGCGTACATTCATGCGCTGTAGCGGTTTCCAGAACATTTTGTGCATGAGCAGTAGCAAATAATAGCTCAACTGCACTAACATCAGCATTGCGTCACCCCTGAATCAGGCGCACAGTTTTCTCTCCAGGTCTGATATCCCCTGTCAGTATTTGCATTAGCTATTCTATCGTTCAAGATTATTTGTATAACTGTCTCAGAGTTTAAAGATTTGTCCTGTGTGTGTTAAAGTATAATTCCCTCTAAAACACTTGTCCCCAAAAGCTTCCTTATCTAGGGTGCCCTGCAAGGTCCTCAACATTCTGGGTCTAGACAGCTGCCCCAGACTGTTATCAGACAGGCATTGGGTCATCCACAGACAGGATGCCGAACCCCAAGAATAAAACCTTTGTGTACAGACGTTTACATGGGGATATTAAACTTAAAAAATTGGCAAGTATGCATACTGTAGTACAAGATAGAAAGATTGTGCCAATTTACTTTATAAGAGTTGTTCCACATACAAACCTATTTCATGGCTTTGTACCTCACAAGCTCGGCTGACTGCTGAATTACGTTAGAGAAACTCATCAAATTAAAAGAACTTATGAGCCACAAAGTTTCATACAACTATGAAGGCTCATGTTGATTCAGATCTGTAGCTCTCAATGATGATGTCACTTCACAATAAAAATGACTGTCTGACTCTCATTGGCTGCTACAACAAACACACTGTCGCCGGGTAGTACACTTCCTGTCAGTGAGTGTGTAACCTGGTGCCGGCATGTTTGTTTTACTGTGTAGTGTGGACCGCACTCTAGGCCTCATTCAGCAAGGATTGCAACTGCTTAAGCGCATGCAGACGGTCGATTATTGCGTACTGCACATGTGTACACATCTCAGTGCACGTGCACAAATGCCTCACTGCGATCGGTGCTGCGATCGCAGTGAGTACACAAACCCATTGCAGAGTGATTGACAGGAAGCACCATTTGAGGGGTGGGGTGATAGGGGGGTGGTTGGAAAAAATGCAGGCGTGTCAGTGTGTATGAACGCCGTTGCAGGGTCGTGCATAAATAAGCCACTGTGATAACATACACAGCCTGAGCTCTCACTGCGTGCAGGAAAGTTATCAATTTAGTGGTAGGGTCAGACCTGCCTTAAATGTGCGAGTGACTCCGATGTACTTCGATGTTACTGATGTTTTGGCTGGATTGCAAGGTATTACAGATGTGCGAGAGGAGAAGTGGGCGTCTGCATGTTGCCCGTGCGAGTGCTTTGTGATTGCACGTATTAGCATACTTTCGCAGCAGACCTGTGTGCGCAATTGCAGCCACGATCACATCAGCGATCCTTGCTGAATCAGGCCCTCTGTGCGGTCTGCACTACACTTACTGAAACCGCTGACCTGGCGGCGCCCCCCTTCCCACGCACTATATACTAGTGACAACCTTTTAAAATAAAGATGTATTGAGGCAAACAAATATTTAATTGTATGTTGATTATTTCTACTTATACTTGCCAATTTCAGCCAGGTTGGCAGCGTGGATGTTATGGCAAAGCTAAGTGGGTGCTATGCAATGTTGTGATTACCGCATTGTAAAGCAGGGGGAGCCACGGTAAAGCAATTTAGTTTGAAGCACATCAACAAGCCGCCTGGACTGCCCACTTTACTTGGCAAGTGAGTAACAGGCAGCTGCTGGGGTCTCTGGGAGACTTGCCCCCTATGCTAAGCATACAGAAGAGCCACACAAGATTCAGGAGACTCCCTGACGTTCTGGGAGAGTAGGCAAGCATGTTTTTACTGAGCAATGCTGCTCTTATTGGGCAGGATGCACTAACATAGTGCGCTACTTACCGCCACACACAACATCCCTACTGATCGCATATGCACTAACACATGCAATCAGTAGCACAAAGGACGGCTCTTCTGATAAGAGCTATCCTTTGCGATCCGCGCAGCCCAGTGGACTTCCGGGTTTATGACCCAGGAGTCCATTTGTGCATGTGCAGAGTGATGTGGCGGCCACGGGGCATGCTGGGAGGGATCCGAGCGGATCCCTCATACCATCGCGATGCGGTAGAAACCCATAGGCTTCTATAGGGTGATGCCAGCAAAAGCTGGCGTTACCCTCCGCATCGGAACCCTGGCGGCCACACATTAGTGCATATGGAAAATGCCGTAAAACCCCAGAAACAGGGTTTTTTTATTGCATTTTCCATTTAGTGCATCTCGCCCATTGTGTGCTGTCTGAGGGCGCACTGGAAATGGGGTCAAGAGTGGGGCCCATGTGCCGGCGTTCCCTTCGCTTCCTTGCGCAGTGGGTCCCTGCAACCGTATATCTGCACCCAGAGGAGCCATCTTTCCAGCCATGTCTGCGGAAGGATGGTGCAAATGTAGAAGATAGCACACATTGTACCCAAGTCTTTGGTAACTGCTGTGTGGTGTGTCCCGGATTTCTGCAGCCATTGCCGAAAACATGGTGCCGCCAGCAGGAGGTATGGGGGAAAGGGGGCACTGCAAGGAACCATGGAAAATCTGTCCTGGGTGCCAGGTGTGTGGTGCTGGGCTCCCCATGACCCATGGGTCAATGTACAGTGCACCACAGACTGTGCTACAATCATTATACACCGCTGCACTGTGATAACTTTGTTTAGTAATTAATTTGTGTATAATTGGGCATGTACAGGAAGACCTTCAATCTGTTTGTATATATACAGTATATATAATATAATGAAGTAATAAATCAGGCAATACTAGAAATACAGCACTAAAATAAAAAAATCTTATTTCTAAAGTCTTTGGGGAGGTTTTGTGTTGCACAGTGCATGTCAATTACAGCAATTTTAGCTTTCCCTATTAAATATGAACCTGAATAGCTCATTCCTCACCTTGGCATTAATAGACAATATTCTCTCCCTGCAACACCCACACTAAGTTTATTGCTTTCTCTAAACAAAAATATTGAAGCTCTCAGACAACTTTTCCTACATATTTATAAGCTATTTAACCATATATGAATATACTGTATAAATATTTTAAAAGGAAATATTAAGATGCAGAATCATCTAGTTTCCATAGCTCACAATATAAGTAGCCCTTTAGGGGGCTTTTTGTACAGCGCCGACACCCGGCGCGGGACCTCGGAGAGGTAAGTTTTAAATAATATGGGTGCAGGGTGTGCGGTGCAGGGCCCGCACACCCCGCACCCATTATAGATACTCCCCTGAGCGGTGGATACTAAAACACTGGAGCTAGTCAATAATGCTCTGGTACGTAGACAACTGATCAAAGATTAGCTTCCCCCGCAATCGCCATCACCGCTAAATTTGTGGCAGTGAAACTTAGCACTGCCGAGTCTGACTCACAGTGCTAGTGCGCATGCATGAACTGGGACTAGTGTGCATGCGTGAACTGGGACTAGTGCGCATGCGTGAACTGGGACTAGTGCGCATGCGTGAACTGGGACTAGTGCGCATGCGTGAACTGGGGTTCATGCGTGAGCATGGAGCCCCCTGATGGCCAGCAGAGAGAGCCGAACAGGGCCAGAGGTTTCCAAAAGGATAACTTTTCACAACCCGAACCTCCTTCCTATAGGAAGGAGTGGGGCTCCGGGAATCAGCGCCCTCTGAAGATGGCCATGGTTCCAGCTGTCAGGCTCTGAATATTTAGTATTTTCGGTGCTTGATTAAATTCGGTCCCCATACTATTATATGGGGATGCCAGGCTAGACCGGGGCTGATATCTCCTGTATTGCCCTTATAGCTCTGACACTTAATTTCTACAAAAGTAGTTGAAAATGTTAATACTGTATTTACCTACTTTTGTAGAAATTAAGGGATAATGAACAGACTCCGAGGTCTCTAAAAGTTGAAATTAAGAAGGGACAGACCTTCTGAAGGGACCGAAGTCTCATTCTTCCATAGTCCCAATTATAAATTATTATAAAATGTATTATTTATGTTCGGTGAGTGGATGTCAGAAAGCTTACTAATGTGAATTATTACATACATTAGAAATTACTTTGGATTCATGTGACCTGTTTAAAAGCCCCCCACTTGCAGCCTCATTACCCTACCTCTATATATATTTTATTAGCTGTCTGAGCAAATGCCTGGCTGGTAAATTCAATAAATCCTGGTTATGCTTTGTGCTATTGGGAAATTATGCATCTAGTATTTATAAAGCAGAGAATTAAGCCACATCTGGGGAGATGATAGTGTATGTGCCATGGATTGGAGCAATGGTGGTGTATGTCCTGGGGCAGTAGGGGTGGAGAAAATAGGAAAATATATTCATACAGATTGGATTGATGCAACAGATAACTGTTATGTGTTATGGTATAATATGTAGCAGCAAATGTGTTTATACGTAATTGTGATTAAATAGTGTAAGTCAGAGATGCCGACATTCTGGCTGCCCCTTCCGGGAAGCGGCAGCCACATTGGCAAAATTGGGGGGCTTGACTGGTGGGTGTGGGCAGAGCTGGGGGTGTGACCACATGATCGCGTCATTTTGGCCCCGCCCCCGCTGGGGGCGGGGCATATATGACACGATTCACCCCTGCTGGTGATTCTCAATTGATGTCAGCCTTGTTTTTACTTGGCTAGCTGCATCTGTGTGAAAGGTGTGTGTGTGTGTCACTGTGTCAGTGTGTGTGTGTATGTGTGTATCTGTGTCAGTGTGTCAGCATGTGTGTGTATGTGTGTCACTATGTGTGTGTATCTGTGTCACTGTATGTGTGTATCTGTGTCAGTGTGTGTGTATGTGTGTCAGTGTGTGTATGTGTGTCAGTGTGTATATGTGTGTCAGTGTGCATGTCACTGTGTGTGTATCTGTATCAGTGTGTGTATGTGTGTTAGTGTGCGTGTCACTGTGTGGTGTTGCTGAGAGACGACGCAGGGAAGGAGGTAATGGCGTGGCTGAGAGATAATGCAGGGAGGTAGGCGGTGGTGTTGCTGAGAGACGACGCAGGGGGAGGTGATGGCGTGCTGAGAGATGACACAGGGGGGTAGGCGGTGGTGTTGCTGAGAGACGACACAGGGAAGGAGGTAATGGTGTGGCTGAGAGACGACACAAGGGGGTGATTGTGTGGCAGGGAGACGCAGGCGGAAGGAAGTTACACAGGGGGAAGGAGTCTCGTTGTATCACTGTTGTATGATGATGACCTTGTTAATATTATTACACAAACAGGCATCTTCCAGACGATGTGACCTACAGTTCATTAATACTGAATACCGACTGAAGACGCCGTCGTCCCAGGGAGGATACATCTCTTCAGAGGTACCACATTGTGAGAAACCTCCGCATAGGTAAGGTGCATATGGAATGGAAAGGAATGTTGCCAGAGTGACGAGAAAAAGGTGGCGTGTCATGTTGGCACACCCCATTCGGTAAGTGACCACGCCCATTCGGTATGTGACCACACCCATTTTTTTGCTGCGCGTCGTAGGCGTGCACACTTTTTTTCTGTTTACATGTGTGTGTGTGGGGTGGGGGTGGGGAGGCGCCATTCTTAAATTTGCCCTGGGCTCGAGAAACCATAGTTACGCCACTGTAATTCTGTTCACACTAACCATAAATGTTCTGTGCTGGTTAAGCTGGGTACACACTTTTTCAATTGCAGGCTGATCGGGTAAAATTGTACCGATCAGCCGTGCAGTCTGTCCCCAGTGTGACCCCGTCATCCGCATACACACTGTGCAGACATAGCACAGTGTCTACGGGCTTTTATGGGATCGGGAGGTCGAACCGATAAATATTAAACCGTACACAAGATGCGACCTCCCGATCCCGATAGTTGCAGGAGCGTTAAAAGCCGTTTATTGGTTATCTCTCCTGCATCGGGACAGCGTACATACCTATACAATCCAACAGCCGTTCCCTCGATATTGGATGAATGGCCCGATGATTGTATAGGTGTATACCCAGCTTTAGTGGCAGTAAATAAATCTAAAATTTAGGGGGATATTCAATGCTAATTGCTGCGACGGAGCTATTCAATTATTGGGGATCACCTCGCGCACAAGTCCCTGCAATCGGACTGAACCTTGCAGCTCCATGAGCTGCAACATAAAAAACACCAAATCGAGCTCGCGCGTGTGGAAAAAACCCATTGATTCCGCAGTTTACGCGGAATCAGTGTTACCGCGCACGAGTCCCAAACGCTATGTAATTGAATAGACTATGGTCAGCAATTAGTCGAAGGGTATACCCAGCGGCTACTTGGACAACAACTTGGGTGAATGAAGGAAACCCAGGATATTTAACTCTGGTGTAGTTGTGTGTTCAGCACTTTCTCAGCATTATCAGGGTCATGAGTACAAATGCTGAACGGCTTTGGTTGAATATATTTATGGTTAGTGCGGCTGCAAGGGAAGACCTACAGTACTATTTGGAGTGCAAATGTGTATGTAAATATGTTAGACTGTTGGCATATCGCCCCTGATGGCCCAGCGGTGCCTTACCTGCTCCTAGCAGCTGTGACTATCACTTCTGGGTCAGGCCCCCAATCCACCGGCATTCGGGTAAGTATTTTTCTGCTATCCCTAACCCTATCCATAACCCTCCCTTCTAGTGCCTAACCCTAACACCCCCTCCCTCCCGCAGCCTAACCCTAACCTCCCCCAGCAGCCTAACCCTAATTCCAACCCCTAACCCTCCCTCTAGTGCCTTACCCTAACCTCCCCTCGCATCCTAACCCTCTCTCCTGCAGCCTAACCCTAATGTCGACTCTCTGACAATGTCGACATTCTGAAAATGTCTATACATTGTCTGTCACTATTTTAACAATCTGGACATCATAGCTGTCAACATTGTGGTACCGATATTGTCAACCTTTTGACTACATCCCAAGGGAACAATAAATACGCAATGGAGGCCAGGACAGCATACTAGAGTAGTGCAAGAAAATATAGGCATGTGTCTGCAAACCAATTGACTGTAAATTACAACCTGTGCCGTAAGCAGCCAGTTTAATAAACAACGGTCTGACGGGAACCACACAGAGAAGGATAGGAAAGTAAGGCGGCAATGCAAAAAGTTCTCATGGAACCGACAGTGCACTTCTGTGAGTTCAGTGGTCCAAAGAGCACAGATGATGGATTTCTGAGCAGTTGAGAATATGGTCAGGTGACTCATTGCTCACTTAGAGGCAGATGCACTATAGCAGCCTCTTATCAAGGTGAAGGAGGAAGCAGTAACGCTGAGATGCATTACATGTGGGGGAGAGAAAAGTTCCCCTACGTGGATGGATCTATGCAAGACCCATCATCCTAGTGCAGATGCACTCTGTTTTACCTCCTGGCAGGCCCCATTGTGCATGTGCAACATCTTGCAAACATCGCAAGATCTCGTGCGCAGCCTGAGATTCCTTACAAAAATCATCCGGCCACCGCAAATTAGCACACATACAGGCAGGTAATCCAGCTGATATATGAAAAAACGGTACTCCACAAAAGTGCACTTTTCGTTTTTTAATAGCATCTGAATGATAGTATGGCGACGGCTAAATTGTTAGATGTTTGCAGATAACGTACAGAAAAGTGACTTTTCTCTGTTATCTGCTTTCATACATACCAAGGTTCAATGTAAATGTCAAATAGGCCCAAGTACAGTGTATGGGTTTAAGGTAAGATAATCAATTACAATCAGCGATGTTAGACAACACCATCTGGTGAGAGTCCATCTTCTTTATACCTGTTTGTTATTTTCAATGTGTTGTAGTTCGATGTAAATTAATACAGTATTACACTATCGAACATTTTACACTTATTCATATGTTTACCGGATGGATGACTTGGGTGACTGAGAAAGAGTTGCATAACGTGACAGGATACAGTATAAACTGCCCCCCGACACATGCTTGAATGTCTACCTCTAATGTAGACCATTTCTTCTGGTAGGAGATCCTTTCTTCAAGTTTCACTTGCACTTTCAATTCAGACAGTACTGACTATTGTGTTTGCTTCTTTCTGTTTTTTAAAGCATTCTGGGTAAAGAAGAGAGCGATTGAGAACCTGAATAAGAAGATTACCCAGTCTTTTTGTTGTAGTCTAGCGCCGCAGGACATCTTCGGTGATATTTTCTGTATACATTTTATTGTGCACTGACCCCTGTGTTCTGGTTTTGTATCTGGATTCATCTTTGTTTTGGTTTTGCAAAACCACCCTCACGTGTTTTAGTTTTGGTTTTAGATCTGGATTTAAAAAAAAAAAAAATAGATAAAGTTTTTAAAAACAGCTAAAATCATGTGATTTATGCAATCCAAAACCCAAAATTCTAATTTAAAATCAGAAATCCGAACCGAGAAAAGATCAGAACCGCGACTTGGAGTTACCCGGATCTCCTCAGGAGATCAGAACCGCGACTCGGATTAACTGGATTCACGAAATTCTGGTGGATTTGGATTTCTGGAGAATCGAACCGCACAACTCTAATTTT
This sequence comes from Taudactylus pleione, assembly GCA_031769625.1. Lineage (NCBI taxonomy): Eukaryota > Metazoa > Chordata > Amphibia > Anura > Myobatrachidae > Taudactylus > Taudactylus pleione. The sequence continues at coordinate 1,115,470 of JAUIMM010000916.1, read as the reverse complement.
ATTTAAACCAAAACTAAATTTGCAATTTTGATATCATCATTTACAAATGATGATATCATTCCTTAGTAAATTAGCATGCATGGATACTTGAGAACTGAAGATTTTGGTGTCTATTATCTTTGCCTGTCAATGATGATGTCAAAGATAATCACATATGGACACAGAAACCAAGCATACATTCACTTAGATTATGTCCAGACCAGATTATCCAAAATACAACAAATGACCTCGGCGCTGGTTTAACTCCTTAGAGTCACTGAGATCACTTAGATGACAAAATTCAAAATAAAATGAATTTCCTTGATAATTACTATCAATTATATCATCTCCATGTCCACTTTGGAGCTCCAAATAGAAAACAAACAAAAATAAAAAAATGGAAAAAATATAAAAAGTATTCCGTGATATTATAATTATAATTATAGTGTCCGTCTCTGCAGGACAGGAGACCTTGGTAATAGTATAGTTAGTCTTCTAGTACCTCAATACACGTGGCCGTGTACTACAAGATAAAAGATAAAGCCCCCAATGGTAGGGGCGAAACACACCCTTGTGTGGTCACGCTGTGTAGCTGGACTGCCTGGAGGACTGTGGGAGCAAGCAATAATGCCGGTGCAGGGTTACCCGGAGTAGGCTGCATGTGAGTCACCCAGCCGACCAAGTATATCTCACGTGGCCGTGTATTGAGGTACTACAAGACTAACTATACTAATACCAAGGTCTCCTGTCCTGCAGAGACGGACACTATAATTGGGATACTTTACCCCTTTGCATACCATCTATCACGGATAACTTTTTATATTTTTTTTATTTTTGTTCGTTTTCTATTTGGAGCTCTAAATTTATATCAAGGAACCTTTACATCCTAAGGAGATTAATACCTATATTTTCAGTGCAATATGTGTTTCTGGGACATTATTTTGTGATATATACAAGAAATTTTATATGCCAGTCTGGGTTGATGTTCAGACTTTTATAAATTTGACAGTATTTTTTAGCAACATTATAGTATACTGTGTATTATAATTATTTTATGATTTTCTACATATGATTAAAACCAAGGTTTTTAGAAATTCTGACTGCTATATGATTTTTTCTGCCATTTCACAATATGAATGTCACAGAGCGCAGTCCCAATTTTCCAGACTAGATTATCGCCTTGCTCTAATATGTGTCTCTGTGGGTTCTCACACTAATACCCCTTTCACACTTACAGTACATCTAAATCCCGGGTTTTTGCACGTGAACGCGCATCACCCGGGATTTAGGTAAGTGTGAATGCAAACAACCCGGGACAAAAGTTGATAAAACCAGCAATTTACCGGCTCTCATATCTGAAAGAGGTATAAACTGTTACATTTAAAAAACATAAAAAAACTATTGCATTTGACAGTGTCTATGGCGGAGCATAGATTAATGAACAATTACATCCATGATGTGAATTGCATGTCTTTACTCACATTTCCTAGCACTGAATTTTTCATTTATTGGTTCTGTGAGATAAGGTTATTCTCATAGCAGGTAGTATGACAGCTTTAAGAAAGCTGCTGCTGTATTTTACAGTAGACGGATTTTTTCTTTTAACTCATTTTAGCCCAATCCACTCTAATCTTGTTGGTTGCACTGAAGAGTGGAAAGTAATATTCTAAGTCTATTTAAGAAAAATAAAGAAGCTAAGCACCGTTACTGCTCAAGAAACAACTAAACCCACTGAGCGCAGGAACACAAACACCTTCAGGAGATAAAGATTGTACATGGTTTTACTAGCATAGCCCTCAATACAATTTGTTTTCACATCTGCAATTATTTGGTCTACCTCATGAGTATCTGGCTCTGTGGAGTACTATGGTGACTTAGAAATCAACAAAAATAATAATAATAATAATAATAATAATAATAATAATAATACTATTAACAAAGCTGTTTGCTCACAGTCTCATAGGTAACAGATGTTCTGTACAGATTGATGAATTCAAACAAACACAGGGGCTGATTCGGCATTGCACGCTAGCGCAACACTGAACGCAGATTCCAAATTATAGGGAATCTGCACGTGCACAGGACCCATTCCGCTCATGTGCATAATGGGTCCAGTGTGACCGCATGCAGCCCCTGCTATGCCTCTGCCTGATTGACAGGTAGAGGCATTTAAGGGGCTGTGCAGGGGAGAGTACAGCCGGTATTGACGGAAACGGGGGCATATTGGCCCCATTTTCCGGGAGTGTCAAGGCCAGGGGCTGCATCCACGGATGCAGTTTCCTGGCCTCGCAAGCCGGCCAGCCTCCTTAAGGTGATTCCGATGGTCGCGACGGTTATCCCAGCCTGTAATCTCGGTCACAGTGCTGGGATCGCAAATGTAGTAGGGGGTGTCAGGCACCTCTTGCTGTATTTGCAAGGACAGAATTGCAAAGCTGCCTGCGTGCAGCTTCACAATTCCCTCCACTACTGAATCACCTCCATTGTCATTATTTCACTTAAGGGTTTTATGTTGTTGATTATTTGTGCTTTCCGATAACTCTTTATTACAGTAAGATGACATTGCTGTCAATGCTTTCAGTTCAAGATTAAAATGAAAACATGTTCACATTCATATGTGTACACAGAAACTTTGGCACCTTCCCCGCCACTGGGTCAAGGAACACACTGTCTCCTCCTCCTGCCCGGCCAGTTGACTAGTGTATGTCCATCCACAGTGTTGGGAGGGGTAGTCCATGACTCGGCAGATGGGCAATTGCCGAAGTTACACCCCCAGTGCCGGCTTCTCTGTCCACCTATGTTTACATTGTGTATGTTTGTTTTAAATATAAATAAATAATTATATATATATATATATATATATATAATTTATTATGACAGATAACACTGTGAAAAGTAAAGACATTTTATTAGGGGGCATCTCTCAAGCTATCAACGTCAGAAAATGTAACAGGAGGCTGAATTGTCTACTGTATAACCAAACATCGTAAATGCTGGACTAGACAGAGACAGAGGCAAAGTGCACATGATATTTTTACTGAAGGGGTCAGTGTTGCCATTGATCTATTAAAGGCACAAAAATAAGAAAACCTATTTGCCCATTTACTGATAAAGAAGATGACGTAACCTTGATTTTGAAGGTAGCAAAAGTAAATAAAGTATCAGATATGTGCTAGTGTGAATGATCTGTTCTCAGGGACTGCACAGCTCCATAAACTGACATCATACTGTATTTACAGCGAAGCAGCTGGGTCTGGACACCACTGGAATGCAAAGCAAAAAGGGTTAAGGATAAATCTGCCAATACTGCAGTATTGCTCTCTTGGAAGCTGTTGCTAAGCAACTAGAGAGGATGATCATTGTGCTTATACAGATGTGTGCAAAACTTCAGCGTTACTGGCAACTTTCCCCAATGCTCCACCACATCAGCATGTTTCATTATATTTTTCTGTAACACATTTAATGCTTTTCAGATTATTCTCTTTAAACCGACTGTAAGAAAATAAAGATGAAATTTGCAAACATGAAAACATTCTACTGCATATAATTGAATTACTAATGACAATGACATTTCAATCCACAATTTGCAACGTACCTAAAGCGGCTTACTCTGATGCGATAGCAAAAACAAACAACTAATCAGGGGACAAACAATGTGATGGGTTGAATTAAAAATTATTCCATTCATTCATACCCTGTTCCTGATTTATGTCAGTGATGCCTAAATCAGCCCTTACACTATTAGGAAAATGTTGTTTTTCAAGGAATGAGTGACGAGTTTCAGTATTAGTTTAAAAGTTTATTTGTGTGGATTGGACAATCTTAAATGTAGCTATGCAAGCAGAAGGCATTCATACATTATCAGTGACAGCTGGATATATTGAGAATAATCTTTGCGACATAGCCTTGCTGGTTTCCTGGCAATAACTTCAGGTATTACAGAGGAAGACAATAAAATTGCATATTTTAAAAATATGAATAGAATCCCATTTAAACTGGAACATAGTTTCACAAGTAACATATAACACTAGATAAAATCATAACGGATAAAAGATCTAGCGTATACAGTATGTGCAGACATAAATATATGCAACAAGAGCCCAAGGGCCTAAGCAAGTCTCTCTCTCCCTCTATATACAGATGTGTCCTCATACATCTAGCCTCGATACGTTGCGCAGCACGACTTGCTTGGCATTAATAAGCCAAAAGTGTGACTAAGTTGCAGTGTGATGTGACTAGGACGCACCAGCAGACTGTGCTGATTAATGTGATATGCAGCACTATATCTGTGTGCGACTTAGTCTGTATATGAAGCACAAAGGAACTTGGAATGATAAAAGCTGCGGCTACATTGTAGCACTTCATAGACAGATTCAGGGACTCAGGGCCTGTCGATGGTGGCGCGGCGCGCGCCACGTGCGTGCACAAGCCCCGTAGCAAGTGAGAACATCACTCGCTCCGGGGCTCGCAACAAAACGGTGCGGCTGTCGATGTTGATCGACAGCTCACCCCGTTTTGTAGGCGGGTGGGGGGGTGGCTGCACAAACATTTGTGGGGGCCCTACTGACATCACTCGTGATGTCAGTAGTGGACTTCCTGCTTTATTAGAGCAGGAAGTCCACTCGGCATTGTGAGTGCTGAGGCACTACCTTAGGGTCTCCTCGCAATGCCGATGGTCGCGATAATCGCGACCATCTCCAGCCCGCTCGCACAAGCTGTGGGTGGGCACCCACAGCTTAGCGAGCGGGCAAGAGAAAAAAAAAAATCCCCGCCCTGCTTCAGAGCGAGCGCTCGCAAACAGCGAGCGCCTCTGAATCAGGCCCTCAGTCGTAAACAGATATACAAATGTTGCATATCGAATTAATCAGCACAGTCAGCGACTTAGATGCATTTTCAGCAAAAAAAAGACCTCTGGCGCTAGCAGTTTCTCACAGGACCTGGCGCGCCGAGAAGGGGTTTTTAGCGCAACTGCAGCAACGACACATCTGTAAACAATATATATGTGCGCGTCTTGATACAGGGCATTTCCATTTCTGTGCGCCTTTAGACGCCACCAATGGTGCACCATCAAAACTTGCACCAACCCTATGGCAGGCGTAGTTTCTCTATCTGGGTATGGCCACTGGTGTGAGCGGTTTAGCATCTTTGGACTCGGCTTTGCCACTCCTGTTACTTTGCAGGAATGCCCAATGGCAATCACAGACCCTTCTTCCGATTCTGCACTGCGTCTCTAAGCGCTGACAATAGAGACACATGCACATACTTAAAACATCGCACAACTGCGCGCGGCATAGATACTGCATCCGACTCAGAATCAGACCCAGGATACTTAGACTAGCAACATATAAACAATTATAAGTTTTAATGTCTTTGCTGAAGACACAGAGGGCCTGAATCAGAGCCGCTCGCTACTGACGAGCGCTCGCTCTGAATCAGGGAGTGTTTTTTTTTTCTCTAGCCCGCTCGATAAGCTGTGGGTGACCACCCACAGCTTGTGCGAGTGGCCTGGAGTCCGTCACAATTATTGCGACCATCGGGCTTACGACGAGACCCTGTGGTAGTGTCTTGGCTCCCGCAAGCCCAAGTGGACTTCCTGCTCTAATAGGGGCGGCGCATGCACAGTGGGGTAACATTGAGCCGCTTGCGAGCACAGTGCTCTTGCGAGCGGCTCTGAATCAGCCCCAGTGAACACATTCACAGTTCAGAATTAACAAAGTATTGAACCATTGCTTTTAATATCTGGTTGGCAGCGATTACCCTCAAGCAATTGTTTCCTGCTGGTGCAGATCAGACCTGAACAATGGGCAGAAGGGATTTTGGACCATTCGTCCTTACAAAATGCTACAAAGCCTGATTCTCCCTTCACCAAGTTTTATAGCTGAGATACAGGTTTGATGTTGGGGAATCGGTATGATTTACTGCCGGCCGCATGGTCCAGCGGTTTAAATCCCAACAGCGGAAGCCCGGCAGTGAAGATCCTGACAGATAAGTATACTAACTATTTACTAACCTAGCCTCCCCCCCTAACCCTCCCTTAGGGGTGCCTAACCTTAACCTCCCTTCCAAGTGCCTAACCCTAACCCCCCTCTAAGTGCCTAAACCTAACCCCCCCTTCCCCGCAGCCTAACCCTAACCTCCCCCCGGGGATGCCTAACCCTAACTCCCCCTTCCCCTAGCCTAACCCTAACCTCTCGGGGGGGTGGCTAACCCTAAATCCTCCCCCAGGAGCCCCTAACCTAACACCCCCCCCCCACCTGCGGCTGTCCGCACCCGGCTTACCTTCGATCAGCAAGCCGAGTATTGGTCTCCCGGCGTAGGTCTAATGACAGGCATCGGGTGTTTTGACGCCTGTCATTAGACACTTGCCAGGATTAGACGTCAGGAAGCCAGCGGTCGGGATTTCGTCCGTCGGCTTCCCGACTGCTTCCCTCATGTTGGTGTGCAGTGCCCTTTTTCTCAACACATACAGAAGTTGCTGGCAGCAGTGGAAGCCTGATTTACTACCTTATGCTAACGCAAGAATCCATAGGACTAATGTGGGGGTCTGCAAGCGGAAACCTGTGCCGTCCATTGATTTTATGTCAGCTACCTCAACCATCATCATTAGTATCGGCACTTTCACTAGCTCAATGCTAGGTGCAAGAGATCCGTCAGAAACAGGCTTCCCCTCGTCATGTGTGCGACTCAGAATCACTAGCACTCCCACAAGTGAGGGAAGTTCCATTCGCTCACAATGTTGCCGCCCCAAAATGCCCAATTCAGACTAGGACAGATACAGTGGCATCATGAGGGGGGTGCGGGCTGCACCCAAGTGTCACCCTCAGAGGGAGTGACACCAAAATGCCGGCTCCCCTGCAGTGACAAGAGCCGGGTGCTGCAGTGTTCTGCAGTGTGGCATTCTCCTGCAGTAGTTGGATCCTGTCATAGAAGAGGAGCTAACAGTGCTAACAGCCCAGTCTCTGGGGGCAGCCCAGCATCTCCAGTGATGTTGTGCTGCCCCCGGATTGCTTAGAGTGAGACCCGGTGACGCCTCTTCACAGATATACAAAAAAATATGCAAATTTGTACCTGCACATGCGCTATATGCAAATACTCACCGTTGGCGCCCATGCACACAGATCCGTCTGACACAGAATCAGACCAATAGTGTTGTGTGTTACTTCCAAGTAATTTACCTTTCATTTCCTCTGTCCACAGAGCATTTTGCCAGTAGTGCTGTGGAACACCCAGTGACCCAGATGCTCTTTAGAGAACTTCAGATGTACAGCAACACTGCCTGAGGAAGAGGCCAGGTGCCGGGAAATGCTTTGCAGTTTTAAGAGAATTTCACTTTTCATTAATACTTCATTTTTATGCCTGATTTTTATCCTGTGATACTGTGTTTTTAAATAATTTATTCATTATTTGTATTTTTAACTATTCTTCTAACCACTGTTTATCCATGAAAACCATTAGTTGTATTAAGATGTAATTAATCCAGTGAATCCCAAACTAGGTGCTACAGGTTGGTAGTCTAGGACCAAAACAAATTATGTAAGGTCCATGTGATAGGGTAAAACCAGAGCTGGTGGCTGCTAATCATAAAATATGTGGACAAACAGAATGGCAACCACGTCCACCACCACACAACTGAACCTAAGGATGACATACAGGAACATTTTATTTAAATAATTGCAGAATTTCTCAATAAGAACTTTTGGCATAGGGGTGCCATGAAAAAACAATAGTGATACTATAGGGCAGCAATGGCCGACCTGAGGCTCTTGAGAGCCACATGCAGCTCTTCCTTTGTGCTGAAGCGGCTCCCCAAAAATATCCTTTGGCTCCGGAGCTCAGGGGGCGTGACCATGGGTGTGCAAAAAAAAAAGATAAAGGACGAACTGTCGTGGAGGGGGGGGGGGGGTTTGTCGTATGCCAGGTGGGGCTTTGCTGGGGAAGGAGGGGGTACCATTTGCCTAATTTCTTACCTTGGGAAGGCAGACGAGTCCCTCCTCCTTGCTGCCCCTGCTTCAAGTCCATTCTTTTCTCAACGTGTCCACTACTAGAATGCCATTCGCGAGGTCACGCCCAATAACGGCGTCGGGAGGGGACAGTTAGGCTTAGGCTGTGGAAAGGGTAGGTTATGGTTAGGATTGGGGTAAAAATATTTACCAAAATCCATCAGGATTTTGACCGTCGGGATGCTGCTATTGGTATTCTAATTGTCGGTCAACTGTTGTTGTTAGATCCACCAATACATCTTTGCACCAACCCAAAACATCAACAGATCATCAATATGTCAGAGCTTGATCTCCTTCCAGACCATATTCTGGACCTTATTTCTGATCAGTTGGAGGTACCACGTTAGAACCTATGGCACAGCTCTCGTGTTGGAGATAGAAGCCTCCGTCAAAATAAAAATCATTTCTCATAAGAGTAAGTTGTAAAAAATTTTATGAAGACTCTTAAATCAGAGCCTTTGTAATGATTGTTATTGTCAAGCAGACGTCTGCCTTGACACACTGTGTTCACTCGGGTGTATTTAAAGGTAAAATGTGTTTTATTTCTTTGTTCATCCCTGAAGCATGACTAAATTCTTAAATGTTGCATTCAGTATGTTGTGATCAGTAGCTCCGCTTGCAAGATCCGTGAGTGCTGCCATTGTGTTATTGTTTAATTTACTTTTTCCTCCTTCCCTATCACAGACTACGTCTGACAATAGCAGAATCCGATAGCTCCTGACTGATGTGGAGGGCTCTTGTAAAAACTAGAATAATTTGCCTCCAGCCTGGCGATGTATTTCCTATACTGGGTGAGTTACCACTGCAAAACCTATAGCCCTAGCTGCCAGATGGGGACTAACTACAACTGTTTGGGAGTTGGGTTAAACTGTAGTTCCAACCATTAAACCTCTGTATTGTCCTGGTTACTTGTTTCAATAAGTATACTGTATAATTCAGTTTTGAATGAACAGTCCATAATATCATTGTTATGATAGAAAGTTAAAAGGCACAAAACTGACACATAATAAAATCTCAATCTATCTTTTGACCTTGATGATGGGGCAATAAATGGCTCCGAAAAGTCGGTGATTCCTCTATATCCCTGTGCAAATGTTTCTTATTTAATTGGCGTGCTGTCTGACTGGATTTATATTTGGGTCAACTGCTGTTGTTCCTTATTGGAGGGCACCAGAATTATTGTATATCAGGTACTGGAAGTGCCACCCGTGGACATTATATATAACTGAAATGCATTGTATAGAGAGAAAGATACAGATTTTTTATTCAGTCTTTGGAGGATTAGCATATAGAGAATTTCTTACGAGCAGGTAGAGAAACAAGAAAAGAAAGCAGCTCAGAACAGCTTAGGCTGAATTAGTCAGGACAGACAATTATGTTACACTAGAGAGCTAGGCAGATAGGTAATGAGAGAGGAAAATGGGGACATATAATTTTCCACACGAAAGAAAAGAGTAAAGTGATTTGGGAGCCCTAAAGAATTGTACACTTTTATATGGATTAGAAAATGTGGTATTGTTTTAAAATGCTTAAATAATGTTCAGTTTCGTATCAGCAATAAAATCATGTTAGTGGCTGCAGCTATGATCTCACTGTTGGAAATGTATCTGCAGTTGGTGGCCCCTATTAGGGAAGAGCAAATGAACCATCTTTAATTACTGAATTTAGCAGTGACATACAAGTATAGTATACAAGTTCTTTATGCAGTAAATCTAAGATCGGTTTTCCCCAGTGACCCACCTAACAAAACAATTGTTGTGGTTACAGTACAGCCTGGGGTAAACCTGCAGACAGGTAATTTAGGTGGTGTTTTCTTCTGTTGATTTCACTTGTGATTCAACTATTTCACAAAATGTATTATATTAGGTGACACAGTGGCGTAATGGTTAACATTGCTATCTGAAAGTGCTGGGGCCATGGATTTCAATCCAATAGGACAGTGGTTCCCAAACTGTGCGCCGCGGCACCCTAGGGTGCCTCGGGACACTTGCAGGGGTGCCTCAGATTGGTGGTCCAGCACCAAATCAAATTCTTTATTGTAAATGTAATGTAAATATGTGCACAAACAGAAACACAAACCTGTCCACCACTATATAACCAGACCTAAGGATGACAGGTAAGCACAATTTACGTCACTGTACTACTTCATTACATTTTTTTCTGAATTTCTCAATAACAAACTTTTGGCTTAGGGCTGCCGTGAAAACAAGGCTGATGCACCAGGGCACCTAAAAAGTTTGAGAACCACTGCCGTAGGGTATTATATGTGTTGAGTTTGTATGCCCTTCCCAAGTTTGCATGGAATTTTTTTGAGTGCTCCAGGATTCTCCCCACAATCCAAAGACACTTTGGTTCAGTAGAAAGCAGATTATTCCCACTAATTGACAATGAGGATAGTTTAAATAATCAGTTTGTTTGATTTTAATAATTTGAAATTAAGGAAACTATATGTAATTTTTTGGGGGGATGTGGATGGGAATTTTATGATACACTTTAGTTTTATGGGTTAATATACCATGAAATGTTTATTTGGTCCCCATAGATCGTGTTGGATAACCAGGGCCATAGTAAAGCTTGCTGTGTCCAGGTTTTTTGTTACCTAATGACAGTAGGTGTGGCCACGCCTCCCAAAAAAATGTAAAAAAATAGTTGTTGCTGTACGTGCGCTCTGTAGGGGGGACCGGGTGCTCTTTAGCCAGGGGCAAATCCAGGGAGGGCGCGATCAGTCAGTGTCCAATGGCAGATAGGCACACAGCAACGTATGTTGGGCTGAGGTGTGACACTGACGCCTGCTGACAGGTAAGGGAGAGGGGGGCGGACTGCGGTTCAATCCTCATTAGTGACTGTTGGGAAAGGCATACAGCGCCGTACTCAATTAGAGGCAAAAACTGGATTTTTTTCGACAAAAAAACAGCAACATTTTTGACAAAAACAATGGTGTAAACAGCAAACAGGCGAAAATGGAGGAAAAAAACGAGAAAAGTCTTCTCCATCCCAAATCAGGAGAAGAAAATGCAAAATCCCTATTTTTGGCTATAAATGTGGGGATTTCTTACAGAACCCTTTGGACACCCCCCCCCCCCCCCCCAATGATAAATTACCACAAAAATGTTTTCGGAAGTTGCGTACTTTGGCGAAAAACAACCCCGCAAATCTTGGGCGAAAAAAGAAATAAAATTTCTCAGTGGCGAAGAAAACTTCCGTTTTCGCTGCTAATTGAATACGACCTATAGAGAGCAAATTTGTGTATATACATTTTCACAACTAAACAGAAGATGGGGTATAATTGCTAAATGTCGGAGGCTTTCAGTACTGGATTTATAAGGGAAATAATAATACATGCAAAATCAGACTTTATCTATCTATCTATCTATCTATCTATCTATCTCATATCTATCTATCTATCTATCTATCTATCTCATATCTATCTATCTCATATCTATCTATTTATCTATCTATCTATCTATCTATCTCATATCGATCTCTCTCTCTATCTCTCTCTCTATCTATCTATCTATCTCATATCTATCTATCTATCTATCTATCTATCTATCTATCTATCTATCTATCTCATATCTATCTACTCTTTCATATCTATCTATCTATCTATCTATCTATCTATCTATCTATCTATCTATCTATCTCATACTTATCTACTCTCTCATATCTATCTATCTATCTATCTATCTATCTATCTATCTATCTATCTCATATATATCTATCTCATATCTATCTATCTATCTATCTATCTATCTATCTATCTATCTCATATCTATCTACTCTCTCATATCTATCTATTTATCTATCTATTTATCTCATATATATCTACTCTCTCATATCTATCTATCTCATATATATCTCATATCTATCGTATCTCATATCAATCTATCTCCAATCTATCTATCTATCTATCTATCTATCTATCTATCTATCTATCTATCTATCTATCTATCTATCTATCTATCTATCTATCTGTCTGTCTGTCTGTCTATCTATCTATCTATCTATCTATCTATCTATCTGTCTGTCTGTCTGTATCTATCTATCTCTTTACTTAAGAAGCAAATATCAAATAAAGTAATTGAATAACATGCATATCACAGTAGTAAATGTTAATATTTATCCATTTTGAAATCTCCACCTCTTCAGAAAATCTATTTTGGAAAGTAGAGCTCTGACTGTAATGAGGAAAGTGTGGTGTCTAAAGGTTACAGCCTTTGATATCCCCAGCAAATGCCTTATTAACAGCTACCACCTGTGATCTATGTTGCACAGTGTGTGGTTTCCATTTTGATACACCACACTCTTGTTTAACAAGCTGCTTCCTGCCAGACACATCAATTTATCATCCTAGTGAGATCCTGCATAGCCACTCACAGAACTCAATGGTCCTCGCACATCATGAAAAGCACCTGCCCTCTCCTTAATATCCGCATTATATTGCAAAACCTGCCAGACCTTAGGGTCTTTAAATGGAATAAGGAGACTTCAATTCAATATCACTTTTCACACATTAAGGAATGCCCATAGAAGTTTGTCCTAATCACCTCTTTACCTCATTATAATAATTATGTTCCAGAAAACAAAAACTAGGCACAGTACAAATTTACCAAGGAACAACCTCGCTCCACCCAACTCCTCCCAATAACTGATGCAAATAATCCCGTAACGCATGTACATGGTTTCACCAAATATGAGTTTACGCTTCACCTCTGCAGTTTTGTGCGTCATAAATTGCCTTCTACGGGGCTCATACTGAGTTTGGCGCACAAGCATCCAAATATAAACGTAAAAGTGACATGTAAAAACAGTGTATGCTGAGTTGAAAACGATTCTAGCTCTGCACCAGTAGCATACGTGCCATGTTCAGGTCAGGTGTTCAGATACGCATGTATAAGTAAAGTTTTTAATATGTGTTTTGATAGTTAAAACACGTAACCTATAATGTTTGATTTAAATAAATGAAAAACAGTATAATATACTAGGTATGATTTTCCTTCTCATGTAAGAATGAAAATAACACAAAATCATATAACTTTAGAGGTAAATTTGCAATAAACCAGTCATAAGTAGCTAGGGGAAGTAGTCAGGATCCCAAAAAAATTCCGGCGGTGGGTATTAGAGTTAGAGGGAGGCTTAAAAGAAGCTTACACTACACAGTCAGTAGGCATATTAAAAATACAATGGATAACTAACAATTCTATAGCTGGTCACATGATCAGCCTTAGAGGTTATAAATCACATCCTTTCTGCATTTCACAAATACTATCTATCTTTCTATAAGTACTACCTATCTATCTATCTATCTATCTATCTATCTATCTATCTATCTACCATTATTTTTAGATATAACATGTAGGTTAAAAGAAGCATATCTTTATTTTCACATGTCATATCAGCAGATACAAGTCAGGACTGTATACAGAGCTGAGCCATGCCTGGGTACTTTTGGGGGCGTGACATAATATAAGGAGGAGTGGTCACGCCATCTTAAAAAAAACCCAGAAAAATAGAATTAGCACGCTCCACAGAGGGGGGGCTGCGGGCCCCTCAGCCAGGGGCAAATCCATGGGGTGGGGGGTGATCAGTGTGATTGCTCCCTACCACACAGCCAAGGGATACAACTGCCGCTACCTGGATCCATCGTAGCCCAGCATATAGCATGTGTGCTCAGCTGGGGAAATATACATGCCTACCTTCCCGGTTTTTGCGGGAGGCTCACGATTTTTTTGGGTAACCCCCCGCACCCCTGGAAGGGTAGGCACTTCTCCTGCATTCTGACCACTTCCTAGTGAAGTGGGCAGAATGGGGAGAATTTCCGTGGCGATCGCAGGTCCCCGTGTAGGGGACAGGGCTTAATGAAGCAATTCTCCACGAATTGCATCATCTAGCCCCACCCCTATTTAAATTTAAGCCAATCACAACAGTTTACCACATAGGGGGTGAGGCTTAATGTCGCGAACCATCAGGCCCCGCCCACATCACAGCCCACCTGCTTCTCCTCTCCAGGCATCTCCCGGGGAGGAGAAGCAATAGGTAGGTAAGTATGACTGTAGGCTGCCACAGCTGACAGGTAAGGGACAGGGTGCGGGCAGCGGACCTGGGCCCACACTGTGCCCTTCCATCAAGCCCGGGCTCAGGTAATTAGTACAGTTGATAACTGACAGTTTTCTACAAAATTCTGAAGCTGAGTGACACCACAAAGGCTGTTTGCAAGTCACATAGTCGGCATGCTGAGGTGAAAAATCACATCATGCTTGCTTATTGCCATTGCTATTTAGCTATTTAAAATCTATTTTTTATTGTAGATTTAAATAAGCTTACATTACACAGTCAGTAGCATATTAACAGTTACAGTTGATTACTGACAGTTCTATAGCCAGTGACATGATCAGTCTATTGAGATTATAAATCCCATGCTACCTATCTATCTAACATTATTTTCAAATAACATTAAAATAAGCTTACCTTACAGTGTGACATGTCATATCAGCACATACAGTTGATAATGACAGTTATCTACAACATGGTGACCTTTCTACCAACGCTGAGTGACATCACAAAGGCTGTTTATGATGTAACAAGTCACATGGTCAGTATACTGTTGTGAAAAATCACCTCCTGCATACATTTTGCCATTGCTATCTACCTATTTATAATGTATCTATCCTATCTATCATTTAGGTTAAAATAAGCTTACACCACAAGGTCAGTAGATATATTAACAGCTACAGTTAATAACTGACAGTTCTATAGCATGTCAGTCACCTAATCAGCCTATTGAGGGTATAGATAGATGCATTTCACCAATGCTATCTATCTATCTATCTATCTATCTATCTATCTATCTATCTATCTATCTATCTATCTATCTATCATTATTTTTATATAGAATGTAGGTAAAAATAAGCATACCTTACATCAGCAGATACAGTTGATAACTGGAGTTCTCTGCAAAATGGTGACCTTCCAACTCAGTGACATCACAAAGGCTTTTTATGATGTAACAAGTCACATGATCAGTATACTGAGGTGACAAAAATTGCCTCCTACATGCACTTTGCCATTGCTATCTATTTATAATTTATTTATAAACTACTGTATTTATCATTTAGGCTAAAATAAACTTACTGTACGTTAGTGTCAGTGGACATCTTTAACAGATACAGTTGATAACTAAAGCTGGTTACACACAGTACGATGTGTACCCAGCGATGCGATCCACGATCCGACGGCCGACATATCGGGTGGTCCACACACACAGAGCGATCTGGTGCCCAACCGCCTGATATGCCGCCCCCCCAAAACCGCAGACCATCGGCTGCAACACCGGCATAAATTCGCAGTAGTGGCTGTGACAAAAGTTGCAGCAGCTACTGCATTAAGCATGTACCGCAGAATCAGGCCATGAGTTCTAAGTACTATATTGTTATATAAAGCCTATTATATTTATAAACAAAATATTGTATCCTTTTGGCTACTGCTCGTAGTAAGGCCATAAAGGATGCTCCATCTAGGGTTACCTTCTATAAAACATTGGCTTCCTGATGTTTAGAGCTAATCAGCAAAACAATACACTTGGCTTCTGCTGCAAAACTAATGCATTATTTAATTGGGATGGGACGAATGACGCCAGCACACATTACAAGCTATTACATGCACAGACACAATGGCAGTGCCTACCAAATTGTAGAACTCACTTGGCAACTTTATCCCAATCAAATACGTCATCGATGGAAAATAAATGTATGGTAGTTGATCGTGAAATATTTACTGTTTGTTTTAGAATTTACAATTGTAAATCAACACAGTAATTCTCAGCAGATTGGTAAATAACATTCTATTGTGAGGTTAGATTTTCAGTATTCAGATTTATCTTTAATATCTCTTAGGAGCATTTAAATGACAGTAGATTAAGTGGATTTGGCTTGGCCTTTCCCAATTGTTCCGTAGAATGCTCCATGATCAACATGCATTTGGCACTGATAGCAGCAAATAAGTCTTCAGTAGACAGTTAGCAAATGGCAGCTTGTGATCCGCTGGCACATCTGTGGTATTAAGCTTCAGTTCAGTTCTGCTTGGGTGAGTGGATGGCTGTGCTCTGAGACTTATGGCAAACCAGCCTTCAAAAGCAAACTTCTTGCAGAGAACTTTGTGTGCAGGGACTATAAAGTGAATTACAAATAATATAAAAATAAATAAATAAATGAGCTCTTCCCTGACTGTACTGTGAAGGCTTGACAGGAATAATGGAATTTAATCGGGGATAATTGCATTGTTTTTCTTACAGTAGAAGAATGTTGTTGCTCTGAAGTGTCCTGACTTATTTAGCGTGAGAATTAATTAATGGCCCCTGATCACAGTATTTCATGAATATAATGTTACAAGATGTAGCTAACAAAATAAATGCAAATAGCAGGTTGTTGTTTTTATTATTATTACAAAACTACAGAGGTATCAACTTTTTGCAAATATGTGACACCCAAGAGCACCTAGGATAAGATTATCTGTAGCAAATACGTTTGTAGTTGTGACTACTGACTAAAAGAGGGATGTTGTTACTTCCGATGATGACTAAATAAAAATATGCGCGCATGGTATTTGCACGTGGCTAACTTTGATATATTTGTCTGTGATTTGTAGGTTTCCAGTAGAGTTCTATACAAACCAGAGTTGGTGCCTGTCTTTGTTTTATTGACTAGTCCAGGCTACAGATGCCAGTGTTTCAATCAGAGATGTGCGGTTCGGTTTTCTTGAAAAACGAACACACCAAAATTTAGGGGTTCTGAGTAGAATTGAGTCCCAGTCCGGAATCACTTTGAGGTTCCGTGTGGAATGAAGTCTCGGCTCGGATTTGCTGTAAGTTTAGAACTCAGGGGCCAATTCATCATCACTTAATTTTCACAAAAGCAGGTGAAAATGTGCAATTGGAAAAATTAAGTTATCGGGACATTCATCAAGAAGGTAAAGCAGGAGATATCACAGATATTTCCTACTTACCTTCCTTTTGCAGAATGGCCCGCTGTCCCCATACACTAGTATGCGGACAGAATTCATCAAGCTCCGAAAATATAATATTTGTGGGGCTTTACTGAAGAAGCATTTGCCATCTTCAGATGACGAATGCTCCTGCTTTGGGATCGCAACCCACTTCTTCCCTATGGGAAGGAGATCCAGGTTGCATGCAATGAGGGATCCTTTCGGATCACTCTGCCCCTGTCCGGCACCTTCCGCCGGACGTCAGGGCTCTTGTGCGCATGCGCGACCTGTAGTTCGCTCATGCGCAGTCCCATCACTGCTCCGACAAGGAGCAGTGAAGCCGCCCATGGGGACAGCTGATTTCGCATCAGAAGTCACCACACCGGAGCAAAGATGAATTGCACCGGTAGCCGCGACGAGTTAGAATGTTAATTATTGGGGTTAATAATTAACATCATGAATAGGCCCCTCATATTTAAAAACCGAACTAGAGTTTTGGATTGCATGCAAACAGGTCCAAATTACATGATTTTTGCTGTTTTTATCACTTTTACCCACTTTTATCACGATTACGAATTAGAACCAAAACCAAAACACGGAGGTCCGCGCACCTCTCTAGTTTAAATAAATGTATATATTAGTGTGCAACCTGCTTAGTATACTTCTTACATAACCAACAATACTAAAGCCAGGGCTTCCACATTTGAAGTAATATTTTATCTAGATGAAACTGGTCAAACCTTCTACTTTATTGTAGTATATGTGGGCCCAAAATGACCATGATACCTGACTAATTTTCAGACATGGGGCCGTATTCGAAAAGTTTTTGCATACAAAACACGCGAAGTAGGCGAAAAGTGCGGCAGGCAGAAAAGTATCGCGGGTGTGAAACTAATTGAATACGTCCCATGGTAGTAAATGTGGGTGGGTGCAAAATGGCTGCAATTAGATTGTGTTTGCTGTGATCTAACTAACGGGCCCCGCCATTTATAAACTATAAATGGTTATGTTATAGATTCTGAAATTACAAAACAGCAGGATTCAGCGAGTTTGTTGCTAAATTTAAAGTGGCAATCAGGTTTAAGGCTGGTTATGTCTTATAACTGATTGCTGCTTTAAATTTAGCAGCAAAGATGCTGAAATCCTGCTGGTTCTGTAATCTTTGAAACTATTTCATAACCCCCCATATATGTGATCCTATCGCAGTGACCATATCTCATCCTATGTTGCTACCGATGTGTGTGGATTAATTGGATGGAGATCATGTTTATGAGTCAGCTTTATTTAAGTTGAATATGTATTAATGAATAGGTTATCCTTTTTATTTTTTTAATGAAAAAAAAAGTTTAAACATTTCACTCATATATTTTATTAAATAACTAATGCTACTCTACAACTATTTCTCAAAACGTTTTTGCATCATTTCCATTGGTACAGGGACCCAAAATATGTGATGTCAAGATACAGCAAAATTACATGGATTAGAAACAAGGGTATATATTTAACATGTGAAGGAGCAAGGTCCTAACTTTCTCAGACACCAAAAATAACCCCCTCATGGCAGACACTTCAAGGTATTCCTCCGGGGATATTTTGACTGTTTTAAACTTTTTAGCTGCCCTGTTTCCTCAGTTTTACTGATAGTTTTTGAAAAATTATTATTTATTTATTTTTTCCGATACTGCTGAGATGTTTCTCTTCGTGACATCTTCAATGGAAGAAACACACCTCATATGTATTCTGCTTCTTTTCCCATGTATGGCAATGGCGCATATGTTCTCTTTATTTGTTGCCTGGACATGGCACAAGGCCCAGAAACAATAGAGTGCATTTTGGCTTTATAAATCTATGCCTTCGGTAGCTGATTTTTTGGCTCCGCACTGCAGATCTGAAATGCCAAAACACAAAAACTGATTCCCCCACCCTCTAAAAGAAAATATAAAAAAAATATCAATCCATCTAGAAAAGTAACTCAGCAAATTATTTGTCTACTATTATACAGGTTAAGTCTCCCATATTAAAATTTACCGAAACACGGAATATTCTGAAATACAGAATTTTTTGAGCATGACTGAGATAGTGACACCATTGCTTTCTCATGTTTCCGTGTATACAAACTTTGTTTAATGCACAAAATTATACAAACATATTGTATAAAATTACCTTCAGGCTGTGTGTATAAGGTGTATCTGAAACATAAATGAATTTCATGTACAGCATGTACACAAACTGTGTTTAATGCACAAAGTGATTAAAAATATTGTATAAAATTATCTTCGAGCTAAGTATATAAGGTATATATAAAACATAAATGCATTCTGTGTTTAGATTGGGGTCCCATTTCCAAGATATCTCATTATGGTATGCAAATATTCCAAAATTCGTAAAAGTCTGATATCCAAAATACCTCTGGTCCCGACTCCCAAGCATTATGGATATGGGAGACTCAACCAGTGGTGGGAATTAGAACTTCAGCTTTTTGTGCTGGTACTCATTAGTTACTGGTGCCAAAAAAGTTACATTAAATAAGTAAATATTTTTTTTACAATATAGCAATTCCATATAACAAAGGATGGGTTCTACACAGGTATAACCTGATACTGTCTAAGAATTTCAAAGTCACTTGCATGATCTATTACAACAGGGGCACAATAATTTAATCTTTAAAGGTCTTGACGAGACTGCGGCCCCTTGGGATCTGCAAACTACCTTAAAAAGAATTGCTTCAAGCATCTCCTGAAATTGAGTTTGACAGGGCACGCACAGCCCTTATTCCAGGGTTCCGAAAATCTCCAGGATGTGATATGCTGTTATCACCAGCACAAGGTTAAAGACTGCATTGTGAAAGCAACATGTTCCAAGATACCTGGGGGTATAATTACAAAAGTGCGAGTTTCAGAATTGGAGTTGTTGCCCATAGCAACCAATCAGATTCTAGCTATTATCTTCTAGAAGGTGCTAGATAAATGATAACTAGAATCTGATTGGTTGCTGTGGGCAATAACTCCACTTCTAAAAACCTGCACTTTAGTAACTATAACCCCTGTACTATGCTGGAAGAGTTACACCTCTTCCAGTATCCCTATCACACCCTCTGCATTAGAAGCGCAGTTCACCAACTAAGAAATAATCACATGGTTTATAGATGGTGATTTCCCTTGAAGGCAATCCCTTCTCCCTCATGGTGAAACACAATGGTAGATCCTAAATCCTATACTTTACTGCAGATTTTCCTGATTTCTTTTCCCTCCCATACGCACATAACAGAGGAAGGCCTCCCACAGAGGAATAGTTACTTCCTCAACCCAGCACCTTCGTCAACTGAGAATGGAGCAAGCAGAAAGGCAGAGGGTAGTAAGAGTATCAAATGAAAGGCGCAGATAGCAATGGATCTTTGGAAATCTAAAGGGGCCTATCCATTACACAACTTTTTGCACGATCCGACCAAACCAGGAGGTTTTGGTCACATCTTACAGAAAGTCATGTAATGGATAGCCAGCAAGAACCAGCGATGCGCGTGCATGCTGGTTCCTTGCCAACCCCGACTATCTACTGAACATGCCCATCAACCTGACGACAATCGTCAGGTTCGGCATGTTCAGAGATAGGAGGTCGGGCTCCTGCACTGAATGACGTTCAGTGAACGCCGTTCAGTGCGGGCCCCGCACCTCGGCGACCTGAAGGTCTGAACGCTAGTCTTCAGTCTTTCAGGTCACCTAGTGGATAGGTCCCTTAACACTATCTCAGGACTCACATAACAAAGAGACTGACAGGAAGAACATTTAACAGTAAAGGGTCTACTACATAGACAATGTAAATTCTATAATGGGTTAAGGATGTGAGCTACACACAGGCCCTTGGATCAAGCAAGGCACTGCACACCCTGCACCCAGCACAAACCCCACTGTGTGCCATGTGGTGGGTCCTCCCTATGTATTCTGCTGGGTGATATTTGCATAACTCTTGTGCCAGCGCACAATGTAACAGATACTTTGGCACTGTGCTGGAGTCATTGCTACTTTCTGCACATATGTCATCTTCCCGAAAGTGTCACTGAAAAAATGGTGCAGCCGGCACAAGGTACGAGACCTGCTGCAATGAGGAGGGGGGGGGTGAACATTGGGCCCTTCAGGCATTAATAAGAATTTGTAAATAATGATAAGATACAGGATCACCTCTCCCAAAATGGTTGCTTTCACCCATTTTCACTCTATGGCGACCCTATTACTACCTTGATATTTTTATAACAGTTACTAAGACACAGAGACCATAGATCAGTGGTCAGGGAACAGGGGTAAATTACCCTACATGGGGTAAAAATGAAATTCCTGGGGGTAATGAATGGACAGCAGGGCATGCATATGAATCTTTATTGAATGATTCATATGCATGCCTGGCTTTGCCGCAGGGAGGCTCTAAGCCAGACGCCCGCTGAGATGTTATTACCAGCGGGCGCCCAGCTCCTTCCCTGCAGCGCTGTGTTAGCTGGAGGCTGGAGTTCTCTTCTGAACTCCAGCTTCCGGCTCTCCCCATGACGTCTCTCCCATAGTTCTGAGGAGCCGCCGGGCGGACAGGACGGCGGCGGATGCAGGACCGGGGATTAAGGTAAGTGGTTTTTTTTGTTTTTTGTACAAGCGGCACTACAGGGGCATTATATGGGGGCACTACTACAGGGGCACTATATGGGGGCACTATATGGGGCACTACTACAGGGGCATTATATGGGGGCACTACTACAGGGGCATAACTGTGGGGGCACTACTACAGGGGCATTACTATGGGGGCACTACTACCGGGGCATTATATGGGAGCACTACTACAGGGGCATTATAAAGGGGGCACTACTACAGGGGCATAACTATGGGGGTACTACTATGTGATTTCCTTCCTTTCAAATCAAGGGGGTAATGTCGGCGTACCTAAATATATTTTGGGGTAAAAGTTAAAAAAGGTTCCCTGACCCCTGCATTATATGGGGGCACTACTACAGGGGCATAACTATGGGGGTACTACTATGCGATTTCCTTCCTTTCAAATCAAGGGGGTAACGTCGGCGTACCTAAATATATTTTGGGGCAAAAGTTGAAATAAGTTCCCTGACCCCTGCATAGATAAAGAAACTTCCACCTGATGTTTATTGGATGTAGTGTACATAGAGGCACAGCGAGGCCAAGCTGAAGGACTAGTTCATTTTCTCCCAAAAAAAAGTAGAATCGCAGCATAAAAACATCTAAATCCTGAGACTCAACAACAATGGACAGATTTCGAACAAGTAGGAAAAAGTAATTTACTGTAGGTTCCTATGCTAAATGCACGTTTAACATCTGTGCTCGGTGGCATTATGTGCATGGCAGCAGGTGTGGTAGGAGGCTTGCCAGGGCATTAATACAAGGGAAACAGCACACATATGATAAATAAAAGGAAGACAATAGATGTAGCATTATTATTAGAACAGCAGCTTCCTTTGCTACCTTCTACACAGACCTGTATAATATTTATCAGCACATCGCTCCAGTAGTCCAGATGCACAGCAAATACAAGACATAATTTTGCCAAACTCCCCTGATTGTCATGAGAAATAAGGGAACATTTTAACACCCCTTAGGATAAAGAGAATGAAGAAGGCACTAAAATCTACACACTGGTAGCGCTAAGACCCTGCCAGCTACACAGTCGTGTACTACATAGGATTCACAGTCCACACAAAGGGGACTGATGCAGTTACATACAAGCCTATTTTGCAGATGGGTCTTGTGATTTTTAGCACTAATAACCAACTATGAGTATTCACAGGCCATTCAGAGTTGTACGCAACTCAGCCGCTTCTCCTCTTCTGGTAGAAGAGACGTAACTGGGTGGCCATGGGACCGTCCCAGGTAGGCTAAGCTGACTGAAGACCACTTATGACCTGTAGATAAGTGAGTACGCAGAGATCCATCTAATTTTGGATGGATCTCTTGACTAGGTATAGAGCTGGTACAAGTGCCCTAATAATGATGACAGCTACAAGTTGACGGATGCATGCATTCTGGCATAACCGGTAATAATAATATGGGCGAATATCTGCATTCAGTTCCATGCACGCGGTGCGAGTGTATTTGCAGCCAACTTGCATTTAACTCTGCATCAGCCCAAAAGAGTCTCCTTTTCCTAAGCAAATAATAATTTTACACATGTATAAATAAAATAAATAAATAGATGGAAGATGTATAAAATATAGTATTACAAGATAAGCGGGATTTAATGTGTTTGTATAAGTGTTATTTACTTTCTTTGCTGAAAAACGTAGGTTGACATTTAATTAAAAATTCTGGTCTAGCTTGCTGTAACCAATGTTACATGTAATGAGTGATTAAAGTAATAGCCTTTGTTACAATTTAATTTTCTGCTTTTCTATATAGTAGATGTAAATGGAAATTTTATACTTTAGTACAGCAGTAAATATGATTATGTTGGTATATTTATTTAAATGAAATACCATGAGTTTCAATGGTATTTAATATTTATTAATAATATGTTCTCGTAACTAACGTTACACACAAGTAACTAACATTACACAGAGAGAATATAATACAGGAAAAATTGTTCTCTATATAGTATAATATGAATAAATTCAATTCTACTTGGTAAATCAGAGAAATAATATTTCTTACACATTTTTTAAAAGTTAGGACTACATGCCATGAATGTATTAAAAAACCTCAGTATTAAGTTGTTAAATGAGGTAAATGGCAACTTTTCCTTTACAATATCAATAGTCTTACATAAGATTATGTTTGTATAATTAGTTAAATGAGGTACCATAAATTTCCAGTTATGTTTATGCCTAATATTTATCAAACTAGGCATATATTTGTATACCTAATATCACATAATATAACTATGTTACACAAAGAATTTACATTATACTCTGTGCAGTATAACAATAAACATTTAACAAAACTCAATATTACATGGCGAATCATAGAAATAGGTTTACCACGCAGTTCATGTGGCTATGCCAAAGTACACAGCACTAAATCTGTGCTTATGATGCCAATCATCTACTGTATGTCAGGAAAAATATAATATATTTCTCTAAATCCTAGACCACCTTTTCTTATTGGGTTGGGTATGGGAAACCGGCGCTCGGGATCCCGGCGGTCAGAATCCTGACATGATTAGGATACCAACACCTGTCGGTAAGTTTCCTAACCATACCCCTAACTCTCCCTCCCCGCACCCTAAACATAACCTACCCCCCTAGTGCCTAAACCTAACTCTCCCCCCCTAGTGCCTAACGCTAACCCTTCCCAAATGCCTAACCCTCCCGCTAACCTGACTACTTACCGTTGGAATTCCGGCGGTTGAAATGCTGGTGCCAGGATTCTGACTGGTGTCGGGATACCGGCGCCGGCATTCTAAGCGCCTACATCCCGACAGCTGGAATTTCAACTACATCCCTTCTTTTCAAGTATTATACAGTAAGAAAGTTGTTATTACTGAAAGTTATAATGTTTCTAATGTAGTGTTTGTGACCCTCTTTAGTTGTAAGGTACTTCACCACTACAAAAGAGTTACCAGGTAGAACTGTGACCTGAGATTCAACTTCTTGGGCATTAGCAGTTGTAACAGCAGATTGATCAATATTTGCATGTTCATTAGATGTTGTATTTTGAACTTGACCATTTTCAACTTATCATATACTTATCAATTTCTTAGATCTATGTAAGCCACAATAGGACATGGGAATGGGATGTTTGGCTGTCTACTTAGGGTTCTATGTACTAAGCCTTGGAGAGAGATAAAGTGGACAAAGATATAGTACCAACCAATTAGCTCCTCTGTCATTTTTCAAAATATTATTTAGAGTTACAGAACATACTATAACCAACTTTCGTGAAATATGTCTACAATTCTAGTCTGAGCTTACACCAATGCTGTACCCATACCCCAGGACACAGTCTGCCACAGAGCAGTGACATCCTGGGAGCCGATCAGTGGGAAACGCAGGCAGCTCGCACCACAGAGCTAATATCGTATACAAACAGCACTGGTGTATATTTGTTAAATGCAACAAGAACATATGTTTCATGTATGAGGTTCTCCGTCTATTTCTTGCTTTGTCATTGCAAACAAAAAAGAAAATTAAGCCTTTGTACATTTTAATATTTCAGAATTTCATAGTTATAAAAAAATAAAATAACTACAGTTTTCTAAAAGCCGTTGTATTTTCACACTCAATGGACCTCATTCAGAGTCGGTCGAAGCGGCCGCACGGTCGTACGGGAAAAGGGGCCGGATATGTAAATCATTCCCTCGCAAGTTGCGTCCCTAAGTTCGGATCGGCTGCTGGCCGACCAAGGGGAGGAAGCGGCCGGAATACAAAAAAATTTGCATTACACGTCATCTCCGGCCATATAAGGATTAATCGAGACCATCGAGAACCATCGGAACTGATCGTAGAGCTTAAGGTTAACTATACCCTCTCTTAAGCTCTACGATCATGTCAGTGTAAAAACCGCCCATGTCACATGTACCATGACGCTACTTTGCTAATTATGCACTCCCATAAACTGTATGCACTCCCATAAAACGCTGTTCGCATAATTAGGCACGCCTGCGTCCGGATCTCCACTCACCCATTTTCAAGCACCTTCCCTTGTTACCACCCACAAACGCCTCAATCTGTCACTCAAACTACCGACCTGGCTGTGCTCAGGGAGAGAGAAATTTCTGATCGTAGCGGCTAGTTTGCACACGCGCATTGCAAACTTTACGCATGCGCAGTATAGCGAACATCGGTGGCGTACGACCATGCGGCCACTTCGACCGACTCTGAATGAAGTCCAATGTGCTTTACCCCTAGTAAGTTATAAAAGAGGACAAAGAGATAATAGCTTTTGTGTAGCCTATGATATTGACTTAAATACACATGTAACAATAGTGACAGAAGACAGTAACGTTAGTTACAGAGACAATGTGTAACATTAGTTACCATTTATAAGATAAGCTATTTTAGTTAATGAGCATCAATGGACATTGAGGTATTGGTTAGATGTCCAGAATCCTCATATACCTTATGGTATCTAAAAATTACACATCTTACAAAGCTTTTCAAGTTTTGTAACTAACATTACAAGTTAAGGTGCGTACACACGGCACGATCAGTCAGCAATAATGATATTGCTGATTGATCGTTCTGCACCTTCCCGGTGTGCTGGATGATCGTTGTCGTTCATCCAGCATACCACCAACGACGGGCCATCAATGATCGCTGGTTCCTATGTAACCTGGTCGACATCGACCAGGTTGGCCTGTATGCATGGGCGATGGTCGATATTGTTATCATCCATACGTGCCCGCGCATCGCTGGTTGTTGGGCATCAAAAAATGAACGATCTGAATGATAACGGTATGGTCGATATCGTTATTGTTCATATCGTGCATTTTTATTGTACCGTGTGTATGCACCATTAGTTATACTGATGTTTATCTTCAATATTCAGCTTCAGACACTGATTGCTCTTGCATGTGAACACATGTGGTCAACCATCACATACTAATTTTAACACCACCTAGTGATAAATTGTGGAACTACCATTTGCAATGTGGGAAAATTCAAACATAAAATTGCATCCAATATCAACATCTTCTTCTTTAGAATTATATTAACTTTACATAATCTTCTCTCTACTTAATAATGTAGATACCAACATTATATTTATGATTAATGTTGCTCCATCTATTACTTCATTTGTGGGACACAGAAAATTAATATTGATAAAATTAAATTTTTACAAAATTTGTCCTTTTTTTTGTGAAATGGACCAATACCAAAGAGGGGGTAAGACATCACTCTGTGCTCCGTGTATGACCTAATTGGCTTGCTAAACATGGCACTAAATTTACATTACAATGGTGGCACATAGTCTTGGTCCTTTGTTGGCAGCTTGATACACACAGGGAATGAAGGACATAATAATGCTATAACTCTGGATCCCACTCTTTGCCCTTTCAATGGATGCTAGAATTGTTATTTCACTCACTGTCTAACCCAATGTTATGTACAAAGACCATCATCAGGGTAGATCTGATGGAATGGTGCCTGTTATATATAACGTCTTCCTGAGGAATGGGATATAAAATGGTCTGTGGGGGTTCAGATATGTTAAAACCTCAATATATAGAGAGTAACAGTAGGGCACATATTTAGAATCTTGTGTTACATGCATATTTCTTATTGATTACTACATCCATACCATTCCATACTTAGCTTTCTTAGCTTTTCTTTCTCTTATTTGAGAATGCAACAAATATAGAAGCCCAGCAGGGCCAATATTTTACTGTAAAAACAGTAAGTTACAACTAGACAATGTTTGTTTTAAATACTGTAGCAATCAGAACATATCAGGTATTTGGGATTCTTATGCACAAACATATTGCCACAAGGGGTGCCCAATCCCCAAGGGCTGCAGGGTCTCGCTAAGGGGTTGAAACCAACAGTGCGTCCTGAAAATTATTGTATACCTTCACTGTCATGCAGGAACTTCAGGCACTGCACTGGGCTGCTAGCAGAGGTGAGGGCTCTGTATGATCAGGGGGAGCCCAGCACATAGCTCAGGAGGGAAATCCCCATCGGATGAGTCTATAGATGCCAGATCATCAAGGGACATGGGGTGAGCACTTTCTTACCCGTGAGCCTGTCTTCTAACACTGTCAGGATGACTGTCCCTCAGACCTGCTTGTGTCTCTGTCTGTCCTTTGAGTTGGGTCCCAGTCCTATCTGTGTCATCCCAGGCGCGCACGCAGGGGGGAGGTTCCGAGTACCTGGAAACCCCCCTGGCTCAGTGGCGGGCTTGGCCGAGGGGCAGGGTGCTATGTGCCCCCTGAGCTGCTCAATTGCCAAGCTGCCCCTTCCTCAGACAGGTAAGGGACCCTGGGCTGGAATGCTGAAGCCGTCAGGAGAAGATGCAGAAAGCTGCATCTTCTCCTGTATAACCCCTGACAATGAGCAGGAGACCCCTGGCAACGAGCATGAGACCCCTAACAATGAGCATGAAACCCATGGCAACAAGCAGGAGACCCCTGGCAACGAGCAGGAGACCCCTGGCAACGAGCATGAGACCCTTGGCAACGAGCAGGTAATTGAAAAGTAATTTGAAGCCTTACTATGGGGCATAAAATGGTGTTAGGTGCATAACTGTATGTGGCATAATGTGTAATAGGCCTTACAGTGTGTAGCATAATGTGTACTGGGCATTACAGTGTGTAGCATAATGTGTACTGGGCATTACTATAAGGATTAAAAATTATAATATAAACTGTGTATGGGGGGTGGAGGCGCATTTTTTAACTGTCCGCACTGGGAGTCAAATTGTCTAGAAACGGGCCTGCATTAGTATTAGCAAAATGCCATGGGGGGGAGGGCGCCAAAAACTGGCAGTTGGTGAGCAAAATGTTAACTGCACAGTTTCTCCATCTACATGTGACGACCTCTGTAGCTGCGGCTCTGAATCTGAGAACACAGCAGCTTTCACTGATGACCCCACAACACTCCCCTAACATGCCCATGAGACACTCTTTTTGCATTCACTTCAGGTCACCACCCAGGAACGCCATCACTCCACCGCTCCATTTGCAATACCATCTGATCTGATCGCACCAGCATCATTGTGTGTACACTCAGGGTAACACATTTGCCGTACTGGCTTTCTGAAGTTCTAGCACATGTGCAGTTGCTACAAATCACATTGTGCAAGTTTTATGCCCAGATGCCTAGTTATTTATATTATTTATATTAACACACTTGAAGTACACAATAGAGTGTATGTTGCAGGCTTATTCTGGTTAGACTTTTTTGTCATTGGCTCTGTAACCAATCATTTGGAAACCCCCCTTTCAAAATCCTGCGTTTGCCACTCCATCCAGTCCTGTCAATAGCTCTTGCACAAGTTAAGTTGCTTTATTGATGCAAAGTAGCAATTTGTGTAATATTGGCTGTTAGAATAAATACTGTAAGCTTACAGATATAAAGTAAGTGCTGAAACACACTGGGTAACCATGAAAACATAAAAACTGTATTTTACCACATTTTACCACATGGTATATTAAACAAGAACAGGTGTGTTATAAAAAGTTGACTTCAAAATGTCAACACCAGAATGTCGACATGGACAGTATGTCGGCATGTCAAATATAAAAAAGTATAATGCTGACACTGACATAATGTTGCCATTGGTACACAAAATGGAAGTTGTTCATAATCAATTTATTGGCCTATCAGAGATGCGTGTCAGGGAGTGGTTAATCTAGACAAGACCAGTCCCTTTTGCTGACCCATTGCAGTGTGCTGGTGGAATTTGTTCTGGGTTTTTTTGCTTGTGTAGATGAAACCCTCCCATAAACGTACCTGTGATGGGACAATAAATTGATTATGAGCAACTTCCATTTTGTATACCACTTTTCTAGGAGGCATGTATAGAACCAGTGCCTGTAGGGAATGCTGATCCTTGTAGTGCCATATTGGAGGATCCTGAGGTGCCTCCAGGTGAGTTGGTTCTCAGTTCTCACATGAATATATGACCAAAAAATGGGGTTATTATGATGCTGTGTAGGACACCTGAGAGGAGGCACCTTGAAGCAGCAGGTGACCTAATATATTTACAAATGTGTGTGACGTATTGAGTCATCTCTATTTTATTATTTTGCAGTATGCAAGTCTCTTCTTGCTGATCTATTGCGGAGTGCTTGGGGAAATTATTTTGTTCATAATGTCGACCTTACCAGAATGTCAGTTATCATGTTGAGAATGCGTTTTCCATTCAGTGGTCAACTAACACTAAACACTCCCTAACCCAAATCCTAAATCTAATATTGGTTGTTGACATTCTGTCTATCGACATTCACAATGTCAACAAACTGACAATGAAGACATTCTGTCAGTATCAACATTGTGAATCGTATTCAGCAAGTACTCCAGACAGTCTCTATGGTACATGTTTCTTGCTGCATACTCACTGCAATTCTGAATGTGCCTGAAACATACACCGTGTGATGGATGCAGCTACTGTTACTTCACTGCAGATAAAATATTATGTTATACACTATACTATACACTATAATAAAATGTCTATTTATATATATAACTTGTTATGAAGACATCTTTACAAGTACAGTAATTATTGAGATTCTATTGGAAGTCTATGAAAGACTGGAGAAGGTATATAAAACGCAGATGCCTTGAAGAATTACATTAGATTGGGAGGCCCTTACTTCAGATTCACAATTCTCTAATGTACAGGGTTTCGATTGAAAACAAGCAAGAGCTCTCAGACTGATGCTGACAGCAGTGATTGCCCTGTATATGTTAGACTGGTATAGTAAACTACAAACATAGACTACTGTATATAGACAATACATACTGCTGTACTCATTCCCCTTCATGTTCATATGGCAATGGATGAGCACATTGTGTTGCCTCCCGCACCTCCTTTCTTATTGGCTGCCCCAGTACTCCAGTTTTCTTCCCTGTTTGTCCTTTGATGCTCAATACTCTAATAAGTTATATTTCAAAGGATGATAGTTCTTATTGTATGTTGCTAATAATATTTCATGTAAGTATCTGTACTTTATTTACGCATATACTATCAATGACGTCTAAACTTTTTTAAAAGTTATCAATAAAACTGAGAAATGTTACATAATGAAAAAAAATACTGACAACATAAAGACTAGAAACAAACAGAAAGACCATCTCCCAGCCTCCGGGACCAGGCCGGCCTTACTTCTGCCCATGGGGGTTAGCCTCTCAGGCGGAACAGTGCTGAACCCTTGAATCTTACGAATACAAATACAGAAAAAGCAGCACACTTGAGAATCCAGCTTCATAAAAACAGTCTTCTTTTTACTGAATCACTATAAATGCTAAAATAATAGAACGTTTCGGGATCACAATCCATTGGACAGATATACTAGCATGCTGTTTTTCAGTGTTTGTAAACAGAACCATTGGGCCTAGGCTGGGGATAGAACAATTTGAAATATTTAGACTACTGAAGGAGGTGAAAATGTTAAGTATATATTTTTGTGAATATTAGTGATAAGAGAGTTTTAGATTAATTTTTGTGCTCTTCAAATATGAGCAAAGCAGTTTTTAGATAATGTATAGATAATATACAGCTCATGGTATTAAAGACTCATCCATATTAAGCTTGACAGTTGTCTAGAGAAGCTCTATTGTGGTCAAAGGTTAAAGAGCTTAATATGTAAATATCTCCTTTGAAAACAAATAAAATAAAAAATCTCTGAAGAGAAAATCCCTTTCTGTATTTATCTCCCTAATCCTTTGGAGAATTCTGGGTCAGCATTTTAGAATTCTTAAAAATGTGGAAGTAGAGGGTGCAGATAAAATGTTACATGGGTGGGGTATGAATATTAATGTGCAGCTATGGCATATTCTAGGACTCAGAAACACAGAATGCAGCGCAATATAAGGGGCAGCAGGCCATCAGATTATATAACATTGAAATTGAGACAAATAGCTCTTTTATTATAATTTTAGGCCACATTCGCTCTTTCCTCAGAAGGTCACTAGCCTACTATTAGGATTATGTGCAAGGCGCTTGTCTCATAAATGTAAACCTTTAGTTGTGCAGTATGACCACATTGTTCAAGCTGAAGAAATACTAACTCATATTTTAAACAAATCAGTGATTGTGTATGCAAAGACCCTGTGCCAGGGAATGCAGTCAATATTCCGACCACAGGAATCCCAACACTGGTCAGAATCCCGGCATCGGCAATGCCGAAGGTAAGCAGCAGGGTTGGAAGGAGGGTTAGGGGATGGGATTAGGCACCAAGTAGAGAGGGTTAGGTTTAGGGTGCAGGGAGGGGGAGGTTAGGTTTAGGCACTAGGGGGTGAGGTTAGGGTCAGGCACCGGGGAGGGAGAGTTAGGGTAGGGAGAGGGTTAGAATACTGACTGTCAAGTGTCGGTATTTTAACCCTGTCGGGATGCCGGCATCGGGATTCTGACCGCCGGGATCCCGAGCGCCGGCATCCCGTACACATCTCTGTGCCAGTGTGAAGTGGGCCATCCCATATCTGTTGCTTGTGGCACCATCTTTGTGGTGATATCTTCAGAAAGATGGTACATGTGCAGAAGATTACAAAGATTCTTGCACAGTGCCAAGTCTTTGCTATATCCTGTACTGGTGCCATTGTACCAAAGACATCAACGAGAGATGGCGCCACAGCACATAGAGGTGTGGCGTCGCAGAATCACAGTGGAAAATGTGTTGGGTACAGGGTGTACAGTGCAGGGCTCCCCTTGAACCATGGGCCTCATTATAGAGATGCCACTGGAGCTTGTGGTGTCCTGTCAGATAGGACAGATGTTTTCACATCTGAGCTATATCCTGCTCATCAGTAGTGCCCCATCACATGGACATCATCCTGTATATGGACAGCTGACCTGGAAGACTAGCTCACATCTCAGTTTCTTATTTAAAGATACTGTAGGTGATATTTAAACTTTTATTACATACTTATTTTATTACCACACTCAAAGCACATTGTTAGGTTGTTATTGTTGACTGAAAGTCCTGCAATTCAAAAATATATGTAAAAAGAAATCATATTATCCTATTAAAATAATGTGCAGCTGCGATTCTGTACAGTAAGCCTGGCATAGAAAGACCATCACATACCTTTTCAAAAACTCCATGTACTCGGTGTGCTTGATTAGCCCCGTCCGCATCATTATAGTTTGAAAACATTGTCGATCGATTGCCCATAGCTTCACATTCATAAGAGCTGCACAAGAGATGAAAACAATTATTCTTATTATTTCAATGAACAGTAATTAATATAGTTTATAGTAATTAATATAGTTTATAGTTTCACCCATGTAACTTACTGTATATGCTTAGTTTATTATATGTCTGTGGTGTAAAGGAGCAAGGTGACTGCAGAGGTGAGGCTGCAGCGCAGTACAATATTCAAATAGAGGAGCCACACCAACTGTCACCCCAACTGCTGCCAAACATCACTGGCAGTTGGTCTGGCTCCCGTATTTGAATAATGTACTGTGCTGCAGCCCCACCTCTGAAGCCGGCACTCCACCCAGACAATGAGCTTACAGTCCCGCTGCACTTGGGACATGTTGCTTTGTCACCCAATCACCTCAGTCGAGAGGAAACATTTTACCACTTTTCACCCCCTTAAAGGGACGAATTTAGAAAAATCCCTGCTTAGTGTGTGCTTACGTCATGGAAGGAATATACTCTCCGAATTTCATGTTTCTAGGTCAAGGGGTTTGGGCTGGGTGCCGATGAGTCAGTTAGGACATTGCACAGAGGGAGGAAACATTTTAGCCCTTTACCCGCTCAGAAGTCGAATTTCAAAAAATCCCTGCTTAGTGGGTGCCTAAGTCATGGAAGGAATATGGGTCCTCATTCAGAGGCGGTCGTTAGTTGCAAGCGGTCGCACTGAATCAGGGCGGCCACTTGCATCCTGAACGGCCGCCTCCTTGTCGATCGTTAAGCTTAACGACCGAGCAGGTTGATGGTCGTGATGGTGATCATCATCACGACCATCGGGGCTTACGACCAGACCCTAAGGTTGGGTCTGGGCACTCGTAAGCCCCAGGGAGCTTTCTGCTCTGATGGAGCAAAAAGCTCCCCACTGACATCAATGATGATGTCAGTGCGGTCGCCCACAAAACGGTAGGCGTTCGTTAAGGAACGCCTCCGTTTTGGAAACCACAGCTGCCCCCGTTTGGTAGGTGGGCTTGGGGGGGTGGTTTCCAAAACGGAGGCGTTCCTTTGGTAACGAGCTCCGTTGTGAGAGAGTTTCTCTCTCGCTCCGGGCTTGTGCAAGCGCAGTGCGGCCGCTGTGCGTGCGCAGGCCAAACCATTGAGTCGGTTACGAGCGCATCCGCGCTCGCGACTGACTCTGAATGAGGTCCATAATCCCCAAATTACATGTTTCTAGTTCAAGGGATTTGGGCTGGGCGTTAACGAGTCAGTCAGTCAGGACATTTGTTGAAAGATAGATAGATAGATAGATAGATAGATAGATAGATAGATAGATAGATAGATACTCCCATGTTAAACTCCATGATTTTACTTTCTTTTTTCATTTTTATTTCAGTCACTTTATTCCCTAAATTCTGAAAATTACCTTTTCCTTCTGCGTTTTAGACACATAAGTAATAATGTTCTGTATTCTTAACATTCTGTACGATGATCTTTTATCTATTGCTGTACGTGTTAGTCGCTTTTGGTTTTGAGAACTTTCTGGCTATCATTATTCCGGATAAAAGATGTCTCACTAGTAAGTGGAACATTACTTGATATATTTTCTACTTCTATTACCTGCAGTTTGGAGCTTTTAGACTTTTCCAAGATTTTACACTAACTTCTTTTAAATATAAAATGTGTTTTGACTGCACATTTCTGTCCCAGATAGTTTAGATGTGCGGAGCGTCATTGCTGACATACATGCATCATGTTATACACAGTTAGCACAGAGTTTGATGGATTACCTGCAGTTATTATGCAGTTATATAAATATGTACATAGCAATTAGTTGTTAATTAAATAAAGCGATAGAATGATCACAAAAGTGACTACTATAAGGTACTATACCAATTAAACTGATGAGCATTTTAATAAAATGTTAAGTGTACAGTAATTAAATTATGCAGATACCTTGTAAAGTTGTGTCTCATTTGCACAGCACTATATGTTGATGACAGCCTCAATACCTAGGAGGGCGCCATGTTAAGACTGAATCAATATTAATGAAAATACAGCATTTCAATTCTCTGTAGTCAACTGAGGCACATTTTGGACCTTCTCTGGTGCATAGCGAATAAAAAAGCTGCATTTTCATTAATATCAATCCAGGCCCCAATGTGAATGTTTCCGATGCACATCAGTAATGGCTATACATTGCTATACACATAAACAAAATAAAATGCACCTGGATAGTCACAAATTAGATATAGGTAAGAAGGAAATATAACTAATATATCATCATCATTCTGTGATATAATAAGACTTTTATTTTTACATGTGTTTTATTATTTTTCACAATGATGTCTGAATTCATTGCAGAATCTCTGCTCTTTCACTGTTGCTGGCTGGTGAATTATGGAAGCTAGTTTGATATTAAGGAGCCTAATCATTAAGGGACCTATTCGTGATGCTAATTAACATTTTAACTAGCCATGGAATTCAGCATTGCTCTAGCGGGGTGACAGCTGATGAATCAGCTGTCCCGGGAGCGGCTTCACTGCTCCTTTCGGCGCAGTGACGGTAATGTGCATGCGTGACCTACAGGTCACACATGCGCACAAGAGCCCCGATGTCTGGCGGAATGGAAGGATCGGGTTGCGATCCACAAGCGGGAGCATTCGCCATCTGAAGACGGTGAATGCTCCCGCACTCAAGCTCCGAAAATATTGTATTTTTGGAGCCTGATGAATTCTGTCCCCATACTAGTGTATGGGGACAGCGGGCCATTCCGCCAGATATTTCATGCTTTACCTTCTTGATGAATGACCCGAATACATAATTTTTACAATTGCAGTTGAAAATTTTAATTTTCACCTGCTTTAGTACAAATTAAGTGATCATGAATAGACCCCTAAGAGGTAGAACAATGAACAGTCTCTACTTATGATTATGGGGGGGAGATGTACTAAGCCTTGGAGAGAGATATAGTACCAACCAATCAGCTACTGTCATTTTATATGCTGTTTGAAAAATGACAGTTAGGAGCTGATTGGCTGGTACTTTATCTCTCTCCAAGGCTTAGTACATCTACTCCTATATAATTGAGTCATAACAAAGTGAAAATATAAGAATACTCCGAAGTAAAAGACAGAAAACGCACTTGTACTCAATCTGCTCATTGCTTATTTATTCTATACTGTACTGTACCTTAAGGTCAGTCTATTTTGTAACAAATGGAAAAAAGAACAATAAGGGTAATGAGATAAACTACAAAGTGGAAAGTGTAGTTTTGGATACTGTTAATGTAACATCGTTATTCTCTCTAATAAGGGATGCAGAATGAACATTGCATCAGAGGTCTGTCACCTTCTTTCTAGGTGGCCATCTGTAACCTTAAAGACGACAAGCACTTCCAGTGAGAAAATAGAACATGGGAATAGATCAATACTGTGTGTCTCTAATTTTCCTTTACAGTAGGAATGAGGGAAGAACTGACTGCAGTGTTAGAATGCTGAGCGCCCAAAGTGTCAGTAGTAGATGTGACAATGACAGGCACTAGGAAAGGTCACCTGTGGCCCAATGACCAGAGAATTAATGAATGATCTCCAGATCGTGATAGAGAAAGCAATAATTAGATGTCTATGTAATTTACAGCACATTTAAAGGGTTTGTCCTCTCTGGGACATTTAGGGCCTGATTCAGAGCCGTTTGCTAGATGCGATCGCTCGCTCCCAGCGTATGCAAATCCAGCGCACGCCCAGCAAGGTAGGCGATCGCAAGGCAAGGCATTGGCACACCCACTATGTCTTGGCGAGCGATCACTTTGCATAAGTAGAAGCCCACCAGCCTTTCATAAGACACCCACTTGCGCAAGTCATCTCCAGGAAGTGCATGAAAACATTGGTACATTGAGCACCATCGGATGTGCTCGCAGCGCTTGAGGTTGACTATACCTGCCCACAAGCACTGCGATCCCTTCAGTGTGAAGTACAATCAGGTGACGAGTACTATGACGCTGCGTGTTAATTATGCACGCCTATAATACGGCGTTGAATCACACAGGCATGCCTGTGTTCGCACCTCCACTTCCCCGTTTCTAGTGGCCTGCCCCTGTTACCACCCACAAACGTCCTCTACTGTCACTCATTCAACTGAGCTGTCTATGCTGAGCGAGTGAGTGCTTCCTGATCCGTCGCAGTGGTTCGCGCACGCGCAATGTGATGCATACGCATGCGCAGAACGCAAAAATCGGCCTGCAACGAGCGGGTGCATCCTAGCGAGCAGGTCTGAATCAGGTCCTTAGTCCCATGTCTGCCTCCATGCTCACTATTACTGTGAGGTTTATCCCCAATAACGCTTTCCTCTATGTGTGCACAAACTACTGAGATCCCCACTATATTGAAAGTCTCCAAGTATCTCAAGCTGGAAAAGTGCCCCATTTAAGCTAATGGGCTAATACCATCATAATATGGCATCCGCCCCAGCATGAAGAATCTGAAAAAACTATGGGGATGGCTGATGCAAGGGCTGGCAGACAGAGAGCAGGAGATACACTACGGCCCTCATTCAGAGTCGATCGCTAGATACAAGCGGTCGCTCTGAATGAGGGCGGCTGCTTGTGGTGTGAAGTGCGGCCTCCTGGTCGCTAGCTAAGCTGTGTGTTACCAGACCCTAAGGTTGGGTCTCGGCAAGCGCAAGCCCCAGGGAGCTTCCTGCTCTGATTGAGCAGGAAGCTTCCCACTGACATCATTGCTGATGTCAGTGGGGCCGCCCCCAAATGGCAAGCGTTCCGTCGGTAACGCCTCCATTTGGCCGGCCACCCCCCCTGCCCGCCTCCCAAACGGGGTGAGCTGTCAATCACCATCGACAGCTCGCCCCCTTTGGTGCGAGACCCGTAGCGACGGAGCGCCCGTCGCTAGCCGGGTCTCGAGCATGCGCGCGTCGGAGCCGGCTCTAATGTGCGCATGCCCAGTGGGCAAAAATCGACCTGGTTGCAAGCGATCAGCGCTTGCGACCGGGTCTGAATAAGGCCCTATGTCCGTATCCCCGATATCTCCTGCTATCTATATTAGTGTTATTATTATTACCAGTTATTTATATAGCGCACACATATTCCGCAGCACTTTACAGAGAATTTTTGGCCATTCACATCAGTCCCTGCCCCAGTTGAGCTTACAACAGGGCCACAACTAGGGGGGGCTAGAGGTGCACATGCACCGGGTGCCGGAATGGGGCAGGGGGTGAAAAAGAGCTGACTCGCAGTGGCTTGGGGACTGGACCTCTAGTGTATGTCTCCTCCTTGGCCACCCGCATGCTAAAAACGGCTATCCAAAAATGGCCGCCGCCTAAGAGGAGACAGATGCTAGAGGTCCTTACTGGACCTCTAGTGTCTGTTAGGCCAGCGCAATGCACGCAGCGTTCCCAGAAGTGCCGGGAGAAGATGCTGAAAGCTGCATCTTCTCCCGTGAAACCCCATAGCAATGAGCATAAACCCCATAGCAACGAGCATGAAACCCCCTGGCAACAAGCATGAAACCCACCGGCAACAAGAATGAAACTCCCTGGGAACAAGCATGAAACCCCCTGGCAACGAGCATGAAACCCCCTGGCAACAAGCATGAAACCCCTTGGCAACGAGTATGAAACCCTCTGGCAAGGAGCATGAAACCCCAGGCAACGAGCATGAAACCCCCTGGCAAACCCCCTGGCAAGAGACTGTAACCCCTGGCAATGAGCATAAACCCAATGGCAACGAGCATAAACCCCATAGCAGCGAGCATAAACCCCATAGCAACGAGCATGAAACCCCCTGGCAACGAGCATGAAACTACCTGGCAACGAGCATGAAACCACCTGGCAACGAGCATGAAACCCCTGAAAATGAGAAAGTAATTTTAAAGTAATTAGATGCCTTACTGCGGGGCATAAAATGGTGCCGGGCAAATATGTAAGTGGCACTTTGGTAATAGGCATTACAATGTATGGCATAATGGACCTCATTCAGAGTCGGTCGAAGCGGCCGCACGGTCGTACGGGAGAAGGGGCCGGATATGCAAATGATTCCCTCGCAAGTTGCGTCCCTAAGTTCGGATCGGTAGCTGGCCGACCAAGGGGAAGAAGCGGCCGGAATTAAAAAAAATACGCCCCCTTCTCGTACGCATTGCACGTCATCTCCGGGCATATAAGGATTAATCGAGACCATCGGAACTGGTCGTAGAGCTCAAGGTTGACCATACCCTCTCTTAAGCTCTACGATCATGTCAGTGTAAAAACCTCCCATGTCACATGTGCCATGACGCTACTTTGTTAATTATGCACTCCCATAAAACGCCGCTCACATAATTAGGCACGCCTGCGTTCGGATCTCCACTCCCCCGTTTTCAAGCACCTTCCCCTGTTACCACCCACAAACGCCTCAATCTGTCACTCAAACTACCGACCTGGCTGTGTTCAAGGAGAGAGAAATTTCTGATCGTAGCGGCTAGTTTGCGCACGCGCATTGCGAACTTTACGCATGCGCAGTATAGCGAACATCGGTGGCGTACGACCGTGCGGCCGCTTCGACCGACTCTGAATGAGGTCCAATGTGTAATGGGCATTATGGTGTGTGGAATAATGTAAGTCACTATACCAGGGACGTCTGAGTAGTGCACTGCCTTATGGAGGAGCAAGGACTAAATCCAAGTATGGGAATCGATGGGGCGCAAAATTGCTGCCTTGCACCGGGTGACGGATATCCTAGTTTCGGCCCTGCTTACAATCTATGGCCCTCATTCAGACCCACTCGTGAGCGGCTGTCCGCTCGCAAGTGGGTCGATGGTCCCCACTGCGCATGCGCACGACGGAGGGAGCTCCGTCGTGTGCATGCGCGAGACCCGACGAGCGAAGGACTTTCCTTCGCTCGGAGTGTCTTATCAAAGGGGGCGTGCTGTCGATGGTGACTGACAGCACGCCCCCTTTGGTGGGCGTGCCGGGGGCGTGCCTGCCAGACGGAGGCGTTCCCAAGGGAACGCCTACCGTCTGAAGCCGGCCCCACTGACATCACTAGTGCTGCCCTGTACATTTTAGGGATACAAAATTTTGCCCTTAAACATGCAGTCTCTTTGGGACCTATTATTAAACCACTTTTGAGGTCGATCCTCTGAGAACATCTGTGTTATTTACATATCGCCGCCATTTATTATGAGGCTGACGCACCAGATAAAGACATCTGAAGCAGTCCCATGTTTTTGTTCTCTAAAGTGGACCCATAGCTTTCTGTGGGATCTGCGAAAATGCCCAATTTTCCAAGCTCCAAAAATGTAGTCTTTTGGAGCTAGGCCTGCTAGCCAATGCCATATATATATATGGCATTGGCTATATATAGCCAATGCCATATATAGATACTGTTAGCCATTGTAGCCTTTAGCCTACATTTTCTGATTTATTTATTTTCTTGGTCACACATGTAAATCGGGTCCGAACCTGGCAGCAAAGTGATCTAT
Source organism: Taudactylus pleione (assembly GCA_031769625.1). NCBI lineage: Eukaryota > Metazoa > Chordata > Amphibia > Anura > Myobatrachidae > Taudactylus > Taudactylus pleione. The sequence goes on along the minus strand of JAUIMM010000916.1, from coordinate 1,075,311 downwards.
CACTTCATTATTTACTCTTCGCTGGGGCGCTCTTATCAAAGCCACTGTGTCGGCAATTTGATAAATTGCAAAAGGAAAATAATTTATTATTGTTGTTGTTATATGCAGCTAAAATAAATTATATTTAACAGTAAACTTGATAGATTTGCCCCTTAGGCTTTAGGGTGGAAATAACAAACAAACCACACTGTACCGACAAGTTGAAGAAGTTAAATATTCTGACCCCCCCTCTACTTTTTCTTGCACTTAGTGCCTGATTCAGTACGGCTCGCAATTGTGATCGCAGCTGCATCAGCAAGCATAGAGACGCCCACTGCTGCTTTCTCACATGCGTACTACCACGCAGTCCTGCGTATACATCGGTATCATCAGTCACAGCTCAGCCAGCATAGAGACGCCCACTGCTACTTTCTCACATGCGTACTACCATGCAGTCCTGCGTATACATCGGTAACATCGAAGCACATGGGCCCATTATGCACAATTACAGCAGGTGTGACCCGTCACAGAGTTTGCAAGTGTCGTCACACTCAGTGAGTACTCAAGCTGTGTGTGCAGTCGCAGTGGTTAATTTATGCACACCCATGCAATGGCGTTCAGACTGACAGACGCCTGCGTTTCTCCATCCACTCCCCCGTCACCACCCCCAAACGCTCCCGGCCTGTCACTCACTCTACGAGGGATTCCTATCTGTGTGTGTAATCGCAGTGCGATTGCAGCGTTGTGCTGTGCATACGCAGTGCTGAACAATCGGTGGATCTGCTTATGTAGTTGCAATTGCGTACGCTGCTGAATCAGGCCCTTAACCCTCATTGTAAGCTTGATGTGCAATATCTGCCATCAAGTGCTTAGACAGAGTGACATTTCCTCAAAAGATAGAGGCCCTCATTCAGAGCCGTACGCTCTGAGCAGAGCGCACGCTCTGAATGAGGGCCGGGCTCCATTTTCATGGAGCGTCCTCCTGGACGCTCGTATAGCTGTGGGTCACCACCCACAGGCTATACGAGCGTGCATTTTGATGGCCGCGATGGTCGTGACCATCGCGACCATCGAAATTGCGAGCCGGAGCCTGCGGTTGAGGTTTTCAACCGCAAGCTCCGGAGTGATTTTGGCTCTATCAGAGCCAAAATCACTCCCACTGACATCACTAGTGATGTCAGTGGGCCGGCTTCTGACGGGAGGCGTTCCCGTGGGAACGCCCCCGGCACGCCCACCAAAGGGGGCGTGCTGTCAATCAACATTGACAGCACGCCCCCTTTGATCGGACACAACGAGCGAAGGAAAGTCCTTCGCTCGTCGTGTCTGGCGCATGCGCACGACGGAGCTCCCTCCGTCGTGCGCATGCTCAGTGCAGAACATCGACCCACTTGCGAGCGGACAGCCGCTCGCGAGTGGGTCTGAATCAGGCCCAGAGTTCTCAATTAATTGTAGGGTTCCCCAGGAAAGCTATAGACTTGAAAACATACATAAGCACAGGTCTTTGACAAGTTGTTATACCTCTAGTGTAGCATTAAACAGTATTCTGTCACGCTTGGTTTGCAAACTGCTTTCATGGGTTTGACATTTAGGCTACTATTCGCCCAGCAGGTTAAATTACGGAACATTAATAATGGATTAAAGACGTATGGAACATGAAACTAATGCTGTCGCTTATTACATTTAACTACAGGCATTATGTGTACCACTGTGATTTCAGACAGTGGCATCAATTGCGCAAATGCCACAATTTGTATAAATAATTAGACAGAGACGTTACTAGACTTTTTGATACCTTGTGCCAGAAAGCGCCCCCCCCCCCCTATTTTTCAAATAGGGACATAAGAAGCGCACCCAAACAAAGGGCCATGGCCTCATGGGGAAGGGCCAGGGAAGTGATAGTGGAGGCCAGGAGATGCTGGGGATAAAAGAAGAGGAAGCTACAAGTGAGAATGATAATAAACAGGAAATTGATAGGCCGAAACAGCGCCCCCCTGCCCTGCGGTGCCCTGTGCCATGGCACTGGTCGCACTACCCTAGTTACAGCCCTGTAATTAGAGAAGGTGCTGCTGCTAAGTAAATAAGCTATTAATGCATTTTAAGTAGTTCTACCAAGTCACATGAGCATGACGAAGACTGTGTATAAAACTAAATAAAACTATAATAAATTGTTCTGAATGGCCAGAACAATATAATTTCTATAATAGTATAGTTTAAACACCAGCTGTAGACATACAGTATTTATACATCTGGATAGGTGTGCTACCAAATATGCTGGGAGGTATAGTTTAAGAACATTGGGCCTGATTCAGACCCACTCGCGAGCGGCTGTCCGCTCGCAAGTGGGTCGATGGTGTGCACTGCGCATGACGGAGGGAGCTCCGTCGTGCGCATGCGCGAGAAGCGACGAGCGAAGGACTTTCCTTCGCTCGTTGTGTCTGATCAAAGGGGGCGTGCTGTCGATGTTGATTGACAGCACGCCCCCTTTGGTGGGCGTGCCGGGGGCGTGCCTCCCAGACGGGGGTGTTCCCAAGGGAACGCCTACGTCAGAAGCCGGCCCCACTGACATCACTAGTGATGTCAGTGGGAGTGATTTTGGCTCTGATAGAGCCAAAATCACTCCGGGCCTTGCGGTTGAGAAACTCAACCGCAGGCTGCGGCTCGCAGTGGCGATGGTCGCGATGGTCAAGACCATCGCGACCATCATCCTGCACGCTCGTATAGGCTGTGGGTGGTGACCCACAGCTATACGAGCGTCCAGGAGGACGCTCCATAATTATGGAGGTGGGCCCTGATTCCGAGCGAGCGCTCTGGTCAGAGCGTCCGGCTCTGAATCAGGGCCTTTGTTTTTATGACTTGTATTCTTAACTTGCTTCACAGATACCATATCACTCCAAAAACAATTATTTTCAGTGGATAGTTAGACCAAGTTCTGAGGTTCTGCATATCTGCAGAGAGATTATTAAATGCATCTAAGGTGCCCATCCACTAGCAGACATGAAAACGACTGCACGATTACGACATTGTAATTGTGCAGTCGTTTGTCAGTCTGTGATGATCCTGCACTGAACGAACAGTCATTCAATGCAGGCTCATCAATCATCTGCAATCATGCTCAACCTGACGTTATCGGCAGGTTTTCCAGCATGTTTGCCCGATGATAGATGTCTAAACGACCAGCGGGCACGCGCATCGCTGGTTGTTTTAGACATTTTTGCAAACATTTACAAAAGATTTATGAACGATTGAACAATTGAACGATCGTTATCGTTCAATCGCTCAACTTAATCGTCTAGTGGATGGGCACCTTTAGACACAAGAAATAACGGGGATATTCAATTCTCTGCGCTATGCGGCCACAATGCTAGAATATTTACATCCCTGCTAATTACAGTTAACCTACAGTAACCAATATTGCTCATTTTTCTGCAAACCTCTATGGGGAACAATATTGAGTATGTAAGGTGTCAGCTTTTTCAGCCGACTCCACAGTGTTACGACAGGCTTGCCTACCCTCCCGATTTGGTCGGGAGCCTCCCGAATATCGGGTGCCGCTCCTGACCCCCCGGAAAGGCAGGCAAGCCTCCCGGCTGCCGTCTGACCCCCCCCCCCCAACTACTACATTGCTGCACAATGCCAACATTTTCGGCTTTGTGAAGAAGGGGGCAGAGCCACAATGACGCAATCACATGTCCCCTAAAACAGCGTCATTACCCGGCCACGCTCCCCACTGTGCACATACATTCAGCTCCCTCCCGGAAGGAGGGAACTGAATGTCGGCATGTATGTGTTACGATGCTCTTCGCGGACATCACAGGGAATATGATTTCTCCCAATAGACATTACATATAGGACAGTTATGGACAATGGGGCTGATTCATAGTTGTATGCAAATAACACAGCCATTGTGTCTTTGTACGCAGCAGCTGTGCTAAAATTTTCAAATGGCCAGGGCCAGTGTTAGGGTGTTCGGGGCCCCCCTGCAAACTATAAATTTGCGCCCTCCTCAGCAGTGCCCAGCTGAGACCGTACACCACATACAGAGAGAGTGGGTTTGTGCACGCGGCATGATGTCATTGCGTACGTCGCACATGTAAACTGCCAGTCTATAAGCTATTAATGGCAGTGGTGCTGCTCATAACAACGTAACAAGGTAGGAGAACGAACTAGCTCCTCCTACTCAGGGGCGGTGCAATGCCGGGCAATGTACTCAGTTCCCGACAGGGCAGCTGCAGACATAAATTACATTTAAATTAAGGCTGATCGGCGATCTGGTTAATGGGAGTTACAGAGTCGGGACCACCCCTTATTGCCTCAGCCTGCCTGTTACAGATACAGAGGCGCAGCAAGTGCAGCTGTAAGGGCGCTACAGAAAGAAAGCTATGGGTAGGGCACCGCTCCAGCCTGGCACTCCCCTGCAATGCTTACCCCGCGGATTGCATTGTGCCGGCCCTGCCTACAAGTATGTTTTGGAATGTGAAAGAGAACCATGCAAACACAGATGCAGTAATACTAACCACTGTGTCACCTTGCAGCTTAAGTACAATAACTATAAGGTCTTTGCCGGCCCTGCAAATGGCACAGGAGGCGTCTTGTGTAAAGAGACGCCACCTTCCGGCTTCTCTGATCCGGTGCCGCGTCTGAGGATGCAGCATTGTAGTGTTCATTCTAGCACCCTGCACCCGTCACAACCTGTGCAGCTCCTCTTTCCAGCCTGGGTGTCACTCTCTGCTCTGGTGCTTCTAGCACACTCAGCTAATGCAAAATACGACTGAGATACAGATCAGAGTGTGCTAGGAACACCGGAACAGAGAGCGACACCTCAGGCAAGAGAGAGGAACTGCACGGGTTGTGACAGGTACAGGGTGCTAGAATGAACACTAGCATTGGATCAACTGCGTGAGAACCAGACATCTGAGTAGCCCTCCGATCGATACTATAGGGGGATAATGAAAGTATACAAAACGTTTAAAACTTCTCAGTAAAGTGACAAAAGCAATTTGGCTTACTCTGTTGCAACAGGCAGCCGGTAGACAGAATAAATGATTTTACTGAAATAGATAAAAAGAATTCAGAAGTGACAAAGACTGGAAAATTCCTGCTTTATAACACAAGCAGGAATGTCTTACAAAGCTTTCCTTAGGTATGAATACTTAGAACACTCCATTTACCAAATATGAAATTGCACACATCCTGCCAAAACCTGGGCAGCAGAGGACATTTGCATACTTGAACAACTGTCATGCTGTCTAATGACCATAAACAGGATTCGAGCATCAGCTTGAGTGTATGATGAATTCCAAATCCCCAAGCTGGTCGGCTATGAGTAATGTCTAATGTTGCTTGTAAATGCCAATGATTCCGGTGATGTGCCCATAGCATCTCCCAACTATATTTATCTATACAGTAAGGATTACGTAATCCAACAGATGAAAAAATATTATGGCTTTTTTGTTGTTGTTGAAGAAAATAGTTTTGTTTGTAAAATGCAAATGTATCATATTTTCCTGGAATCATTATGTATTTTTTATACATCTTTATGAATGAGGATATAAAACAATTCTTGAAGACATGGCATTTAAGGTTTTATGTCCAGACAACACGACGTAAAGCTGAGCCATTGGGAACAGAGTGACTGGAACAAAAAGTGCAGTAGTTTAATATACAAGACTGGGGAGTTTACAGCCATTTCTGTGACCATTCTCCCAACAGGAGTAATAGCTGTATCTGCCTGCTTTCCAATGGGTATAGCGGGTATTCACCAGCTTGGATGCACACGATTGTGTCTATAATGAGGATGCCAGCATCCTAGAGAACGTGCTCTCCTGACTGTGATTCCAATATAATGGTATTATTATTATTATTATTATTATTATTATTATTTCTATGAGTTTACAAATGTTCCAGTTTGATTTTTTAATGAGAATTATATATATTTTTCCTGTATTTCTATATATGTATATGTATTAAAGTGTAGGAATTGCCTTTATATCTGACTCATGTATTACCATTTATATACATTAGATTATCCAGTTGAGAGTATGAAATAGCGCTGCCATAACTACTATATTTTATATATGTCATTTTCAAGCTGTTTTCGTCAACCATTTTAGACATAAAGGACTGACTCAGAGTCAGAGGTGGACGCTGCTGCGGACGCTCTTGCGCCTGTTGGCGGCTGCGATACTATGCACATACTAGCATCAGCCTTCCCTGGTGTTGTAACTGCGTTTGAATGAGAAAGACCTGAAACGCCCACTGTCAGAGTCCCTGTGCGCTGCAACCCCACCAGTTATTCCCACACACCACAATCACGTGCACCATCCACACATGGCAGGTGCAGTATCTCCACCTAAAAATGGCCTCTGTGGCGGTGGTTCTGTGTCTGAGACCGCAGCCGCTTTCACTGACACGTCTGCAACCAGGGCCGGACTGGCCATCGGGCACTTCTGACAAATAATGGAAGATAATAAGAGGGTATGGTGCGCAATTAAGGTCCAGTAAGAACAAAATAAAATAAATTGATTCTCCAAAGCTGCTAACAGTTGGGGGGAACTGCAACCCACCAATTTATAAAGACAAACAAAGAAGAAAAACTGTAGCGCTAGTAGAAACATTAGATACAATTTAATATCAATTATAGCAATATGTAAAACAATGTAACATGTGCATATACAACAATACACTGTATCTGAAAAAAATTATATAAAAACTCTTTCAAGAATGGTAGTTGTTTTCCAAGGTGGTTTATAAACAGGTATGGTAATAACAGGGAGAACTCCCACTTAGATGTAACCCCAATGGGTAAATTATCACCAAATGATAAGTAGGTATGCTGTTCTCCAGGATAACTTCAATAGTGAGTTTTTTATGGGAGCCGTGATATGTAATAACTTTATCTGCGGCTCACCTGATTCTCAAACAATGTCTGGTCGGAGAAATCCACTAACGTGTGGCTGAAAAGGCTTTACTATCCACGGCTGTTTAGCCAGAAGCGGTCCTGGACCGATGTGCCGTCTGTGGAGAAGCTGTGTAGGTACAGCCGGTGGGGTGAGTATCGTGCTCTCATCCGGATATATAGATGTAGCTGCTGCCGAAATATTTTCGGGTCTCAACCTGAGAGAGCTGGCGCAGTCTGAGTGAGGGAAGGCTCAGACCGCGGGCAGGGTGTAACACTCTCAATCAGGGAGGCTGCAGGGCGATACACTGTCTCTGAATCAGACCTGCTTCTCTGTACCTTCCCTGGAATGAGAGAAACCCTTTGACTCCAAGCCGGCAGCAGCTGCATCCCACAGCCTCCCTGATTAAGAGTGTTACACCCTACATCTATATATCCGGATGAGAGCATGATACTCACCCCACCGGCTGTACCTACACAGTGGCAGCTTCTCCACAGACGGCACATCGGTCCAGGACCTCCCCAATTCCTTCTCTCTCTCCCAGCTTCCCCTATTCCTTCTCTCTCTCCCAGCTCACCCTATTTCTCCTATGTCTCTCTAGCTTCCCCAGTTCCTCCTCCCTTTCTCTCTCGCGGCTCTCCATTTTTCTGCTCTCTCCCTGTTCAACCTATACATTCTCTTTCTCTCCTGGTTCTCCCTATTTCTTCTCTCTCTTCCCACTCCCCATATTTCTCCTATGTCTCTCCTGGCTCCCCATATTCTCCTATGTTGGGTCCCCCTTTCCTTCTCTCTCCCCAGCTGCCCAAATTCCTCCTCTCTTTTTCTCCTGGCTCCCCCTTTCCTCCTCTCTTTTTCCTGTCTCTCTATTCCTTTTAGTATGTTGCTATTTCAAACCTGCAGATCCATGTAGTATTAATATTAATTGTATACAATATATTGTTTATTATATTTCTATTTTATAATATTTGTTATGTGCAAATATTCATATATGTGTATGTGAATAAGGGACACTATTGTGTGACATAACGTGAAAAAGGGACACTACTGTGTGACATAACGTGACTATGGGGCACTACTGTGTGACGTAATGTGAAAAAGAAACACTACTGTGTGTCATAACATGAAAAGGGACACTACTGTCTGACAAAAGGTGAAAAAGGGCACTACTGTTTGATGTAACATGAATAAGGGACACTACTGTGCAGTGTAGTGTGATGAAGGGACATTACCTTGTGGTGTAGTGTGACTAAGGGACACTACTGTGTGACGTAACGTGACTATGGGGCACTACCGTGTGACGTAATGTGAAAAAGGGACACTACTGTGTGACGTAATGTGAAAGAGACACTACTGTGTGACGTAACGTGAAAAATTAGGTGGCTACGCCCCTTCCCAGCAAAACTACACCTGAATTTTTTTGCGTGTGCCTTTTGCACGTGCTCTCCCTGCTTCCCCTATAGTTGGCGGCACAAACGCTCTTTTGTTAAAATGTGTAGTTGTGGCTCTGCTTTGGTGTGCACAGAGGTGTCCTCTGCATTCTAAGAAGTGGGAGGGGTCAGGAATAGTTAGGGGAGGAGTCTATGCCAGGAGACAGATGCTGACGCGAGGTGGGCCTGTGTGCTCTTTAAATGCCAGGGCCTATTTTTAGTCCCAGTCCGGCCCTGCCCGCAACACTCCCATAACTCCCCCATGAGACTGACTTTTTTATGCATTCACTTCAGGCCACCTCTCAGTCACCACCCAGGAATGCCCATCACTCTGCCGCCCCATACCTGATACCATCTGTCCTCAATGCAATAGCATACATGTGCATACACTGAACTACGTGAACATCGGCATTGTGTTCTAATGGCGTGCACCTCTGCATCAGGCCCACAATGTATATTAAACTGTCACATTCATTTCTACATATTCTGTATGATAATAGTGACACATCAGAGCTATAGACTAGATGGGCCAAGTAGTTCTTATCCGACGTTCTATGCGCCTGATTCAGCAGCGATGGCTAATGCGATCCCAGCTGCGATTTGGCACGGAACGCAGCTGTGAAAATATGCTAATGCCTGCCAAAGCTCAACCAGCATAGAGACGCCAACCGCTGCCTTCTCATATCCGTCCAACCACGCTCTTCTGCGTAGACATCGGTACCATCGGCGCACATCGGCCACTCACGCAGCATATACACCAGGTATAACCAGCGACAGACGCGGCAAGTCTCCTCGCACACAGTGGGCTCTCATGCTGCGAATGCAATCGCAGTGGCTAATTTATGCTCGCCCAACAAATGGCGGTCAAACGGACAGGCACGCCTGCATTTTTCCGACCACACACCTGTCACCACCCCCAAACGCTAAGATCCTGTCACTCACTCTGCGATGGATTCCTCCGTGGGTGCGCGATCGCAGTGCACGCACAGTGGGGCTTATACACGTACAATTGGCTAACAATCGCTCGATCTGCGTACGTAGTTGCATTTGCTGCAGAATTAGACCCTATATTTCTATGTTACTTTATACACTCTATTTCAATAACATACGGTCTTGTTTCATTCACTATCATTTCTTACATATATCTTGTGCTGCTCGTCTTCTTTTCTATCCCCAGCGCATAAATTAATCTCTTGATCATTCTAAGGCTTATATGATGAACTGTCTGTGCATACTAAAACTAAAGACAATACATTATTTATGAAATGGTCCTTTTTTGAATTTGCACCTATTTAACTAATGATCATATTTTACCACATTAATGAACCTATCAGTTGCAAATTCACTTAGAGAACGCACTGCACATCCCTAATAAGAAAATGGAAACAGATGGTGAACAACATGGCTCAGTTTATAGTAAAATAATGCTTCTGCACCCTTTATTTTTATTTCCTACTTTTTTTACTCTACCTTTCATTATCATTATATATTTTTTTTCAAACATTTCATTATTTAGACACATTTATGTATAAACTGGTGTACCTTGGTATTTGGGGCCAAGCCCATGTTTCTGCTCATATGGCTTACTTATTGTATTGCTCAAATATGTGCCTAAACTGTATATGTATTTTAATATTTTCTTTAAGACTTTCTAAGTAACAGTGAACCATCACAGATCTATTGCAAAGTTCTCCATCAGAAGACAGAGCCGAAAAGGCAAGATAAAGCTGTAGTGAGGAGGTGAGGGGAGAAACAGAAGGTGCGGCTGCACAAGAAAAAGCTATAAGGCAATCCATAAGCTATAAGGCAATCTATATATAGTATTTCTTTCAGGGCCGGATTAAAGTTTGTGGGGTCTTCGGGGAAACTAAGTTGTGGTGGCCCCTCCACTTAAATTGACACTCCACAGTGCCACCCCTTGTATGCTCCTCAGTAACTCCCCCCGAATATGCCCCACAGTGCGCCATTTGCTGAACAACAATACCACCACCAGGGTCCCCCTCACCCTGCGTACTCACCTCCCGAGGCATGACACCTTCCAGCTCTTCTGTGTACTGCATCCATAGTGAGTGCATACAGTGCAGAGCGCCTCTCGAGTGAGTCCCCACATCAGTGCCACGTACGTGATTCATCACATGACGCTGATGAGGGCACTCGGGAGCTGCTTTGCGCTGTATGCATCCACTGCAGGGGCAGAACTATGGGAGACAATGGAGGCGCCTGCCGCCGGGCTCCAGCTCTGAAGGGGCACCTCCTCCACTGTCCACAATATATTCACCCCACTTAGGGCTGTAGCTATGTACCCGGAGTGTACCGTCACGGCCGCCCAATACATGGCACCTCTTCCCGGCACCTGAGAAGCCACCATACACTAGTGGAGAGCTCTGTGTCAGACCATCAGCTGCTGCCTTTGTGTATCTATAGCCTGTCTGCATGCGAAATGCTACATTACAGTGTCAGTGGCTGTAATGGGTGTGGGGGTGGGGGGCACTAAATTATAATTTGCCTCCGGGCGTCTGGAATGAATTTACGCCACTGATTCAGTGTGCATGTAGAACACAGAGCCATGGCAGCCTGCAGCTGGGCACCTGTTCTCGGCTATTACAGGGTCATACCAACCCTGTGTGGGGGCCCCTCTGTATATGCACTGTGCAGTCCCATGTATTTGCTAAGGGCCGGAGGAGTGGGTGGCGGACTGGATGATGAGTTGGAGCAATGAGGAGTGGGAATGAGTCACCCTGTCTTAAGTGACCTGGGCCATGCAAAGGCTTAATCCTGCCCTGACAGTCTATGGTATTTCAACCACCTTAACACAAGACCTTAGAAATGCCACCTCATAAAACTGTGGCAGTGTTTGTTCTGATTCTTTCCATTCCTCTACTTACAGTTCATATACACATATACAATGTCGCTTTCATGGACCTCTTATCTCCCCCATACCGCATGTCTACTTCCTAGACAGGACAACTGTCCCGACTCCCATGGTTCCCAGGAGTGGTTTACATCATTCCAGCCACTAGCATGCAGGTGCCGGCTTCTGTTCCCCTTCCTCCCCATTCTCTCTCAATTGTCCACCCATCATTGATGGGCTTATTCATACCTGAAACTCTATTTTACTCCCTACCCAATGACCCAGGGCAGATATGAGGTAATTCCTTGCTCTTGTCCCTTCCACTCTCATTTCTGTAGTTATGATTCGCCCCCGATAGTCTCTAAAATCTCTGTTATGTGGTTGGTATGACAGCCTTTGTACGACATTTAAAATATTCTTCTGGACTTTGCCATCTTTGAACCTAGGGCCTGATTCAGACCTGGACGCTAAGCCGTGATCGCTCTCTATGGGCGATTGTCGCCCGCCTGTGCATGCTTATGTGGCAAAATACGCATGTGCGAACCAGTCACTGCGGCTTGGAATCGTGCGCTTGTAGTACACAGACTGGACGTTACTTTGAGTGACAGATAGTGCCATTTGTGGGTGGTAACAAGGGAAGGTGCTTGTGAGCAGGCGTGTCTGGGCGTCAAAATGGCATTTAATGGGCGTCCATAATTAGCATGGAAGCGTCATTGTACACGTCACTTGGTTGTATTTCAGCCTGCAGTGATCGCAGTGCTTGCAGCGGGGTAAGGTCTACCTCAAGTGCTGCGTGCAGCTCCAATGGCTCTCGATGTTACTGATTAATCATACACTTCCTGGAGATGACGTGTGCTAACAAAGAAATGTGGGCGTCATTACACCGGCGTGCGCTCACTCTGCCGTCGCTCTCTAAGACATAGAGGGCATCCTTAAGCCAGACAGTGGGATCGCGGAATATGCATACCGGGCCCCTGAAGGCTGCAAGAGAGCGCAGCTTAGCGTCCAGGTCTGAATCGCCCCCCTTGACTTCCATGTTCAATAAACCTCATGTCTGTTTTTTGCCCTCTGGTTTTATAATTTATAATACTTGTATATTATTCTTGTGTATTTCTATGCTCAGCTTTCCATCTTATGTTGAAATTTTGTCCTTTAAGCCCGATAAAAACAAATTCTCAAAAAGGTGGTAGATCGTTTAATTTTTTGCTGGTATGAGTACGCTTCTTATTAGGTGGCAATGCATATCATTTTTTAGCACTCTGTTTCTCCAAATTGTAGTTTCTTACATTATAGGGATTATTGTTTGACAAGTAATCCCAGCACTATCGCCTATAATGCACTAGAATATTTTTTGCTGATTTAGTTCCACTTAAACCTTCTTTATTACCAGCTTTTACCCGCAGCTTCGCCCACAATGAAATCGCTTCTGCCAACAGTTTTTATATTTGAGAAGTTCTAGTTGTATTGCTTTGCATAGGGGACCTGTCGCGGGAGTGGCCCACGTGACCAGCAGCGCTATACATACTGGTGGCAGCAGTGCCTTTACCCACCACTCATTGTCACTGTGTGCCCTGTGCACAGACCTCTCCCCCTACCCCTTACCGGCCACACGCATGGTGCATATCTCTTGCATTGATGAAGTCAACACATTTTGTTTTTGCGATTGCTCAGCTTTAACTTGACGGATCGAAATGAAACAAAGTGCAGATTATTTGTAGGAGTTTCCAATTCAAAATGATGCAGTTTTCATGAAAATCGGTTTAGTCGTTTTTGCGCAAACAGACGGACACAACAATCTTATAGTATTAATGTAGATAAATTCAAATGAATTATAAATTCTGAGAATAAGATAGTGTATTAATAAATACATTTGCCGTGAAACCTAGGGGAAATTAAAGTCTATCCTAAATTATGTACAAAAAAGGACAGAAAAACAGCATACCATTGTTTCTCTTCAATAATAGCTACTTCCAATTGTTTTCATACATTCCATCTGTGAATTGTTTAGCAAATTTTCAAAAGCGTTTGCATTTTCCTTTTAAAAGCTGCCAACATTTTCTTTATTGCAATGTCTTACTTATTAACGGAATATATCTTAACATATCTATTTATAAAAGGAAATCAACAGTGTAAGCAAATGAAATCAGTAAATTACCATACAAATAGAACAATGTATGCTAAACAACTGTTGCCATGCAGCCTTCAATTTGAATCTATTTTAATTTTTTGCAACCAGTCTGAATAAAGTAGAGGTATAATATTCTAAAGAGTGGAGGTCCTCAGCGTGAGATACCTTACTCCAATTGTATTCCGGTACCACCAAGTAATTTATATTCCAGACTGCTCAGAGATTTAAGTATTGCTATGCTGGTAACAATAACAGGAGTCTGTTATATCACAAAACTCATATCATAATGCAGTTCATCATGTGCTCTAGGAAAGAGATTTACATAGAGAGGATGTGTTGCACAGTAGACAATAACCAGTTTCAAAATTCTGATGAAGTGTCTGAAAAATAATGAATAACAATGCATCACATCTAGAATTGTACTTACAAAGCGACGGCTAAGTATCATTACGCAGCAGAACAATTTAAGTCACTAAGCTTCAGACAGAAATTCTGTATGCCACACTGTGTGTGACTTCAGTGCCGGCGCTTCCTATTGAGGACAAGACTTTACCATCCAGGATTTAGATGAAACCGTGGAGGTTTGTAAATATTTTTTGTCTATATCCAGTTAAGGAAAATAGAAATTGAAATCAGCAACATTCACTCTAAGCTGATTTACAGGCTACACAAACACATTCACATCATAATAAACCGTGTACTCTTACATAGGATCTATAACACTGGTCTGCCCTGTTCAAATAACCAGTATACTGTACAATGTATCGTCTCTTTAGGATGAGAAACAAAGTAACAAAATGCAAGTTAAAGTCACATTCCTGTAGCAGTTACTGCTTTAAGGAGAGAAGCAGGAGATTGGGGAGTCATTACATCAGTGGTGTCAAACTCGGGCCCTCCAACTGCAGTGGAACTACACATCCCAGCATGCAGTGCTACAGTTTTGCTATTAGGGCATGCTAAAACTGTGGCAGGGCATGCTGGGATATGTAGTCCCACAAAAGCTGAGGGGCCCAAGTTTGACACCACAGCATTACATGGTCGGTATTATTGCTGCAGACAGTCAATATGTCAACAGCATTATTCTGACGGGAGAATGACGTCATGGTTGTAATGTTATTTAAAGCATTTTAACCATGTTGGTATTATAAGATTAAACTGGCGAAAGCATTAACATCGACCACACGTATGTATCCCCATGAGATCACATGCACATACACCTGCAGTCACTACATTTGTAGAGCTGTCACTTGCAGCCCAAGTAGAGGCTTAGGACCTGACTCTAAGTCGCATGTAATGCAAACGCAACTCCAGATCCTGCTGTGAACAGAATACAAACTGATAACTATATGCAACTATATGCCGTATTCTGAGTTGTACCCATCAATACAATCGCATCTCCCCATCTGGCACTTACACCTGACCCATGCTAGGTGCAGGAGATGCATGTGAATTTAATGTCCACATTGCATAGGCATGACTCAGTAACTCTGGCAACATGCCCAAGACACACCCACCATAACGTGTGTTCACATTGTTGTCACCCTGTGTCCACCCATAAATACCCATTCAGCACCCGCAGAGATGTGGCTAATATGTGTACTACTCTGAATTGCTTGTAAGTTCACCAAGATGTGTATGCAGCCTGTGACGCATATGCACTATGTGAGATATAAGTAGGTGTGAGTAATGTGTGCCTCACAAAAATATAGTCAGAGAATACTGAACACAGACCTGTTGGTAGTCTTGTGTTATTTCTCCTCAGCTGACTAATTGAAGAGCGCTCTACACAGGGTTCTGACACACATAAAAAGCTCTGGCCCGGTGACTGACCACTGAGATTCTAGTCTAGATCCATCATGCGCAAAGCCTGATTTCTGTCTTATACTTGCTACGGGATCCAAATCATTCCTATTTAGTCTCTCCTCAGACGAACATGAAAATGGATCTAATCTTAGAAATAAAAGTAATTAGCTGTAATATACTGTACTTCTTGACTTTCTGGAACAGAATGAAGAAGTAAGGTGCTCTACAACGCTCGGCATCTATTATAGTCTGATATTAGACAAGTGTAGTTCCAGTAAATTCAGAAGAGAACTTTAACACATTGGTCTTTTATACATTTAAAGGTCATCTTGATTAACCAACACTGTCACACTCCATTAACAAAGGCAGTTGCTGTACCTTTCATTGTCCCATTAGTATAGACCTGGAGTAGGCAAAATGCCATCCACCTCCTCCCATCCCTCTGCAACCTGCATGTGGCCTGCATCAACAGAACTCCATTACATCTGAGCATGGCTTGAAGGCAAAGGTCTAGGAAACCCTTTTTCAACCATGAAAGCCAGTCTGAAACATCATCCTTACACATGGATGGGAAGTAGAAGACTGCTCATGAGATTAAAGTGCACAGTAAGCAGGATCCTGCCAAACACTAATACTGAGACTAGTGGAGAGCCATACGGTGAGTAGCAGTGGATGGTCTAAGTCTGAGGGGCATGTGGCAATGCAAAAAGTGAACTGGGGGGCAGTGTTTGGCGTAATGTGAACTGGGGGCATTGTGTGGCATAATGTGAGCTGGGGTCACTGTGTGGCACAAAATAAACTGGGAGGTGGGGCGGGAGCACTGTGGCATAATGCAAAAGAAACTGGGCCTGATTCAGAGCCGGACGCTCTGAAAGAGCGCTCGCTCTGAATCAAGGCGTTTTTTTTATTTTTGGAGCGGCCTCCTGGCCACTCACATAGCTGTGGGTAGCGATGGCCAAGACCATAGCGACCATCAGGCTTGCGACGAGACCCTTGTGGTAGGATCTCGTGGCTGCAAGCCCCAGAGAGCTTCTATCTCTAACAGAGCCGGAAGCTCTCCCACTGACATCACTGGTGATGTCAGTGGGGCCGCCCCCAAATGGCAGGCGTTCGCTTGGGAACGCCTCCGTTTGTGAAGCCACCCCCCGGCCATGTCACCCCCTGACCATGTCACTCACTATCGACAGCTCGCCCCCTTTGATGCGAGACCTGGAGCGACGGAGCACCCGTCGCTAGCCGGGTCTTGCGCATGCGCACGACGGAGCCGGCTCCGTCGTGCGCATGCCCAGTGGCCAAACATCGACCCGGTTGCGAGCGCTCAGTGCTTGTGACCGGGTCTGAATCAGGCCCACTGTGTATACAAGATTATTGTATTTATTTTACAGCAGTATTGTCAATTTGTGTGGGAAATACACAAACAGGTTTTACAATATAATATTACAATTTTATTAAAAGGTTTTACAAATTCTAAATATTTTGTTTGCAGCAAACATTATACTAAAACTTACTGTGTCCCTTGCTGAAGTAATAGCCCACAACTGACATAGACAGACTGGAATTGTAACATCACTGTGAGCATTGCTATAATATATATGTATGTGCACTAGCCTTAGAAGACTGATATTACCTCTCAGATACATGTGGCTTAATTACAGGAAAGCCACAAATTAATTTTCCTAATAAGTATGCGTAACCGACAGCCAATGTATATCCTGTTACATTAGCATTTAATGGCCAGGACACTAAAGCACAAAATATTAATTGTGCACCTAATTAAGAGAGAATGCAATTTGCTGTAGGTCACAAACTGTGCCATTGGGAAAACAAGAGGTGCAGAATTTTTGCATAGTTATCCAATGACTCAATTAAAAGATATTTTTACTTTTTATGGAAAAATTTTTAATTTTTGCTAAAGTTTAACTGTTAAGAATAAAAAGGAATTTAGCTTGTGTGTCACTTTATTTTACTGTACTAAAAAATACAGGCATCACCAACATAATATCCCATTATCTCTAGTGCAATGTCTCATCCTGCAGTAAATGTGTTCTGTACCATCAGACCCTACATGACTACGTCTGTCGTCTGCAAACCCTTCACTAATACCCCGGCTTGTGACAATTGTAACATCATCATGCACAAGTTATGTATGCGTTATACATTTTACCCTATGGTAAAGCAATTCTTCCATACAGTCATATACTATCTTTTAGTTGGCAGCTATGTCTCATATTGGGCACAGACTGTTCTATATAGCTGGATACTAGAGTTCTCATCCAAAATGGAGTCAACCTTGCTCTGTGTTTGGGCCACTAACTACCATTAATGGTCACACTGCACCCTGGCCCTGATATAAGCTAGCCAGGCTAGAAGAGTGTGTGGAGCTTTTTGTGATCTTGATCATCTAGACCAATCAATAAATGACCACATCTTCTCAATATGGCCATGTGGCATCATCCATACATGTGTAATTGATCTAGATATGTTTCCTGTACAAAATTTACAAAGAGGCAAAAAAGGAGGACACTACACTTTCATGTCCGTTCTGTATGCATATCATTCAATGTAATATAAGCATTCAAACTACAGTATGATAGCGGCCCTGTAACTTGAGGTCATGCATTATAATTTCCTTGTACTGCTAAAACAAAGCACGGTGCACCTCTAGAGAAGATGTTTATAATCTCTAAAGATGTAGTCAATCAGAGCCATTGTGTTTGGTTTCACACACTCTTTGCTTGTACTGTTACACCTTGCATGCTATTTTCTGTAATTGTTATTTCTATTATACTTATTGTGCTATAACCTTGCATAACATAGGATAATTTCTCTAAAGACTGGTACACACACAATATGTTATACCTGAATCCGCCACTGAGCACAACAAAACAGCCAGGACAGCATGGTAGCTTAGGAAAAGCCATTTACACAGTCAGACATTGACTTTTGAATATGCAGCCTTGCAGGATACCTTAATTAATGTATAAAGACCTACCAGTGTGTACATTATCCTGGCAACCCAAATTTTATATTATGTGTGAAACCTTTCACAGTTAATGTGGAGAAAAAAAAATTGGAAACAGAATGAAATTGAAAAAATAACAATAATAATAATAATAATAATAATCACATGGCTACGTAATAGCCCTTTAGAAAATGGTTGACGGTTTTCTGTACAGAAACTATTTAAGTGAAAGGTTATTTGATTTCTAATGTTGCTATTCTACTTGCAAACATTACCCTTTCTATTAACGTCACACAAAATAGCTAAAAGTTATCAATGGAAGCTCTGCATACTGTGTTCATCATTCATACATGTCAGAGTTTTCAGCAAGATTTAGCACTCAAAAAACAAACAAGTTATCTTTGTGACAATACATGGATGTCTTCCAACAGGAATCATAGAAAGCTGCAGGAAATGCACCTGACAAACAAAACTTTTTGACACTATTTTCAGTCAAAAACTACATTACATATGTCAGTACATGAGCATGGAGCAAGATTTAGGCAGCAGAGGCAAAATCCTTGGTTACCGCACAGTAGAAGACAGGAGCGGAGGCCCTGGGAAATATTCTGTGGTTGGTGTGGATATATAGTCAGTTGGCAGGCTCAAATCAACAGGAGACGCAGCGTCTGTGCTGGTCTGCAGCTAATTGTGAGAGTAGTCAGCACATGAGAGGTGTAGCTATCACTGTAGGCAGTGTCAGGCCATTCTCCCAGCATGTTCTCTTCAAACACACAGGCAACATTGCATGCATCGCTGGTGCATGTGGCTCCACCTTCATGCAGAGCATTGTTTATGGGGAAAAACATCCAAACTATCCTTGTATGGTTGTGGCAAAGGTCTCAGGGGGGTCATTCAGACCCGCTCGCGAGCGCAGGACGCTCGCAAGTGGGTCGATGGTGCCGAATTGCGCATGACGGAGGGAGCTCCGTCGTGCGCATGCGTGATACCCGAATAACGACGGCCAAGCCGTCGTTATGGGTCTCGCACCAAAGGGGGCGTGCTGTCATGGTGAGTGACAGCACGCCCCCTTTGGTGGGCGTGCCGGGGGCGGGGCTGCCAGATGGAGGCGTTCCCATGGGAACGCCTACCGTCTGAGTCCGGTCCCACTGACATCACTAGTGATGTCAGTGGGAGTGATTTTGGCTCTGATAGAGCCAAAATCACTCCAGGGCTTGCGGTCACCGAGACCCTACCGCAGGGTCTCGTCGCAAGCCCGATGGTCGCGATGGTCTCATGGACGCTCGCTATAGCTGTGGGTGGTAACCCACAGCTATGCGAGCGTCCATGAGGCCGCTCCAAGTTGAGGGAGGAGGGCCCTGATTCAGTCCCTCTGTAAAAAACCCAGTTCTGTCTGTATGTTCCCCTCTATGATTGTATGTGTCTGTGGGGTCTATTTACTAAGCTGTGTTAGGAGATAAAGTGAACGGTGATAAGGAACCAGCCAATCCGCTCCTAACTGCCATGTCACAGGCTGTGTTTCACCGTTCACTTTATCTCCCAACACAGCTTAGTAAATATGTCTCTATGTCCCCCACTATGTCCTGCAGTGTGTTCCCCCATCTGTAAGTTCTTTATTGTGCTTCTCATCACCCCCCTGTATATTCTTTATTGTGCTCTATACCCCTCAACCAGCCTGCAAGTTTTATAATAGTCCCTCGCTGTCTGTATTTTTTGTGTTCCTCATCATCCCCCATCTATTAGTTCTCAAATGTGGCAGGAAAAGGAGGGATATGTAAAGACCAGCCCTGGGCTAATCCATGCGGCATTGTTATTAGGTAGCTGGACGGAACCTTGGGAGGTGTCAGCCACCAGGAAGCCAATCAGTGTAAGGGGCAGCCGCTAATACGAACGGGCCTGCCAGAATAGCACCAGCGACCAGCCTGAGTCCCTTAAGATAAATAAATAAAAACAAAAAATCAACAGCATTTTTTCTTTTCTTTTAAATGCTTTAATTGGCTCTAATATTGGCCAGCCCACCAGGTTTACTCCCAGTGAGGTCTACGACTAATCCAACACTTGTGGAGGGCACAGACAAGCACTGACCACTGCACACTTTCTGCCTGAGAAGAGAAACAGGAGAACTGTTACAGTGGAAGCAGCCCAACAGGTAAAATGTCCCTACTTAATGTACAGTAATCATGCTGAGTACCACAATTTTCTGGAATAACTCCCAACATTTTAAATAGGACTTCAGCCTGAAATCTGCATTTGAACACAATGACATGGCTGTTACTGCTATTTCAGTCCTGTTGTGAATAACTGCCACTCTATAGCAACATCTGTCACTATGGAAACAGTCCATGCAGTGAATACGTAGTTCTTTTTCATAGTGACAGATGTTGGTAAGGATAATCAGTTCTGTATAACAAGAAATGCAGCAGAAGCCATGTTTTCAACTGCCAATTTTGGGCAGAAGTGTTATTTGAATAAAATGGTGGTATTGTTATTGTCAACAATTAGTTATATAGCACCCATCATATTACATAGTGCTATAGATAATATTCAATAATTCAAATGAATTCATGCTCCATAGGAGCCTACATTTTAAATTCCCTAACACATACAGAGTCCATTTTGTCAGAAGCCAATTACCCTACAAGCAGGGCCGGTGCTAGGGAGTTCAGTGCCCCCCTGCAAATTATAAATTTGTGCCCTTCTCCCCTCCGTCAGGAACAGGCAGCTGCCACCTGTCTCTCTCACTCACTGTTCGGCAGGTCCTCCTTCTGGCATTGCGGTGCACAGCACACCGCAATGGGTATGACATACCGCAGGACCTAAGCTCGGCGGATGAAATACGGACGCCGGAAGTCTGGCAGATGAAGATCCCGATAGCGCCTGGTAAGTATACTAACCTTTCCCTCTCCCCCCCAACCCTAACCTCCCCCCCTATTGTCTAACCCTAACCTCCCCCCCTATTGCTTAACCCTAACCACCCCCCAGGGGTGCCTAATCCTAACCCCCCCTCCACGCTCCCTAAACCTAACCCTCCCGGGGGGGTGCCTAACTCTATCCCCCCCCCCCAGTGCCTGACCCTAACCCCCTTTTCCCTAGCCAAATCCTAACCCTCCCAGGGGGGTGCCTAACCCTCACTCTCCTTAGGGGGGTGCTTAACCCTAAGTCCACCCGGGAGTCCCTAAACCTAACCCCCCACCCCCCCCCGTGGCTAACAGGTCCCGACGTCCGGCTTACCTACATTCGGTATGATAGGCATCGGGATTTCGGCGTGGGGCTGCTGATAGGCCTCGGTATTTGGACGCTATCATTAGTCCCATGCCAGGATTTCACAGTTGGGAAGCCGGCGGTCGGGCATCTCCACCGCCGGCTTCCTGACTACATACACAGCACACCAGATACAGAGAGAGCAGATGTACGTGCGTTGCGTGACTTAATCGTGTACGTCGCGTGTGTAAACTGCCAGTCTACATGTTATTGTTGGCAGTGGTGCTGGCAGAGTCCGGACAACTCATTAGCCAGTTTGCCGATCCGCCTGCATTAAAATGTAATTTATGTCCACGGCCGACCAGTCCACCGCCGGACCACCCCTTAGTTTCGCCTCAGCCTGCCTATCACAGGCCCAGCAGCGCAGCTGTAAAGTAGCTCAGAAAGCAAGCAGCGGGGAGGGCTCCCCTCCAGCCTGGCACCCCCATGCAATGCTTACTCGGCGGAATGCATTGTGCGGGCCCTGCCTACCAGTATGTTTTTGTGTGTGAGAGAAAACCATGCAAACACAGGGAGAACCTACAAACTCCACACAGATAGACCTTGCTTGGAATTAAACACATGAGACCAGTGCTATGATGGAGTAATACAAACCACTGTGCCACCATGCAGCTGAAGCACAATGTCTATAAGATCTTAAGTAGTTATTGATTTTTTTTTACCTGATATACTGTAGAATAAATTTTAGGCATCAGAAAAAAACAGAAGGATATCATTTAGGCCACATAACATTTATTCAAGGCATACAGTATGTAGAATGGGTGTGCAGACAGACCTGGGCAGTTAGCCATTTTTTGCCATGGGTGATGATAAAACATCTTGTCTAGCTACAGTACATCTGCCCCAACAGACCTGGCAGATAGTATTATGGATGTGGCAGGTTTTCATGTACATTTTAGAATTTTTTATTATTATTAATGTTCCACAGTAACTTGAAATTAATAAAAGTCCTTAGTTTTGTGTGAACCATTTCCCTTTAGAAATCAGGCTGCACGACAAAGGAACAGAGCT
Source organism: Taudactylus pleione (assembly GCA_031769625.1). Classification (NCBI taxonomy): domain Eukaryota; kingdom Metazoa; phylum Chordata; class Amphibia; order Anura; family Myobatrachidae; genus Taudactylus; species Taudactylus pleione. The sequence goes on along the minus strand of JAUIMM010000916.1, from coordinate 1,052,993 downwards.
GTGATTATACTGCATTTCTTCAAATAAATACATTCCCCTAGCAGTCTACCAAACTGATTTCATTTGACGAGTATTGCACAAGTTGAAAACAAAATGATCTCTGCAGTATATTACATAAATCTGCAATGTAACGATTGCCCTACAAACTAGTCTAATATTCTCGTTCCACTGTCAAAGTAGTTTTTCTCATGAACAATAGAAGAGGGTATAGGTGTTAACATATGCCATACTGCATACACTGCTGCAGAATATTTTAAATAATGTATGTCTATTTCAGTTGTAAAAGTTGATTTCAATTCAATGTTATTTTTTTAATATATTTTAGTTATTCAGTTTGCTACTGCTGCAGTTTATGAAAACGGGAAACACCTTAAAGTCATTGTAGGCAGACGGCCTGATTCATTACGGATCGCTATTGCGATCGCAGCTGCGATTACACACGAAGACCCACTGCAAAAATATGCTAATGTTTGCAATCGCAAGGCTGTCGCAGCCCAACATAAGGACGCCCGTTTCTTCTTACTCACATCCGTAATACCTTGCAAGTCCGCGAAACCATTGGTAACATCGAGTACCATCGGAGCCTCACGCACAATTACAACAGGTCTGACCTTACCCAGAATTTGCTAAATTCATCTCACGCAGTGAAAAGCTCAACCTGCGTAGGCCATCGCAGTGGCTAATTTATGCAATGTATTTATGTAACGGCGTTCAAACGAACTGAAACGCCTGTGTTTCCCCGACCACCCCCCCGTCAACACCTTAACCTTTAGTAACCTCGCGGTTCTCATCATTGAAGTCAATGGTGGGAACCGCTCATTGGCTGAGAGGCGGAAGGCTCGCCTCTCTCAGGCAATGAATGCAAGACCCCGGCATTTCTAAGGGAAATACCAGGACTGAGCCCGTCATTCGCGGTTCGGGTCTACTCGTTTTTTTTGTTTTCAGAAGACGGTGGATGCCTACATGGAGAAGAGGACCGGTCCAGGTATTGTAGGTGAGTGAGTGTGAATGTGTATGTGTAATAAACTGATATTGTCACGGTGTTTGTGTCTTGTCTTTGTTTTAACATTTCTTTAGAGGTGACCTAGAGGTACCAGTGGGCCCTTAATGCCCCACATGCTGGTACTTGTAGTTCTTCAATTATCAGCATGCGGGGGAGGATTGCTGGGACCTTTAGTTCTACTGTTAAATACAATGTTATCACTTCTATTTTTACAACACACTTTACACTATCAACTCGGGACCCACCTCCCAGGGGTGACGGGGATAGCCCCGGGCTATCAGTCCAGGCCTGGGGTGCCCTTTCTGGGGGGTGCCCAATTCCCCAGGGATCCCCGGCCTCAGCTGACTAGTGGTCAGGCGTAATGCTTTGGCAGGGGGACGTGGTGAAAGGGTTTCCCTAGCTGTGGCATTACAGCCCCGCTAGAAAGAGTCCGGTGCTGGTTATGGTAAATACAGGGAACCCCTACTCATTTTGTCCCCTGTATTTCCAAAACCAGGACTGGCTCGCTTAGCCCAGTGCTTTGTTGTGGTAAATACAGGGGATCCCTACATCTTTTGTCCCCCGTATTCACTCAACCAGGACTGACTCTGAAAAGTCTGGGGCTGGTTGTGCTTTTTTGGGGGGGACCCCGCGTCATTTTTAAAAAAAATGTTAACGCTTATGCTTATGCATGAATCTCACTGATCTATGCATGCATCTTTGCATGATCTATGCATGCACCTGCTCATGCTAAAATCGAAAGCATTAAGCAGTTCTATTCATTTGGGATTTGAAGTTTGATTTTGTGTTCGATATCAAATCGAATATTAGTAAATAAGGGATTTGTGTGTTGGTCTATGTAAAAGTAACAATTGTTTTCCAATGTTCGATTTTGAGTGGATTTTAAGTGAAATTCGGTTTTATGTTCGATTTGACATTCAATTTTGCCTTTAATAAATCTCCAAATGCAAAATCTAATGAAAATTGAATGTCAAATCACACTAACATTAAAATTGAACATTAGTAACTATACCCCTAAGTCTTATTGGGCTCTATTCATCATCAGGGGCTGTTATCATAATTGCTTTGACTATCTATGGGCTTGATTAATTACCATATGCAACTGCAATTATGCACGCAGTTGGCCGATTGTTGCGTTCTGCGCATGCATATATCGTAGTGCGTGTGCGCGAACTAGGTATTTCGATTGGGACTGCAATTGCAGTGACTATGCAAAACCATTGCAGAGTGATTGACAGGAAGTGTCATTTGGGGGTGGTGACGGAGGGTGGTCGGGCAAACGCAGGCGTGCCAGTGCGTTTCAACCCGTGCTTAAAGTGGTCTTAGAGAAGTGGTGGAACTCACCGCCCCCTGGGTGCTTTCTCAATAAAGGGGTAGTGTGTGCCGTAGGCATGCGCCAAAAAAGGGGCATGGTCTCAAAAGAAAGGGGTATGGTCACACAATAGTATTTCCAATTCAAATTATGCCACACAGTAGCACAATCTTGATTCACATTACACCACATAGTAGTTTCCCTTACTCATGCATGACACACAGCAGTGCCCCTTTTACACAATGCCCACATTTGTGCCCCTTATACACAATGCACACAGTAATAGTGCCCCTTACACATAATGCCCACTGTAGTGGTGCCCCTTATGCAGTGCCCTCTGTAGTGGTGCACTTATGCAGTGCCCCCAGTAGTGGTAGTGCCCCTTATGTATTGCCCATAGTGGTAGTACCCATTATGCAGAGTCCACAGCAGTGGTGACCTTTATGTGAAGCCCCCTTATGCAGTGCCACCAGGAGTGGTGCCCCTTATGCAGTTCCACCTATGCAATACCCCCATAAGTAATCCCCCTGTAATAGTGCCCCCAATACTAGTGCCCCTAGTAGTATTGCCCCTGTAGTAGTGCCCCCAATAGGAGTGCCCCCAGTAGTAGTGTTCCCTGAGTAATGCCCCCAATAGTAGTGCCCCAATAGTAATGCCCCAAGTAGTAGTGCCCCCTGAGTAATGCCCACAATACTAATGTCCCTGAGTAATACCCCAGTAGTGGTGCCCCCTGAGTAATGCCCCAAGTAGTAGTGCCCCCTGAGTAAGCCCATTATAATAATGTCCCCAGTAGTAGTGCCCCCTGAGTAATACCCCCAGTAGTAGTGCCCCCTGAGTAATGCCCCCTATAGTGAAGCCGCTAACATTAATAAAAAAACATTTAATACTCACCTTAAGCCCTGCTCCCGCGTCTGCTGCCGTCTGGTCCGCCTGGCTGCTCCTCTGAACTATGGTGCACGCTGCGGGAGCCGGAAGCCGTGAGTTCAGGCATGAGCTCCAGCCTCCAGCTGCTGCTGGCGTTGCGGGGAGGGAGCCGGTCACCCGCTGGTAACAAAATCTCAGCGGGTACCGGCAAATGGAGCCTCCCTGTGGCGCCAGGCTGAGGTGGGTCATAGGAGGCGGAAGTGGTTCCGTCTCCAAATAGAAATTACGTAAAGCAGTTCCGCCCTGTTCTGGCTCACTTTAACCCCTGGTTTCAATGCCGTTGTGTGGGCATGCATAAATTATCCACTGTGATGCCCTACGCAGCCTGAGGCCTGATAGCATGCATGGTTGTTAGCAATTTCGGAGTAAGGTCAGAGCTTGTGCAAGTATGTGTGGGGTTGCGATGGTACTCGATTGTACCGATGGTTTTGCAGTCTTGCTAAATATTACGAATGTGTGTAAGGTAAGGTGGAGGTCCTTGTGTAGTGCTGTGAGGGAATAGCGATCACAATGAATTAGCATACTATCGCAGTTGAACTGTGTGCCTAATTGCTTAAGCAGTTGCGTACGGTTGTGAATCAGGCCCTATATTCTTAGTGCGTAGAGTGAGCACCTGCATTTTATTTTTCTGCATGGCACTACAAGTCTCAGAATGGTAGTACCTCTTATTATGTTTAAAATTAGGGTGTGCAGTCCAGCTCCCTCCCCCCTTTTGCAGGTAGATGAGGGTAGGTTACTTTAATATATGATATAACTTGAGAAACCTCTGACATATGTATTAAGAGTGACTATCATTGCTTAGTTTGGAATTGTATAAAGTTGCTGTAAGAACTGCAGTTTGCACTGAATAACAGTGTACATTAAGTATTGATTTACAGGTACAGTGATAAATGAAATAATGTTTGTACCTATAAATCAATGCTCACAGCGTAGGGAAATGTGCTCCCATTAAACTCCTTGTCTAACATCTTTAATAGTAATAGTTATCAGTCTTCTGATGGTACACTGTACATGGAGGCATAAAGAACCATGGTTTACTCTAAAAAAATCTTTGTAGACATTCAGCATAATCTGCTGTTCTCACAACACCCTTAAATTACTCCTGACAGACATGTAAATCACTACTGATGAGTCAGGGATACCCTATTGCTCCTCTGACAATATTGAGTGAGTACCAGAAACTCACTAAACTTTATTTTTGAATTGCAAGAAAGTGGTAGAGCTTCCATATACAGCAGTGTTAGTTTATACTTGTGTTGGCAGTATATTGGTCTGAGTGGAGGGAACTGTCAATCACTTGCACAAGAAGCCCACATGGGTGAATAGTGAAGATGTCTTACTGAATGACAGTTACCTCCACTTAATACACAAATACTACTGATTCCAGCATAACCTGACACATACTATATAGAAGCTGGAACACTTTGAAACTAAAATAAGTCCAGTGACTTTCCAATACTCATTTATCATTTGTCAGAAGCAGCAGCAGAATGGAAAGTCCTTAATGACATCATTTAATAATATGATGTATTTGTTTCTTCAGCATCTAAAGCAAGTAAAACAGAGATATACAGTATAGCTGTGGGTGTGTAATTCTTCCCATGCTCTGATAGGGGAGCTTGGTGGATGATAACGAAATACGGGCTATGAGCACTTATGTGCCTATTTGACACCCACATACAAAACCAGGATTATGTTTTGTGGGTCAAGGTATTTACTCTTTTTTCCATGCATATTTTCCAGCCAGATGCCCAAACAGCTGTACAGAGTATTTTTCGATGGGAATTACTAAAGCTGGAATGTTATGTTCAATGTCATCAATGAAATGTCCTGCATTACACACTAACAACTGGAAGGACTGGACATCTCATCCAGGACCTAAACTAGAATCTGGACCCACTGAACTCTCACCTCCTTTAGTAAATCCAACACACACCAGATGCAGAAATTGTTATTGTTGCTTCAACTGGTTCAAGTTAGGTCCAGTACAAGTTCCCTTACTAGCAGTAACATTACATCTTGCCTGGGTCCTGGACAGTGCTCAGCCCACGGGAACCCAATTCATACTATCATTGTGCCTGATCACCCTCTGAAATATTAAAAACAATGTTGTTGGATCGTTCATTAATATACTAAGATAACTGTAACAAGCATAAGGAAAATTTCCATGATATTTGGTATCACCTTACACAAAGCTCACTTTATCTATTGTCAGCCCATACTTGTACCATTGAGCATAAATAGGAGCCCCTTAAACTTAGGCCCCCAGGCTACGTTCAAAAATCACAGCACTGAGGTCATGGGTTTGATTCCCACTATGGCCCTAACTGTGTGGAGTTTGTATATTCTCCCTGTGCTTGCGTTGGTTTCCTCCGGGTACTCCGGTTTCCTCCCACACTCCAAAAATATACTGGTAGGTTAATTGGCTCCCACCAAAAATTTACCATAGTGCGTATGTGTCTGAGCATGTGGTAGGGAATATAGACTGTTAGCTCCAATGGGGCAGGGACAGATGTGAATGGTAAGTTATTCTCTGTAAAGCGCTGCGGAATATGTGTGCGCTATATAAATAACTGGTAATAATAATAATAAAATCACCTTTATTGTAATCTAGTACTTTACCATTAGCTGCAAGATAACTCCACCAAGGCAACAAACCAAACACAGGTTTACGCAGCATTTGGGCCTGGAGATTGTGGATGCTGAAGAAGGATCAGGTTGAGGTGCTCTTAACAGAGGAATGGGGATCATACAGTAGCTTGCTGAGTCTGCTTAATGCGTACCCACAGGCAGGCGGATCAGGGAAGCCCAACAGATAGTACTTGCTTGCATTTTATTCCTTTTGCAAAGAGTGAATCGTCGGCAACTACTATTGTGTACAGTAGCTTGAAATTGTCTTTGAACGCCAACATTATTAGGATTATTAATAAATATGTTCCCTTACCTGCTTATCAGCAATAAAACAGGTTTTCTTTAAAGTTTAAGTTAAAATTGATGTCAATGAACTTCTCCAAACAAAGAAATTACATGAGCACTTTACTTTAGAGCCCAGATTCCCATAAATGCAAGTTGCTGAGCACTTGTTTTTCACATTAATAAGGATATAAATGGCAGATGTTGACATTTGTTTAATGTGCCGTACTGAATGCCTAGCAGGATAAACAAAATAAAATTGAAATGTCCTTATCTCATACACCGGTTCGGATAGACCACAGGAGCCATTCACAGTCTTTTCTTGTTATATTCTTTCAATTAAGTAATAACAGGAGTACGATTCCTCCAATTTTGTTTGCAATTATCTTGTCATTTCTGTAATTGTCTTTTATGCTAATTCTCTAGAAATATTACTTTGCCATCTGACCGGACATCTGTGAAATTCACAGAGGATTAACCCTTTGCTGCTGTCAGGAGCAGGAATGCTAAGAAGTGTCATTTCGCAATTTTAGGTTGTCGCTGTTCATGACACATATTTCACGGAATGGGATTGAAATGCCGGCGGCACAAAGTAGCCTAACCCTCCCCTCTCTCCCCCCTAACCATAACCCTCCCTTAGGAGTGCCTAACCCTAACCTCCCCCCAGTGCCTAACCCTAACCTCCCCATAGAGGTGCCTAAACCTAACCCCCCTCCCCGCACCCTAAACCTAATCCTCCTGGGGGGGTGCCTAGCCCTAACTTCCCCCCGGTGGCACCTACCCCTAACCCTCCCTGGGAGTTGGCTAACCCTATGTCCCCCCCTGGGTGCCCTAAAGCTAACCCTCCCCCCCGCGGCTAAGAGGACGGGCGCCCCATCGTCCTGGATTCCGGTGTCGGGATTATGATAGGCGTCAGTATCTCGACGCCTATCATGAATCCCTAGCCGGCACTTTGCTGTCAGGATCATAACTACATACCATATTTCACTGTGTTTCCTTCCTATCTTCTGCTGGATGGACAACCTGCCACCTGGACCAATGTTTCTCTTTTGGATCTCTCATATATATCCCCAGGTATATCCAGGTGTCTGCACTGAAGGGTCATCATATGATGTGACTTCATAAACGCTTAAGACTGGCAGGGTCTATTTAGCATCTTGATAATTGTTCTAGCACATGCTGACCAGACACTTGCACAAAGTTAATGCATTCATTGTTTTTTTTTACTTTCTAAACAAGTCAATACCATTGGTTTACTAAATGTATTATTTATCTTCCTTTATGATACCTATTACTTTCATTCCAACAAAGAAAAAAGAAAAATAGTATTTTTAATGCAATTTCGTTTCAGTAGAGGGGAGCACAAAACTGGACCGAGCCAAAGCAAGAGGAAAAATAGTTTTGCAAGTCAATTACTAAACTTTTCACAATGTCTATGAAAAGCTCCTGGGTGAAAGTAGAAATATCAACTTACAAGGTGGAACTCGAGGATGTTTTGAGTGGCACTCACATGGTCCCTCCCTCTCCTATGGATCTGCTCCTCACCTCCTGTTCCACCTCCTTTCCTCACAGAGGGTAGCTTTTCGGCATGCTGAACCCTCTCCAAACCAGAGAACTAAGCGTACCCAGCGAATCCCGTTCCTTTAATGAGTGACAGTTAGTCCTGCTCACAGTCGAATAACAGTACAAAATACTAAAGCACGTCTTTGTCTCTGGGCTACAAATCATCAACCTAACCTGTGCAAGCTAGCTTTAAAAAAGGAAGGACAGGGAAGCCACAAACATTTGTAAATGATTGTGTATGTTGTGATGGTGGTGGTACTCCAAAAATTGTTTTGACTTGTAATCTTGAATGTCAGTCACCCAAAGATAAGTATGTCTAGCTGTGTGCACTGTGAGTGGTTTGGCAATTTCAGCCAATCAAGTTGTGCAGGTTCAGATAGAGACTGAAAATCAAGAGCTAGCCCAGTTTTGTGTGCACACCCAGCGCTAAAACAGGTACTGCTCAGCTCAACAGTGTCACAGAGGGCACCATTATTAACTAGTAACTTAATGATTGGGCAAAGTGTTAGGGCAACATTGATGTAGAACAGTATTCGATGACTAAGCAAGTGGCAGATCTCCTGGTGTGTTTGCCTCCATGCACCAGGTGTAGGCATAAGCCAGCAGGTACACTAAAACGGAAGGAATACCGGCATCTTCGGTCCTGGGCCATTTGCCCATTGCATACCCAACCCCTTGAGTGGAATTTCCCAGGCAAGACCAGGAATTAACCTTTTACTAGATGAGTCATGGATTCGGATGACTCATCCGGGAATGAGGAGAAGATGGAAAAGGGTGGGAAAGTGAACGATTGTGCCTCTGGGTGCTGTGGCTGAACTATTGCCACTGGCCAGGGCAGCCACTTCTTTACAATGAGCCTAAGGGATGTAATGATGGGCTAGTAAGACCCTATTGGCCCGCATAGACAAAGTTCCCAGCTCACAATCCAACTCAGATGATGCCCACCTGCCCGTAATGTCATCCAGGCCCTTTGTACCTTTTCCCCATGCTCTCAGTGCGCATGTTGGAAATCATGTGTAGAATGTGGAGTGAAAACAACACAAGCAGAAATGGAAGGTTGTCTGTGAGGCTGAACAGCTCTTTTTAACATAATATACACGCATTCACAGCCTGTTCTCCCAGCAAATGCCAGGATCTCCAGCCTGAGTCTGGTTGTCACTTTGTACTGACTCCCTGTTTCCATTCTACATGTTATGGGAACTCAAAGGTATAGAAGGAAACCACCTGCAATAAGAAGTTGTGGACATGTGCTAGGGATCTTTGCCCTTAATTTTGTTTTCTCTTTTCTACTCATATTCCTAAATTATATCACAGATTTTCTTTATTTTACAACCTTTCAAGAAATACACATATACAGCTCCAGTATTGATTATACATCTAAATCGAATGAGCATAAGAAATTGTATATAACTAGGACACATTTTTAAGAAGTGGAATATTAATAATGTCTGGGAGGCAGGCAAACCAAGTCAATTGGATTATGGAAGGCAGCCTACAATGCCGAATGTGATAAGAATTCTTAGATGCGCATTGAAACTCCAGCTTTGTTTGTACAGTATTCCACATCAGTGCTTATAGTAACAGCATTTCACAGATAAGATCACACTAAACTACAATGGGTCACTGGAGGACTTGAGACGATGAAATGTTAGTCTTTTCTATTTTGTTTAGGTCAGTAAAGATTTAGCTTCAGCTGCAGTGAACCGATCTACCCAGTAATTTAATATATTACCAGTAATCAGTGTCCCAAGTTCTTGTGGGGGGTAAAAAAAACAATATTTTGACCTTAATGAGTAAAACAATGTAGGAAGTATCTTTGTAAAGCAAGTCAGTCAGCGAGCCTGATTAAGATGTAAATTTGCAATTGCGGTCTGAGTGCAGTGTCCGTACACGCTGCATCGGATCACCATCGCCACCAACGGTCGGTCTGAGTAAGCTTCAGGTTATTCAGGCTTGCAACCTGCCAGGCCAGGAAATCTGCATCCACCGACACAGAGCCCGGTCTCAACACTCCTGGAAAATGGGGGTGGCACACCCCCAGTCTCCGGAAACGCAGCCCAGGCACGCCCCCGTTCTGCACATGCATAAAACGGGCCCTGCACAGGTGCAGATTCTAAAAAATTGGATTAGTACGTAAACCATCGGGTTTATGCAAGGCCGGATTAAGGCTTGTGGGGGCCCCATGGCAACTAAGCCGTGGGATCCCCTCCAATAAATTGACCCCTATTTTTTACTCACTTACCAATTCGTCTGACCGATGTGCCGGGCTTGACAGCTCAAATGGGCGGGCAAAATATTTATTTTGCCCGCCCAGTTGAGCTGTTAATCACCGGCGGGTTCTGCAGCATGTGTACGGGCATTCGGCGGGTCGCCCGTACACACCAGCAGATACCTGATATATATTTCAGATATATCGGCCATCTACTGTGCTGCACAGCAGATTTGATATGTCTGCGAACAATGTCGTTCACAGACATATCAGCTGTACACACCCAGCGATGCAACACTACCCCAGTGTTTACAAGGCAAGGATTCATTCTTGTGAATATTGGTTCAGGATACTACAGTTTATGGACACAGGGCCTGATTCAGAACCGGACACTCTTTAAGAGCGCTCGCTCTGAATCAGGGCGTTTTTTTTTTTGGTTGCGGCCTCCTGGACGCTCGCTAAGCTGTGGGTGACAACCACAGCTTTTGCAGGCGGCCAGGTGATGGTCGCGACCATCGGGGCTTGCAACAAGACTCTTGTGGTAGGGTCTCGTCCGTCGCAAGCCCCAGAGAGCTTCCTGCTCTAACTGAGCAGGAAGCTCTCCAATGACATCACTGGTGATGTCAGTGGTGCCAGCCACAAACGGCAGGCGTTCCTTTGGGAATGCCTCAGTTTGTGTAGCCACCCCTCCCCCCACCTATAAAACGGGGCGAGCTGTCGATCAACATTGACAGTCGCCCCTTTTGTAGTGAGTCCCGGAGCAAGATAAATTCTTCCGCCACCCCACAAGACTTGGCAAGTCCCCCGGAATGGGCGACAGCACCCCGTGACCCCCCCTTGCCTGCCGCTAAAGTGGGTGGTTAAGTGATTAGAGTAAGAAACTGTTCCAGCTTCCATGTGTGACACTGTCACTTTATACCTGAATAGGCAGCATCTTGGGTCTGAGTGGAGGGAACTATCAATCACTCGCAAAAAAAAAAAGCCCACGTGTGAATAGGGAAGATGTGCTATTGAGTGACAGTTACCTCCGCTTTGTCTACAAATACTGTACTGCTGATTCAAGCATAACCTGCCATACACTGTGTAGAAGCTGTAACACTGTGTTTCCCTTTGAAACAAAAAATGTCTGGTGCGTTTCTAACACTCATTTAACAATTGTCAGAAGCAGCGACAGAATGGAAAATCCTTGATAACATCAGTAATAAATGTGATGTATCTGTGTCTTCAGCATCTAAACTTCTAAATAAAAAACAAAAGAAAAGAGATTGGAGCATGGTACAGGGGACAGGGAAGGCTGAGTATCTGTGCTGGAAAGTAGAAGCAGTCACAGGAGGAGATGGATCATGGATTATCCAGGCATCAGCCACAACACACTGGGGGGGGATTCAATTAGCCACAGGATTTACCACGCGGCTGCATCTCCCAGGTTCAATGCCCAGAGCCACTTAATTACCAGGCTTTCTCATGCAGTAACCCATAGTTTCCAGGTTAAAGCCTGGGGATATAGTTTAACTGCTCGCAGGCAGCCATGGTAAGCACCGAAAGCCCTATTTACCATGGATATCTGTTCACTCCTCAGGAGGATGCGAGCAGACATCTGTATTAAGTGCAGCCTGTGGGCTTACCAAGGGCTGTAACTGAAAGACCCTGGGCACTAAACCCAGGAGCTACAGGCCTGCAGTAAGTGCCACGGGTAATTAAATTCCCCCCACTGTATGTACCACAATCCCATGCAGCGTGCAGACTGCCCATTTGTAGTAACCACCTGCAACAATAGCACCAAGGGGGAGATGTATGAAGAGGTGGTAAGTGTGAAATGCACTATAACCAGCACTATTTGAGGCTTAACATTTTCGCTGTCGCCAAACAATTTTTGTGTTACGTAAAATCATCAAATGTCACTAAAAAACGCTAAGCACACTTTTGTGGCTTTTTTTTTCACATATCAACTGGATTACTTGCCAGAATGTGTGCTGTGCTGTGGCCTCGTCTGTGGGGGTCCACCTGCACACAAAATCTCACAATGTCAGCGACATCTTGCCCATGTGCAGTGGGGCCGGCCAGGAGGCAAGACGCAGAGCATCAACACTAGGACTAGGGGGAGACAACACTAAGGGAAGGTTTCTCTCCTCCACTCCAGTGGTTGAGCTGATAATACATATCTGTGTTATTGCCTCCTGCCTCGTATTGATTAGGGGTGTGCACCGGCCACTTTTCGTGTTTTGTGTTTTGGTTTTGGATCTGGATCTTTCTTCGTGTTTTGGGTTCTGGGTTTTTGTGTTTTGGATCTGTATTTTTTTTTTAAAAAAGCATTAAAACAGCTAAAATCACAGAATTTGTGGGTTTTTCTGCTCCTATGCTATTATTAACCTCAATAATCTTAATTTCCACTCATTTCCAGTCTATTCTGAACACCTCACACCTCACAATATTGTTTTTATGTCCAAAAGGTTGCACCAAGGTAGCTGGATGACTATGCTAAGCGACACGAGTGGGCGGCACAAACACGTTGCCCATCTAGGAGTGACACTGCAGTGGCAGACAGGATGGCAGTTTGAAAAACTAGGGCCCAAACAGTACATAATGCAAAGAAAAAAAAGAGGTGCAAGATGGAATTGTCCTTGGGCCCTCCCACCCACCCTTATGTTGTATAAACAGGACATGCACACTTTAACAAACCAATCATTTCAGAGCCAGGGTCTGCCACACGACTGTGGCTGAAATGATTGGTTCGTTTAGGCCCCCACAAAACAAGCTGGCAGTTAATCTGTCCCTGCACAAACTGGCTCTACGGAGGCAAGATGTCGTCCTCATCCTCCTCATTCACTTAATCCTCACCCTCTTCAGTGTTGTCTACATCCTCATCCTCATAGAGTATTAATTCGTCCCCGCTGTAATCCACCACCACAGGTCCCTCTGTACGTTCTGGAGGCTGGTCTCCCTGGAAGAGTTGATAATTCATTTTTATGAACATCATCTTCTCCACATTTTGTGGAAGCAACCTCCTACGCCTTTCGCTGACAAGGTTCCCGGCTGCACTAAACACTCTTTCGGAGTACACACTGGAGGGGGGACAACTCAGGTAAAATAGAGCCAGTTTGTACAGAGGCCTCCAAATTGCCTCTTTTTCCTGCCAGTACAGGTACGGACTGTCTGACATGCCTACTTGGAAGCTGTCACCGATGTAATCCTCCACCATTCTGTCAATGGTGACAGTATCATATGCAGTGACAGTAGACATGTCAGAAATTGTTGCCAGGTCCTTCAGTCCGGACCAGATGTCCAAACTTGGTCCTGCCTGCCCTGCATCACCGCCAGCGGGTTGCTTAGGATACCTAAGTTTTTTCCTGGCAGCCCCAGTTGCAGGAGAAAATAAAGAAGAAGCTGTTGATGTGTCACGTTCCGCTTCAGCTGACAGTGTTTTCACCAGCAGGTCTTTGCACCTCTGCAGGCTTGTGTCGGCCGGAAAGAGAGACACCACATGGGCTTTAAACCTAGGATCGAGCACGGTGGCCAAAATGTAGTGGTCTGATTTCAACAGATTGACCACCCTGGAATCCTGGCAAAGCGAATGAAGGGCTTCATCCACAAGTCCCACATGCCGAGCGGAATCGCTCCATCTGAGCTCCTCCTTCACTTTCTCCATCTGCTTCTGCAAAAACCTGATGAGGGGAATGACCTGACTCAAGCTGGCAGTGTCTGAACTGACTTCACGTGTGGCAAGTTCGAAGGGCTGGAGAACTTTGCACAACACGGAAATCATTCTCCACTGCGCTTGAGTCAGGTGCATACCCCCTCCTTTGCCTATGTCATAGGTGGATGTATAGGCTTGAATGGCCTTTTGCTGCTCCTCCATCCTCTGAAGCATATAGAGGGTTCAGTTCCACCGCGTAACAACCTCTTGCTTCAGGTGATAGCGGGGCAGGTTCAAGAGTGTTTGCTTGCGCTCCAGTCTTCGGCACGCAGTCGCTGAATGGCGAAAGTGGACAGAAATTTTTCGGGCCACCCAAAGCGTCTCCTGCACGTCCCTGTCACTTTTCAGAAAACTCTGCACCACCAAGTTTATTGTGTGAGCAAAACATGGGACATGCTGGAATTTGCCCAGATGTAATGCCCGCAGAATATTGGTGGTGTTGTCAGATATCACAAATCCCCAGGAGAGTCTAAGTGGGGTAAGCCACGGGGAAATGATTTCCCTCAGTTTCTCTAAGAGGTTGTCGGCGGTGTGCCTCTTACTTAAACCGGTGATACACAGCGTAGCCTGCCTTGGAACGAGCTGGCGTTTCTGAGATGCTGCTACTGGTGACGCTGCTGTTGTTGCTGCGTAAGGTGATACATCTACCCAGTGGGCTGTCACAGTCATATAGTCCTTAGTCTGCCCTGTTCCACTTGGACATTGGGTACAACCGCATTTTTCAGGACACTGAGGACACTTTTTCTGACGTTTCTGTACAGTCTCAGTATCGCCTGCCTAGTGCAGTGGAATCTAGACGGGATGTGGAACCGGGGACACACTACCTCCATCAATTGTCTAAATCCCACTGCACTAATGGCGGATACCGGACGCACGTCTAACACCAACATAGCAGTCAAGGCCTCAGTTATCCATTTTGCCTCAGGATGACTGCTGTCGTACTTCATCCTCCTCGCTAAGGACTGTTGGAGGATTAATTGTTTAGTAAAAGTAGTGATGTTCCTACTTCCTCTCTGGGATGATGAACGACTCCCAGCAGCAACAGCAGCAGCGGCAGCAGTAGGCGTAGCAATGCAGGATCCACCGAGGAATCCCAGATAGGAGAGTCAGTCATGCCAGTGACATGGCCTGCAGGACTACTTCCGATCCAGACTAAGGAGGAAATTGACGAGGAGGGAGTTGACGGTGTGGTTTGCAGGCGCTTGGATACAACAGGACAACGGGATTTAGGTGTCCCTGGACTGCTTACGGTCTTAGCCAAAGTTTCTGAACTTGACAGTAACTTTTTATGAACGTGCTGCAGGTGACATATAAGGGAGGATGTTCCTAGGTGGTTAACATCCCTACCCCTACTTATTTCACCTTTACATACAGTACATATGGCAAGACAGTTGTTGTCCGGATTTGGATAGAAATATTGCCAGACCAAAGAGGTGGAATGTTTGGTCTTCTGCCCAGGCATGACCGTGATGGGCTTTTTCATCCCACGGAAAACAACTGTCTCCCCCGGAGCCTGATTTAAACAAACCACATCACCATCAGAATCCTCCTCGCCAACTTCCTCCTCAGCGCCAGCTACACCAGTATCCTCATCCTGTTGTACTTCAACAGTGACATCTTCAATTTGCATATCAGCAAGTGGACTCTGGGTGCTCCTTTCAGCACTTGCAGAGACTGTGCAAATGGTGGAAAGAGCCACCTCTTCCCGTCCAGTGCTGAGAAGGTCAGGCATCGCAACCGCCACCACACTTGGACTCTCCTTGGGGATTTGTGATATCTTCTTAGAAAGCACAGTTCTTCGCTGTGCTTTTGCCAGCTTAACTTGTTTGATTTTTTTAGCGGGAGGAGGGCTTCCATCGTCATGTGAAGCTGAACCACTAGTCATGAACATAGGGAAAGACCTTAGCCGTTCCTTGCCACTCCGTGTCGTAAATGGCATATTGGCAAGTTTATGTTTCCGCTCAGATGATTTAAATGTTTTTTTTAAGGTAATTTTCCTGAACTTTGTCATTTGGGATTGTATATGCCCTCTACTATGACATTGGGCATCGACCTTGGCAGACGACGTTGATGGCATGTTATCGTCTATGTCATGACTAGTGGCAGCAGCTTCAGCACTAGGAGGAAGTGGTTCTTGATCTTTCCCTATTTTATTTTTATCGGAGAAAGTTTGGTCCTCCATTTATGTTATATTGATATATACGTGCGGCTAAGGCGCACACAAACACAGAAAATAATTTTTTATTTTTGTTGGAGACTAGTGCACTTTGTGGGTTACACCACCCTTTAAGAAATGAGCCAGCCGGCTCTTTACTTAAGGGACACAGGCGCACGCTTGGCGCTGCTCCTTTGTTGGTGCACGTGCAGCTACAGTGCACACAATTCACAAAGACAGAAAAAAATATATATATTTTTTGTGGAGAGCACTTTGGGGGTTACACAACCCTTTAACAGACAGACGCACGCTTGGCACTGCTGCTTTGAGGATGCACATACAGTGCACACAATTCACAAACACAGAAAATATGTTTTTATTTTGTTTGGAGTGCACTTTGGGAGTTACAGCACCCTTTAACGGTCAAGACAGCCAGCCCTTTACTTATGACACAAGCGCACGCTTGGCGCTACTTTGTTGATGCAGGTGCGGCCACAGTGCACACAATTCAAAAACACAAAAAATATTTTTTTATTTTGGAGTGCACTTTGGGGGTTACAGCACCCTTTAACGGTCAAGCCAGCCGGCCCTTTACTTATGACACAGGCGCATGCTTGGCGCTACTTTGTTGATGCACATGCGGCTACTGCGCACACAATTCACAAACACAGAAAGAAAAAAAAAAATTTTTGGAGTGCACTTTGGGGGAGCACCCCTGATTCACTGATCACCCCCTGGACAACACTACAGCACCCCTCTAGGACTACAGCCTTTATGGGACACTGCACAACACAGTCCAGCCAGCCCCTATAGACTTTGGAGTGGACACAGCGCCTATGGACAACTGACTGTACAACACAGCCCAGCCAGCCCCTATGACAGCAGCACAACACAGCCCAGCCAGCCCCTATGGACAACAGCAGCACAACACAGCCCAGTCAGCCCCTATGGACTGAGTGGACACAGCCCCTATGGACAACAGCAGCCCAGCCAGCCCTAGCTCCCACCCTCCCTCTTCACTGTAGATAGCTGGAGTGAGAAATGGCGCCGACGCGGGGATCTTTTATAGAATGCAAAACCCGCGAGATCCGGAAGGCGGGATGATGACGTTTTGCCTCGATTTCAGATCCGAGTCAGGCGGGAAAAGTCGAGCCTGACACGGATACGGCTCAGATCGGGGGAGCTCGGGGGGGTTCGGTTTTCAGAAATCCGAACCCGCTCATCCCTAGTATTGATAAGAGGCAAAGCAGGAAGAGCTGTAGCTGTACATCTCCCCCCAAGTGTCAACAACACAAAACAGATGATCTAGGAACAGCAAATTACCACAATGCATGCAGGGAGCTATTCTGCGTCATCCCCACTCTGTGTTCTATGCAAGGGAAGTCTTAGGAGTCTATTTATCTGTTTCCTCATAGTTTGTGTTTTAAGTATAGGGGTAATCTACCAAGTGCCTTACGCAGGCGATAAGAGAGGTATCTAATGCATTAGGCAAACTTACACTGTAGACCATAGTCCACTTTATTCTCTATTAGAATTGTGGTCTGTGGTCTCCTCTGGTGTTCTTCACATAATCGCCCATATACTATCACAATCTTACCTACTGTACGCTTTATGGTCTCTATATGGGACCTTTGCTCCCGATATTACCATCTCCCCTCCTTCCATCCATTCTTAGCTCCACTGTAGATTAATCAGGAGTTCGCTCCTGGTGTGAAACATCGCTCATTTCATCACTGGACTAAGGGCATGATTCAGAGCTGCTCGCGAGCACACAGCGCTCGCAATCGGCTCGATGTTTGGCCACTGCACATGCGCCACGTCCAGCATGTGCATGGGTGAGCCCCGCCGAACGACTGAACTTCAGTCGCTACGGGGCTAGCTACAAGACGGGGCGGCTGTCGATGGTGAGTGACAGCTCGCCCCGTTTTGTAGGTGGGTAGGGGGGGTGGCTGCACAAAAGCAGGTGTTCCCTTAGGAACACCTCGCGTTTTGGGAGGACCTACTGACATCACTACTGATGTCCACAGGGTCTTGTCGCAAGGCCGATGGTCACGATAATCGCGACGGTCACCAGGTCGCTCGCACAAGCTGTGGGAGGTCTCCCACAGCTTTGCGAGCGGAAGGAGCCAAAAAAAAAAAAAACGCTCACAGACCCTGCGAGCGGGTCTGGATCAGGGCCTAAGTCTAATATCCTTTTTCCATTAGATGTTGCCCCCCTGTGTACTGTCCCAGAATTTGCTGATCTTCAATCTCAATTCTCCCTTCTCATACTCTTAAAAAATCATCTTCAGTTACTAACAAGACACCCATAGAATTGCTCTGTCAGCATCACCATTCCATTAGAGGTCTCATATCCACTATATACTGTACCAAATGCTCGTTCCTATAACCAGCCTTTGAAAGAGGCCCATGAGGTGGCTTGGGAGAGAGATGTAGGTGAGACTCTGACCCGTGGAGTGGTCTGATATTAGAACCGAAATTGCTAAAAGTTCAATCTCAGTTTGAATTATAGAAAATTCTTACAAATTGTATTATCGATGGAACCTAGGGGGTCATTCAGACCCGCTCGTGAGCGCAGGACGCTCGCATGCGGGTCGATGTTTCCCCACTGCGCATGCGCACGACGGAGGGAGCTCCGTCGTGCGCATGCGTGAGACCCGGATAGCGACGGGCTCTCCGTCGCTCCGGGTCTCGCACCAAAGGGGGCGTGCTGTCGATGTTGATTGACAGCACGCCCCCTTTGGGGGACGTGCTGGGGGCGTGGCTGCCAGATGGAGGCGTTCCCATGGGAACGCCTACCGTCTGAAGCCGGCCCCACTGACATCAGTAGTGATGTCAGTGGGAGTGATTTTGGCTCTGATAGAGCCAAAATCACTCCAGGGCTTGCGGCAGCGAGACCCTACCGCAGGGTCTCCGTCGCAAGCTCGATGGTCGCGATGGTCTTGACCATCGCTACCATCATCATGGACGCTCGCTATAGCTGTGGGTGGTCACCCACAGCTATGCGAGCGTCCAAGAGGCCGCTCCATTTTCATGGAGGAGGGCCCTGATTCAGAGCGAGCGCTCTGGTCAGAGCGTTCGGCTCTGAATCAGGCCTCTAATTCCCACCCATTTACATTCAATATATCCTACCTCCTCTGAATTTCGTTGGGAGACTGTGTGGACGGCCGGGAACCCTGCTGCATATCTGGTAGTCGTGCCCTCATGTTAAAACGTACTGCCTAGATGTTCACCAATTGATCAGGGATGTAGTTGGTGTTCATATTCCATACACTCCTCTATTCACCCTTCTTTCTCGTCCTATCCTGAATACTACACGTTCTCAACAAAAGTTAATTTAACACATTTTGAATACGGCTAAATATATGATAGCAGCTCAATGGAAATCGACTGCACTCCCTTCTCTGATAGCTACCGTTAATGCTATTTGGTCCACCTACAGGATGGACCGCATATCCCCTACCATACATGATACCCCAGATCATTCTATTAAAGTTTGGTCTCCTTGGACCTCTCACTTTAAAGCCGAACCCCCACTGACAACTATTTTATTTTATTCCCGATTCTAGTTTTTTCTTATTGAATAATTTTGTTCTACATTGTCTGGCTCACCCCCTCCCCTATTCAGACCCTCTTTTTCCATATCTCTGTTTGTCTATACTATCAGATTATTCATGTCTAATTTCTTATATTTTGTATTTTATATTGTTCAGTATATTTATACGCAATGATTTATTACGATTCATTTGTATTTTTTTTTTATTATCACTTTATCTGGTAATTTATATTTGTGATGTCCTCATCTATACTGTACTGTTCTTTATAGCTGATATGAAAAACTCTCAATAAAAAGATTTAAAAAAAAAAACCTGTGGTCTGACCTAATTTACCAAGTTTCGAACAGCTACATTTTTCTGAGCTTAGCCCTTATACTAGGGCCGGCCACACAGGGGCACCGGGTCCGGTAGGAGATAAACCCCGCTCTCCACCCATCTGTAGCAGGTATTATTATAAGGTGAGGGGGGAGGACACATGGAAGGAGCGGGCGGAAGGGAAACACGGAATAGCGCTGTGCGCAAAGACACCTAGCGCCGTCTTCTTAAGATGACATTTGTCAATCTATCCCTATGAAGACACCATGACTGGAGAGAGATCTTCTGAACAGACGCTGGCACCCTCCATGCTCTTTCCTTCTTGCAATTGTGTTTTACATATGCGTGGCATGATGGTCGCTAATGCCGAGTCACTTCACTGCTAACTATTCGCCAGGACAGGCTATTATCAGATCCGCCATTCCAGTAAAAGTAATTCATCTTCATGGAACCCCGCTTGCAATTTCTAATGAATACTTTTCCAACATTAATAGGGGTATTCAATATGGGTGCGATAACATAGTTTTTTGCGTTAATATTGCACTTTTTAACGTTTTTGCGTTAATATCACTTGTTTTACTTTTACACCCTATTCAATTTCAAAGACTTATCGCAGTTTTGAAAAGTCTTTGATAAAAAACGGTGATAACTTTTCACCATTGAATAGGTGTCGAAAAAAAGTGCAGAATTGGAGTTTAGGGGTGCAGGCTTAAAAAAAATAGCCTGCACCCCTGAGATTGACATTTAAAAAAGAACTGTGTCAAAAAAGTTTAAAAAAAAATTAGGGACACCCCAAAAAATGTATTTAAAAATTGGGGTGCAAATAAAAAAAAATGGGAAAAAATTGTTAAACAATAGGGAAATAGGTTCAGGGCTATTCTGCAAGTATGCGGCAGGTGTTTTCTAGAATAGAATTATAGCGGCAGGTGCACAAATGCAGAATTTTTAAAAGATTACTTTAGGGACACCAAAATATGCTAGTACCCATTTTCATTTACCCCAAATTTGATGGGACCACTTAAAAAAACAAAAAAAATAACCTAAGTGCTCTTCTGCATCACTTCTTCAATGTCGGGAAAAAAACACCTGCTGCGGCTATTTAAATCCCCGACTTTCAATTAAAGGCTAAAACGGGGGTACCCATAGTGTTCCCCCATGTTTTTACAACTTTAGGGGGGTCTTACAATTATTTTAAGGAAAAATTCGTAACTTTACGCAAATCCAACTTCGGAGTTTCCCGTTTTCGTTAATTTGATATTGAATACGGGGATAAGCGGGAGCGCGCACCATACCTTTGCACAGTAAAAAACTCCGATATGAAACGTTAACTTCGCCAGGGAAGTTAACCTTTCATATTGAATACCCCTCTTAGTGTGACTGTACTGTAGTAATAGCTGAAACTCTATTTTATTACAGTATGTGTTGATGTTATTATAAACATGAGGTAAATGTCATAATAAAATTTAATGTGCAATGTCTGGGTGTAACCCAGGTCTCAGCTCTGACCGGGCATTCTACAAGCTGGGGCAGCCAGGCTGCTCTCATGTCACACACATACTAACCATAGCAATCACTGATCATATACACATATAGCAATCACTGCTCATACATACACATATACAGTAGCAATCACACACCCACCAGACCTCAGTACACAGCTCAGCACCCAATGTGCGTGGTGCCTGTGAGATGGTGCTGGGAATGCGAGCTGCAGCAGCATACAGGAGAGACGGAGAGCGGATGGGGAGTCGCTAGGTGAGGAGTGCTGCAGGTAGAGGGTTGCATATTTCTCTCTCTCCGTTTGCAGTTGACACTCCCTCTGATTGGCAGAGATTCTGACAGCCAGGCAGCCCCGAACAGCCAATCAGCTCATTCTTGGTGCGACCCAGGTATTAAAACCTGGGTCGCACGTTGTAGACATGAGCCGGGGCACTGACCCAAGCTGCAAGTACCGGGAATGACCAGATCAACTGAAGGGGCACGGACCCGGGACTGTCAACCCAGGTCGGAAGCTTTCAGACATAAGCCCAACCTGGGTAGTTTTGCCCTGGTAAAATCACAGGTTTTTGCTTTTGTCTGAAAGGGATATATCATTTCTCTCAGCCAGCAATAAATTTCAAATAATTGAACAGCAAACCTTGTGCAGGTAAAACACATCAATAGTTTGCTGTTCAGTGGTAAGATTAACCGTACAGTCTTATTGATGGCAGATTCGCCCAGTGTTAAAGTATACTTGCCTACTTTTGAAAAAGCATTGCAGGGAGATTGTGAAAGCAACACCTATGAGTGCAGCAGTAAAGTGGGCGTGTACTGCTACATCTGAGAGGCGTGCCATAAAATTGACTTACATCCAAATGTAAATGAGCCCCAAAGCAGTTAGCAAGATCTACATGTTGATGAAACCTAGTTTTAAAATGTTTGTAGCCATAGGGATCATTGTGCCTTATAATCAATGTAAGGAAATAACACTGATGATCCCATAAGAATGTATATATCTCTGTTTCATAATGGGGGTAACGTGCAATCAGGGAGATTGCTAGATGCTTCAGGGAGTCAGGGAGATTGCTACTATCACAGGGAGTCTCCCCGATAATCAGGGAGAGTTGGAAAGCATGTGTGTATAAGGTCAACTTGAGTCGTTCTACAACTGTATGTCAGTCATGTGAAATTAAAGGCGCATATCCACTACACGACTAATGTACGACTGTATGATAACGACATCATTATCGTTCGATCGTTCATCATACTGTGCAGTGGATATTGTGCCCACACTGAACGATATGTCGTTCAGTGCTGGCACCCTCCCTCATCCCTGAACATGCACAACCAGACGATATCGTCAGGTTTGGCAGTATGTTCAGGCGATGACAGATGGGTGCGCGCATCGCTGGTCGTTGCCAGGATATTCACTGCATAATTAATGAACGATTGAACGATAACGATGTCGTAATCGTTCAATTGTCCATTTATATCGTGTAGTGGATATGCGCCTTTAGAATTAGCTCAATTTGCACTAGATTAGCCAATCATAAGTACTTCTAAAACATCATTAGTATAAAGGACATGCAAAATACATAACCAGGAGATAAAACAAATATAATATCCATGGTGAAGCTGATGGATGTTTCCTACTGCTATAATCCCTTTGAAACTCTATATTCTAGAGGCTGACACCACACAGGCAGCATAAATCGAGGCACATTGACCTCTCATTGCACTGTGTCTTCTCATATATATCGAAAATTCCAGGATATGTGTCAGGCTAACGCAAATGTATTCAACTGCAGCCTAATTCCTTCAGCTCTTTGGGAATAAAGGCAATCTCAAACCTGGGTCCTTTGCCATGACATCCGCTAAACACACACAAAAGAAAAACCTAAAGCAGATAGAATTACCACTTACTGCCTGGACTAGATTGTATTTGTTTCATTCCACATGTGGAATTAAGGGATCGTGATTTGTCTCTTCCAGCAATGTCAATCTGTTCCCGATAAGAAATACTTGCATAGTCTGACAAAATACAAGGATTAAACCTGTCTACCAAGCTCACCCACTGATTTGTGCAAAAACTGAAGGTATTTGTGTTCACAACATAAATGTGAACGCAGAGATGCATTTGGTGCACTTCTAATGGATTATATAAATTTGGATGGCAATAGTAGCAATAGCTTTTCTTATCAAATGAGAAGTGTGTGTATGTGTATATATATATATTATATATATATATATATATATATATACATACAGTGGTGGCCAAAATTGGGGACACTTTTTGAAATGTGAATGTTTTTCAACTTCGAATTCTTATAAAAACTGTTACACTTCATGCAGTGCAGTGATTCATATATCAAATGAAAGGAACCACAAATGTTCTATGGGGTTCAGGTCTGGGCTGTTTCCTGGCCATCCCAGCACCTGTATGTCATTCTCCGTGAACCACTGTTTGCATATCCATGCAGTGTGGCAGGGAGCTGAATCCTGATGGGAAAAAAATGGGGCATTATATGGAAAAAGATCCCTAATAGAAGGTAGAAGTTTTGGTTGTAGGATGGTGTCAATGTGCTGTTCAGTGTGCCATCTATGACATAAAGGCGGCCTACAGTCAGTGCCAGATTAATGTCCACATGGGCCTGGAGCTGAAATTTATGAAGGGCCTATTGTATGATGCTGATGGGGGTGTGATAATCGCTGTGGCGGTGTCACTAGTGATGTGGGGGCGTGACCTGTGTGGTGTGGGTGTGGTCTACACAGGTAGTGTGGCATGTGCAGTAGGTGTGGCTAACTCCATGGAGGGCATGTTTAGTGCCTACCTTCAAGTTGCAACAAGAAAAAGTTTAAGGGTTTTTTGTGTAGCGAATATTTTTTTGTATGTGTATACATACATGCAGGGGTGAAGCTAAGATAGATAGTACACACCTTTGGCTAGATAACAGAGTTGACAGCACTGTCAAAACTAAAATGTAAAATCACATTTTTAGTACCGTTATTTTAGGTTGCCAGCGCCTGCTGCATGTATTCTGGGGTATCTACCCAATTCAAATGGAGCATGGAGGCTCAACTATTGCAAAACACAACGGCTAAGTATTGCTGCCTATACATCACAGAGCATTACAGTGACCGCCATATAATGAAGAGAACATCGCAGTGACTGCCACATAATGCAGAGAGCACCACAGTGACCACAAAATTATGCAGAGAACATTACAGTTACTGCCATATACTGCAGAGAGTATTTTACAATGACTGGCATATAACACAGAGAGCATCGCAGTGACCACCATATAATACATAAGAGTATCGCAGTGACTGTCATATCATACAGAGAACATTACTTTGACCACCAGATAATTTAGAGAGCATCGCTGTGATCACCAAATAATACAGAGAGCATTGCAGTAACCATTATACATTGCAGTGACCACCATGTAATGCAGTCACCGTCGTATAATACAGAAAGCATCTTGGTAAACGTCATTCAATACAGAGAGCATTGCAGTGGCTGCCATATAATATAATATAAAGAAAATCGCAGTGACCACAATACAATAGAGTGCATTACAGTGACTGCCATATAAACAGTATCGCAGTGACTGCTGTATAATATAGAGAACATCAGGTCACACCATATAATGCACCAAGCATCCAAGTGACTGCCATACACAGCTACACACCATGGCCCCTGCAGTGGGATAAATCGAACAACAAGCTGCGGGCAGATCTATCATTACAGGGACAAACGCAGGATTTCTAGAGGGGAGTTTCCACGTCAAGCCACTACAGTGGGCATGACCACCATAAAAGAGTGTGTGGCTATCATTTTAGCTAATAGTAGGCCACATATACATCAAATAAGATACATTAAGATGAGTACTGTACATACTTAAGCAACCCAGCGGCCTACCGGTAGTCCCGCTGACCAAGTGGCCGATTTTATAAGTGATACGCACTTATCAATGAGTAAATCGATGTCTGGAAAGATATCACAACTGGACAGGCATTTAAATTTGCCCATCTAATTGTGATGCCAGTGTTGGCGGTTCCTGAGGCCAGTGTATGGGTGGTCGGTGGGTTAGCTGTACACAAAAGTAGATGTACCTTTGGCTGTGCTGCAGGTCTGACCTGATATGTCTGTGAACAATGTAATTCACAGACATATCGTTTGTACACACCCACGTATGCACTATGAAATATGTAGTTCGCTGAATGACATATCGCATAGTGGGCCCAATTCAGTCCCGCTCGCAAGATGCGTTCGCACGCAGCCGTCAGCAGCTAAAGTATGCAAAACCTGCGATCGCATGGTAAGACATTATTATGCCCACTATGTCTTAGCATGCGATCACTGACTGTATGTAAGACACTCACTTTCCCTTCGTTACACACGTCATCTCCAGGAAGTGTATGCATTTATCAGTAACATCGAGTACCATCCCACCCGCACGCAGAACTTGTGGTTGCCCCTATCCTACCTCAAGCACTGCAATCGCTGCAGTGTGAAACAGCCAGGTGACGTGTACTATGACACTGCGTCTTAATTATTCACGTCCCTGAAACGCCATTAGAATGCACTGGCACGCCTTTGTTCGCACATCCACACCAGCATTTCATTGACCTACCCCGTCACCACCCAAAAACGGCAAAAATCGGCCAGCTGCGTGCGAACGCAGCCTAGCGAGCAGGTATGAATCAGGCCCAGTGTACCCTTTAGGCAGGAATCAGGCTGTAATGGAGAGTATTTTAATTAAAAATTACATAGATAAAAAGCACTCACTGGATTCTGCCCCAGTAGGTACCACTTCTCCCTGCAACCCCAGGACTGAACAAATACCAGCCAGCAGGCACTGTTTCTGCTCACCTTCTCCCACTCCTCCTTGCACACACACTCATTTTATGGGTCCCTTGAGCTGTTCTTATATTCGGGCACATATGTTCCGCTCCCTCCTGTAATCCTCCCAGCTCCTCTTTGGCTTAGTGCGGGCTCTTCCTTCCTCAGACTCAGAGAGCCCTGTTAAAGGCGTGTCAAGGATGTCACTGCCGGGACAAGCCTGTCCCAATCAGCGAGAGCAGAGATAGCACTTTGCCCTGCAGCCTCCTACCTTCACTGCCGGTCCCACTCCCAGACAGGAGGTGCAATTTAGAACAAATCTGGGAACGGAGCTTCGATGGCGTTTTGGGGGCGGAGCTTCAGCCGATTTGGGGGCGGAGCTTCGATCGGCTCATGGGGCTTCATACAGGGGGGGGGGGATGGCATTAGGGAGGGGACGTTTGTGTGTGAATGCCTAATGCTTCTGCCCAGGTGGCCGGGAGATTAATGTTTGAGACGGTGACAGGGAAAAAATAAAAATCTTCACAACAGTGTCTGCACTGCAGGGGTTGTTGTGGGCCTATTTTAAAGGGTGGGCTTGGAGCTGTAGCTCCACCCGCCCCATTGGTAATCCGGCCCTGCCTACAGTATCTGCTGTCATACATGCCCAGATCATAACACTTGTAGGATTCTTTGTGTCGCTTGAATGCAATCTGAATCTTTAAAAACAATTGGCTGTTAAACAATCCTTTGCAAGGGGGAGCATGACAGCAGTCACCCAGTTGCATAAGCGGATCACTGATGCCATAACATCTATGCTGGTATTAGATGTGCATCCAATATCCGCCCATAATTCAGTGGGTTTTAGACAGTTAATTGACGTCCTGTGTGCCGCTACCAAATCCCATTAAGATTCCACTTCACTAGAAAAGCAATTACCAACCTGTTCAGGTACATTAAAAAAAAATTAATTAGTGGCCTCCAAAATGCCATTGTACCCTCTGTCCACTTAACCACAGATATGTGAACAAGCTGAACAGAGCAAACGCAAGATTTAAGATACAAGGTTTATGTCATACATTCTTCTTCCCAATGGACACAGATCTGAAGAGATGCAAAGAGCTGTTGGTAAGCAAATTGTCAGCTCAAGTGGCACATGATGCAGCAATGGCTTCTCCTTCAGTTTCTCCAGCAAATGTATCTGTCGAGAAAAAAAACTAAACTTTCCTAAAAGACCCACTGGTGATGTAGATGAGTCAACACAAAACTTTTTGGATGGATGCACTGCAGATGATGTAGCAGGGAGGAGATTCCTAGATGGTTAAGGTTCCTACCTCTACTTACTCCGGCTTTACAAAGGGTACAAATGACTTGACAATTGTTGTCCGGATTTGGGTAGAAATAATTCCACACATAAGAAGTGGATTTTTTTGTCTTGCGCCCAGGCATGACAATGGGCTTTTCCTTATCATGGGCAATAACTGTTTCTTCAACTGGTATCTGATTTACGCAAGCAACAACCTCATCAACAACATCCTTGTTAGCGTCAGCTACACATATATGCTGCTCAACCGGGTGCACTTCCACAGAAGCCACTTCCCACTCAGACTAGCACCTCTACTACATTGGTTATAGCATGGAGTCTGGCAATGTAATAAGCACACCAGTCAGGGCACAATATCGGTAAGTCCTGCTAATATTTAGACTGTGTAGTGCAGCTTTGGTTCATTTTTGGGGTCTGGGTCCCCCTAGATTGCTTTGCTGGTCTGCTTCACCGCACCGCAGTATAACACATTTTCCTTTAACACATTTTAATACCTCACTGTCTGTTTCTTTTATGTATATGTATTTCACTTTTTTATTTTTATTCTTTATATGCGGCCAACGGCTGCTCTTAACACTTCACTTTTCTTATTAGAGCGGTGCCTTGGGGTGGTTTAGCTGGGCTAGTTTGGGAGTGTCCGGCATTCTGTATTTGAGCCTTAGTATGTTAGGGACCTGCCCGACTAGAGGTTACCCGGATATGGTGGGCAGGCCCATAACCTTGGCCAAGATTATGCCAAAAACCTCTACTGTATTTACTGAAAAACGTATTTATTTAAATATAATCAGTTAATTTGGAGTTGTGCAGCTATATTTCTTCTTTGTGTATATACCAATGGTCTCCACAGGTAGCACCTCCAAATATATATATATATGTCCAGAGTGTGCAGTCTGAGATCCATTTTCTTTGTAAACTAATTAGTGCATTGATTTGCACACCTGGGAAGCCTGAGCCACTTCCCACTCAGACTAGCACCTCTACTACATTGGTTATAGCATGGAGTCTGGCAATGTAATATGCACACCAGTCAGGGCACAATATCGGTAAGTCCTGCTAATATTTAGACTGTGTAGTGCAGCTTTGGTTTATTTTTGGGGTGTGGGTCCCCCTAGATTGCTTTGCTGGTCTGCTTCAGGGCACTGCAGTATAACACATTTTCCTTTAACACATTTTAATACCTCACTGTCTGTTTCTTTTATGTATATGTATTTCACTTTTTTATTTTTATTCTTTATATGCGGCCAATGGCTGCTCTTAACACTTCACTTTTCTTATTAGAGCGGTGCCTTGGGGTGGTTTAGCTGGGCTAGTTTGGGAGTGTCCTGCACTCTGGATTTGAGTCTTAGTATGTTAGGGACCTGCCCAACAAGAGGTTACCCGGATATGGTGAGCAGGCCCATAACCTTGGCCAAGATTATGCCAAAAACCTCTACTGTATTTACTGAAAAATTGATTTATTTATATATAATCAGTTAATTTGGAGTTCTGCACCTGTATTTCTTCTTTGTGTTTATACCAATGGTCTCCACAGGTAGCACCTCCAATTATATATATATATATATATATATATATATATATATATGTCCAGAGTGTGCAGTCTGAGATCCATTTTCTGAGAAAAAAAACTAAACTTTCCTAAAAGACCCACTGGTGATGTAGATGAGTCAACACAAAACTTTTTGGATGGATGCACTGCAGATGATGCAGCAGGGAGGAGATTCCTAGATGGTTAAGGTTCCTACCTCTACTTACTCCGGCTTTACAAAAGGTACAAATGACTTGTAAATTGTTGTCCGGATTTGGGTAGAAATAATTCCACACATAAGTGGATTTTTTTGTCTTGTGCCCGGGCATGACAATGGGCTTTTCCTTATCATGGGCAAGAACTGTTTCTTCAACTAGTACCTGATTTACGCAAGCAACAACCTCATCAACAACATCCTTGTTAGCGTCAGCTACACAAATATGCTGCTCAACCTGGTGCACTTCCACAGAATCATCCTCGATTTCTAAGTCAGCATGTTCACTTGTGCTTACATCATCATAAGAGGCAGAACCACCAGTCATTAATAATGGCCAAGGCCTTTCGCTTTCCTGGCCACTTCTTGTGGTGAAAGGCATATTGACATTTTTATGTCTTTCTGCAGCTAACTTTCCCTTTGATGTTTTTTTCTTTACCACAGAAGTAGCTGGTTACTCACCTGTCCCCGCGGTCAGCTTCTGGCATGCATGACCTGAGGTCACGCATGTGCAAAGCCGACAGGGATTGAATGAGGTGGCTCAGATCCCTCTTCGCATCCCCGGAACTCCTTCCCATAGGAAGAAGCGGGGCTGCAAGAACAAGCGCCATCTGAAGATGGCATTTGTTCTCGCATGCAAACTCTGAAAACTTTCAGTTTTCAGAGTTTGCTGAATATCTGGTGGTCCTATTCGGACCACTGATGATAAATGGTCTGGTAACTTAAATATACGGAAACTAGAGTTTCCGCATGGTTACCGGGCCATTTATCATATGATGAATAGGCCCCTAAGTGTTGGGAATGGAAGCCTGACTGAAATGGGTTAAATAGTTTATGCGAGGCAGATGTACAGTAGGTAAGTCTCTCAAGCAGCATATAGTGGCAAGGTTGCTAACAGATGGGATGGAAATTCTAGACAGTTTTTATATAAAAAAAAAAAGATTTTGCAGAATAGGAGTAATCACTGCATTCTTGAATGATGATTGAAAGATGCAACTAGAGAGAGCGAGAAATAGAGAGTTATATCAGATTCTTGTTAAGGTTGGGATGAGCACAGTAAACAGGACTTGACTGATATGTGAGGGTTTAGGATCAAGAAAAGATGTAGTAGAGTGGATAGGAAGAGATGATATAGTTCATGTTCATTTATGGATCAAAAGAGTAAAACATTTATATAGGATCTAATATATCTTGTTGAAAGCAAGATCTGCTAGCGGACAGTGGGGGAGATGTACGAAGCCCAGAAACGGTATGAGTGCACGTTATGTGCGCTGATACCGCTTCTCCCCGATGTATGATCAGGGGTCTGGGCGGTAAATGACAGGGGCGCTATACGCCCCTGTCATTATCGGCGCTGCTATCTACAAGATAGCAGCGCCGATGGCAGGGCCATGTACGAATGGTCATAACGTATGACCGTTCGGCCGGCTGTAGCTGTCCTTATCGACAGCTACAGCCTGGCGCTAGCCTATCCCCACAGCAGGGACATCGCTGTCCCTGCTGCGGCGGCTGCCGGCTCCAGGGCTCCACGCGGGGATCTCGCAATACTTGCGAGATCCCGCGCATGCTCAGTGGAGCCGGCTGGGAAAAGACACAGCGCATCAGCACTAGGCTGATGCGCTGCTGTCTCTAACGGGTAGCGCCGGAGGGGGGAGTTAACGCTCCCCCTCTCCGGCCGATGAGATGTTTATACATCTCATCGGTAGTGCTTCCTGCTTCGCCTCGGTAAAGAGGCGAAGCGAAGCGGGAAGCTTTATAGCGGCACAGTACGTGCCGCTATAATACATCTACCCCAGTGTGTTTAGTGTGGGTGGGGTGAGAAGAGATTTAAATGCGTTAAAAGGCTCTTGGGGTTAGACGCTTGAGCAGAGATTTAATATTAGAACTATATTAGCTTGGCAGTGTCAAAATCCTTTCGATACGAGTGTTACATAGACTTATATGTGATGAAGTCATCAGTGATTCAAGATTTACACCAATGACCAAGTTTTTGTAGCTTCTGTTACTCTAGAGTGCCATGGCTGACATCAAAGTCGGCAGGGAGTGAGTACAGCAGCTGGAGCCAATTTACAGAGAGTTATTTCTATGGATAAGATGTGGTATGTCAATATCAGGAGAAGAGAATGCAGAAACTGGAGAGAAACGATGTTGAGAGGTGAGAAGTTATTTCTGCATGTGTGAGGAGTTTGCTAGAGTTTGTATAGTTTAATAACAGAGAGCTTAAATTAATGGACAATAATTTAATGTCCATTAATTTAATGGAAAGGAAAGGAATGTTAAGGAAAACAGAAATATAATCTAGTAAATACAAGATCAAAGCAGTGGCCATCCCAATGAGTAATAGTAAATCTATCGGAGGAGCTCGAGAGAGGTGGTTATAAAGAGTGGTTTGGTGGCACAAGGAGAATGTGGAAATCACTGATGATGATGGTATGGATGTCAGCAGATAAGAAATGAGGGAGCCAAGTAGAGATATGATCACGAAATTGATGGTATGGTACAGGTGAGGCTGATTGTGTGATCCATGTTTCTGCTATCGCTGTTGGGAATGTTTAGAGACTTAGGGCCTGATTCAGAGCTGAACGCTCTGTCCAGAGCGCTCGCTCTGAATCAGTGCCCTCCTACCTGAAAATGGAGCGGCCTCCTGGCCGCTCGCATAGCTGTGGGTGACCACCCACAGCATATGCGAGCAGCCAAAAAGATGGTCGCGATGGTCTTGCGACGAGACCCTGCGGTAGGGTCTCGCTGCCGCAAGCCCAGGAGTGATTTTGGCTCTATCAGAGCCAAAGTCACTCCCACTGACATCATTACTGATGTCAGTGGGGCCGGACTCAGACAGTAGGCGTTCCCATATTTCTCGTCGCTCGCCGGGTCTCGCGCATTCGCACAACGGAGCTCCCTCCGTCGTGTGCATGCGCATTCGGCAAACATCGACCCGCTTGCGAGCGTCATTTGCTCGTGAGCGGGTCTGAATGACCCCCTAAGGTCATGGGTGGATGTAAGTTTATTAAAAAGTCTATGCATTCTACAGGGCATATTTAAGTGATCTTGAGAGTTATGAGAGAAGCTGGATTTCTATATTGCTGTGAATCAGATGGGTGTGTGTGTGTGGGATGGGGGGGTATATAACTGTGAGATGTGTAAGATATTATTTTGTGGTGACTGAGGATGTTACAGTTAATGAATACAGATAGGAAAAAAGTCTATGAGTGTTAATAAGAGGGGAGAAGAGTATAGATGTCGCAAAATGAACAGAGGGGTGTCATGCAGATAGAGGGTCTGATTCAGCAAGGTTCACAGTTGCTAATACGCACGCAATTGGGTGATTGTTGCATTCTGCGCACGCGTATGCTTCGCAGTGCGCATGCGCAAACTAGCTATTGCGACTGGGACTGCAACGCAGAGGCTACGCAGACCCTTCGCAGAGTGGTTGAAAGGAAGCACCGTTTGTGGGTGGTGACGGGAGTGGTCGGAGAAACGCAGGCTCACCAGTGCGCACGCTGTTGCAGGGGCGTACATAAATTAGCCACTACGATGCCATACGTAGTATGAGGTCTCATAGCGGGCATGGAAGTTAGCTATTTCTGAGTAAGGTTAGGGCATGTGCAAGAGTGCGCAAAGCTGCGATGGTACTCGATTGTGCCCATAGTTTTACTATTCTGCTAAACATGTGTTTAAGGTAAAGTGGATGTCCTTATGTTTGCATTGCGATCGCAGAGGATTAGCTTGCTATCGCAGTGCGAGCGTATGCAGTATTGCGATCCGTAGTGAATCAGGCCCAGAGTGAATAATGTTTTAGACCTAGAGTTAGTGCCTAACCTTCCCCCCTCTCAAAACCTAATGCTAATCCCGCTAACTGACTTAAACCTAACCCTCCCCCCCACGGCTAATACTAAGGGCGCCCCAGCTTACCTTTGTTCGGGCACGCATCCTCCTGGATTCCGACATCGGGATTAAGATAGGCATTGGTATTTCGATGCCTATCTTAACTCCCTTATCGGGATTCCAGCATAGGCATTTTAATTGGATTGGAGAGTTATCGGGAGTGCGCATCGATGCAAAATCTGCGAGTTTCGTTGAAAGGTTTGATGTGCACATGCCCCGCAGCACCAATGATAGAGAAGAAAACTGGGAAAGGGAGTGGTAAGTATAACAGGTCGTGAGGGGACAGGAATGAGAAGGACGGGAGTGGGTGGGGAAGAGAGGGGACGGAGACAGAGGGAGCTGCTGGGGCGACTCAGGTGACCCAGCAGATGCCGGGTCCATTTATGTTCTAGTTTAATATAAAGATGGAACCGGTTTAATTTAATCACTGTAAAGACAACATGGAGAAAGTGTTTTATATCACTTTATGGTGGCCCTAAAACAACCATATATAGGAAGCAAGTGTAGTAAGGGCATCTGTGAGTGTGCGTCCCATGCTGACCACTACAAAGACACGTGCGCCTGTCAGGAGATGGATCACTTCATGTTGTAAAAGCTCTGGTGAAAATTATGATCTGATGGTGATAATGATCAGTGGACACTTCTGATTTACTGAATGCGTCTGGATCCCTCAGACTATATTGTGTGGCACCCATACCCCTGCAGAGACCTCCGATGTAGGGAGGTATGATATACTACTATTCTCTCCTGATGTAAAGCAGGTACATATGTACTACCCTTGCCAAGTTGTGTGCTAATTACAATAAGGTCTACATGAGACCCCCAGAGTCCCTCTGTCTGTAACATATTTTTGTATAACATTGATCTACTATTGTATTTTCTGACTTACAGTTATAACTGAAGTAGTTGATAAAATGCAAAATCACTAACATAAACTGCACTTTTATTTTAGTTCCATATTATTTGTAATTGGCTGAAAGACAAAAGCAGACAGAACTTGCTTATAATCACATACTGTATATTAGTGCTGCGTGCAAGGCTGATTTCGGACAGAAGTAGCCAGTAACCATTTATTATTGATTTATTTAGAATACTCTAAACAGCTTAACAACCTCATTGCTGCAGAATGCTACATGCTCCTCGAGCATGTCTAAAGGCTAGAGAATATTTCATCTGACCTTTAATATATCACCTATTTTATAGGCGATAAATATAGGCAATCTGTTACTTACAGATTACCCCATCTGAACACACTTGAGAGCTGCTTTTATCCTCATTCCAAAAAGCATTTATAAAGGTACGAGTGCTGAGCAGATGGCGGTGGTGTGAAGCACTGGAGCGGACATCAGTCGTTTCAGAGTACGTTCCCCAAAGGACGCAATGCCGGTCACACCATTTTGTAGATGCTTTGATCCAGAAGATATATAGAAACGGCATAAAAAGAAAACATATATTTAGGTCGTTCACTGCTGGTTGTGCATTATGTATGAGCTTTAGATGTAGCTGCTCCACCGATTTTAGGCTGCTTAGTTATATAGACTCCAAAAAATGAAGATCAGTGTTTGCTAATGTGCTTCCCCTGCACTAGCGACACCAATAACATGAACGCTAAAAATATGATGTCTGATGGTTTGTTCTTCATCACTTGTGGGCAACACACTGAGGGGTCCATTCATCATCACTTAATTTTTACAAAAGCAGGTAAAAACTAACATTTTCACCTACTTTAGTGCAAATTAAGGTCCTGAATCAGACCTACTCGTGAGCGCTAAACGCTCGCAAGCGGGTCGATGTTGCCCAAGTGCGCATGCGCATGACGGAGGCGGCTCCATCGGCGCATGCGCGAAACCCGAATAACGAAGGCCAAGCCGTCGTAATGGGTCTCGCACCAAAGGGGGCGTGCTGTCGATGGTGATTGACAGCACACCCCCTTTGGTGGGCGTGCCTGAGGCGTGGCTGCCCAGACAGAGGCGTTCACATGGGAATGCCTACCGTCTGGGGCCGGTCCCACTGACATCATTAGTGATGTTAGTGGGAGTGCTTTTGGCTCTGATAGAGCCAAAAGCACTCCAGGGCTTGCGGCAGCGAGACCCTACCGCAAGGGTCTCGTCGCAAGCCCGATGGTGGCGATGGTCTTGACCATTGAGACCATCATTTTGGCCGCTCGCTATAGCTGTGGATGGTCACCCACAGCTATGCGAGCGGCCAGGAGGCCGCTCCAAAAAGGAGGAGGGACAGCCCTGATTCAGAGCGAGCGCTCTGTCAGAGCATCCGGCTCAGAATCAGGGCCTAAGTGTGAGGGCTATTCATTATAAAGGTAACACAGGAGACATCACAGATATCGCCTGCTTATCGCTCAGCCCCGATGTGGCCTGCCATCCACATAAACTAGTATGGGGACCTAAATTCTATAATATATTTTCGGAGTTTGACTGCAGGAACTTACGGCATCTTCAGATGGCATTTGTTCCCAGACCGCAGCTCCTTCCTGTGAGAAGGAGTCCTGGGTTGCAAACTCCTCCGCCACCGTCCAGCTTCTTCCTCCGGAGGTCGTTCATGCGTAGTAGACTCAGCAGTGCTAATATAACTGCCGCAGGAAGCAGCAGTGAAGGGCATTGCGAGGACAGATGATTTTTGTATCAGCTGCCTCTGCACCATAGCAATGTTGAATTGCTCTGGTGGCTTTATATCCACTGCTTTTGCTCGCAGCTAGTTGGATACCTAATTGTCATAATGAACGGACCCTAGAATGGTAAGTTTAAAGCCTGGATTTGTAGAAAGGCCACATAAGCCATAGTTGCCTACCTTTGCTGTCTCTTCCCCGGGAGAAGCCCTGGGAGGTGAGGCAGGTGGGTGGCGACGGGGACAGGGCCTGACGAATTGTGTCATTAAGCCCCGCCATTCGTGGTAAAATGCCCGCGATTGGCTTAAATTTAAATAGGGGCGGGGCCAAATTACTCAAATCGTATCATTAAGCCCTGTCCCCTGCACGGACACCCACGATCGCCGTGGAAATTCTCCTAATTCGGCCCACTTCACTAGGAAGTGGGCAGAATGCGGGAGAAATGACTACCCTTCCGGGGGTGCGGGGGGTTACCCGAAAAATCAGGAGCCTCCCGCAAAAAGGCATGTATGACATAAGCTGTGGCCTGATGCAGCCTGATGCTCCTGTGGCCTCAGGTAACACAGGAACCCGCACTATGTTCCCAGACACTTCTCTATTGCTCAAATATCCAGGAATCTCCAGGAAAATTTCTGTCTCCACCGCCAGCCGACATGGGACTTCGGAGAGGTAAGTATAATATAATATGGGTGCAGGGTGTGCGGTGTGGGCCCCTGGGATCAGGGGCCCATATGCACTGCAAACCCTGCACCCATTATAGATACACCAAAGTATTAGACATATACAGGTTGAGTCTCCCATATCCAAATATTCCGAAATACAGGATCATTTTGGCATGACTGAGATAATGAAACCCTAAATTTTTGATGGTTCAATGTACACAAACTTTGTCTAAGGCACAAAATTATTACAAATATTGTAAAAAATTACCTTCAGGCTGTGTGTATAAGGTGTTTATGAAACATAAATGTGTGCTGGGCTGCTGTGAGGGAGGGGGAGCGGCGCCGGACCCGGGCCCCCACCGGGCCCCTCAGGAAGCCCGGGCCCCGGTAATCTGTACCCGCTCCCCCCCCTCTCGGCGCCCCTGGCATTGCATAAGCGGCACAACTACTGGGGGCATTGCATAATGGCCACAACTACAGGGGGCATTGCATAAGGGGCACAACTACTGGGGGCATCAGGGCTCTTGTGCGTATGTGTGACCTGTAGTGATTTTTGGATCAGCTGTCCTCACCCCGGCGCAATGATGAATTGCTTCGGCGTCCGTGGTGAAATAGAATGTTAATTATCGGGGTCGTTCGGACCCTGATAATTAGCATCATGTATAGACCCCTAAATCAGGTTGTGCAACTTGTTGGATTCAGAGACTTATTAGATTGCTAGTGTACAGTATGGTAACAATCAGCCGATTTGCCGACCGTTACTAGTAAAATTATGACTTTTTCACGATTGGCAGATCTACCATTTGCTGAAAATGTTCTGCGTATCGATGAAAGCTACCTGTAATGTATGGGCGCATATTGGTGGATTAGAGGGACGGGAAATCATGGGAAAAAATGCCCCATTACTCTTCCTGATAAGTACATGGATTAAAGCCTTTGGTAAAGCCGTATTTGTGAATAATATACACCAATGATGTTACAGATGCACTTTCGTTAGTGAAAGATAAAGATGCTGTACAGAGTATGTCTAGTCCTCCTAATTACAGGTTTTTTGTAATCTGGCTCTTCGGAAAATTAATTGAGAGAAGTTGTGATAAATTATGTATACATATGCTTTCTGCCCGATTTCACTTTACTTTGTTACTTTCCAATAGACGAGACATTCTTGGACAAAGGGGTATATATCAATGCAAAGTGTGGCATCAATTATTAATTCCAACGATTCTCAATGAAATGCAATGTGAGCTGGCCAAGCTGTTGCCAGCTGTACAACAAATTGCAGAATAAACTTGCTCCGTCACAGTGCCTTATCGCTGCAATGTGGATACAGACAGCGGGGAGAAGGACCTTAGCATTGTATCACCTTGTCAGGTCAGAACAGCATGAGGCAGCCATCTAGTTATGAGATTTCTCAACTTGCTACATTGGTAAATGTGGGATTTCTTTCTGATTGTGCTGTTCAGCCAGCAGGAACACTCCAGATTATTGTTGAGATGTTCAGCCAGCAGTAACAAGCCAAATTGCCTTTGTTAAATCTGTTTTCACCTATTGATTCATTGTATATATTACTGTGTGTTGTGAGCAGAGGAGAAAATACTAAGATCTATGTCAAAAATGTGCTTTTGCACTTTATTTATTTTTTCCGAATCCACAGTAGCAAATTAGTATTAAATATCGGGGGACTGACAAGGCCAATTAAACGCAATGTGTGCCTTCAAAAAACTGAAATTAATCTATTTCAATTTAACTTAGTAACTGCAGGTAAGAGCTTACATAATTTTATCTCTGATTAATATTTATCCTTATAGCGTAATGCCAGCATACTATATAGCAATGTACAGAGAATGTTCATTCAGTCACATTTGTGCCTGGCCCAGTAGAACTTGCAGTCTAATTTCCACAAGTACACAAATACATACTTGGCAAATTTATTTAGAAGTTTCTTAATAAAAGTTAATATTCATATACTGTACAGGATATGCATTCTTTCTTTATTTTAATATGGAATATATTTTTTATATATAAATTAAAAAGATTAAAATACATTATTGATAATTCTGTCTGCAATAATCTAAATTCATATCACACTGTTTTATCAGATCACAATTAATATATACATAGCATACTGTATATATAATGAACAAATCCTGAAACACTATAGGCTGCAAAATGATATTGAAAAATAAAGGTACCACTTTAGTAACAGAATTCTACAATATCACCGGGTTACCAAAAACTAAAACACTAATTTTTCTTAACATCTTTTGGGCAGTCTTTATTTGCTCTTGCACAGAGGCGTAACTAGAGCACACCTAGCGAATTTTCAATGGACTACGCCAGGGTATGCCGGAGGGAAAGGGGGCGTGGCACTGTGGATCACATAGTAGAACCCTGATCACTAATGAACATTGCTGCAATTTGATTTCAAGTCCCTCTACCTCTCATTTCGCAACAGAGCGGCCGACCTGCTATCCCACCAACCAAGCGCCCGATTTGGTAAGCTACACACTTACCAATCGGCTGCTCAATATGTCTGTCCAGACATCACAACTGGGCAGGCATTTATAATATTTACCGGCCCAGTTGTGATGTCAGTGCCAGCAGTTCAATGGGTGAGTCGCTCGTACACACAGACAGATGTACCGTTATATCTGCAAGATATATCGGCACTGGCTGTGCAGCAGGGGTGACCTGATTTGTCTGTGACTCGCCAGCTTCATGGCCACACCCCTACACATCATGCCCACACCCCTACACATCATGGCCACACCCACCTTAGCACGAGAGCCAGACAATTATCACTGTGGCCTTGTCCCTATCACACACCTTATACATGCAAGTGCTTTAAATAACATTGGGGACAGAAAATAACCCAAACTGTCCAGCAACTGGGACAATACATTCCATAAACATAGCAGTGAGACAGGACCCATAAATAGGAACTACCCTGCTGAAATCGTAATGTTTGGGAGTTATGTGAAAGCGGTGTATAGTAGCTCTGACTAAAAGTTGGTGTTTTTGTGCAGATTTGGGAGGGATTTGCAGGATTGGGAACAGGAGGACCTATTTTGTACCAAGTGTTATCGTTGTGACGTATGATGTACTTAGAAACAAGTATACTGCCATAATTTCAAATATTCAAGGTGCAGCCCTCTCTCCTATGATGTGTTTGATTTATGTAACAATAAAGAAAACTCAATATAGTTACCTGTAAGAAGACACATGGCCAGGGGGGGATCCAGAGGGGTGGGGGTCCATAAGTGCGATCCCTTCCACCCCGTAACACTTCTTGTCCTCTAACACGCTGGCTGCTGTATAGCAGCACAGCCACATTACCATGTTATTACCATGGCAACCAATTACATGACATACAGTGTGATGTAATGGTGAGAGATTAATAGGAATTCCAAGGCCCCCTGTTTTTCTGTCGTCACATGACCATCGTGAAGCTCCCTGTCAAACTACCACAATAGAGAAACAGACAAGGCATGTCAGGCAGCCAGTAAAATATGCATAAATAAAATGCATTATTCTAATAGAATAGTCCTAACCATAAATAATGACAGGACACATACTGCTTCATAATTCATGTTATTTTAAATTGTGAAAATTGAGAGAGCACCAGAAGGTACCCTGAAGACTACAAAAAAAAGGCACTATAAATACCAGCACTGCCTGTAAGCTACAAGCCTTAATATAAAATGGTGGTTGCTCAAATCAACTTAATGGCCCTTCACAGGTACATGAAAAGGGAGGGCAGTGCCAGATTAACGTCCACATGGGCCTGGAGCTGAAATTCATGAGGGGCCTATTGTGTGCCGCTGTTGGGGGTGTGACAAGTGCCGCAGCAGTGTGACTGGTGATGTGGGGTCATGACCAATGTGGTGTAGGTGTGGTTTACATAGGGGTGTGGCCTGTGCTGTGGGTGTGTTTAGTTCCATGGAAGGTATTACTGGCGCCTACCTTAAAACTAAGTGGCCACTGTTGGAAATCCGCCACTCTCTGTCCTTCCCTCCAAACACCACTCTCAATTTATATATATATATATATATATACACATTATATATACACATTGGGCTCAATTCTATTAAACGCGAAGTAAATAGTGCGGGGAATCAGCTCCTGGAGCTATTCAATTCATCTCACTGCTAAGCCCGACTAAGGATCTCCTCTTGCATCCCTCCTGCGATGCGAGCAGAAATCCGACAAAAGTCCAGACGCGATGCTGTTTTCTGCGCTTAGCGCTGGGAAAACAGCATCGCGCCGGGAAGTTTAGTCGGAGAATGCCCGTTCTCGCACCTAAACACCCTGTTTAAGGTGCGAGAATAGCCATTCCCCGACCTAACAGCGCGCTGAATTGAATAGCGCCGGGAGCTCATTCCCGATGCTATTCACTTCGCATTTAATTGAATCGAGTCCATTGGGCGCAGTGCCACACTGATAAGACTTTGGACACTAGAGTGTGTCCAGAGTATATAGTGCATGCACAGGTCACCAAGAAAATGGCCATGGCGACCATTTCCCCTGTACTGAGCATGCGCAAAACAACAGGAAAATGGCCACGGTGGTTTTTTTCCAATCATTTTTTACAGTGCTGATACCGGCGCTGATGTGGGACTCCTGAGTGGTAAGTATAATATGGGTGCAGGGTGTGTGACCCAGGGGCCCGTGTGCACCGCACACCCTGTACCCATTATAAATATGCCCCAGCAGTGGCGGAACTCCCGGAGACAATCTAGTCATTTGCCGCCGGGCTCCAGCCCTTAAGGGGGCACTTGGCTCCATTGTCCCCCGGGCCGTTCTGGGCACTGCTATGCCAGCGGCGTCAATACGGGGGGTGCGGTCGCATCCCCTATTTGCCGGGCGCCCGCTGAGTGTGTTACCAGCGGGCGCCCGGCTCCTTCCTTCACCCGGCAGTAGCCGGAGGAACGGAGCTCACTCCTAAGTTCCGCTTCCGGGTCCCGCAATGCACTATGGGAGTGACGTCATGACTACCATGGTTCCGAGGAGTGGGCTCCGGGGACGGAAAAAAAAGTCTTTTTTTTTCCTGTCTCCACCGCAGCCAGTGTATGTGGGCCTATTTTCAATGGGAGGCCTGGAGCTGGAGCTCCACCCACTCCATTGTTAATCCGGCCCTGAGGGAGGGGTTAATCTAAACAAGAAAAAGGAAAAATGTTCCCCCAGCACTCTGCAAAGGACCAGCAATGAGGCGTGAATACTACATGATAATAGAAAATAATAGAGAGATTTCAGTGATAATAGCACCCACTTTGAGTAAAGAAACAAATAAAATGAAAGATTGTACGGGGCGATTCAGTTCTGCACGATGCTGGGACTCTATGTGCGCGAGCACCTGTGGTGGCTCCAGAGGTGGGGCTGCAGCGCAGTCCAAAATTCAAACAGGGGAACCACACCCACTGCAGGGCCATCTCTTTCATTGGGCTTGTTGGGCAGTTGCCCAAGGGCCCGAAGCTTGTAGGGGCCAACCAACCCACCCCCTGCAACCCGGTTAGTTGGTAAATTTGTAATATTTTTATAAGCTAGCTGCCAATGCACTGTATTCTGATCTAACCTCCCCCACCCCATTACTCTCCCTGGTGACTAGTACTCACCTCAGTCCCAGTTTCACTTCATCCGCCGGCTTCAGACAGAGGGCCTGATTCAGACCCAACCGCAGGCTCCGGCTCGCAGTTTCGATGGTCGCGATGGTCAAGACCATCGCGGCCATCAAACTGCACGCGCGTGACCCACAGCTATACGAGCGTCCAGGAGGACGCTCCATTTTCATGGAGGCCGGCCCTCATTCAGAGCGTGCTCTCTGCTCAGAGCGTACGGCTCTGAATGAGGGCCAGAGTCTCTCTGCATGTGTGGGAGGTCTGATGGGCATGCAGGAGGGTTTCATTTTATTGCCCATTTACATTTTTTTCCTGTGAATGGGTGGGTAGGGTCCCCAGAGCATTGCTTTGCCCCGGGCCCACACTGCTGTTAAGACAACCCTGACCCACTGCCCATCCAAACACTGCTGACTGGGACTCACTGGCAGTTGGTGTGGCTCCCCTATTTGAATTTTGAACCGTGCTGCAGCCCCATCTCTGGAGCCGCCATTGGTGAGCACACATTACATAACCGATTTACTTGCGCACCTCAGCGCCAATTTTCCTGCACAGTTGTTGGCGGTCCTGATATGCTGCACAGAACTGAGGGGGTCATTCAGACCCGCTCGCGAGCGCAGGACGCTCGCAAGTGGGTCGATGTTACCCCAATGCGCATGCGCACGACGGAGGGAGCTCTGCGCGAGACCCGGACAGCGACAGCCAAGCTGTCGCTCCAGGTCTCGCACCAAAGGGGGCGTGCTGTCGATGGTGACTGATAGCACGCCCCCTTTGGTGGGCGTGCCAGGGGCGCGGCTGCCAGACGGAGGCGTTCCCATGGGAACGCCTACCGTCTGGATCCAGTCCCACTGATTTCACTAGTGATGTCAGTGGGAGTGATTTTGGCTCTGATAGAGCCAAAATCACTCCAGGGCTTGCGGTCACCGAGACCCTACCGCAGGGTCTTGTCGCAAGCCCGATGGTCGCAATGGTCTTGACCATCGCGACCATCTTTTTGACAGCTCGCATATGCTGTGGGTGGTCACCCACAGCTATGCGAGTGGCCAGGAGGCCGCTCCATTTTTAGGTAGGAGTGCACTGATTCAGAGCGAGTGCTCTGGTCAGAGTGTCTGGCTCTGAATCAGGCCCTGAATCTCCCCTAACTGTCTACATACTGTATGTCAAACAATCTAGAAGGCTAATATATAAATACAAATACACTCAATTTTGATGTATAGCCGGTCTCCTGAGTGACTAACATATGGGTCCAAATGTAATAGGGTGAGAGTTTAGAAAATTAGAGAAAACTGTCACATTTTTAAAAATCATCCAATGTAATAAAGTCACAGAACATGCAAACTCGCAAGTTTTTCAGACTCAAAAAACTCTCAAGAATTAAACTCTCATCCAGGCGTTTCCTGTTTTAAAAATACAACTCGATCAATGTATTAGTGTGAGAGTTTTACTGCTAATCTCTCACATTTTCTAAACTCTCACCCTATTACATTTGGCCCCTGGTGTGAAACGCCTTATAGCAACTTCTTTACAGTGCTATAAAACCATCTGCAGGAAAACAAAATAAAACAGTTTTGTGTCTGACCGCTGGCACCATGGCTATGCAGAATAGAAAGGTGTGATGACTTGATTGTCAAGCATAGAGAACATTCAGAGATAAAGGTACAGTACATAAATAATTTTGCCCCATTTAAGTCACAATATGTCTAAAATCAGGGCCGGCTCAAGGGGTGTTCGACCACCCATAGAGGGCGCACCCCTCCCCAATTTCCCGATTTCAGCGGGACAGTATTGTCCCGCTGTTCCACCCATGGGCTGAAGTGGCCTGCGGTAAGCAGTCGGGAAGCCGGCGGACCTAATCCCGACAGCCGGCTTCCCGACTGTCATATCCCGGCAAGGGTCTAAAGACAGGCGCCGATATGCCGACGCCCGTCATTAGACATACTCCGGGAGCCCGATGCCCGGCATCCCAATCGCGGGGACGCCGGGCGCCGAGAGCCGATAGCCGTGGGGGGGAGGTTTAGAGTTCCG
Organism: Taudactylus pleione; assembly: GCA_031769625.1. Lineage (NCBI taxonomy): Eukaryota > Metazoa > Chordata > Amphibia > Anura > Myobatrachidae > Taudactylus > Taudactylus pleione. Next base: position 1,009,174 of record JAUIMM010000916.1, on the reverse strand, counting down.
GGGGGGGACGACTTCAGGTTAGGCACCCCCCCGGAGGTTAGGTTGAGGCTAGCGGAAGGGGTGGGTGGTTGGCGTTAGGCACTCCCGGGGGGGACTTGGGGTTAGGCCTCCCCCGGGGGCCTTAGGTTTAGGCGGTGGGGAAGGGGGGATAGGTTTAGGCACTTAGAGGGGGGATTAGGGTTAGACACTGGGGAGGGGAGGTTAGGGTTAGGCACCCCTAAGGGAGGGTGAGGAGGTAGACATAGGTTAGTATATACTTACCTTTGACGATCAGGATTTCCTCCTCAGCCGGGATGCCGCTGTCGGGATTCCAACCTCCGGGCATGGGTCCGGCTGCAAATCATACTGATTCCGTGGCCCGCGGGTGGTCAAATCGGAAGGTTGGAGACCCCCAGTCTCCTGAGGACCGGACCCCGGTGTCTGAATGGATGCTGCGCGCATGCGTGCGACATCCATTCAGTGATGGGAGAGGGCTTTGGGTAGCCCCCAGCCTGATGTTATTTGGAGGCGTGCCAGACAGGCACGCCTCCAAACAATGTCACATATGGCAATTAGGCCACGCTCTCATTTTCGGTCGCATGCAGCAAAGGCATTCACATATTATATGTAAAAGTTGCCTCTGGGAGAATTATATATGTTACATGCTGCGCGGCTGAGTGCAAACTAGAGTTGTTTTCACCTTCATAGGGACCTACGGGTCTATTGGTAAGCAGTGATAAACTGTTTTTCTGTGTTTTTATTTTTCTGGAGAAAACAGTTGCCCCACCTTCATGTTGTTTAGCAATCATGTAATGTATACCGGCCGTACAACATGTCGGCCTGTCGCTGGTGCGGTCGTCTGCCACATCTAGGGTACACACATCGTTTTGTGTGTACCCAGCTTAAGGAGGGAAACTTTAGAGTAGTGATGGTCATCGTTGTGGTTACCATTGATAGTTACCATCAATGGTGATATAGCAAGTGGCCATGGATGGTTACCAATTATGCAATGGATGACTATCAATAGTGTCATCGCTGTTCTTTAACTGACTGGCCCGTGGGCCAATCAGAACCTGGGGGCAGGGCTTTGTGGGTGTCAGGGGCAGAGCTATTCTTCATGTCCCTATACCTTGAAGAAAAAAAAACATTCGGTTATGCTGTGCAAACGATGGAGGAAAACCATCTGGTTCTCCGCCATTGATGGTAAAACTATTCAACATCGGTCATAAACCATCGATGATTATGAATTATCGATGGTTGATGACCATCCCTACTAGAGAGAGGCTGTTGGGGGCGGAGTTACAAATGCCCAGAGAGAGTCCTGCACAGGACTGGGAGGGGAGCAGGCATATTGTGAGCAGAGGCTGAGTTTCTGGACACACGTGATGTCTGAGGAGAGCCGTGGTAGTGAACGGAGCTGCACTGCCTGTGAGGATCCCCAGAGACAAATTGACCCGTGCTGAGAGCTGACAGAGCCTCTTGCAGAGTCTGACAATTGGGGCTGTCATTACCAGAGAACCTGCTATTGCTGCAGTGGGACACAGTGAATAGCCATTGCCAGAACTGACACAAATCTACAGCAGTCATAGCCAGCATGCCCTGTGCCATCAGAGACAAGCCTGCACAGACAAAGTGACCACATAGAGATGTAAGCTCAAGAGCTGATTCATTTGTTTTCTGCAACAAGGACAGTCCCTGTGCACACAAGTGCAGGACAAGATTATACCAGTGTGTCAGTGTACCGACTACATCAGTGACAATTACCCAGGTACAGCAGCAAGTTATATTGTACTTAGTGCAGCGAGGGAGACAACGTAGTACTGCTAACGGGATGTAGTTAGCAGACCGGCGGATGAGATGCAGCCGGTCTGAATCCCAAAGCTGGAAGTCCGACATGGGACTTAAGAAAGTCGTCGAAATACCAACACCTATCCTAATCCCGACCCCGGAACATAGACAGACGCCAGCTCGAACCAGTCTGGGGCATTTTAGCTGTTAGCCGCAGGGGGGACGGAGGGCTAGGTTTAAGTAGCATAGCAGTGTTAGTGATAGTTTTTGAGGGCGTTAGGGTTAGGCACCCCTGGGGGGAGGGTAGGCACCACTGGGGGAAGGGTTAGGGTTAAGCACTAAGGGGGAGGGTTAGGGTTAGGCACGAAGGGGGAGACCTAGGTTTAGGCACTAACGGGGAGGCTTAGGGTGCGGGGTGGGGAGGGTTAGGGTTAGGCTACAAAAAGGGAGGGTTAGGGGGAGAAGGGGCAAGGGTAGGTATACTTATCCGACCCCTGTCGAGATACCAACCATCGGTATGCCGCTGTCTGTATTTTGACAGGAAGCATCCCGTCAGCCGGCATTACATACCGATTCCCTACTAACACGAGCGTACCACAGTGCATGTTCTGAGTGGCTACAGTTACAGTTACACAGCCACTCCTGCATCTCAGTGTACAGTGATTCCCTCAACCACCTTTATCTTTATGTGCACCAACTAGAGCCTGCACAGGTAAGATTAAGGGACAGTTGGTTATAATTATACTCAGAGACATTGGGCTCTATTTATTAACATTATTTTTACTAAAATAAAGTGAAAAAGGGTGTTTTCACACCCTTTTCACATTATTTTAGTTTCACCTGTAGTTACTATAGGGCAATTGGAGTAGAATTAGTAAAATTATACTCCAACCCCTAGTATCACTTATTTTTAGTAAAGCAGATCGCATTTCCCATAATTATAATGGGAAATGTGATGCGACCATAGTTACTAAAAATAAATTGTAAAAAAATACCGGGGGAAGCCCTGTGATAATAACGCCACCTGGAGGTGGCGTTATCCAGGGTCTCCCCCGGTTACCGCGCTCCCACTCTGCTCTAACGGGGAGAGCAGAGCCGGGAGTCGGTACCAGTAATCAGCTATGTGGTCTAAATAGACTGCAAGCTGATTGCTGTAAAAAAAAGAAAAAAAAAATGAAACATTTTTTTTTTACTTACCTGAATCCAGGGACCGGTGATCGGGCCTCCGGTGATGGCTCCTCTCCGGTCAGCTGGTCTCCCACAGTGCACTGCTGCCTGGTCATCAGGTGATCGGGCCCCAGTGCAGTATGGGAGATCACCTGATCGGGAAGCCCGGAGAAGATCACCGGAGGCCAGGAGGATGCAGGTAAGTGTAATGAAGGGAGGGGGGGTCGCGGGGGTCCGCGATCGCGGAGGAAGGGGCTTAGCGCCGGTGGGGGGGGCAGCAGCGACGGTGGGTCGGCGCATGCACGGGCTCTTAGTTGCGGTATTTTTTCCGAAAATACCGCGACTAGAGTGCGGATGGGATCCGCAGGGACAGAGCTTTATTGCAAGCTCTGTCCCTGCAAGGGATTTATAGTAAATCCCTGTGATATTGCCTGAATTCGCAATGTAAATAGAGCCCATTGTATTATAATGCACATAGGGGCCTATTCATCAACACTACAATAACGGTTTTAAGGAAACTTTTTCTTAGTTACCGTTTTTTTAGTATTCATTAACACACTTCATCACTGATATCTCCTGGTTATGTCCGCCTTAATGCCTTAGTATGGGAATGTAGACATTAGGCTATTCATCAAATTCTGAAAATTATATATTTTCGGAATTTGATGGTGTTACTATACGCCACTCTCAGGTGGTATATAGCGGGATATACATACCTGCTTGCAGCTGGGCAGGTCTTCCTCGACTCCCTCCGTTGCTCCGGCTGCTGCGCTGTGTGTTCTCCCCTCCGCAATGCTGCTGCCGGTTAGCATCTCCCCTCTGTTCCCCGGTGACACTTGTAAGTGATTCTTCCATTAACTGCATTTATAAGTGCCATCGGGGAACGGAGGGGAGACGCTATCTGGCAACAGCAGCATTGCGGCGGGGGAGAACATAGTAAAGTTTTAAATTAAAAAAGAAAAATGTCTGGGTCCGCGGCGGCAGCCTTTGACAGGCTGCGAGGTAAAGGGGGGTAGGGGGGGTTTGGACTGATACAGAATTACCACAGCTGTAGTCAGTGCTGCGCATGCGCCGCTTTTTGTGAACGTAACAGCGCATGCGCAGCACTGATTGCAGCTGCGGTAAGTTAGAGTAGAGAGGGAAAAGTATCTATTTCCCGAAAAGCTGTCATTGCAAAAATGACAGCTTTTCAGAATAGATACTTATGGAGAGGAGGAATGATGAATTACCTAATCCATGCGTGTTCTAAACCTAATTACCTCCATCGATTTTTTAGTTATGATGAACAGGCCCCATAGTGTCATTGATAAGGTAAACTAGAGGTAGTCATTGCCAATTAGTAATAGCAAATGTGAAACATGTATTGTAAATGTCATATTGTGCAAGTTAAAGTGAGCATTGGAAAGTGACCATAAGTTGATTCAAGCAACTGCATTTACCTTTATTAAGAACAGTACAAGCATGACGAAGTGTCTCAGCATAATACAATTAATGTCACTTTCCCCAATGTGTGTTTACTGTGCTGGGATCTGGGGGATCTCCTGTCTCTCTGCGGTAGTAGGAGAAGCCTAGAAGAGGAACGGTCCTGATTCATCCAGCGATCTACTCCCAAGCAGGTCCCAGAAGAACAGCAGGTATGATCCACTCACTGACGTCCCACCAAATTGGCGGTGTTACATATTCACTGTTTACAAGCAATCAAAATCCCACAAAAAGATATTCCAATAGATATTCCAATTTTCAAATGTTCCATTTCACAAATGGATGCACAAACCCTGTCAGCCTACCTCCAGCCTTCACTCACTGACACATACAGTTCCTACCGCTTGTTACAGTGGTTTATGAATATTGACTTACTTTTGATATTCTTCAAACAAAGTTGTGAGAGCAATAATTCCTTGTATTCTTCTAGGATGAAAGGAAGAGCTGCTAGTATATACCCGACATAAGATTTTTCACTAACTTTTTAAACCCCGGACTTTTCACAATAAAATAAAAAGAACAAAGCTAAACAAAAGTCCCCAGCGACCCAAAAAATAAATAAAAAAAAACAATTACATGAAACGAGAAAAATCAAAATGCAAGAACAAAATGGATTATTTGTCCTTCAATTTTAGGTACATTGTAATAGCTAAAGACACAGTGTACTGTGCACGGAAATTTAAATCAGGCAGTCTTGTCACTTCAATGAAGAAAAATGCTCAATAATGATCATTCCAATATTTGTCTCACGTACATAGAAGGTATGCTTCAGAATACTGCTATGTCACACTAACACTTCAACTGCTTTTACAAATGTAACCCTAACATAAATGCACCAGTAAACACTGTAAATAGTTTTGTTTATCTCCCCATCATTATAATTACAGGGGGGGTCCTCCGACTGTGGACACCTGAGCCAACTGCAGATTTTAAATAATGTTGTTAGATCAGAGCAGTGGTAACATTAAGTGAACCTAGGCACTAGCCTAAAGTACCAATAGTTAGGTGGCAACTAAAACACTGAATTACATGATATCACTCATACAGTGTTTTTAATGCTCTCACAGCACTGACTGCTGACATGGAGAGAAGCAGCCAGCAGCTTATTGCACGTGTAAGTGATGGCTGCTGCTCCTCCATGATTGTGATGTGCCGGGAACATACTTGTTTATTTGGTAAACCTAGGAGGCAAGTGTGGAGGGTGTGACAATGCAAATCAGGTCATAATGGCCTCTTCCCCAGCTGTGCAATGCCATAATTCATGACAATGCACATCGGGAGGAAGGGCCATGATTATGCGTTTCACAGTGAATTACATCATTAAGACCCCACCCACTTCACTAGAAATATGGGTGGGATGCTAGAGGAAACATTCCAGGAGTGTGGTAAGAACCCACGTGCCCACTTTCCCGGAATTTCCAGGAGTCTCACGAACTTTGGGGAGAGTCTCCTAACCTCCAGAAAGATAGACAAGTCTCCGGCATCCCGGTGTTTTCCAGGTAAAGTGGTGAAACATTACAGGGTCAGGACTGTGGTAGCACAGTTTGCTACATCACGTCACCAACCCGCCCACCTGGAACACTTGCCAATGACGGTAAGTATGGGTAAATATTACTGGACTGCGGTGATCAAACTCTAAACCTGAACAGTTAACTTAGAAACACATTCCAGTACGTCAAGTGTTTGCTGCTTACAATGCAGGAGGGGGCTAGATTTGGCAGTAAAGAATAGGCCAATGAGGAGAATTTGTTGCCGAGGCTAAAGCACATGCTGGTGAAACAAGACAGCTATGTAATGCCACCCTAATTTTGCAAACAAACACACATGTAGTAATAATAATTTGTGTTCCTTGATATCAAAAGTAACAGCATAATTTCTAAATAGCTAGAACATGGCAGATAAACAAGGTATAGTATTGCTCAAGCTTTAGCCCCTTTGGAACTCATCTTATGATTAAAACAATAAAAACCAACTAATCAATGCTTTAAAGTTTATAATAATGTATTAGTACCATTATGACGGCATAAGCTGCAAGTTAGGAAGTGCGATCATGAAGTTATAATACACGACCAGTGATGGAACTAGTGAGTGGTGGGCCCACCCCTAACACATATACACAAAAGATTAATAAATATCTATTTACCAAAGTGCAGGAATAGACAGGTCAAAGCAAGTGCAACACACTGTCACCATGGACTACAGCGCATGGCTGGGCTGGTTGGCAGGGATCGGCAGGGTGGCTTCTCTACTCCCTGGTTTGTGCACCAAAGATGGTTATGGGGTTGTTAGATCTCTGTCCGCAACAGCTGGTAAACCGCCTCAGAGAGGAGGTAAAGAAAAAGAGCCGGGGATGAGATGAGGGGAGACGGAATGCCTCCTCCTCACTCTTCGTTATGGCTTGCGGCATACTTTGAGTCAGTCTGACTATGTAGTATGTAGCTGGCCTGCTGACAATGCCACCAGTTGCAGACCCCTTCTTTGCGGTGGACCCTAGTGCAATACAGCTACATTGCTGCTAGTTACGAATCTGTATATGGCTGATCTGATTGCTTGCATAAGTAAAAATATTTATTAATATACAAAAATGCAAAAGACCTTTGGTTTATATTTTGTGATGTGGAATATTTGTAATCCAACATCCAACAATCCAACATCCCATATGATTTTGGGATTGAGGCAATAGATTATTATCAGACTATGTCTGAAGAACTGTGATTTTGTACTACTGACCACTCTTTTTATTTTACAACGCAATTATTTTATGTTGGATTCAAATCATTATTTACAGTCACAAGGTACTGCAATGGGAACCAGGTTTGCCATGAGTTTTTCAAACTTATATATGGGTAAGTTTGAGTGTAGGATAAGCAATTTGGGTCAAACCTGGTTCTCTACAGTCATTTTATAGACCATGTATTTATCATGTATGGGATGGTGATTTAGACTTGGTACACTTATTTATTGAAAATCTACAACAGAATAATTTTAGATTAAATTTCACAAGTAAAGTAGACTAAGAAAAGATTAAATTTTTGGATGTTGCACTCTTGGTCAGAGCCATTAATTGGTCACAGAAGCCTTTATTCAGAAGGTGGATCTAAATCAGTATTTAAATTATGGTAGTAATCATTTAAAAAAATGGAAACATAATATACCAAAAGGGCAAATTTTGAGGATTAAACTGAACTGCTCCTCTGTTGATGCATACAAAAAGAACAAGCTGATTCTCTTTTCCAATCCTTTTTACAGCAGGGATATACCAAACAACTTTTGGAGAAAGCTATTAGTGAAGTATGCAAGATAGATAGGAGTATTCTTTTGAAATCTAAATCAGAGGCTGAGTTAATATGTGCTGAAAAGAAAAAAGATAAGAGATCTACTCTGTTCACTACACAAAACAATTCAATTTCCTATTAAATAAAGAAAATTATTAAGAACAATTAATCTTTACTTAAATTAGATGATATCCTGAGTTCTTCTGGGAACTTAGAAGGCAATGATATCTAAAAGCAGATAGTCTTAACGCAGGATTAGTACCAAGACACTTTGTGAGGCAATATAAACAACAACAAAAAATTGATTCTATGCCTATGTGGTTACCAGAAAAACCAATAGGTTTTTTAAAAATGTCTCAGAAACGCAGAGGAAAAGTGTAGAAATTGAATCCTAATATTTTGTAGTAAAGAGTTTGTCAATTGTAGATTGTAGATCGTCATTTGTGATATATTTGATTAAGTGTGGATGTGGTCTGCAGTATGTGGGTCATATGACCAGACCACTGTTCGATTTATGGAACAAACAGTAAACAATACATAATAAAACAAATAAGAAACCATCCTCTATAAAATAATAATGCTTTCTGTCTGAAGGGAGGAATGGGAAAGGTATAGAACAAGTCAAGTTGACCACCTGGGTGAGGGGGTGGTGATAGATTTTGAACCCTCTGTAAACGTGAAGCATGTTTAAAATTAGTTAGCTATATGTATTGTTAGGATATGGTGGAATAGCGGGGAGCTATACGTTAGGTGTATATATACGAAAAAGGAGGAGCGAGGTTTCTGTTATTTAGATATAGTGGAATGCATAAAAAGAGCCAATATAGTGCTTGGAACGCAGGAGTGAAACTGCAAAAATGTGTACTGTAGATCTTCTAATATAAATATGAGATCAGAAACGCATGGTGGATCGTGCATGTGCCGTGCAAGTAAGACAGTTTCCAACAAGCAATATTATAAAAAAGGCTAACAAGATAGCGGCTTATACTTCTGAGGAAGCCACTGATTCTACAAGATGCGGAGAAACGCGCAAAGTATGAATTGCTAACCGGACGGTTATTGAAGTCTAGCTGCTTTGCTCACCAGGACTCATTTGTTGATCATGATAGCTTTATTTTATCTGAATGAAAGCAATCCTCTATATAGGTTGAAAAATAGGCAGCCATCAGCAGCTTGGAGGTAAGAGACTGGTGATTCATATTTCTAAACAACAGCGACAGCACCACTTATCTGTGTGGATATATACTTAACAATAGAATGTGGATTTACTAACACTGCAACAAATTTAAACTTTAAATAATATGAGGGTATTGGTATGAATGGCGAAATCTCACTAATCCAATACTACTATTAATCATCAATTAACACTGTGGCCGCATGGACTAATTTGGAATTAATACCAAGTATCTACATATTGAATCTGCGGTTACTTAATAATACTATACTATGGGCATGCATTGTTGGAGACCACTAACCCATTATTGCTATTAATCATTTAAGTAATATTGTGGCCATTTGAACTGATTGGCAATCTACTCCAATTATTGGCATAACTAGTCCACAATTGTTTTGCATACAGGGTTTTTGGAACTATGTGGCATTGTATTGAAGCCATAGAATGTGGTATTTTTTATTGCAGCCATTTTTTTATTATTAAATGTATACTGGTAAGTGTTGGCATTATTTTATATGTAATGTTATTTCACCGGCCAAGTGCTTTGATTGTATATATTTTATACTATTGAATAATAATTTCTTGAAAATTTGACTGGTAGCGCTTCCAATTATTTTTGTTATGATTTATTGATATAATCAGTGCTGGATTAATGTATGTGGTGGTCACAGGGCAACTAATTATTCAATATGTCCCTAATATATAAATATATCATCATCTCAGTATATAATTTCTTATTGTGTTTGAACAGTAGCACATCATTGGTTTCATTCATCCCTTTCCCCATTGTAGTTATTGCAGCCATCCAAAATACCACAGCCACTGCATCCAGCTCTGCTCCAGATCCTCACCCATTTACAAGCAAACACTCACACTTGTGCATAATTAGGCAAAAATCATGAGAACATATATATTTATATATATGTATATATATTTAGGTACATACATATACACTATATATATATATATATATATATATATATACATACGTGTGTGTGTGTGAAGTGTCTTTTAAAAATTAGCTTCAAGTTTCACATTTATGCATAACGGGATCACTAATTAATATTTATATCAAAACCTGGTTATATTGCTTTGAAGTTGGTGCAGTGATAGCAAACATTACTCCCTAGGGTATTACTGGTTTAAGATGTTACAACAAATTAACCTTTATGAAACTTCTGCAAAGCTATTCATCCATATTAAGAGAACTTGAACAAAAATGTGCACGATTTGTATAGCATACCAATTGAACAGCACAAAGGAAATCCAAAAGTAACATGGCAGAGCACAATTGCTTTCAGGTATCTGTTACGTTATTGAGGGATTCACAGCACTCATTAGCTTAGACCTCAACCTTAATTTATTTATTTTAAAACATATTTAAAATATCAGACATTTTTTATTGATGAAATTAGATGATGCATATTTTACTGTTAACATCAATGTTATTTTTAAATTAAAATTTAATGTTATATTTAATTAAAGATTCATTATCATGCAGTATCCAAACTTCATTCTCTGGTAGTTAGCACATATTTCCATCAGCATTGCTATTAGGAGTGGAAGGTTGAGATTAGCAGTAGAACTTTGCTAAAACTGTTTATACCAATTAAGACGAGATGAGTGATGTAACCATGGGGATTTCATGAGCTAAACCTCAAGATGATTTGGATCATTTGGACGATAAATGTTTATGCAAGAAAAGTTAAGTCACTTCTAAGGTGCAACTCATAATCCTGCAATGAGAGAAAAATACTATCGCTATTAATTCTTCAAAAGTCAATTCTTAATCTCATTGCTGAAATACAAATTTAAAAATGTATGCGCATAAAACAGTAATTATTCATGTGACTATCAGATTTTCAGTTGTACTTTAAGTGCCTGTATTACATATAGAAACTGAGTTTATCTATTAAAGTGTATATTTTTTCAATCACTAACTCCAAAGCAAAATACTGTATATTATTTTACTGCCATTGGCAATTTATAAGTTTGAATGCAATTTTGTAGAATATCACATTAAGGCCACGCAGAATTTTGCATTTGTCTTGTGTTTTTAAATGCTAGTCGTATACGTTCGTGCCTGACTCTCATTCTTATTAGCTTTAAAGATATATAGATTTTAAGATAGCAAGCTTGGCCCTCTTACCTTTTTGTTATTACCTAGTCTTGTTTTATTAGTGTTTTATTCCCAATTGTAAAGCACAGTGGAATATGATGACACTATATAAGTAAATGCTAATGATAATAATAATGATATTAAAGATATGATTGTTAGAATTTCCTTGACGATTACCAGCCACAAAAGCAACAACTTTAAGATGCTCTTGAAAAAATGCAATGCAAATATACAGCAACGCAATAGATACAATACAACATAGAAACACAACAAGTGAAAACATCAGTGCGTATAGTTAAAAATACAAACAATGTTTTTAGCACGAGACCCATTTACATGTATTGAAAAATTAAATAAAAAAGCATAAGTACAAAAAAATTATGTACATTTGTTTAAAAAAAATAAAACATTTCCCATGATTCTAAATATATTTAAACTCCCCAAGTAATATAAGCTACAGTGTATTAAGTTATTTGCCCATTTATTTAGCTAGCACCTGTGCAGATAAGACGAGGGGATAAATATAAATAAAACCACAGTAAAAACATATCTCTTTAAAATAATTACTTAATATGGTTAACGGACCAAATAATATCAGCATTAAGTTAAAACCTCGGACACTCTAAATATTATTTGTTCCGATGCCTTTTGTTGCCAGTGTACAAATTATTCAACAAATTAACCTGACATACAACTGGTCTCTTTGATTTAGTAAATCATAAAGCAAAGAAGGTAGTAATTGGCTTTAATCTCTTATAATGGAAAATTAGCCAGCTATTACCACTCTGATGAATTTCTTCAGGCCTTTTATTAACATAGAATAGCATGTAATTGAATCACCGTACATAATGTAGAAAGCTCAATTAATTGTACCCAAACTATTTACTAGGTACTATTCATACAATTTATCCTAATAGCAAAACACAAAATGGAAAACTAGTTTATAGAAAGCTCAAACAAAATTAAAGTCTCAAATATCAAATGTATTTATAGTAGCAATGATGTGACCAGGCTGGTAATTTGGCCTAAAATCTGGGGTCTATTCTTTATCATAGGGTGAAAAGACCTAAATCTGGTTTCTCCCTTTTTAAGAGGTTGGTGATCTACCTCTAGTGGTAGTTTCCCATATTTGCATTTTAACAAGGACAGCAATACGAGTACTGATGGTTATCCTCCTACTGCTATAGCCTACTCAGGATGACAATTGTAGGGGACCTCTATTGGGTAAATACTTATTAAATAAATCGTTTTCATTTTAATAAATATATTAAAATATTTGTCTTTCCAATTTTTTCTTTATCTGTAGCTAGAAACCCAACTCCTCACTAAATTCAACTTCAATGTGCTATCAGCTACATCAAATGTGTAATACTTAAAAGATTTGGGGTACAGTGTCTATTTCCAATAAGGGATATGCTACATCCAGTAGCTGTGCAAATACTCAACACTAGTTGATGTCAAGGTGTAGATAATTTGGGGTTTTGCCACAAAAGGCCCAATAGAGCAGCCCAAGTGTTAGGTTCAGTTGTGACCTCTAGCAGTGGTGTAAGGAAATTAGGGATAGATTTATCAGAACTTAGAGAGATAAAGTGGACATTGATAAAGTGCCAGCCAATCAGCTCCTGACACTTTACAGCCTGTGTTTGAAAAATGACAGGAGTTGATTGTTTGGTACTTTATTGTTTTGGTACTCCACTTTAATAAATCGCCCCCTTAAAGTTGAATATCCATATTTGATTAATGTTGAGGCAGGTCCAGTTCTCCACCCCAGTACAACAACATAAATTGTAAGCCACCAGGATCATACAATGGAGGTGGATTGGTGTCAAATCTGATTGTTATCATTATGGTAAATCTGTTTTGTTGATTATTTTGTGGGATGGCCCAATTCCTCCTCCCAATCTTGCTTATATGGGGTTTATTATTGTGGAATATGTTTTATTCGCTAGGACTGTGTCATTTTCTATGTCACTGGAAGTAGCAAAAAGATTAAAACAAGGACCTCTGGCGATTTTAGAAAGAGAAATAAAAACGTATCGACGTTCAGCAATGATTGAAAACACAAAGAACAATAAAAACAACCTGAGAAGCTCGATATTTTGAGTATGTGCTGAAATGAAAAGCTCAATAATATTGTGTGTGTGTGTGTGTTCATTTTCCTGGGGTAAAACCTGCCTAAAACCAGCAAATACATTTCAAGTATGCACACTGTGGGTCCCATTTAGAGTTAAGAGTAATTTTGCTCCTTGGCAAAAGGAGCTGATTGGTTGGCACTTTATCAATGTCAGGAGCTGATTGGTTGGCACTTTATCAATGTCCACTTTATCTCTCTAAGTTCTGATAAATCTCCCCCTAATTTCCTTACACCACTACATCAACTAGTGTTGAGTATATGCACAGCTACCAGATGTAGCATATCCCCTATTGGAAATAGACATTGTACCCCAAATCTTTTAAGTATTACACATTTGATGTAGCTGATAACACATTGAAGTTGAATTTAGTGAGGAGTTGGGTCTCTAGTTACAGATAAAAAAAAAATGGAAAGACAAATATTTTAATATATTTATTCAAATAAAAAATGCTTTATTTTAATTATAAAGTATTTATCCAATAGAGATCCCCTACAATGGTCATCTTGCACTGCAGCAAAAGGGTGCGTCATGACATAACTGTAAGTCACAGCATAAAAAGAAATCCACCATAGATTTGTGTACTACAGTACATCAAAGGCAGGCAGCATTTTCCCTGCATGCAAAAATAATTTGCATTTGCACCCTTTGCATCACACTGTGTTTTCTCCAAGTTCAGATTTGTGCATTTTAGATGGATTTGTTTCTAACTCTAAATATGGGACTGAATATTAATTTTATTATTGTACAGATCACACATAGAATATAAGAATGATTTACTTCCAGGCCATGCTAAGACACCCTGACTCACCATGACAGCAATCAAATTGCTTTTGTTCCTCCTGAAAGTGCCACGGTTGATGAGCTTCACCATTCTAAGCCTTTGATAAACAGCGACTGCATGGTCGTGAATATTGTCACTTTTACACAGGGATGATTCTCCCTTCTCTGCCAGCATCAACATTATGCCAAGAACTTTTATTATAACAACACGATATGCATTCCAAGACAAAAGACTACATGTAAAGTAAGTAATGCAATAGTCTTTCTAATAAATTCTTTGCAGGATCCTAGAATTGTATTGTTAATGCATGAAACTGGAGTAATAAACTTAGTCTCCACAATATGCAGTAAAAGGAAATCAAATGCAAACAACTAACAAAACAAAAACGCAACAATAGAATGATGCGTGATAAAAAATACAAGTATTAGTTAATTAGCAATAGTTCATAATTCGGTTAATCCACTAGGCAACCCAGGCTTCTGCTAATGGGGTAGTGGGTACTGAGGGGTCCATCATAATGGAAGGTAAGAATGGGCCCAAACCAGTGTCTTGCCTAGGGCCCCATGTATTCCTAATCAGAATTTGGAAGAGCACAGTGTCTATTTAGTGCAAACTTTCCACCGGACAATGGGAGAAGTTGAGTAGGTGGACAGTTGTATTGACTATGAATTAGGCACATGAGTGTGGTAGTAGGCAGGGTTTTTATATGGCATTTTTGCAGTTTTCATTATCTGCATTTATCAGGGCATTCACCAACCCATAAATATAGACACAAAACTATATAATAGGGGTTATTTCAGCCTGTGAAGTTGGCGAGCATCTTGAGGTGCACTTGGCCGACAAGTAAATGCGATTACACACAAGCAGAAGCATTGCCGACTTTATCAAACGACCCTTACTGCCTGGCACCTATAAAGAGGTGCACCTCAGACTGAAGTCATTTTTGGTGTGAATGTAGGTTTCAAAACACTATTTACTTCTCATTCTAGCCCCCCAAAAACTTCTGCATCTCAGAAAAATTACTGGTATCAAACTAGTTCTTCTGAAGTCATATTTTTTAGGCGACTGTGAAAACACATTACTGATATCTAAAATAATGTCAACTGTTTATCTGTCAATAAATGACTAAAACAGCCTCAGGAGTATAGTTATTACTGTCACAATTACATGGATTAGAATTTCTTAGGGTAGAAAATGTTTATTACAGTCACAAGAGAAAGACAATTGTACATTTTCAGACAGGTGCAGCTTAGTTTGCCTTCTCAAATTCGGCACCATTAGCTAAAGGGAATAGCATATATTTCCCTTGTTTCAAAAAGTGTTTGCTAAATATTTGTTGGTACTCTGCAATGTATACAATGCTTAATGCTTAGCTGGAAACAGTTTTAAAATAAAACTATTGTATGCAATCTAGATAATTTTCGGAAGAGCTTTGGGACATATTTTGTACGTATATAGCTCTTCCTAATGTGATCTTTGAAAGAGTGTCAAATATTCCCTCTATTTTAGATTAACCAATAATTAGTAGGACAAACCTAGAGTATTATTATACCAATAAAGGTTCTATGAAACATTAATCAATATAACACAAATGAACGAAGACATACAGTGGAATAATTAATTGTATTTCCACAATCTTTCTATTCAAATTACTTTGTATTCCTATGTTGATATTCTCTATATTTTTAAACATATTTCGCTGATCTTGTTTACAAATTGACTTCTTTCTAATTTTAAAATGTGTATCTAAATAAAAGTTAATTTTTATTTTCTCAATAGATTTAAGTGAGTGCGCCATCCTACAATCCTCTATCTTTTATTTAGTTACTATTTCTTTTTGTAATTTGGCAGCACCTCCCGATGAGGATATTCATTACATGATATTAATACGGGGCCTACTGATATTACTTTATGTCAATATTTATAATATCCTAATGTGTACGGGTATATTCGTGCATCCTTTCGTACACCCTGCTTCAGCATTGCAAGCAACTACAGTACCAGTTAGTTGGCTGCATTTTAATTTTTAAATGTATGTTTTTCGACTTTATACTGTTTATATCATTCCTGTACCACTGTCAATTTATGTCAATACCACTGTAGTATCTACCATTGTTTAACACCTGTACATCTTTAAGAATACGTTATCTTTAATCTAAAGTCCTGCAACTTTAACAGCTCCAAACTCATTTTGTTTATTATATACTATTGTAGTTCTGCCTTTACAATTACCAACACTGTTCTTTCTTTTATCTGATTTTTTGACATCGTACCTATACTGTTCCTGTATCTCACTCTCATCACTACTACTGCTGTTTCTCTCCAAATTCCTTCATCTACACTATGTCTCTCTCTTCTTATGCTCCCCCCATCACTCAGAAGCTACATATTTCTTTCCTCTACCACCAGTTCCCATCTCTTTCCTCCCTCCACAGTCTCCTCTCCCTCCTTCCTCTCCTCTGTCTCTCTTCATCCCATCTAGTACTCTGCACCGCATCTCCCATAACTAAGCACTGCTAGCTCCCTTTTCTCCAAGTTACACCTCTTCTTCTAAACCCACACCACACTAAACATCCACCTTGCCCATCAACCCTTCCTCACTCAGAAGTCCACCACATACCCACACTCTCATTATCCCCCTGCACTAAATCAATCTCAACCCCACACTACAGCAACCCTAAGAATCTGCTTCTCCCGCCTCCCAACTCTGTCCCTCTCTCCTGTCTCCTTTGGAAAGCCAGTTCTGTCTATAATCAACTGGTTCCCATCCATGACAGCTTCATCTCCAGCTCCTTGAATCTCCCAGCCATCACCAAATCATGGATTTACCCATCTGACACCACTTCTCCTGCAGCAATCTCCTTTTTGGGGCCTCACATTCTTTCACACTCCGTAACCTGGAGGTTGCCACAGTCATGGTGTTGGGGTAGGTTCTATCGTCTGGTCACTCCCACCAACTCTTACCTTCTACACTCTCCATTTTATTCTTTCCATTCAATGCTCATGATATTCGCCTCTTACAACTTCCTCAAGTAGCTGCCTTTCTTCGTCCCCCTGGACTTACCTCAAAATTCCCTGATAATTTTGCTTCTTGGCTCCTAATCTTCAAATGGGCTCTCAAGACCCCTTTCTTCCTCAAAGTTTTCCAGCACTCATCCTAACCCACTACTCCATGTTCCTTCCTCACAATCCAGCCCATCTGCATCACCAGTTTGACTGCCCCCTCCCTTTTAGAATGTAAGCTCTCACGGGCAGGGCCCTCTTCCCTCACGTGCTTCTCCTTCCCTTACTTCTACTTTAATTTACAACAGCATCTATCACTTGGTTGCTGATACCATACTGCTTATATAGGTGTTATGCAGCAATGTTTATAAATCCTGCATTTGTCTCGCATTGTTTGTACTGTTAATAACTATTTCTTGTGTGCTCATTTGTTTATGTACTTTGTAAGGCGCTGCGCGACCCTTGTGGCGTCATATAAATGAAGGATAATAATAATAATAATAATAATAATAATAATAATAATCCTTTTTGAGTGTCTCATATGCACCCAGTCTTGTAGTGCCCCATATGCCCCACTCTTGTAGTGCCACATATGCCCTCCTCTGGTTTTGCCCACTACTATATGCCCCTACACTCTAGTGCCCTTTATGCCATTGCCCCCACAGTTGAATATTGGATATTTCAAATAAGTGCATTAAGCTTCATGAGTCCCAAAGCCAGACAAAATCAAAATAACAGACATACCAGTTTTTCTGAATATTCTAATACTCTTCTATCTCTAACAGAGTACATCCAAAAGGCAGGCTAGCAACAGTGGTGGCTTCTAGTGCCGTACTGATAATGCAGCTGCTAAATTGTCCCCAGGATTAGGAAAATGCTGCAGAGGAACCAGTAGTTCTGCACCATGAAGATTGGGTGCCGCAATGGGACCCCCTTCCTGCCAGATCTTTGACCACTGCCACCCCATTCAGGACATAGACTATTCACCTGGGCAGCCCAGGTGAGTGGTCTATGTCCTGGAGGGATGGGGGCGGACACTTGTTGCTGCGTCCCCCGTGCTGGTTTCGGCGCACATCTATGCATTTGTGGCTGGTCCTCAATGGGAATGTGTCTGAAGACTGGCCACCATGTACTGCCTGGTTGACATACTATAGATGATTTGTCCCAAAATGCGCTTTCTGCTGGTCGAACGGGCCTTGCAACGACAAAGACCCTAAGAACTTTTCATAGACCCAGGCCTGAATAAAGCCATATATGCTTTCAATTCAAATGTATACAATAAACCTAAAAAATACAACAGAAAAAGAAATATATGCGTAGTTGGAGCCTAAAAAGGAAAATTTGTAATATATGTATTATAGCTTACATTAGGGAGATGATGAATCACATTACACACCAAAATGCATAGGAAAATAAAGTGCATTAATTAGAAACGTTCCGGGATTTCCCTATTGATTATACAATTTCTGGAGGCATTCAGTAATTTGCTACGACCAGCATCACTGAGCACAAATTCTTGATGTAATAAACAGCAAACAGTCTTGAATAAAAGATAAACTGTATTAAACTAAACAATGACTGACCACAGTACCAGATAAGAACACAAATCATATTCATTAGCATTGCATATCTTCCTCCAGCAACCTGCAAGATGACATTTTATAAACAGATCTCAGATTGGAATTTGTTTACTGCTGTCATTTATTTGCGATGTTCGCCTTCCGCGGTAATTGAACATAAAAACGGTTCACAAGAAACCTTCAAATGACACATTTTATTGCACCATTTAAGGTAACCCACAATCTTCTGCATATGAACAGCTGTCAAGATTTGCTGCTTATTTTTATATTTAATCAGTGATGCTGATCATATTGTATTTTAAGAACAATTTAATAGCACCACTGACAAACTGTGCAGACTATCAGACGATAGGAAAAGCTTGTGTTGTTTTGAGTCATTTTCTTTTGAAGCCATCACTTTCAGAGTAACGGGTGCTTTGGAAAATGAGGACTGTGGATTAAGCAGACCACTTGCATGGGAGGAGATTTAGAACTACATCATAGTTGGCGACTCTCTGGCTGCTCCTTCCGGGAGGGAGCAGCCAGATCGGCAGGGCAAGGGTAGCATGGCCGGCAAAAGAGGGCGTGGCCGGGCGGATGACTGCTGTTCGTGGGTGTGATGGGGTACGGTTACGCGAGCACGTCATTTTGGCCCCACCCCCACTACACAATGCTGATAATACAGGCATTGTAAAGGAGGGGGCGGAGCCAAAATGACGCTATTCAGTGTGAATCGGCTGGGGGGGTTTAACAGTTAACCATGGGGGGTCGAGGGGATCAGCTGCCGCCGGAAGTCTTGCCTGCCTTTCCGGGGGGCCAGGAGCTGCACCCAATTATCGGGAGGATCCCAGCCGTATCGGGAGGGTAGGCAGCCCTGAACTACCTTTAAGACATAACATTTAAATATATGTTTTTATTCATTTTTTTCTCCCAGGCATTGCTCAATAGAGTGATTTGATAAAAACAAATTATTTTATTGCACTATTTAAACCAAATGGGACATCAATGAGGACTACAAATCTGTAATCTTACATTTTATCTCATGTAGTTTTTCAGTTATAAGGATTTGAAAATGTTAAAAGTCCACAAATTTTGCCATTTGAAAACAACAAAAACCCAATTTTCTCAGGACAGGAGTGAGATATTTTCATAAATTGGAGTCACTAACTATCTTACCTTGGAGAGGATTTTTTTATTGAAATTTAAAAACATTGGCCCTCATTCAGAGCCGTACGCTCTGAGCAGAGCGCACGCTCTGAATGAGGGCCGGCCTCCATTTTCATGGAGCGTCCTCCTGGACGCTCGTATAGCTGTGGGTCACCACCCACAGGCTATACGAGCGTGCATTGTGATGGTCGCGATGGTCGAGACCATCGCGACCATCGAATTTGCGAGCCGGAGCCTGCGGTTGAGGTTTTCAACCGCAAGCTCCGGAGTGATTTTGGCTCTATCAGAGCCAAAATCACTCCCACTGACATCACTAGTGATGTCAGTGGGCCGGCTTCTGACGGGAGGCGTTCCCGTGGGAACGCCCCCGTCAGGGAGGCACGCCCCCGGCACGCCCACCAAAGGGGGCGTGCTGTCAATCAACATTGACAGCACGCCCCCTTTGATCGGACACAACGAGCGAAGGACTTTCCTTCGCTCGTCGCGTCTGGCGCATGCGCACGACGGAGCTCCCTCCGTCGTGCGCATGCTCAGTCCATAACATCGACCCACTTGCGAGCGGACAGCCGCTCGCGAGTGGGTCTGAATCAGGCCCATTATACATTATCATTGATAAATTATTTGGATAATATTATAAATCATCAGTTTGAATTGGTTCAACACATTTTAAAAGCAGGGATATCTAGGGTTCTAGTGTTGGTAGGGACTCGGCCTTGCATGCATTGATAATCCAGTGATTTGAAAAAGTGGAGGTGCTGATTCTAGCTGTGTGGCACAAAACGTCAACATGTTTTGAAAGTTGACATTCAACAATGTCAGCATGTCAAGATATAATTTCCGGCCAATTATAGTCCTAAAACCACCCTAACTTGAACCTCAGCCTAACCCGAATTGCAGCCTAACCATTACCCTACCCTAACTCTAAGCGCAGCCTAACCCTAACCGGAGCCTAACTCTACCCCAAAAAGGACTGTCAACATTCACATTAACACTATAGCTGCATACACACACAACGATTTAGTTAATGAACGATTTTAGTAAACGATTTTTTCCCTGGAAAAAATTAACTAAAATCGTTTACTAAAGCTGTTCATTTACTAAATGTAATGAACGATTTTTTAGAACTACAAACGATTTTTGCATATTAACTTACTGAAAATCATTCAGTTGACAAGTCTGACTGAACTACAAATTACAAACTACAAACGACAAACGTGAACGAGCATGAACGATAATCGTTCATCGTTTGACTCAGAAAGTGAACAATATTTTCAAACGATTATCGTTTAAAATCGTGTGTATGCACCTTATGACTACAGATATGTCCTCATACAACTAGCATCTATACGCCATACAGCAGGAGACGCCCGGCATTACTGAGCCGCTCAGAAAGGTGTAACGAACCATTTTTTTGTTTCAATTTTGTGTCTTATACGCATGGCAGGTGCAGCAAAACACCTCTGAAAATGCACTAGAGACGCTGGGCTGCGAATTTAACTGCACAGCAATTAGTTTTAAACAATTACAAAGTCGCAGATGAAGCACAATGGAACTAGGCGTAAGAAAAACCATGGCTGCTGCATCGTAGCATATTAAATTGAGTAGATTTAGCCCTTCTAGTTGTTTTATTTATGCGAATAAGATGCACATTTTGAGCAAGAAAGATGCTTGGCTCCGAGTCACCTGGGATCTGGCATATATATAGTATATACACAATGTATGTAATATATATACACACTATATCTAATACATATATATATATATATATATATATATATATTTATATAGATAGATAGATAGATAGATAGATAGATATGTATAGATATATATATAGATATATATATAGGAATCGGTATGTAATGCTGGACTACTGTCAAAATACCTACAGCGGCATCCCGATGGTTAGTATCCCGACAGGGGTTGGGTAAGAATACTTAGCCCCACCCCTTCTCCCCCTAACCCTCCCTTCTTATAGCCTAACCCTAACTCTCCCCACCCCGAACCCTTACCTTCTCCGTTAGGTTTAGAGACTAAGTCTCCCCCCCTTCTAC
The DNA here is from genome assembly GCA_031769625.1 of Taudactylus pleione. NCBI lineage: Eukaryota > Metazoa > Chordata > Amphibia > Anura > Myobatrachidae > Taudactylus > Taudactylus pleione. The sequence goes on along the minus strand of JAUIMM010000916.1, from coordinate 987,494 downwards.
CCTAAACCTACCAAACTGAATACACACTGTATATATATATATATATATATATATATAATGTATATTGTACTCTAAAAGTTCTCCAGAGTTCCCAAGTGACCATTTGTTTACCATATGGATACAAAGTTCTAACACACAAATGACAATCTTTTGGCATCAAGAAAAAAGCTAAATACAAATGATTGGCTGTACTGATATATTATTTCACGCTTAACTATTCATTAGTGCAATTATTGTTTCGTCTGTACGACTGGCTTCTGAAAATCCGTACTTCCATTTTAAATATGCATTTGATATTCTAAGAACAGCTTTAAACACACGGAATTATTTAAATGTGTTTCACTTTTACAAAGGAAATGCGGACATTTATATTACCAGAAAGGGTAGAGTGTCACACAATCATTATTTTCTAATAAAATTCCATCACCCTTTTTGTCTTCTCTGTGTGATATCTACTTTCCATTTCATAGTTCCTGACCAAATATACCATTATTTACACCAAGACTGACTAAATAATGCAGAGAACAAGAAAAGAATACAAATATTTATTACTGGAAATATTCACATATGAATTGAATGGGATGACAGTTGTTACAAAAGTTCATCAGTCCATAGAAACATACAAATTGATGGCAGAAAACCACAAAGCCTGTCTAGCGTGCCCATTTTTATTCCTAGAAATTCAGAATATATTAGATGTTTTCCTCTTTTTACTTTTGATTTAGGTTAATATTATTTTTATCCCAAGTATGCTTAATATTCTCTAGTTGGAAGGCTATTCCATCAATTTACTAACCGTTCAGAAAAGTACAGAAATTATTCTTTAAATATCTCCTAACCGCTGCCCTCTATTCTTAGTGTGTTGGCCTATTTATCAATGTCTGGATTTTTGCCCCATTAATTAACACCTGTTATCACCTCATTTGCTGTCATGACAGATAAATCAACTGAGCACCCTATTATAACAGTCATGCCTGGACAACATATCCAATCAGAGTCTGTCCCTGCAATGACTGTGTTCCAATGTCTTTATTGCTCATTTGTGGCCATCGCCATGTTAGTTAATTCTTCCATGAAATACAAAATGCTATTGTTTTGATGAACCCCTGAATCAGAAGATTTAGGTCAACTGAGTCAAAACGGATTCAGCGAGGGCTGCTATTCTCATATTAGTACAGATTTGTTTTACAAACCTGTATATGTGGAAAGTTGTTATTTCGAGGAGCACACAGTTCTCAAATAACATCATTGTTCAAAAGAGAGCACTCCTATTTTTCTTTTTATTCATTTAGGCATATTACACACATAATTTTCACAGCGACGCTGTTGAGACTCAAAAGGGATAATTAAGTCACTTTTCCACTCATTTCTTCGTTAGCACCTGGCGTTTTGTTTTTGTAATATCTTCTCTAGGCAAATAGAATATTACTACATCAACGCTACATTTACTAGAGGAAAGATCTATCCTGTATGAAAAGATGATACATTTGCAAATATAATTACACAGATGTATCATAACTGAACATAAGAATAGGCTTTTCATCCGAGGACCGACATTTTCACTAAGCAATGCTCAAAAGGTATAATCTCTGCTACATTTATGTATTTATTTATTATTGTTTTCATGATCAATACCGATTGTGGCTTAGATCATCTGTATCCAAAAGTCAGTAAAAGTGTGTTTTTGTGTAAAGGTGCCCATACACGGTACAATTTTTTACCCAATATGGACAGTTTCGACAGGTTGTACAGACCAATTGTATGAAAATAGGTGTTTAGTGTGTCCCTACCGTCCTCTAGTTGGATCGCAGATCAGATGGTTTTGCAGAGAGATCTACGATCTTTTGAGTACAATGTGATACACTTCTATGCATCTTATCCTATGATCGTAACGATCAATCGTACACCAGTTGACCACGTCTTATGAAGAATTTCAAGCGAAAAATTTCAAGGGCAATCGGACAACACATCTTACCAACTTTGAATTGCACCGTGTATGGGGACCTTTAGTGTGTATAAAAATTTCCAAGTTCTCTATTCCTGAGAAATGCAGAACATTACAGTATAGGCAATGGAAATCTAGCAGAATGGTACTTCCACGTGTTATTTCAGTAGGAGAGAAAATGTCAGCTACATTGTATAAGAAGGTGGAAAGTGACTAAGGGCTCTATTTACTATTACTATTCAGGCAATATCACAGGGATTTACTACAAATCCCTTGCAGGGACAGAGCTTGCGATAAAGCTCTGTCCCTGCGAATCCCCTCCACACACTAGTCATGATATTTTCGCAAAAAATACCGTGACAAAGTGCCGACGCATGCGCCGACCGACCGTCGCTGCTACCCCCCCTGGTGCTAAGCCCCGCCCCGGTGCTAAGCCCCACCCCCACGGACCCCCCCTCCCCCCCCGCGACCCCCCATCCCTCAATAGCACTTACCTGCAGTCATCGGTGCTCCAGTGATGTCTTCCATGCCTCCGGTCAGCTGACATCCCATACTGCACTGGGACATGGTCACCTGATGACCGGGCTGCAGTGCACTATGGGAGACCAGCTGACCAGAGGGAGAACATCACCGGAGCCCCGATCACAGGTCCCTGGAGTCAGGTAAGTAAATTTTTTTTTTTTACTTTTTTTTTTTTAGCACAGATCAGCTTGCGGTCTGTTTAGACCACACAGCTGATCACTGGGACAGGCTCCGGGCTCTGCTCTGCCCGTTACAGCAGAGTAGGAGCCCAGTAACCAGGGGAGACCCTGGATAATGCCACCTCCAGGTGCCGTTATCATCACAGAGCCTCCCTAGGTATTTTTTTCACTATTTATTTTTAGTAACTACCAGGCAGATCACATTTCCCATTACAATTATGGGAAATGCGATCTGCTTACTAAAAATAAGTGATACTTAGGGGTTGGAGTAGAATTTTACGAATTCTACTCCAATTGCCCTGTAATAACTATAGGTGATACTAAAATAATGTTAATAAATAGAGCCCTAAGTGAATGAACATTGCTGATCCATAACTGTGTAAAAATGACATTTGCTTTGATATATACAGTATGCATTAACTAATATAAAAATACCGTAAAGTGCTGGCTAAAAATAAGGATACATCTGTCTTATTTTAAAAATATGGCAAAGTATTTGCACAGTCTCTATTAAATACGAGTATAGTTACATCATTATCATCCCAGATAGACTTGCAAAGCAGCATAATTGTTTTGTGCTTCTCATTTATTCTGATTAAAAATAGAGATCCATTTGGTTGCTAGAAATGTTGAATTATTACACTACTCAGGGGGGTACCGCAATCCGCAACAAATTATTATTTGCTGAAAACCTTTCATGTGTATTCCGTGTGAGCCCAGCTGGGGAAGTGCTTTATTTACAAACGTTGCATCAACACAAAATTAGCAGATTTGTTAGATATGATTATCCATTTTGCTTGCCAAAAGAAGGGGGGGGGGGCAGCGAAGCCATTCATTTCAGCTACACATAGACATAATTGGACTGAATCTGAGTCACATGCAATCCATATGCAATGCCGATGTAGTTTAGCGATCACTTGCAACTGAGGATGCACAAAAAGTTCTGAAAAACCCTACAACGCAAGTGTTACATAGCGTGCATGCACAAAGATGCTTGGATGAGGACAGACGCTATCAGAAATATCATGGAAAGTGATGGGCTAGAAATGAATGCAAATATGGTCTGTTCAGTGGTCGTGTTATGAGAGTGTCGAGGGCGCATTAATGCAAGTGGCTGCGTTCACAGACGAAACACAACAAACATAGGAGGCCATGGTCAGCTGGAGAAACTGCACCTGCCTTAGTGATTGTGCAAATTACAATGGTGCGACCGATGGTGGCGTATAGGGACACACCAATTGGTATTACAGCGTGCACAGACGCCAAAAGTGGTCACGTCAATCCTTGCACATTCAGCCGCACAGTTTGTTGGTCATTAGCATAAACTCTCAGACGGGCGACCGCCAATACACGTTGCTGCGTTTGCTTTTGCGTGTGACTCAGAATCAGGCCCCATGTGTAATTCTCTAGTAGTTACTGTGACATAATAGCGCTCTGCGCAATGTGCGTCCTCCTGGAATCATGTTCTGCAGTAGTTTGGTATGACCAGATCAGTAAGGGAATATAAAATAGTGCAGAACTATATTTTCTGAATATCACTCTATGCTTCTCAGCCTATGTCAAATAGCACTCAAATGATTGCCACTCTAGATTGATGCTCAAATGCAGTGGCGTCACCTACCTTGGTGACACCTGGTGCGGGCGCTCTGAGTCTTTCTGCGCGCCGTAGGCGCACACTCCCGAAAGGGGGTGTGGCTTCTCCATAAGGGGGCATGGTCTCGCTCACGAAGTCATGCCCCTTAAGTATGCCCATCTTGGGGGCGTTACCGCCTCCCGTTCTAGGCACACAGTGGGCTTCCCCAGTCCTTCTGCAGCTGCTGGGGCAGCCCACAGTCTCTCCCTGCCCCTCTCTGCGTCCTGGCGTCATGGTGACACCATCCGATGGTAAACACCAAAATAGCAGAGCAAGTCTGCTATTTTGGTGTCACCCCCTTCGGATGGTGTCACCCAGTGCGGCCCGCACCCCCCTTGTGACGCCAGTGCCCAAATTTACTAGTCTGCGATTTACGTTTAGCGGCATGATTCTGCCAATATAGTCACTAGGTTTAATGCAGTAATTTATTTTAAGGCAAAACCAGATTGGTTTTGCCTTAAAACAAATTGCTGCTTTAAATCTAGCGGCTATATTGCAGAAATTGTGCCGGTGCCCACAAATGGCAAAGTATTACATTTTGGCCTGACACTTTTCCTACTGATGGAAGTTTTCTATTTCAAACAAATTAATAATAATTTGAATTTACATAGTGTGATGTAAAGAATTTTTTTTTTTTACAATAATACATACATACAAATGCAAGTACTATACAAGTACCAGCAAAAAGCCTTGGAGGGTTGTGGTTAAGAGGAACCAGGGGCGTATATTTTAATGGGTGCTGGGTATGCAGTGCACACGGGCCCTAGGTCCAGGGGAAGCCCACACCGCACACCAACACCCATACCTTTTTTGCTATACTTACCTCTCCAAAGTCCCACGGAGAAGCACTACACAAAACGTCTGGAAAATGGCCGCCCTGGCCATGTACCTGGTGTTTTAGCGCATGCGCAGCAGGAAATCACCGGGATAGTGGCGCGGCAGTAGTAGCAGTAGACTCCGGGAACAGGCTATTGCTAGGAGTCTACTGCTGCTGTCATATCGTTTATGGCAGCCGGGGAGAGCGGTGGGGACCAGGACGGGGAGTGAACACGGGCCCCCTCCTCTCTTAATAAGCCCCTGAGAGGAACCCATTAATAACATTCTTGCCTACACTTTTGAACTTCTCTCCTTTTCCCTCTTACTTGGTCTGCTAGTACACAGTCTTGTTTTATTACTGTCTTGGCAAACTTTATATTAATTTGTCAATATTTGAGGGCATCAAACAGGTATGTTCAAATTGGCTTGAGTATAGCTCGAAAAAGTGCTCGATATTTTGATCATGTGTAAACCAAACGAAACATGGATGAACTTGTTAGAATATCTGTTATTTAGGTTGACTGATTTAATAAATAAATAATTTGAGGTGAATTTTGCAATTTTAGAACCAATTTGCTAAACCGGTCCAAGAATTGATATAAGACCATTTCAAGCAGGTCTAGTAGCAAGCATGAGCTTCTTCTTAACATAAATGGTTAGACCACAACATCTGGTTTATCTGTCTCTGAAGAGTTTCGACCTCTTTGTGTAGGTTGATAGATGATGCCAGAATGTAGATATGACAATTATAAAGCTACAGACATTGTACATAAAGCGGATTACTTAACTCATGACTTGTGAGGCAAGGTGAAGGAATTGCCTGTATAGGGCCAGGGTTAAGTTTAACATTACATAAGTAGAGCAAAAGGAGGTATACAACTTTCCTCAAGACGAGGGCCGCCAAGATCTGAACAGGGCTTGGCCAAATCCAGGGGTTGTGTTCATACCCCCTCCAAAAAATGTAAAAAAACTATTTTGCGCGATGCCGGATGCTGAAAAAGGGGCCACTTGTCCCCCTCAGCAGCAGACCTGGGTCCATGCTGGGCCCCTCCATCAAGCTCAGGTAATCAGTACCTGCCCCCCCTCTGTGCACCCCAGCTAAAGTTTTCAAAAATGTCTGCTCTTCAAACTTTTCTGTCTTTACAATACACATGCTAGCTGCATGACACCAAATGGGGTTCCGGACTGTAGATAGACAGTAATTAGATAGACAATGTCTAGATAGACACCAGATGTCGACAGGGACAAAAGATTGGAAGGGAAAAAATGTCGACATGCTAAGAAGGTCGACAGGTGCAAATGACCAACAGTGTCAAAAGGTTGACATGAAAATGGTCGACACAAAAATGGTAGACACATGATTTTTGGGGGGTTTTAGGGCTAAGGTTAGGCACTTACTGGAGGGTTAGGGTTAGGCACTTACCCCCACGGTTAGGGTTAGGCACTTACTCCAACGGTTAGGGTTAGGCACCAGGAGGGAGGATTAGGGTTAGGCACTTACCGGAGGGTTACGGTTAGGCACTAGAAGGGATGGTTAGGGTCAAGCACCTACCCTGACGGTTAGGGTTAGGCACCATGAGGGAGGGTTATGGTTAGGCACAAAGAGGAGGGTTAGGGTGAAGATTAGGGCTAAAAAAAAAAAATGTCGACCATTTTTTGTTGACCATTTTCATGTCGACCTCCTTACATGTCGACATTTAGTGTGTCGATATTTTGACCCTGTCAACCTATTATCTGTCTAACATCTGGTGTCTACTTAGACATTGTCTATCTAATTACTGTCTATCTCTTATACCACACCCCACCAGAAGGTGCACATTTTGGACAATTAAGTAATGTTACTTGAACAGATGTAGTTCATAAATACCCATGGTATATGTCAAGCTTTGAGACTAGTTTACTAGTGAAGCCCAATATAATTAATATTTCATATGCATCTGTGTTTAAAAGTATATTTCATATGCATCTGTGTTTATTATTATTATTATTTAAAAATAATTTACACATTTCATTGCTGGAAATGGTCTTGAACACAAAAGAAGCAAACCTAGGTTGTAAAACCAATGAAAATTTCACAGGAATTCCTTGAGTTATCTTACATGAAGGGGGCTGTGGCCAGATACAAATGTGTTTAAAAACCAACAAAAACATCGATCCAATTGGATGTTTAAGTTCTGTTCAAACATTTTGATTTCCCATGTACTCAAATAACATGAACAAAACATTAGTATTATTACTGATTGCATTTTAATACTGTATGGTATATTATTACTGTATGCTTTTTTGTAAACCTTAATCATTGTGACTATTTTGTCATGTTAGATTCCATTTAATAATATTCTCTCTTTGTGGTCTTAATTGATACACATGCTATACAGTTTGGTTATTAAAATGATACATACAGTAACTGATATAGAGGTGATTGTTTGGCTTACAATAAACCCAGTTCATTCACGTATTTGCTCAGAAATCAAGTGTTGGTGATGGCAGTCTTCAACGAAGATTACAAACCTGAGATAGCAATTTGGGGATATTAATCATTTGTTTGTCATATACAAGTGACAGATTCATCCACAGTAAAAGCAGCAGTGTCCCTCCCCGTGGTGACACCCAGTGCGGGGAGGGTTGTAGTGCATACGGAAAAGCCATGTGCCGGTAAAAAGGGACATGGCATTGCGGGCAGGGCGTGTCCTCATGGGTAGAGGGTGTGACCTTACGGTCCAAACCCCCCATTTTAGTCACTCCAGGAGTCCCGGAGATGTGCACTGCCCCCGGGTATCAGTCTGTGTGCAGTGCCGGCTCCCTCACTGTGTCAGGAGCCGAGTGCTGCATGTAATGCTACAGTGCAGTACCCGGCTCCTGTCACTGAGGAGGAGTCAGCACTTTGGTGTCACCCCTCGGCGGGTGACACCCAGGTGCAGCCCGCACCCCCCCTTGTGACACTACTGAGTATAAGACAGTGTTAAAATAGGTATAATGTTCATGAGTTGCAATAGATAGGGAATAGTCTGGGCTATGAGAACATTCTGTGTTAAGCTGTTGTGGTTAGTGAAGAGGTCTGGATTCAGTGCCTATAAACCCCGGTATATGAATCTGCCTCGGACAAGGTCACATTCCTTGTAAATTGATGCAGGAAACTGAATGAAATATTTGCCTAGCATTTAATTAGTTGGCTCATATGAAAATAACAAGAATGACAGAGAAATGTTTGGCACAAACTTGATTTCAGCCATAGTAAAGAGGTAACCTCCCCCTCTCCCCCAACAAATAAAAACATAATGTGTCTGTTACACAGAACAGGAACAAACCATAGACTCACAACGCTCACCTTCTGGCAACACAGACACAAGACAACAGCTGAATATTCGATTTACTCATATAATATATTATAAAAATAGCCTGGTCAGACACCTCTGTCAGCATACAAAATAAGGCTGACAAGAAACATAGTATTCGCTTTCAGATGGTAAAAATGCAAGTCCTTATAATATTGTATTGCAGCATATAACAATAACATACACAATGACACTCAGTTGTATGATGCTACCAGGTCAGGAAAATGCACCTTCCTATTGGATGAGGGTGAACATTTTATTTTTAGTGTGAAAAGAAAACAAACACACACACACACACAGTGCTCCTGCTGATTACGACAACATGGGAAATTGCAGCTTACCCTTCAACTGTTATTTTTTTAATTCAGCTTTTAATTATTTTTTAGTTTACCCCTTATTTAAATCACTTCAATGAACACAATTAATTTTGACTGCCTGTATTGGAAGAGTACAGGCACTGTAGAACTATGTGCACGTAAAGCTAACTCATCTTACTAAAAATGTATTTTGCAGTCTATCCCCCATATGGAAATGGCCTAAAATCAATCACTAAATATGCATATACATGGGGTAATTACAGACTGCAATCAACAGTGATCATATAATAGTGATGCAGTTTTTTTTTCTTTTGGATGTTATACAGTTATAGTTAAATGCAGGATGACACCCCCAGAACTTCACCCAGAACTTCCCCACTGGCCAGCAGCTGACATAATGACCACAATAGCAATAGTATAAAATACGAGGGTGAGTCGTAATGTATCCGCACACCAGTTATATTAAAACTTCTGTTGGCCGCACTGTCTTATCAACGCTTTCTGTACTAGGTCGCTGTCTCCCCAGTCACTGCTGTGCAGGTTTCAACGTGTTACGTCACTTCATTTGTGACTGCAGTGCAAGAAAAAACGGCTGAACCCCCCCACTTGTGATTTGCACGAAAGAAGAGCAGCGTGCAGTGATTAGTTTTTTTGTGGTCTGAAGGTGTGTTTGGTGCCGATATTTATCGAAGACTTTGTGTACAGTATGGAGAAAGTGTTTTGTCGCGAAGATGTGTGTATGAATGGATAGAGAAGTTCAAAGAAGGTCGCACAATTGTCAGCCATGAAGAAGGAGCCGGACGCCCATCCATGTCCATGACCGATAAGAACATTGAGAGTGCACGTGAACTGATTCTGATGGATAGATGAGTGACAGTGGATTATGTTGCAAATCATTTGCAAATCAGCCATGGCTTCGCCTATGCAATAATCCACAACAGACTTGGGTTTAGAAAGGTTTGAGCGAGATGGGTACCGAAACAACTCAAGGAAGAGCACAAACAGAAGCATTTGGACATCTGCAAACAAAATTTGGAGTGATGCTCTAACGAAGACGAAAGTTTCTTAAAAAGAATAATTACTGGTGACAAGACATGGATTAATCACTATGAGCCTGAGAGTAAATGGCAGAGTATGGAATGGAAACATCCTCTAATGCCAACTGAGAAAAAGTTAAAAAGTCATCAATCACCAGGAAAATTGATTCTTACAGCTTCAGGGATTCTCAAGGGCCAGTATTGGAACATTATCAGGAAAAAGGTTCAATAATCAACAATGCTCATTACAGTGAGATGCTCACTGAAGAGCTGAAGCCTAAAATTCAAACAAAATACAGAGGACTGCTATCCAAGGGTGTTGTGTTGTTGTATGACAATGCACGTCAGCACACCGCTGTTCATACTGTCAACACTCTCCAAAAATTTCATTTTGAGGTGTTAAATGCATTCTCCCTATAGTCCTGATCTTGCCCTATCGGACTATCACCTGTTTGGTTCCTGAAAGAAGCCTTAAGAAGACGAAAATTCATGTCTGATGAAGAGGTGAAGACAGCGGTGCATTTGTGGCACGCAGCTCAGCCTAAAACATTTTTTAATGAGGGAATATTAATACATCTGCTGTGTGTGGATCTGACCACTCAATCAGTGTATCTAAGCAGAGAGAGCAGAGAGCAACTACCAAGAAGAAGAAACAGGCGTTTTAACATGAGATGGGAGAATGTGTTCTTGGAAAGCTCAGTTCTGTCTTTTACTGGTTACACTATATATTTATTATGTGATATTTAACCCTTTCCTGGTCACTTATGTTATGTATATGAAGTAAATGTTTGATACAGAAAATACATTTTTTAGACTCTTTCCCCTACGGCTTATACTAGAGACCATTTAAAGTGTTAATTTCTTAATATTGATTTATATACATTATATAGTGTATGAGATCAATGTGTACATGTATGTGCAGGGCCGATGCTAGGCTCTGTTGCTGCTCCAGAAAACTGCAGAACTTGCTACAATTCTCCGCAAGATCGTAGACTTGGATTGTGAAATGGTGCCCACCAGTGCTGTAACAGGACTTTAATGTGCTCTGTGCCACCCCCACCCCCTTTGCACAGGATGACCTGCATAGGGGGCAGGGCCAATCAGCACCTGGAAGCGTGGCAGAAGACGCTCTGTGCAGCTATAAACATGGCAGGGTGCCTGCCTGTAGTGTCCAAAGGATGCTGTGGGCAGCACTAATATAGTGTTACTGGCTACAGGGTGCCATTCCAAGCACCCTGTTAACCAGAAGCAAGGGCCATGGGGCAGCGATAGTGCCGCTCACAGATCCCTGCGCTGTGTGTGGCGGCACCGGTCGCAACCCCTGGTGCCTACATCCAGAAAAAAAATGTCAGCTCAGACTGGCCCTACTTCCGCATCTAATGGCTTACAGTGATAGCTATATATTTGAGTTAATACATACACTGCACTTTATGAGGCAGATTTCTTAAACACTAATTATGCTCTCTTCATGGGCTGGCTACACTCACTGTAGAATCAAGCATTCGGAATGGAAACCCTCCTATAGAGATCCTACATTTGTCCCTGACATTGAGTATGCCAGCTTATTATAGACACCTGGCCTTCCCAGGTAAATGAATGTGGATATAGGGTTGTTGCGCAAGATAATGATCCACAATACAAGGTTTGGAACATAAAGGTGTTTCCAGCTCTATGAAGTGGCTGTCAAAGTCCCCAGATTTCCATCAACTATTTATGGGATTAAATGGAATAATTCTGAGTAGAGATCTGATCTCAGTTAATTTGCCACTATAGGGGGTAAACTTACTAAGATTCGAGTTTGTGTGAGTTTTGGTGAGATTGCATTCTCACGTGAGTTTTGGCTTTTTTTTTTCATATCGCAAATTTACTAAAGACAAACACGAGTGAGTTTGGAAGTGAGTTCTCTTTTTTTTCACAGTTACAACTCATGTGAGATTGCAAACTCGAAAAAACTCAACATCGGCCATAATAGGAAGTACTTTAGATGAAAAAGAAGCAACTCGCAAATTTACTAAGAATCGAGTTTCAAATCTCGTGTGAGATTGTAGCAAACCGACTGTGAAATAGAAGTTTCAAATAGACCACCACCTAAGCTGCGAGTTTGGCAAAAACATACACAGATCAGTGTGATTTGTGTGAATTTCTACCCTTATACCTAATATTTTATTATTATTATCCTTTATTTATATGGCGCCACAAAGCTTCCGCAGCGCCTTACACAGTACATAAATGAGCACACAAGAAAAACAGTTAACAGTAATACAAAACAATGTAGGACAAGGACAGGGGCGTAACTAGAACTGTTTGGGCCCCATAGCAACATTTTTAAGGGCCCCCCCTAACTTAGGTCTTACACAAAGCCCATAGTAGTTCCACTAAAACATTAAATGCCCACTGTAATGGTGCCCCTTATGCAATGCCCACTGTAATGGTGCCCCTTATGCAGTGCCCCCAGCAGTAATAATACCCCCTATAGTAATGCGCCTGGTAACAATGCCCCCTGGTAATAATGCACCTAAAAGTAATGCCCCCTGTAGTAGTGCCCCCAGTAAAAATCCCCCTGCAGTGCCACCAGTAGTAATGCTCCCTGTAATGCCCCTTGAAGTGCCCCCAGTAGTAAAGACACCTGTAGTGCCCCCAGTTGTAATAGTCCCAATAGTGCCCCCAGTAGTAAGGCCCCTGTAGTGCCCCCATATGATGCCCCCAGTAGTAAGTCCCCTGTAGTGTACATATATATCTATATATATATATACTGTATATATATATCTATCTATCTATATATATATATATATCTAGATATAGATATATATTGGAGCTGTCTGTATAATTAAGATAAAGGGCACTGTAGATCTTAATAAAATGAGCACTGTCTGTTATGGAAGTCAGTCACTTTTACTCACCCCTATAAGATCCGCTGCGCTGGAACAGACAGTGGAGAACAGTGCTGAGTTGCAGGCACACAGGTGGCCTCTCTATGCGTGGTCGGTTGTACTTTAGGTCCTGGTCTCCCTGCTCCTCCGTGGATGACACAGTGCAGCGGGAGGGAGGCCAGGGATAACGGTAGGAGGACCGGCGCAGCGTCATGACGCGATATGTGCAGGCGCCTGATCACGGGCCAGTGCCACAACAAAAGTGATGGGGAAAGCGGTGCGTTCTTCAGAAGGGGGAGGGGAGCCAAACGGGCGACCAGCGGGCCAGTTAAGTTAAAACAGTATTTAATATTAGCCTCAGACTCGCGGCAGAGATGCGGTTTGTGCCAGTGAGCACTCGGGGCCCCTCATGACCTCGGGGCCCGGCGGTGTGCCCCTTGTACCCCCCTGTCACCGGGCCGTACCCCCCTGTCGCCGGGCCTGACTCCGTCCTCCGGCTGCCGCTGCTGCTGGCGCCGGGGGGGAGAGAAGAAGCCGGGCGCCCGCTGGTAACACAATCTCAGCGGGCGCCCAGCAAATGGAGGGTGCAGGGGGTGCGATCACTGGGCTGGCGGGACCCTTAAGCTGCCGGGCCCCATAGCAACCGCACCCCCTGCACCCTCCATACTTACGCCACTGGACAAGGACAAAGTGTATAAACATAGCTTAGCTGCATAATACAAGCAGCAGGGTCTCAGCAACCAAATGTTGGGTGCCAATTAGGGAGTTAGGAGTAAATTAAACTAGAAGTAGGGATAGGAGAAGCACATGAGGGACGAGGCCCCTGCTCATGAGAGCTTACATTCTAAAGGGGAGGGCCAGACAGACAGGGGTGACACAGATGGGGTAGAAAGTGAGGGAGGAGCATGGAGCAGTGGGTTAGGATATGTGCTGTGGAATATGTGTGTTTAAGATGACCTGTTCTTATGTCAAAATTAAGTCCTTCATTATTCTATCTCTATGCCAGAAAATAGATTTTGTTTATGTGTTATTTATTTGAGAGATGTACAAAATAAAGCTGTAGCACTTTAATTTTTGTGTGTTGTATTTTAGCATCTAAATACATCCTTCTAAAAATGCAGCTATTATGGGACTGTCCTGCCATCCTAATACAGTAGTGAATACTTTAGTCCCAGCTGCTGGGTGCTATGTCATGCTCCTGTGAGTGGGTGTAATATAAAGTGTTTTTATTTAAAAAAAAATTACATAGGGCCCCCCCCCTAAAGTATGACCAGCCCCAGACTTGCCAGCCAGTTCTGGTTTCTAAAATTATGGGGAACAAAATGAAATGGGTTCCACCAGCACCAGGCAGCAGGGCCAGACCTGGTTTAAAATATAGGGTTAAATTTTTTTTGTGAGGTTCACCCTATATCGTCGGAGCAGCTCGCTGATTGTCTGTATGTGGTCAGCGTGTCTCCCCATAGACAAGTTTATGCTGGGACCCGCTACATTGTATCATTGATGTAACCACAAGGTTTAACCTTGTGGTTACATCAGTAGATACAATGTAGTGGTTCTCAGCTTAGACTGCAATGGAGATTTCTCTCCATTGAAGTCTATGGGGAGACACGCTGACCGCATACAGCCGATCAGCGAGCTGCTCCGACGGAGATGCCTGCTGATTGGCTGGCGGCTCCTTCAATGACGGGGCACACGTGCGCCCCGGTCAATTGCGCGGAGTAAAGGTATGTGTACACACATACCTTTGCTCAGTCCGGTTTGGATTCGAGTACATCGTTTTTTTTGTTTTAACCCTTTGGATGCCTACTTGGAGAAGAGGACGTGAACGACGCATAGGAGAGGTGAGTATGTTTTTTTTTGTATAGGTACCCGTATGGATTAATTTGGATACTAGGTGAGTATGCATTTTTTTTTTACATTATTTAACCAGTTTTTTACAGGTCTTAACACACAAGCAGCTTACACATATATCACTGATATGTGCAGGCTGCTTGCTAGGGTGAGTTTGGAAGAGAGAAAACACTGCAATCTCGGGTGAGTAATCTCATCTAAACTCTCCTTAAACTCTCCTTAAACTTACCTCTAAACTCTCCTCTAAACTCGCAATTTGGAAGTAAAAACTCGATCTGCTTCACCATCGAAAACTCACTTTCACCTAAACTCACTTCTTAGTAAATTTGAGAGTTTTTAAAGGGAAAACTCACCCGAGTTTTGGTGAAGCAAAGTGAGTTTAAAAACTTAAAAACTTGACCAAACTCGAATCTTAGTAAATTTACCTCTAGCAGTCAGCATTCATATGCCATACATTTGTCACCTTGTTGACGGATAATGAGGAAACGAGCTGCTGTTAGGTAGCTGTAGCTAATAAAGTGGCTAATCAGAATGTAGTGACTGTACAAACACCTCCAATGTTATAGCTATCAGGTTGGAATGTTGTTTTTTATTTTCTTGCAAATTCCATTTTTATGTGTCAGTTTAGTTTAAACTACTGGCAATCACAATGGCAAATATTTGATCTGTAAGCAGATGTACAAATGATTAGTATTATAACATCGGCAAAATAACCTTGGAAGCGACAAATAATTAGTAAGAGGATGCGCCTGGGGATGACCGGAGATCTTTCAGTAATCTTTATGCCAGGGTAAATTTTGCCTTTGGTTTGAATAATTAACTCCTTTGTAGTCACATTTGTACAAACTACAGAGTGAGGGCTTCAAAACAATGTTGAAAGTGACATTTTCAACTACTGATTTTTTGAATGTATCTCTGGCAAAGTGAAGGACCAAAAGCTGCTTTATAAGTAAAATAGACATAATAAGCAAACAAATCATGAAATTGATTTTTTTATCATAGCAACAATGTTATTTATCTTTTTCATGTTATTTTTTCAAATAAACTGAAATGACACTCTCGTGAGCAACAAAACATCTGCACAATTTGGTCTGTTGTGTCTGACTAGAGATGGAGATGAACAACCTGTAATTGCGTGTACACTACTGACAACTCACGGGATGCAGCTGCTACGGGGCCCGGATGTGAGGGGGGTGTCCCAAGAATGGAATCGGTATGTATGAAATCCCGACACCGGCAGCCCGATGGGTGAAGATCCCGACAGCGGAGGTAAGTAGGCTATCCCTTCCCCTTTCCCCCCCTAACACTAAACCTCCCATATGGGTGCCTAACCCTAACCTCCCACCCTAGTGCCTAACCCTAACCTCCCCCCAGGGGTGTCTAAACCTAACTCCACCTCCCCGCACCCTAACCCTCCCGGGGAGTCCCTAAACCTAACCCCCTCTACCGTGGCTAAGAGGTCCTGACACCCAGCTTACCTTCGTTCAGTATGCCGGGCGTCGGGATTTCGGCGGGTAAATAATGATAGGCGTCGGGATTTCGACACCTATCAATAGCCCCATGCCGGGATTTTACAGTCGGGAAGCCGGGGGTCAGCATTTAGACCACCAACTTCCTGACTACATACCCCCGGTATGACAGTCTACCCACCCCAGGTCCTCTCTCTGGTTTTGGTGGAAGGTTTATGTGCAGCGAAGTCACAAGTGTCTTCACTAATAAAATTTGCTGGCTATCACAAACCAGATTAGTAGAGCAGGGCCTTAGGATAGGAGCACAGGCATTATTGGGGCCTCCTACAAATTTTGCTATAGGGCTTGGTGACGTCATTCCCCCCCATCCCTTCCCAACTGGTTCATTTCTGCAAAACAGAGCAGGTCTGAGACAATACCATATCAGGGGCTTTTTAAGAGAGTTTTGGGTCCATGTGCAGACAGTGTGGGCCCCCTCCTCTCTGGCAGTGCAGTAGATTCTGGCTTGGTACCAGAATCTACTGCGCACGTGCACGCCTTATTCCCAGGGACATCTCTACTGCGCATGCACACGTCACTGAGGAAATGGAGCTGCTTAGCAGCATTCTGGAGACCGTGGAGAGGTAAGTATCACTATATATGGTTGTACCCTGCACCCATTATAGAAATGCCATTGTACCATATGTTATATCAATTATCAGATACTGTATACCAGCAGCAGCTCCTGCCCTCTTACCTAAGGGGGGATGCCGCTGGCCTGGGTCCCGGCACCAGCTCAATGAATCTGGCAGGCACCGGGACCTGTGCATGTGCATGCCTAACACCAGCTTCACGGGGCTGCATTGGTTGCAGCTCCGAGAAGCCCTGTAGGGCTGCCCGAAAGGCAGAGCAGCGGCATCCACTGGAAGCCGCTCTCTGCTGATCGCACCTCCCCCTGGCTGCCTGTCTTCAGTGTGACTGGCTGGTGGTGCTTCCAATAGGCAGACACTTCCAGCAACAGTGAAGCCAGCTCATTGAACAGTGGAGGATTTTACTGTGGTGGGGGGGGTCTGCAGCCTCGCAGTGGATGTGAAATAGCTGAGTCAAGTCATAGTGGTTAAATGTATTGATAATGCACAAAGTGAAAGGACTGTGACATGACCCTGCAGAAAGCAATGCCTATAACATCTACCTACAGACAGATACATACATACATACATACATACATACATACATGAAAGAACTTATGATGGACGATAATAGGATTTATTGGACTCCTTTATGTGTTGTACCTTTGCAGCCCTATTACTCTCTTATGCTCCGAGCTTTGTTTGTTTGGAAACCTAAATTGCCTACAAATACACAAAAGGCTTATCATGCAATAGCAACCAGTATAACATCAGATTCTATCTGTCTCATGCAGTTCTTTCCCTCTGCCCCCAGCTCTGTGTAATGGATTGGGAGGTGCTCTGCAGATATATTGTATATATATTGCAAATAATGTGCACCACATCCACAGAATAAGATAACATGCAAAAAGCTGGAGGCAATCTGTGAGCACAAGTCATGACTGCCAAGCATGGTGCTACCATGAACCCATCATGTACTGTATCTAGAAATCAACATTTCCAATAAATATATTTTATATGACCAGTCCAATTTCTGTCCATGAACGTGATATTTTATCCATTTTGAATTCCAAATATATGATTTCTATGCATGTACAATCAATTTTAGTTATACTTGGGATCCCTTATACAAGGCATGTCTCAGAGCTTGGAAGGTAAACCAGCAAATGGAGCAATTTAATAATCTACTTGCTTGTTAAAACCTCTGAATAATGAATGATATCGGAACACACTAATGTCATGGTCACAGAATATGAGAAACACTGTAAATTCGTTTACACTGGATACATGTCATTTTCTGATCTCCCAAGTCAAAACAAGATGAACATGCTATAGCATTTCCAATCAAACCCAACATACTCAGCAATTCAGTGCCAATGAACACTCTCATTATCTTATGCACTCGCTGGGAAGTCTTTTCTAGCTGGGCCAATTACTGTAGCTACTCAAGTCAACTGCATCCAAGTCTACCATGCTAGGTAGTAAGGTAGTCAGTGGCACACACAGGATTTTTAGAGGGGGTTTCCAAATGCTTGATTTTAGAGTGAGTATGGCCAGTCCATGAATAATTAGCACTTAACCATCTTTAATGTTACATACAAAGTGTAATGTGCGTCATAATTCCAGCATATCCAAGACCAGTGATCCCAGTAAGCCATTAAATGTGGCAGTAGGGCCATCCTGCCTGAGCTAAATGTTTTTATTTCAGATGTGGGCACCATTCCAGAGCATTGGAGCAAGTCCGGGAGTCTGGGGGTGCAGCAGAAGAACCTAGCACTACCCTGGGCATATATGTACATATTGGTCTTCTGATGCACTGAATAGTGTATTATACTGTATTAATAATTTACCCTATTGATGGTCTATAGCATTGCACCCCTAACAGTGCATGTTTTCCATATCTCCTAGTTGGTGCACAGGTGTATTTAACACTGGCTGACACATATTAAAAGATCAACAGGGGGTGCTATTTATTTCATTTGTGATTCTGAGAAGAACATGCAGTAAAATTCTATTATATTATTACAATTTCTATTGTGGTTATGGGCTGGGGAGGGGGGTTTCCAGACAACCGGAACCCCCCCCCCCCTGCGTTTGCATATGGCAGTAACTAACATACAAAGCAGGGTTTCCTCTCCTCAGTTAGATTCTTTGAGTTATCTCTTCACTCTGTGCACTTTAAATTTGTAAAATCTACTGCTGATTTATCCATACTTTACCCAAAAGCAGTTATTATGACCATCAAAATGACCTTCAGTTGTGTAAGCAGATGACCTGTGACTTGTGTTCCTTTCATTTGCACATAGGAAACTCAGACACTGGTACTTCAGGCACGACCTTTGCAGGGCCCAAGGCAAAAACATTTTTTGGAATGTTTGACGTTTGTAAAAATGTTGTTTGCTTACAGTATGCAGTACACTCAGCTATTATGGCTCACATATATATATTAGCTAGTAGATCAAAATGAATCTCTTTGGTTTAACGTTTTAGACTTTAATGTCCTCCACTTCAGTGAGCCAGTGCAGTCTGTGACTGCACTGGCTACACTGTGACTGGAGGTGACTTCCTATTGGAAGCAGGCTCGCCGAGAGCCGCGGCGGGACCGGGTAAAGGGGGCGTGGCCTAATCGCGACTGGCATGGCCACGCCCCCTTTGAGGGAAAAACCCTAGTTTTGCAGCACCGCAAAGCTGTGAGCCCCCTCAGCCCGGCGCATAACCAGTGGGGGGTGCGATCAGCTTGATTGGTCCCCCCACAGGCATAGGAGACTGCTGTGGCTGCTTCACAGCAGCTACGAGCAGTCTCCCACTGCAGCCCAGCACACAGCAGCGTGTGCTGGGCTGCTGTGATGAAAGAGGGGGGAGCAGTACCGGACCCGGGGCCTCTGTGGGCCCCTACAGCAAGCACGGGCCCGGGTAATTTGTACCTGCTCCCCCCCTCTCGGCGCCCCTGAGTGTAAGCGCCACCTGCCAGTCACGCACAGGACATGCAGCACCAGGGGAGGAGTCTCCTCCCCCTGGGACTGCCAGTCCAGGCTGCCATAAGCAGAGAGCGTCTTCCAGTGGAAGCCGCTGCTCTGCCTTTAGGGAATCCCTACACAGCTTCTCGGGGCTGCTATCAATGCAGCCCCGAGAAGCTGGTCTATTGTTATGCGCATGTGCAGTGCTACCGCTGCTCATGTGTATGCGCAAGTCCCGGTGCCTGATATTCATTGTGCAGGCGCCGGGACCAGAAGCAGCAGCTACCCCCTCAGGGCAGAAGGCAGGAGCCGCTGCTGAATATCACTAAGAAATTCAAAACTTCATTACAGAGCATTGTAATGTTAATTGCTAATAAATGTCATATAAAGTTGTTGCAACTTACATTGGGGGCGTGAGTAATTGGTGATCTGACTACACTACCTCTCCCCATCCATCCAACATGCAATGGGGAGTTATATTACCTCACAATACTACAGGAGGAGCCCATGTGGCGTCCGGAATTGGCGGCTCCCTGAGCAGCTACGGTCTCATATTTTCTTCAAGTGAATGTTAATAAATGTGAGGGAGGTACAGTACGGATGGTTATTTACAGACAAAAAGTGTACTTTCACAACTGCTAGGAAACATTTTGAATTGCCATCAAGCAAAACTTTCTTTCCCAGTGCATCTTCCCTTTTAACAATTTTCTTAAGGCAAGTTACTGTACTGCGGGCTGCGTGGAAAGCCAGAAAATAGGCAATAGTGCAGAATAAATGACAAAAATGAACCTAAGGGAAAAACTCTGAGAGCCACATTACAGATTTACTAAATGATGCTAAACTGCTTTATATCCTAAGGGCCATTCACTCTTACATGCATTCTGTTCTATAAATTCCACTATAGAATGTTGCCTTTTATTCTCACTGTATGTTACAGTACACGTTTGCTTATTAAATCAGTACCCGAGGCATTTCATATTCTATATTCTGCTGAAAGATGCATTCTTCCACGTACAGTAAGTGCCCTGCCATAATATCATTTATTTCAATAATAGACCATAACATTTAGAATGTATATACACAAAGGTGATGATGCACACAATTACACCATGGTTGGATGGGAGACCTGGCAGCAGCCAATCTACTTTATTACATTTTGGGTTGACCCTCATAAACCAGACATTCTGAGCCTCTCATCAGTTATTATTTATTTGTTTATTACCAGTTATTAAACAGCGCACACCTATTCCACAGTGCTTTACAGAGACTATATTTAGCCATTTACAGCAGTCCCTGCCCCAGCGGAGCTTATGACCTATGGCCCTGATTCAGAGCCGGTCGCTATTAGCGCTCGCTCGTTCAGAAAAAGGGGGTGGCTATTCAAATGAACCGTTCGCTCTTTGCGGTCTGTTGCCGCCTCTATGTCTGAACGAGCGAACAAAACATGCGGACGTTTTTTTGATAAAAACGCCCCCTGGTCGCTCGCATCATACGTCATGTCCGCTATTTATTAGATTAATCGA
This sequence comes from Taudactylus pleione, assembly GCA_031769625.1. Classification (NCBI taxonomy): domain Eukaryota; kingdom Metazoa; phylum Chordata; class Amphibia; order Anura; family Myobatrachidae; genus Taudactylus; species Taudactylus pleione. The sequence goes on along the minus strand of JAUIMM010000916.1, from coordinate 966,432 downwards.
GTACATCGACCAGCGTATGAACTGCTCGCTATTCTTGTGGTTGGTTTTTCCTACCACAAATTTGCGAGCAGTTCTGACTATAAAATAACCCAGTGACGTGGTCAGTGAGGCTGCTGTATTAATTATGCACACCCATAAAACGCCCGATTGACCTTTAAGCACGCCTGCGTTCTGATCTCCAATCCCCGTTTTCAAGCACCTTCCCCTGTTACCACCCACATACGCCTCATTCTGTCACTCATATTAGCAGGCATTCGCTATTTAGCGAAGAAACGATTTTCGGCCGCACTGACTGGTTCGCACATGCGTATTACGATCCGTACGCATGCGCAGTTGGGCAAACATCGCTCGGAACGAACGAGCGGCCGCTTACGAGCGGCTCTGAATCAGGCCCTATATTCATACTTGCCTATGTTTGAAAAAGCATTTCAGGGAGATTGTGAAAGTAACACCTATGAGCGTGGTGGTAAAGTGGGCGTGTACTGATACATCTGAGAGGCGTGTCATAAACCTGACTTACATCCACATGTAAACAAGCCTCAAACCAGTTAGTAAGATTTATTTGTTGATGAAAAAGCACAAATACTTTTCAGAAAATGCATGTAACCATAGGGATTATTGTGCCTTATAACCAATGCAGGAAAATTATACTAATGATCCCATTTGAATGTATATATCTCTGGGTTTTTTTTATATAACAGCTTCATTATAGGGGTAAGGTGCAATCAGAGAGATTTCTATTCTCTTCAGGGAGACAGGAAGATTGCTACTATTTCAGGGAGTCTCCCTGACAAGGAGGGAGAGTTGGCAAGTATGTGCTATGGCCCTGATTCAGAGCCAACGCTCTGATAGAGCGCTCGCTCTGAATCAGGGCCATCGTTCCTGATTTTAGAGCGGCGTCCTGGCTGCTCGCACAGCTGTGGGTGACCACCCACAGCTATAGCGAGCAGCCAAAAAGATGGTCGCTATGGTCAAGACCATCGCGAACAACGGGCTTGCGACAAGACCCTTGTGGTAGGGTCTCATCTGCCGCAAGCCCTGGAGGGCTTTCCCGTCGCTATCCGGGTCTCGCGCATGCGCACTGGCCCAACATCGACCTACTTGCGAGCATGCGCACTGGCCCAACATCGACCTACTTGCGAGCGCTCAGGGCTCGCGAGCGGGTCTGAATCAGGCCCTATATTCCCTACCACATGTACATACATACACAGAAGGGCTAAATTTTTTTGGGAGCCAATTGGCCTACCAGTATATTTTTGGAGTGTAGGAGGAAACCGGAGAACCTGGAGGAGACCCGCACAAGCACAGGGAGAATTGAACCCAAGACCTCAGTGCTGTGAGGCAGGAATGCTAACCATTACACCATCATCGCTGTCCTATTTTATTTATTTATTTTATTAATAACGACTCACTGATAGCAGCACTTAACATACTGCATTGCTGATACAGTATAAAGTAATCCTGCAATTTACTAATCCTCACTTATTCTGCGATGTGGAACAAAAATTATCTACCCCCACGCTCCTCTAAAATGCCTTCACCAGATGCAAAATGCTGCAGCAAAAGTCTTTTCAGTCATGGATGCACTAAATGAATCAATGCACATGAATGGGCTGGAGAGGCCAACTAAAACATGTATTCAATGAAAGAGGCATCTATCTGTAATAACATATCAGCAGTCCTTTTAAATAAGCATTACAAGCTATAAAAAATAAAAGCAAGAGCTGGAGGCTGCAAGGGAAGGCTTGAGGGCCACACATGGCTTCAGGGCTGTCCAGTAGGATTTTGAGATATCCTGGTGCAGGAAGAGAAAACAGAAGGGATTGCTGTAAGATCCATACGCAGACACTAGGCTACAAACCATACTCTGTTAGTACTGTCTCATCTTCAGTGGCAGATTTTACTTCGGAGTTGAAGCCCCCCTACCCATACTCCCAAGTAAAATCTGTCACCTAAGTGAGCCAGTTGCAGTCTATGGAGCGCTACCTGCCAGTCACACATAGGACAGGCAGCCCCTGGAGGGGGAGTATTAACCACCTGAAACTGCCAGTGCAGGCTGCGATTAGCAGAGAGCGTGCTTCCAGTGGAAGGCCGCTTCTATACCTATCGGGTAGCCCTACCTGGCTTCTAGGGACTGCAACCGGTGCAGTCCCTAGAAGCTGACATTTTGTGAATGTGCAGCACCACCACCGGTTGTGCGCATGCGCTGCTCTGGGCGGCTGTCAAGTACATTGCCCATGCGCTCAACTTAATGGCACACAGACAAATGAGACCTGAAGTCTGAACATTTAATTCAGTGTCATCAATGGAAACATAGGGCCTGATTCAGACCCGGACACTATTTGCGGACGCTCGTTCCTAAAAAGGGGCGGGATATTTAAATTGAGCGCTCGCTCTTTGCAGTGTGTTGACACCTCTATGTCTGAGCGAGCGTCCGAAAAATGCGCTCGCTATTTTGTAAAGACGCCCCTTTACCGTTCGCATCAAACATCATCTCCGGTATTTATTAGATTAATTCGGGTACATTGAAAGGTATCTGAACTGCTCGCAGTGCTTGTGGTAGGTTTTTCTTACCGCTATCACTGCGAGCAGTTCAGGCTAAAAGACAACCAAGTGACGTGGTCGATGACGCTCCTTTACTAATTATGCACTCCCATTAAACGCCCTTTTGACCGTTGGGCACGCCTGCATTCGGATCTCCACTCCCCCGTTTTCAAGCACCTTCCCCTGTTACCACCCACAAACGGTACATTCTGTCAATCAAATTAGCAGCCCCTCGCTGTTTTAGGAGCGCACGATTTCCGACCGCAATGACTGTTTTGCGCATGCGCATTACGACCCATACGCATGCGCAGTTGTGCGAACATCACCCAGAGCGAACGAGTGGCTGCTTACGAGCGGCTCTGAATCAGGCCCATAATTCTATATGCATCATTTCTGTATGTCTTTTGCCATCAGTATACATACCAATAATGACACCTAAATGACAAGAATTATTAAAACTTGACACTTGGACCACCCTACTACTTGGTCGGGAGTACAACAATGTCTCATGTACTTACCATCACTTAGCTGCCCTACAGTACATATTTTACTAAAAAATTTGATTTCTGGTCCCCTCAATACAATACCAAGACCAAGAAATGTTCTTAAATATATTTCATAAAGCATTTATTCACCCCACAGGCAATACCTGGCAGGTATGTCTGCTTCCAATGAATGATGTCGCTGCCGTACTGGCTCGAAGTTCGAAATGACTCAATGGAACATTTAGTGACTTATTTACCTTTCACTGCGGAATGGGCGTTTTTTGGAATTTTTCCCGAAAACCAGAGGGTTAGCAGAGGTTGTAGAGCTACTGTTGGCAATCAGTGCAGCAGCCTGCAAATCTATCTTACAAACATGGATTCTTCCCCTCCCGCCTTCTCTGAACTTGTTTAAAGGGAAGTTGCACCACATTTTTCAAATGGATTGGTTGGAGACGACCTTAGATAAAGAGAAACTAGTTTAAAAATTTTTTGAGTCCTGGAAAAGTTATACTATATTTCTATTTTCCCAGCAGATTTTCAGGGTCGGATTAGACATCCCTTTAGAAATATAGAATGGTAGGAAACCAGATTGTTGCTGAGTGATCCCCCGATAACATTGGATAGCGAGCTTCTTGATACCTCGTTATTCCAAATTTTCCTTTATCTCTTTTGCTAGGAACTGGTATGTAATGCCGGCTGTCGGGATGCCTCCTGCCTCCTGCATACAGACATCAACATTCCGATAGTTGGTATCCCAACAGGGGTCGGGTAAGTATACTTACCCCCCCTTCCCCCCTATCCCGAACCCTCTCTTTTTGTAGCCTAACCCCTGTTGGTGCTTAAACCTGTCTCCCCTTTTCGTGCCTAAACCTAAAGCTCTCGCCTTAGTGCCTAACCCTAACCCCCCCAGTGGTGCTTAACCCTAACCCCCAACACCTAACCCTTGCCCCGCTACGCTCACTAAACCTAACTCTCTCCCCCCACACCACTGTCGCTGAGGGCGCCCCGGACTTACCTCATTCGGGCAGGCGTCCTTCGGCATTCTAGCGTCAGGATTAAGATAGGCGTCGGTATTTTGACGCCTATCTTAAACCCCTTGTAGGGATTCCGCTGTCGGTATTGAGAATGGCGGCATTGCAGCCGCCTGTCTCATAACTATATCTCCTTTTGCTACTGTAACAGGGTGCCCAGATAAGATCACCAGTGCTGAATCAGGAGCAGATTGTCCCTGAGGAGGAAGAGCTGTACTCGGCAGTTGACCCAGTTGACCGGGTGAGTACTTACCTGGGCCTGGAGCTGCTTACTGACATCGTGGGACTGGTGGAGATTGCTGCTGAAGAAGATGGTGCCACCCATGAAACAATTATGGCCTGAGGTGCGCTGGCCAATCAGAGCCAGTTACGGCTCTACCCCCTAGCTCCAGCTTTTATTAGCAGGAGCAAGTGGCAGTGAGTCAGTTCAAGTCTCATGGTGGGTATCAAGTAGTGAAGACCTCCTGAAGAAAAAACGACCCGCCAGAAAGGAGAAGAGCCCTATGCCCAGTGGAGGGCTCTTAAAAAAGAACTGACGCTTGCCTTCCACTGCCCAGGTGAAGACTGCACCTGTCAAGGTGATAAGGCCCAGCTATGGAGCAGTGCTGATCCCTTCAGAGAAAGGTCGGCACAGAGGAGGAGGGAGGGAGAGAGAGAGATGAGCATGGTGTGTGGTACTGAAGTGCATTAAAAAAGTCCGTAGTTTCAGAGGATAGATGTAGGGACAACCTCTCTTACATATCTGTGTGCATCTATGATTAGAGGCAAATAATCAGGCCTGAACTAACTCTGGAACTGAGTTGGGTTACGAGATCCTAGCGCACACAATCCCAGAGTCGGAATCCCGATGGTGGAAATCCAGACTAATGCAGGTACTGTATGTAATTTAACCCTTCCCCCTACCCCCTCCTGCAGCCTAACCCTAATCCTTCCCTCTCGCAGCCTAACCTTAACTCCCCCCCTCCCGCAGCCTAACCCTCCTCTCCCGCAGCCTAAGCTTAACTCCCCTCCTCCCGCAGCCTAATCCTAACCCTCCTCTCCCGCAGTGTAACCCTAACTCCACCCCTCCCGCAGCCTAACCCTTACCCTCCTCTCCCGCAGCCTAACCCTAACTGTCCTCTCCCGCAGCCTAACCCTAACTCCCCCCCTCCCGCAACCTAACCCTAACTCCCCCCCTCCTGCAGCCTAACCCTAACCCTCCTCTCCCGCAGCCTAACCCTAACCCTCCTCTCCCGCAGCATAACCCTAACTCCCCCTCCCGCAGCCTAACCCTAACCCTCCTCTCCCGCAGCATAACCCTAACTCCCCCCCTACCGCTGCCTAACCCTAACCCTCCTCTCCCGCAGCCTAACTCTAAACCTCCCCCGAGTGCCTAACCTCAAACCCTAACTCTCATTACCATGATTGCAACCGCCGGGATTCTGACTCCTGTAGGGATTCCGGCACCAGGATTCTGAGCTCCGGCATTCCGTGCAGCGGGATGCCGACTACATCCCCTGAAACCTAATTATATAATACAGGGGCATGCCCGGTAGGCACAAATAAATGCAGGCTTGATAACAAAGGGTATGGAGGGCCCTGTTCATGAGCGAGCTTACATTCTAACTGGAAGAGGAGACAGCTGACATAAAATCAGAGTGTGGCTGGGAGTGGAGATGGGGGAAGCTGTGAGTGTGCACTAGTGTGGGTAGTATGGGTGGGGGTAGAAGAAGCCATGATTGGTTTCTAGGGGAAAATTACATCTTTTTTATTTCTGCAAATGTAGCAAGTCTGAAAATGTTTGTGGCTTATGCGGCTAATGGTGAATCTGACCCTGAGAACAGTGATATTGGTTAATTAAAATAAGGTACATATTCCAGGTATATGAATATATTTCAACAGAATTACCCTGGCTTCATATCTAATGTATATTTATTACCACAATTAAATTAACTAAAATTAGTTTTTGACAACAAGTTCAATGTAGTGTAACAAAGCTTAAGACTGATATCATTTTAACAGTATGAATGGTAAGTAATAACTCTTTAGCGGCGAAGTGAGATAATGAGGTAATTACACCTGCCATACAATAATAAAGATTAACTGGCTCCCTGGTGACTATTGATCTATACATTTGATTGTCTCAGCATGATTTCTGCTGACTGAAATAACAACATCTCTGTATATCAATATCTCCTCATTGTCTTTCACAACAAATAGGCTTATCTAAGGCTGGGTATCCTGTATCGTGGGTTACGGGACGACCGATGTAACGATACATTGGTCACCCGTACACACTGAACGCTATAGCACATAATATATCGTTCAGCGGCCGCATCCAGGAGCATTCCATCGTCCACCATATCGTCACATCTGCTGATGTCTGTGGGCAGGAGTGCGCAATGGGCACCCATCAGCCGATGTGCACAATATATCTCTCCAATCCGCGGGATCAGACGACAAAGCGTCAAGAAGAATGTGTGCAGCAGACTCTACAATCATTTTAAGTTTCAGTGACAGTTAAGACAGGTCATAAATTGTTTCTTAACTGTAGCAGCCTTTACTGGGTACAAATGACCCTTGCGGTGTAAGTACTACTGTAGGTATTCAGGATTAGATAACTATTAGGATGCCTAGACCTGGTAAATATTACACAGAACTAAAAATTAGAGTAAAGTAGTTATTGGTGAGCTGCCATTTATGCAGACAATGTATCTGTTAACTCAAGTGTTAGTTGGTGTTAATCTCTCCCGACCACAAACATTGGGCCTGATTCAGAGCCGCTCGTAAGCGGCCGCTCGTTCGCTCCTGGCGATGTTTGCCCAACTGCGCATGCGTACAGATCGTTATACGCATGCGCGAACCAGTCAGTGCGGTCGAAATTCATGTGCTCGCAAAATAGCGAATGCCTGAAAATTTGAGTGACAGAAAGAGGCGTATGTGGGTGGTAACAGGGGATGGTGCTTGAAAACGGGGAGTGGAGATCCGAACACAGGCGTGCTTAAAGGTCAAAACGGGTGTTTCATGGGTGTGCATAATTAATACAGCAGCGTCTTTGACCACGTCACTGGGTTATTTTATAGCCAGAACTGCTCGCAAAATTGTGGTAGCAAAAACCAACCACAAGAATAGAGAGCAGTTCATACGCTGGTCGATGTACTCGATTAATCTAATAAATAGCGGACATGACGTAGGATGCGAGCGGCCAGGGGACGTAGTTTTCCAAAAAACGACCGCAAGTTTTGTTCGCTCGTTCAGACCTAGAGACGTGAACAGACCGCAAAGAGCGAACGGTTGATTTGAATAGCCACCCCTATTTTCTAGACTAGCGAGCGCTAATTGTGTCCGGCTCTGAATCAGGCCCATTATGGGCAGGACTAGTATCGCAGCTGACATACGTGGTGAAAATGTGGAAGTAAATAAAAGGACCTGCTGTACTTAATTACAGATACAAGACAGCCAAATATAAAGAGTGCTGAAAATCAAATGACTGTACAGTTGTGGAAATACATTGGGTGGAGCCCCTACGGTTCCCAGAGTTGAGGGGTGCCCAGAAATTACTGGTTCCTCCATCTTGTGTCGCCCTGAAGCTTCACTCTGCTGTAATAAGATCCCAGCAGAGTCCTCTTCAGTTAGTCCGTTGCATACCCCTAAGAGCCGCCCAGGCTCTTACTACAAGATTGCACACACCTAAGCGATATATCTGCAGATGATGGTCGTTCATACACACTGAACAACCATCATCTGCATGCTGCAGCAGGTCCTGGCGGCCGGGGGCGGGGCAGGGGTGTGTCCCAGCGAGCAAGGAGCGTGTCCCGCCCCATTCCCCGCAGCTGCCGCTGTGTGTGTACGGGAGGTCTGCAGACTATCCGTACACACCTGCCGATGGACAGATATGTCTGCAGGCATATCTGTCCATCGGCTGTGCAGCGCAGCCAATGTGATATATGTCTGTGAACTACGCCAGTCACAGACATATCGCTGGTACACACTGGCCAACGTGCAGCAGATATATTGGTCGATCAATTGATCGGCCAATATATCTGTCAGTGTGTAGTATGTGTACCCAGCATAAGATATGACCCTTAATGTGTTCTGGACAAATATACATCTAAAAAGAAAAATACGAATTAGTATTCAATCCATACATCTACTTTATGGTATAATGTGGCACAGTCTGAAATATATATTTTCTGGTGCCTGTATAATGTAACATTTTCCCTTAGCTGTGGGTCCCAGCTGCTCTGTTTATCCGGAACTGATGCAGAGCATTAAATGCTGATTAGTTCCCACTGCTCTCCCTAAGGAGAACCTACTGTACATACTATTGGAAGACTTGTGCAACTATTCAACTGAAAATTAATGTTATTGGGCCTTGCAGACAAATTAGACAGAATGGGTCCCAAATAAAATCGGACCCAATATTAACAGCTTTTAAAAAATGAAAACATCTCATATTTATTTTTACAGAACAAATGAGCTTACACAACTTGTGCTGGAGTACGATTAAATATTGATCCAGTGAGGTTTTAAATCTGGTGGTCCCGACTCCCGGCCTAAGGAGCTCATGCAGACCCACTTGCTAGATGCGTTCGCTCACAGCCTGCGTATGCAAATCCAGCGCACGTCCAGCAAGGCAGGCGATCGTAGGGCAAAGCATTAGCATGCCCACTATGTCTTGCCGTGCAATTACTTTGTGTATTCAGACACCCACCAGCCATTCCTAAGACGCCCACTTGCGCATGTCATCTCCTGGAAGTGCATGAAAATAATGGTACATCGAGCACCATCGGATGCGATCACAGCGCTTGAGGTTGACTATACCCTGCCGCAAGCACTGCGATCACTTCAGTGTGAAATTCAACCAGGTGACGTGTACTATGACGTTGCCTTTTAATTATGCACGCCTCTAAAATGGCGTTGAAACACTCAGCCACGCCTGCGTTCACTCCTCTACTCCCCCGTTTCTAGTAGCCTGCCCGTTACCACCCACAAACGGCTTCTCCTGTCACTTACTCTGCTGGGCTGTCTATGCGCAGCGAACGATTGCTTCCCGAGCGTTCGCACTGGTTCGCGCACGCGCATTGCGATGCATACGCATGCACAGATTGCAACTATCGGCCGGCTACGAGCGATCACATCCTAGCGAGCGCGTCTGAATCAGCTCCTAATATTCTTATTTACCCAAAATGTGCCTTTGTGCACCACCTGCATGGCATTTTATGAATGTCCTAGAGATAATGGGCCTGATACAGAGATGTATACAATGCAGATATTTACACAGATAGAGCCATTGTTTGCCATTGCGCGTGAGATGCACTGCGCACGTGCAGCGTTTGTTTTTGGGACTATGCTCGCACAGAGGATTCAATCGCAAAGTGAGGTCCAGGTATTAAGCATTTGGGTGAGGTTACCGGGGGGTGGCTAGGCAAACGCAGGCGTGTTTAAACGCCATTTAATGGGTGTGCATAAATTATCCATTGCACTCTCCCTCGAAGCATTAGAGCTCTCTGTTTGTTAGGAGAGACGCTGTGTTTAAGACAGGTCAGACTTGCCGCATATGCTGCATGGCTGACCGATCTGCATCAATGTTACCGATGTTTGCGCTGGTGCATGACGTCGGGCGGATATGAGAAGGCAGCAGTGGGAGTCCCTATGCTCAGGTAAGCTTTGGAAATATTAGCATATTCTCGCAGCTGCATTCCATGAGAATTTGCAGATGTGATTGCATTAGCGTACCTTTCTGAATCAGGCCCCATGTTCTATGTTCAATGTTAACAGATTCAAATTGTTTCAAAACATCCATTGAGCACAGGGCCATTACATCCACACAGAATTAACAAGCACAGTATAGGATTCCTCACAACTAAAAGCTAGCTTTGCCATTTAATGATATAGAAGTATGTCTCCTATCCGTTGGTACAAGCAGTAAGTGCTTCTCACAGTAACTGTAGTCTGCAATTACTTTTCTGTGTGTGTCGAAACATCCTTCAGCCAAGCAATTTGCAGGATTATGCTTATTTGTTGACCTTGGATAGGAAACTTTTAGTATGCCATTTGTATAACCGCTATTTAGCGCACTGTCTGCCGAGTGTAACGGAAATTGCAGTTTAGCGATAGCTCGTCCTGAAAACACTGATCTACGCAGTGGTGTTCTATGACTTGTTTTATTCTAAGAGGGGTATTCAATATGAAACGTTAACTTCACTGTCGAAGTTAACGTTTCATATCGGAGTTTTTACCTGCGTTAAAGTATCGGGCGCGCTCCCGCTTATACCCGTATTCAATATAAAATTAACGAAAACGGGAAACTCCGAAGTTGGATTTGCGTAAAGTTACGAATTTTTCCTTAAAAAAATTGTAAGAACCCCCTAAAGTAGTAAAAACATGGGGGAACACTATGGGTACCCCCGTTTTAGCCTTTAATTGAAAGTCGGGATTTAAATAGCCGCAGCATGTGTTTTTTTCCGACATTGAAGAAGTGATGCAGAAGAGCACTTAGGTTATTTTTTTCGTTTTTTTAAGTGGTCCCATCAAATTTGGGGTACATGAAAATGGGCACTAGCATATTTTGATGTCCCTAAAGTAAGTTTTTATAAATTCTGCATTTGTGCACCTGCTGCTATAAATCTATTCTAGAAAACACCTGCCGCATACTTGCAGAATAGCCCTGAACCTATTTCCCTATCGTTAAACAATTTTTTCCCATTTTTTTTTTCACCCCAATTTTTAAATTAATTTTTTGGGGTGTCCCTATTTTTTTTTCAACTTTTTTTGACACAGTTCTTTTTTAAATGTCATTCCCAGGGGTGCAGGCTATTCTTTTTAAGCCTGCACCCCTAAACCCCAATTCTGCACTTTTTTTCGACACCTACCGTATTCAATGGTGAAAAGTTATCCCCGTTTTTTATCAAAGACTTTTCAGAACTGCGATAAGTCTTTGAAATTGATTACGGTGTAAAAGTCAAACCTGCGATAATGACGTCAAAAGTGCGATATTAACGCAAAAACGATGTTATCGCTCCCATATTGAATACCCCTGTAAGTATCCATAAAACCACCAGCATTTTGTTGCTGGGCATATAATGTTAAAGTACTAGTACTGTAAGCATATGCAGTTAGATTTATTCATAGCGGCAGGAGGACTTTTCTCAGTGCTCCTGAACCCCGTGTCGTCCGTTTCTCGGAATCTGCATTATGTATTACAGATGACTTTTTAATATCCATTTGCTGGTTACTTGCATGTGTTTGAAAGGCTGGATGTTTGCTTATGTAGATAACATGCTACTTATCTTCAAATCATTTGAAAATACACATTATAAGATTGAGAGATTACACATGCACTTGAGATATTAACCCGATAGCCAAACCTAGCATTTCCCACTGTACGCCACAGACTCGGTGGCTAGCTCTTTTCTCTAAGCTTCTAAAAAGGCTTGCAATCACTTCTTATCTGCCTCACAATATGGAACTGGCTCATTAAAAATAGTATTTGCTGTTTCTTGAAAACTGTGACTAAGAATTGCCATGGTGACAAGAAGTTGTAGGATGCTATTATCAGAAACAGGCTTTCTGAAATGACTTGTAGTAATTATGTATCTCTAAACATTTTCCATACTCAATATTGCTAGAGCCACCTGGAAATGTGTTCTTCTAACATATTTTGTGGTATTTGCTATATTCTTTTGAAAATATATTTCCTATCTTGCTACATATGTCACATACTTATTCCTACCTACAGGATGGAGGTCTACATCCATTTCCTTCTTTCATTTATTCTTCACAGATATAATTGTGGCATGGTATTAAATGGAAAATGTGCCTATTTGCAGATGACACAAAAATATGCAACAGGGTAGACACACCTGGAGGGGTAAGACAAATGATGGAGGATCTAGCTAGACTAGAGGAATGGTCAAGAACTTGGCAACTACAGTTTAATGCTAAAAAAATGCTAAATTATGCACTTGGGTCTAAAGAGCCCAAAAGCTAAATATAGTATTGAGGGTACTCTAATGGAAATTACAGAGGAGGAAAGGGATCTAGGAGTCACTATTTCAGGTGATTTAAAGACAGGTAAGCAATGAGAAAGGCAAATCAGATGCTTGGTTGCATAGGGAGAGGAATCAGTAGCAGAAAGAAAGAAGTGATAATACCACTGTATATGTCATTGGTACGTCCTCATCTCGAATACTGTGTTCAATTCTGGAGGCCATATCTCCAGAAGGATATTAATATATTAGAGCAGGGGTGGGGAACCTTTTTTCTGCTGAGGGCCATTTTGATATATATAACATTATTCGTGGGCCTGGTGCAGGCCATGCTCCCTCTGTGTAAAGTCACATGGGGCCAAGCCACAATCGCCAGTGATTACAGCAATGCCCAGATCATCCTGAAAATGCTCCAGGGAGCTGTAAGGGCAGTGGTGTGACCGTCTGAAGCATCTTAAGAGTACTCCAAGCGGCACTGCTGCATTGATGCTGGCTGCAGGGTGCCTTTCTATGTACCCTGCTAGCCAGATGAGACCAGCAGAAAAAAGCTCCGAGGGCCAGACCAAATGGTTCCTGGGGCCTTATATGGCCCCAGGGCCTGAGGTTCCTCATCCCTGCATTAGAGACTGTACAAAGAAGGGCAACTGAAATAGTACAAGGTCTACACCAAAAACTGTACCAGGAAAGACTAAAAGATATAAATATGTATAGTTTGGAGCAGAGAAGGGATAGGGGGGACATGATAGAAACGTTCAAATATATAAAGGGTTTTAACAAGGTAAAGGAAGGAGACATTCTTTAAAGAAAGAGAAGTATTAGAACAAGAGGACATGTTCTAAAACTGGATGGTGGTAGGTTCAGGGGAAATTTGAGGAAAAATTACTTCACAGAAAGGGTAGTGGACAAGTGGAATAGACTCCCATCAGAGGTGGTAGAGGCTAAGACAGTAGAGCAATTTAAACATGCATGGGATAGACATAAGGATATCCTTACAAAGAACTGAGGATCACATAGGGTTGAGGTTACCAAAAGATAAAAAAGGGCAGACTAGATGGGCCAAGTGGTTCTTATCTGCTGTCAATTTCTATGTTTCTATGTTAGGGGGAAGCATCGCTTGATTACATGTTCGGCGATCTAAGCCCCTGCCTAGGGCCCACATGCCACTGGACAGACAGATGGCCTTAGTCATCTTGCTTGTGACCTTGATAGTGATGATGATCAGGGCCCTGGTTCCTGGTATAGTATTATTAGGTAGGTTGGGAGCTATATTCTAAACTTTGGATACATTTTTCAGCAGCATCTACTATGCCAGTGTTGGCTAACCTTGACACTCCAGCTGTTATGGAACTACATAACCCAGCATGCACTGCTACAGTTTTGCTATTAGGGCATGCTAAAACTGTGGCAGGGCATGCTGAGATATATAGTTACACAACAGCTGGAGTGTCAAGGTTAGCCAACACTATGCGCATAGGTGTGGGCTGATGGCCGTGCTTGTGCAGGAAGTAGACTGGGTCAGAACCCAGAATAGTACTTTTTACCATATGCCGAGACAGCCACTATTTGGGGCAGTTGTCACGCTCCGGATTATTAAAACCACTTTCTTACTGCTCCGGTGCATGTCCAGGATAGCACAGAGGTCCACTCACGCTGCACATCGCTCCCGGCTGGTGGCGGGGTCTGCCTGTGCTGCTCCTGTCCTGTCCATTCAGTGTCCTGATACTGAGCATGGAGATGGCTCTCCGCATCATGATGGCACACAGGTTGCACGCCAGAGTTCCCTCCTAAACAACAGTATGGGTGCAGCCATGTTGGAATCTGTCACCTGACGCCCTTCCTCCACTCAGAGCACTGCTCCCAGACCAGCTGATTGCAGCATCCAATGGTGATCCTCCCCTGTAAATTCCATTTCCAGACTGGAATCTGTTGCCAGTACAACATCGCTTCTTGCTGAAGTTACAGCTCAATGCTGAGCTCCCAGGTACTCTGTATCTGAACAGTCCCACTCCTAGTTCTTTATATCCAGTTCCTATATCTGGTAAACAAGTCTCCTATACCATCTTCCACACCAGTCTGGTTTTTACTACTGAGACTACAACCATCGGTCTCATTCGATGCTTCCAACATTGAACTCATTAATTAAGTTCTTCAATTCATCAACATTGGTCCCAACCGATCAATTCATTAGCATTGGGCTCTTATCAATTGAGTTCCTCAATTCTTCAACATCGGTCTCAGGGCCTGATTCAGCAAGGATCGCAGTAACAAAGACACACGCAATCGGTTGATTCATTCGCATAACGCATGCATCGCAGTGCACGTGCGCGAACTAGCAATTGCGATGGGAACTGCATTTGCAGAGGCTACGCAGACCCAGAGCACATTGATTGACGGAAGTGCCATTTGTGGGTGGTGATGGGGGGTGGTCATGCGAACGCAGGCGTGCCAGTGCGTTGCAATGCCGTTTCAGGGGCGTGCATAAATTATCCACTGCAATACCATACACAGCATGAGGTCTCATCGCGTATGCTGAAGTTAGTAATTTATGAGTAAGGTCTGACCTGCCTTAACTGTGCGTATGGGTCCGATGTTACTCGATGTTGCAGATTATTTTGCTATATTGCCCAAGTATACGGATGTGTGTAAGGGGAAGTGGGCGTCCTTATGGTAAGCAGTGATTGCAAACATTTGCATTTCACAGCTAATATTAGCAACTGTGGTTTGTGCGTTCTAGGCTAGCAGAATAGCGATCCTTGTTGAATCAGGCCCTCAATTCGATCAAGTTCAACAATTCTTCAACATCGGATTCAAATCCATCAAGTTCTTCAAATCATCAACATTGGACTCAGGGGGTCATTCAGACCCGCTCGCGAGCGGCAGTACGGTCGCAAGCGGGTCAATGTTCCCCACTGTGCATGCGCACGACGGAGGGAGCTCCGTCGAACGCATGCGCGAGACCCGGGGAGCGACGGGCTTTCCATCGCTCCGGGTCTCGCACCAAAGGGGGCGGCTGTCGATGTTGATTGACAGCACGCCCCCTTTGGTGGGCGTGCCTGCCAGACGGAGGCGTTCCCATGGGAACGCCTACCGTCTGAAGCCAGCCCCACTGTCATCACTAGTGATGTCAGTGGGAGTGATTTTGGCTCTGATATAGCCAAAATCTCTCCAGGGCTTGTGGCAGGGAGACCCTACCGCAGGGTCTCCATCACAAGTCCGATGGTCGCGATGGTGAAGACCATCGCGACCATCTTTTTGTCCGCTCGTATATGCTGTGGGTGGTCACCCACAGCAATGCGAGCGGCCAGGAGGCCGCTCCATTTTCATGGAGGAGGGCCCTGATTCAGAGCGAGCACTCTGGTCAGAGCGTTCAGCTCTGAATCAGGCCCTCAAACCGATCCAGCTCTCAATCCAGCATCATCGGTCCCAATCTGATTCTGCTCATTCATTCAGTATCATTATCTCCAGTTCTCATTTCAACCTGCTGTTTAATAAAGACATTCCATTCTTATTCTTGGCTTCGGGCCCATCATCCTCTGCAGCTCCTCTACCTCCTCACAGCAATACATGAAGTCCAGGCTCAAGCCAGCCAGGTTTATTCACACGTCTCAAGTCTCCTCTTCAGCCTCCCACACCTGTTCCAGCCCAAACCCACCCTCAGACGTGACACAACGTCTCTTAAATAGATCCCAAAGACTACTGAATATCCCCTGGTGGGGAATGTACCTCTAAAGTGTTGGATGAGGAGCACTCTGACGCTGCCTCCATCCTCAGTACAGACAGCTAAACTGAGAAGGCAGTCTCTAGGAATGCTGGAGCTCAGTGAGATGTCTAACCTCTGACATGCGTAGCATTCTAGCCGTGCATAGCCTGTACAAACTGTGCAAGTACACTATATCACCCCGCCTATAGTGTGTGGGCATATTACTAACATCCGCCAGTACATTTACCGCTCAGATGCCCGGTGCACTACAATGTCCAGCGATACCCTAGAGCTCCAGGCTGCTTCTATATAAACCTTAGTTATACCTGTCATATCCCTGTGTCTTATGCTACTTGTTGTTCTACATGGGTCAATAATCCTAAGAACTGGTTAAGCTGTACCATGTGTGGTTTAACCGCAACCAAGATCAACAACACTCAACACACATATACTTTGGCCAAGTGTATTCCCTTCTGGTGGGTAAATTGTCTTGCGGACTACTACATCCAGCATCACTGCTGTGCACTACACTGTTACACAATTCTGCTAATAGGTTATGGGCACAGCAGTCTCAAGGTGATAGGCTGTGGACCTTACACCTACCGATATTCTGCTAATTTAAAGTACCTCAGGTTATATTCATTTTAAGTTGCATTTGAGCAGACACGGAACACTTTTTTTGTTATCATTCTCTATCTGCTCTCCATCTATGCATAGCCTTCTGAAATGGTTGGAGACTGGGCCGTAGAGAGCGCCGCCGGGCCCAGGTAAAGAGAGGGCATGGCCTAATCGCGGGAGGTGTTGCCACACCCCCTTTAGGAGAAAAAAAAACACACTTTTGCAGTGCCGCACGCTGGGGAGGGGGTGCTGTGAGCCCCTCAGCCCGGCGTAAAGCCGGGGGGGGGCCTGATCAGTGTGATCACTCCCCCCCTCAGACATAGGAGATTACTGTGGCTGCTGCTTAGCAGCCGCGAGCAATCTCCCACTGCATCCCAGCACACGCTGTGTGCTGGGCTGCTGCGAGGGACAGAGGAAGGAGGGGGGCGGCGCCAGACCAGGGCTCTCGCCGGGCCCCTCTGGAAGCCCAGGCCCGGGTAAATTGTACTCGCTCCCCCCCTCTCGGCACCCCTGGATGGAGATAAAACAAACTTCAGCCAATCAGATCATTAGAATGACCATAGCAGCATGATATTTTAAGAGAGAAGTAGCTGGGGAAAAAAATGACCACGCTCAAAAAGAATGGCAAGCCTCAACAACTTGTGATTTAGGCTTCTACTTGAAAATGATAAATGTTTGAAATATTAATAAAATAATTAATAGTACATAGTTGATGTGTATTGTGTAATATATACAGATAAATGATAGACATCTTGGGTTATTGGCAGGGTCACAATTCAGCGCTTCAATCTAAATGTGCCATATTTCTTAGAACGCTTCTACAGGGTTGTAATATGGACCTGTCATCACATTTGTTTTCAGTTGCTTCTAATAAAATTTCCAAATCCATTAGATCTAAGTTGAACAGTTTCACGGTTTCATAAAATACAGGCGGCAGAAAAGGTCTTATATATTCATTGTTTTCAAATTGAAAAGGATTTACGCTAGTAACACGGCCTGCGGTGTGATGAGGACGATGGGCCTGGATCTGAATCACACCCATTGGCGATATTCACAGGCTTGGGCAATTTGTTTGCTACTGTGCATGGGTCATAGTCACTAAAAGTTGCACAGCGCATGTATCCCAAGGTGTACGCACAGAGGCGCAATTGCAATTGAAACGCACCCTATCAGAAATGTATTGTAAATGTGCATCATATTGGTCTATGGATACCCAATTCCCAGTATTACTCGCCCCTTCCTGCCCATTTCACTAAATCAAGGCAACTTCCCACAACATTTGTATGGCTCAACTGCCCCATCAACAACAATGCATGTCAATTCCCATGCCAAGAACACTTGCCACTGACACAGTAGGGTGAAACCAGCCTAACTAGTATATTGAAGGTGAGCGCACCTGAAACAACAAAATGAAGCCACATGACCACTGGACTATGGTTCTTTCCCACCATGGAAAACATAATGAGGACAAAAGTAACAAAAAATATTAAAGGAGTGTGGGAAAGTCCAGATATAAAGAGACTGAGCCAGAATAAATAAATGTATTAATTCCCCAGCCACAACCAAAGCAACACCTACACCAAAGCTATAGGACCACCCACTGTCAATAACCCATCAAGAAACACAACGCATCAACAATGATCTGAATCTGACATTTACCTCAGAATCTGCCCCACTCTTGACAATTGCCTATAGACGTCAGAGCCAAATCTAGTGGCAAGAATATGCACTCTGCACTCAATCATTCTGCCAGTGCTGTTGGGACTGCTCTTTCTAATGATACCGCCCTTTCTTTCTACAGGGCCTATAGACCTAAGTCTTGCACTGACATGTTCTACCTCCCCTACTCCACCAGAATATACAGTGCACCCCACACTCCACATTGGCTGATGGTATCTATCATTTATCCCTTGCTTCCATACCACTGTACCCTGCTGGTAACAACCCTGCTTTGCAGTATTGTATGAAGTAACGCATCACACTTCACACAACATTGTGGTCAACTCCACCTCCTCCTCCTGACCTGATACCAAAACAGTCACCAGTCACACCGTGCCTATCAGTCATCTCTACAGCAATGTATGATACTCACGTAAATCTTCTACTGAAGTTGCAGCAGCTTCATGGCGTTTGTAAGTCAGCCATGACAGGAATGTGAGCAGTTAATTAATAAATGTCCCTTGGGGCAATATTTTTTTTCAAATCAAGAAAAAGTGTGGCCCTAAACAGTTTGGGACAGGCAGAAGCCATTACCTTGACCCGGGTTCGTACCCACTGATAAAAAAAAAAAGACTTATTTGATCACAAAAAAACCCCAAAAAACATTTTCTTTATTTTTTTTTATAAAAAATGCTTTAAATAAAATTAATTTAAGGCAGAGCACCGCTTAGCATGGTACCTAAAATCTGCTATGAAGGTTGTATGAGTCACTGTATAGAAGCCTGATATTATACCTGACATTGTTCTGAAAATGAAGAAACTGCACTCAAAATGAATTTAGGTTGGTAATTGCTAGGAAGCGGTGCACTGAGGCACAGTTTAACTCCGTATAAGCAATCAGCCATGAGCTAATATTCTGAAAACATACTTTATTTCCCAACTTATTTCTGCCTCAAATTTGTGTTTAAAACTAATTAAACCTGATGAGACAGGGAAGCTGCCTGATGTGTTTCAAGCCTTCATCTTGTCGATGTAATAGTATACTGTACGCACTACATATTCATGGTTTGGGGAATCTGAGTGATAATAGAGAGAAGGCATCGATGAGCTCTATTATCACAAGCATTGCATTTTCCACCAGCGGATTTCTATGAGATTTTTTTCTGAGTGAAAAAAAATGACTCCAATATTCTGTTAGATTCTTTACAGGCCAGTCTATTTAACAGCTAGCCTGCAGGCAGAGGTACAGGCACAAGGAAAGCTCTGATTTAGAGCACTGTGTATGGCTGGACGCCTGATTTTGTAGAGGTTTCAACAAGTAAGTGAAAGGTTTTCACAAAGAAAAACAAATGAAAGTGGAAGCCCACTGTAATAATATATTTTAAAGACTGCTTATAGCTAGATAATATACTGTACATTAATTAACTGGCGAGTTTATAGTTATGACTAAATTGTCACCATACTAACTACCACTCCTCTGCTATAGAATGTGCAGTACGGAGGTGTTTCATATCTACCAATTGTTCTGATTTAAGCAGACGGGCACAAATTATAGGGATATCGTAAGGAGGGAATGTTAAGGGGGTGGATATTGAGGGGGGGGTGATATGTGTAATCAAGTTCTAGCAGCAAGTGGTGGCTCTATAATACGTTTTGCCGTCTATCACATTATTACACCCTGGGGAAGCGGACAGGATCCAGGAGGGGGGCTTCCAGGGATCCAGAGAAATTCAGGATTCTCCTGAACAAGGCAAGTGCCACAAGTATGATACAAGTTGATTCCTATAATCCTTTGTGTCTGCCAGTTTAATGGTGCATACACACGGTCAGATCATACTTGCCTACTTTTGAAAAAGCATTTCAGGGAGATTGTGAAGCAGCACCTATGAGTGGGTCGGTAAAGTGGGCGTGTACTGCTACATCTGGGAGGCATGTCATAATACTGACATACATCCAAATGTAAATGAGCCCCAAAACAGTTAGTAAGATCTACTTGTTGATGAAAACACACTGATACTTCTCAGAAAATACATGTAGCCATAGGGATCATTGTGCCTTACAACCAATGCAGGGAAAAGATACTAATGATCCCAGTTGAATGTATATATCTGTTTTTTTATTACTATAACAGCTTCATAATGGGGGTAAGGTGCAATCAGGGAGATTACTGGACTCTTCAGGGAGACAGGGAGATTGCTACTATTTCAGGGAGTCTCCCTGACAATGAGGGAGAGTTGGCAAGTATGGGTCAGATCTGTCAGACGAACGATAAACCACGAACGATAAACAACGAACGATTTCATGAGCTACGAACGATTTTTGACAGTATTAAAATGAATGAAAATCGTCTAAATCTGACTGCAAACCCATCAGATGTCAGATATCGTTATCTGACAAACGGGAACGCGCATTGTTCATCGTTGCAGGGACACATGTCAGATGTTCTTTCAGATATGAACGATTTAATGAATTTTAAAATCGTTATTGTACGATTATTGAAGGAAAATCTGACCGTGTGTATGCACCATAAATGTTGAAAAAAAGGTGATACTAGCTAATTTGTTACATCTTCACAACAAAGCTCTAAATGTAATCAAAACTATTCACATTTCCATGTGAATTAAGCTGCAACCTGTAGCTATGTTTAATTACACTAAATATACTTAAAAGTTATTTTTAAAAAAAATATATATATTTACGTGATATGTTTATATAATATCTAGCTTTAATGTAATTTAATCTGCCGACATAAAGAGGCCTATTTGTCAATATGTGGCGACAGAGCTGATAATCAATCACCGCTTATCACAGCAATTGTAAACCACCTATAAGAATGATAAATAAAATCTCACAGTGGCTCAGCTACATCAGCAATACTGGCCTGGAGACTTTACTTACTGCTCTACTATGCCAGTCCAGGGTCAACTTACTGCATCGCCATGCCGCTCCCAGACTGCCATCACAAATTGTGGGATCCAGTGCAAGTCCAGCAGGTAGGACTCCACTTCCTCAACCCCCCCCCCCTCCCCATACACACTCACTACCAAAACCGACCACATATGTACTGATGTAGCTTGCATCTCTGCAAGCACTGCCATCACACTTTTTAGATAGGCTTCACAATGCAAAGGCAGCCTAATTGCTGGCAGCCACTGTTGCCGACAATACCAGTGTTAGTGCATGTAGTATTCCTTTAAAGTGAGAAACAGCCCTAATGTTTTGTTACAGGACACTTGTGCTTACCTGCAGTTGTAGGTGAAATGATGTGTTGAACACAGTTGTGTCTCCGCTCAGACACATCACTTTGGAGAAAGTGGCAGATTACATAAGGGGGCAGAAGCATACATGGGAAGAGGTGGCAGAGGCACAGGAGAAGGAAAGGCACTTGTAGGGAGTGGATGCACAGACACAGCTAGTTAAATGTGGCAGATGCATGAAGAGGCAGAGGCACTGATGGAGATTGGATAGAGGCACAGATGGCAAAGAGAAATAGGTAGAGGCACATTTGGTAAAGGGACAAGGGCTACAGATGGTAAAGGCGACAGAGATGATAAAGAGGGCAGATGCATAAATGTGATGGGGCAGTTGCATCGCAGCATGGTTTGTTCCAGGATTAAATTGCTCCTTTTTTTATTTGCTCCAAATTCTGAATCAGTCCTTATATTTCCACAATATCAAGTAGTGTAATGAGAAGAATACTGTCTGCCACAATGAGAGTCCAGCCGACAGAAATGACACATCACAGAGTCCCCTAGAAGCCTTATCAATATGCTAGTTTTATAGGAGAGTTTTTTTATTCCATAGAAACAACTTGTGAGACAATGACATACTTTCCTTTACTTAATGTCAGTCAACAGCAGAACTCAATGACATTTAATGATGCAAGTCAAATACTGCCTCAGTCTGTCCCTTGTATTTAGCCGGATTGACATTAATGTTCTTTTAGTGGAAGCACTCAGGGCCTGATTCAGAGCCGCTCGTAAGCAGCCGCTCGTTCGCTCCGAGCGATGTTCGCACAACTGCGCATGCGTATGGGTTGTAATACGCATGTGTGAACCAGTCATTGCGGTCGGAAAGTGTGTGCTCGCAAAATAGCGAATGCCTGCTAATTTGAGTGACAGAATGAGGCTTTTGTGGGTGGTAACAGGGGAAGGTGCTTGAAAACGGGGAGTGGTGATCCGAACGCAGGTGTGCCAAAAGGTCAAAACGGGCATTTTAAGGGTGTGCATAATTAACAAAGCAGCGTCATCGACCACGTCACTTGGTTGTTTCTTAGCCTGAACTGTTCGCATGATTGCGGTAAGAAAATCCTACCACAAGCACTGCGAGCAGTTCAGATGCCTTTCGATGTACTCGATTAATCAAATAAATAGCAGAGATGATGTAGGATGCGAGCGGCCAGGGGGCGTCTCTACAAAATAGCGAGCGCATATTTCGTTCGCTCGCTCAGACATAGAGGCGTCAACAGACCGCAAAGAGCGAGCGCTCAATTTAAATAGTCGGCCCCTTTTTCTGAACGAGCGAGCGCAAATAGCGTCCGGCTCTGAATCAGGCCCTCAGTACATCCAGGCTCATTTCTTCTAAGTTTTGAATGAGCGATTTGATAATTTAGTGATGTGCATATTTGCTAAAGGCATGGTCTTATCTTCCCCAACTGCTTTTTTAGTGTCTCTAATATGCAGCCACTAAATAAATAAACAATAATAATACCAAATATTCAATTTGCATAAACCACTTTTTGCTTGTAAGATCTTTGAAAATGAAACGTAACAAAACAATTGCCACCCACATACCAAAAGTGGTGAACGCTGCTAGTGCACGTGTGTTCTCATTTTGTCCATACTAGTGTTCATTCAAGCACCCTGCACCTTTCACAACCGTACAGTTTCTCTTTCCTGCTTGGGGTGTCGCTCTATGCTCTGGTGCTTCTAGCACATTCAGTTAATGCAACACACTTCTGAGATACAGATGAGCGTGTGCTAAAAGCACCAGAGCGGACAGTGACACCCCAGGCAGGAAAGAGGAACTGCACCGGATTGTGACAGGTGCAGGGTGCTAAAATGAACACTACATACTACTGCTAACCTAGACACTCCTGCTGACATATGGGTAGGGCCACCATTACAAAGAAGGGCTGTGGTCACAGTGTGACGTGTGCATGGCCAGGCTACTTTGGGATTTCCAGGGCCCAATCCACAGATGCTGTGTAACACAACAAACTACTTCTCCGTGATGTGAATAAGATTATGACTTCAAGCAGCAAGCACCGGTGGAGCTACAGTGGAGTAGTAAAGTGGCTCTTGGGTGTGTCCCAAGGACACCCTGTGGCTTTACTTGCAGCGTGAAACCTCTAAAGGCAGCTCACAAGGAAGAATAGTGTGGTGTGGTGCCATCGGGGGAATGACTTTGCACCGGCCACACGCTCCTTGCTTCAGCTCTGTTGCTATGAGAGGAGTCAGATATGTTACCATCTAGTCTAATGTTTTGAGGTCTAACTCAGGACCCCTGTGAAGGTGGTTGCCACATCCTACCAAAGTAAATACTTGCCTGGGTCAAAGAAAAAAGGTACTAGCACTCACCTAAAGTTGATACAAGACTTCAAGAATCTTCCACACTTTAATTAAGTGTGCAGATGCTTATTTGATTTCTTACTGAAATGATCTCTCCGATTTCTTCCAGAGCACACCCACAAAAAAAAAAACTGTATACATATACCTCAGTGTGACCAGCCTTGAGCTGGGTACACACTATAAGATATATTGTATGATATATCGTTGCGACACAGATCGGAATGATATATTGTATGGATCGTAAAGTGTATATGCCCAGTCGCGTGTGCACAAGGGTCATCCATCGCATTGTCACATCTGCTGTTCTTCGGTGAACGATGCCATGGTTTAACACAGCTTGGAACAATACATTGCGCTGTTGTATATCGTTTTTACAGACGGCGTGGTGTATTGTTACATCCCATCGTTCCGTCAGCTGAGTATACATCATATAGTGTGTACCCACATTTAGAGATATTTAGCATTTCCTGTGTTTATACTATTGTGATATTACGACAATGAACAATGAATGCCATGGTGGATGCACTCAACTTTAGCCTCAAGTTTTAACTACACTAGGGGCCTGATTCAGACCCGCTCGCGAGCGCATAGCGCTTGCAAGCAGGTCGATGGTCAGCCAGTGCGATGGCCGGCGTACACAATACGCGTGCGCGAGCCCCGGAGCGAGAGAGAGCTTCGCTCGCTCTGGGGCTCGCTATAAAACGGGACGGCTGTCGATGTTGATTGACAGCTCAACCTGTTTTGTAGGCTGGACAAACAGAGGCGTTCCGGAAAGAACGCCTGCCGTTGGTGGGAAACCCTACTGACATCATTCGTGATGTCAGTAGTGAACTTCCTGCTCTATTAGAGCAGGAAGTTCACTCGGGCTTGTGGGAACCGAGACCACAAGGGCTCGTCGCAAGCCCGATGTTCGCTATAATCGCGACCATCGCCAGGCCGCTCGCAAAAGCTGTGGGTGGTCACCCACAGCTTAGCGAGCGGCCTGGAGGCGGATTTATTTAATTTTTTTTAAATCCGCCCTGATTCAGAGCGAGCGCTCGCAAATAACGAGCGCCTCTGAATCAGGCCCTAGGTCTGTAGAAAGGTGATGAAATAAAATTTTTGGACAGATGCCAAAAAACTGCTTTAAAAACCTGTACACGCGGCACAGATGTAAAGGTGAATATGTATATTCCCTCACAGCACAAATTGTTTGTATACGCAGACTTACTGGTTGCATTTAGCTCATTAATGTGTTGCATGCTCTCTGAACAGTATAAATAAAAAGAAAGAAACAACAAAACAAGCCAATTCCCCAATCTAAAACACCTATTGTTAGCTTTTATTTTACATTTAATGGGTTATAAAAAGGGAAATGTTGTCTATTTCTTACATACGGTAAGAGACACTTTTAATATGTTACTAGCACCTTTGTCAGTTGCCCTATTCAATTGAGTAGGATTATCCTCTACAATACCCCTATGACTTCCTACAACATCTTTTTTTTTTTTTTCTTTAGAAATTCTTAAATTGAACTGGGAATATTGATCTATTTTCCTTCAAAGCGTTAATGCAATTCTATCTGGACTACATAACACATCCTGTAAATAAGTAGCTATTATTCTATTAAACACTTAAGCTTGGAAGAGTTTAACTGCTACACTTTTCATGTTCTTGTCTCTTGAGGCTTTCCTGATCTTTCAAACTAAAATTATGTTTCCTTAAAAACATTAGAAAAGCATTTGCAGGATACTGTATAATAACTTTTTACAGTCTACTAGGTGACCGCCAGGGCTGCCATAAGAAATTGTAGGGTCCAGTACAATGTCAAAGGCAGGGCCTCCACCCAATCAACACATCCCTTCAACCCCCAAAAAACGGCCCTTGCAGGGTCATGTCCCCTCACATCAGAATTCTCAATATGTCCCTTAATAATTCCCTGCATCCACTCAGACCTCCCACATGCCCCTCTGACCTCCCTCATGCCCTCAGACCTCCCCACATTTGAAGGTAAAAAGTTGCACAAAATGAGGGCGCTACCGAGTCACAAGGCTCTCACTTGTTTTGTGTAACGCGACTTGTAGCGCATGGAGGATAGATGTATGTGGAAACACCTGTAATGCTGCAAGGTGTCTGTCTAGCAGATGCACATTAGACAATTGCAGAGAGACCCCACCCCTCCCTCCTGGTGACCTCCACACACACCACTGCCCCCGTACTGCAGCATCCCTTATGCATCCCTTAAACCCCCTCCTCTGTCCAATGGGAAGGAGTTTTGTGGGGGCACAGTGGGGACTGAGATCAGAAAGAGATGGGATATGGGGGACAGAGATGAGAGAGATAAAAGGTTACAGAGAGATGAGATAAAGCTAGAGAGACACATGGGTGGCATGAGGCTAAAGAGACACATGGGTGGCATGAGGCTAAAGAGACACATGGGTGGCATGAGGCTAAAGAGACACATGGGTGGCATGAGGCTAAAGAGACACATGGGTGGCATGAGGCTAAAGAGACACATGGGTGGCATGAGGCTAAAGAGACACATGGGTGGCATGAGGCTGGACAGACTGGTGGTGGCTACAGAGACAAAGAGGTCATGAGGTAGGAGAGACACAAGGGGGAGGTTGAGACTTTAGAGAACATGGAGGTATGGGGCTAGAGAGACACAGAAGGGATGAGGCTATATGGCGCTCACACTCGATAGTGACCCGGAAATGACTGGTCAAAAATACTGGTCATGCTACGCTGAGTTCATTAACCATATAGGTTTCATGTTTCCCGCTTTTCATAGAAAAATTCCCTTTTTTCCACCAAAAATTAATATGTTTGAATTAGGATCTGCCTATAATTGTAATCGAAAAACCGAAATGAACAATGAAAAGTTAAAATAGTTTCCTATAACTATTTTACTTTATTAGAGACATAAAAAAGAATTATGGAAAGGTTTTATAGCCTGGTCAAATAGAAGGACATATGGGTAGCCCAGTTTTTTTTACATTTCTGAATATGGTGTGTACTAATAAAGCAGGCCTGGAGTGCGTTTCAAGGAATGCATAGTCTATGAATCAAGCTAGGCCGAGGCTGATCAATTAATTCTTTAATTTGTTGTGGTTCGAGTAGCACTGGGAACACTTGAGGCCATATTCCATAAAACATTAAATTTAACAGGAAAATGCTGATGAAGGTAAGTATATTTCATATGAGGGAATTCCCGGCAGTGACAGCCCGACAAATGCAGAGATCCCGGCAGCGGAAGCCCGACAGCGCTGGAAATCCCGATCGTGGATAGGTAAGTACTAACTAACCTAACCTAACCCCCTAACCCTCCTTAGGGGTGCCTAACCCTAACCTCCCCCCCAAATGCCTAACCCTAATCCACCCTCTAAGTGCCTAACCCTAACCCCCCCTTCCCCGCTGCCTAAACCTAAGTCCCCCAGGGGGGTGCCTAACCCTAAGTCCCCCCCGGGGGTGCCTAACACTAACCCTCCCTCCCCCTAGCCTAACCCTAACTCTCCCAGGAGGGTGCCTAACCTTAAGTCCCCCCCGGTGCCCTAAACCTAACCCTCCCCCCCGCGGCTGTCCGCTCATGGCGCCCGGCATCCCGATCGAAGGTCTCCCGGCGGCAGGAAAATGTCAGGCGTCTACATCTAGACGATTGTATACCCATGAGATGTAGTTAATATCGCGATGATCGAAATCCCATTGCCGGAATCCCAATCACTGAAAGAACACCGGCGCAGAAATCCCGTCTTGACTGGGGATGTCGATGCCAAAATCCCAGCAGCCGGCACCCCAATCATAAGAAGACCCAGGCGAGGTAAGTTTCAGCCGCAGGGGGGGGGGTTAGGTTTAGGCACCTCAGGGGGACTTAGGGTAAAGTTGCGGGAGGGGGAGGTTAGGCTCCAAACGAGGGGGTTAGGTTCCAGCACCACCGGGGGGAGGTTAGGGTTAGGAACTAAGAGGGGAGGGTTAGGTTTCGGCACGTACCGGGAGGGTTAGGTTTAGAATGTGGGGTAGGGAGGGTTAGTATGAGGGTACAGAATAGGAGGGTTAAGATTAGGGGGTAAATAGGACAGAGGATCATTACTTACCGTTCCCCTGTTGGGATTCAAACCATCGGGATGCCGCTGTCACTGTACTGACAGTCGGCATCTCCTCCGTCTTTATTTCATACCGATTCCTTTCATACAACAGTTTTAAAACTTTTCAAAATCTCTCAAATTCTCAAAGTCTTTACTTATGAATATTGGCACAGTCCACAACATGACTGACTCCTCATTGTTTGTGGGGATGACAGGTATACTGCACTTTATATCAACTTAAATAACAAGCCTCAATGGAAATCAAAAACACCTCCCTAATTAAAATAGGCACTTTGTGCACCAACACAGTGTATAAAAAACAAATTATGTTCTTTGGATTCATATAATAAGCACTTTATCTTATACAAATCAATTGAATGAAACCTTTGTCTTTTCAGCTGGGTGCTGGTAATGCTCATCTTTAATATAACTAAATCCTTTCTTGAAAAGCTGTCTACTTGCTCCTGAAGTGGAGATTTCATTAATCTCTGCTTTATCTGTAGAGCAGCGGGTTTTCTTTGAAAGATTTGCTAACACCCTGACACTGAAAGCCTCCAAGTTCCGTAACCTTTAATGAGAATTTTATTTAAAGAAAAAACTTTTCTTTACAACTGCAAGGTCATCATCTACCCTATATAATATAGGTTTATTACGTTATTGCATTGAATACAGTCATAAGTGATTGCTAGCTTTCTCTCTTCCCCAAAGTATTCTGAATCTGAAAGACATCTGTTCATTCTGGGATACCCGTCACATCAGGATGTGTAAATAGTGTCTACTACAGATGTCAACTTGACGATGTTTGAACACTGGCATTTTATCCTCAATGCAAATCAAAGAAACGTTGTGTGTAAAGAACTACCTCTTTTATGTAGGTGTTTATTGAATAAATATACATGTCTCCTCAGGATTTATTCAAGCAGTACATTCCTCTATTTCCAGTAGCAAATAACATTACAAAGTGCACGTATTAAAGAGTTGAGATACACGTTACAATTTAAACTGCACTGGTGACCTGGAAATGCAGGATGTAAGGCCATAAGTGCAACAGTATAAGGGGCATATCTATAATGGGTGCAGGGTGTGCAGTGCATGTGGGCCTCCGGGTCCAGGGGGGGCCCGAACCACACACCCTGCACCCATATTATTTATAACGTACCTCTCCGAGGTTCCGCGCCGGGTGTCAGCTCTGTACAAAAAGCCAGAAAATGGCCACCGCGGCCATTTTTCCGGCGTTTTGCGCATGCGCAGTAGACTCCGGGCACACTCTAGTGCCCAGAGTCTACTAATGCTCCAGTGGCCGGCCAGCCACATCAGTCATATGCCGGCCGCCAGGAAGAGAGGAGGGGGCCCAGGACGGGGAATGCACACAGGCCCCCTCCTCTCTAAAGACGCCCCTGAACAGTACAGATACCCTTAAAATATATTTTGATTCAGAGACTAGAATACATCATGGGATTAGGCTCAGGACTCATGGTTTAGCTGTGAAGTAATGCACTATTAAACTTTTACTTACTTGAATGTTAGATACAAAGTATATTGTTTCTAATGACTTTTTAAATTTTAAATAAATATATTATTGTAACCTATGCCTATGTATTCTTTGTAACAATTACACATTTGCTAACAAACAACTGCATTAAATGTCACAGAGAATTGTGATCTCCCCAAATCAATCCAGCGACTCACATTTCACAGCTCTCTATTCCTAAATTACCCTAATATAATTAAATATATGGATGTACTAAGCTCTGGAAAGTGATACATTGGAAAATGATAAATTACCAGCCACAGCTCCCAACTGTCATGTTATAGGCTATGTTTGAAAAATGACAGTTAGGAGCTGACTGGTTGGTAGTTTATCACTCTCCAATTTATCACTTTCCAGAGCTTAGTACATCTGCCACCAAGTTGATGTCTCAGACTTATTGGCATACAAACCATAATATTGTTATACAGACTCTTGAAAACACTATAGGCAATTTGTTTTTTTTGTTTAAATTTAATTCTGGTCTTTTTGTCACTGGTCACACAGAGAATAAATAAGAGAGGTGTAAAGCAAGATAAAAAGCCAATGACTACACCTATATTTATACCAGGATTAAATTATACTTTAAAATTTGCTTTAGTCTCAGTAAATTTAGAAAGTTTTGTAATTTATTTTGTGCAATATATACAATACATATTACACATTTTCTTGGTTCATCCCAGCAAAAAAAAATATGATGATAATAGATAAAGTGATCTATTTATCAAACTGAAACTACCATTTTTATAGGAGAAAGGGGATTTTTATTTATAGAACGCACCAAAAGTATATTCTGAAACATGTTACAAGGTGAAAAATGAAAACAGCTGCACATGAGCTAAAGTTGGGTACACACGAGGATGATGGATCAGCCATCCAGCTGATCGGCCATCTTATCTGATGATTAGTAAGTGCATACACACAATCATCGGCCCAATGTTACATGTGCCCGCCCAGTTGTGGTGTCAGTCACAGACGGCCCCTGCAGCAGCAAGTGTATGGGCGGCCGGCTGTCCGCTCATACACACAACACGATGTGCTGATATATCTGCAGATACGTCGCTCACAGACATATCGCATGTGCACACCCGCCAAATCGCCCACGACATAGCAGCCGTTCATTTGACTGGTCGATACAGTATATCGGCCAGTGTGTAGCCAGCATAAAAGAGCAAAGTACACTGTACCATAAAACCAAAGATGTCAACACAGAGAAGAACTAGTCATGCAGATTTTATAAATGTGTGTGCAGGGAACTGTGGGGGGGGGGGGGAGAAAGTAATGGTGAGAAGGAAGAAGAAAGATAGGGAGGGAGATTTGTCCATGTGTGTGAAGCTTAAGGTGCCTACACACATAGTAATGTGCTCACTATCCGACATTGTGCACAATTTCCCTTGAAAACTCTCCTCGGCAGCTCTGCACACAATTTGGTGTTTGCAAGTGTCCAATCTTCAAACGATCTATCGTGCATTCAGACTTTTTCCAGTGCATTTGTATCCTAGATTGGCAGATCTGCCCTACAGCACGGCAGATCTGATGATGCAATGTACGACCAGCAGGGACGTGCATCACATCGTGAGTGGGGACTCACGATTTACTCACAATATTTTATTAACAATTTCTTATATAGCGCAGCATATTCCGTTGCGCTTTACAATTGTAAGCGTTAATAGAACAAAACAGACAGATATATAGGTAGGAAGGCCCTGCTCACAAGCTTACAATCTATAGGATATGGGCATATTTTACATGATCTGTCATTATGATGCGTCGGAATCAGCCTGATCGTGTAAAATATCGCTAAGTGTGTAGGCACCTTTAGCTTTCCGGAAGTTTAATGCTGCAATTAAATTTATAGGATGCGGCACAAGCTATTTCCCATGTGTTAAGGCGCATTACCAGTACAATGGACTGTACTGGAAAAAGTACAACATGAAAAGCATATGTTAAAAGTCAAGAGGCTGCTTTAGGGTATCTGTAATGCCTTGAGTCAATAAAGCTCCTGTATTATCTCTATGGCATAAACCACATGGCATCAAGGGTGCAAATGGTATGCAAACTTTATTATCATTACTCAAACTTTATATTGAGCAATTTAAAGAAATCGGTGTTGAACCAGTAATATTGTGTGTAGTAAAGATATTGTGTATTTTGAGTATTAAAAGCCGGTCGTGTTATTTGTGTTTTTGTAAAATTCTCAAAACCAAAGCTAAGTAAAAGTAAACTTTCTGAATTCTCTGGCTAATTACTAAATATACCTAGAGTGCGCATTCATTTTCATGTGCTTTTACCTGTTCCCCCTGTGCATATTGGTGTAAGAGACTCACATATGTGAGTGGACTTTATAGTTTGTTTCTATGTGGATTCTAGAATACTTCTCTAGTTCGATATAATGTATATGGTTCATTTAATATTACATAAAATAATGTTATGGAGGATATTATGGATATTAGTTACTGAGGATATTATGGATATAATGAGTACACAATTTTGTCATAAGGAGGTATGATAAATATGGTGAAAAAACTACATTGGGCAACAAAACCTTTCCATTGTGACAGCAGTCTGAAAAATGGCGGTTAATCTCTACCAATATGTGTAGGGCACCACAGTTCACACATTGCATGTTTATGTTATGAATCTCAGAGAATATTCAAAATTGAATCATACCAGGAACATGAAGCTCAGGAGAGTATAGTGAATTGGTTGTTTAAGAATTAATTGATAATAGATACTTAAAGAGTCAATTGATAAAAGAGTCAATTAATAAGGAATTGTGAGGACAAGATGGCTCCTAGTTGAAATGTACTTGGCTAGTTGCAGTCTGGAGGACTGGTATGTACTTGGGTAGTTGCAGCCTGAATAGCTGGTATGCACTTGGCTAGTTGCAGTCTTGAGGACTGGTATGCACTTGGCTAGTTGCAGCCTAAATAGCTGGTATGCACTTGGCTCATTGCAGCCTGAATAGCTGGTATGCACTTGGCATGTTGCAGTCTTGAGGACTGGTATGCACTTGGCTAGATGCAGCCTGAATAGCTGGTATGCACTTGACTAGTTGCAGTCTTGAGGACTTGTATGCACTTGGCTAGTTGCAGTCTTGAGAACTGGTATGCGCTTGGCTAATTGCAGCCTGAATAGCTAGAATGCACTTGACTAGTTGCAATCTTGAGGACTGGTATGCACTGAGTGATATCAAGAATTGCTGTAAAAGTTATTGCTTGCTTGAATATAAAGACAAGGAATTGCAATATGCACTTGGCTAGTTGCACCCTGAATAACTGGTATGCTCTGAGTGATATCAGGAATTGCTGTAAAAGTTATTGCTTGCTTGAATATAAAGACAAGGAATTGCAATATGCACTTGGCTAGTTGCACCCTGAATAACTGGTATGCTCTGAGGGCCTGATTCAGAGCCGGATCGCTCGCTCGCTCTGAATCAGGGCCCTCCTCCCGCAACTTGGAGCGGCCTCATGGACGCTTGCATAGCTGTGGGTTACCACCCACAGCTATAGCGAGTGTCCATGATGATGGTCGCGATGGTCAAGACCATCGCGACTATCGGGCTTGCGGCGAGACCCTGCGGTAGGGTCTCGGTGACCGCAAGCCCTGGAGTGATTTTGGCTCTATCAGAGCCAAAATTACACCCACTGACATCACTACAGATGTCAGTGGGGCCGGACCCAGACGGTAGGTGTTCCCATGGGAACGCCTCCGTCTGGCAGCCACGCCCCCGGCACGCCCACCAAAGGGGGCATGCTGTCACTCACCATCGACAGCACGCCCCCTTTGACGGCTTGGCCATCGTTATTCCGGTCTCGCGCATGCGCACGACGGAGCTCCCTCCATCGTGCGCATGCGCAATTCGGCACCATCGACCCGCTTGCGAGCGTCCTGCGCTCGCGAGCGGGTCTGCATGACCCCCTGAGTGATATCAGGAATTGCTGTAAAAGTTATTGCTTGCTTCCTTGTAAAAGTTATTGCTTGCTTATTTGCAGCCACTTATATCAGCGCATCTTGCGGGGACCTCAATCTCCAACTGCTGTGTTATTTCATTATTCACTTCACCTAGCATTGTTTACATACACCAAACATCCTTAGACGCCGACCCTTACAAGTCACTCAGAGCACGCAGTTTAAAGATCTTAATACAGACAAGGAATTGCAACTGAAATTGAGGAGTTGTAAATTAGAGATAGTGCACATAGCACTGAATAGCAATGCAGACAGCAGGGTGTTATTAGCTGATTGGCCACACAGACACAGAGAGGCTGCTGAGAGTGCTGGAATGAATAAACAAAAGTTCACAATACTGAAATGCAGCTGACACTGCTTTAATGTACTTGCTGGGAATCCACACAGACACTGAGGTGTGGCAGGTACTGCTTTGTTGTCACTTGCAAGTAGATCACACACACGCTGGGAAGCGGAAGCCACTGCTTAGATATAACTTGCAGGGAGATTACATACACTGAACACGAGGCGCTGGAACACACAGAAGGATAACCTTTCACTGGAACCAGAAGCCACAACAAACGCTATAGCCGGCATGGAGTGAAGGGCTGTCTGTAACTTATGCGATGCAGGATCCAATCAAAGGCATTTCCTGCAGAGAGCCCTTCCTAATGACTGCTAGCGTGCACACAGACAACATGATTAATTATACCTCTTTTCCACCAAAAACCCAGGTCCGACCTGGGTTTTTGGACATGGTTCCAACCCTGGTCAGACCCAGGTCAGACCCATTTACACTGCACCTTTGATCTGGGTTACTCCCAGGTCAGCCCTGTTCACACTGAATTCAGGTCTGCCCTGCTAAACCTGTGAGGTCATAAAAAGTGGGAGGTGAATGCTCCACAACCACCAATCAGCTCATATTAGGCATGACCTAGGTCGGATAACCCGGGTTGCACCATTTACACTGCACCATTACCTGGGTCCATCCTGGGTCCAACCCTGGTAGCTACCTGGGTTGGATTGCAGGGTCACTTGACCCAGGTTATTTTTGAGGGACCCTTTTACACTGAGCTGCGACCCGGGTAGACCCAGCAAAAACCCAGGTTTTTGCTCTGGTGTAAAAGGGGTATAAGTGTGCACTTGAATCCAGTACACAGACATGACAGGAATCCAGCTGCCTGCTTCAGCCAGAACATGGATCAGGCCAAGATGCAGTATCCCAGGGACAACTTTAGCTGGGACCTGTCACCAAGATGATCCGCTGTCGCAGATCCTAATGGTGCATACACACGGTCAGATTTTTCCTTCAGATATGAACGATAACGATTTAAAAATCGTTCAGTCGTTCATATCTGAAGGAAAATCGTTCATATCTGACATGCCTGAACGATGGACGATCAACGATGCGCGTTCCCGATGGTCAGATAACGATATCTGACATCTGATGGGTTTGCAGTCAAACTTGGACGATTCCATTCATTTTAATGCAGTCAAAAATCGTTCAATCGTTCAAATCGTTCAAAACTTTGGTAAAATCGTTCAATCGTTCAAATCGTTTAATCATTCAATCGTTCATCTGACAAATCTGACAAGTCTGACAAATCTGACCGTGTGTATGCTCCATAACAGTTTATAGAATCCAAAGAGTAGCATTGTGGGGAATATGTCATGTGCAATGCAAGAGCCTTATCAGTTGATCTTGTTATACGTTGTTTAAGATCTTTAAACTGCGTGCTCTGAGTGACTTGTAAGGGTCGGCGTCTAAGGATGTTTGGTGTATGTAAACAATGCTAGGTGAAGTGAATAATGAAATAACACAGCAGTTGGAGATTGAGGTCCCCGCAAGATGCGCTGATATAAGTGGCTGCAAATAACTGTCACAGTTTCCACATTTCCCAGCGGGTCACATGTTCCAGGTCATCCAACAGGTGCACAGGGAGAGTTTTCCAACTGTCACATTTTCCAGAGCACAATGGCCGCGATTCAATTCAAAGCCATGCTGAATAGCCCCAGGAGGAAGTTCCCAGAGCTATTCAATTCAGTTCGCTGTTAAGTCGGAGAATGACGGTTCTCGTGACTTAACCTGGGTGTTTAGTCAAGAGAACTAGCATTCTCCGACTAAAGTGCCGGACGCGAGGTTGTTCGCTCCGCGCTAAGCCGGCAAACAGTCACGCAGCCATCACTTTAGTCGTATTTCTCCTCACACCATCAGGAGGGTGCGAGAAGAAATCCTTTAGTACGACTTTACATCACACTGAATTAAATAGCTCCAAGAGCTCCCTCCCGGGCTATTCAGCATCGCTTTGAATTGAATGGTGATACATTGTAAATGATGGGCGGACATTTTGCTACATAACGAAATGGAGCCACCAATTACAATGCCAATATATTTCTGCAAATCTACGGACCAAGACCTTTTTTTTTTTTCCAAATAAATGTTATTGTGTAAAACACCATAAGCATCAACGATACATAATTCAGTATGCAATACAAATGTTACAATTGCATGGCAATGAATTAACATTCAAACTGTTGCTTATCTCGTAACAAAAGAAAAATGGCCAGACCAAGACCTTTAATTTGGTAATCGATGTGCCCTGCTCAGACAAAGGCATCTTAGAAATATGTCACTCATAAAAGTCGTCCTTCTGCTATTAATATATAGATGTCACTCATAAAAGTCGTCCTCCTGCTATTAATATATAGATATGTACCATCAGCTTTCTCATCACATTTTATTAGTAAGACATTAGTATGAAAATTCATACTGTACTTGCAAAGTTGATTTAAAACCTTAGACCCAACTAACAATGTTTAATTACAGTGAGCATCTATTTGCTGGAAGCTGATAACGCAGCTTTGTTTCAAAGTAAACATTTAATTCAGAGTAATATGACAAATTACAGTTGATTCTGAAATGATGACTGTGTAAAGCATAATAATTCCATGCTTAAACTGAGATCTGTATAGCCAATGAACAACTTTACTAGGGGAAAAGAAACACCACCAACATTTGTTTATAAATGTGTTCACAATTAGGCTGATTGCACCCATACATTCAATCAGCTCATTAAGAGGAAAATGCTAATTTGTGATCGCTTCCATTCTGCAGTACAAGGTACTCTGTCATTTTATCTTCAGCTTTGGGAATAGACAAATGAAACAACATGCAACCAAAACATATTAACAACATTATTATACAACTGCATCGTATTTGTGATTTATTGTATTATTTTATGTGTATCAATTAACTTGGTAAAACCAAGCTGCTGACTGAGGCCCTGATTCAGAGATGGACGCTCTGACAGAGCGCTCGCTCTGAATCAGGGCGTCTTTTTTTTTTTTAATGGAGCGGCCCCACAGCTAATGCGAGCGGCCATGATGACGAGACCCTTGTGGTAGGGTCTCGTGGCCGCAAGCCCCAGAGAGCTTTCGGCTCAAACAGAGCCGAATGCTCTCCCACTGACATCACTTGTCAGTGGGAGATCACTTGTGATGTCAGTGGGGCCGCCCCCAGACGGTAGGCGTTCAAATGGGAACGCCTCCATCTGGGCAGCCACCCCCCCGGCCCGCCCACCAAAGGGGGCGTGCTGTCACTCAACATCGACAGCAAGCCCCCTTTGGTGCGAGACCCGGAGTGACGGATTGCCCGTCGCTATCCGGGTCTCGCGCATGCGCACGACGGAGCCGGCTCCGTTGTGCGCATGCGCTCTGGGCCACCATCGACCAGGTTGCTCAGCGCTTGTGACCAGGTCTGAATCAGGCCGTGAGTCTTTTTTTTCTTTATTGAACTAGAACAATCCTTGTCGAAGAAGAGAGAAAAGCTGCCAGGAGCCTCAAGGAGTTCTGGGCCCCATACATCAGAGATGGGTTGCCACGATCCTGCGCTGCTGCAACCCGTCATCGCAGGAACGCAGAAATCCAACATGTTGCATTTCGGCGATTCACCGATCACGATCAAAAAATTATCGCAATCATCAAATAGCAGACATTTAACATGTCAAATGTCTGCAATCCAACGATGGATCGCAGAACATCGATGGTGGGCGATCGGAAATTTCCAATGGCGATCGGAAATTTCTGATCGCAGCCCTGCATAGTGGCGATCCGTCGCAAATGTATGTGCACCTTTCCAGACAGCGCAAATCAGTAATTAAATATTGCAGTATAGTGTGCAACTGCCACAAATCTACCAAAGAGTGAGTCTTATGCTGCGTACACACGGGACGATCTGTTCAGTGATCGATATCGCTGAATGATCTCCCTTGAAATTCTCGGTGTGTTGGTTGAATGATATAATTCATCCACACACCAACAATATCACCCACGATCAACGACCATTCCCTCCTGCAGGCACTGATAGATATCATCCAGGTTTCCCTGCATGCATGGATGATTAACGATATTGTTATCGTCCATGCGGGAACGCACATCTTGGCAGCATAGAAATGAACGATATGATCATTCATTTAAATCGTACCGTGTGTACGCACCATTAAAATACTATTTCACCACTCTATGTTACTCAGTGAATAGTTATTGCTTACTGTTTCTCCATTTATATATATTGGGATGGCAGACTCACCAAAAAGCTTTTTGACATGGCTTTGCAATGATCTTACCAGGTCACATCAACATTAGCAATGTTGACCGCATGTGCGCAGTGAAGTGAATACTCCGTTCGGCGTTCCTCCATTTGATACTGTATCAAGTTGTCAATGAAAAAAAAAATGGTGATTACTTAGGAGGGTTTTTTGGCGGTGCTCACAAATAGGGGCTTTACTTCATTGTCTATCATATAGTGATACAGGATGATAGTTACCGCTGCCCAGTAGCCGCCAATGATAAATAAACCCCTTAGACTCTCATCACGTCATGTGACAGCAGGGATAGAGGAGGGGAGGCTATGTGACTGTGGTTGCCATGGCAGAGACACGACACTGGGCAGAATTATAAATAATTAGTAGCAGCCTGAGGAAATAAGCCAAGGAATTGTAATTATAGAAGTTATGTTATTTAGAAAAAAAAAATCTAATTTGTTTTCTTGGTATTGCTGCTTTAAATACTGTCCTCCTGTTTTCTGTCTTATGGATAAACGTTTCCTTAATAAATACAGTGTAACCATCTGCATAAAAACCTAAATGAAAATATATAAAATCAATATTTTAACTATATGAGAAGTAATTTAAATGCAATACATGTGTCCAAGTTGTGGTATTAATCCTGAAATCCATTTTCGTGTTGTGCGTAATTTACGTTAAATCGTGATAATGAAAGGCCAACACTTGTAGTAATGCTTTCCAAAATAATGTTCTAATGTTCTGTTGATGCCTCTAGTAATCCACAGCATCAATTATTTAGTAAGCAATCTTCTTGGAGGAATTGAAAACCATCCAAAGCGTGTTAATTAGTTGTCTAACTAGTGTATTTCAAACAGGGAAATGCTAAAAGGTAATATATTGCTTCCTTGCCTGCAATACGTAAACAAATAAATATTAATGATATACAGTGTTGAAACTTTTATTATAGCTGAACTTTTCCTGTCTGAGCTGCCATGCTAATTTCCATGACACTGAACCTTGATAAGAAGTGCATGTATAATATGCACAGGAGAGACAACTTGGCAGTCAGAGGATAAGTATGTTTTAAAGGGACCTGATCCTATATTCTATAATATTACACAGGTATGATCCGCACAACATAGCAAAGTATTGTTGTTTGGACTGAGGCCCTGATGCAGTAAGGATCGCAACTGCTAAAGCGTACGCAGACGGTCTATTATTGTGTACTGAGCATGCATGGCAGTGCACGAATGCCTCACAGCGATCGGGACTGTGATCACAGCGAGTACGCAGACCCATCGCAGAGTGATTGACAGGAAGTACCATTTGGGGGTGGTGATGGGGGGTTGGTTGAAGAAACGCAGGCGTGTCAGTGTGTTTGAACACCGTTGCAGGGGCGTGCATAAATTATCCACTGCGATGGCATATGCAGCCTGAGCTATCACTGTGTGCAGGAAAGTTAGCAATTTAGTGATAGGGTCAGACCTGCCGTAAATGTGCCAGTGGTTCTGATGTACTTCGATGTTAATTGCAAGGTATTACGGATGTGCGAGAGGGGAAGTGGGTGTCTGCATGTTGTCCGTGTGAACGCTTTGCAATTGCAATTATTAGCATACTTTCACAGCAGACCTGTGTGCGTGATCGCATCAGCGATTTTTGCTGAATCAGGCCCTGAAGCTCATTTATTGTGTGGCTGTACCTTTCAACACATTATCAGCGATGTGTAACGTGCACATACACTCATAGAGGAGGATTTAAAGAATATATCCACCCAGAGCTACAGTAATATTATATCACCCACCTATCACCATCCAGCAGAACTATGGAATAGCTCGCAACTGTCCCGATCTTGGTGGGACAGTCCCAAATCGCTCATTACAAATGGTGCTGCTTGCATGAAAATGGGGGGAACTTTAACCCAAAGCGGGTACTTTAGGTACAGATAAGGAGGGGTTTGTGCAGATAGCGGGCTCCCATGTTGAATGTATGAATATTGAGCAGTATGCTATGAGGGTTCAATGTCTGGAACAAGCTGGAGATACCATCCCACTATACAGGTATCCCTCAAATGGGAGGAGGGCCTGAAACTGGTCAGCCATGGTTGTGCTGGTTGGATGCAGTCAATGTTAAGGTAAAATATTTACTTCTTTTATAAGCAAAAAGCTATGCTCAGCTAGCAGATTTACAAATACATCTGTATAGATGGAATTTTCTAAACAATCCATTATTTTAGTCTATATAGCATGGGGCAATGTCTAAAGCTGGCCACACACTAGACCAACTTACATGCAACCATCCAACTAATTGATTGGTTGGAATAAAAATCTGGTAAGGTATGAAAGCAAATGACAATCAGCAATTTGCTCCCAAACACCGGAAAATGAAAAAAAAACTGTTGTTTGAACAAATTATTTAGATCAAACATTTAACAAACTTGTCTGATGACCATTTTCATCTGTTTTGTGGCATTTAGGAGCAAATTGCTGATCATCATTTACTCCCATACGTTACCAGGTTTTCATTCCAACCAATCAAC
Organism: Taudactylus pleione; assembly: GCA_031769625.1. Taxonomy (NCBI): domain Eukaryota; kingdom Metazoa; phylum Chordata; class Amphibia; order Anura; family Myobatrachidae; genus Taudactylus; species Taudactylus pleione. The sequence goes on along the minus strand of JAUIMM010000916.1, from coordinate 926,214 downwards.
TAGTTGGCTGGTTGGATGAAAGTTGGTCTAGTGTGTGGCCAGCTTAACACTTCTCAAATTCGGGCCTCAGGGCCCCAAAACAAGTCACATTTTCCAGGTCACCTATCAGGTGCACAGGTGTACTCATTACTTACTGACACATTTTAAAAGATCCACAGGTGGTGCTAATTATTTCACTTGCAATTATATAAAGAGACCTGGACAACATGAACTGTCTGGGGTCCTGAGGACTGAGTTTGAGAACCTATGGTCTAACATAATGCATGGTCAATCCTGTCTAATTGTCAGCCTAATATAGCCTATGGACACAGGTTTAAATATTCGCTATTGAATTACATTTCAACTGGATCTAGATTACGAGTCTACATTTTACTATATGTTCAGTTGCTATGTTAAACTGTAGTATAGCACAATGTCAAGATCTTGCATAATGTTGGCTATTTTAGAGATCTTTTTATAACCGTACATAAATCACAAGTTACGGTAATAGATGTAAATAATATCTATTTACAGGAGAGTGCTGATGTCATTGCTTATGATCAGTGAGTTCTGATGTCATCGATTCAGTACTCATTAGGACAACCTGTGTACAGTAATACTGTATAAGGAAAATTATTGTAAATCATTATGGATAATAGATGTCACAAAAAATTTCTATGACATGCACACTACTTGGCCTACAACCTAGTGCTTTAAAATAGCCAATGGTGACTTCTACTATCCATATGACTTCCAATGGGAAGTAGGGGCAGAACTATGGGAGACAATGGAGGCGCCTGCTGCCGGGCACCAGCACTGAAAGGGGCACCTCCTTCATCGCCCACAATATATTCACTTCACTTAGGTCTTTAAATATGTATCCAGAGTGTATCATCACGGCTGCTCAATACATGGCACCTCTTCCCGGCACCTGAGAATCTACCATAACCATATACTAGTGGAGGCCTCTGTGTCAGACCATCAGTTTCCGCTTCCATCTATCTATATAGTCTGTCCCTGCTCATTGGTGTCGTTGCTCCTCAGCAGCTTCTTATGCCAGTGAGACACGTCCGAAAAAGGGTGTTTTGGGTGGATATCCTGAAAATTTACTTGATAACTTGCCTCTGGCGTCTGGGATGAACTTACGCCACTGATGGGAAGTGCATCTAAAAATAAACTAAATCCAGTAATGTTCATCTGAATCCATACAATTGTGTGCTGGCCTCCAAGTCTTAACAATGAAGTTGAATCATGCCTATGGCTGCTAGAAAAATGTTTAATTGACAGCCCCATCATATCAATGTACTCATGAGAACCAGAACTGCCGCCATCAGCAGAGAGAGAAATTGGACAGACGTTTGCGGAGGTTACCTACACGAAATGACAACTCCCGCTGTCTTTTAAATTGCTTATCTCAACTACATGCTACAAAAACATGACAACTGTGTAATTCCCTTTCATAAACGATCGGAGCTGAAGAAAACACAGCATTATCTTACCATTAACATGTCAATTCTTGCCCATGAAGTTTCCTTTCAGGGCTTTGCGAATGCCTCTGTTTATCGCAAGCTGTGATCAAGCCATTTATTTTCTCCTGTGGCTGTTTTTCCCCAATTGACTCTGTATGGGATGTATCAAAGTTTATCATGACCTTCAAATACACTTTACCATTTAGAGATTCAGGTGGAGTAATATCATTCCCGCACTCGACTGGCATCATAAGCTATTTCAGAAAGATGGCAAATGACACCTATTGGTATTTAAGATGGCAGCGAGACAAGTGGGAAAAAGATGATTGACAACTTACCTGCATTTAGTGCAGAAGCTAAGGTCTACTGTCAAGAGGTTACAGACAAACAATAGCTGCTGACGTCTTATCTGACACTGGCTATCATTCCAGTCTAATGCTCACATAGAGAATGGAGATACAGCCACTTTATTCTCAGTGTGAAGCTTTTCTTTGTTGATTTTTTTTTTGTCGGGGGGAAATGTTTTTTGGGGGTTTTTTTTGCTGCTCCTGTATGTGGTTCACAAAAAGAGGAGAAGTTAAGAATGTTTCACCGTAACAAGGGTGACAATATCCCAAAGTTTAATTAAACAGCACGCTACACAAGGTCCAGCTACGGGAGGATTCTAATTGTCTTCTGCTGTAACAGACATTTGGAACAATGAACTGTGATTGTGTGTAATCTTCTACAATGTATCTGATGTTCTGTTGTGCTGCGGTGTGGCTGTGTTATTTGCAGCCCCACTGAAAGGTCAGCCATGAATTAATGTTCCTCCTGGGTATACAGCGTTATTGTTGCTGTTTTGTAGATGGAAATTGATACAGGGTTTTTTTTTCTAAAGACATTCCATTACTGCATACAAACATTTTTTAACAAGTTTACAAGTCAATTAGAGAAAATTGTATTGTATTTTGCTACAAGCATTGACCCTATTGACTGGATATTCAGCTGTGGATTTACCACTCACAGTTTACTGTATAAAGTACCTTATATCCCCTTGTTAGGAAAATGCACTCAATAATGTATGAAACCTACAGTGGATACAGGAAAATATATTTCTATTTATAGTTAAAAGAAAAAAAACATCTGAATAATACCTGACAGCTTTATTAATAATTGTAGGCAAGACCTGTCAATTCTACATGCAAGAAAGCATATACCCATAATGCAGTGTGTCTCAGTGAGATATAAACCGTAGACAGGTACAATAGCTGCATATATTTGGGGCTCCAGCAAAACCTGTTTGAAAAGGTAGATTTGCTTATATTCAAGGCATAAAGTATTCACCAGTAATTTTACCACAACATTGATTCAGTAACTGTCTTTTTCAGATTTTGCTCTTGTTCTGCTGTAGATCACGGGTAAAGCACTGAAACATAGTATACACTGTGTAAAACACATGCAGCTTTCACGGGTTGGGTACAGGATCCCGGTGGTTTGGATGCCAGTGGTCACAATACCGACAGCGGCATCCTGACAGTGAGAACCCAACTAGGTGAGTACCCTAACCCTCCCCCTAACGTGTGGGAGACTTCAAATTTTAGTAAGTTGTCCTGTACTTCGGGGAGAGCAAGGCACCCTCCTGGATCCAACTAATACACTATCTGCAGTGAGATGGGTAGGGGAGATTTGTGATGGTTCAGCATACAGCTTGCTCTTACTACTTGGACTTCATCTCAGCTATCTACCCAGATGTAGGCTTGCTCAAATCCTTCGGTCTCTTCATGTAATCCCAGACAGACTTGATGATGTTGAGCTCAGGGCTCTGTGGGGGCCATATCATCACTTCCAGGAATCCTTGTTCTTCTTTACGCTGAAGATAGTTCTTAATGACATTGGCTGTATGTTTGGGGTCATTGTCCTACTGCAGAATAAATTTGGGGCCAATCAGACGCCTCCCTGATGGTATTGCATGATGGATAAGTACCTGCCTGTATTTCTCAGCATTGAAAACACCATTAATCCACCAAATCCCCAACTCCATTTGCTGAAATGCAGCCCCAAACTTGCAAGGAACCTCCACCATGCTTCACTGTTGCCTGCAGACACCCATTATTCTACCGCTCTCCAGCCCTTTGATGAACAAACTGCCTTCTGTTACAGCCAAATATTTAAAAATTTTGACTTATCAGTTCAGAGCACCTGCTGCCATTTTTCTGCGCCCCAGTTCCTATGTTTTCGTGCATAGTTGAGTCACTTGTTTCCATGTCGAAGGTATGGCTTTTTTGCCGCAATTCTTCCATACGGACCACTTTAGTTTATTGGACAGTATAGTACTACTGATTTTTGTGCATTATTACTGCCATATAAAGCAAATGGGCTTTATTATCATTATAGATATTACTTTAAACTTGATATTACTAGTGGCAATTAGTGAACATTATCACCACCAGGGGTGTAGCGAGGGTGGTTCCGGTGGAGCATGAGTTCCAAGCGCTAGAATGGACAGGGGGCGCCATCCAGGGTACCGGAATTCATGGGGCGCTGCACAGCTTTATCTGACTTTGTTTGCTCTACAGTATAGCCTACATAAGTTACGAATCTGAGATCCATTTCTACATTTCATACTCCCTCAAGATTCCCAGATTGCCTCCCCCCTGTAAACATCTTCTGTCGCCTCCTCTTTAGTGTCAGATTGATTACATTCACTTCTTTAATGCCTCCCCTCTATACCCTGTGATCGGCTCTTTGCCCCTCCCCTCTCCTTCCTTATTGGCTTCTGTCACCACCCCTCTCTGATTGGCTCTTTGCCCCTCCTCTCTCCTTTCTTATTGGCTTCAGTCACCACCCCTCTCTGATTACACTTTTCTCTCCCCTATACTCTTGGATCCACTCCCTACTTCTCTCCTCATTCATTCATTGTGCTTAAATGGACTAGAAAGTGACACATCTGAGGTAAAGTCCTAAACTATATGAAAACTTCAATTATAAGGTATGAGATTGAAATACATCACTGCTTTGCTATTTAAAGTAATGAGGTGTTCCCAGGCATAACCACACAGTGTTATTTGAAAGGTCTTTTAAAAATTATCAGGAGACCTGGAATAATAATAATAGTGGTAGACAGAACATGACATGGTTAGCTGTACCCACATTAATATAGGTGCAATGTAAATTTGCTAAGTAGGAGCATAGCTGAGAAGGGAGCTTCCCATAGGTGTCCCCACTACAGTGACAGCTGCTCGGGGCAGTAATTGCAGTAATAAGCTGTGCACCCTGTGATCTCACTCTAGCACATTTATTCTGTCAATTTAAGTAAAATGATCAGAATATATAATACAATCCCCTCTATTGACTAATAATTGATTGAAATGATTCAAAGGAGAAAAACTCAGATCCTAGATGCTATACATAAAGCAGTGCCAAAGGAGCTACCCCTTAATGTCAGATAGTATTCCCCTTCCCCCAATGGGACCTCCATGCCCCAGCGTGATACTGCCACTGTTTGCTGTTTTCTCTTCACTTCAATATTCCCCTGCAGGCTGGCCATACCACACTGGCACAGTTCAGTACAGGGAGTAGGGGTGTGGGGGCACTATGACATGCACTTTCTCCGGGCACCATGGTTCCACACTACTCCTCTGATCACCACTGCCATATTTATTATACAGTACATGGCATTACCATTTTTCTTGTATTGGTTATATTATAATGTCCATTATTATTTACATATTACACTATACTCAGGTCTAGTGCTAGAATATCATATATAATGAAATGTGTCATTTATATATTACATGCTACTGGGACTGAATATTATGAGTACACTACTTGCCATTATTCTTGGCATACTTTATCTTACTGAGCATTATAACCTGCTATTTGGTACTATTTCTGGAGAAATGTAACTTGCTTGACTTTATCTCTAAGCATATTACATTTTGCTGAGCATCATATATTTGCATTGGACACCTTGCTGGGCGTTACTGCTGGGCACTGTCACTGTGTCATTACATCTTGCTGGGCATATTCCCACAGCACACAAAACAGGTGTGCCTGTCAAACAGCCAAGTTTTACTGGAATTTAAATGCCAACACCTGTGAATATGTAGCACATTTTCTGAAGTCAACTCCAGTAACAAGCAATACTACTTAACCAACCAATAGATTTCTCTGTTTATAATACTGAGGGCCTCAAAGTGAGACAGATAGTGTGGACGCGGCATGTAGGGGGCATGGACAGGACCCCGTGGGCGTTTTCATTAAAAAAAAACAGTCGTTTGTGACATACCTATCATGTATGTGGAATACCTATCAACCTGCACATATTGGGCCTAAACTCCTGATAATGGGACGCCAGGAGAGTCCTCCAAAATCAGCACTGCCCTGACAAAATCAGATTGATTGGGAGGTGTGATTGAGGGTTGCAATAAAATAGCCTGTACAATGAACATAACTACATGTATCCTCCCACACACACCCCATTAAAGTGTGCTTCACACTGGCAGTAATTACACTCATGACGTGCCTAGGAATGCAGTGACAGTGTGTGTCACCTTAGCTGGATGTGACTAAAAGTTGAGGTACTTTTAGAAATAAAAATATAATTTAAAGGTAAAACTATGCTAAAAGCTGTGTTAATGTGTGATTTGCCTTTAAGCTGCAAAATCATGTCACCACCACATAAAATCTGTCGCTCTCAGATAATTATAGAAATTGAAAAAAAAATTAACAAAACGCTGCATAAAATATCAGGTACACGTCTTTCAGTTACTAAATAAAGTGCAAGCAAACACCTGATAATTAGAGAGATCTAATATAAAAGAATAAGGTTATAAGAATCTGTATTTGTACAGATGTCATTGTACAGTGCTGCTGTATTTAATGTAAAGTGTTTATGTGCTTAGTGCATCCCCCAAATTATCACTTCAGTGTAGAAAATATATAAAGAGGTGAAACCCCGCCATGATTTTTCCTTTTGCGCAGTATAAGTGCCAATTTCAGACAAATTAAAACTATAACACTGTTTTTAAAAAAAGTGTGTCAGTCAAAATAACAGAGAGAAATGATGTACAGTGAGCTTGTGGTAGAGCACACAACCATACAATACTGACATCAGGACAAACTATGCCACAATCTGCCCAGCGCTTTCATTTTACAGTGTAGCTACAATACACTGTGGACAGACCTTTTTATTATAGCCTGAAAATCAGGACATTTCTGCTAAAACAGTAATTGTATACTTAGAGCAATTTCTATTTTACAAAATTGCTCCCCTAGTGGTCTGTTGTGCGGGGAAGGGCATAGCACTGTAAGACTGCCTACCTCTGACTCTGGAATGGAGAGCAACAGCATTAGATGCTCTCACAGCAGCTCCACCGGGGGACAAACCCGCAATGAGCATTGTGTCCAGGAGAGCCTGGCAGTTTCAGACTGCCACACCTCCGGTTTCCAAGTCCAAATACTGGAGAGAGGGACCGTCTGAGGTCCCCTGCAGCTGCAGAAGGGTTCTACTGCTTGGAAAGAGCACTTGCTCCTGAAACTTCCAGAAGTCCAAGCACTTAAGCTAAGTAACGTGATCTTAAGCTGCTGGGCTGCCCTGCCAGGATATGGCACCATACCTTCTAGAGTCAATTCAGTGCAGAGGTGGAAGACCCCTGGGATTAAAGCTGGGTATACACCTCAAAGATGTGCCTGACTCAAGGATGCAATATAACAATATATCCAGGGCCGGTGCAAGGTTTCTGGGTGCCCTAAGCAACATTTCACCCACCGCTCCTGCTCCCTCCAAGACACTAACTGAAACTGCTTTGACATTAAGTTGGTCAGGTTAGAGAGCAACTGACTTTCATTGATTATAATGAACACTGAAGGAGCTACCATTTATGCTACAATGACAGATGAGGTGGGGCTGTGTAGAAATTAATGTCAAATGTGGCCCCACACAGTTAGGAAATTAACAAACAATTCCAAAAATGTTTTAAAGTTGCCATTTAAGCAGAAGTCTGAGTCCCAATAAATGATAAATGTAATGGATTGGTGGGCAGTAAGCGGTTCACAAACCACCAATAACCCTTCTCTAGCAGCCCCCAGCTATTATGCTCCCTATCTGACTTATCCATGCTCTGTTGTAAAGCAGAGAGTAAGGGCAGTTGGCTCTGGCATCATGTGACCTTCTTTGTACACTGCAGGGAGGTCACAAATCCACTCAGAAGAGGAGTAGGAGGGAGCGTATTGTATTCTGCACCATGTGCCACCCTTCCTTTCCCTGTAAGTTCCAGCAAAAGACATTTTGTGGCAAGTGGGTATCTGAGTGGCATGTTGTGAAATTTTTGATCAAGTGGCATGTGGGGGGTGTTGTGGTCATATGTGGGTTTTTTTTATTTTGAAATTAAGGGTAATGTTCAGCTCTTTTGAAGGTTGAATTGCAGCACACGTGGCCCAATAGTATATCCGGTTTCCTATCTCAGATAATTTCCTAGGCTCAGATAATTGGTGGCAACCCACAAGAGCATTACACCAAGGCTTATTGGTATTGTTTGCTATTTGCATCTGAATAAATAAACAAATTGCTCTTTTAATTATAAAATATTGAGTTTTAAATTTAAGTTTGAAATTTGCATATGAGTCCTAGCTGGTACCTTCCGAACCTTGTGTGTGCCAATTAACACTGTTCAGCGCTCTGGGAGTTGTGAGCTGTCTTATTGAATTCTTTATATGAAACAAAAGTCTGTGGGGTATATTTACTAAAGTGCAGGTTTTTAGAAGTGGAGTTGTTGCCCATAGCAACCTATCAGATTCTAGCTATTATTTTAGTTAAGGTGCTAGATAAATGATAAGTAGAATCTGATTGGTTGCTATGGGCAACAACTGCACTTGTAAAACCCCACACTTTAGTAAATATTCCCCTGCGTTGGGCCACAATTGTGTTCGGGAATGCTCTAGATACAGGGGTGTATCTAGGGGTCCGAGCACCCCTGGCAAAGTATTGGACTGGCGCCCCCATATTTTCTGAATAAGCCCTCCTTCTGTACCCCCAGCCAACCCCCATGTTTTATCAGCCAGCATGACGTCATGTGTGCCTTGTTGGAAAAAAAAAAAAAAAGCTTTATTCATTTTATGTACCAGGCGGCTGCCCGGACCTTGACATCTAGGAACCAGGGGAGTACCCGGGACTGCAGTCCTGGCGGCCCTTTCTTGATTCTATCCCCTGGCCGCGGGTGGCACCCCCGGATGGTGCCCCCCCTTGGCCGGTACCCCTGGCAAGTGCCATCCTGGCCGATGAGTAGATACACCCCTGTATAGATATTACAGCAATCGTGTGCATCCTTGGTACATAAGCTGATATATTTCCTGAGATCCTTTGCATAATGCAATGCTCAACGTTAATGACAGTTATTAAATGTCACAAAAACAGAAGCTTTTTCTTTTCTGCATTTAGCTTCTATTGTAGTCAATTTTAATTGTTTCTAGGATACATTTATTTGTATTAAAGCTGTATTTATTTTTACTGGCAAAGACAGCCAATTAAGGGGAAACACTGTAATGGAAGCTGTCTGGGGGCTCTTGATATAATGGTTTTCTAGACTTTACAGCATGTTTATAAATTATGTATATTATTCACATTGTATCGCTTGGTGGAACAAGGTACTACGGCTGTCCTTGCCTGTGCATGGTATAGCTCGGTCTAGCGATGCATGCCCAGTGGTCTATAGCGCTAAACGCTCTGCCAGACAGAAATAAAGGTGAGAGGTCATGGAAAGCATGAAAGTTATGAGTTCTGTGCTGACTGCGCATCCCAGAGCCCCAAAGCAGATGCCTCTTCTGCAAACATAACTTTCAGCTTCAATCACGCAAGACCTATAATCCAGGACTCATTAGGGGTGAAAGACAGAAGGAAGTTAGCTTGTTTTAGAAGGAATTATATACTTAGCCCTAGTTATCAAGGACCCCTTTCTTCTGCATTTTTGTTGAAAAAGTGATTCTCTCTATTTAAGGTGAGGGGAGCCATGGAGAGGTCACAGATTTCTCTCCTGCGGTCCCCCAGTTTGCACATTTCATCAAAGCCCAGAGCCTGCAGTGTGCAGAATCTAGTTATTAAACTATGATAAGCTAATCTTATTGAAGATTGAGGAATAAACATAAAGCCATCTCAGGATGGCATCATGTATACTTACCGTGTGATCTGACATCCGGCGATTCTTCTGTGCATGCGTGATCTGTCAGCTCACGCATGTGCAGTACCAAATGCCAGTACAGCAGTGATCTCAGGGGATCTTTCCTCTGAGATTCTTCTGCTTTTACTGCACATGTGCCGCCTATGTGGCTTTTGCATGTGCAGAACAGCCATTAACAAAGAAGAAATGGGCAGAAGAGCTTGCACTCTGTGTTCAACATCTACACCATCTTTCCAGCCAGTGTAATATTATGAAATGGCTCCAGTACTTAATGACATATAATAAGCTTCTATACAGAATGTTAAGTACCGCAGTTAAACTGAAAACAATATTGAATAGTGCAAATAAATGCTTCCAGCACTACCGTTCATTTGTTAGAACATTATTTGTATTTACTGTAACTTAGAATAAATACAAAACATGATTTTTTTACTGAATTATTTTATAGTGATCAATATTATGGCCCAGATTTATCAACAAGGAATATTCTTGTTATCACTCGAGCTGATTGGTTGGTGCTCCAAAATTACAGGAACTGATTGGTTGGAGGCTCCAACCAATCAGCTCCTGTCATTTTTCAAACACGACATTAGCAGCCGATTGGTTGGAGCAGCATTTAAGATTAGTAACGAGTGATAATAAGAATATCATTTGTCGATAAATCTGGGCCTATAATGGCAATCTCAACTGAGCTGTACCCAACTCGGTGTAACTAACCTTTGCCACAGTCATACTACAGTTTGCACTGTGGGCCTGATTCAGAGCAAGACGCTCTTTCAGAGCGCTCGCTCTGAATCAGGGCCCTCCCTCTCTTTTTTTAGAGCGGTCTCCTGGCCGCTTGCATAGCTGTGGGTGACCACCCACAGCTATAGCGAGCGGCCAAAAAGATGGTTGCGATGATCAAGACCATCTCGACCATCGGGCTTGCGACGAGACCCTTGTGGTAGGGTCTCATTGCCGCAAGCCCTGGAGTGCTTTTGGCTCTATCAGAGCCAAAAGCACTCCCACTGACATCACTTGTGATGTCAGTGGGGCTGGCCCCAGACGGTAGGCAGCAACGCCCCCACGCCCACCAAAGGGGGCGTGCTGTCACTCAACATCGACAGCACACCCCCTTTGTAGCGAGTCCCATAGCGATGGCTTTCCCGTAGCTATGCGGGTCTCGCGCATGCGCACGATGGAGCCGGCTCCCTCGTGCGCATGCGCACTTGGCCATCATCAACCCGCTTGCGAGCGCTCAGCGCTCGCGAGCGGGTCTGAATCAGGCCCTCTATCTGTTATTTACTTAGCTACACTAAAATAAGTTGGAGGAATAAAGTAACTGGAAAGGAGAAATAATAATGTAAAAATATTTTATTACAAAACTTAAAAATAAAAACAATACATTTATCTAAAATTACACAGTACATGGTTGCCATGTGTTTGAGTTATCTTACTAGTAAAGCACAAGTTCTCAGAATTAAGAAAAAACATGAATTGAACCTGGAACATAAATTATAACCAACTAGAATGCTGTAGAGAAATACTGAATAATTGGCAATAAGAATTGGTATTAGTTAGGGTACATAAACCCATGAAGAAATCTCCATCACTGTACAGTGTTTGTACACACTTCTATCACCAAGCTATCCAGAGAGATTAAAGGCTGTGGATGAAGTGATTCCATATCATCCCTTGCCTGAGCTAAAAGCAGTAAAAATGAAGTGACAGGACCACTAATGTGTATTATAGCCCTATGCAGCAGTTGTTCAAGAGGACTATTCATAATAAGAGGAAATTTGTATTTTACAGGAGGTGTTAGGACATTGCTTTACGACAGGGGTGGGGAACCACAATCGCTGGTGATTACAGCAATGCCCAGAGCATCCTGAGGATGTTCCGGGGAGCCTGTATGGGCAGCAGTGTGACCGTCTGAAGCATCCTAAGGATGCTCCAGGTAGCACTGCTGCAGAGATTCTGGCTGCAGTGTGCCATTCTAGGCACCCTGATAGCCAGATGAGGCTAGCAGAAAAAAGCTCTGAGGGCCAGACCAAATTAAAACCGAGGTCCTTATAAGGCACCTGGGCAGGAGGTTCCCCATCCCTGCTTTACTAGGTTACACAGTACCTAAACAACAGGACGTGTAAATCTAGATACAAGTCATAGAAAATGCATATTAGTGTCACTGTCCATGCATGGGTCATACACTGATACATCATGTGCAATTACAGGAGCTGCCCACTTTTTGAATCAACACCCCCCCCCCCATTCCCGCTAGAGCCTCTGCTGTATGGAACTCAGTTAGCAGAGCACTACATGGAAAACTGAACAAAATGGGAGGAGTCTTGGGGCTTTTTAACAAAAATTTGTTGAATGTGGATGAATGATGGTAAAACAAGGTGTCCATTCAGGTGTGAAATGCAAACATCTTATCATAGTAGTCCCAAAAATATAAGATTCAGTGGTGCACTCTCCCTCAGTTGTGGAACATCATCATTGATGTAGGGTGGAAAGGTTTCCTCCAAGGTGCCGCCATCCTCTGAAGTGCAGTATAAATGTGCATGCACCACCTCTCTAACACTACCATACACGCAGTGTGCAACTCAGACTATGAAGACCTGTCGCCCTAGGCTACAGGCCCTGGTATTCAGGAGGTGACTTCCCCCTCTTACAATGTTGGTGCCCCCCTTGACACCTGGCACCCGGAAGCAAATTCTTCTGATGCCTCAGGGATTTACGCCACTGCTCTCCAGGCTTGTATTATAGTAAAATGGGTTTATGGATAGATATAAGCCAAAAACAAAAAAATCTGCTTTCTATTAGTAAACTTGTTGTACTATATTACGGCTAGGGTACGGGATCCTGGTGACCAGAATGCCAACGGTCAGAATACTGACATTCTGCCGGTCGGAATCCTGACTACATCCCTATATATAAAACTGGCGAGTGCATGGTTGGCTTTTGTGTGCATGCCAACCATGTTTGCACCCTACACTAATTTACTATACCAAATGTACTGTACATTACATTAAATTGTATTTAATTACATAAATAAAATGAGCAGCTTTTATTAAATAGAGATGGTGACCAACAGCTGAGGAGCCTTGTGTGCCTAAGTCTAATTAGCATTTCCCTAAAAAGTAATGGCGCTGTGCTATGGGAGCCGTGTACAGTATCCTGGCTCTTACAGTTGCTAAGGATAAATGGAGAAAATAAAAACTTCTACTTCATTCCGTTGCTTTAGCAACAGAACACATTTGGGGACACTATCTCAAAATTATAGATCTACTTGTGCAGCTTTCTCCTGTCACCCGCCACCATTCTTATATGCAAGGAGGAAAAAAACAAAACAAAAACATGACTTGAAGTTTTCTGCATTGCTTAAAATAAATACAAAAATCAATTAAAATTCAGAATTATGATAATATTACTCAAATGAGCAATCCATACCAGATTAATTCAATTTACGTGCCGACATTGGAAACAATCATGTAGATCTCAAGGGTCACTGCAAAGTAATAATCTGTGAAAATGACGGCTGTGTGTTATCTTAAGTGTCAACCAGTTCACGCAATCAGTGACGCCTTCCTTCAGGAGCTTGTAAACTTGTGCACAATAATGAATTAGGCTTGCCATATGTGATAAATTACATTCTTGCCAACGCATTTTAAATGTCAGAGATTGGTGAAAGAAGCTGGGTGACTTCAAACAGGAGAGAGAACGGCCAAATGCTTTGTCCTATCAGGCTGAATTCAAACATACAATTTATGCCCTGCATGAGCAAGATAAAAACTAAACAATTCCAATGAGTTATTTATCTTAAGTTTGTTATTATTACCAATGCACACATTGTCATATACTTAGGGATACACCATGGATAATTGCTGAAAACGGAAATCATCTCTCGGCTTGCTCAGCAGACGTGACAGCAGGTAACCTTCCATCATAATGCCTGACATCCGTTGGGCAATCCATGGTATCTTATTAACACAAGCCACAGAACAAGTAATGGAAGTCACCATTATTTATTTTGCTACTTGAATCCTATTAAGAGACATCATTTCTGTTTTATTTAGGACAGCAGGGCTTTGGCAGCTGCTTGATTACACACAGGCTGGCTCATACGTGTTTACATACTGTAGCTGTCAACATTTTACTGTTATTTTCAGGGGCACTTCTAGCTGTGCCTGACCATGGCAACCGTATAATATATGAATGTAACTGGTCATAGCGCCCCCTGCTGGTGAAGGTCTCCAAGAGTTGACTTGCCGACACCAGGCAGAATGGGGAGGACTCGCCTTGCAGCAGGGGGTGTAGCGAAGGCTTAGATGTAGCAATGTAGAGAAAGAAGATGAAAGTGCCCACCTTTAAAGGTACAGGCCGTCTCCGATATCCAAACATTCTGAAATACGGAATATTCCGAAATACAGAATTTTTGTGGCATGACTGAGATAATGAAACCTTTGATTTTTGATGGTTCAATGTACACAAACGTTGTCTAAGGCACACATTATTAAACATATTGTATAAAATGACCTATAGGCTGTGTGTATAAGGTGTATATGAAACATAACTGAATTTTATGTATGTACACAAACTTTGTTTGAGCCACAAAATTATTGAAAATATTGTATAAAATTACCTGCAGGCTGTGTGTATAAGGCGTATATAACACATAAATGCATTCTGTGTGTATATTAGGGTTCCATTCCCAAGATATTTCATTATGATATGCAAACATTCCAAAATACGGAATATTCCGTTATCCAAAGTCCCAAGCATTTTGTATATCGGAGACTCAACCTGTAATATGCTTTATTACATTTTTCCTGTGGCACATACAGCTAACGCTATCCTGAGATGGTGTAAGCAATCAGTACACTTCTGCTTCCCATTCCAAGCTTTCAGTGATGAAACATCACAGGAAGCCCCGCAGTGAAGGCTATGTCATCACAAAGGGGCAGCTTTGATAAATAAGCAGAAACACTAAAGTCAGCTATCTCTCCAATTTCCGCAGGTGTATAGGGCTTTCTGCCTTTGATAAACAGACCCTTATGTGTTTATAGCATGCACCTGACATACTGTTGCTCGGCATGGCCAGGCCATCCTATACATTTTATTATGGAGCTCAGCAATGGCATGTTCTGCCCCATGCCATATGTACTGCATATGCTACATTAATCAAAACTGCCAATTTTTTATTTTCTATATTGTTTTTGCAATAAAATTATTTAATGTATATAATCAAGAAAAGATGCATATAACAATAATAAAAAAGAATGACTAAAAGACTCAATCTGCTGTGCATTGATGCTATAATACTATTGTTATAGAAGACCCAGGGGAACATCATCCTGGCAATATGAGTGCGAATCACCTTCTGTATGTTACTGCATGTAATTATGCAGGGCTGGAGTCAGGGTGAGCATTTAAAGTTTAGAATCATGGCCCAGAAAGTTCTATATTCTCCACAGTGCCAATAACACAGTGAGCTAGCTACAGCAGCATCTTACGGTTCTCTTTGCTAAATATGTTACAGCATGGCAAACATCACAGAGCTTGAACCAGTGAAGTCACAAAGCAAAACAGGACTAGCTTTGGGAATTCAGTGCCTAATTAAGTTTGTTCTAATACACAGAGAATTTAAAGTAAAGTCCAGATTTTGTTTTTGAAAGATTATTTCCAACACATATAAGGCCATTGTATGCAGTGCATGTAATCAGTGATAAGCTATATAAAGAAGATGCAGAACGATAGAAGTATTTTACTAGAAACCTCCCCTCTCCCGGACATCATAACCATAGGGGTCCAATGTCCTGGTTCCTGCCATGTGACTTTATGCAAATGCTGCTACAAACTGCTTCCCTGTTGTACAGCCGTGCATCTGAATGACGCCAACTTTCAGCGCTCATACATTCTGTATTACCGATTGGTACGTACACAGACGCACCATCCAAACTTGTAGCAGCCATATGGCAGGTGCGGTTGCCTTCTATGTGAGCAGTTGAGCTTCTGTGTACTCGACTACTTTCACCGACACGCCCAGGAAATTCCCATGACATGCTCATGAGACGGACCACCTCCGTGCATGCGCTAAGCCACCTTCCTGTCACTGGCCAAACATGGCCACTACATTTTCAATACACTTCTCCGTGTGTGCGTCTGAAATCGCAACTGCGACTCTGCACAATGAGGACAGATACAAACACACAGCAGCTGCGTACGGGATCGCAGCTGTGATGGCATTAGCGAACATCTCTGAATCAGGCCCAGAGTGCAGAGTTGAACTTACACCTAGTTGCATAGTGTATATTGCGTGACTTCATCCCGCACAGTCATAAACATAAATAAGTGAATGCAGAGTTTGGGAGCAATAACCCCTACGACTGAAGTGGCAGATCTAGGTTGAGATACAAGCCAACATGTTTGCAAATTACAACATTATTTAATGTTGGCATCATTTGGCAGTTTCAAATGATGCAGTTAAATCGGTAACAGCTCTAAACCTACTTAATGTTTGCTAAACCTCGGCATTCATGAAGCATCAGTTCTAATGCAGGAGGGAGAGAGACAGAATGCTTTACAGAATTAATGGCATCCATGCCTGGCACTGATCTGTGTGGCTTCCATGCCTGGTACTGATCTGTGTGGCTTCCATGCCTGGCACTGATCTGTGTGGCTTCCATGCTGGTGTTGATGTGCATGGCTTCCATGCCTGGCACTGATCTGTGTGGCTTCCATACCTGGCACTGATCTGTGTGGCTTCAATGCCTGGCACTGATCTGTGTGGCTTCCATGCTGGTGTTGATGTGCATGGCTTCCATGCCTGGCACTGATCTGTGTGGCTTCCATGCCGGTGTTGATGTCCATGGCTTCCAAGCCTGGCACTGATCTGTGTGGCTTCCATGCCTGGCACTGATCTGTGTGGCTTCCATGCCTGGCACTGATCTGTGTGGCTTCCATACCTGGCACTGATCTGTGTGGCTTCCATGCCTGCCACTGATCTGTGTGGCTTCCATGCCTGGCACTGATCTGTGTGGCTTCCATGCCTGGCACTGATCTGTGTGGCTTCCATGCCTGGCACTGATCTGTGTGGCTTCCATGCCTGGCACTGATGTGTGTGGCTTCCATGCCTGGCACTGATCTGTGTGGCTTCTATGCCTGGCACTGATTTGTGTGGCTTCCATGCCTGGCACTGATCTGTGTGGCTTCCATGCTGGTGTTGATGTGCATGGCTTCCATGTCTGATGCTGATCTTTGCTGTGTTAAAAATAACTCTTTGCTTTCATCTTAGCAGTGCATGTGATTTAATGGAAGAAAGATTAAAAAAAAAAAAAAAAAACATTTAAGCAAACTTTGCGGGCAGCATTTATTGTATTAACAAAAATGCAGATAGTTCTGTAATCTAACAACATACTTGAAAAGCAGTGATTAATGGAAGCCACAAACAATCTCCCAGAGGCACCAGGCAAGGCAGTGTCAGTCACCGGGGTAGTCAGCCAAATGAAGACATAAGAATTGATGGGGATGAGCAGCAGAATAAAGTCAGTAGGAAGGAATAAACAATTGGATTTCTGATGCAGACACTTAATACTCAGAAATGTTGACTTGTGTAAATAAGCTATCTCATCTTTATCTGTACAAAAAAAGAAAGCAGTCTAAGCTTGCAAATAATATTTAACAGATGTCATAGCTTGGTTTGGCAATAGTACACATTAGTAGTGTGCGTTACAAATAATGAAGCCAGGGCCTGATTCAGATCCACACGCAAATGCAATGATTATGCAGACTGAGCAATTGTTAGCATGCACGATGGCCGCACAGCGATCGAATTGCGACTACGCTCGCATAGAGGTTTTACTCACAAACTGAGGTAGTGAGCGTTTGGGGGAGGTAACGGGGAGTGGCTAGAGAAACAGGCGTGTCACTAGTGTTTAGACACTGTTATCATGGCGTGCATAAATTGCCACTGCGTCCTTGCTCCCAGCAGAAGAGCCCCTGCGTTTCTGGAGACCTGCTATGTCTGCAACATGTTAGACTTACTCAGAAGGCTGCCTATATGCATTCAGTGTTTCCAGTTTTTCCGTGAGCGGCGAATGTGAGATGCTAAATAAGTGGCAATTCTGCCTCGAATCCCACAGAATACTTATCCTACATGTGAATGCCCAGTTGCCGCCAGGTTACATCAGTTTATTTGCAATTGGTGCGGCTTTATGGAAACTAATCTGCGCAGTGCTGCGCTCTCAGCACAGGGGGCAGCTCCATTTGGAGGGGGGAGATCAATGCGGTTGCCCCACCTATAACAATTATACTCTTTACCCACGACTGCTGGCCGTGACTGTATAGCAGCAGCAAATCAAGCAGTAAGAAGAGACTGCTGCCACAGCAGTCTCCGCTCTATCACTGCCCATTGTGCCGCTGCAGCTGCTCTACTATACAGGTGCAACCAGCAGTAGTGGGCAGAGCAGTGGGGGTGATCGCTGAACCGGGCTCTTCCTACTGGCCCGGACTAGTAGTAAGTGCTCCCCCCCCTCTCCACACCCATACAGAAAATTGCAGAAGCAGCTGTTGAATGCTATATCAAAAAAGGGTGTTTTACTGAAGAATGAAACTAAGTAACTCATGAAATGTTGAACTACAAGTTGGTGTCATGATTGAAGATGCTACAATGAAATAAAACTTGATCCAAATTGTAAGTGAAATGTAAACATTTCATCATATGAAAACTCTGACAGAAGTGCCTATTTTTTTATTTTAACTTCATTCTACATTGCAGAAAGCCATTTCCTGCAAATTGACTGCATTCATCGGGTTATTTTTATTGAGGCACCATACAGCCAGCTTGGAGAAATCCCCTGTTCGTTTCCCCAGAGTAGGACTAAGGGGAGAGAACCTTTTTTGTATAGCTGAGTTTCCATTTGCCTTTATAGTACCCCTAGCAAGTTGTGTCTCATGAGTGTCCCTGTGAGATAGACCAGGGAGATAATTAGTGACCCAGTCAGGTAGATTAATTTACTAGTGTAGAGAAACCACGAATTGCAAATACTAATTTTTGTATAAAATACTTGACTATTTGAATCTTAACATTATCTAAGAGAGAAGGAGGAGATGTACTAAGCTCTGGAAAGAGATAAATTGGAGAGTGATAAACTACCAGCCACTAAGCTCCTAACTGTCATCTTACGCGCTGTGTTTGAAAAATGAAAGTTAGGAGCTGATTGGATGGTAGTTTGTCACTTTCCAAAGCTTAGTACATCTGCTCCTGAGAGAAAGAGATAGAGAGAGAGAGAGAAGAGAGTAAAGTCCTGGCAAGCACATCTATATACAGTACACACAGCTATCTATCCGTCTATATAGAAATATATATGCATCTCTCTCTCTCTCTCTCTCTCTCTCTCTCTCTCTCTCTCTCTCTCTATATATACACATACATTCTATATATATATATATATATATATATATACTGTATAACTATATATATATATATACAGATCCACAAACGGAGGCACTCACGAGACTGAAGCTTTAAAAATTAAAAGTCCTTTAATCCTAATAGGTTGCTGTATGTCCCTGATGACGGGAAGGAATCCCGAAACGTAGCATTAAAGGACTTTTAACTTTGAAAACTTCAGTCTCGTGAGTGCCTCCATTTGTGGATCTATGCATTTTGGGCTACTCGCCCTGGAGGGCACCGGAGCAGTATATACATGGTGGTTGGAGTGCCGGGTCTATTTGGATGTCTATATATATATATATATATATATATAATCCTACATGATACGGCATTCCAAAACAACAATCTGATAACTCTAGGCGGTGCCCTCACAGAATCATAACATGTACTATTCGGGGGTATCCATAGTGATCCCCCATGTCAGTGCATCTTTTGGGAGTGTCAGGCTGATTTCCCCAAATCTGACAGCACTTTTCGCCTGTTTCAGTTTCACCGGGTGCCATTTTCGTATCCTTTGAAATTGAATAGGGCGAAAAGCGTGGGCGCATGCGGATAGTGTTTTCTCCAAAAACACGCGAAGTAGGCGGAAAGTCCGGCAGGCAAAAAGTACGGGACTTTTCGCCTCAAATTGAATACGGGCCTAAATAAGATAAAAAGATAAGAATATATATGTGGTTCCAGAGTGTTGGTAACATATCTTCTGCCGAAATCTATATTCTAAACGGGGTTGTAGTTGGGATACCTACAGTCGGGATGCCAGCTCTCGAAATCCCGGCGCCAGAATCCCCACTTCCGGCCAGAAGACCCCGACAGTAGTAGAGATGCCGACACCGGAATCACAACAACTGGTATCCCGACTGTAAGTATAGCGGGGCCGGTTAGGTGTTAGCTACGGGGGGGAGGGTTAGTTTTAGGTGCCAGGCGGGGTGGGGGTTAGGGTTAGGCTAGGTGAGGGGAGGTCAGGGTTGGGCTACAGACAGGGGGGGTTAGGTTTAGGCACCACTGGGGGGTTACAGTTAGGCACTATGGGGGGATGGTTAGGTTCAGACACCAATGGGGGAGGGTTAGGTTTAGGCACTAACGAGGAGGGTTAGTGTGCAGGGTAGGGAGGGTTAGGGTGCAGGGTATGGAGGGTTAATGTGCAGGGTAGGGAGGGTTAGGGTGCAGAAAAGGAGGGTTAGGGTTAGAGGGTTAAAGGGAGAGGGTTACGATACTTACCTAACCCCTGTCGGGATACCGAGCATCGTGATGCCGCTGTTGGTATTTTGACAGCTGGCATCCCGACTGCTGGTATTTTATACCCAACCCATTCTAAACTCGTTATATTAAACTTTTAACTTCTAAAATTCTGGGGCAGTGACTAACTTTTGCTGCCATCTGTTTAAAATGTAACCTGCAACCACTATAAAACCTATGCAAGGCAGCAATTAATTTGAAATATAAGATTTACACTGAATTTTAGTGCAACATTTGCTCTGAACTAGAACAATCAGACATTTGCCTTCATTGTCTAACTTGCATTAGTCAAAGTAAAACTAATTAATGTTTGATTGTGGAGAGCCAATTTCTCACCTAAATGCTGTGTTAATAAATGATCCCTGTGGTAGGGAAGGCCACCGACCATCAATGGTTAGTAACCGTCCATGGTCTGACACTGATGCTAAATAGTTTCACCATTGTTGGTTGTTCACAGTTGGTGAACATTCGCTTTAGGGGTCTGGCGTTGGATGGTGGCCATGGGCTGCGCATTAACGATCGGGGGCCATTGATGGTTTCCTCCCAATGGTTAAAAGCTATTGATGTTTAACCCATCAATGGCCATTCCTATCCTAACCACATGAGCATAATCTGTGTATGAGTGTAAAAAGTGCACGTTAATCCAATGCTTTTTAGTGCGGCAGAATCTGTCATACTGAGCGCTTTAAGTGCTCAGTAAAAGCAGCTGGCTTTAAAAGCCCAGGTGCATTCTCAGTAGCGATTAATAGGCTTGTCAACTATAACATGAGTGTTTCCACAGCTGAAAAACATCACAGTGCCCACATGGCATCACCCTATCTTTCTATAGTGAATTATTACTTTTACCTGCTGTAATATCATTGGACATTTAATTATTTTTGCATGTTATCTCTGTGGAGATCTGTACAACTGTTCATGCACAATCTTCCCTCCGGTTATATAACTAGCCTTATGAAACATCAAATCATAAAATTCTGCACAACAATGACAATCTGGCTCATTAAAAAATAATATTACTACATTCCATTAACAGTAAGATATATGCACAGATTCCTCGGCTCGCTTTTAACTGTGAATAGCATGACACATTAAAACATAATGTGTGAGTTTTCTTGCTGCATCTCAATACCAACAGCATTAGAAAGTTTTTACCTGTCAAACTTTTTTTTACATACAGTATATTTTTTGTTTACCTTTTTAGGACATATTAGATACAACAGGTCAGGAAAAAAAACTTTGACAAAGGATATGGTCAGTGGTGCCAAGAAGGTAAAAAGCACCTAGGCCTCTCCTGAGGGCAGGGTGTTGGTGATTAGGTGTGTGTAGATGGAGATCTAGTCTCATCGAAATCAGACTGCGTGCAGGTGAGGGTTGCTGTGCAAATCAATAGCTTCATATTGTTAACACATATGATTGACATGCTACGGCGTTTGGGGCGAAGGGGGGGCATGGCTAGGCACTGTTCCCGGAAACTGGGGCGTGTTGCCCCCGCCTTCTGGGAGGGATGAGCCCAGGGTCTGCTTAGACGTACACAGTTTCCTGGTGTCTGAAGTGACCAGCACCCAGTCAGGCAGCGGGATGCTTCAGCTTCCGCAGCCTGATTAATGGAGCAACCATAGCGACCATTGGTCGCTTTGGTTGCGATGGTGCTCGCAAATGCAACAATAAGGTGTCTGTCTGACACAGGGGCGTTTTAAGAGAGGAGGGGTCTGTATGCAGATTCAATGTGGGCTCCCTCCTCTCTCTGGCAGTCCTGCGATGAAGTAGACCACAGCACACCACCCACCTCACCTTGCTCTAACCTGGTGACTGCGGCCATGGCGCTCCCTTCACTGGACCCTTCCCCATCCTGGCTTGTCCTTGGTGGCACTGGCATTTTGAAATCAGTGCCAGCGGTGGGCAAATAACAGCTCGCGGACTGGCAGCCACCGCAAACCGTGATTGGCTCGTGGCAGGAGCCAAATTCAAACATGCAGTCGTTTGGTGACCAACGCTGGGAGAGTGACAATCCCAATGCCGGACGAGTGCCAATATGCCGCCGGCCGCCCCTGATTGGCTCGCAGTCGGAGCCAAACCAAATTTAAACAAGCAGCAAGCAGCCACTTGATGACCGGCGCTGGGACAGTGCCAGTCTCAGTGCCGGATGACATACCATTTCATACCGGCACACTTCGAGCACTGGTGCAGGCACCCATTATAGATACGCTGCTGGTCTGATACCTCCTTCTGCATTTGCATTAAGAAGGGCGGAATTGCACAGCTGCTTGTGTGTGGCTCTGCAATTCCGTACATCTCTGAATCAGGCCCTTAGTGAACTCACTTTTCCTTAGGCTATTGCATTTAAATTAAGAATCATAGACCTATACTCATGTACGTAATTTTCATAGATGCTTGTTGTGTAAATGAGACTAAGAATATAGGTAAACCGCATAAAATCCCATGGGGAGGCACTTAAGTTCTATTACTTTAGGATTACTGCTTTACTGGCGTTCAAGATATAATATAATCGTCTTTTTGCAAAGAAGATCAATGCATAAAACACTCCAATGGACTTTAGAGATAATAGTATGAATAGGAGTTTCACAGTATTAAACATGTTTTCCCAGCAATTTGTAATCAGAACAAAATGCTCTCAATTTAAAGCAGCCTGCTCACACAGATTACATATAAATGAGTATTTGGCTGTGCAGCCAGAAATCTACATTGTTACTCCTCCTATGTCTACATTCCCGGTTATGTAACATCACCCAAAGTTACCATAACTGGTGTGACAGACAAGCAGGAAGATGGGTACCCGACAGCAGCATACGGGGGAATGAAGCAAGAAAAGCGAGCACCTTGCACAACACTCCCAGGGGGTATGCCACCTGTAACCCAGGAAGATGAGTGATAAAGTGCGGCATTTCACCTCACAAATAACACTGCAATAGTTGGGTGCACCAGCACGTTCAGGAATGGCGCTGCCATTAAGAGAACTCAGTTGGTCGCCCAGAGCACCTACATTTCTGGGGTCACCTAAAACACTAAATAAGCGTAATCATGTCACTCATGTAGTATTTGAATTTTCCTGGTGCCCCGGCTGCCCCGTGATTCTTACCATCTGAGTGAGGCTGTAGGTTGGCTACTCCTCTGTCAGTGATAGACTGGGGATGTGGCACTATAATGTCATTAACACACAGAGGCAGCAGCATCTAGACTGACATAACCCTTCTCGGCATGTAGCGCCCCCAATTGCTTATTAGCTCTTCGTGACTTGGGCTGTGATGCAGCGCCTGAGGGGGCAGATGGGGCATGTATCTAACACCTATACACTGGCTCTGAGCATACGTCTCTGTGCAAGCTGTCAATATTTAACTAGAAGAAAAAGTAATTAAACAAAACTCGATGGTTAATCTAATTATATTACCCATCAAGGACAAAAATTATATTGAATAACTCAGTTGTCAATTCTCTGCCACAAATGCCATTATTAAAAAAAAGGACAAAAGAATCATAATGAGCTTCAGCTAAATGTTTTCACAGAATGTCACATCTGTACAAGGCTATCATAGAATTACTGAGACTTACTAGCCGAAAATGATAGGTTCCATGTAGATTTGTATTGCGTGCTGTGCCATTGTACAGCATTAGATAAATATATCAGTTTTTCTTTATGACAACATCACATTGTTCAATATTGATATTGTAGTCCTTCATGACTGATCATTTTATGCCCAGTTTAAATATATTTCCAGCCACTTAGAGTTGTCTTTGATCCCGCTGGAGTTATCCTCACCTTCCAAGCCGTGCATGATAAGTTCCATATTCCCAATTCTTTCTTTATCTGCCAGTATCTCATGTTGTCTGCTCGCTTCCTGGTGCCATATGTGCTCCTGACTCTACAGACGCTCTACGTGTTTTTTTGAGAACTAGCTGAAACAAGACTGCTATATAAAGATTTAGTCAATTCCAACAGAGATAAAATTGTGGATTAGATGTACTTTGAAGTGGCGGGGCGATATCCCGGATATATCCTCTTCTGACCATTTATTTCAGCATCATGACACAGTATTACGTGCCCTGCACACGTTCTATGGTGCAGTAGGTTTATGTCAAGACCCTTAATTGCACCCATATTTCACAGAGTCAGAGATGGACACATGGTGCCCAGAGAAACGGCTTGCTGTCTTAAATATAACTGTTCCAATGCCACTTTTTTTCCATAATATGTGGGAGTGTGGCAAAAAGGTTTTGGAACATGCAATACAGTATATTAATAACTCATTGTTCAGTCTTTATTTGGTCAAGGATCCACTATGCTATACTATTCTCCAATTGAGAAAATAGCCATAACCCACTATTTATTATAGTAACTTTTGGTCTGTCTCTTCGCCTCCCTTGTTTGGGAGCTGTAAAAACATACTTATTATAGATATTACATTTTGATTGGTGAGCAACCTTGCCACAGGTCGAGAAGCGAGTCACTAAGTTCTATAAAAAATTACCATTATATTGAATCTTTGGATGCCTGTACACAATCTTGCATCCTTAAGATATTTGAAACCATAAATTGGTGCTTGTATCACCAACTACCCGGTCACATTCATTGGTCGTACAGTATATCTACTTGACCCAACTATTAATAATGGATGGATATGACTTGGCATATGTTTGCTAATCCTGATGCACTCATCCCCATTGAGGGGTGAGGAGGTTTGGGATGGTGAGGTGGTTCATATTGTAAAGGAACTGTAAGTATGGTTGGTCTCAGCCCTACTATAGGTCCTAACATCACCTCTGGCCCATTGTACCTTTGCAAATTCCTATACTTCTGAATAGATTTTTTTAGTTTCTGGTGCCTCTTTGTGTTTTGTTTTGCTTTTATTTAGTTTTTTTGTTTTCATAGCTTTTTATGACACTTTCAATACAGACAACGCTACATCAAACTCTGCATTATACATACACTATCCTGTCTCCACTGAATCTTTCTGTATAGCTCTGCAATCTGACCTACAAAGCCCTCAATACCACCTCTCCTAAATACTCTCCGTCTGCCTTCAGCTATCAATAGCTTTAATGCAATTTGTGTTAATACGATCATGCCTTACCATAAAGGTCACTGTCACAACAGTTCAGTTTGTAGTTTTTTGAGTATTTTGGTGCACATTGTCATATTTCTATAAAAGTCTCTCCCACCTTTAAAGTCTCTGAGTTGAATGAGTAAACTGCACTACTCCTGTAGCGTACCACTATGCCCCCAATTTATCTAATTACTGGAACAAACTATTTACTGTATTTTAGACTTTAATGGACAGAGCAGATGCCAGCATCAAAGTCATATAGGTGCCCTGTTTCCTTTGTCCAATAACTGTATGGCATATTACATTAACTGTTATCATATCAATATACAAAGCTGAAGAACATAACAACTAATTCAGCAAAATATGACATAGTAAGACCCCCTGATCACTGTCCTATTTATGGATAGAAGCTGCTCTGTAGTGTGATCCAACCCCGATATGATTTATTTTTGGCAGTAAGAAAATGGCTTCCAATTCTAACAACATCTTAAAACATCAGTCACCCCATCACTGTTTATTACTGCTGTGCAGTGTTTATACATATAGACTGTAGGCTACAAGCCTACTACATTTTCCACTGAACAATTGGGAGTAATTCCGCCAATCCCAATCCCAGATCTGCTCTGACCTCACCAAATTTGTGTAATGCTACACCTGGTAGAGCACACAAATTTTGGTGGTCTAAATTAGGGGCTTTCCATTAAAAATCAGCACTGTTGGCAAGTATGTAACTTTATTTTAGAATAATCAGTATGAGAAAGCCCACTGAGTGCAAGCTAAGGTATTTAAGATAAAAGTGCATCATTTTGTTAGAAGCAATACGTGTACCTCATTGGCCATTTGAATTGCTGAAAAATATGTCTATTTGGCATTGCCCTAATTAAATGACCACCCAATTATCCAATCAATATATGAGAACAGCATTAAGACAAACTCTATTTGCAACCTTCAAAGTCCAGTTCACCAAAATGCAGCACAGCAGCAGTAACCACACAACTTTCCATCCAGGCAGCT
Organism: Taudactylus pleione; assembly: GCA_031769625.1. Classification (NCBI taxonomy): domain Eukaryota; kingdom Metazoa; phylum Chordata; class Amphibia; order Anura; family Myobatrachidae; genus Taudactylus; species Taudactylus pleione. Next base: position 899,867 of record JAUIMM010000916.1, on the reverse strand, counting down.
GGCAGATATGGTTCAGAGTTTACCAACAGTTGCTTTAATGAGGTTGGAATACCCTTGGCTGATCGCACTTCAAATTACCACAATTAGGCTCATACACAATTTAATCCCCAAATACACCTGCAGTAACAAATAACTAACACGGTATCTTCTTTAGAAGGTACACTATGCAAAGTGGATCACATTGCAAATACAAATAATTTTCATGCACTACGCAATATCTCGTTTAAAATACATATTGATTTTTGGCCTCCGGCATTTGTAGATGCATAACAGAATGTTTTTGAACTTGGCATCGATCATTAATTGCTATAAAATAAATCTCCAGTGTCTCACAAGCACAGGGCAATCTTTCTTCTACAAGTTCTTATCAATTAAATTATTCAACTAGAGCATTAGAAGTTACAAGTCCGTTGCCTGGTGTTTATAACTGATAAACAACCATTGTGACGTGTTTATGTTGAATTCTACCAGTGTGTGAAGCTTGTCACTTGTCTTCTCATTTTTTTCCCCAAACATTGACCTTCCATAACTGATATCTGCCTTCAAGGTCACAAGTCTTAGATGAAAGATGGTTTGTCTCCAAATCGGCATGATCATGCCTCTTCAATTCCTCGGGAATAAGCCAAATGGATAACTAAAGATTTTAGGTAAACAATTAGGAAACGTGATTTGATGAAAAAATTTATATCTATATGGTCCTTTACTTTGATGAATTAAACCACCTGGCATAAAGTGATGGAGTAAAATTACAAGCTGTTACTTGTGTAGGGTACACACTGGAACGACGTATTTGCCGCCTCACTGACTAAACTGCGGATTTGGTAAAGTTATGCACAAACGATATTGTGCATACACACTTATCAATTGGCCGCACAATTTGTCTGGCCAGAAGAACCAGTTGTGATGTAATTTTCACTGGTTCCTGCTACCAGCATATGGGTCAGTTGTTTGGTCGGGTTCGGTACAGGTTCCAGGCAGTCGGAATGCCGGCAGTCAGAACCCTGACAAGAATAGGTAGGTATCCTAACCCTAACCCCCCACTCTAACCCACCTTTCCTGCAGCCTAACCTTAAACTTTCCCTCCCGCAGCCTAAGCCCATACTTGCCTACATTTGAAAACTAGTTTCAGGGAGATTGCAGGTGGTAGCAGAATGTGCCGGCACGCCACTGGGGGGCCATGTCGTGTTCTGCCTAAAGGGCGTATCTAGCTCCACCTATGGGCATGTCTATTGTCACTCGGAGGCGTGAGTAAATGCAGAGAACGCAGCTGAGTAAATATGCTAATAGTTACAGAGCTTACTAGAGCATAGAGATGCCCATGGCTGCCTTCTCATCTACGTACAACTTTGCTTACCTGCGTAAATATCGCTAACATCAGCGCACATGGAGCGGCCATATTGCCCTTGCAGTAGGTCTGACCAGCCACAGACTCAGCAGCTCTCCTGACACGCAGAGGGCTCTCATGCTGCATAGGAGATCGCAAATGCCTAATTTATGCACACCCATGTAATGGGCATTTAATGGGCCAGACACACCTGCGTTTTATTGACCACCCCATTACCTCCCCCAAACTCTGACTACCTGTCACTCACTTTGTGAATGGGTTCTATGTGCATGCAGAATCGCAATACAATTGCAGCTTATATGCATGCGCAATGGCAAATTGCTCTATCTGCGTAAATATAGCCATTGCGTCCATCTCTGAAACAAGGCCAATGTTGCCAGCCAGTGTATTTACAGAAGATGACCAGCAGAGGTCCCCAGTAATCATCTGCTGGATTCAGTATCTGTGTGGTTCCCAGTGCAGGGAGTACCTGCAATGTGAAAGGTTGTGGGCAAGGTGAGGTCAAATTTATTCAAAAATAATATTGGATTGTGAGGCCATTGTAGGAGAGACACTGCTATATTGTCACAGACAGAAACAAATAAATGCAGTAGAAAGGGAAACTTACTGGGTCTGAGTCAGGGGCAGAGGTATGGGAGACAATGGAGGCACCTGCCACCGGGCGCCAGCACTGAAGGGGCACCTCCTCCATCACCAACAATATATTCACCCCACTTAGGGCTGTAAATATGGGGGATAAGGAGGGCACTAAATGATAACTTGCCTCCGGGCGCCTGGGATGAACTTCCGCCACTAGTCTGAGTGTCACATACATTACCTGCCCCCAGAGAGGGCACTCACTGATAGCCATGGAATGGATGGCTGTCACTGAGTGCCCTTTCAGAGTGCAGTTAATGCCTGTGACACTCAGCACCCAGCCACCATGGACCTCATGACACAGTTCCCACTACTAATACTTTGTTTTATAAATCCCTATCCCTTACGTTAACAGGGCCACTGCGCGTGGGGTCACCACTGCCACCTCCGCCGGCAATGCTACCTCCCCCGTTGTTGCCGCCAGTCACACAGGCCCCAACCGAGCAGTGATAGGCTGCCACCGCTACCCATAACCCCGCGGTGGCCGTCCTTTAAGTAACATCACGTCACGCATTGTGGCGTCTCTCGCGCAGGCCCCGCTTCCCGGCAACTCCAAACTCGCGCATGCGCAGTCCAGATTTTAACGGGGTGGAGCAGTGGAAAACCAGGAGTCTCGGTAGGATTTGCGGGCAAGTGGGCGTGTAAGTTAGAAATCGGGACTCCCCCTAACCCTAATACTTACCTTCGGGATGTCAGCGGTCAAGATTCTGGAGCTGGGATTCCCATTGCTGTCAGGATTCTAGTGCCGGTATTCTGACCGCCTGCATGCTGACTACATCCCGTTTGATTGTGTGAACACACAAGCAGATGTAAGCGATATATATCTGCACGAAATATCACATCTGCGGTGCAACATGGTTGATGCGATATATCTGTCGTCCACAGATATTTTGTGTGTACAGATGATCGGGACGATATATAGTTAGTCAGCTGAACAAACGATCTCTCGCCCAGTGTGTACCCAGCAATAAAAAAGATAAAATAAAGCTGTGTTATTAACAAAACTAAACAGATCTGTTTGCTGTTATGGGAATGATCAAAGTGGTTATATAATAGAATAATAAAAAGAATAGAAGCCACCTGTCATTTCCTCTGCCTTTATCTAAAGGGAAGGAAGAAAGGAGACCATTTATTGTGGTGTGCTAAGCCTAGCGGAGAGGAAGTGAGAAGATGGGATATCAGTTCTGTGTTGTCACTGTAGGGAGTCTGTGCTCACTCCACCGGCTTTCCTGGCTGCTTTTGTGTAGCAGAATTGCATTGTTAACATGTTCTCCAAATCTATCTGAATAAAGATAGGGCAAAAGCTTGTCTTGAAAGCTTACACTTGGCTCATGCAAAGCTTACGTCCTTTTATCCTGTGTTGTGCAATGTATCTAGCTTCTCAGTGTTTCCCTCTAGTGCAGTCACACGTATTTCTCTTCACTATTAAACTGTAAAATCCTGACAAATAAAATGTATTTTTGATCGCTGGCTTCCCCTAATATCCTTACAGTATACATTCATCCTACCATTCATTACATCAGAAGCAGTCCGCCGGCACCACTGGAGTCTAACATGAGTTTCTATAACATTCTATTCACTTCTGATGCATACATTGTATTCTTACAGCACCTTTATGCCTCACACTAATTACATTATTCAGCAGCAATAAACACATACTGCTACTATTTGGTATTCCACATTACACACAATGGCAGCTGCAAACGACAGCAGCATTATTCTTTAATTCTTTCCCTTTTGTTAACACACAGCTGCAGCCTGTATATTTCAGCAGCTCTATAGGGCTCATGGACACTTCTTGCTGCTTTTTCTGTCTTATATTTCACATATTTTCCATCGTTGTTTGTGTGAGCCCTATGTTGCCTTGTGGTTTTCTATATGTTGTTTCTCTTACACAGTAGTAGCAGGAACTGATTTAGAAGGCCCCGGCCTGTGATATCATGGCCTCTATCTTTGTGTCACTGTCTGACAGCTGATCATTATACAGTATGAGGCCAGAGACGATGTTGAGTCTATTATTTTATTTCATGTGTTTGGGTTTACGCTAACCATTCTAGTTATAATCTAATCTTAGGGTCCAAAAGTTTGTAACTAAATTGCAAATCAAGAAGTGTTATTGTAGCTATACATTAACTACAGTCTGACATACATATTTGAATCAACCAATATTTGGTAATTAGGAATATATTTGTCTGAAGTGATAGAACTCAAGTTCTTTAAAACATGTGTTTTAGAAACTGAAGATAGAAACTGCAAATATTTTAATAGGGCCAATGGTTCTATAAAAAAATTCTTATTTTAATATTTTCTAAATCAAGGTTGTATTTTTGGAATATTAGGAATAGAAGATATAAGAGCAGTAATTGGACAGTTAATGAAAAAATTGTCTATTTTATGCCTTTTGAAATCTCTTCAGTTTTTATTAGTCAGTGTATTCTTCTCCGTTTTACACATTAGTGACTAACAGTGTCAATAAAAGGCAAACAAATACAACAATGTCCCCATCCAGTGCATAAACATTAGTCGTGTGCTTAGATATGTTGCACTTCTGTTTGTATTTATGCCCGATATTGCAAAGGGCATTGCTGTTACTAGCCATGTCTTGCTAGTAAAAACACTGCTATTTTAAATATCGGGTATAAACACGAATAGAAGTGTCGGGTATTACAACCCAACACTACATAAATAAACCGCCAAGACTCCAGATCCATTCTGGTTACTCTGCTTTTCTACCTCTGGGCCTGATTCAGAGCCGCCAGTAAGCAGCCGCTCGTTCGCTCCGAGCGATGTTCGCACAACTGCGCATGCGTATGGGTTGTAATACGCATGCGCGAACCAGTCATTGCGGTCGGAAATTGTGTGCCTGCTAATTTGAGTGACAGAATGAGGCGTTTGTGGGTGGTAACAGGGGAAGGTGCTTGAAAACGGGGAGTGGTGATCCGAACGCAGGCGTGCCAAACGGTCAAAACGGCGTTTTAAGGGTGTGCATAATTAACAAAGCAGCGTCATTGACCACGTCACTTGGTTGTCTTTTAGCCTGAACTGCTCGCATGATTGCGGTAGGAAAATGCTACCACAAGCACTGCGAGCAGTTCATACGCCTTTCGATGTACTCGATTAATCTAATAAATAGTGGAGATGACGTATGATATGAGCGGCCAGGGGGCGTTTTTTAAAAAATAGCGAGCGTATGTTTCGTTCGCTCGTTCAGACATAGAGGCGTCAACAGACCGCAAAGAGCGAGCGCTCTATTTAAATATCCGGCCCCTTTTTCTGAACGACCGAGCGCAAATAGCGTCCAGCTCTGAATCAGGCCCTCTGTTCCCAATCCGGTTCAAGACTCCGGGTCCACTCCTGTCACTCTGCTGCTCTAACTCCGGTCCTAATCTGGTTCAAGACTCCGGGTCCACTCCAGTTATTCTGCTGCTTTACCTCCGGTCCCAGTCCGGCTCAAGCCCCTGGTTCCACTCCAGCTACTCTACAGTTACCTCTGGTCCCAGTCCATTTCAAGCCTCCATTTCCACCCCAGCTGCTCTGCAATTACCTTTGGTCCCAGTCTGGTTCAAACCTCGGGTTCCATCCCGGTTCCACATCAGAAACCTCTGGTTCTTATCCAGTTAATCTATTGTCCAAGTCTGCGAGTTACTTTGCAATTCCAGCCTGCTTGTAAGTCTTGAATACAAAGTAAAGTTATGTTCCCACTGAAGCGTTCCCATGGATTAACATGTACATCTCAATCTTTATCAGTGTTCTCCCCAGGCTATTTTCTGTGGGCGCATTGCCTGTCAGAAACAGCCTACCGCCCGGCACTTTCCCCTGCCGCATTCCCGGTCACCCTCGCCGACCCCTGCTGTGGAGCTCTGCCTCTGAAGCGACCGGAGGCTAAGAGGCAAGCATCCCCAGTCATGATGTCACCCGCGACGTGAGGAGCCTGCCCTGCACGCCTGTTGGATCTATTAGATCCAGTCAGAGCGAGGCAGTGGGAGTGGGAGCGTGCGCACGTTAAGACAAGTTCTGGGCTGGGACCAAGACCAGCCTGGGGGCACTGCATAAGGAGCACTATTTAAGCCTGGGGGCACTGCATAAAGGGTCAGTCTGGGGGCAGTGCATAAGGGACACTATTTCAGACTGGGGGCACTGCATAAGGGGCCAGCCTGGGGGCACTGCATAAGGGGTCAGCCTGGGGGCACTGCATAAGGGGCCAGCCTGGGGGCACTGCATAGGGGCACTACTTCAGCCTGTGGGCACTGCATAAGGGACCAGCCTGGAGGCATTGCATAGGGGCACTACTTCAGCCTGGGGGCACTGCATAGGGGCACTACTTCAGCCTGTGGGCACTGCATAAGGGAAAAGTAAACTACAGGGGACACTGAATAAAGGGGAAAACTACAGGGGGCAATGTATAAAGGAGAAAACTACAGGGGACACTGTAAAGAGGAAAACTACAGGGGGCAATGTATAAAGGGGAAAACTACAGGAGGCAATGTATAAAGGTGGAAACTACAGGAGGCAATGCAGAAAGGGGAAAACTACAGGGGACATTATAAAGGGGAAAGCTACAGGGGGCACTGTATAAAGGGGAAAACTACAGGGGACACTATAAAGGGGAAAACTACAGGGGACACTATAAAGGGGAAAACTACAGGGGACACTATAAAGGGGAAAACTACAGGGGACACTATAAAGGGGAAAACTACATGAGGCACTGTATAAAGGGGAAATCTACAGGGGGCACTGATAAAGGGGAAAACTACAGGGGACACTGTATAAAGGGGAAACCTACAGGGGACACTGTATAAAGAGGAAAACTACAGGGGGCACTGTATAAAGGGGAAAACTACAGGGGGCACTGTATAAAGGGGAAAACTACAGGGGGCACTGTATAAAGGGGAAAACTACAGGGGGCACTGTATAAAGGGGAAAATTACAGGGGACACTATAAAGGGGAAAACTACAGGGGGCACTGTATAAAGGGGAAAACTACAGGGGGCACTGTATAAAGGGGAAAACTACAGGGGCAATATATAAAGGGGAAAACTACAGGGGACACTATAAAGGGGAAAACTACAGGAGGCACTGTATAAAGTGGAAAACTACAGGGGGCACTATAAAGGGGAAAACTACAGGGGACACTATAAAGGGGAAAACTACAGGAGGCAATGTATAAAGGGGAAAACTACAGGGGGCAATGTATAAAGGGGAAAACTGGAAAACTCCAGGGGGCACTGTATAAAGGGGGAAACTACAGGGGGCAATGTATAAAGGGGGAAACTACAGTGGGCAATGTATAAAGGGGAAAACTGGAAAACTACAGGGGGCACTGTATAAAGGGCACAAATACAGGGGGCACTGCATATGGGGATAACTACAGGGGGCACTGCAAAATGGGCACTTTTGACTGAGAGCCAGTGGGGGAGCAGCCTGAGACCTGTCGGGCTGCTCCCCCTTTTCCCGGCGCGCATAATTACGAAGGCCCCCACCAGGCCACTTATTGATTCTACCCGGCTACTGACACTGATCTCTGGGACGTATTGCGCATTAAATTGCTACCTATCTTGTTTTTATATACTGTATTCTGAAGTCTCCTGGACATCTCAAAGACTCTCTTAGTGCTTCCAGTGCCAAGTCTTCTGCCACTGTGTCCTTATCTACTAGCAAGTCCTATGAGCACATCTCTCCTGCTCATTGCAGGTTCAAGTGGAATTTAACCTCACTGTACTTCAGTTTACTCCTGCCCTGCATCATATTGAAGCTCCTAACCTAGTCAATACTCACTATACCAGTATACCTGTGGGATCTCTCCTAGGGGTCTATTCATCATCACTTAATTTTGACAAAAGTAGGTGATAAAGCACATTTTCACCTGCAATTGTTAAAATTAAGTATTCGGGCCATTCATTAAGAAGGTGAAGCAGGAGATATCACAGATATCTCCTACTTACATTCTGTTTGCGGAATGGCCAGCTGTCCCCATACACTAGTATCACAGATATCTCGTACTTACCTTCTGTTTTCGGAATGGCCCGCTGTCCCCTTACCCTAGTATCACAGATATCTCCTACTTACCTTCTGTTTGCGGAATGGCCCGCTGTCCCCATACACTAGTATGGGAACAGAATTCATCAAGCTCCGAAAATATTATATTTTCTGGAGCTTGACTGCGGGGGCATTTGCCATCTTCAGATGGCGAATCCCCCCGCTTGTTCTTCACGGCCCTCTCTTCCCTATGGGAAGAGGGTCCGGCTTGCGAGAAGGGATCCTTTTGGATCCCTCCACCCCAGTCCGGCTCCTTCCGCCGGACGTCGGGGCTCTTGTGCGCATACGTGACCTGTAGGTCACGCATGTGCCCCGCCGTCACTGCTTCGAAAGGAGCAGAGAAAAGATTCACTGCTCTGAAAAGGAGCAGTGAAGCCGCTCGCGGGGGCAACTGATTTTCACAGCTACCACCGCGCCAGAGCAATGATGAATTGCTCCGGTGGCCGCGGCGAATTAGGGTCTTAATTACTGGGGTCCGTTCGGACCCGATAATTAACATCATGAATAGACCCCCTAGTATGTTGGGATTCGTACTGAGTTTCTGCCACAAACATTAATTCTGGTTGTTGGCGACTGAGTGCTGGTTCTAAGTTCCTCTTTGAGGATTTAGACTCCAGTGACCCAATTCTGATAATTGGACTGCAGTATCCATTAGCAGATTCCAGATGGGCTACTGATTACCTGAATCACTCACTGTAACACTTGTTACTGCCCCTTATCCCTATATCCAGGGTAAGGGGTTGAGTTCCACTCAATTGGTTCCAGCGGCAGACTGGGAGCCTTGCAGATGTCACTGACCTCTCCGAAGGCTCCAGGCATTTACCACGAATCTCACCCATATAAGTAGACCTTCGATTATACCACCATTATACTGCTACAGCTCATCAGCCCATGGGTCCTGACTTGGATCTAAAAACCCTAAATCTGACAACAGTAAAATAGGACACATCTGTATAATCATTTTACTGTCTGCTTCATAAAATCTGTACATTTAGCTATATGAATTAAATTAAACAAAACATGTTTCTTTCTGTTGTTGAACACACAAGTCCTTGAACTCATTTTACCTCACAGCAGCAAAAAAAAAAAAAAAAAAAGACTTGAGAGCATGAGCTAGAAAAGGATTACGTAATGGATATGCTATAATGGCTGTATTAAATTCTGTCTTGAGTCTTCAATTTTCTCATTATTAAAAGAAGACTTAATTCTTTTCCTACCAAAGCACATTACTCAGAAAGCTATTAAGGACATGAGCGCTACTTTGTGTAAATTCACTCCACTCCACATTTACTTAAAGTTAATCAAGTTTTGTAGCAAAAAAATGGTCTCAGATTACATTTCTCTAGTCAATTTAAAGGGCGCGATTTGTATGAAAATATAAAGATGCTTCCAGAAAGTTATTTTAAAGGAATATTAAATAAAATATAATAATGATAATAGTAACTATACTCAGGGCTACCATCAGAAATTGCGGGGGCCGGTATTGACAAAATAGGTAGCCCACATGGAGGTGTGCAGCGGAGGTGGGCGGAGCTGTGGATGTGGGTGGAGCTACTACTACTGGCATCGATTGGTGCATAAACCAGTATAAAAATGTGCAAAGTTTGGGCTGTGGGGGCAGTTGTTAGGGAAGGCTGGTTGGACTGGGGGGGGGGCAAAGGGCAGGGAAGGTCAGCTGGATTGGGCGAGGGGCAGGGTAAGCAGGCTGGTTGAACTAGGGGGGGTGCAGGGAAGGCTGACTTGACTAGAGAAGGGCAGGGAAGACAGGCTAGCTGGACTAGGGGGGGGTGCAGGGAAGGCTGGTTGGACTGAGGGAGGGCCAAGGAAGGCTGGTTGGACTGAGGGAGGGGCAAGGAAGGCAGGCTGGCTGGACTGGGGAGGGGCGCAGGGAAGGCTGACTGGATCTTGGGGGGGCAGTGCAAGGAAGGATGGCTGGACTAGAGGGGGGGCACAGGGCAGGGTCAGCATACCTGGTTTCTTCATAAAACGAACACTGGCGGCATTTCCTGAGAGAGAGGGCGCACGGGTGGCATCGATGCAGAATTCACGGGAGGCAGGCACTAGCAGGGAGAAAGAGCATCAGCGCAGCAGCATTTGAAATCTGCAGCCGGCTGTGAGCCAATCACAGCTCGCGGAACAGCAGCGAATCAAGAGTGGCCGATCTTGATTGGCTGCCGTACCACGAGCTGTGATTGGCTCGTGGCCCAGCAGCTGGCTCCATATTTCAACTTCAGTCGATGCATTCCTTGCTGCTGCCACCCTTGCTTGGAGATATTTGCTACCCGAGTACCACATCAACTGCTGATCGGAAGATCTACACTCTCCTTGTCTATACTGCACCCGCAGAGACTTGTCCCTCCAAGTATCATCCTGCTGCTGACCCCTTGACCCTGCAGACTGTGATAACTACAGATTGTGCTTACTAGAACCACTCAGGTACCGGCCATAGGGATCCAATCCATGAAAATGAGAGTAACTCCCTCATCTTCTGGACATATGTCTAGTAGATAAAATCAAGCAGAGGGCAGAGTGGTGCAAAATAGATCCATTGCAGGCACTATCAGGTAGAAGGAACACCAGCGCAGCGGTATTTGAAATATGCAGCCGGCCGCGAGCCAATCGATCCTGATTGGCTGCTGTTCCGCTCACAGCCCGGCGTCCGGCTCCATATTTCAAATGCAGCCCATGGTCTTTCTCCCTGCCAGTGCCTGCCGTCCATGCATTCCTTGCTGCTGCCACCCAGGTCCCATCTCTCTCCGGGACTGGAGTCCCGGCAGTTCCCCCTGATGGACGGCCCTGATTATAGTGTACTAGTGTCATGTTCTAAGGGTACTGTCCAAACATAGAAAATGTAACCCAGGGACAATTTGTATATTATCAATGTAGTTACTATGCAATATGGGCAGGTTGTGTATTTACACTTTATAACAATAAATATTTGATCCTGTAGAGGACTGTCTGGATGCTTCACTTCAAAACAATTCTATGAACACAACGCCCATGTCAGTCTTCTCTGATATCACATTTTTTTTATATCTCTTAAAGGATTCATCCGAGAGCACATAGTGGTAACATATATGGAATCGGTATGAAATACCGCAGGCCGCATGGCCGGCGGTTCGATTCCCGGCAGCACCTGGCCGACAGATGAGCAGAGCCCGGCAGCGGAAGCCCAACAGCGCTGGAAATCCTGATCGACGTTAAGGTAAGTATATACTAAGCTAACCCCCTAACCCTCCTTGGGAGTGCCTAACCCTAACCTCCCGCCCCAAGTGCCTAACCCTAATCCCCCCTCTAAGTACCTAACCCTAACCCCCCCCTTCCCCGCTGCCTAAGCCTAAGTCCCCCGAGGGGGGTGCCTAACCCTAAGTCCTCCCCAGGGGTGCCTAACCCTAACCCTCCCTCCCCCTAGCCTAACCCTAACCCTCCCGGGGTGGTGCCTAACACTAAGTCCCCCCCGGGTGCCCTAAACCTAACCCTCCCCCCCCGTGGCTGTCCGCTCGCAGCGCCCGGCATCCCTTCAATCGGTCTCCCGGCGTTGGGGAAATGACAGGCGTCTACAGCTAGATGCCCGGCATTTCACCCTCGCCGGGATATGACAGTCGGGAAGCCGGCTGCCGGTATTAAGGCAGCCGGTTTCCCGATTGTATACCACATATATGCCCTCTATCCTTAAGTAAATACTCAAACTGATTGTTCAAGTAAGATGAACACTACATTAAGGGCTCATTTAGATGAATGGATGTAGTGCACTTACATTAGGTTGAATGCCTAACAAACTACAGTGAATGCAGATAATAGGCACCGATAAAAGCAGAAGACTTAACGATACTCAGTGAAGACAATCCACTCGTTTTGCCATAACAATGAATGAACAGCATTTATCAGAGATTTAGTCTTGCATGGATACAATTTGGATTGGGCAGCAGGAGTCCCAGACATACTCATCTGATCAAAGTGTAGGAGTGCATAATTCTCAGGAGAAGGGGATGTATTAATTTTACTCAGGGAGCCAAGACCATGTGCTGAAATATGGGTACTGGTAGGAGATGCCTCAGACAGCACGGTTTCCTTGCCTTTACATGGACTGATCTAAGTGCACTGCTGCTGCTTCTTACCAGCCAACAGGTGGATGACAATGCTGAGCAGTCAGTGATGCCCAGCATGCATAGTAAAGCTGGCCACACATCTAAAGATTATCTGTCCAACCAGCCAACTAGCTGATTGGTTGGAATGAAAATCTGGTAACGTATGGGAGTAACTGATGATCAGCAATTTGCTCCTAAATGCCAGAAAACAGATGAAAATGGCGTCAGACAAGTTTGTTAAATGTTTGATCTAAACAATTTGTTCAAACAACAGAAATTGTCCATTTTCCGGCGTTTGGGAGCAAATTTCTGATTGTCATTTGCTGTCATAGCTTACCAGATTTTTATTCCAACCAATCAACTAGTTGGCTGGTTGGACAGATAATCTTTAGATGTGTGGCCAGCTTAATAGCGAAGGAGCAGCAATCATTACTCATCTACATGGGAAGCTCCTAAGGGGAGTAACAGGAAATGCTCACTTTGTATAAACAAAGCTTTATGACACATGAACATAAAATGTACGTAACATACCTGCTCTTTGCACACCTTTGCCTCTAATAGCACACAACACATCTCATATTATTAGAGAAAATGACCCGAGCTAACACTGAATTGTTTTATACACATATATGAGCAATGGAAATAATGTTTGGTATTTTTGTTTTACCACAAATAATCAAGGTAGTCTAAAAGACCTGTAGGGGTTTTCAAGAATGGACGGCAGTGCTTGTAAATCAATTATACGCATGTATCCACTGAGACTAGTTTCTTTTGAAAGGAAAATGTTAATCATATACTGTATTCAGGTTGTTTTCAAAAGTCTAAGAAACGACTGTCGTTTCTAATAAACAGAAGTGTTTTCCTTATATTACCACAACAAATGACATTTTCTCAAGAGTTGCATTTACCTTCTAGGACAAAACAGATCTTAAATTATTAGATAAATGTATTCAAACCATATTTTTTGCTAATATGACTAATATAGGACTATCTACATAACTGTGCAATGTTATGATATACAGTAATTATATGTCATATTAAAGTACAGGGCTCTATTGCCAATCGCTCTAGCTATCCATCTATTACTGCTGGAATCATTCTGAAAAAGACAAATAGGACAAGATGTTTTCAGGCTTATACATACAGTCAGGGCTGCCATCAGACATAATGGGGCCCAGTACAAATTAAATAGACAGGCCCCTCCCACTACTAATATATATATATAGCAAATAAATGGACCTAAGTAGCTCCGCCCCCTTTGAGGTCACCCCCTCTTCAGCCGCCTCCTCCCGTCATACTTAAGTTGTGATGTGCACGTGCCACAGCCGCAATTAGGTTGTCACGCAAATGTGCATAATTACCTAATTTATATCAGGGTCAAATGTTATAATAATAGTGATGCAGAGACTTCTAAATATACACACACATAAAATATAAATGTTAAATTATAATCGGAAAAGTGTGCTTACTTGCCATTCTTTAGATGAACTATGTGGTGCTGTACAATGTCTTCCTTCTGATGGCAGCAACTAGCCATGGCCAATAGGGGGGGGGGGGGTTGAAAGAGACACACATGAGGAGATAGGAGAGGCACAGATGGGGAAATAGGGAGAGGCACAGAGGATGTAAGTATCAGAGGCACAGATGGAGGGGGACACTGGCACAGATGGAGAAGGTGGCAATGGTATACATGGGAAAGTGGTCAGAGGCAGAGATGGAGAAGGTGGCAATGGTGTAGATGGTAAAGTTGGCAGAGGCAGAGTAGGAGGAGGGCAGTGGCACAGATGGAGAAGGTGGCAATGGTATACATGGTAAAGTTGGCAGAGGTGGAGATGGAGGAGGGCAGTGGCACAGATGGAGAAGGTGACAATAGTGTAGATGGGAAAGTGGGCAGAGACACATATGGGAAAGGAGGCTGAGGCATAGAAGGGAGAGGGGCAGAGGCACAGCTGATAGAGGTGGCATGGGTAAAGGAGGAACAAAGGCACTTCTGAGTGTCTCTGCCTAGCCCAGTCAGTGGAACCTGGGGGAGGAGGAGAAGGGGGAGTCCTGGGGGTGGGGCAACATGTGGAGGAACCTGAGTCAAGACTCTGGGGCCTATTCATCATCGGGGTCCGCACTTAAGTATCCAACTCGCAACGTGGGAAATTTTACACCAGATCAATTACTGGAGGTCACGCATGTGCAAAGCCGCCAAGGAGGCAGTGAGAAGGCCGTGGAGGGATCCGCTCGGATCCCTCTTCGTAACCCCGGAACTCCTTCCCATAGGATGGAGCAGGGATCCATGAACAAGCTCCATCTGAAGATGGTGCTTGTTCTCGCAAGCAAACTCCGAAAACTTTCAGTCCTTTTGGGACCCTTGATGATGAATGGCCTGGTAACCTAAATATGCGGAAACTAGCATTTCATGCAAACAGTTACTGTTTCCGGGTCATTTATTGTTTGGTGAATAGGCCCCTTGGAGAGGAAGATAAGCTAGTCCGCACTCTTCAGGGGGAGTACATGGGTGCACCGGATACTACATTAGCCCGATCCTCCATATTTAATAAAGGCATTGAGCAGATGTGAGCTGGGCCCCCTGCTGCAGCCGGGCATGGTGAAATTGCGCCGGCGGCATTTCAAATATTGCAACGGCCATGAGCCAATCACAGCTCGTAGAATGAGGAGAATTTCTAGTAATGTGGGGTCCAGAAGTTATAGGTACATGGTGGTGCTGGGGATAATGCAGCTGATGATGGACATATTAATGTGTATTGTGTGCCGTTGTGCATCAGCAATCACTGAGCCTCATGTTATATTGTGGCTAATGTATATAAACCTCAGCACATCCTTCTTTCTGCATTCCATATCTGTTTATGTATGCCTGTGCACTTATCTGTCTATATACCGTTAACTGTATATAATACAAGCTCCTCAGGCAGAGACTGGTTTTCATTTGCATTCCTTGCACTGTGCCTGGCTGGCTGCCAGTGCACCAACTGCCTGCAGAGGGAAGATGGATTATGACTCTGCCCCTGTGCACCCTCCTGTCCAGCCAGCCTTCTCTGTCCTGTGCACCCCCATTAAGGTCCAGCGCTCCCTGCCTTGCGTCCGCCCCTCCCAGGTCCAGCCTTCCCTGCCCTGTGCTACTCCCCCACCATGTCTAGCCATCCCTGTGCCCCCAATAGGTCCAGTCCTCCCAGTCCTGCACTACCCTTTAGTCTAGCCCTCCTCCTTGCCCTGTGCCCCCCAGGTCCATCCCACTGCTGCGGAGTATGAAATGGGAGAGTGTCTCAGAAGCCACACCCATTTGAGTGGCCACACCCTTTTTTTGAAGCGCTAACAGATACCCTGCCCCCTGGAACTCTAGAATATATATATATAGAAGTTTTTTTCCAAGAAGCAGTAACACAATATCTGACACGGTGCCAAAACTGGGACCACCCATTACCAGATCTCTAGTTTCGCCTATGCAAAGGTTGGTGAGGGGGACAAGCAACCCCCATTCCCTCATCTATACTTGGATTTGATGATTGAAGGATGGTAGAAGGGCTCACTGGCGCTGTGATCAGAACCCCAAACTGTTTTAGGCCGGGCACACATTAGGCAAGATGTCATTTTGAGGCAACTTGGAACGACATATCATCCATATCTCTCAGTGTGCACCCTCAACTGCATGCTCATGTGCGTCATCAGCAGAGTCATCACATCTGATGTGCTGAACGTCAGATGGGCCGACCACACTGACTACCACATGCAGGTGAATGGGGGATGGAAGGTTATATCGCATGGTCGAACGCCGGATCGTGTAGTGTGTATGACCGCCTGATATATCCTTCCATTGGGCATCGGATAGGCTAGGATACACATTGTTCTGATGTGTACCTAGCCTAACTCACAGACAGACATCTGTATGTGAATAATGCTGGGTACACACTGATAGATATATCGATTGAACAGGTGATATATCTGTAGTGCATCGGCGGGTGTGTACCACACTTACCTGCTCTCCCGAAATGGTCGGGAGCCTCCCGAAAATCGGGTTACGCTCCTGACCACCCGAAAGACTAGGCAAGTCTCCCGGAACTGGCCACAGCCAGGCCGCACCCCCTGTTGCTGGCCACCTACTATGCAGTATCCGGGGGATCAGATGACACGATTCGCATAAAATCGCGTCACCAAAGCCCCGCCCCCCGCTGTACAGTACCTGTATTACTGGCCCTGCACAGCGGGAGGGGGGGGGGCCACAATGGCGCGATTGAGCCGCCAGATGCAGATATTTCGGCAAGTCTGGCTGTGTGTACGGGCGACCAACCGACACTTGCTGCAAGGACTGTTGCTAACTGACATTTCAAATGGGCAGGCACATTTAAATGCCTTCCCAGTTGTGATGTCAGCGCAGTGAATGCACCTACCAATCGATAGGTCGGCGGGTTGCGTCAGCCTGGTGTGTACCCAGCTCAAGACATCTGCCTGTGAATAAGAGCAGGTTGCTGCTATCATCAGGATCTGTGGGGCCCTTCTGCCAGATCGGGCCCTGTACACAGGTACTCTCATTACCCCCTGCCAACAGTACCTGTGATGAAAAACAAAGCTAGCTATAGGACAGATAAAACGTTGTGCTTGCTTTGTCAGGGCAGTACCATCAAGTAGGCTTTACAATCACCTCGCTTGACACATTTCATAGCTTTCTTGCAGTTTTATGCAGTATAGACCGCATTTAGATGTTAGCAAATGTTACTGCTTCTCTAAGTTGCACACAATGATAATATGGTCTTGAAGCAAAGTGACACTACTGGGTGTACAAATGCATTTGCTTAAATTATTTTTTGGACTTCTTATATTATTTTTTGGGAATTTTATTCCTCAAAGTGCATTTAAATTGGCTTATACAAGGTGCATTAAACACTTAAAATTGACATGTCGTGTATATGAGGACTTTGATCTGATTCATCTGACAAAAATCTCTACATTTCAAGAAATAATTAATGCTGCCAAATAGAAGCAGAACTCACCATCATCGTCTCGCTGCGCAGTGGATGAACCATGACAGCAAGACATTTTATAAGTATTCACCATGTAAAATATGATTTAAAATTCTGTTATGTACTTTAAAGGGAAAACAAAACAATAGGCGAGCTAAGCGGAGACTCTGCACTGAATTGTACACAATAGCTATTACAGATAAATTCAATAATATGTCTCTCTGGCACAGCTACAAAGGAGGAGATTGCCTATTCCTCAACAACAACAAATATTGAACAATAAAGAAAAAGCAGCGCTGAGTGACATTACAAAATGATAAGAATTACCGATAAACCAGCTTCACATTAAAAAAATAAACTAATTATCTAAATGCCACATAAAGTATTAAATTAAACAATAAGGCGCCCATTTGTCATTACCAGATGTAAGTGAAAATAGACATTTTTACATACTTTTGCAAAATCCAGGTTTTGGAGCTATTCAGGAAAGCAGTGCTTAAAGTGGTCCTAGAGAAGTGGTGAAACTAACCGCCCCCCCTCGACGATTTTTCTTTAAAAAAGGGACAGCGCGTATCGAAAAAAGGGGCGTGGTCTCAAAATAAAGGACCGTGGTCACACAATAGTATTCCCAATTCAAATAATGCCACAATCTTAATTCACCCGATTCACCCCTTATTCATGTATGACACACAGCAGTGCCCCTTTTACACAACGCCCACATGTATGCCCCTTATACACAATGCCCACAGTAGTACTGCCCCTTGCACATAATGCCCACAGCAGTAGTGCCCCTTATGCAATGCCCATTGTATTGGTGCTCCTTATGCAGTGCCCCAAGCAGTGGTGCCCTTTATGCAGTGCCACCAGTAGTGGTAGTGCCCCTTATGCAGTGCCCTCAGTAGTGGTGCCCCTTATGCAGTGCCCTCAGTAGTGGTGCCCTTTACGCAGTGCCCCCAGTAGTGGTAGTGTCCCTTATGCAGTGCCCACAATGGTAGTGCCCACAGTGATAGTGCCTCAATAGTGGTTCCCCTTATGCAGTGCCCACAGTGGTAGTGCCCCTTATGCAGTGCCCCCAGTAGTGATGCCACTTATTCAGTGCCCCCAGTAGTGGTTCCACTTATGCAGTGCCCCTAGTAGTGGTAGTACCCCTTATGCAGTGCCCACAGTGGTAGTGTCCCTTATTTAGTGACCCCAGTAGTGGTGCCCCTTATGCAGTGCCCCCAGTAGTGGTGCCCCTTATTCAGTGCCCCCAGTAGTGGTGGCCCTTATGCAGTTCCCCCAGGAGTGGTGCCCCCTGTACTAATGCCCCCGTAAAAGTAATGCCCTCTGAGTGATGCCCCCAGTAGTAGTGCCCCCAGAAGTTTTGCCCCCTATAGTGAGGCCACTTACACAAAAAAACCCACAATACTTACCTTAAGCCCCGCTCCTTGCGTTCACTGCCTCCGGTCCGCCTTGCTGCTCCTCTGAACTACGGGAGAGATGTCATGACGTCTCTCCCATAATGCAAACTGCGGGAGCCGCACTCCAGTGCTCAGGAGTGATCTCCAGCCTCCGGCTGACGCTGGCGCTGCGGGGAGGGAGCCGGGTGCCCGCTGGTAACAAAATCTCAGCTGGCGCCCGGCAAATGGGGCCTCTCTGCGGCGCCGGGCTGAGGTGGGTCGGAGGTGGAGGCACTGGTTCCATCTCCAAATAGAAGTGACGGAACGCAGTTCCGTCCTGTTCCTGCCCACTTTAACCCCTGCAGGACAAAGTGGTAATGCGCAAAAGGTTATTTCAGAATTATCAGTTTTATCCAACCGGCAAAAAACTGACTTTCTTTGCCGTACAGTATTTTTAGTCAAGCATATAAAAACATGGGTGCTTTCAGACAGCACGAACACGGCACGATCGCTGTGTTACAACCGTGAATAACCATTGACAAGGACAGCTGCCGTACACGGTTTCAGTGTTAAAGATTTAAAAGAAGTTCAAACACACGGCAAAAACATCACACACGGCACAAAACTGTTGTGGGAGAAAGGGACAGATCTACAGGAAAAACAATAAAACCTTTTAGTCTGAAATAGCCCTTACACTTCAATTCTGATCCTGACCGCCATCCCCATAGTGAAGCTATGCCTTTCTTCAAATGGTGTTGGTTCCAGAAACCCCACTTCTGATCCCTCTGCCCTGTCTCGATCCTTCTACAGCCCAACAGATAACTCCGTACACATTCGTAAACTCAGCTCACGCATGCACACTGGTCAGACCCGGCAGTACTATGTTTCACTACTACAAAAATAGCAGGGTTAGGGATCATGGGACAACTTGTTTTCTTACCAGCTGTGCCCACTCAGGAGCAATGCTAAATTGCCCTGGTACTTAAGTGTCCACCTCTGAAACTCGCGACGATTTGAATACTTAATTGTCGGGGACCTATATTTGAATAGGCCCCTAAATCACATTTCCATGGAAATATAGGAAACACATTCCATCAAATAATATAATAAATCTACAGCCATCCACCTAGAGCTTAATATTAGCTTTGTGTAGGATTGTGTATACTCCAGTTAGTCCCAAGGTTAGGTCTTATGAGTTCCAACACGTTAATTACGTAAGATGCAGTAAGCAAAACTTACCGATGTGTCCTCCTGCATCTTTTGTCGATCACGCTGAAAACGTTCACACACATGGGGCCTGATTCAGACCCACTCGCGAGCGGCTGTCCGCTCGCAAGTAGGTCGATGTTCTGGACTGAGCATGCGCACGACGGAGGGAGCTCCGTCGTGCGCATGCGCCAGACGCGACGAGCGAAGGAAAGTCCTTCGCTCGTTGTGTCTGATCAAAGGGGGCGTGCTGTCGATGTCGATTGACAGCACGCCCCCTTTGGAAGGCGTGCCGGGGGCGTGCCTCCCTGATGGGGGCGTTCCCACGGGAACGCCTCCCGTCAGAAGCCGGCCCACTGACATCACTAGTGATGTCAGTGGGAGTGATTTTGGCTCTGATAGAGCCAAAATCACTCCGGAGCTTGCGGTTGAAAACCACAACCGCAGGCTCCGGCTCGCAGTTTTGATGGCCGCGATGGTCAAGACCATCGCGGCCATCAAACTGCACGCTTGTATAGCCTGTGGGTGGTGACCCACAGCTATACGAGCGTCCAGGAGGACGCTCCATTTTCATGGAGGCCGGCCCTCATTCAGAGCGTGCGCTCTGCTCAGAGCGTACGGCTCTGAATGAGGGCCATAGTGTCATGTGATTAGCTGCGGCCATGGGCACTATGCCATTCCGCGCTGCGTTCGCACCATGCAATCCTAAGGAGTTGCGGGTACAAACGCACCCATACGCGGGTGCACAACTCATGCCATGTGTGGCGCGATCTACCGTGAAAACGGCAAAAATGCAATAGGACACATCTATATTATCAAGTTGTTACTTATCCACAATGGCAGCATAAAGTGCTCTTTAATAGTTTGAATATCCAGGATATTAATCATCTCCAATCCAACAACCATTGTAAAGGTGCATATCCACTACACGACTGTAGAATGACTTTATGATTACAACATTGTATTCCTGTAATCGTTCATCATACTGTGCAGTGGATAATGTGCCCACACTGAACGATATGTCGTTCAGTGCAGGCACCCTCCCTCATCCCCGAACATGCACAACCTGTCGATATCGGCAGGTTGGCCTGCATGTTCAGACAATGACAGATGCCAACAACCAGAGCCGGCCCTAGGCATAGGCATGGTCCGTCCCCCGCCGCTGCCGCGATTGGAACTGAGCTCTGATCGGGCAGTGCAACGGTCAGCTGGTTCAGAATGAGCTTCTGCACAGAAGACAGGGAAGATGACCGAGGCCGCAAGAGGCCATGCTGTGCATGCCTGGCCACGGCCACTAGTCTCATGGTCCTTTTCGGAGTCGTGAACAACAAGTCATGCTCTGCCTCCACCTCCATATTAGCCGAGACCCCGCTTCCATCAGATCAGGCATCAGAAGAAGCAAGAAGACAGGCACCATCAGCACAGCCCAGGAGTCAGGACGGCCCCGTGCCCTGGCGACTCCCACTCCAGCCTGGCTGACCTGAGACCAGAGTTAGCTCAGGCTGGGAGAGGGGCCGCGCCGGGACACTTACTGGGCAGGCTATATATTTTTATATATATATATATATATATAGCGCAGGAAGAAATGGCAGCACTCGGCGACTGATGATAAAATTCACAGAAATTTTATTCCATAATCCAACGTTTGGGGCCAACGCCCTTCGTCTGGGATGAGACAAATGGCGTTGGCCTGAAACGTTGGATTATGGAATAAAATTTCTGTGAATTTTATCATCAGTCGCCGAGTGCTGCCATTTCTTCCTGCGCTGTTTAGGACCCGGTGGTCCATGGAAGGCACCGACGCCATTTACCTTATACTCCAGTGAGTGCCGGGACATTGCTACCTTATATATATATATATATATATATATATATATGTATAATATATATATATATATATATATGTATAATATATATATATATTTACATATCTATAAATCATTGTTTTTTGGGGGTTTTCTTTATATGGATTGATAAATATTTATTTTTGGGTTATAGAATGTTTTCTGATTTTGCTTGTTTTATCTTTTATATTTTCTTGCTAATTGGCAGTGTTATAATTGGTGGGGCTTGTGTTTTATATTTATGGTATCACATGGAGGTTTGGTGCCTGGCAGACCGCAGCCCACTGTTCTCATCTGTTATCCAGTACATTAGCCAGATTGTAACCAGCGCTGTCATTATCGCTAGTGTTTACAGCGGGTTTTTGTATATATCTAGCTATGGCAACAAGAGACACCTAGTAATAGGCTCGACTGTAGACATCGCCGCCATGCTACAAGCCAGCCGCTGCGTCCTGGAAATGTCCCCATAAGGACATGTGGGAACCCGCCCGGCATGCCTAGCAGCACCGCGTTATTCCCCTACCATCCTGCCCATCCAATTGACATCTCTAGAGAAGCACCGTCACTGAGCTGGGCAACGGAACGTCATGAAAAAAATAGAAAGTTATCGGATGTAAAAAATGGGGTTAACTGGGAACCACAAAAAAATAAATAGTCGAAAATGACCCACAAATCGTCGATAAAAACCCATTTTTTGCGTCTGAAATTTTTTTGCTGCTAATTGGATACACGCCTAAGTGGTCTATTGATGTAGAACATGAAGTGGCTACTAAAAAATATCACTATATATCGCATCACATCGATGCGATATATAGTGATGTTTAGTGGCCATTCATGTAGACTTCCCTGTCCGACGTCTTCCTGCGGGATCATGGACGCAGTGAGAATACAGACATATCGGGAGCCCTATATGTCTGTATTCTGACTGCGCATGCGCCGGCACCTGAGAGCGGCAGGTCAGGTCAGACCTGCTGCAAAGGACGCTGGGCAAAAGGAGGCGGAGCCAGCGCCGGGTGCCAGGCAGACAGAAGCGAAGTAGGCAACTTCCTTGCTCTGTTCGGCTTGCGGTATAGATTACGCCATCCTTTATGAATTGCACTCACCATAAAAATGGTGATGCGATTCATACATGGAGCGGGCGTGCAGCTGGAGAAGGAATACCCTTCTCCACAGTGACCCCCTGTATGAATCGCCAAAATTAGTGAAAAGTCCTGTTTTCAGCTGAACAGGACTTTTCACTGCTCTATGAATAGACCCCTAAGATTGGTGGTGGGATTATCTGCAAGGGACACCAGCCAAAATCTTGCCTAGGGCACCAAATTCGCTAGGGCCGGCTCTGCCAACAACGACCAGCGGGAACGCGCATCGCTGGTCATTGCCGGCATATTCCTTACACGATTAATGAATGATAACGATGTTGTAATCGTTCAATCATTGATTTTTATCGTGTAGTGGATATGCACCTTAGTAAGATATTAGCGGTTTCACAATAAAGATGTTAATTGCCAGCAAATCTAAGTATGGTCAAATAAAGTGAAATGAACAAAGTGTATTTGCCCCTCCCGAGGCCACCAGTATATGCTCTTAGCAACATAATACATTTGTAACAGTCCAAAATCGTTGAACTCCGTAGACCTTTGCTGAATTTTGATTTCATCATACGCATGCTGTAAGTTTCAAAGCTGATCTCCGCTGAACACAGAATTAGTCACTTGCATAGACAATGCAGCATGGTACCATACATTCCAGGCAAACTGAAAAAGCACTGACGCTTCCCGTCAAACTGTGGTCCATTTTTAAGTAGCAAGAACAGGAGGTAACTCTTGGGTGTCACTTTATTTATTAGTCAACAGCTGTTCAATCTACAGTACGTTACAAAACAGCTAGCCAGCCATAAGTTATAGTAAACACAAAGCATAGATGGAAAAAAAAATCCCTGACAAATCTATACAGCAAAATACATTACTTATAAGGAATTCAATAAAGACATATTAAGGATCCCCCCAGGGGCGTTTTAAGAGAGGAGGGGGCCCGTGTGTAGCCTCCGTTTGGGCCCCCTCCTCTCCGTCAGCGCACTGAGTGGTAGAATCTGGCTTCATGCCAGAATCTACTGCGCATGCACGGATCTCCGAGAAAATGGCACCCACGCCTTTTTCTCGGGGACATCTTTTCTGCGCAAGTGCGAGTCACTGGGAAAACGGCTGCCGCTATTGACTGGTGACTGGTCCGGCACTGCAGAGCAGGAAACTGGAATCTGCGGAAAGGTAAGTATAATTACCTATGGGTGCAGAGTTTGCGGTGTGGGCCCCCCTGGACCCAGGGGCCCGTGCACCCATTATAAATACGTCCCTGGATCCCTCACATGTACTATTGAGGGATTCGCAATTTCTATGGGGATTTGTAGTGCTGCTGGATACCATGCTCTGGAATGAGAAGCACTACACTATCACGCTGCTTCCAGCTCTTTGCCAGGACGGGCTCTTATCGGAGCCCGTCTCCTGGCAAGAGAAAAACAGCAAATTAGTGTGCAAAACAAATATTCATTTTCACATTATATAGCAAAAACTATTTATAACATCCACATTAAAAATGCGTATTGTGATAATTATAGCCCTCTGAGCTCTGTGGGTTCAATAATACTACATATGCTGATCGACATCCTTAAACTTACCCTAAAGATTAAGATTAAATAAAGTAAACCAGCTTCCTATCACTGTACATATACCTGTATTACATACTTCTAGTTACAAAATCCAATGCTGTGTTCAGCACTTATTTTTATTATTTTTTATTTAGATGGTGCTACCAATTATCTATGGCACAGAGAGAGTTACCCTAGTACAGATCTAGCACACGCAACTCATGACCTACGGGCCAAATGTGATCCTTGACCTGATCTTATGTGGTCCACAGGAAGGATAAGGAAAGATGACAACATATTCGAATGCTTTGACCTCGGTGCAGTGAAATGACCAGGGTGTACGTGCAGACTACGAAGGGTGCACACACCACACTAAACAAACTGATCAAACCTATACGCAAAGGAAAGGAATTGTTCCATTTTGTTCAGAACATAAACAGAATAAAGTTTTACTATGTAAATGATAAGTTGCATTGGCAGAGATGACCATATACGTCAGAGATCGGATAGAGGCGGAGAGCTTGGTCCTCACCAGGAAGCACAGCATTTGTTTTCGTTGCGTATAACACATTACCATGCAGACTGGTGTACCTGCTATGATTAGATGATCACTGCCTTGTAATCAGGAGTAGTGTTGCAGAACACATTTATAAATTATGAGTAGATAAGCTTTACCCCAAAGGCTTATAAAACTTTTGTTACGGTAATAGAGTATGCAAAGACAAGTAGACAATATATATATATATATTGCACGTGATAAAACAGGTAATATTTTTATGTGAATAGTGAGTATATAGGTACAATAAATATATAAGGAGAGAGTTAGAATGCTGATATGCAGTGATGTCATGTTTAGCTACAGTAGATATCGATATACTGTAAAGATTAATTATATACTGTATGTTCATTCAACATTCCCCTGTAGACAGTGGCGTAAGTTCATCCCCCCTAAAAAAAGGGATAATACCATGTATTGGGCGGCCGTGATGGTACACTTCAGGTACATATATTTTTACAGCCCTAAGTGGGGTGAGTATATTGTGGGCAATGGAGGAGGTGCCTCTTCAGTGCTGGTGCCAGGCGGCAGGCGCCTCAGTTCTGCCCCTGCCTGTAGACCAGTTTTGTAACCGGATATGCAGAGCACTTAAAGTTATTAATGAAAAACAAAAAAATATATATATTTAAATAAAAGTTTGTAAGTTTATATTAAACTACTGTAAAAATAATGCGCATTTATCTACAGTTTAGGTGATGATCAGACCAAATACATTTTTTTGCTGCAATTTTTGTAAACTTGTGTGTTATTATTTCTAAAATATGCTGTTTATTATAGCAATAGCATTGCACTTAACCAACTCATCCAAAGCTAAGCTGGAAACCCAGCTTTGTCCAAAACACAATTTTGTTGTTGTATAAAACTGCCAACGCTTTTCCAATATATTCTTCATATTGTATTCAAACCATTAAACATGTGTCCGGCAGATGAAAAATTAGCAATGCATATTAATGCATCCTTTTTCATAGGCTTTTAGTTCAGAAATAACAGCCTCTGTGATGTACTATGGGCAATCTGTACAGTAAACATTCCCTGACAGGCATATTAGAGAGGAATAAATGACCCTTTCACCTCCCTGCCTAAGAAGGATAAGGCTGCCTGTCAGAAGCAGGTCATAAAGGTTAATATTTATATTACTCAGGAAAATCATTATACAGCAAAATCCCAACACATGGCTCTTCCTTCGGCCGGTAAGATAATGATTTCTGCTATCGCCCAGCAGTTGGGCTTTATCACTAATTATCAATAGACACTATGAAAAATTCATTCTTAAATTGAGCTGTACAGAGATGTACTATGCCAATGTGTCAAAGCAGATCATTTTAAATTATACTCATTTATGGACCCACTTCTATGGAAAGATGATAGTATTTGCATTTATAATTACACCATATGGTTGTAGTTATCTCTAGGCCATCCCAAATTATATCATGGCCCTCCTGAGAATTTAAAATGTCCCTGTCACAGACTGTGAAAACAAGCATTTTCCCTATAGATTGTAAGCTTGCGAGCAAGGACTTCCTACCTCTATGTCTGTCTGTTATTATTACCCAGTTTTGTTCTATTAATGTTTCTAACTGTGATGCGCAACAGAGTGTATTGCGCTTTATAAGAAACTGTTGATAAATAAATGTTTTTGTGGCCTGAAATAATATCCCTGAGAATAAAACAAATTAAGGGGTCTATTTAAGGTCTATTTACTAAGCAGTGTTAGGAGACAGATGGCCTGATTCAGAGCCGGACGCTATTTGCGCTCGCTCGTTTAGAAAAAGGGGCCGGCTATTTAAATTGAGCGCTCGCTCTTTGCGGTCTGTTGACGCCTCTATGTCTGAGCGAGCGAACAAAATATGCGCTCGCTATTTTGTAGAGACGCCCCCTGGCCGCTCGCATCCTACATCATCTCCGCTATTTATTTGATTAATCGAGTACATTGAAAGGCATCTGAACTGCTCGCAGTGCTTGTAGTTGGATTTTCCTACTGCAATCATGCGACCAGTTCAGGCTAAGAAACAACCAAGTGACGTGGTCGATGATGCTGCTTTGTTAATTATGCACACCCTTAAAACGCCCGTTATGACCTTTTGGCACGCCTGCGTTCGGATCTCCACTCCCCGTTTTCAAGCACCTTCCCCTGTTACCACCCACAAATGCCTCATTCTGTCACTCAAATTAGCAGGCATTCGCTATTTTGCGAGCACACAATTTCCGACCGCAATGACTGGTTCGCGCATGCGTATTACAACCCATACGCATGCGCAGTTGTGCGAACATCGCTCGGAGCTAACGAGCGGACGCTTACGAGCGGCTCTGAATCAGGCCCTGAGTGAAATGTGATAAGAAAGTGATAAGGTCAGCCAATCAGCTCCCAACTGCCATCTCACAGGCTGTGTTTGAAAAATGACAGTTGGAAGCTGATTGGCTGCCACCTTATCACTTTCTTATCACTTTTCACTCTGTCTCCTAACACTGCTTAGTAAATAGACCCCTAAGTCTTTGGGAACTAGTGACAGGAACTAGTGATATCCCTAAATAATGAGGCACTGAGGCATATGACCTGAGAGCCATTTGTGTACTTCTGTGCCTCTGATGCAGAGAATACTGTATCCTGGACATCCTCTGACCCTGCTACACCATAATTGCATATTTTTTCAGATTCCCCCAGGAGATCTAGGAGGGGGATGTGCCAGTGGTAGGAGGTGTCGGGGGCGAAGGGTATGGTTCCAAACGAAATGTGACATCATGACCCAATCCTCCTACTGATAAAGACACACTTTGCTTCATTTTGCAGCAGTAGGCAGAGCAACGACAATGTAATTTACAGCAAATCATGTCACCTGAGACCCACTCATTTTACTGCAGAAGTGAACGCGATTCAGAGGCATTCTTGAAGACTTTCTGCCAGTTCGGCGCAGCAGGGCATGTGGGCAATAGTGGGCTGTATGGGGGCATGGTGGCGCAATCGCAATATCACGGCCTTGTCCCCCGCTACATAATGCAGAGATTACTGGCATTTTAAATCAGGGGGCATGGCCCCAATTACACGATTTAGTGTCAGAGTTGCGTCATTGCCCAAGAGATCGCCCACTATCAGTTGTTAAGTTTGTTGCTCAGAGGGGTTAAGTAGAGTATTTGCAAAGATAGTGGCTGGTCTTGGAGAATTGCTCTCTCTTGCGGGTGGCCAGGAGCGCAACCTGATTTTTGGGAGCCTCCTGGCCATTCTGGGAGAATAATAAAGTATGTGCATTGTTATCTTTGAGACCCCAGGAGAGTTCTCTAAAATTCTGTAGTCTTCAGACATTCTGGGAGAGTAGGCAAGTACTGTATGCGCTACACGGCCTCTGGGCCTGATTTAGACCTGGTCGCAAGTGCTGAGCACTCGCAACCGGGTCGATGGTGGCCCACAGCGCATACGCGCGACGGAGCCGGCTCCGTCGTGCGCATGCACGAGACCCGGCTAGCGACAGGCAATCCATCGCTCTGGGTCTCGCACCCAGGGGCTGGCTGGCAACTTTTAGCCTGGGGGGCAAATGCATGCAGGCGGCCCTGGCAGAGGAGTAGCGTGTAGCCAGGGTGCCCGAAGAACGTGCGTGCTACGGTGCCCCCCCCCCTCAAGTGTTCCAGGGAGGAGGCGGGTCCATATGGGATTAATGTAAAGTAAAAATAAAGATTAGGGACAGCCCCGTCGTGGTGCCCATATGCAGTGCCCCCTGTGCTCCAGGGGAGGACCTCCTTATGCAGACCTCCAGTAGTGCCCCCAGTAGTGATCCCTCCTATGCAGTGCCCCTTATACAGTGCCCCCAGTAGTGGTCCCCCCTGTGCAGTGCCCCTTGTGCCCCCAGTAGTAAGCCCCTTATATAGTGCCCCCAATAGTGGTACCCCCTATGCAGTGCTCCTTATATAGTGCCCCCAGTAGCAGTCCACACCCCATGCAGTGCCCCCAATAGTGGTAACCCTTATGCACTGCCCCTTAAATAGTGGCCCCAGTTGTAGTCTCCCCCCTATGCAGTACCCCCAGTATTGCCCTTTTTATAGAGCCCCCAGCAGTGGTCACTCGATGCAGTGCCCCCAGTGGTAGTCCCCTCCCCCCTATGTAGTGCCCCTAGTAGTAGTCCCCTCCCCCTATGCAGTGCCCCTAGTAGTAGTCCCCTCCCCCTATGCAGTGCCCCTAGTAGTAGTCCCCTCCCCCTATGCAGTGCCCCTAGTAGTTGTCCCCTCCCCTTGTAGTAGTAGTCCCCCCCTTGTAGTGCCCCAGTAGTAGTCCCCCCTTGTAGTTGTAGTCCCCCCCTTGTAGTGCCCCCAGTAGTAGTCCTCCCCAGTTGTAGTCCCCCACCATTGAAGTGCCCCCAGTTATAATCCCCAGTAGTGGTCTCCCTCTTGTAGTGCCCCCAGTAGTGATCTCCCCCTTGTAGTATCCCCAGTAGTGGTCTCCCTCTTGTAGTGCCCCCAGTAGTAGTCCCTCCCTCTTGTAGTGCCCCCAGTAGTCCCCCCCTTGTAGTGCCCCCAGTAGTAGTAGTCCCCCCCTTGTATTGCCCCCATTAGTAGTAGTCCCCCCCTTGCAGTGCCTCCAGTAGTGTTTGCCCCCTTGTGGTGCCCCCAGTTGTGGTCTCCCCCTTGTAGTGCCAGCCCCCCCCCCCAGTAGACACACGTAGTAAAAAAAAAACTTACCTCAATCCCCGCTCCCACCGTCGCCATCCGCTCCTCCGTCTGTCCTTCCCGGGCCGGGCCGCTCTGCATTATGGGAGATACATCATATGACATCATGACGCCTCTCCCATTGCCCACTGCGGGAGCCGGAAGATGGAGCGGCTCCCGCAGTGGGCGCAGCAGCAGCTAATGACAGTCTGACAGACTCTCATTGGCTGCTGATCAAAACAAACACATAGCTGCCGGTGCCAGCGGCTGTGTGTTTGTCACTTGTGTAGCGCTGACCAAACTCCGTCCGGTCAGCGCTACACACGCGATGCAGTCTGTGTCACAGTGACACAGACTGCCCGCGGCCCGCATGATGCTGCGGCCCGGGGGGCACATGGCACCCTACCCCCCGGCCCAGCCCGCCACTGTAAGGGGGCGAGCTGTCGATGTTGAGTGACAGCTCGCCCCCTTTGGTGGGCGGGCCAGGGGGGTGGCTTCCCAAACAGAGGCGTTCCCATGAGAACTCTGTTAGAGCCGAAATTTCTCTGGGACTTGCGGCCAACGAGACCCTACCAGAGGGGTCTCGTCGCAAGCCCGATGGTCGCGATGGTCTTGACCATCGCGACCATCAACCTGACCACTCGCTATAGCTGTGGGTGGTCACCCACAGCTATGCGAGCAGCCAGGAGGCCGCACAAAAAAAAAAAAAAAAACGCCCAGATTCAGAGCGAGCGCTCTTTCAGAGTGTCCGGCTCTGAATGAGGGCCTCTGTTTTGCCAGAATTCTGCATGAGGACATTATACAGTAGCATTCCTTCCAACATTTATACAGGACAAAATAAGCCACCTTGTCCACCTAAACCACACCCTGCTCCACACAAACTCCATTAATATACAGCAAAAAATGGCTACTAGTTAGGAGGTATGGTTTTAGTGTAGCATACTGTAGTATTTCCCATTATGAAAGGTCTCAAAACCTTCTAATAAGGCTGCAGCCATAGTTTATAAAAGTGACTATATATTTTGTAATTACAAACACTGGGCTCACAATAATTCATAGTTGGCGGCTGTAAACCGGATTCTCAGGCTGTCATAATCAACTGTGATTCCAGGGATAATAGCACACACTGCCACTAGCTATATGGCACTGAGCCCTGCATACTTCTGCCCTGTTGTCACCCCAGTTACTCCACTACATGGAACCATTAGCAGAAAGACATTTATGTGGGGTCTAGTAGCATGTTTGTCCCAGGAAAACATGGCAAACATTTATTTAGAATATAAATCAAATATAAATATGAAATCTATGTTGACTAGGACTGGTGGAGAACCAGCACCCAGGAAGCCTTTATAAACTGTGTAATGCTCTCTTCTAGGGATGTCGGAACCGAGTAGAACCGAGCCTGCACATCCCTACTCTCTTCTAGGAAATGTCCCTTGAATCTGGCTTTGGATTTACCCAGCACATCACAGGGTGTTTTTCCATCAGTTCAAAAGCCATATCTAATGATAGAGATGAGCTTCTACATTACAGACAGAATTGGGGGCAGAGATGAATTTGACACTCACTTTCATGAAGCCTCACAAAGAGTGATGACCAAAGTTAAGGTCATTGCTGGCCACAACATAGAATGATAAATTATCCCTGCCTTGGAGCAAAGCTGAAGCAAAATGAATACATTTACTGTATACAATGTCCAGGTACTAAAATACTAAACAATACTAAAAACAATACTAATAACACAAACATTTTTGTTCAATTCCCTCCATAGTTGCCTACACCGAGACTCCGGAGATTCACAAATTTCATGAAGTTTTCCCAGTTTTCCCAGACTACTGAGACAGTAGTTCAGCCTCCCGAATCTTGTCCACATCCCCAGAGAAATGGCAATCCGAGGTCTTAAGGACACAACTCGTGATGAATCAAGTCATCATGGCCTTCTGCCCAATATTGCAATGATGGCACTGAGTAGCGGGGGATGGACACAATTCCGTGCACCACACACCCCCACCCCCTGCACTCTGGCATCTCCCTAGGGTATATATATATATACAGTATAGTAATTTAAATAAACTGCAGCAACAAAAAGCAACTCACAACAAAATACACAATGTAATATATTATAAAAATTGCAATGCTTTATCTACTTTTTAATGTTTAATGCTTATATATATCAGATTGGGCATAACAAAAAATAAATCCATCAGAGAGACAATCATTTGTAGAACTTAATGAGAAAACAGAAATCAATATTGTGGAAAGAGCTGCAAGTGACTGAGGGAGGCGGTGATAGCAGAGATAAGAGAATTGTGATGACAAGCAATGAAAAGTTAAACAGAAATCATAAGCAAAATGTAGAGACAAAAACACTGGAAAGGTTGTCAAGGGGAGATATACTATATATGCCACAGGTTTGTAGTCTCTGTCTAGTGATGAGCAGACTTGATTGCCAGACAACCTGTTACAGGCTGATAAAGGGTGTGTCCATCTCTTTAGTCAGTCTCTCACTACCTGGGTAACAGACCTGTTGAGAGATACTGTAATAATAACTGTTTGTAAGTGCTGTGCTAAAACCTTCTGTTTGTGAGAGGGAGATCAGGTCCATCCACTCTGAGGTGTTCATTCATTATGTTAATTATCGGTGGCCGGGCAGCCCCCGATAATTAAGTATCCACTTACTGCGAGTAGTAATGCTGGATACAAATTCACTGGAGCAATTCAACATTGCTCCAGTGCGGAGACAGCCAGGGGTGGATTGGACCACTGCAAACTGGGGTACTTCCCGCTGGGCTGGATACCTATCTCATTAGCAGCCCCTTCACTGCCGTGACCGCCCTCCGAACTGTGCCTGTGCGGCTGTATGTGGAGCAACAGCGGAGGAGAGGGCCAGAGATGTCAGTTGACTGGGGCCAGCTGGGCCGTGCAGAGGCAGCACAGTCTCTCACTACTGCCGAAAACACTGCCTTGAAGTTACCTCTTCCCATCACCACGTGTCGCCCATTCTTAGGCTGTGCCACTCAACCCAGTGTGGCCTCCTCATTAGACAGCAGCATCATTGGACTATTCCTGCTCTTTGGTCGGAACGCGGCGGTGGAGACATGGAGGAGTGTCTCATTGGTGGCTCCTCAAAAAGCAGAGGTTTCCCCTTCAGTCTGTGCAGCGATGCAGCAGTGCAGCTCTCATTAGGAATGCAGGATGCCTGTTATGTTTTTTATTTCATTAGTTTAATTGTTTACTCTCCCTTTGCATATGTATCAATCCTGGTGGTGCAGGCTTGCAGCAGTGTTTAGTAGTGACTGACACTGTTAAAATAGTTAAAGTCGCATTTTAGTATTGTCGGCATACTGGTGCCGGGAACCTAGCTTCCATGTATGCAGTGTCGACACTGCCCTATGTATTTCCTCTCTTCACATTAATAGGGGGCCCCAAATCTGTATCTTACCTTTGGCCCTGTGGGGTCTTAATTCGGCTCCGTCACCGCTTGCTGCATCCGGTTTGTCAGTCTTTAAAAAAATGACCTGCAGCATGCAGAGCTGCACTGGCTGATAGGGGGAGATGGATTTCTGTCTGGGGGAGAGGGGGTTTATTTAGTGCTAAGGGGAGATGATGATCTATCTGGGGAGGGGGCTATTATGTGCTAGGGCAGGAGGATGGCACTGGAGAGACGCAGGGGGATGGTGGTGGAGAGGCGAGGGGATAGCACTGGAGAAGCACATAGTGGGGATGGGCTGGAGGCACACCAAGGCGATGGTACTGGAGACACACAAATAGGACAGTAGGACGCCTGGTACTATTAGAAGAAAACACTGGGGGACAGTGTGTGTGTGTGTTTGTGTGTGCTCCATCTGTGCACATTTTATATGAGACACATTATATACACCTGTGTATAGTGTATGTCTCATACATGCAGATCATTAACATCTTTAAACTCAGCATGTATATTTTATAACAACCCAGGTAATGCTGACGTCTTTTGCATTACCTAGTCCCAGCACAAATATATAATGCAATAACAATAAATGTTTTAGTGTATCAAAGTATTTATATGAAATTTATATGAGTAGAGTATTGCTTTGCATTATTTGATTCTATCTTCTTCATTTATAACTACTTAAAATGTATCTGGCATAGCACTGAAACAAAAACATATTTTAATACAGATCTTGGAGTGTAAGAGGCAGAATGATTTAGAAGTTGATTCAAAATATTTTTGCAACTCTCAGGCAATGCTGACACAACAACAATACGATTACACATTCCTGTAGATGCACTAAAGACATCCAATTCATCGTTACAAAGCCTGCATAATGAAAACATGTTATGTGAGCCTATCAAATGAAAAATATTCCAACATTGGAGTATTTGTAGGATATAAATGACTGCTGCCTAAGTATAATGAAGGAGATAATGAGTCTGATTCAGAGGTGCAAGCTATTCCAGGCCAATGCCGATGTACGGGTAGTTACGCGATTATATGCAACTGCGCTTACACAAAAAGTCCTGGAAACCCCTGCAGCGCCTACATTACACAGCGTGTACGCACAAAGATGCTTCTACGATCAGGACAGATGGTATCAGGTATGGGGCGGCAAAGTGATGGGCATTCCTGGGTGCTGACGGGGAGGTGGCCTTAAGTGAATGCAGATAACAAATATCCGTCTCACGGGCGTGTTATAGGAGAGTTGCGGGCGTGTAAGTGAAAGCAGCTGCTTTCCACAGAGACCATGGTCAGATGGAGAAACTCCACTTGCCATAGGGCTAGTGCAGGTGTCGTTGGTGCACGTGATGGTGCACTGATAGTGACGTGGAGAGTCACCGGCGGTGTGACAGCCTGCAGAGACACTGACAGTGGGTGTTTCAGGGCTTGCCATTCAGCTACAGGTTACTACACCAGGCAAAGGCTGACACCAGCATTTATAGCTCGCAGCTGCTACTCTGGCAACAGAAGCGAGAGCAGACGCAGCAGCAACCACCTCTGAATCAGGTTTTCATAATAACAGGAAAGCAATTGGAGCTTTTAAATGACAACTGTATAGAATCCCTGTTATGTCTAATATTTACTTACATAGTTAATGTAGGTTCTCGGTGTGATTTCAAGGCGGGTATAGTACGTTCCGCACAACTGACATTTGCAGAAAGACATTACATATACTGTACACATACAGGAAAATGAAAATCATTGTACTAAATTAAAACAGTACATACACTACATGCCACACGTATGTGTAGCCCCCTTCTGATTAGTGTGTTTGGCAATTTCAGACATACAGTGCTCATTACAACAGGTAACCATGCATGAAGCCATGTAATCTCACACATTAGCAGTAACATGAGTGATACTATAGAGCCAGTGCAGGGTGTGCAGGCCCACACTGCACACCCTTCACCCATTCTTCACTCTTGTAGTCCCATCAGGACAATAGCAGTGCTTCACAAATCACCTAGGACATGATCCTGGTGATTTGCACATACGCAGTAGAAAAATCACCCAGCGCCAGAGTCTACTCTCTTGTGCCACCAGCTAGAGAGGAGGGGACCCAGACAGAAACTGCACACAGGCCCCTTAGGGCATGGTTCAGAGACGGTCGCAATGCCGATATTTTCACAAATGGCAATTTTTTTATACTGCGCATGTGCTGCGATGGTCCTGTGACGGAGGTTGACAGTTATTGATAGCAGGGACCATTTATGGGCAACAGCAGAGGGTGGCGATTCAAGCACAGGAGT
This sequence comes from Taudactylus pleione, assembly GCA_031769625.1. Taxonomy (NCBI): domain Eukaryota; kingdom Metazoa; phylum Chordata; class Amphibia; order Anura; family Myobatrachidae; genus Taudactylus; species Taudactylus pleione. The sequence continues at coordinate 864,813 of JAUIMM010000916.1, read as the reverse complement.
GATACAATCGTTTTCAGGGCTTTTTACAACCTGCAACTGCGATCCTGAATACAGTTGCAAAGGCTCCAGCTTCTCAGTTCCGACGATCAATGATCAACTGATTTGCGACTGATGGTTGCGTCTTTGTATGCAAGCGACTGATCTGAGACGCAGCAGGTGGCCGGCTCTATACTAGTCCCGGGAGCTGAGACATTAGCATATTTTGGCACATCTGCTGCCTACAGGATCACAGCTGTGTTGGAATTTGCAACAGTCTTTGAATCAGGCCCTTTATACACTCAGTGACTCTCAATTTGGCCCTGTCATAGGATAACAACTTTCCAACAAGTCAGTCTGTCACATTTCAGCCCTGGTATAGTTGCCCCAGTAAGCTGTAAGCGCTGTTGCTGTGAAACTGAAACTTTTAGGAGCAACAATAGGTCAGCAATGAAGCGATAGGCCACACAAGCTCACAGAATAAGATTGCTGTGTAATGTAGCTCATTAAAATCACCTGTATGCCTTTGTTGTATTACTCACTAGTGACTAGATGACTAGAGACAAGATGCCTTTGTTGGTAGATTTATGGATTGGGTTTCCATGGTCGAGCAGTTGCATGCTAGACTTAGCTCACCATGAGCAATGCCAGACATCAGTTGAAGTGGTGTAAAGCACATCTATGTTGGATTTGCCAAAAATGGGTTTGGAAAACTCTTCCTGCTCAAATGATCACTGCCACCTGTAATGTTTGTTGGAGGAGGGGCTGTTTATCATGATCTGGATTGGGCCCCTTAGTTACAGTGAAAGGAAGTCTTGATAATAATATCCGGTCAGGTGCTCAACCGTAACCATCTTGACATTCATTCACTATGTCGACATCACAATGGTGACATTAGACCTCTCCATCAAGCATGTGCCCGGGTAAGAAGTACCCGTTCCGCCTCCCCCCCTCTTGGCGTCCCTGATGCTTACATAAAGAAATATGAAAATGCATCCGGGCTACTTATTGTATTTTATAAAGTGTCAGGACGGACTTTCATTCCGAGGCAAAACATCCTAAGGTCAAACAGGCCTGACTGCCGTTCAGTGCATTATTATCACATGCCTTTCTTAAAGGCTATTGAACAAACAAATGGATGCCAAACATATACTCACATACCATTACCAATATAAATTAATCAAGGCACACACGCACATATTGGATGCATTTCTGTAGCTAATGAATCTAATAATAAATTATTTTAAAAAGTCAAGTGTGTGAGGCGCTGGGAAGATGGGGCAGTAAGGGAAACTAGAAACCTCCCACTGATCCTACATGCATATGTATTGTTTGACTGGGATATATGATCTGCTGCTCCAGGAAGTGATTTATCAACAGGGCCATTGAGAGATCCAGCAGGCCCAGGCTCTGGGGGATTGAAATCAGCAGGATGTAGCCACCCCAATTTTTTTTTACAAAAATATACTATACGCAACACCGCGCACTCAGCATTATTTTTAGTGGGGGAGGTGTATGTGTGTGGGGAGGAGGCAAACTGGGTATGATTTTAATAACGTAGGTGGGATTCGGTAAAATCTGGGGCCTGATTTCAAAAAGAGTGGGGTTCAGATCTGGCATCACATTTTTAATGAGTAAGGAGGGGCGGTCAGATTTTGGGTGTAATTTTAAGTCTAATTATCGTATAGAGGCCACTGTTATGGTCTCTGTATTGAGTAGAGAACATTAGTATGGTCTCTCCTTTGTCAGTTGGGACTGTAGTGAGCCTGGCCGGGCCCTGGTAATGGCAAGGAGATGTGGAGTAATATAAAGATGATTGAGCATGCCCCCTGCCCAAATAATAAAATAAAAAATAAAACGACTCTATAGAGGCAGGCGCCGTTTTGCCCCTCAGCTGGAGGCAGATCCAAGGGAGGAGGCGATCAGTGTGATCTCTCTCCCCCATCCTATCTGGTGCAGGCAGAGGAGACTGTTGTTGCGCTCAGCGGCAGCGGCAGTCTCCCAGTACTCACTGCAGCCCAGCATGTCACAGGAATGGCCCCAACTGGCTTTATAAGGACATTCTTTCCACAGGTCACGGCCGGGCTTGTACCTGAATAGCCGGTAATACACATCTCCTCCTGGGACATAAGAATGTGGTATGCTAAAGCTTTGCATAGGGCGCTGAGAAACCTTGCACTGGTTCTGACTATAGACTAATATAATTGCTTGGTGATAGGCTATATATACTGTATATATTCCCTATCTTCCTATTTAATATACAGCACAAATTCTAAACTGTTCATACTGTGATGAGTCCATTTTGATACTACAGCTTCTGTCTAACAGGTAGTGACGTCTTCTGGCTCTTTTACTGAACTGGGTACAGCATGACCATATACTGTATGTATGATAACAGTCCTGTAGGGACATTTTATCTGTATTTATTTATAAGGTATCATATTATTGGCTAAGGCCAGTGGTTATAACAATCAATTCAGATACAAGTCTTACATAAAAACAAATCACACAAACACAGAATCAGTAATGTGTGCACAGAATTGGTTATCCAGGTATACTTTTCAACTACAATTTACCTTTTGAAACGATTGAAGTATGTCAGTATCAGTCACCAAAAACATGATCTAGTGATTGGTGCAGACTTACTGCAAACCAGTACAATCCCATTAGAATGCAGTCTGTATGCATGATGCTGAACCAACAGAAATGACTGGATTTTGTTGGTGTATTGAACATTTAGCTCATTAGTGATATTTAGCTGGGCACCATTCAGAATACAATGAATTATTCATCAAGAATGTCACTCTTCGGGGTAGCCTCCATGGTATTAGACACGTATTCATAAAGTACCTGCCGATTCTATTTCTAAACTCCAAACAAAAAATGCATGGCTGCTTTACAACATGCCGAAGCACACGTCAGTCAACCCTTCAGAATTACTTTAGAGGAACTCGAGGGATGTTATATTCCTGGACATGGGGAAAAGCATGTTGACAGCTTTACATGTCAAATTCCCCACTGGTGTACTGGGGAGCGTCTGTATGAGGTTTACAGCACTCACTACTTATGGGATGTAAGAGGAAGCTGCAGACTGACGCCAGCGAGGGACAGATGGAAGACACTGTGATATGAAGGGAAATAAAATAAACACATCCATACAAAAAAGACTGTTGTGAATATATTTTTGTTTACCAGTTACAACATATGGCATTTTACTGGCATATAGGAGCTTCAAATGGACTCAGTGCACTTTTGAATGAAACCCACAGACTTTAATGGACATAAGGAAATAATGTAAATAAAACACAACCAAAACCACCACGAAAACACAGGTTATGATATAAAATTATAAGTACTGCCTTCCCCACTATAAAATCATACGATATGGTGGCTCTGTAGCTGATGTAGAACTACATGTGCCAGGATGTCATTCCTCTAGTTGAGAGGGCACATCTGCAATATCTCCTGAGTTAGCCCCATGATAAATAGGTAGGATACTTAGAGTAGAGGAGAATATGAGGAAACAACAGTCTCTGCAAGATTATTGGGCAGAATACTTTAATGAATAGGCCTCATACAGTAGTATCATACTTCTCAATTCTCTTGATTTTTGCTGGACCAAAGTTTCAATCAAAAGTGGGTGTATCAGTGGTGGGGCCTATTTTGCCCCAATTTGGCATGTGTAAACGTTGGGAGATATGTATTATACTATGACAATGGTTAAACTCTTTTCAAATTGTATGTACATACTTAGGGGTCTATTCATCATCACTTAATTTCTACAAAAGCAGGTGAAAATGACCATTGTCACCTGCTTTTGTAGTAATTAAGTTTTCGGGTCATTCATCAAAAAGGTAATGCAGGAGATATCACAGGTATTTCCTGCTTACCTTTCTCTCTCGAAATGGCCCGCTGTTCCCATACACTAGTATGGGGACCTAATTCATCAAGCTCCGAAAATATTATATTTTCAAAGCTTGACTGCGAGGGCATTCGCCATCTTTAGATGGTGTTTGCTCCCGCAACCCGCTGCTTCCCTATGGGAAGGAGTTCCAGGTTGCGAATAGGGATCCTTTAGGATCCCTCCGCCCCATCCGGCTCCTTTTGCTGGATGCCGGGGCTTTTGTGCGCATTCATGACCAATAGGTCACGCAGGCGCACTAGTTACACTGCTCTGAAAGGAGCAGTTAAAAGACTCGGGGAGACAACTGATTTTCGGATTGCTCTGGCGCTAGTGTCGAGTTGGAATGTTGGTATGTAATTAACAAAGAATAGAGCCCTTACTGTGGGGCTGAAGCATACAGTAGTTGAACATATACGCGTTTGTGAAGTGTGTCTTGTGTGTATTTGCACGCAATGAAGTGCATGCAAGTACAGGGGATGCACTGTCCACTTATGAGCAAAGGGGCCTAACTGGGCTGTAACAGGGCTTATTGCATAGACAATGTTCAGAGAGGGTGTGTTAATAGAATTGTGGGCTATCCAAGGAGGAAAACTGACAGTGTGCAGCAGGCTTGCTGACTTTCTGGCTGCCCCTTCTGGGAGGGAGCAGCCAGATCGGCACGACAAGGGGGCGTGGCCATCGAGAGGAGGTTGGACCAGCCAGATGACGTGTATTTGTGGGCTGAGCGGGGGTGGGGCCACATGATCGCATCATTTTGGCCCCGCCCCCACTACACAATGTTGATATTACAGGCATTGTGAAGCAGGGGGTGGAGCCAAAATGATGCAATTCAGTGTGAATCGCGTCACAGGCCCACCCGCTGTGGGTGTTTCTAAGGTAAGTGCGGGGGGGGGGGGGGGATAGAAGGGGTGGGCGGCAGCCAGGAGGATTGCCTGCCTTCCCAGGTGGTTGGGAGCGGCACCCAATTTTTGGGAGGCTCCCGACCAAATCAGGAGGGTAGGCAAGTATGATGTGCAGTTGAATTGGGCGTCAGGTACCTGCTGTGCTGACATATATCACATGATTCTTCAATAAAGCTTTCATAGTAATTTTTTGGATCTTGCACCGCACCATTGCAAATATTTGAGTGCTGCCCAGTGCCCTATATACTATTTTATATATATTTATTTAAATAAACTGCAGCAAAAAGTAGTCAAACCTGACAAAATACACAATGAAATATATTATAATAATTGCAATGCATTATCTACTTTTAATGTTTAATGCATATAAAATATCAGATTGGGCAAAAGAAAAAATCCATCTGAGAGACAATCATTTGTAGGACTTAATGAGAAAACAGAAATCAATATTGTAGACGGAGCTGCTAGTGACTGGGACAGGCTGTGATAGCAGAGATAAGAGAATTGTGATGACAAGCAATGAAAACTTAGACAGAAGTCATAAACAAAATGTAGGGAACCTGAAGAAATAGTCATGTACTGCTCAGTGGAGTAAGTTCATCCCAGGCTCCCGGAGGAAAGTTATATTTTGGTGCCCCCCACTTCCCATCACAGCCGCTGACACTGTAATGTAGCAGTTCACAAGCAGATACACCCGCAGTGGCACACAGAATATAAGCATGCCATGGAGGAGTGAGACAGAGAGTTGTGGGTGGGGGGGCGTCGGACGTGTTACACTGACAAAAGAATCTGCTGAGGAGCAGCAACACCAATGAGTAGGGACAGACTATAGATAGACGGAGGCGGCAGCTGACACAGAGCTCTCCGCTAGTGTATAGTGGCTTCTCATGTGCCACGTATTGGACAGCCGTGATAGTACACTCCTAAGTGGGGTGAATATATTGTGGGCAATGGAGGGGGTGCCATTCAGTGCTGGAGCCCGATGGCAGGCGCCTCCATTGTCTCCCATAGTTAAGCCCCTGGTACCTCTCCTAAATTATCTCTGGAGAATAAGATAAGATGAGCCTGTCAGCTCAGGCATTCTGCCAATATAACCCGGGCATTTCCAGAGATATCATCAGGGATAAACATCCAGCAGAGACAGGACTTTGTCTATCAATGTGTATCACAACAAGCCCAGGTGCCTGCTGCAACATGGGGAAGGGCCGTGGTACACATGTGCATCTACAAACACACCCAGATAGATGATATCTACAGAATATGACAGAAATATATATATAGACCAGGGCCAAATGTAATAGGGTGAGAGATTAGAAAATGTGAGAGTTTAGCTGTAAACTCTCACATTGGTCGAGTTTTGACTTCTAAATGGGAAAACATCTGGATGAGAGTTTAAATCATGAGAGTTTTTTGAGTCGGAAAAACATGCAAGTTTGTTCAGTAGCTTTGTTCTTGTACTCTGATATATAAGATGCTATTTGTAAGATGGACCATTTTTCAAACAGCCTTTAAAGTGACAGGTAAGAGCGGATTGGTTGGTACTTTATCTCCATCCACTTTATCTCTCTCCAAGGCTTAGTACATAGACCCCATAGGGCCTAACTCAGAGATGTACGCAAACCAATGGTTTATGTACATTTCCGATGGGAGTGAGATCTGTGCATGTGCAGATATTTCACTGCAAGATTGCTCACACTGCCCTGGACGCCGCAGCCTGATTGTCAGTCTGTAACTGCTTGGGGGCAGAGCAGCAACAGGCAGCATTGCAGAAAATGGGGGCTCAGCTTCCCTCGTTTTCTGGGCATACTGAAGCCAGTGACTGCATCACATCTCTGAATCAGGCCCATAGATTATAAATTACAATGGGGTAGGGGCGGGTGGGAATTACTAAAATATTCTCTATAAAGCAATGCAAAATATACAGTAATCAGCTGGCAGGGGCGTAGCCCCAACTCTGCGGGCTACATAGCAATATTTTGAAGGACCCACCCACCCAAATTCTAGTAGAGAGACACCACTGTCTGCATCATGTTGTTCATTTTAGGCCTATAATAGTGCCCTAGTTAATTTTATGCTCCACAGTAGCAAACGTGCCTATTTTCTATTCGCGATTTTTGCTTCTCCCACATTCTGCCTACTTCCTAGTGAAGTGGGCAGAATGGGGAGAATCTTACCGTGAAACAGTGGTTCAGCAGGAGGGGACGGGGCTAAATGACACGATTATATGATAATTGCGCCATTTGGCTCTGCCCCCTATCTAAATGTACGTGATTTACAGCATTTCATCATGAGGGGGTGGGGCCTAATGTCGCGACTGTCCACCCCCACCCCCATCACTGCCCATCTGCATGTAGTGAAGGAGACTTCTCCCGTGAAGCTCCATTTAAATGTCGGCAAGTATGATAGTAGTACTACAACTAATGCTATGTCCCATATCAGTGCCCTAATTCATATTATGCCACATTATAGTGTCCCCAGCACACATTATGTAACATTGTCCTCGGTTCACATTACCCAGAGTGTCCCCATTTCATATTATGAACTACTAATGTATGGGGACAGTGGGCCATTCTGGGAGAGAAAGGTAAGCAGGAGAGATCTGTGATATATCCTGCTGTACCTTCTAGATGAAAGGCCCGGACACTTAATTTCTACAATTGCAGGTGAAAATGTAGAATTTGTAGAAATTAAATGATGATGAATAGACCCTTAGGTAACATTATAGTGCACTCAGGTCATATTATGTCACAATACAGTGCTCCCAGTACATTTATTCTACTACACCCCCGATACCATTATAACATCCACTACACACATACCACTCACTGAAAATGGAAATGTCACCCCATTCGGCAGCTTTATCCTTATCCTACATAAAAGTTTGAAACGAGATTATGGGGTCTATTTATCAAGCTGTGAAAAGCGGGGAGAAGTGGACCAGTGGCGAAGTTGCCCATAGCAAACCAAATCAGCTTTGAAGTAGCATTTATCAAGTACAGCCTATAAAATAATAGGTAGGAGTTGATTGGTTGCTATGGGCAACTGGTCCACTTCTCCACGCTTTTCACTGCTTGATAAATAGACCCCTATGTCTCATTGACTTGTTGCATTATGTCTCCTTATTTGCCAATGGCAACACTTTAAGTGATCAATCCTTTGGCAACTTTTGAATCTCTTAATGCCGGCACATGTGACATGGGAGGTTTTTACACTGACATGATCGTAGAGCTTAAGAGAGGGTATGGTCAACCTTAAGCTCTACGACCAGTTTCGATGGTTTCCGATGGTCTCGATTAATCCTTATATGCCCGCAGATGACGTGCAATGCGTACAAGAAGGGGGCATATTTCTTTGAATTCCGACCGCTTCCTCCCCTTGGTCGGCCAGCTACCGAGCCGAACTTAGGGACGCAACTTGCGAGGGAATCATTTGAATAACCGGCCCCTTTTCCCGTACGACCGCTTCGACCAACTCTGAATGAGGTCCACTGTCCCTTTCTGGGCCGGTCCTACACTCACAGCTCAATCCCCTCCCCAGCTCTCTTCACAAAGACTGTACTCAGAAGAAGCCTACTCACCAACAGTGCTAGGCTCACTGATGAAATGGGAGCACAGGAGATGATTTATATAAATGTGGAGCTTTGCTGAGAGGGATAGACAGAGGCTACATGAGCACTGTCGAGTCCCCTTTTCAGGCCAGGTAATGGTCTGGACCCAACTTAGTTGGCAATTCTGGGAATTTGGAAGACAACTGTATGGTCTAGGTCCAGAGCCCTCTAAAACTCTGGGCCCAGTAGTGACGGCACTTACTGCACCCAATATAGCTATGCCCATGGTACAAACCTGACTCCATACATCTTATCTCCGTGTGCTACAAGTCGCGTTAAACATATCGCGTGAGCGAAGTGCAGTGATTCGGTATTGCCAAGCGTCATTTTGTGCAACTTTTTGTCTTCAAATGCGACTTATTCACAAAGTGATGCAAATAGGATGCACAAGCAGCTTCTGCCTATTAAAATGATATGTGACATACCTATCTGTGTGCAATTGTGGGTGTACAGTATTGGCAAGCGAAATGCTACGTTACAGTGTTAGTGGCTGTGACACTGTAACGTAGCATTTTGCATGTAGATACACCCGTAATTGCAGACAGAATATAGTCATGCCGCATATCATTTTAATTAGCAGCATGTGCGTCTTATTTGCACAGCTTTGCGAATAAGACGCATTTGAAGGTAAAAAGTTGCATGAAAAGATGCTCAGTGCTACCAAGTCAAGCCACGCCATGGGGCGACTAGAAGGGCTGTTTAACGCGTAAGGAAGTAAGCTGTATGTGGACACATCTGTAACTAGTACCATTGGTATCATTTACAAATTAGATTTCAAAATTATATTTTATCAGAATAAAACACTTACCTTGTATGCCTCAATAATGAACATATTACTAGAGTCTACAAAAAAAAGTCTACAAAAAAAGGTTAAGAAAGTGTGTACTATTGATTTTAAAACTTTTCAGACTTATGCCTTATTAAAAACTGATCATTTATCAGCAAGGTTGTGCTCATCTTGATTAGCTATCATCTTCACCTTGAATTGTGCTGCATCATGTTTTGTGTACAGAATGGATAAAGGGATATTATTTTTCAGTACTAATTGGCTTTACCCAGCAAAAACCTCCAACAATCTTGCAGTGACCGTATACATCATACTCAAGTCAATGTGCAAACTAACGACCGTTCCTCCCCAACACAAACCATGAACACACCGTAAAATATACGTTTTGTTTTTTTAGCAAATCCAAATTACAATGTATTTTTTCAATATAGCAGGACTTCTGTTGTTTTTCACCAACTAGTATTATTTATAGTTTGCAATAGATATTCCATTTCACTGTGTTCGACCCCTGTTGTGTTAATTTCCCTGGCTTTCGTTATGTGGTGGCAGGGGGAATCACAAGAAAAACCCCTGAATCTTTTCTTTAGTTAGCCCCCTACGTCGATCACTCACAAGGTTCCCGGCTGTTCTAAATGCTTTTTCAGAGTACATCCTAGAGGGTGAGCAGCTTAAGTACACCAAAACTAGTTTGTACAAGGGGCTCCAAATTGCCTTTTTTTTCCACCCAGTAATCAACAGAACTGTGCAACATGCTACTGTAATTTGTACATTGTCATTAAAATAATCCTCCACCATCCTATTGATGTTTAGTGTATCAGATTGAATTATGGTAGAGGTGTCAATAATTCTGGGCAATTCTTTTAAGCCTGACCAGATGTCAAAATGGTGTTTCACTTTGGTGTGCTGAGTTGACTCATCGTCCACAATCCAGTAGGTCTCTTGGAAAAGGTCAAACTGAAGCAGGAGATGTCATCGTGGCATGTGCTATTTGAGCTGATAATTTGCTGGCAAGGAGCTTATTGAATCTCAGTCAATTGTTGTTCAAACTAGCCTTCTTGGTCCCCTTCTAGAATGAAGATTTAACCCCGCCCTAGCGCTCAAGGGTTCTTCTGGGGAATCCTAGATAATGGAGGAGTCAGTTAGCCTTCACAAATTGGATGCAGGAGGACAACCTCAGATCATTAATGAGGAGATTGATGATGAAGGTGTTGGCAGTGGAGATTTCATGAGCTGGGATCTAGCTGAGAGCTGGGAGCTAGTTGATGCTGGACTACTTGTTATTACTTTACCAGATTTTTAAGATTTTCTAAAAACTTTGCATGAACTTTCTGCAAATTATGTAACATGAAGGAAGTTCCTAGATGGTTAACGTCCCTACCACTACTTACTTTGGCTTCACAAATGGCAGGACCGTAACTAGGGTAGCGTGACCAGTGCCATGGCACGGGCACCGCAGGGCAGGGGGCACTGTTTGGGCCTATCAATTTTCTGTTTATTATCATTCTCACTTGTAGCTTCCTCTTATTTTATCCCCAGCATCACCTGGCCTCCCCTGTCTCTTCCCTGGCCCTTCCCCATAAGACCATGGCCCTTTTTTGGGTGTTATCTCCCTATTCAAAAAATAGGGGGGGCGCCAATGCTCTTTCTGGCACAGGGCACCAAAAAGTCTAGTTACGGCTCTGACAAACGGTACAGATGGCTTGACAAATGTTGTCAGGATTATGGTAAAAGTTATTTCACGTAAAAGATGTGGCTATTTTGGTCTTTTGCCCAGGCATGACAATGGCCTTCTTTTTGTCATGGGCAAGAATTGCTGCCACTGGTGGTTGACTTACTTTGACACAAACAACATCCTCATCAATGTCAGATACACAAATATTCCCCTCAACCTGTTGCACTTCCACAGTAGCATCCTTAATTTCTATGTCACCATCTTTACTTGTGCTGCTCATCCCCACATTTGCAGAGGGTGTCCAAAATTGTGAAAAGAGGCTTCTCTAAGAGTATAGTATCAGAAATGTCAGACTCACACATAGCACTCGTGGACACACTTAGACTCTCCTCAGGGATTTGTGAAGTTTAAGAACACAGTTTGTACTTCAGCCTTAGTTTTGTTTTGGTGAATTGATTTGCCTGTTTTAAAGGTGACACATGTAGACAGTGAGAAGGTGTTGCATATGATGTCTGACTATGTTTGGCCCCGGCTTTCGCAATAGGCATTCTAGTGCATGAAATATCAGTAGCAGGACCACCACTCGCAAAAGAAAGGAAATGGCCTGAACCTTTCCTTGCCATTGCGTGAAGTGTTTGGAATGTTGCCAATTTTAAGTTTTTTTCAGTAGTAATTTATCCCTATCTTATTAGGTGATGTTTTCTTTAAAATTGTTAAATATTGTTTAGATGTTAGGTGCCCTTTCTTAAACTATATTTAGTAGATGTTGAAGTACTACCATGACTGCTGGCAGCAGCTGCAGTGCTAGTACTGGGATGCTTCTCCTGCTCTTCTATCAACTGATCCATATCAACTCACAGTGCTCCTAGAATATGGGAGGCACCCTAATAAGGACGTTATATTTTTAAGATACAAGTTTTATCTAAAAATAAATTTAACAGTGCTTGAAGGCCCTGACAACACAACAAACTGCCTCACAGCACCCCTAGTATAGGCCGGATGACAACTTAATAATGACGTTATATTTTCTGAACATACAAGTTTTAGATTAACATTTTTTAACTGTGCCTAAACACACAACAAGCTACCTCACAGAGCCCCTAGTATAAGCTGGGTGGCACCCTAATAGTAATGATGGCGTTATAATATATATGTTTTGTTTTATAAAAAGGTGTCCCAGTAGGCATATTAAGTAACACAGTGCTGCAGTCCACTCCTATGGCTTTTTGTGTGCGTCACAGTGCTGCAGCAGCACACAGTGCATGTACAGTGCCCCTTTAACACAGTGCTCCTGATCTTTATTTAGTAACAAACTAACAACACACAGTGCTGCAGTCCACTCCTATGGCATATTTTTTTGTGCCTCAGAGTGCTGCAGCCAGCCCACAGTACACAGTACTCCTGCCTTCAGTGCTCCTGATCATTTTTTTAGTTGTTGTTTACAAAGTGCCCCTATACTCACACCCTCTCTCTCCGGTCTCCAGTGTTAAATGGCTCCTGATCACGGGGGAGTGACTTTAATATGCAATCCAAACCACGCGAGATCTGATGCTGGGAAGATGACGTTTTGCCTCATTTTTAGATCCAAACATGGTGGGAAGACCTGAGTCCCAGCTCGGTTCAAATAGTAACCCCTAAGTTCTGGTGTGTTTGGTTTCGAATCGCAAATCTCTAATTTAGTTGGTTGTGCTATTTTTTTGTTTTACTCCATTTACACTTGTGAGCAGACATTCTCTATAATGGGGCACAACAAGTGCAACACTGGCAGAATGGGATTGTATTTGCTCTAATATTACACCTAACTTTTAAAAGTTGGAGGAAAATCTGGTTCCCAGAAATCACACTGAATAGTCAGATTGTTTGATATTACTGGCAACGTTTAATTATATTACATTACATAGCCTGCTGATATGTTATTACAGAGAGGTATCACTTTATTTAATTAAATGTATTACATACATCCCAAATGTCCAAATTTGAGGGCTATGTCCTTGCGTAGCCCTGATCCACCAGGCAATTTGGGAGATAAATCCTATTTGCACAGGCCCGTGGCTGGACTCTTGTGTTCCCCTCACCCTCACCCCTGAGTACATGAAACAGGGATAGATTGAAAGATTAATAATAATAATAATAATAATAATAATAATAATTAGCAATAGAGTTAAACCTCGAAACACAAATACAAATACACAAATATAGCCATATATCTCCTGTAGTTTATAGATGACAAAATATTTCACAAATAAAGTGTTGATTAATGAGCTTATTTATAGTACTGTCATGTCAGTTTACCTATAATCAGACGTATAATTAACAAGGTGAACTTTTGGCACACAGGTGGGGTTAAATACTAAAAAGGTGCAAATATGCACTGAATCTATAGCAACCAATCAGACACTCGCTCCCATTGTCTAATGTCAACAAGTCAGATAAAAGTTGATTGGTTGCTATGGTGATAGTGCAGATTTCCATTTCTGAACAATCTTGCTAAATAACACTGAACACTTTGTAATGGTAAGCAGTGACTCTGTCCAATCATCTGTCTGTCATGTCTGTGGATACAGCCTGGGCCGCCATCAGGGGGAAACTGCCGGGCCTGTAGAGTCGGGCCCGGAGAGAGCGGAGGCCCGGGTGGCAGTGGTGCCGAACTGCAGATATGCACCGGCAGCCAGGGAGAAACAGCGCAGCTGCTAGCACTTAAAATATGGCATCGGACATAAGCCAATCATAGCTCGCCTACTAGCAGCCAATCAGGAGCGGCCACTCCTGATTGGCTGCCTGTCCACGAGCTGTGATTGGCTAGCGGCCGGTGCAACATTTAAAGTACCACCAGCACTGTTTCTAGCTGACTGCCAGTGCATATCTGCAATTCTGCATCGCTGCCACCCGGGCCCAAGCTCTCTCCGGACCAGCTGAAGAAACCAGGTAGCCTGGTAAGTATATAGTCCCTGCTCTGTGCTCCTCCACCTAGTCCAGGCTTCCCTGCCCTGTGCCTCTCCCATACTCCAGCCAACCGTCCCTGCCCTATGCCTTCCCCCTACTCCAGCCTTCCCTACTCTGTGCCCCCCCCCACCCATTGCGGTACAGCCTTCCCTGCCCTGTGCCTCCCCCATACTCCAGCCAACCGTCCCTGCCCTATGCCTTCCCCCTAATCCAGCCTTCCCTACTCTGTGCCCCCCCCCACCCATTGAGGTACAGCCTTCCCTGCCCTGTGCCCCCCCCCTGCCTACTTTATAAGTACCGGGCCCCACAATTTCTGGTGGCAGCCCTGGATACAGTTATCATATGCAAGGGATACAGCAATCATATATGTCTACCTAACCGAAGTCCATGGGCAGCACAGGAACCCCATGAACACTTATTTCAGGGGGGGACGTTTAGCATTAAGATATATCTCTCTGGAGTTTGCTTGATTTGTTTCATGAACTCGCAGACATCGCACGAATGAACGCACCCAAGAATTCTTCAATTCAATTAAAAATGCCTATTCGCAGTACTCGCAGTGGGGGTTTGCGAATTGTCAGCCAAATATGATGTGAGAGAAGTGCATGAAAAAGTTGGGTGACTTTCCTGGACCCCCAAAAAACGGACAATTTGTTTGCAGAGTCATACAGAAGTAGGGTATAAGGAAATTACTGTAAAGCTGGCTACCCATCTAAAGATTATCTGTCCAACCAGCCAACTAGTTGATTGATTGGTTGGAATCTGGTAAGGTATGAAAGCAAATGTCAATCACCAATTTGCTCCTAAATGCCGAAAAATTAACAAAAACTGTTATTTGAACAAATTGTTTAGATCAAACATTTAACAAACTTGTCTGAATGACCATTTCAGATGTTTTCTGTAATTTAGAAGCAAATTGCTGATCATCATTTACTCCCATCTGTTACCAGATTTTCATTCTAACCAATCAACTAGTTGGCAGGTTGGACATATAATCTTTAGTTAAGTATTTAAATGGCCAATTTGTGTTTTTTTTATTTTAAAGAAAAAATATTATAAAAAGCAAACTTTTTTCATCTACTTTTATATGAATAAAATGAAAAATGCAAAAAAAAGTAGGAAAAATATTCTTTTTTGGTACTTTGAGGTAAAAAAAATATATAAAGGCAATTATTTTTCAAAAACATAAATACTCTAATTAAATTTGGGGTGCATAAAGCAAGAAAATAGTTGATTTTGGGCTCATTTTAGGCCTTTTTTAACCCCCCAAAAAATTACATATAATTATTGGACTAATAAGCTCATTGGAAACTTCCAATTGCTAATTAGTCATTAAGGAAGGGGGTGTCCAAGGAGTCTGCCCGACATTTTAAAATAAAGATATTCCCTACCATCTCTCACCCTCAGTGAGGTGAGAATGCAAATATTCGAGTTTACTCTGACTGATTCAATGTGAGTTGCTAATTGGATTACAAAATTAATTTGCAATGAGAATTCGCAGAGAAAACAGCACCTCACTCTTCACACAGAAAACAGACCGTACAAGCAAATTTTGATTGTTGTGTTGTAATAATAATAATAATAATAATTATAATAATTAAATTAGCAAAGTGCATAAATAAAACTTGATCTGTGCTGGTTCCACTTTCTCAGTTGTAATTAACAAAAACAACTTTAAACCTATAATGTGGGTTTTGAGCATAACAATCAAGAAGAGGTACTCGCTTCTCCCGTCAGTTTTACATTTCTGTCCTATCATCTTGGAGCATGCAAGATTTATACAATAAATTATAAATGGGGGAACAAAGTCAAGCTCTTGGAAAATCTCCCTGTTAAAGGGCATGTCGGAATTGAGCCTGTTATTTACTAACTATAAATTATTCACAATACCATGAGGAAGCCTGGTGTCATAGCTACTAGTTACTGGATTATGATGATCTTACAATTCCATCCATAGAACTCTTTTCCCTTCTCATCTGAACAATTCTCATCTCTATTTTGGAAGTCTGATACAGCCAAATCCTAGAACCAGCCAAGGAGTGAGGCATTTGCTTTTCTCATCGTAGCTGATTGCTCCACAAACGTGCGCACACATCGCGCCATGCGATTCCCCGGGCCTGCATATGCTACGCTATGGTGCACACTGTGATCACACCATGCATTCCTATAGAGGTGCGGTATCTGCTCTCTGGTCCGCGTTTCACGTTACGCGTGGCGTGATTTGCCGTACCAGTGGCAAGGATATAGCTGGGAATATCTGTAGTTAAATGCGATTTGGGGTTGAATAATTACAAAGATTATAGAGTCAGAACAGGAAGTGTTCCACACAGTGAAATATGTAAATCAAAGAGAGCTGATTGTAATAAATATGAATTACTGTTTTAGGAAAAAGGAAATTGATTGCTTCCTGAGCCAAATGCCATATGGGGACTTTACTGAGAGTGAACATGGGATTTTATGTAAGAAATTAGTGAGATGTGTATTAATTAATATCCATATTTAAACCATTACAAAAATTACAGAGTACACCCTCATACATTTTAATACAGAAAAGTAATTTCACTCCACGGAATTGCAATGACAATGAATAGTGCTTTAAGAAGAGGATGGGACAAAACTCTACATTACAGGATGATCCGTATACAGTAGTTAGTCAAATGTGTGTTGATTTCCTCATATGTATGCAGAGTCACTCTCTTCTAACACAGATAGGGCTATAAGCTGAGAAGACCGTAGGTTAATAGCACTTAGAAGAACATTCTTTCCATGCATTGTTCAGTGCTCATTTACCTTACTTGTCTTTTATGATGGTCCCTCTTGAGCTCAGAATTAACAACCTATATTCTTACCATTACACAGCAATAAGAGACTTTCTATCGCCTCTTATCGCAGCAATAAAGAATCTATTGCTGCAACGAATCATTGTAAGGTCATCAGGGCAGCTGAGCAATGCTCAAACCCACGGTGATACTGGTTGGCACGGTAAGAAGAAACTTGGACTTTCAGTAGTATATTTAATAAAAAATATTTAATGAAAAATAAATAAAGCAATACAATTGCAAAATGCATTAATTCAATAAAGCATGTTCTTCCTATATTGCCTCCCGCTATCAATATCCTGAAATGACAATAGCGATAAGAGGATTGCGGCTGTACTATATAGGCTTCCCCGTGCTTAGGGACCTATTCATTATGTCCGTAACATTGGAACTCGACACGAGCGCCGGAGCAATTCATCATTGTTCCGGCGTGGAGACAGCTGAGCCGAAAATCAGCTATCTCCCCGAGTTTTTTCACTTCTCCTTGCGGTGAGACAAGATTGCATGCGTGACCTACAGGTCACGCATGCCCACAAGAGCCCTGACGTCTGGCGGAAGGAGCCGGACAAGGGTGGAGGGATCCGAAAATATTTAAAAAAAAGAGAATACTCTCAGCAACTGTGAGAAGTAAACTTCTGTGTGGTTTACAACTCATATAAAAGAAGACAACAAAAGTGTAGTATTTCAGACTAAAAGAATCCAAGTTAGATTTAAAAACACAAATTTAACAAAAATGTATTTGCATATTAAAATAACCATTATGACAAACATATAACTATAAAAGTAAAATAGATGAAGTATGCTGCATCCACCTCAGAACCGGAACAATTGCCCTAGCTGGTAGCCTTGTGTGAAAGCTATAGCCGGTGATGCCCAGTGATACAGTAGCTATTGCCGATTTCAGGATTATATAGGCCATCAATGCTAATCACAAGTAGTAAGGTTATGTCTGGTTGGCAAAATAGGTGTTTTAGCAATTTTTAGAGAAAACCGAATCAGAACCAAAACACTTGAGGGTTTTTTTTTTTGCAAAATCAAAATCTAAACACGGGGTCTGAGCACATCTCTAAAAAAAAATATATGTATATAGTAAATAATTATTGCAAAAAAAGGCAAAGTATAACTACCGTAGGAGGAAAAAGATATAAAAAGTTACACACAAGCAAAATAACGTACACAAATATAATAGACTGCCATGTACTTTCCCAGGCACGATCACAATTGTCAAAGCAGATCAATGTATTTCTGTGATTGTATCGGTTACTGCAATATGCTCTGATTAAAACACATCATTCTATCTCTGCACATCCTAGGGGGATAATATCTCAGCATGAGAAAGGATAATAAAGAAAACACAGAAGTGACATAGAACAATTATACGCCGGGATACAGTAAACATGTAAAACATGAAGCTAATTAACCAGACCCTAAAGTGGATTGTGATGATACTAATGTAAACTCTTCCAGAGCAGGTGTAAGATTGAACATTTACTGGAAGGAAATAAATAGCAAACCAGTGACTATAATTAAAAAGGAACCAGTGGGAAATAAGTGAGCTATGGAGGGAAGCCACTTTGGCCGTACAACGGTATCTGTCAGTTCTAGAGTCACATCTCCTGTACTATTATTTTATTTTAACGAGGATATGCCATCACCATTTTAAACCTCACAGGTGTTTTTAAAATATTAAACAAAAAATTATCTGTGTTGTAAAAACAAAAAGAGACTTTTTTTTTATTTTCATATTTAATAATTATTCCCCTTATCTTAAAGATAGCCCTAAAAAAACCAAATATTATGTATACTAGAACTACCAACAAAGTGCATTCCCCACATTAGGGTGCACCCTCAAAAAGCACCATCTGAGGGGTGCCTTAGGTTGCCTCAATGTTAGGGGCAATCCCTAAGGTTACACAGAAGAACATTTATTTTTTTTACTTTTTAAATCTCCAACTGTATTGAATCTCTCCCTAAAATATTATGGAACAGTACAACTGCTTATAGTGATGGAACAATGACATTTTAAAAATATAGATTTTTAATGTTCCATTTTCATATTAAAATTGATATTTGTTTAGTCCATTCCAGTAGTGTCAATACCAGATTTAAAACCAGTGAAGCGCGGCAAGAAAATAGCAGGGGACATAACAATGACAGATGTACACTATGGACAAGTAATTTGGTATAGAGATATAACAGGTCTGGCCTGAAAGCTGCCTACTATCATCAATGCAAATCTGCTTCTGGGCCGGAAAGACTATCATTACAATTTATGACATGTGTCTTAGATGAAAAGGAGTATTTATTATGTGAGGATTCCATTTCTGGCAGAGAGCTTCTGTTTCCGCATTCAGTGGCGGCAAGCTCTGCTAGTTTATCTTATTGACGTGACTTGCCTAAAAGACTTCATGCCACCATGCTGAAATATACTCTGAGATATGGCATTGATGTTTTCACATGAAAGAGCACCTTATCAGTCTAGATTTGCCAGGAAGAATTATTGTAAGTAAAATATTAAGCAGAGGGAAGGGTCATATGTTATCATAACTGATTATACATCCCCTGAATTAAACAGGAGACATATAATGCAAACAGTAATGCCCCTAAGTAAGTGGTGACATCAGTCAATAGACTGCCACATGTATGATTTAGAATGCATCAGCTGCCAAGGCTAAAAGCTATCATTCACAAAGCGTACAGTAAGTGGCAAACAGTGATTGCAAAGCAAAGGTATTATAAATAGAAATGGATAATGTATTTAGATAACGTAGTAAGTCGCACAATTAGAAGGTAAATATATTCAAGCATAGGGGGAGTGATGATCATTTTTATTATGCTTAATGAAAGTACACAGCTGTGATGTTGTTAATGAGTAACCCCAGTGGGCGGCATAAGAGCACTCTGTAGTCTGTACACATTGTGGTTATCATGAAGAAAGATCCAACACAGGACCCAAATGTTGATGAATCCATAAACACTTAGGGGCATAGGTAGAATGCGTACTATGCTACTGTAGCTCGCATGGTACATTTCCCAATACATATACTCAGACAGCGAACACAAAGAAATGCGCTATTGCAGACCTGCACGCATCTTGCACGTAGATCTCATGACTGGAGAGGCGCTGGGAAATGGCATTTTCATGCAGCTTGAGTACAATAAGGGACTATAGACACATGCTATGCCGGTCAGTAGTCATGCCTGCTGTGGGTGCCTGGCTGGTAGATTCAATGAATAAACATCATGGAGTGCACCTGAAAAAGCTTCTACCAGCACTAGGATGTGACAGGCTAGGCCGGGGACACTATAGCAGCGTGGTTTGGTTCAGAGCCAGCCCCAGGCATAGGCATTATAAGCATATGCCTAGGGGCGACTGGAAAGCCCAGGGGCATCCGGCAGCTCTGCTGTTGCCCCCACCCCCACCTGCCACTGCCCCCCCCCGGCGCTCAGCGTTTGGCCAGGTCAGTATGAGCTTCTGTACAGAAGCTTATTCTGGGAAGGCTGCAACTAGGGGGGGGGGGGAGCTGGAGGTCCACTTGCACCAGGTGCGCCCAGAGGAGTAGCGTATAGCCAGGGTGCCCAAAGCACGTGCGTGCTATGCAACCCCCCCCCTCAAGTGTTCCAGGGAGGAGGCGGGTCCATACGGGATTAAAGTAAAGAGAATTAAAAATAAAGATTAGGGGCAGCCCCCTGTAGTGGTGCCCATATGCAGTGCCCCTTGTGCCCCAGGAGAGGTCCCCCTCATGCAGGCCTCCAGTAGTGCCCCCAGTAGTGATCCCCCCTATGCAGTGCCCCTTGTGCCCCCAGTAGTAAACCTCTTATATAGTGCCCCCAGTAGAGGTACCCCCTATGCAGTGCCCCTTATATAGTGCCCCCAGTAGTAGCCCCCCCATGCAGTGCCCCCAATAGTGGTAGCCCTTATGCAGTGCCCTTTAAATAGTGTTCCCAGTTGTAGACCCCCCTATGCAGTACCACCAGTATTGCCCTTTATATAGAGCCCCCAGTAGTGGTCCCCCGATGCACTGCCCCCAGTGAGGTAGGGGGCACCAGTCAAACTTTTGCCTAAGGCATCAAATTGGCTGGGGCCGGCTCTGGTTTGGTTACACATGGACTGCTCTCTCTGGTTAGAATCATCAGCTCTAAAGCTGGGTACACACTAAACGACTGTGTAATCAGCGATGCGACCCCAGCTCCGGCGGGCAGACATATCGAGTGGTCTATACACACTGGGCGAATCTGCCGCATAGTACTGCATGGGATCGTCAGCCACATCGCCTGGTCTTCTGCATGTACAAAAGATCAGGCAATGCGGCTGACGACCGCACGGGAGCACTCACTATATGATGTAGTGCATACACACTGCACGATATTGACGATTTGACATTCCAATGCGTCGGATTTGGCCAAATCATTAACAATATCATGTAGTGTGTACCCAGCTTAAGTCTGTCATGCGCTATGTACCAGGAAAATACACTTTAGACTGAATTTCACGCATTTCATTAACCCAGCGTACACCACAACAGGACTATTCCACACATTCCTGTTGTGGTGCACGCTGGGTTAATGAAATGCGTGAAATGGGAGAGGCTGCATTTTTTTGCCAGCTCGATTACCCAATGGAATTCAGCACCAGGTTACAGGTAATGGAAATTACGGCACGAGGACCCCATGCTGCGGTCTCCCTGTTATAGTACCTTGGGCCCAATTTGTCACATTCTAATCTCTCTTTCCAGGGGACCCAACTCTGTTTGTCCCACTGATTTTGCCAGCCTAGCCTATGAATATTAGTGTTGGGAGCACTTTTGGCATAGGGCCATTCTGTTTTTAATATGTATTTTGTTTTTATGAACATCTACATGAAACACCAGCCTAATAAGTTATAACACACTTAGTAGCGTATCATCATGCTTTACCCCAACGCACACATTTGCACCAATATGCTGCGCTGTACGGATCTGAAAGAATACTTATTAGACCATACCCGTAATCTGCCAGTATAACAACTCATCCACATAACCAATTCAGACAGACATACTGATTGGTCCCTAAAGATCTCGGCACAAATTCAGAACGCTGTAAGCCAACAAAGTCCAGTATTTTTCATACCTATTTCACTGACTATCTGTAATTGTACAACAAAACTAGGAATTAAACTGCAAATATATATGAAGATTGAGGAGTTCATACATTTGGAAGAACTGTTCAGTTACAGGAATGACGTGACTTCATATCGCCTGTCTCTTTGTAACTGCAATGTTGACGTGACTGTCAGTCGCTCAGCTATATAGCCTGTGCTGTGGGGGCTTTCCATTATACTCATAAATATAATAGTATTTAGGGGCCATGAACTCTATTAATTAAGGCCTTGGTTTTACTACAGAATATGACAGAGTTTAGATGATCCTGAGGTTAGAGGTCTGTATAAGCTGACTATGAGCCTGTGATTACATTTCAGCAGTAAGGTCTCTTATCAACAGCACGCAGAAGTAAATATAATTGTCAGAGTCAATTGTCTGGGAACATTCATGACTGTCAAGCAAAAGGAGATATAGCAAACTAGGGTTTTAATTACAGAAAGAATGTTTAATTTACTAACAAGCTTTTCTATTGACATTTCAAAATGACAGGCAAATTATTACTGTTCTTTGTTCTTGGTCAGGTGCAACAGAGATATCCAGATATTTATCCTCCACAGAAAAAAACACAGATAAACTCTACAATAGCATCAGGGAAAAGGAGAACTCCACCATCTTTTCCTTTTTCACCACAAGGTTGAAGACCACCCACATGTGGCAGCATTACTTTCACTAAAAGAACTTGTGAGGTATCAGTCAAAGTTACATCACAGTTGCACTATGGGTGCTAAGTGCCCAGCAATACTGACATGGTTACCATTTATTTGGCAGGAAACAAATGTTTATCCTTCTTTAGTGAAATATTAGGGCATTGATTGCACTGTGGTGTGGTTGCAGGGGCTGCGCTACCACTAGGCTGCTTTAGGCCATACTTGCCAACTTTACAATTCTCCTCTCTGGGAGGAGATGCTGCGGACAGGTTCGTGGATGGGAATGAGGGGGGCAGACGATAAATGTAAGTAAGGCCCGTCCCTTCATGACAAAAGGCCGCGAGGAGGGGCGGGGCTAAATGACACAATTTGCTAACTTTTTAGCCCCCCCCTCCATACAAACCCACAAATTCCCCATAAAACCTCTCCATACTGCTCACTTCACTAGGAAGTTGGCAGGATGCGGGAAATCTGTCTACTCTTCCAGGGGTGCGGGGCGGGATTACCCAAAAAATCAGGAGCCTCCCGCAACTTCCGGGGGAGTAGGCAAGTATGCTTTAGGCAGCTGCCTAGGGCGTCGGCAGCACTGAGTCTGTATACAACAAAAATTAATATCTCTGAGGCTGTGGATCTCATCGACTGCAGCTGCCGGGGCCGGACACAGCACTGACAGTCACATGACTGACATGTCATATGCTGTGATGCAGCCAGCGCTGCCCAGGAACCTGGAACATTCTCAGTGTTCTACTCTTCTTACAAAAGGTCAGCTGCATGGGCTGCCCCGACATTGGATGGCCAGATGTGTGGGCGAATCAGCAAAGAGATGCCCCCCACTCATTGCTTTCCTACACAATCTCCCTACCCTCTCCTCCCCGTTGCTTTTTCACCCAACCCTTGCTGGCAATCTTGATATACTGTTGTGGCATCGGAATGGGGGACGCTCGCACTTCCAATACAGGAGGCACCAGTCAGTGTGTTGGACAGAGGATCGTCGCTGCCCCACGGAACTTGCATGTGGCTTGCAGGGTGCCTGCTACTGCAGGTCTGCCCTGAGTGTTCCTTGGACTCTCAGGGCAGGCACCCTGCAGTCTGTGGAACTGTCTGGAGCGTCCTTACCAGAACCTGCGGAGCTGAAGGCCCTGCCCCCAATACATGATGCCATGAAGTCACGTACTGTATTTAGGGGGCAGGGCCTGCACAGGGTGGCATAAAGCCCTGTTACACCGCTGCTGAGCACTGTAACAAGAGTACAAAATCATTTCAGATCCAATTGTTTGGTGATAAAGCTGAAAGTCCTACTGTCCCTCTATGAACCCCTATCGTAAAGCCCTAAATTAATAAAGTTAAATAGGATGGAAGATTGTATCCCTAAAATGTATTATGAAAAAGGAAATACACTCATAGCTCATAGTCTCAGGAATAAATCACACTGCAGAAGGACAGCCTGCCCAGAGTCTATTACACACAAGATAATGGTTTCCTTGCCCACTATTGTTAGTTAGCTTGCTCTAAGCAATACTATGAACAGTGAAATTACCTCTGTTTTGGTGTTCTATAGAGCACTCTAGATAATAAGACTGTGATAAAGTTACCTCTCTTCTTAAAATGTCTTTAGTTTATTCAATAAATTCCCACAGCTGATAATGTTTTGACAAGTGACAGCTAAAAAAAACAAAAAAAAACCCTGTGAATTATGGAAGCAGACAAAACGGATCACTGGAGTAAAACTGCCAATCAGAGGCTGAGAACAATAAGCCTATTCTCCCCACACATTAGCGTATTTGAAGTTCCATTCCCTACCTTGTACTGTAGCTCAGCAATAGTCCTCTGTTATATTAAGGGCCATGTTAACGTATTAAAAATGCCAACAGGAAAATGCCACATAAAATGAGAAAAAAGCAGAGTCATTTATTTTAAGGAATTTAGGACCAGATAAATCAATGAGTAATATTTTTGTTATCACTTGTTACTAATCTTAATGATGCTCCAACCAATCAGCTCCTAACTGATGAAGCACAAATTAAGATCAGTAACGAGTGATAACAAGATTATCACTCATTAAGACTGGGCATTAACTGACATGGTCGTATCTGATGCGACCAGTCAGAAACGTCCATTAGTCGGCTGCTGAAAGATAATCTTTCAGCAGCCGACTATATCAGAGGGACCTGATGGTCCCCCTGCACCCGTGGTTCCCCCTCTACAATGTACTGATCACTGCTGATCACAGTGATTGGGACCCAGCGGGGCTGCAGTTCAGCCATGAATCCAGAAGAAGCAGCAGTCGCAGCTGCTGCTGTCTCCCGATCACTGTGGCCCGCACTGATCAGGCAGCCGGCAGCTATCCTCTCCCGGCTTGGCTGCATGGTAGCCACACCTTCAATGAAAGCAGCATCCGTGGCTCTTGGTGGCTGCGGCTGCTGCTATGTGTCCACCCGGCAGACCCCCACCACCTCGTTCTTTCTTCCGGTCAACTTCTAGAGATGGCTAGAGAGTGAATGTCTCGACACAATGACTAGAATCATTTAGATATTCGAATGATTCGAGTCACTCAAAGTTTGGTGTGTCGAGATAGACGTCTCTCTAGTCTTGTTCATTCACAGTCAGGGCCTCATTCAGAGGTGGTCGGAGGATGCAATCGGTCGCTCAGAAACTGGGCGGCCGCTTGCATCCTGACCGGCCACCTCTGTTTCGGTCGGTAGGCTGTGGGTTAACACCCACAGCTCTAACGACCGCTAGGGTGATGGTCGCAATGGTCATTGACCATCACGACCATCGGGGCTTACGACGAGACCCTAGGGTAGGGTCTCACTTGTCGTAAGCCCCGGAGAGTTTCAGGCTTCAGAGCCGGAAGCTCTCCACTGACATCACTAGTGATGTCAGTGGGGCCTCCCCCAAACGGCAGGTGTTCCCATGGGAACGCCTCCGTTTGGGCTGCCACCCCCACGGCCCGCCTTCCAAACGGGGCGAGCTGTCAATCAACATCGACAGCTCGCCCCCTTTGGAAAGAGACCCGCTATGACCAGCGCTGTCAGTCGTAGCGGGTCTCACGCATGTGCACGAAGGAGCCGGCTCCCTCATGCGCATGCGCACTAGACAAACATTGAGGCGGCCGTGCGGTCGTAGACCGTACAGCCGCCTCTGAATACAGCCCTCAGTCTCCCCCAGGAACGTGCACTGATTGTGCACAGCCACGCTGTGATTGGGTGGTGGCACTCCGGGTGACACCCCTCTGGGAGGGAGCAGTGAATGATGCTGCTCAGTCCTGCTTCTCCTGAGACTCGAGCCGACCGACTCCCAGAGGTCTGAGTCAGTACCCCCCTGAGTCCCAGCACTGCCAGCAGTCTCTGCACTCATGCACTGCAGTGTGCAGTCTGCATTCCAAAAGAGCTGTGTCTCGAGACACTGTCTCAAGACACTCCACTGAGCTGAGTCATGCGGCTCGACTCAGTTCAGTGTATCGCTTTGCCCATGACTACCAGCTTCTTCCGGAGCTTCTGCAGTCTGCACTAAAAGCCCATGTTCACATATATATATACATACACTACCGTTCAAAAGTTTGGGGTCACTTAGAAATTTCCTTATTTTTGAAAGAAAAGCACTGTTTTTTTCAATGAAGATAACATTATATTAATCAGAAATACACTCTACATTGTTAATGTGGTAAATGACTATACTAGCTGCAAACGTCTGGTTTTTAAAGGAATATCTACCTAGGTGTATAGAGGCCCATATCCAGCACCCATCACTCCAGTGTTCTAATGGTACATTGTGTTTGCTAAGCACGTTAGAAGATAATGGATGATTAGAAAACCCTTGAAAACCCTTGTGCAATTATGTTAGCACAGCTGAAAACGGGTTTGCTCGTTAGAGAAGCTATAAAACTGGCTTTCCTTTGGTCTAGTTGAGTATCTGGAGCATAACATTTGTGGGTTCGATTATACTCTCCAAATGGCCAGAAACAGAAAACTTTCATGTGAAACTTGACAGTCTATTCTTGTACTTAGAAAGGAAGGCTATTCCATGTGAGATATTGCCAAGAAACTGAACATTTCCTACAACGGTGTGTACTACTCCCTTCAGAGAACAGCAAAAACAGGATCTAACCAGAGCAGAAAGAGAAATGGGAGGCCCCAGTGCACAACTGTGCAAGAAGACAAGTACATTAAAGTCTCTAGTTTGAGAAATAGACGCCTCACAAGTCCTCAACTGGCGGCTTCATTAAATTGTTCCCGCAAAACGCCAGTGTTAACGCCTACAGTGAAGAGGCGACTCTGGGATGCTGGCCTTCTAAACAGAGTGGCAGAGAAAAAGCCATATCTGAGACTAGCCAATAAAAGGAAAATATTAATATGGCCAAAAGAACACAGACATTATACAGAGGAAGATTGGAAAAAAGAGGAACATTTGTGAGACGCAGAACAAGTGAAAAGATGCTGGAAGAGTACCTGACGCCATCTATCAAGCATGGTGGAGGTAATGTGATGGTATGGGGCTGCTTTGGTGCTGGTAAAGTGGGAGATTTGTACAAGGTAAAAGGGATTTTGAATAAGGAAGGCTATCACTCCATTTTGCAATGCCATACCATGTGGACAGCACTTGATTGGAGCCAATTTCCACCTCCAGCAGGACAATGACTCAAAGCACACCTCCAAATTATGCAAGAAGTATTTAGGGAAGAAGCAGGCAGCTGATATTCTGTCTGTAATGTAGTGGCTAGCACAGTCATCAGATCTCAACCCCATTGAGCTGTTGTGGGAGCAGTTTGACCGTATGGTATGCAAGAAGTGCCCATCAAGCCAATCCAACTTGTGGGAGGTGCTTCAGGAAGCGTGGGGTGAAGTTTCTTCAGCTTACCTCAACAAATTAACAGCTAGAATGTCAAAGGTCTGCAATGCTGTAATTGCTGCAAAAGGAGCATTCTTTGATGAAAGCAAAGTTTGAAGGACAAAATTATAATTTCAAATAAAAATCATTATTTCTAACCTTGCCAATGTCTTGACTATATGTTCTATTTATTTTGCAACTCATTTGATAAATAAAAGTCAGTTTTCATGTAAAACACGAAATTGTGTGAGTGACCCCAAACTTTTGAAAGGTAGTATAACAAGTGGACTATATTCTAGTCAAAGCAGTCGACGTTTTGGGGCCACAACGCCCTTTGTCAAGGTGTACAAGAGAGTCAAAATTCTGTATGTACTGTATGTGATCAGAACTGGGTAGTTGAATCCCACCTAGGTAAGCTGAGCAGCACATTCACCTTCTTTCCTTATGGATTCAAAGTATATATATATATATTAGGGATGTGCAGGCTCGGATAGGTTCGAGTTTGCACGTTGAGTTCGGATTTTTCCCTCCAAAAAAACGGAACTCAGAAAGAGGCAAAACGTCATCTTGCATGGACGAACATCATCATTCCTGGACAAAAGTAATCCTGGACAAAACGTCATCTTGCATGGACGAACATCATCATTCCTGGACAAAAGTCCAGGAATGATGATGTTCGTCCATGCAAGATGACGTTTTGCCTCTTTCTGAGTTCCGTTTTTTTGGAGGGAAAAATCCGAACTCAACGTGCAAACTCGAACCTATCCGAGCCTGCACATCCCTAATATATATATATATATATATATATATATATTTATATATATGTATAAGTATATAAGTATATATACACACTAACACATATATATAAAGACACCCAATAGTGATGAGACGTGTTGGGCGTGGCTTACCTTACGGTGGATGTGGTGACATCATATGCTTGTCCCGGTGTTCAGAGATTCTGCTAGTTACCTGTGCAGCAGTGCAAAATTACCATTCAGAGGAGTGGATGCTGTTGGTTGCGGAGTCGCCGGCTCTACCGTGGTGGCTGAGTTTTTATGCTGTATACCATTTATTGAGATGTATGTGAGCTTTTTAACCTGGTTTGTCCTTGGTTATGGGCTATCTAGAGGGAGCTGCACTACATCTGGGATCAGACTGTTTAATTTGTGTCCAGTGGACTTCTTTGCACTTGTCCTTATATCCTATCTCTATCTATATCTATCTATAGCTATCTATCTATATATATATATATATATACACACACATATACACATATATACAGTACTGTGCAAATGTTTTGTAAAAAAAATGCTGCCAAGTAGGAATGATTTTAAAAATAGAAGTGTTAATAGTTTATTTTTTATCAATTAACAAAATGCAAAGTGAAAGGAACAGAAGAGAAATCTAGATCAAATCAATATTTGGTGTGACCACCCTTTGCCTTCAAAACAGCATACATTCTTCTAGGTACACTTGCACAAAGTCAGGGGTTTTGTAGGATTATAGTTAGGGGTATGATTATCCAATCATAGCAAACAGGTGATAATGATCCACAGGGTTCACCTAGAGTTACCACTTACTCCGGATAGTCCGTAAATCAGCCAGACGGGTGTAGAGATGTGTTCTGCCCGGGACACATTTGTAGTTAATGCTGGCACCAGGCATTGGATTCCAATGCCAGTTGCAGAGCCACTGCAGTTTTTCAAATTTGGTGCCAACCATGAGCCAATCGTGGCTCTCGCACTGGCAGCCAATCAGGAGCGTGAGCCAATCGCGGCCATGGTGAGCAGCATCATCTCTCCACCCACTTGCTCTGGCTTTTATTTGCTGGCACGAATGGTATAAATTCAGTACAGAGGCGGAGGTGGAGCGTAGCAGAAATACCGAAGAGGCGCGATAGACGCTACACAGAAGAGGTGATCTGGCGGGAAGAAGTTCAAAGGCAGCAGAAGAATGGAAGCAGTGACAGAAGGAAGACAGAAAACAAAGGTCAACCCAAAAGATTCCAGGATGTGCAAACAAGGTTAGAATGGGGTGCGCTGTTATGCAAAGAAATCAGCTTATGGAACCAACTTCACTGGGATATGGTCCCAACCAGGATGCCCGTCCTAGTTGCAAGGGGGTTCTTGCAAAAGAGCTTGTACTGGCCTCCTTGTTGCTGAATTCAATTCCAGCGAGTCAAGTAGCTGGCGGAGAGGAACCAGCACCTAGTGGCAAGAGAAAATATGGACTTTGGGAAGCTGAGGAGGTGTGTGGACCCTGCGTGGAAGGGCCCGGTGCAGAGGGTACCCCTCTCTGCCCGCCAAGGTTGGCAAAGTGGATAACCTCCCAGTAGGACGCTCTTTCCTCAGTACAACCCTATCACCAGGATGTCGGTCGGTAGGTGCATCTTATTATTGGAGTGCAATTGGAGATCATGCTATTTCTACTATCAAACTCTCAAGCTATGACTTCCAACTTCTATCCCCTCCATGCATCATGACACAGCTAAGGAGCCCACACAGATCTAGTTATGCCCCTGATAATGGACTTATCAATAAATTCCCAACAAAAAATGACTGCAAATCAGTGCTACTAAAGTCACTATTAATTATTTTCAATTCTGGATACTAGTCTTCCTTTACCAAACATTACAAAAACACTTCTGCATTAACAATGAAATATAAAATCCCAAGCAGCAAGATACTTTTAAGGTCACAATGGAATTATTATTTTTTTTTTTTTAGATGTGCAATTGTTCATAGTTTCTAATCCCCTTATTAATAGTTTCACACAAAACACAGCACAGTTCTAAAGAAGAATTTCTTTAATGTCAACATGGGACCGTTAATTTTACCTTCAAGAAACACAAAAGAGATGGTCTTCATAGAAGATTAAAACAGCAGGACATATAAATCAGAAAAATATATCCACATCAATGCACTTTTCAAAGGTGACTGTGAGGAGACATGGGTAGACCAAGGTATGCCTAACCATTACTTAAATCTTAGTGTTTTGGTTTTGGTTCTGTATTTTAAAAAAAATATATAAATAAATATAAAAAAAACAGCTAAAATGATACAATTTTGACCTGTTAGCATGCAATCCAAAACCTAACCTGAGTTTGGTTTTGAAATCCCATTTCCGAACCACGGGAAGATCCGAAACGAGACTCGTTTTGACTCGGTACCCCATAAAGATTCCGAACTCAAACTCACTTCGACTTGGAACCTGTAAATTCGGTTGTTGTGGGTTCTCTGTGAACCGGACTCGCACATCTCTATTATATATATTTTATTTTATTTCTTTTATTCTTAATTTATTTAAAGCTTCTGTGGTTTAAGGAATTGAGCTGTTTTGCTACAACTTACTGTGCAACCCTGGAAGGAAAATGAGGCTGTTATTTACGACATACAAAGATGTAATTAGTGTTAATTAACCAAATCGAATCAGGACATATTTTTGGTGTGTTGAAAGGTTTTCAGAAATGTCTCCTATGTGGAAATTTATTTCCCTGGGGACGTCTCTCTCCAAATTATACATCTACCTGCAAAACACTATGGATAACTGCTGGTGTTAGGAGCCATTGCTCAGGAAAAATGCCAGGAACTCAATCTATTATAGAATGGTTTCAATAGATCTTTCCTAGAACATTCTTTAACTATTTAATTTGTAACAGGAGGATATAATGACACTATAGTTCTCGATCTGGACAATTCTATCACAGAATGTTTTAAATGCTAACGTTTAGATGATCACAGACATATATGTACTTTAGAAGTCAATAGTGATTGGGCATATTTATTAATTATCGTGTCCTACACCTGATAATCATAATTACTTATTGCTGCTTATAGCGGCAATAAGATATTATGGATTGCGGGACCCCACAGTGCTATTGTGCATGTGTAGTCTGCTGACCACGCATGTCTGGGTGGCCTCTCCTGGTAAATGGCGCAGAAAGTAGCCCATAGGATACCGTGGCTAAGCCACCTTAAAGTTCGCATTAGCTACCAGGTCCCAAGCTCCAGAATACCGGGTAAATTCAGCAATAAAGCAGCCCCCATATAACCCTATGGGGTCTGCTGTTACAGTACAACACTAGTGATCACATCAGATATCGCCAATAATGTAACTACATTCGGGGAATACTTAATATTTGCGGGTACCCCTGTAAATATTAATTGATAAATAGGCCCCTATGTTTTTAAATAGCTACAACATAATAAAGTGTTTGTTTACCACCCAAGCAGTCTGGCAGTGATGGGAACGGGGCCCAGCCATTTGCACCATTAGGAATTGCGTCATTCAGACCTGTCCCCTAACGACGGACCGCGTAATCCAGGTAAGTTTCTCCCCACTTCATTAGAAAGAGGGTGGGATGTGGGAGAAGTGCCTATATTTCCGGGGATGCGGGGGGACTACCTGAAAAATCAGGAGCCTTCTGTGACTTCACAGAGTGTAGGTAAGTATGGCTTCATGGTCCCTTCTGACTTCATCCCTAACCTTACAAAGTACAATATGAACACAAGTTGGAGCAACCATCTTTTGAACCAAGTAAATGGTTAGAGAGGTTTCGCCACCAGAAAGGGCTTTTAGCAGAAATAATGTGTGCCATAATAATATGGCAGTAGCTCCAACTCTCCAACATCTGCAGGGCTCAGAAGATAACAGCTGCTGCAGCAATTGTAAGGTATAGGTTAAGGTTCTGGGTATATGGTCCTGCCACAGCGGGAGGCTTGCTTATTGCTTAAGGTTACCAGGAGAGGAGAGCTTAATTTAGTATAGTTCGAAGTTTTACATACAAAGAAATATTTTCTAAGCGACTATCAAATTACCTGGTCGCTATTTGCATACTATACACCATTTACACATTTATGTTTCTTAATTTAATGTATTATACTGGGGGGATAAACAAAACACACACCTGATTGATAAAAATATTACTGACCTACGTACTCACATGTAACCTAATCTTATCAGACATCAGGAAAGATTTGAGACAAACACCTCAAAATGCCTGATACAACAAAACTAATAGAATATCTGGTAAGCCAAGTGCTGAGCGTTCCAGTAACATTCAAATAATTTATGTAATATACAAATGTATTTACATAATGCAGTCTTGCATTTTATTATGTGTAAGCACACACTAGGAGACTGTAATAATGGCTTTCCCTGACAGAAAATCCATATGGCCATTTTTGCTAAGCTGAACCACTATATCCTGGGGCAGTTGTTTCAGCTTCAGCTTTGTTTTTAAAATCATCCCTCTTAACTAGAGTTATAAATAAAACCGTGAGGTTGTCTGAGAATTCTTGTAGAGCACAAATAATTGTGTATCATTTACATTCCGGCTTACTAAATGTCACCTATCTCAACGGACAATTATATTGTAGAAGGCTTATTCTCTACAACACTCTAAAGTGCAGGTAAATCAGTGACAGCTATATGCTTAATATACAGTTTCAGCAGTGGCGTAAATTCATTCCAGACACCCGGAGGCAAGTTATAATTTGGTGCCCCCCCCTTAAAAAAAAGGGATAATACCATGTATTGGGCGGCCGTGACTCCGGTACATACAGCCTTAAGTGGGGTGAATATATTGTGGGCAATGGAGGAGGTGCCTCTTCAGTGCTGGCGCCCGGCGGCAGGTGCCTCCATTGTCTCCAATAGTTCTGCCCCTGAGTTACAGGGAAAATTTTGTAAAACGGTTCCAAGAAGGATTTACTTTCCCATAACTGAATACTGTAAGGCAACATATATAAAAAACGGGAAACAGTCGGGAAGCCGATAGACAGAATCCCGAACGCTGGCTTTCCGACTGTATAATCCCGGCAAGGGTTAAATGACAGGCATTGAAATCCCGACGCCTGTCATTTTCCCTACGCCGGGAGACCGACGCCCGGCTTACCGATCGAAGGTAAGCTGGACGACGGGCGCGGACAGCCGCGGGGGGTGGAGGGTTAGGGTTCCCTGAGTGGGACTTAGGGTTAGGCACCCCCGCGGGAGGCTAGGTTTAAGCTAGGGGAAGGGGGGTTTAGGGTTAGGCACCCTCGGGGGGAGGTTAGGGTTAGGCACCCCCCAGGGGACTTAGGTTTAGGCGGCTGGGAAGGGGGGGTTAAGTTTCGGCACTTAGAGGCGGGATTAGGGTTAGGCACTTAGGGGGAAGGTTAGGGTTAGGCACCCCTAAGGGAGGGTTATGGTTAGGGGGTAGAATAGGTTAGAGAATACTTACCTGGAGATGATCGGGATTTTCAGTGCTGCCGGGATGCCGCTGTTGGGATTGCATGGCCGGCGGTAAATCATGCTAGATCCATAACAGACATAGGGGTGTACTTGTCAAGCTAATTCTGCATTTATCACCTATATAAACAGCAATCTCTTACAGATGACCTGCTGCCTGGGCGCACATGTGCAGTCAGGTCTAAACCCGGAAGTAAAGTGATCGCAGAACCAATCACTTCTTACTGATCACCAGGACAGGCTTTGTGCAAACGACTGGAAGCTTCACACATTACCCTAAAAAAGTATTCCTTATAGCCGTGATATACTGCGATAAGGAATGATAATTTTTTATACCATATAGAAAATAGTCAGTCTATCTATCTATCTATCTATCTATCTATCTATCTATCTCATATCTACTGTATCTCATATCTATCACCCTTGTTACATTTAGCCTACATGCTAACACTCCTTCAGCTAAAAGCGGAGATGCAACTAAGGGCCTGCCTTATATTTGTACAGAGTAGCACAGCCGCTGTGTCTTTGTATGCAGCAGCTGTGCTCTAATGTGTCATGTGTAAAATAGATGCCTCCTGCCAGCTTCTGTGATACACAGCTGCGTCCAAAGATGCAGCATCGGATCATTTGCGAGCACATCGGCCATCTGAGTGACCTTCAGGTTACTCAGGATGGCCCATCTGTTCACGCTGCCGGGGCCAGGAAATCTGCATCCAAAGACTCAGATCCTGCCTGGTGACACGCCTCCAGTTTGTAAAATGGACTCGGTCTCCGTCCCCTCCTCCACCACAAACGGCAGGCTGCGGCTTAGGGGTACTGTTTGTGCTCACGTAG
The DNA here is from genome assembly GCA_031769625.1 of Taudactylus pleione. Classification (NCBI taxonomy): domain Eukaryota; kingdom Metazoa; phylum Chordata; class Amphibia; order Anura; family Myobatrachidae; genus Taudactylus; species Taudactylus pleione. The sequence goes on along the minus strand of JAUIMM010000916.1, from coordinate 830,529 downwards.
CACCCATTCTGCACATGCACAGAACGGGTCCTGACCAGGTGCCCCGACCCGACCATCAGGTTTGTGTACAAATCCGAATCAGGCCCCAAGTTGTGCATGACTCTGAGTGGCCTATAGTGGCTAAATAGCACACACAGTGTGACAGCACCTAAGCATTCGCAAAACTGACTTGTGTTAACAACCCCATAATCTACATTTTAAGGTAAGTAGGTATTTTCAGGGGCGCCGAGAGGGAGGGGGAGCGGGTACAAATTACCCGGGCCCGGTCTTGCTGGGGGGGCCCGGCGGGTCCCCGGGTCCGGCACCGCTCCCCCCTCTTGCATCACATAGCAGCCCAGCCCACGCTGCTGTGGGCTGGGCTGCCCTGGAGACTGCTCGCGGCTGCTAAGAAGCAGCCACATCAGTCTCCTATGCCTGTTTGGGGAGCGATCAAGCTGATCGCGCCCCCCACTGCTTCTGCGCCGGCTGAGGGGGCTCACTGCGCCCTCCTCGCCAGCGCGCAGCGATGCAAAACTTTTGTTTTTTTAGCTAAGGAGGCGTGGGCACACATCCCGTGATTAGGTCACGCCCCTTTTTACCAGGGGGCGTGGCCTAATTGCGGCTCTTGACGGGCCTGGGTATTTTAGTGTATATCATTGGCTGTTTATATATCAGCTAATGTGGTTAATGCACAGACATTGGGCCTGATTCTGAGTAGCTTGCAATTCTAACTGCGGCCTCATTGCACGATTGTTAGCAAGCTGAGCTTGTGGTCTACATATGCAAATTAGCATATCTACCAAAGGTTCTGAATCATATGCATTTAATTCGCTTCTCACTGACAGCTGACAGGGCGCCACTGGGTGGCAAAGGGGCGTTAGTACAGAATATAAAATGTCTTGTGAGCTTGTAGACAGAGTTGCGCCCTATTCTGAGTTAAGTGTTTGCAGAGTTCACATCATGTTCATGCTCATGTGTCTATAATGAGTGCAGGGTGTGCGGTGCACAGGGACCCCTGGGTCCAGGGGGGGGCCCACACCGCACACCCTGCACTCATGTTTACTTACCTTTCCGGAGTCCTGCGTCAGCGCTGCAGTTGAGGTGTCTCCGGGACCATGGCGCAGGCGGAAACCTACGCACAGACTCTGGCACAATGCAACCTATCAGATCCAGGTCACTGTAATTCATTCTTCTAAATGGGGCACAATGTGTGACTTACCTGTTATTATTTAATAAGGGGATTTATGTACAAGGGAGTATCCGGTCTGGCTTATAAAAGCACAACTTATATTTTTTTAAAACAAGGAATATTCTACTTGCTGGGCCCACTCATATCTTCCATTTGAATCCTATCCTCTGCCAATTCAGGTGTTAACAATAAGCTTAGTGCTATTTTGATTCATGCCGTTTTGGCAATATGATCTGACCGCTTCTCTGCTGGGGAATAAAGCACAAGTCTCTGAAACATGGTCTGGTGTTAAACAAGAATTAACAGCCCAGAGCAGAGTCTCAGTTCCCCAGCACATACCCGCTGATCTTCCAATGGCTTTTCTCCAAACTTAAGATTTATACATTGAGGGTTTTCTAAATTAATTCTGATCCAGAACACGTGTCGTATTTTGCCAAATTTAGAAGTAACACTGGTGCCGGATTATTCTTATTATCATTTCTTCCAGGTTGCATTTCAGAAGCACTTTATCTATTACACTGTTTGGATTAGGTTTCTATAGTTTTGTCTCATTTGGGAATTTTAATATGCACTTTGTGAATATTTTATTAGTATATTCCATTTACATAATGACTTAACTAATGGGAACCAATGAAAGGTTTTATGTAACAAAATACCATCAATAGCCTAATTTAGCTTCTCTATCCTTAATGTTTTATTGCAAAATAAGAATGGGTTAGAGCAGTTCATGTGAAACCAACGAGGGCAGATAGGAGCTGCAGTAACTATAAAAGCCACTGCATGGCGACATTATAGAATTACCAAATTGGACATCACTAAGCATACCTATTCTGTATTGTCGAAGCTGAATTATTGGCTGAGACAAGATCAGTTTATAATTGAATCGCAGCGACGCCATCTTACGACTGGCCGCTAGATGCCATCTTGGAAATGAGATCGCACGACGCCATTTTGCGACTGGCCACCCAGGTGCCATTTTAGATAAATTCACATTTAAGTACATATGGCGAAATTACTAATAGCACAATGCGATTGCATCTTTCACCATTTCTCATATATACATTAATACGCACAATTGCGCTGTTAACTAGTCGCATATTAGCGAATGCATCTGTCTATTAGCTTTATGCGCACACATCTGCTCCAAGTTAACTAGCATCGTTATATCAAACCCCGCATACTCACACATTACATATTCACATACAAGGTTCCATTAGCTTTAAGGTATAAGATTTAAGTTTGTTCATTTAATATAAATGCTGTGAAATAAAGATTATTTCGTAACTAAGGTTTTATACATGATAAGTAAGCCGTGTTTGGTTTTGTACTGATGCGTACTCTTTCCACAGTATTCCGGTATCATCGGTGAGGAGATCGCATCATGCATTCTCAACTTATGGACCACAGAGACTTCAAGCAACAAAATGTATATAATATGAACAACTGTTAGGATGTTGCATGAGGCGGGAACCCAGAGACCCCCAGTTGTTAGAGGCTGGGTTGGATCTATTTGAATCAGCCTGTTAAACGCTCTGTAACAGATGTATCCCCCTTGGGAACCAATGGCATCAGCCACAAACTTCTCTATTGTTTTGTCTATTCCTGGGGGGTATAAATATGTGTGCTCCAACACTGGGTCTTAGTCTTCGTGCTGAATGCTGATTGATGAAGGGGTTTCTTGCTGATGCCTAACATCTGGTCCGGAAGCGCTGCGTATGTATACTGTACTTGGGTCTGTATAATTCCTTTGCGTCGAATTGTGTCTGGATCAATAGCGTGTAACTGACTGTACTTTTACTTGAATAATACTTTGTGCTTTGGAACCACAGATTCCAGGTCTTAAGTTTTTATTTACTGTATGACTGCGTACGCAAATTAGCATCATCCTTAGAAGGTATAGGTAGGATATTAGAAGGTATAGGCAGGATATTAGAAGGTATAGGAAGGAGTGTATAGAGGTTCTAATTCAGTATCGTTATTTGGGGGCTCGTAGTGAAGTCACTTACCTATTCACACGGTACATACGGCTATCGATATTTCAGCAAAGGGTTGAGTGGCCACATGCAGGGTTTACCTGCAACCGCTTTGTGCTGAAAGATCGCTAACCATTTCCGTGTGAGCCAAGGAAGCTGACTAGAATCCAGGGACAAGATAGGAAAAAGTTTGTTTTCCTTTGTTGATAGAACCTAACGTTTAAAGGGGTGCCGCAGTATTGAGTGCGCGGCTGAGTCGCAGTTTTGCGCACAGTAAAGATGCACTTTTGCGTACGCAGCTAATAAGTTGTCAGGAGGTTGTGTGGTAGTCGCATTATTGTGTATGCGACTGGTCGCACAATAGCGTATACGTACTTCCGGTTGTGCTGCCACGTGTTTAAACAAAGCCGTTGAGGTTTACATTTTTCAATTAGAGGTGTTAATAAGGTGGTAGAGAGCCAATTCACTGTAGTGCCAAATCCAGCTGTCATCCTGATGCAGATCCCACCAAATGCAACCCATTTCACTATCATTGACCTCTGTTCTGCTTTCTTCTCTGTGCCTCTCCACCCTGACTGTCAGTATCTATTCGCATTTACATACAGAGGTGTACAATATACATGGACACGGTTACCCCAAGGTTTCATAGACAGCCCCAGTATCTTCACCCAGGCATTGCACGACTGTTAGCAATCTTTTCAACCTGCCAATGGATCTGTTCTAATTCAATATGTGGACGATTTATTGCTATGTTCTGACTCGTTTATGTCATGAATGATACTAAACTTTTGTTACTTCATCTCTCGCATACAGGACACAAGGTGGCTAAGGACAAACTACAGCCGTGCCAATCCAGAGTAAAATATTTGGGACACTGCCTAAGCCAGGGGTTACGACATCTTACAAATGATAGAATCCAGGCCATACAAAACATGACACTACCACAGAATCAATAGCAAATTCGTACCTTCTTGGGAATGTGTGGATACTGTAGAATGTGGATCCCAGGTTTTTCTATCCACCCTCCCTGTATCTCCCCCTCAGTGTCACAGCCTCCACACCCTCCCTGTATCTCCCCCTCAGTGTCACAGCCCTTACCCAACTGTAACTCCCTTCAGTGTCCCAGTCCTCACTATCCCTTTAACCCCCAGTGTCCCCATCCTCACCCCCTCAGTGTCCCTGCCTTCACCCCCACTGTAACTCCCTTCAATGTCCCTGTCATCACCCTCCCTTTTTCCCCCAGTGTCCCAGCCCCCGTCTCCCTTTAAACCCCGATCAGAGTCCCACCTCCACCCTCCCTGTAACCCCCAATCAGTGTCCCAGCCATCACCCTCCCTGTATCTCCCCATCAGTGTCCCTATCCTCCCTGTAACTCACCTCAGTGTCCCCGTCCTCCCTGTAACTCACCTCAGTGTCCCCGGTGGTCCTCACCCTCCCTTTAACCCCCAATCAGCAGTGAACGCAAATACGCGCTATAGCACGTATTTTACCCTAAATTGAGGACTGGTGACTCGCTATTACAAAGTGTGTGGGTCCCTGGGGACACGGTCTTCTGCAGCCAATCCTGAGGCTTCTGTATCCATGCCGGGTCCCGCGGCCAATCCTGTGGCGCCTCTGAGGTCTCCTGGGTTCTGCTAAGAGACCTATAAGATTTTGGGGAGGAGCCAGCCTCCCGTTGGTGCCTTCACTTCTGGAATGAGCCTGCGGTACCCAGTGGATTGAAGAAGGTGGCTCCAGCGGCAAGGAGAGAGCGGCGTCGAGGAGCCAGGCCCAGTGACAGGGGGTACAAAGGATACCTCCGTCCCAGGCCCCGAGGTTCAAGGGCACAATACGGGACTACAGTGCTTCCGGCCAGGGTAACCCTCCAAGTGACACCTCCCTCAGCTGCCCTTGTCGCCTTGTGATCTCCTCTCCATGATCTCAGACTGGGAAATAGGGCAGCCCCATGCGGCACACCTTCAGCCGCCGACATCACACAGTTACAAGCAGCGTGTGCTCTGTCCCTTGAGCTGCTGCAGAGCAAACAGTAGCTGGGAACCAAGGCTGTCTAACCGCTATCACTGCTGACCGGGCTCAACTCCTAGCTCTACCTCAACTGGTGTCTGCCCCAAGCATTGCCCAAACTGCTGAAAAGTCAAATTCACATGGAGAAGTCCACATTGTCTTACTCCAAGTTTGATGTATTTATCTGCAGTGACCACACCAGTGTTCTCTTTTATTTCCCGATCTGATCCAACAAATGAATCTCCGCAAGATTTTTACCCAAAAGAGAAGAAAATATATATATGGTGCAGAACATCCCAAACATGCAAAAGGTATTTATTCATAAAAAAATCTCATCTGTAAAAATGATAACATAAAAAGAAATAACGCAGTAACACTTGTAGCACTTAGTGTACAGATAACTGTGCGGAACCGTATCGTGATAGCTTCTGTAAAAGGAGCGAAGAAGTGCACTAAGATATGGTAGGGAGGGAGATTTTGGTACTCCCACATTTGAGCGCACTTCTTCACTCCTTATACAGAAGCTATCACTGTACGGTTCCACACAATTATCTGTACTCTGGGTGCTACAAGTGTCACTGCATTATTTGTTTTATGTATGTCATCATTTGTACATACAGTATATGAGATTTTTTTTTATGAATAAATACCTTTACATGTTTGGAACACTCTGCAGCATATATATATTTTTTATTTTCTTTTGGGTAAAAATGTTGCGGTGATTCATTTGTTGGATTTTAGCCCCCCCAAAAAAGAGAACAATGGTGTGGGTACTGCACATCAAACTAAGAAAGAAAAAGTGGACTTATCCATGTGAATGAGACCTTTTGAATGATACGATCCCTAAGGGAAGTTTTCTTTTATATTCTGGGTGGGACTACCAGAAGCACCAAAGAACGTTTTCTCCCTTTTATTGTTATCATTGTGTATTTCTGGTGGCAGGGAACCAACGTGAGAATGTATAGGCTGCATATCTGGGGGCGCCTGCACAAATTGCACTCCATTTTACTACTGTATATATGTATTCCAAACTGCTAGCTGCCTTTACCTAACGCCAGCACAGTAATGCTTACCTTACCTTACCCCCCTCTCTAGCACTGCCTGCACCCTCCTTTATCCCAACTGATCCCTGTCTCAACCACCAGCACTACTACAGAACTGTTTTTATAAGCAGTGTATGTGCAAGCAATGTGGAGTGGTCTGTTGTGATGTGGGGAGGCATATGGGTGCTCAAAAGCATAAATTGCAATGGGACCCAGAAACGATGAAGTAGGACCCCATTTTTATCCAGTGAGGGGTCCCTGGGACCCACATTTTTTTTTGCTCAGCGCGATCACTGAATCAGTGTCCCCAGCCCTCACCATCCCTGTAACCCCCAATCAGTGTCCCAGCCCCCACTCCCTGTAACTCCCCCTCAGTGTGCTTTCCCTCACCCTCCCTGTAACCCCAAATCAGTGTCCCCGTCCTCACCCTCCTTTTACCTTCCTATAAGGGCACCACTGTCGGTTGTAATGAGACAAAGGGGCACTACTGTGTGGCATAATTTGGATTGGGGGTTCTATTGTGTAGTCACGCCCCTTCCCAGCGAGCAAACAACTATTTTTTTTTTCAGTGCTCGCCTTTGGTGCGCACCCTTCGTGCTTCTATTATGGGGAGCAGCACCAGTGCTCTTTATGTACACAGGTCACCAAAATGAGTAGTAACAGCTCTGCATTGGTGTACACAGATGTGTCCTTCTCAGCACCCCTGCCCTAAAAAAATGTACAGTGATCACTATCTAATCCTCTACAACTGCTATACTAGTGCTTGGTCAATTGGGAAAATGCCTTCCCTTTTCTTTGGGTCTGATTTACACCAATGTGGTACCAGCTTTACCTAACCGAACCAACCAAATGCCATGGGCTAAATGTAATGGGGTGAGAGTTTAAAAATTTTAGAGCTTTCTCTCACATTATCTAAACTCAGCCGATGTATTAAAGTCACAGAACATGCAAACTAGCATGTGTTTCAGACTCAAACAACTCTCAAGATTTAGGGGTCTATTTACTAAGCAGTGTTAGGTGACCAAGTGAAATGATATAAGGTACCAGCCAATCAGCTCCTCACTGCCATGTCACAGGCTGTGTTTGTAAAATGACAGTTGGGAGCTGATTGGCTGGTACCTTATCTTATTTCACTTTGGGGCTTATGTATCAAAGCTTGATGTGAGATAAAACTTACATTTTGCAGGCTGTGTTCAAGAAATGATAGTTTGGAGCTGATTAGTTGGTGATATATATTTCACAATTTTATCTCACATCAAGCTTTGATACATATGCCCCTTAGTGTGAGAGTTTTACTGCTAAACTCTCACATTTTCTAAACTCTCACCCTATTACATTTGGCCCCAAATGTCTGACCATGACACATATTTAAATCCCTTGCAGGATGTGCACTGTTGTGTGTGTTTTAATGTATACTTTTATGTACACTTTTATGTTGTTCTAATACAAATTATATGTGTAAGAGCATAGACTAAGCAGTGGGAGGAGTCAGGAATAGCAAGGGAAGGAGTCTGTGACAGGAACCAGATGCTGACACCAAGGAGTCAATCCTATTAATTGCGATGTGCCGTTGCAACGGCGTGTAAATGACACTGCAGCTTGCACCCTTCGCTACCCAAGCCAGGATTCCCATAATTTTGCTCAGAGCCCTATGGGGCTGCGAGCAATATTGGGCTCCGAACAATATTAAGCGAATCCGGGCTGCCGTAAAGTGCGGCCACTGCCGTGAGGACTCGCGCTGGCGAGATCATCGCAGCTAATAGGCTTGACCCCCAAGATGGGCCTGTGTGCTTTAAAATGCCAGGGCCTATTTTTAGTCCCAGTCCAGCCCTGGTATATGGGTACTTCGATTCTGTGCTGCCTCTCCAAAAAGCCCTTCATTTTTCTGTGCAAGGGGTGACGAAGATTCAGAATTTATCCTTTCCATATTATATGTATTTTTTTGTTTGTTTTTGGGTGGGCTGGTCCGAGACTTTTTTAGTTTTTTACTCTTTATTGTTTTGCAAGAGGCTGAGCCTTGGCCTGATCAGTACTCTGGAGTTTATTGTGTTTGTTATACTTTTGCTGCTTTTTATGTAATTTTGTATCTAATATATATATATATATATATATATATATATATATATCCTGATTTTTCAAATGTTCCTATTTCTCATGTTACCATTGTACTGTATTTTGTTTCATTGTGGGAGGACCATTATTCCTTGTTATGCCTGGGAGAAGGGTTATGCCTGACCTACGATCACTGAGCCTATTGCCCCTGTCAATTATCCGGTGGAATTATTTGTTTTTATTTTGGTTGGTAGATGGTGGGGGTTTTACTTCTGCCGTATAAGGGCTTTTTATATCCTTGTATTTCGGCTGATGGGGAAAAGAGGTTTTTTATTTAATCTATTTTGTGGGCCTGGAGTTGAGTTGGGGTTGGCTTCCACTAGCTTAAGGCCATCTCGTCTATTGCCCCTGTTATAATTTTTATTTTTGGTATGGGGGGGATTTTGGTATTTAGATAGATTAGTTAGTAGTGGGGTAGGGGATTAGGGGATCCAGGTATACCTAGATTGGGGTTAGGTTATAAAGGGTGGGGGGTTATGGGGAGGGATGATTTGGGATTTTTTGGGGGGGATCTATGTAGTATTTTAATTTTGTTTACATTTATATATTGGCAGATGTGGAAGTGTTTTTTCATTTTATATATTGCCTAGATATTCTGTCTGCTCATATAACCTATTCTATATAGTTGTATATAATTCTTGATTACCTTCCAAATGGTGTCTATGGGTCTATTACGTTCCAGATGGCGTCTATGGGTCCACGTTGTAATATCCGTATGGTTTGTGATAGCAGTGGTCTATAAATTTTTGTTATTTATTATGCTTTTTGTATTCTTTATATATATTTTTTAATTGATTATTATTATGTGCTTTATTGTGTGCTACAATATATTCTTTATCTGCTGATATTATTATTATTATTATATTGTCAAATGTTGTATGTTTGTTTTTTCTTTTCTGAAAATTATTGAATTAAAAAAAAAAAAATAGTTAAAAACTGAAACACAATGTTCTTTTCAGCTACTATTACACCATTGTGCAGCAGCAGACGACTCACTCCAAGCCTTGACTATAATGCATTAGGTCCCTCAGTCCTTTCCATTCTGGGTCACTGCATTGTGATTTGGGGCAACCTATATTTTATTGTTGAGCCAATACATTTAACTTCTGACAAACCCTGTAACACAGTTTTCATCTGATCTTTGCTGAGCCTGAAAATGAATGATTTATTTCCCAGTTTACTGTTTCCTTATGATGTGCTCTCCATTCAGCTGCCAGCCTCCTAGTAATTGTTTTATCATTTCAATGACTCTAGTCTTTTTATTGTATGTTCTAATGAATTTACTTACAAATTGCATTTGTGGCAGGTTTTTTTTTTTTTTGGCAGAGTAAGATGTTAAACTAAGTATAACAGATTTATTGAGTATCAATATAATGGCAATAATTTGGAATGCAAGAAGATTAAAAACAAGAAAGTGCTCTAGTCGTTGTTGTTTATGTTATTTCCTCAGCCTTAACGGCTTTCACAATATATCGAGAACCACTGGCTGTTCGGTCATTGTAATTCCCAATGTATTTGTTCTAAAACATCCAACACAATTAGAGGTGTACTTCAGCTGCCTCCATTTGCTGTAGGTAATTTCGAGGTGTCACTCAAAGTCTCGGTTGCAATAAGAAATGCTGGAGGGAGCCTGGGAGATTCAATATTTCCCCGTAGTTCAGGTTATAAAAGCAATGGACATCCAATAATTGTAAACCACTGAAAAGCCTACTGCTGTGATTGTTTGCAATATCATCTGTCAGGTAAGCGGCAGATTCTTCTGTGGACAAGCAGTCGTAAAGGCAGATGGGTTGGAAATTAAATTCTGATGTAGGTAAAGAAAAACCTGAAACCAGGAAGTGTGATTTTTTTTTTTAAACGCTTTGCTGGTAGATCATCAGGAATGCTGTCCCAGAACCTCTCATTATCTGTGACATAGGGGGAGATATATCAAGGCTTAGAGAGAGAGAAAGTGGAAAGAGATTAAGGGGTCTATTTACTAAGCAGTGTTAGGAGAAGTGAAAAGTGAAGAGTGAAAAGTGATAAGGTGGCAGCCAATCAGCTCCCAACTGTCATTTTTCAAACACAGCCTGTGAGATGGCAGTTAGGAGCTGATTGGCTGGCACCTTATCACTTTTCACTCTACACTTTTCACTTCTCCTAACACTGCTTAGTAAATAGACCCCAAAGTACTAAACAGTCACCTTCTGTCATTTTACAAGCTGTGTTTGAAAAATGACAGTTATGAGCTGATTTGTTTGTACTTTGGGGTTTATGTACTAAACCTCGAAGAGAGATAAAGTGGATGGAGATAAAGGAGCTCATTCAGACCCGCTCGATAAGATGCATACTCTCGCTGCTGCAGATGGTATGCAGTGTGTATGCATTGTGAGCATGTGTATGCATTGTGCGGATGTGCACACCTTAGCGAAAGTTCACAATGCGTTCGCTCGCTGCACATAGAGAGCCCAGCAGAGTGGGTGACAGGGGAAGCCGTTTGTAGGTGGTAACAGGGGCTGGCCATTAGAAACGGGGGAGTGGAGGTGCAAACGCAGGCGTGCCTGAGCATCTCAACAACGTTTTAGAGGTGTGCCTAATTAAAAGACAGCATCATAGTACACGTCATCTGGCTTGTTTTTACACTGAAGTTCTCGCAGTGCTTATGGCTGGGTATGGTCAACCTAACGTGCTGCAATAGCTTCCGATGTACCGATGGTTGCATACACTTCCTGGACATGACATGCACAAGTGGGAGTCTTAAGACAGGCTGGTGGGTGTCTGCATACATTATGTGATCGCGCTCTGAAGAATACTGGGTGTGCTAATGCATTGCTGTGAGATAGCATTGCCTACGCAATTTGTATACACATCGTGCGAGCGATCGCATCTAGCAAACGGCTCTAAATCAGCTCGAAAGTACCAACCAATCAGCTCCTAACTGTAATTTTTCAAACACAGCCTGTAAAGTGACATAGTTAACTGCTGATTGGTTGGTACTTTATCTCTGTCCACTCTATCTCTCTCTCCAAGCTTTGATATATTTCCCCCCAAATCATGAATGGCGTTCTTGGATCTACAATGGGCCAAAATTTATATGCTGCTGCAGCCGGGGAAGGGTGAAGTTGAACGATGTATGGTGATGGGTAAGCACTGTACAGTGGGATCTGTGGGGACAGTGACAGTCCAGCTTCTGCCCTCTGATTGGCTGCCAGCCTGTCTTTCATACGCAGTCATCATGATTGTGTGTGAGAGACAGGCTGGCAGCCAATCAGACGGCAGGAGGCGGACTGAGTCATAGAACTGTTCTGCGAGAGACAAATCAGTGTCTTCTCGAGAGATTAAGAATTCTGTGGCAAGTGTGCAGTGGACCTGGGAAAGAAGGCCACTGTTGCTGATAAAAGAATGAGCCATGGGGACATGATCACATGTCCATACTTGTTGCTTTTAGTAGTGGTGGCACTCAGGGCATAACATTTTTTAACATTTTCAGATAAAACAGTACTCCAACGGACCAGACAAGTGGACTCCTTACTTCAGAGAGAATTTGGTGTATCGTATCTGCTGGGGGTCCCTCCTTGGTTATGTCCTTCTCTATGAATCCAACTTGGAATAGAAAAATCCTGAGGACATCAAATGGGTTAATTATAAAGACAATGACACTCTGTGACTCATGCTTAGCTCAGTATATATGCTATTGCATCTGTACTGTATTTACAGTATTACACTATTGTGTTCTTGCTTTGTCCACCATACTCATATGACTAATCAAAGTTCTTATAAATAACAGAACCAAGCTCCACTGGAATGTCCACATATCATCACATAACAGAGAAGCCCGGTTTGTATGAAAGCACTTGTCACCTTTTTTAACCCACAGAAAATACTAAATCTACAGTACTACACTATCAGGTGCCTGTCTTTTTTTTACCCTTCACGTAATTGTATTTATACTCACAGCAGCCCAGAGCCTTCCTATTTTAAGTGGTCGAACGTACCCCGGTAATTAACATTATAACTCGACACAAGCACCGGAGCAATTCATCATTGCTCAGGAGCGGAGACAGCTAATCCGAAAATCAGCTGTCTCCCTGAAGCGGCTTCACTGCTCCCTTCATAGCAGTGACACTAGTGCGCTTGCATGACCTACCGGTCACGCATGCGCACAAAAGCCCCAGTGTCCGGCGGAAGGAGCTGGACAGGGTCGGAGGCCTCTTCACAACCTGGTTGCACACCGTGGGCGGAAGCACTCGCCATCTGAAGATGGCGAATGCTCTGGCAGTCAGGCTATGAAAATATAGTATTTTCGGAGCTTGATGAATTCTGGCCCCATACTAGTGTATGGGGACAGCGGGCCATTCCGCCAGAGGAAGGTAAGTAGGAGATATCTGTGATACTAGTGTATGGTGGCAGCGGGCCATTCCGCCAGAGGAAGGTAAGTAGGAGATATCTGTGATACTAGTGTATGAGGACAGCGGGCCATTCCGCAAGAGGAATGTAAGTAGGAGATTTCTGTGATACTAGTGTATGGGGACAGAGGACCATTCCGCAAGAGGAAGGTAAGTAGGAGATATCTGTGATACTAGTGTATGGGGACAGCGGGCCATTCCGCCAGAGAAAGGTAAGTAGGAGAAATCCGTGATACTAGTGTATGGGGACAGCAGGCCATTCCACCAGAGGAAGGTAAGTAGGAGATATCTGTAACATCTCCTGCTTCACCTTCTTGATAAATGGCCCATACACTTAATTTCTACAATTGCAGGTAAAAATTTTAATTTTCACCTACTTTTGTAGAAATTAAGTGATTATGACTAGACCCCTAAAGCTCCAATCAAAATGAGCATAGGGAACACTAATGTGGGTTTTCTCAGGGCCCAGTATGTATTAAAATGTCCCTGCCCCAATTAATGAAACCGCCTGACCTCTGCTCTTCATGGGTAATGGATAAAGCATCCCAAATGTACATATATACTGTAGGTCTTATGGTAAAAGTAATACAAAGTAACTGCACTGCACATTGTACAGTACAAGTAGCCAACATAGAGGTTACTTGTGGTCTATCGTCAGGAATTTTTTCTGTTCTCCAAATATTGAAATTAGTGATGGGCCTTATAAAACTGGAATGTTAGAATAATAGACAGAAAAGTACCATCTGTATATACTGCTCCGACTACAGAAAGTTCATAGCCATAAATCTGGGCCTCACACTTGGAAATTAGACCACACTGAAATATAAACATCTTGGATGAAAGTTAAGTTGAGTATAAACCGCATTAAAGTGTTTGCAGATATTATATTTTATGTTTTCTCAGAGAGTTAGCAGACATGATATATGTTTTTTTTTGGCAAGGTTAAAGGTCCAGAAAAGACAAGGAACACATAGAGACTTCATAGGTGGCTTAGAAACAAGGTAGGATATAGAGATAAACTAGGCTGCAGTTTTGTAAGTATGGATATGAATGCACCTCTACTTCAGGAAAGTCACCTTTAGCCGCCATCACATGTTATATTTTGAGGATATATGCATTATATATAAGCATTCGATCTTACAGAAATAAATTGGAAGTATTTCAAATAGCCGGGGAATTTTAAAAATGTTTTTGAAAATCTGCCAAGATCATCCCAATAGCTGAAGTTTAAACGGTGATAAATCTGTTTGAGATACCAAATACATGGAATCCGCAAATCATTATATTGGTATAAATTATTTACACATATCCACAGTAACAGATCTGTCTGCAGGTGGAAGTGTCAGCACAAAGTTCCTGTGTTAAAAGTCCACTGACTAATACAAATAGCCTATATCCTTCTGAGCCTATATCCTTCTGAGTCTATATCCTTCTGAGCCAATATCCTTCTGAGCCTATATCCTTCTGAGCCTATATCCTTCTGAGCCTATATCCTTCTGGAGATTATTATTTACATGCATCCAATAACAGTTATCTCTTCTACAGTTGGATACTGCAATTGGATATTGACAAAAAGGGGGTGAGGTTATGAGCATTCTCTTATAATTGAATTCAACCAATATAGGGCCGTATTCAATTTGAGATGAAAAGTCGGTTTCCACGTGTTTTTGGTGGAAACTTTTCGCCGATGACATCATTTTCGCCTGTTTGGCTTTTACCCCGTATTCAATTTGAAAGACTTTCCACCTAGGCGGAAAGTCAATGCAATGTAATAGGCGGAAAAGCTTCGCCTATGAATGGGAGGCGGAAAAAAGTGCAGAATTGGGGTTTTGGGGTGCAACGTTGAGGGAACCCCCGTGCAGCCTTCAGACAGTCCCCCAAAGGTAAACTGTGTCAAAAAATAAAAAAAAACACTTAAGGACACCCCAAAAAATTACTTTGAAAAAGGGGGTGAAAAAAAAATGTTGGGGTATAAACTTAAAAACTAGGGAACTTGACTCTGGGGGGTCCCCAAGTATGGCCCAAGTATTTTTTTGATTGCAGGTGCTTGCGGCAGGTGGATTCTTCACGATTTTTTCAACTTTACTTTAGCAACTTTTAAATATGCTGACCCCCATTTTCAAGTACCCAAAATTTGCTGGGATAACTTATTTTCTGGAAAAAAACCTCCTAAATACTATTCTGCATCACGTATAGAAAAACACTATTTAGCAGCTATTGAGCCCGTTTAAAAACACCAAATACCTTCAGCAAGCCAAATCGGGGGGTACCATAGGGAACCCCCATGTCAGAGCATCTTTGGGGGGGTGTCAGGCTGATTTCCCCAAAACTGACAGTACTTTCCGCCTGTTCAAGTTTCGCCAGGTCCCGTTTTCGCATACTTCCATATTGAATACGGGGTAAACTGGCACGGCCGCGATACTTTTCCGCCTACAAAACAGGCGAAGTAGGCGGAAAGTCAGGGTCACGAAAAAGTATTGCGGCTCGGCTCAAATTGAATACGGCTCATAGTGGTAAGCTATGGGAAAAGGTAGTGTTTCCCAGCACAGTTATAGTGGTATTACCGATCTGCTCCCAACCTGCAGGGTAGGGAGGAGAAAATAGGTTAATGATGATATGGCTTCCCATCAAGGCTGTAACAGGAAACAGTCGGGAAGTCGGCGGACGCAATGCCGACCGTCGGCTTCCCGACTGCTAAATCCCGGCAAGGGTTAAATGACAGGCGTCAGCACTTAGAGGGGGGATTAGGCTTAGGCACTTGGGTGGGGAGGTTAGGGTTAGGTACCCCTAAGGGAGGGTTAGGGGGTAGAATAGGTTAGTTTATACTTACCTACCGACGTTCAGGATTTCCACCTGTGTCGGGCTGCCGCTGCTGGCAGTAAATCATACCAAATCCTAAATATGGATGAGCGAGCAGTGACACCGCCCAGAGAGCAGGGCCTATGGGATGGCACCAGCACTGCGATGTGGCACCTGTATTTGGCATGTAGAGTGCCTGGAATGACACTATGCAGTCTAGAAAGCAACCACCTGGAGTGTCTATAGGATTTTCTGGGCATTCGGCTTCTCCCTGGTCCTGGCGGGAAACCAACGCATGTCTGCCCGGAACATCCCTAGGATGCTGAATGTGTTCCTGGCCCCGGCAGCAAGACGCTGAGGTGTGAAGTCATGATGTTACATGTTCAGGAGGCAGGGACAGTACAGGGAGCATCTTTATTCTGCTATGGCCCTGCTTCTCCTGTTTTATATGCGAGAGTTTTTATATCTTTTTTTTTTATAAATTTAGCATTAATTTACTCTAGGATGGCCTCCTCTCCAGCTTTTTTTTCTAGAACAGTGTACAAATGAATACGATATCTCTGTATGGAGAATTAATGGTGGATTCTCAGTATTTTGGCATACATAGCCAGATAATCAGATAACCATATTCTCATTTTCTGCAAGTACACAGTTTCTTATATATAGTTAGAGATGTGTGCGGAACCCTGTGCTTTGGTTTTGGAAAAACCACCCTCAAGGGCCAAATGTAATAGAGAGAGAGTTTAGAGAGTTTAGCAGTAATCTATCACACTGTTACATTGGGTGAGTTATATTTTCAAAAGGGGAAAACATCTGAATGAGAGTTTAAATCGTGAAAGTTTTTTGAATATGAAAAACATGCGAGTTTACCTGTTCTCGGACTCTATCATATTGGACGAGTTTAAAAGGTGTCAGCGTTTACTCTCACATTTTCTAAACTCTTACCCTATTACATTTAGCACAGGGTTGCCTACCCTCCCGATTCGGCTAGGAGCCTCCCGATGAACGGGTGTAGCTCCCGGCCCCCCGGAAAGGCAGGCAAGCCTCCTGGCTGCTGAGGATCCCCCCCAGCCCCCACCCCCGCAATTACCTGCTAAACCCCGGCAGTGGGGCGGGGCCGATGACGCGATCCATGCTGAATGGCTTCATTTTGGCCCTGCCTCACAATGCCTGTATTATTGCCATTGTGTAGCAGGGGCGGGGCCAATATGACGCACTCGTGTAGCCCCGCCCCCATTACGACTGCAAATGTTATCAGCCCACCTGGCCACACCCCCTTTTTGCAGGCCACGCCCCCTACCCTGCCGATCTGGCTGCTCCCTCCCGGAAGGAGCAGCCAGATAGTAGGCAAGTATGATTTAGCCTTATGTGTTTTGGTTTGGTATTGGTTTTGGATTTCTTTCAAATTTATAAAAACAGCTAAAATGATGTCATTTGGACCTGTTTACATGCAATCCAAAACTCCAGATCCATTTTTCAGATCTGAGAGCCGAACTTAAGGGTAGATCTGAGCCGGTACTCGGTTCTTCTCAGAACTACAAAGTTCGGGTGTGTATGGTCTTTAGCAAAACCGAACCGCTTATCTCTATATATATAGTATACTTTATAACTGCTCTATTTTGTGCTCTATGGTGTTCCTAACCATATATGTATACACATGGTACATGCATACTTGCCTACTTTTTTAAACCCCCTCCGGGCTGAGGGAAGTTGCACACCCCTTACCCCCATTATTTAGCAGTTAAATACTTGGGGGGAGGGGAAATCATATATATATATATATATATATATATATATACATACATTCAAACGGTATAATCAGTGCCATTTCCCTGCATTGGGCACAATGATCCCTATGGCTACATGCATTTTCATATAAAGTTTCTCTTGTACACTCATATGGAACCTTTGTAAAAACACAATACATAAGAATGCTCTTAAATATATCAGAGTGTTTTCATCAACAAGTAGATCTTACTGACTGCTTTGTGTACATTTAGATGACAGTCAGGTTTATGACACGCCTCTCAGACGTAGCACATACGCCACAATACCGCCGCGCTCATAGATGTTGCTTTCATAATCTCCCTGAAATGGTCTTTCAGATGTAGGCAAGTATGACTATATTGCTGAAAATGGGGCAGTTAATGGGACAGTTGGGAGATGTGCATATTTAGCACCCTTCTAATACTACTGTACAAAATGTATCATTCGATCTTCCTAAATAACAAAACATGGATTTTCATTTCTTCCCAAAGTACTAAAATCAATGACACAATTTTTGACTCCCACCAATACAGCAACGTATGCGTGGCACATGTATTCCAACATTGGCATGATTGATCGTACAATAACATTTCCTGACATATAGGAGCCTCACATAACCCACACACTGTATAGCCTTCAGCTATAGAATGTGGTAGAATGACAGTATTTTCCGCTGATTATAAGCGAGTCGTTATATTTTATAAATAGCTCTGTCAAAATGTATAAACCTTTAAAATAAACCAATTTAAAAAGAAAATAATTTAATTAAAAAGACATAACCAAAGGCATTATTACACACATGAATTTGCAGTAGGCTATAACATAAATAATAAATCTGCCTTGTTTTGTGATCACGTAATGTACCTCTGGTAGTGTTATGAAAGGGTATTTGGCAAAGCCTTATAATTGTTTATTAATGTTCAGTTTTATATAAGTGCTTTTTTGTTCTGCATTTATAATTTTCTTTCATACACTAACGTTAATCAAATCAAGGAAAGTACTTATCACTCCAACTTGTCTAAGCACTTGTTTAATCCTCAAGTTAAATGACAAGCAATTATCGGTTTAACTAGATCAACAGTTGAATCTTATCGCAAAGTACTGTTCCACTTAATGGCCATACAGAAGGCAGTCTACCTGTCAGGATGGGGTCACATGGGCGCTTTAGTTGCTACTGCTTTTGCCAGCTATGGATCGCTCTCATCAAATGTTACAAGTGCTGTAATCTCTCTAGAAAAAGCTCTGTGCTTTTAAAGGACGAATAACAATGATGCTTTCAGAAATCTACCATGAAGGTTTTGTTCAGTGCTAACCTGACATTGTAATTTCAATTCAGTTAAAACATAAACTATTACCTCTCCAAAAAAACATTTGGCAACTTAGGGATCAGGTAAAAAAAATCTGGAATTGCAGTCTTTTGAGGTGCTATGACATCACTAGCCCTGTGTATATATATATGTATGCGTGGTGTATTTTTATAAAGCAAGTCTGTCAAGCTGGAAGTCTTTCTGTGTCTGCTCTGTTATAGAAGCACCTCCCTCCTAACTTGACAACTTGCTGCAGAGAAGTGTTGGAAATAATGAATGTATACAATCCAGGTTAGTAATATATAGCCTTTGATATATATTAATGTTAAATGGTGGTTTTACTTGCTCTTTATAGAAAACCTGTATTTGGAATGCAGGATGCCTGGAATGACACCTAGAGTGTCTATAGGATGGTCTAGGCTGGATTCTTCCTGGTATTGACGGCAAGCCACCGCATGTCCGCTTGGAACATCCTTATGGTGCTGAATTTGTTCCTGGCCCCGGCAGCAAGACGCCAAGTTGTGAAGTCATGATGTTACGGATTTGGTGTGATTTACCGGGCGGTTCAAATCCCGGCAGTGGCAGCCCCACACAGGTGGAAGTCCCGAATGTGGGAAGGTAAGTATAAACTAACCTATTCTACCCCCTAACCCTAACCCTCCCTTAGGGGTGCCTAACCCTAACCTCACCCCCAAGTGCCTAACCCTAATCTCCCCTTCCCCGTCACCTAAACCTAAGTCCCCCGAGGGGGGTGCCTAACCCTAACCTCCCCCCGGGGGTGCCTAACCCTAACCTCCCCCCGGGGGTGCCTAACCCCCCTTCCCCTAGCCTGACCCTAACCTCCCGGGGGGTGCCTAACTTTAAGTCCCCCCGGGAGCCCTAAAACTAACCCTCCCCCCCTGCGCGGCTGTCCACGCCCGGCAACTCTTCGATCAGGATGCCGGGCGCCGGTCTCCCAGCGTAGGTAAAATGACAGGCATCAAGATTTCGACGCCTGCCATTTAACCCTTGATGGAATTTAGCAGTCGGGAAGCCGGCGGTCGGCATTGCGTCCGCCGGCTTCCCCACTGTTTCCCGATGTTACATGTCCAGGAGGCTTTTGTAAACGCACAAAGGTGCTGTTGCAATCGATTTAGACAATATCAGAAAGGTGATGGAAATGTGATGGGCATCCCTGGGCGGTGACTGGAAGGTGGCTAGTAGTGCACACAAAAATAGTCTGTTCAGTGGGCGTATTATGGGAGTGTCGCGTGCGTGTCAATACAAGTGCACAGATGCAAGCATAGTGTGCCATGATCAGACACAGAACTGCTTCTGCCATAGAGTTGGTGCAAGTTTCGATGGAGCAATCAATGTTGGCATCTAAGGACGCACCAAACGGTATTACAGCGTGCACGGGCACTAAAGGTGGGTATCCCAGTTCTTACACATTCGCCCACATGGATGTACACAAGGGAAAGAGTTCGTAGGGGCATTTGCATAAACTCCCAGACAGGCGACCAGCTGTAGACGCTGTTTTGTGCAACTCAGAATTAGGCCCATATGACAAGGTCTGCAATAGCAAATTAGGTTTGTAAAGGACAGAGGCTTGTTTAAGTCTTGGATAATTTTCTCAAAGTCTTTTGAGCAGGTTCACAACATCTTGACTGATTAAAACAGGGATGGGGAACCTCAGGCCCGAGGGCTGTATAAGGCCGCCAGGAATCATTTGGTCTGGCCCTCTGAGCTTTTTTCTACTAGCCTCATCTGGCTACCAGAGTGCCTAGAATTGCATCCTGCAGCCAGAATCTATGCAGCAGTGCCGCCTTGGGCGTCCTTAGGATGTTTCAGATGGTCACACCGCTGTCCTTACAGCTCGGATGCTCCGGACATTGATGTAATCACTGGCGATTGTGGCTCGCCCCCGTGTGACATCACATGGAGGGGGCATGGCCTGTACAGTGCCCGCAAATAATGTTATATATATCAAAATGGTCCTCAGCAGAAAAAAGGCTCCCCACCCCTGGATTAAAGGATCACTAAAAATGTAGATGTTTGAGTTTGTAGTTACTGTTGCTATAGACCAGCCCTCTTCTGCAAATGGAGGTTACATGTGCTGGCTACAATGTCCTACAATGAGACTTCTTACAGGAAGTCTGCTGCATGGAGGGAAATATTTTTCTCTCTCCTCACTACAATGTTATCCAAAGTATACTCCGCTCTGATAATCTCCTGAAGCATTTACATATACTGTATTTGAGGCAGTAGCTCTTTTCAACGAACATGTGCTTTAGATTCAATCATGGTTTGTGTGAAATATGTGCTGTATAAAAGGCACTAAGATTAATGAATGCAATTAAATACTAAGCTCAAACACAACATTGAAATCACCCGCATGACACTACCCAATAGCAGGCTCTCAAAGTCAAGTCTTCACTAAATGTATTAACATATTTAACATCTTTAAGGCTAATAATTAATATTTTACCAGGTCTAACAATATAGAAGCAGTGGAAGCATGTACAAGCCTGTCTCTAGATAGAGAAGTCTAGCATCTGTACTGCACCTAACAGTGCCAACATCAAGGCATTATGCTGGTTTCATTCCATTTTCTGTGCCTTAATCCCTGACCTACATATTTATTATCAAATCACAGAGGCAGACTGAAATTTCCTTTGAATTTTAATACCATTTTTGCTAGTTTAGTATACCTCACAATTACAGTTTATTTTATTCAGTTTTACCTACTTCATATTAGCAATAAACATATCAGGAATAATTCTGCGAGGACGCGCCATTCGTTAGGCTGACTATAAGGATCAATGTATACGGTCATTCATTTCAACTGGCTCAGTATGTAATTGTGAATTAGGATGACAAAGTCGGTGTTCTGCCGTGAGTCCCATAGACAGTGGTCAGAAGGAGCTTCAATTACACTAAGGGCGAGATCTATCTAACCTTCTTGAGCCTGTACTATCAAACTTTCTACACAGGCAGTGGCGTCACTAGGGGGTGACACCAAAATAGCAGAGCTGTGTCACCAAGCAGCGGCAATAACGGTGATGGATAATGTGCGCATGCGTGCGTTACTCACACTGTGCCCGGAGAAATTAGGGGCTGCCCAAGACTTCCTGGAGTGCTGGGCAAGTTCCCAAAGTAATGAGAACAGGGCGTGACACGTAGTAAGGCCCCTAAAACGGCATTCAGCAATGGGCGTGGCTTCACTGACATGCAGCCACGCCCCTTTGACGCGTACAATGACTGCAGATGTGGGAGTGACAGGGTGAGAAAGCCTACTGGGTGACGCCAACCCTATTGACACCACTGTATAGAGGACAAAAAGTTCTCCATAGCAACCAATCAGCTTCTAGCTATCTTTATCTAGTGCATTCTATAATATGATAGGTAGACTCTGATGGTTGCTATAGGCAACTTCAATTGTCCTCTTTAAAAGGTTTGATACATCTCATCGACCCCTGAGTGTGGTATTTATTACATTACACTATGAATTTTGAGAAATATGATTTTCATGAGCAGATGTTCTGTAAGATTCACCGAACCTTTACAGTATATAACACACCTTCCTACAAATGGCAAGATTATAAAGTCTGATTAGTGTACTGCTTCTACAATCAGACCAGTCAGATCCGATTTGTACAGAAATGCTGCAATACTATAATATTGTACAAATACTTCAGATCACTCCATCTATCTCGAAGAGTAGAATCAAGTTTTCAATTAAAAGCAACCTTTTAAATGAAAACAATGTATCTTGTTAAAAAACCATGGCATAAATTGCTCCTACTGCTACATGAGTACATTAAATATTTACAGGGTACAGAAGGGAACACACTGTGCAGATAATAAACAGGGTACGGAAAAGACCATGCTGAGCACATAAAAAACAGGGTATGGAGGAGACCACGCTGTGCAGATAACAGACAGGGTGCAATCTTACTTTTGACGGTTGCTGTGCGGGTGCAGTTGTACAGTATAGCAAGTTCTCCAAATACTTTCCCTGGTCCCATAGTGCATAGCTTCACACTTTCTTTCGTAACTTCTACCTTGCCGTCTGCAAAATAAAAAGTTGCTGGTATTAGTGTTGTTGTTAAGTGGTGGAATGTAGGAAGTTTAACAGAAAAACAAATACAGTAAATGCTGAATAGTTATATTAAAATGGTAAATCAGTTATTTCTCTCATCTTTGAAATAGTTTTATAATGAAAAATAATGTCTTAACTATATAAGAATGTGCTACTGGTGTCTTTAGATAATTAATTTTACTTTCTTTCACATATCAGAACTGACACCGGCATTATTGAAAGCAAATTGGGCTTACATAGAAAAGAGCCTGTTTTCTCTCCCTGTTGTTTACTCCATATTGTATGTACAATACAATAAAATAATAACAGTAATAACCTGAGTCTTATATTATATATAAATATATATATTATATACACATACCTAGTAGGTATCTGTCCGTTTGTTTGTTCGGGCTAATCTCGAGAGCCACTGGATGGATTTTGAGGCAGTTTTCACTATACTATAGAGCACTTGTCGCAGAAGGTTAATGCAGAGGTTCCCTAACGCAGTCCTCAAGGCTCGCCAACAGTTCAGGATTTAGAGATATCCATGGTTGAACACAGGTGGTTAAATCAAATTGACTGAGGAACTAATTAAGTCACCTGTGTTCAACCATGTATATCTCTAAAACATGAACTGTTGGGGAGCCTTGACGACCGCGTTTGAGAACCTCTGCATTAATATATGACAAAAGGGAGCCAAGCAGTGACAATTGTAGTGGAGAAAGTCAATGAAAAAATGGATGTCCGAGCGCTTTCTTGGCTTACTCCGCCTAAACAGTTAAAGATATACTACAACAATGGACTTTATTTTATACCATGTAGCGATTGATACATATTATTTTGGTTTCTCCAGAAAAATTGATGTAAGCCGTGTTTATTCACCCAGCAGTTATTCACAGAGACAGGAGAGCTTGGGGGCAGCCCGGCATGTCTGTAAGTGAACGGCACGCCCCCAAGAGTGCTGAAAAGGGGGCTTGTCTTAAAGTGATGCTGCCTTTTCTCGTGGCCATGCCCTTTTCTCCTGACCATGCCCACTTTTCGGGGCGAACAGGAGTGCCTTACATGGCCCAGCACCCTGCCTGGTGCCAGACCCTGATGCAGACACAGTAGCCAGGAAGGAGCCAGGGGAGGCATACTTTAGTTATCAAGAATTAAGACAAAAAAAACAACTATCAGGGCACCATCTAATGATTTCCATTCGATGATGGCAAACACCGGACCACCACCATCAAATGGGTAAAACACTACCATTGGAATAAAAATATCGGATTTTGATGTCCATCCCTACTCCGGCCACCACTCCACCACCCGCTCAGCCATGCGCACGTGGTGAACAGGAGGCAACTCCAATGGAAGTCAGCGCTGTTCTCGGATAAGGGCACCACAGCAAAGAAGCTCAACAGCAAGACCAGGATATACAGGGTACATTCTGCAAAGAGGACATTGCTCATTGCCATGTTCGGCAGCTGGGGAGGGGTGTACATGGAGGCTGCGAAAATATGCACAGGTTCCCCAAACCTAGGGACATGCTGCTGATAATGATTGTGCAAGCTGCAATACAAATCTCTCATCTATGATCCTTCTGCCATTCCCAGCACATCCCAGTGGCCAGACTCCAGCAGCAGTGGGGGTTGTGGTGCCAGTGGTGAGATGCAGGGGGCAGTAGTGAGAAGCAGGGGGTTTGTGGTGAGATGCAGGGGACTGTGGTGACATGGCGTAGGTTGTTATGAGATGCAGTTGGCTTTGGGTCGCTAATATATATATATATATATATATATATATATGTGTGTGTGTGTGTGTATTGTGGCAACGCAACTATCACAGCTAGTCCGTGCTGCCTAGGGTTCGAGCACCCCTCATTTGAGTACCTTTCATTCATCGTCACAGTGCATGTCATCAGTTTTTTAGCCGTGCTATGATGGCAGAGCTTCACAATTTTGGTGAGGTGACGGGACATGGTCAATTTGGCTATGCAATCACTTGGTTCAAGTTTGAGTTTCTCAGAATCAGAAGCTGAGTCTCTTTTGTTGGAGCAGCACCTGACTGATGAGGCTGAAACCATACCATTGGATCATTTATATAAAGAATGGGTCTGTCTTAAACAAAAGGAAATGGATTTTCTGTATCATGGTATCACATTGAGTTATTATTATAACTAAAAACGCATCTCTAGGGGCTTCAGGTGCGCAATGCGCCTACTATTGGCAAATTTAACGTGTCTTTTTGCAAGCAGTGGACTGCCATATTAAACAAGTGCAATTTTGATTTGATGTTACTTGTTATTGAAAAGTCAACCAGAGAATTGAACCTTATCAAAGAATAAATTAACTCTTGAGGCCACACATAAATCATCATTTGAGTCTGATTCATCAAACAACTGGCTCGAAAAACTTCCCAACCAGGTGACAGTGTACAAACGAGCCTTAATAGCCTTCAAGAAGAAAAAACTAATGAGGGTTAATCTTGATTATGAACAAAACTGGGGTATACCACTGGGTCGGAGCAGGTATGCGCAAGAGGGGCCAATATGAACGGGGGAGATATCAACGTAGACCAATACAATGTTCTTTAGGCTTTACTGATTCTTTGCAAGAACTTCTATCCACCAGTGATTCTGACAGTAATTTGACATGCAACATTGGCACCGCAGGTGCCCCTTTAGGGGTTATCACCTGAAACAGCGGTTCAAGCACCACAGGCGCTTCACGAGAAGGGGTGGTCAGGGGCAAAGGCAGAGGAAGAGTTGGCTTGTTCTTTGTCCCTACTACAACCCTAAATGATCTTTCTTGGGAAGTATAAACTATCACGTTTATACCTTTCCAATTAAAGTTACATGAGTTCTTCAGGGGTTCTAAGAGTGGCAAACACCATGATGAGCAACCAGTTACTCAGATTCCGCATTAATTGCAACGATTACAAAAGAAGAGTGCGTTTGAACCTGTCTCTAATAATGCGTCGAAATTTCTCACGCATGTTGGACAGCAATGTTGATTCTATGATGAAGAAGTCTGGGGGCAATGTAAGCTGTCTCACCATAACTTGTCTAAGGCAGAACATGATGCTCTGCGTGATTTATCTGGATATACCGACATTATTTTTCATCCCCCTGATAAGGGTGGGGCGATTGTAGTGCAGGACATACTTATCTATAAATCAAAGATTGATAGACAGTTGGCAGACAGTTCTTTCTATAGATTACGGCCTGGTGATCCTACTGTTACATTTTGCAATGACTTGGCTAGAGTTCTGTCCAATGCGATGTGTGACAATGTCCTTTCAGTGGGTTTAAAATCTGCACTTATTCCTGTGAACCCTGTAGTACCTGTGATTTATACATTGCCCAAAATCCACAAGTCTGCTACCTGTCCACCTGGATGGGCTATTATAGCGGCGAGGGGTTCTCTGTTCCAGGCAGTGTCTACATCCTTAGATGCTTTATTGCAACCTTGTATCACCGGCAGTCCAGGATTTATATTAGACACCACAGCTTTTTTGAACATGTTGGATAAAGTGGGGCATATACCATCTGATTGTCTACTGTGTAGCATTGACATTTCCAATCTGTATACTATTATCCCTAACAGTGAGGGTTTAGCCGCAGTGAAATCTCTGATTGTCAGCAATGAGCATTATAAGGGACCTCAGGTAGACCTGTTTGTGGAATTGTTAGAAATGACCCTTACACATAACTATTATCTTCATAATGGTAGGTTTTACCTGTAGGTCTCCGGATGTGCGATGTGGTCAAATGTGGCCCCATCTTATGCGAACGCATATATGCTGG
Source organism: Taudactylus pleione (assembly GCA_031769625.1). Lineage (NCBI taxonomy): Eukaryota > Metazoa > Chordata > Amphibia > Anura > Myobatrachidae > Taudactylus > Taudactylus pleione. The sequence goes on along the minus strand of JAUIMM010000916.1, from coordinate 804,124 downwards.
TTGCAGAAAAATATATTTTTTTCAGGAATCCTGAGATAGGGAGTCATATTAAAGCATATTGCCGCTATATTGATGATATATTTGTGATTTGGTCCGGCTCCCAACAACAATTCATTGATTTTATTAAACAACATAATGATACGGCCAGTCCTATTAAGTTCACCTACCATGTAGACACCCATAAGGTGAATTTTTTAGACATAGAGGTATCTTTACATGATGGGCGACTAAGTACTTCTTTGTTTCAGAAACCCACCGACCGCAACACACTCTTGTACACAAGTAGTTGCCATCCCAAACCATGCAAGTATGGTCTCCCTTTTTCCCAATTCATTTGAGCTAGACGCATTTGCAGCGACACTGGTGTTGCTGAGAAACACACTGACACTATTGTGCATAAGTTTTTGGATTGGGGGTATGAACATGATGGACTCATGAAAGCCAAAAATCGTGCTTTGTCCCTTTCAAGGGAACAGCTGCTTCTCAAAAAAAGACAAGAGGATACTAACATTTGTATGCCCTGGGTCAATCATTACCATCCTCTCAGTACTAAGATCAGTAGGGTTACTAAGAACCTTTGGCCCATAGTACAACCTGATGCTTCGCTAAATCTTCAGGATATGCGTATTATGCCCTGTTATACCAGGGGGCATAATAGAAGGGATATGGTCATGCGCACTAATATAACGGATATTTCTGTGAAACACAAAACTACATCTAGTTTTTTATCCCTTAAACCAGGTTGCTACAGGTGTTTAAATTGTTTGACATGCCGATACATGAACACAGGCACTACGTTTAGGCTTAGTGGTAAGCAACTTATCATCAAACATAGGCTAACATGTCTAACCAAATTTGTGGTCTACCTCATAACCTGTCCGTGTGGACTGAGTTATGTAGGCAAAACAGAGAGAACTATTAGAGAGAGGATGACCATACATCGCTCTGCTATAAAGGCAGCATTATATAGTGGTCATAGCGATCAGCCTGTAGCCAGGCAATTTTTAAATGCTGGACATGGCCTTTCCACATTACATTTTATCCTCATTGATCATATACCTGAGTCCATCCATTGGGGTGACCGGGCTATCTATCTATCTATCTATCATTATTTTCATAAAACATTTAAGTAAAAAAAATAAGCATACCTTACAGTGTGAGATGTCATTTCAGCAGATATAGTTGATAACTGACAGTTCTCTACAAAATGGTGACTGTTCTACCAAAGCTGAATAACATCACAAATTATGTTTATAATGTACAATAACAAGTCACATGGTCAGTATAGTATACTGAGGTGAAAAACAACACTACTGCATGCATTTTGCCTCTGCTATCTATATATTTATAATGTAGTTATAATACTATCTATCTATCTACCATTTGGGATAAAATAAGCTTACATTATAAGGTCAGTAGACATATTAAAAGATACAGATGATAACTTACAGTTCTGTAGCAAGTCACATAATCAGCCCATTGAGGTTCTAAATGACTTACTACTTGCATTTCACCAATGCTGTATATCATCTATCTATCTAACATTATTTTCATAGAAAATTTAGGTTAAAAATAAGCATACCTTACAGTGTGACATGTCATACTGTATCTCTGCAGATATAGTTGATAACTGACAGTTCGCTACAAAATGGTGACCGTTCTACCAAAGCTGAGTGACATCACAAAGGGATGTTTATGATGTAAGTAACAAGTCACATGGTCAGTAAACTGAGGTGAAAAATTACCTCCTGCATGCATTTTGACATTGCTATCTGCTGTATATATGTATAATGTATATATAATCTATTATTTAGGTTAAAATAAGCTTACATTACAATGCCAGTAGACATTAACAGATACAGTACAGTTAATAAGTGACAGTTCTATAGCAAGTCACATAATCAGCCTACTGAGCTTATAAATCACATATTACCTGCATTTCACCAATTCTATCTATCTATCTATCTATCTATCTATCTATCTATCTACATATTATTTTCAGATAAAATGTAGGTTAAAATAAGCATACCTTACATTGTGACATGTCATATCAGCAGATAGATGTGATAAGTTCTCTACAAAATGGTTTCTACCAAAGCTGAGTGACAGCACAATTATCAAGTAAGCATATCTTACAGTGTGCAATGTGATATCAGCATATACAGTTGATATTGTAACTCTATAAAATGGTCAGTGCCAGGATAATAATGGGAGGATGGAACTACAGCTCCAGGCCTCCACATAAAAATAGGCCCATCATCAGCATGATGATGGCCGGCTGCCTAGCAAGTCACATAATCAGCCATAAATTATAAGTATTAAAATAGTTTTTCTAGTGTTCTCACTAAATTATGCATTTTTTCTATTTTTATATATTTAGGGAGACAATGGGATGACCATGTATGGGGTGTACAAACATACTTGGTTCCAGTTATACCCACACAGCACTGGGTACAGCTCCTTCCCTTCTTAGTAAAGGCCTTTGTACATTTTTAGCCCCAGGCCTACGTGGTCCTTAAACCAGCACTAATGCCCTAATATCTAACTTGTCCTGTCCTACTTTTAATCTGATGCTATTTTGCTCCCACTACACCGTTGACCCCTTGTGGTGCCTTAGAAATAAAAGCTAATAATAATTGTAATGTTACTTTCCAGTTATTATGACCACTAGTTAGAATTGGTGTTTTGATGTCTCTGGATGATATAACATACACTTCAGCAGATGTTATATTGGATTGGACACCAATATACTGTACTATAAAAAAAAAAAACAAGGCTCTTTGCACATAATAATTCATGAATACTGTGTAGCTGGGGCGTCTTTAGAGAGGAGGGGGCCCGTGTGTGTTCCCCGTCCGGGGCCCCCTCCTCTCTTCCCGGCCTCGGGACTGAAACGGCTGGCCGGCCACGAGAGCATTAGTAGACTCTGGGTACTGGAGTGTACCCGGAGTCTACTGCGCATGCGCAAAATTACGGAAAAATGGCCGCGGTGGGCATTTTTCCGGCTTTTTGTACAGCGCTGACACCCGACCTGGGACCTCAGACAGGTAAGCTTTAAATAATATGGGTGCATGGTTTTCGGTGCGGGCCTTCCCTGGACCCGGGGGGGCCGTGTGCACCGCACACCCTGCACCCATTATAGATACGTCCTGTTGTGTAGTAAGCTACAATAAAACCTTCATGCAACAACCAGTCAGACACGTAGTATGAAAATGCTATCAGTGTCTATGGCTACACCTTGTGGTACCTGTGCACTAGTTTTAATAACTGCATTTATAAAACACTCAGAAGCAAGAAAGTAAACACATCTATTTTACATATGTATTAGTATAGGGTGTATCAGCTCAGTGCAGGTTTAACCTCATTTGATTTGATGGCTTTCTTTGACACTGGCCAATTCCTGTGATTTAAGTACAAACACAGCTAAACATGGTTTTCTTTGTCCTCTACGCATTAATAAAACTAGCAGCGCTTTTGCAGCATTAATCTTGCCCTCCTGGGACACATACATCACAGGAATGAGGAGGCATATATAGCCCCAACAGCACTCTCAAAACGGCGATAAAACAATATGCTGTTAGGAGTTGTCACGTTAAATATGGCACAGCTCCTGGCATTTTCCCTTGGCTCATCATTAAAAACCACATTTTAGTATCACCATTGTAGCTAATTGGTATTTGTGTCAAGATACACAGCCCACTAGTGACTCCGCGGGTCTTCTGTGCTACAGTAATAATGGGTCTTCATGTCCCTGCAAATCGCTGAAAAGTTAAGTTTTGTAAAGTCTAAATATGTCAATTAAGGTGAAAACTCATATTTCTTAATTGGCATTTGCAGCATACAATATGTGAGTGTTCATTTAAATAATTAAACAGGGATGGTAAGGAAACTCTCACAAAATATATCAGTCTGCTAGCCATTAATATTAATACAATACAGCATATAACATTTTCAAATAGTTTTTTTGAATATTGACACTAAGATCAGATAAACACTTATCACTGAGTAGTGGATTGTAGCATAAAATGTATCGTTTATCAATTAAGCCCCTTAGGTGTCTATTTACTAAGACTCCACATATCGTGGAGTTAATACCACTCCTACTTCGCCTGCTACCAATGTGAACCAGGAGCTGGCTACCGCAGCTGTTACTAAAAACATACCAGCCGAGGAGGGTGAACATTAAGTCACCCCCTTGGCGGTAACAGCTGAGACTCCTTTCCCCTACAGCCCTGTGTGTGACTCACAATCTCCGACCGGTGGCAGCAGCGGCAGTGATTTTTTTTTTGCTTTTTTTAAATCTTTATTAACACACTGTACAATTACAAAAAGCACTTCCTGCTTCTCCAATGAGGAGAAGCAGATACCAGCAGCTACAGGAGGCGATATCAGCACTGGAGAAGACACCCGATGGTAAGTGACCTCTCCTCTTAGTAATAAGGTGTTTATGGCAGCACTAAGTGCCCCAGGCGCAGTGCAATATTGTAGCCTGCACTTAGCGCTGGCAAGCGGCAGGCAGAGAAAATCCCTTTAGTACATAATGAGAAGCGGTATGTACAGGGAATTTCTCTGCCTTTAGCATTTGTAACCCCTCATCTCCCCTTAAAAAATAGACCCCTTAGTCCCAAATCAAATTATTTGAGTGTCAAATTTCGAGCACTGTCCTGTCGTCATGGCTGCAGTGTCTCACTGGGGGATAAAGGGGGGGACACTATCCATTTAGTGCCGGGAGAGGCTGGGGGCAGCCCAGCAGCTTCCGCAGTGCTGGGCTTGCCAACAGCGTGATGATAAATGGGGGTTTACATGTGGTCATGTCTTCAATAGACATACGGCAAAGTGCGTGGTGTCCCACGCAAGAAGTCCAGCAATTGGATGTCAGATGGTTGGGAGGTATGTGTAGTGTAGGACCACCTGAGCAAGAGGCGCACAGACACGGTGAGTGGCTTATTATCATATATTTGCAAATGTGTGTGACTGAGTCCTCAGCCTTTTATTATCATGTAGTATGCAAGTCTCTTTTACTGACCCATTGCAGTGTGCTAGGGAATTCCATGTTATGTTACTTGTATTCTTGCCTCTAAGCCTTTAACATGTGACCCTCTAGCTGTATTGCAATTACACATTCCAGCATGCCCTGCCACACTATTGCTATTAGAGCATTCTAAAACTGTGGCAGGGCATGCTGGGATGTGTAGTTCCACAGCAGCTGGAGGGCTGCATGTTAACTACTACTAGTCTAAATAGTAGTTAACAGTCATTTAGCAGTGAAATAAAACTAAAAAAAAAAGGTAAATGAAGATGATTTAGGTCAGGGTTAAACAAATGTAAACACATTTATTTTCTGCTAGCGACGGGCATCTTAGTTGCAATGTGATGTGACCAGCAGAGCCGTAACTAGACTTTTTGGTGCCCTGTGCCGGAGAGAGCATTAGTACCCCCCCCCCATTTTTTAAATAGGGACATAGCATAGTGCACATGAAAAAGAGCCATGGCCTCATGGGAAGAGATAGAGGAGACCAGGAGATACTGGGGAAAATAGAAGAGGAAGCTAATAAACAGGAAAATCGACAGGCCCGAACAGCGCCCCCTGCCCTGCGGTGCCCTGTGCCATGGCACTGGTCGCACCACCCTAGTTACGGCCCTGGTGACCAGGATGCATTAGGAAACTGTGCTGATTAAATTGATATGTGACATTTAAGTATTTGTATGTAACTGAGCGTGTAATCAAGCACAACAGAATATGGCATGGACAAAAGTCGCTGTCGCTGCATCCTAACATTTCGTATACAAATCCAGACTCAGTCGCACACAGATATACAAGTGTCGCATCTGAAATTAATCAGTGCAGTCTCCAGGTGCGTCCTAGTTGCATCACGTTGCAACTAAGATGCATTTCCAGGCGAACAGGACGCAGAATGGAATCCCGGTGCTAGCGGAGTCTCACGAAACCCGGTGTGCCAAGATGGTTTGTTTGGCACGATTACAGCAACAATGTATGAGGATACATCTGTAATAATACCTAAATTATTATTATTGAAAAGAAAATTATTCTATATAAAAATGACACTGACAACTATGAATTCTTAAGTAATAGCTTGTCTAGTTAACTAATGATAGAACTCGGACGCTAAGAAACATTCTCTCGTAGCTGGCCAATGTTCGCATTCTGCGCATGCATCGGAGTGTGCGTGCGTGAACCATTGCGAAAGATCAAGATGTGTTCGCTCGCCGAGCATAGACAGCCCAGCAGAGTGAGTGACAGGAGAAGCCATTTGTGGGTGGTAACAGGGCCGGGCCACTAGAAACGGGGGAGTGTAGATGTGAACGCAGACGTGCCTGATCGTCTCAACGCCGTTTCAAAGGCGTGCATAATTAAAAGGAAGTGTAATTGTACACGTCATCTGGCTGTTTTTACACCCAAGTGATCGCAGTGCTTAAGGTAGGGTATAGCCAACCTCAAGCGCTGCGTTAGTTTCCGATATACCGATGCTTGCATACACTTCCTGAAGATGACATGCATTAGTGGGCATCTTAAGACAGGCTAGTGGGCTTCTGCATACACAAAGTGAACGCACGGCAAGACATAGTAGGCGTGCTTATGCCTTGCCGTGCGATTGCCTGCTGTGCCATCACTTAGTCGAATTTGCATACGCTGGGAGCAAAAGAACGCATCTAGCAAGCTGGTCTGAATGATCTCCACAGTTCTATTAGACACATTGAATTACTCGACAAGGCCCTATCTGTGCAGGGATCGCTGGGTAGTGCCACAGTATCTCACGTGACACATCATATTGGATTTCTGCAGTACTGTTTTCATCCATTTGGGGTTTCCAAGATACACAGCTGCAGTATATTAGTGCACAAAATATTGTAGAGGAGACTAAGAAGATTGGGAAACTAAACATTGTAGTACAAATGCATACTGTAGCATGGTTGCTTTGGATGACCAAACAAATTAAAAACGTGAAGGAAGGGAAACCGATCCATGTTGAGGATGAAAAGACCAAATAATTAAGAGAAATAATTTAACAGTTTATTGAAAGCATTATTATTATGATATCTTCTTACTAAGAAAGATGGATTATATTTTATAAGGAACTCTTTCAGATGTAAGTCATGGAGATTCTGTATGGCAGTTATTTCCAAGAGGGGAAATTACTTTGACCTATAACAATTATTTAATTCCCATCTTTCCTTCTATTCTGTTTGAAGTGAACTTAATCTTCAAAATGAGTGAGTCAGTCTTATCTTGTTGGTAACACCACACACATGGTTATCAAGGAAGAAAAGTCATAAGAACAAAGTAATGTGTTAGGGCTTCCTGATGGAGAAACACAGTGGGGTATGATATACTCATTTATACCAAAGGTACTGTTTTGGTTAAAGAGGGTCATAATAATGCCAAGGAAAGTGGAATCACATATTATTCACCAGGTACCATTTTTACTGCCACAGAAAAAGGAGTGGGGTCCAAAGATGGGGTCAGAGTTGGGCTGGGATGACATTCACTTATGTACCTTAATCCATACTTTGCGTTATACTCTTTTTTTAAAGTTTGATCTAAAGGAACATTTTAGGGGCAGCATAGTGGTTCCATACAAGAATAGGGCGTATCAGTGTTTGGGAGTGTGAGGGGGATATGCATAGTCAGGTAATTTAGGATAATTAAATGAGAGGGTATCAGAGGGATTTGAAGATGAGCATAAAGGAAATGTAAAATGGGATTTGATGCATGTGGAAAGGGTTAGATTGCAGGTAGTGAAATACAGAAGAGAAATCACAGTCTGGATTTTAACTCTAGGTAAGGATACAAACAGGTGCTCGATCGAGCAGGTGGAAATTGAGTCCTACGGGAGAAAAGCACTAGTTAAATAAAATTATTATTATTATTATTTATAGAGTTTGTTCCACTTTAATAGATATGCAGCTGATAAAATCTGTGTGCTGTACTTACCATGTTCCAGGAATACAGTAGCGACTGTTAGGGGTACTCACTCAAAGTATTCCAAGGATGTGTTGTACTCACCTGGTTCCTGGTTAGTGTACATCAGGGGTCATTACCCAAAATATTCCAGATAAAAAGGATGGACCACTATGCATGTAACCCAAATGTTCATTTGCCAGCAAACTTTCACTGCACTCATTTGAAGAACTGTTTGGCAGCGTACAGGAATCAATGTGCACTGACGCATTTCGCCTAGTCTGGCAGGCTTCTTCAGGGATTGCTCAGTAATCGATCATCCTTTGAAAGTTCTCTTTTATCTTGTAACTTGTTGGGGTATGAGTGTGTAAAAGTGATGATTATCTGCCGTGTGATTTTTTAATGGCAATTTAGAAAAAAAAAAAAAACATTTTGCCATTTTAAATCTTGCTGCAATATCTAAAAAAAAAATTCAGTACTTATACAATCTCGTACCCGATTACATTCCCTTCATTAGTTTGAATTGGAGTTAGCAATTATTTAGTGGTGACTAGTTAAAAAACGAACTCAGGACAGTAGTAGCCAGACCTGATAGAAGTCAAGTGCAGGGACCTGAGGAGGATTATAATGTCCTCCATACAGAAGAATGTGGAATTTCCCAGATTAAAGGTCTATGAGAATTATCTATGCAATTGAGATCACTTATAAGATAATGTGAGTACATAATATGTACTTTGATGCTTATATACAAAAGTTTTTTTACATTACATTTCTAATACATTAACATTCTCCATATATTGTGTCCCTTTTGTTTTCTTGTGCGGGTTTAACTTTGCTTGGTCATAAAACAGAAGGTGCTTCCAGACTGTGAACTCTCCTCTGGGAGTCTGCCTCGGTCAGCATATGTTTCTTACACAACAGTTCTTTGATCCTTTGTCTAGAATGACAGGACTACGTCAGGGATTCAGCAAAACCTTCAAATATTAACTAACATAGATGCCAACATTTTCAGAATTGTATTGCGTACAAACTGGTGCAGTTATGAAGGTCTGGAAACCGCCCCATGTACAACGAGAATACTCTAGTAAAACTTCTGAAACATTAAAGTTATAAAATGGATTGTCCGATGCTAAGAAAGGTCAGGGGTGAGGAGTAGGTGGGTGTTACCAGTGGCGTCACTGGGGTCGGTGACACCCAGTGTGGCCAATAGACAACCATATATTTTCAAGAACCCTTTACTAGAACTTTCCTGGACTATAGAGCAGTACATTAGTTGTAATTGGAATATCTATTTTAGTGATGTCAGAGATGGGGAATTTGGAAAAGAAATGAAAATATTAAAGTATTGAAATTATTTGGGAAATTGTCAGTTTTGGGAATTGGACTGTCACTGAAAAATTGTCCTAACTAGTAGCGGATTTTGCCTAGGCTGCATGGCTACAGCCCGACCAGTAAAACCCACCACTACTCCCCAGTAAGCCTCCAGTTTCCTAGTTCAATGCCTTGATAAAGACCCACATGGGTTGAAACTTGAAACGCACCAGAAGTACAAGGGGGACGTGGTCATTTGGCTCTATCCAATATCTTGAGGCGGCCTGAGGAGCACAGACTTGTGGGAGACATTACAGACAGTGAGTAAGCGTCTGCAGCGCTACCCATGTCCCGGACCACAGTAGGAAGACCAACGGCAGTAATCACTTTATAGAAGGATTTATTATTGTTATTATATCTTGCGCATGATTACACTTATTCAACTAAATCTAAAACATTGATCCTGGCGCTGGATGATTCACATAATACACATTTTAAATGTCATCACTCACTGCCCTCAGCGAACTTGGAGACTCTCAGAATATGTGAATGCAACATTTCTGTTATTACAGTGTACTCCTGTATATGAGATCACATTTAAATAGAAATTAAGAGTGAGTAAATGATGAGATAATGCCACTGACCAAGAACTATACCCAGATTCTGTCCTCGTAAATTCAGGGCTATTGGGAAGCAACAGATGCTCAACTCTTGGATTTTGTATATTTTATTTAAAATTATTTAGGTGATGTAATCTGAACACAATACACAGCTCCATAAAATACATTATGGTGTTTTAAATTGTGTTTAGTTAACAAGGGTATGATTAGCAGTACCCAGTTGCATTTATTGAAAGCAGAGGCTTCAAGGATGAAACGGAGATGGTTCGGTCTATATCTGCCGACAATAGAGGAAAAATCCAATTACTAGGAGCATTGTGAATGTTAGAGCATTATGGGCATTGTCATGGAAAGGTCCTTCAGTAGTTCAATACTTTTGTACTATTCATCTACAACTACTGAAAATACATATAAATGTGAGCACAGGTGTAAACATATGCATTCAGCAGGTGTGAGGGGTTGCCCTTCTGTCACGGCCAATTGTCAAGTCTGGAATATATTTATGCTTACATAGAACCTTTCAAACTATGCATATGCACTAAAATAAAATTGATTTTATCCAGGTTTCCCATGACTAGGAGAGAGCATGGAGAGTAAATCAGCCTTCTGGATCCTACCTGTGATCAGTCCGGGGGTTTGAAGATTACATTTACAGTTGATCTCATCATCATGAACCTAAACCCCTCCCGACAGAGCAGCACAGAGCAAAAAATGGCATCATTGTACAGTGGGGGCGGTGCTACCATGTTGTGAATTTTGTAACCATGCCCCCCACCTGGACCTGATGCCTTCTCCCAGAAAAAGAGGTAGTTGTCATGAAGTGAATGAAGGAGGCTGCTGAACTGTTAGAGTGAAGCACAATGGATGTTCCACTGAATATACTGTAAGTGCAGATATATATTTCCAGGTCCAACCTGCCGAGAAGCTTTGTAAATATAGCCCTTTGTCCTTATCTTCCGTTTGACTCTCTTCTCACCTCTACCGTCTCTCTTTACTGCCCAGACCAAGCTGTTTCACTATACAATGTCTCTCTTACTTCTGCTCTAGACTATGTTGCTCTAGGGGTCCCTACTCACCTTCTCAGATCTCCGCCTCAACCCTGGCATTCCAAATGCACCAGATGTCTGCAAAAATGTTCCCGAATCATTGCACGGCAATGAAAGAAAGCATGCTCCAATGCAGACTTCCTCCATTTCAAATATATACTCTTGACCTACAGTGCTGCCTTTCCCTCTCTAAACAGTCTTATTTAAAGACCCTGATCTCCTTCCAGTCATTCAACATCCATCATCTATTTGCCACTTTCAACTCCCTTCTCTGCACCTCCCCTCCTCACTCTCTGCCCTTGACTTACCCACCCACTTCACATCTAAAATTTAATCCATACATCAATACATATCCCATCAGACCCTTGTCATCCCATTCTTTTCTTTACGAGTCTGCCTCTCCCTATCCAGTTTACCAACCCTGACTTCATTCTCCCCAGTATCAGAAGATGAAGTCATAGCCATAATCCCAGTTCTCCCCCATTCCATCTCCCCCTTGACCCTACCCCCTACTCTGCTCCCTCTTTTTCCTTTCCTGTTCCTGCCCGTTGCTTCAATCTTTCTTCATCAGGCACTGGGCCTGATTCAGAGCCGCTCGTAAGCGACCGCTCATTCGCTCTGAGCGATGTTCGCACAACTGCGCATGCGTATGGGTCATAATGCGCATGCGCAAACCAGTCATTGTGGTCGGAAATCGTGCACTCGCAAAACAGTGAGAGGCTGCTAATTTGATTGACAGAATGTACCCTTTGTGGGTGGTAACAGGGGAAGGTGCTTGAAAACGGGGGGAGTGGAGTTCCGAATGCAGGCATGCCTAACGGTCAAAAGGGCATTTAATGGGAGTGCATAATTAGTAAAGGAGCGTCATCGACCACATCACTTGGTTGTCTTTCAGCCTGAACTGCTCGCAGTGATAGCAGTAAGAATAACCTGCCACAAGCACTGTGAGCAGTTCAGATGCCTTTCGATGTACCCGATTAATCTAATAAATACCGGAGATGACGTGTGATGCGAATGGCAAAGGGGCGTCTTTACAAAATAGCGAGCGCATTTCTCGTACGCTCGCTCAGACATAGAGGCGTCAACAAACAGCAAAGAGCGAGCACTCAATTTAAATAGTCGGCCCCTTTTTTGGAACGACCGTCCGCAAATAGCGTCCGGCTCTGAATCAGGCACACTGTCCCATCGGCATTCAAGCATTCCCTTGTCTCCCACATTCTTAATAAACCCACCCTTGATCCTGTCAATCTTCCCCATCTCTCTCCTCCCCTTTGCCTCCAAACTCCTTGAACGGTTAGTCTACAACCTCCTTACCACATTTCTTTCCTCTATATGCTTGACCCAAATCAGTCTGACTTTTGTCCAGTCCACAGAAAATGCCCTCAAATGCAGCAATGATCTCCTTGCTGCCAAATCCAAGGGCCACTACTACCTCCTCATTCTCCTTGACCTCTCTGCTGCTTTTGGACTGTGTACCACCTTCTCCTCCTGCAATTCCTTCAATCCCAGTCTGTGTGATACTGCCCTACCCTCGCTGTGTCCCGCTATCTCTCTGACCATCCATACTCTGTTTCTTCTAATACCAACACTTCTACCCCACTTCCTCTACCAATAGGTGTCCCCCAAGGTTCTGCTCTCGGACCTCATCTATTATACATCCTCTTTAGGCGAACTCATCAGCTCTTTTGGCTTCCAATATCATCTCTTTGCTGATGACACTCAGATCTACTTCTCCTCCTCTGACCTTTCTCCCTCTTTCCTCACTTACATCTCCAACTTTGACTCTATTATTTGCTCCTGGAAGTCCCAGCACTTTCTTAACTTAACATTATATTGATATATAACATAACATATTGATACAGTATATCTCCACTAGTCCGCACATGCACCACCTTGGAGTTATTCTTGACTCCTCTCTCTCCTTCAAACCACACATTTATTACCTTTCACAGTCCTGCCATTTCCATTTCAAATATATCTCCAGGAACAGGCCCTTTCTAAACCTGGAGGCAACTTTATCCATTCACTGGTCATCTCTAGACTAGACTGCTGTAACCTCCTATTATTTGGCCTCCCTGTCTCACCCCTCTCTCCATGCCAATCTGTGCTTACTCTTGCAGCCTGGCTCATTTTCCTCTTCAAATATACTACATCTGACTCCTTTCTCCTACAAACACTACACTCGCTCCCCTTCCCCTGCAGAACCCAATGCAAGGTTATCACACTCACTTACAAAGCTCTCACCCTTGTAATTACATCTTTGACCTCATCTCCCTTCACACTCCCACCTGCTCACTTCGCTCTACAAAAGCGTGCTGCCTCTCCGGACAACTGATTACGTTTTTCCATTCCCACCTCCAAGATTTTGCCTGTGCTGCTCCCTATCTCTGGAACTCTCTCCTTATCAGACTCTCCACCTCTCTGAAAAAAATTCAAACGGGCTCTTAAGACCCACTTCTTAATCAAAGCCTTCCAGCTTTCATCCTAAACCACTGCTCCATGCTCACTGACTCTCCCCTGTGTATCATCCCTGTCTGATACTCCCCTTTAGATTGTAAACTATCATGAGCAGGGACCTCTTCCCTCATTTACTTTTTCATTGCTCACTTATATCATCATCTGCCTACAACAACACTAAACCTTGTATATACCTTGTCCATGTCCTGGAGTTTTCTGTACTGTAAGTCACTTTTTGCTTGTTTTGTTCATACTGTATATGTACTTTGTAAGGCGCTGCAGACCCCTTGTGATGCCACATAAATAAAAGATAATAGTAATTCTTGTGTTCTCTACTCCACTTTCATACACATTGCCCATTGTCCTGTTAGTAATACATACAAATGACTGATTATTTATGTCTTTTTGTCTTCTATTTGCAGAATTGAAATCAAAACCTAAAGAAAACAATATGAGAAAATAAATGGACAGCAAAAATAAATGTAAAATGTCTTTATATATCCCATGTGAGAAGACTCCGGCAAGGAGTGAATTCTGGTGTGACATTTAGTAATGAAAGCATGTACTTTAATGCGGCCTGTTCTCTAAATTGACACTAACCTGTACAACTTTGTGCATCTGGGAAGTAATACTAATTATAGTGATTAGCTAAATTGCCATGAAGTGCTACACAAAGCAGCTACTCTTTATAAACAACACTTTAACTTTGTGCGAGAAACTTCAGGAATGCCAGCCAACACCTGCAGTTCATAGGAAAAGAAAATCCATAAAGCAGCTGGTCTGTTGTGACATTTATCTTGTTAGAGTGGTTATCACTTGTCTTCCCACAGTAGATGATAAATGTCATATCAGAACCAGATCATCAAGTATTAGAGATATGCAATTTAAGTGTCTCTTGCACTTTCCAAAATGTGTAGTTTCACTTTTATATTGTCTGCCAGGAAGTGAAGACTCCTGACAAGGACTCAGTGTGTGGAGAGAGAAACCTATTTCTCATGCACGGTTCCCTTGGGTTTGTTTGTGTCTGTAGCAGCGCAGAATAAGAAATTTAACGATTGAAGGGAAAATAATACATCCTATCACAACGCTCTCCGATAGATTTTTTGGCTTTTACTGAAGCACATGGGAATCAAACGCTTCCAATACACAGGTTATTTATAACATGACCACTACTGTAATTTGTCTTACAGAAGTGTCACTCAATTAGTACAAAAAAACATATACAGTACAATCCGATATGCCCAAGCAGCTTTTTATAAGCGCACACATTATGCAGCGCATTACAGAGAGCATTTCAGTCATTCCCACCAGTCCCTGCACCACTGGAGCTTACAATCTATATTCCCTACCACAGACACAGACACACTAGGGATCATTTCTGTCAGAAGCCAATTAACCTACCAGTATGTTTTTGTAGTGTGGGAAGAAGTCTGAGCACTTGGCGAAAACCCAACGCAAGCACTGTGAGAACATGCAAACTCCACACAGATAGACCCTTGGTCAGGAATTGAACTCATAGGGCTATATTAACTAAAGATTGATTTTGGTCCATTTTTGGTTGATTTTGTGTATCAGGGTCTAGATCACACATTCACTTCAAGATTATTTTTTTACATAATTTAATAAAAAGATGTACAAAATCATCTGTTATACCCTTTTACACCAGAGCTAAAACCCAGGTTATTGTAGAGTTAACCCGGGTATCTCCTTGGTGTAAAAGGGGACAGGGTTGGATTCCTGTGTTGAGTGACCCAGCAATCCAACCCAGGTAACTTGAAGAATTTAACACGGGAATGACCCGTGAAACCCTGCAGTGGAAACGGTGCGATCTGGGTCACGATGACCTGGAGCGCGCCGCATGCCGGTCGATTGGCCAGCTTCAATGGCGCTTGGAGGTATAATACAATATGTATATTGCGATACATCAACCAATTTATCTTAAAATTAAAATATAAAAAACATACAGTACGATTCGTTAAAAATTCATTTTAGTAGATGCTGCTTTCCCAAGTGCGGTCTCTTGCCAGTGTGGACCAGAAGGGTTCTACGGAATGGTGATCTTGGGGAGCGCCAAACTCCAATTATACAGGTTCAAATTTTCCCTTTATATTTTCTGTTTTAATGTCCTTTTAAAGGGATGAAGATGAAGACGAAGAAGGGATCCACTTTTAGTTTCTACAATGATACCCTCAACCAGAGTACACCCAATGACAATCGATCAGTTTCTGTCTGTTTTGTTAACATTTGGTTTTATTTAAAACAAATAAATGGAAAAATGGAAAAAAAACCTTACATCACACATATATTGTGGCCATTGTGAGTTAGATGTTGTTACTAACTCGCTGTCACCCCTTAATGGGGCGAGCTCATTGACAGCTCGTTGAGCCCACTTTTTGGTCACAGAAACAAATCACCCAACGCGTTGTTTCATCAACAATGACTTCTTCAGGGGTGTTTAATTCAAAATGTAAGAACTTCCAGCCTAAACTTTAATCCTCAATCAGGATGGCAATTAGTATGTTCTTTAAACAGCACTCAGCTGGAGATATCCAAAGGATGCAGCTTCCCTGCAACAGTGTACAGCTCACATGTCATATATATATATATTTATATACACAGTATGAGACAGCTATTGCGCCCTTTAGGAGGTTCTTGGCAGCCATTTTTTTTACATTAAAAAAACACCAGTTTGTGCAAATTATGTATACAATAAAGGTACATAGAGCTTACAAAAAATGGATTGCCTAAGTATGAGTGTGGTAAGCTTGTTTATAGTAATTTATAAGCTATAACTGATTGTTATTTAATGTATCATTGAATTTGATCCTGGATTAGATTAGATCTGTGTTTATAATAGACTTGGCACATCACCCACAATAATATGAGTAGCAAATTGTTAAACAGCCAATTTGGCAGAAATCTCAAAATGTTGCTATAAAAATTGGAGCTAATGTTTTACTAAATTTAGTTCCATAAATCAGAGACAGATGATTATTTTACACAAGTATGGCAGAGATGTATTAAAGCTTGGAGAGGGATAAAGAAGCATATTTATCACAATCCGTATCTCAGATGTGGATTGGCTGTGATAAATATGCCCAATATTGCAATGCAATATTGAATACATCATAAAATCGCATGCAGGGACAAAGCTTGCTATAAAGCTCTGTCCCTACTAATCCACTTCACGCTAAAAATACAGTGAGTATGTGTCTGTGCATGCGCTGCCACCGGCTACCGCTTCCACCCGCGACCACCCTGACCTGCTGACTCGGGCCCTAGGTGACCTCACCGGTCACCAGTCCCTGGATGCAGGTAACTGTTTTTGGGTTTTTTTAATAATTTTTTTTTTTTGCACCTTGTGGTCTATTTAAACCACAAAGCTGATCGCAAAGGCCAGCTCCTGGTTCTGCTCTGCCTGTCAGAGCAGAACAGGAATCGGGGGAAAGCACCAATAACTCCATCTGAATGAAGCATTAGCACAGAGCTTCCTCCTCTATGTTTTTCAGAATATATTATATTTAGTAAATCTGAGCAGATCACATGTCCCATTACAAGTATGGGAAATGCGATCTGCTTACTAAAAATATGTGAATTGAAGGGATTGGAGTAGTTTTTCATGAAAACTACTCCAATTGCCCTTTAATAAATTTATGTGATACTAAAATATATGTGAAAAGTATGTGCAAACACCCGTTTTCACATTATTTTAGTAAAAATAATGTTAATAAATATGCCCATTAGTGCCAAACTATCTGCTTCTGACACATTTTTTCTACACTTTTATCTCTCTCCAAACTTTGATACAGCTCCCCCTATGTTATCTATAGAATGTCTTGCGGTAATCAGAACATTGTGAAGCTCTGTATAGACATTGTACATTTCAGGAAAATAGTACTGTAGGCCAGCAGCAATGCCTATCCTCATCCTGGCCCTGCACTTCATACATTCAGCTAATATGTAAATGCAGTAATTATACAGGCATAAAGGAGGGGTATTTGGCCAGATTGGAATCTTGTGCATTTTCAGGGCTCACTCTCAGCAATAGGATGTGCACTGGTCGTATCTTTCCATTCACCTGCAAAAATGTAAAGATTTGAGCTTGGGATTTGCAACCTCTCACACACTTTCATTTGAAATGTTCAACTCACCAGAAGACTCTGCATTAAATATGTATTGTCTTGTAGGATGTCACAGGAGGAACATAATGCAATTTTCCACTTGCAAAATTGGAAATTGAATGGAAAACCTCCAGGTCTCTGTAGATAGGATCCAATTTTCATGCTGAAGGCAAAATACTTGTAGCAGGGCAGACCTTTTACCTGGTATATGTTGCTCTCACCACTAAGATCACCAGGTGCATGCATGATGAATCATCTCCTATAGGCACTGTTTTCTCCAAATCATAATCACCGGCACTCTTCACTCATAATGCTAATACACAAGTACTGCAGCAGTGAGGGCAGGATTAGACTGCCTCCTCCCCTGATACTAGGAACAGCAGATTAGACTCTTCTACTGTATATCTGGCAAGATTGTTACAGACTGTTTTTGTTTATGTTATTCATGTTGAAAGTGGAAATGAACAGTAACACACAGCAATCACTCCTAAGTGTCATTTTTCTGGTGCAAGTTTGTCAATAAAAGCACACACCTAGACGGTCTCAATCAATTCATTGAGATGTTTTTCAGAAAGGACCTGATTCAGAGTCGCAGGCAAAGCTGCAGCATCTGAGTCACATACAAGTCACCCAGACCTGATCTTTAGGTAAAATGGTGTAATTGGGCAGCAAGGGTTCATTTGCATGTGCTGCGGGCTATTCAGTGATGAGCAGTGCTTGAAGTGCACTGTCCTGAAGTTTCTCCCAGGGACAAATCTAGCATCTGGTAGTGAGCTGTAGCCAGCCACATACAGTACCTTAGAATGACTGACTCATTGCATGAGCATTACTATTATTATTATTATCATCAGTGCTCGAAGTGGTAATTTAGAGGTGGGGTATGGAGATTGAATTTCCCCCCCTATGGGCCACTGCTTCCATATCACCCCATTGTACTTCTAACCCCCCACCCCTCACCCCCCCTCACACTTCTCCCTGCCTGCACCCCTCTCTCACACCCTGCCCTTACTGATTTGAAGGATTGTAGAGAGGTGGAGAGTCTGATGGGGAGAGGGAAAGAGTTCCAGAGGTGGGGAGCAGCACGGGCAAAATCTTGGAGGCGGGACTGGGAGGAAGTAATCAGCTGGCGTGAAAGGCATCGTGCATTTGTTGAACAAAGAAGGCGGACAGGAGACTGTACTAATTGGCTGACTTGCATGTGAATCATAGCCTTCTTAATTACCACACTATATCATACCCAATTAGGATTAGAGAGGATATATATATATATATATATATATATATATATATATACAGTGTATATAATTAGGAGCAAAGAAGAAGGGGCGCCACATAGTGCATCAAAACGTAGAAGATTTTATTACAAACAGCTGACAAACAGCTACTTCAATCAGTATGCGTACCACAGTGAGCGGTCAAATACCACCGCAAGTAGGACAGGGAGAAACAAAAGTGAAATGCCAAAGTATCACCCGAACGTCTCTGGGTTCCCTGTCGGCCACTCGATCAGTCCCTAGGTGCCACGCCAAACCACGCCCCGGTTTGGCGTTGCACCTAAAGACTGATCCTAATTTCAGATAATCAATATCAGTACCAATCATTTAGTCCTGTATTTCAACTAAGCAGGCACAGATTGTTCAAACATTGGATCATTTACAATCAAAATAGATAAGCTGCTAAATAATTAGCATATATACAAATGCTCACTACACAGAGTTTGGACTGAAGATGGGCAGGGGCAGGACTGGAAGTAATGAGTATGGTGGGGAGAAGTTACTTTTAATATGTATGATACATTTGTTAATAAATTGTCTTTTTAAAAGCCTTGAGACATGTATTAGTCTGTGTGAGGGCAGCCAACTTTCTGTTTCAAACTAAATACTTTCTTACAGATTGTGAAGAAACTTCAGGGACAGTGCAAATGTAGAAGTCCCTGTATGTCATACCGTCTCATACCGCCACACTTCCAGCACTGCAACCACTTCTAAATTTCCACTTTGACCACTGGAGGTAATCATAAGCATCTATCATTTTCAGATGGGTCATATGCACTAAGGATACAGGACGACTGGGAATGCAGACGGAAATGCACGTGCAATTTTAAGCACGTAATGCAGCTCAGATGCGGCAGTTATTCATGTGGCTTTGACTCAGGCCTAATGTGTCTTAGTGGGTAAATCTAAACACTGATAAAGTTACACATTCAACCTTTTATGCTGCAGTAGTTTAGCAGAACATATGCTGATTAATTAATGCTGCCATTGCATAGTTTGTGTTTGTCATTAGAATACAATAGCCACTGACCTGTGATAGAGCTTGGTCTCTGGGCTCAACTCTCAAATACAACAAAGAGCAGAATCACATGAGGCTCATGGCTAGGCCCCTGAGGCCCAGGTCCAATTGCAGATGTGACCTCTGCATACACTATTGTTACATCACTGCTTGTAAAGCATCAAATAAATAGATGCATAAATACATAAAATAATAACACCCTAACCTGCCACACTCATTCCTGAGTCCCAGATGTTGTGGTGCTCCCTGTAAACTCAGCTGCACCTAAATTAACCCTTTCGCCTGTGAGGCTTCTCTCACCCCTGTGCTGAGGCTATTTCAGGGCCGGATTAAGGCTTGTGGGGTCCCCAGGGCAACTAAGTTGCAGGGACCTCTTCAAGCCACACAGAGCCGAGCCGAGTCTGGCCTATCTGCCTCCCCGAAAGCCCCATACGGAGCCCCCCCCCCTGGCCACATGAAGACAGGGGCAAACACTCACACATACACATAAGTAGCATACCCACACTAACACATACCTCCCAACTGTCCCGCATTCAGCAGGACAGTCCCGCGATGGGAGGGAAGTTGGGGGAAGCAAACACCGCTGCTCTGCATAGTGTATGCAGAGTGAGAATAGATGCTTTGCGCATGCACCTAGCATCTATTCACAGTACGGAGGGAAGCGCGGGGGCAGCCCAGCATCTTGGAGATGCTGGGCACGCCTCTTAGTGATGAAAAAGGGGGGTGCCGAAGGGCCACGACCCTTTACATGCAAGCAACTCTGCATCTACCTCTAAGTGCCCCCCTCACATCCCCTGGCCCTACCAGTATCTTTGTAGTACAGGACGGTATTGTATTGTGATCACAGGAGAACACCAGAACATAACCACTAAAGGGCCACATCATTTGAAAGAGGGGATTCATTTCTTTAAAATGTGGGTGTTCTTGAGTATTTGTGGTGAATATTCTCGTCCATCTCTTGACATCATAATAATTACAGTACTGTAGTGTAATTTATTATTGGCTGGTAATCACAGTGATACAGCTTTAAAGAGGGGACTTGGCTAACTTTTAGATTCTGTTTGTTCTTTTGGTCTGTAAATCAATAAGAATAATTTTCAGTAAAGGAGGGACTCCCCTCTTGTATAAAAGGGCAGCCTTGAGTTTCTAGCACCCAGGATTAGGAAATATGACCGTTTAAGAGCCCATCCCATCCCATTGCTCTAAACTAGCTTGTGTGTCTAATGGCATAAGCCCTGCCTCTCAGTGACATCATCTTGCACCAGCACAGTGATGTTTTTGCTTCATTTGAACTCTTACAGTGCTGAGGAAGAGTGGCACTCATCCTTAGCACCTTTGAGGTATATACTAAGGAGGAGTCCCACTTATTCTTACCACTGAAAAGCTTCAGCTAACAACAAGCTCAATGCTACCTTCTTGCATTATTCCAATAGATCACGGTTTCAGCCCCTTACATTATGTACAATAAGCCCAGTGGGTAAAGCAGTTCCAGTACTCACTGGAACTTGTAGCTTAGGTGTACGTTGGCTTGTCAGGAGAAAAAGATAGAAATCGAGTACAGAAAAAAATAAATTTCCTTGTCTAAGCACAAAAAATGTGTTCAAGTCATTCATTTAACTTGTTCACATCACATACCTACCATTCAATTCTTTTCTCTGAATAATAATTTTTACAGTGACAGAATATTACATGTAACCTCTAAGCTCTATAGCTTTTCAAAATAAAGTAATAATTTATGTCTTTAAATTGCAAAGAATTGTGAAAGGGCAGGCAAGTTCCTGAGACAAAATTGTTTAAATTATATAAAGAGAGTTTCTATAATATGTCTTTTGAAAATGTTCAGGTAGAAACAATGACGGAAACATTTGTATTCATGAGGTATAAATCCTTCCCCAAACAAATGAATACATTTGACTTCACTACATTTTCATAAAGAAAAAGCAAGAAATGACATTTGAATTTGTGTGTGTATAAACACATACTTATAGTAGCTACAGACAAAAATCTTTAAGGAGGTCCACACAAATTCAAAGAAGTGATTTGTAGACATATTTTCAGGGTATTGTTTTGAGAAGCATACCCTGAGAAATGCGGAGAGGGAATTCGCAGGAACAGAGTTTCTAGCAAGCTGTGTCTCTGTATGCGAATTTTAATGCATTTATATGATAGTTCCTAAATTCACAATGCGAATTTAGTTGAAAATATCACACCACAACCCCTAAGTAGTAAAAGGTGTTTACCATTTTTTATATATTTTTTTCATTTAAGATTACCAGTTACTCTGTACTACTCTGGAATTACTTTTATTAAGAGATAGCTGTAACACATGGGAATAATTATTTGATCAGCACATTGGGTGCCCAAAATAAATGGAAACTGGTGGTTTTGTGCTTGGGATGAAACACAACAGTTTGTTTACAGGGTTGTAAGGTGAGCGAACACACAGAAAGCTAGGGGGTCATCTACCAATCACATTTTCTGACATGCTCAATAATAATGTAAGCGATGATTGTGGAGACTTAACTACATGGGGCCTACTGCCTAGAAATCGCAGTTATAACACTGCGTGTTCTCAGTATCACCACGGTGTGGTCATGTTCTGAAATGACTGAAAAGGAAATGGAGACCTTTTTTTCAAATTTGTATTGATATGAGAGCTGCAATTTTCAGCTCACAAGTAGGCAGGATAGAAACAGCTTTAACTTCTCCCTCATGCCGCAGAAAAGTAAAAAAAAAAAATACAAATGACCTTATTATAAATTTGGTATACCAATGTGTTGCCTTAACTTTATTATAGTATAGTATACTCCAACTCCTTATGCCTTACACAAGCCTGTAAATTATAAAAGCTAGTTCTCTTTAAATTAATGCAAATTACACACATACACATATTTGTTGGTGTTTAGTAGAATAAAATCATTTATGTTACATGAATGTCGAAGCTATAGGCAGTAACGTAGTCAGCTTTTGACGTAAGGGGGAGTAAATTTGGAAATAGGTGCCCCAGGCCCAGGTGTTTCAAAGTGTAGGGGGTAAATTTACTAAAATGAGAGTTTTTAGAAGTGAGTTTTAAAAGTGATGTTGCCTATAGCAACCAATCAGATTCTAGCTATTATCTTCTAGAAGGTGCTAGTTAAATGGTAAGTAAAATCTAATTGGTTGCTATGGGCAACATCACTTTTCAAACTCACTTCTAAAAACTCTCACTTTAGTAAATTTACCCCTAAATATCAACATCTAAATACATTATTTGCATCCAAATTCCATCAAAGTTTACCCTTGACATTACGTTAATACCCCCACACATAAACTTAATAAAGCAACACAGCTAGAACATAGTGATCATTACACAGTAAACTTGGCATTGCAGTTACCGCCATACAGTACAACACACCATGAGACTGTACAGCCCTACAAGCAGAGGGGAGGAGCAGTAATGTGCCGTGTACCACCTGCCTCTCCTCAGCTCCTTCAGTCTCAGGCCCCAGCACCCAGCGCAAAAAAAAGCACATATTAGCAGTCTCCTGTGACCCTGCACTGACTAGGTCCCTCTCATATAGGCTCCATTTTCAATATTTCTTCAGCTCCCCCTGTAACACCCCCGTCTCAACTATGCTACTGGGTGTAGGGCAGTAATGGCTGTGAAGCTGCCTGCCCATGTTTTCTAACTTCACTATATACCACTGTAATAAAGAAAAAAAAGTTTTTCCTGACATACATATGACTATTAATCTGCAGCGAGAACACAGATTTACTATTGCAGTTTATAAAAAAATCTGTTATCCCTACAATTTCTTGTTACGTTATCCCCAGAGTAGCTGAGTGATAATGCCGGGAGCGGAAAGGCTTCACCTACCGTACCGCAAGGGCAGTCTCAGAGCATATGTGTATGTGTGACCCGGCTAAATCTCCCAGAGGAGAGGATAAAAAAATAGGGACATATGATCCACCCCTGTACGCGGTAATTTATTAAAAAACTCTCATGATGGTTTATGACCTTTTATCTAAGAATAGGGTATACAAGGGGCGTATGAGTTACCTCAAAACAGGCCAAAAACATATCCTAATGTTTGGAGCTTTATGATAGTGAAACTATTGAGAACAAGGAGAAAGCTAGAGAGATGAAAACTGCAGCTCTGTAATGGAATGATATTTATTCTCACAAGGACACAGTAACCTTAAAACTATTGCACAATATATTATATATGTAAAATAGATAACTATACTGCGGGTAAAGCTATATTAAAATCTTAATATAAAGTGTATACAATTTTGATGATTTTGTCCCTTCAACATTTATTACAGACATTCCTTTACTCAGATTCCCAATTTCAGTAAATGCTACATTTGTGCCTAAATGTATCACTCTTATTCCATTTATGTCACTTAGCAGCTGTTCCTGTAAATGCGAAAATGTTTTCCTGCTCTCCTCATGCAGACTCAAATCAGAGGGCAATTACTGAACATTTATTGCTCATTTCACCAAATGAATCTGCAGGTAAGCAATGCTCATATGGATAGAATATGAATCAGATCTAAATCATTTTCATATTATGATTAAATTGCTAAATTGAAAATGTTTCTTAGTAAATAGAGGAAAAAGGCAACTCAGAGCATTTTAAATTGCACTTGTAGCGTTTTTATCAACAAACCAGTGCTTTCTGAATTAGAAATAATAAACACATTTACAATAATTTGTCTTATTTTAATATAGTCATGTTTATTTGATCATAGTGCAGAATCCAACATTACTATAGAATAAAAATATACAAATATATACAATATTAGAGAACACAGAAAACTTACGACCCCAGGTAAGTAACCATTAGAACTAGGTTGAATATTCCTCTCAAATTTAGTTTGTGTGGGAAATTATCCTCTAATTTAAGTCTTTTTAAACCAAAAGTTAATTACACTGCTGCATAAAACCTCCATTTGCCCATACTTCCATTACTGTAATTGGTGCTTTGGTTTATGACCCTAGCTAGATCAATGATCCCTCATGAATACAGAATCCCTTATGATTCTGTATCAAATCAACTGCTTTGTTTTTTTTTTTCGTTCTGTCAAATTAGCAATATTTGTTTAAATCCCATTTCAACATAAGGTGCCTATGTAACAAGCATTTTTTTTCGTAAAACTATGTAGAAACTGCAGTTTCTGCATCATTTTATTAATTGTTGCTATGTACTGGGCAGAACTCTCATGCGGAAGGTAAATTAGCACTCATTATTATCAATGGGACTACGGTCAGACCCCTATGTACCAAACTCTGGCCTCATAGGTTTACGCCAATATGACTCTGTGCCCGTATACAGTATCAGATATCTAGTAGAGGAGGGACAGTTTGTATATAAACACATCCACCACAATACAGACTGTTAATAATGACGCCAGTGCTACGATTATTAATACATAGGTCCCTAAATAATTACTTCTGTCTACACGTAGGAAGATGCACATGTGACAATTTAATTAATCTCCCATTACCATTTATTAGCTGTAGACTGCCATTACTAGAACATTTGGATGGAATCCCCATCACAGACTATGGGAGGAATACAGATAACCTTGTTAATGCACGTTACCCACATGCGTTAATACGGGTTATCGGGAGTAAACGCACAGGATCCGTGTTAAGTTCACGGACCTGTGCGATAACTGCTAATTATCACTCGATAACTGCACAGTTAACAGGAATTTCTTTTTGGGTCTCAGGAGACCCGAAAGAAATCCCCAATGAGGAGACCCTAAAAGAATTCCCCAATGAGCGGGACTAATTGAATACGGGCCAGCGATCAGTTAGCATTAACGGGGCTAATTGAATCCCATCCTTAGTATTGTACTCAATAAAAACATTATCCCACTTTCAACTTACACTTCCCTGCAATGAACTCTATATGGGACTTCTTACTGCTTCCTTTTTCACATACAGCATCTATTAGTAAGACATGCTGTTAGCGCTGTAATATGATCAGTGTCATGGTGTAGGGATTTTGTTGGGTTTTTTGTGCATGTTTTCTCCTCTGAGCCTTTGCAGTGTTACCTGTGGGAGTGTTTTCTGGGGGTTTTCTCTCCTATTTTGCTCAATATGCAGTCTTGGCCAGAATGGGAATAGCAGCAACTTACTAGCATTAGCAAGCATCTGATCACTACTATAGCTACTAAAACTCTTCTGTGTAACTGGAAAAATGTCTGCAAACTCCTTGCTCATACATCCATGTCACTCTGTGGTCTCTATAGTATCTCTACAGTGGGTGTACTATAATTTTGAGGATGTGCAGTGCATGGGTGGAGTAGACACTATCTGATTGTCTGGTTGTGAACTGACCCATGAACCCATCCCGGAGCTTGGTCATCTGGCGTACAGTCCAAACCTGGCCCCCTGTGACTTCTTCGTGTTCCTACAAATCAAACGAAAGAGGCGCGGGATTCGTTTTGAGTAAACAGAAGCTGCATTGGGGACCTGCATCCAGCATGTATATCTGCTATGGACTGGTCCAGCTGCTTCACCAAGTGGTTTGAGTGCATGATACTTGGCAAAGACTCCTCTGGCGAATACTTTGAAAAAAATGTAACGTTCACTTTGTTAGAAAATAATACTTGCATCCGGAAACTTACTGCACACCCCTTGTATAGTAACAGTAATAGTTTAAGCCAACTCTATCCTACAGTGAAGGACATTTGGCTTACCTGTTCCTAGAGTAATGGTACTTACTAGAGCCAGTAACAGTGGAGGGATTAGCTATGAGGCTTTTAGTATATTTGATTAATTTTTTGTTTGCACTACATTTTAGGAAATCTCCCATCAGCCTCAGATCTTTTCCATTGCCCTCATACATCTACCTCCACCCTCATTTAGCAAACTTACCTTTTCACATGACCTATTGCTGCAGCTCCACTGCTGCCCAGACTGGACTGGGAATATACCATCTCTCTGAGCTCCGCATTTGTGGACATTCTGACTGATGTCCCTTCAGAGCACTCCAACAGCACTATGGGGACACTGCACTGCAGTTAGGATAAGCATGTTCTGAAGGGCCACAGTAAGAGCCACGGAGGGCAACATGTGGTCTGCTGGCCGTTTAGTGGGTACAGATGTTCTAGAGGGTAATAACATTTGATACTCAATATCTAGCGCTGACAGCATTCACTCAAAATGTGGGATCTCTACAAAGGTGGGCAAGAAAGGGAAACTAAACAGGGGAGAACTTCATATTTGGAGATCATACTGTATGTAATGTATTCTATGCATGACACATTCTATGTAATCTGTAAAGGCTTTATTGCAGTTGGCAATGGTTTATTTAATAAAAATGTGTCTAAGGACTGAAAGGCTTTCGTACGTGTTTTAGGTCTACTTTTCGGCATGTTACAGTGTTTTATAGACGTTGCATATGATAATCCCCGCTTGTTTTATTCATTCTTAAAAGGTCTCCATTATATTCAAAGAAAACAAGATGTTAGCAAGGAACCAGGTTTTATCTTCTGTGGAAACACACACTTCACACTCCTTCTTTCCAAAACCTACCAGAAGGACTCCGTCACATGGGTGATTGTCTACATTTCATGTTGTTTGGATGTTTCCTTTCAAACCCGCCGGAGGAACAAGAAGCATTTTGTTCATCTGCCCAAAACATCTGTTGGCTTTTCCGATTTCAATAGAATTTTTAACCCAAATGATCCTTCCCTAATGCGATGGAGTATCTGTTCATTTATTCTCTTTTCAATGAGTTTATCTGGCTAATCACACATTATAAGCTGAATACTACACTTCTCAAGCTGATCAGGGAGGTGCTTTTAATTAATTCTTTGTTCCAATAAAACATATGGTTAGTTGCTGAAGGGATAGCGATGGGAGCTGAGGAATGCACACAATGCAATCTCAGAATTTCAATCGCCAACCAAGACTCATGAGCGGAGGAATGTACTGAGAGAGAAACATGTCTGTTTGTTTATATTCCTTATATATTTCTCTGTAAGCCAAATAATTAGATTTATGAGCCACAAGTGTATATGTTACATTGTAGTTGCTCCTTTATGCTTAGGCTGGTGCCAGACAGGAGCTTGTACAGTAAATGCCATGGAGTTACAGCCAAAAACTGTGGCTTTTAAAAGCTGTTCTAAATCTTCCTTCCTGCACATTATATACAAAGGAAAATTATGGAATCATTCTTAAGAAGTTAAAACATGAGGTTAGGTAAAGCTATTCTGGCAATAGCTTTAAATGGACATTGATTGATGCATTGTGTCAAAAGTTTTCTGTATTATTATGCAGTATTTATAAAAGCTGCAGTATTTTAAGTATCACTGAACAATCCGTAAAGGGCGTACACAAAAGTGCAAACCGAACCAAAGAGTACAGCTTGTGAGAAAATACACTTTGCCTGGTCTCGACCATTTCTTTTACATTTGAAAACTATTTTAATATCCAACCTTTCCATTATGGAAAAATGGGGATATCAGTCACTCTATTCCCACTGTGTCAATGACACAGAACATTGAGCTAGATGGATGGGTTTTAGCGAGATTGGCACTGGTTTACGGCACAGAAAAGATGATTACACATGAAATGAGCAAGCCACAGACCAGTGAAGCAAGCACGTACATTGCAAGACCCAGGTGGTAAATAGTTTAAAGAAACATTTCTATACTTTCATTAATGTCTTCTATGGAGAGTCCTTCCAAGGGGATACAGTCAGTATCCCGGCGGACGCGTGTCCCTGTTCTCCAAAACAGTCATATTTTCCAACTTGGCTTTTACAAATTTACATCTTTACTTCTTAATATATTTTTTCATTTTTAATTTAGTTCTTGTGCTTTTTTTTTATTGTTGGTTTTTTTGGGGGTGGGAGGGGATTTGGAATTATCCTGTGACAAATGACTCCCACATTAATAAATATCATCAATCTTTTAAAAGTTTGAAACCTCTCTCCCTGCTTAGGTGTCTATTTATCGTTTTGTGGTGGTAGTGAGGATTTTTGTTGACACTTACTGCACTGAAACCTTGGACTTGTGCTTCCAGTAGCAGATTTTATATCATTATTTTAATATAATTTGCTAAACGGAAAAAATGCTTTATTTTAGTAATGAAGAATGTTCTTTCTTTGGTGCCACTGCGATCGCCATCGGTGATGGGGCAGCTGGCAGTCAAATTACTTTGTTAAATAGACTTCCCCATAGGCTTTGCATTAATTAGCAATTAACAGTTACTTATATAGGGCACATATAGTATGCAGTGCTTTACAGGGAATATTTCAGTCATTCCCATCAATCCCTGCCCCAGATGAGGTTACAGTCTATATTCCCTATCACAGGGGCACACATACATACACACACACACTAGGGTTATTTATTTATTTATTTATTAATTTGCCAATTAACCAACCAGTATGTTTTTGGACTGTGGAATGAAACTGGAGCACATGAGGGAAACCCATGCAAACACAGTAAGAACATGCAAACTCCACACAGATGTTCTATGACCTGGAATTGAACTCATGACCTCAGTGCTGTGAGGCAGTAATGCTAACCATTACATCACATGGAAGCTCCTGACGGAGGCAGTCGGTGAAGGCTATCTGCAGTGATACCTCACTATCCTGCTCTTGAATACAGAAGCCTCATTCAGAGTCTCTCGCAAGATGCGATCGCTCGCCCCCAGCGTATGCAAATTTCTCAAAGTGACACCACGGGAAGCGATCACTCGCCAAGGCATAAGCACACCCACCATGTCTTAGCGAGTGGCCAGCGTAAGCCCAAACGCACAGGCAGAGCCGCCCACCAGGCATGTGACGTGTACTATGACGCTGCGTGTTAATTATGCACGTTTCTAAAACGGCGTTGAAACACTCAGGCACGCCTGCGTTTGCACCTCCACTCCCCCATTATTAGTGTCCTGCCCCTGTTACCACCCACAAACGGCCTCTCCTGTCACTCACTTCACTGGGCTGTCTTTGCTGGGCGAGCGAGCGGGCTGTGATCGCACAGAGTAGTTCTCGTAGGCGAAGAACGAAGCGTGCGCATGCGCGTATGCAAACCATCGGGCCGCTTGCGAACGCACACCACTAGCGAGAGACTCTGAATGAGGTCCCATATCTTATGGGCTTTTCTCTCATAAGTAGTTAATGTAGAAATATGTGCTCTCTGCTGCTGGAACCTGTAACGTGGTAAAAAGTTCTGTATCTAAAACCCATTTTGGAGTATTTACTTTTCATAAGCAGTACCCGATTTAATGATTTAGCCTGCTATAGCCCAGTCCCTTGTCAGGAGCACCTCTGCATAGGGATGCCTACTGTCTCCTGAACAATGCCATATCAAATATAAAATTGTCTATTAAAAGACTACATAAATACATGTAGCAACAAGCAATGATAAATTACATCGGACATGCTATTCAGGACGTGATCATCATCCGGTTTTTACAATGCTCTTGGTTATTATTATAACCTGCGATCATGTGAACATTTCTTTTAACTCTTTGTGCTGTTCCATATAAGAGTACTGTATTTTTGTAACAATGGTCCAAAGACACTTCTTTTTAAGAGAGAGGTGTGTATATAAAAATGCTTGGATTCCTCCAATTTGTTCCGTAATATACCCTAATATTATCAATAGCCAGCACCTAGAAACTGTGTACACGGTTTGTAAAAATATAATGACACTATTTCTCTGCATATAAGTGCTTCCAGCATCTATATTAGTCTCAGCTAGGACTCTCTTATCAGGAAGCAGCAGGGGAAAGAGGCTCACAGGTATTAGGAGAGGAAATTAATCCTTCATATTGCTACAAGCATTCAGTTGCCACTGTGATTGCACTAATACATCAACAAAAAAGTGATAAGATGTTATATTAAAGTCCTGATTCAGTATTAAAATTTTAACAAAGAACCCTTTATTACAGACATTTGTCTTAGTATTGGTTATGTGCAGAAACATACCAGAGTTATCAGTAGACACAGCACTAAGCAGCAAAACTGTACTTATTATGTATTAAACAGGGAATGCAGCCAATCAATATTCACTTTCTTTTCCGCTGCTATCATTAATTTAAACATTATTATTATTATTTATTGTGTCCCTGAAATAGCAATGCCCGCTCTGTATAAAAGAGCATTTCATGAAATTCTTTATTGCACAAGATGAAATCATGCTTTGAGAACTGGAGGTTAGGAGACTCTCTGAGTATTATCACAGCACTAAAGGCCCCCATACACAGTGTGATCGGGTGGCCAACCGCCCGATATGCTGGCACCCCCTCACCCACCCGCCTAGCACTGCATGGGATCGTACATCATATCCCCAGTACAAGTGAACATGCAGTAAGATCTGGAGGTGCGATGTACGACCCCACGGAAGCGTGCACTGGCAGATATCATGCCCACACACAGTACGATATAGCAGCGATATCGTACCAATTTGTCAGATCGGCTCAGTGGCGGATCTAGCGGCGGTGCAGCCGGTGGCTTGCACCGGGGACCGCTGTGGTGCAGTGTCCCACGGGCCCCACAAGTGCAGTGTAGACCACAGTGAGAGCGGTCAGCACTACATAGTAACAAACACACAGCTGCCAGCTGTTATAGCAGCCAAAGAGAGTCAGACTTCCGCAACAGGTGATGGGAGAGACGTCACGACGTCTCTCCCATAGTGCAGAAGAGCGGGTCGGGAGGAGCGGACAGCGACGGGCGTGGCAGGAGTGGGGATTCAGGTAAGTTGTGGTTTTTTGGGTGTTTTCTCTGTGTGTGTGAGTAAGGGTGCACAGGAACTGACACTGGCACAACATGGGGGCACTACTGGGGGCACTGTATAGGAGGGATGGCCGCTACTGGGGGCACTGTATGGGGGTGTGTGGCTGCTACTGGGACACTGCATAGGGGGGACTTCTACTGGGGGCAATGCATAGGGGGGATTACTACTGGGGGCAATGCATAGGGGGGACTACTACTGGGGGCAATGCATAGGGGGGATTACTATGGAGGCAATGCATAGGGGGGACTACTACTGGGGGGCAATGCATAGGGGGAATTACTACTGGGGGCAATGCATAGGGGGGATTACTACTGGGGCAAAGCATAGGGGGGATTACTACTGGGGGCACTGCATAGGGGAGACTACTACTGGGGGCAATGCATAGGGGGACTATTACTGGGGGCACTGCATCTGCATAGGGAAGACTACTACTGGGGGCAATGCATAGGGGGGATTACTACTGAAGGCACTGCTTAGGGAGGACTACTACTGGGGGCAATGCATAGGGGGGACTGCTGCTGAAGGCACTGCTTAGGGGGGACTACTACTGGGGGCAATGCATAGGGGGGACTACTACTGGGGGCAATGCATATGGGGACCACTTCTGCGGGCACTGCATAGGAGGACCACTACTGGGGGCACTGTATATAGGGCACTACTGGGGGCACTGCATAGGGGGACCACTACTGTGGACACCGCATAGCGGAGCACAAAGCATATTCTTGCGCCTGGGCCCACCACTCTCTAGTTCCGCCACTGGATGGCTGCTATATCGCATGGTAAAGAAGTTTAATCAAAATACATAATAGGAAAAATACTAGATTGTCCCACCTTTGTTTGTCATAAAAAAGTAAAACATAAAAATGGGTCTCCCAGAGCCCCTCAAGATCATAGCCTAGTATGTTTCATTGAAGTTTCTGAACTCGTCAACACTGAAGATAATTTGTTGTCCATGGGTAAATCAAAGGGTTATTTATAAAACAATCTTCCACCAGGTTGGATATAGGCTTTCTCTCTGTATTTACTGTATAGTGCTGTATGATTTGAAGAACTAATGGCTACATACTATACATAATATTAGCCAATAGCCAATTATAACTCTGGGTACACATTATGCGATATGTAGTTCGTAGAGCCGATGAATGACTTATCGCTACATCTGTGGTTGTGTACAGGCGATAAATAAGATTAAATATAAACAAACAATCATTTTACAGTTAAACATGACTTGCTTGACAACCAAGGGAACGTAAAACGGTCTCAATGGTTCAAACCTGCCCCTCAACACCATTGTCAAGTAACAGGATCAGTTTGGTCATCAACAGGGATGGCCAAATAAGACGGGATCAGACCCTTTGGACAGAGAAGCTGGATTACTTGTACACACCGCATACATTGTAGTCATATTGGTCATTCTGAATGCATGCACCAACAAGCACAATAATCTGATTCATTTCTATCAGATCATTATCGACTAACTGACTTGTTTGGGGGATAAAAGTCAGGGTATGAAAAATATTTTTTTTACTAACAACTCTAGAAAATAACCAACCAATGTTTAACTTTTTGCTAACAGATTATTTTTGTATTTCTAAAATGTAACAAAAATTATATGTAGAAGTCAACAGCCCTATTCAGAAACTAAACAATTTGTATCGTGAATGTTTGCAAAATTTTGTAAAGGTGAAGGTTCTAAGTACTTTTACTATTTCACAGACGCATTTTAATTTTTTCTCACTGTAAGTAAATTTACTGACTTTGCAGCCATGTTTGGTGCCACAGATAGATGTTGTGATATTTTGATATTTTTAAGTGGACAATATTGCTGCTGATATCACAGTGTACGTGACTAATGTTATATATGTATATATGTATCTATCTTTTTACATGTCCTTATACAGTATTTGTTGCACCTTTGGCTCTGGCTTCAAACGCACAAAATCACTTTGAGCAAATCAGTGGAGAAAACCCTTTAGGCCTCATATGTTTTTTTTTCCCATAATCAAACAGAAAATAACTAAGTAAATAATTCATGATGCCCACCCCAGGGTCTCCCAATATGTTTCCCTATGGTTCCAGTACATAAGAGAGATATTGGCTTGGCATTTATAAAGAATCTGCCAATATCTACAGTAGTCCCACTTGAATTGCAACTAAAAGCATAAAACCCAGATTCTTATGAAACAACTGGATAATGAATTCATAAAGCCTTAAAAATGCAGGTGCAGCTGTAAAAATGTTGACTTAAAAATTAATTACTCCCTTGACAGAAGATCTTGATACATGCTATTTATGTCAGTATAAACTTGAAGAAACAAACAGAAACTTTGAACACAGTAGATCAAGGGAAATGCTTGTGAAAACATACAGGGATAGCTGTAATGCAGCATATAAACTCAATTTTATGCTGAAATATGTGGTGTGTATGTTATTACATGCTGTATATAGTCAGATATGCTTTCACTAAGTTCTATCCAAAAATCTGTTGAACATAAAATTAGTAGTTTCAAAACAAATAAAAAAAAGAAGACTTTGTTGTGAAAATGTATAATACATATGAAAGAGGTAATTTCCTTCCATCATGTGCATATGATTGGTACCCCTTGTTATACTCCCACACTCTGTGCTGAGAGTCTCAGGGCCCTATTTATTATTACCAGACCCACTGCAGTGTTTTTTTCATCACTAGTTATCTCTGGCATTTATGAAATATATATCTCTGAGGCAGCTGTGATGTACTGAGATGTACTGGTGATACTGGACCGGGATGGTAACAGGTTAATGCATGTACAATGAAATTAAATCTAAATGAAGTAAGTTATAATAATGTAATAATGTAATAAGTAAAGCATAAAAAATATATTTGAAAATAATCAACCAAACATAATACTTGTTACATAGGCATCCCAAAGCAAAACGTACCACAGGGTGTTACTGCACTATTGCTGGAGAAAACACATCTTTGGTAACTGGCACATATTACCCAACAGGTATCATCTGTATTTAAAGATTGTGACCGTTGGCACCACACATACTGTAGCTGATGCCTCATGCTGCATTAAGAATGTTTACCATCTATTACTAACTGGAAGACAGGAGCCTCAAATCAATCCATAATGTGTTAAGCACTGGCATAACTACTGCAGGTGCAAGGGGTGCCGCTGCTATGGGGCCCGGGCCACCTCCGGGGCCCATCCCTCCTGCTATACCTATGGTGCCAGGTCTGCATCCTCCTTCAGCACATCTGCCCCCCCGTTGGCTCCGCCTCTCCTTACTGACTGATACTGGGAGGAGGCGTGGCTGTGATCCAGGGATGTCCCAGCAGGCTTAGCATGGCTCCTCCTATCATCAGTCAGTGAGGAGAGGTGGAACCGACCGGGAGAAGAGATATGCCTGCCCTGCGCAGCACACTGCTGAACTAGGAAGTGACCACGGGGCAGAGTTAAGTCGAAGTGAAAATTTTGCTATGGGGCCCCCAGGTGTAGTGTTAAGGTACTGTTATGCTTGGTATGTGGAACGCTTATACTAAGCTTTTGACAGACACTCCTTGGAGGGATGCATCGTGCCAGAATACACATATATTTTGCTTTTAGTCTAATTATCTGTTCCTGTTCTGATCATTTTTCATATCTGTAACATTCAATTTGCTTCTATTTTGATACTCTATATATCCCTATATATTAATTATATGACTGCAGTCATTTTATATTTTTTTATTAAACTTTCTTATGATGGAATATTGACTCAAATGCATCTGTTGGACATAAGGGCTCCTTATGTGTTCTACCTGTTTTGGATAGTTTAAGTAGGTTCAGATTCTATTTTAGTGAGCTGCTCATCCAACCAAACAGTTTAATATATTACCTACAATGTTAGAGATTAGCAAGAGCCAACATCCTTAATATAAACATCTATTTATATACCGCCAAAATACTCAGCAGTGCCAGATTATCAGCGGGGTGGTCAGGATCCTTACATATGGGATACCACCACACATACAGACTGTATCAAGTTTTTGTTTTGCTTTGCTTTTTTCAAAATTTAACATTTGAAAAACAACACCTCTAGAAATTCAGTTCTTGCCCCTAGGCAGCAAGGGAGTCTGGACAGCATTCTGCAGCCATACAGGGGAAGGTAAGAAATCTTATCATGTTACGTTCAACACATTTGTGTCTGTATGGATTGGAAACAATATATAAATCAAATTTTATTGGTAGGGGCCCCCATATAGTTAGTTGCTCTAGGGTCCCTACCAAATCTTAATCCAGCTCTGAAACTCTGCAAACTTTACTCAACCGGTCCACAATCTACATGAGCTGATCTTGTTCCACACTTCAGAAGTACTGACAATTGAATATATGTGTATATCAGTGAAACGATTTATAAAGCTGTCATTAAAATACATCACCTCACAACCTAGAGACATAGGAAACATGATATTTAGGTGTTTTCATTCAACGCAGTGGGTGCAGTCACATCTTGCCTCTGACAAAACCCCAATCTAGTGATAGAGTATACCTTTAGCTGTCATAGAGTGCGGTCTCATCCGTGCTCCAGATCTCTTATTCATATTTTTCTTACCTAAATACTTATCTTCCCATATCATATCCCTTCTTCTCTCTTTACTAGAATTGATAAAAAATCTAAAAAATCAGATGTGAGACATCTATGTTCTTACCTAACACATCTCTAAATTCAGTGCAATAATTTCGATCCAGTATTTGTCTTTTCTCAGTTACAAAACAAAAATAAAGAAAATTAAAAGAAATTGAAAATGTCACTTTAAAAAAGTATGAGGTTGGACTTCTCTAAACTATTAATAGGCAGATCTGAGTTGACCTTAGGGCCTGATTAAGACCCGCTCGCAAGCGGGATGATGGCCGGGCGGTGTCATCAAGCTATGTATATTGTATCCTCATATGCATCTCAATATATATCTGTACTTGAATCTTTGTCTCAATAAAAAATACTGTTATAAAAAACAATACATTTCCAAGACAACCATGTTTGATGTTTAAACCTACTCTGTTACCAAATTTACAATATTACCCAACAGACACATTCAGGATTGTAGGAGAAGAACATAGATTTTCTTATAGCATCAAATATACATAACTTTAAAGATTACTACAACTTTCCTGTTAACAGACAGAATAGCTAATGTCACTAAGATTGGTGCGATGTAATCCCTACTGTACATGAATCCTCTGTTGGAACATTTGAAACGTTTATTGAACAATAAGAACTCATTACCTGAAGCATCTGTTCCCACATTAAAAGGAATTATTTATTTGCACAAAAAGTAGCAAAATAAGCTTGCAAAAATATGCGTTACTGGTGAAAGTATTATCAATAATGATCAGAAATGTGTTCAGTGTGGAAACGACATATGAACGTCAATGCCTCCTAAATAAATGCTGCAACACAAGCTGAGGCCCTCTTAACATGACAAAGTAGAGAGTTACAAATCAGGTCAATAAACTATAAAGCTCTGATAGTAATATCCAAAATATTGATAATTTAGGACTTAATGATAGGGGTGTAGTAGTTAATACTGCTGGCCGCATGGCGGTTCAAATCCCAACAGTGGCAGCCTGGCAAGGGTGAAAATCCCGATCGTTCAAACCCTCCCTTAGGGGTGCCTATCCCCAAACTCCCCCCCAAGTGCCTAACCCTAACCCCCCCTCTAAGTGCCTAAACCTACCCTCCCTTCCCCGCCGCCTAAACATAAGTCTCCCCGGGGGGGTGCCTAACACTAATCTCCCCCGGGGTACCTAACCCTAACCCTCCCAGGGGGGTGGCTAACCCTAAGTCCCCCCGGGAGCCCTAAAACCTAACCCTACCCCCCGCGGATGTCCGTGCCCGGCGCCCAGCTTACCTTCATTCGGTATGCCGGGCGTCGGTCTTCCGGTGTATAGATAATGACAGGCGTCGAGTTTTCGACACCTGTCATTAGTACCGCGCCAGGGTTAGAGAGTCGGGAAGCCGGCGGTCGGTATTTAGAACATCGGCTTCCTGACTACATCCCAATGATGGGACCAGACCTGCTGGTACACTCATGGGCAAGAGAACGTTGGACAAATTCTGTTACAAGAACAATATAAGCCAGTGATCGCCAACTAGACACATTTCAGGGGCTGCATTTGGCAACCCTCTAGTCACACATTGCACTTAGTCTCAGTATTAAGTTAAAATAGTACATTTATTCAAATAATACAACAACTATCTATAATAGCATATTATCAGGCATTTAAAAATAAGTGTTACAAGTTGACAACTAAGCAGGAAATAGCTGGATGCCAAGGGTGCAGGGTTGGAGGACCACATGTCGCCATGCGGGTGTCTCTTGTCCATCACTAAAATAGGCCACATGGTGTTTACACTTTGCATTAAAAACAGGTGATAGGAATTATTTTTTATCACAGATATTAATAAAATATCCCTGGGACACCTGAGTGATACTACGCTCTAGGCATATTTACTCACCTACTCTCCCGGTTGTTGCGGGAGGCTCACACAATTTTGGGTAGCCAACGCCCCCCCCCCCACACACACACACACCCAGGGAAGACTATCTGGATCTCTTCCTAGAGTAGTGGGTAGGATCGTGGGGAAATAATTGCCACATCCCAGTTCTGTATGGAGGGGACAGGGCTCCTCTTGGTCCTGCAATTTGCGTCAGTTTGCCGTGATGGGGGAAGGGCCTAATGACAAAGGACCCCGGCCCCGTACCCCGACGTGTCCAGCTGCGTCTCCACTCCAGCAAGTACGGCTCTAGGTATATGTGTATGCGTAAAACAGCTAGCAGCCACATGAACTGAAGGCCTGTACCTGGGCTATTCGTTGCTCCTGTGTAAGCGTAAATAAATAATTTTTAAAATAGAAACAAAATTGTAATAAAAGTTACTTGACAATAATTCACATGTGAAAAAATAAAAGCAATAATATATTTTTTTCATTAAATATATTCTTCCATGTTCAATCTCTATTGGCAACAGCAGAAGGAGGACTGTAGCTGTCCATGTACCTTTGCAGTCCTCATTAAATTGGTTTCCAGTGCAAAAGGAGAAGCCCTGCAAATATTTTTTCCAGCGGGGGGAGGTTAATCTTTGATGCATAAGGAGAAACCCTATTTTCATGGGAGATATGCGGCTTTTATCTGTTTAATAAATCAGCCCTTAAGAGGCTTATCTGTCATTTTGTCCGTGTATTGCTTTATTGTTTTTGCTATAATAGTTTTATCTTTTAAAATAAAAAAAATTGTCTCATAATAAAATTTATTTACCCATTTTTAGACAAAGTTTGTGCGTCCTCAATCAGTTTGACCAACTCAAAATATACCCATTGCTGTGTTTACATTGAATAGCTAAGCAAAATCATCAACAGTTTAATTCCCAATGATTGTCTACACAGCACGAGACAGATTGCAGAGCAGATGTAGGTTCTGGCATGGAGTGCCCACAAATGCCGCTATTTGCAATAAGAGCATCAAAGCAAAGATTGTGAAACTTCCAAAAGCTATGAATGGAATGTCACTGTATGGTGCTCTGGGAGTGTTATACAGTACACTAATAGGTTTTTTTCGAGCAAGGCGAAAACAGGGTGTGGCTATGGCTATGCTCATTGTTATGCAGTCACACACCCATCCCGATTCGTCACCTCCAAAGATTGGATGTATGTCTCCATAACTGACAACATTGAGACATGCTGAATCACAACAATATAATATTTTCCCAAACTCGGCCAGAGAATCCCACTTTTTGGGGAAACTCCTCCCCTTTTCATGTAGACCCAACCCTTTTCAAGGTTCACCACGATTCTGGACTGCCCAGGTATAGGGCCTGATTTAGATGTGGACAGTATTGCACAGCTGTGTCTTTGTGACTACTATGCTAATGAAGCAGGTATCTGTAGGAAATAGACACCTCCAGCATGCATCTGCGATCCGAGTGCAACGTTCATAGATGCTGCCTCAGATCACCATCACGACAATTTGCTGCTTTGGTCAGGCTGCATAAGCTGAAGCTTAGTCAGCCTGGCCGGCTCATGGCTGCTTGCAAGGCCAGGAAGTCTGCATCCTATGACACAGACCCTGTCCTTGGCACTCCCACACACCTCCATTACCAGGAACACAGCCCAGCATTGCCCCCCCACCCCTGCCCCCCAAATGGCTGCAGCCTGTCAATCAGGCTGTGTCTCAGGGGACTCTGCGACTGTGATTGGCAGGCTCGTTCTGCACATGTGCAGACGCCCCGCCATCAGGTTTATGTACATGTCTGAATCAGGCCCATAATCAGCACAGTTGGGAGTTATACTATATTTCTTACATTTTGTTTATTGTATATAATCAAATTCAGTTTATTAATTTTTTTAGCCTTTGGCACTGGCAGGGGCTGAAAATAAGTGCAATACCTGATAATCATATGATTGTATAATTTAGAACATGCCCATAAATTAAGATGGCACTATTAGCTGTATTCATACTTGCCTACTCTCCCGCATTCTGCGAGAACCACCCGCTTTAAGGTGAGAGCTCCCACTACCCCGTAAAGTAAAGAGAATCCCCCTTTTGGCCTACTCCCCAGTCAATATTCTGGACTGCACAAGTGTGCATGGACAAGTCCGGATGTGATGGGTGCAGAGCCTGCTCTGGCCAGCACGGGGTTGTGGGTAGCAGTGTTCGCCTAGCCCACCACCCAGTTGCACTGCTTTCCCCGAAGTCATCTGAGAGGACCACCCATTAGGAAGAGAAGTGAGGCCAAAAGTGAGTGATTTCACAGACACTGCTCTATTGCGCAGAGCCGCAGTCAGTGTCACCATTGGTGGGCTGGATGCAACCCACATGCGGCTGTATGTGTGATCACAAACGAGGCATCAGTAGATATGCGGGTGGTTGGCAGTGCTGTGCAGGGGCACCTTTCCTCTCTGGTGGCTCCTCTTCACAATGCAGCGGGCACTTCCTCCTACACAGCAGCAATGAGCACTGAGTACCTGACATGACTCATGAGAAACTGGTAAGTGACACACTGAGGAGACTGCACACTGGCCACGATGGTATAGTTGAGGGAAGCTGTATTAATCATTAACTCTCAGTACACATTGCAATGGGGTATTATTTTTATTATTTACAATAGTGATGACTATATAGTTATATATGAGGTCTGGGGGACAAAGCTCCCGACACATACTGATATGTTGTATTATTATATAGAGGAGAGAGGATTATACTAATATATGAAGGGTAATAATACAGCTCAGCATACACTATGAGGTCTATTCATTATGTTAATTATCAGAGTTCGGATGGAGCCCGATAATAAACATTCTAATTTGCGGTGAGCACTGAAAATTTAGAACTGCCGAGTCTGGCTCGGCAGTGCTAGAGCACCTGCAGGAACTAGAGTTGACGCAGGTGCACAAAGCCCTGGCATGCGGTGGAAGGAGTTGGACAGGGGCAGAGGGATCCTGAAGACACAATATTTTCGGAGCTTGATAAATACTGCCTCCATACTACTGTATGGGGACAGTGGGCCAATCCAGGAGAGAAAGGTAAGCAAGAAATATCTGTGATATCTCCTGTGTTACCTTTATGATGTATGGCCCCAAAACTTAATTTCTGTTCATTTTCACCTACTTTGTAGAAATTAAGTGATAATGAATGGACCCCTATATGTGGTATTATTAATATATAGAGGAGAGTGGACTGTACAATGATATGACACTTTCTGCAATGCTACAACAGCAGTTAGACACCAGTCCCCACACAGCAACCGGACAGAAGTGGCATTCTGCAGTATCCTACCCTGATCTCCAATTATTTCCGGCACCTCTCCCCTGAGTAGCACTAGATACGTCCATGGGTGGAGCAAGACACGCCCTTTGGGTGGAGCCTTGATGGCGCATACTAACACAACTATAATCTCCCTGAAACAAATTTTCAAAACTAGTCAAGTATTACCACCTGTATGGGAAAGGAACACAGCAGCTGCAATAATGTATGATCTGGTTTTCTTTATCAAAGCAACCCTGGATTGGAAATATTTGTTGCTTGTCAAGTGTTACAAAGAAAACAATTTGATATAGGTGGGAAAAAAATGCATCTACAGTACAAATACTTTTAGATCTATTATGAAAATTATTATACCAAAGTTTTGGATTTTAACCCAGCATTCCATTCACACATGCATAACAAGCATGATGATAATGTTATGCAGTCGGGAAGCCGGCGGACGTAATCCCGACAGCTGGCTTCTCGACTGTCATATCCCGACGAGGGTTAAATGATCAGCGTGTAAATATAGACGCCTGTCATTTTACCGACGCCGGGAGACTGGCATCCCGATTGAAGGGATGCCGGGCGCCACTGCGGACAGCCGCGGGGGGGGGGGGGTTAGGTTTAGGGCACCCAGGGGGGACTTAGGGTTAGGCACCCCCCTGGGAGGTTAGGGTTAGGCTAGGGGAGGGACGGTTAGGCACCCCCGGGGGGGACTTAGGGTTAGGCGCCCCCGAGGGGACTTAGGGTTAGGCGGCGGGGAAGGGGGGGTTATGTTTAGGCACTTATAGGGGGGATTAGGGTTAGGCACTGGGGGGGAAGGTTAGGGTTAGGCACCATAAAGGAGGGTTAGGGGGTTAGAATTAGGTTGGTATATACTTACCTTCGACGATCGGGATTTCCTCCTCTGCCAGCCTCCTGCTGTCGGGATTCCAACTGCCGGGCACAGGTCCGGCGGTAAGTCATACCTATTCCATGATAACATGACAATACAGTAGCTTGCAACACCATATGCAGCAACATCTCCATTCTGATAAATGCACCTGAATGGGACCTTTTACTTTTGACATTTGTGACTTCTGTTATGCTTCAATATTTTCTCTCCGTGCCCGAGACGCAGGATTAAATTGTTCACTCATAGAATGTCACTCTTGCCTCTAAGTGACTCTTATAAGGAGAATCAATTCATCAATTGGTTGTACATTATTCTGTCATAACAGATGTCACCTTTATGTCACAAAAACAGATGGTGCCTGAGATTCTGTGACACCAAAGCCAGACTACTGTACAACTGTATATTGTCATTACATTGTAAAAAAAACCAAAGGTGTAATTTTATAGAAAGTATGTCTACTTGCCTGCTTCAAAATGTGATTTTAGCGCTTGTACTTTTAATATATATATAAAAAATAAAAAAATGAATATATAAAAAATGAGAATGTACAGGTGATTGTACATGCCAATAGTGTTCTACAGTGAACTTGTCCCTATTTAATAATAGATTATTTACTTGCGAACTAACGTAATATATTATAAAATAATACATTTTTAAAAAAATTTAGTTTGAACTACTGTAAA
Source organism: Taudactylus pleione (assembly GCA_031769625.1). Classification (NCBI taxonomy): domain Eukaryota; kingdom Metazoa; phylum Chordata; class Amphibia; order Anura; family Myobatrachidae; genus Taudactylus; species Taudactylus pleione. Next base: position 761,258 of record JAUIMM010000916.1, on the reverse strand, counting down.
GATCAAGCGAGTGTTTGCCATTTTGCATGCGTATAAGTTGCGCTGCAATTGTCTTGCCGATTCCGCGCGCACAGAGAATCCCTTCGCAAAGTGAGTGACAGGTAGTCAGCATTTGGGGGAGGTAACGGGGTGGGTCAGAAAAACGCAGGTGTGTCTTACCATTTAAATGCCAGGCGTGCATAAATTATCAATTGCAATCACATACACAGCATGAGACCCCTCAGTATGTCAGGAGAGCTGCAGTGTTTGCGGCTGGTCAGACCTCCTGCAAGGGCAAGATGGCTGCTCGACGTGCGTCGATGTTACTGATATTTACAAAGGTAAGCGACGGCGTACCCATGTGAGAAGGCATCGGTGGGCGTCCTTATCCTCTGTAAGCTTTGTAACTATTAGTATATTTACACAGCTGTGATCATCTCTGAATCAGACCCAGTGTATTCACTAGCTGACAGCAGACTAAAGATAGAATTAAGATGATAGTTCCCACTTGTCTTTACTCTTTAGAAGTCATATTGTTAAATATGTAAGAAAAACAGATCAGCAAATGTGATTATGTGTGGCTGTGAGAGAATTCACGAAATCTGATTGACATAGAGTTAAGCAACACATCTCTCCAGGTGTTAAAGTGGTGCGTCAAGTCCTTTGGTTGATAGCTCATGATCTTGGAATCTGTAGTTCCACAACAGCTTTACAGCCTGTTGCTTAATATAGTGAATCACCCATTTAGTCTTAATATGTTCATGTGTTCATTTTCCTTTAAACGTATTTCAGAGATCTATTCTCACAAGGAAGCACTAACATTCGTTATTGATTTCTATCTTTTATCAAGCTCCTGGAATAAAAGGCGGTTTAACAAAAAGTGTAAACTAAAAATCCTGAAAAGCGAAGAGGCTCTGTAAGCTATGGGGAAAGAGAAATCATTGTCTGCCTGGCCCAACGCCAGTAGCAACATGAGCTCATGAGATGGCGATCTCTTATATTTCTCTTGCCAATAAAGTGGATAAGTTGGCTGCTGATAACATTTTAGCAATATCTATTAAATCAGAAATACATAGTATCCCATTCTTTGCTTTTACATTATTCCTGGTTTGCTTTTCCCAATTATAACATCAATTATACATATATTCCTGACAAGCATCAAAGGCTATTTTAGGAACACAGAGAGAGAGAGAGAGAGAGAGAGATAAATAACGTTCTCCTCCAGATACAGCAACAGCAGTTTCCAGGGGAGATCAATGCATTCAGCTGGATTTACTCGGAAGTTTAAAATATTAAAACCAGACCAAATAAAAAAACAAGCAAACACACACTACACTTTTGTACGGTATGCTTCTAACAATTAATCGGGCCAATTCTGCGTTTTGCTGATGATTTTGTAAAAAAAAAATAAAATTAGCAGCATATGGGGATCACCGATTCTGACCAAAAAAATGCTCAGAATCTGAGATTTAGGATCTTTAACATGTTGGATTTCTCTGATCATCGGGGAATCGGGCAATTGGTTTATGGGCTGCTTTTTCTAGGACAACAGAATATTAAGCACAATTTTAGAAATGTACGAGGGTTGTTCAAAACGTAATGCCTAAATGCTCATAACTCTGAAATAATACGCAACATTTATTTGAAACTTTGTCAGTTTGTACTTTAATGTGTCTACTAACTATGTATACAGTTTTGTTTGGGTAATCCAAGAAATACCATGGAAGATGAAACAAAGAGCCGTCATTGAATTTCTGGAAAAAGAAGGCTGCAGTGCTACAGAAATCCACAGAAAACTGAAAAAAGTGTATGGTGAGCGTACAATTGACTATAGCAGTGTCAGAAGGTGGATGAAGCGTTTTCAACTGGGAGAATCATCCGTGTGCGACAAACCTCGTGGTGGCAGACCATCAACTGCAGTGACAACAGAGAACCGACACAAAGTCGATGCCATGATTCAGAAAGACCATTGTGTGACCATCAGAGATATCAGTGATGAACTGGAATGTAGCCATGGCACTATAGAAACACTAATCAATGATTTGGGATATCGTAAAGTGTGTGCTAAATGGGTTCCAAAGCAATTAACCAGGGATCATACGGCCCAGAGGGTGGAAGTGTACAATGACCTTTTGACCAACTTTGAAGCCAACCCTGAGATGTTTTTGGAAAATGTCATTACAGGAGATGAGACCTGGGTATTCCTTTATGACCCAGAAACAAAGGCCCAATCAAAGCAATGGAAACACCCAAGTTCACCTAGGCCAAAAAAGTTTAAATCACAGTGATCCGTAAACAAAGTCATGGCCACATTCTTGCCGAGGTGTTATTCTCATCGATTACTTGGAACAAAACCAATCAATCAACAGTGATTGATACATTATGACACTTAAGAAGCTGAAAGAAGCCATCTGCAAAAAAAGGTCAACAATTCGACTGTCAAATGTCATCTTACACCACGACAATGCCAGACCTCACACTTCTATGGCAACATCTGCGGCCATTGCCAAAATGGGGTGGGCAATAATGCCACATCCACCATACAGTCCTGATTTGGCCCCTTCTGACTTTCATCTGTTTGGCCCTCTCAAATACTGTCTCCATTTTCAACATTTTGAAGACAAAAGGTTGTTAAAAACGCCATATGTTCCTGGATCAAACACCTACCACTGGAATTTTTCTAAAGTGGATTCACAGCTTGGGTTGAGAGGTGGAGAAAATGTTTGAGGGCAGATGGTGAATTTTTTGAGTAGAGTCATTCTGTTACTAAGACTTCAAAGTATTTTACTGCAAAATTTCAAATCTGTATCTATAATAAAATTTGAGTTGTGAGCATTTAGGCATTACTTTTTGAACAACTCGCGTAGAAATGTGTTATTTGCTGGGTTCTACAATATTTCCAAGCTGCGTTGTCAAAATTCCTTTACCACTATGAAATATATATATATACTGGAAGAAAGTGATTTATTCTTTCTGTCTTTAGGGAAGGATGGTGTCTGCCACAACTGCCAGTGGGGATCTGCAAAACTTTTCTGTGCACTGAGCAGACAGAGAAGGCATGTCAGGCTTCAGAGACTTTGTAGCTCACTTTATTCTAATAGGAAAGTGTTGGTGAGTCACAGATAGAGGAAGGTAGTTCAGTGCTCAATTAGCCTGTGCCCAGTGCAAGGAGAGAAAACAGAGTCAGTGTCGCTGAAAGGGGCTAGGAGACAAGTGACAAGGAACATTGGAAGCAAGTATAGTGCTAGGGATGAACAAGAGGGAGGAGGGTCCTGCTTGAGAGAGCTTTGTGCTAACAGGTGAGTTAAACAGTAGAAGAGTGAACTAGGGAGAAGTGAAAGACAGGAGGATAGAAGATTTAGGAGGAGAGAGAAGGTGAGTTTTTAATGAACTATTGAAGCTGATGAGACTGGTAGACAGTCTGACTGGGCAAGGGAGTGAGTTCCAGAGGAGGGGGCTGTCTGGGAGAAATCTTCAAGACGGGCATGAGAGAAAACTGAGATAGGCAACAATGTTCATAATAGACTAAAGTGGGGAGAGGAGAGTACAAAGAGGCCAAAGAGAAGGAGGTTACAGTAGTCACAGCAGAAGTTGATGAGTGCTCAGATAAGTGTTTTGGTGGCATCAAGAGTGAGATAAATTTTAAATGTGCAGGGTGAGTGACAGGAGGACTATCACCCAGGCAGCAGATTTGGGGAAATGAGGGAGAAGTCAGAGCTAGAGATGGAGGAAGGAAAGGGAGGAGTGCGAGGGTGGAGGAAGGAGTAAAGATGGCAAACAGGCGGTGAGTATTGGAGGACTGGCAGGAGATTAGAGATGTAGGGCTATTTAGCGAGGGTAAGGCAGAGCCATAGGTGGAATGTATGAAACAATTCCCTGAAATGCCATTCAGCAGTTTGTGAGCACTTATGAAAGTTGCGATTAAGCTTTGGGTGCAGAGCACTGGAGGCTGACAATAATAGTCGGGGGAAGCTGAATCAAGGGTAGAGATGAGAGAAGAGTTGTAGAGAGAGATAGCTAGGGCAGGGCAAGAGAGCTCAGATATGGGAGAGAGAAGAGAAGGAGAGTAAGTCTGGGACAAGACAATTCAATGCACTATAGCCTTTGCTGATGATAATTTATAGTTAGTTGTATGTTTACCAAAGGCAGAAAGTTATCAATTCTGGTCTCTGGTAGTTATGCTCATATTAGAAAGTGCCCTGTGATAGAAAATAACTGTCAACAAAGGTAAAAAAAAAGAACCCGCACCACCCAGTTTTGGGCTGCGGCTGCCTTAAGAACAGTGAGACCCCAGGAACAAGCGAATGCATATGGGAAACCCCAGGGCTTCAGCTAGGGGAGGGGGGAAGAGCACATGAGTAAAATGTTACAGTAGATGGTAAATGCTGTACTGTGCAACTGTTCAATAATAACACTATCAAGGATAAATCTTATGTTGGAAACATGCTCAAACACAAGTGCTGTGACAAATAATCCAATCACAATCACCAGACATTGCTAAATACAGATGGGAAATTGTCCTGTGTGTGTGGTCATCTTCCAACAGCACTAACAAGCCTCAGTGAAGCCTGAAATAATCTGTCCATTTGTATGGAGCATCGATCGGCTGGATATCACCCCAGTTGGCCATCACAGACTGTGATCCTGCGGTTTAGCTTCTTCATATATTTAAAGAAATCTGGGCATATAAGTGTCATTGAAGATTGATCAGGAAACAAAGCCTATATTAGGATTGTTGCAGACACAGTAACATCAGCTTGAGCTGCAGCCTTCAAGAACTTTACTTTGAATTCGTATCAAGAAAACACAAATTGAACTTTGAGATGTTTAAATATTTAACCACTCTTATTGTAAAATTTCTTTAGGCCAGTTTCATACTTGCCATTTTTGACCGGGCGGCAAAAACCTGCCCGTTTTTTTTGCCGGGCGTGAAATATAGTTAAGCAGGGAAGCGGGCGGGTCCTGTCACACAGCCCGGGCACGGCACAGTTGCCGCGTAACAGCCGGAAATATCTACTGAGAAGGACGTTTGCCATGCCGTGTCCGTGCCGTCCCTGCAAACCAGTGGTGTATAGGAAACAATGTTTCCTAAGGGAAGGTTATGGTTAGGGGGTAGAATTAGGTTAGAGAATACTTACCTTGGACGATCAGGATTTTCACTGCTGCCGGGATGCCGCTGTCGGGATTTGAATCCCATCTGGGTAGCTTCCTACAGCTCACTGATATTTGTAGGTGCAAGATCTTGGGTGCAAATGGATCTTTCCACCATGTTCCATAAATGCTATATTGGGTTCATGTTGGGCAATCGTGGTGGCCACACCATTCGTTGGAACTCTCCAGAATGCTCCCTGAACTAATTCTGGACAATTTGGGACCAATTACACAGTGCATTAACTTGCTGGAATATTCCATAGTTGTGGGAGTACTTGAAGTCCATGAAGGGCTGCAGATGGTCATCAGGCAATGCAATGTAGTAGTTACCAGTCAATGACGTGCTCAGGTGAACCAGCGGACCCAACTAATGCCACATGAACACATAATTATAGAACCACCACCAGCCTGCATGGTGTCTTGTTGACTACTGGGGTCCATGGCCTCATGGGGTCTGCGTTACACCCAAATCCTACCATCATCCTGAAACTGCGTCTGGTACCTCATGCATTGAATGTGGATGTGATTTGAGCCAGTGTCTCTAATCTGTTACCATGGACAATTCTGTCCAGATGCCGCTGTTCACCATCATTAAACACCTGTGGTCAGCAACTGCGCTGTCCATGGTGGGCGCTAATGCCTTCCATGAGGTATTTCTAGTACACACGTGATACCATAGATTGAGGGATGTTGAATGTCCGCTCAACTTCGGAAATGGAATGTCCCATCCAGGGGCGGATTGGGCCGCTGGGAAAGCGGGATAGTTCCCACTGGGCCGGCCCCATTAACCCCTATGCTGGGCTGGCCAAGACTGCCGTCCAGGCTGGGCAGACACTGCCTGCCGGCAGCCGCGCTTCTGGTATTTGCGTTCTGCTATGGAACGCAAACCGGAAGCTCCCGGCTCCACCGTCAGTCTGCAGTGTCCCGCCCCTCAGCCTCCGCCGCCCGCTGTCATCTCCCCTCTCTGTGGCATGGTCGAAGCCTGGTCGGGCCACTCCTTCTCCTGGGGCTGCGGGAGATGACGTAGACCATGTGGAGATGGGTGTGCTGTGCCTGGGACGGTGTAGGAGCCTCAGGATCGGGACAAGGTGGCAGGGGCTTTCTCAACATACTTACTCTGGCTGTCAGCGCTGAAAGAGGGGCGGCTGACGGGGACCCATGAGCTGAGGTGTCAGTGGAGTGTGGAGGTACTTCCTGTTCAGCTTCTTCCACTCCTATCCTGCCCCCTTATTCCCAACACTACAGCTACCCTGCTCCACACTACTACTACCATCCTGCCCCTGCCACTATTACTCCAATTCAGCCCCTTGCTCTGAATTATTACTACTACTCCCTGTCTGTCCCACATTACTACTACTCCAAGCCTGCCTCTGCTCTGCCATTACTACTACCATCATGGCCCCTGATCCACACTACTACAACTCCAATCCTGCCCCCTGATCTGTGCTACTACTACTTCCATCCATCCCCATGCTTCCCACTACTCCCATCCTGCCCCCACTTCCGACTACTACTCCCATCCTGCCCCCACTTCTGACTACTACTCCCATCCTGCCCCCTGATCCGCACTACTACAACTCCAATCCTGACACCTGATCTGCACTATTACAACTCCCTTTCTGCCCCCTGATCTGTGCTACTACTACTTCCATCCCACCCCTGCTTCCCACTACTACTACTCCCATCCTGCCCCCACTTCTGACTACTACTCCCATCCTGCCCCTGCAGGGATGTATACTGCTTATGTTACGGAGGTCAATGTGGTGTTATTGTTTTTCCTCCAGGGGCCAATGTTGTTTTTTTTTCCTGTGGGGCCATTGTGTTTTATTGATTTTTGTAGGAGCCAATGGGCTTGATTCTATTAAACGCAAAGTGAATATCGCCGGGAATGAGCTCCCAGAGCTATTCAATTCATCGCGCTGCTAAGCCTGACTATGGATTTCTTCTCTCATCTCTCATGGGATGCGAGCAGAAATCCGACAAAAGTCCAGGCGCGATTCTGTTTTCTGCCCTTAGCGTGGCGGAAACAGCTTTGCGCTGGGAAGTTTAGTTGGAGAATGCCCGTTCTCGCAACTAAACACCCTGTTTAAGGCGCGAGGGTCGGGAGAACGGGCATTCCCAAACCTGACAGCGTGCAGAATTGAATAGCTCCGGGAGCTCATTGCCGGCGCGATTCACTTTGCATTTAATTGAATCGAGCCCATTGTGTTTATTTTTCTGTGCGGGCCAATGTATTTTTTTGGGGGGGCCAGTGTGTGTTTTATTTTTTCCTTGTGGAGGCGAATGTGTTTTTTTTTTTTCCCTGTCGGGTATCAATGTATGTATTTTTTTTTCCTGTAGGGATCAATGTGTTTTATTTTATGTATCACCCAATGTGTTTGTCTGTTTTTTTTGTGGGGGCCAGTGTGTGTTTTATTTTATTTTTTGTTGAGGCTGTGTGTCTTTATTTTTTCCTGTAGGAGCCAGTGTGTTTTATTGTGTCCTGTGGGGGCACATTTTTTTATTTTTATTTCCTGTCGGGGTTCAATGTATTTGTTTTTTTCCTGTGAGGACCAATGTGTTTTTATTTTTTTTGTTATGCATTGTTTTTCATCTGTGCAAGTGTATTAGAAATGTGTTGGATGTTCAGGGTTGGCTATAGAGATGCTGAATTTCCCACATTAGAGGCCATACTCTATAGTTCCAATGGTGCGACCGATAGTGACGTCTAAAGACGCACAAAGCATGATTGCAGTGTCTTTAGACACTGACAGTGGAGGTCTCAGCCCTTGCATATTCGGACGCAGGGCTGTACACCAGGCAAGGGCATTGTAGGTAGGCAGGGGCATATTTAAGAGAGGAGGGGGCCCGTGTGCAGCCTCCGTTTGGGCCCCCTCCTCTCTGAAGGCGGCACTGAGCGCTGTAGATTTTGGCTTCATGCCAGAATCTACAGCGCATGCGCGTGTCTCCGGGAAAATGGCGCTCGCGCCTACTTTCCCGGGGACATCTTTTCTGCACATACCCAAATCACTGGGAAAATGGCCGCCACCAATTTCCCAGTAAGTGTTTGCTGCTCTACAGCGCCGATCCGGCGCTGCGGAGCAGCACTTCGGGAATTAGCAGAGAGGTAAGTATAATTACCTATGGGTGCAGGGTGTGTATTGTGGGCCCCCCTGGACCCGGGGGCCCGTGTGCCCCGCCCACCTTGCACCTATTATAGATTCGCTCTTGATTGTAGGCTCATTAACCTAAAGTCACAGACAGCAGCAGAAGACGCAAAGATGGCTGCAACTGTGTCAAGCTCAGAATCAGACCCTATGAGAAGGGATCCCGATCTCATTGACAGACCTCACCTCCTCAACAGACTCCGCCCCCATTAGGGCTGCTGCCATAAATTTCCCGGGCTGGTTTTCTTTCCCAATCCGCCCCTGGTCCCATCCGTCAGGCACCATTATCATTCCCCGTTCAAACTCCAATCATTCACATTGCCTTGCCATGAGCAGCCTAGCCAGTGTTTAAACTGACTCACAAGATGTCTGATTACAACTGATGCCGGACTGTGCATTTTCAAGACGTCCAAGTACTATGATCCCAGCTACCATTACCTTTACATACTGCTATCCCATGACTTTTGGCACTTCATGGAATTGCATAGACCCCCAATTTTACTACATCTTGCACTGGGGTCTATTTTCTAATATTGCAGTGTTACAGTATTCTGTATGACTGTGGTGTCTGCCATTAAAATGGGATCTATGTTGAATAGACTCTATAGTAAGGTGTAAATAAGAATGCATAGGTTTATCTAGATCAAGCCTTTATAAGCTATAATTGTATTATTATTTATTAGAAGTACATTTGTTATTTTAATAAAATTGCTACAAACTGTATATACTTCGTAAGGAGACGTTACTGCTAGTTGACAAAGGAAATGCCAAGCTGAGACAACACTTCTAGGTGTGTGGCGTTCTGGAAGTTGAGTAATAGCTATTATAGTAACCTAAGCAAATGATGCAGTCTGCAAATCTGTTGGCCTGATTCTGATTTGTACACAAACTCGATGGTTTACGTACAAATCCGATATTTGGGGATCTGCGCATGCCCAGGACCCGTCCTGCACGATTGTTTGCAGTCTTCCCTTAGCTGTGTTTGGGGGGGGACAGAGACCAGGACCGTTCTACAAAACAGGGGCTTGTCACCCCCGTTTTGTAGGCGTGCCAAGCCTGGGGTCTGCATCGTTGTATGCAGACTTCCTGGACCCAGCTGACCAGTTCTCACAGCCAGTCTTAGTAAGCTTCGGCTTCGTCTTGGAACTCAGCACTCGGATTGCAGATGCATGCAGGAGGTATCTGTTTACTACAGACTCCTGCAATTGTATTTTAGTTGAATCAGAGGGCCTGATTCAGAGCCGCTCGTAAGCGGCCGCTCGTTCGCTACGAGCGATGTTTGCCCAACTGCACATGCGTACGGATCGTAATACGCATGCGCGAACCAGTCAGTGCGGCCGAAAATCGTTTGTTCACTAAATAGCGAATGCCTGCTATTTTGAGTGACAGAATGAGGCGTATGTGGGTGGTAACAGGGGAAGGTGCTTGAAAACGGGGAGTGGAGATCCGAACGCAGGCGTGCTTAAAGGTCAAAACGGGCGTTTTAAGGGTGTGCATAATTAATACAGCAGTGTCATTGACCACGTCACTGGGTTATTTTATAGCCAGAACTGCTTGCAAGATTGTGGTAGCAAAAACCAACCAGAAGAATAGCGAGCAGTTCATACGCTGGTCGATGTACTCGATTAATCTAATAAATAGCGGACATGACGTAGGATGCGAGAGGCCAGGGGGCGTATTTTTTCAAAAAACGACCGCAAGTTTTGTTCGCTCGTTCAGACATAGAGGCGTGAACAGACCGCAAAGAGCGAACGGTTCATTTGAATAGCCACCCCTATTTTCTGGATGAACGACCGCAAATAGCATCTGAATCAGGCCCAGAATCAAGCCCTGTATTTGGTGATGTTCTGCTCTTCATAATTCCTGAATTCTGGGAAATAAATCATGGACTGTGCAGCTGTGATACAGAGTAAATTATGCACTATCCTCATTCCCACTTTAATGTTCATTCTGTAGTCAGCACACGTTACAGCCCTGGGTGCAATCCATCCCTTTATGGATGAATGTGGATCTTGTTAATGATCATGTGATTGTATTGGTACTTATGCAAACAGAAAAATATGTAGACCCGATAAAGCACAGGCTCGCTGCCGGTGGATGAAGCCTATAGAACTGGCTGGTTCCGGCAGATGTTCCTGTATAAATCTATCCACAAGATGCATGAAGATGATTGTGCTCTTCTGTAATACCAGCCTGAGGTACATGAGCAATATGTTGATCTGACAGGATATAAACAAGCTTTTCTCTGCTCTAGCGTCCGACCAAGAAACAGGCAGAAGCTGGACGGTGTTTTCCAGGCACTCAGTGCCTTTCGGGATCAAGTCAGGAAGCCAACGGTCAAAATGGCGACCGCCGGCTTACCGACTGTCTAATCCCAGCAGGGGTCTAATTACCTACGCCGAGAGCCCGAAAAGCCGGCATACCGAACAAAGAAAAAACGGGCGGCGGGCGTGGACAGACGCGCGGGGGGGAGGGTTAAGTTAGGGGCTCCCGTGGGGGACATAGGGTTAGGCACCCCCCGGGAGGGTTAGGGGAAGGGGGGTTAGGGTCAGGCATCCCCGTGGTGAGGTTAGGGTTAGGCCCCCCTCCGGGAGACTTAGGTTTAGGCTGCAGGAAAGGGGGGGTTAGGTTTAGGCACTTACAGGGGGGTTAGGGTTAAGCACTTGGGGAGGTTAGGGTTAGGCATCCCTAAGGGAGGGTTGGGGAGGGGGGTAAGGTTAGTTATAGTCGGGATCTTCAGTTGCCGGTCCAGCGGTATTTCATACCGATCCCGTGCCTTTCACAAGCAGAGGCTTTGAGACGCTTTTAATGTGTTTTTTACTTAGCTACTGGGAATGCGCAGTCAGGAAGCTGTCCGTCGGCTTCCCGACTGCTTCCCCCCAGATGACATGGGTCAACATCTCTCCAGAGGTCTTCTGTCCACTGGAATCGATGCCACATTGAGCTGCTGCACTTCGCTGGGCTAGAGGGGGACCTACACTATACTACGCATCCATCCCATGACTTTTGGCACGCCAGTGTCCAGTGTGATTTGTATGTATTAAGAAACACTTTGGATGTATGAACGTTTTTTTCACATAGTTTCACACAGAGATAGGTTGTTTTAAAGAAACCTCATATTTATCTACTATATATATATATATATATATATATATATATATATTGTGTGTGTTAAGACATTCGCTGTTCCTTATCCACTCTCTGGCTGTTGTTTTGTGCTTGCATCCATTTCACTCCGAGTCGTCACATTATGACACTGCCCCCTGCCATAGCCCTGTACTCACCTATAGTACACAAGTGCAATGGTCATAAGGGCATGGCAGTGGGCAGGGGCAAGTGCAGGATTTGCTATCTTATACTCCAGAGTCAGACATTTAACACATGAGCTATTTTCTCCTGTGTTGCAAGCCTAGTCATTCTAACTACATAAAGATAGTTATAATTGTTAGTTTAAACCATTGCAGCTAAACAAATCTATGTAGTGTGACTGTGGTGTAAGGGGTTGAGAGTTTAAATCCCATCAAACGAACCTGTCCGCCCCTGCCCCTCCATATATCAGAAGAACATTGGGAAAAAAATTACAGGGTTAGCCATCATAGAGTAAAAAAATCAGTCCTTCAGTAGGTGTTTCTGTGTACTCAGAACCAACCCTCCGCTTCCTGTGTGCTCCACTGGTGGGAACTTGCTCTTGTGGAACTAAGTCATGTATTATAACAGGGGAGAGTGAGGACTGGGGAAAAGAGGAGAACACAAGCTTGAACATGGCTGTACTGTATATATACTGATAGACGATGGCATTTTTACATAGAGGGAAGTGTGGGTACATGGCTGACATATCATATGTCCTGTGGCTGCACTAGTGGCTGATATTGTGTATGTGATGTGGCCTGAGCATATGAATGCTGTAATGTGGCTAATATGTAATGGCTAAATGGGTGGTATACTGAGATTTGTAGTTTGTAATGGCTGATATATGTTGTTGTGACACATATATGATATAGTGGCATGTACAATGTAACAAAAGCACGGACTGGTATAAACATGGCTGTTAATGTGATGCTGAGTGGGCATGTGGTGTATACACTGCTTTGTGAAATAGTTACATAGCTGGTAAAATGTGAAGAAAGTGCCTGATATAGTGTGGTAGAGCAATGTGAAGTAGGTCAAAGCTGGTATAATGTGGTGTGGGCATACACTGTTTTAATTTGATTTTTGGCACAGGCTAGTATAATGTGATGTTTAGTGGGCACATATATACGTGATGTTGGTGGTAGTACCTGCTACTGTATCCCATATGCCAAGCTTAATTACCAGTGTCAGTTTGTGGTATAATCATATAAGGAGAGGAGGTTACCCTGTTGTAGCTACATAACATGCTTGATAATGAGTGGAGCTGTTGACAATTGAAGCTGAAAATTTATTGGAGCTGTATCATTTATTGAAATGTGGGTTGTGTTACATGCCAGATAATTGATGTTTTGCATTATATGCTTTTCAATGGGGATATACAATAATCTGAAAACTTGCCTGTATAATATGCTGTGTTGCAGGTGTTCTCAATATTATTTTGCCAATTAGCATATAGCAACTATGGGAATAGGTTAAGTACCACGTTACAGAAGGTATGAATTTATAAACATGTAAACATTTGTAACATTCATTCCAAAAAACACATTGCCCCATCCACAGACTTCTCACTGCCCCTACAGACTTCTCACCGCCCCTCCACAGTCTTCTCATTGCCACCTCCACAGACTTCTCACTGCCCCGCCACAGACTTTTCACTGTCCCTCCACAGACTTCTCACTGCCCCTCAACAGACTTCTCACTGCCCCTCCACAGACTTCTCACTGCCACCTCCACAGACTTCTCACTGCCCCTCCAGACTTTTCACTGTCCCTCCACAGACTTCTCACTGCCACTCCACAGACTTCTCACTGCCACCTCCAGACTTCTCGCTGCCCCTCCACAGACTTCTCACTGCCCCCCATCATAGACCTCTCATTGCCCCTACACAGACTTCTCACTGTCCCTCCACAGACTTCTCACTGCCCCCACCACAGACCTCTCATTGCCCCTAAACAGACCCTGACTGCTCCCTCTACAGACCTCTCTTTGTCTCCTTCACAGAGCTCTCTCTGCCACTGTACTTCCTTAATGATGTGTTTTCATGTTGATGCATCGAGCTCAGTCCTATTCTGCTTGGACATGGAGGTGATCTCAAGTTCACTTCCTGTATGAGAACTGTGGAGCGGCTGTCAGACATGTCTCTTCTGGCCACTTGGCAATCCAGGGAGACCGTGCTGTTAGATTAGCCTCATGCATTTTTAAATCACTGAGTGCTCACCATCAGCATGACCTCTCTGCTTTGTGCAGAGAAGGTCAAAAAGTGTGGAAGTTGGCTGCCCCTGTCAGATCGGGAGCAGCCAGCTGGGGTCTCAAGGCTGCGTAGGTGGCACTCAAGCTCTAGTACAACTTAGCCTTCATAACTGTACCACAGGTAGTATGCGTACCACCAGAGGAGAACGGCTGCTGTGTAGTATACCGATCATTATTTTATTAATCCATGCTGGTGACTATTGCAAATAATATAGCAAAAGCTGGACAGAACATAAACACAGTGAGCCCAATAACCATTTGTGAGTTTGCATTACGAACCTTTATGGTCTGTGCAGTCTGCCATTTGCATGGTGTATACTCTAAAATATTTGTATGGCTTAGATCAGGGGTCTTCAAACTTGGCCCTCCAGATGCTGTGGAACTACACATCCCAGCATGCACTGCACATAGTTTTAGCATGCTGTTATATCAAAAAGGTGGCAGTGCATGCTGGGATGTGTAGTTCCACAGCAGCTGGAGGGCCAAGTTTGAAGACCCCTGGCTTTGATCTAAAGTATGCCTTGTTTTATAAGCAGAATCTTGATTTGACATGAATATGAAATGTCTCAAAAGAAAATTTTGTGTAGTAAAAAGTCTGTGTAAAGCTCAAGGTTACATATAAAAAATGTTTATCGATTTAATGTAAGTACAGAGAAATGTTTTAGTGCACTTTATCTGCATGCAGAATACAGATATGAGTACCTTTGGAGGAGACCTACTGTATAAATACCGCTAAACAGAGCTCATACTGTACACTCAACCAGGAACCAATAACCCCTGTAACACTAGTAAGGATATTACAATTTTGTACTATATCAATATTACTGAGCTTTAATAAATGGACTCATATGCACCCTTTGTAAATGTCTCATTCAAAGAGCAACTATGTTCTAATTAGTATTCAGACTACTTAATGCCAGTATTGGTGTCTATGTTCTGCAAATTGTCACTAAATATCTCTCTGGAGTGAATGTTACAAAATCAGGAGCAAATGTTCTAAAGAGAACACAAGATATAGCTTCTCTACTTAGGATACATTCTGTCTGTTCCCTACCCTAATAAAGCCATGTTTCACTATCCTTAAGATGGCCATATATCAGACACAGGATTTTGCGATCCGGCGATGCTATGGGAAGTGCCGGCGTTTCCGGGTGGAAACGCCAACCTGCCACCATCGATGTTGTGTTATCCATCGCCGGATCGCAGACATTTTCCATGTTAAAAGTCGGTGATTTGACGATCGCGATCATTTTTTGATCGTGATCGTCAAATTGGGAACATGTTAGATTTCTGCAATCCCGCGATGCCGGGTTGCAGCATCGCGGCAATCCATTGCTGATGGATGGGCCCCATTACTTTGTCAAGTTACTAGTGTATAAAAATGGGAAGTTCACAAGGGCAGGGTACTGACAGGACTAATACCTGTCTCACGCAGGCCAGCCTTACTGGCACTGTGCACCTGTAAACATTCTTAATTTTGACAGTCAAACAAGGTGTGGTTTATTTAAATTGTGAGTGGCATCCACTCAAATGGGTGTGCTTTGGGTGCATATGGGGCATGGCCTAATTTAATTAGATTTTTGATAATGTTAGCATGGACCATGTTAGACTATAGAAGCTTTGAAAAATCCACACACCCGGGTACTTGGTAAAGCAGTGGCTTTTAATGGCAGCAAACACTGCACCTTAGCATACGTGAGCATAGGCCTGGATACACACGGGCACATAACAGAAAATAAGTAAATAAACATAAAACAAATGTCCAAGCACTCCTTGTGCTTAACAGTCAACAGTGGCTTGCAGCTCTCCTAGCATAGCCCTTGGTCCCTGGCACTACAACACAGTCTCCTACTACCTGGTCGCTAGACAGCATCAGGGAAATGAGCAACAGGTGTATGAGAGTTTTAAACTGCTCAGTGATGAGTTGCAGCTGGGCCTGTGCAACTGTGAAAACATGGAGTTACACACCTCCTTTGCTGCAAACTGGACAGGATTCACTCCAGATTCTCTTGGAGGGAGCTGATCTCACAGGAATGTGGGCAATTCAGGTGAGAGACCACCCCTCTCACCACAATATATATATATATATAAATATATAATTATATATATATATATATAATAGATATATGCTTTGTATGCTCAAAAGTTTCATCACTAAAGCATATTTTAATTTTAATTAACCATGTCCACTAAAATGTTTTGTGCTCTTTTATACATGATTTTAGAATTTTAGGTTCACCGTGTAGATCTAAAATGTCAAAAAGCAGTAACAACGCTGTCACCAATATAACAGGCAATGAGCTGACCACTCTCAGAGGGCAAGAGAGAATAAACCAAAGAAGAATGTTACATGCAGACGTCACAAATAAAATCCTGGAACTGACATTCATATGTATTTTAAGCGATATTAAAGTCTCACTTTAAAGAAATTCTTCAACAAAGTAGAAATATTTAGACACAGGTTGAAAGCAACACCTGCACCATTTCATCAATATCCTTATTATTCATTACAGTATACAGAATGTCCGCTATAACCAGTGTCTGTTAAATTGAGAGATGTTTATGCTCAGGGCTTAAAGTGGTCCTGGAGACGTGGTGGAACTCATCTCCCTCTGCCATCTACTCCCCATCCCACCTGCCACGCTAGTCTGACAGACCAATACAAACGTGAAAACTGTTCTTTACACACACACTATTGTGTATAGGAAATGGTAAAGTGAATGGCGTGGGACTGGGGGCCGCCTAGGCCCCAGAAGCTTTTGGGGCTATGACAGTGTAAAATACATTTTAGATGCTTTTTTAGAACTCCTGCCATTAGCTGAGACTAAAATGTTATATCACTTAAAAAGAAAAAGAAAAGTTCTATATCATCTGTGTTATTTTTTTACCGTGCCTCTGAGTTTTTTTGGGGTGTCCCCACAAACTAGTCTATGTCACTTGGATGCCTAATGTTTTTTGCAACCTCTATGTATTGCCTTTGCTTGATTCTTTCCTTACCTATATGCTGGCTTCTCTGAAATGAGGGACCTCTGAAGAAATTGAGACTCTCTAGGCAGGGAATCAGTATGTATAACCGCCGGAAGACCGGCAGCAGTGAGGATCCCGACAAGAGATTTAGGTAAGTAAAACTAACTCTGACCCCCCTAACAACAGCCAGACAGTGGATAAGGAACAGTGAATGTCTTAACACACACATTATATATATATATATTAGGGGTGTGCACCGGCCACTTTTCGTGTTTTGGTTTTGGATCTGGATCTTTCTTCGTGTTTTGGATCTGGATTGGTTTTGCCAAAACCACCCTTGCGTGTTTTGGGTTCTGGGTTTTGTGTTTTGGATCTGTATTTTTTTGAAAAAAAGCATAAAAACAGCTAAAATCACAGAATTTGTAGGTTTTTCTGCTCCTATGCTATTATTAACCTCAATAACCTTAATTTCCACTCATTTCCAGTCTATTCTGAATACCTCACACCTCACAATAGTGTTTTTATGTCCAAAAGGTTGCACCGAGGTAGCTGGATGACTATGCTAAGCGACACAAGTGGGCGGCACAAACACGTGACCCATCTAGGCGTGAAACTGCAGTGGCAGACAGGATGGCATTGAAAAACTAGGCCCCAAACTGTACATAATGCAAAGAAAAAAAAGAGGTGCAAGATGGAATTGTCCTTGGGCCCTCCCACCCACCCTTATGTTGTATAAACAGGACATGCACACTTTAACAAACCAATCATTTCAGCGCCAGGGTCTGCCACACAACTGTGGCTGAAATGATTGGTTCGTTTGGGCCCCCACAAAACAAGCTGGCAATTTATCTGTCCCTGCACAAACTGGCTCTACGGAGGCAAGATGTCATCCTCATCCTCCTCATCCACCGATTCCTCACCCTCTTCAGTGTGTACATCCTCATCCTCACAGAGTATTAATTCGTCCCTGCTGGAACCACAGGTCCCTCTGTACGTTCTGGAGGCTGGTCTCCCTGGAAGAGTTGATAATTCATTTTATGAACATCATCTTCTCCACATTTTGTGGAAGCAACCTCCTACGCCTTTCGCTGACAAGGTTCCCGGCTGCACTAAACACTCTTTCGGAGTACACACTGGAGGGGGGGCAACTCAGGTAAAATAGAGCCAGTTTGTACAGGGACCTCCAAATTGCTTCTTTTTCCTGCCAGTACAGGTACGGACTGTCTGACATGCCTACTTGGATGCTGTCACCGATGTAATCCTTTAACAGACAGACGCACGCTTGTCGCTGCTGCTTTGAGGATTCAAGTGCGGCTACAGCCCACACAATTCACAAAGACAGAAAAAAAAAAGAATATTTTTATTGTTTGTGGAGCACACTTTGAGGGTTACACCACCCTTTAACAGACAGACGCACGCTTGTCGCTGCTGCTTTGAGGATGCAAGTGCGGCTACAGCCCACACAATTCACAAAGACAGAAAAAAGAAGAAGAATATTTTAATTGTTTGTGTAGAACACTTTGAGGTGTCACCACCCTTTAACAGACAGACGCACGCTTGTCGCTGCTGCTTTAAGGATGCAGGTGCGGCTACAGCCCACACAATTCACAAAGACAGAAAAAAGAAGAAGAATATTTTAATTGTTTGTGTAGAACACTTTGAGGTGTCACCACCCTTTAACAGACAGACGCACGCTTGTCGCTGCTGCTTTAAGGATGCAGGTGCGGCTACAGCCCACACATTTCACAAAGACCAAAAAAAAAGAACAATATTTTAATTGTTTGTGTAGAACACTTTGAGGTGTCACCACCCTTTAACAGACAGACGCACGCTTGTCGCTGCTGCTTTAAGGATGCAGGTGCGGCTACAGCCCACACAATTCACATAGACAGAAAAAAAAAGAACAATATTTTAATTGTTTGTGTAGCACACTTTGAGGGTGTCACCACCCTTTAACAGACAGACGCACGCTTGTCGCTGCTGCTTTGAGGATGCAAGTGTGGCTACATCGCACACAAGTCACAAACACATTAAAAAAATAGTTTTTTATTTTTTGGAACACTTTGAGAGTTACACCACCCTTAAACAGACAGACGCACGCTTGTCGCTGCTGCTTTAAGGATGCAGGTGCGGCTGCAGCCCACACATTTCACAAAGACCGAAAAAAAAAGAACAATATTTTAATTGTTTGTGTAGAACACTTTGAGGGTGTCACCACCCTTTAACAGACAGACGCACGCTTGTCGCTGCTGCTTTAAGGATGCAGGTGCGGCTACAGCCCACACATTTCACAAAGACCAAAAAAAAAAGAACAATATTTTAATTGTTTGTGTAGCACACTTTGAGGGTGTCACCACCCTTTAACAGACAGACGCACGCTTGTCGCTGCTGCTTTAAGGATGCAGGTGCGGCTACAGCCCACACAATTCACAAAGACAGAAAAAAAAAGAACAATATTTTAATTGTTTGTGTAGCACACTTTGAGGGTGTCACCACCCTTTAACAGACAGACGCACGCTTGTCGCTGCTGCTTTGAGGATGCAGGTGGAATCTAGACGGGATTTGGAACCGAGGACACACTACCTCCATCAATTGTCTAAATCCCACTGCACTAATGTCGGATACCGGACGCACGTCTAACACCAACATAGCAGTCAAGGCCTCAGTTATACGTTTTGCTTCAGGATGACTGCTGTCGTACTTCATCCTCATCGCTAGGGACTGTTGGAGGGTCAATTGTTTAGTAAAAGTAGTGATGTTCCTACTTCCTCTCTGGGATGATGAACAACTCCCAGCAGCAGCAACAGCACTAGGAGGAAGTGGTTCTTGATCTTTCCCTATTTTATTTTTATCGGAGAAAGTTTGGTCCTCCATTTATGTTATATTGATATATATACGTGCGGCTAAAGCGCACACAAACACAGAAAATATTATTTTATTTTTGCTGGAGAGTAGTGCACTTTGTGGGTTACACCACCCTTTAAGAAATGAGCCAGCCGGCTCTTTACTTATGGGACACAGGCGCACGCTTGGCGCTGCTCCTTTGTTGATGCACGTGCAGCCACAGTGCACACAATTCACAAACACAGAAAATAATTTTTTTTTTGGTTTGGACTGGAGTGTACTTTCGGGGGTTACAGCACCCTTAACGGTCAAGCCAGCCGGCCCTTTACTTATGACACAGGTGCACGCTTGGCACTACTTTGTTGATGCACGTGCGGCTACTGCGCACACAATTCACAAACACAGAAAATAATTTTTTTTTGGTTTGGACTGGAGTGTACTTTCGGGGGTTACAGCACCCTTTAACGGTCAAGCCAGCCGGCCCTTTACTTATGACACAGGCGCACGCTTGGCACTACTTTGTTGATGCACGTGCGGCTACTGCGCACACAATTCACAAACACAGAAAATAATTTTTTTTTTGGTTTGGACTGGAGTGTACTTTCGGGGGTTACAGCACCCTTAACGGTCAAGCCAGCCGGCCCTTTACTTATGACACAGGCGCACGCTTGGCACTACTTTGTTGATGCACGTGCGGCTACTGCGCACACAATTCACAAACACAGAAAATAATTTTTTTTTGGGTTTGGACTGGAGTGTACTTTCGGGGGTTACAGCACCCTTAACGGTCAAGCCAGCCGGCCCTTTACTTATGACACAGGCGCACGCTTGGCACTACTTTGTTGATGCACGTGCGGCTACTGCGCACACAATTCACAAACACAGAAAATAATTTTTTTTTTGGTTTGGACTGGAGTGTACTTTCGGGGGTTACAGCACCCTTAACGGTCAAGCCAGCCGGCCCTTTACTTATGACACAGGCGCACGCTTGGCACTACTTTGTTGATGCACGTGCGGCTACTGCGCACACAATTCACAAACACAGAAAATAATTTTTTTTTTGGTTTGGACTGGAGTGTACTTTCGGGGGTTACAGCACCCTTAACGGTCAAGCCAGCCGGCCCTTTACTTATGACACAGGCGCACGCTTGGCACTACTTTGTTGATGCACGTGCGGCTACTGCGCACACAATTCACAAACACAGAAAATAATTTTTTTTTTGGTTTGGACTGGAGTGTACTTTCGGGGGTTACAGCACCCTTAACGGTCAAGCCAGCCGGCCCTTTACTTATGACACAGGCGCACGCTTGGCACTACTTTGTTGATGCACGTGCGGCTACTGCGCACACAATTCACAAACACAGAAAATAATTTTTTTTTTGGTTTGGACTGGAGTGTACTTTCGGGGGTTACAGCACCCTTAACGGTCAAGCCAGCCGGCCCTTTACTTATGACACAGGCGCACGCTTGGCACTACTTTGTTGATGCACGTGCGGCTACTGCGCACACAATTCACAAACACAGAAAATATATTATTTTTTTAGCACTTGGGGGGAGCACCCCTGATGGACAGAGCACCCCCTGGACAACACTGCAGCACTCCTTTAGGACTGGGACACTGCACAGGACTTTGGAGTGGACACAGCCCCTATGGAGAACTGACTGCACAACACAGTCCAGCCAGCCCCTATGGACTTTGAAGTAGTGGACACAGCCCCTATTAACAACAGCAGCACAGCACAACACAGCCAGCCCCTATGGACTTTGAAGTAGTGGACAACAGCAGCACTACACTACACTACACTACACAGCCCTAACTCCCACCCTCCCTCTTCACTGTCCACAGCCGAGTGAGAAAATGGCGCCGACGTGGGTACCTTATATAGGATCCAAAACCCACGAGACTCGGAAGGCGGGATGATGACGTTTTGCCTCGATTTCAGATCCGAGTCAGGCGGGAAAAGTCGAGCCTGATTCGGATCGGACTCGGATCGGGGGGGCTCGGGGGGGTTCGGATTTCAGAAATCCGAACCCGCTCACCCCTAATATATATATATATATATATATATATATATATATATATATATATATATATATATTAGATAAATATGAGGTTTCTTTAAAACAACCTATCTCTGTGTTAAACTATGTGAAAACAATGTTCATACATCCAACGTGTTTCTTCATACATACAAATCACACTGGACACTGGCATGCCAAAAGTCATGGGATGGATGCGTAGTAAAGTGTAGGTCCCCCTCTGGCCCAGTGAAGTGCATCAGCTCAATGTGGCATCGATTCCAGTGGACAGAAGACTTCTGGAGAGATGTTGACCCATGTCATCTGGGGGGAAGCAGTCGGGAAGTAGACGGACAGCTTCCTGACTGCGCATTCTCAGTAGCTAAGTAAAAAAAAAAACACATAAAAAGCGTCTCAAAGCCTCGGCTTGTGAAAGGCACGGGATCGGTATGAAATACCGCCGGAACAGCAACTAAAGTTCCCGACAGGTAAGTATTTTAACTATAACTAACCTTACCCCCCTCCCCAACCCTCCCTTAGGGGTGCCTAACCTTAAGCTCCCCTAAGCGCCTAAACCTAACCCCCCCTCTCCCCACAGCCTAAACCTAAGTCTCGCAGGGGTTCCCTAATCTCCCCCTGGGGGTGAATAACCCTACCCCCCCTTCCCCTAGCCTAACCCTAAATCCCCCCCGGGAGCCCCTAACCTAACCCTCCCACCCTGCGGCTGTCCGCGGGCGCCGCCCAGCTTACCTTTATTTGGTATGCCGGGTGTCGGGCTCCCAGCGTAGGGATTATGATAGGCATAAGGATTTCGACACCTATCATTAGACCCCTGCCGGAATTAGACAGTCGGGAAGCCAGTGGTCGGCATTTCGACCATCGGCTTCTTGACTGCATCCCCTAGGCAGGCAGAGAGTGGCTCTCTATCTGTGGGACTTCTGTGCAGGGACTTGGTGGGGGTGGAACTATTTCCACCTACCATTAGAGGTGACGGGATTCAGTTCCACCCCGTTCCTGCCCACTTTGACTCCTGTTTATACTACACACATGCATGATTTGAGGGACTTGTGGATATTCAAATATATTATAAAAACAAAACAAAAACAATTACTGTTACATGAATATACTTTACTTCTAGATGGAATAGGCACCAGACACAATAGTTATAAACAACTTGATACACTGTGTGGCCCCCTAAATACACATTACTCTTAATCTCAGTAATGCGTTCAATTAAATAAATGTAATCAGAGAATGAGACTTCTATCTGTAATAACATATCATCATTCATTTTATGTTACAATCTATACAAACAAATCTGACAATAAAGCAGAACGGAACTAAGGGTTGCAGGTGAAGATCCAGAGGGCTACCTGTAGTCCTAGGACCACATGTTGAGCTACATGATGGTGTATATGTAGAAGTAGCAGAATAACCTGCTACATGTACAATGTTGGGGACCATAAAATATTAGTATAGGGACTGTACTGTCAGCAGCTAAATACTCTCATTCCACAAACATGAGGCTGTATACAAATAACCTACTAAAGAGAAAATGGAGAACTCTGTGTACAATTACTAAACCTTCTAAAAAGGAGAAGTGGAGGTGTTGCCTGTAGCAACCAACCAGAGTGTGACTAGGATTTATCTCATACAATCTAGAAAATGTAGGATAGTATCTGGTGGTTAGGGACAATACCTCCTCTTTACATTTTTAGAAGTTTTAGCAAATCTACCCATATGAAAATAAATCTATGGTGCACCTATATCTAAAATGAGTTTCATTCCGGGATTATTGCTTTTGCCATGTCAAATTTCGACACAGAAGGGAAAACCTGCAGTTGGTTATTTTATATCCAACAGACACTTATTTGATTGTTATTTTCTGTTCTCTTTGATGGAAAGTTTTCATACTTGGCTGTACAGTTATTCCCATATGAGACAGATAATGCCTGCTGTCATATTATGTGTAAAACTTGGCAGGACTAACAGACCTAAATGAATATCATATTTCTTGGACCTACATTTAACCAAATTAACACAGAAAGATGGATACTCCTGACAGTAGGTGTGCCAATACAGGAGTCTGTGTGCATGACAATGAGGTCCGGATTTTGGTTAGAAAACCACAAAATGTCATGGCTGTGTATAACATTGCGGTGAGTCAGTAGTCACAGTAACAAATGATGCCAGAATCAGGCTTATGTAAAGGTTCTATGTAGCTCTATCGCTGGTCAATCAGCCCTTCCCTGACTGTATGCCACATCAGTAAACAGGCAAAGTTGATGGGGATTCGGAGCTTGGTTAATCTGACAGCTAAGCAGTCCCCAAAAGACACCTATGGGGGCTGCGGCTGCTGTTGGAAATGGAAGGACCGCGGTAGATATGGAGACCTCTGCTGCGGTACCTCCTACTTACATCCTGGGGATGCTTAATGTTTGTGAGTAACCATTTTTGGGGGATATCCTGCAAAAAATTGTTAATAAATACAGTAGGCCCCATAGTCACAGATGGAGTCTAGATGTGTAGAACTCTGTATATAGGTGATTATACACATTTTCTCTTTACATGTTTCTTATGAGCAGTGTGCGACTGATTTGCTGCCAGCTCTACCTGGGCCCCCTGTATTTCCCCAGTACAATGAATCTGATACACAGATCTCAGAATGCAGACTTGCAAGCAGGTTATTCTTCATTCTGGTAGTAGTTGCACTTCATTAGTAAGACATTATTTCAATCATTTCTATTTGCAACCATTTAAAAAGAATAAAGCGATTATAATGATCTTCTGCACAGTTTGTGATTTCTAATTGCACTTTTAAGTAGCTCTAGTTATATATGCAAATGGTTTTGATAAGTATGACTGAGTATTAACAATCCAAAGATGCTACAAGTGACTTCTCCAATCATTATGAGCAGCACCAACACACAATGCGTCACTGTCTCTAAATCGCCACCCAACAGAAATGTTACAGTGTATTAAAAACTTTAATGGATAATACAACTTTAATGGATAATATACGCTTATATTATTATCCAGTGCTAGAGCTACTTTGGATGCTATGATTCCCTATTAGGCACCGGGATCATGTTTATTCATGTCTGTGGAACAGTGAATTACAATTTAAAGAATGTGGGGGCCAAAGTGTTAATACTAACGTACTATAGCTGCTTATCCACGGCTTGATGTACTGTAACATTCTGTGTGATTACAGAGTGGATATATTACACAGTGTGACTCTGCCTCGTGAGCATTCGAATCTGTATTCTTTGTGAATAAGGTCAGAGAGTACATTTTTATTACAATGTCCTAAATACACAGTGCTGTAGCCTTGTCAGTCACTGTAGTATAACATAAGCTACAGGATTCATTCAAAGGCTTTTTCTTGAACTAGCTACTCGAGAATTATTTTTAGAACAACATGAAGTGGCGTAGGTGCCTGACATGGCATTATTCTGTTTTATTAACAAATCACAAAAGTTGTAGAAGAGAAATCTGTACTGATATAGTTTTTTTTATAAAACAAAACTCAAAATGTTCTTTTTTATCTATTTATTTTTTTTAAAAAAGGACATTTTAGACCAGGGTCAGATAATTCATGTCTCTCCAGGAGCCCTAATATGTTTATTATTGTGCAGTTGAGTCCCAGTAGTGCTGGCTGTCAGTGCCCCCATACACGGTGTGATATGCACCGTGCGACGCGACGGGGGATCCGATGGCTGACATATTGGGCAGTACCCACACACGGTACCAGCAACCCTCACCCGCATAGCGCTGCATGGGATCGCACAACGCAACCCCAGATCAAGTGAACATGTAGTAAGATCGGGAGTGCGATGTATGACTCCACGGGTGCGCGCACTATCCGATATCATGCCCATACACGGTATGGTATAGCAGCGATATCGTACCAATCCGTCTGATCGGCTGCTTTATCGCATCGTGTATGGGCACCTTACAGCTGGGTACACACCTTACAGATATATCTGCAGATCCAGACAGGAACAGGAAGTATCATCAACTGTAACCAAGGCTGAAGACATCACATCACCATTTTGGAGAATATGTGAAGGGACAACAATTATAGTTCTAGAAAGACCCACCATTTGATGAGCTTCGTTATTACCTCTTTGCTGTACGCATACTTTTATTACCTATTTATTATTGAGTTAATGCACTAGAGAGCCCATATTTCTCACTCTTCTTATTATATATATATATATATATATCCACACATATACTGTATATGCTGTATATAGAGATAGATAGATTGATAGATTGATAGATAGATAGATAGATAGATAGATAGATAGATAGATAGATAGATAGATAACATGTGTTAAGTAATTGTGCTCTTTAGTACAAACGTAAATAAAATGTCACAGTATAAAAATTACTTTAGCTATAGTTGTTCTCATACAAAAAATAAAATGCCACCATCAGTCGCACCATCGAAACTTGCACCAGCCTTATGCCACGTGCAGATCTGTACTGCGACTATGAATGAACAAAATCGGGACGCATGCGCCATTCACACATAAGAATAAACTAAAAATATAGCTCAGCTGCGTCTGACATCGCCACTGCGTCCGACTCACAGGTTCTAAATGTTGTATATATAGATAAATCTTTTCTTTTTCACTTATGATCTCCTACTTTCACCATATTTACAGTAAATGGTAAAATAGCATAAGGAGAATTGTGGTAGTACTAATAGCACTGCGATCCATGTTACATATAGATTGCTCTGTATGAAACCTGCTTAGCCAGGCTAGAAGTCAGCAGTGTTTGTAATGCTGGCCATGCACCTGCACGATTTCGGGCCGATTGCCTGATTTTCGCCGAGTCTTATTATGAATCGTGTAGAAATCGTGTATTTTTGGAGTAGGATACGATCCGATATGTGCTCCTGCAGCTCCTAAAACGGTTCGTATGATCAGATGTGCAGCACATATGTTCCATCCTATCGTGTGCAGATCGTACCGTGTATTTTGTGCATGCGATGCATCATGCGTCCATTCATGTCATTTTAATGACTTTTCCCTGATGAGCGCGTGAGGCACACAATTGAGCGTACGACAAATCGTGTGCAATGAAAAGCAACAAATCGTGCCGCCGGGACTGCCAGGGAGCTCCGGGGATTCGCCTCGGATCTTATGCTGGTCGTGCAGGTGTATTGCCAGCATAAGAAAACACTAACTTTTTCAGTGTTTAACTGATTTTGCTTATCTCTCATTATAGCCAGAGGAACTGGAACAAAGTAGACATGATGAATTGTGCTTCATTTACTCACAATGTTCACAATACACTTCCAATGTTAATTCCGGATAGAAGATAGAGAAGAGGAACTCTGCATATTCCCTGTAGAGTTTCCGTGTGTCACATGACAGTTCAATTGTCAGCCTGTCACAGACAAGTCATTTCAGGGTCGGAGCTTTTTCCATAAAATATCTTTTTTATGTAATAATCAGTGATATACTTCAGTGCATCACAAGCCAGCTACCAATAACGAAATGTCATGAGATTGGCACAGCTTGCTGAAACTTACTGCAGTCATTTTAAAAACTGTTATATGGAGTGTTCTAGCAGAGAGAACCAGGGCCCATTGCTATCCTGAATTGCTACATTATCAGATGAAAAATGTAGTATTTTACTGTATAATAGCATGTTTCAGATACCCACATGTCTTCCTTTTTAATACCGCAAAGAATCCCCTGAAAGAATGCTCGGGGGACCACAACAGTTATCTCTAATATCTCATTTTCGATTGTAAAAGCAGCCAAATTTACCAAGCTCTGGAGCCTCTGGGCCTGATTCAGAGCCGAATGCTCTGACCAGAGCGCTCGCTCTGAATCAGGGCCCTCCTCCATGAAAATGGAGCGTCCTCCTGGACGCTCGCATAGCTGTGGGTGACCACCCACAGCTTATGCGAGCGTCCATGATGATGGTCGCGATGGTCAAGACCATCGCGACCATCGGGCTTGCGACGGAGACCCTGCGGTAGGGTCTCGCTGCCGCAAGCCCTGGAGTGATTTTGGCTCTATCAGAGCCAAAATCACTCCCACTGACATCACTTGTGATGTCAGTGGGGCCGGCTTCAGACGGTAGGCGTTCCCATGGGAACGCCTCCGTCTGGCAGCCACGGCCCCGGCACGCCCACCAAAGGGGGCGTGCTGTCAATCAACATCGACAGAACGCCCCCTTTGGTGCGAGACCCGGAGCGACGGATACCCCGTCGCTATCCGGGTCTCGCGCATGCGCACGACGGAGCTCCCTCCGTCATGCGCATGCGCAGTGGGGCAACATCGACCCGCTTGCGAGCGTCCTGTGCTTGCGAGCGGGTCTGAATTACCCCCTCTGTCTCTGGATGTGATCTATAGTAAATCCCGGAGAGAGTTGTATATTTTTTATTCCCACCATAAGCAGCAATAAGAGATCAGGATTCATTTGTGTTCATTAATAAATACCCCCCATACTTCTCAATTTTTTTCATCTGAATTTTGGGAGCGGAGATGCAAGTGACCATTGCAGAGAGCAGGGCAATTTATAACCACCTTGTCCTCACCCAGTGGTTCAATGACATAAGCCATGATATCACCCAGAGGAGCAGGGCTATGATGTTACAACTCGCTGGAAATAATCCTTTCACTAGGAAGAGGGTGGGAATCAGGAGGGAGAGTCTCCGAATGTTCTTGGAGAATAGGGGAGTAGGATTTATTATTTTAAGTATTTTCAATAACACTATCTACTTAAGAATAAGACACATCTCCAATGACGTGCTGCTCAGTGTCCATGATTGCAGGTTGAATGCTGGTAAAATTAGTATGATAAACATACAGGTATATGAAATGTGTTTTAGCCCTTTCTGGTTGTCCTATGAACTCTATTAACTCAACTGTTTTTAAATTTGTTCCAAAATTATAGTCCAAAAAATGATTGATTTATCATCCTTCACAATGAAGGAGACCCTGGGGTGCGGTGGGGTGGGGAGAGGGTGGACCAGGAACAAAGTAAAAAGGCCAGGCCTGTCCAAGATCCCAGGCTGCCAATGAGGTCCACCACTGCCTCCAAAACATGTTGCGGATGGTGCAGCATCTAAAGACAACCCCTATATTCACAATGAGACATGGCCATGCCACCATAGTACCAGGCCGATAGTTCTCCCATTGGCCCTGGGGGTACCACTACCAATTGCATTACAATAAGGCACCGCCATGAACTGGGAAATTTTCATTTTGTATCAAGGGAGACAATTTCTCTGGAAACTTGTAAAAGAAAGACAAGTGTTGATATTTCGCATTCCTAAACATTACTCTTGATCTGTATGTACCAATGAGTTATGGGGAAATGTGAGAATTTACATTTATTTAGTTCCACTTTAAGATTCTCTAATCTGTGTTTCTATGAAAGAAGGAAAAACGGTTCCATAAGTTACCATAAGATGTGTTAACCTGGTGATGAATTAACATTAAGGGACATTACACTAGATGTTCACCTACTGTAATACTTTTCCGGGTTAGTGATGTTGGGATTTTCCCATTATAGTATTGCACATACGCAGGGGTGTCCATCCTTCATGAATTGTTCGGGACTGACAGCATGTCAAGCTATAAGGATATGTTTGCCCTTTTAATGCACTTTACATACGGTATGTTCACATTTATATATGTACGCTGACTCCTGTATTTTGGTTTTGGATCTGGATTCATCTTCGTGTTTTGGTTTTGGATCTAGGTTTTAAAAAAATTTTTAAAAATTGATAATGGTTTTTAAAAACAGCTAAAGTCATGTAATATTTGCAATCCAAAACCCAAAATTCAGATTTAAAATCTGAATTCCAAATTACAGGTAGATCAGAACCGGAACTCCTCAGAGGATCAGAACCGTAACTTTCATTGGTCCGGATTCATAGACTTCAGGTGGATTCAGATTTCTGGAGAACTGAACAGCACATCTCTAGTTCAAAAGTATCCATCTAGCATAGACCCATTGCAGTCCCAGTTATGTAAAACTGCATATTTTATTTTTTTACTGGACTCAAAAGGTCATATAGCACATCCAACGTGTTTACCAAGTAAAAACAGGACTTTGTTTCATTCTTTTTATCATGTCTAGTACGTTAATGACTCTTGATGTCCTTTTGCACTACCACCTTAAGAATTATAGCTGTGCCTCCTTCCCAAAGCCTCAAGAATTGCTCCATGTAGTCCTTTTAACCAAACAGGGGCTTGGTTAATACACTGCCACAGTGTGATGCCTCGGAAGGGGGTATGAGTGGGTGGACCAATGAAAAGCCCAAATCACGGGCACTGTGACTTCTGTTCCCCCATGCTTACATTCCACCATTGCAGCCATTTTACAGTGGTGACCAAAAATGTTCACCACAGTAGGTGGTCGTGCAGCTTTCGGAATGTACAGGGCTGAAGCAGAAGCTTCTTTGTAATTCTGCAACAAAACTTGATAAGGAGAGTAGACAACGCTTTAATTAACGATAATTTACATTTAAGCCATGTAAAAATTTGTAGCAGTTAATAAAATCTCATGATCAAACGACTTTTAATCAATTTAAGAAACCTCACCTTTAAAATCTATACCCATGAGCTTTAAAATGTCAAATGCTGGTTGCACTTAATAGGCTTTATGAAACTGTGTTTATGTATAACAAACACCAAACAAACTTTCATTTAGGAACCCTGAGCCCATTGAAAAACGACTAAGACATTGAACTGAGATGGTAATGAGTCTGAGGCAGCAGTCTAATGTACTGAGAGGTGCAAGCTATGGAATTGCATTCAACACGATGAATGGACCATCTGTATAGAAAAGCTACAGTATGTTATTCTTATCTGTATTCTTCAATACTAACCACATACTTAAAATAATTACATTAGTAATATGTGTGCCCAACTTGAATTAAATGGACAAAACTTGTTTGTGCTTTCCGATTATAACCTAGCAGAGTATCCCTACAAACTGTGGTATGAAAAGCCTTCTAATAAATGATACATTCTCCCTTTAGGCTTAATAAAGAGAGCAGGAACGTGTGTAAATAACATACTACTAAATACTATCTAATAAAAGTTTCATACTTCCAAAGCTATACAAATATACTAGGTAATATGTAGTCATAATAATCTGACTCTATGACTAATAAAGATTGCAATCTATTTGGAGCGTATATATGAATATTGTAACCCTTTGACTTGTGCAGTTTTTGTTTCTTAAGTGGTTATTAAAGTCAGGTGGCACAGGTATAATCATTTTAGGTTAAAGATCATCACATGGATGGGACCAAAGTACATTTTGGTTTTTACTGCAGTAATCAAATCCTTAAACACATATTATAATTCTAGCACTTAATTAACTGCCATGGGGTAAATGTATCAAGCCTTGGACAGAGATAAAGTGGAGAGAGATAAACCAATAAGCTAACTGTCATTTTTTAAACATAGCCTGTAAAGTGACAGCTAGGAGCTGATTGGTATCTGTCTCCAAGGCTTTATCCATCTCCCCTAGATATATTCATTTTCCTTCCAGTACTCAGTTATTTTACTGTATTTGTCAATATACTAGTGAAAAACACAATTTTATAGTCATCAGGGTTAAAGCTTTAAAATATTGGATAATTAGGGCACCCCAAGTCTCCCCATTCCAACTTTTCTTTTGATTGGGTTAAAACTGTATAATGATGTGTTATTTAAATTAATGTAATAAAAAGTTATTTACATGTTTTGAAGGGGGTATAAATTATATTTTAAATCTTTATTGTAACTGTAATAAATGTGTTTAGAATTGGTTAATATATAATTTTGTTAATGACTGTAAAGCACAAGGTGTACATCATAAATACAACTTTTTTAAAGTACCGACTGAGACTATAAAGATCTTTTCCACCCTTGAGATGTTTGTTCATTTCCAAAAAGGAGTTATTTAGGCCCTGCATGCAACGTATAAAACATTCTGTCCTTATTTAGAAGACATTACGATAAAACGTCATTCAAATATATTTCAGTACAATCTGTATTTTCCTCTTCCGATTTGTTTTCCTTCATATCAATGTTTTCTGCACGGTTTAGTTGAATAGATCTTTCCTCCCCGGCTATGTCAACATGATGGCCTCTTCCATAATCTGATTTTATTGGCATCGAAGGTCTACCAGGCTGCATTTTATCTGTTCACTATTCCCCATTGTGTTTCATATCTCACTATCTTTTAGTCAGAGCAAAATAAACTTCACTGTCTTAATAAAATGAAATGCGCTTTAAATTGTTATAAGTATACTACACACACACATTTTCTGGGCTAAATTACAATGCAGCACATAACATATGTTTTACCCTGTGAATAAATAGGATATAATGATAGGATATAATGATATTGACATTCAAACACACTTTCATAGTTAAGGTAATAACATCTACAGATGTGTCCTTACTTAGCGCAACACATACTATACATAATAGAGTGGCATGCAATTGCATACCTCCCAACTGTCCCGCATTCAGCGGGACAGTCCAGTTTTTCTGTGACTCTCCCGCTGTCCCACCCGCGGGCCACAGTGTCCCGCGGTGGGAGGGGGAGTTGGGTAGAACACATACCGTTGCTCTGCATAGCAGAGCAGCAGGTGTGCAGAAGGTGAACAGATGCCGTGCGCATGCGCATGGCATCTGTTCACCAGTGTAGGGAGAGCCTGGGGGCTGACCAGCACCTCAGAGAGTGCTGGGCACGCCCCCTATAGTGACATAAATGGAGGTTGCCACGAGGCTCCGTCCCATTTTCAAGAGGCCCCGTCCCCTTTTTGGGTGCGTGCGCCTTTGGCGTGTGAAGTGTCCCTCTTCATGGACCATAAAAGTTGGGAGGTATGCAATTGTGTGCTCCGGTAATGACACCATCTTGCGCTAAGGTTTCGCAAGTGCATTTTCGCACTGCCACTGGCAGAAACAAAGGGCTAGGCGCCGTTCCTGGGAGTATGGAGTAGATGATAGTATAAGTAAGGGAAGGAAAATCACTTGAGGGGAGAGGGCCCTGCTCGTGAGAGCTTACATTCTGAAGATCGGTTGGTTTCAACTTCAAGCAATGAAGCCATTATCTGACTACTGAAAACACAGAAATATTCCATGGCAGCCATAATGTATGGATAAACTCCATAGTCAAGTACTTAATAGATCACAGTATTACACTACTGTATATGTACAACATGATTTACCATTTTTTAGGATCATTGTTACTCATATGGAAAGACAGCAACATTGACTTGTCTTAATGCTTTTTGCTATTATTGTGCTAATATTTTGCTACTTTTTACTAATTTTAACTATTTTATTTAAATATTCACAATTTTCTTGTATGTTTATTATAGATGAACAGGAATCTTTTGAGAGAACTTGCACATTACAAACATTCAATCACCATGGCTTATTAACAACACATTTGTAAATATGTAAATTTCATCTACTTAGGTATGATTTGGAAATGGCATGGATAGTACAGCAAAGAAACCTCTCTCAACTGAAAACTTACAACAAGGGGTAAATTTACTAAAGTGAGAGGTTTTAGAAGTGAGTTTTAAAAGTGATGTTGCCCATAGCAACCAATCAGATTCTAGCTATTATCTTCTAGAAGGTGCTAGTTAAATGTTAAGTAGAATCTGATTGGTTGTTATGGGCAACAGTACTTTTAATTTACCCCCTAGTGTCAGACAGGCCTATTTATCATTTCCCATGTCGAGTTGAAAAGAGTAATTTGTGTTTGTCACAAAAGAACATTTTAGATCCCATCAGTGGCAAACACCACAATTTTCGCTGACAAAAGAGCTCACCGCCAGCGACATAACTAAGCCATTTAGCAAAGAACTACTACTTCGCTGACACCCAGAAAAAAAACACATGTATTGAGGTTCCAGACAGGCAGCCAGAGGCTCCTCATAATAATAGGAACCATTTGCATAGTGCTCACAACCAGGGCCGTAGCTAGGGTAGTGCGGCCAGTGCCATCGCACAGGGCACTGCAGGTCAGGGGGCGCTGTTTGGGCCTGTCAAATTTCTGTTTATTATCATTCTTGCTTGTAGCTTCCTCTTATTTCATCCCCAGCATCTCCTGGCCTCTCCTATCTCTTCCCTGGCCCTTCCCCATGAAGCCATGGCCCTTTTTTGGGTGCATTATGTCCCTTTGAAAAATGAGGGGGGTGCCAATGCTCTTTCTGGCACAGGGCACCAAAAAGTCTAGTTACGGCTTTGCTCACAGCAGGTGAGCTGAGAGCAGAAACGCACATGTGCTTGTATGCTCCCTTCCTGTACATAGAAGGCAGCGAAGGCTCCAGTTCATGACGCATGAATACCAATGCGCTTTGCTGTCTGTAACGTTCAGCTCCCGGGGGGAAAGGGGGTGAATGAAAAAACCCTGTTGAGTACATTAGCTAGTACATCTATATCAGCCTTAGGTGCCCAATTCTCACAGGACCCCTTGTGCCTCCAGGCCAGCCAGGTAGTGTCCGTATGGGCCTCTACGGCTAATTTTACACTTTTGCTTATTGCCCTTTGATAAGTAGGCTTCAGAGATAACATATGTTCCAGTGATCATCAATCTGGATGGTTTAGTATGCAGACGCGATCACACATATCACACAAAAATGAAGGTATTACATTTTCAGAGCGCTGACTTTGTAGAGCTGGGAAAACGTAAGTGATTCTTTAGCAGAGTGGAGACATTTCAATGGAACGTAGTAGAAATGGAAAAAGTGTAGGAGAGTTCAATTCTAAAAGCAACAGACCTTTGTATCAGGCAGGTTACAGAAAAACATGTAGCAAAAAGAAAATCAATTCTGTTCTCAAAAGAGGTAAGGGAGTACTATGAAAGCACAAAAAAAAAAAGATTGGTTACGGAGAATGAAGGGAAAATATATCTGGTTATGCAAAATGCTATGAGATGAAACTAGATGTACAAAGACAAAGGCTGGGGAGAAAATGGGACAGTTGGTAGGTAAAGGGGACAGAACTTTTATTTTAGATATATAGTACCACTAAAGATGGAGGTATAACATCTAGTGTAGGCCTTCAAGGCATGGCCACGCCACCTCAACAAAAAAAAAGAACACTTTTCATGGCACCGCAAAGCTGGCGACTGCACAGGTGGTGCCGATGTCTGCATTGAGGTGGGGGGGGGGCGCCAGCGGCCGCACAGGGGGACAAATATGTTCCAATGATCGGCTATTACAGTGGGTTACCAATCCACGAAAAAGGGAAACTGCAAATACGGGAATGGAACAGTGCTAATAATATTTATAAAAATATATGTGACTTGATCTTGCATGTTTGACTATGACTAGAGAGAGAGAGAGAGAGAGAGAGAGAGAGAGAGAGAGAGAGAGCGCACAAGTGAATATAGTATACATAAATGAACTACCAAAATTATTTAGTAAAACAATGCAGATAATCAGTGAAATTGGTACCAGTGGCTGCAAATGATGTTGTATGTAAACACATATATTTATCACCGAGACATCATACATAGAGAAAACTCAGTTCTAATAGAGTCAATAAATTAGGTATCTGCAAAACTCTGGTGGAGATTAATCATGTATAATTACCAGTCTGTGAAGTCCGACAGAGAATGGTGATCATGAACCCAGTAAGTCCTCATTAAAAGCTCCATAGAGCCCTGACACAGACGTCCAGTAAGCTAGAAGAAGTCCTCTTATGAAAGTTTAGCGTGGTAATGTGCTGGGTTATGGACCCTGGACAGGTGTATTAATTCTGTGACTTTCTGGAGAGCCACAGTGGGAAAAGGCAATAAAATAAAGCATTAAATAAAATTAAAAGTGTTACTAATTTTGTGGTTGCAACGTGTTACGCAGATAGGTCTGCTTCCTCAGATAGATACAGTATGTCTGAGCAAACAGATCTATCTGCAAAACGTGTTGCAACCACACTTTTGATTTTATTTTATGCTTTATTTTTATTGCCTGATCCTATTGTTTTTATTTATACTGTACATCTACATTACTTTTTTAATGATTGTATATCATGCCATTATATTCTTTTGTCTATAATTATGTAGTAAATTTAATTTATTGTGTGTCCATTATAGGAGTAAATATACTGTATCCAGGGCCAGCCTGACCATTACGCCGGGTACGCTGCTGAGTAGGGCGCCGTCCTATGAAAGGCGCTAGAAAGAATCCGAGGAGTGACAGTGATAGATGGGAAAGTGAACAGAAACGGGCGGGCTAGGCCGGGTGCAGGTTGTGGTCACTGCCATCGGCGCCCGGGCCGATCCAATTTAGCCTTGGGGGGAAGGGGCTTCAGCTACATGCAGGGCTAGCACTGGGGATCCAGCCAGCATCAGCAGTAGTCTGCCGCCAGGGACTGGACTCTAGACAGTATATAGGAGTGAGCAGTGGGGTGTGGGCGGGGCTGCCTTATGACTCATCGGATATCTCAGCCACTTTATGTTTCAGTCATCAGGCAGCCCCGCCCCCACACCAGTGCTCAGCCTGTACAGTCCCCGGCAGCATTGTCACTCAGACATGAAGAGACAGGACGGAACAGCTGGAAGACAGCCCTGGCCTGGGTGGTGCCTTTCACTTTCTTGCCAGTGTTACAGGTAAGTTTAGCCTGCCTGGGAGGACCCTGGGGTGTGGGAGTGGAGGCAGGGGAAAAGCATTTTGTGGGATAGGGGGACACTCTATGTGGAATGTTGGGAGGTAAAACCACTATGTGGGATGGGGGGAAAACAACTTGTTTGATGGGGGAATCACTATGTGGGATGGGGGGCAGGGGGAAACACTATGTGGGATAGGGGCAGCAGAAAGCACTATGTGGGAGGGTATGGCACTATGTAGGATGTGGGGGAGAGGATATGAGGGACTGTGATGAGGGGAGTGAGAGGGGCTGTGATGACTGGAGCTGTGGTGAGGGGTGCTGTGATGAGGGGAGTGAGAGGGGCTGTGATGACTGGGGCTGTGGTGAGGGGTGCTGTGATGGAGGGGACTGTGATGAGAGGGAGTGAGAAGGGCTGTGGTGAGGGGTACTGTGATGAGGGGAGTGAGAGGGGCTGTGATGACTGGGGCTGTGGTGAGGGGTACTGTGATGGAAGGGACTGTGATGAGAGGGAGTGAGAGGGGCTGTGGTGAGGGGTGCAGTGATGGAAGGGCTGTGATGGAGGGGACTATGATGAGGGGGCGTGAGAGGGGCTGTGATGGTGGAACTGTGAAGAGGGGATATGAGGGGAGTGAGAGGGGCTGTGGTGAGGGGGGCTGTGATGACTGGGGCTGTGAGGGACTGTGATGAAGAGTGAGAGAGGCTATGTTGAGGGGCTGTGAAGAGGGGATATGGGGGGGAGTGATGAGGGGTGCTGTGATGAAAGGGGCTATGATGAGGGCGGCTGTTAGGGGCTGTGATGACTGGGGCTGTGATAAGCGGTGCTGTGATGGGGAGTGCTGTGAGGGGCTGTGATGAGGGGCGCTGGGCTGTGAGGGATTCCATGGTCAGGGGGGAATAATGAGCGAGCTGAGATGAAGGTCCACTGAGGGGCACCAAAATCTATATCTGCTTACCAAAAAAATTGTCTTGTGCCGGCCCTGACTGTATCTCCAGGACACTGTAATATTATACGGGGAATTCAATTAGCCACGATAAGCCGCTGCTCCTTTCACAGGTGTGAATTCTCCATTCCATGTGCTGCCTTAGTAGGTGAAAAGTTGTGCAAAACCCCTATTTTTGGCTAAAAATGTCGAGACTTGGTTCAGAATCACTGGGACATCCAACTTAATGACTAATTAGGCAAAAAAAAAATAAGAATTAGCTTAATTTGGCAAATAATTACGTCATTTTTGGGGCAAAAAAGTATACAGTGCAGGAAAATGGGTTATTTGGTGTGGGACGGGTATATATGGGGGTAATATATAAGTGGGCAATGTGTTTTTAAGATTGCAGGTGGGTGTTAGAGGAGTATTTTGAAGGTTTTCTAAAAGTGTCTTTAAATGACACAATAATATACTTATAGGCATTTTAATGCACCCCAATGTAAGTAGAACAATCATTTTGCAAAAAAAACCGCTTGCTTTCTTACATTATTTCACTGTTTTAGAAACCATGCATATAACAGCCATTTGACACATTTTAAGAACCCCAAATACTTTTATTATGACTACTGATACACTTTATAGCGGTATCCTATATTAGTTTGGCTTTTTTTTGTAGTACAGGCAGATTTCCACATTTTTGTCTATACTTATGGCGGTAAAATACACAAAATATTTTGGAAGGAATGCTGCTTTGCGACTTTTGGTATTGACTTGCATGAAAAATGAGGACGAGCATAGCCGCGATAAGCAGTAAACACCCGCAAAGGGTGCAAAAACTTAGTGCGCAATAAATGATCGCATTATCACAGATAATTGAATTCCCCCTCCTATATACTTGAAATAAATAACAACCCATATGGAAAGGACACTCTCTTTTTTATAAATAGCTCAAGAAAGGAGGATTTCCTCAAAAAATATAACAATACTATGTAGTAATTCCAAAGTATCCTAGTTAGCGCTGAAGAATAAACCTATTACTACATGTTGAGTCTCCCATATCCAAATATTCCGAAATACGATATTTTTTACCATGACTGAGATAGTGACACCTTTTATTTTTGATGGTTCAATCTACACAAACTTTGTTTAAGGAACAAAATTAAGAAAAATAAAGTATAAAATTACCTTCAGGCTGTGTGTATAAGGTGTATATGAAACAAATTAAGTCATGTATGTACACAAACTTTGAGCCACAAAAAAAATAGTTGAAAACATTGTATAAAATTACCTTGAGGCGGTGTGTATAAGGTGTATATATAACACATACTTGCCTACCCTCCCGATTTGGTCGGCAGCCTTCCGAAAATCAGGTGCAGTTCCCAACCTCCCGGGAAGGCAAGCAATCCTCACGGCTGCCGCCCACCCCTCCTATCCCCCCCCGCAATTACCTTTGAAACCTCCACAGCGCGAGATGGGGGGGTGACGCGATTCACGCTGAATCGCATCATTTTGGCCCCGCCCCCTGCTTCACAATGCCTGTAATATTGCCATTGTGTAGCGGGGACAGGGCCAAAATTATGTGATCGCGTGGCCCCGCCCTGTCCACAAATACTCGTAGTCTGCCGTCTCCGCCTCCTTGTGCTGGTCACGCCCCCTGGCATGCCGATTTGGCTGCTCCCTCCCGGAAGGGGCAGCCAGAAAGTCGGCAAACCTGATATAACATAAATGCAGTCTACGTTTAAATTTGTGTCCCAAATATTCCAAAATACGGAATATTCTGATATCCAAAATATCCCTGGTCACAAGCATTTTGGATATGGGAGACTCAACCTTTATTGAATTTCGGGATGCAGTCAGGATACCGGCGGGCGAGATATCCCGACACTGACAACCAGCGCGACAGGGGACTAAAGATAGGCGTCGAAATCACATCATGAGCCCCACTACAAAATACCGACACTCGGCATACGGAATTTAGCTAAGCCTGGTGTCTTAGTGTCTATCCACCGAGAGGGCAGGAGAGGGGGGTTTAGCTTTAGGGACCCTCGGGGAGGACTTAGGGTCAGGGTTAGGCACCCAACGGGAGGGTTAGGGTATGGAAAGGGGAGGTTAGGGTTAGGGACCACTGAGGGGGGGGGAAGGTTTAGGGTGCGGGGAGGGGGGGTTAGGTTTAGGCACTAACGGGGGGGTGAGGGTTAGGCACAACTAAGGATTAGAGTTATGGGGGAGGGGGGGAAGAGGGGAGGGTTAGGTTACTTACCAGCCCCAGTTGGGAATTAGGTCCGTCGGGGTTCCGCTGTCGGTATTTGATCCACTGAATACTGATTCCTTGAATTTCAGTTATGGAGGCCATATCAACAGAAGGAAACATACATTAAGAGGCATAGCATGGTTTATAGAAGATTGCGGGATAGGATAGATGCTTTCATACAGAGGAAGAGACTCGTTGGAACAAAAGAGTCTGCAATAACATTCCAATAGTTGCAGTAAAGGATATAAAATAGCAGGGGAATGTTAGCATACTTGGGATAGGCATAAAGCTAATCTAAATTTGAAAACCTAGGGGTAGATTTAATAAAGCTTCTAAAAATTAAAAGTGGTTGTGTTATCCATACCAACCAATCAGATGCTGCTTATCATTTTCTAGGAGGCAATAGAGAAATGATATCTAGGATCTGATTGGTTGCTATTAGCAACTCCACCATTTTTAATTTTTAGAAGCTTCAGTAAATCTACCCGCAGGATTAAAATAGGTCTGAGATTTTGAGAAATAAAAATTGGTAGACTAAAAGCATCTGAAATTTTAATCTGGAAATACAATTTATTGGACATATTGGAGGAAAACAAACACAAAACAAAAAAAGGCATTATCTATATTATGAAAGAATGAGGACAATATGGGCTTTCATGCACTAGTTAATCATGTGCTGACAGCAGTAATTGTTTTTACAATCGATAACATTTATGGATGGCTGAATGCTTCTCTGCTCCCTTATCCTTCATGTCTACTCGGTAAGATTTCTTGGTTTACTTTAGATTTCAGAAGTAACATAGGACTAGCCTTATTTATGTATTCTTCTTCTTTTACTCTGCGCATCCACAGCCTGTACCTGCATGTACTATAACAGTGCAGTCGGCAGATTGCCAGGCCTGTTTTAATGGATTTGCAAAACCAGTCCTTGTTACCATTACCAGGACACATGGGAGCATTTAACTAGGAATAGTAATAATTTTGCAAATCAGATTTCTACAGCGGCTGGCATAGTGAACGATAACAAGAGGGAAACAATTTTTATGTATAAATTATATATATATTTTATAAATTATATATATATAATTATTTACCAACCATCCCTGAAATAGTAGCAATCTCCTTGACTCCATGATTGCACCTTACCCCCTTTGTGAAGCAAAAACAAAGATATACACATTCACATGGAATCATTAGTATCATTTCCCTGCATTGATTATAAGGCACAATGATCCCTATGGCTACATGTATTTTCTGAAAAGTATCAGTGTGTTTTCTTCAACATGTAGATCTTACTAACCGCTTTGGGGCTCAATTACGTTTGACCTAAAATCAATTTTATGACGCGCCTCTCAGGTGTAGCAGTACACGCCCACTCTACCGCCGCACTCATAGGTGTTGCTTTCACAATCTCCATTAAATGCTTTTTCAAAAGTAGGCAAGTATGATATCTATCTATCTATACATAGATATATATATACATAGTACATATGCACACACATACACACATACATACATACATACAGTATTCCAGAGTTCTGTTTCAGAAATGTGGGAGACCCTTGTTGATTTCTTACATGTGACCGCTTCCTTTTGTTCAGACATACCATGTTTGCATTTCTATAGCTATATATACTGTTTAAGATGCCATTTTTCATCCCTCATGCTTTGCCTCACATACGTCTTTCATACACAGCTCATGTGACGGGATGTTATTGCAATGGCAGTGGGACCATTGATTCAATTTCCCAATATAATGGAAGCTGACATTACAAATGCCAGGTTTTGATAGGTCTCATTTTCCACACATACAGTATGTGCAGTTCCACATAGGCCAAAAGCAGATGTTAAACCTATAATGTTGTCTATTCAGACTAAAATAGCAAAATGATGTAACTCTCAGGGCTCTACCTATCAAAAGTGAGAAAAGCATTATCTCAAGTAACAAGGGGCTTTCCCCTACCTATCAAGGAGTTAACACCAGCAATAGTACTGCTAATGCCTGAGGTAAACCCATGTGAACTGGGCAGCCAGGCCATGCACAGGAACATCCCTGGAGACTTGTCCGCGCAGTAGTAAATCAACTGTTACTGGACCCGTCCAGGTTTGACAGGCAGCTGAATATCACTCAATGTCCCCGCCAGTGTTTTATTAATAAATTACGGCGACAGGTTTTCTATCACTGCTGTGAGTAGTAATAGAGAAACATCCCTATCGCCAGTTATTAATAAATTAGCCCATCAGTCAGATATACTGTACTAAATAGTATAATAAGTCAAAGTTTTAATAAAACCAGAATGGGATGATTAAAATAAAACTGTTTTCCATAAAAGTTTTTTGTCAATTACTTGGATTCAAGAACAGGCTGACAAGTGTTCATCTTTTTGCATCAGGAATGCACTATCTCCAGTCAAACAATAAATGTAATGTCAAGCAAGCATTTATTTGCATATACATACTATATTAGAAGACAGATGTTCACTTAAGTCCACTGCAACTCAAGAAGATGTTTAAGGAAACAAATACCAGTGATTGCAACAAGAAGCGTCCAGCTAAGGGCCGAATTCAATTAGCCACGAAAACGTGCCATCTGGCGAAAAGCGGACTGTATTTGCTTCATTCGCCTGTTTTGACGCAATGTTTTCTCCAAGCGCGTTCCCACTTTTCACCCTATTCAATTGTAAAAGAGGCGAAAACGCAGGTAGGCGAATGTTTTACAAAGCAAAACTAGCGAAAAGGTCATCTTTTTTAGGGGAAATCAGTCTGTACCCCTTAAAAAGCTTCAGTGACCTTGAGAATTAATATAGATCTTGGTGGTAGTAGCAAATATTCAAACGAGAACTTTGAAGGCCGAAGTGGAGAAGGGTTACCATGTGAACAGCAGTTGAACATGGGTCAGTCGGTCCTAAGAGATGTAAAAAAGTATTTAGTGAACTTATTTTGTTGCAAATGGCTGTTATATGCATATTGGCATATGTGTGGAAAAATAATAGAAAGCAATGTTTTTTCTGAAAAATAAGTACCGTAGTTAAATTTGGGGTGCCTGAAAATGGGTACTAGTATATTTTGATGCCTCTGAAATGATTTTAAAAATCTCAAAAATACACCTGCTGCAGCCGGTATACGTTTAGGGGTTAAATAACAAGCGTGTAAAATCTAGATGCCTGTCATTACCCCTACGCCGGGAGACCCGCACCCGGCATCCCGATCGAAGGGATGCCGGGCGCCACGAGCAGACAGCCGCAGGGGGAAAGGGTTAGGTTTAGCGCTTCCGTGGGGGGACTTAGGGTTAGGTACCCCCCCGGGAGGGTTAGGCTAGGGGAAGGGGGGGTTAGGGTTAGGCACCCCCGGGGGGAGGTTAGGGTTAGGCACCCCCCCCCCCCGGGGGACTTAGGTTTAGGCAGCGGGGAAGGGGGGGTTAGATTTAGGCACTTAGACTGGGGATTAGGGTTAGGCACTTGAGGGGGAGGTTAGGCACCCCTAAGGGAGGGTTAGGGTT
The DNA here is from genome assembly GCA_031769625.1 of Taudactylus pleione. NCBI lineage: Eukaryota > Metazoa > Chordata > Amphibia > Anura > Myobatrachidae > Taudactylus > Taudactylus pleione. The sequence goes on along the minus strand of JAUIMM010000916.1, from coordinate 718,499 downwards.
AAGGGGGTAGGTTAGGTTAGTTAGTACTAACCTGGGGATGATCGGGATTTCCAGCGCTGTCGGGCTGCTGCTGCCGGGATCTCTTCCTCTGTCAGCCTGACGCTGCCGGGATCTCTTCCTCTGTCGGCCTGACGCTGCCGGGATTCGAACTGCCGGCCATGCGGACGGTGGTATTACATACCGATTCCCTGCAGCCTCCTGCAATCTCAAAAACACCTGTCCCCCATATAGCCCCCCAAAATACCAGGGCCCCCCACTTTTTACTCATTTTCAAACACTTTTTACATTTTCGCCACAAAAATTAAATGACGTCTTTTTTGGGGGTGAATTAAGATATTTTTTTAATTTTTTCACTAATTAGTCCAAAGGGTTCTGAACCAAGGGCCTGATTCAGACCCGCTCGCGAGCGCACAGCACTCTCAAGCGGGTCGATGGTCCCCCACTGCGCATGCCGTAGCCGGCTCCGGCGTTCGCGAGACCCGGCCAGCGACGGGCGCTCCATCGCTACGTGTCTTGCACCAAAGTCGGGCAGCTGTCTATTGTGATTGACAGCTTGCACCGTTTTGGAGGCAGGCAGGGGGGGTGGCTGGAACGCCTGCCATTTGGGGGTGGCCCCACTGACATCACGAGTGATGTCAGTGGGTGAGCTTCCGGCTCTATTAGAGCCGAAAGCTCACTGGGGCTTGCGGGAACGAGACCCTACCACAAGGGTATCGTCGCAAGCCCCGATGGTCTCGATGGTCGTGACCATCGCGACCATCACCTGGCCGCTCGCTAAAGCTGTGGGTGGTCACCCACAGTTTAGCGAGCGGCCAGGAGGCCGTCTTTAAACAAAAAACAGGGACGTCCTAATTCAGAGCGAGTGCTCTCAAAGAGCGTCCGGCTCTGAATCAGGCCCCCGGTCCTTTTGCTGGAGAAACTCTTTCGCCTATTTTTGCCTATGGAGTTTTTGCCTAGGCCAAAACTCTGGGGAATTGAACACGGAGATACTTTGAAAACAGGCGAAAAGCACAAATCGGTGAAAACTTTTCTCCAAACGGCACTTTTCGCGGCTAATTGAATTCGGCCCTAAGTTTCATATAAAAGCTTGTATTGTTGTAATTGCTGTAAACCAGGAGTAAGCAAACTGTGACACTCCAGCTGCTGTGGAACTACACATCCCAGAATTCCCTGCCACCATTTTGCTAAAACTGTGCCAGGGCATTCTGGGATATGTAGTTCCACAGCAGCTGAAGTGCCGCAGTTGCTACCCCTTCCATAGACTTTGTAATCTCTTCTAGTCAGCAATAATCTAGAAAAAGGCTGCAAAAACAAAAAGAGCGCACCAAAACAAATATCACAAAATGTCTTATGTTACCTAAGAGGAGTTTAGCATGTATACTATGATGAGGTGATTAGGAGCAAAGACGGGATCCCAACAGTCAGGGTACCAATGGTCAGGATACTGACAGATTTTAGTAAGTATTATAACCCTTACCATAACCCTCCCCCTAACCCACCTGTTCTGCAGCCTATTCTTAACCCTCCCATCCTGCATCCTAACCCTAACTCTCCCCTTACCTCTGCAATCTGTTGGGATTCTGACTGTCAGGATGACAACTACATCCCGTAAAGGCATGTACTGCAGCACAATCTGATGCTCATGATTGAGATGATGATTTTATTTCCCTCACCCATGTAAAGGCAAAGACAACATCTCAGATCAGCAGCAGTATCACACACCTGCATCATCCAGAACACATTGCTCATGCTCACACTTTGTAATATGAGGACCTCAACTGGATGAGGCAGGCAGTTTTGTAATCCCTGAGACTACTAGATTGGAGTATTGAGACGCCACACTTCACATTGTGCTCATAGAGTATGGGATCAAAGAGAAAAATATTGCATCTGCTGGGGACCATCAGCCATGAGATTTCTTCTTGCATTAAGGTTACAGCTGTATTTTCATTTTATTAATGTATTTCAAAATATGAATATTGCATATCTATAAATATTTAATTCAACCTTAAAAGACCACTACGATAACATAAATAGCATGATTTAACAGTATCACGTCAACTACAGTTACGTAGGCTGGGGAATGATAGAAGTGCTCTGCTTACATTTCATACTGCAAACTTCTCTTACGGCTTGGTTTTATTGCTAAATAAATGTGCATCAAGAGATATCAATTCTGCTTTATACCACTGTCTGTATAACATCAGGTTTGCCCTGTGGTTCAGCTAAATGCTTAGTGCGAGTTCTTTTTCAAAATGTATTTCATAAAACCAAAAATCAAGAATTTATTGGGCCTCAAGTGCCCTCTTTATGTCATAATCACAATCTCCTTATTCTCTTACGTTCTCTGGGTCTCATTCAAACCCGCTCGCGAGCGCAGGATGCTCGCAAGCGGGTCGATGTTACCCCAATGCGCATGTGCACGACGGAGGAAGCTCCGTCGTGCGCATGCGCGAGACCCGGACAGCGACAGCCAAGCTGTCACTCCGGGTCTCGCACCAAAGGGGGCGTGCTGTCGATGGTGACTGACAGCACGCCCCCTTTGGTGGGCATGCCGGGGGCATGGCTGCCAGACGGAGGCGTTCCCATGGGAACGTCTACCGTCTGGGTCTGGCCCCACTGACATCACTAGTGATATCAGTGGGAGTGATTTTGGCTCTGATAGAGCCAAAATCACTCCAGGGCTTGCGGCCATGAGACCCTAACGCAGGGTCTCGTCGCAAGCCCGATGGTCGCGATGGTCTTGACCATCGCGACCATCATCATGGACGCTCGCTTAAGCTGTGGGTGGTAACCCACAGCTATGCGAGCGTCCAAAAGGCCGCTCCACATTTAAATAGGATGGCCCTGATTCAGAGCGAGCGCCCTGGTCAGAGCGTCCGGCTCTGAATCAGGGCCTCTGTACATGTGCAAAATTGGGGGGGCAATTGGTAAGTTTAGCCGCCAATTTATTGCATATCTTCACTCTGTGCTTGGACTGAAACCAGTAACATGCAAATACATGTGATGCAGAGCAAACCTAGTGCACTCCACTAGCAGCTGAATGGGCGCATCTGAGCTGTAACAGGGCGTTGTCACATAGGCAAAGTTCAAAGAAGATGTGTGGAAGGAATTGCAGGCTATGCATAGCTGCAGATCTTTTGCAGCAGGGATACGGCTGGTGCAAATGTACTATATTGATAATGGCTATCAAACCAATCACGAAGATAGGGGTGGTCTGGCCTCAGAGATGATTACAACTCTGCATACTATATGCATGAGAATATGCATTTCGTTCTGGGGATGCAAAACAGGTGCACGCCTTGAATTTGAATAAGCACTTGAAATACTGGCTCGTTCTTAGTTGGTGATATGATCAGGAGTGTCAACCTGGCAGAGGGAGTGGCTACAATGCACTAAGCCAACCAATCAGGACTAGATTTGATTTGATAGTTAAGGATTTTCTTCACCATGTGCAGTTAATTTATCCCCTTGTTCAACAGTATGCAGTCACAATGTCGGCGTTCAGCATGTCGACATTCACAATGTCAACAGCAGGTCACCTGCAAAATGTCAACATTGACAGAATGTCGGCATAGTCATTATGTTGACATTTCCAGCAGGCATAGGGTTAGTGTTTCCATTAAGGGTGGAATTAAGGTTGCTGTTTGGAATATAATTATAAGAAAACTACGATGTCGGCATGCTAACAAATCTTGACATAGCACCAACACAAAATGGTCCCTTCCTTGTGCTGATATCTATAATTGTTTTCCTATAATCCCCCACTGTATGTTATACTTCTACTAATAGCTCACCCTGCCAACTGTATCCTATGTAGTGGGTCCCAGATGGCTGCCTTGGCTGGTACTTTAATGGGCCGCAGTGGCAGATTTTACCTAATGGCTGCGGGACTGCGAGCCCCCCCCAGTAAAATCCACCACCCGCAGAGACTGCCTAGCAGTGGTAGTGACTTCTCATTGGAAGCACTCCCTGCTGATCACAGCCAGTCAGTCCCAGGGGGAGGTGTTTTCTCCCTGTGGGACTGCCAGTCCTGACTGCAATAGCAGAGAGAGCACTTCCCATGGGAAGCCACTCCCCTGCTATTACGGCACCCCTATGTGGCTTATAGAGGTTGCAGTTCATGCAGTCCCTAAAAGCCAGTCTGTCTGCTAACAGCTCTGGGCTTAAACCACGCCCCCTTATCTAGGCTCCACCCTCACAGCCGCCAGACTTAAGCCCCAGTTCCCGGTGACATCAGCTGTCAATCACTGAGATGGCAGAGAGGAGAGGGCTGCACAGACTGCAGCCTATGATGTGCAGATCCCCCGACCACACAGGTGGAACCGTCGCTGATGGGCAGTATGAACAACACTTGGAACTATTCATGCAGTGCTCATCATGTTAGACACGTTTCATTTACCTGTGCTGTATATGTCTTACTTCCATGTATTGCTAATCTTATGCATTGTAACCTCTGTAGTTCACCCCAAGTTGGCTGTCTCACCTGGTACTCTCGTGGGTAGGGTGAAAATGCATGGATCTAATGATTTTGTAAGGATCCTGTATGTCCTTTTAGTTTTCTGTAGCTTCTCCTTTGTGTGTCATCTCTTCTGGGCATTGTCTATTTTGCCCAGTGTATCCTAAGTAGCACAGACAAGATGGCTGCCTTGTCTGGTACTTTCGTGGGTAGAATAAATAATTATTGGAATTTTTTTTAACCAAAAGGGCTGCACAAACCCTGTATTATGTTGTTTGTTTTCTGTATATCCTGCAAATCTAACCTCTGTATTATGTTCATGATTTCTGTAAAGCACCTTGAATCCTTCTGGAGAAAGGCATTATACAAATAAAATTATTATTATCAGTGTCAACATGCTGAATGTCAATATTGTCATGTCAACATAACGACCATGTTTAAATTCTCATGTTGACATGATGAATTCACATTACATATGAATGGTTGGCTTTTTCTTCCAGCTGTGGGTACAGGGAACAATGGGTTATTTAATTGTACAATAATACAGAAGGCGCTGTGTGCCCACAATACAAATACATTTATTAAATACGTTATTTCTTCCCATTTTTGTGGTTGGAAAGAGGATCCAGCCACACACGCCACTGTCCATATACCTCCAGAGTGAGGGGCACTCTGGGAGATTTATCTTTAAATCTCTCACTCAAGCTACATTCCAGGATACCTACTCAGTAGTGTATAGTTGTAATACGGCAAGAATAAAAGGCACATCATACTGTATATAGACAACACAGGACGTAAGCCCCTCTCACAGTAATAATTGTCATCTGACCTGTCTTACCTGGTATATGTAGATTTCTTTATGTAACTGATAATACTGTTTTCTATGTACATGTTTGATGGTGCATACATGTGAATATTGTCATATATGAAGATGCAAGTCAAATCAGAACTTATTGACAGAGCCAAAAGAATACCTAAACTTGCAGCCAAAGGAGATTAGAAGCCTGTTGCACAGTTCACAGACACAATTTCCCAGACTAAAGCTGGGTACACACGAAATGATGTGTATACCCAGGAATCCGATGGGCGACCCTCCCCCTCTGCCCACTGACAGGCCAACATTTCGGGCGGTCGGTACATATTAGACGATCCAGTGCTCAGCCGCCCGATATGTCAGCCTCTGACACATCCCACTGCATGGGGTCATCAGTCGCATCTGAAGGGCCAACCTGACAATGCGGCTGACGACCCCACAGGAGCACCGCCCAACATAGTGGGTACATACTGCATGATTTCAACGATTTGTCGTTACGATCTATTGGAAATCGCGAAATCATCCAAAATATTGGTAAGTGTGTGCCCAGCTTAAGCTTTAAATGACCCTTCCAGCTCCAAAGGAAACCCAGTTTTATATATATATATATATATATATATATATATATATATATGTAAGATGCAACTGTTTAAATAGAGTGCTGAATGGTTAAGGCATTGCCTATAAGAGACAGTAATTTGTAACACTATTAGTGTATTCGCTTCCATTATTGTTCTTATACTGTACTTTATGTGCTTTGTTCTGTCCTTTCTACTTTGTGAAATTTGTATTTTGTTGTTTGCTACAATACGAGCTGTTAAGTTGATGGACTGGAAACATTTATCTCGAAATTGAATCATGAACTTGATATCCAATTCTTTTAAAACTCATCAACATAGTTCTGTTTATAAATATGGAAAGTTATAACTTAGTGTAGGAAATATGACATTTCCCGTTAATAGCTGTTAAAGAAATATCTCCTGGTAAATATGACCTTTTACTATCTATCCACAGTGGTTTGGCAGCAGGGAAGATGTTATTTGAGTACCACATCTTCACAAATAGGATGTACTATACTGTGCTTCAGCTCTTCACATGAGTTATACATCAAATGACCAGCAATTCAGCACTTAGTTAATACTGTAGCTGTACTGGAAATGTATAGTTGTAATACTGACGTAAACCAGCCAGAAGACCCTTAACATTTGATGATCAAATTATAGTAAACAGAATTGCATGTTAGCTATCAGAAACTCTTTGTACATCTATAAAGAATATTTTTTCTTCAAAACTCTAATTTATCTATTAAAGTCACATGAAAACACACTGTAAATTTGTACCTAAATGATTAAAGTATCAGTTGAAACAGTTTCATCTATTCACTGTATATTGGTATAAAGACTGTAAGCTCTTTCGAGCAGGGCCCTCTACCCTCTGTGCTTCTCCCTACTGTAAGTTAATTTATCTTACTCCCCACTACGGCAACTAACACTTGGCTGCTTATGTGGGTGTAACGGTCGCTAATATAGCAATGTTTATTATCCATGTCCTGTATTGTAATGTAAGTCACTGGTTACTTATTTGTCTAAGTACTTTGTAAGGCGCTGCGGAACATTTGTGTCACTTTATAAATAAATGATAATAATAATAATACAATTAAATGTTCTCTATACACAAACCATATTAAAAAGATACAAAAAATGCTCATATCATATACCAGGGCTGTAGAGAGCAACAGCGGGTCAGGGTGGGTTTAACAAAAAGCGTGGCTATATTATGGGGGCATGGCCAAACCCACGAAGAAAAAACAGTTCACTATGTATGTTGCCGCACAGCCAAGGAGAGGGGCAGTCTTCCCCCTGGACAGATGGCCTGGGCCCCTTAGTCCATTTGTTGTGGAGCATTAGACATTTTCCTCAACAGGTGACTAAACGGCTGACTGTAATGTCCTTCAAAAACATCAGTGACAGGAATATTATTGTATGTTGGAAAATTCTCTTAGCCGGAAGAGCCCAGCTACCTCAGATATCTGAAACTCTAATATGCTTCTAAGTGGCACAGCAATAAATGGTATTAGTTATTAAAATATCTGCTGTATAAGTTAACTGATATTTTAGGTTCCTATATCCTTAAATATAGGCAATTTCTAAGGCTTCAGCCCTAAGTAATTCTCTTCGGAGTATCAGTAAAGCCGCATCCACAGTCCACATTAGACGATGTGCTGTATGAACGATATTGGTGAAAGATTTTCCTTGAACTTGCTGTAGTGCAGGACACACGATATTGGGTGTACACACTGACAGATATCTTTCAGTGAAGTCATCCTGCCACATCTCTGAACAGGCAATTCTTGACGGTATCGTCCAAATTGCCTGCATGTACGGACGGCCAAAGGTATCGTTAGCATCCAGCAGGAGCGCGCATCATTGGTAGTTCATTGCATACACATAGAACGATATGAACGATATATCATTGAACGATATCATTATCGTTCATATCGTTCAATGATATCGTCTCGTGTGTAACAGCAAAACTTACAATTAAAACTTCATTATCTGTAGCTCAGTGATTTCTTCAGTCGATCCCAATGACATGTACAGGTTGAGTCTCCCATATCCAAATATTCCGAAATACGGAATATTCCGAAATACGGAATATTTTCAGCATGACTGAGATAATGAAACGTTTGATTTTTGATGGTTTAATGTACATAAACTTTGTCTAAGGCACAAATTATTAAAACTATTGTATAAAATAACCTTCAGGCTGTGTCTATAAGGTGTATATGAAACATAAATGAATTTCATGTATGCACACAAACTTTTTTTGATGCACAAAATTATAAAAAATATTGTATAAAATGACCTGCAGGCTGTGTGTATAAGGTGTATATAACACATAAATGCATTATGTGTGTATATTTGGGTCCCATTCCCAAGACATTTCATTATAATATGCAAATATTCCAAAATACGGAATATTCCGATATCCAAAATACCCCTGGTCCCAAGCATTTTGGATATGGGAGACTCAACCTGTATTATATAATAACATTACACTCATCCACGCCAAGCTTAAGTATTTATTTTAATAACGACTCTAGAAGGCATTAGGGGCCTGATTCAGAGCCGCTTGCAAGCGCTGCTCGATGTTTGGCCACTGCGCATGCGCCGCGTCCGGCGTGCGCATGCGCGAGCCCCGCTGAGCGACTGAACTTCAGTCACTGCGGGGCTCACTACAAGATGGGGCGACTGTCGATGGTGAGTGACAGCTAGCCCCGTTTTGTAGGCGGGTAGGGGGGGTGGCTGCACAAACGCAGGCGTTCCTTTAGGTAGTCCAGTAGTGGACTTCCTGCTCTATTAGAGCAGGGAGTCCACTCGGGCTTGCGGCAGCCGAGACCATACTTCAGGGTCTCGTCGCAAGCCCGATGGTTGCGATAATCGCGACGGTCTCCAGCCCACTCGCACAAGCTGTGGGTGGACACCCACAGCTTTGCGAGCGGCCTGGAGACAAAAATGTAAAAAAAATAAATAATACGTCCACAGACCCTGCGAGCTACCTGCGGAAGCGAGTGGGTCAGAATCAGGGCCTAGGTTCGGTCTACAGGACAGAAACTGGTTCATCCAGTCTCTGCTCCTTTCTGCTTTATTATGGGTATTTTTTATGAGCCAATAAATCCGAAATCATTTACTGTACGTGGACACATTTATCGGTATTTGGCATGCCAGATCCACAGAGATCCTTTAACGATTCAAACTAGCAAAACTATGAAGGGTCCAGAGTCCTGAAAATGTAACCCTTTTCATATTTTTATCGACACCGTGTTACATATTTATAAATGGGCTAGAATACCAAGCCTCTGTGAGAATACATTCCTCTCTCCCTGCCTCTGTAAAGCTCTGAATTGCATTAATGTTGTTTTTCAAATATAATCTGCTTGGATAAACATCATGATGGATACATTATCATTTCACCTCCAGGAACAGAAGTAACAGATCATTTAGCTGTATCATGCAAATGGTAGATTTCAGATCTTGCCTAAAGACATGCTTTGCATTGGTGGAGAGAAGCAAGGTCATGTAATTATGAAGGGAAAAGCTCCTTTTGTTAGATGCACAGTGAGATGTCCAAGACATCACGTAGTCAAGAGCCAAAATGACTATTATGCATTATCTATTTCTTTAATGATCATTAATTCATCACATGCCATTTACGTCAACCAACAAAGATTTCTGCTCAAGGCCTTTGGGGGATTTGTGTCCAAGGCTAAAATCAGTGCTCATACCAGGACAAATACATTTTAAGGAGAAAAAGACCAAAAAGCTTCTAACTAACTGAATGTTATATCTCAATATGTCAGAATAGATTTAGTAATGCAGGCTTTTTCTATCCCAAAGGGCAACCCGTTTCAGAGGGTTAGGCTATGAGCCTTGATTGCTATCATCTTGTATGATAACAAAATAATGCTCATTATATTGGCATGCAAACTTTTTGCCTTTGTGAAAGTTAAAGCAAGATGAGAGAAGGAGTCGCTCTATGTATAAATGCACAGGCTATAGCTGGCCTCTCAGAAGCTGCTCCACCTGAGGGCCATTCCATAGTTGGATCATCCTTTAGGTAGTCTAGGGCATTGTGGGCAGATATGTATACATTGATTACTGTTACCCAGTTTATGCCATAAGTCATGGGGTCTTAATCAGGCTCTGGGTCAATAGGATTATCTTCATTTTGGCCACATACATGTGCTTAATTTGGCCATTTTTGACTAGAGTTGTCAGATCACTTCCAGCTAATGACTGGCTTCCAATCACATTTTCCGCCATGTTAGATATTGATTATCTCCAGGGCCAGATTAAGACTTGTGGGGGCCCCAGGGCAACTAAATTGTGGGGGCCCCCTTCAAGCCACACGGAGCATCCCCCCTTCCCCCTAAGCCTTCTGCCCTCCCACCCCCAAAGCCTCCACCGCTGACTTACCTGAGTGCTCCCTGGTCCTCTCATCGGCGTCGCGGACGTTATGTGTCATGTGGCGCCGGTGAGAAGACTCAGGAGCCACTCTGCACTGTATGCAGCGGCACTCACTGTGCCGCTGCATACATTAATAGCAAATCGCGGCAGTGAGCCTCAATTCGGGAACAGGTGTCACTAGACACCCGTTCTCGGCAGGTTCACACTGACCCCATGTGGGGGCCCCTCCTTGTGTGGGGGCCCAGGGACGATCGCCCCTGTCGCCCCCCCTTAATCCGGCCCTGATTATCTCTATCAAGAGAGGATCCGTATCGGGGATCACTGTAGCTTTTGGCACATACTGTACAATATGAAGTATTGTGCCAATTGTCTTACTACAAACAGGCCCGGCGACAGAGGGGGACTAAGGGGACAACCGTACCGGACCCCGGGGTCCAGAGGGGCCCCAAGGTCCAGACAGGCACAAAACAGGGCCGTGGATGGCGGACTCACAGTTCCAGCCTGCTGCCCGCGGTCGCTTGGACCCATAGCTGCTGCCCAGCCCTAGCTCCCTTGTAGCTTGGCATGGGCAGCACTGGGCTCTTCCAGGTGGCTCAGCTGCAGTTCAGGCTGGGCATGAGCTTTAAGTCTGCAATGCAGCAGTGTGACATCATATGTCACATTGCCACACGTCTTTCTTCCCCATCAGGCAGGCTGCACTGCTGCGGTGGCGAGGAGTTGATACTGCCATTAGGAGATAGAGGATAAGGAATAGGGGCTGGGGGCAGAGGAAGGTGATAGGGGCTGGGGGTAGAAGGTGACAGGGGATGGACATAGAGGAAGATGATGGTGTCTGGGGACGGAGCAAGATAAAGCCGGCAGTGGGCTATGGGCAGAGGAAGGTGAAGGGGGTTGGGGCAGAGGAAGATGAAGGGGGCTGGGGCAGAGGAAGGTGATGGTGCATGGATACGGAGGAAGAGGAAGAGGCCAGAAGAAGATGAAGGAGGCTGGGGACGGGGGAAGGTGATGGGGGCATGGGATGGAGGAAGGTGAAGGGGGCAGAGGAAGATAACGGGGCTTGGGGCAGAGGAAGCAGATAGGGGCTGGGGGCAGAAGGTGAAGGGGCTGGACGCAGAGGAAGGTGATGGTGCCTGGGGACGGAGAAAGGTGAAGAGACCAGAGGAAGATGGAGGGACCTGGGGATGGAGGAAGGTGATGAGGGCTAGGGATGGAGGAAGGTGAAGAGGGCAGAGGAAGGTGATGGGGGCTGGGGGCAGAGGAAGTTGATTGGGGTTGGGGATGGAGAAAGGTGATGGGGGGCTTCTGGGCTGAGGATGGTGATGAGAGGCTGAATTTAAGGCAGGTGATGAAAGGCAGAGGACTGAGTATGGCTGGCTGCAGACACCATCCCTCCTACCCCTGAGGCGTCCACAGCACTGTCATCAAGAAGACCTTGGAAGAGATGGCAGACAAGAACTACAGCCTGCTTCGTTAGTGACAGTGTGGTAGGTTATAGTGTATTTTTACTTTATTTAAAGGCTGGCATATCTTTCAGTTAACATTAACATGCTTCACATATCACACATGCAGGGGAGGAATGTGCAGGATCGGGGGTGGTGGTGGTGGGGCCCCCAGAGACATCAGTGTACTGGGCCCAGAGATTTCTGTTGCCGGCCCTGACTACAGATGGAGGGCATGAAGTGCGGAGGGAGCAGATCCCTCTTCGCAACCCGGACCTCCTTCCAATATGAAGGAGCGGGTCTCAGGGAACAACGCCAACTGAAGATGGCGTAGCTTCCTGCAGGCAAACCCCAAAATCTTTGCCTAACAGTAAATGGGCCTATTCCTAAAAACATGCAGAAACTGGCATTTATACATGTGTAATGGGCTCATTAGTGATGGTGATAGGCCCCTAACGGCCACTTATATGCCTGCAGCCACATACATACCTGCATAGGACCTGCTATAATTATATAAACAAATGTCCAAATAAATGAATAACTAAACTATGCTTTCTGCTTTATTTGTCTTCAATATTTTCTCATTTTCTGCATCATTTTCCCCTGTGATGAACAATTTGACAGATAGTGAAACGTACTGTTTATTTGCCCATTTATGACTCAAATTAGTTTTTTTTTGTGTGTGCACAATATATGCTTGTTTCAATTTCAATTTACTATCCAATTTAGTTTCATGTTATTTACATCAACTGCTTTTGAAGCAAGGCTTTCAGCTTAACTATTTTTCTCATCTGTGCAATTATTATTGTAAATTACTTTTTGAAGACTGAGGATATTATTTTTGGTATGTTGTAGGATTCATAACCTTGTTTCATTTTGTCTTCATGTTCAGCATTAAATTGAAGGTCTTCAATCTAAGCTCACTAAAGTTGGTTCATAACTCTGTAAATAAATGTTGATAATATTTGCTTTACAGCCATTGTTGAAATCCAGCAGCTGATAATCCATGCTGGGAGTTGTAGTGAAACAACTGGCAAGCAATCTGTTGCTGTTATCAACATTTAAATTGTAAAGTAGTTTTGTTACAGTGTAAATTATACACTGAAACACATTTGAATCATAACTCATTCAAATACATGCAGATCAGTGGGTGTTTCTTAAAATAGATGCAAATAGATAAAATAGATGCAGAATGTGGCTTCACTTCATTAAGTTTATCGAAGAGGAAGTAATACTAATTACAACCAGTTATAACACAGTTTAGATGATAATAGTTCTGGAACAGGGGTCATTTTTATTGGGTTCATACAGGAGTGACAAGTTGGTGCCCAAAAGAACTTCCATAGATAAGTTATTGCTTATGGAAAGCTAAAGCTCCATTACATATAATAAATTCTCCCAATGTCACATCACTCAGCTTGGTAACTGACAGTGCACAGATAATGAAGTATCAAGGGCCACACAAAGTTTTGTGGGGCCCAGAGCAACTAACTTGAGAGGAGCCCAACCAATAAAACTGTCAATGTGATATACTGGCGATGTTACCTAAAAAAAACTATAATGTGCAAAAACTTCCAGCACCACAAATGTGTTAAACACACTGTAGTGCCCCCAGTTCACATTATGCCGCAGATACCCCAGTTCACATTGTGCCACAGTGCTCTTGTGTCTGTGGAGGTTTTCGCAGCTGCTTGTAGCAAAGGAGAACTTCCCTTAAATTGCATTTTAAAGAGCTGTGGAATATGATAGTGCTGTAGAAACAAATGTTAATAATTAATCTATAGCTGGCAATAAAATATGAATTTATTATATATTTTTTTATTACAATTATCTTTTATTTATATGACACCACAAGGGTACAGATACAGACAAGTTTACAAATTGACAGGTTTGCGTAATTGCATGATACAAACCCATCAATTACATTGATACCTGACCAATTTGATTAAAATAAATTATATATATATATATATATATATAAATAAAAATAACATTTTATATAAACATTTATATAAAACAAGCAACACCTAATAGGACACACAGCCCAGTGTTCTCCCCAGGCTGTTTTCTGCGGGCGCATCACCTGGCAGAAACAGCCTGCCGCCCGGCACTATTCCCTGCCGACCCCCGCTGTGGAACGCTGGCCTCTGAAGTGACCGGAGGCTAAAGAAGCCTCCCATTGTTTCAGAGGCCAGCGTTCCCAGTGATGCACTGCGCGAGTGACGTCATGACGTCACCCGCGATGCGAGGAGCCTGCCCCGCGTGCCTGCTGGATCTAGTTAGATCCAGTCAGCGCGAGGCAGCGGGAGTGGCCAGCAAGTAAAGGTTAAGTGCTGGGCTGGGGCCAGGACCAGTCTGGGGGCACTATTTAAGTCTGGGGGCACTGCATAAGGGACACTATTAAACCTGGGGGCACTGCATAAGGGGCCAGCTTGGCTGCACTGCATAAGGGACACTATTAAACCTGGCGGCACTGCATAAGGGGCCAGCCTGGGGGCACTGCATAAGTGCCTGGGGGCACTGCATAAGGGACACTGTTAAACCTGGGGGCACTTCATAAGGGGCCAGCCTGGGGCACTGCATAAGGGACACTATTTAAGCCTGGGGGCACTGCATAAGGGGCCAGTCTGGGGGCACTGCATAAGGGACACTATTAAACCTGGGGGCACTGCATAAGGGGCCAGCCTGGGGGCACTGCATAAGGGACACTATTAAACCTGGGGGCACTGCATAAGGGGCCAGCCTGGGGGCACTGCATAAGGGACACTATTAAACCTGGTGACACTGCATAAGGGGCCAGCCTGGGGGCACTGCTTAAGGGACACTATTTAAGCCTGGGGGCACTGCATAAGGGGCCAGTCTAGGGGCAATATTTAAGCCTGGGGGCACTACATAAGGGACCAGTCTGGGGGCACTACATAGGGGCACTACTTCAGCCAGGGGGCAATGCATAAGGGCAAAGTTAAACTACAGGGGGCAATGCATAAAGGGGAAAACTACAGGAGGCACTGTATAAAGGGCACTTTTGACTGGGAGCCAGTGGGGGAGCAGCCTGAGACCTGTCGGGCTGGATTGGTAAGGGAGTTACCCATTTTTCTGGCGCGCGCATAATTGCGAAGGCCCCCACTCGACTACTTTTGGATGCCACCCGGCTGGAAAAAATTTCTGGGGAGAACACTGCAGCCCATATGATGGAACCATCTGCTTTCTTTAGAACCAAACATACAAGTGTGTTCTCCAAAAGTCTAGAGACATGGCTGTCGTATTAAACACTATTTACAGGGGCATATTTATAAGCAGTGCTCAAAGTCTGCTGCTGCTGCGGTCAGCCATCAGTCTGCTGCCGTTTGCAGGGGGGAGAGGAGGGGGCCCCAGACGGGGAATGCACTCTGGACCCCTCGTCTCTTAGTATGCCCCTTATTACTTATACTACTGATTTTAGAATGTAAGCTCTCATGAGCAGGGCCCTCTTCCGTCATGTGCTTCTCCTTCCCTTACTCATACTATCATCTACTCCTAACTTCCCCCCCCATAGGGCACCTAACACTTGGTTGCTTACACCCTCCTGCTTGTTGAGCGTTATGATCGCTAATGTACTGTAAGTCACTGTTTTCTTGTACGGTCACTTGTTCATGTACTGTGTAAGGCGCTGCAGAACCCTTGTGATGCCATATAAATAAAGGATAATAATATGACAGGTTGATTTCTAGTACATCAACTGTGATGGAAGTTAAACATTTACTGTAATAGTAGTACAGTAAAGAGTAAGTTAAACAATGTAAAATGTGCACAATAGACTTGTTACTGAGAAAATTAACTATTATTCCTACCATCTAGCAAATTAAGGTTATGAGATAGTATTATCTCAATTTACAGTTATCTTATTAGCATTCAGGACATTGTTAAGAATTTTAGCCACCAAAACAGTCTGATGACAAATGTATTTTGTAATACAAAGCAACAATGGAGCGTTTTAGGGAAAAAAATTTAAATTTACAGATTTTCTGAAATTAAAAATAATTATTGTAAATATAATAATGTACTAAAACAATTACATATTTGAAACAAAATGTCAAGTCAAACGACTTTATGCATATGATGTATAAGTTAAATAATCTGTTTTCATTTTGTATCCTGTTAAATGTCATGCAACTGACATTTTACAAGATGTTTTGGGCCTTGTTCTTAATTATGAGTCTCTTACTTTTTTCATGTTCTGCTGTTACCTTGAATTTTTTTTTTATTCTGTTTGGCCGATCAGGAGTTTACAATTCACAATTCGTACAGGAAACAGAAGACAACAGAGGTGAATAAACCCTCAATGTTTTCAGAAAGAGACAAAAGGCTATGGCAAGTGCAATGAAAATGTTGTCATGTTTTATGGGCCAAAGGAAAAAATAATGGATTCACTGAACATTTCATTGATAGGCAGTAAGACAACAATCCTGCTTGCTCATATCTAGAGCTCATTATTCAACAACAGAAGTGGCCTCAGTAGCTTGCTGGCAGTCAGTGCATACTGATAACCTAACCCAAAATTCCCCTAAAGTGCTAATAAGAACTAATAATGATGCCGTAGCTCCTTTATAACTTGTTTACTAATTCAAAGAATTTCCCAGACTAACTGTACCTGAAACTCAAGAAACACTAAAAAATAAGTTTAGCTTGAGGCACATTGAATATAAAATTGAGATACAGTAGAGTAATACAGTATAACAGTGATAAATTACCCCACAGACCAGGCATAGATTTTGATCAAATTGGTATCAAAATTGGGAAATTTGGCAGAATTTATTTGAACTTTTCAGATATATATATATAAATATAATGCCTTTTGCATAAAATTCATATGTATCCAATATAAATGTCCAGTATATAGAATACATAAATGGTGCACTCCTTCTTAATTCTTCCTCAAGGATTGTATATGTAACGTATAGTGAACACAAGGGGCGCATAATGGTGAAGTATATTTAAAAGTTCAAATTTACTAAAGGTAAAAATACACTCACATGGATAGTTGTGATATGTACAAATATTACAATTCAAACTTTAAAACACATGGAGCCATTCCATTAACTGAAATGGCAGTAACCACAAAGTCTGTAGTGCTCCAAGCCTCATAGGCAAATACAAGGGGGTTTCTGGTTGCCTAGAAACCCCCCTCCCCAGCCCACACCATAACCACAATAAGTATATAATTCTGCATGTTTTAAAGATCTCAGTATCACAAATGATATAATTATCACACCAGTAATTATTACACCTGTGCACCAATTGGGAGATCTGGAAAACATGCACTGTTAGGGGTGCACTACTATAAACCATCTATAAGGATTATTAATAATACTGCATACCATACACTATCCAGTGCAGAAGGAAAACAATATGTACATATATGTCCAGGGCAGTGCTAGGTTCTTCTGCCGCTCCTCCAAATGCCTGGACTTGCTCCAATGCTCTGGAATGGAGCGCACATTTGAAATAAAAACATTCAGCTCAGGCAGGATGGCCCAACTGCCGCATCTAATGGGTAAACTATGTTTGCTGGCCCTGTATATGTTGGAATTATGACATACACTGCACTTTATATGACACATATTATAGGTGTTTAAGTGCTAATTATGCCCTCTTCATGGACTGGCCACACTCGCTGTAAAATCAAGCATTTGGAAAAATCCTTTGGAAATTCTGCGTTTGCCCCTGAGTCTTGTTCCAGGACCAATGACGTCACCGCGTCTCTGCTAGTCCTGACCAAATGCATTTTGTCTCTCAATGCCATCATGGCCCCATCAATTCATGCCAGGGATCAGGGCATTGTACAGTAGGGAGTGGTGGGGATACAATGATGCAGTGGCGGGCTGGGCCGGGGGGCAGGGTGCCATCTGCCCCCCGGGCCGGTATAATTGTGAAGCATTAGGGCCGCCGCTGTGCTCTATAACCATATACGAGTGACAGCCACGGAGGTTCCTGTGCCTGCCTCCCGGCTGTCACTGTCAGGCTGCCCGACCATTACGCCGGGTACACGCTATGGTGAGGAGGGTGCTGCAGTGCTGTAGTGCTGTGCCGCAGCCCTACAGTTACAGGCAGGCCCGGCGCCAGCTGTCCGGCGCAGAGCAGAATAGCCGGGGCCGACTGTTGGAGCAGCCCGGCGCAGCGAGCATGACGTCATAACGTCACGCCGCTGAAACACAGAGGAGCGGCTGACCACCCGGGAAGAACATAATCATACATAGCCGGACAGAGAGCCGCCTCAGGTAAGTGTGGGCTGGGCTAGAGAATTGCGGGCGGTGCAGGTATGCAGTTGATGGGGGGGGGGAGAGATGGAGGTATGCACATGATATGGGGGGAGATGGAGGTATGCACATGATGGGGTGGGGAGATGGAGGTATGCACATGATGGGGTGGGGATATGGAGGTATGCACATGATGATGGTGTGGGGATATGGAGGTATGTACATGATGATGGGGTGGGGATATGGAGGTATGTACATGATGATGGGGTGGGGATATGGAGGTATGCACATGATGGGGTGGGGATATGGAGGTATGCACATGATGATGGTGTGGGGATATGGAGGTATGTACATGATGATGGGGTGGGGATATGGAGGTATGCACATGATGATGGGGTGATATGGAGGTATGCACATGATGATGGGGTGATATGGAGGTATGCACATGATGATGGGGTGATATGGAGGTATGCACATGATATGGGGGGAGATGGAGGTATGCACATGATGGGGTGGGGATATGGAGGTATGCACATGATGGGGGGGGATATGGAGGTATGCACATGATTGGGAGGGGAGATGGAGCTTAGGGAATTAGACTGACACACAAAGGGACTAGGAAATGAGAGTGGGCTGGGTGATGATTAAACTGAAGGGCAGGGGGATGATTATACAGACAGGAGCTGCAGAATGATTAAGATGAGAGACAGAGGGGCTGGGGGGATGATTAAACTGAGAGATTGAAACACAGGGGATGAGCCAATAGCTGACCTGCATAGACATACTGGGAGGGGATAGGGGGCCCCCAAAAAATGAGTGTGCTGGGCCCCAGGATATCTGTTGCCGGCCCTGGTCACAGGAGGACAGTGAGGCATGCGATGATGCAGCAGGTCGGGCACCGGATCCTAGGGGGCAGGAAGAGGATAGATCACCTGCAGGAAATATATACCGTGATGTTGTTATGAGTTCTGATCATGTGATCAGCCCATGTGACCGATCCATGTTACAGTGTCCCCAAGTCCTGCAGCAGCATAGTTTTTGCGGGCAGCTGGCTGCTTTCAAGGTCATCACAGTGAAGGTAAGAAGCTGATAGGCAAATGGAACATGCCAGGGAGAGGCTGGGGGCACACAGGAGACATGTGGGGAGCATGCTGCTGGGGGATGGCAGAAGATTGGGGCATTTGGGGCACAAAGTGACTAATGTGGAACGTCAGAAAATTTGGGTCACAAGAAAGCATGTAGGTGAAATGCTAATGGGCAGACGCTGGGGCATTTAGGGCATGGGACATATCTGAAACATTCTGTTGGGGGGCACAGCTGGGAGCATTTAGGCCACAGGGGGCATGTGCTGCAGATGCTGCTGGGGGTGAAACAGACAGACACTATGAGCAATTGTGGCAACAGGGGGGCATGTGGGGATAACGCTGCTGGGGAGCAGATGCTAAAGGTTTTTCAGGACACAAAGTGGAGCATGTCAGACATTTTGGGAACTTGGGGGCATGTTACGAACATGGTGCTGGAGAGTGGTAGGCAAAGAGGTGGGAAATAGCCGGCTGTGGAGGGGACATGTAAGGGGGTACCTGAGGTCATATAGCATTTTGAGGGTAGGTGGACCATGCAATTGAACGGTTGGGCATGTGAGAGAGAAGGTGGTCTAGACAGTACTAAAAGCCGGGGCCACTTGCTTGTGTTTGCCCCCCAGGTTGAAAGTTGCCAGCCAGCCCCTGCAATGATGCAATTCACAGTTCCGCCCCCCATACCACGTACATCCCATCTGTACCCCCCTCACTGCAAAATCCTGGGTGGCCCGGTTACAATTTGGCAAGTATTTGTTAACATAGTCGCAGTTCTGAAAGTATCCCAGCAGCAGGAAGTACTATGGGGTTCATGTATCAAGCGCTAATGACCCTTTTTTCTGTATTTTTGACGAAAAAGGTTTCTTGGGCCCATTAAAGAAATTAAATACCACCGGCATGTATTATTATTATTATTATTATTATTATTATTATTATTATCCTTTATTTATAAGGCACCACAAGGATTCCGCAGCGCCTTACAATGTACATAAACAAATGAGCACACAAGAAAACAGTTATTAACAGTACAAACAATGCAGGACAGATACATGATTAATACATTGCTGCATAACACTTAGATAAGCAGCATGGTGTCGGCAACCAAGGGTGGGGTACTGTTGTATATTAAAGTATAATCAAGTGAAGGAGAAGCACATGAGGGAAGAGGGCCCTGCTCGTGAGAGCTTACATTCTAAGGGGAAGGGGCAGACAGACAGGGGTGACACAGATGGGCACACATACAGGAACAGTATAGGAGTCCATCCTTGCAATGTGTAAATGTGAAGTGATCGCATTAGCGATAACTGTAGCGATTAACGCTTCTCCAAAGTGTACTAAAACTCTGAGAATTCTCCAGTGATGCCTTCAGACTCTGCAAATAACGCCTCCTCCATAGCTGGCTATTGTGGCGAAGTGTGATCGGCAATTAGATGATGCTATGTGTTCGGTGTAAAGCGATGTGTAGCCCCTATGTAATTAATCAGCACTCCCCATAGATCTCTGTAATATTGTGCAAGCAATAGCACATGTCAAAGCTACAGACGTGCGTGTGCGTGTATGTGTGTTAGCATTATGTTTTCGAACATCTGTCTTGCAATAATTGATAGAGCTGTACGTCAGTAGTGTATTCAGCAAATGTCCCTGCTCCTACTGCGCCTGTCAATCTATACACAACTCAGATGACCAGTGACCAAATTATTTCTGTCTGCCCAGAATAATTCTTCACATGCACTTCATGCTGCGAGAACACAGGCTCCCTCAATAGTGCAGCACAATGTCTTATTACCTTGAGAGACTGCAGTACAGGAGCCAGACCATTTTGTCTTTGTATTATATAAAGTCTCACTATGGTACTGTATAGCCTGTTTCTTTCTCCACAAAAGGCAAGCACAGGTCTATTCCCAGTGATTCTTTCTGTCTTCCTTCTGGTTTGTAAGCTCCTCAGAGCACTGACCTACTTACTTACTTTGCTAATTTGTTTAAATGTATTTCACTTGTAGGCCAAATCCTACAGCTCAGTTCAAAATGTTGCTTTTCTTTGAAATGCCAATGATCACATTTTATTATCTTTCTGTTCCCACTTATTTCATTAAAACTAGGAGGCATTGTGTGTTGTACAAGTGCAATGTTACCGGAAGGCTGGACTGTGAGCTGAGCAGGAGAACGAGGTTTAGTTTTTTTCCCTTTATTAAGAAATTATATATTTTGAACATTGTATTATTCATCAGCTTTCCTATAGTAAAAAGAGACCCATATATAGCTATACGACAAATATGATACAGTGTTAGTTGAATGATACAAGAGCTAAAGCACTCAATGTGTGGAGACGGTATTGTAATAATAATCAATCAATAAAATAAAGGGGTTTAATTATCAATTATTATTTGTGGGATATCCCCTGAAAACATAAATTTTCAGGGGGATAAGGGGGGGTTACCCACAAATAATAATAATAATAATAAATAACAAAGATCCCCCAAATGTATCTACAGGGACCACAGCAGATATCTCTGATGCCTCCCATTTACGACCGCATAAGCAGCCCCCCACCATGTTAGCCATGGTAGTCTACAGGCTACACTACACAAATTGTACCAGGAGAGAGATCCATAGGATCCATCCCCGGCACTCACCACCCGCACATACACAGTCAGAAGACCATACATGCACAGTAGCGTGGCGTCCCCCGGCAATTGATCACTAATGCGATCACTTCACATTTACACATTGCAAGGATGGACTCCTATCCTGTTCCTGTATGTGTGTGTTGATACATGCCGGCTGTATTTAATTTCTTTAATGGGCTCAATAAACCATATATTTTCACCTATATCAGCATTTTTCAACCACTGTGCCACGGTGGTCAGCTCAGCAGTGTGTTTTATGCCTGTGGAGGCCAATGTAGTGTGTTTTCTGCCTGTGGAGGCCAATGTAGTGTGTTTTATTCCTGAGGAGGCCAATGTAGTGTGTTTTATTCCTGTGGAGGCCAATGTAGTGTGTTTTATTCCTGTGGAGGCCACAGCAGTGTGTTTTATTCATGTGGAGGCCAATGTAGTGTGTTTTATGCCTGTGGAGGCCAATGTAGTGTGTTTTATTCCTGAGGAGGCCAATGTAGTGTGGTTTATTCCTGTGGAGGCCACAGCAGTGTGTTTTATTCCTGTGGAGGCCAATGTGTGTGTATTTTTTATGCTGGAGCCAATGTGTATGTTTTTTCATTGGTCACACACGCCGCATCGCCGGATGGTGAGCCTTGGCAATTTTAAAATCTTGTGTAGCGTGCCTCAAGTTGAAAAAAGTTGAAAATCACTGTCCTATATACAGTCAGGTGCATAAATATTGGGACATTGACAGCATTTTCATATTTTGGCCTCTATTCACCACCACAATGGCTTTGAAATGAAACAAACAAGATGTGCTTTAACTGCAGACTTTCAGATTTAATTTGAGGGTAGTTACATCCAAATCAGGTGAACGGTATAGGAATTACAACGGTTTCTATATGTGCCTCCCACTTTTTAAGGGGCCAAAAGTAATGGGACAAACTAAACAATCCTAAATCTAACTTTCACTTTTTAATACTTTGTTGCAAATCCTTTGCAGGCAATTACAGCCTGAAGTCTGGAACGCACAGACATCACCAGACGCTAGGTTTCATCCCTGGTGATGCTCTGCCAGGCCTCTACTGCAAATGTCTTCAGTTCCTGCTTGTTCCTGTGGCATTTTCCCTTCAGTTTTGTCTTCATCAAGTGAAATGCATGCTCAATCGGATTCAGGTCAGGGGATTGACTTGGCCATTGCATAACATTCCACTTTTTAGCCTTAAAAAACTCTTTGGTTGCTTTTACAGTATGCTTTGGGTCATTGTCCATCTGCACTGTGAAGCGCCATCCAATGAGTTCTGAAGCATTTGACTGAATATGAACATATAAAATTGCCCGAAACACTTCAGAATTCATTCTGCTGCTTTAGGTGTTGCTGAGCTCTCCGGTGCGTTCTTTCTTTTTAAGAATGTTCCAAAAAGTTGATTTGGCCACACCTAATGTTTTGTCTATCTCTCTGATGGGTTTGTTTTGATTTTTCAGCCTAATGATGGCTTGCTTCACTGATAGTGACAGCTCTTTGGATCTCATATTGAGAGTCGACAGCAACTGATTCCAAATGCAAATGTCACACCTAGAATCAACTCCAGACCTTTTACCTGCTTAATTGATAATGAAATGTGGGAATAGCCCACACTTGTCCATGAAATAGCTTTTGAGTTGATGGTCACATTACTTTTGGCCCCTTAAAAAGTGGGAGGCACATATAGAAACCGTTGTAATTCCTACACCATTCACCTGATTTGGATGTAATTACCCTCAAATTAAATCTGAAAGTCTGCAGTTAAAGCACATCTTGTTTGTTTCATTTCAAAGCCATTGTGGTGGTGAATAGAGGCCAAAATATGAAAATTCTGTCAATGTCCCAATATTTATGAATATGATGACTGTAGATAGGTACTGTAGACTGTAGAATATGATGACTGTAGATAGGTACAGATCAGCTTAATTACAAAAATAATCAATTTATGAAGAGACAATGAAAATGAATACATATAAAAGTAAAAAGTATACTTTAACAACAATAACAATGCATATAGGATTTCCAAAACATGTCAGTAAATTAGTGTATAGAGCTGTGGAAGCATTGAATCCCTAGTAAGGTAGTTAGTTGGTACAACTTAACCTCTCATCATTAGGAACAGCACAAATGTCCCATAAACATCTTGAGTTACAACTAATAAGCTGCCATAACTTTATCCTAGAGACAGATAATGTGTGCATTGTACAATGGGTTCTGTTATTTTATTTTTCATTTAATGACTAATGGAGAAAGAATTTGGTGATCATGACTTTGTACATCACTTATTCATACTGTATAACAGTATCAATTAAATAAACTACCTTAAAGAGACAATTTAACACCAAGGGCTCTATTAATTAACAATCAGCAATAGAACTGATTATGTATTGCTGCTTATCATGTTGGAAAACTCCTATTGGATTTGTAAAACCTAGAGGTGTCAGCACACATCAGACAGATAACATTAATAAGTACTTTGGACAAACGAATCGTGGCACCACCCAAATGAATATTAGTAGTAATTATAAATAGAAGGATAGATGAACACTCTATTGCACAATGTACTTGTCTTGTGAGTGATTCATCCAGCGATATATATGAAAAATAAAGAAATAAAAAAACAACATAGTGTAGTTCATCACGTAAATTAAAACTCCCATTGTTCATGTAGAGCTATGAGGAGTGTATGATGATCACATGACCATTAGGTTCTAGAAGTGAAGGGAAGATGTAACGTCTCCTTTGGTTTTGCACTTACAAAAAAGTACGGTGTTACAAGTTGGATCTTCCTTCCTCTTCAACAAATGGATATCAACTCTCCCAAATTCATATGGATGTGGTATCCACTCCAAAAGAGAATGAATGTCTTATCGTGTAAAACCATTTCCATTTATCACACAGAGATGAAAATGATTTTTTACTTGGGCTTTCACAGAACAATTCATTTCCCCACACAGCACTATGAAAGAGTTTGATACATTTACTTCAAATGCAGTTCCTGCATCAAAGCTTTAAGTGACCAGATAAGTGTGTTGTTATTATTATGTGCAAAGGATGCATTAGACCTGCTGGTATCGACCCTTATAAATAAACACACATATAATGATGGTCGATACAGAGGCACACATAACATCTTCGCTATACTGCTATAGTATGTTCCAACTTATCTACTTTCAGGGAAATGATGAAAACAACATCTATGTGCATAACACTGAAGAGGGCGTGTACTGCTCCGTATGAGCGACGTGCCATAAAATTCACTCTAATGCAGGCCATACATGTGCGATTTATTGCACGATGTGGACGATTTCGATCAATCGTAACGATCAATCATGCACATCGTGTGTTGATTCTGTATGTTTACAATACCGATGCGCGTCCCTGCAGTCGTATAGCTGGATCATAGATCTTACTGCAAAACCGTAAGATTACGACTACTGTGTATGCGTCTTATCGCATGATCGTAACGATCAATCGTACACCATTTCACCACATCGTATGGAGAATTTCAATGGAAGAAGTTCAAGGGCAATAGTACAACACATCTTACCAACATAAAATCTCACCGTGTATGGCCGGCATAAGAGCTATTCAATTGTAGCTCCGATCGGCGCAAATGCAACAGTAGTCCAGAATTCTACTCGCACCATCCTGTCATGGCGAGCAGAAATCCATGCAAAGTCAGGTGTTTGTGGTGCTCTAAGCTGGACTTTAGATGGGTGTAGCTGCTTCACGCATCTAAACCCAGTACACTTGGGCGCGACAAGCACAATAAATAAGTAATGGGTGACTGTTATACTCACGCCCTTCGGCTAAACAATTGAATAGCTCTGTCGAGCGCCCATTACTTATGGGCACACAAAAAACAATTGAACCCCCCACCCTAAGTCCAACTGTACAGGAGTCCCTATGCAAGATTGTCAACCATAAGCTTTACTGTGCTATAAATTGTATGCACTATGCTATTTTCTAGCACCTCAAATGACCCCCTCCAACTCTCTACCTTACACCAGGTTTAGCAATACTTCACGCACAGTTACTCATGTAGCTATCAGTGTGCTAGGGAGCAGTGGCCATATTCTTGTAGCACACATCATCCTTATTCTGCTCCGCAGTGAATGATGGGCAGAGACTGATGACATCACTGTGTTACTTGTGCACACCCAGTTGGGCCTCAGGGAGATTGCTAGACTCTTTAGGTAATCAGGGAGATCCCTATTTCAGAAAGTCTCCCAGACGGTCTGGGAGAGTTGGCAAGCATGAGAATATTTCTCTACAGTTAAAGTCATAACTTAGCATAGAGTTGGGTACGGGATGCCGGAGCTCAGGATCCTGGTGGTCCGAATCATGACGCTGGCATCCTGGCAAGGTTAGGATACCAACATCTGCCGGTAAGTACCCTAACCTTACGCTTAACCCTAACCCTCCCTCCCCACAGCATAAACCTAACCTTTCCCCCAAGCTGCAGCATAAGCCTAACCCCCCCCCTAGTGCCTAACCCCTATCCCTAATCCTAACCCTCCCCCTGACCCCAATACTTACCGTCCGGATGCTGGCATCTGGATTCTGACTTGCGCCGGGATTCCAGCTCCGGCATTCTCAGCGCCACCATCCCATCAGCCGTTATCTCAACTACATCCTCTCCAAAAATTGCAATGTTACGCAGCAAGAGAGATTCTTCAGAAGACATTACGTTCTATTTGTCCTACACTCCATGATTAGGTAAAGCCATTTTTCCAAGACACAATTGGTAATTCAATTGGAAAAAAATGCATATTTTGCGATCTTTGAACTATAACGAGGAATAATATTTTTTCAAGAAGGCAAATATTGTTCTCAACTGTGGGGGAAATAAACTAGTCCCTGTGGTCAAGGAAATGGATTTGCAAGTTTAAACCTATTTTGTATGCAAATGTCTTTATCTAAATGTGTTCTAACATAAATAGATAGGCACAGCACCCTCATGGGGAAAGTCACTGAATTAGTTTAGTCTATTAAACAGTTGTTTTAATGCATTACACACGTAGCGCCGATTACTGTCTATTCCTATTAAAAGTTAGCACTGCAGCAGATAAAAAACTATAGCAGCAGAAAAATTCAGACCCCAGAGGATTCATATTATTTACTAATGTGTTGGTTTTAGTGACTGCAGTTAATATACAGTGGCCGATATTTCTGGTTTCTTGCTGTATGACCTAGAATCCCACATCAAAAATCCCTCCTCATGGATTAGCCACTATAAGTCATAATTAAAAGCAAATCAGCGGGTCCTATACAGAAGAAACGCTTTCATGTATTTACAATGTGGCATCAACAAACTTGTGTATCATGTGCCAAGGTGGCGTCTTCAGCAACCACTTACAGGCTGCATTTTCAAGTGCGACTGTTAGTAGAAGAATTATGTGGGGCTTAATGTTAAATACTTAAGGAAATGTGTAAAAATAGAGCTGCCAGTGTACAGCAGACTGGGGAGACAGCTGTCAGCACTAGGGAACTGGAGCTGTCCTGAGATTTCGGCTTGTTAGGATGAGAGGTGTGGAAAGAGAACGGCACTTGATTGGACTGGCCTCAGTAATCTTTATACAGTACATCTATTACTACTATTATCTTATATCTGTAAAGCACTGACACATTACACAATGCTGTGCTTCCAGGATATTATTTATTTATTAGCAGTTAATTATATAGCATACACATATTCAGCAGCACTTTTACACATAATATTTCAGTCATTCACCTCAGTCCCTGCCCCAATGGAGCGTACACTCCATGGGCCTGATTCAGCACGGATCGCAATTGCAACTTTGGCCTGATTCAGACCCGGATGCTATTTGCAGACGGTCATTCCAAAAAAGGGGCCGGCTATTTAAATTGAGCGCTCGCTCTTTGCGGTTTGTTGATGCCTCTATGTTTGAGCGAGCGAACGAAAAATGTGCTCGCTATTTTATAAAGACGCCCCTTTGCCGTTCGCAACACATGTCATCTCCGGTATTTATTAGATTTATCAGGAGCATTGAAAGGCATCAGAACTGCTCGCAGTGGTTGTGGTAGGATTTTCTTACCGCAATCACTGCGAGCAGTTCAGGCTAAAAGACAATCAAGTGACGTGGTCGATGACGCTCCTTTACTAATTATGCACTCCCATTAAACGCCCTTTTTACTGTTAGGCACGCCTGCGTTCAGATCTCCACTCCCCCGTTTTCAAGCACCTTTCTCCTGTTATCACCCACAAACGGTACATTCTGTCAATCAAATTAGCAGCCCCTCGCTGGTTTGCGTGCGCACGATTTCCAACCGCAATGACTGGTTTGCGCATGCGCATTACGACCCATACGCATGCGCAGTTGTGCGAACATCGCTCTCAGAGCGAACGAGCGGCCGCTTACGAGCGGCTCTGAATCAGGCCCAGTGTCGAAGTTTGCGTACTGCACATGTGTATGCATCGCATTGCGCCTGTGCCGCGATTGCACTGTGATTATGCACGCAGACAGGACTCCATCGCAGAGTGACAGGCCGTGGTTGCAGAAACGCAGGTGTGCCTGTCCGTTTGAATGCTGTGCATGAATTAGCCACTGCGATTGCATACGCAGCTTGAGTACTCACTGCGTGCGACGAGCAATTTCTGTGATGGTTCAGACCTGCTGTAAGTTTGCGTGACGGGCCAATGTGCTTCGATGTTACCGATATATATGCAGGACTGCGAGGTATTACGGATGTGAGAAAGCAGTAGTGGGCGTCTCTATGCTGGCTGAGCGGTGGCAGGCATTAGCATATTTTTGCATCAGCATTGCGTATGATTATGTAGCTGCAATCGCATTTGCGATCCGTGCTGAATCAGGCCTTATATTACCTACCACATACACACACACAGAGCCAGATTAAGGCTTGTGGGGGTCCCAGGGCAACTAAGTTGTGGGGGTCCCACCCAAGCCACACAGCGCCTACCCCCCCCAGCCACATGAAGCCTACACCCCCTCCCTCTAAACCACACGGAGACTACTGCTCCATCCGCGCCGCTGATGACTGCTCCTGAGACATGTGACATGTGTCACGTGACGCTGAGGAGGGGACTCGGGAGCCACTCTGCTGCATCTGTGCTACATGCAGCAGCAATGGCAGCAGAGCAGCTGCGGCTACTGTGCCTCCACCCGGGAACAGGTGGCGCTGGATACCTGTTCTCGGCAGGCTCACGTCGACCCTGTTCGTGGGAGCGCGGGGCGACCGCCCCTGTCGCCTCCGCACTCATCCGGTCCTGCACAAACACACATATACACTACAGTTATTTTATTTCTGTCTACAGCCAATTTACCTACAGGTATTTTTTGGGTCATGATGCAAACTGATTTCATACAATGACACAAGGCAAGGTAAGGATGACCCTGTAGGAATCGTCTTACAATCTAGGAGGTTCTTAATGAGCTAGTGAAACATCAATTATAGCTTCAGGGCAAGCTGCAGGTGGCTATTGCAAGGTAGCAGCATTATAAGCCTCCAATAATAAAGCAGGCCCTGGCATTTCTGTCCAGCTAATGGTGGAGAGGTACGGCTGGAAATAGGGGATACAGTGGAAAGCAGAGACCCGAAATAAGCCATGAGACTGTAGAGTTGTCTGGCATGACACATACATCTGAAGCATCACATCTATGTAGTGTAATAATCCATTTGCCTTCTATTTAACCATTCATTCTTCTTCCAAATGCAAATACTGATTTTCAAGGCACTGCTAATTTTCCCAAGCGAGCAGAATTCTGGGAGGTGAGGCAATAATTATGAACTGAGCAGCAGCAAATAAAATATATGATTGACTTGGTTTTATATATGGTAAATAAATTATGTTATGTGTACAGAGGATAATTAACTGCTAAAATAATATGGCATGTTATATGGTGTCCAATCACATAGTTATCAGCAGAGAGTATACTACTAGTACAAGCAGTGCACCATCAACAGTTAAGGCCCCCATACACGGGGCGACAAAGCAGGCGATCCGACTGATTGGTGCGATTTGCCTGCTATATCGCACCGTGTATGGCCCTAATGTCGGGGCGAGCACACTCCCGTGAGGTCGTACATCGCACCCCCTGATCTTTCTGCAGGACCAATTGGTCAGGAGATGCGATGTGCGATCCCATGGATTGCTATGCGGGTGAGGGAGGGGGGAGCTGGCATATCGGGTGGTCGGCCACCCGATCGCATCGTGTGTGCGGACCGTCCGTTATGTGGGACGACGGACCCCCTGTCGCATTGAACGGTGCCATCGCGCCGTGTATGGGGGCCTTTATATTTATTAATGTGTACTTGAAATTTACACAAAGCAGAGGCAGAGCTTTTGTGGGAAGACCCACATTCAACCCATAAGTTCACTCGGAGACCCTGACATTACTGAGCCATTAACGAGGCAAAATATGATGGGCAACTTTGTTAGAAGCAAATATCAGTTTTCCTGTTTCTGTTATGTTTCTGCTCTATTATTGTAACATTAGCGCCAACTCACAATTTTTTCTGGCAGGCAGTTACATTTCTACTCGTGTGGCATCCCTACGTAGACTAAGGGGTAAATTTACTATGCTCTGTATGGAGAGGATACAGGTTATCTATTCACAAGGCCCTTGTCACAATGTCACTGGGGCATAATTAACACTTTGGGGTATATTTACTAAAGTGAGAGCTTTTAGAAGTGAAGATGTTGCCCATAGCAGCCAATCAGATTCAACCTAACATTTATCTAGCACCTTCTGGAAGATAGTAGCTAGAATCTGATTGCTATAGGCAACATCTCCACTTCTAAAAACCCTAATTTTAGTAAATATACCCTTAAGTGTTATTTATGCCCCAGTGACAATGTGACATGGGCCTTGTGAATTGATACACATTATGCTCTCCATACAGAGCAAGTCCTGACATTGGGAGTCATTCAGACCCACTCGCGAGCGGCAGTACGCTCGCAAGTGGGTCGATGTTCCCCACTGCGCATGCGCACGACGGAGGAAGCTCCGTTGTGCGCATGCGCGAGACCCGGGGAGCGGCGGGCTTTCCATCGCTCCGGGTCTCGCACCAAAGGGGGCGTGCTGTCGATGTTGATTGACAGCACGCCCCCTTTGGTGGGCGTGCCGGGGGCGTGCCTGCCAGACGGAGGCGTTCCCATGGGAACGCCTACCGTCTGAAGCCGGCCCCACTGACATCACTAGTGATGTCAGTGGGAGTGATTTTGGCTCTGATAGAGCCAAAATCACTCCAGGGCTTGTGGCAGGGAGACCCTACCGCAGGGTCTCCGTCGCAAGTCCGATGGTTGCGATGGTCAAGACCATCGCGACCATCTTTTTAGCTGCTCGCATATGCTGTGGGTGGTCACCCACAGCTATACGAGCGGCCTCCATTTTCATGGAGGAGGGCCCTGATTCAGAGCGAGCGCTCTGGTGAGAGCGTTCGGCTCTTAATCAGGCCCATTGTGGACACATGAATTACTATCCTGGACATGTCATTGAGATTTTTATTTTATGATGTAAAATATGTTTTATGAATGTTCTTTATTACTCACAAATAACTATGAATTGGTTGTGATATATCCATTATTTTGCCCCACAATAGAATTAGAAAAAGATAATGTTAATATTCAAGCTACGCTAATAGACTCAAAGCATTGCAGAATTTTACGTGTATGCAATGCATATATACTAGTACTAGACTATTTCTCTACTGGCCTGCCTATCCAAGTCTTAAAAAATGGCTAAAAAGCAATTAAAAATTTCAATATCCACAGGCTTCTCCAAATGAAAAGATGTGATTTTATAGAACTAAGCCTCCCGTCTGAAATGAGGTTGTAAATCAAAATGTGAAAAGGAAAGGTCAGTAGTGTGTGAGAGGGTGATACAGGCTTTATGGAAAGTAACAATATGATTTTGTTTCTAATAAAGGTAAGATCATTTTAATTAAAGCAAAAGAAAATTTGGTACATACATCAGATGTTCTCTTATTGTGAAAAATTATATTTTCAGATGTATTCATCATCAAAGCATAATTGAATATGGATAAAGCAGGGATAAAGCAATGTGTATGGCAAGCATTACAAAGTTGGCCCCTATAATTATTAGTCGTAATTATTAATCAAAGAACCAAAACACTCACTGTAATGTTATATGACATTTCTTACAGCGGAAAGGACAAACTTACTTCCCTTTGTCGGTCAAATTAACTAAACCAGTTATTGACTGAAATGTGAGAAAATCACCATTGTAAGTTCAGTCAATTCAATGAACTCATATAATTTATTTGCATGTTAAAGGAATCACAAGGCACAAATAAAAATAATTGGCTGTATTGATTTGTGAATACTTGTGTATTCTGGTTTCATAGTAACACAAACTGTATCTGATGTTGTCTTTAGACACCTCTTTCTATATTTACTAAGAATATACACAAGTTTTCTATAAAACATCCACCGGTTTTAATCCTGCTTGCCGACTTCCTGGCCGTGACGGCACAATCATGTCATCGTAGCCCCTCTATACAGTGCCGAGATCAAGGCATTGTAAAGCAGGGGGCCGGGGCCAGGAGGACTAAACCTTTCCAGTAGAACAGGCAAGTATGGTCTTAGTAAACACACACATGTGAATGACACTGATTTTTTTTTCTTCCCGCATGTACCCCATATTGTGTGTAACCCTACTATGGTATTAACATCCCAACCTGACACAGCCCAGTGGTAGTGGCTTGTTTCTGATTTTGCTTTGAGCAGAAATGCTGGTGACACCATTTGGTGGGGGAATGCATCTACAATTTGTTTCATTTATTATTCTGTTCATTTTTTTTACTTAACAAGGAGCCAGATCTCGCCAGCCAGATTCGTCTGTATTGCTTCACAATATTTTCGCAGTCTAATTACATTTGGCGACTTGTTCCATGAACATTAGAGACATCTCGGCAGTGACTTGCAGCAACTTGTGTTTTAAATTCTCGCTTTTGTGTTTGTTTCCTAACAAGGTCCTATCTGTGTGGAGTTTCTATGTTCTCCTCATGTTTACAGGAGTTTGTCTGGGTGCTCTCATTTATATTTACAAGCCGAAAAACATACCAGTAGGTTAATTGGCTACTGACATTAATTAACCCCAATGTACATGTGTGGGGGAATATAGACTGTAAGCTCCACTGGGGCAGGGATTGATGTGAATTATGAAATATTCTCTATAAAGCGCAATATGGAATATGTGTGCTAAATAACTGTTAATAAATAAATTATTTTCCAGCTATTCGCACTCTATTTTATACAGTGATTTGCAAATCGCCGAAAATACAGACAAAAGGCAAAAAAAATACATAATGGGAGACTATTACTTCCCATCCCCTACCTACTAGCAGTGTGAGTAAGAGAGTAAAATGAATCCTGATTAGTACGGAAATCTAACAATGGAAAAGAAATTCCCCAACCCCAGCCCAAGCTATCCAATGTCATTAGTGATTTGCAATCTTGTTATCTTTCTAATAACGCTGCACTGGGAGCACTGTTCCACTAGAGATATTAGATGATATTTAACTTTATCTCAGTTTTACCTCATTTTATCTCATTAACAATGCCTCAGACACACACATTATCAGATCACATAATAAAAAATGCAGTTGGCATAAATATAATATTATGCCAAAAAAATAAAATAATACTAATTATTATTCCCCGTGGTACTGCCCTAAAATTAGTTGAATGCCTGTGATCAGACTGTGGACAACTCATCTTGTCCAACAGTTCAATCATTTCTGAATGTAACTGCAGACTTGATTGGCCGGGGCTCATGTCCAATCAGATGGTGTATTCATTATTTGCCTACAGCTCCAGGTTTGAATTTCCATACTACGGGGGCTCATACATCTGCGGTCCGGATTCGCCAATCAGCAGAGTGCTGGCCATCGATGATCCAGGGAAATTCGACATGTAAAAAATCCCAGGCTCACAGATACCAACCATTTTTGGGTCAGGATCGGGGAATCGATATTTTTTAACATGTTGAATATTCCCAATTCCTGCTGAATGGGGAATGGGGAATTGCTGTAATCAGTCACAGATGTATGTGTCCCATTAGATGCTGCATTTGAAACTAGTTAGAGATAATGGAAACACGTCAGCAACTAAAAAAAGGCATAATTTTCAATAACACTTTGAAGTAATTCACCTTATTATACCCTTTGATACAACAGTTTGCATGTTAAAAAAAGAAGGATGTAATTGTGTTTCTCATTAAAAGTGTTTGTCCAGCACAAATGATTGATAAGGACAAATAATTTTTTATCATACATATCTTCTAATTACACTATGGTGGTTATCAATGTGTTTAATCACTAGAATAGGATCGCCCTTGTACTCCTTTGTGCCTTTCATCAATTGCAAATGATGCACTGCCAGTAGTTTTCTTCTTGGATAAAGAAGAAAGAGACACATGTATATATTGGAGGCACTTTAGACCACAGTAAATTATCGCACTGAGAAGAAATTTGTATAGTTCTTAAAAAAAGGGGGAAAAAAGTGAACAAATGCTTCTCTGCTCTCCTGCACTGAGCCAGCTGCTAACAGGCAGAGATCAGTACCGTTACAGGCAGAGATCAGTACCGTTACAGGCAGAGATCAGTACCGTTACAGGCAGAGATCAGTACCGTTACAGGCAGAGATCAGTACCGTTACAGGCAGAGATCAGTACCGTTACAGGCAGAGATCAGTACCGTTACAGGCAGAGATCAGTACCGTTACAGGCAGAGATCAGTACCGTTACAGGCAGAGATCAGTACCGTTACAGCCAGAGATCAGTACCGTTACAGGCAGAGATCAGTACCGTTACAGGAAGAGATCAGTACCGTTACAGGCAGAGATCAGTACCGTTACAGGCAGAGATCAGTACCGTTACAGGCAGAGATCTGTACCGTTACAGGCAGAGATCAATACCGTTACAGACAGAGATCAGTACCGTTACAGCCAGAGATCAGTACCGTTACAGGAAGAGAACAGTACCGCTCAGGAGTGACTCACAGATCGCATGGAGGTAAAGGTGCAAGCACGTTCGTTTTCTCAATTACCCAGAGACATGAAACATACTTCATTTTTTTCATTCTATGTAAATAATTGTGAAGAGGAAAACCTCCCACTTCAAAATAGTTTGATATATGCTAAGTCTCCTTTGAGATCTGCACTCTTTTATTTGGCTCATTCAGATCAAACCAAGGAAAAAAAAATCAGAAACCTGCGATGCAACTACTATCTAGTGCTGGCATAGGAGGACTTGAAAGCCATAGAAGATGCTTGTTGTCTCACCTTGTAATTTGTTGACGTAAAACTCATCAACTCTTCAAAGTCAAAATACCACTCTATTAAAACATATATGTCTTAACTTTTCTTTCACAAAGCCATTTATTCTCATCTTATCTGCATATTAAAGTGTAATCAGAGTATAAAGTATGATTATTATGTAGTCTATGTATAAAGGTAAAAATGGAGGAAAATTTGACTCCTTTAATCTCTGTCATATTTTTCTCCTCTACTTGTTCATAGGCACCCTGAGGGGGAGTTTCCTGTTGTCCATAAACCACATCTGGTTACTAAAAATTACTTTATATCTTCTCTGTAATAAAGGCATTCTGGGCAATGCACGGGTCTGGGAGGAGAGGGCAGCAGTGGTACTACTAGTTCAGTCTAGGGGTGAGCGGGTTTGGATTTTCACGCCTGGCTCGGAACTGAAATCGAGGCAAAACGTCATCATCCCGCTGTCGGATTCTCGCGGGTAATGGATTCTATAAAGGTCCAGCGATCGCCGACATTTTTCATTCCGGCTGTGAGTTAGGAGGGAGCTGGGAGCTCAGTGTGTTAGACGGACTAGTCTGACTCTGTTATAAAAAAAAATGAATAATACAGTATGGCTGGCTACTGTGAAGAGGGAGGGAGGGAGCTGTTGCTGACGCTGACCATAGGGGCTGGCTGGCTACTGTTTTCCAATCATATAGTCATATCCATAATTTCATATACAATACATAGGGGCTGGCTGGCTACTGTTGTCCTTGTCCATATAGGGGTTGGCTGGCTGTAGTGCTGTGTTGTCCATGGGGTGCCCTGTCTGCTGTAGGGGTACACTCATACAAATAATTTTTACAGGGGGTGCCCTGTCTGCTGTAGGGGTACACTCATACAAATAATTGTTACAGGGGGTGCCCTGTCTGCTGTAGGGGTACACTCATACAAATAATTGTTACAGGGGGTGCCCTGTCTGCTGTAGGGGTACACTCATACAAATAATTTTTACAGGGGCTGCCCTGTCTGCTGTAGGGGTACGCTCTTGCAAATAATTTTTACAGGGGCTATTCACTCCATAAAAATAATGGAGAACAAAAAATTGGAGGATAAAAATAAAATAGGGAAAAATCAAGAACCACTTCCTCCTAGTGCTGAAGCTGCTGCCACTAGTCATGACATAGATGATGAAATGCCATCAACGTCATCTGCAAAGGCCGATGCCCAATGTCATAGTAGAGTACATGTAAAATCCAAAAAGTCAAAGTTCAGTAAAAAATAAATTTAAATCGTCTGAAGAGGAATGTAAACTTGCCAATAGGCCATTTACAACACGGAGTGGTAAGGAACGGCAAAGGTCCTTCCCTATGTTCATGACTAGTGGTTCAGCTTCACATGACGATGGAAGCCCTCCTCCTCCCGCTAGAAAAATTTAATGAGTTAAGCTGGCAAAAGCACAGCAAAGAACTGTGCATTCTAAGAAGTCACAAATACCCAAGGAGAGTCCAAGTGTGGCAGCGGTTGTGATACCTGACCTTCCCAAAACTGGACTGGAAGAGGTGGCTCCTTCCACCATTTGCACGCCCTCTGCAAGTGTTGGAAGGAGCACCCACAGTCCAGTTTCTGATTTTTCAAATTGAAGATGTCACTGTGGAAGTACAACAGGATGAGGATATTGGTGTAGCTGGCGCTGAGGAGGAAGTTGATGAGGATTCTGATGGTGATGTGGTTTGTTTAAATCAGACACCTGGGGAGACAGTTGTTGTCCGTGGGATAAAAAAGCCCATCGTCATGCCTGGGCAGAAGACCAAACATTCCACCTCTTTGGTTTGGAAATATTTCAGTCCAAATCCGTACAACTAATGTCTTGCCATATGTTGCATATGTAAAGGTGTAATAAGTAGGGGTAATGATGACGTTATCCACCTAGGAACATCCTCCCTTATATGTCACCTGCAGCGCATTCATAAAGTGTTACTGCCAAGTTCAGAAACTGTGGCTAAGACCGTAAGCAGTCCAGGGACACCTAAATCCCTTTGTCCTGTTGTATCCAAGCACCTGCAAAACACACCGTCAACTCCCTCTTCGTCAATTTCCTCCTCAGTCAGGATCGGAAGTAGTCCTGCAGGCCATGTCACTGGCATGACTGACTCTCCTATCCGGGATTCCTCCGGAGGATCCTGCATTGCTACGCCTACTGCTGCCGCTGCTGCTGTTGCTGCTGGGAGTCATTCATCATCCCAGAGAGGAAGTTGGAACACCACTACTTCTTTTACTAAGCAATTGACCATCCATCAGTCCTTAGCGAGGAGGATGAAGTATGACAGCAGTCATCCTGTTACAAAGAGGATAACTGAGGCCTTGACAGCTATGTTGGTGTTAGACATGCGTCCAGTATCCGCCATTAGTGCAGTGGGATTTAGACAATTGATGGAGGTAGTGTGTCCCCGGTTCCAAATCCCGTCTAGATTCCACTTCACTAGGCAGGCGATACTGAGAATGTACAGAGATGTCAGAAAAAGTGTCCTCAGTGTCCTAAAAAATGCGGTTGTACCCAATGTCCACTTAACCACGGACATGTGGAGAAGTGGAACAGGGCAGACTAAGGACTATATGACTGTGACAGCCCACTGGGTATATGTATCACCTTTCGCAGCAACAACAGCAGCATCACCAGTAGCAGCATCTCAGAAATGCCAGCTCGTTCCAAGGCAGGCTACGCTGTGTATCACCAGTTTCAGTAAGAGGCACACCGCCGACAACCCCTCATTGCCCAATGGCTTACCCCACTTAGACTCTCCTGGGGATTTGTGATATCTGACAACACCACCAATATTGTGAGGGCATTACATCTGGGCAAATTCCAGCATGTCCCATGTTTTGCTCATACAATAAATTTGGTGGTGCATAATTTGCTGAAAAACGACAAGGGTGTGCAGGAGACGATTTGTGTGGCCCGAAAAATTTCTGCCCACTTTTGCCATTCAGCAACTGCGTGCCAAAGACTGGATCGCCAGCAAACACTCTTGAACCTGCCTTGCCATCACCTGAAGCAAGAGGTTGTGACGTGGTGGAACTCAACCCTCTATATGCTTCAGAGGATGGAGGAGCAGCAAAAGGCGATTCAAGCCTATACATCCACCTATGACATAGGCAAAGGAGGGGGTATGTACCAGACTGAAGCACAGTGGAGATTGATTTCAGTGTTGTGCAAGGTTCTCTAGCCCTTTGAACTTGCCACACGTGAAGTCAATTCAGACACTGCCAGCTTGAGTCAGGTCATTCCCCTCATCAGGCTTTTGCAGAAGCAGCTGGAGAAAGTGAAGGAGGAGCTAAGACGGAGCGATTCCGCTTGGTATGTGGGACTTGTGGATGAAGCCCTTCATTCGCTTTGCCAGGATTCGAGGGTGGTCAATCTGTTGAAATCAGACTACTACATTTTGCCCACCGTGCTCGATCCTAGGTTTAAAGCCTACATGGTGTCTCTCTTTCTGGCGGACACAAGCCTGCAGAAGTGCAAAGACCTGATGGTAAAAACACTGTCAGCTGACGCGGACCGCGACACGTCAACAGCTCCTTCTTCATTTTCTCCCGCAACTGGGGCTGCCAGGAAACAACTTAGATATCCTAAGCAACCCACTGGCAGAGGTGCAGGGCAGGCAGGACAAAGTTTAGACATCCGGTCCAGACTGAAGGACCTGCCAACAATTTCTGACATGTCTACTGTCACTGCATATGATGCTGTCACCATTGACAGAATGGTGGAGGATTATATCAGTGACAGCATTCAAGTAGGCATGTCAGACAGTCCGTACCTGTACTGGCAAGAAAAAGAGGCAGTTTGGAGGCCCCTGTACAAACTTGCTCTGTTTTACCTAAGTTGCCCCCCTCCAGTGTGTACCCTGAAAGAGTTTTTAGTGCAGCCGGAAACCTTGTCAGCGAAAGGTGTAGGAGGTTGCTTCCACAAAACGTGGAGAAGATGATGTTCATCAAAATTAATTATCAATTCTTTCGGGAAGACCAGCCTCTAGAAAGTACAGAGGGACCTGTGGTTGTGGATTCCAGCGGGGACTAATTAATACTTTGTGAGGATGAGGATGTACACAACACTGACGAGGGTGAGGAATCGGTGGATGAGGACGACATCTTGCCTCCGTAGAGCCAGTTTGTGCAGGGCCAGATTAATTGCCAGCTTGTTTTGTGGGGGCCCAAATGAACCAATCATTTCAGCCACAGTCGTGTGGCATACTGTACCCTGGCGCTGAAATGATTGTTTTGTTAAAGTGTGCATGTCCTGTTTATACAAGATAAGGATGGGTGGGAGGGCCCAAGGACAATTCCATCCTGCACCTCTTTTTTTTCTTTGCATTATGTACTCTTTGGGGCCTAGTTTTTCAAACTGCCATCCTGTCTGCCACTGCAGTGCCACTCCTAAATGGGCCACGTGTTTGTGCCGCCCATTTGTGTCGCTTAGCATAGTCATCCAGCTACCTCGGTGCAACCTTTTGGCCTAAACACAATATATTGAGGTGTGTGGTGTTCAGAATAGACTGGAAATGAGTGGAAATGAATGTTATTGAGATTAATAATAGCGTAGGAAGGAAAAAAAACAACCCTGTGATTTTACTTGTTTTTATGCTTTTTTCCAAAAAAATACAGATCCAAAACACAAAACACGGAAAGGTGGTTTTGGCAAAACCAATCCAGATCCAAAACATGCAGAAAGATCCAGATCCAAAACCAAAACAGGTAAAGTGTCCGTTGCACACCCCTAGTTCAGTCATTCCCTTCAGTCCCTGCCTGAGTGGAGCTTACAATCTGTTTTCCCTACCACATGGACACACATACACACTAGGGTTAGTTTTTGTCAGAAGCCATTTAACCAAACCATACTATATATATATTTGTATTTGAAGAAGCCATTGCACCCAGAGGAAATCACACAGACTTGGGGGCCTATTCATCAACACTAAATGGCCCAGTAACCATGCGGAAATGCTAGTTTATCATTTGGGGTCCCAAATGGACCACTTGATAGTCAGTAAACTCCAAGAACTGAAAGTTTTCGGAGTTTGCTTGTGAGAACAAGTGCCATTTTCAGATGTCGCTTGTTCTCAGATCCCTGGTCCTTCTTCTGAACGGATCCCTCCACCGCCTCCTCACTACTTCCTCAGCGGCTGTGCACATGAGTGACCTCGGGTCACGCATGCGTAGCCGGACAGATAGGGAAGAGATAAGTAACAAAGCTACTTCTGTAGCTGTGATACTTACCGCGTGGACAACTGCTTTTCGGAGCAGCTGTCCCTGCACCAGAGCAATGATGAATTTCTCAAGTGTCAAGCCTCCCCCGCTGCTAGTTGGGCCCCCGATGATGAATAGGTCCCTTGGGAAAAATTTACAAACTTCATGTACCATGCTTACCTACTCTCCTGGAAGTTGCAGGAGGCTCTTTTCGGGTAGCCTCCCGCACCACCGGAAGAGTGTCCAGATCTCCCGCATCCCACCCACTTCCTAATGAAGTTGCCAAGATGGGAATATAATTGCTGGGAATCGAGGCTCCGTATGTAGGGGCAGGGCTAAATGAAAATGCACCATTTGACCCCACCACCCTCCGATCTCTTAAGTGCTCAGCTAAGTCTCCTTTCCGGGCTTCTCCCAGAGAGGTGCTTTAAAAAGTCGGCAAGTATGGCATGTACCTAGGGAGGCCAATCCTGGGCTGTTTTTTCAATCCCAGGATTCGGGAATGAAAAAAACTCATCATTGAGTTGGTGGCGGCACTGACTGGCAAGGCAGCAGCAGGACTTAGTGGCTGCACTCCATCCTTCTCCCATCCCTCAGTCCTTATCTTCCCCTCTCTGTCCCTCAGTCCTTATCTCTCTCTCTCCCTCCCAGTCCATATATCTCTCTCGCCATCTTCCCCATCCCCCCGAGTAACGGCTTTCACTTGTGTGCTACTCTCTCCGCGGCTGCCTGGGCTGGCTCCCTCTGTGATGGCCCATCCATGTGGTGCGGGCGCGGCTGGCGTCAGGCTGCGCAGCGTGACCTATTACATCACGTCACACTGCGTAAGGCCGAACAGCCATAGGCATGGGCAGAGTCTGAGCCATGTGCTGCAGGTATTCAGCGCTGCCCGCCATTAAAAATAAAAAAGTGCATGCGCTCACTAATCCCGAAATCCCAGGATTGGAAGCTCCAATCCCGGGATTCAAATCCCAATGTTTTTAGGTCAAAATCCAAGGATCCTGCCGATCTCAATCCCGGGATTGGCCACCCTACATATACCTAAACATACCCCACACTCACACACTCAGTGTGTGGGGGCGCAGTGGGGCATTCAGAACACTAGATGAGTGACAATATGTAACTCATTTTGTGGCTTAGTTACTCCTTAGCTATTGGCTAGTTTTGTCTGATGGTAGCGTCGGCACTGACACCAGGCTTGGTCATGACCTACTATTCTGATCATTTTCGAGAATATCATGCTCAAACAGTGCACGTGTTTCAGAAATATACATATAGTGATATTGCAGCAACTTGCTGGTTATGCAGTCCGGAGGTTGACAGTGACAAAGTCACCATTCACTATGTTGTTGCTGGGATCCTGACATGGGTGAAATGCTTAGACGATTTACATTAGAACAATCCCACTCCAGTATTTAGAAGACCTGTAATATTAATTATCCAATAACTATTGGTTCTACATCCTTGTATAATATATCACACATTTTTCGACATTTCGTCATTATAGTGCAGATATGGACATATGGTGCTACCCTGATGCTATGAGTCTTGGACCAAATGATTTCAAAGAAGGAGAAAAAAGAAAGCATCTAACCGAGTGCACTCTGAACCAACAAATATTAAAACTTATACTTTTATTATTATCTATTTTAAAATATTATCTAATTTCTAAATATTGGTGAAATATTAAAATATATAGATGTGTAAAGATCAGAAAAAAGTGTATTAAAATAATTATTAAACTATAACGGCTGCGGTCTTAATTTTATGATCCTGTTCACCTCCTTCCATAGAAATGCTATATTGCTGATTTTGTTCACATGAGGTTGTGCTGATTATAATTATTTCATAGCCATTTACAGCAGAGTATGAGAAGTGTTAAACTTAACCATATCAGTAGTGGAAGTGGGAATTTTGAAGTGGGGATATGGCAAATGTAGAAGTTGCGGCAGTGGTGCAACCACAAACAACGCGTCAGCAGTGATATGATTCAAGGGCGTGCAGAAAAAAATGAGCATGGTCACGCATCACAAGAGGTGTCAGGCAGTGATTGATGGGAAGAGAGTGAATGGAAGAGGCAGAGGGTGATAGAGAGAGGCAAAGAGTAATGGGCAGAGGGTGCCGGGGTGAGGGTGGTGGTGAGGCAAAAGGCGACAGGGAGAGGCAAAGAGTGATGGGCAGAGGGTGACAGGGAGAGGCTGAGAGTGAAGGGCAGAGGGTGGCAGTAAAGCAGAGGGTATCAGGGAGAGGCAAAGTGATGGGCAGAGGGGGCTGAGGTGAGGGTGACGGTGAGGCAAAAGGTGACAGGGAGAGGCAAAGAGTGATGGGCAGAGGGTGACAGGGAGAGGCTGAGAGTGAAGGGCAGAGGGTGACAGAGAGGCGGAGGGTATCAGGGAGAGGCAAAGAGTGAAGGGAAGGGGGTGACAGGGAGAAGCAGAGGGTGATGGTGAGGCAGAGGGTATACGGGAGAGGCAAAGAGTGATGGGCAGAGGGTGACAGGGAGAGGCTGAAAGTGAAGGGCAGACGGTGACAGAGAGGCAGGAGGTGACGGTGAGGCAGAGGGTATCAGGGAGAGGCATAGAATGATGGGCAGAGGGCGACAGGGAGAGGGTGACGGTGAGGCAGAGGGTGACAGGGAGAGGCTGAGAGTGATGGGCAGAGGGTGACGAAGAGAAGCAGAGGGTAACAGGGAGAGGCTGAGAGTGAAAGGCAGAGGGTGACTAGAGAAGCAGAGGGTGACAGGGTGAGGCTGGGAGTGAAGGGCAGAGGGTGACTAGAGAAGCAGAGGGTGACAGGGTGAGGCTGAGAGTGAAGGGCAGAGGATGACGGAGAGAGGCAGAGGGTGACAGGGAGAGGCTGAGAGTGAAGGGCAGAGGGTGATGGAGAGAGGCAGAGGGCGACAGAGAGGCAGAGGGTATCAGGGAGAGGCAAATAGTGATGGGCTGAGGGTGACAGGGAGAGGCTGAGAGTGAAGGGCAGAGGGTGACAGAGAGGCAGAAGGTGATGGTGAAGCAGAGGGTATCCGGGAGAGGCAAAGAGTGATGGGCAGAGGGTGACGGTGAAGCAGAGGGTGACAGGGAGAGGCAAAGAGTGATGGGCAGAGGGTAACAGGGAGAGGCTGAAAGTGAAGGGCAGAGGGTGACGAAGAGAAGCAGAGGGTGACGGAGAGGCTGAGAGTGAAGGGCAGAGGGTGACGGAGAGAGGCAGAGGGTATCAGGGAGAGGCATAGAGTGATGGGCAGAGGATGACAGGGAGAGGCTGAGAGTGACGGTGAGGCAGAGGGTGACAGGGAGAGACAAAGAGTGATGGGCAGAGGGTGACAGAGAGGCAGAGGGCGAGGCAGAGGGTATCCAGGAGAGGCAAAGAGTGATGGGCAGTGGGTGTTGGAGAGACTGAGGGTGAGGCACATGGTATCCGGAGAGGCAAAGTGATGGGCAGGGGGGCTGGGATGAGGGTGACGGTGAGGCAAAAGGTGACAGGGAGAGGCAAAGAGTGATGGGCAGAGGGTGACAGGGAGAGAGTGAGAGTGATGGGCTGAGGGTGATGGAGAGGCAGAAGGTGACTGTGAAGCAGAGGGTATCAGAGAGAGGCAGAGGGGGATAGTGAGGCAGAGGGTGACAGGGAAAGGCGGAGGGTGACAGTGAGGCAAAGAGTGATGGGCAGAGGTAACAGGGAGAGGCTGAGAGTGAAGGGCAGAGGGTGACAAAGAGAAGCAGAGGGTGACAGGGAGAGGCTGAGAGTGAAGGGCAGAGGGTGACTGAGAGAGGCAGAAGGTGACGGTGAGGCAGAGGGTATCAGGGAGAGGTATAGAGTGATGGACAGAGGGTGACAGGGAGAAGCTGAGGGTGGCGGTGAGGCAGAGGGTGACAGGGAGAGGTAAAGAGTGATGGGCAGAGGGTGATGGTGAGGCAGAGGCAAAGAGTGATGGGCAGAGGGTGACAGGGAGAGGCTGTGAGTGAAGGGTAGAGGGTGATGGAGAGATGCAGAAGGTGAGGCAGAGGGTGACAGGGAGAGGCAAATAGTGAATGAAGGACCGGGGGACTGATAGAGACAGAGGGTTAAGGTCTGTGGGTAGTAAATATAGGGCGCAGAATGACACACATGTCCAGTATACTGTGCAAGTGTGATACCCCTCGAGGGTGTCAAATAAGGAAGGCGATAAGTGACAGACCAAGGCACTGTAACACTGACACCATTTGCACTTACCTAAGTACAGTGTAGAAGGTCAGCAGTGCTGTGGGGCAGATGTGCAGCTGATGAATGCTTGTTTCCGGTGGCTACATGTGCCGGTGGGCAGGGGCTAGGACAGCAGAGCACACACAGGAAGTTGGAGAGCTCTCCGGGACACCGGATGGAGGAGGAAGCGGCTGATAACAGTGCAGGTGTCAACCGGTGAGGGACGCTGTGAGGGGCGT
Organism: Taudactylus pleione; assembly: GCA_031769625.1. Classification (NCBI taxonomy): domain Eukaryota; kingdom Metazoa; phylum Chordata; class Amphibia; order Anura; family Myobatrachidae; genus Taudactylus; species Taudactylus pleione. The sequence continues at coordinate 673,969 of JAUIMM010000916.1, read as the reverse complement.
GGCCTCGTTGTCAATGGGGCGTGGCCACGTGGACAAGGGGTGTGGCCACGTGGCCCAAACCCCATTCTACAGTATGTTTATTACCGGGGGTGGAGGAGGTGCGGGCTGTGTAGTGTGCCGGCTCCCTCACGGTGTCAGGAGCCGAGTGCTGCACTTAATACTGTGCAGCACTCTGCTCCTGTCACTGAGAGGGAGATTGCACCTTGGTGTCACCCCTTGGTGGGTGACACCCTGGGGGGTCCGCACCCCTCTTGTGACGCGGCGATGCCACTGACCTGCAGTCCGGCCGGGTGGCAGAGAGATTGGCCACTAAGAGGACTCCAAGAGGTCCCCTCCTCCAGCCGGCAGCACTTGCGAGCTCACCTCCCCAGCGGCGCCAGGCAGCGGCTGACAGTGCAGATGACAGTGGGATTGCACTGTCCGGGGCAATCCCGGAGAGGTGGCAGCGCTGACAGCTGTCAGTCTGATGACTGTCAATGCTGCGGATCATCAATGATGATCCGATCATCAGGGAGGTCCCAGCGGGTTCCCTACTCCTGCATCCGGCAAAGTAACAAAAATAAAAAAGGTTAGTGCTTGAAGTGCCGGTATGTCATACCGTTACACACTTCGAGCACTGAACCATATATAATACGGGATATCCTGTCCCTAAAGTTTTAAACTCCAGCTGTAGGCATATGAATCCTTATATTTGCTGTTTGTATGCCATGTGTCCATACATAGTTCTCTTTATTAATTATCACACAAGCCAGATATATTATAGGCAAATTATTATGTCCACAATAGGATTTTTATGTGTCCATATGCTGTGTAGCTGGCTGGCACAGTGATCAGGAGATCTTAATCTGTCTCCTCACTCTGTCAGTATGTTTGTCACTCACTGCAATCAGGTTACAGATAATAACATTGTTTTACTCTATGTTCTCAAGTATGATAACAAAATATAGTGTATAGGGCACAATGTAGCAATATATTCTAAGCACAGACAGGACTTTTTCAAGGCTAATTGTGAAACGGCCATTGGCTTGTGCTTGGCTGCTGCTAAAATTATGAGTCCTATCTGTGCTTAGAATATATTGCTACAATGGCTATGAAATAATTATAATCATCACAACCTCGTGAACAAAATCAGCAATATAGCATTTCTATGGAAGGAGGTGAACAGAATCATAAAATGAAGACAGTGGGGTATATTTACTAACGTGTAGGTTTTAAGAAGTGTAGATGTTGCCCATAACAACCAATCAGAATCTACTTAACATCTATCTAGCACCTTCTAGAAGATAATAGCTAGCAACTGATTGGTTGCTATGGACAACATCTCCACTTCTAAAAACCCACACTATAGTAAATATACCCCAGCAGCCGTTATAGTTTATTAATTATTTTAATACACTGATTCTGATCTTTACACATCTATATATTTTAATATTTCACCAATATTTTGAAATCACATAATATTTTAAATAGATAATAATAAATGTATTAAGTTTTAATATTTGTTGGTGCAGAGTGCACTCTATTAGATGCTTTCTTTTTTTTTTGTCTTTGAAATCATGGGTGAAATGCTACTTACAGCAATTTACCTCTGTGGGCGATATAACTTTAAACATTCCGCTTACTGGCATGTTTAAAGTAATGACACCCGCATGCTTCAAATGCTCTAAGTAGTATTTCGCCTGCTGCACTCAGGCATCATTGTCTGGCTCCTTCTCTCTGTGACCCCCGTCAGCTGATCGATGCTGCAAACTGAGATGCAGCTGGGAGTTTCACAGCATCAGCTGACTGGGATCACTGGAGCCGGATACCGATTTCTGGCTGCAGCAGCTTGCAGGTAAGCCTTATTTTATTATTTTCTTTTTGTACATTTTTATTTTCTTCAGTTGTCAGCCTGTGGTCTATTAGACACACACGGCGGAACACAGGTACCAGCTCTGAGCTCCACTCTAGCTGTCAGAGCAGAGCTGAAGTAGGGGAAACCGGAGAAAAGCTACAACAATACCGGCTGAAGATAGCGTTATTATCACAGGGCTCCCTCCGCTATTTTTTGAAAATTTAATTTTAGTAAATTTGGGCACATTACATATCCTATTACCAGCATGGGAAATGCGATCTGCTTGCTAAAAACAATGTGAATTTAAGGGCTTGGAGGAGAATTTTGCAAATTCTTCTCCAAAAGCCCTTTCATACATTTAGGTGATACTAAAATAATGTAAAAAAGGTATGAAGTTACCCATTTTCTCTTTATTTTCGTAAAAAATAATATTGATAAATATGCCCCTAAACGCAATGAGTGTTAGTAAAACGGCTAGTGACCACTTCTTCCAAGATATTCTGCTCACACTGTCAGCTCAACGCAGCCCAAAGGCACAGCAGGACATCTGAGGCAGCTCCAGAGCAAGAGCAATCCACTGCATACACTTAGCTAGGTCTTGCTGCTGTCTGTGTCTCTCAGGAGAGTCACAGCTGTTAAAGTATATTTGACATTTTGCGAATGAGCAGAAGTGGTCTAATCATACATTTGTGCACTCCAATCTCCATAATGTTACTTTTGTTGAACTTAATGATGTTTTATTGTTTGTTCGTTTATTTGATTAATTGGATCTTCAATAAGCATGGCTGTGGAAAGTAAGGACATATAATAAAATGTGCTTCCATATTCATAACAAGAGGAATTGTGCTGAAGAAATGCTGATGTTGAAAAACCGGTGCACTTACGTTAAAGAGACAAAGTTTGGGGATGAACAAGCTATAGCATGATGTGTAACCAAGATACCTACGTGGACATCTACACCTCGTCTATTAACCATTAAACATGACGTGATGGGAATCTATTGGTTGGAAATCATGTGATTTGTATCATGTGGTTAATTTCACCCAATTGCACCAGTACAACTAGTTTAGCTTTAAATGTTCCTGATCAGCTGACCCCCTGTGAGCCCCCTGCGAGCCCCGTACACACAGTGCTAGAAATAGCTCAGTGTGTGCAGGCTTCTAAGGGATCGAGAGGTTGGGACGATAAATATTCAACAGCACATGGGATGTGACCTTCCGATCCCAGATGTTGCAGTGGTGTTATAAGCCATTTATCGGCTAACGCTCTTGCAATGGTCCTGCATACACACCTAAGCAGTCGTCAGCCCGATCACCCAATATTAGCTGACCGGGACGAGGATTGTATAGGTGGTGCACCCAGCTTAAGGCAAACTTGTAAATCACTTCACAGTACTTTAAGCTGTACGATGCAGCTTGTTACCATATAAAACAAGAAAACTATCGTAATTAATCGAAAACACAGCAAAGCCTAATCTACTGCAAAATCATGCAGATTAGCAGAGATGGTTAGCAAAGATACCAAGGGATATATAAACAAAGTGCCTATTGTCATGTCTAATCTTACCTAATGCTGGCAGTTTAGTACATCAAAAAGAGTAAAGGTTATTATCATGAAACATTCTGTTCCAGTCAATCCACTTATGTCAGTACAGATATAGACTATTACAGCTCTTCAAATAGGATATGCGGCACACTGCACAAAGGGGGAGATTCCCCAATTACAACGTCTGTGCCACACAGCTAATGGTTCTGCCCTACATCGTGTCATCACAATGGCATTCTGTATTTAGCATTTGGCATTGTATGTAGCGTGTATATCAAACAGGAACTTTTCTGAAAATCTCCATTTAAAGTTTTGGGCTTCATAGAAGGTCACAGAAATATTAATCCTAAAGTTATGATTGACTTCAGATCCACAGCTTTATCAGTAAATGACACATCCTTTACCCTTTAATCTCTGGTACTAGTTAAACATATGTTAGTGTAAAATGTCCACATAGTATAAGTCACACTGCCATACATTCTTCATTACAAATGGATACCCAGGTATCCTGAAGTGGATATCTCAGATTATCTCTGAAACCATATGCTAAACTCTAGTTGCTAGGTGATATTCAGACAGTAATATGGCTCTTGTGACCATCTATATATAGTGTATTTACTTCAATAAGAAAAACACAGCATAAGTATTTTCTGACTGAACAGGTATAATCAATCTACTGTATGTAATCATTGAGAACTATGAGACATCAATAGTGATGCCACAAAATCCAGATTAACCCTTTGGATACTAAATGCGAAACCCTTTGGATACTAAATGCGAGTGACACTCACACTCTATATACAGCCCAAAATGACCAAAAAGGGTGAAGCAAAGGGTTACAAGAGATAAAGGGTTACAAGAAAAGACCACCAACAATATTAGATACTATCAAGTAACAAGTATAAATCTAGTAGGTTGATTCACGTGTGATTATCTGCTAACCGTAGAAAAGGGTCTGGAACCTCCCATATAACAACTTAAAAACAAGTAATAAGGGGCTTGACCATACCACTTTTCTATTTATTTTCGCATATAACCAACAAATTTGAAAACAATTATAGGGGCCCATTTATCAATGAGTTTTATCATACGCAAAAAGTTTTAAAACTCATTATGGGGCCTATGTACTAAGCAGTGATAAGTGACAAAGTGAAAAGTGATATGTCTGTGATAAGTGCCAGCCAATCAGCTTCCAACTGTCATCTCACAGGCTGTGTTTGAAAAATTACTGATTGGGAGCTGATTGGCTGGCACTTATCACAGACTTATCACTTTTCTCTCTGTCTCCTAACACTGCTTAGTAAATAGACCCCTGTATATGATAAATGGTGCTCAAGCCACTCAGCTCCCAACTGTTATTTTTGCAAACAGATGACAGTAATGCCAGGTACACACATTTTTCAAACAGTCATGCCAGGTACACTGTAGACGATATGTCGTCCGATCCAGCGGATCGGACGACATATCGGGCACATCGGCCAGTGTGTACCTGCCAGAGCCATAACTAGACTTTTTGGTGCCCTGTGCCAGAAAGAGCATTGGTGCCCCCCTCATTTTTAAAAGGGACATAATACATCCAAAAAAGGGGAATGGCCTCATGGGGAAGGACCAGGGAAGAGATAGGGGAGGCCAGGAGATGCTGAGGATGAAATAAGAGGAAGCTACAATTGAGAATGATAATAAACAGAAATTTGACAGGCCCAAACAGTGCCCCCTGACCCATGGTGCCCTGTACGATGGCACCAGCCGCACTACCCTACTACGGCCCTGGTACCTGCTCTATGTCACTGACGATGCGTGCTCCCGCCCGTCACTGCATCGCTGCCAGCATCAGCAAGTGTGTATGCACTTGCCGATGCTTGGTCCCGCAGTTCTCAATATCTCGCTGGGTACACATTGTTTAGGTGTACCCAGCTTTAGAAGCTGATTGACTGAAGCACCATTATCATACTCAACAAGTTTTAAAACTTTTTGCCTATGATAAAACTCGTTGATATGTCGCTCCACAATGGCTACTGCGCAGCCTCCAATATGGCTCTTCCAGGAATGATGCTTCATTCCCGTACCAAGATGGCCATCAGTACTATTACTGCGCATGCATACCACCATCTTGTTTACTGTGTATGAGTGACAGAGATGTACAGTTCCTCCCTAGCTCCAGAGACCTACGACCTTTCACCCACCTTGAACGCTATACCAGCATCTGCACCACTACCACATACTTGAGACAGTCATTGGCTGCTGATCTACCTAAACCCTGCTCCGCTTCTCCTCTACCAGTGCAACAGTGAGTATGGCTGCACTACCACTTGCATAATAAACCACACTGCTTGGTTAAGCTACAAACAATAGGCTAGATCTTGGGTCATCTTGCAATTCACTAGTGTGTAAGCTGGTCAAAACCACAACCTGTACACACAATTCCAACAGGTTATGGAAGCAGTCACAAGCAAGAGCCAAGCAATCACAGGCAAGGTACCAAAACAGCAGGCAAGAGATACGGTAGAGGCTTAGACTAGCAAGGTAAACACTGCATACTTGACGACTATCTGGCTGCTCCTTCCGGGAGGGAGCAGCCAGATCGGCAGAACAGGGGGCGTGGCCGGCAAAGGGGGCATAGCTGGGCGGGCTGAGGGCAGTTTGCGGGTGTGACAGGGGGCGGGGCCACGCGATTGCGTCACTTTGGCCCCGCCCAAACTACACAATGCCAAAAAAACAGGCATTGCGAAGCAGGGGGTGGGGCCAAAATGACGCAAATCGCGTCAGCGCCCCCCCCACTGCGGGGGCTTAACAGGTACTGGCGGAGGGGAGACGGGGGATCAGCGGCAGGCGGGAGGCTTGACTGTCTATCCGGGGGGGCGGGACCTGCACCCGTTTATCGGGAGGCTCCCGCCCGAATCAGGAGGGTAGGCAACCCTGAAACACTGGGGAATCTGATAATAGCATTCAGGAGTAGTAACAGATACTGGACTGCTGAATACCAGGGAAGTAAGAGAAATAATAATCTGACAGGGTCCGAAAGCATTAAAAAAAACATAGTCACTGGACTTTGTAGGTGAATGCCGGATTGCAGTGGCGTGTAACAGCGTAATCACAGGGCCATGATAAAATGATTTGAGGCAAATCACATTATCAAGCCTCCGGACCGCCGGACCCAGGAGACTGACCACAGGACGATGTAACCAGCACCATGACCGAGTGCAGTTGTATCACCTGTCGCCCAGATGGAAAGCAGAGAAGATAGGAGTAAGAGCAGGGTGCGGGAAGGAGGAGATGAGAAAGTAGTCCATCAGGGGACCTGCCCTAAACTGAACACTTTGCTAAGACATTAGTAGCTCAGGGTGGCTGAAATATATAAGATGAGACAATGTAAATATCTGTGCGTATTGGAAAATTCCCCTTTAGTCACACTTGCAATATCCTTCTAAGCATTTACGTGTTACTGTTCTGCCATGTCTGTATAACTGATCTGTGACCAATGTTCCTAATGTGTCTCACTTTTGTAATTTTATGCTGCAAAGGGTAACAATGCACAGCCTCATTCATTAGTCTATAGCATGGCTGACACCTTGGCTGTATCATATTACCAGATGCTGGCATTTAAATGAAGGACTTTGAAGAACACACGTATGTGCGTAGTCATCATAAATCCGACACCCACAAATTGCAGACTTCATGGGTCTTCTACCACGCACAATACAATGACAGACATACACGGACACATGGGCATAATTCATAGCATAACAATGATAAATTCAACCTTTTTTGTGCTCTAAATAAATTGCATGTCAATCCCGTCCTCCAAGAAGGAGAAGCAATAAGAGTGATGGTCTTGGCTCCTTCCAAGATTAGTCAAGCATTGTACTGCAAGCATTACACAGATTTTAAAGCAAGTGCATCAGCAAATTACCTGTAACTCTAATTATTTGTACAGATATAGATATACTTCAACATGATCATCTGTCATGGTACAATTTTATTTTTTTTAAACCAGGGAAGAAAGCTAGAAAACTAGGCCTTCCTGGAGGGTAATTTCGCTTTATAAACCAGACCACCAGGCAGACTGGGTATACATCGCGAGGGACGTAACTAGGGTGGTACAACATGTGCCACAGCACAGGGCACCACAGGGCAGGGGGTGCTGTTTGTGCTTGCCAATTTTTGTTTATAATCATTCTCACTTATAGCTTCCTCTTCTTTAATCCCGGCATCTCCTGGCCACCCCTAACTCCTCCCTGGTCAACTCCCTCTCCATTTGGCCACCTTTCCAGGTACCTTCAATCACATTCTCTTTTATTTAACACACACAGATATCTGCCCCACAAATTTGATGGCAGCCCTGAACACAGCCACCAATTCCCGACCCAGGTGTTACCAGCACACCTCGAGCTTCCTTGCTGGTGAGTTCAGCTGCCAGCGCTGGGTACATACACGGATCTACATGCCGCTGATATTTGCTGCATATACAGTAGACTACAAGCAGCACTCTTTCTATACCTTCAGTCAGTGATCTACACTGCCGGCTCCAAGCTGTTATGATGGAAAAATCCCTCTGCAGGTGTAACTTCCCCAGTGCTCTCCTACATCTAGAGCTGGTGAGTTACACTGCATAATTACTGTGTATCATCACTGCAGCTATTGGATCCACAGTGTATTTGGCAGTGACACTTGGATAACAGTAGTGCAATGGGATCGGTACCCCTTCATCATCCTGCGGGACAAATCAGATTGGTCCTACCAATCAACATTTTTCAGGTGCGTGTCTTATGTTCCTATTTCAAAAATAGGGAGCTATGGGCGCCAAAGCTCTTTCTGGCCCAGGGCACCAAAAGGTCTAGTTACGGCTCTATACATCACTTTCATGCGCTGCATGAAGAGTATCCTCCTTGGCTGTTTCGCTTGAATTTATAATAAAGCAAAAGTGGATCAGCCTGGGGAGCATCCTCTGCCTGCTTCACAAAGAATGGAGTTGACAAATTCAAACTGGCACTGACTCCTAGTACAGAGCTAGGGCGGTAAGGATGAAGTGTGGTGAGGGAGGTGCTAACTTTGCTATATGGGCCACTACTGTGCTCTAACAGGGCTGCTGTCATAAATTTATAGCTTTTCCAGATACTGTACATAACGAGCAGATATGCCTGGATGCCACAATGTGCGTATCTATAATGGGTGCAGGTCCACACTGTACATCCATACATTATACTTACCTCTCTGGAGGCCAATGCTGCAGAAATCACCGGGAAAGCGCCCCAGCATCTTCTGCATGTGCAGTAGAGAAATCACAAAGAACATGGTGTGGGCTCCATGTTCCCATAGACTTGCGTAGTAAACTCAGTAACAGTGTAAGGGGCCTATTCATCAACACTAAAATAAAGTTTTTAAGGACATTTTCCTTAAATAACGTTATTTTAGTATTCATGAAGCCACTTAGCACAGGAGATATCACTGATATCTCCTTGCTAAGCTCCCCTGCGTTAATTTCCACTCTCCCCATACATTAGTATGGGGATATGGAAATTATGGTATTCATCAAATTCCAAAATTATGTATTTTCGGAATTTGATGGAGTTACTACTGTGAGGTGGCGAATAGCAGGACAGCCTTACCTGCTTCCAGCTATGCAGGTCCCCCGGCGTCTCCCTCCAGCGCTCTGATGCGTCTTCTGGCTCCGTCTGCAATGCTGACATTGTGTTCTACCAGCACAACACAATAAAGTTTAGAAAAAAAAAAAAAAGTATTTTGTGCTGCTGGGAGACTACATGACAGACCAGCAGTACGGAGCCGGAGGCGCTGCAGTGGGCAGGTATGTGCATGACGGGGGAAGGTGAGCGGAGGGGGAGTTGGGGGGGGGGGGCGCACACAAACTTACCGCAGCTGTAAGTAGTGCTGCGCATGCGTTGGGTTTACGATTGTAACAGCGAATGCGCAGCACGGATTCCAGCTGCGGTAAGTTAGAGCAGGTAGGGAAAACTTTCTATTTCCCGAAAAGCTGTCATCGCAAAAATGACAGCTTTTCGGAATAGATAGTTATAGGAAGGAGGAATGATGAATTCCTCCGGTAATTAGGTAGAACTCCATGTGAGTTCTAAACCTAATTACCTCCCTCGATATTTTAGGTATGATGAATAGGCCCCTATGAGTCTACTCTGCAACTGTACCAGCAAGAGTGGTTCCTGCACGGTCTCCACACAAGCCTCTTCATCTCTTAAACCGCCCCTGGATACCACTAGTGCACAGGTGAGTCTCACACTATCACTCCATCTGGTCGCTGGAAGAATGAAGTTGGTGCTCATTTGAATGTATTGCCTTCTTAACGTGCACCTGTCACCTACACATGAAACAGATTTTTGTGCTGTTTCAATATTTATGCCATGTCCTGATTCAGATTTAAGAGCAAATAAAAAAGGGAGCAAACAAGGAACAATTTGCTTCAGGAACAAACCATGTTGCAATGCAAGGGGTGCAAATGCATTTATTGTTTGCATGCAGGGAAAATACTGGCTGCTATTGTATGGGCTGATTTGTTTTTACACTGAAATAATGAATTAAACTAGGAGACATCCCTGCCCAACTTAATTTCTTAATTATGGTATAATTCTTTCAATTAGATCCATTCATCCTATTTTACTCTCTCAATGCATGATCAAAGTAGCAATTCCATCATAAAGATAATGGGCGATATTTACGAAATGGCAGCTGACACTTCTCAGCAGGTTGCAGCTGAAAATTTTAAGCGCCACTCGGTATCAGTGTAAAGCATGCCGGGCTTTACCTCCATAACTTCATACATGAAAGAAACCAATTTCTGGCTGAAATGAAACACCAACATATAAAAATCAGCTAAAAATATTTATTTGTCACTGCTGCTAGGAACAGTAAATAATAGTAGGAAAAGCAAACTGTGCAATACCTGCTTTATACTCAGATCTGTAAAGCTCCATTTGTTATAAAGGACTATAGTAAAGACAGAGCTGTAACTAGACTTTTTGGTGCTATGTGCCAGAAAGAGCATTGGTGCCCCCCCCCACCCCCACCTCTATATTTTTTAAATAGGGACATAAGATGCACACCCGAAAAAGGGCCATGGCCTCATGGGGAAGGGCCAGGGAAGAGATAGGGGAGGCCAGGAGATGCTGGGGATAAAAGAAGAGGAAGCTATTTTTTTTATTTATTTATTAACAGTTTCTTATATAGCGCAGCATATTCCGATGCGCTTTACAATTGTAAGCATTAATAGAACAAAACTGGATAATAACAGACAAATATATAGGTAGGAAGGCCCTGCTCGCAAGCTTACAATTTATAGGGAAATAGGCATTGATACACAAGGATAGGTGCTATATATTGCATTTTGGTCCAGCCAGAATGCACAGTTTCTTAGTTGGCTGCATTATCCAGTCACACAGGAATGTCGACCAAATGTCATGAGGATGTGAGAGAAAGACGATGTGTGAGATTGTGTGTGGACTGTAAAAGGGGATGTAATTAGATATGGAAGCTATGAAGGTTATGTGGGAGGTTCTGGAATCTGATAAGCTTGCCTGAAGAGGTGAGTTTTCAGGGAACGCTTGAAGGATTGGAGACTAGAGGAAAGTCTTATTGTGCAAGGTAGGTTATTCCATAGAGTGGGTGCAGCGCAAAGAAAGTCCTGTAACTGTGAATGGGAGCAAGTAATGCATGGGGATGAGAGACGTAGATCTTGTGCTGAGCGGAGAGGTCGTGTTGGGAGATATTTTGAGATGAGTGAAGAGATGTATGTTGGTGTGGTTTGGTTAATAGCCTTATGTGTAAGTGAAAGTATTTTGTATTGAATACGGTAGAAAACCGGCAACCAATGGAGGGACTGACACAGCGGGGCAGCAGAAGAAGAACGTTTTGCAAGGAAGATAAGCCTTGCAGCTGCATTCATAATGGATTGTAATGGTGATAGCCTGTTTTTGGGAAGACCAGTAAGGAGGCTATTGCAATAGTAAATGCGGGAAATAATAAGTGCATGGATTAGAGTTTTTGCAGTGTCTTGTGTGAGATATGGTCGAATTTTGGATATGTTTTTTAAATGAATGTAACATGATTTTGAGACAGATTGAATATGGGGAACAAAGGACAGATCAGAGTCAAGGATGACACCAAGGCAGCAAGCTTGTGGGGCGGGGTGGATGGTCGTGGTATCAATAGTGATAGAGAGATCAGGTTGGTATCTGTTATTGGCCGGTGGAAATATAATTAATTCTGTTTTAGAAATATTAAGTTTCAGGTGGCGAGATGACATCCAAGATGAAATGGCAGAAAGACATTCAGTGACACGGACCAATACAGATGGAGATAAATCTGGAGAGGATAGGTAGATTTGAGTATCATCCGCATACAGATGGTACTGAAATCCAAAAGAGCGGATTAGTTTGCCAAGAGAGGTGGTATAGATTGAGAATAGTAAAGGACCTAAGACAGAGCCTTGCGGTACTCCAACTGATAGAGGTAGCGAAGAGGAGGCAGAATCAGAAAAACGAACAGTAAAAGGGCGATCAGATAGGTAGGAAGAAAACCAAGAAAAGCTACAAGTGAATGATAATAAACAGAAATTTGACAGGCCCAAACAGCGCCCCCTGCCCTGCAGTGCCCTGTGCCATGGCATTGGTGGCACTACCCTAGTCAGGGCCAGATTAACAATGGGGAGGATGGAGCTCCAGCTCCAGGCCTCCACATAAATATAGGCCCATTGTCATGACAACATGATGCTGACTGGCCATCTGCTCTCCATACGGTCAGCCATAGATCATAAGTAGTAAAATTGTATTTCTATTTACCTCACAAAATTAAGGATTTTTTTCCTTTTACATATTTAGGGAGACATTGGAGCAGAGAGTATAGGGGGTACACGCCCACATGGCACTGGCCACACCCACACAGCACTGGCCACACCTACTCTGCTTCTCATAATAGGCCCTTTGGTCATTTTCAGCTCCAGGCCCATGTGGCCATCAATCCGGCCCTGACCCTAGTTACAGCCCTGAGTAAAGAAAACATATGAATAAGAACATTGCATCACTGTAAGTAGCAGTTTCCAGCACTTGCTGCACAGGAATGCGTGACTTCTTTCTAAATAGAAGACAAGTCATTTCAAGTCTTTTGTTTGGTGATTCAATCTGGGTTGTTAGATTCTGCTGACCCTGGTACAGAGCTGGTTCTACATTTCTATAACATCCTTCTCCAAACCTACACATGTATAATGGCAGTATGACTGGCTCTATTTATCAATATTCTTTTTTCTAAAAACAAATGTGAAAAAGGTGTTTTCCCAACCTCTTCACATTTATATTAGTATCACATAACTGTATTAAAGGCAGGGGTGTAACTAGAACTGTTTGGGCCCCATAGCAACATTTTTAAGGGGCCCCCTAACTTAGGTCTTACACAAAGCCCATAGTAGTTCCACTAAAACATTAAATGACCACTGTAATGGTGCCCCTTACGCAGTGCTCCCAGTAGTAATAATACCCCCTATAGTAATGCGCCTGGTAACAATGCCCCTGGTAATAATGCACCTAAAAGTAATGCCCCCTGTAGTAGTGCCCCCAGTAAAAATGCCCCCTGCAGTGCCACCAGTAGTAATGCTCCCTGTAATGCCCCTTGAAGTGCCTCCAGTAGTCAGGGCACCTGCAGTGCCCCCAGTTGTAATGGTCCCAATAGTGCCCCCAGTAGTAAGGCCCCTGTAGTGCCCCCATGTGATGCCCTCAGGAGTAAGGCCCCTGTAGTGCTCCCATATGATGCCCCCAGTAGTAAGGCCCCTGTAGTGTACATATCTATCTATCTATCTATCTATCTATCTATATATATATATATCTAGATATAGATATATATTGGAGCTGTCTGTATAATTAAGATAAAGGGCACTGCAGATCTTAATAAAATGAGCACTGTCTGTTATGGAAGTCAGTCACTTTTACTCACCCCTATAAGATCCGCTGCGCTGGGACAGACAGTGGAGAACAGTGCTGAGTTGCAGGCACACAGGTGGCCTCTCTATGCGTGGTCGGTTGTACTTTCGTTCCTGGTCTCCCTGCTACTCGGTGGATGACACAGTGCAGCGGGAGGGAGGCCAGGGATACCGGGAGGAGGACCGGCGCAGCGTCATGACGCGATATGTGCAGGCGCCTGATCACGGGCCAGTGCCACAACAAAAGTGATGGGGAAGGCGGTGCGTTCTTTGGAAGGGGGAGGGGAGCCAAACGGGCGACCAGCGGGCCAGTTAAGTTAAAACAGTATTTAATATTAGCCTCAGACTCGCGGCAGAGGTGCGGTTTGTGCCAGTGAGCACTCGGGGCCCTTCATGACCTCGGGGCCCGGCGGTGTGCCCCTTGTACCCCCCTGTCGCCGGGCCTGGCTCCGTCCTCCGGCTGCCGCTGCTGCTGGCGCCGGGGGGAGGAATGAAGAAGCCGGGCGCCTGCTGGTAACACAATCTCAGCGGGCGCCCAACAAATGTAGGGTGCAGGGGGTGTGATCGCTGGGCTGGCGGGCCCCTTAAGCCGCCGGGCCACATAGCAACCGCACCCCCTGCACCCTCCATAGTTACGCCACTGATTAAAGGGCTTTTAGAGCAGTTTCCATGAAAAACTACTCCAAGCCCTTCAATTCACATATTTGTAGTAAGCAGATTGCATTTCCCATACTTGTATTGGGAAATGTGATCTGCTCAGATTACAAATATTTTTTTGTTTTTGTTTTCTGTTTGATTTTTTTGGTGATTCTGATATTTGGATTGTGTAGGTGTATTATATTTGTAGGTGTAAAAAATAAGTTTTTAATGGTGATTTGGGGTTGGGTTGCATTAGTGTACTGGGGGCTTACAGGAAAATATAGATTATTTATGGTGCATGTATGTTTTAAGAGGTGCCGTCTCCTGGGGTAAATGGTAGGACTTTGCATGCAGATGCCATGTAATAGCACAGTATCCACAGCTAGTTTTATTTTTATAAAACAAAATAAACAAAACATACAAATAGCTAACATAAAATTCACTCTCTCAGGCTGGAAGGACCTAGGGGCATATTTAATAAAGTGTAGGTTTTTAGAAGGGGAGATATTTTCCATAGCAACCAAAAAGATTCTACTTAACATTTATTGGCAACATCTCCACTTCAAAAAACCTGCACATTAGTAAATATACCCCCTAGTGTCCAACTTACAAAAACAGCAATTTAGCGTAGCACTTACATTAAGTAAAATTGTGTCACTCAGCAGGTTTTTCCTAGGTAGTGAGAGACTGACTAAAGAAACTGATGCACCTTTTATCAGCCTCTCCCAGGTGGTCAGCTACATATATATAAACATAAACACACACATACAAAATGTTGAGCTATATTTCACTTTAGTGTTCATTTTACACAATATGTAAAAACTGTACCTTGCTGAGTGAGTGTTCCGCTAAAGAAATATGAATATATTCTATAGAATTCCCTGGGTATTGGCCACTAATGAAAGGCTTTCAGTAAATGTCTTTCTCCATTTGACAACGTCTGCACAACTGGACAGCCCAATAAATGTTGTAGCAGAATTATATATAAAGCATTTTCATTTTGGCAGGTGAACATTAGAAATTGGTTTTTGAAACAACAAAAAAAAACCTTTGCACACAAGGCACAGAGGTCTATGTTTCTTAATAAAAAGCCTACAAAACCTATATATATTACTCCAGTGAACTGTGGGCTCTGATGAAAGGAGTATAGCCACACGCATTTGTTACTAGTTGTCAAACAGAATTTATAATATAATGTACCAGCACTAAAAGAGGAAACATTTAGGTTTTTTTTTTTCAATATTTTGTCAGTGCGCACTTGATAAGTAGCTGCAGTTGGAAAGTGGAAAACACACAAATAAAAATGTGTGTTGGAAAATGAACAGTGATTTACATGAAAGTGCCCACACATTGTACAATCTGTAGATAATTTGGTAACACAAATCCAGGGTTCAGAATCTGTATGCAGAGCTGGATCACAAAGTTAAGTGAGAAAAGCTCTATTCCTATCGGCCAATCACTTCATGAACTTCATCAGCTGACAAAATGTTATAATTGGAATTGTTTATGTGATTATGTTGGTTTTTAATCATAAAAAATTATCATATGAGACTGTGTGTTTGAATTGGCTGACATTGGTTAACGACCTCTATGGTGGGGTATTTATCAATGCTGAGAGAGATATAAAATTTAAAAAAATAAATTACCAACCAGTCAGCTCCTATCATTTTATAAACACAGCCTACAAAGGGTAAATTGAAAGCTGATTGGTCAGTACTTTATCTCTCACAATTTTATCTCTCTCCCTAGCTTAAGAAAAGGGACTGACTTTGCTACTCTATTAATGAACAGTAAATAAAAGCATTTGAATAAGTTTTGAGGACTGTGAAGAGAGGAGAGGGAGAAAGATAATGAGATGGGTTATTACATAGACAGAGTAGGGGGAGGAGACAAGTGAGAAAAATAGATGAACAAAAAATATGGAGGGGGTTTGGTATCATTTTCATTTTTAAATATATTCTGATCCATTTTAGCCAAACAAACAGGTCAAACACTGAACCAAACGTTATTTAAAATGATACAATGCAAATCTATGGAGTGACAAGATATCATTATTAATTGAGAGTACTGCTAGTACTGTATTAGCCCAAGGAAGCCTAAGTGACCAGTTATAATACCCAGTGCAGCACGAGGGTTTATACATTTACAGGGAAACTCTGTAATTGAGCCTCAAGTCATTACTGCAGTTGCAATTGTTGCTATGGGTATTCCTTAAAACAAACTCAGGCAGTTCTAAATGATACAATATCTTCACATTCCCTGTAGTAACTGACATGGCGGTCATTTTCCACAGAACATTTCATCCAGCAGCAAATCGCCCTTTTTGCAGATAATGGATTAGGTCTGTGTTGTTTTTGACCTCAGCTCTAAATTATCTTAATAAAACAATGCCTTAATGAATGTTTTTAGAGAAAACTAAAGCTTCGTATAATTTATTAAAACTGTGCGATAAGCAATATAACAACATAAGACACCAATAGTGTAACTCAGTTTCCCAAACTCTGCCATTACAGTCCAGGTGATGATGAATAGGCCCCTATCTATCTTATTATTGTTATCGTTGATTTGTGAGGCGCCACCTCAGAGCCAGACAGTGGAGGGACAACAGGTGAAAAGTTAAAAATATCTAAAACAGAAACATACAAAGCAGAGAAAATAATTGTGGATATGGAAACAAAGGGCATGATTCAGCATGGATCGCAGTTGCCTACACGCACGCAAATGGACAATTGTTGCATACTGCGACTACCTGCAAGTTCATACGTCTTCATACAGATCAAATCAGTGCACCTGCACATGTTCCTCTGTAGGATCAGAGGTCTATGCTTTTTTGGCGCCTATCAAGAAAACTGTGTTTGGGAGGATATTCTCTCTGGCTGTTGAAAAGGGATGCAGTCAAGAAGCCGACAGTCGAAATGCTGACAGCCAGATTCCCGGCTGTCTAAGTCCGTCTAAATCGCGGACGGGGGGGAGGGCTAGGTTAGGGGCTCCCAGGGGGGACTTAGGGTTAGGTACCCCCCTGGGAGGGTTAGCAGGGGCGGATTGGCCGTATAATTTACCAGGAGGAATCCCGCTGGGCCGAGGGGACTGTGGGGCCGGTCTGCCTATTGCATGGCCCCACCCCCAGTAGCACATTACGCATATTCAAGCCAGGTTGCATGTCAGCGGCCCGGTCGCTCCCAGCCCACGCTGAAGCACTTACGGTCTGTGCGGAGGATATCCCCGCCCTCCACCTATCGGCAGTAGAGAAGAAGTTATGGCCATGGCAAGGGTGCAGGCGGAGGAGAAGTACGGGATGATGCCGGAAGCAGAGGCACCTAGCGCTGGCACTGGCTGGAGAAAGCTGTACACGTGCAGAAGGGGCTTCTCACAGCTGCTGTGGGTTTGCTGGGCCAGGCATGCTGTCTACTCATACTGCAAGACAGGTTAGTGCTCTAAACCCCACGCCCAGTAACCCCCTCTCCCCAGCCCTGTGCCCCCATACAAATGACCCCCCCATCACAGTGTATCCCCCTTCTTGAGCCCAGTGAACCTCACCATCTCTGACCCCCCCAACCCAGTGTCTCCCACCAAGCCAGCTCAGTGACTCCCCCTTCTCTCCCTAATGGTTTGTGGGCATGGCATGGCATGTCACTTGAGGCCACTCCCACTTCCCTTGCCACAAGACCACACCCACTTTTTCGGGAGCATGCCTTCGGCGTGCACACATAGGGCCACTTTTGGATATTTTTTCCAGGGCCACTTTCACTTCCCAATCCGCCCCTGGTGTTAGGGTTAGGCAAGGGGAAGGGGGGCTTAGGGTTAGGCACCCCAGGGGGGAGGTAAGGGTTAGGCACCTCTCCCCCGGGAGGGTTAGGGTTAGGCTAGGGGAAGGGGGGGTTATGGTTAGGCAGAAGAATTGTGTCCTTTCCTGAGCAGACTTGAATACCTGACCAGGCTTATCAAAAACTTTTCAAAATGGCAGCAGAGAAGGCAGAAGAATTATATGGAAGGGGATCATTCCACTATGAAACAACTGACAGTATACAAACAAAGATGACAAAAGGATGAAACATTGGCATAATCAAGGAGAAGCCTACGGTTAGAAGAATGGTCAGGCTGACATAGAGTGCAGGCATATGGATCATCAGGAATTAGGTACAAAATGAAAAGTGTCCTACTACATATTTTCTTGCAGCTCTCCTGTACAAGGAAGCTAAGCTAGGCACTGTAGAATCACTGTCTGCTTCCCCACTTAGGCAACCCTTCCCCTCTCATATACTTTTCCAGATTTCTTCCCATAAAATACTTTTTGATCGACATTCAAATATAACGTTATTATCAGATCTTTCAAACTGTTCCTCAGAGCAGGAGCCTCTTCTGCACAGCTCCGATGTGTCCTGTTTTTACCAGGATAGCCCTAGTTTTCGCCATTGGAAATGTTTCTTGTAATATTTCACATGAACACACACACTTGTGATTATCAGTAGCACTGCTGTAGTTATATATTAAATGACTCTTTCTAGTGCATGACTGTGAATGTCCCTTGACACAGACGGATAATTATTTATTAACCTTCATCCTATACATTGCTTTACAGAGAATGCATATGCATTTGCATCAGTACCTTTCCCAGTGGAGATTATAGTCTGCTTTATCTACCATACACCATACTAACATTAAAGCTAAACTATCATCTAGTAGATATATTGTACTAACCTACCACTAGCCTGAGCCACCGTAGCTGCACCAGGTTTCTGCGTATCAATGTAGAATGCACTATAAAATGGTGGCAGGGAGTATGTTGAGTTGTGCGAGCAAGAGAACTAATCACAACCCATGATCTCTGTGATTTTGGCTTGTGATTTGCCCTTGTGCTCTTCCACTCACAATGGCCCAGATTTGGGCCCCAGTGGTTGCTCCATGTGTTACTTGGGCACCAGTGAGGGGAAGGAGAAGGTTTATAAAAAGTAGCGTAGACAGTAGCGTAACTTTAAACTACTAGTAAATGTTTTTGGACTGTAGGAAGAAACCATAACACCTACATAAAACTAACACAAACATGGAACAACAATGATTCGCCCCGCAGATAGTGCCCAGGTCGGAACAAAACCCATGGCCCCAGCAATTTGTAGGCATCAATTCTAACTTCTGTGTTACCATGCCTCACTGACTACACCCTTTTTAAAGGTTCCTGATGATTTAATAATGTACATACAAATATGGGGAAAGAATTAGAATTTTCCATTCTTTGCACCCTTTGCCATATGCAAAGGAGGAGTCAGGAAGAAGCTACAGCACACATGCATGATAACAACATTAATCATTGCCATGCACTGTAAGGGGTGAAGCTAGGCTTTCTGTCATACAGGACAGAGATTCAACTTGGCACATACCCCCCTCCATCCTCCCCTGACCTTAATCCTGGCAGCTGATGCCATCTAAAGATGGCGTTAGCCCACAGAGCCTTGGGATTACTGTAGCACATATTTTACCAGAGAGGGCTTCTCCAGATCCCTTCCCCGTTGGCTCCCACTGATGCCTGCACAGTTAGACTGCTATTTGCAATGTGTGTGCTCCGAGTCAAAACCTGGAAGTAAAGTGGTAGCAGTAACTATCACTTTGCTTCTAGCCATTTGCCGGGAGAAGGCTTTTTCTGACACTCTGTCCTAGTGCCTCTACTTTAATAAATGAATGCATTCAGTTCATGACCAGATTTTGAGTTGGAGGAGAATTTCATGACACAGCTGCCTTTTATATGCAATTGGTTGTAAATATGACCCTCATTCTCATAAAAATTCACTTAATTTTAATTAACCCCAATAAAGCAGTAGCCCCTTACCCCCTTATTGTTACTATTACTTACTATTATGTATACCCAAACCCCTTCTCACTCTGCCCCGTGGGCAGGAGGGGCCATCAGATTGGAGGCAGGGGCTGTGCAACCTATTGTTGCAATGCTCAGGAGGGGATAACTCTATGCAGCTGATTGCTCTGCCTCCCTGCTGACCAGGCTGGCCCACCCCACTATCTGCAGAAGAGCTTTTACATTCTCCCAGACCGAGATCACTTCTATAGCTCACCTGCGTGCATACCCCTCACTGCGTCATCCAGAACCCCCCCCCCGTGCCGCGCCCCTGTGCACCATGTTGAGGTTTCCTTCTTTCCTCTGTCAGCTAAAGTTTTTGAGTTAGCGAAAGTCATGTCTGTTCCATGTTCTGAGCAAAGATGCATTATATGCAGGGAAGAATTCCTACAGTATATAAGGTGGTGTTCTGCTCCAATCAGTTCCAGGGGTGGTCATTTCATCACTGATGTTCTAGACGGCCTAAAAATCTATTAATAATACTAAAGCAATACCAAGTACAACACGAACCATTTCACACAATTTTGCTCATACCTCTAGCTGAAGGCAAAATTTATCTGCAAACTTTCTGGACCTGAACTCTGTAACTTCATCAGAAGCTAAATTTATTTTCCTCTTGCAAGAATCCATTGAACGGGAAAAAGAAGACATTTTATAGCACTTGAAATATAAAATTCCCCATATCTACTATTTTCTGTAACATGAGGGCATATACAGTAAGATAAAATGCTGACATTTACCCTTTGGTTGGAATAGTGCTACCAAAAAAGTGGCTTATATTCTCCCATTTGCAGAAGAAATCCAGTGAACTGGGAAATAATTAGACCAGAAACTCAACATATAGAGCAGAGTTTACAATAAATGAGAACAAAATCTCCAAGAAACATTCATCGCAGAGATGTCGGTGTGCAAAACAGCAGAAACACCTGCCTGCATGCACAGTTTTTGTATATGGGATATGCTCCTAGAAACCGATATAAAAATATACTACTGTACAGTACATATGTACGAGTATATGTTGTTTAAACAGATCAAAATCACCACTAAAACATCCATACTATTTAGGGAAAATAAAAAAATTTCAAAGTAGGAGTCTCGATCCTTGCAGTCAAAGTCACACTTGTACAACGGGGGAAAGGCTGATACTAGCATTAGCATATAGTCACTACAGTAAAAAATGCTACTACTGTGGTGCTTAAGTGTCCAACATTGAAGCAGGCCCAAGATGACATTATAAGACAACAATGGAACTACACCCGGGGCCAGATTACAGACGGAGTGGCGGGGGAGGTTGCCCTGGGGTCCCCACACACTGTCCTCGGCCACTACTACTAACTAAAACCAGAGTACAGCATTTAGCTGTCTCTGCTGCGGTCCTCCTCGACAGTCAGCTGATCCCTTATAGCTGTTGCCTGGAAGAGCTTTACTACAATCATTGTTTCTCAGTCTTGTGAGATTATGACGTCAAATATCACGAGACTGTGACTGGTCAGTCCACAGCCAAGGCTGCCTGCAGTGCATACGAGCCTGCATGGCAGAGCTGAGCTGAGTCATTTTACTCAGCTACTCAGCCTCAGTGTTTCAGCAGGCCGTGGTGGTGCGGTATAATGGCACGTAGCCCGGTGTTTGTGTATTTTATATAAATATTTAAATCTTATATATACAATTCATTGGTCTGTTTGTCTGTCTGGCTATGCATTGGGACACCCCTGAACCAATTGGCATAAAACCAACGCAAAGTGGTCCAGTTGGATCCTGGCCAGGTTTTAGGTGGGTTAGGGTCCCGGTTGGACCTCCCGTTGGTGTGCGATGGGCAGTACTTTGACCCAGGGAGCTTGTTCTGAGCCTTCCATTGAATGGATTTGGATGAAAGCTTCACATAGTGGTAACATTGGATCCCAGAAGACAAACTAGGGGGTTAAAATCCCGGTCGGACCTCCAGTTGGTGTCTGCTGGGACAAACTTTCACCCATGGAGCCTGTTCAGGGCCTTCCACTGGACGGATTTGGATCAAAACTTCATAGAGGGGTGACAATTGGTCTGGGGTGCCTAATGGAGTGTTTGGGGTCCCAGTCGTACTTCATGGCGAAGTGCGCCGGGAGGGAACTTTGACTCAGGAAGCCTCTTCTGGGCCTTCCACTGGATGGATTTGGACGACGTCACATAATGAAACTTAATAACTTGAAGATTTGAACCTGGACAACGCCCGGTACTTCAGCTAGTATATATATATACATATATATATATATATATATACTTTGATCATTTTACTGATAGGGACGCCCACAAGTTTGTTGCACGGGGCCCCCACACACCTTAATCTTGCCTTGTCTACACGTGCAAAGGAATTTAAATGAACAGGGACTTTATAATTTAGGTAAACTGAAAGATACATCACCAACATTGTTTTGTTCTAGGAGGCAATAAATGCTTACAGTAACTGCTCATCTTCACTGTCACTATGTTATACTCAACAAGCAAATGTACGGTATGAAGTGTTGTATGTTAAAGGGTTGTGATTCTTTGCTTTCTTTCCAGCTTACTGTTTACTTTCACTTTTACACTGAAAACAATGCATTTTGCACATAGGCAGAGAATCTGCATTTTTATCCTATATGCACAGATGTAGATGAACCATTTAGCATGAAAAAGGAAATTTTAAGACATGGTAAGCAGCCGGAAAACGTTTTGTCTGTAAACAGATAACATTTATTCCAACCATCTGTAACCACTACTACCGTTGGATTTTACTTTTGATAATTGTCAATAACTGGGGACTGTCTCAAAGTCCCAAAAGGGTGGAAGGTTTTTCGTTGCGGCTGACCCATACTGTGCTGCAGTAAAGGTTGGTGCGTCCTTCACAGCTCGGGTTGCGCCTATAAAGGGGATGGGGTTAGTAACTCATTTTTAGGAGATTAAGGGGGAATTCAGTTAGATGCGAAAAAGCGAAAACTTAACGTTGGAGAAGTTTTAGGACAATTCACGTGTTACTTATGGTGCAATATTTTTGCGTCTTTTGTCTATGCGCGCTCCCGTATTTCGCACTATCCAATTACAATTTTTTTACCCCATAATTGACTTGTTTTTATTGGCCAAATTAAGGTAATTAAAAAAATATATATTTTTACTTAATTTATCAAGAGGGGGAGCGTCCGAGGGGTTCTGAACCAAGCCCCCACATGTTTAAACAACTTTTCACCTGCTCTAAGATGGTGAAAACAGTTTGCAGATTTTTGTCTATGGAGTTTTCGCACATGAAAAACTTCGGCAATGTACGGCACGATACACATTTTTGTGCGAAAAGTTCGCACCTGCAGAAAGTTTTCACCAAACCGCGGCTTTCTGCGGCTAATTGAATCCAGCCCTTAACTGGCTACAGCTTAGTGTTTTGCTGTGTCTTCTTTGCCACCCTTTTCTTATTTATAATCTGGCAATTTTATTAATGAAAGCTGTGACCTTAATCCAACGCAGCCGTGTCAGTGTCTTTACTTTTAGCATTTGATAAGTTAGTTTAAGGAGAGCTATTACTGTTAATAGCAATAAAGGAATGGGCTCCTCATAAGTGTTAATTCATTTAGTTGCAACAATTGTGATTTTTTTTTTTTTTTTTTTTACTCTGGCGATGAACTATTTCCAGTAGTTGCACAGTGCTGAAATGAGTACTGACCCACTGGGCGCAATTCAATTCAGCGCAAGCTGAATAGAGCCGGGAGGGAGCTCCTGGAGCTATTCAATCCACCGGGCTGCTTGGCTCGACAGTTGCCATTTAAGTTGGAGAATGCCGGTTCTCGCGACTTAACCTGGGTGTTTAGCCGCGAGAATCGGCATTCTCCGACTAAAGTGCCAGCCGCATGGCTGTTAGCGCTGCGCTAAGCATGATAACAGCAGCGCCGCCGGCACTTTTGTCGGACCATATTGCGCGGTGAATTGAACAGCTCTGGGAGCTCCCTCCCTGGGCTATTCAGCATTGCGCTGAATTGAATCGAGCCCACTGTAATAAACGTATTGAACAATCTATTATATGAAACAATCTCACTTTTCTGTGTTGGCCTTGATTTCTGAATGTCTTTCTGCCATTTCATCTTGGATGTCCTCTCGCCACCTCAAACTCAATCTTTCAAAGGCAGAGCTAATAATACATACATACATGCTTACCTTTTTATATCTCCTCTCTGGGAGAAGCCTCGAGAGGAGATGCTGCTAGCTACTTCAGGGGGCGGGGTATTCAAGTCATTAGGTCCGGCCCCTGTTGTGTCAAAATGCAACGATTCGTGGTTCAATGGGGCGGCGGGACTAGCGATCATTTTAGTCCCAACCCCTTCCCTATGGACTGCGATTCCGGTGGTATTAGGAAGTGGGTGGGATGCGGGAGATTCGGGCCACTCTTCCGGGGGTCCATGGTACTGCCTGATTAATCGGGAGACTCCCGCACTTTCCGGGAGAGTAGGTAAGTATGGTCAACAGAATTTACCTACCTGACATCTCTATTTCATTTGACAACACAATACTGTAAATCCTACCGTCAATGCTCACTGCCGAGTTGTGATCCTTAACTCAGAACTGTCCTCAGTTTTCCACATCTAATCTTTGTCCAAATCCTGTTACAAGCAGAATACTGTACGGGCAAGACACTGAAAAAAACCTATAATTCACACATTCATTGTCTCCCGCACTGACTATTGCAATTCTCTCTTACTGGTCTTTCTCTAACCATACATTTGCCTCTGTTTCATGACTAAAAATAATATTTTTTATTATAGCTAGAGATCTCTAGAATCACAGGAATATATATTAAATTTGTGTGTTCAACTGATGAAACTTAGGAGCACATCGTACCAGGGGTTTGGATCTCTGGAGCAGGTAAACACACACCCATCTCAGTGATTTGGTGACCTGTGACCCTTTTACCACAGGTGGTGGCATGATACTGGGTTATACAATATACATACCTAGAGTTTGTATTGTGTAATCAGCAGAGTGTTAAAATAGTAATTGTAGGTATGATATGAAGCCTCGCCCTCGATATATATCAGGACTTTGGGATTCGTGTGTCGGTAGTCCTGACCTATATAGTACCAGTCAGGGGCATTCAGCTATGGGGCCCTGACAAGCCGCTAGACTGATTTTCTTTTCTTAATGCTTCTCTACTGTTACACCGCTCAGTCAGTGCCTACAGTATTTTGGTTAACCTGCCTGTCATCACTGCTCCGCATGGGCAGTTCACTTTAACTGATGCCAGACAGCGGAGCGGGTAAGGTCTTCTTATTATACATTTGCGAGCCAAACCAATTACTTAACCTATCATACTAAGGAACACAAAAGTAAATGAGTGAACCAATGCCGCAGACCAAATCAAACTTCCTCATGTTCAGGAACAGTTTCATATCTGAAGATTCTCATTTGAATCAAGCGCGAATCAGAAAATGAATTTCGCCTTTGGATGGAGCCATTCAATCAACTATCTAACAAGATAAATCTATATTGTTTACAACTAATACTTACAGTACCTACTCTCCCGGAACCTGTGGGAGACTACTGATTTTTTAGGTAGTCCCCCGGGCTCCTGGAAGAGTAGGTACTCCTCCCCCATCCCACCCACTTCCTAGTTTAAGTGGGCAGGATGGGGAGAATAATATCTGTAATCCTGGTCTGTTAAGAGGGGAGAAGGGCCTAGTGACGCAATTCTATGCTAATTCTGCCATTTTGGTCCCGCCCCCTAATGACGAAATAGTCCTCCATCACCAGCCACCTGTATCGCCTCTATGGAGATTTTTAAGGAAGGCAAATATGTTACAACTTGCCGCTTCAGAGTCTAAATGAATACAGACATCTTCCTACGATACAAGAACCCCTGCAGCTCACACACTCTTTCTGGGTGAAAATGAGTTAAGTGAAACCCACTTGAGCCCAGATTTACCTAAAAAAAGACGTGATTCTTTTCTAATTAAGTAATCTTCTTCACATGCTATTAAAAATTACACAGTCTGTTAAATTACAACATCTCTTGACATTCAGCGTTATCGCAGACATCTGTCCCCACCTACACAGGCATTCTTCGAACTGCTGAGAAATATTTAGCAATGCAGACAAAAGAGGCTTTCTCCTCCTTGCTAAGCATCATTAGGAGCAGCAATTTAATGGAACCATAAGTGACATTTGTAATTGCCTACAGTTTATTATCTGCAGCCGAGTGGTTCTTGTATAATAAATATTTCTGTTGTGTTTTAGCTATGGTGTACAGAGAAAGAAACATCACTGTACAGTGTACACAATAGAAGAGGAGAACAGATCTGTCGCGTGGAACCTCAACGCCTACTTGTTCACATTTTTAGTGCGAACATATTAGTCTATTCTAAATAGCTGAAATCCACAATACATAATATTATGTAAATGCGAGCACATGATTAGAACATTATCCAACATTGCATTATGTCCTATCGTGTGTTTTTATTATGGTTGCCATGGAAACATAAACTCTTACTGCACTACGACAAATTGCATTATATATATTTTCAAAAGTAGTCATTGATTATGGGCAGAATATGAATTTCTGTATCATAAAAAATTCAAAGATCAGTTTTACTTAATATAATGGTCCACTCTCCTGGTTACTCACATCCTAATTAGACTGTAAGCTCTCAAGCACAGGGCCCTCTTCCTTCATTTTCCTAACACTATCCCTTTAACCAGTGTGCATTTGTTTCCCTGCTTTCATTTCCCAGCAGTGACTGACCCTGACTGTCCACATACTGTACTTAGTGGTTACAGGTTCATTGAGTGCTGTTTACTCCCAACTATGTGTCTGATTCAGTATGGATCGTGGCCGCGATTACGCACGCAGTTTCACTGCAGTGAAATGCTAATCCATTGCGATTGCTATGCCGTCGCAGCACAATATAAGGACGCCAACCTTACCTTATACACATCCATAATACATACCTAGACTGCAAAACCATCGGTAACATCGAGTACCATCGCAGCCTCACGCACACTTGCACAAGCTCTGACCTTACTCTGGATTTGCTAACCTCGTTGCACGCTATGAGTACACAAGCTGCGTAGGGCATCACTGTGGATAATTAATGCATACCCCTGCAACGGCGTTCAAATGAACTGGCAAGCCTGCGTTTCACCGACCCCCCGTCACCTCCCACAAAAGGCACTTCCTGTCAATCACTCTATGATGGGTCTGCGTAGTCACTGCAGTTCGCGTACGCACACTGAGATGCATACGCAGAACGCAACAATCGGCCAATTGCATGCATAATCGCAGTTGCGATCCTTGCTGAATCAGGCCCTAAGTCTTGTTGCTAAAATTTGGCATGTCACGTTGTGAATAAATCCTCACTGTAACAACGTAAAAGAAACTTGATGCATGCGCAGTGTGATTCAGAAGCATGTGCAGGTCATCGATAATCGCTACCTAAACATCGGCAATGCGCCCATCTCTGAATCAGACTCATAGCACATTAAGCTGCAGGGAAGATCTGCGATAGCTAAATAAAGTAGCTTTGAACACTGCATACTGAGGACAAGGTATTGTCCAGGCTCTATCTGGTACTGTTTATCAATACTCGCATGGACAAGTCCAAAAACGCATGACATGGCGCCCTCATATCATTCTTAGAAAGCAATATGATGCTTGTGCAGCTAGATTTGAGTGAATAAAACACATATGTACATACAGAAGCAGTAAGGATTGCTGTACTGTCCTTTACAGGGATTGACCTGTGGTTAAAATTCATGTTACTTTTCATTATTTTTGATATTGTACTGAATGCAAAGAACAATGATTTGTGTTCTCCCAGCACATCTCTGTTTACGGCTTAATTGGCAGCTAACAAGATGTAATTGCCGTGGAGAATGGCATTCTCTGCTGCATGGAGCCATTGCTGGTTGTTCAGCACTGAAGCTCAGATTCCTTGTCTATAACATTATAATGGATAATGTATCTCACTTTCTTCTACAGTGTTTGTCATTTTTCATTATTCCCTGTATGTCTTCTCTTTATTTGAAGAAACATTGAGTTAAATGAATGATATACATTGGAGCAACCCAGGATTATTACAGGAGTACAAATTTAGCAACAATTCAATGAAGAGTCAAAATAACCAAAACTAATACAGTACTTACAGATGCTGTGGGACTGATTCTGAGTCGCACGCAGCAGCGTCTATTGGCCGTCACTCACCTGCGAGTTTATGCAAATGGCCTGCAATCTGCTTCCCATGTGTACATCGGTGCGGCTGAAAGTGCAAGGACGGATTGGTGAATCATCGGTCGCACCATTGATAATTGCACCAGCCCTACTGTATGGCAGGTGTAGTATCTCCATCGACTATGGCCTCCTATCGTCTGTGAATGTAGCCACCTGCACACCTGTTACACCCCCATTATAGGCCCAAGGAACGGCCCATTTTTGCGTGCACTAGTAGCCACCTCCCATCACTTATCCGCTACCTTTCTGATACTCTCTGAACCGATTGAACAGCATCTTTTTGCATTCACTCTGTATAATTCATGCACCATAGGGGTTTTCACCAATGTTTGCTCATGCACAGTTTCAAGCAATCGCTTAACTACATGACCATCAGTATTGCGTGCGGCTCTGAATCAGTCCAACATAATAGAAAACATCAATGCAATTGTCACTTGGCCAGAATGCTCATAAATTGGATAATGTTGACATTATACATACAGTAAGGGGGCTATGTATCAATAGGTCAGTGATACTGTATAGCAGTGAGACTGTAGAGGTAGGTACACACTATATAATACTGTATATCATGCCATATATTGTTCAGACGCTAATCAGAACGATATATCATACACAAATTATAGTTTGTACGCCCGTTCACAATGGTCGTTCATCACAGTGTCCCATCTGCTCTTCAGTACGGCAGATGGGACAATGCAATGAACAACGTGGTGCAGTTACATGGAGCATCATGTAACCATACAGTGTGCACGGTGCGCCCGATGTATTGTTATATTGCATCTCACTGTCCCTGGATCGCACCATTGTATAGTGTGTACCCAAAGCAAACTTCCCTACTCTCCTGGAGACTCCCAATTTTTCAGGTAGTCTCCCAGCCCCCCAAGAAGGGTAGGTAGTCCTCCCGTATCCCAGTTACTTCCTAGTGAAGTGGGCAGAATAATATCGGGAATCCGCAGTCCGTGAGGAGGGGCCTAGAGATGCGATTTCATGATAATCATGTCATTTGGCCCCATCCACTATTCAAATATGCCTGATTCACGTCACTTTGCAACATGGGGGCAGGGCCTAATGACGGAAATAGATTGTTGGATCTCGCATGTTTTGGATTGCATATAAATCCAGCCCTGTCAACTTCCTAGTTCCCTATTCCTCCCTGCAGCTGCTCTGCCTTTGTGGGCGGCCTATAAGCACTGCACAGATCAGTATGATCTGTGCAGGCTTAGTTATGTGTAAAATAAATAAATAAATAAATATGTGATTTGACAAAAAAAAATGTGTGGGGACCACCCAAAATCAATAACCAGCCCTGTACCTCTGAGGCCAGTCTGGTATTGGACAATAGGGGGGAAAACAGCATGGGGTACCCCCTATTCTAAAATAACCCACACCAGGCTGAACCAGCCAGGTGGCTGACACAATAGCAGAGAGACACACAGCGTGGGGTCCACCTATCATACTGTTAACCAGCCCCAAACTGATCAGCCCAGGGCTGGAATTCCTCGGAAAGTGGGGAACCCCTCACCCGAGGCCCTGGCGTCAGTGGGTACAAGGCTAATAGTAGTAATAAAATAGTAAATATTGTTAGTTACAGGTGGGTGAAATTTTAAACGATCTGCATTGGAAAAATGATTGATTCAATAAATTATGTATACACAGTATATTATTTGTAACACTACAATCCAGAAGAAAAACAGAAAAGACCATCTCTCTCACCTTATATGCAAGAATAAACACAGCATAGATGATTGGATGAGCAAAAATTCATAGGGCTAATTCACAACATATCTCAGCCAGGGACACCGAGCATGGGTTACCCGTGCCTGGATCTCTGTAGGGGCTCAGGAGAAGCGACATCAAGAGCTCTGATACAGAGGGTGGGGATGGGGTCAGCAAATCCCGGAGGCATACGGTGCGGCTCCAGGGGAGGAGAGGTGATCGTCACCTGTAACCTCCTCACCTCTCACTACCGCTATCCACGCCAGTATAGCAGCGCAGCTGCAGAGGCACACCTTCAGACTGTGTTTTTTCACGAACCCCCACTCCTACCTATAGGTCCAGGTTGTGAAAAGGGATTTTTTGGATCCCTCCACCCTAGTTCGACTCCATCCGACGTTATTGGGAGCTTCTTGTGCATGTGTGTGAACCCAAGTTCATGCATACATGCTAGCACTGCCGAGTCAGACTCGGCAGTGCTAAGTTTCACTGCAACAAAAGTTGCAGTGATAGGGATCGCGGGGACAGCTGATCTTTGGGTCCGCATCGGAGCAATAATAAATTGTTTTGGTGTATTAGTATCCACCGCTGCTACTGGCAGCAAGTTGGATACTAAATTAGCACTGCAGTGCTTATTGAATAGGCCTCTTTTGGAGCCTATTCATCGTGACATAATTATCACTAGTGATAATTAGGTTTTAAACTCACTGCTAGTATCACAAAAGTATCACATCCGAAAAGCTGCTCTTTTTGGGGTCTATTCATGGTGTTAATTATCAGGGTTGGTTCAGACCCTGATAATTAACATTCTAATTCGATGCGAGTGCCGGAGCAATGACGCGGAGACAGCTGACCGAAAATCAGCTGTCTCCCCAAAGTGTATCACTACTCTATTCGGAGCAGTGACGCTAGTGCGCATGTGTGACCTAGAGGTCACGCATGCGCACAACATCCTCGATATCCAACAGAAGGATCCTTCTTCACAGAGCTTGATGAATCCAGAGCTCTTTCAGAGCTAGATGAATTCTGTCCCCATACCAGTGTATGGAGACAGCGGGCCATTCCGCCAGAGGAAGGTAAGCAGGAGATACCTGTGATATCTCCCTCTTTACCTTCTTGATGAATGGCCCGAATACTAAATTCTTA
Source organism: Taudactylus pleione (assembly GCA_031769625.1). NCBI lineage: Eukaryota > Metazoa > Chordata > Amphibia > Anura > Myobatrachidae > Taudactylus > Taudactylus pleione. Next base: position 643,095 of record JAUIMM010000916.1, on the reverse strand, counting down.
CAATTGCAGGTGAAAATTTTAATTTTCACCTGCTTTTGTAAAAATTAAGTGATGCTGAATAGGCCCCAGAACATAATAAATATGTGTAATAAATAAAGCAGAGACAGATAAGATAGAGGTATATATGTAAAGAATAATGACTGATGGAAGCTAATGGCTTGAAACTTGCTTTTGACAATGTATATATATCTCTTTTTGTCAGCGGATATTTCATTTGCCAAATTATTTTTTCTACTTTACTTTCAGACTATAAATCTGCCTGACTGACTCGATTTGAGTTTCACTGTTTTAATCTCTTTTGGGGAAATGTGTCAGACCTTCTAAATAGTGGAGAAGTGGACAAGTGAAGATGTTGCTCAACCCAGGGCCGTAACTAGGGTGGCGGGACCAGTGACATGGCACAGGGCACCACAGGGCAGGGGGCGCTGTTCGAGACTGTCAATTTTCTGTTTATTATCATTCTCACTTGTAGCTTCCTCTTTTATCCCCAGCATCTCCTGGCCTCCCCTATCTCTTCCCTGGCCATGAGGTCATGGCCCTTTTTCGTGTGTGTTATCTCTTTATTTAAAAAATATGGGTTGGGGGTCAATGCTCTTTCTGGCACAGGGCACCAAAAAGACTAGTTACGGCTCTGGCTCAACCAATCAGCTTCTAGCTAGCATTTATCAAGTACATGCTATAAAATGATAGGATAGAAGCCAGTTGGTTGCTATGGAGAACTTCTCCCCTTGTCCACGTTTTAGAAGGCCTGATAATGGCCCCAGAATAGTTTTCGGAAAACCATGTAAAAGCTTTTTCAGTGATTAAATAGTTTGGATAATTTAGAGAGTTCGAAACAATTCTAGATGTTTAAACACCACTGTCATGTGACCATATACTCCTGATAAAGTTACCCGCATGCAAATAATCTGCAGAGTTTATGTAACACGAGAAATTCTACTACACATCTAATCTTCTTTACAGGTACTGTAGCTTGTAACCAAGGTCCACCCACAAATATGCAATTATGTGATTTACTTATTGCACATCACTCTGTGTGATGGAGAGGTGGATTGCAGTGTTGAGCAAGTGGTGTGCAAAGTCTGCAAAATGCACATAGTCATATGTTTCTCAGCATAGGTACGTCTGGAAGGTGCATAGTGCACCCTATTAAAAGCATTCCCTTTGCTGAGTAGAAATAGCAGTGTGCCACAAAAGGAACCAACCCTTATATAAATCCTGATAATCATTGAAATCTCATTTTGGCATTGTTTTGCAAAATTACCAGCACTGGTGCAACCATATACCTAGCAGGGAACACCCTCAATGCATTCTACTGCTCAACATTTATTTTACCTTTTAATAGCAAGGCGAGTACCTTTTATACATATATCATATTTCCTAGCTGTTCTTCTACAATTCCTTATTATTATCTCCTATTCAAAGTCTCTCTGGAGGGCAAACAAAACGACTACTAGACACGGTAGACACATAGACACGGTTGGTCTGCTTCACATGCACAAGCTCACAGATGTCAGTATGACATGTGATGGCAGAGGAGAGAGAGGGAGGATGTCACAGTGCAGACAGAGGCCCTGATTCAGAGCCGCTCGCAAAAAGCGAGCGCTCGCTCTGAATCATTGCGGCCGCTTTTTAAAAAAAAAAAAACGGCCTCCTGGCCGCTCGCCAAGCTGTGGGTGAGAACCCACAGATTTTGCGAGCGGCCAGGTGATGATCGCGATGGTCTCGACCATCGCAACCATCGGGCTTGCGACGAGACCCTTGTGGTAGGGTCTCGTCTGCTGCAAGCCCCAGTGAGCTTCCGGCTCTAATAGAGCCGGGAGCTCACTACTGACATCACTGGTGATGTCAGTAGGGTTGCCCACAAATGGCACGCGTTCCTTCAGAAACGCCTCAGTTTGTCCAGCCCCCCCCGCCCCCCCACCTGACATACAAAACGGGGTGAGCAGTCGATCAACATCGTGTTTGTAGCGAGCCCCGGAAAGAGTGAATTTGTCCCTCTCTACGGGGCTTGCGCGCATTCATTGCGCACGCCGCGCGTGCGCAATGCACAACCATAGACCCGCTTGTGAGCGCAGAGCGCTTGCGAGCGGGTCTGAATCAGGCCCAGAGTTCAGACTTCAGAGGGGTGTTCCAAAGTCTCCCTGTTCCCTCTCAACGTGCCATGTATGTGACTGTGATCGTAGTGGTAGTTCAAAATAATAAATATTTAATAGCAATGGTAAACAAAAACAACCTTCTTATAGCCTGCCACAGTGATATACTGTATGTTAAAAAATGCACATAACTTTTCTTTATGAGATTGCTGCACATTTTTTGTAGCACTTCTTATTGTTTGAGCCTTTACTGACACGCTCTAAGATAAAATTTGCCCTTCCTTATACTGGAGGGTTGGGTATGGCTTGCCGGCAGTCGGGATCATGGCGTTCAGAATCCCAACAGGATTAACATACCGACACTTGTTGGTCGGAAGAATGCTAACTCTCCCCCTCTCCCTACCCTAACCCTCTCTTCCAGGTGTCTATCCCTAACCTCCCCCCATAGTGCCTGAACCTATTCCCCCTCCCACATCCTAACCCTCTCCCTAGTACCTAACCCCGCACTCTAAGCTCCCGATACTCCCGATACTTACCTTCGGGATGCCGACGGTCCGTATTCTGGAGCCAGGATCCCAACTGATGATGGAGCTGGTATTTAGACCGTCGGCATCCTGTCAGCCAGGATGCTGACAACATCCCATGCTGGACACCTCAATGATGACATCAATAATGATTTCACCAGAAGTCTGGCTCTGGGCTCAACAGACCTGTGTTACTATACAATGCTGTGATATCAGCAATTTCACCTAATAAAATAGATGCTGGTGGCAGCAGTGGCGTAAGTTCATCCCAGACGCCCGGAGGCAAGTTATAATTTGGTGTCCCCCCTATAAAAATAGTTAAAATAAATATGGTGCATATCTATCTAATCTATTACATATACACAAAAACACTGATATAAAATAGCCCTTAAGTGGGGTGAATATATTGTGGGCAAAGGAGGAGGTGCCCCTTCAAAGCTGCCGCCCGGCGGCAGGCGCTTGGGTGGCAGACATAATACAACTTCAACTTCAAGACAGAAGGAAGTGAGGAGACAGAGCCCTGGTACACCTACAGGTGGCAGTCAAGTCGTGGATGAGTTAAAAAAAATATGAGGTGATAGGAGGAGTTTGCAGAATGCACGTTATCTATGAGGATGTCATACGTTTTCAGTTCAACTACATGATACTTTATCACCATACAGACTTAAAGGCAAGTTTATCCTTCTTTGTAAGAAATACATTGTGGCTCACATGACAATTTACAAGCACATAAGTTGCCCAACTATGTTATTATTGCAGTGTATTATGTTTCATCCCAGTTTTAGCTATGACTCATTTAGCCTTATAGGCTTTCTTCGCTAATCCTGGTACTCAGGAGAATGTATGTGGCCTGCCAGGAGCTTGATTCCATACTGCATGGGGGGCCTTTGAAAAAGAAAACACAAATAAGCAATTTTCATGAAACTGGCAGCTACCACTCTTCCATACAAAGGTAATGAAAAATAAATACACAAGTAATAAGCAAATTAATGATACAATCCTGAAAATACTATTCATTGCAGAAAGGCAAACCAAAAACAAATATTGTAAAGCTGCTGCTGACTTTATAGCACAAATTGTTCTACCATAGAAATAAAGCAAGCCATTTAAAGGTTAAGATGAATGCTAGAAAAGGCTGATAAACCTCATGGAACATATTTTATATTAAAGTATAGGACATGGACTTCTGAGTCCATGCTGCTTTTGTCCTGTATTATTAACAGGGATATATACATTCAAATTGGATCATTAGTATGATTTCCCTGCATTGGTTATAAGGCACAATGATCCCTATGACTACATGCATCTGAAAGGTATCAGTGTGTTTTCATCAACAAATACTGTAGATATTACTAAGTGCTTTGGGGCTCATTTACATTTGGATGTAAGTCAGGTTTATGAAGCTCCTCTCAGATATACTAGTACACGCCCACTTTACCGCCGCGCTCATAGGTGTCGCTTTCACAATCTCCCCAAAATGCTTTTTCAAAAGAAGGCAAGTATGTACTAAATACTGTAGGCTCATTTTATTGCATGTATATGAACTTATACAATGAACATTAGAAATCAATTGCCCATTAAGCAATCCATTACTACTTTCAGCACAAAAGTGTGGGTGGTGCAAACATTTTATTTATTATCAGTTATTTATATAGCGCACACATATTCCGCAGCACTTTACAGAGAATATTTGGCCATTCACATCCGTCCCCGCCCCATTGGAGCTTACAATCTATATTCCCTACCACATGTACACACACACACTAGGGTTAATTTTGTTTGGAGCCAATTAACCTACCAGTATATTTTTTTTGGAGTGTGGGAGGAAACCAGAGTACCCGGAGGAAACCCATGCAAACACAGGGAGAATATACAAACTCCACACAGGTAGGAGTCAGTGCTGTGAGGCCGTAATGCTAACCATTACACCGTCTATGCTGCCCAAACATGATAAAGTCGCTAATTAAATTTCACACACACCCTGCTATAGCACATAATTAACAAACACACTGCAGTGTGTGGAGCCCTTGTTACATTATTTCTATGAAAACAGGACAAAGATTTGGGCATTTAACCACCATTTACTAAAAAAGAGGTTAATACACAGTCACAAACATCTCAAAACTAGGGCCATCTTAGCTTATAGGCACACTGGGCAGTATTGATGTGCGGTGAGGTGAGGCAGAGCCTGTCCTGTCATACTTATATACTATACTCCAGAGTTTTGACTATAAAAATTATAAGAAAAACTTAAAGAAAATATTATAAATATCTTCTTTTTTTATTCTAATCATTTTTATAGTCAAAACTCTGGAGTAAAAAGTGTATGGCAGGTGAAGCACTGCCTTTTCAATACATCCCTGGTCAAAACACACCAAATGTCCAGCACTATATACTGCTGCACCTTTGTATAATGCCCACATGTACCCTCGGGTTCATATATGTATCTGTAAATCTGGCTCTAAAAAAGTGGCGGAACTAGAGAGTGGTGGGCCCGGGTGCAAGAATATGCTTTGGGGCCCACTATGCAGTGCCCCTAGTAGTGGTCCCCCTATGCAGTGCCCCCAGTAGTAACCTCCTGCATGCAAATTGCCATTGCTGTCTATCTATCTATCTATCTATCTATCTATCTATCTATCTATCTATCTATCTATCTATCATTATTTTCATATATAACATTTACTTTAAAGTAAACATACCTTACAGTGTGAGATATCATATCAGCAGATACAGTTGATAACTGACAGTTCTCTACAAAATGGTCAGTGCCAGATTAACAATGGAGCGGATGGAGCTACAGCTCCAGGCCTCCACATAAAAATAGGCCCATCATCAGTATGATGACCAGCTGACTATCTGGTCACACAGTGAGCCATAAATTATAAGTATTAAAATAGTTTTTCTAGTTTTCTCACAAAATTATAAATCATTTCTATTTTATGTAAATAAGTATACCTGGGGTGTACAAACACACACTTGACTCTGGTCACACCCAAACATCACTGGTTACAGCTCCTGCTCTTCTCAGTATAGGCCCATTAACATTTTCAGCCCCAGGCCTTATTCCAGCCCTGGGTAAGATTCAGCGCTGGGTACACCAGGGGTGTATCTAGAGGTCGGAGCGCCCCTGGCAATGTAGGGGCCTGGCGCCCCCCCCCCACCCCATTGGCAGTTAGCAACGCAGGATTTTTAGTGGGGGTGTATATATATATATATATATATATATATGACAAGGACAAGCACCTTATAGTGGCAGAGGCAAGTATTATTAATAAGGAGGAAAAGCACGTGTGTGTGTGTATAAATATATATATATATATATAATATATATATATATATACACACAAACACTGTTCATACACACGCAACATTCAGTACAACACACATAACATTCACAAAGCATACTTACAAACAAACACACATACACACACACGCACGCACGCACGCACGCACACACACACACACACACACACAGAGCATACTTACACACACACATGTGGGCTCTGCTGCTGGGACTTCCTCCTAGGTGCCGGGCTGCTGGGTGGCCGCAATCCGCCTTCTCCTATGAGGACATGCTCCCTCTGTTACTGCAGCCCAGGCACGCTGCTCGGACCCTGCCGGTTCAGCTGTCAGTGCTTTTGCGTCAGGTGGTATGACGCGGAAGCGCTGACAGCTAAACAGGCATTGGCCGGGCAGCTTTAATTATGGTGGGTGGCATGTGGCCGGAGGAGAGACGGAGACAGTTGTCTCCGTCTCTAAGAAAACAATTTGTTCCGTTACGGGGGGGTTCCGCCACTGCTGGCCGCGGGTGGCACTGCTGGGTGGTGCCAGTGCCCCCCAACCGGCTGGCGCCCCTGGCGAGTTCCTTCCTGGCCAATAGGGAAATACGCCCCTGGGGCACACCATAGTACTGTGCAGCACTGGGGCACACCATAGTACTGTGCAGCACTGGGGAACACCATAGTACTGTGCAGCACTGGGGCACACCATAGTACTGTGCAGCACTGGGGCACACCATAGTACTGTGCAGCACGGGGGCACACCATAGTACTGTGCAACACTGTGCACACCATAGTACTGGGCAAACTATAGTACTGTGCAGCACTGGGCACACTATGCTACTGTGCAGTATTGGAAACACCATAGTACTGTGCAGCACTGGACACCATAGTACTGTGCAGCACTGTGCACGCCATAGTACTGTGCATACCATAGTACTGTGCAGCACTGGACAAACCATAGTACTGTGCAACACTATGCACACCATAATACTGGGCAAACTATAGTACTGTGCAGCACTGGGCACATTGTGCTACTGTGCAGCATTGGATACACCATAGTACTGTGCAGCTCTGGACACACCATAGTACTGTGCAACACTGGGAACACAATAGAACTGAGCAGCATGGGGAGACCCTGGCTTCAGTGACCAGCGGGTAATGGGCTTGCACTCAGTTACAGACATGTCCCCCTCTGAGACATGGCCTATGGACAGGCCTGGTGCAAGGCTTCTAGGCACCCTAGGCAGAAATTCTCCCTGTGCCCCCCTCCCCTCTAGTATTCATTGAGCCCCTCAGGTGAAAATTACTTTGCACAGGTGGAGTTCCGGATAGAAATAAAAAAATAAAATAAATAATAATAAAAAAATATATATATATATATATGTATATACACACACACACATGCACAGTATGTACACATATACACACACATATGTATTTACAGTATATACACATATATGTATACACATTATAGACACATATATTCACAGTATACACACACACATATATATATATATATATATATATTATATATATACACACAGTATATATACATACATATACATAATATATATATATATATATGCAGTGTTGCGGCGGCACTCTGGGCGCCTTATAATTAATACACGGACCCTTACAGCTTGATATTAACTGCATTTCAGAACATCTCTCTCTCATATACATGTATATATATATAGAGAGAGAGAGATGAGAGAAAAAAATGCTGTTCCTATAAATCTTTTCTATGGATTAAAGAATACTTTTATGAAGTCTGGTGAGTGCACCCCGGAGTTTTTTTCCTCTCATATATCTGGATTAATGGGACTGTGTCCTATACGGGTTGGTCACCCCAGCAAGATGTTTTAAATAAGTCGTGAGTGTGCGGATCTACCTTGGACTTTATAAATATATATATATATATATATATATATACACACCAATTAAATTAAACATCCACTTACCACAAAACTGTCTTACAGAATAGCCTGTTATTGCAGTCCGAGGAGCGGGCCTGGTGGTACTGCAGCACTTCCCTTCCCTCCTTCTGCTCCTCTTAGGTGGCCGCGGCTGCAGGGAAGGAAGCAGGGCTGGCGCAGCGTTGTACGTAATGGCGCTGCAGCGTCATTAGTATGACAAGGGTAGCCAGGAGAAGGGCCATTCACGGGGGAGGGGAGGAGTCACCAGGAGGGTTACCAGGGCTGGCAGAGGCACAGTACCCCAGCTTTGAGCCCTCTAAACCTCAGGGCCCAGGACGACCCTGAGGTTTATACTTAGAGGCATATATATATTGGGTTTGGAAACCTGTGTATTTCCATCCTTTACTTATCATTTTCCAATCTCTGTCCTGTGAAAAAAGTGGCGCAGCTAAACCTTATACTGGCAGGTAAAGTCATAGTGTGCAGAATATGAGGTTGTGCTTGTAACTAATCATCTCCTCCAAGTGTTTATGAGAGGACTGGTTAAGTGGAGAGTGGAAAGGATGTTGATGTTGTTAATGATCTTATCAGTGACCTTTCCCCATAAATGGTAACAAGCTGCTGAGGTTAGGCGAATAATTAGTTATGATGTAAGGAGACAGTGAGGTGATCCAGGACACTGAGTAATACCGAAGGTTTCCTAACTCGCAGTGCTGAGTATTTGCCAGGTCCTACCTGGACACTGTGACTAAATGTAAAATGGTATTGCATTATACAGTATGACATTGTATTTTCAAAATGCATGACGATGCGCCCATAGTGACAACAGAGTTCAATATAGTCAACCATATCTTTCTGATACCCGGTACTAGGTGATCACCAGGGATGTAGTTAACTTACCAATGCCTATTTTTAGCCTGACGCCGGGATCCCGACAGCCGCCATGCCGAACAAAGGTAAACGGGGTATGTTAAGTGTTAGCCGCGGGGGGGGGGTTGAGAGTTAGTTTTAGGGACCCCTGGGGGAGGTTAGGGTTAGGCACCCCCTGGGAAGGGTTAGGCTAGGGAAAAGGGGGGTTAGGGTAGGCACCACCGGGGGGAGGTTAGGGTTAGGCACCCCCGGGAAGGGTTAGGCTAGGGAAAAGGGGGGTTAGGGATACGCACCACTGGGGGAAGGTTAGGGTTAGGTACCACTAAGGGAGGGTTAGGGTAAGGGGGGGTTAGGGTTAGGCACAACTAAGGGAGGGTTAGGGAGGAAAGGGGAGGGTTAGGGTACTTACCAGCCCTAGTCGGGATGTAGAGCATTCAGGCTTCCAGTGTTGGTATTTCATCCGGCGGCTAATCAGCCGCTGGCATTACATACCGATTTTGATCACGCATACAGCCTGTCTCCCCATCAGAAAAAATTCATGGAGAATGTGTCTGCGCATGCGCCGCCACCGGATACTGCAACCACCTGCCCCCCCTGCGCAGATTACACTTACGTCAGTTATCGGTGATCCGGTGGTGTCCACTGGGGCTCCGGTCAGCTGGTCTCCAGGCTCCTGAACTGTGACCCCGGTCAGCTGCTCTAAGAGCCTGGAGACCAGCGAACTATAGCCCCAGAGAACATTACCGGAGCACCGATCACGGGTTCCTGGATGCAGGTAAGTGGGGGGTTTTTTGTATCAGTTTATTTTATTTAAAGTAATCGATTTGTGGTCTTATTTAGACCACACAGCTGATCTCAGGGGGCTGGCTCCCAGCTCTGCTCTGCCTGTCAGAGCAGAGCAGGAGTCGGAGAACCGGGGGAGACCCTGGATAATGCCATCCACCGGTGGCATTTTTATCACAGGGCATCCCCCTGGTATTTTTTCACAATATATTTTTAGTAAATCTGGGCAGATCACATTTCCCATTATAATTATGGGAAATGCGATCTGCTTCCTACAAATATGTGATAATTAGGGTTTGGAGTAGAATTTCGCGAATTCTATTCCAATTGTGATACTAAAATAATGTTTTCGCATTATTTTTATAAAAATAATGTTAATAAATAGGCCCCATAGTTCTTTTATATAGAAAATAAAAACAACACTTTAACAGTTACAAGTCCCCACAGGTGGTGGTGTATTTTATACCCACATGTTGCTCTTTCCTCTTTTTATCACTAGTTGTTGCCTGTGGCTTTGATGAAATCACTTCCGCCAACTTTTTTTTTTTATTTGAGGTGTTCTAGTTGTATTGCGTTCCATAGGGTCCCTGTCGTGGGAGTGACCCACGTGACAGGTAAATCTCTACCGAAACCCCACTGTAAAATACAATAGTTTTCTTCTATTTTACACTTTATTATGCCTGTACCCACTACTCCAGGGGTTCAGGGAAGAGCCCCAGGCTTCAGACCAAACATGAGGTTTCGGGAGAGGGGGGGACCCCCTTTTTGGGGGGAGGTCCCCACCTTCCCAGAGATCCCCGGCTTGGCCTGACCGGCTTGGGGTGAGAATGCTTTGGCCATGGAGACCCAGTAATAGGGTCTCCTGGCTGTGACATTACACCCCGGTCGGTTTGGGTGCGGTGCTGGTTTTAAATATAGGGGGACCCCTACGCAATTTATTTCCCCCTATAATTTAAAACAAGCACTGGTCCTGCAGCCAGGTGCTGGTTCCTAAATTACGGTGGAATCCTACTCGTTTTTTTCCCCATAATTATTGGAACCAGGACTGGCTGACCAGTCCGGGGCTAGATATGCTTTTGGGGGGGACCCTATGTCATTTTTAATAAAAATGAACCCTTCTTTTACAGGTCTAACACACAAGCAGCCTTCACATATCTCACTGATATGTGAAGGGAGCTAGCTCGGGAGACATTTACTGTAGAGAGAAAATATTGCAATCTCAGGTGAGTAATCTCATCTAAGCTTGCAACTTGGGGAGATATCTCGATCTGCATCACAATCGAAAAACTCACTTTCAGCTAAACTCACTTCTTAGTAAATTTGCGAGATGAAAAACGGGAAAATCACCCAAGATTCAGCGATGCAAATCAAGATTTGTCCTATACATGGAATTTGCATCTGTTTTTGTGTAACCTGTAATTGATTAAGCATAATTCATTCCTGGCCTTTGTACTACATTTCTACTTTAATGATCAATTGTATTTCTTATTATACTTAGAGGGGTATTCAATATGGGAGCGAAAAGTCCGTGCTGGACTTTTCGCTCCACATCGGAGGTTTTGACGGGGATAAAGTATCGGGCGTGTGCCCACTTTATCCCCGTATTCAATTAGGAATCAGCGAAAATGGGACTCGGCAGAAAGGTAAGTATCGAAAAAATTTGGGAATTTTTCGGGAAATGTTCCTGGGACCCCTAAAGATGTCCAGATATGGGGATCACTATGGGTACCCCCTTTTTTGCCGGCTGAAGGGAGTCAGGGTTTTTAAATAGCCGCGGCAGGTGCATAAATGCGGCATTGAAGAATGGGTGAATAATAGCACTTAGCTTATTTTTGGGGGCAAAATAACTATGCCCATCAAATTTGGGGTACATGAAAATGGGTGTAAGCATATTTTTAAGTCCCTTAAATGATTTTTAAAAATTCTTAAAAAATGCACCTGCTGCTACCACCGGCAATAAAGAAAACACCTGCCGCATACTTGGGAACCCTCCCTGAATTAATTTTGCTAGTTTAGTAGTTTGTTCCCCCAATTTTTTTTCCCCAAAAAAATGAAAGTACCTATTTGGGTGGGTCCTGAAGACTTTTTAAAACATTTTTGACACAGAATACTTTTAGGGGAGTCTCCCAGGGGTGCAGGCTATTTTTTTAAGCCTGCACCCCTAAACCCCAATTCTGCACTTTTTTTTGCCATATAAAATATGGTGAAAAGTTATCCTCGTTTTTTTACAAAGACTTTTTGCACCGGCGAAAAGTCTTTGAAATTGAATACTGGGATAATTAAAACAGGCGATAATGACGTCATCGGCGATAAATTATCGCCGATAACAAGTTTTCGCCTCAAATTGAATACTGCCGTTAGTCTCTGTGGTGTCACAAGTATCTTCTTATGAATGGCGGACGAGCAAACAAAAGTTAACACCAATGTATTTCCCATTATTTAACAACATCTGACTACTCAAGCATCTTCAGCTAGTGTAGAAAGAATTTTTTCTTCTTTCTGTTTACGTCATTCGAAGCTGGAAATGTTTAATGCCAGTGACATATCCAGTTCTAATGCTTAACTCCTTTGTTGTGTTTGTGTGTTTCTCGGAAAAGTGCTTTTGCATGTTTTAATTATGTTTAGTCTAAAATTGGTTTTATTGAAAGATGTCAAATAAACCCTAATAACTTTGGTTTGTTAATGGTAGAAGCATTAAAACATGATTGATCAAGGTTTCTAATACAAAGCAAGATTCATTTTTTTTTCATATAAACATTAATGCAAAAAAACTGGTTTAAACCAAAAAAAAAAATACCAGTTTAAACAAAAAAAACGTTTTTTTTACAACCCTGAAAGAAGCACAAATGGGAAACTATTGAAGGTTATCCTGTATATCCAAATCACCACTTTAATTGGGTATACTGTATGCTAGATACCACTTCTTTAGAGAGTACTCTATGTAAATATTAAAGAGCAGTCATACTTCTCTTATAACAGTATTCGACACTGTCAGGGTCCGGGCTGCAAGCATTTATGTTTACAGTGTTTGACAAATAGTTCGCGGGTAACACTATGACAGAGGTCTCAGGTAAGAATCATTAAAACATGCTATACTGTTATAGTGTAATACTGTGAGGTCTCTATAAGGTGCTATTGTAGTTTTAACACATAGAATATTATTTAGCTTTGTCAAATGGTGTCAGGAAACCAGTATAGAGCCAGTCTCAGGCACAAGCGCAGTGCTACCAGTCAGAGCAGGATTATGGTTATAAGGTAAGTGTGGTTGTTTTTTAGTATTAAACTAAAGTACTCTGAAAGGGAGATTCTATAACGAATAAAACTATAGTTGGAATCTAGGTGCCTCCTCTGGGATCTCAGGAGAAGATGGAGAAAAAGGTAAGAGTAATGTCGGCCATACACTGTGTGATTTTATGTTGGTAAGATGTGTTGTACGATTGCCCTTGAAATTCTTCCCTTGAAATTCTCCATACAATGTACGATTGATCATTACGATCATACGATAAGATGCATACATGTGTCGGTTTTGCAGTAAGATCTACGATCCAACTAAACGTCTACGGGGACGCGCATCGGCATCGTAAACACACAGAATCAACACACGATGTGCACGATTGATCAAAATCGTACACATCGTGCAAAAAAATCGCACTGTGTATGGGCTGCTGTAAGGGTCTATTTATAAAGCAGTGATAACCACTTTCTCTGGTCCCTTTATTTTTACTGTAATGGGGACAGCGGCTTAACTCAATTCAGCAAGCATTGGAAATCTATTCTTTTCATCACTAGATAATGCCATCCTGTGATGGTGTTTCCTATACCTGACATTGGGGAGCCAGTAAAATTGGAGAAATGTGTTGGCCACTCTCTGGGTGAAATGTTTATGCACATGCATAGTAATACCCCTTTCACATCGCTAATGGCGGGTCGCACCCGGGATTTCTGCACGCGACGATCCCGGGTGCGACCTGCCTGAGACCCCTTTCAGACTGGCAGCCCGACCAGGCACTAATGCCGGGTCATTGACGTCACCACCATCGCTGCTGAACTAATGCTGCCACTGCACCATCAATGATAAATAGACCCCTAAGAGATCAGCTTCCATATCAGGGCATTACAGTGTCTTCTCCCTGTTTTGGGGAACTTTGAATTGATCTTAAACTCAGGATTTATAGCAATGAAGCTAATCTAATTTCTATACTGTTTCTACAAAATAAATGCCCAATTAGTATTCAGCAGTTGTACAACATATATGTTTAAATGCGCTGCAAAGAGCAAAATAACATTAAATTTATCTTCCGAAAAATTACCACTTCAAATGTTGCAGCCGATCATTTATTCATTACATCCTTCTAAAGCTTCCTCATGTCCACATGGACTTCATGTATTTCATCCAACATGAAGATGAAAAATATCACATACCTCTGCCCCTCTTTTATAACATGCGTCAATAATATATCTAAGTGTACTGTAATGCCTCAATGCTTGTGTCAATGCGCCTTATACATGTACAAATGAATCAAGATATAGTATATACCTGAGAAAGTCAAATAATAAAAAAAAAATATCTAGTGTTTCTATAACTATAAGCAGTCATTTTGGCATACAGTATAAGATGTGTCAAAAATTAAAATTCGGGGTTAACCACTTAACTGGTGAATTTTTTTTCCCAAAAACCGCTCAGAAATTGTAATTTGGCTAAAAACATGCACTTAGATGTTGCGTCTCACAGGAGTGCCGCTGACAGACGTTGTATACAGAGACGCACAGCCGCTCACAGGCCATACCCAGATGGAGCACGGCACCTGCCATAGGGCCGATGCAAGCTCCGATGGTGTGGCCGACAGTAGCGTCTACAGATGCGCCAGACGTTAATGCTGCATCAATAGACACTGCAAGTGGGCATCTCAGTCCTTGCACATTCAGACGCACGAATGTATGAGCTGTGGCTATTAAATAATGAGATTGTACTTGGAAGAAATAAACCATACTGCGTGAGATAAAAGGGAGTGGGGAACATTGACCTTGGATTATCCCTAAAACAGTTTTGCAAGTTGCACCCCTCTCGCACTGATAGTAGCTGTAACACACTGTTAAAAGAAGTTGTGATTTTCCTGTGCGACGTAAAAATACTTGGTTCAAAAGTAGAGCAACGTATTAACATAACATTTTTTAGTTACATTGAACAAAATGCCCACCAAATCTTTCTATACTCTCACTGAGGCTTATACGGCTTGTATGTCACGTGCACAAAAGATTTAGTGACCGTCCTGAGGATGTCAAAAATGATGAATGTCCCAGAAGACCTTGCACATCAAAAACAAATGAAAATGTTTACAAAATTTAGAAAATTGTTCAAATTAACCATCAACGCAGCATCCGAATGATGAATCAACATCACTACAAAAATGTTCCAACAACTTTGCGGGAAAGAGTCAGAAGAAAGAGGCCAGAGATGTGGAGAAATGGTTTCATCCTTCATCAGGACAACACACCGGCCCACACAGCTCTCTCTGTGAAGCAGATTTTGGCAGAGAAACAGATTGCAGTGCTAGAACACCCTCCATACTCGCCAGACCTAGCACCATGTGACTTCTTTCTTTTCCCTAAAGTCTAATCTGTACTTAAGGGAACCCGTTTTGCATCAGTTACTGAGATAAAGAGGAAAACGATGGAGCTGTTGAGATAGCTGATAGATAATGAGCTACAGCACAGCTTTGACCAATGGAACAGAAGAATGCAGCGGTGTGTGAATGTAGAAGGGGAGCAGGGGCAGAACTATGGGAGACAATGGAGGCGTCTGCCGCCGGGCTCCAGCTCTAAAGGGGCACCTCCTCCATTGTCCACAATATATTCACCCCACTTAGGGCTGTATCTACGTACCCGGAGTGTTCCATCACGGCCCAATACATGGCACCCCTTCCCGGTGAGAAGCCACCATACACTAGTGGAGAGCTCCATGTCAGACCATCAGCTGCTGCCTTCTTCTCTCTATAGCCTGTCTGCATGCAAATTGCTACATTACAGTGTCAGCGGCTTAGACGGGAGGGGGCACCAATTATAACACTGCCTCCGGGCGTCTGTGATGAATTTACGCCACTGAAGGGGAGTACATAGAATGGGAACAGAGTTAAAATGTACTTAATATAATTAAACAAGTTATAGCATCAGTCTTGTTATTTCATAGCCACAACTTATATACCAGGGAAGGGCTTTGTAGCGGCATTAGAGATGCGACTGCGGGAGAAGATGCAACGACCTGCGTCTGACTCAGAATCAGCCTCAAGACTTGGGCAGAATGCATAGTAGAGAATCATGAGTATTACAGAGGATGATCAGGCCACACCCAGCAACTATCGGTCTATTATTATCATGCTATAAAACAGATCTTTCAGAATCACTATAACAGGAAACCACTACATATTGAACATTGTGTAAATCAAGTTTAGTTATAGCAGCTGCTGTTGGAACTATAACTTGCAGACTTCTGAACCCAAGTGGACTAATAGACAGTACATAGGAGCAGATTCAATCATCTGCAGAAGCTGCCGAAACGGGTCCCAGCGGCTTCTGCTTGTTAACTGCAGCCTATGGATGTGCGAGCAGAATCTGCCTACCATAATAGGTGCATAAATACACAATACGCGCTGCCGATAGGCCTATGAATCCACACAACAGACCTTTTTAATTTGTTATTTTCGGGATAATTAACTATTATGCAGAGATACTGTAATAAGGTTTTCTGTCATCACTTCTTGCAGTAATAGAAAATCTATTATCGCCACAATGCACTTACATGTACCAATGCAAGCCTTATTAAACAGGCTTCACAACTAGGGGTGTGCACCGGCCACTTTTCGTGTTTTGTGTTTTGGTTTTGGATCTGGATCTTTCTTCGTGTTTTGGATCTGGATTGGTTTTGCCAAAACCACCCTTCCGTGTTTTGGGTTCTGGGTTTTGTGTTTTGGATCTGTATTTTTTTTTTAAAAAGCATAAAAACAGCTAAAATCACAGAATTTGTTGGTTTCTCTGCTCCTATGCTATTATTAACCTCAATAACCTTAATTTCCACTCATTTCCAGTCTATTCTGAACACCTCACACCTCACAATAGTGTTTTCATGTCCAAAAGGTTGCACCGAGGTAGCTGGATGACTATGCTAAGCGACACGAGTGGGCGGCACAAACACGTGACCCATCTAGGAGTGACACTGCAGTGGCAGACAGGATGGCAGTTAGAAAAACTAGGCCCCAAACTGTACATAATGCAAAGAAAAAAAAGAAGTGCAAGATGGAATTGTCCTTGGGCCCTCCCACCCACCATTATGTTGTATAAACAGGACATGCACACTTTAACAAATCAATCATTTCAGCGCCAGGGTCTGCCACACAACTGTGGCTGAAATGATTGGTTCGTTTGGGCCCCCACAAAACAAGCTGGCAATTAATGTGTCCCTGCACAAACTGGCTCTACGGAGGCAAGATGTCATCCTCATCCTCCTCATCCACCGATTCCTCACCCTCTTCAGTGTGTACATCCTCATCCTCACAAAGTATTAACTCGTCCCCACTTGAATCCACCACCACAGGTCCCTCTGTACCTTCTGGAGGCTGGTCTCCTGGAAGAGCTGATAATTCATTTTGATGAACATCATCTTCTCCACATTCTGTGGAAGCAACCTCCTACGCCTTTCGCTGACAAGGTTCCCGGCTGCACTAAACACTCTTTCGGAGTACACACTGAGGGGGGGCAACTCAGGTAAAATAGAGCCAGCTTGTACAGGGGCCTCCAAATTGCCTCTTTTTCCTGCCAGTACAGGTATGGACTGTCTGACATGCCTACTTGGATGCTGTCACCGATGTAATCCTCCACCATTCTGTCAATGGTGACAGTATCATATGCAGTGACAGTAGACATGTCAGAAATTGTTGCCAGGTCCTTCAGTCCGGACCAGATGTCCAAACTTGGTCCTGCCTGCCCTGCATCACCGCCAGCGGGTTGCTTAGGATACCTAAGTTTTTTCCTGGCAGCCCCAGTTGCAGGAGAAAATGAAGAAGGAGCCGTTGACGTGTCACGTTCCGCTTCAGCTGACAGTGTGTTCACCAGCAGGTCTTTGCACCTCTGCAGGCTTGTGTCGGCCGGAAAGAGAGACACCACATAGGCTTTAAACCTAGGATCAAGCACGGTGGCCAAAATGTAGTGGTCTGATTTCAACAGATTGACCACCCTGGAATCCTGGCAAAGCGAATGAAGGGCTTCATCCACAAGTCCCACATGCCGAGCGGAATCGCTCCGTCTTAGCTCCTCCTTCACTTTCTCCAGCTGCTTCTGCAAAAGCCTGATGAGGGGAATGACCTGACTCAAGCTGGCTGTGTCTGAACTGACTTCACGTGTGGCAAGTTCGAAGGGCTGGAGAACCTTGCACAACACGGAAATCATTCTCACTGCGCTTGAGTCAGGTGCATACCCCCTCCTTTGCCTATGTCATAGGTGGATGTATAGGCTTGTATGGCCTTTTGCTGCTCCTCCATCCTCTGAAGCATATAGAGGGTTGAGTTCCACCGCGTCACAACCTCTTGCTTCAGGTGATGGCGGGGCAGGTTCAAGAGTGTTTGCTGGCGCTCCAGTCTTCGGCACGCAGTCGCTGAATGGCGAAAGTGGCCAGAAATTTTTCGGGCCACCCAAAGCGTCTCCTGCACGCCGCCCCTGTCGCTTTTCAGAAAATTCTGCACCACCAAGTTTATTGTGTGAGCAAAACATGGGACGTGCTGGAATTTGCCCAGATGTAATGCCCGCACAATATTGGTGGCGTTGTCAGATATCACAAATCCCCAGGAGAGTCTAAGTGGGGTAAGCCACTGGGCGATGATTTCCCTCAGTTTCTCTAAGAGGTTGTCGGCGGTGTGCCTCTTACTGAAACCGGTGATACACAGCGTAGCCTGCCTTGTAACGAGCTGGCGTTTCTGAGATGCTGCTACTGGTGACGCTGCTGCTGTTGCTGCGTAAGGTGATACATCTACCCAGTGGGCTGTCACAGTCATATAGTCCTTAGTCTGCCCTGTTCCACTTGTCCACATGTCCGTGGTTAAGTGGACATTGTGTACAACGGCATTTTTCAGGACACTGAGGACACTTTCTGACGTTTCTGTACAGTCTCGGTATCGCCTGCCTAGTGAAGTGGAATCTAGACGGGATTTGGAACCGGGGACACACTACCTCCATCAATTGTCTAATCCCACTGCACTAATGGCGGATACCGGACGCACGTCTAACACCAACATAGCAGTCAAGGCCTCAGTTATACGTTTTGCTTCAGGATGACTGCTGTCGTACTTCATCCTCCTCGCTAAGGACTGTTGGAGGGTCAATTGTTTAGTAAAAGTAGTGGTGTTCCTACTTCCTCTCTGGGATGATGAACGACTCCCAGCAGCAGCAACAGCAGCAGCGGCAGCAGTAGGCGTAGCAATGCAGGATCCTCCAGAGGAATCCCGGATAGGAGAGTCAGTCATGCCAGTGACATGGCCTGCAGGACTACTTCCGATCCTGACTAAGGAGGAAATTGACGAGGAGGGAGTTGACGGTGTGGTTTGCAGGCGCTTGGATACAACAGGACAACGGGATTTAGGTGTCCCTGGACTGCTTACGGTCTTAGCCAAAGTTTCTGAACTTGACAGTAACTTTTTATGAACGCGCTGCAGGTGCCGTATAAGGGAGGATGTTCCTAGGTGGTTGACGTCCCTACCCCTACTTATTTCACCTTTACATATGGTACATATGGCAAGACAGTTGTTGTCCGGATTTGGATAGAAATATTGCCAGACCAAAGAGGTGGAATGTTTGATCTTCTGCCCAGGCATGACTGTGATGGGCTTTTTCATCCCACGGACAACAACTGTCTCCCCCGGAGCCTGATTTAAACAAACCACATCACCATCAGAATCCTCCTCGCCAACTTCCTCCTCAGCGCCAGCTACACCAGTATCCTCATTCTGTTGTACTTCAACAGTGACATCTTCAATTTGCATATCAGCAAGTGGACTGTGGGTGCTCCTTTCAGCACTTGCAGGGGGCGTGCAAATGGTGGAAAGAGCCACCTCTTCCCGTCCAGTGCTGGGAAGGTCAGGCATCGCAACCACCACCACACTTGGACTCTCCTTGGGGATTTGTGATATCTTCTTAGAAAGCACAGTTCTTCGCTGTGCTTTTGCCAGCTTAACTCTTTTGATTTTTTTAGTGGGAGGAGGGCTTCCATCGTCATGTGAAGCTGAACCACTAGTCATGAACATACTAGGGATCGACCTTAGCCGTTCCTTGCCACTCCGTGTCGTAAATGGCATATTGGCAAGTTTACGTTTCTCTTCAGCTGATTTAAATGTCTTTTTCAAGGTCATTTTCCTGAACTTTGCCATTTGGGATTGTATGTGCCCTCTACTATGACATTGGGCATCGGCCTTGGCAGACGACGTTGATGGCATGTTATCGTCTATGTCATGACTAGTGGCAGCAGCTTCAGCACTAGGAGGAAGTGGTTCTTGATCTTTCTCTATTTTATTTTTATCGGAGAAAGTTTGGTCCTCCATTTATGTTATATCGATTTGATATATACGTGCGGCTAAACACAGAAAATAATTTTTTTTTTGGTTTGGACTGGAGTGTACTTTGGGGGTTACAGCACCCTTTAACGGTCAAGCCAGCCGGCCCTTTACTTATGACACAGGCGCACTCTTGGCACTACTTTGTTGATGCACGTGCGGCTACTGCGCACACAATTCACAAACACAGAAAATAATTTTTTTTTTGGTTTGGACTGGAGTGTACTTTGGGGGTTACAGCACCCTTTAACGGTCAAGCCAGCCGGCCCTTTACTTATGACACAGGCGCACGCTTGGCACTACTTTGTTGATGCACGTGCAGCTACTGCGCACACAATTCACAAACACAGAAAATAAATTTTTTTTAGGTTTGGACTGGAGTGTACTTTCGGGGGTTACAGCACCCTTAACGGTCAAGCCAGCCGGCCCTTTACTTATGACACAGGCGCACGCTTGGCACTACTTTGTTGATGCACGTGCGGCTACTGCGCACACAATTCACAAACACAGAAAATAATTTTTTTTTTGGTTTGGACTGGAGTGTACTCTCGGGGGTTACAGCACCCTTAACGGTCAAGCCAGCCGGCCCTTTACTTATGACACAGGCGCACGCTTGGCACTACTTTGTTGATGCACGTGCGGCTACTGCGCACACAATTCACAAACACAGAAAATAATTTTTTTTTGGTTTGGACTGGAGTGTACTTTCGGGGGTTACAGCACCCTTTAACGGTCAAGCCAGCCGGCCCTTTACTTATGACACAGGCGCACGCTTGGCACTACTTTGTTGATGCACGTGCGGCTACTGCGCACACAATTCACAAACACAGAAAATAATTTTTTTTTTGGTTTGGACTGGAGTGTACTTTGGGGGTTACAGCACCCTTTAACGGTCAAGCCAGCCGGCCCTTTACTTATGACACAGGCGCACGCTTGGCACTACTTTGTTGATGCACGTGCGGCTACTGCGCACACAATTCACAAACACAGAAAATAATTTTTTTTTTGGTTTGGACTGGAGTGTACTTTCGGGGGTTACAGCACCCTTAACGGTCAAGCCAGCCGGCCCTTTACTTATGACACAGGCGCACGCTTGGCACTACTTTGTTGATGCACGTGCGGCTACTGCGCACACAATTCACAAACACAGAAAATAATTTTTTTTTTGGTTTGGACTGGAGTGTACTCTCGGGGGTTACAGCACCCTTAACGGTCAAGCCAGCCGGCCCTTTACTTATGACACAGGCGCACGCTTGGCACTACTTTGTTGATGCACGTGCGGCTACTGCGCACACAATTCACAAACACAGAAAATAATTTTTTTTTGGTTTGGACTGGAGTGTACTTTCGGGGGTTACAGCACCCTTTAACGGTCAAGCCAGCCGGCCCTTTACTTATGACACAGGCGCACGCTTGGCACTACTTTGTTGATGCACGTGCGGCTACTGCGCACACAATTCACAAACACAGAAAATAATTTTTTTTTTGGTTTGGACTGGAGTGTACTTTGGGGGTTACAGCACCCTTTAACGGTCAAGCCAGCCGGCCCTTTACTTATGACACAGGCGCACGCTTGGCACTACTTTGTTGATGCACGTGCGGCTACTGCGCACACAATTCACAAACACAGAAAATAATTTTTTTTTTGGTTTGGACTGGAGTGTACTTTGGGGGTTACAGCACCCTTTAACGGTCAAGCCAGCCGGCCCTTTACTTATGACACAGGCGCACGCTTGGCACTACTTTGTTGATGCACGTGCGGCTACTGCGCACACAATTCACAAACACAGAAAATAATTTTTTTTTGGTTTGGACTGGAGTGTACTTTCGGGGGTTACAGCACCCTTTAACGGTCAAGCCAGCCGGCCCTTTACTTATGACACAGGCGCACGCTTGGCACTACTTTGTTGATGCACGTGCGGCTACTGCGCACACAATTCACAAACACAGAAAATAATTTTTTTTTTGGTTTGGACTGGAGTGTACTTTGGGGGTTACAGCACCCTTTAACGGTCAAGCCAGCCGGCCCTTTACTTATGACACAGGCGCATGCTTGGCACTACTTTGTTGATGCACGTGCGGCCACTGCGCACACAATTCACAAACACAGAAAATAATTTTTTTTTGGTTTGGACTGGAGTGTACTTTCGGGGGTTACAGCACCCTTTAACGGTCAAGCCAGCCGGCCCTTTACTTATGACACAGGCGCACGCTTGGCACTACTTTGTTGATGCACGTGCGGCTACTGCGCACACAATTCACAAACACAGAAAATAATTTTTTTTTTGGTTTGGACTGGAGTGTACTTTGGGGGTTACAGCACCCTTTAACGGTCAAGCCAGCCGGCCCTTTACTTATGACACAGGCGCACGCTTGGCACTACTTTGTTGATGCACGTGCGGCTACTGCGCACACAATTCACAAACACAGAAAATAATTTTTTTTTTGGTTTGGACTGGAGTGTACTTTCGGGGGTTACAGCACCCTTAACGGTCAAGCCAGCCGGCCCTTTACTTATGACACAGGTGCACGCTTGGCACTACTTTGTTGATGCACGTGCGGCTACTGCGCACACAATTCACAAACACAGAAAATAATTTTTTTTTTGGTTTGGACTGGAGTGTACTTTCGGGGGTTACAGCACCCTTAACGGTCAAGCCAGCCGGCCCTTTACTTATGACACAGGCGCACGCTTGGCACTACTTTGTTGATGCACGTGCGGCTACTGCGCACACAATTCACAAACACAGAAAATAATTTTTTTTTTGGTTTGGACTGGAGTGTACTTTCGGGGGTTACAGCACCCTTAACGGTCAAGCCAGCCGGCCCTTTACTTATGACACAGGCGCACGCTTGGCACTACTTTGTTGATGCACGTGCGGCTACTGCGCACACAATTCACAAACACAGAAAATAAATTTTTTTTGGTTTGGACTGGAGTGTACTTTCGGGGGTTACAGCACCCTTTAACGGTCAAGCCAGCCGGCCCTTTACTTATGACACAGGCGCACGCTTGGCACTACTTTGTTGATGCACGTGCGGCTACTGCGCACACAATTCACAAACACAGAAAATATATTATTTTTTTAGCACTTGGGGGGAGCACCCCTGATGGACAGAGCACCCCCTGGACAACACTACAGCACTCCTTTAGGACTGGGACACTGCACAGGACTTTGGAGTGGACACAGCCCCTATGGAGAACTGACTGCACAACACAGTCCAGCCAGCCCCTATGGACTTTGAAGTAGTGGACACAGCCCCTATTAACAAGAGCAGCACAGCACAACACAGCCAGCCCCTATGGACTTTGAAGTAGTGGACAACAGCAGCACTACACTACACAGCCCTAACTCCCACCCTCCCTCTTCACTGTCCACAGCCGAGAGAGAAAATGGCGCCGACGCGGGTACCTTATATAGGATCCAAAACCCGCGAGACTCGGAAGGCGGGATGATGACGTTTTGCCTCGATTTCAGATCCGAGTCAGGCGGGAAAAGTCGAGCCTGACTCGGATCGGACTCGGATCGGGGGGACTCGGGGGGGTTCGGATTTCAGAAATACGAACCCGCTCACCCCTATTCACAACGCTTTGCATGGGGAAGGCTATCGCTAAAACTAGCCAATTGCACAGCAGTAGCCATTGACAGATAAGGGGAAGCCCTACCTCTGACAAAAACACTTTTACCAGAGAAAGGGCTAAACTCCCTTTTATAAACATATACAGTTAATAATTTATTGCAATGTTTGACAGTCAGAATCAATATCTGCAGACTGCTGTAATTTTTCAGTTAGTGATGTGCTGGTCGAAGAACTTTACAGATTTCTTTTAGTTAATGGATTGTTTTTTTTCTTACAGCACTTACAAACCAATTCGATCCACCTGTATCTGGCAGATATTTTATCAGTAAGCTACAGAGAAACTATTTACTGATGAGATTGAATAACATTAGTCCATTTTTATTATAACTACAGATGTGCCGCCGATCAAGTATAGGGCAAGGTATTAACGAGTGTGTAATTCCTTAGAAATTCTAATCAAGTTTTACCTCAACTCCTGATCTTATATGGAAAATAAATAATCTGGTTAAATTGGAAAAATTCAAAGAAATTGGTTTGCGTAAAATATATCATCACATTTGTAATGGTATAAAATATTAACTTAATATAACTTGTGATCAATTTTTCAAAGGCTACCAAAGTAAATGTAATTTAAATTCGAAGTAAAAAGATAATGGGATTATTTTTTTCTAGCAAGCTGTTTTGTGGAGATGTCATTCAGCATTGAGCACCACTACGGATTTCCCTCCATTCACTCTTTCTGAGGACAAAGATTCATGAAAGGAGCTTCATATGGATCAATGGTCACGGATTCCCCATGGTGAATGCTCCCCAGAGAAAACAACTAAAATGAGAATGTTGCACAGGATAAAGTGCTGTCTGTCACTCACAGGCAGCAAAAGGGCTATGATACATGGTGGGCCCTAGACGAAGAGTTTGTCAAAAGCTCCCTCACTCCATTGCAAAATCAGGATTTTACCACCGAAATCTGGGCAGCTGAGGTATGACATTAGGAGAGGATCAAAAATCTTACTCATAATTAGGCACACACCCTCTAGCCCAATGTCAGCCAATGAGAAAGAGGGTTGCTAAAGAAATCACCAATGAAACTGATGCTCAATTTAGGGAACAATAAGGAGGACAGTAAAACACTGGAATGTTGGGGCACCAGTGTCCACCCTCAGTAGTTTGGCTACTGTACTGCTCCTGATGGTTTCATGGAGAATCACTCAGCACTGACCTAAACTAGCTTTAGGGAGACCTGACGCTTCTGCATTATTTCTCTGACAAAGGGCTGAACATCAGTTTCAATAGCAGAATATACAGTAGTTGCGTTTCTAAATAAAAAGAAACAGTTTAAGTTCCGACAAGGAGACATATACAGTAGGCATAGGCAAGCGCAGGCGGAGGGGGGTTCCGGTTGTCTGGAAACCCCCCATCCCCAGGCCACACCATGTCCACCCTGTTGGCCGCAGGTATTGGTGGTGTTAGACATTACGGCACCAGTGTCCACCCTCCCCATTACTGCTGCATGTTATTCTCAGTATAACAAATGAAATAATTAGCACCACCTGTGGATCTTTTGTGTCAGACCGTAATAAATTCACCTGTGCAAAAATTAGGAGATCTGTAAAACCATGCACTGTTAGGCAGGGGCATTTTAAGCCAGGAGGGGCCCGTGTGCACTCCTCTTGCGGGGCCCCCTCCTCTCTCCCTGGTGGCTGGCAGCCGACTGACGCGGCTGGCCAGCCACCTGAGCATTAGTAGACTCCGGGTACTAGAGTGTGCCCGGAGTCTACTGCGCATGCGCAGAACGCCAGAAACATGGCTGCGGCGGCCATTTTTCCGGTGTTCTGAGCAGCAGTGGCACCCGACGCGGGACCTCGGTCAGGTAAGTTTAAAAAAATTTGGGTGCAGTGTGTGCGGTGCGGGGCCCCCCATTATAGATACGCCACTGCTGTTAGGGTTGCACTGCTATAAACCATGAATAGGGTTAATTATTAATACCATATAATTATACACTATCCAGTGCATGATGAGACCAATATGTACATATATGTCCAGGTAACGTGGTATGAAAGCCATCAGATATTGCTGTAAGCATTATAAAGTTGGACAACACATACATATGGGAACCTTATTCCATGAGACATGTTGAAAATAGAGTTGTTACACAAGAAAATATTAATCTCAACAAATCAGACTCTTATTGCACCTATATTAGTAGCATATCTATAATGGGTGCACGGTGTGCAGTGCACACAGGCCCATGGGCCCAGGAGGACCCACACCTCACACCCTACATCCGTAGTCATTAGGATCCACACTGCACATGGGCCCCCTCCTCTCTTAAACCACTCCTGGGTTGTCAGCTGCCTCATTTGCCCCTGTGATGTTCTACATTAATTATTTTTGTTATTCCTGAGCTGATCATTTGTCCTATACATGGAATTTGCATCTGTTTTTGTGTAACCTGTAAATGATTAAGCATAATTCATACCTGGCCTTTGTACTACATGTCTACTTTAATGATCAATTGTATTTCTTATTATACTTAGTTCATACCTCTCAACAATCCCAATTTCAGCAGGACAATCCTGATTTCAGGGGACAATCGCCATCCCGAAGGTCACATCAGGACTGTCACATTTCTGTTTATCTTACATTGTTCGACTTGCACACAGAAAACTGTTTTTCCACAAAGGTGCACTAGAACATGCAAAATGCACATTATTAATGTACAGCAATGAGGTTGGGGTTTTCTGACCAGCAGGGAGGAGAAAACTCATTAAATGCTCATGCTTTACCTTTCCTAGCACATCGAAATAACCTAATTTTACTAAATAAAATCAGACTTTTTCACTTAAAAGCCACCCACAGTCTACCCATTGCAGCATTGGCACATGAGCCTCGGTCAGGAAAAGTATGGACTGAGAAAGTCACTTAGCTGTACAAGCTTTCTGCTTACAAAAACAGAGCCCTATGTATTATTAAAGTGAATACATTGGCACAATAGGAAGAGAACTGTTACAAGAAGTAAATAAATCGCCCCAATAATCAGAGAACTGTTACAAGTGAATAAATCGGCATTATAGGCAGAGAGCTGTTACAAGTGAATAAATTGCACTATAGGCAGAGAACTGTTACAAGTGAGTAAATCGGCATTATAGGCAGAGAGCTGTTACAAGTGAATAAATTGCACTATAGGCAGAGAGCTGTTACAAGTGAATAAATCGGCATTATAGGCAGAGAGTTGTTACAAGTGAATAAATTGCACTATAGGCAGAGAGCTGTTACAAGTGAATAAATTGCACTATAAGCAGAGAACTGTTACAAGTGAGTAAATCGGCATTATAGGCAGAGAGCTGTTACAAGTGAATAAATCGGCATTATAGGCAGAGAGCTGTTACAAGTGAATAAATCGGCATTATAGGCAGAGAGTTGTTAGAAGTGAATAAATTGCAGTATAGGCAGAGAACTGTTACAAGTGAATAAATCAGCATTATAGGCAGAGAGCTGTTACAAAAAGTGAATACATAGCACTATAGGCAGAGAACTGTTACAAGTGAATAAATTTGCACTATAGGCAGAGAACTGTTACAACAAGTGAATACATAGCACTATAGGCAGAGAACTGTTACAAAAAGTGAATACATTGGCCCTATAGGCAGAGATCTGTTACAAGTGAATAAATCAGCACTATAGGTAAAGAACTATTACAAATAGTGAATAAATTAACATTATAGGCAGAGAACTGTTACAACAAGTATGAAAACACAAATAAGGGTAAGGGGGAATGGAAGAAAGGTTGCACCAAGGACTGATATTCAAAACTAATTGCTGATACTCTCTATTAAGCAGCCAATAATTTGAGAACATCTCAAACTGTCATTGAATTTAGGAGTATTATAAATTCAATAGGTACGTACACAAAGGGACACTATCAAGTGTATATGTGACAAATATATAGGACTGAGCACACATATTTTAATATGTTCTGTTATATGTAATATTGTATGTTTTGTATTTTGCTGTGTATGTTCACCCAAGGGTGTATTTAAGAATTATAATACAGGTTATATTTTATGTTTTATTATAAGTAATAGTGCACTCATATAGGGATTCTTCCCTTCTCTCCTTTTTTGAAATAATGTTACAGCAAGTGAATACATAGCACTATAGGCAGAAAACTGTTACAACAAGTGAATACATCAACACTATTGGCAGAGAACTGTTACAACAAGTGAATACATAGCAAAATAGGCAGAGAACTCTTACAACAAGTGAATACATAGCACTATAGGCAGAGAACTGTTACAACAAGTGAATACATAGCACTATAGGCAGAGAACTGTTACAACAAGTGAACAAATAAGCACAATATGCAGAGAACTGTTACAAGTGAATAAGTCGGCACTATAGGCAGAGAACTGTTACAAAAAGTGAATACATAGCACTAAAGGTAGAGAACTGTTACAGGTGAAATCACATAGCACTAAAGGCAGATAACTGTTACAATAAGTGAATACTGTACAAAACACTATAGGCAGAGAACTGTTACAGGTGAATACATAGCACAATATGCATCGAACTGTTACAGGTGAATGCATAGCACTATAGGCAGAAAACTGTTACAGGTGAATACACATAGCATTATAGACAGATAACTGTTACAACAAGTGAATACATAGCACTATAGGCAGAGAAGTATTACAACAAGTGAATAAATCGGCACTACAGGCAGAGAACTGTAATAAGTGAATAAATTGTCACTATAGGTAGGCATAGAACTGTTACAACAAGTGAATACATCAGCACTATAGGCAGGACTCTTACAGGTGAATACACATAGCACTGTAGACTGAGAACTGTTGCAACAAGTGTATACATAGCACTATAGGCAGAGAACTGTGACAACAAGTGAATATATCAGCACAATATGCAGAGAACTATTACAACAAGTGAATACATAGCACTATAGGCAGAGAACTGTTATTACAAGTGAATAAATTGGCACTATTAGCAGAGAACTGTTACAAGTGAATACATCGGCACTATAGGTAAAGAACTGTTAAAACAAGTAAATAAATAGGCATTATAGATAGAGAACTGTTACAAGTGAATACATCTGCACTATAGGTAAAGACTGTTAAAACAAGTGAATAAATTGGCACTATAAGTAAAGAACTATTACAAGAGAATAAATCATCATTATAGGTAAAGAACTATTACAACAAGTGAATAAATTGGCATTATAGGCAGAGAACTGTTACAGGTGAATACATAGCACTATAGGCAGAGAACTGTTACAGCATGTGGATAAATCGGCACTATAAGTAGAGAACTGTGAATACATAGCACTATAGTCAGAGAACTATTATTTACAACAAGTGAATAAACCGGCACTACAGGCAGAGAACTGTAACAAGTGGATAAATCGGCACTATAGGTAGAGAACTGTTATAACAAGTGAATACATAGCACTATAGTCAGAGAACTGTTACAGGTGAATACATAGATAGCACTATAGGCAGAGAACTGTTATAGGTGAATACACATAGCACTATAGGCAGAGAACTGTTACAGCAAATAATTCAGCACTATAGGCAGAGAACTGTTATAACAAGTGAATGCATAGCACTATAGTCAGAGAACTGTTACAGGTGAATACATAGATAGCACTATAGGCAGAGAACTGTTATAGGTGAATACACATAGCACTATAGGCAGAGAACTGTTACAGCAAATGAATAATTCAGCACTATAGGCAGAGAACGGTTCAGAGGAAATCAGAATATGAAGCCACTTTACACTTATTGGCAAAATAAAATGAATGAACTTGAGATGACAAGACCAGTTAGGAGAATACCTGTCTTACTTGTGACAGCCTCGTTCCAGCAATGTGTATCTGGAGTCTAAATACTGAATGTATTCTATTTATAACTCTGAATATATATGTACATGTGTGTGTACCTAACAATTTCATTTATTCCTCTAATCAGAAGTGACATGCAGATCATATCAATGCAGTCAACAGCTAAAATTGAAATACTGCTGTGTAGCTAGTGGGAGGTCTAAACGCTATATAGCTTTTTTTCTCTCTCTTTTTTTTCTAACCACCCATAAGCTACGTATATCTAGCAGTGAGATGTTTTATATTCATTTGTCAATACATTACCACACCTGCTAATCACTAAATGTCATCCAAGCAACCTTCTTCAGTAGACCACAGAAGCATTTCCTCTTCTGGCTTTGCCAACCTTATTTCCTACAGTATTTAATAAATTCTGGGGTCAATCTATCAAGGGGAGAAAATATATCCTGCAAGAATAACCATACATTTATGATGACCATCGGTGGGCTATCCCTCTCGGGATGAAGATAGCAGACACGATAAAGAAAAAAACATGCTTTACTAAAGAATTTCTTTTTGTTTAAAGTATATAAAATTTATATTACTATTTAATAATTTTTAAGTGCACTGTACTGTGTGACTTGGCAAAGCGTCATTCCATCACCTGCACTTGTCCATTGAACCACCTTACTGGGAAATAGCAGATAAGTACTATATGGTCAAACCCAGGAGCACCCATAGTGGTAGGAGGAAGGTACTAAGGCCCTGATTCAGAGCCGGACGCTCTGACCAGAGCGCTCGCTCTGAATCAGGGCCCTCCTCCGTTAAAATGGAGCGTCCTCCTGGACGCTCGTATAGCTGTGGGTCACCACCCACAGCATATACGAGCGTCCAACAAGATGGTCACGATGGTCTTGACCATCGCGACCATCGGACTTGCGAGTGAAACCCTGTGGTCGGGTTTCTCAACCACAAGCCCTGGAGTGATTTTGGCTCTATCAGAGCCAAAATCACTCCCACTGACATCACTAGTGATGTCAGTGGGGCCGGCTTCAGATGGTAGGCGTTCCCATGGGAACGCCTCCGTCTGGCAGGCACGACCCCGGCACGCCCACCAAAGGGCAGCACGCCCCCTTTGGTGCGAGACCCGGAGCAATGGAAAGTCCTTCGCTCGCCGGGTCTCGCGCATGCGCACGACGGAGCTCCCTCCGTCGTGCGCATGCGCAGTGGGGAACATCGACCCACTTGCGAGCGTACTGCCGCTCGCGAGTGGGTCTGAATGACACCCTAAGTACCAGGTCCAAGTCTGCTAAAGAGCCACAGCCACATTATCCCACGTGGTAAGTGTATAACTACATCCTTTCTCGCTGCAGTACTGGCAGGGCTGGATTAAGGTCTGTGGGGGCCCATGGGCAACAAATGTGTTGGAGCCCCTATTAATAAATGTATATGTTTATTATTTATATATATATATATATATATATATATATATATACACATAAACATACATCGGCCTGACTGATATGTGTATATATATATATGTATCAGGCAGGCAGGCCTATTTGTGTATATATATATATATATATATATACACATACATAGACAAATAGACACACACACAGACATAAAGACACACACATATAAACATTATTGCTTACTTGAGAGGCAGCAGGCCAGCAGCAGCAGAAGGAGGCGGAGCCAAATGCCAGAGGGGGCAGAGCTTAATCGCGGGCCGCAGCAAGCGGCTCCGATATAAGAAAAAAAAACGGTTTAATCTTTGGGAAAGGGTCTGGCCGGCCGGGGACAGTATGTGGGGGTCCCGGGACGACCACCCCTGTCGCCGTCCCTATAATCTGGCCCTGGTCATAACCACGCAAATGAACACTGGAATTAGCTGATAATGTTTGCAGTCCGCTCCAGGTGACAAAACAGAAAGAAAGGCTCTAGAAGTAATATACTATATGGGTGCCAGCATGGGCGTCGGAACAGGGGGGGAGCAAGGTAGCTGCTCGCCCCCGCCAAACATTTGAAAGGCGTGGTGGTCACGGATGGTCAGGGGCTGTGCTTTATAGCAATAGGCTGCATTGTACGGAGGATGAGGTGTAATGTGTGGTCTTTAAGTTAAAATACAGCACATTATTGTACACCTCCTCCTCCGTGCAGGGGCTGTGCAAACAATTGCTATAAAGCCCATCCCCTGACCGTCTGCGGCCTCCCAGCAACAGGTAATAGAGAGGAAGGGAGAAAGGTAAGGAGGGAGTGAGGGGGGGGGTGTGCAAGAGGTGTTAGAATGATTTCATGTTGACCCTCCCCAACATAGAATTGTTCTGATGCCCCTGGGTGCCAGGATAAATAATCTGGGATTTGTCATGAAGCTTGATGTAATATGATCAGTAAATATAAATGCAATACATATACACACATGACTAATACATATTACATGTTGCCACTGCCGTAGTAAGACACTAATATGGCCTGGGCTGGCCTTGTCCTCTGAACCCAACACGTGATGTCTTGAAGATGGGGCTGGGAACAGGATGCAGGGACACATATAGATGCCACTGGGGCAGCAACATTCCTGCCTCGTCGATCCAGCTCCCTGAGTGGTGCCACCAATAGCACACCCCTAGTTACCACGCTGCATGTTGTGACAACTTAAATAATGACTTCTCTTACATGAAACCTACTGAAGAAAAGGTTTCTAGTTTAATATGTCAAAATATCCCCTACAGGCGCGTTTTTAACAACTTTCCCTGAGATAAAAGCTAAATTATAACTGAATCAAGTACACAATTAATTACATTTATTCAATCCTTTAATCAACAACTAATGTTGTGAGTAATGAGAGGCAATTGGATTTAACGTACACTAGCAAACATGATACAAGCAAAAAGGTATCTATATTAACCTAATGATGACCAAACACATTACATTTACCGTATGTTTTGCTGACGCAGAGATGTTTGCAAAATGTGTGTAAATGACTAAGAAAATTACTCATGACTGTTCCAGTCATTGAAAGGTATATAGCTAGGAAGATCTTGGTGTAATACTGGCTCTGTGGTCTGATATTTGGACTGGAGAGGAGTAAACCTCTTTTGTAGCTGGTACCTTGTGCCAATTAGATTGCACATATGTTTTTATGAATGTTTCCCTATTATTCTGGCAAAGATACCTGGCAACCAGGTCCTTTTATCCACACATCATCCAAAGATCAATTACCATTATAGATGCTACTGATATACCTCTCATATCCTTCTGCCTCTCTCCTTTCCTTACTTCCCCAAAGGTCTATAAGAATTGCTCTATATGGCCACTTATTTCATAGCTGCATTGTTGGAAAAAAATGAACCCTCCCCCCCCCCTTCCGGAAGCCTATTTGAGCCTGGGGAAAAGTGTATGGCATATGTAGCACATGAACAGTCCTTAGCTGGTTCAAATCATTTCTTTTTTTTTTTTATTATTAACATCAATAATATTTATTAAGAACATTTTTTCAAATACAAAAATCCAAAATATTCAAATACAACTTTTTGTATATATAGAAAAAAAAGGAAAGAGAAAGCAATGAAGAAAAAAAGAAAAAGGGGGAAGTAACAATGTCAAATAGAAACATCCGGAGATACAGTGAAACACAAATACAGCATATACGTAATATTTTACTAACAGATACAACAAACTAAAATCCAAATCAGGTATCTTGCTGTGGCAAGGCTTGGAATTCCAGAGTAGGGGGACTAGATACAGTATATGGATCTGTTGAAGAGCACTAGTTTCCTCAGTATTGTAAAGATGCCAAGACATCCATTTCATCAAAGGAGAATTAGGTGAAGTAGAGTAGGGAACATCATAAGTCTCCATTTCAAAATGATACTGAATTTTTGAAAATACTTGAGATATACTGTAATGGGGGGATTCAAAGATTTCCACAATTGGGCCAATGTAGCTCTAAGCACCAGCAAAATTTGGCCTGTCAAATAAAGTTCACTTTCAGGAATAGAATGGGGACACCAGTTAAGCAATGCTAGAACTGGATTCGTATTAACAATCATTCCAAGAACTTTAGACAATAAATCAAAAAACTCAATCCAAAAACCACAAAGGATTGGGCAATCCCAGAAAACATGAAAAAGGGTACCCTCCTGTTAACATTGTCTCCAACAGAATTTTGAAAAGGAAGACCACATTTTGTGCAATTTAAGTGGAGTGAGATAGAGTCTATGGAGTAGTTTAAAATGCATCTCTATATGATTAGTACACATAGACTTGTGAAATGAGTTAATATAAATACTTTTCCATTGCAGTGGGCTAAAAGAATGCTGCAAATCAGATTCTAATTGGAGTTGTGTTGTAGACTTGTTGATAGGTGTGGAATGTATAAACACATACCAATAAGAAATATCCCCCCTAGAGGTTTGTGAAGATAGTTTATTCAAGAGCAATGGAGAAGGTAGGGACAATGCTCTGGGTAATTTATGCATGTCACGAAGCCAATGGGCTATTTGGAGGTAGGAATAGTGGGCTGTAGTGGGGACTCCAAATGTTGTTTGGAGTTGGGAAAAAGGCAGGAGAGAATCATCGAGAAGGAGATCATTTAGAGTAGATTCCCCATGGGAGATTCATATGGTAAGAGACAGATGGGGGATTAAGAAACTCAACGCTTTACAGATACATTTCTAGAGGGTAGACCGCCATCCGCATTACATATAACAGTAGTATCCCATGCCTTCAGAGCATCCACAATAGCTAGTGGGCAAAACTGAGGGAGGGGGCAGACCTGTTTTGGAAGCCAAAGCAGATGTGTTAGGGGGAATCCCGCCATTGTAGTACGTTCTAGATCGACCCAGGGCTTGACCCAGGGGGCAGGAACCAGTTGTGAAGATGTGCCAGTATGCAGGCTGATTGATACAAGGAAAGGTTGGGGAGCTTCAGCCCACCATATCTTTTTGGAAGAGCCATCTTATGGGTTGCTAACCGTGGGGGCTTGTGTTTCCAAACATATGATACCATTAATTTTTTAAACATCGTTAAATAACGGGAAGGAAAAATATAAGGGATAGTTCGAAATATACATTAATTTGGGAAGTAATGTCATTGTTCAAATCATTTCTGACCAGCAGGTCACAGAGAGTTTCTTTCGGAGTAAACTCTTCATCACCAGTGCCACTTCCATGTTGTGTTCCACAGGGTTCTATACTATCTCCCATGCTTTTTACAGTATACATGCTACCATTGGGTGAAATAATCAGACATCATAGCCTGGTCTACCACTGCTATGCAGATGATACACAACTGTATCTGTCCTTTGCTCCAGGTACAAAGGACCCAATAACAACCCCAAATGGCTGCCTAGCTGAGCTTCAGGAGTGGATGAGTGCCAGTTGGCTGTGACTAAACCCTGATAAAACAGAGGTCCTTATGAAAGGTCACAGGACAGGGCTACAGCATAGCCAACCAACAGGACTTACGCTTGGGGGATCAGAATGACAAAACACTGAACATGTGCGGAATCTTGGTATTGTCCTGGATAGTGGCTTGACACTTAAACATCAAGTATCAGCCACAATCAAATCCTCATTCTTTCATTTGAGGAACATAGCCAGAATCAAGCACTTAATTCCCTCAGAAGATCTGCCTAGAGTCATACATGCATTTACAGTATATCGTCACGCCTAGACTACTGCGACGCCCTCTACCTTGATTTTCCAGCAAAAGAATTGCATCACTTGCAGATGGTACAAAACACAGCTGCCAGGCTATTAACCAACCATCCCTGTTCCAGCCACATAACAGCCATTCTCTACTCCCTTCACTGGCTGCCTGTCAGATGGCGAATTGTTTTCAACATTGGCTTACTCCGTTGCGAAGCCTTAAATGACCATGGCCCAAGGTACCTGAAGGAGCTTCTGATTCCTTACTGACCCACTCGATTACTGTGATCCATTGATGAAGGACTATTAACAGTACCTAGAATCTCCCGGAATTCATCTAAGGGTCGAGCTTTCAGTTTTGTGGCTCCAACCTTATGGAACTCACTTTCCCGCACAGTTCGAGAGGCCTCCACTCTAGAATCCTTCAAAAATAGACTCAAGATTTATCTCTTCTCCCAATCATTTCACCAATGTCCCTTGTTTAAGCTTATTTTGTATTTTGTACTGTAAAGGCAAATGTAAAGCACTTTGAGTCCGTTAGTAGAAAAGCGCTATATAAATAAAATTATTATTATTATTATCATAGATTTTGGGCACTGGCACTGGGGGCATGGCCAAGCAAGTGGGGATGTGGCAGCCTGTAGATGTATCACAATACCATCATAAGTCTGTTGCTGCACCTCCTTGGTAGGCCTTGGCTCGGGTATTCTGTACCAACCCCCTTGGTGTTCTGGAGATGGAATGTATGACTAGTACAGTGGGTAATTCCTTTATCTATGTCATGGCCAGGGTTTCTCAGCATGGTAGTCACCGGGTATTACCTGTGAGGTTGTTATGGCGGGGGGTCTCTGGCAGCCGTGCTGGTGTTTGGCGAGGGGCATTGGCTGCACGTGGTTCTGTGCGGGCACATTGTCACTAGGCCTGGTGAGGTCTGGCGGTGTTTCCGTTCCATTGGCATGGGCGCCGCCATCTTGCCTGCGGCCATTTGATTACGACTGTCCAATCCTGGTAGGTCATGTGCTCATTCCAGTGGCACTGAGTATTTAGGAAGGTCCAGAGCCTTCCTTCCTTGCCAGTGCAACGTGTTTCTCAGCTGCGGCTGAGAGAGAGTACCTGTGCCTTACCTGCGGCTGAGAGAGAGAGTACCTGTGCCTTACCTGCCTGCTTGTTATACGCTTCTAGCCTGAACCTTGCCTGCTCCAACCTGGACTTACTCTGCACCCTCCATATACCTTCTCACCTGAGTACCTGAACCTGCTGTTTCCCTGCACCTTGACTCATTTCACTCCCAGCTGGACTTCACTACCTCTGCCTGCATCAGCTACAGCTCACCAAACCTGCATTCAGTTACAGCTCATCATACCTGTATTCAGTTACAGCTCATCATACCTGCATTTTGTTTCAGTTCACCATACTTGTATACTGGTCTGTTCCTGCCTGTCACTATCTGGACATTTTCTCATTAACCCGCACTACAGTTATCAAGTGTACTTTAGTGCTATACCTGGACTTTTTATTTTACTATTCCCATGTCTTCTAAGTCACTTATTAAAAACTCCACTTTTTCATTTAAGTCTGCTTCTGTGTCTGCTCCTATCACCACCCCGGGTCCACAACAAATTCAGAACCTCACAATCTATATGTACAAAACATTGGTTGTTTAATTGTACCCGCTTCAATAAATCTCGTTATCTCATATGGGTCCTATGTAACTCACCGTGAAATGCAGTGTATGCAGTATATCTAAGAGTAACCCCTCTATACTCCACATCTTCATTCTCCACCACTTCTTCCCTCTCTTATTAATGAAACAATGTTGATATTAACATTACAGGTGTGGTACAAAAAGTCGACATTCAGAATGTCAAAATGGATGTAATATCAACATGTCAAATGTCAGCATTCACAACATTGACACTGTCAGAATTTTGATGTGAATGTTGATAGTCGATTTTCCATACATTTATCAAATAACCCTAACTGCAGACTAATGCTGGGTACACACTAAACAGATATATCTGCAGATCAAGTGATATAAAGTTCTGTAAATGATAGGTAAACAATACAATCATGATTTGGACATTCAAAAAAAGGTTAAACTATGGCTATAGGGTTAAGCTGGGTACACGCTGACAGATATATTGGCCGATCAATTGATCGGCCAATATATCTGGTTTCCTTCGGCCTGTGTACTTGCGATATGTCTGTAAACAACGTAGTTCACAGACATATTGTATTGGCTGTGCTGCACAGCTGATGGACAGATATATCTACAGACATATCTGTCCATCGGCAAGCGTGTACGGGCATTCTGGAGACTGCCCATACACATGGAGCGGCAGTAGCAGGGAGGGGGATGGACACGCCCCTAACCCGCCCCCCGGCCAGTGGGACCTGCCCCCTCCTACACACTGAACACAGGTGATGGTTGTTCAGTGTGAACGAACAACCATCATCTGCAGATATATCTACCCAAGGAATATATAATGTTTTATTGGGACAGATACATCGTTGGCTGTTAAGGACTGTTAGGGTGGGACATGTTTGAACCTTTTTGAATAAATATATTTTATTTTGTTACAAAAGGGTTAATAGTAATAAGGGAAAACATATGTTTTTTTATTTTAAAGTTATGGTTTCATAAAATGTAGTCACTAGTTCTGAGTATAAGGATTACAAATAAGTGTGCTTTATACAAAGTTTGATCTGGTTCTAGGGTCCATAAGGAAAGACGACAAGCCTGGATTGATTTGGCATCCTTGAATCCATTATAATGCTAAATATAGAAATGTAAGGGGTGTTCTAACAAACTATCAGTCCCAATCACAATTTTTTTTCTGTTTTCCTATCCCACTAAAATAGGGATGGCTATCGACCATCGATGTTTTGCCGTTGATGGTCAATGGTTTTGCCATCAATGGTGGAGATCCAATGGGCTTCCAACATCGATGGCTCACAGGCAGTGATGGATTTATTCCCCATAGTGCAAGGAATATAGCTTAGCCCACTCCCCAGCCACCCTGTTAAGCCCCTCCCCTTTCCTGATTGTCCCATTGCTCACCATTTAGCACTGCAAACATGACCATCAATGTGTACAAAACCATTGCTATTTTCCAATGAGTGGTTTCATGCCATCAATGTTAACCCACCAATGGTCATCACTAACCTAAAAATATGGCACCTGTGAAAAAGACACCAAAAACTCTTGCACTGATGGCACAATCTTTGCAAACATTTATGCCAGCACCGTATTTCTGAAGGCATCGCCAGGTGGCAAGAAGCTGTTCTTCTAGGTGCACCGCAAATCCTGCATCCATTATAGATATGCCAATGTACAATCTTGCATCCATTATAGATATGCCAATGTACAATCTTTCATCCATTATAGATATGCCACTGTGCAATCTTTCATGATAATATACGAGCCAAAAACAAATGCCAGCAATTTTTCTAATTAGGCCTTATGCATCTGAGACAGATCTCCACCTTTGGATAAAGTGACACCAAATGGAGAAATATATTAATGCACATACAGTATAAACAGGTTCAATGAGGATCAAATCTAAAATGAGAACTTTAGATTTTAAAAAGCATGCATACATTATTCAGTCAGGATCAATGAAAAGCACTGAAAGGAAATACAACCTTACAGTACATATAACCAGGAGTATTTTCAGAGAGGCTGCCTAATGATGTGGAACAGAAACACAATGTAACAAGTGTTCATACAAAGTACTGCTGAGAGTGGAACAATTTAACAACAAAAAGATTCTGTGTCAGCAGAGAGCTCCATAATCATAATGAAAACTCATCGTTTCACCCAACAGGTTTTCTTAGATTAAGAGCGAATATTTAAAACAATTATTTCTTCTGCTGAAGATTAACCCCATCAGGAAAGTGGTTTTGAAGAGTCTAATACTGAAAATAATATGAATCTTTGGGGGGCGATTGAAATCTTAGCAATTGCTGCAAGTTGTCGGCGCTCACCTCTAGCACATCGCAGCCACCAACATTACAGATTTTCCACTGGAGCCCATGGAAGTGCGAAGGGAATCAATGATGCTGCAGGACTGGGAAATCGCCTCTTTGTGTTTATTATTTGTTAGAACTTGATCATACATTTAGATTGAGCATCTAAAATATGTGCACTAATCCTTAGAGGTGAGTGTGGCAGCTGGTGTATGTATATATGCAATTACCAATCCTATATAATGGAGATGGATATTATAAGGAAATGCCCTGCATAGTGGCTAATGGTGGGTACACATTATGCAGTATGTTGTTCAATCTGCCAACAAACGATGTATCGCATAGTGTATCAGTTTGTATGTACGATATGTCTGTGAATTATGTCATTCACAGACATTTTGCATCAGCACTGCAGCACAGCCGATGCTCTTATATCTTGCAGATATATCGGCACATCTGGCTGTGTGTATGGTCAAATCGCCAACCGCTCATACAGTTCCTGCAGGGACTGCCGGTGACTGACATCTCAACTGGGTGAGCAAATTAAAAGCCTTCCCAGTAGTGATGTCAGTGCAGACACATCGAGCGTCAGATTGGTCAATGTGTATAACCAATCAGCCGCTCAGTCTGTGGATCATTGGGACGGGAGACAAGTTGCCCAGGTGTGTACCTAGCCTAGGATTACACACTTTCCTTAGCATGGTCTCTGAAATCAATTCCAGTCTATGTACTGCAAATCTTCAGTTTCCCATTTACTTTAATGCTAACTTGTATCAGCCAGGAAAAGTTTACCACGTAAAGAGACAACTTTCCAATAAAGTGCTTTTTAATTTCACGAAGCATCAGTGAAAATTAATTCTCTGGAGTCTACTAATTAAAATTTATATGGAGAATTTTTACTTCATTTCATGTGTAATAAAATTAAAGACATCCTTCACTGCTTAACTACAATGTAGAAGTTAGAAGGAACAAAAATAGCTACTTGTGCCAACAGAAACGGACTTGTTTTATGAAGGGCATAAAGAATAAATGGTACACGTTTAATTAACTATTACTATTCCCTTCTTACTGGGTTTCCCAACCGTATGCACACCCTTATTTTTTTCTCACAAAATGTTCTTCTATTGTATCTTCCCTCTGCCAGTCCCCACATTGGTTGCCTGTATTTTAGTGAATCCAGCATGCAATTCTTCTACTACTATACAATATAAGAAAATCTATTAATATCCTATAATAAACTATGTAAGACTATCAACAACAATGCACCATCATACCTATCTTCATTTGTCTCACAACACCTCTGTACGGTATGCAGTCGGGATGCCGATGGTCTAAATGCTGACTAAAGACAGGCGTCGAAATCCTGACGTCTGTCATTTGACCTACGCCGGGAGCCCAACACCCGGCGTCCCGATCGAAGGTAAGCTGGGCGCCGGGCGCGGACAGCCGTGGTGGGGGGGAGGATTAGGTTAGGGGCTCCAGGGGGGGAACTTAGGGTTAGGCACCCCAGGGGGGGAGGTTAGGGTTAAGCACCCCCCGGGAGACTTCAGTTTAGGCTGCGGTGAAGGGGGGGGTTAGGTTTAGGCACTTTTAGAGGGAGGTTAGGGTTAGGCACCCCTAAGGGAGGGTTAGGGGGCTGGGCCGTAGGGAGGGTGGTGTGGCCGGTGCCTCCACACAGGGCGGAATCCTCCAGCGGCACCGGCCACACACTTCCCGGCTCCGGTGGTCTGCAGGAAGAGACCTCCTGCAGTGGTGCGCGGCGCACGAAGAACGTTGGCGCAGGGTCCTGCCCTCCCTCTACCCCTTGGAAGGAAAGGTAAGCGCTCAGGGGGAGGAGGGGGGTGCTGCAACACTCTGCTGACCTCTTCCCCTCATACCACTAGTCTCTCTCTCTATGTATATATTTATATATATATATATAGAGAGAGAGAGAGAGAGAGAGAAAGTGAATAAACAGAAGAGAAATCGAAATCAAATCCATATTTGGTCAGTTCTATTTTTGAAAGCATTCTTACTTTGCAGCTGTTGTTCCACACCTGCCTAAAACTTTTGCACAGTATTGAATATATATCATTCTAATCTATCCCATCATCTATTCTCAGGGGCTATTATTGCAAAAAGTTACTTTTGATAAGGGGTTTGCTGTACTTGCTGACATATAAAATAATTATTGCTCTAAACTTAATTTCATTAATTAGATGTTGAGATAATAGACCAGGTAAACTTCTGGCATCATTGGCCAGATCACAGAAACAAAGGAATCATAGAACAGGGATTTATGATACAGAGAAAAAGAGGTTAACAACAAATGATGAAGAAATTATTAAGTTATTTTATAGAATTTAAATTCAGATCTATATAAGGCCTGTATACACAGTTTGATGATTTAATGAATTACTTATTATCCAAGGCCCAATTGCCAAAAATATCTCAAGTACATAAAGATATGTTAAATTCAGAAATTTCAATAGAAGGGGTACAGGAGGCACTTGCGGCACTACAGCTGAATAAGGCTCCGAGCCCGGATGGGCTATCATCAGAATATTATAAAATATTACACCTATATTGTTTGACCTATTTCAGCATATACATAAAAACAGCCCGATATACGCAAATTTGAACTTGGCATCCACAATTCTATTGGTAAAAACGGGTAAGGATCCACAATTTGAGTCATCATATAGACCTATAATGCTCTTAAACCTGGATTGCAAACTGTTGGCCAGAATTATGGCAAATAGGTTGCAATCAAAGTCTATCTGACTCTCACTGGCTGCCAAAACAAACACACTGCCGCTGGGTAGTACAAGTGTACTACCCAGGGTCGGCGGCGGTGTTTGTTGTGTAGTGCAAACCGCACTCACTGCGGTCTGCACTACATAGCGGCGCTGTACTGCACCACCGCTAGTTCCGCCACTGGTACTGTATATACTTGTAATTTAATGTATGTATATGCTGTTTACCCTGTAACTGTAACAGTGTCTACCCTGCTTGTATTACTGCTCTGTAGGGTGCTGCAGAAGTTAGCAGTGCCCTATAAATAATTGCTAATAGTAATAAGGATATATGTGTGTCTGTTAATGTCAGCTTTAGATTACAGCAGTGGTTCCCAAACTTTTTTGAATCACGGCGCCCTAGAATATCAACATTGTTATCACGGCACCCCTAGGCCAAAAGTTTGTTGAGCAATTCAGAAGAAAATGTAGTAAAGTGAAGTAAATTTTGCTTACCTGTCATCCTGTTATTCTCTGGTTCAGTTATGTGGTGGTGGACAGGTTTGTGCTTCTATTTGTCCACATATTTACAATACTTTGACCATAAATAATTTGATTTGGTATTGGACCACCAACCTGAGACACCCCTGCAAGTGTCCCGAGGCACCCCAGGGTGCCACGGCACACAGTTTGGGAACCACTGGATTACAGTATTATAGTCATTAAACTTTAAAACAATGTACTATGTTAGATTGTAACTAAAAATAGCAAACCCACAGTATTAGTCTGGACATTGTGAAACATTATGCAGGTCTCCCTAATTGTTTAAGGAGATATATCCTAGGGGACGCATTCCTGGCATTGCAGAGATCTGGCAAAGTACTGTACTGTGTGGTTGCTATGCACTTTTTATTTCACAGCAGTTTGTAACTAAGAACTGTGATCTAAAACTGACCTCTTTTTCTCTTATTAAGATGTATTTATAATTCTAACATGCTCTGTGGTTTTAAAATAATTCTCAGCTTATGTATTCAGGATCTGAATGTACCGAGCTGTTCTCTTGGTCAATTATCTCAAGCCAAAGAAAATTCCCAGCACTCTGTGTAAACCAATCATATCATTTTGTGGGTATAATGTTCTTTTCCTAGCTTGCGCCTAGTTCAATTTATCTCCATGTGTGGATTAGTCTAGATCCAGCAAGACTGGAGGGTAAATGTAATAGCTTGCGCGATACATGCACCGGTGAGTATATGGCAAGTCTGCCCGAAGTTTTAAAGGGGCAATCATTTCAGCACCTTTGGCACCAGTGGGTAAGAGACTTAGGGCCAAATTCGATTAGCCGTGAGTTCCATAGTGTGAAGTGTACGCATTTTGTGGGACATTTACAGCAAGTCGTAGGGATTGAGGCAATGCTGCACCTTAACTGCACTGTGCAAACTGTGTGAAGAGCATGAAAGACTCGGGAAATCATAGACCCCAAAAAAGTGAAAAATAAGAGGGCAGGTCAGTGTAGAAGGTTGTTAGTGGCCATAAGCAAAGCATTATAGGCAGTTAAATGTGTCAAACGGTTATTTGCAACTTTTATAAATGCTGGAAAAATTATAGCCAGCAAGGAACTTAGTCAAAATGCTGACATTTACAATGTCAGCATTCATAATGTCGACAGTTAGGTTGACAATGTTAAATTGTTGACATTTCACAATGTCGGCATTTGAAATGCCGACATTCTGCATGGACCGGCAGCAGAGGGTTAGTGTTAGGCTGCGGGAGGGGAGGTTAGAGTTAGGCACTACGTGGAGGGTTAGAGGTTCGGCATACTCGAGTCGGAACACATTGATGGAGCCGCTGGGCCCGCCACACCAGGAAAGTCACTGTTAGACCAACAGACATTTTGACAGACATGCCGACAAGTCAACATTTTGACGGTGTCAACATAATAGATGTCGATAAAATATACCACACTTATCCAGAAAATATGCATTTCAGCAAATTAAAGGGCCTAAAGTATTTTGGGGTACATTAATGTCTATATAGTTTTAATGTCTATAAGTTTTTAGATAGAAGTTTGTAAGTTGGAAAAAAACACTTGCAACTCCCATCTACAAATTAAAAACCCCCCTTCTTATCAATACAGCACCTCAACATATCTGTCCCACATCATCATTCTGCTATTATTATTATTATTATTATTATTATTATTAATAAGGAATATAGTGATATGGTACATATTATTATTATTAATTATAGTTTTCAGAACATACAAGGTTGTTAATTAAAAGCTATAGAATAACTGGTATTGTAACTGTGAGGGAGTTGTGAGGGCAGTATATCTGACTGCCCTTATTAGGTCATGTACAGTGTACTGTGATTCATGTTACAGGTTATCTGATTGCCCTTATTAGGTCATGTACAGTATACTGTGAGTCATGTTACAGGTTATCTGATTGCCCTTATTAGGTCATGTACAGTATACTGTGAGTCATGTTACAGGTTATCTGATTGCCCTTATTAGGTCATGTACAGTATACTGTGAGTCATGTTACAGGTTATCTGACTGCCCTTATTAGGTCATGTACAGTATACTGTGAGTCATGTTACAGGTTATCTGACTGCCCTTATTAGGTCATGTACAGTATACTGTGAGTCATGTTACAGGTTATCTGACTGCCCTTATTAGGTCATGTACAGTATACTGTGAGTCATGTTACAGGTTATCTGACTGCCCTTATTAGGTCATGTACAGTATACTGTGAGTCATGTTACAGGTTATCTGACTGCCCTTATTAGGTCATGTACAGTATACTGTGAGTCATGTTACAGGTTATCTGACTGCCCTTATTAGGTCA
Organism: Taudactylus pleione; assembly: GCA_031769625.1. Lineage (NCBI taxonomy): Eukaryota > Metazoa > Chordata > Amphibia > Anura > Myobatrachidae > Taudactylus > Taudactylus pleione. The sequence goes on along the minus strand of JAUIMM010000916.1, from coordinate 598,438 downwards.
TGTACAGTATACTGTGAGTCATGTTACAGGTTATCTGACTGCCCTTATTAGGTCATGTACAGAATACTGTGAGTCATGTTACAGGATATCTGAGTGCCCTTATTAGGTCATGTACAGTATACTGTGAGACATGTTACAGGTTATCTGACTGCCCTTATTAGGTCATGTACAGTATACTGTGAGTCATGTTTCAGGTTATCTGACTGCCCTTATTAGGTCATGTACAGTATACTGTGAGACATGTTACAGGTTATCTGACTGCCCTTATTAGGTCATGTACAGTATACTGTGAGTCATGTTACAGGATATCTGACTGCCCTTATTAGGTCATGTACAGTATACTGTGAGACATGTTACAGGTTATCTGACTGCCCTTATTAGGTCATGTACAGTATACTGTGAGTCATGTTACAGGTTATCTGACTGCCCTTATTAGGTCATGTACAGTATACTGTGAGACATGTTACAGGTTATCTGACTGCCCTTATTAGGTCATGTACAGTATACTGTGAGTCATGTTACAGGTTATCTGACTGCCCTTATTAGGTCATGTACAGTATACTGTGAGACATGTTACAGGTTATCTGACTGCCCTTATTAGGTCATGTACAGTATACTGTGAGTCATGTTACAGGATATCTGAGTGCCCTTATTAGGTCATGTACAGTATACTGTGAGTCATGTTACAGGATATCTGAGTGCCCTTATTAGGTCATGTACAGTATACTGTGAGTCATGTTACAGGATATCTGAGTGCCCTTATTAGGTCATGTACAGTATACTGTGAGTCATGTTACAGGATATCTGACTGCCCTTATTAGGTCATGTACAGTATACTGTGAGTCATGTTACAGGTTATCTGACTGCCCTTATTAGGTCATGTACAGTATACTGTGAGTCATGTTACAGGTTATCTGACTGCCCTTATTAGGTCATGTACAGTATACTGTGAGTCATGTTACAGGTTATCTGACTGCCCTTATTAGGTCATGTACAGTATACTGTGAGTCATGTTACAGGTTATCTGACTGCCCTTATTAGGTCATGTACAGTATACTGTGAGTCATGTTACAGGTTATCTGACTGCCCTTATTAGGTCATGTACAGTATACTGTGAGTCATGTTACAGGTTATCTGACTGCCCTTATTAGGTCATGTACAGTATACTGTGATTCATGTTACAGGTTATCTGACTGCCCTTATTAGGTCATGTACAGTATACTGTGATTCATGTTACAGGTTATCTGACTGCCCTTATTAGGTCATGTACAGAATACTGTGAGTCATGTTACAGGATATCTGACTGCCCTTATTAGGTCATGTACAGTATACTGTGAGACATGTTACAGGTTATCTGACTGCCCTTATTAGGTCATGTACAGTATACTGTGAGTCATGTTACAGGTTATCTGACTGCCCTTATTAGGTCATGTACAGTATACTGTGAGACATGTTACAGGTTATCTGACTGCCCTTATTAGGTCATGTACAGTATACTGTGAGTCATGTTACAGGATATCTGAGTGCCCTTATTAGGTCATGTACAGTATACTGTGAGACATGTTACAGGTTATCTGACTGCCCTTATTAGGTCATGTACAGTATACTGTGAGTCATGTTACAGGTTATCTGACTGCCCTTATTAGGTCATGTACAGTATACTGTGAGTCATGTTACAGGTTATCTGACTGCCCTTATTAGGTCATGTACAGTATACTGTGAGTCATGTTACAGGTTATCTGACTGCCCTTATTAGGTCATGTACAGTATACTGTGAGACATGTTACAGGTTATCTGACTGCCCTTATTAGGTCATGTACAGTATACTGTGAGTCATGTTACAGGTTATCTGACTGCCCTTATTAGGTCATGTACAGTATACTGTGAGTCATGTTACAGGTTATCTGACTGCCCTTATTAGGTCATGTACAGTATACTGTGAGACATGTTACAGGTTATCTGACTGCCCTTATTAGGTCATGTACAGTATACTGTGAGTCATGTTACAGGATATCTGAGTGCCCTTATTAGGTCATGTACAGTATACTGTGAGTCATGTTACAGGATATCTGAGTGCCCTTATTAGGTCATGTACAGTATACTGTGAGTCATGTTACAGGATATCTGAGTGCCCTTATTAGGTCATGTACAGTATACTGTGAGTCATGTTACAGGTTATGGAATGTAGAAAAGGAGGTTTCTTAATGAAAGGTTAACAAGCAGGAAAGGTGCCAATATAACCATGTGACATGTAAATGGTACCTAGCTCTGTATGTTCCTGGAAAGGCCTTTTTTCACATATAGGAGTCACATCTTAATTTTAAGAATTGTTAAGTGTGACCCAGGAGTTGGAATCAGATTACCATCTGACTGTCACAATACTAATACAGAAGGTTCATTATAGTAACTTTGTGACAGGGCATGTAGTTTTCACTGCCCTTTGTGTCTGCAGCGATAGGAAGCAAACACCACGGGGGGTAAAACCAGGGCCGGCGCTACCATTAGGCAGCTGCCTAGGGTGCAGACACCTTTAGAGGACGGCACTGAGGCTGTCAGTACAGTAATAAGGACGTCTCTTACTTCATGCTGGCAGCGGACACGGTTTGCATAAGCCACAGTCTCTGCCAGAGTGCCACTGCACTTACCAGCTGCTGTCTGGCCGTGACTGCAGACATGTCACTAGTCTGACATGTCAGGTGCAGCACAGCGCGGCGTAGCCAGCAGCAGCAGTGCCAGATGCCTGCGCCCTCTTCCCTCTATGCATAGTGGCTGCGACCTCCCCTGCGATCAGCCACCAATGTGCGATGTCTATAAGTCCCTTCTTCCACCCCTACAGAGGCTCTGCCCCCTTCTTACCAAGACCCCGTAATGTTTTGTTGGAGCTTGTTAAGGGGATGTATTAATCACTTTCAATTTTGTAATTTACACCCCCATATTTTAGGTTATGCTTCCGCAGGTGAAGTCATGAAGAATTATTTCATTTTAAGTTTAAAAGGGAGTTAGTAGTCTGGGAGGGTTCTAGACCCAATTAACTAATCCACCATTCAGCCAAGACTGGGATTACATAATCCTAGGTGTGATGCTCTGTTGATAACAGGTATTGGAGTCTTTAGTTCTGGGTTCAAACTAAGGGATAAATGTCGCGTTGAAGTTTAACCTGCATTCATTGCATTTCTTCCCGTTCCTTCCGGACAAATTAGATGCGCGTTAATTTGTAAGTTTATCCTTTTTATTTTAAATTGTTATACATGTATGTACCTTTGTAACCATTTTTCTTTGTAACATTCTTTTTTAAGCATTGTACTCCTTTTGTAAACAAAGTATTCTTTATTAGTTTATTTCATATATGCTCCCAAACCCATTCTTTAAGAGATTATTAGACCGCTAAACTGTGTTAGTTGCCGAGTAGGGGGCCAGCAAACTGTGTAATAATCTGTGTTGCCCAGACAGCGCAATTGTGATAGAGGTTATGCTATAACTGTGTTAATTGCTAGAAGCAGGGGCAACAGATTAACTGAGTGGGAATCCTGTTGCTGAGCCTGCGCAAGTGTTAGTTAAATAGCGGATCGGTGGCCTTCTTCCATTGGTGGTGGCAGTATAATAAGCAAGGTATTGGTATTACGGCGCTCTGTCTATAGCAGAGTTACACCCCCAGTCAGGGATATTTGCTGCCTGACAATTAATTATTTGAGAAAATGACATGTCTTTATTGGTTATGTTTTCCTAATTAAAAAACCTCTAAATACATTATTATACATTGGGATGAGTGTTCCACGACTACTGTACTGTGTCCTGACATTTTTTTAATTAAAATAAGGATTTTTTTCATATTTTTCACCTAGTCTGAAGGTGCCGGCTAAAAACAGTGTGAAATCCCATTGAGACCAGTGTTAACTTAAAGCAGATTTCTAAATGAATAGGAAAAAGTTGTCGCTGCTGTTTTTACTTGTGTTAAAATGTTACTCATCCTAGTTTGCGACCAATTGAATTTGTCCCTTAATGCCTAGTGACTGGCTAAGAATAATGGATTTTATGACCTGCTGTCATTCACTTTAATGAGTGTACAAGAGAAGTATAATCCTATTCAGCGACGGCTCCTTATCTGTCTGGCCAGGAGGTCTGTAATTGTGCGCATGTGCACAAATTAGAAAACTGGCCAGCTTCTAGGGATCGCGAAAGCTGCAGCCCCTAGAAGCTGGTAAGGGCTGCCGTAATTTCAGGGGAATGGCCCCTAGGTAAAATCCGCCAGTGATCCTATTCCATGCATACCTACTCTTCTGGAACCTTTGGGAGACTCGCGAATTTTCAATGAGTCCTGCGGGCTCCTGGAAGAGTGAGTGGTGCTCCCATGTACTGCCCACTTCCTAGTGAAGTGGGCAGAATGGGGGGAATAATGGCGGAAATCATACGTACAGGCATAGGCGTCTTTATAATGGGTGCACACGGGCACCTGGGTCTAAGGGGGGTCCACACCGCACACCCTGCACCCATAGGTAATTATACTTACCTCTCCGCCGATCCCGATGTGCTGCTCCGCAGCGCCAGACCGGCACTGCAGATCAACAAACGCTCACTGGGAAAATGGCTGTGCATGTGCGGAAAAGATGTTCCTCGTGAATGTAGGCACGGGCGCCATTTTCCTGGATACCCGCGCATGCGCAGTAGATTCTGGCAAGAAGCCACAATCTACAGTGCTCAGTGCCGTTAACAGAGAGGAGGGGGCCAAAACGGAGGCTGTACACGGGTCTCCTGCTCTCTTAAAATGCCCCTGAGAACAGGACTGGTTTGAGGACCAATCATCGGATTTAGTCCTGAATGGAATTAAGAAGTTGGAGCATCGATGGGAGAAGTGTATTGAAGTAAATGGAGACTATGTTGAAAAATAAATGCCATTTGAATTTACATTTCTGTTATTCATGGTCAGGGACTGACTTTTGGATTCACTCTCATATGTGCTATTCTATTTAGTTTCTTTAATCTGTAAGAGAAAAAAATAAACAGAACAAGTGTAATTGTTAATGTACGTTAAAACGACCTATGAACATGCAAATTACAGTATGATAATCACTGATTATCTAATATATTATATGATAATCCTTTCTGCCATTTCATCTTGGATGTCATCTCGCCACCTGAAACTAATTATTTCTAAAACAGAATTAATTATATTTCCACCAGCCAATAACAGTTACCAACCTGATCTCTCGATCTCTGTTGATAACTCGACAATCCACCCTGCCCCAAGAGCTCGCTGCCTAGGTGTCATACTTGACTCTGAACTGTCCTTTGTTTCCACATTCAATCTATCTCAAAATCATATTACATACATCTAAAAAACATATTCAAAATTCAACCATATCTCACACAAGACACTGCAAAAACTCTAATCCATGCACTCATTATTTCCCTCATTGACTATTGCAATAGTCTCCTTACTGGCCTTCCCAAAAACAGGCTATCGCCTTTACAGTCAATTATGAATGCAGCTGCGAGACTTATCTTCCTTGCCAAACGTTCATTGTCTGCTGCACCACTCTGTCAGTCCCTCCATTGGCTGCCGGTTTTCTACCGTATTCAATATAAAATACTTTTACCTACACATAAGGCTATTAACCAAACCACACCAACATACATCTCTTCACTCATTTCAAAATATCTCCCAACCCGACCTCTCCGCTCACCACAAGATCTGTGTCATTCATCCCCACGCATTACTTGCTCCCATTCACGGTTACAGGACTTTCTTCGTGCTGCACCCATTCTATGGAATGCCTTACCACGCACAATAAGACTTTCCTCTAGTCTCCAATCCTTCAAGCGTTCCCTGAAAACTCACCTCTTCAGGCAAGCTTATCAGATTCCAGAACCCCCCACATAACCTTCATAGCTTCTATATCTAATTACATCCCCTTTCACAGTCCACACATAACCTCACACATTGTCTTTCTTTCACATCCTCCTGATATTTGGCCAACATTCCTGTGTGACTGGATCATGCAGCCCACCAAGAAACTCTGCCTACCTATCCTTGTGTATCAATGCCTATTTCCCTATAGATTGTAAGCTTACGAGCAGGGCCTTCCTACCTATATATTTGTCTGTTATTAATCAGTTTTTGTTCTATTTATGTTTCCAACTGTAAAGCGCAACGGAATATGCTGCGCTATATAAGAAACTGTTAATAAATAAATAAATAATCCCACTGTTACACAGCACAAATGCATAACATTTTTTTATCCTAGCAACTTGTACCTTTTAACAAAATGCAGTCATTTAACAGTATAGATTATGTTTTTACATAGTAAATAAACCTGGATCCCTGCAGGAGGTCTATCTGCAGCACTATGTATGATGTATAAAGATGGAGGAACTAGGATAAAAGTTACTTGCAATCGGCCGATCTGAATTTCAATAATATGCTTCCAAAGCTATTTGCATATGCTTGTTAAACAAACTTACAGTAGGTTAGCACAGCACTTCCCCTGGAGAAACACACAATGCCATTTCCATGCAATAAACACGCATTCAAAATTTACATATCATGTTTAATGGAATCTGCGGGAACAATCTTCCATCTCCTTGACAATACATTGCTATATTCACCTCCCAAAGGAGTCTAATTAATAGAGATTCACTTTTCACCATTTTTGAGGCAGATGCAGTTACATTGTGGGAGTTATATATTCAATTGAAATTCTCCTTACACTGCTTCTAGATGAAATAAGATTATCAGGTTTTGCACAATAGCTGTTCACGGAAAGAGGCTAAGTAACCCCTTTATATAGCTGCAGAAAGTCCTATTCCTACATAATTGAAACCACGATTTAAATGCAATATTTCTCAACACCCATAGGTCCTGCAGAGACTTCATTAATGTTGATCGTTTATAATCTCCATTAACGATTATAACCCTACTCAAAATCAGCTGTTATGCAGAATTTCTCTCTTTTTTTTTTTTTTTAATTACAGTTTTACATTTGTAGACAATTAGCAAATCTGCGCAGAACAGCTGAAACTTTAGTGGCACTAATGTGTGTTCATATACAAAGGCGTAGTGAGCATATTAAGAGACCTGAGTAACAAGAATACTTTTCCATAATGACTGATTGTATCTCACTGTACTTGTTACAATGTTACAATGACATCAATATAACTACAATTTAACATAGCATTTCCTATGAAGACCTTTTTAAATAACCGTACGGGACATGTAGGTATTACCACTACAATAGGTAGCTGAACGATTGAATAAGAGTGAGGCAGGTTAAAACCTGTGGCCGCGGCCTTGCATGTACAGCCAGGCTATGTGTAAAGGGTTAAATATGTGTCTGGTGCAATAAAGTTGTCCAGTTTGACAGGTAGTGGGTATGTTTTGATTGACATATGTGGTTTATACGCTAGATTATATAGGTGACCTGCTCTTCCTGCTTTCCCATCTGTGATTTCTGGAATCTCCCTCCTGTCCTCCCTATTTGCTAGTATAGTTGTAGTCTTGGGTTATGACTTATGAGTGGACAGGAGTGTGTGTGGCAGTGTAAGTGAAGTTAGTGATTGTTTATAATTTTGGGTGCACCATCTCTTAGTTTGGTGATGCTGACGGCCCTGGACAGCCACGTCAATACTGTCTTTCCGGACAGGTATACCATAAGGGAGTTCTAAGGGAGGGTGGTTCACCAGAGAATGTTTGTAAGCTTGCATGATACAGATGTGTCCTGCTACATCATTGCTGTGTACGCGGCAAATCGCGCCACGCACGGCGACTCCTTAGAAATGCATGGCATGATCTCAGTGCGCGCCATAGCGTAGCGTACGTTGCTGCGTGTAATCGCATGTTGTGATGCGTGTGCACTTTTGCAGCACGATCGGCAAGGATGTAAGAGGACTCATCTGTACGTATGTTGATTTATTATGTGATTGCCATTACTCATGGGTCTGCCACCATACCATCTCTTCCCGCTACCATCCTGAATCTACATAGTATCGTATATTTTTGCCAAATTCTCTGTCTCCATCTCATTATTTGATGAAGTTATAGGCACAATTCAGCATTGTGTCTGTGTTTGGGTTTAATCATAGGGTTTTATTCAGAGTTGCAGCAGAATGAACACGCAGGGGCTTCAGCCATTAGGGCGTTAAACTCTTTCAACTGTGTCCCAACTCTTCACATGAATGATGTATCACACAAGACTCCCAACCAAGATCGGATTGAGATCATTCCCATTCATGTAGGTTTGGACTGTCAGGAAATACAGTTAGCCTAAGCAATCATGTGGGCATGGACAAAATGTCCCATTCATTTATCTCATTTTTGTACTGGATACATATTATACAGTTGTGAAATATTACAGGCAACACATTAAGAATTACAATTGAACCAAATGGCAAAAGGTCTCAGACAGCTGGGACATATACAGTAAGCGACTCATGTAATACGTTTAAAAAATTGTGATTCCGGTCCGAGAAGATGTCCAGATTCCTGAATGAATAGAGGAACTACTAGCAGGCTCCTGGACGTAGATCTTAGATAGTAAGTGATTTTAATCTTCAGATGTAAAAAGTCAGTTTAGATAATTTTATTGTCCACAAACAATTTGAATGACAAACACTGATTGGGCTTCAAAGAACTTTTTTTAAGTATGCTTGACTTAAAAAAATAAATAAAAATAACACCACATTACTTGTTATTGTCTATTTGATCATTTTCAAAACATTTGCTTTTGAATTCAATTTATTGACATTTGAAACAGATGAAATGTTTGAATTACTATAGAATAGTGTAGGAGAAAATCTGTTTGTTTTTTTCCATATTAGATTGATCCATTTTAGCAGATCTACATGTCAGAGGAGCGACATGTAGATCTGCTGAATCAGGCCTAGAGTGTACATGCAGAGAACAATAAGGGATAATAAAAATAGTATAAATAATGTAGTGCCCCCTTCTAAAATAGAATGTGGCCCTATTTCTAATAAACATTTAAACATTGCCTCCTTATACATAAATAAAAAGGTGTTTGTCTTACCCCCAAGATAAAACAGCTCAGGAGGCCCTGATTAGATGTACATGGTAAGAAAACATTCAAAGTCAATGATCAGATCAATGGGTCTCAAAACTGAACATTTTTTAGCAGTGCTATGATAAATGCTACAGAACATGATTCAATGTTATTATTAATATAAATTTAAATACTTTTTTAAAAGTATGCTATTTAATATCTAATTTAAATAGACAAGATCAATGACCTACTATTCAAAAGCAATGTTGAATACTTGAAATGTATTTGCTGAAGGCATGTGATAAAATAATGTTTTATCAGGAAGTCACTGCAGTGTCAAGTCCTCTATTGGGGCTGTCCGGGGGGACAGTGTACACGGCATTTATACAGTTGTTCTCATATGGGTATTCAAAGCTTGGATATACCGGAAGATACTAATCCATGGCATAAAAAAAGACATAAGGGGTCATTTCAAGATCACTAAACAGCTAAGAGCTGACCTCCCGTAGACTATTTAATCTAATTCCCAGGGAAACTCTTTGATCCACTAATACTTTGAATCGATTGATGTAGTTCTTATGCTATTCTCATCGCATTAGTGAATTATGAAGTATTTGTGACTGGAATCACTAACCATAAATGGCTCTATTCTATTCCAGTAAGCTGATTTTTATTAAAGGTATGCATACATTATTATTACTGAATTTTACCAACCACGACTGTAATGTAAATTATTTGAATAAAAAAGTCAGAATTTAAATCTTTATAGAATACACAACAAACCTCTACTTGGATAAACAATTTGTCATTGTGCAGAGAAATTAATTAATTCTATAATTGAGGGAACTGGAATGACACAATTACAGAAAAAGTATAATTTGTAGGATAGCACTCTAATAATGTCCCCACAGGTACTTTTCTCACAGCAATCCTTCTGATGTAATCACTAGTCACCATATAACATTTAGCTGGAGATGTACCAAACCTTCTGAGGAGGTAAGGTGGAGAAGTTACCAATGGTAACCAATCAGTTACTGGCTGTACTAGATCAATGATTGCTAGAAGTTGATTAGTTGCTATGGACAGTTTTCCTTTTGCCCTCTTTAGAAGATTTGATACATCTTTCCCTTAGCAGTAATCACAATATCACCGTGGTGATCCCACACACATACAATCCACTTTGCCCACTCCCTATATGTTAGCCAGCTTAAATGGCATTGCTTGCTCTATCCACACCAAGAGCACATTTTTTTCTAGCTCTCTGCTGACTGACACACCTTGTGCTCGAGACTTGCCTGATAATAATTCCACCCATGTTATCCAACAAGCACTCATGCACTATCTAGACAAAAGTGATTGGACACCCCCGCACAAGCAAAATGCATACCATGCAGACTATTGCACACAAGTTCCAAATGGCCACTAATGTGGCGGTTTCGACAAGAACACTTAGTAGGGAGGCCCATGCACTTGCAGTTCTACGGAAATGACAAATGTTTTTATCAGGACAACAATGCCACCTGTCATGTTTCCAGAGCGACACTGGACTAGTATACAGAAGATGCGGTAACCCGGATCGACTGCCCAGCTCAGAGATCAGATATTAACCCCATTGAGAACCTCTGGGATGAATTGGAGCGACGGGTGCGTTCTAGACCAACTTAACCTTCTTCATTGTCACAGTTGGTCACTGTGCTTAAAATGGAATGGCAAAACATAACGCCTGCTGTTGTCCAGGATCTTGTGGACAGTTTGCCAAGAAGGGTGTCTGCAGTAATCACTGCACGTGGTGGACCTACTTAGTACTCATGTCAATAAAATCTGGTTGATTTTTTGCTGTCAGTGTCCAATCACTTTTGTCTACATAGTGTATATATGTGGCTGTACACATATTTTAGAATCTAGGGGCCAGCTTAAAAAATTAGGAGCAAGGCAAAATGTAAATACTGTTATATGGTATCAGCTAATAAATAGCATTCCACCCTCTCATAAATTTCACACCCATCAATTCAATATTGTAATCAATCTCTGTATCCTTCTATCTCCACCTCAATCCTCTTCTTCCATCTTATTTCTCTATCTTCCTTCAAGCCATTCACTATACTCCTCTCACTCATCAAACAATTCACTCTCCTCCTCAGCACCATCAATGCCCACTAAATCCCCTACTCCATCCATGTGACTGAGCAGTGATAAGTTCCCCTCTGAGTAAGTTTAAATTTGTGTGTGCATGGATTGTATTCTGGAGCATCAATTGGATACTTGTGGTGGTAGTCAGAGTGAGGATGGCCATGGAATCATTCACTGTGGGGAACCATCAATGGTTTTAGCTATCGATGACCATCACTGTTGTCAAGGCAGCAGGCCAAACAGGGATTGGGAGTGGACCAATTAAGGCGATATGAAAATTAGGGAAGGGATGTGGTTAAGCACCATGCATGTACATTAGTGGAGAAAAAAAATTGCCCGCATCTCTGCCACCGATGGCGGAGAATCGATTGACTTCCTCCATCAATGGCAAAAGCATCGACCAAATGGCAAACCATCAATGTACACCAGGCATGTCAAACTCAAAGTCCCAACCATGCCGAATATTCAAGGTCTAAGTGTGTGGGCCACATGAAAATAAAAAGCTGTTATTCCCCCTTATATATCACTGTACGGTCCCCTCCTCCAGTCCAGCCACATGCCGGTCCCCTCTCCCCTATATAATATTAGCACCACATATCATTGTGAGCAGAGAGCTTTGTTATTCCCCCTCGTATATCACTATACAGTTCCCTCTCCCCTATATAATAATACCACATATCAGTGGGTGCTGGGAGCTGTGTTATTCCCTTCATAGATCACTGTATGGTTTCCTCCTCTAGTCCATCCACATGCCCCGTGTCCCCTCTTGCTCAGTGTCCCCCCCCCCCTTCCAGTTTACCTTCTTCCTAATCATACACAGCCATCTGCTTCTCCTCCAGCTCTTTGTGGGCAGCTGGCACACACTGAGGGCTTGGACGTATTCAGTGCTTCTGGCAGTGGTGTCACAAGGAGGGTGCGGTCCACAACCAGGAGTCACCCGCCGAGGGGTGACACCAAGGTGCAGGCCACATGCGGCCCGCGGGCATCTGATGTACACCAAGCTTTCTTCTCACAGCACAGGATGACACAGCAAAAGGAGAAAGACTAATATCATGGTACAGGCTCCCGAGGAGTTAGGCACAATGAGCTTGCAGTGCAATTTAAATATTGATCAAAGTCAATGACTTATATGCATAGACAGTCACCGAAATATGCAACTGTTGATTATAATAAATGAAAAATACTAAAATACATCTTCTTCTATGACTTAAGCAAATATAAAAAAAAACAACTGTTGTAATCACTTTACGATTTCTGAAATTGGCTATTTGTTAAATAAAAAAAAGTAACTTAAAGATTAACTTTTAAGACTTTACAATGAGCAATGAAAATAATTTGTGACAGCAGGATACACTAGAAATAACAGAAACTTTAACCTTATTATTATACGGCTATAAATAAGGATTTTCCGAAGCTATAAAAACACCCAAAATTTCAAAACTACATATAAAAAAATAATAATAATACTAATAGTAATATCTTCTAGTTTGAAGCAATATCAGAAAAGCCAAGTAAATCCTTAGAACAGTATGAATAGCAACAACATCCATTAGACTATATATTGCATGGGGACACCCACCTAACTCTTGAAGGTTATAGAGAAAAGATCATTATAAAAACTTTCTATGCTATATACCTGCCCATTTCTTTTGTGTGGTGATCTCTATAACAATGGAAATGCCATTATTCACACCACTTCAAACATCTGCTATTATATCAGTCCTTTAGATATTTTTTTACACTGCATACAAGACAGTTTGGAACTTCAGATGTGATGCACCATACTCCGACCTTGAGTAAAGTAAGTCTTAACGATGCTGTCTGAACAGAACCTCGAGTTTCCTTTGAGGTTCCTCCTTCAATGCGGGAAAAAAAACATTTAATTGCAAAGATATACTGTAAAAACATTAATTTACATTATGATTAACATTTTAAATTCATTGTAAACAAAAAATGCTGCAGTGATTTTCCCTGTATTGTTTAGACATAAACGTTATTTATATGGACAAGGCCATTTGGAGCTCAAAGAAATTGCCACTAAACATTTCACTTTGATCTTTACGTATGATGAATATTAAACGAAGGTTGTAAGAATGGATTGAAAATAATTTTTTTTTCTTCTGTGAGCATGGCCCTTTGCAATAGATGTTTTTTGCTGTCACTTTGATATGGAAAAAATGAACAAAGTAATTGAGCATTCGGTAGTGGCTTGTTGAAGTCTAGGAGATTGCTTGCTGCTGGTTGAAAGTTAATATACTGCTTAAAGCATTTGATCCCCTATCATTCTAATAGTATTCATATACAGAGGCCTGGAAACAGATACTGATGTTAATATAAATGCATTTTAATATAGGATTGTCCAGTAACTGCATGAACATGAAATGGGGATCTATAGCCAGGCATTTCTCTAGTTGAGGACCCTGTGTAGTAATCCTGCTATGTCAGCAAAAGTTATACAATTTCAAGATATTTATATACTCACTAATGGTCTACTCTGTGCATTTATCCAATGTTACAGGCATCAGTAAATAAACCATGTACCATTTACTAATGAAATGACACAGGCAACAAAGCTGGCATTTTAAAAATTAAAGTCAAATTTTATTGACCAATTGATGATGTGAATTGTAGAGATAAATTGGTGGCGGCATTTAAATAATGGACATCACACATTCAACCACACAAACCAAACATTGGTGTTCCACTCTCCAAATCTCCAGTTGGTGCAGCCATTTCCCATCCAGGACAATTGGCCTATATAACTTGCGTTGTAAGCAACAGAACGCACCCACTAAACCTAAAGTACACCTGAACAATCCACATATTGTACTTTAACGCCACACACAAACAACAGGCAAATAGGGTGGGAGGGAGTATGAACTGGACCAAATAGGCAGCTAGACTGCCTTGCAGCAAAAATCAAAACACAAGTTCCTCACCCAAACAATTACTATAGGTCAACCAGAATCCACAACCAAGATGAAAAATCTTAAAGGGGGATTCCACCAACACTTTAGAGGGGGCAATGCGCAGAAAACACATGGTTTATCTTCATTCTTGTTTACTTCAAAACCTTCAGACCCATTTCCTAACAAAAAGCTGTCTAGCATCAAAGTGTAGGTCTGGAGGAGTTCTGACATAGGGCAGTGTAAGGTCTTCTGTGAGTGTGGCCCATTGGTGAGTTCTCGGATATCTAGGTGGGCCAGTGTGACACTTATCAAGTATTCATCAATAGAGGTATTCAGCAGAATAAGTGACCACTGAGGTGGTACTGCTGACTGAGTGCATTATCAAGAGCAGAAAATGATCTGAAATCTGGCATGGAAAGCAATGGTCAATTTCAGACACTTAACAGCTGCCAGGGATTCTGGGCCATTAAAAATAAACAGGAAGTAAAATTTAAGGAATGTCATAAGTCATACAGGCTAGATTATTCTTACTGTGTAAATTCCCAAATGTAAGCCACTGAAGAGCATGCTGTCGCTATAGAAACGTAGTTTATAATAATAGCACTTTGTAAACAGTGAAGAAAAATACACACTGATTGATTTACAAAAATATTCTGGAAAAGTGCCTAAACTTGAATGATCGGTTCTGAGATACAAAAGCCAAAACATTGTTACTTTGAACTTGAAGCAAATTGTGCTCACTCAATATAAAGTTAATAGAATAAAAATGTAAAAAAAAAAGGTGAAAGCAAAAGAAACATGCCAACGTATCATCAAATACTATAAACTTACTGACACTACAAAAGATAACATATTTCAATGTTACCAAAAAATATCCGCAAGTACAAAGGGCACCTCAAAATAAGCTGACAGAACTTTCTGTGATAAAACAGGTAAATACTACACCAAGTCAGGCACATTAAAGGGAAGAACTGTTACAAAGTTCAAAAACTTCTAAGTGCCAAAGCAATGGAGATGTACTGTAAGTCATTCTGCTATCATCACTGGGTAATTACTGCAGGTGTTCAGCAATACAACAATTACAATGGCTTTCTACTGTCAAAAGGAAGGTACAGAGAGTCAGTACCGATTCCGCAGAGTGTATGATGAATGAGGCACCTGAGATAGAGCCAGCTGCCAGATATACAGTATATTGTATTACCCCAGAGAAGACAGAAGTTACAACTCAGCCAATGCTAAGATTCAGAAACTCTGGAAGTTCAGAGATAAGAAAATATTTTGCAGCAGACAAACTTTGGTCCTTCTTCATTGTCTAGATTAAGGGCCAAGTGTACCAGGATAACAAGTGTACAGTGCACAGTAGTTTAGATACCTAGTTAAATAGTCACCTCAACATGAGGATATAATATAGAATTATAAAGAAAAATCACATTTATTAAATCTAGCACAAATGTAACTGGCAATGTGACATCTACACACAACCATTAGCATTTAAAAGAGTGGTTAACAAAAAACTTAAAATCTATAAATATTAGCAGCAGATAGCATACAGCACTGTTACACTGTGGACATTGTTCTTTAATGATAGGCCGTTCCAATAAAATGATAGGAAAATGTCCAATAAATAATTTGAAAATTCTTTAAACAATGAAAGAAATCCAGGTTACGTCATCACCAGTCCTGTAAATGAAGTTTATGGAGTCCTTTTTTAGTGTTGAGTCACAATGCACAATGGATGGGTTCCCCTTTGTGTGCAGTAGAAATGTGCTGGAAACTCTGGATGAAAGGAACAAAATTGAAACAAAACAGAAGTCCTAGAAGTAAAATCTGCTGCTAGTACAGATTTACTGGCGTGGTGGCTCCAGAGGTGGGGCTGCAGCACAGACCAAAATTCATATAGGGGAGCCTCACCAACTGCCAGTGAGTCCCGGCTGGCGATGTTTGGAAGGGCAGTGGGTGTGGCTCCCCTATTTGAATTTTGTACTGCGCTGCAGTCCCACCTCTGGAGCCGCCACTGGTGCTCACAGCTTTCTCAAAATGTACCAGGAGCTGAAAACTATTGGGCCTATTACTATCTATGTATCATTCCAAAGTGTATGCGAGGCTTGTC
Organism: Taudactylus pleione; assembly: GCA_031769625.1. Classification (NCBI taxonomy): domain Eukaryota; kingdom Metazoa; phylum Chordata; class Amphibia; order Anura; family Myobatrachidae; genus Taudactylus; species Taudactylus pleione. The sequence goes on along the minus strand of JAUIMM010000916.1, from coordinate 582,296 downwards.
TAGCTATGAGAATGGCTTTTACAAAACTACATATTGACTCATTTAGAGTTAGGAGCAAATGCCGTAAAGGGTTGGAAGCAGTGTGGGATTTACATCTGTATGTAAATTTGCGTATAAAATAAGTTGCACACGTATGCAGGGCCCTACGCATTTAAAGAGGCAGGGCAGCCCTTTTTTTTACCATTTTATCCATTCCACTCTCTTTATTAATGAGACTGATTGAATCTGAAACTTTTCTTTTGTATTTTATTGTACAGTTATTAAAATGGTCTTTTCGTGGAGTTAGAAAATCACCTATTACCTAATTTAACATTGGGTATCGGTGATAGTGGCCGCAATGGTAAGGGTTACTTATTGTTTCACCAGGCCAGTCTGAGGGGATATGTACATGCATAATCGGCTTTCTGGGTGAATGCTTGTGCATTTGAACTAAAAGATCAGTACAGCTCCACTTGGAGGAAAATAAATCAACAAATATAGTTAAAAAGATGTAAAATATTATTTTTTTTTATAAATCTCACTTTATTTACATTTTAAAGCATTTTATTCTTGATTTTCTTCTGCTATCGGCCTCCAGATAAGGAGATTGCTGGTGGTGTCTCCTTATTTTATAGGTCCCTATGCAAAAATGGGACAAGATGAGCTCAATTAAGCCCACTTTCCATCCAATCGCAGCCACTTTTTCGTGAAACACTGTTACCACTTCAGTGCTAGCTTTACATTTTGAAACAGAGAAATTGTGACTGTCCCACTGAAATCAGGATAATTGAGAGGTGTGATATATATGTGGGTATTGAGCTTAACTAAGTGTCATCAAGAGTTAAATAAGTGTTATTAAGACATATTAGCTTTTCCCTGCATGATGAATTGAAGTATGTCACAGTCCCCATAGAGGTTTACAGAGACAGCGTTTATCTACAGCAAATAGGGTTAGGCCACTATCGTAACCATAGCGGCCATCTCCCCTTTGGCCAGGCTGCAGTAGCGGAAGCTTACAGCAGCCTGGCCGGGTCCTGGCAGCTGCAAAGCCAGGAAATCTGTGTCCACTGATGCAGACCCTGGCCTCGTCCATCCCGTAAAAAGGGGGCGACCCTACCCTGTTTCCGAGAATGGTGGCCAGCCATGCCCCCGTCGGCCCCCAAATCATGCTGCAGCTTGGGGGGGATCAGCGAGCGAGTTCGCAAGAGCCATTTTGCACATGCGCAGACCCTATATCAAGGGAGATGAACGCTAACCATCATGTTAGCATACATTTCTGAATCAGGCCCAGTATCCCTTTGATGTATAGGTTGAAGTGATAAAAAGTCTTAGTAGAGCTGTTTAACGTCCTTTGAAAATTTGGCATCTCGGTGTAGTCCTTCATTAAACGTTTGCATTCAATACAAACATTAAATTGACTTCATAGTTTAAAAAAAAAAAAAGTTTGAAACGTCCAAACTGACCATATTAGAGTACAGATTAAAAAGTTCTAAGCCTGTTCCTGTCTCTATTGCATATTCCTAGAAACACGACTGTCTCGCTTTATAAAAACAGATGATGGGGTAAGGTGTTACCTTCTGTGTTTAATCTTGCTGGCTTATAGCAATTTGCTTTTCTGTCTACTTGTCCAAAGGAAGTGAAGGTGGTTTATAAGTCTATGGGCCCAGGACAGTGTGTCAGAGAATAAATGGGTATATTTTCTGAAGATGAAAGGGTGGTTACTAGAAGGCGCCATGACACGGTCAGGGTTGTGATAAAATGTAATTTGCAGCAAGGTCTCAGCAAATATGAAATATCTGCATAACACTGACAGTTATAAATGACTGGAGCTGTACGCTAATGAGGATAAATGTGTTATTCAAAGTTACCAATTATATATCCTCTCACAGCTCTGCCACATATTGATCTACAAGAGATTAGTATTTCTTAGAGGATATTTAAATGGTTCCATATATTGGTGATTTTAGTGTAAGGATACTCCATCTTTGCTTATGCAGTTATACGCATGAATTAAGTTAATCAATCCATGTCATAAATAAAAATAATACAAACCTTGTACTTCGTATATATGAACATGGAGAGAGAGACAAGAATAGCTCTACATATAATATAGACACGATGCATACTTGCCTACCCTCCCAATTTGGACGGGAGCCTCCTGAAAATCGGTTGCCACTCCCGGCCTCCCGGGAAGGTAGGCAAGCCTCCCGCAAGCTTCCGACCCCTCCTGCCCCCCCCCCGATTACTTTAGAATCCCCGGCAGCTGGGGGGCCTGTGACGCGATTGTCATGTTGGCTCCACCCCCATTTCAGCAAAGGTAGAAGGGGAAATTGGTCATCGGGGGGGGGTTTCTAGGTACTCAGAAACCCGCCCTGCATGCTCTAGTGGTGGGGGCTCCAAGACGACCGCCCCTGTCGCCCTCCCCTTAATCCGGCCCTGCTACAGCCATATACTATACTTACCTCTTCTAAATCCTGTGATGGCGATGCTGCACAAATGACCAAGATTTGCACATGCACAGTAAAAAAAAAAAAATCACCAAAAACACTGCGCTCTCACCATGTTCCCAGAGACCTGCTCATGTGCAGTAGATTCTGGCACTCTCCCAGAGTCTACTCACTTGCGCCGCTGGAGACGGAGGAGGGATCCTGCACGAAGTTCTCTCGTAAGCCACCCCTGCTTCAATATGAACATAGAAGTGCCTATTTATCAATAAATATTTGTGGCATATCCCCTGTATACACCCGTTTTCGGGAGGTACCCGCAAATATTAAGTCTCCCTCAGAATGTATGTATGGAGTGCTACAGCAGATATCAGAGATTTCTTATGCAGTCCCCAGTTTTCACTTCCAAAAGCAGCTACAGTACATAGATTTCTATGGGGGCTAGTTTTTTTACCGAATTTACCAAGCTGAGCCCCGGAATGCATCACTTGGCCCCAGTAGCTGACAATATCTCCAGATACTCGACCAATAGTTAAAGTGCAGCTTGGCCTGGTGCCCTTCACTTGGAATCAATGCATACTTGCCAACTCTCCCTGAAATAGTAGCAATCTCCCTGACTCCATTAAGAGTCTAGCAATCTCCCTGATTACACCTTATACCCATTATGAAGTTGATATATACAAAAAAAAAGACACAGAAAAATATACATTCAAATGGGATTGTTAGTATAATTTCCCTGCATTGGTTATCATCAGGTACAATGATCCCTATGGGTACATGAACTATCTGAAATGTATCAGTGTATTTTCAACTACAAGTAGATCTTACTGACTGCTTTGGGGCTCATTTACATTTGGATGTAAGGCAGGTTTATGACACACCTCTCAGATGTAGCAGTACACGCCCACTTTACCGCCGTGCTCATAGGTGTTGTTTTCACAATCTCCCTGAAATGCTTTTTCAAAAGTAGGCAAGTATGAATCAATGTAAAACAAACGTTGGACGGCACTCGGGAACATCAGCGCAAATAAACCACAGCTCACACTGCTTGTCTTGAAGAGAGGTACAGTAAAGCTATGAAATGTCGACCAGACAAGCAGTGTGAGCTGTGGTTTATATGCACTGATGTTCCCGAGTGCCGTCAAACTTTTCCATTACATATAAATACATACTTGCCTACTTTTGAAAAAGCATTTCAGGGAGATTATGAAAGCAGCACCTATGAGCGCGGCGGTAAAGTGGGCGTATACTGATACATCTGAGAGACGTGTCATAAACCTGACTTACATCCAAATCTAAATGAGCCCAAAAGCAGTTAGTAAGATTTACTTGTTGATAAAACACACTGATACTTTTGTAGAAAATACATGTAGCCATAGGGATCATTGTGCGTTTTAACCAATGCAGAGAATTTATACTAATGATCCCATTTGAATGTATATATCTCTGTTTTTTTAATATATAACAGCTACATAATGGGGGTAAGGTGCAATCAGGGAGATTGTTGGACTCTTCAGGGAGACAGGGAGATTGCTACTATTTCAGGGAGACAGGGAGATTGCTACTATTTCAGGGAGTCTCCCTGATAATGAGGGAGAGTTGGCAAGTATGATGCATACATACAGTATAATTATTAAATGTATTAGTTAATAATTATATTGTATATATGCATACTTGCCAACTCCAATGCACAGAGATGTTTCCGACTCTGTGTAGCATTGATTATGCTGCAGCACCTTCTTTATAATGAAAGGCTTTCTCTGGTATTAGTGTATTGATCTCTATTATTAGATGTTAGTGCAAGCCAGTGAGGTATCAAATAGCAGAGCTCAGGCTCTATCCAGACCACATTTGATTGCAGTGTTTCTTACTCACAGTTGCTTACACACAGAACACAGCTTTTATTCTTTGGACTGTAAAGGAAGCCTCAGTTTTCATTTTGCCTCTTTCTTACTTCTGACACTTTGTGTATTGCTAACACAGGAAAACCTTTTACTACAGAAGACTGTATGCTAACAAGCCAATATTCATAATCATGGTGCTTTGAAGTTATATTGCTGCCAAAATATATAAGGATATTGTATGTGACAGTTGAGTTCCCTCATGGTTGTTGCATCCATTAGGAGACACCAACTTGTCCATCATGATCCTTGTTATGGTTGAGGGTAGAGCTCTCATTCACCTTTTGGGTGCCAAATAAATAGTTATAATTAGTTTGTGTATCAACAATCTGAATGAATGGAAAATAAGCATTGCAAGTTACAGATTTCTGATATGATTAGGAAAATAAATTGGGATAGACTCAATGGTAGAGTAAGGCATTCTGGGCCTGTGAATGTTTGCGCAGCAAAGTGATTTTTTTGGTACTGCGCATGCTCGAAATGTCTGAGAAACCCCCATGGCGCATTCGAACCACTGAGTACCACTTTGGGGCCAATAGCGAGTGAAACCCTGTATAATAGTCTGATTTTTACTGTTTTTATGTATCTTATTGATGTGCATGCTTTATGAAATTGTATTTATCTTTACTTAAGCGCTCTTTTGGATGATTACTATAGATAATGGGAGTTAAGGTGCATATCCACTGCGCGACACAGGGAAGACAGTACGATTACAACATCAGTGCCTACACCGAATGATTAGTCGATCGGTGTAGGCACCCTCCGTCATCCCCGAACATGGTCAATCTGTCATTATCGTCAGATTGACCGGCATGTTCGGGCGTTGATTGATGTCGGAAACAACCAGTGGGAGCGCTCCTCGCTGGTCGTTTTCTACATTTTAGTGCCCGATTCATGCACAATGTCGTTATCGTTCAGTCGTCCAGTAATATCTGCTAGTGGATGTGCGCGTTTAGGTGTATTAATTGCCAATATTAGTTTATCTTCCTAGTTTTTCATTGATTTGTTATTAGGGGAGTAAGATTGACCCCAACTAGGAATGGCTGCCAAGATATTAATTTAATATGATATATTTGGTAAACTTAATACATTATTACACAGAGCCGCAGTTACAGAGGTCATTTTAGAGAAAGTTCAGAAGGAGACACTCTGCCAGCCATAGGGCGTCATAAGTGTCAATGGTTATTGCGACGGTGCACCGAAGGTGGCTTGTGAGTCCACCGGTGGATTTCCAATGTAAGGACATTAAAAGTGGGTGTCTCAGGGCTTTCATTCTCCGGTGCTCACAATTACAGAAGGGGGATGCTAAAACTTGCATTTGCATATTAATGCAGCAGTGAATCCGAAAGTAATCGCAGCCGCGCATGCATTAGTGCCCACCTCTGAATCAGGCCCTCATTATCGTGTTACATTATCAGCCCATTTCTACTGTTTGACTTGACATCACTAAAGGGCCCAATACATCAGATGGCCGTTTCACAGATTCCCCGTTTGGATAGGAATCTCCGATCCGCCGGTCGGAAATGCTGATCAGTGGCCATGGAAGATTGGCAATCCATCGGAAAATCTGTTAAAATCCCCAATTTTAAAATTTCAATCGAGATCGGCAAATCTGTAAAATCCAATATGTTGGATTTCACCAATGCCTTTACCCCGGGAAACAAGGGAGTTGGACCAATACACAGCAGATGTATAAGGGCCTTAACTTTGCCTTACACTCAGGTGCTTAGCACTGTGATCAGAGCTGGGTTGATTGATTTATTAGCATTGCTTGTATAATGCTGCCCATCCACTAGGCGATTAAACCTAGCGATGGAGCGATAACAACGGTCGTTATCGCTCCATCGCTTGGTAATCGCCTGCAAATTTGGCATTAAAAGGTTAAAAACGACCAGCGATGCACGCGCCCGCTGGTCGTTTTTAAAATCTATCATCGCCCAAACATGACGGTCAACCTGACAACCGCCGTCAGGTTGCCATGTTGGGGATGAACCCGCCACCATAAAGCAGAGTGCCAAGAGAGGGAGCGCTGTCACTCACCTGTCTAGAGTGACGCTGCTGCCATGGAATGTCCGCTGCTGGGAGCCGCTGAGGAGGGGGTCCTGCAGCCTGCTGGAGACCAGTGCCCTGCTGACTCTGCCCGGCACCACCGAGGACTGCTGCCCGTCACCACCGAGGACTGCTGCCCATCACCGCCGAGGACTGCTGCCCGTCACCGCTGATGACCCGGGAGGAAGACCTCTCTAGACTTCACCCCGCAGGAGACGACGGCGTCGTAATCGTGCCGTCGTCCCTGCATCGCCTAGTGGATGGGCACCTTAAGACTGTCAGCATCACACTCTCATTGCCTGTTATAACATTAGTTTGCATAAGGACTGTGCTCTGTATCTGTTTGGTTGCCTGGTTTGTTTTATAACCATGCTTGTCTGCAGTGTGCCATGACAACGTTGTAGGACTCCTACTATTCTTGTCTGTCACCTGTCTGACCTCTGCTTGGTACCGGTGAGCATATACAGTTCTAAGGAAAACAGAGGCTGCTAAAGATTGAGAACACACTGACATGTTCGCATTGTCGGCATCTAACCCTAATGCTAATCCTAACATAAATCTAATGTTAACCCTTAACCCCTAACCCTAACGGTAATATCCAAATTTTCACTATGTCAACATGTCATAAGTCAACATTTTGTCCATGCAGACATTTTTCAAGATGTAGACATTTTAACCATGTCAACATCATAACATTGTATATTCTAGTGTCAACATTATAGAAGTGAATGCACACCGTATGATCTGCTCATGTACAATTATACTTGTTCTGAGAAATTACATATGTCCTGTCCTGTGCTCACACGACTTGTACATTTATGCCTCTTTTGTTTTATTTGTGTTATACAGTCTAAATGTTTCCATGCCTGTGTGGCACTGCGGAACACATGGTGCCTTATTACTAAAGAGTGGTGATGAGGATGATGATGATCTTCTCTACTCTTCCCAGTACCTTTTAATGGTGTGTAACAGCTATCAATCACATAATAAACATCTTTCTGCTTCAATATTCTGTATCATAGTTATTTGCCTGCTGTAGGCTGTGACCCACAGGTAGGAACTAGTACTCTGATCACTTCCCCGGCTATCCTATGTTGTACCCAGCAGTCAATGTTCTGCCTGCTACCGTGTAGTCCTGGCTGGTGCTAATTAAGTGGTTAGTGAAAACCAGCCATAGCTACCAGCAAAGAGGTGCTACAGCAGCTATACCCAGGGGCATAGACAGTGGTGTGCGACTGGCGCATAGAGCTGGCGTCACTGCTGCCACCCCATGGCCCTTGCTTATGGCTAGCAGACTGCCTGGAATGACACCCTGCAGCCAGGATCACTGCCGCGGTGCCGCTGGAGTGTCCTTTAGATGCTCCTGGCAGGCATCATGCGGTCTGTGATGCTGATTAGAGTGTCCTCAGGATGCTCCAAACAGCACTGCACTGACTAGTGCTGCCAGCTCAGCGCAACTTCATGGCATCAGGGGCTAATGGGGTGGGCGACACAGGGCACTATTTGACCCTGTTATAGTGCTGGCTGTACTAACTGCCCTGAAGTAAGCCACTACAGATAATGGTAAAGGAGCCTGATGATGGCAGTGACTACTCTCATACAACTAGTGCTCATTTGGTACTAGCAGTCAGTGAGTGTCTGGTGGAGGAGTACAGCTAGTAGATTATAGCAGGTTACTGACAGTCTGAGAACCATAAATGCTCAGTATAACTGGTGCCTGCAGGCAGGGTGGCATTACAAGCCATCCTGTCACATTATAACTGGTAGCATCAGTGAAGAGAAAACAATAAGGCAGGCTAGTGGAGTAAGCCCACCACGGCACACATGGGTTCTATCGCCAGCGCAAATACGGCAGGAGACAAGTGGCATCTCTAATGAGTTCCATTTTTAAGAGTAAACTTTTATAGCTTTCCCTTTGAAATTAATATTCTACCATATACATTCCCTAATTATCTCATAATTGTAGTGTTCCTCTTCCAAAACTAAGTACAGTATACAGTGATTATCCATCAAAGTGGAAAGATTCATTAGCAGAAAAGGTGATGTACATCCTTCAATATCTCAAATCATCTGTTTAACAATAACCCATTATTAGTAGAAAATATAATCCATGACTTACACAAACTAGAACATTCAAACTATACATACATACATACATACATACATACATACATACATACATACATACATACTGTACATACTGTATCCTAAAGATAGAAAATGAAAAACACAAGTTAATAAAAAATAGATACATTTTGTAAAATTATATTTATTTCTGCATCAGGAACTAATAGGGAGATACAATCTTCATGCTGCTTTTTTATTAACCCTACGAGTCAATAGGACAGCAGGCTGAGGTTTTACAATGTAATAATCAAGGGGAGATAAAAACAGCCAGAATGTGATAAATCACAGATGTATGGTCATAGATACAGAGGCTATTTCCACTGCATAGAATATTTGCCACTTGCTGGTGTTATTGCCCAGGAGACCTGGATATAAACTCCTTCCCTCCCTTTCACCACTATTAACAAGATTCAGCCCCAAGTTTTTGCCCACCTGACACCAAGTAGACATATTAACTCTATCTGACTAATACAATGGCCCTCATTCAGAGCCGTTCGCTATTTGCGGTCGTTCGTTTAAAAACAAGGGGTGGCTATTCAAATGATCCGTACGCACATTGCTGTCTGTCCGCACCTCTAAGTCTGAACGAGCGTGCAAAACATACGCTCGTTTATTTGTTAAAAACGCCCCCTGGCCGCACGCATCCTACGTCATGTCCGCTATTTATTAGATTAATCGAGTACATCGACCAGCGTATGAACTGCTCGCTATTCTTGTGGTTGGTGTTTGCTACCACAAATTTGCGTGCAGTTCTGGCTATAAAATAACCCAGTGACGTGGTCAATGACGCTGCTGTTTTAAATATACACACCCATAAAACGCCCGCTTTGACCTTTAAGCACGCCTGCGTTCGGATCTCCACTCCCCATTTTCAAGCACCTTCCCCTGTTACCACCCACATACGCCTCATTCTGTCACTCAAAATAGCAGGCACTCGCTATATAGCGTACAAAGGATTTTCGGCCGCACTGACTGGTTCGCGCATGCGTACTAAAACACGTACGCATGCGCAGATGTGCAAACATCGCTCGGAACGAGCGTACAGCCGCTAACGAGCGGCTCTGAATGAGGGCCAATATTCCTAAATATACCCAATACCCTGCCAGTCTATTGAAGCTTGCTATACTATTTTATTCTCTATCCCATTTACCACAGAGCGCTTCCCTCTATATATTTATGGTTCCTATCATTCTGTAACGCAGTGATGATAAGGTAAGTTTAGCTATCATAAAATGCCTGGCTACAGGCTGATCACTAGCCCCACTGTTAATAGCTGTTCAAATGGCCGATCTGTGGGCTGTCATACGTTCTTTGAAGGACCGCTCCGTCTTCCCTAAGTGTGACAGTCCACATGGGCAAATTATCTGATAGACAACAAATTTGGAGGTACAAGTTAGTCTATATCTAATATAATATTTCTTGCCAGAATGCGGATGGTAAAATACATCACCCGTAATCATGAAACTGCAGGTAGTGCAGGAACATTTATGACAACCATTTTTACCCACTAAAAAGTTTGCTTGCTGTATATTTTTAGGTTTGTTGATATTAGTTTTAACTAAATTATCTCTGAGGTTATGACCCCTTTTACAGCTTGCCATCAATTTAACCTGTTGCAGTCCAAGGTCATTATCAGTTTGTATCATGGGCCATAATTTTTTTGACAGTCTATTAATGGTATCACTATTAGGGTTTCACTGGGTAACCCATGGAAAGATGGCTGTCTTATTAGTAATGATTTTTTTATCCAATAATTTGTCCCTATCAAGTTTAGGAACTTTTGATTTTGACTGCATAAGTAGCTTTCTACTGTAACCTCTAAAAATGTATTGATCATAGTATCCATTTGTTCTTCCGCTAACTGGGGGTCTGATGTTATTCTCCTAATGCGCAACAATTGTGAATGCGGGAAACCTTTTTTGGATGAAGCCAGATGGAAACTATGCATATGTAAAAGATTGTTACGGTCCATAGGTTTTGTATATAGTGAGGTTGCTATACATCCATTTGCAATGGATATTTGTACATCTAGAAAGTTAACAAATTTGTCACTGATGTTATATATCAATTTTACAGGGTGTTCCTTAGAATTGTGTTCTGTCATTAAAGTTTCAAACTGAATTTTGCTACCTTTCCAGAAGATAAGGAGGTCATCTATGAATCGGGTGTAATACACTATTTGTTCGTATATCTTGGGATCAGTAAAGAAGATATATCCTTTTCAACCTCAAACATAAATATGTTGGCGTACGATGGGGCCACACTGGACCCCATCCCACAGCCAACACATTGGAGGAAAAAGGTTCCACCCACAAGGAAAAGAAATTCTGTGAGTATTTCTCTCATAAGTATCATGACCAACTCAATACACGGACCAGTATATAAAGGATGCCATTCAAGAATTTAAACATACTACCCATCTCATGGGGGATCACTGTATACAGATTTGTTACATCTATACTACAAAGCCATATCTGTTCATCAAATCTAGGTAAATCTTTAAGTTGTCATAATAAAGTAGTAGTGTCTAATAAATATCTTGGATGTGACTGTATACAAGGTTGAAAAAGAGCGTCCAAATAGATAGCTGTACGTTGGTAAAGTGATTTAGTAGCCAATATTATCGGTCGCCCCGGAGGGTTCTCTAGTGACTTATGCACCTTTGGAGTAGTATATAAGATTGGGACCATAGGGAAATTGGGTACTAATGCATTCATTAAATCATCTGTGATGAAATTATCATCAACTGCTTGTTGTAATATTTGCATTAATGATTTTTTGAACAAAGCAGTAGGATCCCTATCTAATATCCGGTTTGTGACAGTATCTTTTAATTATCGTTCTATCGCAGCAAAATAGTCCACAGTGTCTTGAAGAACCAAGGCACCACCCTTGTCGGCCGGTCGAAATACCAGATCTTTCTTGTTTGACAATTTTTCTAATGCACAATGTTCCACCTTGCTGAAATTATTCCTCACAATTTGGGTAGGTTTTTCTTGGACCTCAATATTCTCATCTAATAAACGTATAAATGTCTTAATAGTTGGATTGAATGATGGTGGGTCAAATGTAGAACTTGGTAATAATTTAGTTAGATTCACTGGTAGTGGAGCTTTAGCGATAGAAGTTATGGGAGACTTATTAAAAATTCTTTTAAACGTAATTGCCTCTGTAATCGATGTTTCTCGATGGCCCATTGAAATGTATCAAAAGAATTCATTGGCACAAATGATAACCCCTTAGAGAGTATCTGATTCTCTAAAGGAGATAGCTCATAGCTGGATAAATTGATAATTAAATTCTGCGACTCCGTGGTAGCTTTGCGCCGTGTCCCTGCCCTCTGCCTTTTCCATTGTTGGCCCCATCTCGTATAATGCCTGTGCCGTCTCCTAGAGCTTTGGCTCTGGTTATAGCACCAGGGAGGCGTACCAAGTTTTTTGGACCTACAGATGTATCAGGTTCACTATTAGAAGATGTGAGTTCATTGGATGATTCTGGGTCACGGCTACGCCATAATTTTCTACGAAAAAATGGTTTTCTACGTTCAGCAGGACGGGTATTATCAGTCCATCTGTAGACAGTATGATTATCATAATCCAAATCTACTTTGGTACGTTTTTCATTTTTAAACTTTATAAGATCTCTTTCATAAAGTTGTAATTGATTATTCAATTTCTCGCACCAATTGTTGCCGGTGTCATTATCAAGAGTGGTCTTATGTGTGCTTTCAAAATTACTGATTTTACTTTTCACAGAATTAATTTCTTTAGTCGACTGTTCAATTATCAATAAAATTAAATCCATTGAGCATTTGTTTAAGATTCCGACCCATTTTTTACAAAAGGTCGGGTTGTTACGGCCAATTGTCGGGCTATTACGTACACCTAGTCCACGGGGGATCTTTTTAGCCTTATAATAATCACTTAAAGATATACAGTGATATAAAAAATCGATCTCCTTCTTTTTCATCCTTAATAGGTCTCTGTATATATCCTCAAGGCTAGAGGCTTCTGCTTGTTCTGATAATACTTCTTTATACAATATCGAATCAGCCTCTGGTTCAGAAAAACTGAACACATCTCCCACCGGATAATCAAATTGCACAAAGCCCGTTGCTCCCAATTCATTATCATTTTGTGTCATGATGAATAAACAATATAGATGCTCCAACCATCATACAGTAAAATCCAGCAAATTATCAATTCATATATATAATGCACATATGCCGTTTAAAGTGTCCAAGTGCCATGTGCAAAAGACATGTAAACATCAAAAATAGTCCATATATGTAATATTGCGGATTAGTGAATTAAAGTGTCCAAGTGCAAAATGTAAAAAAATATGAAAAAATCAAATAATGTCCATAAAAATAGCTATATAAATATATAGCTCATAACCAAAGCATATATATAAAAAATTCAGCATATGACGAGATGACAAGAAAATTACAACATCCAGTGAGCCTTGACAAAGAAGTCCGCTATGCCATAAGCAACTCCTTAATACAAACAATGTACCGTAAATGTGGTCCGGCTCTCCTGTTATAGGTAAGTATTGGGCCGGGTGTCCACACGAGATTACTCACATACATCAACAACGGGGTGCAGCACTCCTGGCTCCTGAAAAATGACATTATACCGGCATATAATAGGCAACGTTTCAGTGCTCGTTTAAGTAGGCACTGTCATCAGGCTTAAAAGATACAAATGACTCAAATCTTAAATACAATACATACCATCACCACGTGCATGCTGAAACTGGACACAGGGCTTCTCCCCGGCGCGGTCGCGCACAGTGACGTCATCCCTAGGGACGCATCACATGTGACTAATCCCATCACCATAACAACACATAAACATTAAAACATAGCGCAGCATGTGATGTGTCCCTAGGGATGACGTCACTGATTGTGCGCGACCGGGGAGAAGCCCTGTGTCCGGTTTCAGCATGCACGTGGTTTGAGTCATTTGTATCTTTTAAGCCTGATGACAGTGCCTAATTAAACGAGCACTGAAACGTTGCCTATTATATGCCGGTATATTGTCATTTTTCAAGAGCCAGGAGTGCTGCACCCCGTTGTTGATATATATATATATATATATATATTGGTTGGGTTACGGGATGCTGGCACTCGGGGTCCCAGCAGTCAAAATCCTGACGCTGGCATCCCGACAGGGTTAGAATACTGACACCTATATGACCCCTAATCATAACCCTCCCTCCCCAGTGTCTAAACCTATCCTTCCACCCTAGTGCCTAAACCAAACCTCCCCCTCTCCTCACACTAAACCTAAGCCTCCCCCAGTGCCTAACCCTAACCCTCCACCTAGTGCCTAACCCTAACCCCTTAATCTATCCCTAACCCAACTGCTTACCTTTGGGATGCATCCCCTTGGCTGGGATATTGACCAGATCCCACACACACACATTCTCCAATAACCAAATGGTTAAATCACATATGAAATACTGTACAGGTTATTCTTTTATTTTCCATCGATATAGACATCGATTTATAGAACTTGAAAAATGGCATCAGTACTCTTTGGGTGCTTACAGATACCGTATAGATTTCCAGTAGCTAGGATTATCCAGCGGGTTTGTGAGGCTTTTCACTTACCAACTGTCTCCTGAAATACATGAGGCTATTTATGCACACACCGCAGCAAGACAGCTTGCTACTCAGAGCCGTTATCTCCACAGAATATCCCTCACACCATGAGGAATTTTAGCTAGTGATGGATTCCAGTTCTGTGTACCATGGAGCAGTCAGACCTTACTGCCAATTCGCCCTCTCTAAGCTGTAACTGACAATTAATGCTACAATTTTTCTTTAAATCCTGCATTGCCGGAAGCAATGTATAATCTCAGCCGTACCATTGCTGCACTTAACACATTTAGGCAAGTATTAGGGGGATTGCTTTTGGCGCGGATGTGCTGGATAAGCATGTTCTGAGAAAACTTTAAGACATTTTATATTCAGCATGGGAAAATTATTTCTGTAAAACAGTGCAGAAGATTAGTGTTATAATTGGCAGTTGAGTGCATTGAGGTTATGTCTATGCGTGCTGAATATTAAATGCACTTACAGTTATACATCTATAAAATAATAATAAGCTGATATACAGTACGGTGTGTTGGCAGTACATTATAATTCTGATACTGAGAACAGACTATTTCTTGGCAGATGATAACTAAAAACAAGCACGCACACAGCTATAGGAGTAATGTATATCACAATATTCTGTGTATAGATGCAGTGGTTTGTGTTCCATTTGTGTTAAGCTGGAATTAAGACCATAACAAAATACATGTTTTAGGGAAGGGAACTATGTTACCTTCTATAACAGCAAATCTGTTTACTCAGAAAATTATTTAGAAGCTCAGTTATTTAATGGAACTGTCATTAAGAATTAACATTTTCTGTTTCAATGCTACATAAAAGAAATGAGTAAACAATTTTAAATTTTTCTACCTATTCTTTTCTAGATAATAGTTGGTATTTTAAGCAAACGAGGAACACAAGATTCAGCTGGTATCCTTGTGGTGCACTGAGAACAGATAGGAGAGGCAAGAGTAGGTAAAATGTAACTGCAAAACTGCCTATTTGTTAGGAACACTATGTTAATGTGGTCAATTGTCATATGATAATCAAGAACTCCAAAACAGGTAATGCAGTCACTTTTTCATGGTATTGCAAGTCAATTTAGTCTGCCAATTTAAAATACTGGTAGAGGGATGTGTGTGGGTGTGTGTGTGTTTGTGTGTGTGTGTGTGTGTGTGTGTGTGTGTGGTGAGGAGGGGGTAGTGTTGGGGGGGGGGTGAGTGAGGGGACAAATCCATACTTCTCTGCTTTCACGGAATACCTTGGAGACTCATGAATTTCAGGAAACTCTCCCAGACTCCCAGGTCAGTGACCCAGCCTCCAGGATTCTGCCCACTTTGCTGTAGAAGGGCCTCATGACCTGTGAATCATGGCATCGTGGCCCAACCAACCACTGCACAGTGTCATGTATTATGCCATTGTACAACAGGGGAGGAAGGTGGGGTTCGGGATAGCCATCGACAGTTAATGACCATCAATGGTTATTTACCGATGGCTGATGGTTTTGCCATCGATGGCAGAGATCCTATGGTTCTCCGCCATCAATGGCAGACTGGGACCCCATGTTTTTTTAGTTTTTTCTACAGCATGGAGCACTGCCTCGCCCCCTGGTGGCCCTCTAAGTCCCACTTCCAATCCTGATTGGCAAACAACCCAATTTATATCCCCAGTCAGCAGCAAACTGTAGATGGTTCACCATAGATGGTTTTGTGCCATCGACAGCAATCACCGATGGAACCATCGATGGACAGCTCACCAATGGCCATCCCTAGGTGGGGTAGACACAATTCACAATTACAACCCCTCCCCCCTTTTTCCTTCTCACTCACAGACCTCCACCTTGTACAGTCTCCACTGAAATCCCCCACTGAGACCCAGTAAAAGTATTTTTTTAGACCTCATCTGTAAAAGGAACACATGACCCCCGGATATAGAAACCCCTCAAGCCCCAGCTGGGGAGAGAAGGGCAGTTTTTAGTATTAACATTTCTAATTAATATATTCACTTGTAAGTCATGCATATGGTTAAACATCCAATGTCCTCCATCATTCTAGCATGGTTTCACTGCAGACAAAGATAAGAGATACCTAATACAATCAGCCTACTACTTACAAACCAGTTTGTGATACAAATTGCACACCCCGCCACTGTACGGTGCAGCATTCAGCTCTTAATCTGACATTCCTAATACAAATAATGTCCCAAGAAATATGTTATAATCATGTGCAGGCACAAAATTACTTAACAACTCAATTATTTGAATGACATAAATATTTTTCTTACTAGTCCCAGCGCTGCACAGGAAGGGGGTCAATGCAAGCATGTTAGCCAAGCTTACATTACTTCCAGCCATTATAAATCTACAGCTCTTCCCAAACCTGTGATAGAAAACCGAAGAGCTGCCGTGAAAACAGTGCTGGGCTTCCCACAGAGAATAATTTGAAACATGGAGGCTGAAGATTCAAAGCAGAAGAAGACGCTGTTAATAGCACGGGAAGGTAAATGTGTGACAGCGAGCTTGAAAATGGCAATCGAACAATGGGGAGAGAAAAAAAAAATTCTCTGTCTAATCAGCCCAGCTGATTGGAAAGGTAATTCAATTCCCTGAATGGAACTTGACAATATGACAGGGAGAAGGCGAGAAGAGAGAAAGTTTAATCCAGATGATCTCTCAGTAGAGCGGAAGGTAGGAGATGAAAGGATGGGGGGGGGGGTTCTCTCTCGCAGACCCAGTGCGGCTCACTGGCATGATCATGTATTATATGAAGAGCTAACAATGTACAGTGTTGTGCAGGAGTGAGACCAGTATAAAGCTCCCCTGCTAGGACTCCCAGCCAATCCATTGATGCTTTGCAGCAAAGCTTTCAGAATTAATAACAATCAGAACACTTGATGGTGTCAGCCTCTGCTAAACTATTCCATAATACTCTTTGCTCATATCTAAAGTGTTTAATTTCCCATTCGGCTACAGCAGTAAGGGTTATTGATCGCTTTTACCCTGTAAACAATATTAGTTGAACAATCTGAGGCTCCTGGGACCAGAACAATCATTAAACCATAGTACAGATGGTTTGAAACAAATAAAGAATTAGATGTTTAGGGCTTAGAGTACAGTTTGCAGCACTCTTTGGAACAATAAATGACACTTTTCTTCCAGAGCAATTCCATGTTGTATCAACGTTCATAAAAAGTTTCCTGTTAATAAATGCAGTGATTACCAAAGGCCACATATAATAATGGGGTGGGAGGACAGCCCTCCAGAGCTTTCCTCCATACTATATACTAGTATATATTATGTCTCTGTAAAGGTGTATGGCAGTAAAAACATGGCAACGAACAGCAAAATCATTTTAGGAGAGGGGAGGAAAGAAACTCATTATGGGGCACTCTTCCAATTAGAAAAATTTGTGAAATATATTTTTTATAATTAAAAGAGTACACAAACAAACAGACAAAATAAAACATGTACACAAAGCCAAATATAGATGATCTGCTAAGGAACAGCAATGTATTCTTCTTTATATGTGATTGTAACATTTCCTTATTTTCTATTGGCTAGGTTATGCAATACAGATGGTCCTCACTTAATGACTGAGTTCCGTTCCTACAACTAGGCCATTAAACGAAATGGTCGATAAGTAAGGGGCGTCTGACAGGAGAGGGTGCTAAGCTGCTGGCCACAGTGATCAGGACACAGCAGAAGCCGCAGCTCATTGTAGGACACAGCAGAAGCCGCGACTCATTGTAGGACACAGCAGAAGCCGCGACTCATTGTAGGACACAGCAGAAGCCGCGACTCATTGTAGGACACAGCAGAAGCCGCGACTCATTGTAGGACACAGCAGAAGCCGTGGCTCATTGTAGGACACAGCAGAAGCCGCGACTCATTGTAGGACACAGCAGAAGCCGCGACTCATTGTAGGACACAGCAGAAGCCGCGGCTCATTGTAGGACACAGCAGAAGCCGCAGAAACCGCGACTCATTGTAGGACACAGCAGAAGCCGCGGCTCATTGTAGGACACAGCAGAAGCCGCGACTCATTGTAGGACACAGCAGAAGCCGCGGCTCATTGTAGGACACAGCAGAAGCCGCGACTCATTGTAGGACACAGCAGAAGCCGCGGCTCATGGTAGTTGCTGCTATTTCTGTTGAAGTCAAGGCTGCCAGGCAGCCGCACCGGGTGAAGGTGCCACTGGGCTTCCAGATCACAGATCATATGGGCAGGTCGTAAGTCCGAGTGGTCAGTAAACAGGCAGGTCATTAAGTGAGGAGCACCTCTATTGCATTCCTCAATGTATTTGTAATAATCTTCATTGCTATCAATTGCTAGATTTCTCAGAGTAATAAAATACAATTATAGAAATACAATAGAATTAAGGATCCCTAATGGATGGATTTTTGGGTTATTGTACAAAACAAATTTCTTAGGAAATAAGATGCAAATGTCCACAAGTAGCTATGCCCTCACTCATATGACACCTGTGCCAGCAGCTGCGGCATTACTCAGCCAATAGGAAGAAACAGAGGAGTGTTGGGCTGCTGTCTGGTGAAGCTCATTTTCTGGAGACTGTTCTTAGAGAATGACATCCAATGGATATTTACTGCATACTTGTCAAAAATTTTTACCTTCCCTCTGGGAATTCCTGGAAGGGATGTCTAGGAAGTATGAGCAAGGGGATTGGTGGGGTGATTTTGGCAATAACAGTCTTGCCCTCCAATGTGCAGTGAGGAGCTTGGCCATGATGATGTGATTTGGAGTGAATCTAGTGAAGGTCACATGGTCTTCCAGGAATCCGGGAGACCTCCCAGAAGTTTGTGAACGTCCCAGACATTCTTGGAAAAGTAGTAAAGTATAGGTTGTTAGTAAACAAGTCTTGGCAATGTGCGCAAATCTGCACACTGGCGAGAATTATGGTACAGTGACATTGCAAAATTTCCTGCAAATCTCTATGGGCTGCAAAGGAAAATCTTTGATGATGGTGGTTGTGAGTTGCCGGCGACATGTTCTGAACACCGGCGTCTCTCGGCCATCACCAACAATTTAATGGCCCCCTATTGTAGCTAGTAAAGAACGACTATGTTAGAACAGGGCCGCAACTAGAGGGGGGCATGTGCTCCGGGTTCCAGAAACAAGGGGGTGCGTGTCACAGAGGGAGGCACGCATGGCAGCAGCTGTGTATTTGAAGCCATACATCAGCAGCCAACTGCCCACTGCCAGCAGCCTTTGAGAGACACAGCGCCTGCTGCCGTCATTCTAATGTAGCGCCAGGCACGACCCAATCAGAGCACGCAGACCAGCAGTGGCTGTCGGTCCTCGAGCTCCGATTGGCTTGCAACTAGTGCCACATTAGAATGACGGCGAATGGCTTTTTATCACTTAAAGGATGCAAGCGGGTGACTGGCTGCCGGTGCAAGCATGTGGTTCCAAATACACACCTGCTGGGCTGCTGGAGGGACACTGGAGCAAGATGAGAGGCTGCTGGATAAACCGGGGTGCAGGGCAAGGGGCATTACTGTGTGTGACATACTGTGTAAGGTGCATTACTGTGTGCAGCATACTGTGTATGGGGCATTACTGTGTGCAGCATACTATGTAAGGAGCATTACTGTGTGTGGCATACAGTGTAAGGTGCATTACTGTGTGTGTGGCAAACAGTGTAAGGGGCATTACGGTGTGCAGCATACTGTGTAAAGGGCATTACTGTGTGTGCATAGTGGGAGGGGGTGTGCCAAATTACTGTCTTGCCCCAGGTGACAAAAACACCAAGTTTCGTCCCTGGTTTGAATTTCTCTAAAGCAGTGTTTCTTATTTCCATTCAGCAGTTAGACAACAAACCATAGCTTTGTGTTTTTAAGCATTAACCCTACTATTAGCAGTGGATCAGGAATATGCCTTCTGACACTCTCCAACATACTTCTTTATGCCTCATGTGCATAGCATGCCAGGGACTGAGCTTTAAAAACACTTTTTGGAGAGTCAAAGGTTGAATGAGACTGCAAGATATCAAGAAGCATGATCATCACAAAAACCTTGCCTAAAGGCCATGCGATTCAGTGACTGCTGATCGGTCGTAATCAAGTCACAGGGGGATACAATAAATTCATGATAAAATGCATGACCTAATTTATTGTAACTTGCTTTTTCTCGGTGCTAAATGGATGTAAAGTGCATTAGACAATTAAACATCTGCGCAGAGCACTGCTCAGTTTCTCCCAGACGGGAAAGCAAAACTTCAAAATCTTCTACAGTAAAAGCAAAGTAACTGTGGGAAACATAAAACACTGTACCTTCCATGACATAGACCAGTGACCCCACGTCCCCTTCCTTGATGATACAGCTGTCTGTGCCATATTCAACAGGATACATACAATCCACTATCTCTTGGATCTGGGAAATCTCTAGGTTCTTCATGAAGTCATTGTCGAGGATCGCTTCTTTAATTAAATCCTTGGACCTGAAGCAAGAGACCAATATTTAGTCATATCCTTGAGGCGTCAGCACTAACACAGGATGATAAAGCCAGGGTATTGTAGAACGCTTTTATCTGCCAGGGTGTAGAGTGACATTTTATGCATTTTTCATTGTACTTTCGTAACGTAAATACCCAGACGTTGGTAGCTTTGCCCAGTGTTCTAATTTTTAACATTTAAATGTAAATGATAAATCGTTAAACAGGAAAATCAGCAGAAGTATGTGTTCAAACTGCATCCTGCACAGTATCATTCCAAAGCCTCTCTCTAGCAGATATTCTTATTTTATAATGATGACAGGTCCCGTTTCTCTTGCACAAATGGAATGTCATGTTTCAGTAGTTCATATAAACATTAAGAATGTGTTAATAAAAGTGGATGCTGTGCTCTATAAGTTTAATAGACTACTATAATCAGAGAACAAGTTACAGTGAATCAGCTTTAAAACATGTATTTCTCTAACCTCCATTCCTTTTGTGTGTTCGTTTACAAAAGTTACATAACAATAGGTTATGATCTATACATCACTATCCATTAGATAATACTTTTCTTCCAAATTGTACCGTATTACAAGCAGCAATTGCCCCAGTGGAGGTATATAGAAATATGGCTCCTCCTGCATCAATATTTCAGTCCATGCTGCCTTAAACATAGAGAAAACTTGTCTAATGGCTCAAACAGCATGCTGGGATTTGTAATTGTACAGAACAGGCATTGTTCAATTTTTCTGCATAAAAGATGGCGATATAGGAATATCTGATGTCAAAGATGGAGTTTGTTCTTATGCATCATAACTGATGCCAACTGCACCTTGATTTTACCTGTACTTATATAGAGATAATGGGCCAGATTCTAAGGGATAAATTTAAGTGAGAGTTTTTAGAAGTGAGTTTTAGAAGAGATGTTGCCCATAGCAACCAATCAGATTCTACCTATTATCTTCTAGAAGGTGCTAGTTAAATGTTAAGTAGAACCTGATTGGTTGCTATGGGCAACATCTCTTCTAAAACTCACTTCTAAAAACTATCACTTTAGTAAATTTACCCCTAAGTTGCAATGCTAAATCGAACACAGCAGCGTCTCATGGCGGTCGCCTGTCTGCAAGTTTATGCAAATGGCCTGCAAACCTTTTCTTGTGTACATTTGTGCGGCCTAATGTGCAAGGACTGAGCCGGCCACTTTTAGCGCCTGTACACGCTGTAATACAGATTGCTGTGTACTTATACACCACCATCAGTCACACCATTGAAACTTGCATCAGCCCAATGACAGGTGCAGTTTCTGTGTCCCACCATGTCCTCCTATGCCTGCAGCTGTGCACCTGGGAATGCCTGCAGCTGTGCACCTGGGAATGCCTGCAGCTGTGCACCTGGGAATACCTGCAGCTGTGCACCTGGGAATGCCTGCAGCTGTGCACCTGGGAATACCTGCAGCTGTGCTCCTGGGAATGCCTGCAGCTGTGCACCTGGGAATGCCTGCTGCTGTGCACCTGGGAATACCTGCAGCTGTGCACCTGGGAATGCCTGCAGCTGTGCACCTGGGAATGCCTGCAGCTGTGCACCTGGGAATACCTGCAGCTGTGCACCTGGGAATGCCTGCAGCTGTGCACCTGGGAATGCCTGCAGCTGTGCACCCGGGAATGCCTGCAGCTGTGCACCTGGGAATGCCTGCAGCTGTGCACCTGGGAATGCCTGCAGCTGTGCACCTGGGAATACCTGCAGCTGTGCACCTGGGAATGCAGCCACTTGCATTGACACGCCCCAGACACTCCCATAACAGATGTTGCCGCTTATGGTAGTGTCGCAGGTGTGTCCCTGAAAGCGGAGGCGTACAGAGACCATCAGCCACTCAAATAGGAGGTCATGGTCAGATGGAGACACTGCATCTGCTATAGGGCCGGTGTAAGTTTCGATGATGCTTAGTTTATTTTAGAATAAAATGACCATAGCATTCATAGGCAAACGCAGGGGGGGTTTCTGTCTGCCTGGAAACCCCCCTCCCCAGCCCACACCATGACCACAATAGAAATAGTAATATAATAGATTGCTCCTAGTGCTGCATGTTCTTCTCAGTATCACAAATGAAATAATTAGCACCACCTGTGGATCTTTTAACATGTATCAGCCAGTAATAAATAACCTGTGCACCAACTAGAAGATCTGGAAAACATGCACTGTTAGGGATGCATTGCTATGGAGCCCAATATGTACATATACAGTATGGTCAGGGCAGTGCTAGGTTCTTCCGCTGCTCCTCCAGGCTCCCGGACTTGCTCCAATAGTCTGGAATGGTGCCCACATCTAACATATATACGTTCAGCTCAGGCAGGATGGCCCTACTGGCGCATCTAATGGCTTACTGTGAGTCATAATTCCAGCATATACAGGACCAGTGATCAGTCACAATACACTATGTATGACACATATAATGGGTTACTGTGATCGCTGGTCCTGTATATGCTGGAATTAATACACACACTTTGTATGATGCTTATTAAAGCTGGTTAAGCACTAATTCTACCCTCTTCATTGACTGGCCACACTCGCTATAAAATCAAGCATTTGGAAACCCCCCTATGGAAATCCTGTGTTTGCCAATGAGCATTTTACATTTACATTTTGTACATGAAAAAAAACAATAAAACAACATACTCGTATATTGACTTTCATTATGAATGGACATGTGTAGAAATACATGTAATGGCATTTATAGACATATATTAAATTAATTATTAATATCAAGTTAGTATTGCAGTTGGAAGGTGCCAGTAACAATATAGCTAACGGCACATATAGTGGTTTACCTTGCTGTCAAAATATAGGCATGTATGGTTTACCTTGCTGTCAAAATATAGGCATGTCGACATTTTGGCCATATCAATATATTAACAGTCAAAATGTCAACACGGATAATATAGGTCACTGCACACACTTTGACCTGCAGTACAGCTATAGGCAGGTGTATGCTTGTCATTTATGTAGCGCAAATAAGCAGGGGATTAGCGTTTCCGTTCTTGTCATTTATTTAGTACTTCTATGAAGGACAATAGTGGCCGCAGCATTTATGTCAGCTGCAATTAATGTATGCTGCTGTAGAACAACACATGCCAGCACGAACAGCAGCTCTCAGTGGGAATCATATCATTATGCTGATTATAATATGAAAGGTAGTATCTTCTGAGTTGGTAACTGCAATCAGTCTGATATAACTGGTCAAAACCAGTTATTTATTAGTTAGCTATGTTGACATTTTGACTGTCAACATTATGAATGTCTACATTTTGGTTGTCGACCTTATGATTTCTCTATAATTTAAATGTCAACATTTTAACTGTGCTTTCCATGGTAACAGTCTCAAATTTTGACACTGTCGGCATTTCATATTGAAATTCTAAATTATATCCATGTCTAAATTATGTACCTGTCTACATATTGAATGTTGACCTATAGTCCATGTCGAAAATTTTGGTTGTCTAATTATTGTACCTGCCTACAATATGGTGTCTACATTTTGAATGTCTAAATTTTGAGGGGCCTATTCATCAACACTAAATTAACGTTTGTAAGGACATTTTCCTTAAATAACGTTATTTTAGTATTCATGAAGCCACTTAGCACAGGAGATATCACTGATATCTCCTTGCTAAGTCCCCCTACATTAATTTCCACACTCCCCATACATTAGTACATTAGTATGGGGATGTGGAAATTACGTATTCATCAAATTCCGAAAATTATGAATTTTCGGAATTTGATGGAGGTACTATCCGCCACTGTGAGGTGGCAAATAGCAGGTGAAACTTACCTGCTTCCAGCTGGACAGGTCCCCCGGCGTCTACCTCCGGCGCTCTGGTCTCTTCTCTGGCTCCGTCTGCTATGCTGTCATGTGTTCTCCCAGCAGAACACAATAAAGATTAGAGAAAAAAAAAAGCTTTTTTTTTTTTTCTAATCTGTACTGTGGTCTGCTGGGGAGACCATGTGACAGACCAGCAGGACGGAGCCGGAGGCTGCTGCGCGGACAGGTAAGTGCTAAAGGGGGGGTGAGCGGGGGGGAGGGGGGGCAGGTGAGCGGAGGGGGACACACAAACTTACCGCATCTGTAGGTAGTGCTGCACATGTGCTGGGTTAACGAATGTAACAGCGCATGCGCAGCACGGATTCCAGCTGCGGTAAGTTAGTGTAGAGAGGGATAACTATCTATTTTCTGAAAAGCTGTCATCGCAAAAATGACATCTTTTCGGAATAGTTATGGAGAGGAGGAATGATGAATTCCTCTGGTAATTAGGTGGCACTCCATGCGAGTTCTAGACCTAATTGGCTCCAGGGAAAGTTTAGCAATGATGAATAGGCCCCTGAGTGTCTAATGTCACGTATCCACTAGACGATATGCTCCATGAGTTATATTGTCTACTGTTTGCCCGGCAGTGATTTTCTCAATGACATTAACGCCATTGAGCACCCACACTGAATGATATAATTCACTATATCGTTAAGTGATGTCACCCTCCTTCGTCCCCGTACTTGTAAAACCTGATGATATCGTCAGGTTGCCCTGCAAGTATGGGTGATGAAAGATGTCGTCAATGACCAGCGGGAGCGCGCATCGCTGGTCGTTGACGGCATATCCACTGGACGATATTGCGGACGATGAACGATATCGTTCACATCATCCAATTTATTGTCTAGTGGATACGCAGCATAAGAAATGTACCCAACCCATAATGATATAGGGGCAAAATCTGTAATATCCACCACCAAAGAAAAAAAAAAAAGAACATAATCAAAATCAGACATTTGCTCTCATTGTGTAACTTGGAATAGTTGAGGAAAATGTAAAACAATGAAACACTAATTGTTTGCTATGATTTACAAAAGGTACAAATATGTCATACTTACCATGGCAGAAGGGGGCGTGGCGCGGAGATGATGTTGTATTAGGGGTGGGGCTGGGGAATGACCACACGATTGCATCATTGTGGTCCATCCCGCCCCCTCTTCACAATGCCGTGGGATGCGGGGGGGGTCCAGGGTGATGTGGGGGGGTTGCGGCGGCTGGGAGGTTTGCCTACTTTTCCGGTGGGCCGGGAGCAGCATCCGATTTTCGGGAGACTCCCACCCATTCCGGGAGAGTAGGCATGTATGAAATATGTGCTGTGCTAATAATTAGCCTTTACATAATAAATCTTCTCCTACCCATCCCGTAGTGCAACATGGTTTTGTCAAAGTGTAATATGTTTCTGCAATTTTTTGCATCTAACTCTGTGCAGCATATGTATAAAGCCCAGAGAAGCCCTGTCTCTAATAGGGTTTTTTTGCTATATAACAACGGCTACAGCCAGTGGTGGCTATCATCGAGTATTGCCGGCAGTAGAAATGTCTGGCGTCAACTACACCATGCTATGGACGGGGAAGCTGATTATCGCCTATTTAGTATTTAAGAATGACAGCGGTGTTGTACTACAATGAGGTAGGCAATCACTAAGATAAGGATGGTAATACTGTCTAGCAGAAAATAAAATGAATCCTTATTACTAAAAAAAAAAAAATGTTTTCCTTCTTTAAAAGAGAAAAAAAATAATTTATTTCTATTTTTACAAATGTATTAATTTTTTCTATTTTTTGTCAAATCTGGTACTGGAAGCTCAAGTCTGTATCCTAGGGCAGTGCAGATGTGTGATCCGGTGAAACTAGGTCACGCCTGCGCAGTAGGGAACCGGAGAGGCTGGCAAAGTGGTAAACCTCTGCTTACCGCTGCAAGCCAGTATTGCCAGGAAACTTAGCATCTGTGATGTGTTTTGTATTTATTTAAGTAGGCCCCAATAGGATAGAAAAACATTCTTTTCTTTCATATTTGATTAATAGGCTCTTAGATGACTCTCTATGAGGTATATTTACTAAAGTGAGAGTTTTTAGAAATGGAGATGTTGCCCATATCAACCAATCAGATTCTAATTAACATTCATATTCTACTTAACATTTAACTAGCACCTTCTAGAACAGGCCTGGCTAACCTGTCTCTCCAGCTGTTGTGAAACTACAAGTCCCAGTATGCGCTGCCACAGATTTAACATTCCATAATAGCAAAACTGTAGTAGGGCCTGCTGGGACTTGTAGTATCACACCAGCTGGAGAGCCACAGGTTGGCCAGGCCTGTTCTGGGAGATAATAGCTAGAAGCTGATTGGTTGCTATGGGCAACATCTCCACTTCTAAAAACTCTCACTTTAGTAAATTTACCCCCTTATCCCTTTTCGAAAAAAGGTGCTACAGTTTGGTGGATACAGCTAGTAGGATTTGTTTTCCCTTAATTTTTAAAAACAATGCAAGTCCATTTTATGAACTTGAAATAATAACCTGTTCTCATAAATAGGCACATAATCTACTTGCTTTAGTAGACATTAAAAAACACACCTGAGCTCTGAAACTTTATAAAAGTATAAAATATATGAGTTGCTTGTTATATCCAGACTAAGCAACGTAATTCTTGCCATGGCCAATTTCAAAGAACGTGCAAGAAACACACCGCACTGATCCCCCTTTTCTCCATGAACCTCTATGAAGTAAAATAAGTTTGCCATTTTTACTGCTCTGGCCTGAAATGATGAAATGCTGTATGGGTGACCAGGACAGGTTTGTACAGCTCGCTCCAGAAGCGTTTTCAATGCCCCAATGTCCATGATCATTACTGAGTCACACATAGAATCAAAATCTCCAGTCTCAAGAAAAGCCAGTGGGAAGATCTCAAAAAATTTATTTTAGTTATTGCCAAGCATATTAAGATCTCTGCTGCCTGAAGGAAATGGCAATGTGCTGGGGATCCCGTGAGCTTTGAAGGGTTCAGACAGAACATTTATTACAGCATGTGTTCTGCCTCGAAGCCAGCATTGGGTTGCTTACTGTGCCTTATTATACTCCCCATTGCAAGTTTCTTTTTTTTGGGTTGGGGTAATTTGAAATGGTGGATATACAGAGCCTATAAAGTAATAAGCGATGTACAATTTTGACGCTCCAAATCCCTTCTCAGATGGAGGCAAATCACCTGGAGCTGAAATGCATCCCAATGGAGGTAGAGATACACTCATCACTTTAATGTCTTTAATGTTTCATTAAAATGTGCCGAGTAATTTGGGAAGCCTTATAACAAATGACTCTCTGGTTGCAAACTCATCTGTTGGAGACCAGATCATGTAAACAAGCAGGTGTGAGGCATGTACTGTATACAGACAATTGGGCACAATTTAAACTGACTTCTGATAGCTTCCTCTAAGATACGATTGTTTGCTATTTTAGGAACAAGTTATGTACTCAGGTTTAGAGAAAATCCTGCAGTAACAAAGTATACAAAACAAGCTTTAAACTGCAAGCAGTCAGCCTGTAAGCTATAAATTATTCATTTATTTATTGTTTGTTTTGCCTACTTTCAACACTATTTTCAATCTAACAAATTTAGAAACAGACAGCATGAAGTTGGCCTTGTAAAGAACTGGAGTAGATGTTTTTCTTCAGTACTTTCAGCAGGCATAGACAATCCTGGGCATGTGTGCCACAAGGTGGAACGCTAGGATGTTTTTGCTGGCACCCAGCAAGACCTCGAAAACGCAGAATCTACTGACAAGAGGAACCTATTTTGTGTCATCTGTGAGTCATTTGTGTCATCTGTGAGTCATTTGTGTCATCTGTGAGATGGTACAGCATGACCTCTGCTTTGCTGACAGTGTACCAGCAGGATACATGAGATGGACTTGGGATCCAGCTTGCAACTCCTTTCTTTAGGGCTATGGGCATATGTTTGACATTCAAAAACATGTTACTTGGCCTTTTCCTGGACGTCGCCTTGATTGGTGCCACTGTAGGTGCTCAATTCTGAAGATAGACTACAGTTTGGACTGCTTCTGCCCAGAATATGTTGTCCAGACCTGCATCACTTAACATACAGTAGTCCATGCTCTTTCAATAATTCTTCTATTTGCTCTTTTGCTCACACCATTCTGTTCTGGTGAGTAGGAAAATGTTAGTTGGTGCTGTATGCCATTCCTCTTCTAGACAGCTAGATCTCTATTTTCATAATTTCCATCATTGTCAGACCTTAGCACTTTCATCTTCAGGCCTGTCTGATTCTCTGCTAGACTCTTGTACTCCACAATTTTGCTTATAACTTCACTCTTGGTTTTCAGGATATATACATACATAATCCTCATATAGTATCATCTATGAGCATCATGATGTAGTGATTCCTGTTTATTGACTCCACTTCAAATGGTCCACATCCATATGCACCACTTCCAACAGTGCTTTATCTCCGACCACTGACTTAGAAAAGGGGCAACATGTTGGCTTACCCTTCACACAACTTTCACACTCTGGTCCTTAATGGCTGTTCACCAACATCCCTGTCGCTATGCCATCTAAATACTTCTGTAAATTGTTGTATCCTACATGACCCAGTCTCTGATACCATTGGACTGGTTGAAGTTCGATGCTGCCATCATACAACACTCTTCAGTGGCTAGGAAATACAGTTGTTGGCACCGGGTTGACGTTGGAATTACGGCCCTCTTTTGATGTACACAACACACTGTCCCTCTGCAAATTGGACTTTGTATCCTTTTTTCTCCTGTACACTGATGGCAATTAGACTGGATCCTAGATCTGGCACAAAAAAACATATCTTCTACATCTGTGACAAATGTTTCACCTTTCATTCTTAAGCGCACAGTAATTGTCCAGACTTTTGAGGCATTTAGGACTTTGTTTCTTATTCCCCTGACGTTCACAGGGCCACATGGCCTTAGTAACTTGAACCAACATTCATTACAGCTAAAGTGCCTTGTGGCTCCTGAATCCATGTAGCATCAGTCATTGCGGTGATTATCAGCAACACTGATTAATTTCTTCTATCATGCTTGTATGATAAAGCACCACTTGGTTCACTCATTCTGCACTCTGAGGCTTTATGTCCCATTTTGTGTCACTTGAAGTATTTATACTTTGGCTTTTGGGTTTTACGCCCTTTGATAGCAGAATAGAATTCTCAGCATTGGCCAGTACAGGTATGCACTCTTCATCTGCAGTAATTTGGCCCATACAATCTCTGTTGATAGCTTTGTAACATAAGACTTCAAAGCCTCTACTAGGAAATCATACTCTGGTGTAGGATATTGCAGCAATGCCATTGCAACCTCGGCCGTCGTCTACTTGGACGCCTACTGAAGTCAGTTAGAGAGATATACAGCATTTTATCTATATATTCATTCATATCCTTGCATGCACTCAGCTTTATGTCATATAAAGTATGCCTCAGGTTGATTCTTCTCATTAGACCTTTGTCTTCATAAGACATTTGTAAAGTCACCCACATATCACGTGCTAATGATTTCTTGTGGCTAATGGAATATACATGATGTTCCACAGCCAAACCTATTGTTTCCATTGCTTTATCAACATCATCTGGATTAGTAGTTTCACCTGGTTTACTGGTAACCTTCCACAGCTTTACCCACTTTAACTGCATCTTCATTGAAAGCTTCCATGTGCTATAGTTTTCTGAGCCCATCAGTTTAATGAAGCTCATGCTAGCCCCTGCACTATATATTTTCCCTTATATGAATAAATCACTTTTCTGTGCTCACTTGGATCCTCTTATTCCGTTTTGATGCAGCCTTTTTTCTTGGTATTGTCTATCTTCACGCACTGGTGTCTGTGCCCATAACCTATTGGTAGATCCTACGGTGGTAGCAGGTGGCGGGTGTGTGCAATATGGTCAGTCCACACAGCAAATAAACTTAATCAGGGATTAACCAATAGAAACAGATGCAGGATAACACAGGGTTAAGAGTATGCAGCAAGTACAGGATGCAAGCATATCCAGTTGCAACCAGCAGCATATAAGGTAGCTATAAAAGAGAGACAGCGCTGTGTGCTCTCTTCAACATTTAGGTCTGGATTGATACCCCGCTGGACTGTCGCTAAAGATTGGTACACACCTGACAGATATATCTGCAGATCATGGTTGTTCATACACACTGAATGACCATCATCTGCATGGTGCAGCGGCTCGGGGCGGACTGGGGGCGGGTAGGGGGAGTGACCTAATCGCAGAAGGCGTGGCCACGCCCCCTTTGGAAAGAAAAACATTTGCGACGTGCCGCTGCGTTCTGGGGAGGGGGGCACTGTGTGCCCCTCATCCCGGCGCACAGCCAATGGGGGGCACGATCAGCGTGATCGCTCCCCCCTTTGGCATAGGAAAATGCTCGGACTGCTGCTTTAGCAGCCTCGGACAGTCTTCCAGTGCAGCCCAGCACACAGCAGCATGTGCTGGGCTGCTGTGGATGGGGAGCTGTGCTGAACCCAGGTAAGTAGTCCCCGCTTGCGGCTCCTCCACCTCTCTGCACCCCTGTATACAGGCGATGGATAGATATGTCTGCAGCACAGCCAATGCGATATGTCTGTGAACGACGTTGTTCACAGACATATCGTCTGTACACACAGTGGCCGACGGGGGCACGATATATTAGCTGATCAATTGATCGGCCAATATATCTGCCAGTGTGTACCCAGTATAACACTGATGGAGGGTAGATTAATGTACACTCCACCGTAGCCACAGTCAGTATGCAAATATACAAGTAATAACACACCGTCACATTGTTGTGAACTGCAGTAAACAAAGCTGCAAATAGACACAACCCAGAGACTATTTATAAGTACCAGAATGAGCACAAACATCCTAAAGGCTGCATAGATATAGTTAACAAGAGTGCATTGTTGCATATCAAACACAGTAGTGTTGTGAGCTAAAGAAAGCCACAAAGAGACACAACCCAGACAATGTTTATCGGTAACAGAAGTGAGCGCAGGTTTATTGGAGCATTGGCAGAATAGTGAACAAATGAACCAAGTTGGTGTACAATAGACTTAGCAGTGCTATGTAATATAGAGGGAGAGATTCGCATGTGAGAGAAACGGAAAAATTAGTTAGGAAAGATCAAGACATTATCAGTGTGACTAGGACAGCTGCAAAAAGGCAGCTGCAGGAATACACTCTTATACTGGGCTGGGCACGGAATGCCAGCACTTAGAAACCCGACACCTGCCAGTAAGTACCCTGATCCTAACCCTCCCCGCAGCCTAAACCTACCCCCCCTTGCAGCCTAAACCTAACCTCCCCCCCACATCCTAAATCTAACCCCCCCTCAACCTAAATCTAACCCTCCCCCCCCACAGCCTAAATCTAACCCTCCCCCTAGTGCCTAACACTAGGAAAACTTACCATCGACATGTCAGCTGTCGGGATGCTGGTACCTGGATTCTGACTGGTGATGGGATTCCAGCACCAGCATTCTGAGCACCCAGGCATCCCAACAATCCAGATCTTAGCTACATCTCCTTATACTATGTATATAATAAATGTACAAACCCAGATCCAACTGTGCCAGCAAGTGCACCAATGAAAGACTGGCCAAAACCTTTTAAGACAATCTGCAAATTTATTGTGTTTAGAGTATAAGTAAATATACAGTATATTAATTATTATTTATTATTGTATGAGGGAATGTGATTGCGTGAATAGATATGGGTTTTGGTAAAGGGAATCTAGGGTGTCTTTCAGGTATTGGATGAGGGGATGAAAGTTTAGGATATAAGAAGGTACCAGGTTTTAGATTTTAAAAGTCATAAATACTTTGAGGTTATAGAAGGTAGAGGTGTTTGGATAGGTGAGAATTACCTGTGTCATTGTGTATTAACTTATTTGGGAGGGGATGGACACAGGGTTCAGTTCATCTACACATTGGGCTGATAGCGGTGATCCCGCAGTGGTTCCCCTTTCTTTGAAAGACAGAAGGAATGGTATTGAAATACCGACGTCTCTTTAGCCACCGTTTCAAACACCACCTCCGGAAGCCCGACAGCAGGAGATCCCGACGTGACAAGGTAAGTAATCTAACCCTTCCCTGCCCCCCCTAACCCTAACCCACCCCTAGTGGTGCCTAAACCTAACCTTCCCAGGGGCTGCCTAACCCTAAGTCCCCCCCTGTGGTGCCTAACCCTAACCCCCCCTTCCGGCATCCTAAACCTAAGTCTCCCGGGGGGTGCCTAACTGTAAGATTCCCCTCCCCTCACGCTAACACTAACACTCCCAGCGGGATGCCTAACCCTAAGTCCCCCAGGGGGTTGCCTAATCCTAACCACCCCCATCCTCGGCTTACCTTCTTATTAACCTGCCGTCTGGACATTCAAGATTCTGGCGGTCAGGATGCCGACGCCAGGAATCCTGTTGTTCATCGGGATATCGGCGTCGGTATTATGCCCACACGGCGGGATTGCGGCATCAGTATTTTGACTGCCGGCAAACCGTCCGCCGTCATAATAACTGCATCCTGGAGGCACCACCAAGAAGAGAAATCCATAGCTACCATAATTGTAACCATGACACACCATGCAGGAAGACTGAAGCAGGTGATCAGGTTCTACATCTTGTATAAACAACAGATGGCGAAGTTCATGCACTCGCTATTATTCAGCTAAACGCACATGTAAATAAGCCATGTGTTGTAAACACAAAAACAGAGAAACATGGACATAAAGAAGACAGTGACAGGTTAATAAACTGAAGCAGTAAATTACAATTATCTCACAAAATAGCCCTTCAAGTCAATTTACTTTCTCTTCAAGAAAACACATAATAGAAGAAAAACTACAGATTGTTCCAGGTGGTAAGATGCTTTTGTTCTTTATTAAAACGTAATTGGATGGATCATTTGAAAAGAATGTGTTAAGAATGTAGATAATAAAGAATCTGCCGCTGCCTTAAAGGGGACGTGTTATTCCATTGGATAAAGAAACTCCTATAATATCTGTGCTGTGGTGACCCACTAGCAGGCTGTCTACAACATGTGTAAGGACTGAAAGGGTTAATGCCGCTCAAACACTTTACATGTCATTCACTTCACCCATTTAATCTGCGATGCAGTAATGTAGTCACAGTGCAAAATATATATATATATATATATATATATGTATATATATTATAAAATTATATAAAGTAGGTAAATGTTTATAATAAACTATTCAAATTAATCAAGCACTCCTTGGTGACCAATATAAAGCAATAAGATCAAAATAAATATGAATGCAAAAATGAAAGCACTCGTATAATGTGAAATTATAAAGGCGAGGGATCAATGTAGCTAATGAATACTTGCCTACCTTTTCTTTCTCCTCCCTGGGAGAAACCCAGGAAGGAGAAGCAGGTGGGTTTGCGATGGGGGCGGTCCAGATGATTTGCGTTATTAAGCCAGACTCCCTCGCGTTAATTACCGCGATTGGAGCAAATGTAAATAGGGGCGGGGCTAAATGAAGCGATTAATGAAAAATCCCGTCATTAAGCCTCGTCCCCTACAATGGGACCCGCGATCGCCGCGGAAATTCTCCTCATTCTGCTACTTCACTAGGAATTTGGCAGAATGCGGGAGAAATGCCTACCACTCCGGGGGTGCGGGGATTACCCGAAAATCGTGAGCCTCCCGCGAATTCCGGGAGGGTAGACATGTATGAGCTAATGTCAAGATAAATAAAAATATAAATGTAAGATGAACAGCAACACAATGAAATACAATAAAACCGGACCTAGAATGTATTCTGTGATCAATGATGACACGGCATCACGCCCCCCCATATTGCCGAACTGGCTGGACCATCAAAAAGTCACCAGCTATGGGATAATAATGAATAAACTGACATAATGAAAATCAATTTACTAAATTTCTCTTACTGGGACTCAGGCTCAGATAAGAGTCGTCCCAGCAAAGAGAAAGCTATAGGTACCATTATCACTTTTCTTCCAGGTACAGACCCTGCCAACGGTAGAGTCGTCCATAGGCTACTATTGGGTAACATCATCTCAAGATGAATGTAGCTACCGGAATGCGACATTTGATACATTTCACAATTTAGTTTCTGCAATTGAAAATAGAGGAACCACAGCAGATATCTCCAATATCTCTGATATCTGTTGTGGTCACCCTTAGGTCAGGGATGCTTCATTTTTAGGGGTATTCCTTGAAAGCGGCTGTTTTCAGGGGATTTCTTGCAAAAATACCTTCATTTAAAATAAATGCCCCATAGCATTTCAACAGTGTCAGCGTACGTGTTGTATTTGGAACATCTTGGTGGACAAAAAGCTTTCCTTTAGTAATTAAGAAAATTAAGTTTATATTTTTTTAATCCCAAAATAGAAATGATGTTACTAGACTGTGGGCCTGATTCATTATGGATCGCAATTACAACAGCGTACGTAGATCGGCCAAAGGTGTGTACCGCACATGCGTATGCATTGCAGGGTGCGTGCGTGAGTTAGCATTGCGATCGCACTGCAATCACCTATGCAGATAGGAATCCATCACAGAGTGAGTGACAGGCTGTGAGCGTTTAGGGGTGGTGACGGGGGAGTGGTAGGAGAAACACAGGCGTGTCTGTCCGCTTGAACGCAGATGCATGGGAGTACATAAATTAGCCACTGCGACGGCATACACAGCTTGTGTGCTCACTACGTGTGACGGGGTTATCAATATCTGAGTAAGGTCAGGGCTGCTGTAATTGTGCATGAGGGGCCGATGTTACTCAATGTTCCCAATGTATATGCAGGACTGCAAGGTATTACGGATGTGAGATAGCGGTAGTGGGCGTCTCTATGCTGGCTGTGCAACGGCATTGCGATAACAGTCATTAGCATATTTTTGCAGCAGGTCTGCGTGCGTAATCGCAGCTGTGATCGCCATATTGATCCGTAATGAATCAGGCCCTGTATCACCAATATAGAACTAATGTGTGCTCCACTACAGATGGTCATGGATGCAAAACAATCATTCGACTCTATAGTCTTTCCCACATGGATAGTCTGAAACAAAATAGACAAAAAATGCTGTTGTTTTCCAGTACATTAAGAAGAACTGGTGTGTGCAGTCCCGGCAGTTTATTATCCCTTTGTCATGTCACAGGGCATGTCTAAAATGACTCTAAAATGAAAACCATACAGAAAGAACTTTCTTTCACTGCTGACCTCTGATCATAGCAAAATGATTTCCAGTGTGTTCCTTTGAACCAATTCAAAATTAGAGGCTTGCAGCAGTGTCATCAGTAAGATGGGATTTACACCACTGTGCCATGGAAACTCAGCTTTAAAGGCCTGAAATTAATAAAGAGTTTCCCACACAAGTACCAAAATTCAATTTTCTACAGTTAATTTGATTGCTAAATTAGATTATGTTGGCTATACCCCCACTGAACTGATGATAGAAACATTTGTACATATATGTAGGCCTATTTACTACGGTGGTAAAGTGGACGTGTACTGCTACATCTGAGAGGCGTGTCATAAAACTGACTTATATTTAAAATTTATAATGAGCCCCAAAGCAGTTAGTAAGATCTATTTGTTTATGAAAACATATTTTTCAGAAAATGCATGTAGCCATAGGGATCATTGTGCCTTATAACCAATGCAGGGAAATTATACTAATGATCCCATTTGAATGTATATATCTGGGTTTTTTTTTTAAATATAACAGCTTCATAATGGGGGTAAGGCGCAATCAGGGAGATTGCTAGACTCTTCAGGGAGACAGGGAGATTGCTACTATTTCAGGGGGTCTCCCTGACAATGAGGGAGAGTTGGCAAGTATGGTTTAGAGTTTATCTAAATATAACATGCTCATCCTATCAGCATCACACTGTTGTCAGATGTACTCAAAATAAATATACTACAGATATTGTGGAATAGGGATTATATGAAACAATGAACTAATGGTAAATAACCAATGAATGCATGTGTCCCGGAGGCATCAGTTGGCATTAGGGAGCCATACTGTATACTCAATACACACACTGAAACGTTTTATACCAAGGGCCAGAAAGAAGAGAAAGGGTCATGAATTGTGAAAGGAAGAATGCTGTCCTGTTGGAAGTCTGTTGGAATTGAGAACATCTGAAACAAAACGCCACTAGAGTTATGAAAAATTGAACAGTGTGGGTCTATTGGTTTTTTTTTTTTTTCAAGAGCTGTGTTGCGTTTCATCTTCATACATAAAAGTGTAAATACACTGTGGCATATGTCCGGACACAGCACACAATACTAATCGCAGTTTAGTTTTTATGTAATTCAGTTGTTGAGCTAGTGAGAGAGTATATAGTGATGGAGAGAATGTATTTTGGCAGAGCCATCTGGCACGTGACATGGAGACATTAGCTGGCAAATTCTGTTGTGTAAAACAGATCGTAGATGTGTACAATTGCGTATACCACACAGTCCATTTGTTGCCAATATAAAGCAGACAGAAATGATCACTAGGCGAGATGAGGAGGATTTTATGGATGGACTGCGTTCAGCAGCAAATGAGGCAATGTGCTATTAGTAACAAAACAAACAAAATCACATAATGATACAGCTGTCCCTGTACAAAATAATTTAACACCACTAGAGAACTACAACAACGACAGATTAAAAACACCTG
The DNA here is from genome assembly GCA_031769625.1 of Taudactylus pleione. NCBI lineage: Eukaryota > Metazoa > Chordata > Amphibia > Anura > Myobatrachidae > Taudactylus > Taudactylus pleione. Next base: position 545,216 of record JAUIMM010000916.1, on the reverse strand, counting down.
CCCGAAAACATTATTTGAGATCAAAATAGCCACTAATTGTTATATGTATGATTGGTAGATTGGTATCATCAGCACTTGATTACAGGAATTGCTTAAGTGTTAAGAAATAGAGTAAAAACCTGTGTGGGGCAGATGTCTTGGGCAGGACTAGATTGTGCCCACTTGAGACAACGGATGGGATCGTGAGGGAATTTTTTATTTTTTTAAACCAAGCAACATCTTTCCTGTAAACATAAAATGCCACAGCAGCCGACCCCTCTAACGGCCCGGGTCATCAATGGTTATAGAATAATTACTATTACTATAACTATTATCACTATCGCACTTATTCATTTACCTTTATTTATACGGTTCCGGCAACATTAACATACAGTGTTATCTTATTCATTTTCTCTCTCCGGGAGAAGCCCGGAGAGAAGATGCAGGTGGGCGGTGATGGGGGCCGGACTATTTGCGTCATTAAGCCCTGCCCCCTCACAGTAAAATGCAGTTCATTCTGCATATTTAAATAGGGAGCATGGTCAAATGACACCATTATCATAGAATTGCATCATTAGGTCCAGCCCGCTCTCACGTATTCGCGGATTGCCAGTATTATTCTCCCTATTCTGCCCACTTTACTAGGAAGTGGGTGTGATGTGGGAGGAATGTCTACTCTTCCGGGGGGGCTACCCGAAAAATCTGAAGCCTCCTAAAGGTTCCGAGAGAGCAGGCTCTGCCTCAGCAGGGCTTACAGCTTAGGGGCTTATTTATAGTAGGGCAAAATTTTGTGTTTTAGCGAATGCTAGTGCTTATTTTTACGTTGCCAAATACCCGAAAAAGTCTACCGCCATCCATAATAGTGTTACTGCCAGTGATACACTGTTATTGGTTAGGTGTAAAGGTGAAGGCATAACATGCCTATGCACACCTATTAAATAACAATTGCAGCTGTACACACTACTGCCACAATACTTGTTCTGCCATAGTCATATCATGATATACTGTTCGTGCCTTGTCAATATTCTTTGATAAAGTGCAGTAAAATTACTTATCACTATAAGCAGGAACAACCATTGTGCATTAACAGCAATGGTGCCCATAGTAATAATAACCAAACATACAACCTTCCAAGGGTCATTTTAACATATTGTATAAGAGGGAAATTGATACAGCATTCCCCACCCACTCTCCTCCTCCAGGTTACCTGGCTGCTGGTAGAACCATATTGCTGGTGATGTCTTCTCAAATATGAAGCCTGCAGAGAAGATAGCAAACACTCTGGCATAGAGCATGAAGGCACAGTCGGAAATATGGCACCATGGTAAGTAGACCGTTAACACAGTAAGGGATAAATTTACAAACTTGGGAGTTCTATTTAAGAAGTGATCTTGCCCATAGCAACCAATCAGATTCTACTTCTCGTTTATATAGACCCTTCTAGAATACCGGGAATCTGATTGGTTGCTATGGGCAACATCACTTCATAATAAAACTCCCATCTTAGTAAATTTACCCCTAAGTGTCTGCTCTGGGTGCAGGCCATGCAGCGCAGGATCCCCTTCACTTAATGACCTTGTGGCCACACACCCTGCACCTATTACATACCTCCCAACTATCCCACATTTAGGGGGACAGTCCCGTTTTTCTGGGACTGTCCCGCTGTCCCGCCCGCGGGCCGCAGTGTCCCGCGGTGGGGGGGAAGTTGGGGGAAGCATACACGCTGCTCTATGCAGAGCAGCGTGTATGCAGAGGTAGAATAGATGCTGTGCGCATGCGCACAGCATCTATTGAGAGTACGGGAGGGAAGCCCGGGGGCTGCCCAGCATCTCGGAGATGCTGGGCACGCCCCATTAGTGACGTAAATGGGGGACGTGTCATCTGGCCACACCCCTATACGATTAGGCCACACCTCCCTTTCTAACGCGCACGCTGAAGGCCCCGACTCCCTCCCAGCAAATGTTGGGAGGTATGCTATTATAGATATACTACTGAGCCTTCCATACACAGGGTGTGTGTAGTACATGAAAACTGCAGCATCAGTGATGGATGGTGCATTCTCCTGCGTCCAGAGAGCCTGGGGGCGGCCCAGCAGTTCCCGGAGTGCTGGACAAGCCCTCAGCATAACGAGAATGAGGACTTGACACAGCCATATTCCCAAACGGCACACAGCAGGGGCTCACTGACACAAGGTATTGCCCCATTTCGCACGCACCGTCAGTGCTACACATCGTGTCACCACCCGTAGTGACGCCATTGTCCAGACTAGCCAATAACTGTGCTTTGAAAAAAACTCAGTTTCTCAATACTGAATACAGCACAGGACAATCCACAGTGTGAACCTCAGCACAACAACCACTTTGCATAAAACGTGCTAACAGAGATTAGTACAGTAGCTTGCATGAAGGTACGGTATGGTAATAACATATATGTTTATTTATGAATGTTATTGGTAGCTCTTCAACATAAAGCCACTTACTTAGTGGTCCCTTCAATGCATCTCACAACAGTGAATAGCATGGGTGTCTCAAGTCCTCATCCCAAAATTATTTGGACACTAGATAAGTGTCACTGTCAGGTAACCTGACAAGCTTATTGACATAAAAACAAAGCTGAACATCTAGGGCGGGATGTATCATACAGCGCATATTGTATGCGATACAGTCCACTGCTCATTGCATGCATAGCAGCAGTTATTAACACAGTATGCATGTACAATTGTGATTATTTACACAAAGGACAGTCATTCCGATAAGTGCTGTCCTTTGCGGGGTGAGGATGTCCGGGTTTAGATGACATTGCCTATCCGCTACAAGCTCTGGAAAGTTACTCTTTCCAGAGCTTGATACATATGGGGAATGCGGAGGTTTGACCACATTTTAGTGTTAGTACATCCCGCCTCTAGCGAGTTCCAACAGAACCATAGGGGCCACAGGCAACTGAGACTGCTGGTCAAGCCAACATAAAACAAGAATATGTTGCAAAATGATAAATATGACATTTATGTCAATCGCTTCCATGATGCGAAGAAACACTGGACCACCTATAAAAGGGTTAATTTTACCACATTTTCAGTATCAATAAATAGAATATCCATAATGACAAAATACACAGCCAGAACAGTGACAGTGGCCCCGTTTCCTTCTTCAGCACCACTGTTTCCTTTAGCTATCATAGTGTACGAGATGTCAATGGGGCAATGTACAAATGGTGTCCCGGCTGATGAGATATGTCTTTCTATTCTGCATCACATCCACATCCTAATGAAGATATTAGCAGCCAGATGGGATTGACACAATGAGCCATCACAGCCATGACTTACATAAAAATGTCATTGCATGTCCTATAGACCTGACAATACTGCGGAGGGATCACTTAGCTCACTGACTCGTAATAGGCCTGAAAGTCTAGACACTTGTTTGACTCATTAGAACAGGGATGGATTGTAGATTCACCTTTTTACTCCTCCGTCAAGGATAACAGTGTGAGATGTTCTAGTTAGACAGACAAAGAACAATATGATGGATGGTATGTGAGGAATTCCACCATGGTCCCTACTTATTTTAAATGTCAAACACAGATGACTGGATAAAAGGAATTGATGAGACAAATATTAGTGTAATAAAAGAAAGACATGTTCTCATGACCAGGAAACAGAAGCAATGGTTATCAATTATTATTACATTTCTAATATGCTGATTTCAGACACAACATAAAAGTTGTCCTTGTTTGCAAATAAGATACTAATATGTATTATATATTATACAATGTTGTGAGGCGTGTGTCAAGCACAGGCTTAGTAGAGAGCTGCTGGGAGGCCCTGCCCCCTCCCATAATAGCTCTCACTGGCTTCCCTGGTAATACAGCCTCTCCTCTCCCCCAGCTAAACAGCCCACCGGCCCCGACCTGAGGTCTCACAAATCCCTGCACAATAGCTAGCGAGCTGGCAAATGACAAGTCCAAAATACTAGTACTACAATAGTAGTCAAGGAGTGGTGACATTGTTGTCTTGAGCTAACTTTGGAGACATAACTTTATTATAAAAATGATCCAAAATGATCCACAGCAACAGCAGCCTACCCAGGCCGTCCCCAGCCCAGCACATAGCAGCGTGTGCTGGTCTGGAGAGAGAGACTGCTGCCGCTGAGCAGTCTCTGCTCTCTCCCTGCCTGATGTGCTAGTGTGCTACTATACAGTGGCCAGTAGTAGTGGGCAGGAGAAAAGCATTACAGGGGAAGGGGAGGGGGACAATTGGGGGAATCCACCCAGAGAGCTGCTACAGTCCCTCCTCCCCCAGTGACAACTACCTGGCCTGCAAGGTAAGAGAGTGTAACTGCAATTATGTGTGTAGCTAAAGCTCTATTTACATGTATGACTGTACAGTATGTGTGACCCACTGCATGTGTGACCTGCTCCATGTGTGACTCTGCTTATGAGAGCTGCTGCATGTGTGACTCTGCATCTGTGATCCATTGCAAGGCTGACTACAGTACAGTGCATACTGTTTGTGACCCTCTGTTTTTGAATACGTGTTAAATACATTTTTCTTTTGTGATGAAAATGGTCTAAAAGGCTCTTCAATATTTACCACCTACTAGTAACTCTCTCAGTGGTAGATTCAATTACCCCGAGCATTAGGTCCCAGAGGGTTCACTTAACTGAGGCTGCAAGGAAAAATCTGTGTTTAGTGCACCTTCAGGGACTTAACGCGCGGGGAAACCCATAGGTTCCAGCAATTAATACAAAATATATCGGTTAATTGACTACTTATTGAATAGCCTCAGACGTTAAACTCAGAGCTAACACCGCAGGTAATTGAATCTGCCCCTCAGTAACTCTATCTTGTAAATTATGACTATGCTTTAAATTTGAGACCACGGGGCCTCCCTGTTTTAAGTGCCCTGGGCCCCACAAAACCGTCATCCAGTTCTGCATGCAAGTGAGATGTTATTTACAAATATACTGTACACCATCACAACCAGCTTATTACTACTGTAACTTTTAGCAACATATGTTACATTAAAGTGCTCAAAGACAACATATGATACCTATATGGATGACAGCACATTTGTGTTCTCTGTACAGTTTCCAAAAACTAGAAATAACTAGCAGAACTGACCCAGATAAAGGCTAGTGAGAATGTATAAGAGAAGGAAAATATGCTGGTCCTGTATAGTCTTAGTGTTTCGGCAGAATGTGCGGGTGTATTTCTAGCACAGTGTGTCTATGTTTTAGTGCAGAGGGGATTGTAGTACAGGGAGTGCCCACTCTGTATGAATGGGGTCTCTATTTGAGCAGTGATGTGCAACATGACGTGTTTAAAGGGCAATAAAACAGACACATGGTCCTACAACAGTAAAGCATATTTATGTTGTTAATAATAATAATAATAATAATAATAATACAAAAGGTCCATGCATTATACTCATATGCGCATGCAGGGGGGGTTTCTGAGTACCCAGAAAGTCCCCCTGCCCGCCGATCAGTAAGTGTAGTGCGGACCGCACTACACAGTAACAAGCACACCGCCACCAACGACGGGAAGTACACTTGTACTACCTGGCGGCCATGTGTTTGTTTTAGCAGCCAATGAGAGTCAGATAGACTACTGGGTGTACTGCATAGGGGGGCCACAACTGGGGGCACTGTATAAGGATCACTACTGGGGGCACTGCATTGGGGGTCCACTGCTGGGGGCACTGAATAGGGGGACTACTACTGGGGACACTGTATAAGGGGCACTGCATAGTGGGGACTACTACTGGGGGCACTGTATAAGTGGGACTGCATAGGGGGACCACTACTGGGGGCACTGTATAAGGGGCACTACTGAGGGAACTGTATAAGGGGCACTATTGGGGGCACTGCGTGGGGGACCACTACTGGGGGCAAAACATTGGGGGGACCACTGCTGGCAGGGTTGTCTTAACAGCAGAGTGGGCCCTGGGCAAAGCAATGCACAGGGGCCCCTACCCACCCATTCACGGGAAAAAAATGTAAATGGTCAATAAAATTAAACCCTCCTGCATGCCCATCAGACCTCCCACACATGCAGAGAGACTCTGTCTGACTGGTCTGAAGCCGACGGATGGAGTGAAACTGGAACTGAGGTGAATACTAGTCACCGAGGGGGATGGGGTGTGGGAGGTGTGCAGGTGCCCCTGCAATGCCACGACAGCAAAATATAGAACCAAAGGTGCGGCACTCAGAGTGTATATAATAACAGAAACAAGCACAAAGTAATGTGTTTCAACCTTATTGATTTTCGTCAGGAGTAATAGCTAGATGTTTTTTCATTGGTTCGGTAACCAAGGATTTGGAAACCCCCCTTTCAAAATCCTGTGTTTGCCACTGATACTATCTACAAAAGTCAAATGATGCTGGCCACACATATAGTGATATTTTACCCGATCTGGCCGATTACGGCACATTGGAACGACAGATCGTGTAAAATATGGCCAAATCCTGCGCAAATATGGCCAGATCCTGAGATGTTCCCGCTTGTCGCACATCGCATCGTCAGATCTGCCGTGCAGTAGGGCAGATCTGACAATCTAGGACTCGATGCACTGTAAAAGTCTGGATGCAGGAGTGATCGTATGAAGATTGGACACCAAATCGTGTGCAGATCGTGTGGAGATCGTGTGCAGAGCTGCCGGGGAGAGTTTCAAGGGAAACCGTACACAAATTGTACACATCGGCTGATCGTGTGCAGATCGCTATGTGTGTGGGCACCTTTAGAAACATATATATATATATATAAAACAAATCAGGTACTGAACACAGCGCTAACCAAGTCAGGATATTGTTCAAATGTCAATCTCTCATATGGACGATCCACTCCTTTACACCAGAGCCGGCCCTAGCCCATTTGGTGCCCTAGGCAAAATTTTTACTGTTGCCCCCTAACAACTACCCATACGGAGCTGAACAGCCCCTCAGGAAAAAAAACAGGTGGCCCTCCTTATGGCCACGGGCCTAGTGCCCGCCTACTTTATTCAATAGTGACCTGGGCCTAGTACCCAGGTCACTTACACTTAATAGGGCAATAACTCCCTCTAGGGCCTAATGCCCCCTATGTAGCCCGGGCCTTGCGCCCGCCTATATGCCCACGGGCCTATTGCCTGACAGTGCCCCCATGGGCCTAGTGCCCGACAACCCTGGTGGTCTAGGGAGGGGTATATGGTAGGCCTCATGGAGGGCCTACCTGATCCCAGCACGGCTCTCCACACGGCAGCAGCAGGGCAGGGGGGGGGGGGCATGCAGCGCCAGTGGAAGGGGGAACTGCGGCAGAGCCCTGGAATGCCCCTAGGCATTTCAGTCACCCCTAGGCTTTGCTTATTATGCCTAGGGCCGCTCTGCTTTACACTATGGGCCTGATTCAGACTTGGGAATAGAGAGAGAGATAGTACTTAACTGTGTACCTGCACAAACCATGTTGCAATGCAAGGGGTGTAAATACATATTCTTTTTTTTTTTGAATGTAGGGTAAATACTGGCTGCTTTTGCATGTAGCCCACAAATACTGCACAGCTTTATTATTACTCTAAAATTTAGATGTCAGTTTGGACACCTCCCTACCAAATCTAAATCTCTGCACATTTTAAATCTGCCCCACCTGCAGTGCAGCATGGTTTCACCAAGATGATCAGTTGAGATATCTCACTCTATTCCCAAGTCTGAATCAGGCCCTATATTCCCAATCTTGAAGGTGGCAGCTCAAAGTTTCACAAATAGGACCTCTGTTGTATGGGCCTCAATGTTTATGAAATACAAGAAGTGGAGACAAGTGTAGATTATTTCAACAATGATTTCACGCAACACACGAAAAAAAATTCTGCGTACCGTATCACCCCAGTACATGGGCGTGTAATAAGGGGTCTTTTTAAGATATCCCTTCTAGCTACACATATATAAGATCTATATATAAAACCTTGTGGCAGAGGATCACATTATATGAGCACCAGCATCTCCTGGTCACGCAGCCCTATCACCCTATCACTACAGTGACTTGTAGCTTGTTTGCTGAGCTTGTGAGAAAACCATCTACATTGTCTAAGCTAATGAACTGTCTTCACTCTGACATCAAAATCAATAGGAAAGCGAACAGAAAGGAGAAATAACTCTCATTATGAGGGCCGCATTTTATATCCTTTCAGGGCCACATGAGGCCCTCAGGCAGTCTGCCGCCTACTGCTGCCCTAATTCAATTTTACTCTGTTGGAGTTGTCTGGATAGACGGCAATCCAAACACCATTGTATCAATGGGAGCAGTGTTATTCCAGTGTATTATTGCAGTAGTATACCGTGTGACCCCACATTCATTCACTGTCAGGAAATAAATAGCACATCCACACTAGTTACATTTCTCAAACAGCAACACAGACATAGATGTAACGCACATGATTGCTCTTTATAACAATGTTATTAAAACATTTCTATATACAGAAGGCAGACAGCAATCATTTTATTAAGTAATTGTGGAGATTGGCGTACCACTTGAAACTATGACAATGAGCCCCTATTATTTACTCGTGGGAACAGGTCACCCTTTTATGAAGATATTTAATGTTATTATTACTGAAACAATCAAGACATAGAAAAAAAAACACATCAAGCTGTATAGTTCATACAAAACTCAAGTGAATCACTCTGGGGTGAAAGATAAGAGGCCATGTTAATTATATTATAATTAAAACTCTATCGAATAACTACCAGTTAATGTCCCCATGCACTCAGAGTGCACAGTTACATGGAAAATACGTAAAAAGGAGTCAATATTAATTAAATGTTATACACCTGTTAATCTCGACAGAGACTTAAATAATGACATTTATCTCTCTGGTTTGACAGGAATATATGTGTATAAACTATGGGAAAGTTTTATCAAAGCTTGAAGAGAGATAAAGTGGAGAGTGATAAAGTACCAACCAATCAGTTACTAACTGTCATTTTAGTTTGAAAAATGACAATTAAGCTGGGTACACAATGGCCTATATATCACAAGAGTGTTGGCGGCTGTATTCACCCGATATGTCTGTGAACGACGTCGTTCACAGGATATGCAGTCGGGATGCCAACACTCTAAATGCCGACTGTCAGCATCTTGACTGTCTAATACTGGCAAGGGTCTAATGAAAGGCGTTGAAATCCTGATGCCTGTCATTTTACCTACCCCGGGAGCCCGACGCCTGGCATCCCGATCGAAGGTAAGCCAGGCGTGGACAGCCGCGGGGGGGTAGGGTTAGGTTAGGTGCTCCTGGGGGGGACTTAGCGTTAGGCACCCACCGAGGGTTAGGTTAGGGGAAGGGGGGGTTAGGTACCCACGGGGGGGGGGTTAGGTACCCCCCCGGGAGACTTAGGTTTAGGCTGCGGGGAAGGGGGGGTTAGGTTTAGACACTTACAGGGGGGGGTTAGGGTTGGGCACTTGGGAGGGAGGTTAGGGTTAGGCATCCCAATGGGAGGGTTAGGGTTAGGGGGGGTTAGGTTAGTGAATAGGAAAATACTTACCTGTCGGGATTAGAACTGCCGGTCTTCCAGCGTCGGGATTAGAACCGCCAGGCGCATTTCATACTGATCCCATTCACAGACATATCCCTTTGGCTGTGCAGCACAGCAGGTGGCCGATATTTCTGCAGATATATCGGTGTATCTGCGGGAGACTTGCTGATCACCAGTACACATGCTGCAGGGACCCAGCGCTGAGTGCCTGCCCGACACATTGGGCGGATGATTGGTAAGTATATATGCACTTACCAATCGTCAAATTGGTCGGCCTAGTGTGTACCCAGCATTAGAGGCTGATTGGTTGGTGCTTTATCTCTTTCCACTTTATCTCTCTCCAAACTTTGATAAATCTCCTCCTAACTTTGTAAATTAGATTCAGTACAAAATGGGATTTTGGTACTTACCGGTAAATACTGGAGGACACTGGAGGTGCTTACGCTGGGGTATAGAGGCATGGATAGCTGGAGCTGGGCACTTTAATTAATCTAGAAGTGTGAAGCTCCTCCCCCTCTATTCCCCAGCAGCCCTCAGTTTAGAAAATAAAGACCGAGAGGAGATGGAGAACAACAGGAGTAAAGAGAAGATCACACAACAACAAAACAATACAACATATGGAAAAAACTGAACAAGCAGGCGAAGAGCGCTGAGGTGGGCGTCCAGTGTCCCCTGTGGAATCAGAGAAAAGGATTTACCGGTAAGTACCAAAATCCCATTTTCTCTTTCATCCACTAGGGGACACTGGAGGTGCTTAAGCTGGCGGGAGCGCTCTGAGGTACCTGCAGAACAAAACGGCCAATACTGAAAGTTGAAGCCGCAAACGAATCAAATCTGTAAAACTTCACAATGGTGTGAACAGAAGACGCACCCACAGTACGTGTGGAATAAGTTGAAATGGACAAAAGAGACTGATGACCAAAGCTGATATAACCTTGATGGATAGCCAGCCTAATCCAACCTGCCAACATCTGCTTGGACACTGGCCAATCGAACAGCATCATAGAGGACAAAAAACGACTCCGACTCGCAGAGGGCGCCATCCTAGCAATGGAGATGCGGAGGGCTCGAACCACATCTAGGGTAGAAGAAACACTCGAGTCCTCTACCAGAGAAGGTATCACAATAGGCCGATTTATGTGGAAAGCTGACAACCTAGGAAATAAGATGGCTACCGTCCTGAGTACCACCCTATCACGAAACACACGGTAAGGCTTATAGGACAGAGCCCCCCTTCCAAAACTCTATGAGCCAAAGCCAGGAGGACAGTCTTCCAAGATAAATACTGAATATCAACCTCTTCAAGAGGTTCAAACATAGAAGACTGAATAAACAAAAATACCAACTTCAAGTCTCAGGGAGCTATAGATGGCACAAAAGGAGACTGCACCCACATCCCCCCCCATATGAAACGTCTGCACCTCAGGTATGAGGGTCAATGTGCGTTGAAAGAAAATAGAAAGAGCAGAGCCTGATCCTAATCTAATCCCGTCTGCAGAAAAATACATAAAACTGAACAACCGAAAAAAGTCCCAGACGATAGGCCCCGACTGGAAACCATGTCACATCAGAGCACCATATGCGATGATAAAGCGCAGCCGACACCAGATTCCGGGCGTGAAGCATGGTGGGAATAACCGAGTCTGGGATGCCTCTGGGTCTAAAGATATCGGTATAAGGAGCAACCCCGTTAAACGCAGGAACACTAAGTTGGGGTGGACAACTGCAGAAGGTCTGGGCGAAGAGGAAGGGGCCATGGGTTGGCTACAAGAGGGACCAAAAGTCAGAGAACCAACTTCTCTGAGGCCAGTTTGGAGCCATGAAAATGACCGAGGTTGACTCGTGTATTATTCTGTTTTGTAAACGAGAAATTAGTGGAATCGAAGGAAATAGATAAACCATGTCGTAGGTCCACGAAAATGTTAGTGTGTCACCTGCCTCCGCCTGCGGATCCAAAGAGCTTGACACAGATGTTGGGAGCTGATGAAGCAATCAAGACGCCAGGAGGTCTATCGAAGGACGACCCCATCAACACACACTAGTGCGTGGAACACGTCTAGGTGAAGCTTCCATTCTCCGGGATAAATATCCTGGTGACTGAGGTAATTTGCTTCCTAGTTGTCTACTCCCAGGATGAATACTGCCGGCAGGATTACAGACTTACTCTCAGCCCACCCCGGAGAATCTGAGTTACTGCTCGCATGTGACTTCGAGTCCCGCCCTGGCAGTTGATGTAAGCAACGGCCATCACGTTTTCTGACTGAACTCTTACTGGAAGAGACCTTAGATACTGTGATGCTTCTAGCAGAGCTTTGTAAAGTTCTCCGAGTTCCAACACATACATGGGCCACCTCCTGTGGGGGCCAACGACCCTGAAAATGATAGTCCAGGACCACTGCTCCCCATCCTCGGAGGCTGGCATATGTTGTCACTATTATCCAATCCCACACTCTGAATAGTCGTGCCAAGAGATTGTTCGATTTTATCCACCAGAGGAGAGCCAACCTGGTAGCCATGGCCAAACGGATCAATCAATGTAGGTGATACCCTGACCGCTGAGAAAGCAGATTTAACTGGAAAAGTCGGGAGTGGAATTGTCCCGAAAGCAGCTACCATCTTCCCCAATAGACGGAGACAAAGAAACTTGGACCCCTCTTCGGTCTGAGGCTTAGCTGACCTAGCAACCGGATATCCCGGACTTTGTCTTCCGGAAGGAAAATTCTCTATTATGCATATTCAGGACCATCCCCAGAACTGGAGTCTCTGGGACGGATTCAGATTGGATTTCTTGAAATTGATTATCCAACTGAGCTGTGTTAGAGTCTTATATGTCAGTGAGGCGTGGGTCCAAGAGAAGAGAATCTGATGGAGCCTAGATTAACAGGTCGTCCAAGAAAGGAATTATGTTCACTCTTTATGACCGACATAATTTTGGTGAAAAAAATACGGGGAGCCGAGGATAACCCAAACGGCAATGTCAGAAACTGATAATTTTTTTTTTTTTTTAATATTGCCAAACTCAGGAAGGCCTGATGCGGTTCCCAAATGTGGACATGGAGACAGGCATCCTTGATATCCAGAGAAAGGAGGAACTCCGCTGGTTTCAAACTCGCAATGACAGACTGAAGTGACTCTATTCTGAAACGATACATCTTCAGATACTGGTTTAAAGATTTCAGGTTTAGGATGGGCCTGACCGAACCATCCGGCTTGGGCACCACAAAAAAATCGTTAATGTACTGGAAACAGAACAAACACTGCCAATTCTTGCAGAAACTGGATAGCTTCCTGCAGAATCCTGGTCTTGTGTGAAGAACCGATTTTGGAGGAGGGACTTCAAAGTTTATACGGTACCCCACAGGTCTGAAGAGTTCTGGTTTCAAACCTGTTGAAAAATCTGTAAGCGAGCTCCCACTGCAGGAGATCCCAAGTGGGATGAAAGACAGACATGCCATTGGTTTCTCAGCTGGTTTCTGTTGCTGTCGACGTGCAACCGTATGCGGCGACCTCTACCTCTGCCGCCCCTAACCTGCGTGGGAGCACCTCGGGCCCTGCTACGAAAAGGCTGAGGCGCACGAAAGGAAATACACGAGGGACCAGTGTAAGTCCTCCTGGGAGTCGGAGCAGCTGAAGGGAGGAAAGACGACTTACCCCCAGTGGCCTGGGATATCCAATTGTCCAATTCTGGGCCAAAAAGCATATCACCAGTGAACGGTAAACCCTCAACAGCTCGGTTGGATTCTGCGTCCACCTGCCAAGAGTGCAACCAGAGAGCTGTGCGGCCAGAATGGCAGAAGCGGATATGAGAGTACTGATTTGACTGATACCCTTGGAGCCTCTGAGAAGGCCTTTGTCTCTAGAGATTCCCAGGGAATGCTAGTAGATGTAACTCTGCTCTGGAAGTACTAGAGTCCAAGCCCGTAATCAACTGGTCTGCCCAGCCAGTCACAGCCTTGTTAACCCAGGCGCTAAGAGCATAGGTCTAAGTTGACCCCCCGCTGTAGTATAAATAGATTGCAGTGTTGTCTCCAACTTACGATCCGACGGGTCCATAAGTACCGTATCACCCGATACCGTAAGCGTTGTATTCTTAGAAGACAAGAATAGACGCATCTACAGGAGGAGGTGTATTCCACTTGTCCATCACAGATGATGGAAATGGATAGCTGGATGGGAACGACGTGGAATCTAGAACCTCATATCCGGTTGTTTCCAGGTCACTGAAAGCTGTTCTTGAAGCTGTTGTGAGAAAGGAAAAACAGCCGACCTTTTTGTTGGTCATCAAATATTTCAAACTCCTGGGTTTCCTCAGGTAGATGAACAATCTGCCTGACTGCCCAAATTTTTGGCTCCTCCCCCATGGTATTCCAATACACCTTCCTCCGTGTCTTTATGTGCGAGGAATTCCTCGTTTGGCTCCTCTGACTGGAGGACTTTGGTTAACCCAGCCACCGAGGGGGGGGGGGGGGGGAGCCTCAGCCAATGCTGACATTAAATCCACCATTACACCTACCATGTCAGCAGCCCATGGAGGAGTGGGTGAGGCAGTAATAGCCACAGGGGGATCTATTACTAAACAAGAAACTCATAATGTGGATCCATTAGCATGTGGCTTAGAATGTTTGTTGTTACATTTGGAACAACAAACATCTTTTGAGAAGCCTTAGTCCTGCTTGTCATTTATATAACACAGTCACTCAGAGAGTTTAAGCAGAAATGTAAGGCGCTGCGGACCACTTGTGGCACCTCACAAATAAAAGGCAATAATAATAATAATAGTATACACATACAGATATATATAGTATACTGAGACAGAAGGCTGATATTGGGAACAGAGGAGGAGAAACACCACTCACTTTCCCACAGATAAGAATATTGCTCACTATATACACCCCACACACAGCCACCTTGCCAAGGATCCTGCAGTATAGGTATAGGAGCAGTCCAGCCTTTTGTAATTATGCTGCACACTAAATGAATAAGGGAGAGATGCAGGCATTAATACATTAAAAATGACAGCCACGTTGTTTAATACAGCCGCTTGCTGCTTACAGGAGAGAGCGCCCGCTGTGGTTAAGCTCCGCCCCCTTTTCATGCCCTAAGGGCTCCAAAGATGGCTGCTAGCAGAGCCATTAACTCCCCCTCCACGCTACACTGCATGTATCAACGGGGAGAGGGGAGAAGCAGGGAGACGCGCTGTATCGCTATGTCTGCCTGACACAGCGCAGACAAGCTGTATAGCGCCGTCAGCGGGGCGGGAGCCGGGGGTTGACGAGCTGTAGCGCTATTTCTGCTTGACACAGCGCAGACATTCTGTAAAGCGCCGGACAGAGGGGCGGGAGCCAGGGGATGTGCAGCCTGTTACTCACTGAGTGTCCTCTGAAGTCTCTCTCGGCAGTGCAGCAGTCTTCTCTTCTTAGTTTGAAGACTTGCTGTGGCGATAAGGAGCTGTCAGGTGCTTTTAGCATAAGCCCTGTGCACTCCTTCCTGATTTTCCATGGAAAATCAGGGCGCCAGGTACCCGGACCCCACCTTTTATAGAGGTGGCGAAGGGTACCTTAGTAGTGCAAAAGATGTTATAAAATAATAAAAATAAAATAAAAGAAATCAGTAGCATTGCTGGAGCACAGCCTGTAGTGACCAGCTCCTAGGGCACATTTTCTAAACTGAGGGCTGCTGGGGAATAGAGGGGGAGGAGCTTCACACTTCTAGATTAATTAAAGTGCCCAGCTCCAGCTTTCCACGCCTCTATACCCCAGCGTAAGCACCTCCAGTGTCCCCTAGTGGATGAAAGAGAAATAATATTTAACAATTAATTTAATTGGATAATTGAGTTTTTTGTACTGTATATATTCTTGCTGTGAATCATGCCTCAGGGGGAGATGTGTCAAACCTTCTAAACAGGTCAAGTGGAGAAGTTGCCCATAGCAACCAGCCAGCTTCTACCTATCATTTTATAGAATGCATGTGATAAATGATTGATATAAGTTATTGGTTGATATGGGTAACTTCTCCACCTGTTCTCTTTAGAAGGCTTGATACATCTCCCCCTCAGAGAGACACTCCTAGTGAAATAGTAAGATGTTTAGTCATAATTATTAGCTTAACCCACAGCACTGCTGCTTCCAAATCAAGAGGGCAGGTATAATTTAAACTAGCTGGGATACCCATGTGTTGACCATGTTGAAGAATGGACATTGAAGTCCATCAGCAGCCTTCATTGCAGCCTATAATCTCATTCCATTGATCCTGAAGAGGACACCTCTTTTTGCTAACATGATTTTAGCCCTAAAAAGGACCTATCTATCCATTTATATAGAGTATTTAGACACTGTTACCTCAACATTGAGGCATAAACAATGTTGTATAAGCAATGTTGCTGCAATACCGGAGGAGCATCTAGAAAGACAATACCTCCAGTTTCTCTTGTTACCATAGAACTAACTCTGTTATATGCAACTTTTTGCTCTGACACCAGCCGAGGCTCATTTTCTATCACAAATCTCAGCAACTGTGCAACATTATAGCTTGTTTCAGATAACATGTCTTTATTAAGACTGGACGTGTTACTTCTGTCAGAAGTTGGAAGCCCTCCTAGTTGATGCAGACTTTTGCCTGTCATCTGTTGAATGTTGTCCTCCAAGCAAATGAAAGCTTGATTGAACATTGCATTAATACATATAGTAACCTTAGCTCAGGATTGGCTTGTCTTGCTTCATAATGAATGTCTTCACTCATATTTGCTCTAAAGTCAAGTCTGGGTTGACTTAGTAACAGTGCAGGTGCAGTGTGACAGTTGATCCTCCGACTCACTGATCTTCCGTTGGAGCTCTGCCTGCCCCCCACTGGTACATATCAGCTTATGCCTTCAGGTCAGTGCAGTTTTAGGCACTGGAAAACAGACTGACCAAACTTGCTTAGACAAACACTTCAAATTAGAAACTCCAGCACCTACCTGGTGGGCACCTTGTAGACCTTCATGGCCCGGACGAACTTCAAACTTAGCCAAAAACCTAATCCTGGTCAAACTACACCACCATGCCAAATTTGGTGGAGCTAGGTACAAAACTCTGGCTGTGCATAAAGGACAAACAGACAGACACAGACACACACACTTTCTCGCTTATTATATAGATAAACAATCACAAAATCATAATTACTGTATACATAGTGAAGATGTATATTTGTATATTTACACACAAGCAGCACATCTGTCAATCAGTATGATTATTTTAGACCAAACACAACCATGCATCACCCAAAACAATCACCAGAGTCTGATCAAAATCTGGGAAGAAATATTGATTAGGACAGATAGTAAAACCCATAGATCGTTTATTTACGAAATTATGGGCAGGTGTCGTATATTGGGTAATAAGCCATTCTTCCAGCCCACCTACCAAAATTGCAGATCTGTCCAATATACAGTATACGCACTTCTCACTTTAAATTGTTAGAGTTGGTACCTCTTCCATTAAATTAAAGGGTCGATTTATGAAGTGGAGTTAAGCCAAATGTCCAGTGTTTTCACCAGATATTTGTCTGATCTCCGCTACTCTCAAAAAGAGGCTAAAACTGGAGAAATCAGATATTTGTCTACTGCTAGCCAAATTTCTGTGCCTTAGACCTCTATGGGACAGTGGTCCTGATTCAGACCCAGTCGCAAGCGTTGAGCGCTCGCAACCAGGGTCGATGTTGGCCCAGAGCGAATGCGCACGACGGAGTTGGCTCCGTTGTGCGCATGCGCGAGACCCGGATAGCGACGGGCAAGCCGTCGCTCCGCGTCTCACATCAAAGGGGGAGTCCTGTCGATGTTGAGTGACAAGTGATGCCAGTGGGAGAGCTTTCGGCTCTGTTTGAGCTGAAAGCTCTCTGGGGCTTGCGGCAGTGAGACCCTACCACTAGGGTCTCATAGCAAGACTGATGGTCGCGATGGTCTTGACCATCACGACCATCTTCCTGGCCGCTCGCTATAGCTGTGGGTGGTCACCCACAGCTATGCAAGCGGCCAGGAGGCCGTTCTAAAAATAAAAAAAAGACTGGCCCTGATTCAGAGCGAGCGCTCTGTCAGAGCGTCCGGCTCTGAATCAGGGCCTGTGGCCACAGTCATTTTAACCATACTTGCTGACTTTATGTTTCTTCTTCTTTTCACTTCATTAGGCGATTTGTATCATTTTATCCCCTCCCTCTCCATATGGACCTGCGATTCCCAGTATTATCTCCCTTCCCTGCCCACTCGGGAGTCTTCCGCACCTTCAGGAAGAGTAGATAAGTAAACGGCAAAAAGCTAGCTAATGCCATCTCAAGATGGCATTAGTGATTGCTGACAAAGTGGACAGGTGAGGCCTGAGAGGCTTTGCTTTTTAACCTTGCCGCGCACGTGCAGGGCCATAGTGAGTCTTGTCGGGTCCCGGTAATTTTTGGGAGACTGGCCTAATGTCATTAGGTGTGGCCACGTCTCCTTTACAACATCTAAAGAAATTTTTTTCTGCTGCGCCACAGGGCGGTGCCATGTGCCACTCAGCTAGGGGCAAATTCAGGGGGAAGGGGGCGTGCTCAGTGTGATCACTCCCCCCTCCCCCCCCCCCTCCCCGCACAGCCAAAAGAGACTGATCAGTGGCAGCAGCATCCCTGGTTCCACCGCAGCCCAGCACATAGCAGCGCGTGCTCAACTGAGGAAGCAGTGATACGGCCGCTAACAAGTAAGCGAGAGGGCCGCTCCATCAGCCCAAGCAATTAGTACTGCTACCCTACACCCCTGCGCATGCGTATTTTACTGTAGCCCTTTGCAGGCAGCATTAACCATGTTATGGGAAGTTACTGCACAACTTAAATTGACTTATTAAACATGCTCTCCGGGAGAAGCCAGGAGAGAAGATGCTGCAGGCCACTTTGGGGTGTGGGGCCGGGCTCCTATGTCATTAGGCTCTGTCCCCGTCACAGCAAACTGCTGCAAATCACGGGACCACGAGGAGGGAGCGGACCTAAATTACGCATTTTCGCGTAATTTTGTCCTGCCACTTCCATACGGAGCCGCAATTAACTCCCAATACTGCCCACTTCACTAGGTAGTGGGTGGGATGTGGGCGATAAGGACACTCTTCTGGGGGTCAGGGAACTACCCAAAAATTCCTGAGCCTCCCGCAATTTCCGGGAGAGTAGGTAAGTATCACTAAAATTTGTATCGCTGCAATTTGTCTTAATATAAGTCGTCCCCACCTGCACCCTGATTTCTTGTACTCTGTTTTACTTTACATACAATACCAGTTAGCATTGTTGAATTCTGTCAATATACAGTAAAGCTTAAACTAAACCCAGGGAAAAGCTGGTTTAAGTGCCCCCCAGAAACTGAAAGAGAAGCTTCTCCTTTACCTGTCCTGCAGTGATCAGTAAAGAGCAAATCAACTAAAATAGCAGCAATGTCCAGCATACTGTACATATAAAAATAAAACCATACAACAGAGAAAGTAGTAATTCCTTTGTAACACTGACATTAGAAAAAGTCAGAGAGGAAGGGAAACAGGGTTATGTCAAACTTACACTTTCATATTCTGCAATCTCCATTAGAAGTAAATCGATCCACACTTTGTGCATAAATCTGATTATTACAGATAATAATCTACAAAATAAGCCTTCGTGAAAAGAACATTCTTTTCCTTTGCCTATAAAAATCATTTTAATAGTTTTGGCATATAATAAAATAATACTGGACATTGGCACATGGCTGCAAATTTATCTTGCTGTACCATTTTATGAGACATAATTATCTTACAAACAGGATGTTTAATTCATATTCTGACTGGCTCAGTCAGATCATTTGTAATAATTTAGAGGCTTGCATGTCACTACAACAGTCAATGGTGATAAAATAGATGTGAAAACAGCAGATTTATGGGGCTCATACATCTGTGATTAATTAGAGCAATTACCTGTTCTGCAGATGTTATGCAGATCTCAATTCGCCGATTCCGACCCAAAAAATTATCGGATTCAACGAGTTGGGATTTGCAACATGTTGTATTGACTCTTATCACTTTGTCAGTCTTTCGTATATACTCAGAGGAAGATGTAACACACAGGTAGTGGAGTAATAAACCCTGTGTGCTGCCCATAGAAACTCACTTGAGTAACCTTGGTCTTCTCTTAACCACTGCCTGGCATGGGCTGGGCTTTCCCTAACATGGGCTCATGGAAGTTATAATATTATTTGGGTATATACAGTATACATATATATATATATATATATATATATATATATAGAAACTGCAAGGAAGCGGCACTGCTCAATATGTGCAAATCACTGCAATAAATACCTACAATCCAGTGCCTTCCAAACAGCTGTACACAAAGTGCAAAGAAGTTGTCATATATCCATGATGGCAGCAAGATCTTGCACCCTGATGAAAATGCACTACCCAATACAGCATTGAAACGTTGGTTACTCACCCTGCGAGTCTGTCTTTTTTCCTGAGTGTCGCCATCATGGAGATATATATATATATATATATATATATAGCCAGGGGATGACGGGAGGCACTCAAAGAGACTTCACAACTTAAAAGAAATCACAGCAAGACTGTTGCTAGTTGCCAACAGTCGGCAACTAGCAACAGTCTTGCTGTGATTTCTTTTAACTTGTGAAGTCTCTTTGAGTGCCTCCCGTCATCCCCTGGCTATTCTTGCTCCATGCAATAAGGAAAGGCACCGGAGCCATACTTACCTTTAGTGCAAGTGCCGGGTCCATTGGGATTCTATATATATATATATATCTATATATATATATATATAATATATATATATATATACACACAGTATATATACACACACAGTATATATATATATACATGCACACACACACACACGTATACACGCTGCAATGTAATTTGAGGTCCACTTATAGTCACAAACCGTTCGCTCCTTGATAGTGGGCTTGAGGAGACGTGTCTGATCAACCAAGGATGCCGTGAATTGGGGGACACTACTGAGTCTACTAGGCACTTGTTCTTCAGCTGGGCAGCTAGGTCTGGACAATCAGTCAGTGAAATGTCTGGTGCAGCTGCAGTAAGCCTGTCACCTCCCTTTTCAGCTAGTCAGTGAGAGAAGATTTCAAAAATGCGGCTATTTCTGAGTGAACAATAATTCTTTTAATGTATACTATAATGCTCTCTGTATTGTATGGTGTTCACTATTGTATGGCGGTCGCTAGGATGCTCTATGTATTGTATGGTGGTCTCTGGAATACTTTCTATGTTGTATATCTGTGTCTGGGATGCTCCCTCCCTACATTATATATATGTCCTTAAATGCCTGGCACGGTTGTGACTTTAAGCAAAAATATTAGAGGTGCTACGAGTTTATTAACGAAGGGCGTCAGGAATCCTTAATCAGGCCCTGTTCGGAGATTGTAGAATTTTTATGCCTTCATTACACAGAAACTGAAAATATAATAAATAATTTACAATAGCCCCCCCCAGCCAGTAATTCTAATACTTTACGAGTGAACATGAATGCACTGATCACCCTTTTTCAATCTGCAGCAGCAACCATCATCATATAGCCACTTACACCTACCCCGTGCTGGGTGCAAGAGATCTGCCAAAAATAAGCATCCATTCGCCATTTTCACGATTCAAAATAGGATGGAACTCTGACATACCTTACACTCATTGTGTCTGCATTGTTACTGCCCAGCTGCCACTCATTGTGTGTCTGCATTGTTACTGCCCAGCTGCCACTCTGAAGCACCCATTTTGAAAATGGAGAGAAATGGCCAAGAACCATTTAACTTAGAATCTCCTTGAGATTGAAGAAATGATGTATATATTCGCTACTGCGCATAAATTGTTTGCTAAAATATAATAGTTGCGGATCATACAGATCCACGTGTGACTAAGTATGTCCCAAAACTGTTTTGTAGAGCAGTACAGCTCTTGGCACTACCCCTGCTGCACTTCAGCTGTTGGCAAAATGCCCTGAAATGCCCATACGATACATTCTTTTTTTTTTTCTATTTAATTTGCACAAATATTAATATCATCAAGATAATTATGACATTATCCGGAACTCAAAATTAATTAGATGCAACATTATCTATGTAATTGATAATTGTTTATAGCTTAGATCAATATTTTTTCATCTAGTGAACTATAAAAACTCGTAGCAGTGCAGTAAAGAGCTTATTGCTGTCTGTTAGCCAGTGATGATATCCAGATCCCTTTGGTGTGTGAGTCTGAGCGCTAAGAGTCACACAGTACTAAAAGTTCATTGGCAATTATCCCAGACAGGCCATGCAGCATAATCTTATTTCCCTTCTGATTCACTCACTTCCGACATTTCTGAGGTTGTTGTTAACATTTTAAAACAAGTCCACATTTTACAATATAAATAACCAACCCTTGGCGGCTCATCTATTCTGGTTTTGAGGAAGGGGGACTGGGGCGGCCAGTAGTGCGCAGTATTTTATTTGCAGCGTCAGTGACATTTAGCGTCTTGCATATGAGGAAGGGGTCACTGAAACTGCACCAAAAGAGCTCTCTTGCTCTATAGTGATATTAGTTAGCAGCCTGTCAACACTTTTCTGTCATTTCTGCTCGCCAGCTCGGGGGCTGCGAGTAGAAATGTCAGCGCCAACGGCTGTGTGAGTTCTGAACGGAGGAACAATTGAATTGCTCCACCTGGCGCCATCTAGTGGCCGCCTGGCACGCAAAACACTTGAATTCATCTCATAGAGGTGAGGAGCAGTGTTAGCCTTTTATATATATAGATGTGTTGTTTGATTACTGCCTAATTTTGCCATGAGATGGTTGGGCATTGCTTCAGAGACGAGCGAGTTATGCTTGTTGGACCCCTCCCGCCTCTCTTTCCATTGCTCTATAGCAGGGGTGGGGAACCATTTTTCTGTCGAGGGCCATTTTGATATGTATAACATTATTTGCGGGCACGATGCAATGTCAGACGTGGGCGGGGCCACAATTACCAGTGAGTACAGCAATGCCCAAGGCATCCTCAGAATGCTCCAGGGAGCTGTAAGGGCAGCAGTGTGACCGTCTGAAGCGTCCTAAGGATGCTCCAGGCGGCACTTCTGCACAGATTCTAGCTGCAGGATGTCATTCTAGACACCCTGTTAGCCAGATGAGACTAGCAGAAAAAAGCTCAGAGGGCCAGACCAAATGATTCCGCGGGCCTGAGGTTCCCCATCCCTATAGTTTATTAATTAATTAATAAAGGGTTCCGATTTATCATTATGTACCAGTTTGCTAAGTATCTTACTTAGTTTGGCATGAGATCCAATTATGTCCAGTGGTGTCAAACTCCGGCCCCTCCAGCTGCAGTGGAACTATACATCCCAGCATCCACTGCCACAGTTTTGCTATTAGGGCATGCTAAAACTGTGGAAGTGCATGCTGGGATATGTAGTCCCACAGCAGCTGGAGGGCCCAAGTTTGACACCACTGCCTTAACAGGATATGGGCTGCTATAAGTGCCCATCCCGGCAAAGAGTAAAGTGATGGCTTACACTATCACTTTCAGATTTGGAAATGACTAAAATGCACTTGTGCAGACTGTCATTACTCCGAAGGAGTGAGCAGAAATAAGGGTTAACTGTAACTTTGGAACTGTTCATGGGTTGGACATTGGGCTCTAATTGAATAGCACTTTACATGGGAGAACAGACAGTGTAAATCAACCTGCCCCAATCTCTAATGTAGAAGATAAATCCTCCACAATATAAACTGGACAAGAAAGGGTTACACAGCTACATTCACCAAGTACCATTAGATATTACAAAAAAAAAAAAAAGTTAACTAGCTCTAAGTACATTTTAAAAAATATGTTACATGGATCCACTATTGTATGTTAATAGGGGTTTGTTTCTTCAATCGGTCTTTAAACAAGTAAAAAAAATAGCTTGGGCTACTTCTCAATTAGCTCCAACACATGTCTTATCCTTAGAACTGTGGCTGCATATCATGTTGTATAATAATGTACTGTAGGGTATAAACATTTAGATATGTTTGGGCTTGTAACAAAATGTTTCCATTCATAAATCTTCCATCTCATTCTGGCTGGCATTCTTTACTCCAGAGCCAGATCCAATTGAGCATCACTTCACTGATCAAATCCACATTTGGTAACTGTGGTCCTATAACTGTTCCGGAGAACTCAGGAATTCCTATGAAGTGTCTTCGTTTGGAACCACAAAGCAGAAATGGGTCACAGAGACTGCTTCAGTTACAAATACTTAATACATTTTTGCGAGAAATGAGCAGTGAGAAACCTGTAATAATCAATGTCAACAAACCACATTACAGAGCTTGAGACCTCAGAAAAGACAAGGATGGGGGCTTATGTAACAGGGTGCGAGCTTGTGCCACTGCGGGCATACTGTACATGTGAGTGTTCCCGTATTTTAAAGGCGGCAATCATTTTAAAGCTTGGCTTTGCCTTTAAAATGATTGGCGTTTTAAAAATAAGGGAACACTTGCATGTATTCCCGCAGCGGCACAAGCTCATACCCTGCTACATAAGCCCCCAGGTTTTATGTACGTGATATATAAGTTTATTCAGGTTTTATATTTACCCTAGATTATAGATGAAGTTTATGTTATCGTCATCAGCTTGCTTTAATGTGTAAATGAATAAGTCTACTAAACAGTTTTTAAAGATTTTTTTAAACTGATGTAAAGTGCTATAGATAAAATTGTAAAAAATAAATTCCCAACCAATCAGCTCCAGCAAATTGTAAATTGGAGCTGATTGGTTAGTACTTTATCTCTCACAATTTTATCTCTCTGTCAGCTTTGATAAATACCCCCCTAGACATTACTGTCTCTGACCACAAGAGGACAAACGTGGACTTCTGAGACCAGTGAGAAAGCTCCTGATGGAGGTGTGTAACGAATGCAGTACCTGATTGGACTGAAAACTGTTTCTGCCCAGTCAGCTGCCACATTCATTACACACTTCTAATCCAAAGCAAACAGGGGGAGATGTACTAAGCCATGGGGAGAGATAAAGTGGAGAGAGTTAAAGTACCAACTAAGGGCATTTGTGAAAGTTGTACAACAGAGCACAAGGCCTTTAATAAATAAATACAAATTAAACTTAAATTACAGAAAGTGACTTAATTAAATTTTATATATGACAACTTTACTACTAAAACAAATTTGCAGGGACGTGAGATTCCATTTTTTGGACATGCTCAACCCAATACACCACTTACATATGACCACAACTAGGGTAACATTCAGTGGGTACCGCTAATGCAATGAACTAAAAGTAATAATTTGTATGTTTACATTTTATTTGCATTAATAAATCACTGTTTAACTGCTCATTGTGCAAGTTAATCCATAAATGACAGCCGTACTGCTCTGAACTGAAATGTATTATTTTTTTGGAAGAGCATCTTAAAGTTAAAGGTGCATACACACACAACGATTTTTTGAATGTTCATGCGCGTTCACGTTTGTAGTTTGTAGTTCAGTCACACTTGTTAACTCAACGATTTTTATTAAGTTAATATGCAAAAATCGTTTGTAGTTCATAAAAATCGTTCATTACATTTAGTAAATGAACAACTTTAGTAAACGATTTTAGTAAATTTTTTCAATGGAAAAAATCGTTTACTAAAATCGTTCATTAACTAAATCGTTGTGTGTGTATGCAGCTTAATACCTGCACTGGCTGCTGCCTATGTGTACTGAAATACCTCCAGTCAGGGGCGGATTGGGCCGCTGGGCCAGTCCCTACAGTGGCTGGCGGCTGCCCTCCACTCACGCACGCCCACTGTGGCGATCAGAGCTCAGCTCCGATCGTGCAGCTCTACACCATATGCGCATGCCTAGAAGCTTACTAATTGTAAAAAATATGGCCGACGTGGGAGCTGCTACACATGCCCAGCCGCAGCAGCTCCTCCCACAAACCTTTGCGGAGACTGTCAGTCACCACTGACGACTCCGCCTCCATCCCCTCCGAATCCCGGCCCTGCCTCCAGGACAATCTTCGTGCATTCTGCAACAACAAGCAGCCTGCACGGTGACGTCAGCCACAGACAAGCAGCGGGCAGCCAAACAGAGGAGCAGCAGGTAAGTGTTCGCAGCAGCAATGGCTGGGGAATGGGGCTAGAGAATAAGGCTGTGAGACACACTGGGGCTGAGGGACACACTGGGGCTGTGAGACACACTGGGGCTGAGGGACACACTGGGGTTGAGAGGCACATTGGGGCTGAGGGACACACTGGGGCTGAGAGACACATTGGGGCTGAGGGACACACTGGGGCTGAGGGACACACTGGGGCTGAGGGACACACTGGGGCTGAGGGACACACTGGGGCTGAGGGACACACTGGGGTTGAGAGGCACATTGGGGCTGAGGGACACACTGGGGCTGAGAGACACATTGGGGCTGAGGGACACACTGGGGCTGAGAGACACATTGGGGCTGAGGGACACACTGGGGCTGAGGGACACATTGGGGCTGAGGGACACATTGGGGCTGAGGGACACACTGGGGCTAGAAAATAAGGCTGTGAGACACACTGGGGCTGAGAGACACATTGGGCTGGGGAATGAGGCTGAGCAGTGGCAGCTGGGCCGGGGGGCAGGGTGCCATGTGCCCCCCGGGCCGCAGCATCATGCGGGCCGCGGGCAGTCTGTGTCACTGTGACACAGACTGCACCGCGTGTGTAGCGCTGACCAGACGGAGTTCGGTCAGCGCTACACAAGTGACAAACACACAGCCGCCGGCTCCGGCAGCTGTGTGTTTGTTTTGATCAGCAGCCAATGAGAGTCTGTCAGACTCTCATTAGCTGCTGCTGCGCCCACTGCACTCCATCTTCCGGCTCCCGCAGTGGGCAATGCAGAGCGGCCCGGCCCACGAAGGACAGACGGAGGAGCGGATGGCGACGGCGGGAGCGGGGATTCAGGTAAGTGGGTTTTTTTTTTTTTTTTTTACTACGTGTGTCTACTGGCGGGGGGGGGCTGGCACTACAAGGGGGAGACCACTACTGGGGTCACCACAAGGGGGGACCACTACTGGAGGCACTGCAAGGGGGGGACTACTACAAATGGGGGCAATACAAGGGGGGGACTACTACTACTGAGGGCACTACAAGGGGGGGACTACTGGGGGCACTACAAAGGGGGAACCACTACTGGGGGCACTACAAGAGGGAGGGACTACTACTGGGGCCACTACAAAGGGGGAACCACTACTGGGGGCACTGCAAGAGGGAGGGACTACTACTACAAGGGGGGACTACTACTGGGGCACTACAAGGGGGGGACTGCTACTACTATGGGCACTACAAGGGGAGGGGACAACTACTAGGGGCACTGCATAGGGGGAGGGGATTACTACTACTACAAGGGGGGACTACTACTGGGGGCACTACAAGGGGAGGGGACTACTACTACAAGGGGGGACTACTACTGGGGCACTACAAGGGGGGGACTACTACTACTATGGGCATTACAAGGGGAGGGGACAACTACTAGGGGTATGGCATAGGGGGAGGGGACTACTACTAGGGGCACTACATAGGGGGGAGGGGACCACTGGGGGCACTGCATCGAGGAACCACTGCTGGGGGCTCTATAAAAAGGGCAATACTGGGGGTACTGCATAGGGGGGAGACTACAACTGGGGCCACTATTTAAGGGGCACTGCATAAGGGTTACCACTATTGGGGGCACTGCATGGGGTGTGGTCTGCTACTGGGGGCACTATATAAGGAGCACTGCATAGGGGGTACCACTACTGGAGGTACTATATAAGGGGCTTACTACTGGGGGCACAAGGGGCACTGCGCAGGGGAGACCACTACTGGGGGCACTGTATAGGAAGGATCACTACTGGGGGCAGTACTGGAGGCCTGCATAAGGGGGGTCCTCTCCTGGGGCACAGGGGGGCACTGCATATGGACACCACAACGGGGCTGTCCCTAATCTTTATTTTTACTTTACATTAATCCTATATGGACCCGCCTCCTCCCTGGAACACTTGAGGGGGGGGCACCGTAGCACGCACGTTCTTCGGGCACCCTGGCTACACGCTACTCCTCTGCCAGGGCCGCCTGCATGCATTTGCCCCCCAGGCTAAAAGTTGTCAGCCAGCCCCTGAGGCTGAGAGACACATTGGGTCTGGGGAATGGGGCTGAAGGACACATTGGGGCTGGGGAATGGGGCTGAAGGACACCCTGGGGCTGAGAGACACACTGGGGCTGGGGAATGAGGTGCAGCTTGAAGATAGGCTGCAAAGAGACAGTGAAGCAGCAGGGGAGAAGCTGGAGGAGTCTAGCACGCCCTCCCCACCCCTCCCCTTCCCCAGTTTGCTCCAACGCATTTCCCTGCCAACCACGCTGATGGTGTCCTCAGCCACCCGCTGACACAGAGCTGCAGCTGCCGCTTGAGTCTGTGACTACCACTGAGACAGTGCAGCCCCGCAGCGCCAGTCCCCCCGATGCCGCTGCTGTGTTCGCTCTCGCCCCGGCTCACTGGAGGAGCTGGGAGGCAGCTTCAGCAAGGTAAGAGGACACAGCATGGAGGGATCTTTTCAGATCCCTCTGCTGTATTGGATGCTGTATGCCAACTCAGGATTTTTTTCATAACTTGATTAATTTGATAATTTCCACATCCCCATACTATAGTATGGGAACTGTGGGAATTATCAGGGTACAATTGTATCCAGGAGATATCAGTGATATCTCCTGCATTACATGAATGGTGAATAACCCTGGTACTTAATGTCTACAAAAATAGGTGAAAATCTTAATTTTCACCAACTTTTGTAGAAATTAAGTGATGATGAATAGATCCCTATGTGTTACGAGGTATAGTTAATAAAATGCTGCTACATGATCAAAATATTGTTACATTGTTATACATATTGCTCAATTGTGTACAATTCTGCACCTAAAAGAACAAACAGACATGGGCTGCACATATGTATACTGTTAGTAGAACAGTGTTACAAAGGAAAAGAGTAGGGTTGCCAATAGCAACTGATTAGGTTCTATTATATTTCTAGTTAAGTTTAGAAAATGAAAGCTGATTGGTTGCTATAGGCAACACAATCTTTTTCATGTGCTCTAGTGTTCAGAAATGCTCCCCCTATTTTACAATTACACTGGAAATTGTTGTTCCTATACACACAAAACATAATTATGGCTTCAAGGATTTTGGTTATATTAAGGAATGAGAAGATATTAAGCATACTGTATTAGGGGTTAAACGCAGCATGTCAAAGCTGAGCTCACACTACAGCAATAGAAGTGTTAATGGTTATTGTTTTCCCCCCCAAGCCTCACAGTTAGAGGCTCATTAATGTTGTCACAGCCCACTTCCACAGTACTGTAGCCATGCGGAGAGACTACAGAGACATGTATTAAGGAAAGCCGGAGAGAAGAAACCATCTAAACCAATGAGAAGCGTTATCAGCAAGAATGCAGTTTTCTGTAACACAGATGTGTACGTGAACTGGCATTCTTATTACACTAGTGAGCTGCAATGACTGAGCATGGGTTATAGTAAATACTGACCATTTTAAGTGTGGATTTTTTATTTGCAAGGATTTGATATTGATTTGATATTTAAAACAAAGTCATTATTTTACATAAATGTATATGACAGGGGTAGTCAAACAGTGGTACTCCAGCTGCTGTTGAACAATACATCCCAGCATTACCTGATTCTGTTTTGCTATAAGGGCATGCTAAAAGTGTGGCATGGCTTGCTGGAAGCGGTATGATTTAGCACCGGACCTGTGCCCGGCGGTTGGAATCCCGACACCTGGAGGCCGGCAGAGGAGGAAATCCCGATCGTCGAAGGTAAGTATAAACTAACCTAGTTCTAACCCCCTAACCTTAACCCTCCTTTAGGGTGCCTAACCCTAATCCCCCCTCTAAGTGCCTAAACCTAACCCCCCCTTCCCCGCCACCTAAACCTAAGTCCCCCCCGGGAGCCCTAAACCTAACCCTCCCCCCCCCACGGCTGTCCACAGCGGCGCCCGGCATCCCTTCGATCGGGATGCCGGGGCGCCGGTCTCCCGGCATCAGTAAAATTACAGGGTCATTTAACCCTCACCGGGATATGACAGTCAGGAAGCCGGCTGTCGGGATTACGTCCGCCGGCTTCCCGACTGCATACCGGCTTGCTGGGATGTATAGTTGCACAGCAGGTGGAGTGTCACACGTTGCAAAACAAGATGAGGCACACGGTTTAATATAGATAGGTCACAATGTCACCCATTTAGGGTGAAGGATTCAGGACACATGTCACTGCGTAGGGGAAAAGGGCATAGGGATTGTGTTCTCTTGTCAGAGAGGCATACAGTGACTAGCAATTGTTACTGAATAGGGTTAAAAGGACCCAAAACACAGGATAGCCCCCTGAGAGAGGAATTTCTGGGACAGTTGGGATCATGTACTTGGTTCATCCATCTCCTCCCCATGTTTTGCAGGCCAAACTTCAATAATACAATAATAATAGTATTCCATGGAGAAGACAGGCAAGAGAGAGATTCCACATGCCTACCATAGAACGATGGCCCCAGTCACCTTTGGCATTGGAAAGTAATTACAAAAGTTCATTACTGTTTTTGACATCGAGGTTAGTAAATAAATTCATATTTGACAGCTATGACATTTTATGTGGGAATGACAGTTCAACTTTAATCATGATCACTGATGAGATGAAGCAAAGCTTGTCAGCAATGAGTATTCCTAATCCTGTATACTGTGGATTTAGTGCATGAGCCACTTCTAACCTTCTGAAAGAGCAGCTAAACACACACTACATGTGTGAGAAAATCATGCCTGTACACGATAGGGTCATCATTATACTTGGGCCAGACTTGCTGGTATATAAATATAAGAAATGCAAAGATCAAATATTACATTTTAGTTCATTAAAGGAATACATCCATGTGCAATCATCAGTGTGAAGTCTAATTTATGGAGATTTCCTGGTAAACACTCATCCCATTGCCAGCCAATGCTTGGTAGAAAGTAGATACAATTTATTGGCAGACTGCAGAGTTTACACAAAAAACGTACAAAACATCAATATTTAAAATAACCACTAATTATTTAAGGGTCTATTTAACATTGGTAACAGTGGACCGGTCGTAACTATCATTATGTACAGCAATTTACCATTCGAAAACCCCTTTCCTTGGCCAATAATTATCAGCAACTTGACACTGCTGATGAAAGGAAGCACCAATATGTGTATGAGCAGTTAACGTCCATGCACGCGTAGACTTATTTGCCCTGGCGGGGACAGGTCCAGATTATCAATGGGGCAGATGGAGTTCCAGCTCCAGGCCTCCACATAAAATTAGGCCCATCATCAGCATGATGATGACCAGCTGCCTATCTGGTCACACGGTCAGCCATAAATTAGAAGTATTACAATTGTGTTTATATTTTTCTCACAAAATTATGTATTTTATTTTATTTCTATGTATTTAGGGAGACAGTGAGGTTGATAGTGTATGCGGTGTCCACACTCTGGTCACAGCCACATAGCACTGGTTACTACTCCACTTCTCAGTATAGCCCCAGGCCCAGACCCAGGCCCATGCGGCTCTTAAACCAAAGCTGAGTTACGTCACAAAGGCTGTTTATTATGGAACAAATCAAGTTATGATGTAACAAGTCACCTTATGCATGCATTTTGCCATTGCTATTTATCTATTTATAATCTTTCTAGCAAACTATCTGTTCAGCTATCATTATTTTCATATAGAATATTTAGGTTAAAATAAACATACCTTACAGTGTGACATGTCATATCAGCAGATACAGTTGATAATGACAGCTCTCTACAAAATGGTGACTGTTCTACCAAAGCTGAGTGACATCACAAAGGCTGTATATGATGTAAGCAAGTCACACGGTCAGTATACTGAGGTAAAAAATCACATTCGCCATACATTTTGCCATTGCTATCTATCTACCTATCTATCAATCTACCTACCTACCTATCATTATTTTCATATAGAATATTTAGGTTAAAGTAAGCATACTTTACAGTGTGAGATGTCATATCAGCAGATACAGTTGACAGTTGATAACTGACAGTTCTCTACAAAATGGTCAGGGCCAGATTAACAATGGAGCGGATGGAGCTCCAGCTCCAGGCCTCCACATAAAAATAAGCCCATCATCAGCATGATGATGACCAGCTACCTATCTTGTCACATTGTCAGACATAAATCATAAGTATTAAAATAGGTTTTTTTTGTTTTCTCAAAAAAGTATGCAATTTTTTCTTTCCAATTTTTTTGTACGTATGGAGACAGTGGGGTTGATAGTGTATGGGGTGTACACACCCACATGGCTCTGGCCACGGCTCCTCCTCTTCTCATTATAGGCCCTTGAATATTTTCAGCCCCAGGCTTATGTGGCCCTTATCCCGGCCCTGGGCGGGGATCCAGCGAAGCCTCTGCAGCTTTGGTAAGCAGGGTTAAATGAGTTACTGCTAGAAGGATCTGTGATCTCTCTGGCATTTAGCCTTTCCAAAACACACAGAAGCAGCGTAATATCCTTTCTGCGGTGAACATGTTTTCAACTGAGTTTTGATAAACTCACTTAACACTCCCGCCTCCAAGACTTCTTCCATGCCGCCCCTAGTCTGTGGAATGCTCTCCCTCATTCTATTAGATGCTCCCCTAATATCCATTGGTTCATGCACACTCTTAAAACCCACTTATACACATTTACGTATAGGATCTCTGCCTAATTTGGCTTTCCCTCCCACATCGCTAACCCTTGTATCTACCCAGTACCCCCACTACCTGCC
Source organism: Taudactylus pleione (assembly GCA_031769625.1). Taxonomy (NCBI): domain Eukaryota; kingdom Metazoa; phylum Chordata; class Amphibia; order Anura; family Myobatrachidae; genus Taudactylus; species Taudactylus pleione. Next base: position 512,931 of record JAUIMM010000916.1, on the reverse strand, counting down.
TTACGTTTTAGAATATAAGCTCTTAATAACAGCATTTCCCCCTCCAAATATTTCTTCCCTCCCCCCATGTCCACTATCTCAGCCAAATGATTTTGGTCAATATTTATTATATGTCAACATTATACCACATTTGCTAAGTGTCTGTATTATTTCCACATTTGTAGCATTGTAATTTTGTTTGTATTATATCTATTTATTATGTGTCAGTTTATGCTATGCTATGTATATATATTTATCCTGTTCCTGTTAATCAATTCACCTTGTTTTGTATTTTTACTCAGTATGGCACTGCGGAAATTTGCAACGCCTTTTAAATAAAAGTTAATAAGAATAGTAATGTCACAGCTTGTTAAATAAACTCTATAGTCCCTGCAGAATTGTAATGCTTTCCTAAGTTAGTGACATCAAGAAAGTGCCAGCTGAGAACCATGAACTGGCACTGGTCGATCACATGCCCTTTGCCTTTGTGATTTTTCATTAGAAAAGCCATATGCACCATATTTGCCTACTTTATTGAAAATTCCAGGACACTGCCAATTTGAAGGAAATTCTCACAAATCTCACCCACAACCCCCGCAAAGACGGCCAGGATGACATAGAGCTGTGAATCAGGTTATACGAAGGAGCGGGCCGAAAAAATGTCGAAAAAGGCCGAAAAAATGCCTCCATCCCTCCACTCCTGGATCCCTGGGAGTAGAAGTAAGTATGCATATACCTGTTGTACTAATATTAGCGTAGTCAGGTGTTGTTCTAGCCCAGATACCCTGGTCTTGTTTATTTTTATTAGTACTCCACTGCCTGGCTGACATTTCTGCATCTCCACAAGTGACCCCCTGACCATTTGCAAAGTCTGTTATAGCAGTGATATCAACTTCTATTCAACAGTGCTAAGTGTCGGATGCGGTTAAGATGCCGGACGTCTGTATACTGACGCCGAAATCCCGCCATCCGTCAGAAATCAGACATCGCGATCCCAAAGGGATAACGAACGCCGGCATCCAGAAGGTAAGTATACTAGCATTAGCCCGGGGATGGGGGGGGGGTTAGGATTAGAGACCCCCAGGGTGGGTTAGGGGAGGGTTAAGCTGCTGGGAGAGGGGTTAGGGTTAGACACCACCGGGGGGGGGAGGTTAGGGTTAGGCACCACCATGGGAGGTTTAGGGTGCGGGAAGGGGGGGTTAGGGTTAGGCATTACTGGAGGGGCGGTTAGGCACCACCGGGGGGAGGTTAGGGTTAGGGGGAGGGTTAAGGTACTTCCTGCCCCTGTCGGGATATTGAAGATCGGGATGCCGCTGTCGGAATCCTGTCCAGCAGTATATCATACCGATTCCCTAAGTGTAATAGGCAGATCTATAACATATACTTATATAAGCTAATAGTAACACCTTGTATAACTAGATCGATGTAAGAAGGTCAGGATCTCTACTTTATTGATCAGAATAAAAGTTGTGCAGAGGCAATGCAGCATGGACCTGATTCAGCACGGATCTGGATCTGATTCAGCACGGATCGCAATTGTGATTGCAGCTGCGTAATTGCACGGAATGAAGCTGTGAAAACACGCTAATGTCTGCCACCGCTCAGCCAGCATAGAGACACCCATTGCTGCTTTCTCACATCCGTAATACCTCGCAGTCCTGCATACACATCGGTAACATCGAAGCACATTGGCCCGTCATGCACAGTTATAGCAGGTCTGACTTGCAAGTCTCGTTACACTCAGTGAGTACACAAGCTGCGTATGCCATTGCAGTGGCTCATTTATGCAAGCCCATGCCACGGCGTTCAAACGACAGGCACGTCTGCGTTTCTGCAACCACTCCCCCATCACCACCCCCAAATGCTCACGGCCTGTCACTCACTCTGCGATGGATTCCCATGTGCATACGTGATCACAGTGCGATCGCCGCGCACGTGCGGTGCGTTCCATACGCATGCGCAATAAGCAACAATCGGCCGATCTGCGTATGCGGTAGCAATTACGATCTGTGCTGAATCAGGCCCGATGTACTGTACTCTTTAGCTTGGTGTTAGTCAATCAGAGCCATAAGTACAAATTGTAGCGCCTGGGCTGGGACAAGAAGTCCCAATTCCACAACTGTAACCAAAGTAACCTGAAATTTTGCTACTTTCATTCCCCTTCAGATTTGTGACCTGTGTGGCCGCCCCTCTCGCACAACCCTGGTTATGGCCCTGCAGCCAATACATATAATAATAATAAAGGTATATTCATACTGCGCCTATGCGATTTAATCTGAATTTAGTGTATGGACCTCTCCTCTCTTAATACTGTAAGGCTTAAGATTTACTAAATGGGATAATTACTATTTTTGCTCGTGACATTTTGTACGTTAAGTGTGAGAAATCTATCATAATTTAGTGCAATAAAGCTTTTTATACCGTGTAAAAGGTCAGTAGTAATCACCATGTTCAATTTATTACTTTATGGTCTTCACATTTTATTACAGGCAAAATATCACTACTTCCAGGGAATAAATATTACTACAGTAAATCCACCCCGGTCTAATTACAAGGTTAGAGATGGCTAACTGAGGAATGGCCTAACACAAATACGATAAAGGCACACGTCAACCCAGTTGTAGCACAACATACTCTACTTTTGGGGTAACACACTAGTGCAGTGGTTCCCAAACTGTGCGCCGTGGCACCCTGGGGTGCCTCAGGACACTTGCAGGGGTGCCTCAGGACACTTCCAGGGGTGCCTCAGGACACTTGCAGGGGTGCCTCAGGACACTTGCAGGGGTGCCTCAGGGTGGTGGTCCAGCACCAAACCATATTATTAATGGTCAATGCAATGTAAATATGTGGACAAACAAGCCCACACCTGTCCACAACCACATAACTGAAGCTAAGGATGACAGGTCAGCACAATTAACTTCACTTTACTACTTCACTACATTTTCTCAGTAACTAATGTTTGGCTTAGGGGTGCCGTGTAAAGAACAGTGAAGTGTAATAACATATATACAAGTAGATCCGGTTACAAGTCACTGAAAACCAACACTGCATTCTAACTATATGGATGGATGGACGGACAGATAGATACATGTGTGTGTGTATATAGGTCTGACTGACCAGTATCCTGATGAAGCGGTCCTCAGTGATCTAGAAACATTGATTATGGCTGTTTAACAATGACCAACAACTGTGCTGTTTTACATTGCATAATTCAATTAATTTATGTTCATTAAGGAAGTCAAATTTACAAACGTAGGGGTGCCTCAGGACACTTGCATGGGTGCCCCAGGGTGGTGGTCCAGCACCAAACCATATTATTAATGGTCAATGTAATGTAAATATGTGGACAAACAGAAGCCCACACCTGTCCTCAACCACATAACTGAAGCTAAGGATGACAGGTCAGCACAATTTACTTCACTTTACTACTTCACTACATTTTTTCTGAATTTCTCAGTAACTAATGTTTGGCTTAGGGGTGCCGTGAAAACAATGCTGTTACTCTAGGGCACCGTGAACCAGAAAAGTTTGGGAACCTCTGCACTAGTGTTTAAAGAACAGTGAAGTGTAATAACATATATACAAGTAGATCCGGTTACAAGTCACTGAAAACCAACACTGCATTCTAACTATATGGATGGATGGACGGACAGATAGATACATGTGTGTGTGTATATAGGTCTGACTGACCAGAATCCTGATGAAGCGGTCCTCAGCGATCTAGAAACATTGATTATGGCTGTTTAACAATGACCAACAACTGTGCTGTTTTACATTGCATAGTTCAATTCATTTATGTTCATTAAGGAAGTCAAATTTACAAACGTAGAGAGACTACTGGATGGAGGGATGGATGGATGGAATTTCTTTTTAGTAAAAAAGATTGATAAATAGGGCCCTAAAGGCTTCATTATAGCTGCCTCCTCGCTATCACTTTGTGTCATTTCATGACATCAGAGAATCAAGGTTACATGTTCAGATTGAGCCTGAATAACAACAAGTTAATCAAATATTGACTGGTGACCCATAAAAAAACATCACCATCCAAATATTGATTTTTCTTTGTTTTGCAATTACAATAGCAATGACATGCCTAAAGTGGGAAGATATTTCTATTCTGTAAAGGGATGATCTGGCAATACTATCTGTAGCACATCATGTAAGATCCTTTCATGTCCCCATTCTGAATGACTGATGGCAGTGGTCCTAATCCACACACACATGCACTATGGTCACAGGGCAGAACAGATTAGGTTTAGGCAACGCTCAATAATGGCAAATAATCAACGGGCAAGTTTGTTGTGAAATACCAGTGATTAAAATATCATGACCGCTACCATCCATTTATTATCAACTTCAGGTCATGTACCACAACCTTCTCTTTTGAAAATGCATTTTACCTTTACCTGTGCCATGAAATTACATAACACAGGGCCTGATTCACTATGGATCGCTATTCTGCTTATGCGAACGCAAATCTTTATTTTGTGCGGAGTGGTGAGACGCCCACTTTCCGGCTTCGCGGCCTGTGCACTTGTGATGTACTTGTAAATACACCAACATTGATGCAACATTGGTCGTACCATAGATATTTGTGGTAGCCTAGGGTGTACTCTAGCTACTCTCCTCTATTCCAACTAATCATGGCCTCTGAAGCTGTAAATTTGCAACTGGGAATGCAGCAGCGTTCCCAGACACCCCCGTAACACGCCCTTAAGCCGGACCCTTTTTGCCATCACTTTAGGTCACCTCCCAGTCTCCATACTGATACGCCCAAGGATCGCAATCCCCTTCCCAAGTGTTAGCGATTCTGTACGTAATTGCAAATGGCATGGCTGACATGGGTTCACGCGTGCGCAGTAAGGGTTTGAGTCTGTTCACGTATGCGTAGCAGAGAAACGTTGCTCAACTGCGCAAATATCATCACTGCGTCCATCTCTGAATCAGGGCCTCAGTGCCGGCTCTGTGTGTAAGGTGTTAGTTGTCCTGTTCCTGCCAAGCTGGTGGTGGTGGAATATGCCACAAGGACCAGTGACAATGGCCAGGGATCACCTACAGAGATGTTGAAGGCGCAGTATTCACAGTATCACAAATAGAGCAAAAGAACAAGCCTAAAACAATTAGCGCATTAGCACTTCTTGTGGATGTTTTTTAAAGACTATGAAAACCGTACGGTATGGAGATTATTTCTCATCATAAAGTCAAAAGAAAACTGTTGTGTTTGTCGGAAAGAGGCTCTTTCACTGCTTTCTCTTATATAACAAAGGGGTAACTCCAGAGAATTCAGAGATTGCTTCAACGTTCATCTACTTAACTGCGCTTACCGGTTACCGCCATCCTTACAGAAATCTATGTAGATGGCAAATTTACTCAAATGATCAAAGTTCTTGTTGCAAACTAACACCATCTCAGAATAGTGGTCCTGATTCAGGGTTGGATGCAGTCAGGGTTGGTGCTGTGTCTTCGGCCGCAGTGGAACAGAGAAGATATGGGAATGCTGATAGTGGGTGGCATCTTGTGTAATAAGACGCCCACCTCCAGCTTCTCTGATCCACTTCTCTGCGTCTGAAGACGCAGCATTGGTGAAACATCGGCAACATCATGGTGAGCATCGGACATTTAACACAACTAAGCTGCCGAGGCCAATGAATCTGTGTCTGCAGTCACTGGGCTCAACATGCCCCCAAAACAGGTGCCACATGCCTCTGTTTTTTTTAAGCGCACCCCGTTCCAGCCCCAAAATGACTGCAGCTTGTTAACCGGGCTGCGGCTAACCCCACACTGCGACCGGAGCCGCAGCACCATCATGGCACATAGGCACTGCAGCTCCACATATGTGTTTAAAGTGAAACATTGGTCAGTTGTGACCAAATCAGGTCTGCATTCAGGGCTGAATCAGGCCCAGTGTTACTTATCTGTTTGCAAAGGGTCCAAAGCCGCCAGCATCACTGGGTTCCTCACTGGGCCAAATAACTATACACATGCCCCAGAGCCGTAACTAGACTTTTTGGTGCCCTGTGCCAGAAAGAGCATTGGCGTCCCCTCATTTTTCAAAGGGACATAATGCACCCAAAAAAGGGCCATGGCTTCATGGGAAAGGGCCAGGGAAGGGATAGGAGAGGCCAGGAGATGCTGGGGATGAAATAAGAGGAAGCTACAAGCAAGAATGATAATAAACAGAAATTTGACAGGCCCAAATAGCGCCCCCTGACCTGTGGTGCCCTGTGAGATGGCACCGGCCGCACTACCCTAGCTGTGGCCCTGACATGCCCCGACATTAGAGTACATGCCCAATAGATAAACAGATTAGAGAATAATCACTTTTTCCTTTTGACAGAATACATTTAATAATCGCACAGGAGGGGAGTATGCGCCAGGGCTGCCAAGCTATACAGGCAGGTTAAACAGTAATACATTGGGTGTTGCAGTAATAACTCAGGGCCTGATTCAGACCCGGTCGCTATGAGCGTACGCTCACATGATGTGTATGAAAATATTTGAAAGTGACGCGGCGGGGAGCGATCGCTCGCCAAGGCATAAGCACGCTCAATGTACCTGTACGAGCGTTCACTTTGTGTATGCAGAGACGCCCACTGCCCCACGTCATCTCCTGGAAGTTTATGAAAACATTGGTACATCGACCACTATCGGATGTGAACGCAGTGCTTGTGGTAGCTTTTTTTTTACCGCAAGCATTGCGAGGAAAACAGAGGAATGGCTGGTGATGTGTACTATGACGCTGCCTGTTAATTATGCATGCCTCTAAAACGGTTTTAAAACACTCGGGCACCCGTGCGTTCGCATCTCCAACCCCCCATTTTTACTGGACTGCCCCTGTCACCACCCACAAACGCAGTGGCGTAAGTTCATCCCAGACGCCCGGAGGCAAGTTCTAATTTGGTGCACATACCCCCCCACCCCACCCCCCCCCTCGTCACTGTATTGTAGCAATTCACATGCAGACAGGCAGCAGCTGATGGTCTGACACTGAGCTCTCCACTAGTGTATGGTGGCTTCTCAGGTACCGGAAGAGGTGCCATGTATTGGGCGACCGTGACGGTACACTCTGGGTACATAGTTACAGCCCTAAGTGGGGTGAATGTGTTGTTGACAATGGAGGAGGTGCCCCTTCAGAGCTGGAGCCCGGCGGCAGGCGCCTCCATTGTCTCCCATAGTTCTGCCCCTGCACAAACGGCCTCTCTTGTTACTCACTCTGCTGGGCTGGTTTTGCTGGGCGAGTGAGGGATCTGTGATCGCACAGTATAGTTCGCGCATGCGCACTGCGATGCATACGCAGATTAACAACCATCGGCAATTGCGAACGGACTGCAGATACCGTCCGGGTCTGAATCAGGCCCTCAGCTCTACAGAATGATAGTTACTGCTGCCACCAGTAATACATAGACCCATAATTTAGTTGGAAGTGGAATATTTGAATGCATTAATTGTTATTAATTAATTATTTGAGGCTATTGCATTAATTTATTATATATTTAGGATTTTAAAGATTTTTTATTGCAATTCACATTATGACCCATTATCAGGTAAGACGGAGAATGAAGGTCTAAATTATTATATGCACAAACATATTTGATATATGACAGTACGATAAAGTCCTTAGATCATACTTGCCAACTCCTTGCCTCATTTATGAAGCTGTTATATTAATAAGAAACAGAGATATATACATTCAAATGGGACCATTAGTATAAATTCTCTGCATTGGTTATAAGGCACAATGATCCCTATGGCTACATGCATTTTCTGGTAAGCATCAGTGGGGACTAATCATCATACGATAAATTGCCCAGTAACATGCGGAAATGCTAGTATCCGCATATTTTAGTTATCAGGCTATTCATCATCAGTGGTCCGATAGGACCCCATTGGTATTCATCAAACTCCAAAAACTGAAAGTTTTCAGAGTTTGCTACCGAGAACAAGCGCCATCTTCACAGTGCTTGTTCTTGGATCCCCGCTCCTATGGGAAGGAGTTCCAGGGATGCGAAGAGGGATCCGAGCAGATCCCTCCGCCGCCTCCTCACTATCTCCCCGGCGGCTTTGCGCATACGTGAACCGAGGTTACGCATGTGTAGCCGGGACGACGGGGAGCAGGTAAGTAACACAGCTACAGAAGTAGCTGTGATACTAACCACGGGGACAACTGCTTTTCGGAGTTGAATACTTAAGTTTCCCTTGCAGCAAGTTCAATACTTCATCATCGGAGGCCATATGGCCCCAGTGTGTTTTCATCAAGTAGATCGTGCTCTGGGACTTGTTTACATGTGGATGTAAGTCAATGACACGCCTCTCAGATGTAGCAGTACACGTCCACTGTAACACGTGCTCATAGGTGTTGCTTTCACAATCTTCCTGAAATACTTTTTCAAAAGTAGGCAAGTATGGCTTAGAACTGTGAAGAAATTAGGAAGCTCTTGAAGATACATTAGTTATATCTGTAACTTAAAAAGAACCCTTTCATTTGTGTTAACGCTCAACGGTTAACCTTCAAAAGATTTAAATTCCAATCTATTCTGTCATGTCTCTGAGTAATCACTGCTTCTGTTGGATTCATTATTAAACAAATGGCATTAGTAAGAATATCAGTCAAATCTATTACACAACGCTTGAATGAATGGCCACTGCAAGTGAATTATAACTTAATACTGTCACCTATACAAGAGCTTTACCCGGAGACTGAACACACTTGGAATATTTCCTGTCTGATACAGGAGGAGTACCAAGTTCACTCCACATCCTTAACTGAACAGCACTCGTAAAATCTTGCACTATCCAATTATATGCAACTGGAAAGCTTAATACAGAAAGCCTGACCAAACTTGGTGGTTTATATGATAACATAAGAGTATGTATATAAACCTTTATGCAGTTTACACAAACTTCTGGAAGGTATACAGAAAAATGTACCTATATCCTAATCCTATAGTATTCAAAGCAGTCTGAAATATGATTTGCTGATGCACTCAGTGAAACAGAATTTCTATGCACTGCTAAGTTACATGCAGTAGGTAACTTTTTAAGTGTGGCTAAAAGAAACATTATTCCTCCTTTGGGCTTAAATTAGATTTAAACTCAAAGAAATGTATTGATTTATTAGAATTGCACAGTCTCTCATTGCTATTTTTAAAATTGTTCAGTGCACAATGCCATACTTACAGGAGAATGAGTACATCACACTTAGGAGCATGTTTACCACAATGCGTATCTTAGATGCGGATTGGCTGTGATAAATTCACCCAATATCGCAGTACGATATATGAATACATCACAAGGATGTATCAAGAATCGCTTGCGGGGACAGAGCTTGCAATAAAGCTCTGTCCCTGTGACTCCACTTCACACACTTTTTACTGTATGTAAAAATACAGTGAGAATGTGTCCACGCACGTGCTGCCGGCTCAACCCGCAACCGCCATCGCACCCCCTAAGCCCACCGCCCTGTTCTTCCATACACTGACCGCTGGGACGTGAAACTTTGTACATCTGCACAGGCCCGTCGAAAGCCGCGGCAGGCCCGGGTAAAGGGGGAGACGTGGTCACGCCCTTTTCGAGAAGGGCTGCTGTGATGAAAGAGGGGGGGGGAGCGTTACCGGGCCCCTTCAGCAAGCCCGGGCAATGGATGCGGCTGAGTCTGAATTAGTGTAAAAAGGGCTCCGATCCAGGCAGCCGCAGCTTTTCCTCACACCAAGCTCTGTTGTGCTTCATCTGTGACTTGGTACCTGTGTTATACTAATTCCTGTGCGCTTCAAGTCATAGCCTGGCATCTCTGGTACACTGTGAGCAGCTTTCCGCTGCACCTGCGATGCGACTAAGATGCTAAATTTTAAGAACCATACGGGACACCACTCGTCCCCGAGCATCTCAGTTGCACCGGGTGTTTCGTGCCATATGGCGTAAAGATGCTCAGTGTATAAGGACGCATCTGTAGATCAACATTAGTGATTTATTGTTTTTGCATTGGTCATATAGTCAGTTTATTGAGGATGTGCAAATAATGTTGCATAAAGACATGAACTGCAAGTTATACAAATAACTAATCAGTCCAATACATTCAGCTCTGTTTTAACCATATAACCCATCAGCACTCGGGTTATGCTGCCATTGCTGATAAAACATAAGCAACATTGGTGTCTGTCTAAAGCAAAGCATAATGTGCTTGGCTGTCAGCCCAGCCTGTGATATAGGAGCCTGGTAAAGAGCAGTGCAAGGTGACAAAGTTATATTGGAGAAAATCACATCCACTTCCATAGAAGAAATAGCCTGACAAATAAGACACACACAATGCACAGCAGTTCTTTTCAATACATATAAACCAAAGGTTAACTGTGTTTGGAGTTGGACGGGAGTTTTTCTTACCGGCTTACATAGGGTCTAGTTGATCATATTAGGGCCAGATAACCTTCGGCTATTACTGAACTACAACTGCCAGCATAATCTACGAGACTTCTGATGTTGTTGCTTACTGTGACTGCTACCTGAAGACTGGCTGCAGAGCTAAGTGTTACCAAAACATAATGGAGGTCTCATGACTTCTGTAAATGAGTAATACATTATGCTATGCCAGTTAATGTTCATAAAATAACCCAGCATGATAGAAAAACCGAATGACAATTCATTTTTGGAAAAATATATCTAGAGCTCAGGGAAAAAGAGACTGCGTGCTGTCATGGACTATAAATATGCAGGACTCCAAATATGGTGTTATACTATTCATTTATATCAGTGTACTGCTTGGTAATCGCATTATCTTCACTAAATATTTTTACATCTTTAGAGAAATAGATTTAGCTATGTTTTTAGGATATTTTTTAAGTATACAAGACTATAATCTCCCCATTGCCTGATGAGTGTTCTCTTCTAACAGTGCAGGGTAAATCATCAACCATAGTCATACTGAAATAATGACACAGAGACTTATATAAGGGGAAAGGAAGGTCAGCTTTATTTAACTTTAAACTAATTAAATTATTTAATGTATAACTGAACTAACTAATAGAATAAGAAAGAAAGACAGACAAAGTATGGTGGCGCAGAAAGAACGGCCCCACAATGCAAGATCGCCAACTGCATACTCACATCCATCTTCTAAATGGGAGGCGAGCAGCCAGCCATTACCACTCCCAAGGTATCCACCTCCCACCCCAATGACACGACGTGAGGCCCACCTGGTTAGGTGATTGCCGCTGACCCCAGTAGGGTAAAATCAGCCTAAGCCATGTATTGGAAGGGAGAGCACCTCAAGCTCCAAAGACAGATGGCGACTGCTACCGTTCTTTCCCGCCACAAGAAAAGCCGACACCAAACAACTCAATGAATAAGGGAGGGAGGGCGGGAAACAGCCGACCAGAGAAATTTCTGTAAAATGGCTGCCAAGCAGCAACTCTGAAATAGCACTGATCCACCCTCTGCCAATCCTATAAGCTAACCAAACCTAACCCCACCCCACAACACTACCTCACTAAACAACTAGCCCCTTCTTGTCTAGAGGCCGACACCCACAGGCTCGGGTGTTTACTTTAACTCCTTGCATATGAAATGCACTCCGTCCTAATTCTACTGGAATGTCCGGGAGACTCCCAAAGATTAAGGCCACCTTTCCAGCCTCGATGGCGTGATTTGCTGCATTGATCAGCGTTGGGGCAATAGCTATGATGGTGCGCATGCGCACTTATGTTATGTTCACGCATGCGAACTTATGTTATGTTCACGCATGCGCACTTATGTTCACGCATGCACGCTGCTCAAACCCATCAGTGCAAAGTTTCAGTGTTACCAAATTAGTCAGTGTTAGAGATTCCGGGGACAGCTTATATTCAGATTTTTGGATTAGCGGACCCTGTACCTAATCAACATAGTATTGCTTAGTTATTTTAGTGTCCACGGCTGTAACTCGATGTCCTGCTTTGCATGTTAAATAGACCCCACAGTATGTACTTTATAGTCTTTGTTAATTAATACTAGCCCCTTCAAGCAAACCTACACAAGCACTGCCATATGCCTGGGTGATGAAGAAATCACCAATCAGCAGCTGTGGACCATTTGCAAATAGCCAATCACAAACGCTTTCCTATTAATGGGCAACGTCATCATCATCTAATATTTACTCCTGCTCCTGACTACTCGTAATCTTTCTCCAGTCCTTCAGTCACTACATCTATTGCACACACAATACAACATGTTCTCAGTCCTGCATACCCACTGGCTACTTACTTTTAAAAGTGGGGCAGTATGTGACTACCAGTTGCAAGTGGTGGCATGCAGATGAAAAGGGAATGACCATACCATGCTGGAGGCGTGGTTGTGTAATGCCTGGTACTCTCCCTAACAGTATATCTAGTGTTTTTACAAACCAACTGCTTCTTCCTCTTCTCAATCTACAGAGGTGTACAGGCAACTCTGGCAGCATTCCTGGCAGTTGGGAATAAGGGGGAAATGTATCAAACCTTCTAAAGATTGGATAAGTTCCCCATAGAACCAATAAGCTTCTGCCTATCATTTTATAGAATGCACCTGATAAAATATAGGTAGAACCTGATTGGTCACTATGGCAACTTCTACACTTGTCCACCCACTTATCTGCTCTATAGAAAAGTCCTGACTGCTCAGACCGTCCCACTGCTGTAGAATGGGCAGGACAGCCGAGGAATCAGAAGATGATGCCCTCTGAGGCAGGGGACTAAGACTTTTGTGGCTGGAAAAGCAGATGTCCACAGGCTGGGGATCAAAGGACGAGGACCTGACGAATGATGGATCCAAAAAATTAGTTAGAATATAATGGGGTCTATTTACTAAGCCTTGGATGGAGATACAGTAAAGTAACCTGGAGACAAAGGGCCTGATTCAGAGCCGGACACTATTTGCGCTCGCTCGTCCAGAAAAAGGGGCTGGCTACTTAAATTGACCGTTCGCTCTTTGCGGTCTGTTGACGCCTCTATGTCTGAACGAGCGAAAAAAACATGCGGACGGTTTTTTGTAAAAAACGCCCCCTGGCTGCTCGCATCATACGTCATCTCCGCTATTTATTAGATTAATTGAGTACATCGAAAGGTGTCTGAACTGCTCGCAGTGCTTGGGGTTGGATTTTCCTACCGCAATCATGCGAACAGTTCAGGCTAAGAGACAACCAAGTGACGTGGCCGATGACGCTGTTTTGTTAATTATGCACACCCTTAAAACGCCCGTTTTGACCTTTTGGCACGCCTGCGTTCGGATCTCCACTCCCCGTTTTCAAGCACCTTCCCCTGTTACCACCCACAAACGCCTCATCCTGTCACTCAAATTAGCAGGCATTCGCTATTTTGCGAGCACACGATTTCCGACCGCAAGGACTGGTTCGTGCATGCGTACTAAAACCCATACACATGCGCAGATGTGCGAACATCACTCGGAGCGAATGAGCGCCCGCTTACGAGCGGCTCTGAATCAGGCCCAAAGTCCCAACCAATCAGCTCTTAACTGTCATTTTTCAAACACAGCCTGTAACATGACAGGAGCTGATTGGTTGGCACTTTATCTCCGTTCACTTTATCTCCATCCAAGGCTCAGTAAATAGACCCCAATGTTACAAGGACAGAACAATGGAAATTTGAAATATCATTATAAACAGCAACAGTGACTTGTATAAATAAATTAAGCTTTTTTTTTCATTAAGAAATTAGTTAAACATACCACTCTGAGTAATCATGTCTATTTTTAATCTCCCAGGAAATTGAATATGCCAAATTCTCTCTTATTATAACAGTGAGTAAGCACAGTTTTACCATCATCAATTTGTATTGCTTTCCTTATTCGTCTTGATCTGAAAACTAATGGAGCAGAGAAAAACTAATTCTGCCCTATAAACATTGGCGCCCAGTGAAGAAGAGATTTTGTTCTAAGTATCGGGATGAGTAAAGAAAGTTATTTCCAGCTGGATGGGAAATGGATCAGACTTGATCACAAGGCAAAAGTATTCAAAAGATATGTCAAATACAGCTGTGCAGTCAGTCATTAACCACATGGCACAATATACTTAGTATGACATTTTCAGATGCACTCCACAGGCTGGAAAAGGCTGGTAACTGGAAGTGCAGTGTACAGTAGTAAGGTCTGAATGCTGTGGAACCTCTTGTTTACATTCACAGTTCATCTTTCCATTTTTGTGTCCAGTAAGTTACGTTTTAATCCTCTAACAAACAGCAACAGCACAAGTGTATTTTACAACAGGGAAATGCACGAAACGTACTGTAAATTGAAGAAAATGTATACGTATGAAATATGAATGTACTGTACCACAAAGGCTCCCCTATAAGATCTACACCCCAAGTAGAGGTGGCAAACCATAAAATGTGTTCACTTTCTAATAGGTGGGTCCTAGAGAACTAGGAGCCACATGTAAACATCTCGTTATTGTAAAGTGTAACAGAATAAGCTTGTGCTATATAAATAAAATGGTAATAAATCATACAAAAGCCATGTAGTCATCCCAGTTCCAGTCCTTTAAATAAAGTTTTTTTTCCTAAGTGAAAATATTTTATTTTCTACGATATATATATATATATATATATATATATATATATATCTAAATATATATTACATATATAATATATATAATTTTTCTATTATATTCCTCTAATTTGAACTGGAAGCACAAGTCCTGGGTTCGCGTACCACTGCTCATGCGTCAGAAGGCCAGCCGGGTTGCGTAAGCGTGTATTCCCCAATGTTACCTTAGCAAGGCAGTATCAAAAGGCAACCGTTACTGTGATATTTCAATGATACATATGTTCAGTGTCCATTTAATTAGGTATACATGTACACCTGCTTGTTAATGCAAATATCTAATCAGCCAATTATATGTCAGCTTAAAAAATGTAGAATCTAGATAGTCAAGAGGCTCAGTTGTTGTTCATGCTAAACAGCAGAATGGGTAAGAAATGTGATCTGAGTGACTTTGGGGCCTATTTATCAAGTAATATTTGCAGGATAGCCCCTGAAAACACCCATTTTCGGGGGGTACCCACAAATATTAATTATCCCCGGGATGTACGTACAGGGAACCATAGCAAATATCCGCTCTAGTCCCTCATTTTCAATCGCAAAAGCAGCCCCCTGAATGCCTTCTGAATGATAAGCAGGGTAGCTTAAGTATCTCAGAAACTGCTGAGCTCCTGGGCTTTTCATGCACAATAGTTTCTAGATTTTATAGAGTGGTGCACAATATAAAAATAACCTCGCATTACAACAGTCGTATGCAGAACAGCATCTCTAAATGCAAAGCACGTTGAACCTTGAATGGATGGACTACAGCAGCAGAACACTGGGTTCCTCTCCTGCCAGCTGAGAACAGGAAACTGAGATATAGTGGCACAGGCTCAACTAAACTGGACAGGTGACAATCTTTGCCTGGTCTGACGAATCTCAATTTCTGCTGCAACATGGAGATAGTAGGTTCACAATTTGATGTAAACAATAGGAATCCATGGAACCATCCTGCCTTGTGTCAACAGTCATTGCTGATGGTAATGATGGTGTAATTTTAACACAAATTGAGCATTGTTTAATTACCACAGCCTACCTGAGTATTGTTGCTGACCGTATGCATCCATTCATGACATACTTGCTGACTTTTTAAATCTTCTATCCAGTAGAAGCCCGGAGAGAGACGAAGCTGGCCTCTTCAGGGGACGGGGACGGGCTCCTGTGTCATTAGCCTGATTCAGAGTTGGGAATACAGTAAGATATAGCAAGCAACTGTGCATCTTGGTAATACCATGCTGCACTGCAGGTGGGGCAGATGTAAAATGTGCAGATATATTTAGATTTAGGAGTGGTGAGTTCAAACTGAAATCTAAATTGCAGTGTAACAATAAAGCTGTCAAGCATTTGTGGGCTGCATGCAACAGCAGCCAGTATTTACCCTGCATGCAAATAAAGGTATGTATTTGCACCCCTTGCATTGCAACATGGTTTCTACAGGTACACAGTTGCTTGCTCTATATTCCCAAATCTGAATCAGGCCACATGTTCAGGGGGCGCCATCAGGGGGAAAATGCTTGGTCTGGAGTCCCAAATAGAGAGGGGGGCCTGCCCAGGGACAGACTTACCGGCGATCAGGGGCGGGCTAGGCTGGGACAGGGAGGCAGGGTGCCATTAATGATTTGGGGCCATCTGCTCCCCTGCCACACTGTGCTGTAACATGAGATCTGGCAGGCTGAGGCTGCAGTAGGGGCAAAGGGAAAATGGCTGCCCCCATAGCAGGCTACGGATAGATGGCTGCCATAGACCAATGGGGAGCCAGGTTTCCTTTCCCAGGAACCCAAAGGGCTGGAGAGGGCAAAGGGGGCAGGGCTTATCAGAGGAAAGAAGAAGATAAATAGGTAAGGGGAACTATAGTACTGTGTGTGGCATACATTTGACAGGCAGAGAGGAATGTGTGTCTGTGTATTGTCACTGACAGAGGGTAATCCTACCCTCCAACATGACCCGTTCCATTAGGTACAAAATGCTCTGCTCCTGAACTTCCCACCTAATGTATGATTGCAGTCACCTGTGTTGAGCTAGGTAATTGATGAGACAGGTGTTTCACCACAGGTGAAGGCAATCATAAATTAAGAGGGACTTCCAGGAGCAGAGCATTTTGTACCTAATGGAACGGGTCATGTTGGAGGGTCTGGGTAATGTGTGTGGGGGGATGTCACTGACAGCCATAGGGTAATGTGGGGGTGTCACTGACAGGCAGAGGGGAATGTGTGTGGGGGGATTCACTGACAGGCAGAGGGGAGTCTGTGTGGGGGGTGTCACTGACAGGCAGAGGGTAATATGTGTGCGGGGGGTCACTGACAGGCAGAGGGTAATGCGTGTGCGGGGTGTCGCTGACAGGCAGAAAGGAGTGTGTGTGTGTGTGTGGTGGAGTGTCACTGACAGACAGAGGGGAGTCTGTGTGGGGGGGTGTCACTGACAGGCAGAGGGGAGTCTGTGTGGGGGGGTGTCACTGACAGGCAGAGGCAGTAGCGGATTTACCGCTAGGCAACCCAAGCGGCCGCTTAGGGCCCGGCGGGTCCCTGGGGGCCCGCAGACAGGGCTGTAGAACGGAGGCATGTTATATTATTGTTTTGCCCGGCAGACTGTCGGCACATTGATTCTACAGCTGCCGGGTGCTGCTCTGTTTCTCTGCACTCCTCTAGTCTCCCCTGCTCTGCTGTGCTGCATGTGACCAGTAACGTCTCACGCAGAGAGAGGAGCGGAGCCTAGAAGAGGCTGATGTGCCCTCCATGCTGACATTTGGAGAGAGTATAATAGAAGGTGAGTGCCATTGCCTGTTGGGCCACATACTATGGTGCTATGGATTGGGGGGGGGAGGGAATTGTCCACCTGCACCTGCTATAGTCCACAGGGGAGAGGGGGTGTTTGATTGTTCTATCACCCCTCCTGCTATAATCTCTGCAGGATGTGGGGGAGGGGTGTTTGCTGCAAGCAAATAAAGACTGTCTTGTGCTGTGTGAATGTATAATAAATGAATGTCAGTGTCAGTAAGTGTGTGTCAGCCACTTGGTGGTGTCAGTAAGTGTGTGTCAGTAAGTGGTGTCAATAAGTGTGTGTCAGTACATGTATGTGTATATAGGCGGCTATGGGGGCAGTGTGTATTTGTATGAGAGCAGTGGGTGTGTGTGTGCGGCTATGGGGGCAGTGTGTGTGTGTGTGCGGCTATGGGGGCAGTGTGTGTGTGTGTGCAGCTATGGGGGCAGTGTGTGTGTGTGTGCGGCTATGGGGGCAGTGTGTGTGTGTGCGGCTATGGGGGCAGTGTGTGTGTGCGGCTATGGGAGCAGTATGTGTGTGCGGCTGTGAGGGCAGTGTGTGTGTGCAGCTATAATAGCAGTATGTGCGGCTATGGGGGCCGTGTGTGTGCGCGGCTATAAGAGCAGTGTGTGTGTGTGTGCGGCTGTGGGGGCAGTGTGTGTGCAGCTATGGGGGCAGTGTGTGTGCGGCTATGGGGGCAGTGTGTGTGTGTGTGCGCGGCTATGAGGGCAGTGCGTGTGCAGCTATGGGGCAGTGTGTGTGTGCGGCTATGAGGGGTGTGTGTGTGTGTGCAGCTATGGGGCAGTGTGTGTGTGTGTGCGGCTATGAGGGCAGTGTGTGTGTGTGCAGCTATGGGGCAGTGTGTGTGTGTGTGTGCGGCTATGAGGGCATTATGTGTGTGTGCAGCTATGAGGGCAGTGTGTGTGTGTGCGGCTATGAGGGCAGTGTGTATGACGATGGGGCAGTGTGTGTGCGGCTATGAGGGCAGTGTGTGTGTGTGCGGCTATAAGAGCAGTGTGTATGACGATGGGGCAGTGTGTGTGTGTGGCTATGGGGCAGTGTGTGTGCGGCTATGAGGGCAGTGTGTGTGTGTGTGTGCGGCTATGGGGCAGTGTGTGTGTGCGGCTATGGGGGCAGTGTGTGTGTGTGTGTGTGTGTGCGGATATGGGGGCAGTGTGTGTGTGTGCGGCTATGAGGGCAGTGCGTGTGCAGCTATGGGGCAGTGTGTGTGTGCGGCTATGAGGGGTGTGTGTGTGTGCAGCTATAAGGGCAGTGTGTGTTTGTGCGGCTATGAGGGCAGTGCGGCTATGGGGCAGTGTGTGAGCGAGTGGGGCTATGAGGGCAGTGTGTGTGTGTGTGTGTGCGGCTATGAGGGCAGTGTTTGTGTGTGCGGCTATGAGGGCAGTGTGTGTGTGTGTGTGCGGCTATGGGGCAGTGTGTGTGTATGTGCGGCTATGAAGGCAGTGTGTGTGTGTGTGCGGCTATGAGGGCAGTATGTGTGTGTGCAGCTATGAGGGCAGTGTGTGTGTGTGTGCGGCTATAAGAGCAGTGTGTATGACGATGGGGCAGTGTGTGTGCGGCTATGGGGCAGTGTGTGTGTAAAATTGCATGCTGTTGAGGGAGTAGGGCCCCAAACTGATATCTTGCTTAGGGCCCCATGAGGTCTAAATCCGCCTCTGGGCAGAGGGGAGTGTGTGTGGGGGGTGTCACTGACAGGCAGAGGGGAGTGTGTGTGGGGGGAATCACTGACAGGCAGAAGGGAGTGTGTGCGGGGGGAATCACTGACAGGCAGAGGGGAGTCTGTGTGGGGGGGTGTCACTGACAGGCAGAGGGGAGTGTATGGTGGGGTGTCGCTGACAGGCAGAGGGGAATGTGTGTGGGGGGAATCACTGACAGGCAGAGGGGAGTCTGTGTGGGGGATGTCACTGACAGGCAGAAGGGAATGTGTGTGAGGATTACAAAGAGACAGTGGGGAATGTGTGTGTGTGTGGGGGGGGGTCACTCACATACAGAGGAGAATGTGGGGATCACATACACAAAGAGTGAAATGTGGGGCATCACTGAGAGAGAAAGGGGAATGTGGGGGGGGATTGCTAAGAGAGAGGGGAATGTGGAGGGGATCGTTGAGAGAAAGAGAGGGGAATATGGAGGGGATTGTTGAGAGAAAGAGAGGGGAATATGGAGGGGACTGCTGAGAGAAAGAGAGAGGGGAATATGGAGGGGATCACTGAAAGAGGGGAATGTGGAGGGGATCGCTGAGAGAAAGAGAGGGCAATGTGGATGGAGCTGAGAGAGAAAGAGGGGGATCTGGGGGGGATCGCTAAGAGAGTGCAGAATCTGGAAAGGATCATTGAGAGATGAGAATGTATGGGGCTGTCACTGAGACGGGGAATGTGGGGGGAATCACTGAGAGAAATGGGGGGGATTGCGGCTATCTGGTAAATAAAGTTTTTTCTTTTCTTATTGACACATGGCGCATGTGATGTCATGACACCACGTGCACCTCTCCACTTTCAGGCAGCATGAAGAGGAGCAGCCAGAAAACACAGGAAAAGGTAACTGTGTGTGGGCTGTAAGGGCTGGATGC
This sequence comes from Taudactylus pleione, assembly GCA_031769625.1. Lineage (NCBI taxonomy): Eukaryota > Metazoa > Chordata > Amphibia > Anura > Myobatrachidae > Taudactylus > Taudactylus pleione. Next base: position 493,067 of record JAUIMM010000916.1, on the reverse strand, counting down.
AGGTGTTGTCTGGAGAGGCAGAAGGGGTGATGGCTGGGGAGACACTGAGGGGTTGGAGTTGCAGAAACACGGAGAGGGAGGGAGCCCTGCCTATTTCGACAGTCCCGAGCCCCATAATTTCTGATGGCAGCCCACAAAGCTCATGTCATCTAAAGCTGGTTCCACCAACATGACAATAAGGGAATTGGCCTCTCAATCTCATAGAGCACCTTTGGGATTTCGTGGAATGAGAGATTCACAGAATAAATATGCAGCCCAAAAATCTGCAGCAACTGTGTGATGCTGTCATGTCAGTATGGACCACAATCTCTAGACCAGCCATTCTCTGAGACTTTAGTCACAGTGATCCAAGGTACAGGATCTAATCCACAACAGACTGAGACAAGACTGGATTTTATGGTACACAAGCTGTTTAAATAGGGTTAATTAGTATGTATAATACGGTATATGCTATAATTATATAAAAGAAATCTGGAAAACTTACAGCGTACAATCTCTGCATAGACAGAGAATGTCATTAAACATATTTGTTTGTCACTACTAAGAGGTAACATTTGGTATTGCCTGCAGCCAGCTCACTAGAAGAAATCCCTGGGGGAGTAAATAGGACATAAATGAATGAATGTGGGAATGAAGCCAGGACCAGTTATATGGAGGAGCGGTATTATAGGAAGGGTGAATTTCAACGATTTCACTTCTCTTTCTATTTCTAATTGTAGGTATTAATTTATCTCAGACTGTCCACACAACATTAACCTCTTAAATGAAAACACACATGCAAATAATGGATAATAAAATAAAGGCATCACAAAAATCTGCAGTGCTGCACAGTAGCTAATAGTGATAAAGCAGCTAGTATATACTGTAGCTGTATGTACATCACTGGTGGGCAGGGCCGGCCCTAGCCCAAATTTTTTGGTAAGCGAGTAGGTTTTTTGGCGCCCCCCCTATGCAGTGCCCGCGGTAATCCCCCCTTCAAGTACCCCTAGTAATCCTCCCTTCAAGTGCCCCCAGTAGTAGCCCCCCTTCAAGTATCCCCAGTAGTAGTCCCCCTTCTAGTGCCCCCAGTAGTAGCCCCCCTTCTAGTGCCCCCAGTAGTAGCCCCCCTTCTAGTGCCCCAATAGTAATCCCCCATTCAAGTGCCCCCAGTAGTAGTCACCCCTTCAAGTGCCCCCAGTAGTAATCCTCCCTTCAAGTGCCCCCAGTAGTAATTCTCCCTTCTAGTGCCACCAGTAGTAATCCCCCTTAAAGTGCCCCAGTAGTAATCCTCCCTTCAAGTACCCCCAGTAGTAATCCCCCATTCAAGTACCCCCAGTAGTAATCCCCCCTTCAAGTGCCCCCAGTAGTAATCCTCCCTTCAAGTGCCCCCAGTAGTAATCCCCCCTTCAAGTGCCCCCAGTAGTAGTCACCCCTTCAAGTTCCCCCAGTAGTAGTCACCCCTTCAAGTGCCCCCAGTAGTAATCCTCCCTTCAAGTGCCCCCAGTAGTAATTCTCCCTTCTAGTGCCACCAGTAGTAATCCCCCTTAAAGTGCCCCAGTAGTAATCCTCCCTTCAAGTACCCCCAGTAGTAATCCCCCCTTCAAGTGCCCCCAGTAGTAATCCTCCCTTCAAGTGCCCCCAGTAGTAATCCCCCCTTCAAGTGCCCCCAGTAGTAATCACCCCTTGTACCCCCTCCAGTAGAGACACACGTAATAGAAAAAAAAAACACTTACCTGAACCCCCCGCCGCTATCAGCTACTCCCGACCATTCTCCAGGGCCGCTTTGCATAATGGGAGAGACTTCATTACGTCATGAAATCTCTCCCATTACCCACTGCGGGAGCCGGAAGATGGCTCCCGCAGTGGGAGCAGCAGCAGCAGCAGCCGATGAGAGTCTGACAGACTCTCATCAGCTGCTGAAACAAACACACAGCTGCCGGCACCGGCGGCTGTGTGTTTGGCACTGTGTAGCGCTGACCGAACTACGTCCGGTCAGCGCTACACGCGCGGTGCAGCTGTGTCACAGAGACACAGTCTCCACCGCGGTAAGCCTCTGATAAATCTGCATGGACGCGGCCGCGGCGCCCTTCACTATGTGGCGCCTTACGCGGCCGCGTACCACGAGTAACCATAGAACCGGCCCTGCTGGTGGGAGTGATTGTACAAAATAATTATTTGTTACGTAGGAATACATGATAGTTACAATAACTATGACCTGGGGTCTACAGAGCAGTGGCGTCCCTACCTCATCTGACACTCGATGAGGGGAGTAGTGATGGCTACCTTAGTAGTTCCCCGTAGAGCAACGGGGAGAAGGGGGCGTGGTCTCATGGGAGGGGCGTGGCATCACGGTCCAAGGCTCGTTTTTGTCACACCGAGGGTGCCGGAGGTGCGGACTGCCCTCGGCGACCAGCATGTCTGAAGTGCCGGCTCCCTCACTGTGTCAGGAGCCGAGTGCTGCACATAATTCTACAGTGCAGCACCCGGCTCCTGTCACTGAGGGGGGAGTCTGCACCTTGGCGTCACCCCTCGGCGGGTGACACCCGGGTGCGGCCCGCACCCCCCTTGTGACGCCACTGCTACAGAGAGTAAGACTGATATGAGAGATCTGTATATTCACCTGGTCTTGTACTGCACAAAAGAAGACCATACAGAACACATGACATCAGAATAATCTGAATTACAGTTACATTGATTAACTCGTCGTTACTCATGGGGATGGGACAGGTGGATAAGTGGGATCTTTCAGGTAAGCTGTTGGTAATATTGTAACCACTTTATGGCTCTAAATTTTAATGAAAAGGTGTTTTCACACCTGGCTGACCCGCTGACCTATCTAAAGATTGGGTTAGTGCATAACTGCATATACACTTGCCAATCATATCGGTGATATATCTGCATGCAGAACTATTTAAATATGACCGCCCACTGGTGACGTCATATTCAATTACTTCTTCTGTAGGCATATCGGGCTGTCGGCGGGTCGGCCATAAAGACAGTCAGATGAAACTATATATCTGCTAGATATATATCATCAGCAGCTGTCAGACATGTCTGTGAACGACGTCATTCATAGACATATCAGGTGAACACACCTGCTGATGCACTACAAATATATTGCCGTTTAATGGAAAGGGTGATACATCTGTCTTTTAAAAGAATGTGAGCATCAACTAGTTCTTATTGGAGTCTTATTATAAACCAGTTGTCATGGATACTAATAACCATCACTCAAAACTGCTACATTGAAAAAAAAAACGGTTACAGTGATATATATATCTATATATCTATTAAATATATATACACACAGACACATACAGTTTATATACTGGTGTATAAAAGTGCAGTGCTCCTTTATTGACTAATGTTTATTAGACAGAGACCCTATTGATGGCTTAATAGAGAGTGCCATCCCATGACATGCTAGAGAATGTTTGCCTGGATATGAGTGTTTAAATACCAGCTCTGATGCCCAGCGGGAATTGAGAATTCCAATTAAGTTGACTGCTTCAGTTGCCCTCAAGTACTAATGTCTGAGACATAATCTAGCATCAGTCCTTTTGGGGTGGCCTTAACTTGCCAGAGGTCAAGTAGTTGAAAACCGTAATGCCCTGACCTAAACTGTGACTGTAGGGATAGTAACCTGTATTTGAGGGACAACATAGCCAAGGATACAGCAGGGAGTCTCTGGGTCTCAGAAAGTGCCATACAGAGCTTAGAACAGACTGATAGCAGGCATGATACTGCCACTGACCGATGCTGACAGTTTAACTTGCTGAGAGTTCAGATATAAATTACCCAAGTCTAGGGACAAGAGTTTAGGTAACTGAAGCATAACAATCCACAAGGTGAGTGTGTGTCAGCTCTGATATAAATCTGTGAATTACTGTTCACATTATTTACCAATAGTAACTACAGTAGGGGATGTGTTGAAATATTAAATAATGGATTTCATCCAATCCAAAGATGGTCACTCTTGTTTTGTTCTGCACTACTACTGATGTCATTCCAATTAAAGGTAGTGTAGGAGTCACCTGAACAAGAGGTACGTGTATATGTGACAAGCACTTCCACACCAGTTTAAAGGGCTATGATATAGCACTAATAAGAAGCAATAATTGGAAATTGTAATACTTACGCGCTCAACTTCTTTTCTGGGCATAATAAGAACATAACTATCCAACCACAATTGCCTGGAGTCATATACCTAAAGAGTAAATTTAATCCTTAAAAGTCCAGCATCTCATACATCTAAACTGGTTGAGTGCCCCCAAGATGCAGTCACTTTATACTGATGGTTAGTACTTAAGAGGCCCCAGGATAATGTAGCTACATAATGAAATGTAGTTCTAATTTCAAGAAAGGGGGAGTATCGTCTTCCACTCCAGGAGCCAGAGAGACATATAGTGATCGTGTAACGGCTTAGGAACAATCTCATTACTACAAGATGCTGCAGGGAATGTGGGCCTGTTGGTAACCACAGCATTAAAAACAGGATTATAGCAAATTGTTAACTTGTGTCACACAATTTGGAAAGTAATGTGCTATAATTGCTAAACCAATAAAGGTGATAATTTAACATGTGCATGTTAACTCAGTTTTATATATTTGTGAAGCGACTTGATAAAGTTAAGAGTAGAGGAATTGCATGTTCCTCAAGAGTACTTTTGAGAGAATACACACCCCTTCTCAGATCCAAATGCTGGACAGCTTTATTTTTTACACTGCAATTTAGATGTTAGTTTGGACTAGGGGTGTGCACCGGCCACTTTTCGTGTTTTGTGTTTTGGTTTTGGATCTGGATCTTTCTTCGTGTTTTGGATCTGGATTGGTTTTGCCAAAACCACCCTTCCGTGTTTTGGGTTCTGGGTTTTGTGTTTTGGATCTGTATTTTTTTCAAAAAAATCATAAAAACAGCTAAAATCACAGAATTTGTAGGTTTTTCTGCTCCTATGCTATTATTAACCTCAATAACCTTAATTTCCACTCATTTCCAGTCTATTCTGAACACCTCACACCTCACAATAGTGTTTTTATGTCCAAAAGGTTGCACCGAGGTAGCTGGATGACTATGCTAAGCAACACGAGTGGGCGGCACAAACACGTGACCCATCTAGGCGTGATACTGCAGTGGCAGACAGGATGGCAGTTTGAAAAACTAGGCCCCAAACTGTACATAATGCAAAGAAAAAAAAGAGGTGCAAGATGGAATTGTCCTTGGGCCCTCCCATCCACCCTTATGTTGTATAAACAGGACATGCACACTTTAACAAACCAATCATTTCAGCGCCAGGGTCTGCCACACAACTGTGGCTGAAATGATTGGTTCGTTTGGGCCCCCACAAAACAAGCTGGCAATTAATGTGTCCCTGCACAAACTGGCTCTACGGAGGCAAGATGTCATCCTCATCCTCCTCATCCACCGATTCCTCACCCTCTTCAGTATGTACATCCTCATCCTCACAGAGTATTAATTCGTCCCTGCTGGAACCACAGGTCCCTCTGTACGTTCTGGAGGCTGGTCTCCCTGGAAGAGTTGATAATTCATTTTATGAACATCATCTTCTCCATATTTTGTGGAAGCAACCTCCTACGCCTTTCGCTGACAAGGTTCCCGGCTGCACTAAACACTCTTTCGGAGTACACACTGGAGGGGGGGCAACTCAGGTAAAATAGAGCCAGTTTGTACAGGGACCTCCAAATTGCTTCTTTTTCCTGCCAGTACAGGTACGGACTGTCTGACATGCCTACTTGGATGCTGTCACCGATGTAATCCTTTAACAGACAGACGCACGCTTGTCGCTGCTGCTTTAAGGATGCAGGTGCGGCTACAGCCCACACAATTCACAAAGACAGAAAAAAGAAGAATATTTTTATTGTTTGTGTAGCACACTTTGAGGGTGTCACCACCCTTTAACAGACAGACGCACGCTTGTCGCTGCTGCTTTAAGGATGCAGGTGCGGCTACAGCCCACACAATTCACAAAGACAGAAAAAAGAATATTTTTATTGTTTGTGTAGCACACTTTGAGGGTGTCACCACCCTTTAACAGACAGACGCACGCTTGTCGCTGCTGCTTTGAGGATGCAAGTGCGGCTACATCGCACACAAGTCACAAACACATTAAAAAAATAGTTTTTTATTTTTTGGAGCACTTTGAGAGTTACACCACCCTTTAACAGACAGACGCACGCTTGTCGCTGCTGCTTTAAGGATGCAGGTGCGGCTACAGCCCACACAATTCACAAAGACATAAAAAAAATAGTTTTTTATTTTTTGGAGCACTTTGAGAGTTACACCACCCTTTAACAGACAGACGCACGCTTGTCGCTGCTGATTTAAGGATGCAGGTGCGGCTACAGCCCACACATTTCACAAAGACCGAAAAAAAAAGAACAATATTTTAATTGTTTGTGTAGCACACTTTGAGGGTGTCACCACCCTTTAACAGACAGATGCACGCTTGTCGCTGCTGCTTTAAGGATGCAGGTGCGGCTACAGCCCACACAATTCACAAAGACAGAAAAAAGAAGAATATTTTTATTGTTTGTGTAGCACACTTTGAGGGTGTCACCACCCTTTAACAGACAGATGCACGCTTGTCGCTGCTGCTTTGAGGATGCAAGTGCGGCTACATCGCACACAAGTCACAAACACATTAAAAAAATAGTTTTTTATTTTTTGGAGCACTTTGAGAGTTACACCACCCTTTAACAGACAGACACACGCTTGTCGCTGCTGCTTTAAGGATGCAGGTGCGGCTACAGCCCACACATTTCACAAAGACCGAAAAAAAAGAACAATATTTTAATTGTTTGTGTAGCACACTTTGAGGGTGTCACCACCCTTTAACAGACAGACGCACGCTTGTCGCTGCTGCTTTGAGGATGCTGGTGGAATCTAGACGGGATTTGGAACTGAGGACACACTACCTCCATCAATTGTCTAAATCCCACTGCACTAATGGCGGATACCGGACGCACGTCTAACACCAACATAGCAGTCAAGGCCTCAGTTATACGTTTTGCTTCAGGATGACTGCTGTCGTACTTCATCCTCATCGCTAGGGACTGTTGGAGGGTCAATTGTTTAGTAAAAGTAGTGATGTTCCTACTTCCTCTCTGGGATGATGAACAACTCCCAGCAGCAGCAACAGCACTAGGAGGAAGTGGTTCTTGATCTTTCCCTATTTTATTTTTATCGGAGAAAGTTTGGTCCTCCATTTATGTTATATTGATATATACGTGAGGCTAAAGCGCACACAAATATTTTTTTATTTTTGCTGGAGAGTAGTGCACTTTGTGGGTTACACCACCCTTTAAGAAATGAGCCAGCCGGCTCTTTACTTATGGGACACAGGCGCACGCTTGGCGCTGCTCCTTTGTTGATGCATGTGCAGCCACAGTGCACACAAGTCACAAACACAGAAAATATATTTTTTTTTTATTTGGAGTGTACTTTGGGGGTTACAGAACCCTTTAACGGTCAAGCCAGCCGGCCCTTTACTTATGACACAGGCGCACGCTTGGCACTACTTTGTTGATGCACGTGCGGCTACTGCGCACACAATTCACAAACACAGAAAATAATTTTTTTTTTGGTTTGGACTGGAGTGTACTTTCGGGGGTTACAGCACCCTTAACGGTCAAGCCAGCCGGCCCTTTACTTATGACACAGGCGCACGCTTGGCACTACTTTGTTGATGCACGTGCGGCTACTGCGCACACAATTCACAAACACAGAAAATAATTTTTTTTTTGGTTTGGACTGGAGTGTACTTTCGGGGGTTACAGCACCCTTAACGGTCAAGCCAGCCGGCCCTTTACTTATGACACAGGCGCACGCTTGGCACTACTTTGTTGATGCACGTGCGGCTACTGCGCACACAATTCACAAACACAGAAAATATATAATTTTTTTTGGGGTTTGGACTGGAGTGTACTTTCGGGGGTTATAGCACCCTTTAACGGTCAAGCCATCCGGCCCTTTACTTATGACACAGGCGCACGCTTGGCACTACTTTGTTGATGCACGTGCGGCTACTGCGCACACAATTCACAAACACAGAAAATAATTTTTTTTTTGGTTTGGACTGGAGTGTACTTTCGGGGGTTACAGCACCCTTTAACGGTCAAGCCAGCCGGCCCTTTACTTATGACACAGGCGCACGCTTGGCACTACTTTGTTGATGCACGTGCGGCTACTGCGCACACAATTCACAAACACAGAAAATAATTTTTTTTTTGGTTTGGACTGGAGTGTACTTTCGGGGGTTACAGCACCCTTTAATGGTCAAGCCAGCCGGCCCTTTACTTATGACACAGGCGCACGCTTGGCACTACTTTGTTGATGCACGTGCGGCTACTGCGCACACAATTCACTAACACAGAAAATAATTTTTTTTTTGGTTTGGACTGGAGTGTACTTTCGGGGGTTACAGCACCCTTAACGGTCAAGCCAGCCGGCCCTTTACTTATGACACAGGCGCACGCTTGGCACTACTTTGTTGATGCACGTGCGGCTACTGCGCACACAATTCACAAACACAGAAAATAATTTTTTTTTTGGTTTGGACTGGAGTGTACTTTTGGGGGTTACAGCACCCTTAACGGTCAAGCCAGCCGGCCCTTTACTTATGACACAGGCGCACGCTTGGCACTACTTTGTTGATGCACGTGCGGCTACTGCGCACACAATTCACAAACACAGAAAATATATTATTTTTTTAGCACTTGGGGGGAGCACCCCTGATGGACAGAGCACCCCCTGGACAACACTACAGCACCCCTTTAGGACTGGGACACTGCACAGGACTTTGGAGTGGACACAGCCCCTATGGAGAACTGACTGCACAACACAGTCCAGCCAGCCCCTATGGACTTTGAAGTAGTGGACACAGCCCCTATTAACAACAGCAGCACAGCACAACACAGCCAGCCCCTATGGACTTTGAAGTAGTGGACAACAGCAACACTACACTACACTACACTACACAGCCCTAACTCCCACCCTCCCTCTTCACTGTCCACAGCCGAGTGAGAAAATGGCGCCGACGCGGGTACCTTATATAGGATCCAAAACCCGCGAGACTCGGAAGGCGGGATGATGACGTTTTGCCTCTATTTCAGATCCGAGTCAGGCGGGAAAAGTCGAGCCTGACTCGGATCGGACTCGGATCGGGGGGGCTCGGGTGGGTTCGGATTTCAGAAATCCGAACCAGCTCACCCCTAGTTTGGACACACCCCTCCCATATCCATACCTCCCAACTGTCCCGCATTCAGCGGGACAATCCTGTTTTTCTGGGACTGTCCCGCTGTCCTGCCTGTGGGCCGCAGTGTCCCGCGGTGGGGGGGAAGTTGGGGAGAGCACATATATGCAGAGCAGCGGGTGTGCAGGAGGAGAACAGATGCCATGCACACGGCATCTGTTCTTGTGTGAACTGACTGCCTGGGGGCTGCCCAGCATCTCAGAGAGTGCTGGGCACGCCCCCAAAGTGATGAAAACGGGGGAAGCCGCGAGGCTCCGCCTCATTTTCAATAGGCTCCACCCATTTTCATGTAGGCCACACCCCCTTTTCGGTCGCTCCTTCCAACATTGAAATGTTGGGAGGTATGCATATCTATATATCTCTGCACATTTTACATCTGCCCCACCTGCAGTGTAACATGGTTTTACCAAGGTGCACAGATACCTAATCTTTCTTACTCTAATCCCAAATCTGAATCAGGCCCACTGTCCCTTTTATATGCAGTTCTGTCCTGTCCTGTCTTGTCTCTGCTACCTTAGACACAGGACTGTACAGAATATTTTTTCCCACAAACAAAGGTTGGCCATTGGGGGGGGGGGGCGTGGCCTGGACGAGCTGGTGGTAGGAAGCTGACTCCATAGCTCCTAGGCCCAAATATCCGTTACAGTTATCCTGGATCATTTGCCTGGACCCTCACACTGGCATATAGCTGTTAATTCACCTCTCCATGCTCCGGGAGACCTTTGGCCTGCCTGTCTCCTTCGGCTGCTGTGTTACAGGCACTGTAGCATCTCCTCACCGCGGGCGCCATCTTGGGTCCGGCTCGGGCAGCTGATGCGGCTCCTGACTCCAGCACTGGCTACTTCTGTCTCCCGATCAGTGTCCTGGGTAGGTGGATAGGTGGAGGATTCTGTTCCCATCTTGAAATGCTGCCGTATGTCAGTGACTGCCTCTGGGCTGAAGGTGAATCCTCTCCTGTGGCCCCCAGAGTGAAAGAGTGGAAATTGGGATTGCTGCTGTGTCTCATTTTTTGGATGTCCACTGTCTGCTAGCCTCTAAGACTCTCCAGATTGTATCTAGGGATCGTCTCCCGAGAAGATTTGTATTACCCTAATATCCTGATCTGATAGTTACCTGTTGCCTCGGTTACCTCCTTCTGTGGCTATGCCTTCTCTGAATAATATGGATTGTCTCCTTGAAGCTATTGCTGACTCCGAAGAGAGCCTTATGGCTCAGATGGCGAATCTTTATGCTGAGTTGTCTCTTCCATGTTATGACTTACCATACACTGAGGCTCGGCTTGCTGAAACGGAGACTTTGATTCCCACTCTGGAGGGTGATGATATTCCTGTTGTTGGTCACTCGACCGCCTTCAAGTTTTGGAGAATGACAAATCCGACATCATCCGACTCAATTGAAGGATGCTTTGTTAATATCTTATTCTGCCTCATTTCTTCCACAAAAGAGCAATATATTATTTATGTATTTATTTATTAACAGTTTCTTATATACTGCAGCAAATTCCATTGCGCTTTACAATTTGAATCAAGAGTAACATTATACTGGGTTGTAAAAGACATACATATATGACATACATTTGGGTAAGAGGGCCCTGCTCGCAAGCTTACAATCTATAGGGAAATAGGTGTTGACACACAAAGAGAGGTGCTACATATTGCAAATTGGTCCAGCCCAATTGCAGATATTCTTGGTGGACTGTATAATCCAATTACACTGGAAAGTTGGCCTAGGGTTAGGAGGATATTAAATTGAAGAAAGAGAAGATGTTATAGGTGTTTACTATAAGAAGAGAGTTAGATAGGGAGCTATAAAAGGTTAGGTGGGCGGTCCTGGAATCTGATAAGCTTGTCTAAAGAGGTGAGTTTTCAGAGAACGCTTGAATGTTTGGAAACTAGTGGAAAGTCTTATTATGCGTGGGAGGGCATTCCACAGGGTGGGTGCAGCCCGAAAAAAGTTCTGTAACCGTGCATGGGAACAAGTAATGTGCGGGGATGAGAGACGCAGATCTTGTGCAGAACGGAGATGTTCTCTTTGAAAGTTGTGAATACATCCAAGGTCAACAATTTCTCAATTTCTGGATACTTCGATTCTGCACTGGCTCTTCAAAAAAACAGTCTTTTCTATTTGCCTGCTGTGAAGAAGATTCAGGATTTATCATTTCAGTATTATATGTACTTTTCTGTTTGTTTTTGGGAGGACTGGACTGAGACTCTTTCTTTATTGTTTTGCAAGAGGCTGAGGCTTGGCCTGGTACTTAGATAGTTTAGAATAGTTAGTGGTGGGATGGGGGATTAGGGGATCCAGGTATACCTAGGTTGGGGTTAGGTTATACAGGGTGGGGGGTTATGGGGAGATTTGCTTTGGGGTTTTATGGGGGGGTATGATTTTATTTACATTTTGTTTAGATTTATATGTTGGCGGATATTAAAATGTCCCCCTTTTTTTTGTATTTTTATTTTATTTACTTTATCCTGGTTTGTGATATTTCTTGAAGGTTGTACAATTGAAATATATTCTGTTTGCTCATACGACCTGCTCTCATTTAGCTGTATATCGCGCAGGCCCAGATGGCGGCTATGGGTACGCGTTATAATATCCGTATGGTCTGAGCTAGTTTGTTATATGTCTGACCAATATTTTATTTATAAGTATCTATTGATTTGACTGACATTGTACATTTTATTGTGGATTAAGCTGTATCGTTTATCTGCTGACGTTGATACTATACTGTCATTTTCTTTTATTGTTCGGGTGTATTTAGAAAAAAATTCAATAAAAATTTATAAGATTAAAAAAAAAAAAAAAGGTTGGCCATCGACTACCAATGCTGTGGTTACCAACATTATCATGAGTGAACATTGGTAGAGAGCCCACAATGAATAGTACCAGCTGTGATTAGTGTCAGCTTCAGGCGCTGTCTGTGCGCGTGCAGAGCTGCACCATCATTCGCTCAACCATTATTTCTAGCCAATGATTTAAAACAATGGACCATTGATGGCAAAGCCGTCTATGGTCATCCCTTCCCACGAATTCAGCTTGCTCTTTTAAAATAAAATATTTTGGTCTGTGTTGAGCATTCTGATGATATGATTGGCTAAAGATAGTTTGAGCTCTGTCCACTTCAAAACTATCAACAGTTACCAATACAGGAGGTGACAAATGAGCACAGTGGGTTTAATATAGAGGTGGATGCAGTGTTGATGCTGCCCACAGTTGCTGTATGCGTCCCGATTGTTACCGCACAGGAACGCAGTACAGAAATGGATATAGAGTCAGTGGATTTTATCGGGTGTTCCCAAGAGGTAACAGGGAGATGGCTACGTCGACGCGGGCATGTTGCGAGTGTATCGCTGAAAGAAGCTGCAACCATATAAGCACAGCCTCTCCAACAGGACTGTATACTCAGAGAGGGAAACTGTACCTGCCATAGGGCTGGTGCAAGCTTCAATGGTGCGACTCAGAGCCGTAACTAGGGACGTGCGAGCAGTGTGGCCACACAGAGCGCAGTGCTCTGTAGGCGGCACCGCTGCTCACCCACAGCTCCTGCATCTGGCCTGTAACGGCACCCTGCTACCAGAATCTCTGCAGCATTGCCGCCTGGAGCGCCCTTAGGACGCTCCGGACGGTCACAGCGCTGACCTTACAGCAACCTGGAGCATCCTGAGGATGCTCCGGGCATTGCCTTAATCACCTGCTTCCGGCGCCGGATTCAGGTCACGACCCCTTCGTGTGATGTCATACGGAGGGGGCGTGGCCTGCACTGCGACTGATGGTGTGTCTAAAGATGCTCAGAGACAATAAAGCACTGTCTCAAAATACTGCAAATGGACGTCTCAGTTTAGATTAAATCGGCCGCAGCATTAGCATAAGACACGTCTGCGTCCAACTCAGAATCATTGCTGTGTGTGCTCTCATCCTAGTCAAACACATCACTAGTTATACAGACAGCCAAAAAGTGATACTAATTGTGGTAACTTTAGAACAAGTTATATGACTTACAGGTGCATCCTTTTTAGATTGATCTGTTTATTTGCATTTACTTGTGACACTCAGGGGCCTATTCATCAACACTAAAATAACGTTTTTAAGGCCATTTTCCTTAATTAACGTTATTTTAGTATTCATGAAGCCACTTAGCACAGGAGATAACAATGATATCTCCTTGCTAAATCCCCCTGCGTTAATTTCCACACTCCCCATACATTAGTACATTAGTATGGGGATATGGAAATTATGGTGTTCATCAAATTCCGAAAATTATGTATTTTCGGAATTTGATGTAGTTACTATTCGCCACTGTGAGGTGGTGAATAGCAGGTGACACTTACCTGCTTCCAGCTGTGCAGGTCCCCCGACGTCTCCCTCCGGCGCTCTGGTGCGTCCTCTGGCTCAGTCTGCTATGTGGTCATGTGTTCTTCCAGCAGAACACAATAAAGTTTAGAAAAAAAAATATATATTTTTTTTTTCTAAACAGTACTGTGTGCTTCTGGGAGACCACATGACCACATAGCAGATAGATCCGGAGGCTGCTGCGCGGGCAGGTAAGTGATGAACAGGGGGGGAGGTGAGCGGGGGGGCAGGTGAGCGGAGGGGGGGACACAAACTTACCGTATCTGTAGGTAGTGCTGCGCATGCGCGGGTTTTACAGATGTAACTGTGCATGCTCAGCACTGCCTACAGATGCGATAAGTTAGAGCAGGCAGGGATAACTATCTATTTCCCGAAAAACTGTCATCGCAAAAATGACAGCTTTTCGGAATAGATAGTTATGGGGAGGAGGAATGATGAATTCCTCCGGTAATTAAGTAGAACTCCATGCGAGTTCTAAACCTAATTATCTCCAGGGAAAATTAGTTATGATGAATAGGCCCCACAGACATATACTCTGCTATGTAATAAATTAAGACAAGACAAGAGCCTTTTCTAGTAGTCCACTATCCAAGTAGGGCCCATTTTAATTACAATAGAAATTAACTAATTTCTTTGTACACACAAATATGCTGTAACCCAGGTCCCTAACAACAGACCAAGCCAGACGTTCTGAACCTGATTTCTTCACTTATAGCCAAAGATTAGGAAGTTATGGCTTAGTGAATAGAGACACAAACAGGCTCAGGATGCAATGACTTTACTTATTAACTAATTAGTTATTATTCTACTTAGCCTTGGTTCATTCCGTTCCCTACAAAGGCCTTAGGCAAAATACGTTACATTGGCCTCACAGCAGACAACAATTAGTGACAGAGGTGGCATGGCCACACACTAAATACTGCCGGAAACAAGTCACGTACAAGACACAGTTAGAATAGATCTTAGAATACTGTAAATTAATATAGATGTAGATACAGCTGCTGCTTTCATGTCCAGCAGGCAAAACCATCCATTCATTGAGGATCTGCATTTACTAATGTGAAATTGTCAGAGATCATTGCCATGCTGTGAAACAGTCTGTCTGCTCAATATTATCATCATAGGGATTTTGTTTGACTAGAGAATGTGTGTGCAAGTGACATATATGCTCTCTTTCATATGAAAACCTTTATATCAGTTTAAAAAGCCCCATAAGCTGCGTGGTTGTATCAATTTCTAATGCACTGTTGAATAGCAAAACAGATTATATATAAATAATATTACACACATGCGTAAACCTATATTGCATCCTACCTGTCCTTGTACTGAAAATTGACATTATTCATTTTCTTTGTACAGTATGTAGCTTCAGAATTACGATACAGCGCGAATGGGGTAGCCGTTGTCTGCTATCACACTGAGCAGCCAGACCCCCCTCCCAGGCTCTATCAGCCATATTTCATATTTAATATCTGCACCTCCCACCTGTGCCTGCCCCCAGAGACTTTAAGAATATATTAGCCAAGATGGCTAACAGTTAATAAAGCAAAGCAATAAATTGGGTAACTTTACACCTTGGCAAAACCATGTTGCGCCGCAGGTGGGCAGATGTAAAAAACGCAGAGAGATTAAGATTTGGGAGGGCGGGTCCAAACTCAAATCTAAATTGATGTGAAACAGAATGTAACAGCTGACAGTATTTGCCCATCATGCAAAAAAATAAAATAAATCTACCTGTACCCCTTGCATTGCCAAATGTTTAGCCCAAATGCAAAGTAAAGTACTGTATGCATTTTTTTTTTTCCTTGCTACCAGTTTTGAATCAGCCCCATTAAGTCATCATATCATTAGATAAAAGCACACCATAGCAAAACAAAGAATTCAGTTAAAGACTTCAGACAGTTCATTCAGGGAGTTCAGACAGTCACGTCTAAAGCTACAGAACTCCCTGCTTAATCTCATGTACCCATTTAAATATTAAAATTAGATTTCTATACATTCCTATCTATGGCTATCTGGCACACGCATGTATGATTATTTACTCTACATCTATATATGCACGAACAAAATCTTAGCAGCAAAGAGTTACAGTTGTAAGTACTGAATAATCCTCCCCAGTGCCAGCTGCTATTAACAGTGCACTGAATCTGGAGATTACCCAATGTTTATTTTCTTCTAGGGAGCAACTTTAAGCTGCTCTATTATTTGCCCAAGTATTATGTTATGTGTTAGAACTTACTTTTCATTATTTAAAGACTTTATTTAGTCACATTAGGAATTCCTCATTGGTGTATTTTCCTTTTATGAGTAAGAAAACCAACACTTTGTAAATAACTGCCAATGGTTTTCGATGTAGAAAAAGAATACAGGATAACCGGTATGATTCCGTGCAGAGCCTGTACAACTATGGGAGTGTGACTAATTCTCGTTACATTCTTCACTAACAATAACTCCAGAGGGGACCTACTCACAGCTCAGGTGATTCTTCATGTACACACGAGGGGCTCCTCCGCGGTAAGCACAGAGAACAGAAGCACATCAGGTGCTAGCATTTACTTTGGACTTAGTGAAAGCATCTTCAATAAAACATTGCTCTTTAGCTGATATGATATGCTTGGTCTATAGGTTATTGGAATACTTAGAAAAGCCTTCTAAGTTATTATATTACAGTAAGGGCTCATAGGGTCGCTGTTGAAAACTAGAGATGTGCGGGTTCGGTTTTACTCAGATTTAGTAGGTTCTTCTCGCCAAAATTATCGCAAGTTCGGATTAGTTCGGATTTATTTTATTGGCTATCCAAAACACGTGATAGCCGATAGCCAATAAAATGCCGTTTTTGAGATCCGAACATATCCGAGTAAAACCGAACCCGCACATCTCTATTGAAAACCAATACTAGTTAAATTCTAGACAAAACCTTTGTTGATGGGAATATTGCTAAAACTTTTTACTTTGTCCATGATTTAACAAAGTGGTGTAAGCAACTCTTTAATGTGTGCAAGTTTTGTGTTGACAAGGCTGGTGATAGAGAACCTCCCATCACCACAATATGATGTTGGGGAGGCTGAGTGATACTATGCACCAGTCAGTCCTGGAAGCCTCTGCGCATGAGTGTCCCAGCTCTGCTGATTTGTACATACACAGTGGACCAGGAAGCCCTGACTATCCCTAGCTTGGAACAAATGGACAGGCAAGGATGAAAATTGGTAATAAGAACGTGCTCAGCTCCTAGTAAAAAAATCTAAACACACCTTAAAACGTAATGCAAGGACTCCATACCTTCCAAACGTCTCAATTTCAGTGCAAGGAGCATCTTGTCCTACTGTGGTGATTGGGATTGCACTGTCACTATTGCTGGGCAGTTGGGGGGTTTGTACTGTCACTGCTGGTCTACATATATCATATATATATCTTCTGTTCTTCATTTCTCCTACCGCCATTTGAAATTGAGCAGAGTACAGTATGTGGAAGTTATGTCTGGAGGAAACTGGTGAAGGCTATCACCGGCCAGAAGTCTAGCTAATTAAGACTTTTGTAAATAAGCCTCTAAAAAATGGCATATAATTACTTGTGATGTTATCCATGTATAAATCTATGAGGTGTGTTCATCATCGGAGGTCGTATGGCCCCCGATGATGAAGTATCCACCTTGCCATGGGGGATACTTATCACCAGGGTAATTCATCATTGCTCTGCTGCGGTGACAGCTGCAATAAAAAGCAGCTGTGCCCGCGTTTAGTATTACTGCTACTTCTGTAGCAGTGTTACTTACCTCTCCCCGTGGCCAGCTTCTGCGCATGTGTGACTTGAGATCATGTATGTGCAAAGTCACTGGGGAGGCAGTGAGGAGTCACTCAGATCCCTCTTTGCATCCCCAGACTTGCTTCCCTTAGGAAGGAGCGGGGCTCCGAGAACAAGTGCCATCTGAGGATGGTGTTTGCAGTGGTGTCCCTCCCTCACATTACACCCGGTGCGGGCAGGGACAGGGAGCCTGTATTCAGCGCGGCGCAGCCGCACGTTACGGGAAATAAGGGCGCGTGGCTTCATGGGTGGGTGTGGCCTCACATGTGGGGCGTGGCCTCACGGCCCGAAACCCCTGTTTTTTTTAGATCGAGGGTGTCGGAGGTGCAGGCTGCCCCCCCGGGGACAAGCCTGTGTGAAGTGCTGGCTCCCTCACTGTGCTAGGAGCTGAGTGCTGTATGTAATGCAGCACCCGGCTCCTGTCACTGAGGGGTAGCTAGCACTTTGGTGTCACCCCTCGGCTGGTGACAACCGGGTGCAGCCCGCACGCCCCTTGTGACGCCAGTGGGTGTTTGTTCTCACAGGGAAACCTCAGAAAACTGTACGTTTTTGAAGTTTGCTGAATATCAGGTGCTCCTATCAGACCACTGATGATGAATGGCCCGTTACCGTAGATATGCGGAAACTAGCATTTCCTCATGTGTAACGGGCCATTTAATTATGATGAATAGGCCCCCATGACTTAATAAAATAGTAACTTTTACTGAAAAAAATAAAAAATAATAAAGGGTTTTTCACAATCTAACAAAACACTGCCATCACCATTTCTGATGGTGGTTGGAGGTTTGAATGATTCACATCGGAATTTGCTGATAGCCCAGTCTGGTCTTCCCATACTGTCCACAATAGCTGTGTGTAGGGTAAGTAAACTTTGCAATTGGACAGTAAAATAGCAGTAATGAATAAACAGCTCCGAGTTATCTTTGCTGAGGAAAATCCTTTAGGGACGCATGAAACTCTAATCTAAATGGTTCCTGCAAAACTTTGTCAGATTCCAATTCCGCAGTATAAATAAGCCTCATCTTTTCAGAAGGAAAATAATCAACAGTTCTTTTCTGACAAGAAACTCTTGGTTCCGGCATATGCTTCTTTCACTGGCATTAAATACATTCACACCACTGGAACAATTAGTCACAATTGAGGAGATCATGGTCAAAATGCTATTTTGAAGTGATTACAGTCATTATCATTATACTTGTTAAATTGAAACCTATTCTCAACTGTACAGACCTTTAAATAATATTTCTTAGAAACCCAGACAAAGCATTATTTCTGCTTTAAATACAAAAGATAAAGGTGGGTACACACACTAGACAATATGTCGTCCAATCCTGTGGATTGTGTGTACCTATGATATGCGCACTCCTGCGGGTCGTTAGCGACATCGCTAGCAACATCGTCTGCCGGTCGACGTGGGATGGCGTTAGCTATGTCATGCTGCAGAATGTAGCATGACATGTCCCTCACCCCATCGGACCCAGCATCGGCAAGTGTGTATGCACTCGCCACATGCTGGGTCCCGTTGACGGCGATATCGCGTACATCAGTTATTGTGTACCCAGCTTTACAGTACTAATTAGAGTATATATCGTACTTGCCGAATATATTTTTCCCATCCCGAGGAGAAGTCTGGGGAGGAGAAGCAGCTGGGTGGCGGGACATGACGGTCCCTGCTCCCCTACATGGTGACCCGCGATAGCTGTGGAGATTCTACCCACTCTACCCATTTCACTAGGAAGTGGGCAGGAATGCGGGAAAAATGCCTACTATACCGGGGAGTGCAGGGGCTTACCCGATAAATCGTGAGCCTCCCGCGACTTCCAGGAGTGTAGGCAGGTACTATGGACATGCCCCCCGCCCCCCCAGGACACGCTCACTGGCTGCCGGGACCCGCAGCCAGACACAGATGATGGCCGTTCAGTGTGTATGCACGACCATCATCTGCAGATATATCTGTATAGTGTGTACCCACCTTTAGGGAAATGCATACTGTAGGTGAGTAATGGCATGGGAGTGATCTTATAGGTGGTTGTGAGCAGCGGTTATCATGTAGTAATAATAATAATGTAATAATAAAAGGCATGTATGTAAGCCACATTCAAAGTAGGAGAAATAAGAATCAATAGTACCCTTCACTGCTTGGAATGAAGCACACCTTATTTCCCATGCGATAATGTGTCCATCCAGTGCAATAGATTGTGTTTGTAAAAATACAAGGCCTAAGTAGTGCATGGAGAAAAAGCATTAAAAATTAATCACTAAAATGTGCATGACTTTCCTTGTGTTTCTATCCGTTTTTCCATGCACTTATGTATGTATGTATGTATGTATGTATATGTATTAGGGGTGAGCGGGTTCGGATTTCTGAAATCCGAACCCCCCCCGAACCCCCCGATCCGAGGCAGATCCGAGTCAGGCTCGACTTTTCCCGCCTGACTCGGATCTGAAATCGAGGCAAAACGTCATCATCCCGCCTTCTGAGTCTCGCGGGTTTTGGATCCTATATAAGGTACCCGCGTCGGCGCCATTTTCTCACTCGGCTGTGGACAGTGAAGAGGGAGGGTGAGAGTTAGGGCTGGCTGGGCTGTGTAGTGTAGTGTAGTGCAGAGTAGTGTTGTGCTGTGCTGTGCTGCGCTGTGCTGCTGTTGTCCACTACTTCAAAGTCCATAGGGGCTGGCTATGTTGTGCTGTGCTGCTGTTGTTAATAGGGGCTGTATCCACTACTTCAAAGTCCATAGGGGCTGGCTGGACTGTGTTGTGCAGTCAGTTCTCCATAGGGGCTGTGTCCACTCCAAAGTCCTGTGCAGTGTCCCTGTCCTAAAGGGGTGCTGTAGTGTTGTCCAGGGGGTGCTCTGTCCATCAGGGGTGCTCCCCCCAAGTGCTAAAAAAATAATATTTTTTGTGTGTTTGTGAATTGTGTGCGCAGTAGCCGCACGTGCATCAACAAAGTAGTGCCAAGCGTGCGCCTGTGTCATAAGTAAAGGGCCGGCTGGCTTGACCGTTAAAGGGTGCTGTA
The DNA here is from genome assembly GCA_031769625.1 of Taudactylus pleione. Classification (NCBI taxonomy): domain Eukaryota; kingdom Metazoa; phylum Chordata; class Amphibia; order Anura; family Myobatrachidae; genus Taudactylus; species Taudactylus pleione. The sequence goes on along the minus strand of JAUIMM010000916.1, from coordinate 472,652 downwards.
ACCCCCAAAGTAAACTCCAGTCCAAACCAAAAAAAAAAATATTTTCTGTGTTTGTGAATTGTGTGCGCAGTAGCCGCACGTGCATCAACAAAGTAGTGCCAAGCGTGCGCCTGTGTCATAAGTAATGGGCCGGCTGGCTTGACCGTTAAAGGGTGCTGTAACCCCCAAAGTACACTCCAGTCCAAACCAAAAAAATAATTATTTTCTGTGTTTGTGAATTGTGTGCGCAGTAGCCGCACGTGCATCAACAAAGGAGCAGCGCCAAGCGTGCGCCTGTGTCCCATAAGTAAAGAGCCGGCTGGCTCATTTCTTAAAGGCTGGTGTAACCCACAAAGTGCACTACTCTCCAGCAAAAATAAAAAAATATTTTCTATGTTTAGCCGCACATATATATCAAATCGATATAACATAAATGGAGGACCAAACTTTCTCCGATAAAAATAAAATAGAGAAAGATCAAGAACCACTTCCTCCTAGTGCTGAAGCTGCTGCCACTAGTCATGACATAGACGATAACATGCCATCAACGTCGTCTGCCAAGGCCGATGCCCAATGTCATAATAGAGGGCACATACAATCCCAAATGACAAAGTTCAGGAAAATGACCTTGAAAAAAACATTTAAATCAGCTGAAGAGAAACGTAAACTTGCCAATATGCCATTTACGACACGGAGTGGCAAGGAACGGCTAAGGTCGATCCCTAGTATGTTCATGACTAGTGGTTCAGCTTCACATGACGATGGAAGCCCTCCTCCCACTAAAAAAATCAAAAGAGTTAAGCTGGCAAAAGCACAGCGAAGAACTGCTTTCTAAGAAGATATCACAAATCCCCAAGGAGAGTCCAAGTGTGGTGGTGGTTGCGATGCCTGACCTTCCCAGCACTAGACGGGAAGAGGTGGCTCTTTCCACCATTTGCATGCCCCCTGCAAGTGCTGAAAGGAGCACCCACAGTCCACTTGCTGATATGCAAATTGAAGATGTCACTGTTGAAGTACAACAGGATGAGGATACTGGTGTAGCTGGCGCTGAGGAGGAAGTTGGCGAGGAGGATTCTGATGGTGATGTGGTTTGTTTAAATCAGGCTCCGGGGGAGACAGTTGTTGTCCGTGGGATGAAAAAGCCCATCACGGTCATGCCTGGGCAGAAGACCAAACATTCCACCACTTTGGTCTGGCAATATTTCTATCCAAATCCGGACAACAACTGTCTTGCCATATGTACCTTATGTAAAGGTGGAATAAGTAGGGGTAGGGAGGTTAACCACCTAGGAACATCCTCCCTTATACGCCACCTGCAGCGCGTTCATAATAAGTTACTGTCAAGTTCAGAAACTTTGGCTAAGACCGTAAGCAGTCCAGAGACACTAAATCCCGTTGTCCTGTTGTATCCAAGCGCCTGCAAACCACACCGTCAACGCCCTCCTCGTCAATTTCCTCCTTAGTCAGGATAGGAAGTAGTCCTGCAGGCCATGTCACTGGCATGACTGACTCTCCTATCCGGGATTCCTCCGGAGGATCCTGCATTGCTACGCCTCCTGCTGCCGCTGCTGCTGGGAGTCGTTCATCATCCCAGAGAGGAAGTAGGAACACCACTACTTTTACTAAACAATTGACCCTCCAACAGTCCTTAGCGAGGAGGATGAAGTACGACAGCAGTCATCCTGAAGCAAAACGTATAACTGAGGCCTTGACTGCTATGTTGGTGTTAGACGTGCGTCCGGTATCCGCCATTAGTGCAGTGGGATTTAGACAATTGCTGGAGGTAGTGTGTCCCCGGTTCCAAATCCCGTCTAGATTCCACTTCCCGCTGGCGGTGATGCAGGGCAGGCAGGACCAAGTTTGGACATCTGGTCCGGACTGAAGGACCTGGCAACAATTTCTGACATGTCTACTGTCACTGCATATGATACTGTCACCATTGACAGAATGGTGGAGGATTACATCGGTGACAGCATCCAAGTAAGCATATCAGACAGTCCATACCTGTACTGGCAGGAAAAAGAGGCAATTTGGAGGCCCCTGTACAAACTGGCTCTATTTTACCTGAGTTGCCCCCCCTCCAGTGTGTACTCCGAAAGAGTGTTTAGTGCAGCCGGGAACCTTGTCAGCGAAAGGCGTAGGAGGTTGCTTCCACAGAATGTGGAGAAGATGATGTTCATCAAAATGAATTATCAGCTCTTCCAGGGAGACCAGCCTCCAGAACGTACAGAGGGACCTGTGGTGGTGGATTCAAGCGGGGACGAGTTAATACTTTGTGAGGATGAGGATGTACACACTGAAGAGGGTGAGGAATCGGTGGATGAGGAGGATGAGGATGACATCTTGCCTCCGTAGAGCCAGTTTGTGCAGGGACACATTAATTGCCAGCTTGTTTTGTGGGGGCCCAAACGAACCAATCATTTCAGCCACAGTTGTGTGGCAGACCCTGGCGCTGAAATGTTTGGTTTGTTAAAGTGTGCATGTCCTGTTTATACAACATAAGGGTGGGCGGGAGGGCCCAAGGACAATTCCATCTTGCACCTCTTTTTTTTCTTTGCATTATGTACAGTTTGGGGCCTAGTTTTTCAAACTGCCATCCTGTCTGCCACTGCAGTGTCACTCCTAGATGGGTCACGTGTTTGTGCCGCCCACTCGTGTCGCTTAGCATAGTCATCCAGCTACCTCGGTGCAACCTTTTGGACATAGAAACACTATTGTGAGGTGTGAGGTGTTCAGAATAGACTGGAAATGAGTGGAAATTAAGGTTATTGAGGTTAATAATAGCATAGGAGCAGAAAAACCTACAAATTCTGTGATTTTAGCTGTTTTTATGCTTTTTTTCAAAGAAATACAGATCCAAAACACAAAACCCAGAACCCAAAACACGGAAGGGTGGTTTTGGCAAAACCAATCCAGATCCAAAACACGAAGAAAGATCCAAAACCAAAACACAAAACACGAAAAGTGGCCGGTGCACACCCCTAATATGTATGTATAAGCCCTCACAGGTATCTTAGCTAAGAGCCAGGCTGCATGCACAACTTACAAGCAATTAGGGCTACTGTACTGTGTATTACCTGTATTCTGGCAGCTATGAGGCGGAAAGCAAGCTTCAGCACACTCTGGCCAGACTGAAGTCACTAACACAGAACTATGCTGTTTAAGTTAAAAGTAAATTCAATTTATCGAATATAGAAGCACAAAGTGTCGGGTTGTTTTCTTACTGTATTCAGAATTGGAGTAAAATGTAGATCTTGTAGCACACTGACGCATGTGAATATGAAATATGCTCATGTTAAAAATAAATGTGCACCTCTTTAGTTAATCATCATTTAATCATACCATGCCCCATATTTAGTGGAAATGAGACCCCTGGTGCAGAACTGTGTGAGAGTATGTAAAGAGTTGTCGCTGACATAGTGGGAAAAGGGAGAACCTCTTCCCCCTTGACCTAATGCTGGTCCTGGAGAGTCTGTTCAAGTATCACTAGTATCTGAATTGAGTTCAAGTTCATTGACATAGTTTTGACTTTGCCTAGTGATTGGCCAGAGTAAGGTTACCCTGTAAAGTGTTACACTGGCCAGAGTTCCAAGTGGGAGAATAGCGAGAGCTGTAGGGAGCTTTGGAGACATCAAGTGCGGGCATATTGGAAATTAAAGTACATCGAGCATTAAACTATCAATTCAACCGCTGGTTGGGCGAATGCAGGCATGCCAGTGCGTTTCAATGCCATTGCAGGGGTGTGCATAAATTATCCACTGTGTGGCTATAAGCAACCATAGCACTGATAGCGTACGTGGCTGTTAGCAATTTCTGAGTAAGGTCAGGGCTTGTGCAAGTGTGCATATGGGTCTGATGACACCTGATGTTACCGATTGTTTCAGTATGTTGCCCTAGTACACGGATGTGAGTAAGGGGAAGTGGGCGTCCTTATGTCAGGTTGCGATTGCAATGTGAATACAAACATTTAACTAGCACCGCTGATATTAGCACAGGCTCGCTGACTTTCTGGCTGCCTCTTCCGGGAGAGGCAGCCAGCTCGGCACAGCTAGGGGACGTGGCAAAGTTTTTAGGGCGGGTCGGGGGAGTGACCTCGCATTCATGTCAACGCGGCCCCGCCCCTGGCAACATAATGCCTATAATTTGCCGGGGGTGGGGTCACAATGACGCGATTTAGTGCAAATCGCGTCATCAGGCCCACCCCCGCGCCCCCGCTGCAGGTAAATATTTTTTCTAATACATCCGGTGGGCGGGAGGGGGGCTTTATTAACGGGACATGTGCCTACTTTTCCGGGAGGTCGGGAGCGGCACCCGATTTTTGGAAGGCTCCCCACCAAACCGGGAAAGTAGGCATGTATGTATTAGCAATATGTGTATAAGACTATAAGTGCGTATAAGCAGAATTGCAATCCTTAGTAAATCAGGCCCTAAGTCAGGAGAATACCTAAGAATATGGAAAAAGGCGCAACCTTCTAGAATATAATAAACAATGAATATAAATATAAAAAATAGTCCCAATTAGGTCCACAAGTTCACTAGAGAAGTAGAAGAAAATATCCTCCTTCAATTTTCAGAGTAGAATAATTCCAACAAATGAGATCCTCATGATTGACATGCAAAAAAAGGAAAAAAAATCGCACTATAGCGTAATATGTTGATTTTAATCACATGGCATAAATAATAACACAAAACATGTGTCCAACATTTAAAATCCTCCACCAATATCAAAACAGTGTACCAGAGATGGCGGTGTATAATGCACACCCATTCACATATAAGCCATAAGATCCAAAGTCTCCCGGGTTCAACCTGGAATGGCAGCTCCTGGATGTGCACTCTTCGCTTTGATGTTAGAAAAATCCACTGGTGCTGTGTTCCTTTCACCAACGCGTTTCAACTCCTATTTGGAGTCTTTTTCAAGGTGTGTATAGTTGGTGGTTTAGTCAGTCCTTAAATATCCCTTGCTACCCTCTGATAGGTCAATCTTCAAATGTACCTTAAATACACACATAGGAAATGCTATTTCAGGATCTCATTTGTTGGAATTATTCTACTCTGAAAATTGGATATTTTCTTCTACTTCTCCAGTGAACTTGTGGACCTAATTGGGACTATTTTTTATATTTATTGTTTATTATATTATAGAAGGTTGCGCCTTTTTCCATATTTTTATTGTCTACGTTGTGCTTATGAGGTGTTGCGTTACCACCTTAGTGGACTGAAGTGCAGCATCCGCTAGATTCCCATGTGAACGCCTCCGTTTGGGGGCGGCCCCACTGACATCACGAGTGATGTCAGTGGGAGAGATTTCGGCTCTGTTAGAGCCGAAATCTCTCTGGGGCTTGCGGCAACGAGACCCTACCACAAGGGTCTCGTTGCAAGCCCGGATGGTCGTGATGACTATCACGACCATCTTCCTGGCCGCTTGCTATAGCTGTGGGTGCTATGCGAGTGGCCAGGAGGCCGTTCTAAAAAAAAAAAGGACCGGCCCTGATTCAGAGCGAGCGCTCTGTCAGAGCATCCGGCTCTGAATCAGGCCCATGGATCCCTATGGCTACAGTCATTTTCATATAAGGTTTCTCTTGGCCACTTGGAGCCCCTTATAAAACATAATACATGAGAAATCTCTGAAAAGTATCAGTGTATTTTATTCAACATGTAGATCTTACTAACTGCTTTGTGGCGCGTTTACATTTGGATGTAAGTCAATTTTATGACACGACTCTCAGATGTAGCAGTACACGCACACTTTATCGCCACGTTCATAGGTGCTGCTTTCACAATCTCCCTGAAATGGTCCTTCAAAAGTAGGCAAGTATAGTACACTCTCAACTATTCACTAAATGTGAGCTGGAGGAGTCTGATTCTCTTTCTTGAGACGTGTGCGGATCCTTGATGTCACAATTTGTGCCATCATAGTAGACCAGGCTTGCCTACCCTCCCGATTTGGTCGGGAACCTCCCGAATATCAGGTGTCGCTCCCGACCCCCGGAAAGGCAGGCAAGCCTCCTGGCTGCCGCCTGCTCCCCTGACTACCTACTGGAAACCCCCGATGTGGGGCCCAGGGATGCGATTCGCGGTGAATCGCGTCACTGTGGCTCCGCCCCCTGCTTCACAATGCTTTTATTTTCAGCATTGTGAGGAGGGGGCAGGGCCACGATGACGCGATCATGCGGCTCCGCCCCCAACACGGACCCACTGCCCGGCCACGCCCCCCACTGTTTGCAGGCATTCAGCTCCCTCCAGGAAGGAGGGAGCTGAATGTCGGCAAGTATGTAATAGACCAACCACCCCACACTTGTGCGGTGGACCTCATTTATAAATTTATGCCATATTAATGACCACCGCACACCCTGAACTTTATGATACGCTAGTGACTAGCAAGGTGAATAATTTTTTTAAAAATAAGGTTACTTGTTTTCTTAGGGCACCACACAGAGGGCCTGATTCAGACCCGGTCGCAAGCGTGGAGCGCTCGCAACCGGGTCGATGGTGGCCCACAGCGCATGCGCACAACGGAGCCGGCTCCGTCGTGCCCATGCGCGAGACCCGGCTAGCGACGGGCACTCTGTCGCTCCGGGTCTCGCAACAAAGGGGGTGAGCTGTCGATTTGAGTGACAGCTCGACCCCATTGGTGGGCGGGCCGGGGTGGTGGCTGCCCAAACGGAGGCGTTCCCATGAGAACGCCTGTTGTTTGGGTGCGGCCCCACTGACATCACGAGTGATGTCAGTGGAGAGATTTCGGCTCTGTTAGAGCTGAAATCTCTCTGGGGCTTGCGGCGACGAGACCCTACCACAAGGGTCTCATCGTAAGCCCGATGGTGTTGACCGCTCATGGCCGCTCGCTGTAGCTGTGGGTGGTCACCCACAGCTATGCGAGCGGCCAGGAGGCCGTTCTAAAAAAAAAAAACCCGGCCCTGATTCAGAGCGAGCGCTCTGTCAGAGCGACCGGGTCTGAATCAGGCCCAGTAAACGTTAGAAGCTCATCGCTACCGAGTCGCGCCACAGCATGGTGCGACTAGAAGGGCTGTTTAACGCGCAAAGAGGCTAGATGTATTTGGACACATCTGTATATTCATGAATTGTACTAGTATCTCATTTATTTAAAGCTACTTATTTTTTATAGTACTGTTCCTAGTAAATGAATCACTGATGCAAAAAAGGTTAATGAACATTTAATAAAGTGTTAGATGAATGCCTGACTTATGAGCCCTGCTAGCCTGTAGGTAATGTTGCTGAGCCACAACAACGAAAAGGAGGGCAGTGTTCAGGGACAGAACACTTGTACATGCTGACTATCCTCAGCTGTCTCCTTTTATATTTTATATAATATTATTTTCCATAGCCCTGTGAATGCTATGTATTGATGAGAAATGGGTCATGTTGTGACACAATGTAATCTACTCTGCAAAACTGTAAGAAAACAACTCCGCTCACACTTTTCTGAACAACCAAGGTCTTTACTTCATCGCTGATTATACATAAATACAGTACCTGGTACATGACACTTAATGCATATGGAAAATGGAGGTCAGAAAGTGAAATGTATTTTCAGAGCACAGCTTCTACTTCACTGCAAAGTTTAATGCACATTTACAGGGCTACTTACTGCCTTACTGTCATGGAACGTCCAGGAGGCTACCGAATGTTGGGGAGTCCTCCCGGGAGAGTAGGACATTCACCCAGATTCCTCATTGTAAAGAGGATAAGGTAGGGCCTTGATAGCGCAATTTGCATCACAATGGTGCAGAACAATACAACAGTGATATTGCACATTAGGGGGAAGGACCCATGATGACACAGAGCTATAAGGGGGGAAGGATGTGTACAGCTGGTGCCACCTTCCAGAGTGCAAGACTGAGGGGCGGCATGGTCACTGGCTTCATGGCCACTCTTTAGCATTTGAAAGGTCCAGGGTGCTTCCTCAGGACTAGCCCGGGGAGGAGAAGCAGGTGGGATGTGATGGGGGCGGGACCTGATGGTCAGTGTCATTAAGCCCCGCCCACTTTGCTGTAAATTGGTGTAAATTTAAGGAAGTGGGCAGAATGCTGGAGAAATGTCTACCGGGGGTCGGGGGGGTTACCCGAAAAATCAAGAGCCTCCCGCGACTTCCGTGAGAGTAGGCATGTATGAGTACCTACAGTATGTACCCATCACAGTGGCACACACCTTTCCCAGCACCTGCACACTGCAAGCAAAGTCATTATTAATTATGCTGAAACACTGCTTGAAAAATACCAGATGGTACATTGTTTCACAAAGATTGATGGGGTCTGTTTATGAAGCAGTGAAAAGTGTGGAAAAGTGAACCAGTGGAGAAGTTGCCCATAGCAACCAATCAGCTCCTACCTATTATTTTATAGACTGTACTTTATAAATGCTACATGAAAGCTGATTGGTTGCTATGGGCAACTTCTCCACTGGTTCACTTCTCCATGCTTTTCACTGCTTGATAAATAGACCTCTATGTCATTTAATGAACCTCTTAGCTACTGCTTACTAAGGGCCTGATTTATTACGGATCACTATTGCAGCTGCGATTACACACGCAGTCTCACTGCGAAAATATTCTCATGATTGCAATCGCAATGCCATTGCAGCCTAACATAAGGACGCCCACTTCCCCTTACTCACATCCGTAATACTTTGCAAGTCTGTGAAACCATCGGTAACATCGAGTACCATCGTGGCCTCACGCACACTTGCACAAGGTCTGACCTTTCTAAGGAATTGCTAATGAATCAGGCTCCATGTGACCTATTTAACATAAAATATGATTGGACCCCCATAAACTATACTTTTTTATCGCCATATGCTGCAGCTTGTATTTACCTACAACCACTTTCTAGCGCTGTAACAGGGCGACATTGCGCCCTGTGCCAGCCCCTCTCCCTAATCCTGTGACTCCGTGATGTCACACCTATAGTAGAGGCCATCGGCTCTGGAAAGTAGAGCACTGCCCGTAGCATTCGGAGGATGCTCCGGGCAGCTTTACAGGGTGCATGCCTGGCTCTGCAGTAGCGCTACTGGCTGCAGGGTGCCATTCCAGGCACCCTGCAAGCCACATGCTGATGCCATGGGGCAGCGATGGTGCCACCCCCACTGCACAGCTTGCACACCCCTACTTATGGCCCTGGTGATCACTACTGCTGGCTCTCAATCTGTGGGAGCACTGGGATAGGAGCAGTGGCTGCCTAGGAAGGATCAGAGGAGCTCCCTCAGGCGGTTCTCTTTCCCTAGGGTTATAGCAGCTAATACCAACTGAAGATTGCGTTAGCTCACGAGGGCCAACCTCTAATAAACGATACAAAATACAATATGTGTGAATAAATGGCGCTATCTTTTGTGGAACAAGGGAAGTGTTCAAGGAAAAATACTTATCTCCTGCTGGTTATGGATAGTATTATATTGTTGTGTTCAGTTGTGGGTGTTCTATTCGGTGTCTCTCTTTAATTTCCTCCAAATCGGGTTGTTCATGTATAAAAAATAGACATAATGCAAGAGTATTGTTTTTCAAGATCAAATCTCTTATTCTTATTTTCAAAGACACAAAATGATAGTCAAAGAAAGATTTCAATCCTTTTATCCCTTTGAGATGTAAATATATTCTTTATATATATACATTAATCTCTTCAAGAGAGGTGAGTAATTTCTATTATTCCTCTATAATTGACGGGGGACGCACCTAACTCACGTATAAAAGGTGCACTATAAATACATAGCGGTATCTTTAAAGGGAAAAGTACTGGTACATACCCCATGAAATCCTCCAAATGTCAAAAATGACGTACCAAACTTACACACAAGCGGTGCAAGCGGAAGTTTTTATTTTTATAAGTGTATCATACTCAGGTGAAGAACTGGGTCTATGTAGAACAAATTATATGCTATGTGTACCCGTACTCGCATTTCTTGTATAGTAAATCCCAACTAATAAACTACACTTTTTGGCTATATAAATAATACCAACATCATAAAATAATAAATGCTTCCCCATCATTGAAAACATTTTGTAAACACCAATTAATAATTAATTAATATTGCCACTTTAAACATAGACAATAAATTATATTGCTCTCTTAATAAAATGAAACAATTAATTTTCCACTAATACGTATAGTAACACAATGGGTCGGGTACAGGATGCTGGCGCTTGGGATCCCAGCGATCAGAATCCCGATGCCGGCATCCCGACAGGGTTAGGATACTGACACCTTTTGGTCGGTATCCTAACCCTCCTCCTTTCCCTAACTCTCCCTTCCTGGTGGTGCCTACACCTAATCTCTCCCCCTAGTGCCTAAACCTAACCTCCCCGCACCTTAAACCGAACCCTCCCTCCTTAGTGCCTAACTCTAACACCGGGATTCTGACAGGTGTCGGGACTGCAGCACCGGCATTCTGAGCGCCAGAATCCCCGCAGTCAGTATGATGACTGCATCCCAATACTACAATATGTCCTTCATAAGAGAATTATCAATGCTACTGTATCTGTCTCCTTATTCCATACATAATAATTCCCTTCATTGTCTTGTGATCCTTCTCCTTATATGTAGGTTTCATAGTGGTTAGTTCAAAATCCCTTTATAAAACTCCCCACAAAAACCGACATAAAACAGACGGACATCGATGGTGGTTTACAAAACCCCATCTAAACTGCTGAATAGTAAATACAGTGGTTTGGTGCTTCAATTTGCCAGGAGAAATAGGAGAAAGAAACCAACATTAAAGCAACTGCCAATAACTGTTTTCAATCTTCACCAATAAAGTAACATGAACAACAACATTGTGTAGTATCAGATCAGAACTATTTACATGTGTCATAAATTGAAATATAGGGGTCATCCAATAACCCGGGAGTCCCCTCGGGGCGCAAGCAAAAGAGCGGCTGTATGCCACACTTATGGCACCGCCGGAATCAAAAATTTTTTGTTTGCTTCCCTATAGGGCTACATAGAAATATGTGCGAGTCCGGCATGAGAAGGTGCCGCAAGGGGTGCAAGTTCAGATGCAGTTGCTGGCGCTTGTATACAGTTGCAACGGCAACTCAGCCCCTTCACGGGTAATTGGATTGACCCCATAGTGTAAGAACACAATGAAGACTAGCCCTAATACACCGGTAATGTCTGCAGGTGAGATGTTCCCACCTGCTGTATGCCTCACACTTCTCTTTCACTTTGGCACATAGAGTATGAATTACATTGAGGGTGTTCAGCTACAATTACTATGTGATTTACTGGGTGACCTTTATGGAGTCTGTCTGTGAATTAAACAATTAGCAGACCTGGCACTTCTACCGTGCAGCATTTTTCACTGTAGACTGTGCAGGGCATGACACAACTTGGGTTAAAGGAAGAAACGAATGCAAGTTAAGCACATGTACAAGGCGCGTTTATGAAAGCTGTGATGAGCATTACAACGTATGGAATATTCTGAGCACTGGTTAGCAGTCCCTGTTCTCCTATTTGTATTTGTTCTACATGTAGCATAGCTATCCTGATATAAATCAGTATCAGGTCATCTGGGATATTTACGCCTACAGGTGGTCTTTGCTCTCCCCTTTTTTGAGAGTACTCTGCTAGCATTTCATTTGTATATTTATATATTTTTGGTTATATTGAGGTAGTATCCAACCCGGCAATAGGATTAAATAATTTGTTGCAAGTCGGGGATCATTTGCATATGTGTTTGTGTTTGGCCATACATGGTATATGAATTTGGGATGATACTCAGCAGACACGCTATTATCACACTCAGGGCCTGATTCAGAGCCGGACGCTATTTGCGCTCGCTCGTCCAGAAAATAGGGGTGGCTATTCAAATGAACCATTCGCTGTTTGCGGTCTGTTCACGCCTCTAGGTCTGAACGAGCGTACAAAACTTGCGGTCGTTTTTTGGGAAACTACGCCCCCTGGCCGCTCGCATCCTACGTCATGTCCACTATTTATTAGATTAATCGAGTACATCGAACAGGGTATGAACTGCTCGCTATTCTTGTGGTTGGTTTTTGCTACCACAATTTTGCGAGCAGTTCTGACTATAAAATAACCCAGTGACGTGGTCAATGACGCTGCTGTTTTAATTATGCACACCCATAAAACGCCCGTTTTGACCTTTAAGCACGCCTGCGTTCTGATCTCCACTCCCCGTTTTCAAGCACCTTCCCCTGTTACCACCCACATACGCCTCATTCTGTCACTCAAATTATCAGGCATTCGCTATTTTGCGAGCACATGAATTTCGGCCGCACTGACTGGTTCGCGCATGCGTATAACGATCCGTACGCATGCGCAGTTGGGCAAACATCGCTCGGAGCGAACGAACTGCCACTTACGAGTGGCTCTGAATCAGGCCCTCAATGTATAGATTTATCTCAAATGACAGAGTAGTTATTATTACATACAGTTCTAATTTATGAGTTATTTCCAATTATTATTTACAATTTTTATATGTCATACGAACTGTACCCGACCCTGCTATTATAATATATTATGTACCCATCAGGAGCTATATGAGCATATGAATTCAAACAAGCATAGTCACCACATACTTTATACTAATTCTTATAATAGATATATATTTATAAATTCATGAGATTAATTGCTAAGGGAGCTCAATTAGATATTTTATAAATGAGCACAACAAATCCCTATTCTTTTATTGGAAATATATTAAAAGCTAATTTTTAATTATACTAACAAATCATTTATGTACAAAAGAGTGCCCCACGAAGGAATCACTATACTGATGATTGGTTTTTCCAGTTATTGTTACTTTTTGAGTTCTATATGTAGCATAATAAAGAAACTACATGTAAAGGAAAACTGAAGGGCATTGGGGCCTGATTCAGAGCTGAACGCTCTGACCAGAGCGCTCGCTCGGAATCAGGGCCCTCCTACCTTTTTTTGGAGCGTCCTCATGGACGCTCGCATAGCTGTGGGTTACCACCCACAGCTAGAGCGAGTGTCCATGATGATGGTCGCGATGGTCTTGACCATCGCGACCATCGGGCTTGCGATGGAGACCCTGCGGTAGGGTCTCACTGCCGCAAGCCCTGGAGTAATTTGGGCTCTATCAGAGCCAAAATCACTCCCACTGACATCACTAGTGATGTCAATGGGGCCGGCTTGAGACGGTAGGCGTTCCCATGGGAACGCCTCCGTCTGGCAGGCACGCCCCCGGCACGCCCACCAAAGGGGGCGTGCTGTCAATCAAAATCGACAGCACGCCCCCTTTGGTGCGAGACCCGGAGTGATGGATAGCCCGTCGCTCCCCGGGTCTCGCGCATGCGCACGACGGAGCTCCCTCCGTCGTGCGCATGCGCAGTGGGGAACATCGACCCGCTTGTGAGCGTACTGCCGCTCGCAAGCGGGTCTGAATGACCCCCTTAGTTTCCAGAACTACCCCAAAGGTTCATTCACATACTATAATATACTGTAATAGTTATAATAGACTAGTTATCTTAATGTTGAAAAATCACACTTCATAAAGAAAACCAGGCTTTGGGCTAGTGCAATAAATCATGTTTCTTGCCCTGATTGACAAGATGACTGGCTGATCATTTGTAAATGAAGAGGAAATTGTGTTATTAATAGTATGCAATGTAGCGAGAGAGCTACTAATCCCTAATTAATTGTACACTTTACAGCATAATTGTATGTATCAGTTATCCCAGGGGCAAACAGCACAAAAATAAAATGCTGGACAAAAGTCTGTAGCCCATCAGCAGGATAAAGCCCAAGATTTTATTTTTCTTCCTCCACAGACAGAGATAAGAATGTGTGCACTATGGATAATGTCAGTGCAGTCAGCACAAGCTTAGAGCTGGCAAACGTAGCCCATTTTGATGGCATATCATGCGTGTTGATAGCAATAGCAGATATGTGCAACATCATATAACTGTTTTCTTACGCTATTGCAGACACCAATAGCTCTTCACTTGCACTATGTTGTATTTCATCAGGTACAAAAAGGGCCTGTTCGTGTTTCTCAGCTTCGTTATCCAATTGTAGCAACCTGGTCTGAGTGGTTAACATCATAAGGACATGAGCTATGCAGTGCCTCTGCTGTCCAGACCAGTGACGGTTAAAGCTTCTGGGCATAGCAAAATACTAGAATATCTTGCATCCCATAGCGGATTTGTGCACATATGCAGCAATAGATGTATCTGGAGATGTTTCAGCCTTGGCATCAGCAACACATGCAGATGATTTACTACAAGACATCAGCAGCAGCGTGCCACTGCACTATACAAGGCACACATGACAGCCGTATATACACTTATGGCATGTTTGAACCCTTATTAATCTAGTACACAAATATTCTGCAGCACTTTACAGAGAATATTTCAGCCATTCGCACCAGACCATGCCTTAGTGGAGTTTACAATCTATATTCTCTACTACACGTATGCAAACACACATACACACTAAGGTTATTTTTTGTTAAAAGCCAATTAACCTACCAGTATGTTTGTGAAAGGAAACTGGAGCCCCAGGAGGAAACCCATGCAAACATTGAGAGGACATATAAACGCAACACTGATAGGTCATTGGTGGGAATTGAACTCAAGACCTCAGTGCTGTGAGGCAGCAAGTTAACCATCGCGTCACCATTCTGCCAAGTGCATTGCACCGTGCTTAGTGAACTTCACCTATGAGAACTCCCCATCACAATTCCATTACGCCTCTCCAGTGGTCAGTATAGGTGCATTCAGAATGTGTCTGACTGAATGCACAATTCTTGCTTCAGCTGCGTGACGGTGCAAATCACATCATTGTGCAGCGATGGGGGTTGTGATGATGTGAATTGTATCATCAGATCCTCTGTACTAACACTGGGCTTTCCCCTCCTGGACCTCCTTGGAGTGAGTAGGAGTATGTGGGTTTTTTTTCTGTTTTCAAATGCATTGTTTTGTAATTTTTAAGAATGATTACAGATATTGAGCCAATTCAGAGGGAAAACATGTATATTTCCATTTATAGAGGATTACAAGTAGCATACAAACATTAATATTACTAATTCTCGTGAAGCGTACTTAAGTTAAATACAGCAGAATGATATTTATGCGTTATAATGCTCTCCTCACAGAATCACAAGTGAAATAATTAGCACCACCTGGGGATCTTTTAAAATATGTCAGACAATACTGAATCCACCTGTCCTCCAGCAAGGAGATATGGAAAACATGCACTGATATATAGGGGCCTCCGGTGGTCAGAAACGTGAGATCCATGGAGGCTGTTAGTGAGTAGAGCTGTAAAACGGAGATGTCACTACTGAACTACAGCGTTACTGAGAATTCTGTAGAAGCTGTTGAGAGCTGTTTGAGAGCTACTGAGAACTGTTACAGAGCAATTGCGAGACTGTATGAGATATACTGAGAATTTACAAAAGATACTGAGAATTGCTATATTTCAAGTACTGTGTAATCCTGACTTGGACAAAAGACTTAGGGGTCTATGTATTAATTATTAACGTACCAACATGCCGGGGATATTTTAATTTTTAATAAAAATATCCCGGCTATGTACTACTGGGAACTCGCAGGGACAGCGTTTGTGGTTAACCGCTATCCCCAGCTTTTCGGAGAAGTCTTTCTGGGGAAAGCTGACACTGTGCATGCTCACAGAGGGCCTGATTCAGACCCGCTCGCGAGCGCTGAGCGCTCACAAGCGGGTCGATGTTGGCCCAGTGCGCATGCGCAAGACGGAGGCGGCTCCGTCATGCGCATGTGCGAGACCCGGATAGCGACGGGCAAGCCGTCGCTCAGGGTCTCGCTACAAAGGGGGCATGCTGTCGATGTTGAGTGACAGCACGCCCCCTTTGGTGGGTGGGCCGGGGGCATGGCTGCCCAGATGGTGGCGTTTCCATGGGAATGCCTACCGTCTAGGGCCGGCCCCACTGACATCACAAGTGATGTCAGTGGGTGGACTTCTTGCTACCACAAGGGTCATCGCGACCATCATCCTGGCCGCTCGCACTAGCTGTGGGTGGTCAGCCACAGCTATGCGAGCGGCCAGGAGTCCGCTCTAAAAATACAATAGGCGGGCACTGATTCAGAGCGAGCGCTCTGAAAGAGCATCCGGCTCTGAATCAGGCCCAGAGTCAGCTTCCTGGACTGGCCGGGGGCTGCAGGGGGAGAGAAATCGAAAGATCTCTCTCCTGCACAGGAGCCCCCAAAGGCAAACAGTAGTTTACCATCTGAAGATGGTGTAAACTACCTGGGCTAAACTCCGAAAAGCATTGCTTTTTGGAGTTTAGTACATAGGGGTCAGATTGTAGTCTCCATTGTATCCACATTTTTATCAATGTAGACCCCAGTGATAAAAATGGGGACTGCGATCTGAAGTGCTAATTATCACTTTGCCGGATATTTCTGTGAAATCTCCTGCATTGTGCCATTAGTACATAGGATTGATACATAAAATTATGCAGAAACGGTAGTATGCCCCTTAGATCAAGTAAATAGTGTGATATTATTTTTATTTGAGCTAGTTTAAGTGCCTGAGTTTGACAGTGTAAAGAGCGGCAGCCATTATATTTTCGGAGTTGAATTAAAGACACTTTAGACTGAGTTATTGCTACCTTGCAGTGCTGAAGATAATTGGGATATATTGCAAGTGGAACTGTGTTTATTGTGCCTTATCATTGGAAAGCCAAGGCTATTGCTCTCTGGATTCAGAAAAGAGCAGCATTAGATGCTAAGCTTATTGATATTAGCAGCTGTGAATTACAAATACATGCATGCATGTTATATAGGTCAGTGATCGTCCAGCAACAGGGTACTACAATGACATAACTTTGTGTTCACTTTAGAGTAAAATATAGAACAGTATTGAGGTTGTTGCTAAATCTGCTGAGAAATAAACAGCATTGCTATTACTATATATCCGTGTTTTGCAAAGGTTAATGTGTGTTTAAAGTATAGTATATTGAACAACCGAGAAATTGTCATTTTCCAAGTTACAGCCAAAGATGTGCTGCAGCAGCAAAGATAAGATAAACGAAATGACTGGATAGAAGTGGAGTGGGTTAAACCTTGTAGGCTGGGGGCAGACCTGTGTGGGAAATCATGTGATGGGTCCTGTAGGTATTTAGCAGGGATATTAGAGTTTGTTGGAGGTGTGGTCAGCCTCTTTTGTTTCTGTCTTCCCACCCTCCCTCCCTAATGTTTGTTATTTGCTCTCTTTTTGATTGGTGTGTGGTGATTTCTTCATGGGCTATTTTGGCGGGAAAGAATAGCAGGTTACCTATTAGCGCTGTGAATATTGGATTACTCCTTGTTTCGCTCACCTTCGTTGACTGTTTATGTCTGCTGGACCACCCTGCCGGGGGCAGCATGATCACCTTATTTTATTTACCATGACTGTCACATTATGTCATTTTACTGTGTGTATGGGGTTAGCTTTTCTGCTACAGCCTGAGCTGGATAAAGCTCGTGGAGTCATTGCCATAGGTGAAGAGAGATCTGCCTGAGCTGCCATTTCAGCTGTAAGGTACATTCTACACCTAACTTATCTGCAAACATGCCTACCCTGCCGGAATTTGCGGGAGGCTCCTGATTTTTTGGATAACCCCCCGCACCCCCAGAAGGGTAGGCATTTCTCCCGCATTCTGCCCACTTCCTAGTGAAGTAGGCAGAATGGGGAGACTATTAGTGGCAATCGGCGGGTCAGGGCGTTGGGGCAGGGCATAATGATGCAATTCTATGAGAATCGCGTCATTCAGCCCCTAATTAAAATATGCATTATCGTGGCAAATTCCCGTGAGGGAGCGGGGCTTAATTATGTGAATTCAGCAGCCCCGCCCCCAGCTCCACCCACCTGTTTCTCCTCCTCAGGCTTCTCCTGGGGAGGAGAAATACGAAGTCAGCATATATTCTTATCTGTGCCCACACACAGAGCTAACAGAAACTTCACTGCCACCATTGAGGATTGATATAATAAGTACATCTAAAGATGTTGTCAATCTCACCCCCTCTAACACACTAGGAACTCCTGTGTAAAGCTCCTTATGGTCTTGGATGAGTCACTATTTCTACCTGTGTCTTATGGAGTCCATACATAAGGAGTGTATCGGGCAAATACAGGGTTCTCCCGATGCCTGATTCGGGGGATAAGCAAAATCCAACATGTTGGATAATCTGGATTCGCCGAATAAGACTCAAAAATTATCAGAATCAGCGAGTCGGGATTTTTAACATGCTGGATTTTACGGATCTCCCAACAAATTGATGACCATTGGAGTCCATCGATCGGCAGAACGGTTGGCGTATTGAATCGGTTTTGGGAAATCAGGGAATCAGCCCGTAGATGTATGACTCGTATTAGGCACCGTACTTTTTAAGCTTGAGTGGGCAAAGAAGATATGTATGTACAAATGTGTGCATAAAAGAGTATAACATTATGGGGTACAGTTATAAACACTGTCATGTCACTCAGAAACTTAGTGGAAAAACAGATTTGTCGAAAGCTCGAAACCCAATGGGCAAAATATGTACATTCATTGTAAATATCGTCCGAATGGTACCAGTCACTTGTTCTAATCTATACCAGTTCTTAACCATGTTATTTTGCCTAAGTTGGTACTTGTGTTTTTATAAATATAGGGCCTGAATCAGCAAGGATCGCAACTGCTAAGGCGTATGCAGACGGCCGATTGTTTGCCACTGCTTATGCATATACATCGAAGTGCGCATGCGTGTAGGCACCACTGCGATCGGGTATTCGATTGCAGTGACTACGCAGACCCATTGCCGAGTGATTGACAGGAAGTACCGTTTGGGGGTGGTGACGGGGGGTGGTCTGGGAAACGCAGGCGTGTCAGTGCAATTGGACGTCGTTGCAGGGGCGTGCATAAAGTAGCCACTGCAATGGCATACGCGGCTTGAGCTCTCACTGTGTACAGGAAAGTTAGTAATTTAGTGATAGTGTCAGATCTGCCTTAATTGTGAGAGTGGCTCCGATGTACTTCGATGTTACCGATGTTTTGACTGGATTGCAAGGTATTACGGATGTGCAGAGGTGAAGTGGGCGTCTGCCTGTTGTCCGTGCGAGTGCTTTGCATACATTCGCAGCAGAACTGTGAGCGCGATTGCTACCACGATCGCTTGCTGAATCAGTCCTATTGTACCAAGAGGCTGGGGGAGAAGGAAATTAATATTCCCGGTACTCCATGCTATACAAGGATGGTTCTCCACTGAACTCTATACATGCCTAGTATTTAATTCACCCAGAAATAGCCCTTACTGTGCAATGCAACATAGACAGAATAAAGTAATATAACCCAGAGGATTAACAGTTATCCTGCACAAACATCTGGTGCTCATAAGAGCGCAACTTCTGCAAATGGTTATTTTGCAGTTTGACAATTTATTTGATTAAAGGTGTCCACTCATGTGCTGAGCCACTGATTGACCATTTTGCTTAGCAACCAGGTGTTCGTCACTCTGGCCAAGTGGCCACATCTTTGCCAGCTTGGCATTGCCTGCAAGTGTCATCAGAAGACGGCTACAGGCAAAGGCCAATAGCAGCCACATTAACAAGCAGTAGGTTGTTTGTGAGCCCCACTTACTCCGCATACAGCATGGGTCATGAGTCCCTGGATGACCAGCTTTTAAATAGGACCTTTAGTTCAAATAAATATACTGTATACACTGAATAAAAGCTACCATTAGTCTGCCTAAATTGATAATCTGCTCGTCTGCTGTGCTGCTTTTGAGAAAGTGATATGACAAATGAAATTATTCTATTTTCATACTTGCCTAAAAAAAGTCTTCTAAATTTCAACATGTCCCCATATGTTCCTGAATAGCACCTGTGGGTTCCTGGTGACAGCCTCTTCATTATAATCAGTCGACAACCCAAAATGTCAAACTCCCCTAAGGCTGGGTACAGCACACATATACAGTAATAGGACAACAGATTCATAAATAACAAATACATTTAGGGGCCTATTTACAATCAAATGGAGATGAAGATGATTTTTCTATTATCACCGCTAATCAGTGGCGTTACTGGGGTCGGTGAAACCTGGTGCGCCCAATAGATTCCATGCCTTCACACGTGTCAAAAAGGGGGGTGGGGGGGTGGCCTTGCTTGGAAGGGTCGGCGGATCACTACGCTCACCACAAGGTTATATTCCCCCTCTAT
The DNA here is from genome assembly GCA_031769625.1 of Taudactylus pleione. Lineage (NCBI taxonomy): Eukaryota > Metazoa > Chordata > Amphibia > Anura > Myobatrachidae > Taudactylus > Taudactylus pleione. The sequence continues at coordinate 452,523 of JAUIMM010000916.1, read as the reverse complement.
GCCCACTTGGATGGTAAGGAATGACGCTGGACACTGGGAATGACGCTGGACACTGGCTGATAACGTCAGGGTTCTCTCCGTGAAGGTGATTTAGACATTACCATGATTGATAATAATAATGAGTGTAGGACACTTGGGTTCTCTCTGCAATGAGGGCCTGATTCAGAGCCGCTCGTAAGCGGCCGCTCGTTCGCTCCGAGCGATGTTCGCACATCTGCGCATGCGTATGGGTCGTAATGCGCATGCGCCAACCAGTCAGTGCAATCGGAAATCGAGCGCTCGCCAAATAGCGAGTGCCTGCTAATTTTAGTGACAGGATGAGGCGTTTGTGGGTGGTAACAGGGGAAGGTGCTTGAAAACGGGGAGTGGAGATCCGAACGCAGGCGTGCCAAATGGGCATTTTAAGGGTGTGCATAATTAACAAAGCAGCGTCATTTGGTTGTCTCTTAGCCTGAACTGTTCGCATGATTGCGGCAGGATAAACCTACCACAAGCACTGCGAGCAGTTCAGACGCCTTTCGATGTACTCGATTAATCAACTAAATAGCGGAGATGACGTAGGATGCGAGCGGCCAGGGGGCGTCTTTACAAAATAGCGAGCGCATGTTTCGTTTGCTCGCTCAGACATAGAGGCGTCAACAAACCGCAAAGAGCGAGCGCTCAATTTAAATAGCCGGCCCCTTTTTCTGAACGAGCGAGCGCAAATAGCGTCCGGCTCTGAATCAGGCCCTGAGTCCGTAAAGTTGGGTTCTCTCTGCAATGAGTCAGTAAAGTACATAAGTGCTCAAAACTTAAATATGTTATATTTATATTTAAATTTTCTCTCTAAACAATGTATTACTACATTTCAATACATGTTTCTTTGTATATACAGCTCAGTTGAAATGATGCTCTCCTTCTCTGGGCATCTAACACAAGTCTGCTTTCCTTTGTGCACTATTTGCAGAATATACTGTATATTCATAATTGAGTCTGGAGAAAAAAACCCTTGGCACTAATACTGATCATATGGAGCTTATACTCATCAAAAAAGTATTTGTGATTACATTAAATATTGAAATGCTCATATAAGGCTTATTTGCCAATCTTAGCCGGCGGAAATGATGATTAATTTAGAAATAAGTAATGGAAACAATTAGCAATGTCTAACCATTTATCATCACGCTTACAGCCGCAGTGAAAAGGCAGATAAGTTGGCAGCGCCATGTGTGTGCCCCTCTCTTGTTTCCCAACACAGAAATAATTTAATTTGGCCTAGATAAGGAAAAGAAAGTTTGCTTTAAAATTCAGCATGTCATTTCCACACTCCCCCACACTGTTATCCTGATTCCCACATTGGCAGCCGAGTTGTTAATTACAAAAGTTTGGAAATGACATGAAAATGTTTGCACTCTGCTGAAATTGCTCTAGTGATGTGTTTGGGTTAAAGATAAATGTGACAATTCTGTTTCTCTTACTTGGGTGTCACTAAATCACCACAGACTCTCTCTGCGGAGCTGAACTCCAGCTATTTTCCTTAAAAGGATAAAACACATCACTATAGCTAAGTTTTATCTCCCCGGAGACATACCACAGAGCAGCTCCCAGAAGCCTGGAAATAACAGCACACCACAGGATGTAAGGGAGAGAGAGAAAGACAGATTTAGAAAATTATATATATATGATCGTGGCTGCAGATTCTTTACAATAGTAAAACTTTCTCTTGTCTCATGAACCAAAATAAATGTAAGGGCAAAAGGGAAACCGTGAGCAGTAGAGAAAAAGTAATAAGAGAAACTAGAGAGGTCAGTGAGCACAGCTGCAAGACTTCATATACACCATTCCTCAGTTTTCATACATATTGTTAGTTCGGGTTGGGTACAGGATACCGGCAGTCGAGATGCCAGCGGTCAGAATGCGAACAGCGGCATCCCGTCAGTCAGAAGCCCGACCCAACTAGGTAAGTACCCTAACCCTCCCATCCCGCAGCCTAACCCTCCCCCCCCCCACAGCCTAACCCTCTCTCTATGCCTAACCCTCTCCCTAACCCCAATACTTACCGTCGGGATGCTGGCGGTTGGGATTCCAGCTGCTGTCGGGATTTCAGTGCTGGTATATTGACCTCCAGCATCCCGAACGCTTTTTCAGGGGACCCCACGCTACAGTATTTGTCCCACCCCCTAAATTGCCGCAGCCATGCTGGGAAGCACATTAGTGTTTAAGTTAGTGCTTTGTGTTGAGACGGAGGGGGTTTGGGACGCCAATATCAGCACGTCTCAACAGCATTGTGATGTACTTAAAGAATATCACACACTTTAAACATTCAGATGCATTTGACAAACAATGCTGAGTCTACAACTAGTATGCTAATTGTAATGATTGCCCTTTGGATACAAAGGAGCTTAAATTCAGCATCCGCCCCAACGTGTTGGTATATGAGTTTAAGACGTGGTTCCCAGTGATTATATGATTTTGCATGCATACACAAATGCGTCCAGAAGTAGCATGGACCATTTTCCATTCATTTCACATGACTTTTTCTAATAACTATCCCATTAACTTCAATCCGGTTTCCAGTAGAGTGGGGAGACGAACGGTTGGTCTCCCATCTATAGTGAGAAAGCTTGGGCTGGTTCTTACTATTAACAGGGAAATCCAGAGACTGGAATCCCCCTGTTATAAGTTGGACTGTGCATGGCTGCCTAGAAGAAGCAAAAAAATAAAATAGAATTGGATGTAAACACAATTTGCATTTTTTTCCCAATGTAAAATGTCTTCACCAACTCCACATGTACACCAATAAGTGTCACACGTTTGTTCCCATGCTGACTGGTGAAGGCAGGAGAGTGTAAGTGCGGGCAAAGTGCCGTAATAGCAAATTTGTGTAAAACGCGTCCCATGCTGACCACAAGAAAGACACAAATGTGACTGTAAGGAGGCGAATCACTGGGGCAAGATGGGAGTTGACGATGACAGCGATGACAAGGATCACCTGAACCATGCCCCTTATGCTAAAACTTTAGAAATATATTTACAGTACATTATTACAGTGAGATTAGTTCTGCAGCAAAAATACCTATTTACTGTTGTTTAAAGGAGAAGGTGACAGATACATTCATTTCAGCTTTATAAAAAATATATATTTTGTATTAGAGTCTTGATATAATTTCATTTTAGGGGCCGGATTAAGGTCTGTGGGGGCCCCTGGGCAACAAACATGTGGGGGCCCCTATTAAATGTGGACAAACTGGGGGTATGCGCAATGCAGTGCCCCAAGGAGTGGTTCCCCTTATGCAGTGCCCTCTATGCAATACCCCCATTAGTAGTGCCCCCAGTAGTCATGCACACTGTAGTCATGTCCCCAGTAGTAATGCCCCCTGTTGTAGTGCCCCAGTAATAATGCCCCTAGTGCCCCCAATAGTAATGGTCCCTGTAGTAGTGCCCCAGTAGTAATGCCCCAAATAGTAATGTCCCCTGAGTAATGCCCCCCAGTAGTAGTGCCCCCAATAGTAATGCTCCCCAGTAGTCATGCCCCCAATGTTAATGCCCCAGTAGTAATGCCCCCCGAGTACTGCCCCTAGTAGTAGTGCCCCCTGTATAAATGCTCCCCAAGTATTGCCCCTAGTAGTACCCCCTGTATAAATGTCCCCTCTAGTAGTGCCCCTGTATAAATACCCCCAGTAGTAATGCCTCCTGAGTATTGCCCCCAGTACTAGTGCCTTCTGTAGTAATGCCGCCCCCCCCCCGAGTATTGTCCCCAGTAGTAAAGCCTCTTGCATAAAATAAAAATAAAACCTAATACTAACCTTGAGCCCCGCTCCCTCTGCAGTCTGTTCCGCTCGGCTGCTCCAGCTCCTCTGCACTATGGGAGAGACGTCATGACATCTCTCCCATAGTGCACTGCAGGAGCCGTAAGCCGGAGCTAAAGTGTGAGCTTCAGCCTCCGGCTCCGACTGCAGCTGCGGGGAGGGAGCCAGGCACCCGCTAGTTACAAAATCTGAGCAGGCACCCGGCAAATAGAGGCTCCTTGCGGCGCCGGGCTGAGGTGGGTCAGAGGAGGCGGAACTGGTTCCGTCTCCTCCGGCCCTTAACGAGTGGGGGCCCTTTACGTGTGGGGGCCCAGGGACGACCGCCCATGTCGCCCCGCCATTAATCTGGCCCTGGTCACGTTATTATTATTATAATCCTGTAAATATATGGCAACACAAGTGTTCTGCAGCGCCTCACAAAGTACATAAACAAATAAGTGATCAAGAAACCAGTGACTTACAGTACAGTACAATGCAGGACGAGGACATGGTTTATACACATTGCTGCATCATAGCATAGCAGGGTGTCAGCAAGCAGGTGTTAGGTGCCCTTGTGGGGAGTAAGGAGAAGATGAAAGTTAGGAGAAGCACATGAGTGAAGAGGGCCCTGCTCGTGAGAGCTTCATGTACTATATTGTGCATGAATTGTGTACTGAGGCTCTTCTTGCCACCGGTGGGCTGTGGGTACTGGGACAATAAGGGTTATTTGGACCCCTGGAAAGACCATCTCAGCAGCCTCAGGATAGGGGTAAGAGGTCCATCAGACCCCATTCCATTTGACTAAAGTAGTGAAAAAATTGAAAATAAAATACAGACACTTTTTTTTAAATAAACTCACTTAAATACTAGCTTCACAAACCCTCATTCACCAATTTATACATTTTATATAAAAATAACTTTTTTTTTGTATTCCAAGGTGATCAATTTCTTGTAATTCACTGGAAAAATGTGTAATCTAAGGAAACTCTTTTCGTAATCAATGGGAAATTTCATTAACTTGTAATCCAAGAAATCTTCTTTAGATATTGAGAAATATTTGTCTTGCAATGGAAGGGAAAGCTTCATTTTGTAATCACAGGGAAAAGGTTTCTTCTTGTACTTAAGAAAAAAAATATTAGAAAGTAAAAGTCACAACGGATGACACAAACTGCTTTGAGCCCCCACTGCCAACTGACTGACTTGACCAGAACTTCCCTTAGCTACTTAGCCAATCACAAGCAGTATCCAATGCTAGTCGCGATATCATTGGCTGGTGATAAAGAAGTCCCTGCTTTGATCACACATCAATAGAGGCTAATAGAATCTCTATTGATGCTGGGAAAAACAAGGTAACAATGCTAGGGAGCTTCATTCATGTCACTAGGCAATTTCAACGGAGTTTATACATGTAGTGCTTAAATCCACTGAAATGAAAAGGCCAGTGGAATGAATGTGAAAAAAAACACACAGACACAAAATGCTGATTAAACAGCTCATGTTAACCCATAGTGGGTTTGTACAATGAGTTTCCATAGAGAGCAAAGTGCAGTGACATGCTTTGAAAGCACTGAAATGCAACAAGTGGCATCCAAAAGACTGTGCGGCGACTGTAATTATAACCACAAATGGGTATGGACACATAGTATAGAAGGATTCGGTATGATTTATCGCCCGCCGCATGGCCGGCGGTTCAAATCCCGGAAGCGGCAGCCCGACACAGGTGGAAATCCCGAACGTCGGAAGGTAAGTATAAACTAACCTATTCTACCCCCTAATCCTCCCTCAGGGGTATATAGGAAAGGTTACTGGACTGCACACCCTGAATATATATAATAACACATTTTAACCGTTTGTTTATTATACATGTACTTCACTTTTTTATTTTCATTCTTTATATGCAGTTGTGGCTGCTCTTAACTATCTCTTTTACACTGCACTTTTCTTACTATGGCCGTGCCCTGGGGCGGCTTCGCTGGGCTAGTTTGGGGGTGTCTTGCGCTCTGGATTTGAACCCTAGTATGTTAGGGACCTACCTACCTGGATATGGTGGGTAGGCCCATAACCTTGGCCATGATTATGCTAAAAACCTCTATTGATTGCAAAATGTTATTGCATTTATACAGTATATTATCAGTAATTTGGAGTTATGCACCTGAGATTTGTCTGTTTCTGTGTCCTCCCTTAGGGGTGCCTAACCCTAACCCTAACCTCCCCCCAAGTGCCTAACCCTTATCCCCCCTCTAAGTGCCTAAACCTAACCGCCCCTTCCCTGCAGCCTAAACCTAAGTCACCCAGGGGGGTGCCTAACCCTAACCTCCCCCCGGGGGTGCCTAACCCTAACTCCCCTTCCCCTAGCCTGACCCTAACCCCCCGGGGGGGTGCCTAACCCTAAGTGCCCCCCGGGAGCCCTAAACCTAACCCTCCTCCCCCCCGCGGCTGTCCACGCCCGGCATCACTTTGATTGGGATGCCGGGCGCCGGTCTCCCAGCGTAGGTAAAATGACAGGCGTCGAGATTTTGATGCCTGTCATTTAACCCTTACCGGGATTTAGCAGTCAGGAAGCCGGCGGTCAGCATTGCGTCCGCCGGCTTCCTGACTGTTTCCCGTATAGGATGAGTTATCATTTTGCATACATGGCATTAAAACGCAAGTCAGGTGCAGCGATGAAACATTAGTGGGAAACATATTTCATCCCAGCTAATGGAATAAAACTGGTGGCCGTTACAATTACCCTGCCTATATCAGACAGCAGTTCAAAGGCACAAACCAAAGGAAAGTCCCTGGATTTGAGACTGATAATAAGTTATAACATGGTACAAAAAATTTTGTTCCCTCTACCCACCATTCATTTGGGACTGAAACCCGAAATGAGTGTGCTAAAGGCTCAGTTAGATAGCTCTCTATCTCTGCACAGCTAGCCTCCTGTCCTACATAAATTACACTTAGTAGTGTAGGCCAGGGATGGGGAACCTCAGGCCCGGGGGCCGTGTAAGGCCCGCGGAATCATTTGGTCTGGCCCTCGGAGCTTCTTTCTGCTAGCCCCATCTGGCTAGCAGGGTGCCTAGAATGGCACCCTGCAACCAGAAACTAAGCAGCAGTGCTGCCTGGAGTGTCCCTAGGCTGCTCCAGGCATTGCTGCAACCATCGGTGATTGTGGCCCCTCCCCTATGTGAAGTCACATGGAGGGGGCGTGGCCTGCACCGGGCCCGCAAATAATGTTATCTATATCAAAATGGCCCTCAGCAGACAAAAGCTTCCCCACCCCTGCTTTAGAGGCACCAACAGTGAGGAGACACTGCAATGTCCAGGTGAGTCATGCTGGTTAGAAGGCTAGCTGCGCTACTAATCATACCGTCTCAGTTGGGAAGAGATAATCATTTCACAACAGACTGTACTAATTAAAATAAATAAATAAATAACAAATGAAACTGGTCCCGCAGGCAATTGGTTGTCTTTAGATTTGCACACAGTTTAAATGATTAGGTTCGGTTTAAACTACTGCAGTGATACAGTAAACATTGCCAGCGTTCTGACCGTTTCTCCGACACTTTGCCGCTAATTGATTTGCCTGTTTAGCACAGCCCCCAAGAACGACCCAACAAAATATTGCCTATCTACGTGAGGGCAGGGGCACTGAGAGATGGGTGGGTGCTGGTGAAAAGAGATAAAGGGGGAGATGTAGCAAAGCTTGGAGAGAGATAAAGTACCAACCAAACAGCATTTAACTGTAATTTTACAGGCAGTTTTTGAAAAATGAGAGCTAGAAGCAGATTGGTTGGTACTTTATCTCTCTCTCTACTTTATCTCTCTCAGGGGCCTATTCATCAACACTAAAATAACGTTTTTAAGGACATTTTCCTTTATTAACGTTATTTTAGTATTTATGAAGAGACTTAACACAGGAGATATCATTGATATCATTAAGTCCCCCTGCGTTAATTTCCATATGGAAATTATGGTATTCATCAAATTCCGAAAATTATGTATTTCCAGAATTTGATGGAGGTACTATCCGCCACTGTGAGGTGGCGAATAGCAGGTGACACTTACCTGCTTCCAGCTGGGCAGGTCCGCCGCAGCTCCCTCCGGCGCTCTGGTCCCTCCTCTGGCTCCGGTGGTTGCTCGCACACTGTGTTCTCCCAGCAGAACACAATAAAGTTTAGAAAAAAAGAACACTTTTTTTTTCTTCTCTATACTGTACTGTGGTGTGCTGGGAGACCACGTGTCAGACCAGCAGGACGGAGCCGGAGGCTGCAGCGCGGCAGGTAAGTGCGGGACGGGGGGGGAGGGATGGGGGGTACACAAAATTACCGCAGCTGTAAGTAGTACTGCGCATGCGCTGGGTTTGCCAATGTAACAGTGCATGCACAGCACGGATTCCAGCTGCGGTAAATTAGAGTAGATAGGGAAAACGATCTATTTCCTGAAAAGCTGTCATCACAAAAATGACAGTTTTCGGAATAGATAGTTATGGAGAGGAAGAATGATGAATTCCTCTGGTAATTAGGTAGAACTCCATGCGAGTTCTAAACATAATATCCCAATCAAATTTTAAGGTATGATGAATAGGCCCCTCAAAGCTTTGCCAAATATCCCCCAAAAGTTGGTTTCTGTAGACAAACGTTAACTGTGATTTGTTGTCTAATAGATCACGTGACCATAAACCTTGTCATATATAGCTATTAAGCTTCGCTTTCTGCTGCCGTATAACAGGGATGTTGGTCTGAGTTTCAAAGTATTGAATAATGTTCTGTTTGTACTGTAAAAGGTAACAGGACAAGATTTGTGAATTGATGTTATGTGAAATGTAATTGTTGGTTTATCACAAATTGTTACACAACCTAAACCATTGGATATAAGCTCTACACTACTTATTGGTCAATGTGCCCAATTCCCTGAAGAAAATAAATCAGCAGGCACCCCTCCTTGGGAATGCAGGAAAGTGGTTTACTCTACAGTGAAGATAAAGTCAGCTTGAATATTTAATCCAATCTAGGAAATATTGTACGATGCAGCATTTTTAGCTGTCATAGTAACAGCAGCTCACATCCAAGGCTCAAATAAAACAATCATTTCTCTCAAGTTCCACTTGTCACACTGATGTTTAAGCCACTGAAAAAAACCTGCTCTCATATTGGAACTTAAAACTGGGCAAAGATTTAAATGACGTAGTACTCTGTATCCACATAAGTGTATGCAATCTGCATACTGAATTCTTAAGGCTCCGATGTTTGCGCAGTACTACTACAAAACGCCATTGAGACCGTGTGTAAACTCCAAATCCATTTGACAAGTAGTAGTTAACAATTTTTTTTTGCGTTTGGAATGTCATAGTAGGTTGCCTAAATTTCCCAAAGCATTTACAAACTACATACATAAATGATTGGACCAGGCAGAACAGCACTTCCAAACGCCAGCAATGTCGCAAGCAGGTATGGCGTCGTTAGAAACTTTGGATTCCATTTTTAGAACCAATACAAACATTGTATTAGGAAATATGCACAAAGATGAGGGGACTGTGTTTGATTGTGATGGAATGGTGGCCGCATGTATGGACTCAGGAACAGCCATCAAACAATTCAGCCCGCACTGATGGAACATGGGGAATGCAATGAAGTCAGGTGGCATTTAGGTAGTGATAGGATCCCAGGGAAATACTAGCAAATGGCAAACACAATGATGATCCACACAAGAGCTAACAAAATGGTGCAGAATCTCCAGAACATGGCTTCTAATAAAAGACTGAATTTAACCTAAACTTATAGGAAATAGTAAAACAGAGCATGCAATAATTCAGACATTAATGTACATAACAGGGAATGATTAGTAAAGTTTAGAGTATAGCATTCCCCAGAATTAATTGAAGGGTAGACTACTTTGGAAAACCACAGCTTAACCAATTTTGCCCATGAATAGCAAAGAGGGAGAGACCCTTACCCAAGAGGGAGAGACCCTTACCCAGGATTCCCATCATCTTATTCGAGGAGCTGGCTCTTACTGTGGCACTTAGTGCTCGAGAACTTGTGAACCACAAAGAATGGGATTCACTGTGGAGAGAAGACGAAAGCAAAAGGCTGGACAAAATTGTCTACAATACAGAAATAGTACTCCCATATCGCCCGATTGGCAGAAGAGTAATGATACAGCTCTCTAAAAAGATGGGTAACAGAAAAGTGTCCTATTATGTCATTGTCATTACTGAGCATGAATTTTTATTCTTGGTCTGTCACAAGATAATTTATTTTGAATGATAAATTAGGAAGGGGATCTTCCATAACAACCAATCAGATGTTGGCTATCATTTTCCAAATTGTTTTTAGAGAAAAGGCAGCCATAATCTGATTGTTGGCTGTAGTTTACAGTGCATTTAAACACAGTGCACCACGTTAATACATATAATGCCTAGATGGGTATGATTACAGATTACATTTGACTCTTTAAGAAATTGAATAAGAAGCTACAAGAACAAGACTATCTGAAAGGGCGAGTACATCAATTGTCATTACCTGGTTGTAAAATAAAAATAAAAAGTATTTTTTTTTTAATAATCTTTTTCTGAGAGAGCTGTCTATAGATTTCAAAAGATGTCTTGTCTTTTTTCTGTTTGTATAGCACAAACCTCCTCAGGGAAAGGTTGAAAGGAAAGGTTCCCTTCTTGCAATTGGACAATTCTCTGTATATAAACTAGTACAGAGTATATGGCACTTGGGTTATACAGCCCAAGAAAACAATTTCCTTTATCCTTTGCAGACTGGGAATTCATCGATATAAAAAAATGCAAATATGGGGCAGGCGAATGGTGAAAAAGTGAGGGGTATGACATCGGGAATTCTGAAATTCAACAGAACTTTTTATTCACACTTTATGGTTCTGTCAACCATTCTGAACTAGTCAATTTAATTAAACTTCTAAAAATTCTATATATGAATCATAACATTCAGAGTTTGGAATACAGTAAAGTCGCATACACTCGGGACAATGTGATGTATGAACGATATTAGTGAAAGATTTCCCTTGAGCTTTCTGTAGTGCAGGAAAAACGATATTGGGTGCGCACACTGACGGATATCTTTCAGTGAAGTCATCCTGCCACATCTCTTCATTCTTGACGATAGCATCTAAATTGGCCTGCATGTACAGACGACCAAAGATATTATTATCATCCAGTGGGAGTGCGCATCGTTGGTCGTTCATTGTATACACACAGAACGATATGAACGATATATCATTGAATGATATCGTTATCGTTCATATCGTTCAAATGTATCGTTTTGTGTGTATGCCCCTTAGGTTATAGAAAGTAACTGTGCATCTTGGTAAAACCATGCTGCACTGCAGATGTAAAATGTGCAGAGAGATTTAGGGGTACATTTACTAAATTGAGAGTGTTTAGAAGTGGAGATGTTACCCATAGCAACCAATCTCTCAGAATGGCGCTTCCGGCCAGCCGGGAAAGTAGGCAAATCTCCCGTTCGGCCGCCACCCCTTTGCATTCCCCTGTATCGCCTCGGATCCCCTGCATCCCCATACACACACCCCCGCAGCTGGGGGGGGCCGATGCCACGATTCACGCTGAATCACGTCATCATGATCCCGCCCCCTACTTCACAATGCAGTTTATCTCGACACTGTGAAGAGGGGGCGGGGCCAAAATGATGTGATCGGGCGGTCACGCCCTGCTCCGCCCCCAACACTGCATCATCTCTCTGCCACACCCGTTACGCTGCACTGTGCCACCCCACTCTTCTCCCCCGCTACAGAAGCCTGATAACCCCCTCCTGGAAGGAGGGAGCTGAATGTCAGCAAATGTGATTTAATACAAAAAAAATAATAATTACTGCATAGTTAGAAACTTAGAAATTCAACATTATATTACTGTAATTTTTTCTAACTAAAAAGTATCTCAGATTATAAACTATGGCTACCTACATAAGATCATGGGGTAAATATAATAGCCTGTGACTTGCAGCAGGCATCGCTGATATCCTGGCGAGTCTAGCTGATATGTTATGGTTGATTTTGCCTTTTAAATGATTGCTCCTTTAAAACATCGGTCAGACTTGCCATAAGCTTGCCGATGCCTGTATTGCACAGGCTATAACATTTACCCCCATTTCTCTTGTATAGTCAGATGTGCGGTTTGGTTTTCCTGAAATACAAACAGACCCGAACTTAGGGGATCCGAGTCGAATCGAGTCCTAGTTCAGTTCTGCAGTCAGTTCGGAATTAAAAACTGAACTTTTTTTGGATTGACTGTAAATGTAAACAGGTCTAAAATAGCCTTTTTATCGATTTTTCTTGATTTTTTTTTTTTTAGCGATTTTCATAGATTCTTTAGGAATCCAAAACTGAATTCAAACCATAGCACTTGAGGGTGGTTTTGCCAAAAATGATGAATTAGAACCAAAACCAAAACACAATGGTCCGCACACATCTCTAATTACCAGTATCTTGGTTTGTTTTAGTATTTAGAATTAAATTAAATTGTATAAACTCCTGTAAATAATGTGTATAAATGTTGCGTTCTTATATGATCCTTTATAATTCATTTATCACCACATCAGTGATTGTCCTAAAAACTCATGTACTATACGGAATAACACACCCTTACTGTAACTTATTCCAGATTTTAAGTCAATTTGCAGATACGCAACTTGCATGAAAGCATTCACACTTCAGATGGCACATAACGCTTTAGCGACTTGCAATATCCTTATCATTTTCGATATGTGTACATAATTCCATATCCCATGACCACCTAGGGCTCTATTCAGCAACAGTGATGATGTTGTCCAAAATATTATCGGGCAACATTGTCACGATTTTTTATCAATTGTTAAAAGTTATGGCTGCTATTCAGCAATATTTTTTGCAGGGACAGCGGTTGCGGTAACACACTCTCTCTGCGATGTTACAGAAGCCATTGTCATCGGTATCCGAAAACAATCCCTTCCGTTTCCGCATGCTCAGTCATACGCTCGGGAACAGTCTTGTTCCCTGCTTTGCTGTGAACGCGGACGGGTAAGTACAACTCCAGCCTGGCCAAATAGATTGACATGTGTACACAGGCTTTATATTAGTCTCTATACATGTATATTTATGTGCTTTTATATTTAAAATGTATATATAAATGTTAAATATAATAGCACATAAATGTATACAGAGACTAATATAAAGCCTGTATACACATGTCAATCTATTTAGGCAGGTTTGACATGCTCTAATTGGACTTAATTACCTGTTGGCGTCACCGGGAAGCAGGGACGGAGACTGGGCAGAGCTACAAGATCCTGCAGGGACTTATGGGAAAATTTCCCTCTGTCCCTGCAGTTTTCGGGGTATTTAATGTATTTTCTTCATATAATGCCATCCTGAGATGGCGTTATATAAAGTAATGATTTTTCGAGTAATTTAACTCTTTTTGCTTTGCTGAATAGCAAAAAGTGTTAAAGCAGTGTGGAGATCAATGGCTGATCCCTACAGAGCGGTACTCAGCGAGATGAGAATTAATGGAGCAGATAATTACGTTATCTTCTCCATTATCCCATTGCTGAATAGGGGATTTACATAAGAAATACGGAAATCATTGTTTCCGCATTTTTTATGTAAAAAAATCATTGCTGAATAGACGCCTTATCATCATATTGGTTAGGTGGTCTCTATAGCAGAGAGTTTGAAGTTAATAGATTCAACTGCTTGATGAAGTACCCCTGAAATTTGTATTCAAATATTGGCAGAAATGTGACAGGTAGCGCCTACATTACTTAAAGTGATTGAAATGGTTAAAGAGTGAAAGTAAAACAAAAATGGTGGCGCCAGATCTGACATGGCATGATGGGAGATCGATTGCCAGTAACACAGTAGCACACACAGGTAATCAAACATGGAGTAATAGAACTGTGAGAGGCTGATGTGACTGGGAAGATTAAAGCTGAATGAAAGGGCATAGCGAAACAGAACACAGGGTTCACCTGACACAAAATGTGGCATAAAAGCAGACGTATGAGTCAACAAAAAGAAAGAGAGAGGGGAACTGTTGATAGGAGATAGAAGACATGGTCTAGAATGGAGAAGAGTAGAAGAATATGATTATTCCATGCCTCAGAGCACAACATTCCAATGTTAGCCTCCTGTTGCTAGGGAACCAGGCATAACCTCCATTGCTAGGCAGACAGAACAAAATATGGTCATGCCTCCGACTCAACAATAAGAACATAAATTGTTTTTTCGGGGGGGGGGGGGGTTTGCTACCAATTCCATTAGGAAATCTCACCTATTTATTTCATTAAGAGGGAGGTCTCCTATTATTGTATTATAAATAGAGGACATATGTGTGAACAAGAGTTGTAAAATGCTAAAATTATTATGGATTGATTTATATGAGCTATTGTACAACAGGATAATTCTTCAATTTGTATTTTAATCCTTAAAATACTTTGTTAACATGCAACGTTAAATATAATAATACATTTAAATGAATGTATATTATATGAATCCTATGTGTATGGATGTTCTAGGCTGACACTCGGAACTGATGGGATGCGCTGCTAAAATTGCTAAAGAGCATGAGAGAGAAAGTGAATGTGTTTAACATTCTTTAAGTGATTGACAGTGGCAGTCCCCAAGGATTGTATAAACTGTCCCTGCTGTTTGAGCTTAACTCTGAAGGATTCTGTCACCCTCTCTGGGGAATTCATTCAGCTAACCCACGCTGTGATTATATAAACTGCATTCATCAGTGACTGGATATATAGAAATCGGATGAACTGCATTGTCAAATGCTCTAAATGTTAGACTGTGCAGATTTGTCCTATAAACTGGCTTATAAAACATTTTCCTCCTTTTCTAATGGCAAGCCGCAGCAGAAAACAAATGTTTTAGAATCGATGCCTTATGCTTTTCAAGCACACTGAGCTGAAAACAGTGCGGCTTGATACCTCTTCACCTGCTGCGAGGTGATTCTCCTTTTTTCTGTTGACAGCATACTGATAGCAAGCGCTCCTATTTTCAGAACGCCATGCGTTACTTCTAAGACATTTAAGTGTGAATCTGAATACAGTGTGAAGACATGGTAGGGTAAATTACTGAGTCACACAAAACAGGTGGTAATTGTGTATTTATAGAGGTGGATCATACAGTGAATGTTATATGCCAATATTTTGCAATGTGCCGTCATTTGTGTACCACTAGATATTGTCTACCTACGGCTTCTAGTTTGCTCTTTTATTCATGCTTGCAGCTATAGTTCAACAAAATATGAACTGGTTAAGCTTGTCCCTGGTTAACCCAAAAGCTTCCTATGAAATAGATTCTCCAGTGTTAAAGGGACTGTGACATACTGTAAGCAAAAGTTCACAGAAGCTACAGAACTACAGGTTGTTCTAAAGTTTGACTTTTAAAAATTATATAAATATATATACCAGCCTGGCTTGTCTGCCACAGCCCCACCTGCACTATAAATAAATATATATACAATTTCCTCTGTCTGAGCCTCCACTTGCTTGTTGGAGAATGTTGGATAACCAAGGAGCCTCACTGATCTGCAATACAACTTCACTGCATGTTGACTGAATGATCAAACCACATGTGCTGTAATGCTGATCCAACCATCATCATCAAGTTACATAGTATGGGAACAAAAGTCCTTTTAGAAACAAGTGATTGCATGGGCGCTTGGTGCAAAAGAAAACATTGGTCTTTTATTACAATATCTACAACCGGTGAAAATGAGTAAGAAAGCTTTTGCTAGCTATCTCGTTCACTTGGGGTAGAATGTAATTTGCATGCAATGCAAACACACAAAGCTACAAAACAAACAGATCTGATTATAGTTAATTAGAATAAAAGGGGAATGCATATTCATGACATATACTTTCAGCCCCACAAATTGTTCTCCACTTCACTCTGATTCATTTCCACAGTAAGGGAATGAAAACATTCAGCGTCTGGAGTGATCTGGAGCACCCGCATCTTGATGTGCCACTGGATTGTCAACCCACGTGGGAACTGTGGGTGAACTATCTTGTCTTTGATATCCTAAAATAGTTTGTATTATCCTAATATATGAAAATAATATTTGTGAAACAACACAGCTGGAAACACTGATGAAAATATTAAACATTACTTTTATTGTACATTTATAGTAAGGCTGATGAGACTAGATGCTAGCTCTGTGAGTGTTGGAGCCTCCCAATATTCGTGTTACCCCAGCCACTGACCAAGTTTCAGTCATACGGGGAGAGGGTAAAGTGAGTATCATTCTTACCTAATCCTATTGGCTGAGATATTGTAAATTGCAGCCTCAATTCTGGTTTGTTACAGGGGGAAATCCTCTCCTTATTACATGTGGTAATGTACCAATGGTTGGTAACCACATTTCCCCAGTTTAACACAGCTGGACTGAGACATGTTAATTGAATTAGGCACTTAAGTGATAGACTACTTAGCAATTACCACTAAGCATAAAATAATGCTATTCCTGAATCACACACTTCTGAGATAACCCAGAGAAACTGATGATGTACTATTACTGTTCTAACTTTTCCATTTCATGTGTTAACACACTCTTCCTAATATCAACATTGTTCCTTCCAGTATTCAACTTCCCAAACACAACTAGGTTAGTGCCCACACCATTTACCAGGCACATATTTCTGAATTATCTTTTAAATATTCCTTACATATAAGCACCTTATGAATATTGAACTATGATATTCAACCATCCTCAGGTTGCACCGAGTTCCCTAGAGCAGGGGTTCTCAACCTCAAGCCTCAAGTTTCCCTTACAGGTCATGTTTTGAGGATTTCTGTGGGATATTTACTGCCCCAGCAAATAGATTACTGTAACTTACCTGTGCATGATTAAAGATATCCACATACTGTAACATGACCTGTTGGGGGTACTTGAGGACTGGAGTTGAGAAACACAACCCTAGTGTGTAAGACAATATACAACACATTACATATAGCTTTCAAACATAGAAAGTGTGTAGTTTCACATACCTGGACATCTGACAACAACACATAGATGGGTGCAGTTACTGTGGATTTTGGGGAAGAAATGTGCACAATAGCCCATACAGAAGTGTTAGTTACACATTACTGCAGAGGATGAAGACAGAAATGGAAAGTAGAAGGTGCAGTAGGTAGGTAGTCTATACACAGGTGGATGGACAGACAATACAGAGAGCACTGAACTAGCACAGACAGGATGCTACAAGGACACAACGCTTAAACCCTGCTGCTTACTGTGGGCTCTTGGGGTAGAAAGGAAGAGTGACATGGCTGAGATCCTGGATGTCAAAAGCAGTTGGCTCGGCTGAAATAGCCTGCCTCTTGGTCCTCTGCTCCCCTAAGGTGTTGGTAGTTTGTTTCTGAGCCTGCTGAGTGGCTGGTTTAATTACAGATCGATACTTATCCAGCTCGTTTTGCAATCTCTGAATTAGCTCGTCTTTCTGGTCTAATTCGAGCTCTAACTCATCTATAAGAGCATCCCTCTGCCTGAGCTCCTCGATCTTCTCCTGCAAAGCATACTGCAAGTCCCGCAAAGTGCCCATATTCCCGGCAGGGGCTCCTGCTGCCTTTCCTTCTCCCTTCGTCGTCTTCACGGTCACTCCAACCCCCCCAAGTGCAGGATCAGCCACTTCCTACTTTCTCCAACTTTATTTCCCAACAACAGGTCCTGATCCTCGCTTGTGCGTCCAATTCACCTAGTCGTGTGTTTCAAGGTCCCACTGGTCCCCACGAGAAGTTCCCCTTCAGGATCCCTTAGCTGGCTCCCTTATACAACTTCCAGGTCTCTCTCTGAGAAATGTCGGTATTTGTATCCGTCGTGCTTTAAAA
This sequence comes from Taudactylus pleione, assembly GCA_031769625.1. NCBI lineage: Eukaryota > Metazoa > Chordata > Amphibia > Anura > Myobatrachidae > Taudactylus > Taudactylus pleione. The sequence continues at coordinate 434,914 of JAUIMM010000916.1, read as the reverse complement.
TCATGAGCAGGTCCTCAGCCCCCCTCTGTTGGAGTGGCTCACGTCACACCAGTCTTCCGAGGTTTTTACACTTAGATCCAACGAGGAGGTCCCTGCTGCTGTCAAATGCTGGGCAAGATCCACCTTTCCAATCGTAAACAGATGCCTTCCTTGTGCCTTTCGCCAAGGAAATTCCTCTGCGCTCCAGGGAATCAGTACACAGGTCACCACTCGGAGGTCCTAGAAAGTCTTCGCTCCTGGATGATGTGATTGTTAGAGTGTGTGGCAGCAGTCAGAAGCCAAACCAGGGAACATTTGCATGCATGATCACAAACTAGAGGAAAAAAAAAAATCCCTCCCTCTGTCAGAGACACTATTATTACAGCAAGCTGGGCTATAGTAAAGGGTGATTTCGATCTATCTGCGTCAGGGCTGGGATATCAAGCACAGGAGAGAAAGAGGCACAGAGGGAGCAACAGACAGGAAGAAAATCTGCAGGAGCTGATCCTCTGCGCTCTGGAGTATAGAGACTAGAGGAGAGTGCTGGAGAGCAGGCATGTCTTTCGCAGTGCTTCACTCTCTGCCTCTACTGTTATAGCATAGGCTCTCTCTGTGATGCCTCTATTACCAACATGTAGGGGTGGCTCAATTCCTCTGCTCATATTAGGGTCTTATCAGCTGTGCTAATGCATATTTACCTTGTCAGCGCTCTTTTTGCTGTTAAACATATTCGTCTCGCAGTCCATACACAGGAGGTCTGCTAACTATTCAGCACTTTATTCTCAATTGCATATAATCGGTTTTTCCACCATAGCTCCTTACATATGTCGAATTAACACTTCTAAGTCAGGACTTGTCAACCCATGTATCCAATTCCATAGGAGAGTCTTTTTTAAATGTGTAGTGTGCTTGTTGCATGTAACGTAATCATATTTTACTGCATTCAGCTGTTATATACTGTACTGTTTGTATCTTCTTATGTGCCCAGTTTTAAAGCTTGTATTATGTTTTATTCTCTCTGCTGGGTTTGGGGGGAGGGGGTCATTGGCTCATGTGTTTTTTTTTTTTTTTTTGTAATATTAAGCTCTCTCTTGGCTTCCTGCTTTTTTTTGCCATGCTGTGATATGTGTCAGGATATGGGTGTAGATGAATCTTGCAGTAATCATCCCCTAGTACTAAATGGCCTGGGGGGTAATATTCAGTTACTGTATGCTAAGCTGAGAGTATTTATTAAGAGAGGAAAACCGTGCAGCTACTGTACCACGCTGCCATCTCGCACCATGTGTTCACACAGTCATTATCACTCCTACTCCACAGGGGGTGTTTGTGGTGGCGACAGGGCTAACCGCTCCTTTCTGGCAGCGATATGATGCCTCTATTAACCTGCTCACTGCTGGGAGGTTGATTACTTAATTATATTCACCCATCATCGTACCCTGACAAGCTGCCATGCACACTGAGCAGTGTATGGAACAAAAGGAAAGGATTTGTGGATTTGTAAAAATCCTTGGCTGTTTCAAAAAGATCTGAAGCTTTATTTTATTGGGCTGATGTTGTTTAATTTTGTAGCACGTAAATAGTTTTTAATTGCCCAGCACTATGCATAACAGATGTATACTGATGGAGTTTTCAAGCATATTACTGTACCTGAGTTACTGCAGGAAGCATTGTGTCACCTGGGCAAGGAACAAACGGATGTATGGGCTTAGCTGTTGTGGAATTAAGGGGTATATGAATCAAAGCTTGATGTGAGGTAAAATTGTGAGATGTATATCACCAACCAATCAGCTTCTAACTTACATTTTGCAGGCTGTGTTTAAGAAATGATAGTTTGGAGCTGATTGGTTGGTGATATATATTTCACAATTTTATCTCACATCAAGCTTTGATATATATACCCCTTAAAGTCCCAGCCTCAGGTGTGCAGGTTATGAGGGACTCGCAGCTCTATAACAACAAGGGAAACACACACCGACCCTGTAATATCTCTAGAGGCTTGCAGCCAGAGAAGTGGCAGTGGTATGCCTGGCTTTCTTGCTTCTACCACAGACCTGTGGAAGGGAAACCTAAGAACGAGGGGCCAGTGAAAATGGACAGTTCCTGACCTATATTGTAAAAGCTAAAACACTTTGTAAGAAATTAATTTCAAGCAAAAACTTAAATAAAAGTTATTTTATAGCTCATCTCTGCTCTGGAATCCTCAGGCACCCAGAGAGCAAATAAATAGGATTCCGTGCTGACTGGAGCCAGATCTGAGGGCTGTAGCTGTTATGGCTGGGAATGAGGATCAGCAAATGGCACTTCTGCTGTCCTGATACCTGCACTGGTGGGATCTCTTACAATACTAATACACTGGCTGACAGAAAAAGCTCCCAATATACAAACTTCTTAGCAGGAATAATGTATCGGACACCTATGTGAATCAGCAAGTGATTAGAATTCTAATAGTACGCAGGGCGATGTACAGTAGCACAAATATTTACTATCAAGAGCTGTAAGCACCCTCTAACTCCCAATATTCAGTCAGTATGCAAACTTGGTTTATAAACAATTTAAATATAACACCGAAGCAACAAGAGGGTTAATTTCACTTCAGCCTGCAATTTCATACAGCACCATATGAGGGCAGCAATTCTGCAGTTTTCAATACTTCTAGCTACGCGTTACTACTTAACACTTAACAGCATCACTGTTTCTTATTCCTTCACAAGTGCTCTTCCTATTCTTGTAAAGGCTCCTTGTTCTCCATGACCACAGGCATATTACTGATAAACAACTGCAGGGGACACAAATAAACTGTCTCCCTCTAAGGGAAAAGCAAAGGCACAAGTCATACAAGCAGAAACTCGTAACACCAACTCAAATATAATAAAAGATCTCATTAATGATTTAAAAAAAAAAACATAAATAAAAAAAGTCTTGTAAACTTTGTTTCACAATTGCTTCCCACAGCGTATGACCAAAACATTACCACAGAGTCAATTACAGTTCAAAGAGTTCACAGAATAGCCCCAGAGAAAGAGATGGGTCATAATAAGAGTTTTTTAAATTATGCTGACAAAGTGAAATGAATGGAAGCCTATCACAGGCAATCATCAATATCAATGAGATACACTCCAACTGTTCCCGGACTGTTCCCACCAAGTGTGTCTAACATTTGGTTTCTCATATCTGGCCAAATGTAGAATCTTTCACAATAGCAAAATCTTCTTTTGTGATTAGGGGTCTATTTATTATTCCTAATTGTAGCAGAAAAAAATTATTTTTCACCTACTTTTGTAGGAATGAAGTATCAGGGCCATTCATTATAAAGGTAATGCATGAGATATCCTGTGCGGTCACAGTCACCCCACTGGCGCCGCCATATACATCTGCGCTGTACTAAGGATACACTTCCCGGAATGTCACACGTGACATCACGCATAACGCATGGCATTCTGGGAGGAGTGCTCCTCGGCCGTGGTGAGAGAGGAGCAGACTGGCCGCAGTGCACCTCTGCGTTTGGCGTGCCGCGTGCATGCTCCCTCACTGCCCACTCAAAGGAAACTTTCGCCCTGAGCTCCAAATGGTCTAGAACTTGTCCTGAGTATGGGGACCCGCATTCATAAAGTTCTGAAAAGGTACGTTTTCAGAGACTGACTGCAGGAACTTATGCCATTGTCCGATGACAGTTCCCAGAACCCCGCTCCTTCCTTTGGGAAGGAGGTCTGTGCATAGAGGGATGCATTTGGATTTCCCCACCCGGGCCTGCGCCTCCTCCGTTCATGTATGCACCATAATATGCAGCAATAGTATTAGCGATAGGGCTGGCAGGGACAACTGCTTTTCCACGGAGGCTTTTATAGCAATCAGTGTGGAACTTTACAGTTCACTGGGCTGCTAATACTTGAACAGTATTTATGACCGAATGAGGATTAACATTACAGCTTGAAGGACAATCTCTGTCTTGATCTTTAGGGGGGAATTGTAATAGCCTGCAGACATGTTGATGTTCAGTGTTCGGATTTTAACTAGGGGCTGCAGCCACCCCAGTACAATTTGCCACCTGCAGGGAGTGCCTAGCAGTGGCAGTGATTTCTCATTGGAAGCGCTCCCTGCTTATCACAGTTGGGCAGGCTGTGCCAGGACTAGGTGTTTTCTCCCCCTGGGACTGCCAGTCCGGACTGCTATTAGCTGAGAGAGCGCTTTCAATGGGAAACCACGCCCCTGCTATAACATCAGCCCTTTCTGGCTTGTAGGGGCTGCAGCCGATGCAGTCCCTAGAAGCCTGATTGTTGAGGACGGCAATCATCTAAGAGGCAAAACAACCTGGTTTTGCATATTAAATGATTGCCACTTTAAAACATTGTGCAGACTCGCCGGAATCTCACTGATGCCTGCATCACACAGGGTATTACAATTGCCCCTAAGCAGGGCCGACTCAAGGCATGTTCGACCAGTGCGGTCAAACGGGCGCCACCCTATAGAGGGCGCACCCCTCCCAGCCTTTCCCGATTTCAGCGGGACAGTCCCATTTTTCGGGGACTGTGACGCTGTTCCATCCATAGTTATAGGGTGGTGCTGGACCCAGAGAAGAATGGAGAGAGCTGGGGGCAGCCAACTACTGATGTAGTGCTGGGCTCGCCCCCAGCCTGACATTAAATGGGAGGTATGCTATACGGGCATGTCCCCAATTAGCATCATTCAGGGGGCAAGGCCTATGGTAATTAGGCCCTAACCCCTATTTGGCCACAAAGTTTGGGGTATCCGGGTCCCTGGCTGCACAGGGTGCAGCTCCTGCTGGAGCCGGCCCTGCCCCTATGGCTAGTTTTGATTCTGATAAGGCTGATAATATGCACCATCTACTTATGAAGATATTAATCTGACACAATTATAACCACTGATCTTTTTGTATGTAATTTGCATTAATTGTTAATGTTATAAGGCATTTCAGAGTAATTTTTACTTTATTATATACGGTTATTCTTATTATAAAAAAAAAAAATCACGGTCCCAATAAAGGTGCCGTCGTCTTCTCTTCATGAGGTTCAGAGTGGTTCATTTGTGTGGTCCAATGACAAACCCAGACTTGTTTAGGAAAATCCACGATCACCCATCTTTGAATGATATTTTCATGCAGCACAGCTGTGCCATATTGTGTCCTGGCACTCTACGGAAGGGAGTAAAACATGGGTACTTCTTGAGAACGAACTGGTGGGTGACCAACCTGTGAGATTTCTCCCCTGGCTCTCTTCGAATAGGAGACCGACCTCGGTTTAGGGAGTTCCTTGTGTGAAGGCTATTTTGCAAGTTTGGGACAAACTGAATAAACAGTTGAATTTATAACAAGATCAACCGATACACCGCTTGCACTGCACATGACATATTCGCCACAATACTACTATTTGGGTCCTATGGACGTACAGTGTGTGAACTGTGGTGCCCTACACTTCTTGGTAGAGGAGATTAACGTCCATTTTTCCGACTGCTGTCACAATGGAAAGGTTTTTTTTGCCATATGTGGTTGTTCCACCATATTTAGCAGAAGTCTTTATGACAAATACCCTCAACTTACGGACTCATTATCCATAATATCCTCAGTAACTAATATCCGTAATATTCTCCATAACTACGGCGGTTACCGCTGGGATTCCCTAGTACTACTTATTTATGTTTCAACATTACTTTATAGTCCCAAACTTACTATTCATTATATTTTTAATAATACTACATTTAATTTCAGGACAACAGCAGAATAATTAAAAGCGAATACATTTTCTAATAGTATGCCTGCTTACTCTAACAGAACGTCCGGCCAGAGGCATTTTAACACAGGAGGGGGCAGTGTGTAATTTCTTTGGACCCCCTCCCACAGGAAAAAAATTGCACTGGCGAATGAACTGAAAACTCTAGCACTGTGCACACACGTAATATCTTTAAGAAAATGGTGTTTTATTCACAGAAAAGGCGGTGTAATATGTAAATTCAATGGGTGCGGGCCGGTGCGCACATTTCAGTAAGGGAGTGTCAGCTGAACCGCGAGTTATGTAGAGTAGGACAGAAGAATAAATACAGCTTTTTCCAGGTGTAACATTTGCAGCAAGTATACTGTAGGCTTGTCCATTTACCACCAAGTAATGATGATCAGTAGCAAATCGAGCACACAGATAAGGGACAGAGGCAAGACGTGAACAACTCTGTATGTGGGGGAATATGCAGATTTATTTATCTCTGAGCACACAAAGTAGGAGCATATACAGCCAATTTATGTTCAACTCTGAGTTCCTATGCCCCCAGTTCTACAACACTATACAAACAGGACACGATGTTTAAATAATGACATTCTAGGAGGCAGGGCTGCTGCTATCATCTTTAGCCATACAGCAACCCCTGCCCCTAGAAACACACCATCGGCCTATGTAACTCCAGAGCGCATCACTGAGTCTTTTCCCCTCTGACAGTCCTGATCAGTCTCATGCTTGCAACCACGCATGAGACTGATCTGGAGGATTGCCTGAGTTTTACAATAATTCAGAGATGCCAGTAAAAGTTATAACGCTCACAAATAAGAAAAAGAATCCCCATACGAGTGCACAATGTTTCGGCGTAATTAGCATAAAATATAACTTTTATTATTAACTATTAATAACCACCTGAAAAAAAAAAAGTTATAATGCGATCCCTGCTAGTAGCCAACTTTTACATAGTCACTTTTCTTGCTCCATAAAACAGCCAGTTTGTAACAGTGTTTTCTCCCCATGGGAGGGTTCCCTGTCCCGCATCGGGAGGGAGTGACTGAGTTGCTTCCAATGTGAAAGGAGGTTCACAGCCTGATATATACAATGTCCCAGCATGCACATGCCTACGTCATATTCCCTGTTATCTTCCCTCAGATACACCTAAACCAGGGGTGGGGAACCTTTTTTCTGCCAGGGGCCATTTTGTTATATATAACATTATTTGCGGGCAAGGTGCAGGCTATGCTCCCTCCATGTGATGTCACACAGGGGCGGGGCCACAATCGCCAGTGATTACAGCAATGCCCGCAGCATCCTGAGGAGCTGTAAGGGCAGCGGTGTGACCATCTGAAGCATCCGAAGGACGCTACATGCGACACTGCTGCATAGATTCTGGCTGCCAGGTGCCATTCTAGGCACCCTGCTAGCCAGATGAGGCTAGCAGACAAGAGCTCCGAGGGTCAGACCAAATGAATCTGCGGGCCTTATGCGGCCTCCGTGCCTGAGGTTCCCCATCCCTGACCTAAACAGTAAACACAAATACTAATTTACTATATTTTGACCATTGCTAGATGTCAAATGGAAAAAGTCAGCTATGCTCTCTCTCCCGCTCATTGCTATTCTGAGGAGGATTCGGATTATATATGGAAAGGTGGAATAGAGCACATTTCAGCTATTACATCCTAACGGCCAAACAGTTTTTCAGTTATGTTAGTTAAACTGGCCGTACATCTGCAATCACCCAAAAAAATATTCACATATTGTCCATTACCCCCCCCCCCCCCCCCCCCGATTTTTCCAATCCACCAACATGTGCCCATACTTTGGCGATATTTCCCAGTGATTTGCAGAAATTTGTTTTATCTAAAGATCAAATTAAAGTGTCCATACATCATCTCAAAGGGTCATCATTTTACTAAACACTAAAAGAAAATGTAAACAAAAAGCTGTACTACAGGAACCTGGAAAAGGGAATGAAGTCATTCTTCCTGTGACAGTATTGTCTAGTGTGGTGTAAAGCTCAAATCATATCCTTGGAGATGGGGCACAATCAGATATACACATAAACATATGCAGCAAGACAATGGGCTTATAGTGCCAGCAAAAACATAACTTTTGCTAAGACTAGCAGTAGTATTGGTCTTGTAAAGATGCATCCATACATCCATACACCCATACAGATGAATAAAAATAACTTAAGAGTTTTCAAAAGCCAACATAGCAGGGAATATTATCAATAACATATGGATTAGGTTCCCAAACTACGCCATTACAGTCCACGTTTGAAGGATATCCATACACAGGTAACTTATTTTAGTACCCCAGTCAATTTGATTCTGGACTCAAGCATGTATATCGTTAAAACCTGGACTGTAATGGTGGAGTTTGGGAACCTCTGGCATAGGGCATTCACAAAAAGTAGCACAATAGGTCCCACCCACATGAGTTGACGTGCCATACATCCCGCCCCACATCATCAGCAATAGACAGAAGTCTTTGGATTGTTTTATTGGCAAAACGGTTTGCAAAATGGCTGATCATTACTATACACTAGCAGTCTGCAACTACGATTGGTCTGCAAAATCCAACATGTTGGACAACCTGATTCACCGATTCTGATAATTTTTTTGGTCGGAATCGGTGAACCCCATACATTGCAGATTTTTTTTACAAAATCATCTGCAAAACGTAGAATTGGCTCAATTGATTGCTGATGTATTAGTCATGATTGTTCCTTCATGAAACATGCTGCTATTATGTTATCAAATTATTTGCTACAATATAGATTTGCTACAATATAGATTAGAAGAGCATACTGAGGAACCCCTTTAATCATTTTACCAGTGACTTAAATGTGTCTTATAGGCAGCAAATTGGTACCTCCAGGAGCATATTTACTTCCACCAACCATATGGCATTGGCCCTGCTATGAGGGAGTCTATAGATAGAAGACAGTGTCCTAGCAATAATTGAACTTCATTACATTAGTACACATGGGTGGATGCAATGTGGACCAGTTATTTTATACTGTAGCTCTTAATCTAGTGTTGGTGTAACTGAACATCCTCCTATATTAGACAAGTAACATTTAATGATGTGCTTCGGCTAGAACTGCCTAACTTATCTTTATACGTCTTTCCTGCTTTGTGAATACAGATACATATATATCAGCTCCAGTTTTATTTTGTTAGCTAATCCCAAAATGGACTATACAGTATTATCAGTTTTATTTTTATTGTTGTACTTTCAAAAAGGCATTGGGACTAATGATGCTATTGTTAGCAATCTGTGGAGTTTTTTTTAACTTTCAAATGTTATTAAATATATATGTACATTTCCTTATATTTTCTCTATGCCGTTACTGAGCCATGTATAATTAGTCATGTAAAGGCTCTCTTTTGCCTTATAACATGCAATATTTATACCACATTGGTTGCCTTTTATTTCTAATAATGTTGATGTCATATGTTATATACTTGCAAGAGTTTATATTTAAAATAAATGTAAAAATATCCCATTTGGTCTCAGAGCTTTTATTTAAGAGCAAACTATCCCTCTATGCACGTTTCTCTGATTCTCCCAGCTTATTACACTTTGCCCTTCTACGATGGATAGTTTCTGTCGCTCACTTACAAAACATTTCTTGAAATAAGTTCAATGTTATGTTGTGATCACCATTCCCTAAAATGTCCCCTCACTTGCACATTAGATATCAGATCTGTTGTATTAAATTGTATAAATATCCCTTTGAGCTGATTATCCTACCACTTGCACAAATATTTGTCTTTTAAAATACTGTAGATAAAATTCATCTTGCTTTGCCAGAACCACATTTCATAATAGAAATCTATGTTTGGATATTTAAAATTGCCAAGGAGGTGGGAGACACAGTTTTCTTTGCTGTTCTTTTCAATTTGAAATAATAATAGATTATCAGTGTAATCATTTATGCTAAATTGCTCTACACATAAACCGCAGTCAGTACTGTACTGGAGTTTTTTTCTACATGCATGTGATGTCTGCCCATAAGCACGCTTCAATGTTATCATTTTCACAGATATCCTCCTGTTTGACAGGTCTCAGACAGGTATAGTATATACACACCAGTCTCATTTTCTGTCTTTGATTCATTGTACCATTTGTATGCATGACATGTCCCACAGGTATAATTGCTGTTTGTGATGTGTGTGTTTTTACTTTGATAAAATGCATGGTTTTAAGAACGCACAAACATATGCATGTTAAATTGAGGTTTGGGGGGGGGGGGAAGAATGGGGGTTTATGTATCAAGCAGTGAAAAGCATGGAAAAGTGACCCAGTGGAGAAGTTTCCTGTAGCAACCAATCAGCTCCTACCTATTATTTTATAGACTGTACTTGATAAATGCTACTTCAAAGCTGATTGGTTGCTATGGGCAACTTATCCAAGCTTTTCTCTGCTTGATACATAAAACCCACAGTTTGGTTTATCTATACAAGATCTACAAGATCTCTGAATAATAACAACAATCAATCCTCAAATAATATAAGCCTTAATTTGAGGGAACTGTTCCATCATCCCAATTATCAGGTTTTTGTCTTATTGGGTGAAGTACATTATGTTACACCCGTTTGATACCCTCTCATTGCAGTATTGAAGGGGTGTTTTAGAGTAGGAGAGAGGATGATGGGGCATCCTAGGCTTTGGGAAATGCTAGACACATTGCCGGGGGCATAGTCATGCCAACTGTGAAGTGGGCAAGCCCCAAAAAGGGGACTCGGCTACATCCTCTGTTGGGAATGTTCCGAATTAGAATTTACCAATGTTGGAAGGTATTGGGACGCTGAATTGTTGACAACAATTATACACCTATTACTATACTATAAAAGTATCTTACATATATATATTACAATTAATGGTAAGCAAATATGAAACAAAATAAAACAAAAAATGAAAATAATAACTAATCACGTAATGTAGCCCGTAGATGTCCATTTACCGCTCTGAAATTCAGGAGTCTCCCAGACATTACTGGAGAGTAGGCAAATATACATTAGCTCAAAAAGTTCAAAACTTTTCAGACCCTTGTTTGTAAACTTTAAAACGTCACACTGCTCAGAGAACTATCTTGGTTTTGCAGCTAGATGTAGCCTCAGACAGAAACAACAAAACAAGCCTTGTTTTATGGCCTGGAAATTGCGACTTTTTTGATCATTTATTAGCTTTGGCAAGAAATGAATTACCAGACATTCATCTCTAAGCAGTGAAGGTAGGGCACACCGTATATGAAACACAGCGCATGAAAAGCACTCCTGTTTTCGGCTTGCCAGTCTAAATATACTGTAGGAGGACAGGCATAACATTTATCAGTTTGATCCTTTCCACAATAATCTTCTCAATTCCTGCTCAATGGTCACCTCCTGCTGTCAGATTTCACCAAACCACTATTTTCTTGTTTCGTTCTGTAAGTTTCAGTTTTTCAGCAACCTTCATGTGCTTGATCTCTCTTTCATGTAAACAGTATCTACTTTCCAGCAAAAATAAACCATATATTGAGTAACACTGTGGCCTTTCCACACCGTTAAGAGTAAGGATTACAAGGAATCCTTGCAAATTCTTTCATTACAGAGCTGCACTGAATTATGCAGTTAAAGGATAATCCAACTCCAAGCTACAAAAAAAATTGTTCTGGGTGGAGGCAAAGGAGTTAAAGATTGAAACTACCTTACCTAGCAGGCACTGTACACGGGATCTGAGGAGATGCTGAATGGCTGTATTGGTCCCATGTCTCTATACATTCTAGGCTTAGCAGTGAGCTTGTTTCTAAAAAGCTTGGGGGGTATTGATGCTCCTTCTGTATGAACTTCTCATTCGCATAAATAAGTGTAGAATGATGAGGGACATTTACAGACATCGGGGGTCCAGAGAACGATGTCCGCAAGGTAAGTAAGCATTAATTAATTTTCTCTTATTTTACTACGACATCTCAACAAATATATAAATGTTTAGAAATTGATGGAGTTCTTCAGTGCATTTTCCACATTTAGGGCTAATGATGTGCTCCATGAATGACCTGCTAAGTTGACTCGTTCACAGATGAAGGTCTGTGTCACTTTGCAACATTTTTCCATCCGTTAACCTGGGTCTATTTACTAAGCAGTGTTAGGAGACAGAGTGAAAAGTGATAAAGTGCCAGCCAATCAGCTCCTAACTGCCATCTCACAGGCTGTGTTTGAAAATATACAGTTGGGAGCTGATTGGCTGGCACCTTATCACTTTTCACTCTGTCTCCTAACACTGCTTAGTAAATAGACCCCTTAAACTGCATAGTCAGGCACGCCTGCGTTCGGATCTCCACTCCCCCGTTCACAAGCACCTTCCCCTGTTACCACCCACAAACGCGTCATCCTGTCACTCAAACTAACGACCTGGCCAAGTTCAAGGAGAGAGCATTTCTGATTGTAATAGCTAGTTTGCGCATGCGCATTGCGAATTTTACGCATGCGCAGTTTAGCGAACATCGGTGGCGTACGACCGAGCGGCCGCAACGACCGACTCTGAATGAGGTCCTGAGTCTCAAGCGGGAGCTGGAAGCTCCATCAGCACAATATATACAAGCGTCTGTGAATAGCTCACTTTGCTTGAGATTGTGCATTGTAAACTCCCTTAGTTATCAGCTGCACACGTGAAACACCGACCAGACCCTCACTATTTACCAGGAGTGCTCACCGTGAGCGTGCTTCATAGGAGGTGTGTCCTTCCAAACTCAACGGATTGTTCATGTGACTCGGCAACTAGGTATCGATGTGGTGAGAGACTGGTATAACAGTGTGCGCACTTATATCATACAGAAAGAGCTTTATATATTTATTACTGGATTTTCCACATGTCAGTAATTTGACAATAGACTGCTCCAGGCATCAAAGATCCAGTGATTAATTTCTATTAGAGGCAGTATATTTTATATATTTTAATTCTCAGGAGTGCATTTGAGTATTTCTAATTTTCTATATTGGATAAATGTGATTATTTATAAGTGTAATAATGTGATTATATGTAGTGACATATTCCATTTTTATAAAGATTATTAATATTATATAGGTGGTGTCTTGAGAATTTTTTCTTCCATTTCTGGAACTATAGTATAGTATAGTATAGTATATTGTTTATTTGGTTATTAGGGCATCACCATTGTCTTGTTGTGGTATCCCTTTACTATTTAACCTATCCCTTGATCCCTTAGTTCGGATAATTGAATCCTGGCCTGTTCTGAAAGGTATCTGTATAGGTGATGCACAAATTAGGGTTACGGTATTTCCTGATGATGTTCTCATTTATCTTTCCAACACTAGATCATCTTTGAAGCCTCTTTTACATATGTTAGGGAGTGTTGTGCCTGTCACAGGATTTTTTTAATTAATTTTGATAAATCTAGGGCTTTATATTTAAAGCAAGGGTTTATACGTCCAGCCTGGGCGACACAACTACCATTGAAATGGGCAAAGGTGCAGCTTATATATTTGGGTATTATTCTTCCCAAGAATATTCACAACCTCTACAGGTTTAATGTTGGTAAAATTGTATCTATGATAACGTCAACATTTTTACCTTAAATTTCTTTATGTGCATTTTTACATATGGCTAACCGAGACATTCCCTCTGATGTTCTTGATTAATCCCCTTCTCATCACAACAAGAAAATTATGTCTGTTATTGAGATACAAATTTAAGGTGAACCCTTCTTTTTCTATACATTTACCTTTTCTGCGCAACCCAAATGTTCAGAATGGTCAGGCCTCACATATCTTTTCCACATGGGCTGTGGCAGGCCTATCTACGGTGGGTCAACTTATTGACCCTGACTCCCACAAACCCCTGTCTCATCCTGAAGCCATAGCTAAATATCCTTTTGGTTTTTCTTTTCTTCAGGCCCAACATTATGTTAATAAAGTTTCCAAACAAATCCCAACTGGGGACTGGGGCAACTCTCTGGATGATTTACTGATGCAGTCTGCTTTATCTAAAAAAGATATTTCCTCATATTATAGATTTCTTCAAACCTACTATTAAAAGTTTTTCTTTACATACAGGTTTGGCCCTCTTTATGTACAGGTTTCCCCTCTTTAACCATAGATATTCTTCTTGAAATAATGTAGTATTTTACCTTAATATTTTCCATCGATCAAATATATCTCCCCAGAGATAATTTTAGTAGGTATACTGCCTAGTCCCAACTGCCCTAAATGTCAGCAATCTTCGATTGACTTGTATCATTGTTTGAAGGCCTGCCCCCTTGTAAGAAGATTTTGGTTGGTGGGTCTGGTGTTTTGCCACTAATTACTTAGTTAATTATGCTCCTCTTACCCCAGAGTGGGACATTTTTGGGATATTACCCACAGATGTTAGGGTTCCTAGAGATGTTAAAAAATTACTATTGGCAATTTCATCAGCTGCCCGTAAAACAATTCTTCATTTGTGGATTCAGAGCTCTCCGCCAACCCTATTTACTTATTCAAAGAAAAACATTTCTTCATTTTTCATATGGATTGGTTGGAGGCCTCTCTCCATAAAGAAGCTCCAACAAAAAAAGTTTTTTTGCAACATGGGAATGTTTTATAGAGACCCTACCTGTTAGTACTAAGGAAGCCACATTTGAATGCTTCCGTAATATTATCTGGTATGAGACCCGTATCCTCCTTCAAGATCTTCCCATCTCTCTATAGGTATTTAATTATGCATGGCCCGGTGCCTGATTTTCTGTCCTTTTGATTCATGTGTTTACTCTTTTTTGTGTCAATTTTGTTATTGTTTATATTCTAAGAAAAGCAAAAAAAAATCTTGAAAGATGTATAGACTCCTTCATCTTACAATATATGTTTTTTTTTACGAAATATTGCATATATTTTATTGTAACTTTTGAAGCTTCAATAAAAAAATTCATAAAAAATAAAATAAAAAATAAAACAAAACTCTATTTTGCATTACAAATAAGATATCACGCTTGCAGAAATGACTGGTGTACATCACACATTTTCACAGTCTTTGATAAAATTATTACTTTATATCATACATGCCTACCCTCCCAGTCTTCGCGGAATGCTCCCGATTTTTCTGGTAACCCCCCGCACCCCACGGAAGGGTAGGCACTAGTGAAGTGAGCAGAATAGGAAGAATTTCCGTGGCGATCACGGGTCCCCGTGTAGGGGGTGGGGCTTAATGACGTGATTCTTCATGAATCACGTCATTTAACCCCGCCCATATGTAAATGTGCACCAATCGCAGCTATTTACCGCAAGGGGGTGGGACTTAATGATGTGAATAGTCAAGCACCACCCACGTCACAACTCACTTGCTTCTCCTCCCCAGACATCTCCCGGGGAGGAGAAATTAAAGGTAGGCAACTATGATTTATATAGATTAATGACATCAGTAGGAAGCCACATTGATTTTTATTGATAAATTATTCCTGTGCTTCATTTTGTGAATCAATTGCAAGCTCTAGAACAAAGCCGACAAATGCTGCTCGCATCAAATATAAGTTGTTGTTCTATGTATTCAATATCTCTACAGCTGTAGGGGTAGAGTCAGTCTCTAAATGCAATGTATAAAGTAGAAATGGAATATAAACAACGCTAAGTTACTGGTACCGAAATTCTGCAAATTAATGAATTAAATAATAATGTAAATTGGACGATAATATAAGAATAATAAAAATGACCATGTGATCTGTATATATCCCAAATAATACAATTTATTAATAAACACACACAATCATATACAGTATGTAAAATGTATCGCTTATGGATCAGGCAGCAGACAATATTATATGACTCCAATCAGAAACCTATAAAGGACAGTGTCAATATCGTATCCTTCTTTTGGCTGAAAGAGGTGACACAGTGGCTGGATAAGTGCTATCCTGATATATGTCACAATTGAGCACGGTATACACAGTGGGCCTGATTCTGAGTAACATGTAATGCGGTCGCAAATCCAGCTGCTTCCTGCGATCGGAAGTCCCATGCAAGCATACGCCACTATTCAGAGTCTGAAGCATCTATGCGACAGCACCACCCCCAGCCCTTTGCTTTGGAGAGCAGCCTTCGTCACTATTATGAGCCATCATCACTACAGTATATACACCAGCCCTAGCTTTGCTGCAGGAAAACCGACTGAATTTGATGGAAGATATTGCGAGAGGCATCCCGCCAACCAAGGACTCTGTGTACATAATAGCCAACTTTGTTTGGCTTTGGTATAAATCATCATTGTACATTGATACATTGTCTGATACCCCATAGATCAGTGGAGCACCGCTATTAACCACTATTAACTATTGTGTATTCATGTCAGCAGGACATACTTAATCCAGTTACTCTGGCATACTGCTAATCCAGCTACTGTGGCATACCGCTAATCCAGCTACTGTGGTATACCGCTAATCCAGTTACTGTGGCATACCGCTAATCCAGTTACTGTGGCATACCACTAATCCAGCTACTGTGGCATACCACTAATCCAGCTACTGTGGCATACCGCTAATCCAGCTACTGTGGAATACTGCTAATCCAGCTACTGTGGAATACTGCTAATCCAGTACTGTGGCATACCACTAATCCAGCTACTGTGGAATACAGATAATCCAGTACTGTGGCATACTGCTGATTCAACTACTGTAGCATACCACTAATCCAGTTACTGTGGCATACTGCTAATCCAGTTTCGGTATCATATTGCTAATCCAGCTACTGTGGCATACCGCTAATTCAGATACTGTGGAACACTAATCCAGCTACTGTGGCATACCACTAATCCAGCTACTGTGGCATACCGCTAATCCAGCTACTGTAGCATACCGCTAATCCAGCTACTGTGGCATACCACTAATCCAGCTACTGTGGCATACCACTAATACAGCTACAGTGGCATACTGCTAATCCAACTACAGTGGCATACCACTAATCCAGCTACTGTGGCATACCACTAATACAGCTACTGTGGCATACCGCTAATCCAGCTACTGTGGCATACCGCTAATCCAGCTACTGTGGCATACCACTAATCCAGCTACTATTGCATACCACTAATCCAGCTATTGTCACCAAATTTATATTATTATTGAATTAATTAATTGGTAGAGTTTTGGCACAAATAACCCTACGCTGTTTATGTACCGGTTCTTGCTATCAGTTTATGCAGGTCTCAGTCCCATGTAAAGTATTACAAGTAACTGTTACTCATGGGGTTAAATGTCTTGAAGAAAGCAGCATAGTAGGAGTGATGTTGTGCTCATAGTCATGATGTGTTCTCTCTTCATGCAGAGGTCTGATACCATTGATCAAGTGTGTCTTGATCTTGAATACATACAGTATCTATGGATTCAGCTTTATATCTGAAATGTCACAGACACAGATTTATGCCTTTGATGCACAGATCAGACATTTGCTATCTTTTAGATATACACAATAGACAGCAATCAAGGTATGCATTCTTAACATCTGTTCTGTTTGTTCGGATACTACAGTATGGTGAGATTTGCTTAGACTCATCACATGCTTCTCTCCCGAGATTCCAGGACACAGTAAGTAATAGTGTATTTTCTTCTACCTCATTATATCATGTGAATGTTTTTGCATAGCCCCAATGAGCATTGAACAAGAAGATGTATTAGGCAAAGGTGAGTGCATCATGACATATTAATGGCTAACTGGATAGTATAGCTATGTGCACAAGACAGGTAAACATTATATAATGTTTCTGTATGTAATACATTTAAGATAGTCACATGCAGTACTTTTGCTTTGTATTCTTTGTTGTTTTATTGGTTGACCTTTCTGTATACCAATTATAGGACCAAGTGAGAGTGCTGGTGGGGTATGTGTGATGTAATTTCTATTCAATAAATTTTAGAACGGGTGTTGGTGTTTCACTTAAATTTAGTACAATGTCCCTTTCAAAAGGTATCCTAGAGTTGACATTAGGGATGGCCATTGACCATCAATAGTTATCAAACATTGATGGTTAACTGTCGATTTGTGATGTTTTTTGAATTGATGGCAGAGAGCCAATGGATCTCCACCATTGATGGCTGAGTGGGACCCTTTTTTTATATTTTCTTTGGGAAGAAGCTTAGCCCTGCCCCCAACAGCCATCTAAGTTCAGCCCACATTACTGATTGGCTCGCTGTGCCCCCAGCAGCCATGGTCATCAAGGAGTGCAAATCATTGATGGTTCACCATAGATTTTTTTTTTGTGCCATCGATGGTTATTACTGATGGAACCATCGATGGACATCTCACCGATGGCCATCCTTAGTTGACATTTTATTTTTTCATTTTCATTTCCTGGGTCCTTTCTGGGCATTAGACCTGTTACTAAGGGTGACCAGGATTAACAAAGTTCTTTTCAAAATGTAATTGGTTAACACAGGGTTCATACTATTTTGGCTGACCAACCCATGAGCTGATTAAGAAATCTTTTTGTGTCTCTGACCTGTTATTGCCATTATTGCACTTTTATATTGTCTTATTTTCCAGCCCCCAGGTGTCCTTTGTGGAGATCTGGGCAATTTTCTGGTGAATTCACCTACAATTACAACTTGGATTTGGCGATTATATTGCAGACAGTTGTAGCATTCACTTTTGACTAGAACGGTGTGATTTTTATACTATCGGTAAGTAGCAATTACTTTTTGTAACCTAGTGTGACGAGCTAATCTATAAATGTGAAAAGCATTGTATACATCTTAATTGTGGATTATTCCCCAACTCTTTATAAGAAACACCAAGTATCCCTCAACAGAAAAAGTAATCACCCATTTTCACACTTGCATCCAATTATTTAAACTCACTGATTTTTATGTTTATTAATGCATCATGGGTACCAAGGGCAGTATAAATGGCTCTGAAATGCCTTCCCTAAATGAAAGCTTCAGGTCAAGACACTTTAGGTCCCTTTAAACGTTAGATGAGTTTACACCACATATAGTAAATCTGTCGAAACGTCTGTTCAAAAGAATATTGGTTCCCTCACAAATTATTAGATGTGTCGGTAATCCCAAACCCCAAGATGGAGAAAGATTAAATTATTAATACTTGCAGAATTAAATAAAATAAGTATAATCTTGTCAATATTATCTTCTCTAAGGATGCTGCTAACATCCTTAGATGCAGAAAACACATTTCATCATCTTCGTTGGTCTTATTTATCATACTGTGGAAATTGGGCTTTGGAGGTTTTATCACGAATGTCATCCTAGCTAGCATTGTACTCCTCACCTTCAGCCAGGCTTTCTTATTGTGGTTCTTAAAGTGTTTCTCTATTACCAAGGGTGTCACCTAATACCCAATTTGGCAATGGTGCATCCCAGGTTATAAAAATTCACAGATTTCAATACTAATGATAATATAGATAGTGTTCATTCTAGCACCCTGCACCTGTCACAACCCGTGCAGTTCCTCTTTCCTGCCAGGGGTGTCACTCTCTGCTCTGGTGCTTCTTGCATACTTTGGTCT
Source organism: Taudactylus pleione (assembly GCA_031769625.1). Lineage (NCBI taxonomy): Eukaryota > Metazoa > Chordata > Amphibia > Anura > Myobatrachidae > Taudactylus > Taudactylus pleione. The sequence continues at coordinate 415,725 of JAUIMM010000916.1, read as the reverse complement.
GTATCTCAGCAGTTTGTTCCATCAGATGAGTGTGCTAGAAGCACCAGAGCAAAAGGGCAGTACCTCAGGCAGGAAAGAGGAACTGCACAGGTTGTGACAGGTGCAGGGTGCTAGAATGAACACTACATATACCTATTTGCTAATTACATTTAATTACGTCTATCCTGGCCGTGGCTAACCATGAATTCTCTCTGGCAGCATACACCTTCTAATAGAGACTTAGGGGCTGATTCGGAGTTGCAGAAAAATTGGCGGTAGTTACGGGCAGCCTCAGATGCCACATTTGCTACCTTATGTTAATGCGAGTATCCATTCAACAGGAAGCCACGCCGCACACTGATTTTACACCAGCCGCCACAATGGTCATCATTAGTATCAGCACGTGCATCAGACCCATGCAAGAGACCCATCAGAAACAGGCTTCCCTTCCCTGTATACACAACTCAGAATCACACGTAGCTTTAGCTACACGCCCATGACTCTACCACAACCTCCCTGAAGTCAGGGTGATCACGTTGTTACCACCCTGTTACCACCCAAAAACACCCTATTTCAAGGAAAGAGAGATCCGGCTAAGTTTCAAACAACTCAGAATAGGACGGACATGCGTAATACTGTGTAAATTCACTTCTGCGCTTGCGCTGTATGCAAAACCTGGCCACTTGCATCCATGCACAGGGATCCGACTGATGCAGCGTCAGGCACTTATAGTGGAATCTCATATTACAGAACAAACACTCCATATTCTTATGCTCACCCATTCCATATCTTACCCATAACTCTTTCACCCATATTATTGACAAACCATGACTCTACACTTCTGGGTATACAACTCACAGCAGAACCAACATTACAGTAACTTCTTGCCACTACTGGCAGATATGAATAGAGAACTACTGTAGGATCCTGGGAAATTAATGAAATATTGCGGCTAGGGCGAACTTCAACATATGAGATGTTGATCTTACCCAGACTCATGAACTTAGTACACACTATACCAACTCCAATATTTCACATTTTGCATGATGAGAGAAAAAAAGAGTATTTACATAGACATTCTACACAGTGGCGTCATGAGAGAGGTGCGGGCTGCACCCGGATGTCACCCTCAGAGGGGGGTGAAGTGCCGGCTCCCATGCAGTGACAGGAACAGACGGCTGCAGTGTGACATTTTCCTGCAGCTCCTGTCATAGAAAAGGAGCTGACAGTGCAGACAGTCTTCGGTGGAAACCCAGCAGCTTCCCCCGGAGTGATGTTATCAGTATCCCCCTTGTGGCCTTGCCCCTTTATTTAGGCCACATTCCCTTTTTGATCTGGATATCCAGAGTGCGCACCGGGTGTCACCAGACGCAGTGACGCCTCTGATTCTATAGAGATAGAGATTTGCGGGAGGTACTGACTACCCAGAGAGTTACAACAAAGTATACACCTTCGGCCAACTGAAGTGTTGGTGGTTAATTACCCAAAAATGCTAAACTTTGGGTAGATATGGACAATGACGTCTCCCCACATAAAAAGCTACATCTTCTTTAATGGACACTATGTCACCTCTGGCTATTCCGAATTTGTATTCTCTGTGTGTATAACTGCTGAGAAGTCAGTACAGGACAACGCAATTATATTTAAAGACATGTAGAACTAGCTGTTTTCCCAGGGCTCTGCCAGTTTAGTAATAAAAGATCAGGAAACCATAACACCCCCTCCCCCAGGTGTACTACCTCCAGTGACCTTGGTTCTTCTCTCCCCTCCTCTCTACCATTTCTAAATGGTACAAAAGAGTAGTCAAATACCTACAGTACTTATCTACTTACTACCGTTACCAAAAGTCATCTGATTCTGAGCTAGGAAGGGCCAGGGGTATGTATTGAGCACTATAGGGAACATTTCTAAATGTATAAGCTACATAAACTATTATAACAGTGGAATATGGTCTATAAAGATTTACACAAAATGTTCCCAAGGTTTTCACCTCTCTGGACGGAATCATCATTGCCACTATCATCATTGTTATTGTCATTGTTGTTATTATATCTATTGTCAGCTATTCCCTGTATTTTATGATCATGCTTTATTATGTTAATAACCTGTAAAGGTGCATACACACACGATTTTTTTGAACGATTATCGATAACGATATCGTTTATCGTTCAATCATTGAAAAAAATCGTTCACTTTCTGAGTTAATACGACGAACGATTATCGTTCATGTGCGTTCACATTTGTAGTTTGTCGTTTAGTCAGACTGACCAAGTGAACGATTTTCATTAAGGGAATATGCAAAAATAGTTTGTAGTTCAAAAAAATCGTTCATTACACTTTAAAAAATCTGACAGAAAATTGTTCATAAAATCGTTCATAAAATCGTTGGTAACAAAATCGTTGTGTGTGTATGCAGCTTTACAAATAACCACATTTGTAGTATGCCTCCTTTCCCTCACTTCCACTTTATTCTATTATTCAATGTGTACCTTTTACTGTAAAAAAAACCCCAAAAACAACAGCAATCAATATTTTGGAGCATAATGAACAAACAACAGCACGTTACTCTTCAGGATTTTACTAATTTCCCCAGCAAATGCGTGTGAACGAGTTAATTACTCTCCTGATTTTACCACATCAGTTAATTAAAAGCCAAACTCTTCCCAAATATACAGAATTTGAGCAAGGAACGATCTCACAGAAATAGAGGTGCCCCTGGAGTGTCCCTTTAAAGCAGATCTACAGTATATTCTCAATGTGGGTCTGATAGATAGTATACATCTAGGTCTCATGTTATATATACTACATACTGTTTTCTGACATCTGCCTAAATCCGTACAGAAAGGGAGAAGGGAGACATACTAGAGAGACTGAACGTAGCACACAGAATACTAACAATAACAAATTCAAACATTCTTTAGCTAATGTAGCAATATACCGTGGATCATTCTTTGGTCATGAAAATATTTTATAGCCAGGCATCTGCTTACTGTTCTCTTATTGCACATTATGCCCCAAAGCACAGGTATTACAGAACACCAGTCATTCCATCTACAGTTTTCCTTACAATCATGGTAAAAGTAAATATAATTGTTGGCTTCTGCAGGGTAATACACATAACTCAGAATGCTGACATGATTACACACAATGCATACAATATCCTCCAGTAATAAAATGCCTATGGAGAGGAAAACATCTCTTCAATAGAGGAAGTAAATGATGATTTAGGTGTCATTTGTGGCATTGTAAAGAACTATATACCTTTAGATTAACCTACTGTATAATGCCTATTCAGTTGAGGATAAATCTTTATATGCTATTTACCAATATAATCTTGTCTTTATTACTTCCTTGCTGTACTGAAAATAAAGTGAACTTTATTCAAATCAATTCCTATTTATGTTCAAAGGGAATACACATTCAGAAAATGAAATATGCCATTCCATGTATTACCAAGAGGGTTAACAGCAGAGATTAATGTTTGATTATGCTGGTATTGAGGTTTAAAATATGTCCCTCATGGTAACGCCAGTCTGGAATACTGAGCCTCCGGAAATGCTTTTATTTTTAATGTGACTTCTCGGGTCTATAGCATTGAGGATTTGGTGTTTCTGGACACATTCTCGATCCATTCCTGACTTTTACTTCAGGGCAGATGGTCACCAAAAACATTTTGACAGCCATAGAATCCTTGCTTTCTGCCAAGTAAAATGAACTCCATACGCAATACTGATAACCAGGGCCGTCATCAGGGGGGGGGACTGCCGGGACTTGATTCCCAGGCCTGGACCCCGGCTCCTACCGCCCAGGCACAGCCAGCAGCAGCCCCGCACTGTTCCTTGAACAAAAGAAGGAAGCCCAGCCACTGCTACTGGCCACCACCGCAGACCCGGTCCTCATTAAGTAAAAGGTGGAGCGCTCACTCGGGCTGCTCCACCAACCTACAGTTTTTGACTGTAGGCGGCTCTCCTGACGTCACGCTGCGCTGCTGAGGGGAGAGGTCGGAGGTTGTGTATATATATATATATATATATTTATTTATATATTATGTAAGCCCTCTTCCGACTCACGTTTTCTGTACTGTGTGGGAAGGGATGGGGGGGTATGGCTCTGCGTATTTTGTCATTCCCAGGCCCCACAATTTCTGATGGCAGCCCTGCTAATAACATTATCACCAAGGTCAATTGGATCAAATCCATGGACAACAGCAGGTGCTATTCATTACCTTTTCCATTAGGCTGTGTTCAGGGGCGTTTTAAGAGAGGAGGGGGCCGTGTGCACTCCTTGTGCGGAGCCCCCTCCTCTCTCCCTGGTGGCTGGCAGCCGACTGACACAGCTGGCCAGCCACTGGAGCATTAATAGACTCTGGGCACTAGAGTATGCCCGGAGTCTACTGCGCATGCGCAGAACGCCGGACAATGGCCGCGCGGCCATTTTTCCGGTGTTCTGAGCAGAAGTGACACCCGACGCGGGACCTTGGACAGGTAAGTTTAAAAAAAATATGGGTACACTGCACCCTTTATAGATACGCCACTAGTTGTGTGGCTCAAAAACCCTCACTAAACCCATTTTTTGCACTGATATTATGGAAGGATGGGAAGGACTGTGTTTTTTTTTTGTATTAGTTTGTTTTTTTAAACATACCACATAGAATTTTGCAGGTTAAGGAGGACTCCAGATACCTGTTAAATACTATAATCCTCCAAACTGCATATGGTCACATTGTTAGAAAATATAAATGCAAAAAATAAATAAATAATGAAATAATAAAATGTTATAACATTTATAATGCAAGTTTCTAATAGCAATTACTCTTTTACATGTAAGAAAGTTTGTTCTACAATAACATTTTAAAACAAACTTGCTTATTGGTAAACGTGTTTATAGTTTTGGTTCTTTAATACTGTCATTTGCATCTGTGTATATTTCCTGAGTTGCTCCAAGGGTCATTCCATGGTAACCCACGTTACAAAGTTTCATATAGTAGCAAGCAATTAGTAATTCCTAAGATAACAATGTAATTGTTCTGAAAAAAATCTCAAAATGTGGAACTCTCATTATTCCAGACACAGGACTTTTTTTTCCAATGGGGGCCGTTCTCCCCTATGTTCAATGATGTGTTCAAACAATCCCCAAATGTAGTGGCACTCAATAACAAAGTTCCACAGCTTGAGATTTTTATATTGTCATATCAGGAAAGACTTTTTTGTTTCTACGAGTAGCACCGCATGTGTTAAACATCTTTTTGATTTCTTTGTATATTTCGTTGGTTGTGGTGGGCACGACAAGATTAATATATTGTCTGCTCTGCACCAGTGGTTTTACTTAATTTCCATTTGAATTAGCAATTTGTTACCTGTACCAAATCTTTAGGAGTAGGACGGTGTCCTGATGTGAGTAGATATAGCCGAAAAGCTGAGACTGAGTTTTTGTGACATTATTGGGCCAGTCCCATGTATGAAACAACCGATACATACTACACTTCTGCAAGCAAGTCCGCCATGTTGTCAGTCACTCACTGTCTGCCTGTTAATACACCTTTCACATCGCAAACCCGGCTCTGACCCGGGATTTTGAAGCCAAGTCGGATTTGACCCCTTTCAAACTGCACCTTCAAACTGGGTTATTCCCAGGTCGGCCCCGTTCACATTGAACCTGGGTCTGCTCTGTAAAACCCTATGGATGTCATTAAAATTGTACTTTTTACAGGCTCACATAGATGAGGTCACAAATGGGAACCAAAGGGAGGGGTGGGGACTGCTCACAGCATTGCAGCAATCATGGCCAACGGGCTACCTGTGTGTTTTCCAGAACTCATGAGTGATTGTGCTGTCCTGCTGTTTCAGTCAGCCAGTGAGAGCACGATGCAGCTTCTGACAATGTGCAGCATACTGTACAGTTAATTCAGGTAGAGGAGGAGGGCGCAGTGTGTGGCCAGCAACTCCCTCACCTCTTCATCACTCCAAATGGACATGGCTTTACTGGTGATATTCGTAGTAAAGCCTTTAACTGCAGAAATGCTGCCTCTTGTTGTTGACTGACGTGTGCTGTGCGTGTGTCCAGGGCTCTGGCTGCTGACATCATCAAAGGAGACACAGGCACATCCAAACATCGCTGTTTGCTGAGTCCAAGGTTGGATAACCCGGGTTGGGCCCGTTCACACTGTACATCAACCCGGCTTGTTCCCGAGTTCAACTCTGGTCGATTGCAGGGTTGAAATGCTAAGCCGCCAGACCCGGCAATTTTTCTGTTGGTGCGTTCACACTGCACCTCGACCCGGGTGACCTATGCAATGTGAAAGGGGAATGAGTTAGAAAAGCACATCCCTCCTGATATGGTAACCTGCTGTAGTGGAATTTTGGAGAAATTCCTAAATTCCAGGAAATCCTCCTGGACTCCCTGGAGAGAAGGCTACTTACTGGTATCTGCTTATATTCCTTGTTAAGTGATGTTGTGAGGACAAATGTAAGGCAATTTGCATAATCAAACATTGCGGAGCGGACGCTGTGTGTGGGGATGCTATTTGTGGCACCGTGCAGTGGTGGGCGGGGCTTGATTACAAATTTGGCCTCATCATGTCCCCGCCCCATTTGTGTGATGTCGTGAATTACTTCTTTGTGCAACAGGGGGCAGGTTCATTGTGTTGCAATAATCAAGTCACTCGCATTTGCCCCTTGGACCTCCCGTCTCCTAGAAGTGAGTTCCAAATATTAAGCAACTGCAAGTGGGCATATGTTGTTAGATATCATATAAAATATATTTCATTTATATTATTGCACAGCAAGTTAATACACTATATGCTTTGCTTTATATTAATGTCAAATAGTGACCTTACTTATGCTTTAGTAGTGCCTCAAAGCATCCCTGAAATAGCAGTGTACACAGGCAAGTCTAGCTCCGGATATCATCAATTTTAAATGTCACCACTGTTTAAACATACTTTCAAATATTTAGGTTTCTGTGAAACAAAACATTTGGTAAAGTTCTGCAGAGAAAACAGGGTATGTCTGGTATGATATATAAGTATACAGGAGATAGCCATGTACAGTACTGTACTTATTACACAGTGGAGAAAATTTGTTAGAGGATACAAAAGCATTAACTATGGGACCCTGTGTTGTTGTCTTACATATCTATCTATCCAGTAGAAATGGGGTTAGCATTAGTACATTTGGTGTCATATTTTTGTTGCATTGGGGGGAATTTATATATGCCAATTTTTGTAAAACTCTCTACTGTTAGATCCGAAACAACTTAAGCTGTGTACACACTATATGATGTATCTACAATATATCACTTCGATGCGAATCAGAACAATATATCAATATCATACACATTGTATATTGTGGTCCCGACAGTCGTTCATCGCATCATCCCATCTGCTGTGCTGCAGGCTGATGGGACATTGCAGTGAACGACGCGGTGCTGTTTTATGCAGCATGTAACAAAACAACGTGCCGGGCGTCGGGATTTTGGCTTGGGGCTCCATCCAAACAGCCCCCTATAATTAACATTCTAACTCGCCGTGGCTGCCACATCATTGCTCAGGAGCGGTGACAGTTGATGCGAAATCAGCTGTCCCCACGAACAGCTTCACTACTCCTTTTCGGAACAGTGACGGGACTGCACATGCGCACAAGAGTCCCGACGTCCGGCAGAAGGAGCCGGACAGGGGTGGAGGGATCGGAAAAGATCCCTCTTTGCAACCCGGACCTCCTTTCTGTAGGGAAGGAGCAGGTTGTGAGCCCGGAGCAGGAAGATGGCGAATGCTCCCGCAGTCTAGCTCCGAAAATATTATATTTTAGGAGCTTGATGAATTCTGTCCCCATACTAGTGTATGGGGACAACGGGCCATTCTGCAAGAGGAAGGTAAGCAGGAGATATCTGTGATACTAGTGTATGGGGACAGCGGGCCATTCCGCATAAGGAAGGTAAGCAGGAGATATCTGTGATACTAGTGTATGGGGACAGCGGGCCATTCCGCAAGAGGAAGGTAAGCAGGAGATATCTGTGATACTAGTGTATGGGGACAGCAGGCCATTCCGCAAGAGGAAGGTAAGCAGTAGATATCTGTGAAACTAGTGTATGGGGACAGCAGGCCATTCCACAAGAGGAAGGTAAGGAGGAGGTATCTGTGATACTAGTGTATGGGGACAGCGGGCCATTCCGCATAAGGAATGTAAACAGGAGATATCTGTGATACCAGTGTATGGGGACAGCGGGCCATTCCGCAAGAGGAAGGTAAGGAGGAGATATCTGTGACACTAGTGTATGGGGACAGCAGGCCATTCCGCAAGAGGAAGGTAAGGAGGAGATATCTGTGATACTAGTGTATGGGGACAGCGGGCCATTCCGCATAAGGAATGTAAGCAGGAGATATCTGTGATACTAGTGTATGGGGACAGCGGGCCATTCCGCAAGAGGAAGGTAAGGAGGAGATATCTGTGATATCTCCTGCTTTATCTTCTTGACGACTGGCCCGATAACAATTGCAGGTGAAAATGTACATTTTCACCTGCTTTTGTAAAAATTAAGTGATGATGAATAGGCCCCTAATCCACAATCACCTCCTTACTCATTTCAGACATTTTCCATATCATATAATCACAAACTGAAGCTTATTTACACTTATGTACCCTTTATATTATAGTCATATCTATATATTATTGTCCTGGTTGATCTTTCTCATACCTATTCTTAATCTAAAATCTCAGTGTAGACTTTTTCCAGACACTTATAACAGCCTCAGAGCTCAGAGCTCCAGGCAGCAACAGCTGCACACTGACACAGCACGCCCCTGTGCACATCTAGGTCACACAGGTACATTCAGCCATAACTCTGAGCATATAATGCTGCTGCCTCCTCCTTCTACTGTACATCTGCTGCCCACGTCTGGGCACACTGGCAGCAATTCACACATTGCTGATGGCCAATACATACTCCCTCCTTGCCATGTATCAGTACTATTTCATTTCTGTACAATTCCTTGTGCATATCATGGCATTAGGCAACATATCCTTCCTGCCCTTAGAAGCTGACAATGTAAGGATGATCCTTTATGTTACCTAGGATATGGTTCTATCCTAAGAAAATGTAACCAGTTTTGTGACTGTCATCCTAGAATCACCTGGGGATAAACTGGACATCTTCAAACAGTTAAACACGAACATGGAAATAAAATGTCGCTGTTCCACTGAAAGGAAACATTATTAAAACAACAATTTATATCACAGAGGGTACACCCGGCCTACCGTATTGCACCCTAGCCTGTGTTTATTGCAGAAGCAGGGAAAATGTGCTGTTAGCAAAAGCTGTGTTCCTTGTGAGCAAGTGTATACGCCAGGCCATGCAGATAGGTAAATTAGGGATTATTTCCTGATTTAAAGTGAATATAATTGGCAGTGATTGTTTTAGCTGCAATTCAGGTAGCAATTTTTATTTAGACTTTTTTTTATAGCTTTAAAATGGTTATTCATGTTGTTTGTGCAGATCACATGAGTGCCAACATGAAAATTAGAGCAGAGGAAAGGAGGTAACAGTAGCATAGGTTACCAGTGCCGTAACCAGGGGTGGGTGAGTGGTGCCACCAAGGTTGCAGGGCTTAGGGATCGGCACAGTTGCCTAGAGGGCTATTTCACACACGCCAGATTCACCTGCCAGCAAAAAAACAGGGCGTTATTTTGCTGTGTATAAAATGTAATTAAGCTTGTAAATGGATTGGTCCTTTCAGATGGCACGGTCGCCGTGTTACAGCCGGAAATATCCACTGAAATGGACGGCTGTCGTCCACGGTTTCAATGTAAAGATTGGGAAAAAAACATACACACGGCAAAAGCATCACACATGGCACTAAACTGTTCTGTGTGAAAGGAAAATATCCACTGGAAAAAAACACCTGGATTATTGCCGGTGTGTGCAATAGCCCAGAGAGTCGTGCCTTAGGACGCTCAGGGCGCTCAACTCCTTCCTGGTCTCGGCAGCTCCGCCCCTCGGGACATCATGAGATCACATGTTCAGCAATGGGGTCGGTACATGTTGGTATATCACCCTGCAATGCCCTGGCATAGACTATAACATTGTGTAGATCTTAAGGATGGGACATTCAACCAAATAAAACCAGACATACAGCTTTCAAAACTTACAAAACAATAAACTATATATTTAGGACACAGATGTGTCTTGTATACAAGTACATGTGCCATCGCCAATGGCAACTATGACAAACAAATCTTTCTGGGTAATTAAAAGACCTTTCTGAAAAGCACAGATGACAGACAGAAATATAAAGCAGTGCGTTTTCCTTTTATAGTTTTTGTTTTCACCCGATTACAATATGATAAAAAAGCAAACTGCTCGTTGGATATACAGAAACTGTCTGTTATAAACAGAGAAGAGCACCGTGGTGCCCTCTCTACAGACTTCACTGAAAAGCACATAAAGTAGAGAAATAAAACAATGCACGTAGTAAAACTTGCAGGGGTACATGTACAAGGCTATATATTAAAGTCATCTGAAATTGGGCAAACACTTTAGGACCATATTGTAGTTCTACAAGGCACTCAAGGCCTGATTCATTACGGATCACTATTGCGATCGCAGCTGTGATTACATACGCAGTTCTGCTGTGAAAATATGTTTGCAACCACTCAGGCAGCATAGAGATGCCCACTACCGCTTTCTCACATCCGTAATACCTCGCAGTCCTGCGTATTCATCGGTAACATCGGCCCCTCACGCAGAATTATAGCAGGTCTGACCTGTCTCAGAAATTGCAAGTCTCGTCGCACGCAGTGAGTGCTCAAGCTGCGTACGCTGTCGCAGTGGCTAATTTATGCACGCCCATGTAACGGCATTCCGATAGGCAAGCACGCCTGCGTTCCTCTGACCACTCCCCCGTCACCACCCCCAGAAGCTAACGTCCAGTCACTCACTCGATGGCTTTCTATTTGTGTGCGTCATCGCAGTGCTAACCTGTGTATGCGAACTGGAGTTGCGATCCATGCTGAATCAGGCCCTCAGAGCAGGAGTCTGGTAGAGAAAGATTTATATTTAATTATTATAAATACATTCTAGAACAGGATATCGCTACCATTATTGTATCAAGTATCCCCTTAAGATGTTAAAGGTTTGGTAACAACACTTTATTTTGCAAAATTGTGTCATTTCATGCCAAGCACCCTTTGTTTATGTTTAGAAAAATCATTTGTGTCTTGGACTGCTCAAAAGAATTCTAATTATTCTACTATATTTTTTATTGCTATTTAATAGATAAACTGCATTTTTGTAGCTGTGGAAATACCACTGAAGGACAAGGTACATGGCCACAAGAAAACCATCTGTTAGAGAAAACATGGCTGTCTTTAACAATAATGTCCAATACAATATGTGTATCATCAACTTTTTGCCAGTGTTTTTGTTTTGGGGACAGAGGCTATTTATACTCCTGCAGTCTTTTTTTTTAGACATTCCTGAGAAACTTCCTCTTTTCTGGTTCCCAAGATTTGTAGTTTACTGTAATAATACTAATAAAATTACACATTTCCATTTGTCAGCTTCAGAACTGTTGAGTCAAGCTGAGCTTGAGTAAATAGAAACTAGCACGGAAACAAATATAAGTTACATTAAAATTCTACAACCAACAAATGTGCTGACCAGGTTTTCTGATGCACCTCCAGCAAACAACACGAATGATGGCAACACAATTGCTAGTTTCTCACCAGCTCCGAATTTGGCAGGACATTTCTGATTTGGTAGGACAGTCCCGCCTTCTCATGGTCGTGATCAACCCACTCAGTCCTGGATTACCAACAGGCCAGACGGCCCCCAAACATAGCTACATCACCAGCATGGGGCCCCTAATGAGAACTGGGGGATCTGTGTGGCATAATGTGAATAGGGGGCCCTACAGTGTGTAGTACACATGTGGTGCTAGGAGTATTTGCACAATATACTTTTTACTAACATAGCCAGTATATAATTTTGACATTTGTCTTGGTAGGGCCCCCACAAGCCTAATTCGGCCCTGGGCCTACTTATCCAGACTTGCTGAGAACAGAGGTATGACCCTGCTCTACATAGTCACTGCAATTTAAGAGTTTTTAGAAGAGAGGAGAGGGGGTTGTGGATGGCTTAGGTACATTAACAGCAAACAAGAAGAAAGGAGTGGGGAGAGAGTACAGATTCCTAGGCCCGGGACTCTGTAGTGGCCCTGACATGCAGGGAATATGTAACCATGCCCACTGCAATGAACCCCTGAGGCATGCGCTGCTATTGCTATGGGGCTCACACCGTAGCAATGTATACAAGGGGGCGTAGCCACGCTCCCTTCAGCGGCCCGGTGCTCCCTAGCTCCCAGGCCAGCCCCCTTTGGAAGAGGTGTGGCCATGTCCCCATAGTATTTACGAGTCATGTAAATCAAATTTGTAAATATATACAGTTCGCCTTCTCTGGGGAGTGATACAATTTTAATTAACATGTATTTGCTGTTTGTGGAAAAAGACAGAGGGCAGTGTACACAATATTGATTATGGACGCAGTCAAGCGATTGTTTGCAATTGCACATGCATAGAAGCCGCATTGCGCGTGCGCAGCTATTGCATTGCGATTACGGACACACAAAGGAATCCATTGCAAAGTGAGTGACAGGCAGCGTTTGAGGGTGGTGACGTGGGAGTGGTCAGAAAACCGCAGTTTCATGGGCGTGCATAAATTAGCCACAGCGATTGCATACTCAGCTTGAGTATTCATTGCGTGTGAGGAGGCTTGCACTTTCTGCAGCTGGTCAGACCTGCAGTAAATGCTGCGTGACGGGCCGATGTACATAGATGGTACCGATGTATATGCAGAACAGCCAGGTAGGACGGATATGAGAAAGCAGCGGTGGGCGTCCCTATGCCGGCTGAGCTTTGGCGAGCATTAGCATATTTATGCAGCAGTGTTCCATACAAAATTGCAGCTGCAATCGCAATTGCGTATGATGCTAAATTAGACCCAGAGAGGAGAGAGTGTGAGTGAAAGTAAGAGCAGCTAAATGTTAAACTATGGGTATAGATTTAATGTAGAAGGTAAACATTGCAATGTCGCAGTGCTGGCACCATGAGTTCCATCATTCCAGATAATGTTTTATTATTATACAGCTCTTATATAACACTGATTATTGTGAGTCAAAAGGGGAGGACTCTATGTACACAGTGATCAGAGTCTAAAGCTGTCCTTCCAGGTCAGGACAAGCGCTAGTCCCAGAACAGGCTCTTCAGCCCCAGAGACTATAATTCCCAGGCATGCTGAGCCTAAGACAACTTTTAGATTGATCCTTCAGTCATAAAGAACTTCAATGTTCATTCATACTTCAAAGGAAATCTATACCATATTGTTAAGTATGGATTATTCTCTCTTGACTGAGATTTAAAGAACAGTCATAATCTTCTGTGTTGTATAATATATGCCTTATCTGGGCTTTTCCAATCACACACATGACTAGGTGGAAGCAGCCCCATCAGGATGGAAAAGCTATTACTCATTTTTGTTGGAAGCTGGTATAATATCTCTGACATCCCACCTTCACTCGTAGGTTATCAGAACTATTTAAATGTGGACTTAGATGAAGTAGCACATTGCTTTGATTGAATTCTAAAGCTTCCAAATCCCCTCAATAACTTTTGACCAGTAATAACTTAATAAATGCAGTTAGAGAGATCAGCCAAGCTCTCAATAGCACTCATTTATCTGAGGCCACCTGGAGATCTTCTGAGAGGACCAGGCACTCATTGGCTATAGGCTGCCTTATCACTGTAGGGTGCCTGGAATGGCACCCTGCAGCCAACATGGCTGTGGCAGTGCTGTTTGTAGCATCCACTGGATGCTACAAGCTGCATTCCAGGCACTGCTGCAGCTTCAAGTGCCGTTGGTCCCGCCCCATTATGTACGACATCACGCGGTAAAGGGGTGGGGCCGGCACAGGGAGCTTAGAGCCCTAGTTGCGGCTCTGGTTCATACAGTTAACCTCCGAAAACTTTCACTTTTCAGAGCTTGCTGAATGGACAATGGCCACATCATTACTGCAATGGTGAATGGATCAGTTATTTATAACATGTGGAAACTGCTGTTTATGCGTGTATAATAAACCCATTAACTTAGTCCCCTTAGTAAAAGTTAATATTGTTACTATGAACAAATTCTACTTTTGATGTTTAATGTAAAGAAAAATTAAGATACATTTTGTTCTAAAACTACCATTTCTTACAAAAGTACCAAACATATCTTTCCCACAAGATCCTTGTACCATCTGGCCTGCGAGATCATGTATTTTTAAACTGATAGTAATTCATGCATTTCTCCGGATGTAGTCTCAAGCTTGCTAGCTTTTAGTTTAGGGAATTGTGGAGTCCGCTAAAAGCTTTAATTATCAGTTTAAAATTTCAACTTACTCGTTGATAGTGTCATAAATGAAATCTGAAAGTGTTTCTGTGTCAGGATTCATTTACTAGAAATGTGGCCCATATAACCACTCAAACCTTATATGTTCACAAGCAGCTTATCAGTAAAACAACAATTCCTTTGCATGGGATAACAATGCTCCCTATTTAGGGGAAAAAAAAACATTGACATATTGTAAGAAAATAATGAAAAAAGCAGAGTACATCATCATTGCCTGGTTTCATTACCGGCTGTTCCAGTAACCAAGACTCATGCAAGCAGAGGAGGCTTTTTAACAATAGGATTGGCTTTCTATAACTAGAAAACCACCTATCACCAAGGCCCTCTCCAACTCCACAGCTCCCTACATCTCCAACCTCATCTCCTTACACAGTCCCTCCCGCCCTCTCCGGTCGGCCAATGACCACTGCGTTTCCTCCCCCGTTATCACATCTCACTCTAAAATTCAAGATTTCTTGCGAGCTGCCCCCCACCATTGGAACAATCTCCATCACTCCATCAGACTATCTCCCAGCCTGCATTGCTTCATGCGTTTCTGGAAAACCCACTTGTTCATAAAAGCATATTCGCCCACTACTTAACCATATCACCACGTAATGTACCTTTTAACTCCCCTTACACTGGCTCACTCCTTATGTCTTCCGTTTGTCTAACCTTCCCTTTAGACTGTAAGCTCCATGAGCAGGGCCCTCCTCCCTCCTGTTCTCATCACCTACATCTCTTGCACACCTGATACACATCCTCATTTGGGTTCTCTGCCCCTGGACCCCAATCATCTGTTTTTCTTTTTTTCAGGAGAACGAGACCTGTCATTCCGCCCATGCTGACAGCTACAGGTTTCAGCTGATGTTGTACTTTTCGGTTGCGCACATTACATCAGTGGCTGTAACAAGATTTGTAGTGCTATTTGTACTGTGCTGTTTTACCCTGTATTGTCTTATTGTTTTGCTCTGCAACTTCCTTGTAGTGTCCCTAATGCTGGGTACACACTGGCCGATATATCGGCCGATCAATTGATCAGCCAATGTATCGGCTGTGCGATATGTCGTTCACAGACATATCGCATTGGCTGTGCTGCAGACATATCTGTCCATCGGCAAGTGTGTACGGGTGATCAGCTGAACGCCCGTACACAGGGGTGAAGAGAGGGAGGGGGGGAGCCGCGAGCGGGTACTACTTTCCCGGGTCCGGCTCAGCTCCCCATCCACAGCAGCCCAGCACACTCTGCTGTGTGCTGGGCTGCACTGGGAGACTGTACATGGCTGCTAAAGTAGCATCCCGAGCAGTCCCCTATGCCAAAAGGGGGAGCGATCACGCTGATCGTGCCCCCGTTGGCTGTGCAACGGGCTGAGGGGCACACAACGACCCCCCCACCCCAGTGCCGCAAATGGGGTTTTTTTTACCGGAAGGGGGCGCGGCCACGCAGGCACGAATAGGCCACGCCCCTACCCATCCTCAGTCCGGCCCGAGCCGCTGCACCGTGCAGCTGATGGATGTTCAGTGTGTATGAACGACCATCATCTGCAGATATATCTGTCAGGTGTGTACCCACCTTTAACTTCATGCGATTGCAGATGTGAATCAAGGGCATGGTTTGGTGGATTATAAGAAGATCCCCTCATATTGCATATACACACTGTGCATTTTGGCCCCTTCGGCTGGTTCCTTACCCTTACTTGTTGTATGTATACAATGTCCACCCTCACCCCCGGCTCCTATATACAGGATCAGCTGCATCAATAGTATCGCCACAAATTATAGTTACACTGAATGGAACTTCAATCGGAAGTGCACATATTATTAAAACAGGATCTAATAGAAATTCCAGGTATCATTATTATGGCACTCTAAAAAACCAACATTATAAAAGACTGCCAACAGCATATATATTCATTTGACTATTTAATTAATTATTACTTTGCCTGTTTTAATAGATATTACCATACAATTTATATAACTTTTTTTGTCAATTTGATTTATGTTATAAATTCCTCAGTCAACATACTGTAAAGTGCATATTGTATTTGTAACACATTAAATGATCAACCTACTTTGCAGTACTATCACTATCATTAGTTTAAGAGTAATTTAAAGCCATTAAGGATATCACCACTGTAACATTGGTGGTTAGGAAAAACCTTCCACCATTCAGGGCAGTAACCCCAGATTACCCGGACTCACTGACACATTTTAGATAGATGTCTGGAGCCCGGTTAGAAATTTAATAGACAGTTTTGCTGATAGTTGGAAAATGGCCAAAGGGCCAAGTGTTTCAATCTGGGTAATATTGGGAGATGAGGCCTTCTGTGGTTTCTGTTGTTGCTGGAGAAATGTATTTGTGTATGTGTAAGAGATATGGCGGAGAACAGAGACCGCATAAAAGGGATCTGGAGAGGTGGTAGCGGCATGTATAGCAGAATGTTAGATTGAAAGTATGGGAAAAGGAGAAATAAGCAGTTTCTTGTTGCTTCTTCTGTAATATTATAGACCTGCCATGGCCCTTCTGCACAGAGCTATGCCCCTTTTGCCTAATAGCCCTTTTTTAAAAAGTGTGGGGGATGGGAGGGGGCACTGACACTCTTTCCACATTTCCGGCACGGGGCACTAAAATGTCTAGTTACAGCTCTGCACACACAGCACTGTACATATTCTGCAACTATAAAACAAATATACATATCAAACACAGCAAACTTTGCTCTATCTGGCTGCCCTATGTAAAGACATGAACACGTAAACAACCACGAATAGTGACTACAACGTCAGACTCCACCCAAATACAAACATAGGGACTCCCAATCCTTCCAAACCCGCAATTCATGCAACACGTAATAATGTATTAAGTTTAGCACAATAGTTGCAGTAAACATTGCATGCTACACATGGGAATTATAATCAGACACCACTACACACACTATGCTGAGCTGGCTGCACCCAGAGAAGGAAGACATGCTCAGGCTTCACCTTATAGGAACTGATTGGTTGGTACTTTGGGGTCTATGTACTAAGCCTTGGAAAGAGATAAAATGGAAAACCAATCAACTCCTAACAGTCATTTTCAAGCAGCCTGTAAAGTGACAGTTAGGAGCCTATATAGTGACAGTTAGGAGCCTGTATAGTGACAGTTAGGAGCCTGTAAAGTGACAGTTAGGAGCCTGTATAATGACAGTTAGGAGCCTGTAAAGTGACAGTTAGGAGCCTGTATAGTGACAGTTAGGAGCCTGTATAGTGACAGTTAGGAGCCTGTAAAGTGACAGGCTTAGTACATAAACCCTGTTATCTCTCTCAACTTTATCTTTCTCCAAGGTTTGATGCATCTCCCCCCATAAGTTATAAGTACAGACTAAGGGCCTGATTCAGATAGTTGCATTCTGCGCATGCGTATGCATCGCAGTGCACAAAGGTCTCACTGCGATCGGATTGCGATTGCTGTGACTATGCAGACCCATCGCAGAGTGATTGACAGTAAGTGACCGTTTGCAGGTGGTAACAGGGGGGTTGTCGGTTAAACGCAGGGGCGTGCATAAATTATCCACTGCGATGCCCTATGCAGCTTGCATTTTCACTGCGTGCGAAGAGTAAGGTCAGACCTTGAGCAAGTGTGCGTGAGGCTCTGATGGTACTCAATGTTACAGATGATTTCGCAGACTTGCAAAGTATTACGGATGTGAGTAAGGGGAAGTGGGCGTCCTTATGTTACGTCCTTATGTTAGGCTGCGACGGCACAGCGATTATTAGCATACTTTCGCAGTGTGACTGCGTGTGTAATGGCAACTGCGATCGCAATTGCGATCCGTAATGCATCAGGCCCTAAGTTAAGGGTCACGTAAATACAAACAAGGCATGATTCTGAGGTGCACACACCGCCGATATTAGACGCAGTGGAGCAATGTTTTTCTACATTGCGTATAAGTCGCGACACACATGCGTCCTGATTGCGCAGTACTGATTCAGATGCACTCTCTGAAATGTATAAGAAATGTATTGGGCTTTCCCGGAAGGTGGCCATTTAGATACAAGGAGATGCTGAATTTCAGGGAGATTGTGAAAGCAACAGCTATGAGCGTGGCAGTAAGGTTGAGGTGTATTGCTACTAGGGGTGAGCGGGTTCGGATTTCTAAAATCCGAACCCCCCCGAGCCCCCCCGATCCGAGTCCGATCCGAGTCAGGCTCGACTTTTCCCGCCTGACTCGGATTCTGAAATCGAGGCAAAACGTCATCTTCCCGCCTTCCGAGTCTCGCGGGTTTTGGATCCTATATAAGGTACCCACGTCGGCGCCATTTTCTCACTCGGCTGTGGACAGTGAAGAGGGAGGGTGGGAGTTAGGGCTGTGTAGTGTAGTGTAGTGTAGTGTAGTGCTGCTGTTGTCCACTACTTCAAAGTCCATAGGGGCTGGCTGTGTTGTGCTGTGCTGCTGTTGTTAATAGGGGCTGTGTCCACTACTTCAAAGTCCATAGGGGCTGGCTGGACTGTGTTGTGCAGTCAGTTCTCCATAGGGGCTGTGTCCACTCCAAAGTCCTGTGCAGTGTCCCAGTCCTAAAGGAGTGCTGCAGTGTTGTCCAGGGGGTGCTCTGTCCATCAGGGGTGCTCCCCCCAAGTGCTAAAAAAATAATATATTTTCTGTGTTTGTGAATTGTGTGCGCAGTAGCCGCACGTGCATCAACAAAGTAGTGCCAAGCGTGCGCCTGTGTCATAAGTAAAGGGCCGGCTGGCTTGACCGTTAAGGGTGCTGTAACCCCCGAAAGTACACTCCAGTCCAAACCAAAAAAAAAATTATTTTCTGTGTTTGTGAATTGTGTGCGCAGTAGCCGCACGTGCATCAACAAAGTAGTGCCAAGCGTGCGCCTGTGTCATAAGTAAAGGGCCGGCTGGCTTGACCGTTAAGGGTGCTGTAACCCCCGAAAGTACACTCCAGTCCAAACCAAAAAAAAATTTATTTTCTGTGTTTGTGAATTGTGTGCGCAGTAGCCGCACGTGCATCAACAAAGTAGTGCCAAGCGTGCGCCTGTGTCATAAGTAAAGGGCCGGCTGGCTTGACCGTTAAAGGGTGCTGTAACCCCCAAAGTACACTCCAGTCCAAACCAAAAAAAAATTTATTTTCTGTGTTTGTGAATTGTGTGCGCAGTAGCCGCACGTGCATCAACAAAGTAGTGCCAAGCGTGCGCCTGTGTCATAAGTAAAGGGCCGGCTGGCTTGACCGTTAAAGGGTGCTGTAACCCCCAAAGTACACTCCAGTCCAAACCAAAAAAAAATTTATTTTCTGTGTTTGTGAATTGTGCGCGCAGTAGCCGCACGTGCATCAACAAAGTAGTGCCAAGCGTGCGCCTGTGTCATAAGTAAAGGGCCGGCTGGCTTGACCGTTAAAGGGTGCTGTAACCCCCGAAAGTACACTCCAGTCCAAACCAAAAAAAAAATTATTTTCTGTGTTTGTGAATTGTGTGCGCAGTAGCCGCACGTGCATCAACAAAGTAGTGCCAAGCGTGCGCCTGTGTCATAAGTAAAGGGCCGGCTGGCTTGACCGTTAAAGGGTGCTGTAACCCCCAAAGTACACTCCTGTCCAAACCGAAAAAAAATTATTTTCTGTGTTTGTGAATTGTGTGCGCAGTAGCCGCACGTGCATCAACAAAGTAGTGCGAAGTGTGCGCCTGTGTCATAAGTAAAGGGCCGGCTGGCTTGACCGTTAAAGGGTGCTGTAACCCCCGAAAGTACACTCCAGTCCAAACCAAAAAAAAAATTATTTTCTGTGTTTGTGAATTGTGTGCGCAGTAGCCGCACGTGCATCAACAAAGTAGTGCCAAGCGTGCGCCTGTGTCATAAGTAAAGGGCCGGCTGGCTTGACCGTTAAAGGGTGCTGTAACCCCCAAAGTACACTCCTGTCCAAACCGAAAAAAAATTATTTTCTGTGTTTGTGAATTGTGTGCGCAGTAGCCGCACGTGCATCAACAAAGTAGTGCGAAGTGTGCGCCTGTGTCATAAGTAAAGGGCCGGCTGGCTTGACCGTTAAAGGATGCTGTAACCCCCGAAAGTACACTCCAGTCCAAACCAAAAAAAAAATTATTTTCTGTGTTTGTGAATTGTGTGCGCAGTAGCCGCACGTTCATCAACAAAGTAGTGCCAAGCGTGCGCCTGTGTCATAAGTAAAGGGCCGGCTGGCTTGACCGTTAAAGGGTTCTGTAACCCCCAAAGTACACTCCAAACCAAAAAAATATATATTTTCTGTGTTTGTGACTTGTGTGCACTGTGGCTGCACGTGCATCAACAAAGGAGCAGCGCCAAGCGTGCGCCTGTGTCCCATAAGTAAAGAGCCGGCTGGCTCATTTCTTAAAGGGTGGTGTAACCCACAAAGTGCACTACTCTCCAGCAAAAATAAAAAAATATTTTCTGTGTTTGTGTGCGCTTTAGCCGCACGTATATATATCAATATAACATAAATGTTGGACCAAACTTTCTCTGATAAAAATAAAATAGGGAAAGATCAAGAACCACTTCCTACTAGTGCTGTTGCTGCTGCTGGGAGTTGTTCATCATCCCAGAGAGGAAGTAGGAACATCACTACTTTTACTAAACAATTGACCCTCCAACAGTCCCTAGCGATGAGGATGAAGTACGACAGCAGTCATCCTGAAGCAAAACGTATAACTGAGGCCTTGACTGCTATGTTGGTGTTAGACGTGCGTTCGGTATCCGACATTAGTGCAGTGGGATTTAGACAATTGATGGAGGTAGTGTGTCCTCGGTTAGAAATCCCGTCTAGATTCCACCTGCATCCTCAAAGCAGCAGCGACAAGCGTGCGTCTGTCTGTTAAAGGGTGGTGACACCCTCAAAGTGTGCTACACAAACAATTAAAATATTGTTCTTTTTTTTTCTGTCTTTGTGAAATGTGTGGGCTGTAGCCGCACCTGCATCCTTAAAGCAGCAGCGACAAGCGTGCGTCTGTCTGTTAAAGGGTGGTGACACTCTCAAAGTGTGCTACACAAACAATTAAAATATTGTTCTTTTTTTTCTGTCTTTGTGAATTGTGTGGGCTGTAGCCGCACTTGCATCCTCAAAGCAGCAGCGACAAGCGTGCGTCTGTCTGTTAAAGGGTGTTGTAACTCTCAAAGTGCTCCAAAAAATCAAAATATTTTTTTTAATGTGTTTGTGACTTGTGTGCGATGTAGCCACACTTGCATCCTCAAAGCAGCAGCGACAAGCGTGCGTCTGTCTGTTAAAGGGCGGTGACACCCTCAAAGTGTGCTACACAAACAATAAAAATATTCTTCTTCTTTTTTCTGTCTTTGTGAATTGTGTGGGCTGTAGCCGCAACTGCATCCTTAAAGCAGCAGCGACAAGCGTGCGTCTGTCTGTTAAAGGGTGGTGTAACTCACGAAGTGCTCCAAAAAAAAAAAAACTATTTTTTTAATGTGTTTGTGACATGTGTGCGATGTAGCCGCACTTGCATCCTCAAAGCAGCAGCGACAAGCGTGCGTCTGTCTGTTAAAGGGTGGTGACACCCTCAAAGTGTGCTACACAAACAATAAAAATATTCTTCTTTTTTCTGTCTTTGTGAATTGTGTGGGCTGTAGCCGCACCTGCATCCTTAAAGCAGCAGCGACAAGCGTGCGTCTGTCTGTTAAAGGGTGGTGACACCCTCAAAGTGTGCTACACAAACAATTAAAATATTGTTCTTTTTTCTGTCTTTGTGAATTGTGTGGGCTGTAGCCGCACCTGCATCCTTAAAGCAGCTGCGACAAGCGTGCGTCTGTCTGTTAAAGGGTGGTGACACCCTCAAAGTGTGCTACACAAACAATTAAAATATTGTTCTTTTTTTTTCGGTCTTTGTGAAATGTGTGGGCTGTAGCCGCACCTGCATCCTTAAAGCAGCAGCGACAAGCGTGCGTCTGTCTGTTAAAGGGTGGTGACACCCTCAAAGTGTGCTACACAAACAATAAAAATATTCTTCTTCTTTTATCTGTCTATGTGAATTGTGTGGGCTGTAGCCGCACCTGCATCCTTAAAGCAGCAGCGACAAGCGTGCATCTGTCTGTTAAAGGGTGGTGACACCCTCAAAGTGTTCTACACAAACAATTAAAATATTGTTCTTTTTTTTCGGTCTTTGTGAAATGTGTGGGCTGTAGCCGCACCTGCATCCTTAAAGCAGCAGCGACAAGCGTGCGTCTGTCTGTTAAAGGGTGGTGTAACTCTCAAAGTGCTCCAAAAAATAAAAAACTATTTTTTTTATGTGTTTGTGACTTGTGTGCGATGTAGCCGCACTTGCATCCTCAAAGCAGCAGCGACAAGCGTGCGTCTGTCTGTTAAAGGGTGGTGACACCCTCAAAGTGTGCTACACAAACAATAAAAATATTCTTCTTTTTTCTGTCTTTGTGAATTGTGTGGGCTGTAGCCGCACCTGCATCCTTAAAGCAGCAGCGACAAGCGTGCGTCTGTCTGTTAAAGGGTGGTGACACCCTCAAAGTGTGCTACACAAACAATTAAAATATTGTTCTTTTTTTTCGGTCTTTGTGAAATGTGTGGGCTGTAGCCGCACCTGCATCCTTAAAGCAGCAGCGACAAGCGTGCGTCTGTCTGTTAAAGGGTGGTGACACCCTCAAAGTGTGCTACACAAAGAATAAAAATATTCTTCTTCTTTTTTCTGTCTTTGTGAATTGTGTGGGCTGTAGCCGCACTTGCATCCTCAAAGCAGCAGCGACAAGCGTGCGTCTGTCTGTTAGAGGGTGGTGTAACCCTCAAAGTGTGCTCCACAAACAATAAAAATATTCTTTTTTTTTTTCTGTCTTTGTGAATTGTGTGGGCTGTAGCCGCACTTGAATCCTCAAAGCAGCAGCGACAAGCGTGCGTCTGTCTGTTAAAGGATTACATCGGTGACAGCATCCAAGTAGGCATGTCAGACAGTCCGTACCTGTACTGGCAGGAAAAAGAAGCAATTTGGAGGTCCCTGTACAAACTGGCTCTATTTTACCTGAGTTGCCCCCCCTCCAGTGTGTACTCCGAAAGAGTGTTTAGTGCAGCCGGGAACCTTGTTAGCGAAAGGCGTAGGAGGTTGCTTCCACAAAATGTGGAGAAGATGATGTTCATAAAATTAATGATCAACTCTTCCAGGGAGACCAGCCTCCAGAACGTACAGAGGGACCTGTGGTTCCAGCAGGGACGAATTAATACTCTGTGAGGATGAGGATGTACATAACACTGAAGAGGGTGAGGAATCTGTGGATGAGGAGGATGAGGACGACTTCTTGCCTCCGTAGAGCCAGTTTGTGCAGGGACAGATTAATTGCCAGCTTGTTTTGTGGGGGCCCAAACGAACCAATCATTTCAGCCACAGTTGTGTGGCAGACCCTGGCGCTGAAATGATTGGTTTGTTAAAGTGTGCATGTCCTGTTTATACAACATAAGGGTGGGTGGGAGGGCCCAAGGACAATTCCATCTTGCACCTCTTTTTTTTCTTTGCATTATGTACAGTTTGGGGCCTAGTTTTTCAATGCCATCCTGTCTGCCACTGCAGTTTCACGCCTAGATGGGTCACGTGTTTGTGCCGCCCACTCGTGTCGCTTAGCATAGTCATCCAGCTACCTCGGTGCAACCTTTTGGACATAAAAACACTATTGTGAGGTGTGAGGTATTCAGAATAGACTGGAAATGAGTGGAAATTAAGGTTATTGAGGTTAATAATAGCATAGGAGCAGAAAAACCTACAAATTCTGTGATTTTAGCTGTTTTTATGCTTTTTTTCAAAAAAATACAGATCCAAAACACAAAACCCAGAACCCAAAACACGGAAGGGTGGTTTTGGCAAAACCAATCCAGATCCAAAACACGAAGAAAGATCCAGATCCAAAACCAAAACACAAAACACGAAAAGTGGCCGGTGCACACCCCTAATTGCTACATCTGAGAGCACCAAAGCAGTTACTAAGATCTACTTGTTGATAAAAAACAAATTGATACTTTTCAGGGCTTGCTCATGTATTGTGTTTTCAGGGCCGTAGAGAGCCTGGCCGGGTCCAGAGTAAAGGAGGGGGCGTGGTCTAATTGTGGGAGGCATGGCCACGCCCCTCTTGCAAAAAAAGAAACTAACAAATCACGTTTGTAAGCTCCGTAAGCCCCCCCAGCCCGGCGCTAAGCAGGGGGGGGTTGCGATCAGTGTGATTGCACCCCCCACAGCCATAGGAAACTGCTCTCTGTCATAGGAGCTATGTGCTGAGCTGCTGTGAAAGAGGGAGGGGGGGGGGCGACGCCGGACCCCTCTAGCAAGCCCGGGCCCAGGGTAAACTGTACCTGCTCCCCCTCCTCTCGGCGCCCATGTGTGTTTTACAAGGGGTTCCAAATAAGTGGCCACGAGAAACCTTATATGAAAATGCATGTAGCCATAGGGATCATTGTGCCATATAGCCAATACAGGGAAATGATAGTAATGATCCCATTTGAATGTAAATATCTCTGTTTTTATATGGGGTAAGGTGCAATCAGAGAGATTGCTAGAATCTTCATGGAGTCAAGGAGATTGCTACTATTTCAGGAAGTCTCCCTTGGCAATTATGGGGAGTGGTATGGACAGAATCAGGCTGGCCCACAGGGGTACAGAGAAAATCCCTGATGGGCCCCATTGCCTGAGTGCCCAACCCCTGCTCTTTGAGATGCTGGATAGCCCCCTACACTGTGAATAGATACCGCGCACATGCGCACTGCATCTATTCTCCTTCAGCTTATCTGCTGCTCTCTATGTGTGCTCCCCCCAGCTTCCCTCCACCGCAGAATGCTACGGCCCGCAGGTGGGACAGCGGGACTGTCCCACTGAATGCGGGACAGTTGAGAGGTATGCACCATTACAATATTGTCCACAGCCTAGCTGTATGTTTCCTGCGGAGCACCTGCAGATTCTTATTATTGCCAAGAGACTCTGGACCTCATTCAGAGCCAGTCGCACAGAGCGTGCGGTCGGTCTGAATGAGGGGAGGACCTCTTGAATTTTCAAGACGTCCTCCTTTGCGTTGGTAAGGCTGTGGGTTAACACCCACAGCCTTACGACCACCTAAGGTGATGGTCGCGATGGTCAAGACCATTGTGACCATCGGAGGCTTACGACGAGACCCTAGGGTAGGGTCTCCCTTGTCGTAAGCCCCGGAGAGCTTTCGGCTCTGCCTGAGCCGGAAGCTCTCCACTGACATCACTAGTGATGTCAGTGGGGCCGCCCCCAAACGGTAGGAGTTCCCATGGGAACGCCCCCGTTTGGGCTGCCACCCCCCCGGCCCGCCTTCCAAATGGGGCGAGCTGTCAATCAACATCGACAGCTCGCCCCCTTTGGATCGAGACCCGCTACGACCGGCGCTGTCGGTCGTAGCGGGTCTCACACATGCGCACGACGGCGCCGTCGTGCGCATGCTCTGTGGGGGGCCATCGACCCGGTCTGAGTGCATCGGCGCTAACGACCGGGTCTGAATGACCCCCTCTAAGTGCAGCTTACCATCTTGCTGCACTACTGGCTCCAATATCCGGTTGGATTCTGGTGATTCTGCAATCCCATATCCTGTATCATCTGTTCTAGTCAGATATCTGATACCGTCGGTTCCAGTCCGATACCTGATACCATCGGTTCCCGTCCAATACCTGATACTGGCTGTTCCAGTTCGATATCCTGTATCATCGGTTCCAATTCGATAAACAGCACCATTAGTTCCAATGTAATATCCTGTATCATCGTTTCCAATCCGATAACCAGCACCATCGGTTTCAGTCCGATACCTGATTTAATCGATTCAAGTCTGATATCCAGTAAAAAGGTCCCATTCCAGTGTCAAGTCAATCCGGTCCCATTCGGTGTTTAAGCCAATCCGGTCCCATTCCGGGGTTCAATCCAATCCGGTCCCATTCCGGGGTTCAAGCCAATCCAGTCCTATTCTCGGGTTCAAGCTAATCCAGTCCCATTCTGGGGTTCAAGCCAATCCGGTCCCATTCTGGGGTTCAAGTCAATCTGGTCCCATTCTGTTGATCAAGCCCATCTGGTCCCATTCCGGTGATCAAGTCCATCTGGTCCCATTATGGTGATCAAGCCCATTAGATTCCATGCCAGCTGTCCAGCATCCGGTCCAGAGCTATTCCCAGAGATTCCTGCACATGCACAGATCACATCTCAAGTCAGCTAGCTTCACTCACTCTAACCCCTGCCCAGTTCATTACCCAAGTCCAGATTCACAAACAAATCAAATCCTGACACCCTAAAGAATTTAAGTCAGAGAAGAAAAGAAGCAGAAGGAAGAAGAGAAAACTGTAATTACATATCTGCAGAAGAGGAGACGGAGAAGGGGTTTCAATAAGTGATTTCTGCATATACTGTATACCTTATATCTTGTGAATCATTTAATATTTATCAATCTTCAAAGTTACTATAGGCCTGGAATATTTTCTAATAAAAAAAAATTGAACAGCGCTGTGTTCAAAATAATACATAAATAAATACCAGCAATAGATATAATAATTTGAGAGGGCTGTGCAGAACAGTATGAAAGATAGAGATGGGGTGTGGGAGGTAGTATAGAACAAAGATATTTCTGTGGTACTGTATGGGGTCTGCAGCTCTCATTGGCCCTCATTCAGAGCCGCTAGTTAACAACAGTACGCTCGTTCCGAGCGATGTTTGCACATCTGCGCATGCGTACGCTTTTTAGTACGCATGCGCGAACCAGTCAGTGCGGCCGAAAATCCTTTGTACGCTATATAGCGAGTGCCTGCTATTTTGAGTGACAGAATGAGGCGTATGTGGGTGGTAACAGGGGAAGGTGCTTGAAAATGGGGAGTGGAGATCCGAACGCAGGCGTGCTTAAAGGTCAAAACGGGCGTTTTATGGGTGTGTATATTTAAAACAGCAGCGTCATTGACCACGTCACTGGGTTATTTTATAGCCAGAACTGCACGCAAATTTGTGGTAGCAAACACCAACCACAAGAATAGCGAGCAGTTCATACGCTGGTCGATGTACTCGATTAATCTAATAAATAGCGGACATGACGTAGGATGCGTGCGGCCAGGGGGCGTTTTTAACAAATAAACGAGCGTATGTTTTGCTCGTTCGTTCAGACTTAGAGGTGTGAACACACTGCAATGTGCGTACGGATCATTTAAATAGCCACCCCTTGATTTTAAACGAACGACCGCAAATAGCGTGCGGCTCTGAATGAGGGCCATTGTTCCATCATTACTCCAATTCCTGTTAAAAGTTGGCTATGCCACTGGGCACATTGTGAGGCTATGTGGAAGTCTGACACAGCATAAGAGGGCATTCCAGAGGATGGGAGCAGCCCCAGACAATTCCTGAAGGCGAGTGTCTGGAAGTGGTGATCAGGGAGGAGGTGAGGCGGCAGTCATTAGCAGATGGAGGAGAGCAGGAGGGAGTATGTGAAGAAATGAGGCTGGAGAGGTGATGTTGGGAGTTTTGTAACGTATAATACATGTATAGTATGGTACAGTACACTGCACAGGGCCGAAACTAGTATTTTTGTCACCCGGGGCAAGGTCATAATTTGGCGCCCCCCAAAAGATTACAACAGAGGATGAAATGGGTATGTGGTTTTGTGACACAGTAATGCCCCTTATAACACATTATGCCACACATTAATGACCCTTATAACACATTCTGCCACAGTAATATCCCTTACAACATATTATGCAACACAGTACTGCTCCTTACAACACATTCTGCCACAGTAATGACCCTTACAACACATTCTGCCACAGTAATGACCCTTACAACACATTCTGCCACAGTAATGACCCTTACAACACATTAAGCCACAGTAATGCCCCTTATTCATTATGCCACAGTAATGCCCCTTATTCATTTTGCCACAGTTATGCCCCTTATACAATTATGCCACAGTAATGCCCATATACATTATGCCACAATAATGCTCCTTACACATTATGCCACAGTAAGGCCCCTTTTACATTATGCCACAGTAATGCCCCTTACATAGTATGCCACAGTAAGGCTCCTTACACATTATGCCCCAGTATGGCCTCTTTTTCATTAAGCCACAGTAAGGCCCCATCTCCCTTCTTTTACCTGCCAGGGCTGTGCGATGGGTGAGCTCGGGGTGGCACAGGGCGGGGCTGCCACACTCTGTCTGTACTACCATCTTTGTAATGTAGCTCCGCTCGCGAACCAATTGAAGCTCACTGACCGGCTGCCGGTCCGCCAGCACTGATTGGCTTGCGACTGGCACCACATTAGACTGATGGTGTCTATGTGGCTCTCAAGGCCGGAATACGGCTTCAAACCCACAAGAGAAGCAACCTTTCCTCCCAGAAGCCTCTCCCTGGCACCCCCTTAAGTCCGGCACCTGGGTCACGTGCTCCCTTAGCCCCCTAGTTGTGGCCCTGCTGTAGTCCTCATCTTCATACATGGTTACCAGAGCTCTGCAAATACATGTACACATAACAAATATATAGATATAGATATAGATATACATATATAGATAGATAGAGAGGCATCCACACTCACGTCTTAAAAATTCATGCTGGGGTGGCTAACCCAAAAATGACCACTCAAGGTCATATCATAAAGTGAAAAAAATGGGGTGCACTCACCAGTCTTCTTAAATGACAATCTTTATTCAAAAATGGTTAAAATACAGCAATTGCGGGATCAACGTTTCGGTCCTACATTTGGACCTTTTGTCAAGATATCTTGACAAAGGTCCAAATGTAGGACCGAAACGTTGATCCCGCAATTGCTGTATTTTAACCATTATTGAATAAAGATTGTCATTTAAGAAGACTGGTGAGTGCACCCCATTTTTTTCACTATATATATATATATATATATATATATATATATATATATATATATAATTACACACATGCAGTATAATTTACATAGAAATGAACAACATTGGAAACAGAGATGGACTTAACCCTACCAGTTGATGGGACATTCTACTTAGTTAACACATTTATTCTCAAGTCTCAGAGCAATTATCAGTAGAAAGCAATTAAAGCATCTGTTCAGTAATCATGACATGGTTCATTATTGGTTGGACTGATATGTGACACATTGGCCTTAATTCTTCTGTGTTGGAAATAGTTTTAAGACCTAGATTAAGGTCTTTGGGTGTCTTTATTTTTTTTACAATAATTTGCTAAAGAGCTATGCAGTGCTTTAATGGTTTGTATTGCTTATTATGGGAGCAATACAAAATAATAATTTTTAATAATATCTAAAAGATAAAACAAAAAAGGAAGCAAAAGCACTCAGAGACTAAATCAGATTAAAATTTTAGCACCCCTATTAACCTATAGAGAGAGAGACCTGCCCATTAGCTGGTGGCTATATTTACTACTATAGTACTGTATGCTTGTTACATACTGATGCTGTTATTTATTATGTTATTGGCATAACTAATTAAACATGAAAAGAAAAGCAGTACTCATCAGACGGGTGTGGTATAATTATACTTGCCTACCTCCTGGGACCTGCGGGAGGCTCACGATTTTTCGGGTAACTCCCTGCAACCCCCGGAAGTGTAGGCACTTCTCCTGAATTCCCCCCACTTCCTAGTGAAGTGGGCAGAATGGGGAGAATATTCCCGGGGATTGGCAGCTCTGTGCGTAGGGGATGGGGACTTATGACGCAATTCTATGAGAATTGCACCATTTGGCCTCGCCCCCTAATTAAATATGCTACGTTCGTGGCAAATACTTGCGAGAAGTGGGGCTTAATGGCGCAACCCATCCGGCCCCACCGCCAACACCGCCCACCTGCTTCTCCTCCCCAGGCTTCTCAGAAGTCGGTAAGTATGGGTATAATAGTTCGACAATGTTGAGATCGACAGTCGGCACCAGATGGTCGACATGCAATAGGTCGACATTATCAAAAGGTTGACAGATTCAAATTGTCGACACACAAATGGGTGACACAGAAAAGGTCAACACTTTTTTTGTAATTTAATCCTAATCCTAACCCTAGTGTCTAACCCTCCTCTAGTGCCTAACTCTAACCATCCCCTCTGGCAGCATAACCCTACCCCAAGTGCTTAATCCTAACCCTCACCCTAAACTTAAAAATGTTGAAAAACCATAAAAAAATGTGTCAACCATTTGAACCTGTTGACCCTTTAACCATGTTGAAGTTCTACCCTGTCAACCACTGGTTTGTCAACATTTTGTCCCTTTCGACCTTTTGACCATGTCGATCTTTACATTGTCGATCTGCCATACGGATACCCATCAGACTCCATGTAGCAGTATTAGGGATCTATTTATCAAAGGCAGAAAATCCTATATACTTAGCGATTCTCCTTCTTTGTCAAGCCCTGCAAGATGCGATAGCTATCACTGGACATCTCCACAGGGGCTACTGACCGCAAACTCATGGAGAACAGTGAAGCTACCTTTAGCGTCGCCTGTCCTTTTATGCCATTACCATATTAGGCTCAGGATTGTAATAGCCGATGCAGTAAAAAGAACAAAAATGCTTTATTGTTCAAAAACAGCATTTTTCTAATTCTATCTGAATTCAAATATTTTGTTTTCTATTTGATACCATTTTTAAGAAAAAAAATAAACATTTTATATGTAAAAAATCTACATGAGACTGGGGTTCCAGGTCCAGTGCTCCCGTGTGGTCACACATGAGCAATACTGTAGGAATATTAACATAACTTTTCTTGATAAATAGCACCGAAAAATATTTTATCGTTGACAGCCTACACAAGTGGAGTCAACACAGTCTGCAGACACATAATCAACAGGGAAGTAACCAAAATATAAACAGAACACAAGTAACAATTAGCAACACAATTCTCCATACACAATACAGCTGGGAAGGTGAAGGCTGTCATAGAAGTGCTAGAGAAGAAGGTTGTGAGACAGCGGGGAGGAGGACCCTGCTCCTAGGAGCTTACAATCTCCCTTTCTTAGATTTATGGAGTATCTGCAAATATATACTTTTTACAGCACTGTGTGAGGAATTTAAAAGCATTCTTGTATTATTTATTTTTACTTCAAGAAGCAATTGTAGAGCATCAAGCTTAAAATGTCAGATGCTGTCATTACATCTCAACACGACTAAAATCTACATTTGTTTTTTACAGTCAAAGTAACAACATTAGCACTTAATGTACATTTACATCCCACATACTACAGCAATTTGAAAAAAGAAGACTAAACTTTCTACTTATATTAGGGTAAAGTTAAGGAGATAGATATTCACTGTTGCATGTGATTTGATTCGGGAAACCGTCTTCCTAAGCTGGCACCTTCTGTTGGCTGAGCCCTGATGGATTGCTTTTTGCAGCTACTGTATTCTTACCAGGGTCGTCCGTTTACCTCATGACCCCAGCCAAAAACAAGGGGGTGTTGGTGTGAGTGGAGAGACCAATCACAAGCCGCAATGAAAAGTCCTCCAGTAAATTTTTGTGATTTTTGTATAATAAAGCACCTTTTCCTGTGGGCCCCATGGCTAATGCCATCCAGAGATGCTGGCAGTATCAGAGGACTGCTGGGGTACCAATGCTGTCCATGAAAATACTGTAGGCTTCCCCATATTTTCCATGGGAAGCATCACAGGCATTCTCCAGGATACGTCACTGCCTGCAATAGCTGGTCTTTACCAGCAGAGGTGCTATGATAAATAGGCTGAAGCCTTAAATCCTGTGAAAAGTCCCATTTTCACAGGATTTTAAGGTTTTCTGCCTTTTACAAATTGACCTGAAAGAGTGTGTTGTAACCCAGTCTGACTATCAGCATTCAGTCACACACAGCATTTTACATATAATCAAAAGCTTTGAAAAACTGCAAGTGATGGCTTCTATGCATTCTGAAAGGTGGTATTTATTTTACACAGATCCATTGTGATTTAAATGGGAGGAACTAGCTTAGAAAAATACACACAAGTCATGCTGGCAGTTTCTTTGACACCTCTTCTGTGCCCTGTTTAATGATCAGCAGTGCTGTGTAAGATTCCATAAATAATGTATTTGAGGAATGGATTAGACATTCCCTAAATTCCTCTAGAAAATAAGGTATAATACAGGACTATAACATACAAAAGCGCCCTCTACTGTCCAAATATGGTCCATGTCACCTAAGCGTGTGATGTCTCCATTTTTCTATGTGTGAATTTGTAAGAATAAAGCCATATTAAGGACCAAGCCATATTTGTTATGCTATGCATAAGTAATGAAATCTATTACATTATACATAATGTACTGAGACTGTGTGAAGCGCTGGACTGGGGTAATTGTAATGATTTTGACTGTATTAAATCTTAATCTCATGAGTACTATGTCACACTGTTCAGATATAATGTTGGTGTATTTCAATACAGAAGCATTGTAATTGTCATTCTATTTTATGCATGGAAGAACAGTATTATTCGTAGGCCACATGATGCAGCTGTTCTTCATGTCTACATGGATGAAATAAAATACTTATCTACCAGGTTCAGCAGTACGGGTCCTATTCATTATCGCTAATGGGCCCGTTACACATAGGGAAAGGGCTAGTTTCTGCATGTTTTAAGTAACGGGCCCAATCATTATCAGGGGCCCGATAGGGCCATCTAATATTCAGCAAATTCCGCCCATACAGAGTATCTTTATACCATACAGCGCAAGATGCCTTTAGCGACGGAGAAGCTTCAATACAAGTAGCGTAGCAACTATTTAAAAAATAAAGCTTCTCAGTCGCATCCTAGCTGCATACAAAGCCTCTAACAGTGTCCCTCAGACGCTAGAGGAATTACTGCAACCCATGTAGAGTAGCAGATTCAGCATAACAGGAGGTGATGGATGGAATAGCCACGCCCACTCATATCTGAACCTTTTATTTACACAGAGAACCTAAAACTCCATTGGTCAGTGTACGCCGGGAACACAGTTTGTCACTTCTCACAGTTTGAAGCGGTGCGAATGAGACGCAGCTTTTGAGAAAAGGACGCTTGTCGCGGCTGAGTCGCAAGGACTCGGCACTCCAAGAAATACAGTCTATGAAGACAAATCTGTATAGGTATACTGCAGTCAGACTCCCTCCTGAGCATGCACAAATAGTTTCCAGGTGCAAACTCATAATAAATAACAATGTTCAATAAAAAAACAGAAAAATCTGAATATAGTTTTAGGATTACGTTTTTTTTGTTTTTTTTTCTTGGGCATCTGCTGAAACAGGTACTGCCACTGACCTGCGGAGTACTCTACCAGAGATGGTTATTGCCAATGCCATCACATCCTTTATGGCTTGATAAATAGGGAGAGTGTATAGGAGCTGATTCAGGGCCGCTCACAAGCGCTGTGCGCTCGCAAGCGGCCCGATGTTTGTGCACTGCGCATGCGCCAGGTCTGGTGTCGCGAGCCCCGCTGAGCGACTGAAGTTCAGTTGCTAAAGGGCTAGCAACAAGATGGTGCGGCTGTCGATGTTAATTGACGGCTCGCCCCATTTTGTGGGCGGGTAGGGGGGTGGCTGCACAAATGCAGGCGTTCCCTTAGGAACGCCTGGCGTTTGTTGGGCGGTCCAACTGACATCACCATTTATACCAGAGCAGGAAGTCCACTCGGCCTTGTAGCAGCCTAGACCCTACCGTAGGGTCTCGTTGCAAGGCCGATGGTCGCGATTATCATGATGGTCTCCTGGCCGCTCGCACAAGCTGTGGGTGGTCACCCACAGCTTTGCGAGCAACCGGAGACCAAAAAAAGAAATAAAAAAAACACACCCACATTCAGAGCGAGCGACTGTCAGCAGCGAGCGGCTCTGAATGAGCTCCATAGTCCCTAATGTTTACCCCCAGCAGGGGGCACTATTGCACTGAACTTTATTAATGTTATATCAGTTTATGTTGACAAAACAGGCTATACAGTATATACAAGCAAGTTAAATACTCTGAACATACTTGTGAAAAACAGTTAAATATAAATATATAATGTATCTTGATAAAGGTCCACACAGAGACTGAAACGTTGATTGGACTCTGCATGATGGGATTTGAGGAATAAACTCTACTACTTTGCACTGACCCTAATTTGGATCTATTTGGGTAGCAATCCCAGCATTATATCATTATTTGCATCTGGGCGCCAGGCAGGGGCGTATTAAGAGAGGAGGGAACCTGTGTGCAGTCTCCATCTAGGGCACCCTCCTCTCTCCCCAGCGGCCGGAAGCACACTGCGCGCAGCAGTAGACTCTGGGCACTAGTCTGTGTGCAGAGTCTACCGCGCATGCGCAGTTCACTGGGAAAATGGCGCAGCAGCCATTTTCCAGGTGATTTGTACAGCGATGCTACCACTGATGCTGGACTATGGAGAGTAAGTATTCATAATTTGGGTGCAGGGTGTGCGTTGTCAGTCCACCTGGACTTAGGGGCAGTCTGCAGTTTAGATTGATCTTTTGTGTCCTACAATTTAAAGAGAACTATCATGTGATCAGGAATGAACAGTCTCCTCTATCCTTCCTAATGCTGGCTACATTTCACATTCTCTATTTGTTTTGCCTGGTGCTGGACAACAGGGCTTTTAGTCAATTTGGCCCTATATGGAGTGACAATCTGGACAGATCCAGGCGTTATATCTATTCAAAGTGCCTTAGTACAAGGTGCTACAGGTTTAGTCTCCCATATCCAAATATCCAATAGAAATACGGAATATTCCGAAATACAGAATTTTTTTTAGCATGACTATGGGCCTGATTCAGCAAGGATCGCAACTGCGATGGCAGCTGTAATTACATGTGCACAAGCTCTGACCTTACTCAGGAATTGCTAACCTCATTGCACACACTGAGTACTAAAGCTGCGTATGGCATCGCAGTGCCTAATTTATGCACGCCCCTGCAATGGCGCTCAAACACACTGGCACACCTATATTTCGCCGACCACCCCCCCGTCACCTCCCAGAAACGGAACTTCCTGTCAATCACTCTGCAATGGGTCTGCGTAGTCACTGCGATCGCATTCCCGATCGCAGTGGCTGGTCAGCGCACTGCGATACATATGCAAGCACAGTACGCAACAATCAGCGTGCTTAATCGCAGTTGCGATTCTTGCTGAATCAGGCCCTAAGATAGTGACACACTGTTTTCTGTTGGTTCAAAGTACACAAACTTTGTGTAAGCCACAAAATTATTAAAAATATTGTATAAAATGACCCAGGTTCTTTTGGGGGATCCTCCCATTGTGTTGCCCAGCGGATGAGTGCCAGACATCATCTCCAGTTTGTAATGCTAATGTTATTTTTGGATATGTGCTGTGATGAAACGGCTTAAAATACTGTTTATTATTATATATGATGAATGTTGAGATATTGATTTTCAACGTATGTAAGAAAAATTTGTTGGTAGTGTTTTGCTTCCATAAATAATTTTTTTTTTTAAAAAGTACTGTATAAAATTACCTCCAGGCCATTAGGTGTATATAATACATAAATGCTTTCTGTGTTTAGATTTGGGTCCCACTCCCAAGATATCTCATTATGATATGCACATATTCCAAACTATATTTCGATATCTAAAATACCCCTTGTCCCAAGCATTTTGGAAATGGGAGACTCAACCATTCCTTCATGCAAATTTATATTAACCTGCACTTTGCTGCTCTCCAAGTGGAAATCTGGAGGGGAGGGTCAGGAAGCCGATGCAGGTGCTGTGGCGATGTAATTAGCATCATCACAGCCAGACCCCCTGCTACACAAAGCTGCTTACCACAGCATCGTGCAGCAGGATCAGGGCCGCCATCAGGGGGGTCTGCCAGAACTATAGTCCCGGGCCCGGACAGAACGGGGGCCCGGGTAGCAGCGGAGTGGACAAGTGCCGGCAGTATTTTCAATTTGGAGCCGGCCGCAAGCTGATCTGAGCTTGCGGACCGGCAGCCAATCAGGAGCGGCCGCAGTTGCGGCTCCTGATTGGTCTGCAGGTCTGCAAGCTCTGATTGGCTTGCGGCCAGTGCTATATTCAAAATGCGTTGCCTGCCCCCCGGGTCCCTCTCTCTGTCCGGGTAAATGTGAGCGCCGAGAAGGAGCAGCAGAGAGAGGCTGTGCAAGGAAGACAACAGCCGGGGATAGAGGGAGCAGCAGCTGCGGGCAGAGAAGCTATTTATAGCCACCGCGTGTGGTGCAGAGGAAGGACGGCAGGAGCAGGAGAGGCTGGAGACTGATCAGGTACATAGACTCCAGCTCTCACACCCTCACCCTGCTCTCACACCCTCACCCTGCTCTCTCACACCCTCACCCCGCTCTCACACCCTCACCCTGCTCTCTCACACCCTCACCCTGCTCTCACACTCACACCCTCATCCTGCTCTCACACCCTCACCCTGCTCTCACACTCACACCCTCATCCTGCTCTCACACCCACACCCTCATCCTGCTCTCACACCCACACCCTCACCCTGCTCTCACACCCTCACCCTCACCCTGCTCTCACACTCACACTCTCATCTTGCTCTCACACCCACACCCTCACCCTGCTCACACCCACACCCTGCTCTCACACTCACACCCTCATCCTGCTCTCACACTCACACCCACACCCTCACCCTGCTCTCACACCCTCACCCTGCTCTCACACCCACACCCTGCTCTCACACCCACACCCTGCTCTCACACCCTCACCCTGCTCTCACACCCTCACCCTGCTCTCACACCCTCACCCTGCTCTCACACCCACACCCTCACCCTGCTCTCTCACCCTCACCCTACTCTCACACCCTCACCCTGCTCTCTCACCCACACCCTGCTCTCACACCCTCACCCTGCTCTCTCACCCTCACCCTACTCTCACACCCTCACCCTGCTCTCACACCCTCACCCTCAATCTGCTCTCACATCCTCACCCTGCTCTCACATCTTTACCCTCCCACAGCTTACACCCTCACCCACGTTGCTCTCACACCCTCACGTTGCTCTCACACTCACACCCTCAACCTGCTCTCACACTCACACCCTTACCCTGCTCTCACACCCTCACCCTGCTCTCACACTCACACCCTGCTCTCACAACCACACCCTCATCCTGCTCTCACACCCTCACCCTGCTCTCACACTCACACCCTCATCCTGCTCTCACACTCACACCCTTACCCTGCTCTCACCCTCACACCCTCACCCTGCTCTCACACTCACACCCTGCTCTCACAACCACACCCTCAACCTGCTCTCTCACCCTCACCCGACTCTCACACCCTCACCCTGCTCTCAGACTCACACCCTCACCCTGCTCTCACACCCTCACCTTGCTCTCATACACTCACCCTGCTCTCACACTCACACCCTCATCCTGCTCTCACACCCACACCCTCATCCTGCTCTCACACCCACACCCTCACCCTGCTCTCACACCCTCACCCTCACCCTGCTCTCACACTCACACTCTCATCTTGCTCTCACACCCTCACCCTGCTCTCACACCCACACCCTGCTCTCACACTCACACCCTCATCCTGCTCTCACACTCACACCCACACCCTCACCCTGCTCTCACACCCTCACCCTGCTCTCACTCCCACACCCTGCTCTCACACCCTCACCCTGCTCTCACACTCACACCCTCACCCTGCTCTCACACCCACACCCTGCTCTCACACCCACACCCTCACCCTGCTCTCTCACCCTACTCTCACACCCTCACCCTGCTCTCACACCCTCACCCTCAATCTGCTCTCACATCCTCACCCTGCTCTCACATCTTTACCCTCCCACGGCTTACACCCTCACCCACGTTGCTCTCACACCCTCACGTTGCTCTCACACTCACACCCTCACCCTGCTCTCACACTCACACCCTTACCCTGCTCTCACACTCACACCCTCACCCTGCTCTCACACTCACACCCTGCTCTCACAACCACACCCTCAACCTGCTCTCACCCTCACCCGACTCTCACACCCTCACCCTGCTCTCACACCCTCACCTTGCTCTCATACACTCACCCTGCTCTCACACCCTCACCCTCAGTCTGCTCTCACATCCTCACCCTGCCCTCACACCTTTACCCTCCCACGGCTTACACCTCACCCACGTTGCTCTCACACCCTCACCCTGCTCTCACACTCACACCCTGCTCTCACACTCACACCCTCACCCTGCTCTCACACTCACACCCTCACCCTGCTCTCACACCCACACCCTCACCCTGCTCTCACACTCACCCCTCACCCTGCTCTCACACCCACACTCTCACACTGCTCTCTCACCCTCACCCTACTCTCACACCCTCACCCTGCTCTCACACCCACACCCTCACCCTGCTCTCTCACCCTCACCCTACTCTCACACCCTCACCCTGCTCTCACACCCTCACCCTGCTCTCACACCCTCAGCTTGCTCTCATACCCTCACCCTGCTCTCACACCCACACCCTCACCATGCTCTCAGACCATCACCCTCAGACTGCTCTCACATCCTCACCCTGCTCTCACACCTTTACCCTCCCACGGCTTACACCCTCACCCACGTTGCTCTCACACCCTCACGTTGCTCTCACACTCACCCTCACCCTGCTCTCACACCCACACCCTTACCTTGCTCTGACACCCTCACCCTGCTCTCACACCCACACCCTCATTCTGCTCTCACACCTTTAACCTCCCTCGGCTTGCACCCTCACCCTCGGCTTACACTCTCACACCCTGACGTTGCTCTCACACCCTGACGTTGCTCTCACACCCTTACGTTGCTCTCACACCCTGGCGTTGCTCTCACACCCTGGCGTTGCTCTCACACCCTCAATCTGCTCTCACACCTTCACCCTCCCAAGGCTCACACCCTCACCATCATGCTGTTCACCCACATTATCCACAGCGACGCCCACCTCTGACAAACTGCCCCCCCACCTAAGAGGAGGGGCCCTGCCTATTTTATCAGTCCCGGGCCCCATCATTTCTGATGGCAGCCCTGAGCAGGACTATAATGATGCGATGTACTGCATATTGCAGCATCATTTCCCCATCCCGCACACTTCATGGGGATGTGGGCAGGACCCTATGCGGTGGGCTACTCTCCTTGGAGACCAGGAGAACTCACTGAAGTTCAACAGTCTGCTGGACATTCCATTAGAGTAGACAAGTATGATGCAAGTTTTCAATCATTTCGCAAAGACCTGACTTACAGTATGCACAGTTTCGTAATTAGCATCATCCAGTCTGACTGCCCAGTTTGTAAAATACACAGTGGCTAGGTTATGATAAACATTTAGGGAGGGATGTACTAAGCACCGCATCTGCAATGCGGTACGTCCCGCCTCTCTTAGGGTACATACTGCAGTTCATTACCACGGTATGTACCTAGAATATTGTAAAGGACAGCTCTCCCGAGAACAGCTGTCCTTTGCAATGGCTCCGGTCAGAGGGACTTCCGTGTTTAACACCCAGAAGTCTCCCTGCCATCCTTCTGCTCATGTGCAGAAGTCCGTGGGCCACGGGGGTGACAGTAGGGATCCGACCCAAGGAAGTGCTTCCCGATAAGAAGCCCATAGGCTTCTATAAGGCAACGCCACCACGAAGCTGCTTTGTCCATATGGGGAATGTGGTAATCCCCTCAAAAACACAAGTTTTTGGGGGTTTACGGCATTTTCACCCTAAGTACATTCCGCCCTTAGGGGTCTACACAATGTATAATGTTGAGTCAACTTGACTGAACACAACAAATAAGGGGAACACAATCTGTGCATGAGGACAATAAAATATAGCCATCACGGGTGGCAGCTATTTACTAAACGGACTACTGGCTACACAACCAGGGGTGCCGAGAGGGGGGGTGGCGGGTATAGATTACCCGGGCCCGGGCTACCTGAGGGGCCTGGCGGGGGCCCTGGTCCGGCGCCGCTCCCCCTCCCTCACAGCAGCTCAGCACACAGCGTTACGCGGCGCTGCATATCTATTTTTTTGCCCGGGAAGGGGGAGTGGCCACGCCTCCTGCGATTAGGCCACGCCCCCTATTACAAGGGCTCACCACGGCTCTCAGCGGGCCTGTACACAACAAATATTAGTAAAGCTTAATAAACTGTAAGCAGGGTTAGAATAGATGTGGAGTTGCCGTAGATTTTTTTCTGCTCCACAACATAGGGGATTGGAAGACATATGTTCAAATAAGGTTATTCACATCATTTTGAACATTCTAAGAAGGATTTTTAAGCTTATTGTTGCAAGCAAAAGAGGAAACAGTGTGAGACTCACCCACGTGAACTCAGCCATTAAATTCTCCTCTAGTGTCTACCTGAATGGATCATGGAGTCTGAACAAATTATTTTGCTCCTATAATACAGAACCAGCTCTGAGAAACATACTGTAAAATAACACAGTTCTTTATATACAGCTTTATATACAGCTTTTGTTATCCTCACTATGCTTTGGAGATACCAGACACCCATATTATTTACCTAGAGGATGAATGCCAACCATAAGTAAAATATGTCACATGTAAAAATAAATAATTAAGATGTTATTTTCAACCCCCAACTTTGACCTGTAGATGCTGTTACTGGCACACTCTATACTGTACACTTTAGAAGTAGTCACACTGCTGGCATAGTTATTGTCCCCTCTGGGAGATCATGGAGGCATCCTCTAGGTGGGAGGTGTAGTGAGTCCGGTTGCATTAATTTGGTGGCCCCCTTGCTGCTCTAAGTTCTGATTTGTACCATTGAGCAATAGGGGGTCAGGGGCAGAACTATGGGAGACAATTGAGGTGCCTGCCGACGGGCACCAGCACTGAAGGGGCACCTCCTCCATTGCCCACAATATATTCACCCCACTTAGGGCTGTAACTATGCACCCGGAGTGTACCGTCACAGCTGCCCAATACACAGCATCTGAGAAGTCACTATACAATATTGGAGAGCTCCGTGTCAGACCATCAGCTGCCGCCTCTGTCTTCCCGTCCCTAGTCAATGGTGTTGCTGCTCCTCAGCAGCTTCTCATGTCAGTGTGACATGTCCGGAGTCCCCCTCACCAAATACTCACCGTTTCACTCCTCCCTGGCAGCAGCCCTATGGGGGGGTGGATCCAAAATGATGCAATTCACCATGAATCGTGTCATCATGCCACCTGACCGCCTGCATCCCCTGTGTAGTGGGTGATCTACTCTCTCTGATGTCCAAGAGAGCTCTCAAAAATGTGTGAGTCTCCCATACATCCCGGTAGAGTATAAAAGTAATATGAAATAAAGATCAGTGATTTTAAATGAAATAATTTTTTAAACACTGCCAGCACTGCCCAACTGATAATGCTGGTCGTCTGTGGGCCTTGCCGAGCAGCTCCGCTTCCTGGTGCTCTGCTCATTTGGCACATTTAGACAGGGCATGCGCAAGGCCACCCCTCAATGATGCATGGCACAACCCCATGACGCATGGCACAGCACCTTTTTCCATGCGTGTACAGAAACAGTGCCCGGGCTGGATTTAGGGCCTGATTCAGAGTTGGGAATAGAGAGAGAGAGATTGCACTTAACTGTGTACCTGGACAAACCATGTTGCAATGCAAGGGGTGTAAATACATAATTTTTTTTTTTGCATGTAGGGTAAATACTGGCTGCTTTTACATGTAGCCCACAAATACTGCACAGCTTTATTATTACTCTACAATTTAGATGTCAGTTTGGACACTTCCCTCCCAAATCTAAATCTCTCTGCACATTTTAAACCTGCCCCACCTGCAGTGCAGCATGGTTTCACCAAGATGATCAGTTGAGGGAGATATCTCACTCTAATCCCAACTCTGAATCAGGCCCTTACTCCCCAGTTCATCCCTTAATGTAAAGATCGCAAGCAATGGACCAAAAAACTATATGTACCCAGCATGCAGTGCATACTGAGCTTAGAGCTTAGATGCATTAATCACATATGGACGTTGATGTTTTGGGCTGCGCTTCTTTAATGCGTTCTGCCAACGAATGCATCACAGCT
The DNA here is from genome assembly GCA_031769625.1 of Taudactylus pleione. NCBI lineage: Eukaryota > Metazoa > Chordata > Amphibia > Anura > Myobatrachidae > Taudactylus > Taudactylus pleione. Next base: position 373,437 of record JAUIMM010000916.1, on the reverse strand, counting down.
CATGAGCAGCCGCTTGTTTTCTTGTATCTATCTCAGAGACTTTACTAATTCTATTCTATTTGTTAGGTATGAAAAAAAGAAACATTAGTGCTGTTAACGTAGAAAGGGATTTATTTCCAACAATAGCAGATTCTCTGGGATAGGTCTTTCCAGGCATAACAAGGGAAGAGAAAAAAATCAATTTGTGAACTGATTAAATACAAAGTTAGTGTGCATTAACGAAAAGCATAATCCACCATGATGGTCTAATTAGTTTGGTTCTCCTGCAAATTCTACAATAACAATTAATCTATTTAAAGTGCATTAGTAAAGGTGCTGCATATACTCACAATTATGTATACATACAGGCTATATTTCAGAAGACACTGCTTCAAGTACATTTTACACAGCGTTGTAATTAGCAACGAAGAATCAGCACCAGTCTTCTTATATAACTGATGTAAGTCATACTTGCCTGCTCTCCCTAATTTTGTTGGTGGCTCGCTCGGTCTCCCGAGAGTATACCAGCCACCTGCAAACTCTCTCCTGATGATGCCATTTGCGGTGAACTGTGGGCCTGATTCATTACGGATCGCAATATTGCGTACGCACGTAGTTCAACTGCAATAGTATGCTAATCCATTGGGATCGCAATGCAAACTCAGCACTACATAAGGACGCCCGCTTTACATTGCACACATCCGTAATGTTTAGCAGAATAGCAAAACCATCGGAACAATCGAGTACTATCGCAGCCACACGCACACTTGCACAAGCTCTGACCTTACTCAGAAATTGCTAACAACCACGCACGCTATGAGACCTCACACTGCGTATGGGATCGCAGTGGATAATTTATGCACGCCCCTGCAATGGCATGCAAACGCACTTGCGCGTCTGCATTCAGCCGACCACACCCCCTGTCACCAACCACCAATGGCAATTCCTGTCAATCACTCTGCGATGGGTTTGCGTAGTCACTGCGATCGCAGTCCCCATCGCAGCGGCCAGGTCGCACACGGGCACAGCGAAGCGTATGCATGCGCAGTGCGAAACAAATGGCAGATTGCATGCGTATTCACAATTGCGTATGGTACTGAATCAGGCCCTATGCCCCTGAGATCCCATCACCCAAGTCACAATGCAGCAAATTTGCGGCCTTGTACAGAAGGGGGCGGGGAAGAGATTAGCGCATCTTGCACCCAGCATCTCACACCGGGACCAACCCTTCCAGCAAGGTAAAGAGTGGCACAAAATCTATACAAGCCTGCATATAGGTCAGTGGTGTACACAGTTAGGAACCATGCAGGGACCTCTAGAACCCAGCTTGACTTTTTAAAAAGCCGCTTTAAAAGTATCCTTTCAGATTTACATAAAATATTGCAAATTTCTAAAACAGAGGGGAAAAAAAATCTGACAGTAAGTTACTTATGGGACAGGGACAGGTGAAACAATGTACGAAAAAACTTATTCCCAAAGATCCAGACAAAGAATTCAATAGAAATAGGTGGGCTGATGTTTCCTCTGCTCCTGTGATGTGTTAGAATGGAACCACACACAAAGGATTTTAAAAATCAAATATTTACTAAGACATATGTAAAACTGACAATGAACATTACACAAAGAACGCTAAAATTCAAACAAGCATCGCGAAGAAGCAGACTCACTTGAATCTAATACAAAATGACACAAGAGCACATTCATCACTAAAGTACCTCATTTTCCACTGCGGAAAAAACATAGAATAAATGAATGAAGGATCCACTACTCTGAGTTGTGAAAAACTTTTCTTGGGGTTGGTTAATACAGAATGAGCCGATGTTATTCATATAATAGGAATGCTCCGATATTGGGTTCATAACGTGAAAAAAAAATCCTTGTAATCAGAAGTTGCAACATTATAATAAGTAATGTAACAATATGTCAGGTTTGGTTGCTCTATCCCAATATCACCCGAGTAATCGGTGCAGACTTTTGTAACAAGAGGAGCAACTGGAGAAGATTTGTTTCTCATATTGGTAATCATTAAACCATATAAATTACCAGGTTTTTTTTTATTAATCATAATAAAAGTTATTTTTTATATATCTGATGTTGGAAGAGCACCAACTACAGAAAACCCTTTTTTATTTTCTTCTCGATAACTATTTATTTTGTAACACACCCGCTGAATGCTGCCATACTGCTGCTTCGCATTCAAAGTAGGCTAATTGCTAAGATATTTTCTAGTATGCATTCATTTTTGTTTACACATTACAGCAGGACCATGCCAATATAACTGATTTTGCAAAACATCCAGTGCAAACATAAAACAGAAAGTTCAGAGCTAGCTACCTGCCGAATATTGCTTAGGAAGCTATACTAGAGGAACAGTAGGTGGCGCTGTATTATAATTTATCATTGTGTGTTCTATATACTTGTTGTGGAAGTACCCTCAAGTATGCCCTTCTCCCAGTAAAGGTGCCTACACACTTGGCGATGTGATCAGGATCCGACATTGTGTCCGATTTCCCCTTGAACTCTCCCCAGCAGCTCCCCGACAGTCGATCTATTGTGCCTCCTAACTATTCCACTGCATCGTGACTGAGATTGTCAGATCTGCCCTACAGCAAGGCAGATCTGAAGATGCGATGTACGAACTGCGGGGACGCGTATCGGCATCGTGATCATGAGTGGGCACTCACTATTTGGGAATATTTTCCACGATTTGTTGTCACGATGGGTCGGAATCGGGCAAATCGTGTAAAATATCGCTAAGTGTGTAGGCACCTTAAGACCATTGCCTAAGGACATGGGGAATCTTTATTCTGAGTCACACGCATTCCCGATTTTCACGTAGGTCAGAAATATTCTGCGAGTGCGCAAACATTTCTAAATAAAAAAAAAACAGCTTAAGACGTATGTGTTACACAGAGTGTGCGCACAAAGCTGCTGCTGCGATCGGTACAGGCGGTATGAGAAATGGGGCGGAAAAGTGGGCATGACTGTGAGGTAAACAGCAGGAACCGGAGGACCAGCAGGAGTTATTTGGTGAGTAGCATCTTACTTATTTAAACATTTGCATACTAGTGTCCGCATCCACCCTGATACTGCACTCATTACCCCTAAGGTGACTAAGAGATACCTATGAGAAGCACGCAGAGGGGGATCAATACCACCTCATCCACTAAAGACAGTGAGACACTATTTAAAGAACATCCTGCTTACAGTTATTGCCCACCAGTGGATTAAGGACACTTAGGCCCTGATTCAGAGCCGTTCGTTAACAGCAGTACGCTCGTTGCGTTCCGATGTTGACTAACCGCGCATGCGTCGGTGTTACACTGCGCATGTGCTTACGGAAGATTGCGAGTTTTTTTTGTCTCGTTCGTCAAATAGCGTACAGGAAGTGACATGTCAAATGTGATTGACAGAACAGGGCGTTTTTGGGTGTGGACGGGTGAGGAGATGGAAAAACGCAGGCGTGGCAAGGCGTTTTTTGGGCGTACATACATTACCAAATGCGAACGTCAAATGTGTTCGTACCAACTCATACGTCACTGGATGATCCTCTTTCCCTTCAAAATGCTCGCACAGCTTAGGGTCTGGATAACTCGACCACAGTGGCGATGGCCTTCTCCTCCGTCCCGGCACTCCACGATGTTGCATCGATTAATCACGGCTTGTCAGAAAATCAATTAGTGTTGGATTGAAAACCGGCTTGGTATGTGTTTGGAAAGCAGTTTTTTTGGATAGCACAAAACCGAACGCAGGTGGAAATCATAGCTGCTAATGGCCCTCATTCAGAGCCGTACGCTCTGAGCAGAGCGCACGCTCTGAATGAGGGCCGGGCTCCATTTTCATGGAGCGTCCTCCTGGACGCTCGTATAGCTGTGGGTCACCACCCACAGGCTATACGAGCGTGCATTGTGATGGTCGCGATGGTCGAGACCATCGCGACCATCGAATTTGCGAGCCGGAGCCTGCGGTTGAGGTTTTCAACCGCAAGCTCCGGAGTGATTTTGGCTCTATCAGAGCCAAAATCACTCCCACTGACATCACTAGTGATGTCAGTGGGCCGGCTTCTGACGGGAGGCGTTCCCGTGGGAACGCCCCCGTCAGGGAGGCACGCCCCCGGCACGCCCACCAAAGGGGGCGTGCTGTCAATCAACATTGACAGCACGCCCCCTTTGATCGGACACAACGAGCGAAGGACTTTCCTTCGCTCGTCGCGTCTGGCGCATGCGCACGACGGAGCTCCCTCCGTCGTGCGCATGCTCAGTCCATAACATCGACCCACTTGCGAGCGGACAGCCGCTCGCGAGTGGGTCTGAATCAGGCCCGATGTCTGGATTACACAATCAATTAGCGTACATTTGTGGGGGTGTATTTTTTCTGCAATGTGTTCTTTTTGGACTATTGTAACAATAATGTCATCATGTTTAGGTTTGGTGCCTCATTTTGTGTTTGCAAGGTGATTTTTCCTCCTTAGGTAATGTTTTAAACGTTCCTTAACGAGCCCTTTTTTTCCAATGTGTAATTTTTTAGGTTGAACGTTGTTGGCTTGTGGGCCCGGATTAAATGTAACCCATTTTTACAATAATGTCAGAATACAAAGTCGTACATTTGTTGAAAATTTATTGGTATCCCACAAAAAATAAATGCACATATTTAACTAAAACATTTTTGGCAGTGTTCATTCCACAATATTTATTAATTGTGCAAACAATAATTTTTTGGTAAACGTAAATGCAAAAATTAAAAACAATTCACAAGAAAGGAGAGGGAAGTTTTGGCCAGAAAGGAATATGAGGCAAGTACAGAAGGAGTGTGGGAAAAGTAGCCAATGGTGTCACCGTTTTTTCGGCCGTTTGGCTGGGGGAGGGAGGGCGCCAGACCGGGTCCGGGATGTCATCGGGCTGGCCTGTCCAGAGGCAGATGTTGTGGCCTCTGGACTAGGCACAGAGCTAGGCACATTTGGAGGATTGGCTGATGTTGTGCCAGAGGTGGAGGATCCTGATGTTCCGGCAGGAAGGGAGGTCGGCTCCACCATGTGCTGGCGAACGAGCTGCTCCAGGGCAGTGGCGATGCGGATGTTGGCCCTGGTATTTTCCGCCAGGGCCTGACCAATGGTCACGTTGGCCGCAGCATTTTGCTCCAGGGCCTCAGCCACCCGTACCAGACTGGCGTCCATCCTCTGCAGAATCTCCGTATGGAAATCCAATTTAAAATTGAGTTCTGTGAGGAGGGACACTGCCTGCGAGGGGGATTGCCCTGGACTGGCTTCTGCAGGGTCCTCAGCCGGATGTACTGGTTCCTCCCCTGCAGAGCCAGCAGAAATTCTGCGGCCAAGGCTCCCCTCTGGAGCAGACTCATCCGCCTGTGTCTCTGTTGGAAAAATGAGAAAAGACTCACATTAGAATCTACATATTGGCACAATAACATTTCAGAGTTGGTGACATCACAACATTTACCTGGGACAACATGAGGAGCCGCAAAGTCTGGCATGTCCGTATCCATGTTGGACACGCCAAACACCTCCACAGCCTGCACACACCCCTGTGCCAGCTCTTCTAAATCAGTCAACTACAATGACACAGGGGTGGGACCTCCACCTGTCCCCCTTGCATGCCTAGCCCTGTCCGCGAGTTTTTGTTTCAGGCGATATTTGAAGTCGCCCCATCTGTGGGTGAAAAAGGAACCATTACTTTTTATTTGGTTTTGGTTTTAGGGTGGTCAAGTGTTTACTTACCGCCGTTTGACATCCCGGGCTAGACGGACATAATCACCCACCCTATTGACCTCAACGGCTACCTCTTCCCACATTCTCCACTTCTGGCTTGAACTCATATTCCTGTCTGCCTGTGGCAGGATGTCCACACACTTCTGAATCAAAACCTCCATCTCCTTTCTTGTGAATTGTGGCTGCCTTTTCTTTTTGGAAGCTTTGCCCGGAATACTGGGCCCAGCAGCCTCTTCCATGTCATCCTCCTCACCTATTTGTGTAAATTTGGAGAATTGTCAACTTCACAACTTGCACAATATTATGTTTCTAATTAATCATTGAGTCAAAATGCCTGAAATACTTACCGCCAGACTGTTGTCCATTGCTTCCCTGGTCTGTAGCCATGTCTGAGCTCCAAAGAAGAAATACACCAGAATTTTGTTTTTGTCTCGTGACGTATTTATACATGCGTCCTTATTTTGCGGCCGCATCATTGATTGTGCGTTCCTATGATCCCTCCTTCATTTGTGCGGGAAACGAAACACTATTTATGGCTTGGGGCGTCTCGATTCGAGGTGGCGTTTTTTGAATGTTGGAGGTTACGTTGGTTGGAGTTGATTGTTGGCTGGTGTAGGAGTTTGCGTTTTTGGAAGTAGTTTTTTTGGATTTATTAGTTTTTAGATTTCCGTTCGTTTTTTTTCCGTTTTAATTTTTTGGGTCGTTTCCAGTTCTGGTAAGTTTGTGGAAGTCTAACTTTGGGTCAATTTGTCTCTCATTCTGGTGACGATTTTTCTAATAATTTTTTTCCATCATTTCATCTCTCTTAGGGTTTATTTTGGCTCTGCCCCAAAGACCTTTGGATCCGGATTCTTATATATTATCTCTTGGTAAGTTCATTTGTTAAACTGTTTTGGAAATGTTCTTGTTTGTCTTTACGCAACTTTGGTTGGCCTTACACATGTAACGTTTGTTTTTCCAAATCCGAAATCTGTGGTTTTTTTTTAATTATTTACGCTGCGTTTTTGTAACTTGTATTTGCGAACTAATTAGCGCATTTTTACTACTTACTATTGTGACTTGTATTTGCGAACTAAGTAGCGCATTTTTACTACTTACTATTGTGACTTGTATTTGTGAACTAATTAGCGCATTTTTACAACTTACTATTGTGACTTGTATTTGCGAACTAATTAGCGCATTTTCACTACTTACTATTGTGACTTGTATTTGCGAACTAATTAGCGCATTTTTACTACTTACTATTGTGACTTGTATTTGCGAACTAATTAGCGCATTTTCACTACTTACTATTGTGACTTGTATTTGCGAACTAATTAGCGCATTTTTACTACTTACTATTGTGACTTGTATTTGCAAACTAATTAGCGCTTTGTGAAATGTTTATTCATCCCTTAAAATTGTTTGTGTTTTCTCGGTAGCATTTGTTGCTTACATTTGGCCTCAATTTGACGTAGTGTGCGCAACGTCGTTTTGCTCTTTGCCCAAATGTGTGTGTGTCCCCTTTTATGTTTTGTCTTGCTTAAATTTTTGAAACAGACATAGCCAGCATAAAATGATGTATATTTATGTTGTGATTATTTCCAGTTTCAACATATCATGACAATACCCCGGCATGTAAGCATCAATGGATGGTATTTTCAAGCTAAGTATAAATGTTTATTTTTGGGTGGGGTAAAAAGCCTGACATTCCAATCTTGCCATTTCAGGTTGATATGGGTCGGATTGTTCTGGCCCTGCTCCCGGAAGCCGACCAACCTCAATCTCGTCCCAGACGTAGGCATCGTAGGCGTGCAAGGCCCCAGATATTTCGAACACGTGTCACCCTTTTTGGAATGCCCGATGATGAGGTTTTAAGACGCTACCGTCTTCCTCCAAAAATCATCATAGACACTCTCTCATTAATAGAGAGTGATCTTGAGCGGCAAATTGACAGTCCTACAGCAATACCACCACTTACGCAATTTATGGCGGTGTTACATTTCTGTGCCTCAGGATCGTTCCAAACAATGGTGGGAATAGTGGCGGGCATCTCACAATCCTCCTTTTCCCGGATCCTGAGGGCAGTGATGGAGGCACTTTTCAAGCACCTCCATCATTTTATTCAAATGCCTTTGGATATGGGTGCCCTTAGTGTGGCCAAGGCCAATTTTTACCAAATAGCTGGCTTCCCACACATCATAGGGGTTGTGGATGGTACTCACATACCACTTCAGCCTCCAGCACGGCTGGAGGCAATATTTAGAAACCGGAAACACTATCACTCCCTCAATGTAATGGTGGTATGTGATGCCTCCCTCCAGATCCTGTCCCTGAATGCAAAATTACCAGGAAGTGCACATGACTCCTTCGTCATCCAGCAATCAGGGATATGGCACAAATTAACCAACCTACAAGCTGGTGATGCGTGGCTTCTGGGTAAGTGGAGACCTTTAGTACATAACAATGTTAAGCTTCATACAGAGTGAGCCTGATGTTGACTATTCTTTTTCACAGGAGACAGTGGCTACCCTTGCACGCCCTGGCTGCTCACTCCTTATTTGGCTCCCACACCAGGGCCACAAAGTGAGTATAATTCCGCACTAACAGCCACCAGGCAAGTGGTGGAGCACTGTATCGGCCTTTTAAAAGGCCGATTCAGATGCCTCCACCGCTCTGGTGGCGAACTCATGTATTTGCCGGATATGGTTTCGAAAATTGTGGTCCTGTGTGGGATATTTCACAACATCGCCATAAGGAGTGGTGTCCCAATGCAGCCAGAGGATGCCTTACCTGAGGATGGCCCCCCCGAGGTTGGTCGGAGGTCAGTATGTGGGGGGGCCATACGCGATGATGTGGTGGCCAGATTTTTTAGGTAATTATTGACAAAACAACAGTGTTTATACCTAATGTGGTCGTGTTTGTTTGAGAACATCTAATTATTTTTTTTTCTCAATCTTCTGTTTTTTCACATAATCTTTGGCACTCCAACGATGACTACTTCCTGCTACCCTTACAAAACCTGTATGTGGACATTTTGGGGATATATTCTGGAACCCATATTGCAACGCCATATTTGTGGAATCATGTTGGCATGGTCCTTCGTCAACCAGTTCTTGATTTGTTGTTTTTTTATTCTGTTTTGTTGGTATGTGTTGTATTTGAGATTATCACTGTGTGTTTTGTTTGTGAGTGACCACTTTGATTTTTCAGTTATGCTGTGAATAAATGTTTTGAGAGTGAAATGTTGTACCTTTTTTGGAACGTTACAAGCAAGTGTAACCAGGTTCACACACGTTACATTTGACTAAGGGGTAATCCAGTACTGACGCCAGTTGAGCTAAAATGTAATCTGTTTTTAGGGTCCAAACCAACACCCAAAGGAAGCCTGTACAATCATTTGGCTTCGTAAGATTGGCCTAAGCAGCTTGCACACCAACTAGGAACCTGTAAAATGTAGAAATATCTAATTGTGACTACACCAAAAAAGGGACATGAGATTGTTACTGTTAGGTGTTTCTTGTGGCTGTTTTACATCAAAATACAACACACAATCTTAGTGTCAAAAAATGGAAATCCTTGCAGGAACAGTCTACTTATGTCAGGGTAAACAATCTGTGATTTTGAAAAAACGAATGAGCCAGAACGTTACTTCGAAAATAACTATTTATTTTGATAATGGGCCAAAAAAAACAAAAAACTAATCCCTAAGGAGGACCGACATACGGTCAAGGACCACCAGCACCCCGATTATATTGTGGCGCATCCGGGCCACACAGGCGGATAATTCTGCCCGATGCCTCTGTTCCTCTGTGGGTGAGAAAAGTGTGGGGATTAATACAACAATAGTGAAACCACATTAAAAAACAAGCCAAAACCAAACCTAAAAAAAAAAAAAAAACAGCATTAAAACACATCAAACTAAAATGGTGTAGGCCAAAAATACAAGGCCTATGTACAAATTCCGACAGGTGTGATTTGTGTATGTTGAAATCAGCAGTAACAGGTAAAGGCAATTGCCCAAATCCCCAAAAGTGTAGCCAAAATCCCCCAAAAAAGGAACCACACATGATTACATACAAACAGTTTGTGTCGATAAAAAACCGCAAAGAAAAACATACCGGAAGATCCAATGCCAGCTCCGGAAGGCCCTCCATCGTCCTCCTCGGAGGTGGCTCCATTCCCCAAAGATCGGGGTGGGGTAATGACCGACTCCGGGGAGGGGGTAATTCTAAGAGGGGTGGTTGGAGGAGAGGGGGAATTGGGACGGAGGGGAAGGAGGCCCGAAATTTCAGGCTGAGGGTCTAGGAAGGCTGGGGAGGAGTGGGGAATAGGGGAATTACTGGTGTTGGAGTGTTGGCTGGGGGTTGGGGAGAGTGGCCGTGAGCGCCGTCTGGCCGGACGATGACGGCGTAGTCTTCGCTGGGCCCCTAAAAGATGTGAAACAAATTGTGGTTAGTTTCAACACATAGCCGCGGCAAAAACCATTTTTGAATCCCCCCAAAAAAACGAAACATGCAGATATGAGGACAATGAATAAATATGAAATACATGGAAAACATGGCCATGCAGATATGAGGACAATGAATAAATATGAAATACATGGAAAACATGGCCATGCAGATATGAGGATAATGAATAAATATGAAATACATGGAAAACATGGCCATGCAGATATGAGGATAATGAACAGGGAAAACATGGCCATGCAGATATGAGGACAATGAATAAATATGAAATACAGGGAAAACATGGCCATGCAGATATGAGGATAATGAATAAATATGAAATACATGGAAAACATGGCCATGCAGATATGAGGACAATGAATAAATATGAAATACATGGAAAACATGGCAATGCAGATATGAGGATAATGAATAAATATGAAATACAGGGAAAACATGGCCATGCAGATATGAGGACAATGAATAAATATGAAATACAGGGAAAACATGGCCATGCAGATATGAGGATAATGAATAAATATGAAATACAGGGAAAACATGCACACGCAGTTAGGGCCAAAAAAACAAACATGAAAACCACAATCCATAAAACTTACTTTCTGCGATCTGCATGCGAAAGCATGCCAGCAAGCGGGGCGTCCGCCGTTGCAGGTCCGACCACCTGCGCTCCTGCTGCCCGATCTGGCGTCGTGAGCCGAAGGAGCGCAGGCGGGCCCGTACCTCCGCATATGCAGAACGCTTCTCGCGGCTGTTGATGGGTGGAGGCTGGCTGGTGATCCGCCTATCCATCACCTCCGTAAGCACCAGCAGCTCGCGCCTGGTGAATGCGGAGGCTCTCATGATGGCAATGGTGTTTTTCTTAAAAATCATTTTTGATAAAGTGCACCAAAATTTTATGATTGGCTAATGTATTTGGGTAATTAACAGGACCAATTTTATTGGTTAGTGTATGAGTCATGTGTTCGACAGGGCCAGAAATCTGTTGAGACTTATGATAGGCTTGATGCAGTGACATGCGTAAGCAAATTTAAATAAAGAAATGAACTTCGGGAAATATGCGGGCTGAAAAACAAATAGAACAAATATTTAATTGAGGCTAACATGTATTTTGACAATTAAAAGCGAATGTTTAAGCCGTACGTATTCTGCAGGGTAAACACAAACACGGACATGAATAAAGTTTATTGCATTGTGTTAAAAAAAACAAAAAAAACAATTTAGCGAATTGATATATTGATTGGCATGATACGATTGAGGGAGGTAGGCAGAATAAACGAGCAGTTAATCGAAATCTGACAGTCCAACTTCCGGTTAGTACTAGTGCGTGCGTTCCCTTCAAGCCACTTCGGGGATGTACGCTCGCTATTTGGCACGCTCGTTAGTTAGAGGAGGGGTCGCTTGAGTTTGGGGAGGATGTTTGCGTGCGAAAATACGAGCGTGTGCTTGAATTTAAATATTTTTTTACGTACGCCGAACATACGAACGGTCACTTGCGTCCGGGTCTGAATGAGGGCCTTAGTTGTTTATTGTTTGATTAAGGACATTTGCTTTTTGGACATTTATTTGGGACAATACTATAGACCTTACTATAGGATGAACACCCTGCCTACAGCTATTGCCTAACAGACTCACCTAATCGGCTACACATGTATTGTGATTTTTACATCTAACTATAATTTTCTCACATACTAAATACATAAGTAGAATACATCCGTATACCACAGAGCGCTTGCTCTGCTCCCCTATGTGAAATTACTTTATGTTGAGGAGGTTAGGACACCTCCTTCAGCCAGCTGCTAGTGGTATACCCCTACAAAACTCCCTATTTGGGGGAAATTCTGTGAGCGCTAACTCCCGTTTAAATATCTTAGTGACTGTGAGGTGGCTAAAAGTGCACTGAAAAAATATCCGTCTCCTGGGCATGTGATGGGGGTGTCGCAGGAGTGCCAATGCAAGCAGCTGCGTCACAGGAGCAAAGCCACTGCCATAGAAAGCCAGAGTCAGACTGAGACACTGCACCTGCTATAGGCCTGGTGCAAGCACCGATGGTGGCGTCTACTGAAACACTGGCGGTATTACAGAGTGCAGTGGGTGTCTCAGTCCTTGCACAGCCAGACACATGCTTGTACACCAGGGGCTGGCTGATATCAGCATTTGCCTATACTCGCAGTCACAACTCCAGCGACAGATATAAAAGTGAATGCAGCTGTGTCCATCTCTGAATCAGACCCAGTGACTACACTTAAAACAAAGGTCTCCATTTAAGAACCAGCCATAAGCCCTTTAGCACTCACTAAAGGAATGATGAGCTCCGATCAGTATTTAGCAGATAGTGGTAAGCTTAGCATAATTTGCGACCATGCCAGGCTGTGCGTTAACTGACATAGTGGCAAACTATGCGACCTGCTAGTAACGTACAGTGGCCCCTCTGCATCCCTGCACTCTCCCCCAGTGTATGCCATGGTGCCAATCACTGCTGATCGGTCAGCCCGGGAGGATCCGCCACCCAGCGGCTGCATAGTGGAGCAGCCCCTGGGGAAATGTAAATTGACCACCCCTCAGCCCCCAGTGTATACCTGGTGGATGCTCAGAGGAGCAGTCGCTGGGAAAATCAAAGTCGCGATGTCCTGAACGCTGATGGTCCTATATATTGATGACCGAAATAATAAAAATAGATGTTAATGTTATGTGTTTACATTTTTTTTTTTGCTATAAAATCATGGTGGATAGGTTGTAAATGGGATGTAGTCAGAATACCGACGCCCGGGAAGCCATCTGACAGAATCCCGGCATCGAAATCCCGATTTAGGACTAAAGATAAGCGTCTAAATCTTGACGCCTATGTTTAGCCCAACGCCGGAATGCCGAGAGACGGCTACCCGAACAAAGGTAAACGGGACAGGGATTAGCATTAGCCGCGGGGGGGAGTAGGTTAGATTTAGACAACCCCGGGGGAAATTAGGGTTAGGCACGCCTGGGGAAGGTTAGGGTACGGGAAGGGGGTTAGGTTTAGGCACCCCTGTGGGGATTTAGGGTTAGGCACCACCCTAGGAGTTTTAGGGTTAAGCACCCCTAAGGGAGGGTTAGGGGGGAGGAGAGGGGTAGGGATAGGGTACTTACCTTAGCCGTCGGGATTCTGCTTGGTCGGGGTTCCAGCATCGCCATTTCACCCAGCTGCTATTCAGCCGCTGGGATTTCACACCCAACCTGTTTTAAATAGATGTTCATGACCCAATTCAATTACAAAAAAACCCTGACAATTTCTTAATTTTTTATTTTTTTTGGGGGGGGGGGAGGTTAAGTGGTTAAGGGTGGGAATTAATCATGGAGCTTCTATCATGCTGCACACCCTGCAAATCCCCTTTAATGTAATTTCACTTACACTTAGGAGTCACGAAACCATCCAAAAAGCTGAGAGCAACATGATTAGATAAAAGGAACCTATTCATTTTCTGCTTTTAACATACTATAATGTGTAAACATGTAGAGCAAATCTGCTATGGAATACACTGTTGCTAGGGAATGTAGTCAGGAAGCCGGCGGTCGGCATTTCAACTTCACGACACCGAAAGCCCGGCATGGGACTAAAGATAGGCATCTAAATACCGACGCCTATCATTAACCCCACGCCGAAAATCCTGACGCCCGGCATACCGAACGTAGGTAAGCCGGGCGTCGAGAGCTGTTAATCATGGGGGAGGAGGGTTTGGTTTAGGGACTCTCAGGGGGGACTTAGTGTGAGGCACCCCCCCTGGGAGGGTTAGGGTTAGGCTAGGGGAAGGGGAGTTAGGGTTAGGCACCACCGGGGGGTGGTTAGGGTGAGGCACCACTAAGGGAGGGTTAGGGGGGGGAGAGGGGTAGGGATAGCCTACTTACCTCCTCTGTCGGGATCTTCATCTACCAGCCTTCCGGCGTCGGGATTTCATACCCAACCCGTTGCTAGCAATTTAATGTAGTTTATTTATTGTTCCCAGTCAGTGACTTGTAGGAATACATACACTTTCTGTCTGAGTGAACAGGTTTGTTCCCACCATACTATATCCTTGTCTATTATTTTGATTTAAATCCATTATGCAGAAAAAAAAGCCCTATGGCCGGACTCAGAGTTAGACGCTATTGTTATCGCAGCTGCAATTTTTTCAGCTGAGAATGTGCATATTCTACTATACTAAGTGCGCCGGGACTTATACTGAGACGTCCACCAAAGCGTTGGCAAGCTGTCTGCTACTGTGTACACATACACAGCATCAAACACAGATCATGCAAATATCGAATCCTTAAGTCTATAGTCACTCAGAATGGCTGCCGTAACCGAGACGCTGGAGCCCTGTTTTCAGTGTACAAGATCGCAGATGCAGGATTTGACATGCCCCCAATACGATCGAGACACGCATGTATTTTTAGCTGACACTCCCCGTTGCCTCCCCCAAATGCTCCCTACTTGTCTATCACACTGCGAATAAAGAATCTCAGCATGCCACTATGATAATGTACCTCCATACATGAGCAGTGCTATTCAGACGCACGCGCATTGGCAAAAAATCGCTCGATTCAACTGTGTGTTTAACTCTGATACAGGCCCATAGAGCGCAGAACTGGTAATGTGTAAGGTGACGAATTATGATCTACCTACGGCTAACTAATTGCTAACCTGTGCACCATGAAACACGAAGTCTGCTTAGTCTAAAATTGCTAATTTACAATAGAAAATGTAAAGCAGGGATGTGGTGTCTACTTATTATGACCCCTACGAAAATAAGATTTTCTATTGCTGGAAAAACTTTTCTGATTTATCAAGAAAGAGTTACCATGGCAGCTGATTTATGCTCCCCTTCCCCCTGACAGTGGTCGGCAATGGTAGGAGTAGTCTTACCACTTGCCAGGCCAGTTAGCTGTCGAGGAGGGCATGCATGAGCTGGATTATTGGCTACAAGATCTGGAAGTCCGGACTTGGGCGTCCATTTCCAGATTCAACAATAATGTTAAAATAGATATCTAAAAAATAGGTAAAAAAAATAGGATAAATAAAAAGGAAAACATGCTTTCTTTTAATAATAAAACATTTTTTTTACTTGGGGAAGCATCACAAAATGCTGCCCGGTGAAGGCTAATGCAAAACATTCAGTGATGTTGTACACCTGCAGAGATAAATAGGCAATATCACTAAATCTTGTAATAAAAAATTCTGGTCACTAAGGATTAGGACTTTGAGCCTTTGATAAATAGACTCTTATGGCTGCTTCGCATATTTCAAATGAGTCTATAAAAAGTGTGTATAAAAAATGCAAGGAGAGGTAACGTGGGGTTGTGTTGTGCTGCCACCTTGTGTACAGATAAAAGACCACAAGGTGAACGTGGGTATTTACATTTCTTTATGCTCTATTAGCACTATTTACATTTCTTTATGCTCTATTAGCACTATTTACAAAGTGACTGTTTCCAACTAAAAACATTTTCTTAAAGCACTGTATACCAAGGAATAGACATTTCATAACACATCATTACTGGGTTAACCTGGAGTTGGCAATGGATTCAATCAGAAAGTTTATTCATACTTCTATACATTACGACCCACAGATCAGTCTCATTATGTAAGAGCATAACTTTTGATGACAATTTTAACATTGTAACATCAATGTTAAAACATGTGTAACATTTGAAACAAGCTGCAATGTGAATCTCTTATGTTACTTCTCTATTTTAAATGCACAGACGGTGTAATGGTTAGCGTTACTGCCTCACAGCACTGAGGTCATGGGTTCAATTCCCACTACGGCCCTAACTGTGTGGAGCTTGTATATTCTCCCTGTGCTTGCGTGGGTTTCCTCCGGGAACTCCGGTTTCCTCCCACACTCCAAAAATATACTGGTAGGTTAATTGGCTCCCCACAAAATTGACCATAGTGTGTGCATGTGCATGTACATGTGGTAGGGAATATAGATTGTAAGCTCCACTGAGGCAGGGACGGATGTGAATGGCCAAAATATTCTCTGTAAAGCGCTGCAGAATATGTGTGCGCTATATAAATAACTGGTAATAATATTAAATGCACCAAAACGATTCTCCAATGCCATTGATTAAACCACTAACAACCCTGCAACAAGGTCTCAATAGGGTGATTGGACTTGGCTGAGAATGTTATCTTTCAAGGGAATATACTGTACTTTCTGACAGTAGACACAGTGGTTATATATGGCAGCATGTCATTTGTTCATTATAAAACAAGTAAATCCTCTTTTGTTCAGAAATTTTGAGAATAGTGATTATTTATATCCTAAATGTGCAATTGGGTAAATAAAAACAGTAGGAAAAAAATGTCCAGTTGGATTGAAAAACATTTTGGCATACTGTAGGTTTGCTCATTTCTAGTCACATGCAGCTGTCGGGGTCATTGGCTAGCCCCTGATCTACTGGTACCCTGTGCAAGAAATTATGGAGTGCCCCTCCCCCCAACTATATGCATAATTAATACTTTAAGGGCCGTATTCGATTAGAAGTGAAAAGTCAGTTACGGCGATACTTTTTCGCCAATTACGTCATTTTCGCCGTTTTCAACTTATCCCCGTATTCAATTGTACAGTCTTTTCGCCGGCGCGATAATGCAATACAATGTAATAGGCGAAAAAGTTTTGCTATGAACACCCGGTGGAAACAGTGCTGAACTGGGGGCTTGGGGTGCAATGTTGCGGGAACCACCCTGCAGCCTTTGTGGGAACCCCCATGACGCAAACTGCGTCAAAAAATGCAAAAAACCCCACAAAGGACACCCCAAAAAAGCACTTTGAAAAAATGGGTGAAAAAAAATCAAAGTGGGGGTACAAATTCAAAAACTAGCGAAATAGCCTTCGGGAGGGTCTGCAAGTATGGGGGAGAGTATGGGGGAGGTGTATTTTGGATTGCAGGTGTTGGCTGAAGGTGCGCTTTTGGCGCTTTTTAATGCTTGACTTTAGCAACTTTAAAATATGCTTGCACCCATTTTCATGTACCCCAAATTTAATGGGACTACTTCTTTTCCCCCCAAAAAAGTAGCAAAATGCTATTCTATACCACTTGCTGAAAGACGCTACATAGCACCTATTGAGACCATTTAAAAACCCCAAATAATTTTAGCAGGACTATTCGGGGGTACCCATAGTGATCCCCCATGTCAGTGCATCTTTTGGGGGGCTCAGGCTGATTTCCCCAAAACTGACAGAACTTTTTGCCTATTTAAGTTTCGCCGGGTCCCGTTTTCGCCGATTTGGAATTGAATACAGGGATAAGTGGCGCGAGCACGATACTTTTTCGCACCCAAAACTAGCGATGATGGCGAAAAGTCCGGAATACGGGCCTGAGTATTATTATTTTTATTATTAAAAAAAAACACACACACAATTGGCCACCACGGAAAAAAACACACACATACACACCCAATTGACCACCACAAAAAAAAATCACATTAACCCTGATAGGAAAACAAAACAAAAAAAGCAATCAAACACAGTGGTCCAAATGTGATAGGTTGTCTATTATGGTAACAGTACAAACTCACACTTTCTCGCACTTTTCAAAAGTGCAAGTTTGTCCTGCAACTTGCAAATGTAATGGCTACTACATATGAGAATTTAGGCGAGTTTTGGAGTACGTAAACTGGCACCTTTTAATGCGATAAGCATTAAAAGGTGCAAGTTATACAGAAGCCATCACAGATCGGAGAGAGCCATGACGGCTTCTGGCTGTATTTTATAAAGCACCATACTTTTTCTAGCGGGGGGTAATGCCACAGCCAGGGAAAACTTTTCACCGGTTTCCCCGGCCAAAGCATTACCCCTGACCGCTAGTCAGCCCAGGCCGGGGATCTCTGGGCAGATGGGGACCCCCCCAATAAAGGGGTCCCCCCTCTCCAGGGCACCCCAGTCCTAGGCTGATAGCCCGGGGCTATCCCCGGCACCCGTGGGTGGTGGGTGCCGGGTTGATAGTGTCAAAGTGTAGTGTAAAATAGCATGCTGACAGTCGTTCCAGGCCAAATACAGGAGCCATGGGGCACTGCCCTGGGCGGTGGCACCGTTCATCCACCCCTAGTTACGGTCCTGCTTTTAGTATAGCCTTCCTCCTATACAGTAAATGAGAGATTGTGCCACTGGCTACTCATGGTCACTGCAACTCAGAGTTTTGCACTACACCACCAGCCAGCCTTCTTCTATACATCTCTATATTAGGATCACTACAGTAAAGAACTAGGCAGATTGAGCCCTCCAGCACAGAGGAGGGCTGGGGAGAGGAGAGAAATTCAGTGGACAAAGCCTTAAGGTAAGGTTGCGGCTCTCCAGCTGTTGTGGAACTACACATCCCAGCATGCCCTGTCATCACTCTAGCATTCCTTAATAGCAAAACCGTAGCAGGGCATGCTGGATGTGTAGTTCCACAACAGCTGGAAGGCCGCATGCTCAGCACACCTTCTTTAAGGGATCAGCATGTTTTACTTCATGTCTCAAAATAGCTCTTTTTCTTTCTGTTCCTTTCTGTGAAATACTGTACACATAATAAAGCACAGGTACATTATTTATGAAGGTCAGTGCTGCTGCAATGGTTATCTTCATTACCTTTCAGAAAATAAAAGAGAGCTGCTCATTGTTTTGGGATGCCATTCTACCAGGAGATAACAGCTGAAAGGGCACCTCCTCTACGGCATGGAAACATTTAACGGATATCTGACAAGTATGTTACTGAATACCCAGACTGACAGTGGCACTGGTTTCACTGACTTGGTGAACTATCTAGCTGGCTCATAACACTTTTGCTAATGGCCTTACAATCTCTGAGCTAAGATGAACCGTGACGCTATCACTATCTGACACCACCAATCCTAGCCAACAAGGCAACCAGCTATTCCTGCACTGAGATTTCAAGGTCATTCTAGTTTGGTATGCTGCTAATATAATGTCATGAATTGTTTTGCTAGTATAGAGCATGTTATGCTAAACACCATTTTGCAATGAACAGATCTGTAGATAGACAAAGAGAAATAGGAACAACAACTGTGCACTTTGTATGCTATAAATTTCATCTTTCTCTTGTACAGGACAACGGTGACGGGTGTAGATAAAAGGCAACTTTTTCCCTGCACAATTCATGTGGCAATAAATGTATTGAGGAATTGGGAACGTGGGTGAAGATGTGAGAAATATGGGTAAGGAGATTACAATGATGTAGGATGGGGTGTGATATACCTGAGATACACATTTTATCTGAAGAGGGGAGAGTTGCTGGGGCGAGAGATGCAATACGCAGGTCCGCAACTAGCTATGGGCGACCGGTGCCGCCGCACAGAGCGCAGTACTCTCTGGGTGGCACCGTCACCACCCCGCAGACCTTGCTCCTGGCTAGCAGGGTGTCTGGAACAGCACCCGCGGAGCGTACGGTGGATGCTCCAGATGCGCACCCTGTCCTGAGGATGCCTGGTCAGCACTGCACTTACCGGTCATGCCCCCTTCTGCACAATGTAATGATGTTCTTCGCTCTAGGGCTGGGCTGGTACAGGGTGCGATTGTGCCCTGTTACGGCTCTGGCCATACATTCTTCTCTATGACTGGTCCAGTGTATGGATAATGAATGGGTGGTGTCTACACGATTTAATGCATCATATCATAACAGGTAGCTCCACTTATTTCTTTCTAATGATACTATATTATTCCCCAACACTAGCAACAGTACAAAGTAACTGTCTAACTCTAAGCAGATCTGCTGATTGCTATGGTCAATTAACTTTAAAACGTCATCTGTCACCCAGTGTCGGACTTAGGCATTAAGGGGAATGCAGTGATAGGGGCCCATGCTTAAGGGGTGTGGTCATCCACCAGAGGGGGTGTAGCCAGCCCAGGGGCATTATAAGAGAGTAGGGGGCCCATGTGCAGCATCCGTTTGGGCCCCCTCCTCTCTGTCCGGTGCCAGAATTTACTGCGGCAGGTGCGGGTCTCCGGGAAAATGACACCCGCGACTATTTTCCTGGGGACGTCTTTTCTGCGCATGCGCAAATCACTGGGAAAATGGCCGCCATCATTTTCCCAGTGAGTTTTTGCTGCTCTGCAGCGCTAGTCCATTATAAAGATGCCTATGGGCCAGCCACCACAGTTGCTTAACTAACCATTAGGCAAATCTTGGTGTAGTTTCTATAGAAAGAAACCAAGAAACAATGTTTATCTGTGGTCCTGCTCCACAAGGTAACTGACCCTCTAATAGAGTAACAATGTACAATTCAGTGCACAGTCTGGAACATGACCCCTAGAGGATGGTGTGGATCCCCAGGCAGTGGGGCCCACTGGGGATTTCCCCTGTACCCCTGTGGGCCAGTCCAACCCTGCTGTCGCCTCATTGTGATGTCAGAGGATCCAACCTGTCAGTGTAACTGATATCTACATGTACAGCATCATTACTCCGATGTCAAGCCAACAGCCTGAGTTCCCTGACATTGGGTATGATGTGGTGTGGGGGTGGCATTTGTACATCTATCTCAGTTACCTTGGATTGTAACTGGTGTCTGTTAGGAGCTGCTGAAATGTAAAGGAGCTCAGTTAGAGTCTAACCATGTGGGAGCAGTGCATGCCCTGGCTACATGAACATATCAGACAGGTACCATAGTTGCCTACTTTCAGCTCCCTCCTTCCAGGAGGGAGCTGTCAGGCTTGCACAGGCAGGGGGCATGATGCTGCGATGATGCTCCATTGGGGGTGGAGCGTGACAGCATGATCACGTCATTGTTGCCCGGCCCCCTCTTCACAATGCCGACTTGCCAGTTTCAGAAACAAGTACTGTACAGTGACAGCAACAGGTCTTACCCACACAGCATGGCAAAACCCCACTTATTGGCCTGATTCAGAGATGGACACAGTTAACATCGCTGCTGTGTCTTTGAAAGCAGCAGCGATGCTAACATATGGTAATGCCGCAGGTGGCATCTATATGAAAAAGATGCCTCCTGCCACCATCTGATGCAACATTGCATCACCATCACGACAATCAGTCGCAATGGCCGCAATAATGGGCAATAGAATTTCTCAGTTGGGTCCAGGAAAGCGGCGTCGTTAGATGCCGATCCTGGCCCCCAGCACTCCCAGAAAACAGGGGGCAATGCACCCCTGTTTCCAGGAACACAGGCCGACTCCAGCCACTCCCCACCTCCAAACAGCCGCAGCCTGTCAATCAAAAAAAATTAACATTTGTGTATAAAACTACTAAACGCTGTACACATAATTCTGTGTAGTGGGTTCTGACCTCTGATAAAGAGAACATTGCGAGCGGGCCGTACTAGCTTGTCGCTCTGCTTTCTAACTAACCCCCCAAGAGCACTAACAATAAAGGGACTTAAACAAATTCATTTGACATTTCTTAATATTCACAAGATGTCTCATAATGTAAATCCACAGGACTTCTGTCTTATTACAATACACATTGTACAAACAATAGTGACAGCTAAAAAGTATTCATTTTCCTGTGAAGCTTCCCACTGTTACATGTCACCGGGAAAAAAAAAAAGATACTGACTTCTCTGTATGATCTAATTATGAATGTATTTCCTTTTGTTATTTCACATTTATTTTAATAAGAAAGAAGCACCTGTTGTGAGGCCAATACAATATGCTCTCACTGGGAATGCATTGGGTTTACAGGAATTTGGTGGCCTCATGAACCGCACGCTCATGTATACACAACGCCATTGCTATGCAGGTGCACAGGACATATATTAACCAGAAAGCTCACAGTTTAATGGCTGAGGGATTTCAGTGATTATTCCAGACAAAGGCATACAGCAGAGTTGGCTGGTTTCCTAAAGATAAGTATGTAACGCACAAGGCAGTTGGCTCCACCAGGAGAAAATAAAATAAAGTAGGTACATTAAATATTCTGTCACTTGCAGAGTTCCAACTAGATGCAGAGGCTATCAAAAGCCTGCTAGCCGTGATAAGGCAGAGATTAAGGCAACCACATGAATTCTATTACAGGTAATACGCAGATCTTCCACTGATAACATGGCTAAAAGGTAAGAATCTAATTACACCCTCTGCCCGGATCAAGAAAATTACATGGTCATATGTGGGAATGTGGAGAGCTGGATTATTGATGACCCTCCTGTTGGTTTCCTTACAGTTCACAGCACTGATAACATCCTGGAAGGTCTTTTATACTGGGATCACAGGTCTAGCACTGAGACCGGTTGAAGGTCTAGGGGTTGGATCAAGCTGCCTATATTCTTAATTAAAAAAAAAAAATTTTCAGCACAGCACACAATACATGGGGATTGTTATTACGTGTGCTGAGTGCCGAGTGTAAATGTCTTTCTTTGGGTCTTTCAAAACATAAGTGGAGTTTCTTTTTTTTAAACTTTAGAACAGTGAACAATACTTATGTTTGCCCTTGACTAACAAATATCACTAACTGTACTTGGGCAGGATTATGGACCTGGTGCATTTCAGATATATCTCTCTGGCTCTCATGCAGTGAATGTCACTGGCCAATCATATTTTGCAGTGATTAATCGACTACAATCTTTCACAGTTATCCTATGTCCCAAAGTGAGATGATGTAACCTGTTCTGACTGTCCCACATCTATTATACTTAATACTATAATACATGGGAGTGGGCTGTGTGCACTGGGGATAATAAGGAAACATCCACACATCTGTTTATATGTTTATCAGACAATATCGTCATCTCTGGGCAGGAGTCCATGGGAAATACTATAAATATAGAGATCTAGTGGACAAACTCATCTAGCTAATTATAACAAACTGCAATTACTCCTTTCCTGGCAAGATAAAGGCTTGCCTATTGGATAGACTATTTCTAAGCCTTCATTTGCAGAATGGAAATAACAAATAATGTATTTCCTTTTCCTTTAAACCACTCATTTTTTAGAAGAATTTTAAATTAGGTATTAGAAAATACAGCCCATGGGACGTGCTGAAATATAAACTCTTACCATGACAGAGGTTCTAGCTATAGCTGTGAGAATTAGCCGTTAAACCACTTGGTGGCAATAAATCACAGAGCTAGCACAAGGCAATAGATCCCTACAAACCCCCATTTTTTGAATAGCCTGATAACATCTACCAGTGCTGTAACAGGGCGGCAGTGCTGTAACAGGGCGGCAGTGCATCTTGTGCTGGCCCTGCCCCTTGAGCGCATGATGTCACACAGAGGGGGCGGGGTTGCTAGCACCAGGAAGTGCAGCACTGCCTGGAGCATCCTGAGGAAGTTCTGAGCAGTTGCACAGATGCATGGTGCATGCCCGAGAATCCAAAGGATGCTGCAGCATCGATAGTGCTGCAGGATGCCATTCCAAACACCCTGCTAGCCAGGATCAAGGGCCGTGTGATGCCACCCACAGAACTTTGCACTCTGTGCTGAGGCATCACTCTCACACTCCTAGAGCTGAAGAATTGCAGTTTTATAAATGAATGCACAGCCTGGGACATATGTAAAATCACAAGATGGAGCAAATAATTTGTGTGCATATTCTCTCTTTCTCATTTGTTTGCTTCACTTTGATTTCATCAGAGTGGTTACTTTCATTGATAAGGGTTAGGACTGGCATATAAGGGAGGCCCCAGAAACGGCAATTTTGTTTATGTATAATTGTGCATATTATGCAGCTATTATCTATGCTTTTATTCTTTTTAATGTTCAGTGTTTTGATATGACTTATCCTTTCTTGGCTTTTAAATTTGTTTCTAACATGAAATATTCCACAGTTATTTAGAGTATTTATCCCAGTCCTCTATCAAAAATATACATTTTTCTGTTTACAACCTCACTCCAAAAGGAGTCTGTCTCAATTCTGTCTTTGTCATGATAAAACAAGGGTCTGTTTTATTAAGGCCTGATGTCCTGTATTCTTACCTAACAACTGTCCTGATTTTCGCAAGGCAGTCCCAGTCTCCCTCAAAATGAGCATGGTTTGGGAGAATCAGAGAAATGGACAAAATATTCCAATATTGCAATTACGAGTGTTGGTAATTGTGTGTATGTTCACAATTAACGGAATACCCTCTTACTAATGTTTCCCCTACTTGACGCGAGTGCCGGAGCAATTTATTATTGCACCAATGTGAGACAGCTGATTAGAAAATCAGCTGTCTCCCCGAGTCTTTCGGAGCAGTGAAACTAGTGGGCAAGACCTACAGGTCACACAGACACACAAAAGCCCCAGTATCCGGCGGAAGGAGCTTTGCAACCCGGAACTTCTTCCCATAGGGAAGGAGCGGGTAGCGGGAGCAAACGCCATCTGGAGATAGCGAATGCTCCCGCAGTCAAGCTCCGAAAATATTGTATTTTCGGAGCTTGATGAATTCTGTCCCCATACTAGTGTATGGACACAGCGGGCCATTCCGGTAAGCAGGAGATAGCTGTGATATCTCATGCTTTACCCTTTTGATGAATGGCCCAAAAACTGAATTTCTACAAAAGCAGGTGAAAGTATTAATTTTCACCTGCTTTTGAAGAAATTAAGTGATGATGAATAGAGCCCTTAGGCCCGGATTCAATTAGAGGCGAAAACCCGGGATCAGCAGAAAACAATTGCCGATGCGATGGTTTCGCCACTTTTCAAGGTATCGCCCTCGTTACGCCGACTCTCCTTCCCACGGCCGCCGCAGGGAGTCTCCATTTGCCGGGCGCCTCTCTGAGATTTTACCAGCGGGTGCCCGGCTCCCCACAGCGGCACTCGGAGCTCACTCCTGAGCTCCGACTAGGCTTCTCTCATGGGCACTATGTGATAACGTCTCTCCCTTAGTAATGAGGAGCGGCGGACGCAGGATCGGGGCTTAAGGTAAGTAAACTGTTTTTTTCGGGGGGGTTTTCTGTGTGTTGTACGTGGCTCTGTTACAGGGGACACTACAACAGGGGCTACTACTAAAGGGGCTACTAGGGGCACTGCTACAGGGGCTACTGGGGCACTGCTACTGGGGGCACTACTATAGGGGCTACTGGGGGCACTACTACAGGGGCTACTGGGGGACTACTACAGGGGCTACTGGGGGCACTACTACAGGGGCTACTGGGGGCACTTCTACGGGGGCTACTGGGGGCACTACTAAAAGGGCTACTGGGGGCACTTGTACAAGGGTTACTGGGGGCACTTCTGCAGGGGCTACTGGGGGCACTACTACAGGTGGCTACTGGTAGCACTCCTACAGTGGCTACTGGGGGCACTTCTACAGGGGCTACTGGGGGCACTTCTACAGGGGCTACTGGGGGCACTTCTACAGGGGCTACTGGGGGCACTACTACAGGGGCTACTGGGGGCACTTCTACAGGGGCTATTGGGGCACGGCTACAGAGGCACTACTACTGGGGGTACTACTACAGGGACTACTGGGGGCACTATTACAGGGGCTACTGGGGGCACTACTACAGGGGATACTGGAGGCACGGCTACAGGGGGCACTACTACTGGGGGTACTGCTACAGGGGCTACTGGGGGCACTTTTACAGGGTCTATTGGGGGCACTACTACAGGGGCTACTGGGGCACTTCTACAGGGGCTACTGGGGGCACGGCTACAGGGGTCACTACTACTGGGATACTACTACAGGGGCTACTGGGGGCACTATTACAGGGGCTACTGGGGGCACTATTACAGGGGCTACTGGGGGCACTTCTACAGCGGCTACTGGGTGCACGGCTACAGGGGGCACTACTACTGGGGGTACTACTACAGGGGCTACTGGGGGCAGTATTACAGAGGCTACTGGGGGCACTAATACAGGGGCTACTGGGGCACTTCTACAGGGGCTACTGGGGGCACTTCTACAGAGGCTACTGGGGGCACGGCTACAGGGGGCACTACTACTGAGGGTACTACTACAGGGGCTACTGGGGGCACTATTACAGGAACTACTGGGGGCACTATTACAGGGACTACTGGAGGCACTGCTACAGGGGCTACAGGGGGCACTACTACAGTGGCTACTGGGGCACTTCTATAGGGGTTACTGGGGGCACTTATACAGGGGGTTCTGGGGGCACGGCTACAGGGGGCTCTACTACTGGGGGCACTATTACAGGGGCTACTGGGGGCACTATTACAGGGGCTACTGGGACACTACTACAGGGACTACTGAGGGCACTACTACAGGGTCTACTGGGGCACTACTACTGGGGGCATTATCACAGGGGCACTACTATTGGGGGCATTATTACAGGAGAATTACTACTGGGAGCAATTTTACAGGAGCACTACTACTGGACATTTATACAGGGGCACTACTACAGGGGCTAACTTCTTGGGGCATTTTTACAGGGGCATTACTACTGGGGACAATTTTACAGGGGGCTTTACTACTGGGGGCATTACTACTGGGGGCACTAATGCAGGGAGCATTACTTTTGGGGGCACTACTACAGGGGGCATTATTAATGGGGGCATTGCAGAAGGGGCACCACTACTGGGGGCACTGCAGAAGGGATACCACTGCTGTGGGCATTATGTATAAGTGCCACTACTGCTGTAGGCATTGTACAAAGGTTACTACTACTGTGGGCATTGTGTATAAGGGGTACTACTACTGTGGGTATTGTGTATAAGGGGCACGCCTACTGTGGGCATTGTGTATAAGGGGCACAACTACTGTGGGCATTGTGTATAAGGGGCACTACTACTGTGGACATTGTGTGTGAGGGCAGGGCCGGTGCTAAGATTAGGCAGCTTTAGGCGGCTGCCTAGGGGCACCAGCCACTGGATGGCGCTGCTGAGTCCACAAAAATAAGATGGGTATTTCTTTTAGTTCTTACCATGACTATTATTGACCAATGCTGACACAGGAACTCCCCCAACCCCCAGCACTGCACTGTCACTTGTTAGTGTGGTAGAGTCAGCAACAGTGGTGGTATTATCAATTGGGGTCAGTGTGGCACAGTATGATTTTGGGGCTCTGCTGTGTGGCATATTAGTTGGGATATTTGTATATAGTATATTATGAATTTGGGACACTGCTGTGTGGCATATTATAAATTGGGGTCCCTAATGTGTAGCATATTAGTTGGGATATTTGTATAAAGTATATTATGAATTTGAGACACTGCTGTGTGGCATATTATAAATTGGGGTCACTAATGTGTGGCATATTATGAATTTTAGGGAGCAGGGGCGGTGGGTGAAATGTTGCCTAGGGCACCCAGAAACCTTGCACCGGCACTGTAAAAGGGGCACTAATGTTGGCATTGTGTAAAAGGGGCACTCCTGTGTGTCAGAACAGATACTACTGTGAATCAGGGGCACTGTGTGCGGTGTAATGTGAATAAGATTGTGCTACTGTGTGGTGTAGTTTGAATTGGGAATATTATTGTGTGACCACGCCCCTTTCTTTTGAGACCTTTCCTTTAGCATGCCTCCCAACCAACCCTATTTTGGCGACAAAGTGTCCCAGATGGGAGGGGGGAATGGTGAATAGATGTCATGCGCATGCATGCGGCATCTATTGACTGGAGAAAGGGACTGGGAGCATGCCCTGCAGCTGCAAGAGCACTGGGCATGTACCCAGCATGATTGGAATTACGGGGTGGCACACGTGATTATGGCTTTTCCCATGAGACCACACCCCTTGCCTTTTGTCGGGTGCACGCACCTTAGGCGTGTGCAAATTCCGCCAGGGGGCGCCAAAATGTATCTTCGCTTACCAAAAAAATTAGGCTCGGGCCGGCCCTGCATGTGTGAAACCTCCATAGACAAAAACAGGTGAAAAAGTTTCTCCACCCAAAGGCAGGACAAAAGATATGCAAAATCCCTATTTTTGAGAAAAATGTGGGGACTTGGTTCAGAACCCTTTGGGCCCCCCTCCCCAATGACTAATTAGGCAAAATAATAGTAATAATAATAATAATAATAATAATAATAATAATAATAATAATAATAATAATAATCTTAATACCCCCTAAAAAAGACATGTAAAATGTGGCTAAAGTAATGGGATAGGTATTTTGGGGTGCTCTATGGATGGGACAGGTGTTTTTAGGATTTCAGGAGGCTGCAGCACGTGTATTTTTAACATTTTTATAAATCTGCACTTTTCAGACACAATAAAACCCAGTACCCAGTTAGATGTACCCCCAATTTAACTACAGCAATTATTTTTCACAAAAGACATTGCTTTATATAATTTTTCGACACTTATGCAAATATGCATATTACAGCCCTTTGACTCAATATAAGATCCCTAATTACTTTTATTAGGGCTATTAATGCACTTCTATATTGATTCCCTGGGTCAGTTAGGCTTTTTATGAGGTACAGACTGATTTTCACAAAATAACCTGTCCTTTTTGCTAGTTTCGCCATAAGCTGCATTCGCACATATGCGTTTTAGCCAGTTTTGCAATTGAATAGGGCGAAAAGCGGGAGAGTGCATTGTGTAAGTAGGCTCAAAACAGGCGAATGAGGCGAAAACATTGCGCTTATTGACGCTAATTGAATCCGGCCCTTAGTGTCTTGTGGACACTATGCTGTGCGGCAATGCTGGCACTTAGCTAATCTGCATGTTATGTTATAAGATATATTGGGTTAAATGTTATAGAGCGCGAGACGGTGCCATTGCGGGAATACATGCGAGTTTTCCGATTTTTTTTTTTAAACGGGAATACTCGCATGTATTCCCGCAATGGCGCTGGGTCGCGCTCTATTACATTTAGCCCACTGTATCCTGATTCTTGTCAAATTTTACGAACATACAGTAAACATGATTGTGTTGTGTGGTCATTCTTATTTTCTAATGCTTTGTTTCATTTAAGTGTTTTTTTTTTCATATATATTTATAGTTAGAAAAAGATTCCTTTGTTCAGTGATTAAGAAAACTTAAACACAAAAACCAGCAACGTTCACAGCTCTCTCTAATCTGAGTAGACACAGGAGCAGTGTAGCATGTAAGTGGCTCAAGCTTCAGAATTATTCAGTGGACATCACCTGGAACATTATCTGACAATCCCATCAGTTTAGTCACTAGATGACATGGCCCATGTGCGTAGTCACCGTATGGAGTACAAGACCCACGTGTGCTCTGGCTACAGCTGGATCTTATTACGTGACATAGGCTAAGAGACAAGTTATTGATAGAGCAAATGATTGATGCAATGAAATGTGTATAAACATAACCACTCAGCTAAAAATCTTCTCTCGTTTGATCTTTACCTAGACAGAAAGCAATTCGAACTTCATAGGGCAGATGAAAATGAATGCATTGTTGTGATGTATTACCATAATGAAGAATTAAACATATGTCGACATTGTAATAAGCTGCGTACTCTGGTAAAAAAAATACCTCTGGTTTTTATGAAGATTAATATTTTTCTGCACAGTGTAATGAGACAAATCGCCAAACAAAGGCCGCCTTGGCTGATAAAAAGAGTCCTGCTGGTTTAATGTGTGTGGGAAAATTTTCAATTAAAACAGGCTGTATTTTACTAGTACAGCTCAATCTCCAACTGTATGTTGGTTAAATAATAGAGTATGCAGCTGAAAACTAGCTCCTTATTGTAGCTTTCATGTAGGTGTAATAAACGCTGACGCTGAACTGCATTTTATTATTGCACAGTGCTCTAAAACGTCAAACTTCTATTCTATTGCCAAATATGCCCCTTAAGAAGAGTGCATCCTCATTTGTTCTTAGTGTAATTCCTTGACTTGTAGAATAAATGGGTGGGTCACTAATACCCAGTGGCGGAACTAGAGAGTGGTGGGCCCAGGTGCAAGAATATGCTTTGGGCCCAACTCCCCCCCCCCGCCCATTCCTGGCACCCCGCACCCCAACATTTTTTCAACACCCCCACTCCCCCCCCCTTAGTTAGATCCAGTGTCTGTCCTGCTACCCAGCCTTGTTTTTTCACCACCCCTCACTGCCCCGCCAGTCACTAAATTCAGTCTGTCCAGCCCCACTGTGTCAGCCTCATTCTCTCCCCCAGCCCCAGCGACTCATCCTCATCCCCCCCTCCAGCCCTAGGGTGTCAGCCTCATTCTCCCCCCAAGCCCAGCATGTCAGCCTAATTCTCCCCCCCAGCCCCAGCGTCTCAGCCTCATTTCCCCCCCCAGCCCCAGCGTCTCAACCTCATTCTCCCCCCCAGCCCCAGCATGTCAGCCTCATTCTCCCCCCCAGCATCTCAACCTCATTCTCCACCCCAGCCCCAGCATCTCAGCCTCATTCTCCCCCCAGCCCCAGCGTGTGTCCCAGCCACAGCGTATCAGCCTCATTCTCTCCCCCAGTCCCAGCCCCAGCGTGTCAGCCTCATTCCCCCCAGCCCCAGCGTGTCAGCCTCATTCTCCCCCCAAGCCCCAGCGTCTCAGCCTCATTCTCCCCCCCAGCCCCAGCGTCTCAGCCTCATTCTCCTCCCAGCCCCAGCGTGTGTCCCAGCCACAGCGTATCAGCCTCATTCTCTCCCCCAGTCCCAGCCCCAGCGTGTCAGCCTCATTCTCCCCCCAGCCCCAGCATCTCAGCCTCATTCTCCCCCCAGCCCCAGCGTGTCAGCCTCATTCTCTCCCCCAGCCCCAGTGTGTCAGCCTCATTCTCCCCCCCAGTCCCAGCGTGTGTCCCAGCCCCAGCGTGTCAGCCTCATTCTCCCCCCAGCCCCAGTGTGTGTTCCAGCCCCAGGGTGTCAGCCTCATTCTTCCCCCCAGCCCCAGTGTCAGCCTCATTCTCTCCACCAACGTGTCCCAGTCCCAGCATGTCAGCCTCATTCTCCCTCCATCCCCAGCGTGTCTCTGCCTCGTTCTTCCCCCCAGCATGTGTCCCAGCCCCAGCAATGTCAGCCTCTTTCCCCCCCAGCCCCAGCGTGTGTCAGCCTCTTCCCCCCCCTGCCCCAGCGTGTGTCAGCCTCTCCCCCCCGCCCCAGCGTGTGTGTCAGCCTATTTTCTTCCCCAGTCCCAGCATGTGTCAGCCTCTTTTCTTCCCCAGCGTGTGTCAGCCTCTTTTCTTCCCCAGCCCCAGCGTGTGTGTCAGCCTCTTTTCTTCCCCAGCCCCAGCGTTTGCTTTGTCCCCCATACTACCGCAATTTACTTACCTTATTTCCTTACTCTTCTGCTCTTCTTGATACGTGGCACCTCTCGATCCTCTCCAGCAGCCCGGCCCCTTGTTATGACATGACGCACATGACGTCACGCGCAACGTGTCTTAACAAGGGGCCGAGCCGCGGCGGGTGTCTGTCATATTGGAGCCAGAGCGGCCGAAGCGGGCCCGCTCCGGCTCCAATTTTTGTTAATGGGGACCAGGTCGGTGGGCAGCGGCGCTGTCGGATGCAGGCGGCCATAGGCCCCTGCACCAATGCGGGCCCTGGTGCACCGGGTCGGCGCCACAGTGTAAAAGGGGTTTGTCCCTTTTACACCGTTGCAAATCCATACACACAGAGGGCTCTCCTACTGCCAGCAAGAATGCAGTGGCTAATTTATGCACGCCCAGAAAACAGTGTTTAAACGGATCGACACGCCTGCGTTTTTCTAACCACCCCTAAACACTGACCACCTGTCACTCAATTCTGAGCGAGCGTAATAGCAATCAAATCGCTACACATGCGCAGTGCGTCTTACATGCATTCAAAATGGCAAACGATCTCTGAATCAGGCCTTTAGTTCATCCAAACTGATGCCTGCAATGCCCTAAGCATGGGCACTTGAATCTATAGGGGCATATTCAATTGGGGGTGAGAATAGCAAAAATCACGCACCTGCAAGGTTTTTCCTGCAGGTGCTGGATTTTTGCTATTCAATTATTTATGCGTTTTTTCCTATTTTGAGTGCCGGGAGGTATTTTTTTGCGTACCTCCAGAGCACAACCAATTTTTCCTAAAATCCACAATTTTAGGATAAAAGGTCGGGAAATGCTCTGGGACCCCGGCGGCACCCATCCTAATGACTAATTAAGCAATTGGAAGTTTCCAATTAGCTTAATTAGTCAGTAATACTCCCCTTACAAAGTGATATCTTCTGCATCCAGTGTCGAGACCCGGTCTCCTTCAGCAGCGGTGAGTATGTGCATGAGTGTGTGTGTGACCCCTGGTGTGTGTTTGTCCCCTGAGTATGCCCCCCCCCCGTATTGGGCGTTGGGAGAACTATATCTGCCAGCCTCCCTGGAGCCTCCCAGCAGCCCCCGGTACCCCCAGTAGCCCCCTCCCTAGTGAGGAGATGGAGGGGAGGCCACCGGGAGCCTCAGAGACCACTGGAGACCCCCGGGCAGGAAAGTGTAATTTTTTATTTTTTTTACGCGGCGCAGGGTTTTTAGCTCTGAAAACCCTGCGACCACTTTTTTTTAATTGGCTACTGCGGGAGAGCGCATACCCACAGTAATCCAAAATTGAACGCGAGAGGCGCAAGGTTTTTTTCCTCACTAAACCTCGCGCCCAAGTGATTTGCCCCATAGCAGCAGTATCTGATTAGTGCATTACAACACATGCAGGAAGGAAGTTGTTGCCTTGTTAAAATGTAATACATGAATACTTAGTTCTTGTTTCAAAACTGCTTTACAATATTTGCATATATAATAATATTTGGCCACCAGGGGTAGCTATAACCCTATCACATATAGGTTGAATTGCACACACACGTGCTAAAGTCTTAGCCAGCCATGGAATTAGACAAGCAAATAAATTATTCCAATGTCACCAAAATATTTGCATTAGGATATATGTATAGGTCTAAGTGAACATTTCTTGTTCCATTTTTCTAATGCAAAGTTTGTTTATACGCATAAGGATTAGTGAGTTTTAGCAGGCACCGCTCACTACTGGACTTGCACCAACATCTCTGTCTGTCACCTATAAACAGAGTCTCTTGTAAGGCAGCTCACTACTTAGAGAAAGTAAGGAAAATCCACTTTCTTATTAATTTCCTTTGACATGTTATTTTTGCAGGGTGGCTGGTAGAGTGGCCTGCTGGATGTACAGTAAGTCTCCCTAAATATACAAAAGTTGCATGGATTCTGAGACTCAAGCAGTATACATTTTTGTTAACTTCCTAGTTTTGCATGGGATCTGGTATATATATATATATATATATATATATGTATATATATATTATAAACAATTGGCTTTGCCCATGGCACTCAAACATCTGCGGTGCCAGTGGTATGTGACCACACCATTGAAATAATTTTTTTTATATTTATATATATAGGCAGGCAGCGTAATGAGTAGCAATCTGGCGGACTTGGCAATGATACAACACCACACACAGGTCCAGTGGTCACTGGACCTGTGTGTGGTGTTGTATCATTGCCAAGTCCGCCAGAGTGCCACTCATTACGCTGCCTTTCTATACCCTATTGGAGTGGAGCACCTGCGGCCATTGCTGTTGTGATTGGGGAGTGCCGGCCTTCTAGGATTTATATATATATATATATATATATATATGAATTATATATATATATATATATATATATATACACTCACAGGACCTCATTCAGAGTCGGTCGTTGCGGCCGCACGGTCGTAAGGGAAAAGGGGCCGGATATGCAAATGATGCACTCGCAAGTTGCGTCCTTAAGATCGGATCGTTAGCTGGCCGACCAAGGGGAGGATGCGGCCGTAAGACAAAAATTACGCCCCCTTCTCGTACGCATTACACGTCATCTCCGGCCATATAAGGATTAATCGAGACCATCGGTAACCATCGGAACTGGTCGTAGAGCTTAAGGTTGACCATACCCTCTCTTAAGCACTACGATCAGATCAGTGTACAAACCACCCATGTCACGTGTGCCATGACACTACTTTGTTAATTATGCACTCCCATAAAACGCCGTTCGCATAATTAGGCACACCTGCGTTCGGATCTCCACTCCCCCGTTTTCGAGCACCTTCCCCTATTACCACCCACAAACGTCTCATTCTGTCACTCAAACTACCGACCTGGCTGTGTTCAAGGAGAGAGAAATTTCTGATCGTAGCAGCTAGTTTGCGCACGCGCATTGCGAACTTTACGCATGCGCAGTTTAGCGAACATCGGTGGCGTACGACCGTGCGGCCGCAACGACCGACGTCTGAATGAGGTCCACAGTGTGTATATTCAAAAAAATCTTTGACTTTTCTTTTTGGTGACTGCAGGATCCATAAAACAAAAATGTAAAGTGAACATACAGTAAAAAAATAACTAGAAATGTAATGTTGGAAGAATGCATGTGGCATATTCACATTACATACTGTATATCCATTTTATAAACTGAAAAATTGTTAGGATATTTTAGCTGTTAATGCGGAAATAAACCAGTCATTTCTCTTTTTGCCTTTAAAAGGCAGCATCTGTTTCATTGTCTTGCTTTCCTATGTCAAAATAGCACCATTCAATCAAATGAAAATTGCTACAAGCACAATGCCGTTTTTCCATCTTTGGGCCTGATTCAGCAATGCACTGCTGATCGCAGATTCACGATTATTATTATTATTTATTTATATGGCGCCACAAGTGTTCCGCAGTGCCTTACAAAGTACATAAACCAATTGTTGACCAGTGACTTACAGAACAATACAATACAGGACCAGGACATGGATAATACACTGTACATTGCTACATTAGCGATCATAACACCCAGATAAGCAACAGAGCATAAGCAACCAAGGACCTAATTCAGACCCGTTCGCAAGCGCTGAGCTCTCGCAACCGGGTCGATGTTTGCCCACTGGGCATGCGCACGTCGGAGGCGGCTCCGACGTGTGCATGCGCGAGACCCGGCTAGCGACGGGCGCTCCGTCGCTACGGGTCTCGCACCAAAGGGGGCGAGCTGTCGATGGTGATTGACAGCTCGCCCCGTTTGTGAGGCGGGCAGGGGGGGTGGCCAGCCAAACGGAGGCGTTCCCGACGGAATGCTTACCGTTTGGGGGCGGCCCCACTGACATCAGCAATGATGTCAGTGGGGAGCTTCCTGCTCGATCAGAGCAGGAAGCTCCTTGGGGCTTGCGCTTGTCGAGACCCAACCTTAGGGTCTTGTCGCAAGCCCCGATGGTCGCGATGGTCAGGACCATCAACCTGGTGGCTCGCTAGAGCTGTGGGTGGTAACCCACAGCTTAGCTAGCGACCAGGAGGCCGCACTTCACACTTTAAGCGGCCACCCTCGTTCAGAGCGACTGCTTGTATCTAGCGATCGACTCTGAATGAGGGCCCAAGTGTTAGGTGCCATAGTGGTGAGTAAGAAGTACTGTAGATGAAACTAAAGTAGGGAGAAGCACAAGAGGGTAGAGGGCCCTGCTCGTAAGAGCTTACATTCTAAAAGGGAGGGGCAGACAAACAGGTCTGACACAGATGGGGTAGACAGGGAGGAAGGAGCATGTAGCAGCAAGTTAGAATGATTAGTATTATTAGGATCAGGATTATTGGGAATCTGCGCATGCACAGGACCCATTCTGCGAGTGTGCAGAATGGTTCCTGCGTAGTCGCACGCAGGGCCTGATTCAGAGCCGGACGCTCTGACCAGAGCGCTCGCTCTGAATCAGGGCCCTCCAACCTAAAAATGGAGCAGCCTCTTCGACGCTTGCATAGCTGTGGGTTACCACCCACAGCTTATGCGAGCGTCCATGATGATGGTCGCGATGGTCAAGACCATCACGACCATCGGGCTTGCGACGAGACCCTGCGGTAGGGTCTCATGGCTGCAAGCCCTGGAGTGATTTTGGCTCTATCAGAGCCAAAATCACTCCCACTGACATCACTAGTGATGTCACAGCATCACTAGTGATGTCACTAGCATCACTAGTGATGTCAGTGGGGCCGGACCCAGACTATGGGAACGCCTCCGTCTGGCAGCCATGCCCCCAGCACGCCCACCAAAGGGGGCGTGCTGTCAGTCACCATGCTGTGCTGTCAGCTATGCGGGTCTCGCGAATGCGCACGACGGAGCTCCCTCCGTCATGTGCATGCACATTAGGGCACCATCAACCCGCTCGCGAGCGTCCTACGCTCGCGAGCGGGTCTGAATTAGGCCTGCAGCCCCTTCGATACCTCTGCCTGATTGACAGGCAGAGGCATTTAAGGGGCGGTGCGGGGGTGGCCGGCGTTCCCGAAAATGGGCATGTCCACCCCATTTTCCGGGAGTAGCAAGGCAGGGGCTTACTCAGCTGGCTGGTGCCCGGTGCCATCCACCATCGCGACCATCGATGGTCGCGATGGTGATCCCAGCCTGCTGTGATGTTTTGGTTTTGTTGTGGACCCGGGGTGTTATAAGGAGCAGACCTGGAGCTGACTTACAAATAAATGTGGAGTTTTTAATAAGTGGTTTGACAGACATGAATGTGGCAAAACAGAAAGTCAGGGTTTAGCACTAAGTGCACTGGAAACTGTAGTGATGCAATTGGAAAAAGTCCAGGTAGTGACAACAGAAGGTAATCCAGTATTCCGGGGTTTGTGAGGCTGAAAAGAATTGCAGACTGAAGTGAAATGCTGACTGAGGTGAGTGGCAGGCTGAAGTGATTGTTGGCTGAAGGGAGTTGCAGGTTGAAACAATAATGTCCAGGGGAAATGCAAACGACTGACACAGGTACTCAGGCAATGGGAGAGGCAATAGGAGGAGGCAGGGGAATCCAGCAGGGTTTAGGAACAGGTTCAGGTGTAGCAGGCTTAGGCAGAGATCCAACAAGCAGGCAGACTAGCTCAGGAACTCTCTCTCAGCTTGCGCTGAGAAACACGTTGCACTGGCAACGCAAAGGAGCTCTGAACTCCCCTAAATACCCAGTGCTAAGCCGTGACTGGTCAGAGAGTGAGCATGTGACATGGTCAGGATTGGCAGACTAGGTCACATGGCTAAAAGCAAGATGGCGGCGCCCATGCCGGTGCAGAACGGAAGCCAGGCCTACCCAGCACAGAGTGACAATCTGCTCAAACAGGACCACACACAGCCAATGCTCCCCAGCAGTCACCAGCACCACCGCCAGATGCCCCGCACCACAGCATCCTCACAGGTAACACCCGGTGACCACCATGATGAGAAACCCTGGTCGTGACACCTGCGAACCCTCGTTGCAGTGCTGGGATCGCAAATGCAGTAGTGGGTGTCATACACCTCCTGTTGCATTTGCATAATAGCAAGGACGGAATTGCAAAGCTGCCTGTGTGCAGCGTTGCAATTGCGATCCTTGCTGAATCACCCCCTTTATTCATAAGACAGCCGCCCTATTAAGCAATCATATATATTATATTGCAGCAGTCACTAGTCACCCCCTTACTGGATTTACATATCACTCTCGACATCTGCAGTATCTCTCAGTGGGGCCTATTCATTATACGATAAATGGACCATTAACCATGTGGAAACGCTAGTTAGGCTACAGGGTCATGTGCGGAAACACATATTTAGGTTACTGGGTCATTCATCACCTGACATTCAACAAACTCCGAAAACTGAACGTTTTCAGAGTTTGAATGCGAGAACAAACGCACTACTAATTGCGGGGACAGCTGCTTTTCGGAGCAGCTGTCCCTGCACAAGGGCTATGATAAATTGCTCTGGTGTTAAGTATCCCCTGCGGCAAGGTGAATACTTTATCATCGGGGGCCATACTATGATGAATAGGCCGCAGTATGAGAATCATCACAGCTCATTTTTAATGGAAGCTGAAAATGTGACATAACTGTGTATTACTTGCTTCTTGCCTCTTACATGATATTTTCAAATAAGTATTTACTTTTTTCATACAGGAAACAGCTTTTTAAAGAACATGGTTATCAAAACAAAGCTTTCCTTCATCTACAATGCTTTTTAATAACGTGAATTTAAACTACCAGTTTCATTAGACTGCATTTAATATAGTACTAGACCCAGTTTAAAATAGATCTCCCTTTATGTAAGTGAGTTGCAATCGATAAATGCTGCAAATAAACAAGTGCGTCATCTGAAGAGGGTTTAAGATGACCTGGCTATTTTAGAGAACAGCAGTTGACTGCTTTATTTTGTCCTTGGCTTAAGGCAGATGAGATGGATTTCATGCTCCCTGACCAAATGTCATCTCATGCACAAATTCTAATTCTATTGTCACGCTTCCTTGCCCAATGCATAAATCCGATAGGCCTTTCTGTACCAACTCTCAATCCAATCTAGCCCAGTGAGCACACGCTGACCACATGCACAGGTCAACGTAATACTGTATTTTTTATTTACGTAGTATCATAAACTTGGCAACCTTCTTTTACAGAGCCGTAACTAGTCTTTTTGGTGCCCTGTGCCAGAGAGAGCATTGGTGCCCCCCCCTTTTTAAAAAAAGGAACATAAGATAGTGCACCTGAAAAAGGGCCATGGCCTCATGGGGAAGGGCCAGGGAAGAGATAGGAGATGCTGGGGATAAAAGAAGAGGAAGCTACGAGTGAGAATGATAATAAACAGGAAAATTGACAGGGCCAAATAGCGCCCCCTGCCCTGCGGTGCCCTGTGCCATGGCACTGGTCTCACTACCCTAGTTACGACTCTGTTCTTTTATTACATGCACAGGTAGACTTGCGGTACAGTGCATATCATTCATCATACAATGTGAAATAGTTCATAGTAAAATGACAGCCAAGTTGAAAAGTGATTGAAATGGAGCATGTTACATATTACAGACACGACAAGATGAGACAGATTGTAGGGGTACAATATAAACACAATCCAACAATGAGACAGATTGTAGGGGTACAATATAAACACAATCCAACAATGAGACAGATTGTAGGGGTACAATATAAACACAATCCATAAATCCAATAATGGCTCTATTACAGAAATGTTATTTTTACATATTACGTTGTCTTTACTAGATTATCATGAAATGTTGTCTTACTTTACTATCAAGTTTACTCCTATGCACAATTCACTTTCTACTGTAAGACTAAAAAAAAACAAAGTCATCATATATGGGCATACTTGCTGACTGTCTGTAACATCTTGGACAATCCCAGGGGAGCCGGTCACCCTCCCACATCCCACCCACTTCCTAGTCAAATGGGCAGGGCTGGGCATGATGATGCAATACTCAGCTAATAGCATCATCATGGTGCCGCCACCCTCTTCATGATGCCTCAATTCACAATAATGTGCAATAGGGGATGGAGCCAAAATGATGAGATCGTCCCCTACTGGTCACCTCCATTTTCCCTCCGGGTTTCTCCCGAAAGTGGAGCATAAGAAAAATTAGATGTATGGTTTTAGGACACAGATAAGTTAGTTATTCTTGCAAAATAACTTTACAATGCCTGTGAGGGCTTATACCTAATAGAGTTAATCTCACACCTTGTACTAGTATTTTTATCACCAGCACAACACATATAACTGGTGGCACAATAAAAACATTGTGTATTGTGTCTCTATATTCACTAATGTTGTTATTAGCATTTGCTAGTACTGCAGTGTTGGAATGATCTTCTTCTATTAACGGTTGTTTACCACAAGTAACTGCATTGGGGAAGCCTACATGTCCTCCAATGACCTCATAAATTCTAGTAATAAGCATACTTCCAACATGGTCACACTCATGCTGTGTTACGCACATGCAATACTAGTGGGAATGGCCTTAATGCTAGATTAATTTTCCTTTAATATATGGCAGTAAACATAAAGTACTGATAAATAGAGCAAGTAAAACAAGGACTGTACTTATACAAACAAATGTAACCAGTACTATATACAATGTCACACAACAGTACTACTCACCAATGAATAGCACCATTTCTAGTGAGAATGTCCACAAGCTTCAATGACAAAATAGTTATTACTTATAGATTTACTCATTTCACACAGGTGGATTACTCATGTTTTAGGGAATGAACATTCAGTGTAATGATGAGTTGGTCAAAAATAGATGTAACATGTCCACAAGTGTCCTTGTATCTCCAGGGAAAGAACATGATAATGAGAATTGTCTTGCACTGTCAGTCAGTAATAAAATGTCATTCAGCTGCCCTTACCTATAAATTATCCAGATGTAAATGTTCTGCTTTGGTGTCATTAAGCTATTTTTCTTGTTTGTCCAGTAGTAATGTCTTTACATTGAATGAATAGGCCTAGTAATCAATCAACAAATGACAGTTTTTATCACCGTGCAAATGTACAGTGATCATAATGCATCGGCTGTTTTCTTCCGCCTTGATTGACTGCCATTAGGAATCCTACTGTGATGTCATTTAAACATACTTTCCTACCCTCCAGATTTGCCTCCGGGAGCAGCTCCCCCCCCCCCCCCCTGGAAAGGCAGACAAGCCTCCTGGCAGCCACTGACCCCTCCGATCCCCTGCAGTTACAACAGAAACCCTCGCCGCAGGAGTGGTCCATGACGCGATTCACGACATTGTGTAGCGGGGTGGGGCCAAAATGATGCAATTGTGTGGCCTCGCCCCCTGCTCCGCCCACAAATGCCAGGTAATATGCCACGCCCCCTGCTATGCCGACCTGGCTGCTATGGACTGTCAGTAAGCATGCAGTTAAAGCCATGTTTTTGTTCCTTTCTGTCTAGGCCCAGGGCCAGATTAACAATGGGGTGGATGGAGCCCCAGCTCCAGGCCTCCACATAAAAATAGGCCCATCATTATGAATTATGCATTGTTTCTATTTTCATGTGTATAGGGAGACAGACACTCTCGCCTTCTCAGTATAGCCCCAGGCTCAGGCCAATGTGGCTCTTAATCCGGCCCTGAAAATGGTGGCCTGCTACCAAAGCTGAGTTACATTACAAAGGCTGTTTATAATGTATTAAGTAAAGTTAGGATGTAACAAGTCACCTCCTGCATGCATTTTGACACTGCTATATATCTATTTATAATCTATGTTAAAATAAGCTTATA
Organism: Taudactylus pleione; assembly: GCA_031769625.1. Lineage (NCBI taxonomy): Eukaryota > Metazoa > Chordata > Amphibia > Anura > Myobatrachidae > Taudactylus > Taudactylus pleione. The sequence goes on along the minus strand of JAUIMM010000916.1, from coordinate 332,545 downwards.
TTACACAGTCAGTAGCATATTAACAGATACAGTTGCTAACTGACAGTTCTATAGCAAGTTACATGAAAATCCTATTAAGGTTATAAATCACATCCTAGCTGTTTTTCCCAATGCTATCTATCTATCTATCTATCTATCTATCTATCTATCTATCTATCTATCTATCTATCTATCTATCTATCTATCTATCTATCATTATTTTCATATAACATTTAGGTTAAAATAAGCTTACCTTACAGTGTGAGATGTCATATCAGCAGATACAGTTGATAATGACAGTTCTCTACAAAATGGTGACCGTTCTACCAAAGCTCAGTGACATCACAAAGGCTGTTTATGATGTAACAAGTCACATGGTCAGTATACTAAGCTGAAAAATCACATTCTCAATGCATTTTGCCTTTGCTATCTATCTACCTATATGTCTGTTTGTCTGTCTGTCTATATATCTATCATTTAGATTAAAATAAGCTTACATTACAAGGTCAGTAGGTATATTAACAGTTACAGTTGATAACTGACAGTTCTATAACAAGTTACATGATCAGTCTATTGAGGGTATAAAATCACATCTTACCTGCATTTCACATTTCACCAATACTCTCTATCTATCTATCTATCTATCTATCTATCTATCTATCTATCTACCTACCTATCTATCTATCTATCTAATAAGTTAGGTTAAAGTAAGCTTACATTACAGGGTCAGTATTTCACCATTGCTATTAATCTATCATTATTTTCATATACGTGTATAACATTTAGGTTAAAGTATGGCTAACTATATACTGTACCTCAGACTTGCCGACTTTCTGGCTGCCCCTTCCGGGAGGGAGCAGCCAGATCGGCATGACAGGGGGCGTGGTCATCACAAGGAGGTGGGGCTGGACAGATGCCGTGTATTTGTGGGCGGAGCTGGGGTGGGGCCACACGGTCTCGTCAGTTTGGCCCCGCCCCCGCTACACAATGCCGATATTACAGGCATTGTGAAGCAGGGGGTGGAGCCAAAATGACACGATTCAGTGTGAATCACGTCACCGGCCCCCTCTGCTGTGGGTGTTTCCAAGGTAAATGTGGGTGGGGATAGGAGGGGTGGGCGGCAGCCAAGAGGATTGCCTGCCTTCCCAGGAGGTCGGGAGCAGCACCAGATTTTCGGGAGGCTCCCGACCAAATCGGGAGGGTAGGCAAGTATGCTGTACCTTACATTGTGACATGTCATATCAGCAGATACAGCTGATAACTGACAATTCTATACCTTTCTACCAAAGCAGAGTGACATCACATAGGTTGTTTATGATGTATGCAAGTCAGATGGTCTCTATGCATATTGATATTGCTATCTATCTATCTATCTATCTATCTATCTATCTATCTATCTATCTATCTATCTATCTATCTATCTATCTATCTATCTCATATCTATGTCCTATCTATCTATCTATCTATCTATCTATCTATCTATCTATCTATCTATCGTATAATTTATAATAAGCTTACACTACAGTGAGTAGCATATTAATAGCTGATAACTGACAGTTCTATAGCAAGTCAGCCTATTGAGGTTAGAAATAACTTCCTACATGCATTTCACCAAGCTGTTTTTTCCAGTGATATCTATCAATCTATCTATCTATCATTAATTTCATATATAACATTTAGGTTAAAGTTAACATACCTTACAGTGTAAGATGTCATATCAGCATTTCTACAAAATGGGGCCTTTGGAAAAATAATCCATTTATGTTGATTACCCCTTAGACAGTGACGTGCGGTGAGGTTAATGGCTGGGGAGGTACACATGGCGGTGGGTCTGAGTGCCGGGGGCCTGTCTCACTGTAACTCTCCCCTCACTACACTAAGTTTCAGTGTCTATTGTTTCTCCTACCTGTATCACAAACTGTGTGTCTTCTCTTCCTCTCTTCCTCCCCCTGTTGCTGCTGCTGATTGAACTCCGATGGGTCTCTCAGCAGTGCACTTCTTGGTTACATGACCAATCCAAGGTGACTATCAGTGATCAAGGCACCCCCCCCCCTACGCGCGCGCACGCACACAACACATGCAGAGTGAGGCATGCCTCTTTTGACTCTCGTTCTGTGCAGTATTACTGGCCGTGGTGTGGACCCATCCCCAGCTCTGCAAGCAATGTCTGAATGGTGAGGCTGAGCTCTGGTTGCCTCACCTCTTGTCTCTCCCTGCAATTCTAGGGAGCTCCGCAGATTTTGCCAGTTTTATCTAAAAAATGATTACAATAAACGAAAAAAGATGTTTATAAGTTATAAATATCTTCTTTTTATTATTCTAATCATTTTTATATCAAAACTCTGGTGCATGATAGGGAGTATGATAGGGGAGAGAGTATGAGAGGCTCTGCCTCCCCTGCCTACCCTGACTGCACGTCCCTGTTAAACATTACCGTTCACTAAGGCTCTCTTTTTAATCTACAGTTTTATATGGGTTTTTTTTAATGTGCATTTATACATAAGATGACTTGCTGTAAAAACCATGAAAAAGTATACATTCTATTGGCTATAGAATGCTCATCTTATCGATCATGATACTGCTCCATCTGTTATTGATAATCTCTTTCATTAAAGGGCACTCTGGTAATGACATTGCCCATGGACATTTTTCTTTTCCACTGTTGTATTATAATAAAGATGATTATCTTCCCGAAAGAGGAAAGCACAGCATTACAATGTAAATCTACTGTCCAGCAGTGGGACATGCTACAAACAGGATGTGGGTACTATAGTAATAATTTATCTATTTATTTATAGAAGCATCAACTTATTCCCCAGCAGCTGTGATTCACTAGCAAAGATGAGGAAATGTTGTTCTCTCAGCCAAATTGTGTCATTAATTCTGTGTACAGACTCAGATTCATATTAATAGAGAAATATTTTGTGAAGAAGCTATCTGCCAGCAACCTCTTCAGTAACCTCTAGCAATACTTGGCTGGCGAAAGTGTTGTTAAAATCCAGTGTGCTAGTTGTAAGCAGGATGATCACCAGCAGGGTATGGGACACAACACTACGCTAGGCCAGTTGTCCTAGGGACCTAAGCATGTATTACCTGTACTACTGAAATACAGTATATAGGGCCTGATTCAGAGCCGGACGCAATTTGCGGACGGTCGTTCAGGAAAAGGGGGTGGCTATTCAAATGAACCGTTCGCTCTTTGCGGTCTGTTCACGCCTCTATGTCTGAACGAGCGTACAAAACTTGCGGTCGTTTTTTGGATAACTACGCCCCCTGGCCGCTCGCATCCTACGTCATGTCCACTATTTATTAGATTAATCGAGTACATCGACCAGCATATGAACTGCTCTCTATTCTTGTGGTTGGTTTTTCCTACCACAATCTTGCGAGCAGTTCTGACTATAAAATAACCCAGTGACGTGGTCAATGACGCTGCTGTATTAATTATGCACACCCATAAAACGCCCGTTTTGACCTTTAAGCACGTCTGCGTTCGGATCTCCACTCCCCGTTTTCAAGCACCTTCCCCTGTTACCACCCACAAACGCCTCCTTCTGTCACTCAAAATAGCAGGCATTCGCTATTTAGCGAGCACACAATTTTCGGCCGCACTGACTGGTTCGCGCATGCGTATTAAAATCCGTACACATGTGCAGTTGTGCGAACATCGGTCGGAACGAACGAGCGGCCGCTTACGAGCGTCTCTGAATCAGGCCCATAGACCCATGGGCGCCGAGAGGGGGAGAGTAAATTGCAAAACGGCAACCCTAACCCTAGCGCTAATCCTAACCCTAAACCTCCTGGAAATGTCAACATAATGACAATGTTAACATTTCCGGTGTCGACAATCTGTCAATGTAGACATTTTGCAGGTGTCAATATTAACGATGTCGACATTGTGAATGTTAATATCTTAGCTGCCGACATAGTGACTGTATACTGGGATACTTTGCAGAGTACTTATTTTAATAGTAGCACAGTCCGATTAGTCATTCTACCCTCGATAGCCTCCTATCCTATAATTGTTTAATCCAGTAGTTTCCAAACTAGGTGCACTTGCAGGGGTGCCACAGGTTGGTGCTCCAGGACCAAATCAAATTATTTATGATAAGTAAAACCAGAGCTGGTGGCTGCCGATCATAAAATATGTGGACAAACAGAATTGCAACCCTATCCACTACCACACAACTGAGCGTAACCATAATATACAAGATCAAATTATTTAATTTATACATTTTTGCAGAACCTCTCAATAGGAAACTTTTGGCCTAGGGCTGCCGTGAAGAAAAATGCTGATACTCCATGGTGCAATGATTCAAAAAACGTTTGGGAACCACTTAAGCCACAAAAGTGGAACCATAAACATTAAAGGGCAGATAGGACAATGCATTCTATGCTGTATAATCAGTTCAGAAATTCCTAATTTACTGAATATAACTTTTGTAGGAACTGATGTTCAATGTGTGTAAGGTCCAATAAGAATCAAGAAGCAAGTACATACCTTCCTAGAAGTACAACCACATCAGATCATCAAATAAAATCAAAAAGGTACAGTAGCTTAAGCCCATACTTGACTACCCTCCCGATTTGGAAATCTTCCCGGCTGCCGCTCCACCCCTTCTATCCCCCCCGCAATTACCTTAGCAACCCCGGCAGCGCGGGGGGGGGGCGGTGACGCAATTCGTGTAATTTTGGCCCCGCCCCCTGCTTCACAATGCCTATATTATTGGCATTGTGTAGCGGGGGCGGGTCCAAACTGACACGATTGTGTGGCTCCGACCCTGACACGCCCACAAGTGCCCGTCATCCGCCCAGCCACTCCCCCTTGTCCCGGCCACGCCACGCCCCCCCCAACCCCCGTCCTGCCGATCTGGATGCTCCCTCCCGGAAGGAGCAGCCAGAAAGTCGGCAGGTATGCATAAGCCATGCTAAAGTCTCAGTACATTTGCAGTCACGATTTGAGGTAGAGTGAAAGGAAATGGTTGATAATCACTTATAATCACAGAGCAGGAATATGCATTGCCTTTTTGTTCTCAAACAATAAATATTGCTTTTGTGTGAGCTTAATGGGTGCATTTTGTTCTTACACCAATTCCCATAACTCTTGCACATGTTGAGAACACTGAAACTATTGTTATCATTCATCTGGTGTGGCCTTCTAAAGCTTTGCTTATGGCAAGATACTTATCTCCATAGACACTGACGTGTGACATCTCTATTCCAGCTGGTATTGTTATACAAAGGGATGGGGCCCTATCCACGAAAATACGTGGACAGTACTACGGTGGGTCACTAACTGACACTGAATTTACAGGTAAGCACCTTGATAAAAGGCATCATTATAGGAGCTGTATAGTGAATGAAAAGGGGCGTTTTCATACCGTGGATAGAGATCTTCCCCATCACATTATATTGGATTTCCTCAATTCTATTTCCCTGTGATCATGCGCCAGTGTAGGGTAAAGCCCCTTACCTCTATAGAAGGACGTAAGCTCGAAAAATGAGGGTAGAGCACTGCAGGCTTTAGTGGGCAGGGTGTGGCTCACAAAGGGTGGAGGGTGGGAACCCTTGCCAGGCAATAGAGAGAGGCTAGAAAAACCTACAGCGCAGCGCTTGTCTGACAGCCTATAATTGCAAAGACCATTGGAACCAAAAGAATATAACAGACTTAGCAAATATCCAAGGAGGATTGTCATGTTTTGGAATGTGTACCAAAGGGAACACACTGCATGGAATTTGACCACTGAGTTGTTCTGGAGGCCTGTGATACATTTAATTTAGATATAAACCAAACTCTGTTCATCAGCACTTGACATGTTGGAGGATCAGGTTGTTTCCAGGCCTTGTCTAGTTGATGTTGAGCAGAACTAGCAATGTGTAGGATCAATTTATTTACATATTTCTGGCACACTGGGGCACTCAAGAGCATATTAGCCAGGATAAGTGGGAGATCGAGAGACATTACTGAGCTGATTAGCGGCTAAACCATCGTCCAGAAAGGAGTAATACAAGGACAGGTCCACCAAATATGGTAAAAGGTGCCAATATGACTGCATGCCCACCAACACTGGTCAGACACATTGGGGTATATCCCATGTAGTCATTCACATAACTTTAAGATTTGAAAAAGTATATGTTTGATTCATTAGAAAACCAACATTATTGGTCTATTGCATGATAAATCAATCTGACCTCTGGTTGGTGGTGCTCCCAAAAATAATTTGTGTAGAACACATGTTAATATTGCGCAAAGAAGCAGGAGACAAAAAAAGTCTTTCTGAGGCACTCTTAAATATATACAGTATGTCTGTATAAAGAATGATGAAAAGGATGAGAAAAAATTACACTTAACTTTTAATGAAATACCCTTATATAAATTAACAGTGTAGTAAAGTTACACTCTTGAGAAAGATAAATTCAGAACATCGAATAAATGTGTAATCACATAATAAATTCATATACAGGTGCAGTGACGGCGAAAATTAAAATAATTGTCTTCCCTAATTACTTAATTATATGTCATGTTAATCACAGAAGGGAAGAATAGACACCCACCTCTTAATACAGGGGTGGGGAACCTTTTTTCTGCTGAGGGCCATTTTGATTTATAAAATATTATTTGCGGTGCAGGCCACGACCCCTCCGTGTGATGTCACACAGGGCGGGGCCACAATTCGCCGGTGATTACAGCAATGCCCAGGCATCCTGAGGATGCTCCGCTGAGCTGTAAGGGCAGTGGTGTGACCGTCTGAAGCTTCCTAAGGATGCTCCATGTGGCATTGCTGCATAGATTCTGGCTACAGGATGCCATTCTAGGCACCCTGCTAGCCAGATGAGGCTAGCAGAATAAAGCTCTGAGGGCCTGACCAAATGATTCCGGAGGCCTTATAAGGCCCCCGGGCCTGAGGTTCCCCATCCCTGTCTTAATAGAACACACAGTATTCAATATATAGATACACTCCGAAATCAAAGTTCTAATCACGTCCCATGTTTCATCCCCAAGAGGACTGATTCCCACGCTGCTTCGTGGGCAGCCAAGGGCAGAGGGTCCACAAACAATAACTGAGTGAAAGAGGTATGAAATTGTGCCCCTATCTGTGGGCCGATACATGCAAAGCTGATCTAGCAGTTTAGGAATGCGAAGCGAGCAGGCAGTGGGAAGAGAAGAACTGACGATGTGCCGGATTTGAAGATAGGGATAGTAGGAATGGGACAGCTGGCTTTTGGTGTGGATTTCAGCAAAGGACTGTGGGGTGAACCTACCAAAGATATTACAAAACTGGGTGATGCCAGCAGCTGACCATACCAAAGTCATGTGGGAGACTAACCAGGAGGAAAACAAGAGTGATGCCACAGATGGGTCTGAGTGGGAAGGGTATTCAGATAAGTTTTATTTTTTTATTAAGGGTGTCCCTGGTAGATCACGTAAGTGCAATGGTAGGGATGGAGAGAGCGGACGTTAGTCTATAGGATTGTAAGAGCCATGGGAAATGGGATACCGAGTCTACTCCACCCAGATCGCTTTCCAAATCCACCCATCTCTTAGTGCTTCATGGATAATGCCAGGCAACTAGCTGACTAAGCCGAGACTGCATCCCTGAAGAAGGCCCTGTGGCCGCTACGTGTCGGAGCTGACATTAACCAATTCCCCTTGAGACACAGATCTCCCGTCAGAGGTGATCACAGACGGCTGTCTGAACACACTGATTCCTAACACCGCGAGACTCATACCCGGAAGTATCGCGGTCACGGAGTTGGACAGCGAGGCTACCAAGGAACCAAGCCGGAGAGGCACACGTCCATGCACTCCGGCATACGGAACCTAGGAAGAAGCCAGGACGATCTACTCAGCATCCACCGTCCACTTCACTGCCGGGGCTCCGGACGAATAGAAGTGAAGAAGGTGGAAAGACTACGCTCTGGAAGACTACTGTGGGTAAGTAGGGTACCCGGGGTTATGGGACGCCGCACCTCGAAGCCCTGCTCACCATTGGGACACAATCAACTTCAAGCAATTACAATTGCATTAGTGACCCACGGGATTTATTAATCCATTAATGGTGCCATCATCCAGGATTGTACTGTAACATCCCACATCCATCAGTGCAATCGCTGGATACATAACAAACCCACACAACATAACGGGTTTCTGTGGAACTTTAAGTGCATTTTTTCCTTTTCCCCCTTTTTTTGTTTTTGTTTATTTTCCTCTTGTCTGCATACATTTTTTAACCCCTGCTTGCCCATAGAAACACTCGCAGATTTCACTTTTCTATTATTGATTTTTGAGTGCATCTTCTTTTATTCAGATTCTGTCCTTATTGGTGTCCTGGTTTGTTTTGTGTTGTTTTGTGTAGTTTTGTCTTGTCTTTGTCCTATACTTATACATGTATCAGCATAATCTATACTACATATATGCTATATTAAGTTTATTCTAAGTAAATCACCTTGCGAATTAATTTAATGTTTATTGTATTTATTGTGACATCAGCATATAATAACACCACCACCTGTGATTGAGCACGGGCTATCCCGATTGCAATTGACTAAGCCGAGAAGTTTGGTAGTAAGGAGAGATCATGGGTAAGCACAACCCCCCATCAGTGAACAGTTTAGCCAGAGTTGCTCTACAAATGCAAGGCTTTTTATCATCCCAGATGATTCAGCAGTAGGAAGCACATTGAGGAATGACTGATTAGCATATAACTGACAGTGTCCTCTCAAAAACGCCTCAATCACCTAAATGTTTTTGGAATCCTAAAAATCTAGAAAGGTATGTGTGTACCTGATGCATTTTTGCATACATTGAACAGCGCCCAGACATATTAGGGGCATTCCTGGAAGATGACCGGGAGGTAACAGGGGTGGCTAAAAAGACACACGCAGATGTTGCGTCTTATGGGAGTGTTAGAGGTATGTTGCTGAAAGTTGCGTACAAAGACGCTGAACCGCTCACATTAGAGGCCATACTCGGAAAGAGAAGCTGCACCTACCATAGGACTGGTGCAAGTTTGACTGGTGCGACTAAAGACTCACCAGATGGTAATGCAGCATCTATAGATGCTGCGAGTGGGCGTGGGCACATCCAAGTCTGACTCAGGCCCACAGTACACTGGAAAAAGTTAATAAGAAATGGAAACAATTTAAATAATATCGAATGCAAAATTAATACATACTAAATGAATGGGGAACCACCACAAATGCATGGACCCATTTGTGGTGACAGTGTGATTATTGTTTCCAGTGTTGTAGACTGTATATTTCCTTTTGTACTACAGTATATATATTATTGTATAAAGCAAATTCCTTATAAGTGACAGAACACACATTTATTCATAATAACCAACCCTCTTTCCATAAGTGAGTGTCTCAACAATCCTTACGTTTGTGGAATGCAAATTCCATCACGGAGCTAAGGACTTATGTAATAATAAAACCCCTGGACTGCCAAACACTTTCTGTCTTAAAATAGTTTCTCCAAACTTTGCAGCTCAATTCTTGAAAGGACTAAAGAGCAAGTAAATCCACTATGTGATATTAATATATATCATGCTTCTCTACTCCCACGGAATATCTGGGAAGCTGCTGAATTTTGGAGAGTTCTCCTGGAACCCAAGAGAATACTCTCCTGCATCCCGTCAGCTTTCCTGTTGAAGTGGGTGGATCATTATTATAGCCTTATACCCTGCTGAAGTATGCAGAGCACGATGGAGATGTTGCAAAACGCTTTGCCACGCCTGGTACACTTGGCCCTTGGACTACTCCTCCGGGATTTCCCAGAGTGGAGTCCTAAAAAGTAGATATTATATATATCCAAGGAAGGGTATTATTGCGCTTAATTATATTCCTAAAATAATAGTTTTTAGACTTCACTAAATTAAATTAATTTACAAACCCAAAAAATTCCAAAGTCGGGTACACAATCAGCTTTGGTCACATAATCCATTTAGATGTGCACACATGTACCCATTGCCTCCCAAATAATGTGTACCTTATTGCTATCCCTCCCCTTGTACTGGCTGCACAGCCTATTGTTACAGAGCATGGACCCTACTTTCTCTCTCATAGTCCACCCCTTCCCCTCACATGCCACAGTGGGACCCACTTTCTCCACGCTAAAGCTGGCCACACACTAGAACAACTTACATCCAACCAGCCAACTTGTTGATTGCTTGGAATGAAAATCTGGTAAGGAATGGGAGTAAATGATGATCAGCAATTTACTCCTATATGCCAGAAAACAGATGAAAATGGTCATTCAGACAAGTTTGTTAAATGTTTGATCTAAACTATTTGTTCATACAACAGTTTTGGTCCATTTTTCAGCGTCTGGGAGCAAGTTGCTGATTGTATTCCTTACCAGATTTTCATTCCAACCAATCTACTAGTTGGCTGGTTGGACAGATAATCTTTAGATGTGTGGCCAGCTTAAGTCTGGGCTGTCTGACATCAGCACAGAAAGACTGATCGATCAGGTAAGAGGGGTTAGAGGGAAGAATTGGTATAATTGAGGGAAGTTAATGCTAAGAACAAGAAGGTTAGTTCGGAAGATTGGATTTGATTATGAGGGTCAAGGAATTAATGTACTTAATAAACAAATATTTTGCTAACAGTAGGGAAGATATTTATTAGGTTAATGAGCATGCATATAATTGATGATGTGGGTAGTGGCTTCCTGCTCGCAGTGTCACCTGGTGCGAGGAGGGATGCTGTGCGCGTGCGACAAAGCCAAAAGAGGGGGTTTACCGGCGGTGCAGACTGCCCTGTGTGCAGTTGCGGCTCTCTCACAGTGTCAGGAGCCAACAGTGTAGCACCCGGCTCCTGTCACTGAGGAGGAGTCTGCACCTTGGTGTCACCCCTCGGCGGGTGGCATCCGAGTGCGTCCCGCACCTCCCGCAACCCCCTTGTGATGCCACTGGATGTGGGGGTTAATTAATTATGGGAATTATATATTTTGCTATTGTAAAGTGGTTAATTATGTTAAATGGGGTTGTTATGATAATGCTAAAGCGGTTAAATGAAGATGAGGTGATAATATACATAATATTATATGGCGGTAACAAAAATGTTCTATTATGGTGGTCACTAAGATGTTCTCTGTAATGTATAACAGTCACTAAGGTACTCTCTGAATTGTATGGTGATTACTAGAATGCTCTCTGTATGGTAGGGTGGTCACTAGGCTGCTATCTATATTGTAGAGCTGGCAATATCATGCTCTCTGTGTTGTATAGCAGGCACCACAATGCTCTTTGTGTCATATAATGGTTACTAGGGTACTCTGTGGTGCTCAGTGTATTCTATGGCAGTCACTAAGATGTTCCAGATATTGTATTGTGATAGCTAGAATGCTCTATGTGTGGTCACTAAGCTGCTATCTATACTGTAGAGCTGGCAATATCATGCTCTCTGTGTTGTATGGCAGTCACCACAATGCTTTTTGTGTCATATAATGGTTACTAGGGTACTCTGTGATGCTCAGTGTATTCTATGGCAGTCACTAAGATGTTCTAAATATTGTATGGTGATGGCTAGAATTCTCTCTATTGTAACGTGTATAAAAAGATGTCCTCTATATTATGTTATGTTATATATTTTATATAACAGAAATGAGGGTACTGTGGGCCTGATTCAGAGCCGGACAATTAGCGCTCGCTCGTCCAGAAAATAGGGGTGGCTATTCAAATCAACCGTTCGCTCTTTGCGGTCTGTTCATGCCTCTAGGTCTGAACAAGCGAACAAAACTTGCGGTCGTTTTTTTTAAAAATACGCCCCCTAGCCGCTCGCATCCTACGTCATGTCCGCTATTTATTAGATTAATCGAGTACATTGACCAGGGTATGAACTGCTCGCTATTCTTGGGGTTGATTTTTGCTACCACAATTTTGCGAGTAGTTCTGGCTATAAAATAACCCAGTGACGTGGTCAATGACGCTGCTGTTTTAATTATGCACACCCATAAAACCCCCGTTTTGACCTTTAAGCACGCCTGCGTTCGAATCTCCACTCCCCGTTTTCAAACACAAAGTCATCAACAAAGTAGTGCCAAGCGTGCGCCTGTGTCATAAGTAAAGGGCCGGCTGGCTTGATCGTTAAAGGGTGCTCTAACCCCCAAAGTACACTCCAAACCAAATAACAAAATATTTTTTCTGTGTTTGTGAATTGTGTGCGCAGTAGCCGCACGTGCATCAACAAAGTAGTGCCAAGCGTGCGCCTGTGTCATAAGTAAAGGGCCGGCTGGCTTGACCATTAAAGGGTGCTGTAACCCCCAAAGTACACTCCAAACCAAAAAAAATTATTTTCTGTGTTTGTGAATTGTGTGCGCAGTAGCCGCACGTGCATCAACAAAGTAGTGCCAAGCGTGCGCCTGTGTCATAAGTAAAGGGCCGGCTGGCTTGACCGTTAAAGGGTGCTGTAACCCCCAAAGTACACTCCAAACCAAAAAAATATATATTTTCTGTGTTTGTGAATTGTGTGCGCAATAGCCGCACGTGCATCAACAAAGTAGTGCCAAGCGTGCGCCTGTGTCATAAGTAAAGGGCCAGCTGGCTTGACCGTAAAAGGGTGCTGTAACCCCCAAAGTACACTCCAGTCCAAACCAAAAAAAAAATTATTTTCTGTGTTTGTGAATTGTGTGCGCAGTAGCCGCACGTGCATCAACAAAGTAGTGCCAAGCGTGTGCCTGTGTCATAAGTAAAGGGCCGGCTGGCTTGACCGTTAAAGGGTGCTGTAACCCCCAAAGTACACTCCAGTCCAAACCAAAAAAAAAATTATTTTCTGTGTTTGTGAATTGTGTGCGCAGTAGCCGCACGTGCATCAACAAAGTAGTGCCAAGCATGCGCCTGTGTCATAAGTAAAGGGCCGGCTGGCTTGACCGTTAAAGGGTGCTGTAACCCCCAAAGTACACTCCAAACCAAAAAAATATATATTTTCTGTGTTTGTGAATTGTGTGCGCAGTAGCCGCACGTGCATCAACAAAGTAGTGCCAAGCGTGCGCCTGTGTCATAAGTAAAGGGCCGGCTGACTTGACCGTTAAAGGGTGCTGTAACCCGCAAAGTACACTCCAGTCCAAACCAAAAAAAAAATTATTTTCTGTGTTTGTGAATTGTGTGCGCAGTAGCCGCACGTGCATCAACAAAGTAGTGCCAAGCGTGCGCCTGTGTCATAAGTAAAGGGCCAGCTGGCTTGACCGTTAAAGGGTGCTGTAACCCCCAAAGTACACTCCAAACCAAAAAAATATATATTTTCTGTGTTTGTGAATTGTGTGCGCAGTAGCCGCACGTGCATCAACAAAGTAGTGCCAAGCGTGCGCCTGTGTCATAAGTAAAGGGCCGGCTGGCTTGACCGTTAAAGGGTGCTGTAACCCCCAAAGTACACTCCAAACCAAATAACAAAATATTTTTTCTGTGTTTGTGAATTGTGTGCGCAGTAGCCGCACGTGCATCAACAAAGTAGTGCCAAGCGTGCGCCTGTGTCATAAGTAAAGGGCCGGCTGGCTTGACCGTTAAAGGGTGCTGTAACCCCCAAAGTACACTCCAGTCCAAACCAAAAAAAAAATTATTTTCTGTGTTTGTGAATTGTGTGCGCAGTAGCCGCACGTGCATCAACAAAGTAGTGCCAAGCGTGCGCCTGTGTCATAAGTAAAGGGCCGGCTGGCTTGACCGTTAAAGGGTGCTGTAACCCCCAAAGTACACTCCAAACCAAAAAAATATATATTTTCTGTGTTTGTGAATTGTGTGCGCAGTAGCCGCACGTGCATCAACAAAGTAGTGCCAAGCGTGCGCCTGTGTCATAAGAAAAGGGCCAGCTGGCTTGACCGTTAAAGGGTGCTGTAACCCCCAAAGTACACTCCAAACCAAAAAAATATATATTTTCTGTGTTTGTGAATTGTGTGCGCAGTAGCTGCACGTGCATCAACAAAGTAGTGCCAAGAGTGCGCCTGTGTCATAAGTAAAGGGCCAGCTGGCTTGACCGTTAAAGGGTGCTGTAACCCCCAAAGTACACTCCAGTCCAAACCAAAAAAAAAATTATTTTCTGTGTTTGTGAATTGTGTGCGCAGTAGCCGCACGTGCATCAACAAAGTAGTGCCAAGCGTGCGCCTGTGTCATAAGTAAAGGGCCGGCTGGCTTGACCGTTAAAGGGTGCTGTAACCCCCAAAGTACACTCCAGTCCAAACCAAAAAAAAAATTATTTTCTGTGTTTGTGAATTGTGTGCGCAGTAGCCGCACGTGCATCAACAAAGTAGTGCCAAGCGTGCGCCTGTGTCATAAGTAAAGGGCCGGCTGGCTTGACCGTTAAAGGGTGCTGTAACCCCCAAAGTACACTCCAAACCAAAAAATGTATATTTTCTGTGTTTGTGAATTGTGTGCGCAGTAGCCGCACGTGCATCAACAAAGTAGTGCCAAGCGTGCGCCTGTGTCATAAGTAAAGGGCCGGCTGGCTTGACCGTTAAAGGGTGCTGTAACCCCCAAAGTACGCTCCACGCTTGGCACTACTTTGTTGATGCACGTGCGGCTACTGCGCACACAATTCACAAACACAGAAAATATATATTTTTTTGGTTTGGAGTGTACTTTGGGGGTTACAGCACCCTTTAACGGTCAAGCCAGCTGGCGCTTTACTTATGACACAGGCGCACGCTTGGCACTACTTTGTTGATGCACGTGCGGCTACTGCGCACACAATTCACAAACACAGAAAATATATATTTTTTTGGTTTGGAGTGTACTTTGGGGGTTACAGCACCCTTTAATGGTCAAGCCAGCCGGCCCTTTACTTATGACACAGGCGCACGCTTGGCACTACTTTGTTGATGCACGTGCGGCTACTGCGCACACAATTCACAAACACAGAAAATATATATTTTTTTGGTTTGGAGCGTACTTTGGGGGTTACAGCACCCTTTAACGGTCAAGCCAGCCGGCCCTTTACTTATGACACAGGCGCACGCTTGGCACTACTTTGTTGATGCACGTGCGGCTACTGCGCACACAATTCACAAACACATAAAAAATATTTTGTTATTTGGTTTGGAGTATACTTTGGGGGTTACAGCACCCTTTAATGGTCAAGCCAGCTGGCCCTTTACTTATGACACAGGCGCACGCTTGGCACTACTTTGTTGATGCACGTGCGGCTACTGCGCACACAATTCACAAACACAGAAAATAATTTTTTTTTTGGTTTGGACTGGAGTGTACTTTGGGGGTTACAGCACCCTTTAATGGTCAAGCCAGCCGGCCCTTTACTTATGACACAGGCGCACGCTTGGCACTACTTTGTTGATGCACGTGCGGCTACTGCGCACACAATTCACAAACACAGAAAATATACATTTTTTGGTTTGGAGTGTACTTTGGGGGTTACAGCACCCTTTAACGGTCAAGCCAGCCGGCCCTTTACTTATGACACAGGCGCACGCTTGGCACTACTTTGTTGATGCACGTGCGGCTACTGCGCACACAATTCACAAACACAGAAAATAATTTTTTTTTTGGTTTGGACTGGAGTGTACTTTGGGGGTTACAGCACCCTTTAACGGTCAAGCCAGCTGGCCCTTTACTTATGACACAGGCGCACTCTTGGCACTACTTTGTTGATGCACGTGCAGCTACTGCGCACACAATTCACAAACACAGAAAATATATATTTTTTTGGTTTGGAGTGTACTTTGGGGGTTACAGCACCCTTTAACGGTCAAGCCAGCTGGCCCTTTTCTTATGACACAGGCGCACGCTTGGCACTACTTTGTTGATGCACGTGCGGCTACTGCGCACACAATTCACAAACACAGAAAATATATATTTTTTTGGTTTGGAGTGTACTTTGGGGGTTACAGCACCCTTTAACGGTCAAGCCAGCCGGCCCTTTACTTATGACACAGGCGCACGCTTGGCACTACTTTGTTGATGCACGTGCGGCTACTGCGCACACAATTCACAAACACAGAAAATAATTTTTTTTTTGGTTTGGACTGGAGTGTACTTTGGGGGTTACAGCACCCTTTAACGGTCAAGCCAGCCGGCCCTTTACTTATGACACAGGCGCACGCTTGGCACTACTTTGTTGATGCACGTGCGGCTACTGCGCACACAATTCACAAACACAGAAAAAATATTTTGTTATTTGGTTTGGAGTGTACTTTGGGGGTTACAGCACCCTTTAACGGTCAAGCCAGCCAGCCCTTTACTTATGACATAGGCGCACGCTTGGCACTACTTTGTTGATGCACGTGCGGCTACTGCGCACACAATTAACAAACACAGAAAATAATTTTTTTTTTTGGTTTGGACTGGAGTGTACTTTGGGGGTTACAGCACCCTTTAACGGTCAAGCCAGCCGGCCCTTTACTTATGACACAGGCGCACGCTTGGCACTACTTTGTTGATGCACGTGCGGCTACTGCGCACACAATTCACAAACACAGAAAATATATATTTTTTTGGTTTGGAGTGTACTTTGGGGGTTACAGCACCCTTTAACGGTCAAGCCAGCTGGCCCTTTACTTATGACACAGGCGCACGCTTGGCACTACTTTGTTGATGCACGTGCGGCTACTGCGCACACAATTCACAAACACAGAAAATAATTTTTTTTTTGGTTTGGACTGGAGTGTACTTTGCGGGTTACAGCACCCTTTAACGGTCAAGTCAGCCGGCCCCTTTACTTATGACACAGGCGCACGCTTGGCACTACTTTGTTGATGCACGTGCGGCTACTGCGCACACAATTCACAAACACAGAAAATATATATTTTTTTGGTTTGGAGTGTACTTTGGGGGTTACAGCACCCTTTAACGGTCAAGCCAGCCGGCCCTTTACTTATGACACAGGCGCATGCTTGGCACTACTTTGTTGATGCACGTGCGGCTACTGCGCACACAATTCACAAACACAGAAAATAATTTTTTTTTTGGTTTGGACTGGAGTGTACTTTGGGGGTTACAGCACCCTTTAACGGTCAAGCCAGCCGGCCCTTTACTTATGACACAGGCACACGCTTGGCACTACTTTGTTGATGCACGTGCGGCTACTGCGCACACAATTCACAAACACAGAAAATAATTTTTTTTTTGGTTTGGACTGGAGTGTACTTTGGGGGTTACAGCACCCTTTTACGGTCAAGCCAGCTGGCCCTTTACTTATGACACAGGCGCACGCTTGGCACTACTTTGTTGATGCACGTGCGGCTATTGCGCACACAATTCACAAACACAGAAAATATATATTTTTTTGGTTTGGAGTGTACTTTGGGGGTTACAGCACCCTTTAACGGTCAAGCCAGCCGGCCCTTTACTTATGACACAGGCGCACGCTTGGCACTACTTTGTTGATGCACGTGCGGCTACTGCGCACACAATTCACAAACACAGAAAATAATTTTTTTTTTGGTTTGGACTGGAGTGTACTTTGGGGGTTACAGCACCCTTTAACGGTCAAGCCAGCCGGCCCTTTACTTATGACACAGGCGCACGCTTGGCACTACTTTGTTGATGCACGTGCGGCTACTGCGCACACAATTCACAAACACAGAAAAAATATTATTTTTTTAGCACTCGGGGAGAGCACCCCTGATGGACAGAGCACCTCCTGGACAACACTACAGCACCCCTTTAGGACTGGGACACTGCACAGGACTTTGGAGTGGACACAGCCCCTATGGAGAACTGACTGCACAACACAGTCCAGCCAGCCCCTATGGACTTTGAAGTAGTGGACACAGCCCCTATTAACAACAGCAGCACAGCACAACACAGCCAGCCCCTATGGACTTTGAAGTAGTGGACAACAGCAGCACAGCGCAGCACAACACTACTCTGCACTACACTACACTACACTACACAGCCCAGCCAGCCCTAACTCCCACCCTCCCTCTTCACTGTCCACAGCCGAGTGAGAAAATGGCGCCGACGCGGGTACCTTATATAGGATCCAAAACCCGCGAGACCTGGAAGGCGGGATGATGACGTTTTGCCTCGATTTCAGATCCGAGTCAGGCGGGAAAAGTCGAGCCTGACTCGGACCTGACTCGGATCGGGGGGGGCTCGGGGGGGTTCGGATTTCAGAAATCCGAACCCGGTCACCCCTAATAACGATTCGTACGCATGCGCAGTTGGGCAAACATTGCTCGGAGCGAACGAGCGGCCGCTTACGAGCGGCTCTGAATCAGGCCCTGTGTGTGTTATATTGCAACCACTAGACTGCTCTCTGTATTGTATAGCAGTGACTAGGAAAATCTGTGCACTGTTCGGTGGTCACTATGATGCTCTCTTTATTGTAAGCAAATCACTAAGACGCTCTCTATATAGTATTGAGGTCACTTTGATGCTCTTCGTATTGTATTGCAGTCACTAGAATGTTCTCTGTATTGTATGGTACTCACGCAAGTGGTAGGAGGTTGTACTTTGATGTAAAATGTACACATTAGCACAGTGTGCCACAAGAATTTTCCACCTCTCTGCACTTTAACTTTACAAAACATTTTCATGAGAGCAATCACAGGTGTTGTTTGCTGGAGGACTATTAAGAGGTATTAGTCCAAATCTGGTTGAAATGTGCGAAAAGTGTGTGGTTGGGTGCCCAAACCAGCACTTTAGATGGGCAGAAATACATAAAGTACACTGTGTGCATTGATTGCATTGGTTGTTAGTATAATTTTTATATTCTTACTATAACAACTACTGTTTTATTATGCTGTTAACAAAAAAAAAAAAAACACAGGACACAGAAGTGACAGTGGGCGAGATGTTTGTTGGTATGGTGTAAGAAGCATTAAGAAGATTTACTCTCTAAACAAATGAATTATCGGCTACTAACAGTGGGCTTCAATAAAGGACATAAAGAGTACCAGCTACACATACAGTACATGTTTTGTATATATCTTGACAGTTACTCTGCATTCCAGCTTTAGAAGAAAAGGGGGCATCATGTACTAAATGCCACAAAATAATGTTTATATTTCCTGTTATGCAGTTAGAAAACCGTACTCGGATACATTAAGCAGGAAAGCCTTTAGTTAAATGTAACCATCCAGATTTATTTCCTATTTTGATTTCCAAATCACACCACTGCCCCCTAGTGACACTATATGGAAGAGATACATCACAAGGTTGAGAAGCTGTGGGAGAAGAATGTGCGTGTTTCTCGTCAGCTGCTTTCATTTGAGCTTCACAAGAAGAACACAAAGGGCCAACAGGAATTAGTGACAATAACAGCGAATAAGAAACATTTGAAGATAAAAGTCACACGAGAAAGACGCCCGGCACTACAGAGTCACGTCACGCCATGGCGCAACTAGAAGGTCTGTTTAACGCACATAGAAGTAAGATGTATGTGGACACATCCGTAGTTCACACCTTGTGAATTTGCTTTTTAGTTGCTAACTCAATAGGTTGAATGGTTTCTCGCTGCCTCCACTGAGCTCTAACTTTTAAATGCTGTGCTGAAAGTTTCAGAATGTGACACAACCTATTTATGCTAACATGCACTCCCTATACAATAAGCCTTCTTGGTAAAAGTGTAACCCATGAAGCGCAAGGAAAAATTAGTTTTAAAAATACACTATTAAAATGCATGTAAAGTGCATGTTTTGATGTATGTTTTCACCCATTTTTCCAGCTTATATGTGTGCACATCCTGAGGTGCAGTTTTTACTGATCACTCCACTTAATTAGTATTAAATATTAATTAGTATCTAAGTAGTATGAGACATGAATACTGTAAGTTCGAGGTTCAGAGATCAATTATAGCAAATAATTCATACTGGGCAATGATGGAGTCACTCTAAGGGGGCGATTCAATTGTTAGCCCTGGAGGCTGTCAGTGCCAGGAGTAATTCAATTGTTAGCCCTGGAGGCTGTCAGTGCCAGGAGTAATTCAATTGTTAGCCCTGGAGGCTGTCAGTGCCAGGAGTAATTCAATTGTTAGCCCTGGAGGCTGTCAGTGCCAGGAGTAATTCAATTGTTAGCCTGGAGGCTGTCAGTGCCAGGAGTAATTCAATTGTTAGCCCTGGAGGCTGTCAGTGCCAGGAGTAATTCAATTGTTGCTCTGTTTGGACGCGTACAGCCCCTAGCACCGGCAATTCTGCTCACCTCTTCCTGAGGAGACTAGCAGAAATGTGTGAAAAGTCTGTGTATTGGGCGCCTAAACCAGCACTTTAGATGGGTTTAGTTGCTATACGCGGCTAAACCCTGTCTTATTGGGCGCAACAAGTGCAATAATTAAGGGGCCCATTAATTATCAAGGTGCCCAAAACAATTGAATTGACCCCTAAATATCACCTTATGGGCAGAGGCACATTTGGGGGAAGGGGTGGGCAGAGACACATGTGAAAGGGTGGGCAGAGACACAGGTAGGAGGTGTGCAAAGGAACTGGTGGGGAAGCAGGGGAGCCGCGATGGGGTCCGGGACAGGCACTAATTGTAATAATCAATAAAATGTCAGTCAGGTATTGCTTACACCTTGAAAGTATTTAACGTTGTATAACCACCTAGAGGTGACTCCCGCCCATCTAAATTAGGTTGTTTTTTTTGTGCTGGTGGAAGGGGTGTGAGAGAGCCAGCCAATCACTAGACTGTGATTGTTTCCTCCCATTTATCCATCCTGTTTACCTCTTTCAGGAATAGAAAATCCTCCTTGGATTCCGTAGGGGCCACATATTCTCATAAGTAATTATACCGGATTAAGCGTCAGAGCCGTAACTAGACTTTTTGGTGCCCTGTGCCAGAAAGAGCATTGACGCCCCCCTCATTTTTCAAAGGGACATAATGCACCCAAAAAAGGGCCATGGCCTCATGGGGAAAGGCCAGGGAAGAGATAGGAGAGGCCAGGAGATGCTGGGGGTGAAATTAGAGGAAGCTACAAGCAAGAATGATAATAAACAGAAATTTGACAGGCCCAAACAGCACCCCCTGACCTGTGGTGCCCTGTGCGATGGCACCATCTGCACTACCCTAGCTACGGCCCTGTTAAGCGTCATGTGGTTTCACTCAATTACATCTTATGAAGGCTGGGTTCTGTCTGAAACACGTTGTTGGGAATTCAGTTCCGCATGATGGACGCGACTTGCCATTCTGGAACGGAAAATAGCATCCGTCTACAGTACAGGTTATGAGAGGTGAGCAGAGAAAACTAGAGATGCCGTCATTAGCGTAACTGGCTGATATGTCCGCAAGCCGGCGTCGCTGGCAGTTGAATTCCCCCCGTTGTTTGAATAAAACTATATATAAACTACTCAGTGATATTTCCCTGAAACTATTTAGTCACTTCAAAGTTTGCAGTTGCTGACACCTGACTGGAATTTGAGAGAAAACCCAGGAGAGAAGGGAAAGAACATCCCCTAAAATAAGGTAAACTCAACACTGGATCTCTCATGCTTTTCTAATTAAAGAAATTGTAATCGGAAACTTAATTTACTTTTACACCTTACATAACAATGAAAAGAATTCCAGGCCGTACATTACATGTATTTCTGAATTTATATGTCTACAACACTCTGCATAATGCTATGCAACCCTTTTCTAGCACTTTTCCCAACAGTCACAAATTATCCGAACTAGGTTCCGTCCTTATGGACGCAGATAGAATTAGTGTCATCTTCCTCAAAGGACCTGTCATTCTTGCTACAGCTTACTGATTTGCACTGCCATAATTGAAGTTTTAATTAGTTGCTCTCAGTGGTAACATTTTAATAAAGGCTATTAGCAAGTAACTGTGATATTTTTTGGTGTGCGATTTGTTAGATGCAAATCACACAATAAGTACATTTGCATGATATGTTAGAATTTAAACTAGTACATGATTTCTATCAGCAGTCTGATGTGGGAAAAGTGGTGGGCATAGACACATGTAGGGGTGGGCACTGGCACAGGCAAGAAAGGGAAGGGCAGAGGCACATATGGGGGAATGGGTGGGCAGAGACACATGTGAAAGAGTGGGAAGAGACACAGGTAGGGGGAGAGCAAAGGAACTGGTGGGGAAGCAGGGATGCCGCGATGGGGCCGGGGCATGTACTAATTACCCAGGCCCGGGCTTGCGGGATGGGCCCGGGTCAGACACCGCCTCCTCCCTCTTACTTGTCAGCAGCCCAGCACATGCTGGCCTCCCATTAATAGACCATGCCCCTCCCCTGGGCCTGGGCTGGCTCTCTACGGCCCTGTGGGGAAGGACTGGGCAGAAACACATGTGAGGGACGAGGCAGAGACACATAAGAGGGAGACGGGCAGCAGAGCCGGCCCTAGGTATAGGCATAATAAGCAAATGCCTAGGGGCATTTCAGGGCTCTGCCGCAGTTCCCCCCCCCACTGCATGCCCCTCCCCTCCGCCCTGCTGCTGCCGCTGGCGTGTGGACGCCGTGCTGGGATCAAGTGGCTGATCCCAGCATCGGCACAGCAGGAGGAGACATCAGCGTCCGGCGCTGGGATGCTATTTCTGCTCCCAGCGCTGGGGAAGCATAGGCGGCAGGTAGTCGGCGCTGGGATGGAGTATGTGTTCCCAGCACCGGTTAATCATTGGGTGCGGCGGGCAGGACTTGGCTCTGGGTGTGGGCTTACTGTAGCCCGTCACCCGGTAGCCTTGGTACAGAGTCGGCCTCGGTGGGTATTTGGCTCTGGCCACGAGCCAAACACGGCTCGCAGGCCCAGCAGCCAATAGGAGGCAGACGCGATGAGCCAATCGCAGCTCACCGTGTCATTGCCCCGCCCACTCACGGCATCTTGTATCAGACGCCGCTGAGCGGGAAAAGGCAGTACAGCGGCAGAGAGGGAGGAGTGAAGTCCTCCCGAAGAGAGCATCGCGGCAAGAGGCCAAAAGACGCCGTGATCAAGAAGGAAGACAGGTGGCGCCGGCTAGAAGAAGCAAAGAAGAGGCGGTGCCGCTGGCCAGGACGGGCCGGCGGCCAAAGAATGCAGCTGAGGACCGGAGAGGACTGCGGGGGTGGAAAGTAAAAGAGTTAACGAAGCTCCCCCCGCAGCCTCTTCCAATGGAACAGGTAGGACCTCCATGAGGCCTACCATATACCCCCTCCCTAGACCACCAGGGTTGTCGGGCACTAGGCCCTTGGGGGCACTGTCGGGCAATAGGCCCGTGGGCATATAGGCGGGCGCAAGACCCAGGCTACATAGGGGGCATTAGGCCCTAGAGGGAGTTATTGCCCTATTAGGTGTAAGTGACCTGGGTACTAGGCCCAGGTCACTATTGAATAAAGTAGGCCCGTGGCCAAAAGGAAGGCCATCTGTTTTTAGGGAGCACCAGTCAAAATTTTGCCTAGGGCACCAAATGGTCTAGGGCCGGCTCTGTCGGGCAGGTGCAGAGGTGGGAAAGAGATAGACCTGTAGAGAGGTAAAAATACAAAGCTGTAGTTAAACAACTGTGGAGACTGATAGTATATAACAAGTGCAAGGCTTACCAGCAGATCTCCTTCTAAAGTGCTTTTACATTTTAAACTATCTCTAATAAGAATCTCTATCCAGGTGAGGGGGGTGCATGAATACTTTATTAAATGTGCTTCTTTCCTAACACCAAGTACACACTAAAACCAATGTTATTTGTAAAAGCAGCTGTTTATTCCATAGAGACAGGCCATGGCAACATGTAATTCCATTAAGAATTGTGACATGTCTGATTGCCTACTTGTGAGTACAATGCATTTCCAACAGGTTTGCAATTTGCCTCAGCCTTACAATCTGGTAGCACAGCGGATGAGAGCACTGTCCTTGGCTGTGCCCTGATAGGAAACTCTGGTTTCAGATGTCTCTCTTTCCTTCTTTGTTTTTTCCTTTACAATTTAGATCAATAGAAATAAGACACTTTAAATCAATTCCCCCACCAAGTGATGAATCAGAGTAGATTTTAACTACTTACGCATTGCACAAGATCAAACCAGGTAAAAGCACAACGTCTCTTTAGCAACATTAATGCCTGACATTTCTCTACTTTTGCTAGATTCTTTAGATAGTAGTAGTTGAGTTTGGGTGGAGACTAAAGGAAAAGAAGATTTATCTGAGTGATAAATATAGATCCGTTCATACAGTGAAAATCTGCAGTCTGTAGAGAACACATCCTGTGTAGCAAAAACAATTGGCAGAATAAGGTGCTGACTCTGAGTAGCACACAAGTCGTAGATGCGGCTGCATTACATGCTTGCTGTCTGTATTCAGAGTTGCCCTCACTGCCCCTATCCATCCGCAAGTGAAAGTACCCATATCATTATCACTGCCAGCTTTATCTTCAGCACTCACATAAACAACCCATTGCTGCCCAGTTACACACACTCAGCTACAAGAACATGCATGTGCGGCGGCCATTGCTGTAAAGGGTTGCAAAGTAGTAGCCCATATAGGACAATGCCGTCTGGACATTGGTGCAGGGTGTGCAGTGAAAACGGGACCAGGGGAGCCCACACAGCAAACCCTGCACCCATATAGTTATTATAATTACCTCTCCAGAGTCCTGCGTCAGCTGGTTCTGCAGAGTGTCACTGAATCACGGGGAAAATGGTGTGGCGGAATTTCACATAAGCACTAAAGACGTCTCCAGGAATATAGAGCGGGTGCCATGTTCCCGGAGACCTGGGTATGCGCAGATTACTCTAGCACAAATCAAGGACACACTGGTCCCCACTTCTCTTGAAACACCCCTGCATCTGGAGATGGCATTACCCTATCGGGGCCAAGCGAGATTGGTAAATCTGACAACTTCAAGCTGTTTTCGGGGAATATCACACAAATATTACTTCATAATTAGGCCTCAAAACGCAACAGTACTATCGCTATCAATCTTGGACTGTTTTACCAAGTACTAATGTGAATATTTATACTATGAAAAAAATGTACTTCATATATCTCTCCCTGACAAGAGAAGAGATTGGTGTGATCATTTTTTTCCCATATGTAAACATTCAGTGTAAAAATACACAGTACATGAATTCTATCAAGACACAGAATTCTTTCCATACATTAGTTATCTGTACAGCAGGACTGAGCAGAGTATGGGAGCCAGAAAGGAATAAGAAATAAAAAATATATACTACACACTACTATAGGCAAGGTTGCTGGGGAAATTTTTTATACATCTCAATAGGTGCACATTTCTCCTGCCTTTCCTGAAAGCAACAGCTGGCTTCTAGCTATGACTAGTTGTCCTTACTGTGTCCACTCTGGGGTTTAGTTACATTCTAATGTGGTGCTGCTGTGACCATGATTTGTGTCTGCAGACTATATAAAGTGTTCTTGGCTTTGAATAAATCTCCATGGACAGGTTACAGAGACACTGCTAAAGGGGTTTTCAACATACTGACATATTGAAAGTCGACATTATGTCCATGTCGACATGATGAATGAAATTGTCAACATTCAGAACCATTCTATATCACAGTGTTGACATTGTGAATGTCACCAATAGCCTTAGGATGTGGCTGCAACACTAAGCAATAAAATGACATTACTAAGGCGGGATGTAGTTATGAGTAGAGATGTGCGGGTTCGGTTTCACTCAGATTAATTCGGTTCTTTACGCCAAAATTATCGCAAGTTTGGAGTTCGGGTTTATTTTATTGTCTACCCAAAACACGTGATAGCCAATAGCCAATAAAATGACGTTTTTGAGATCCGAATAAATCGGAGTAATATCGAACCCGCGCATCTCTACTCATGAGACCGGCGGCCGCAATGCCACCGGTCTCAATACCGACATCCAAATCCCGACGTGGGACTTAAGATAGGCGTCAAAATACCAACATCTATCTTAATCCCGATGCCGGAACGCCGAAAGCCCGAACGAGGTAAGTCCGGGGTGCCCTTAGCGTTAGGCACGGGGGGGGGGGGGGAGAGGAGAGGGTTAGGTTTAGGGAGCGTGGTGGGGTTAGGGCTAGTTTTTTTGGGGGGAGGCTAGAATTAGTCACCCCTAGGCGGGAATGGGTTTCGAACTAAGGGGGGAGGGTTAGGTTTAGGCACGAAGGGGAGGTGTAGGTTTAGGCACTAACGGAGGGCTATGGTTAGGGTGCAGGGAGGGTTAGGGTTAGGCTACAAGAAGGAAGGGTTAGGGGGGGAAGGGGGGAGGGTAAGTATACTAACTCGACCCCTGTCGGGATACCGACCATCGGGATGCCGCTGTCTGTATTCTGACAGGAGGCATCGCGGCAGCCAGCATTACATACCCATTCCATTAAGGCAGCATCCACAATATCCAATTTTTTTCTTCCAGACAGCAATGTAAATAGATATGTCCTAAATAACCAGTGGGGAAATACAGAGCTAAAATAGCCTTGCTTGCGTAGATACACAAACATACTCTGAAAATACCACCTTCCCAATTTTCCACTCTGAACCACATTCGCCCCTCTTGTGTCAGCTGTGCCCTCTTCCAATGAGAACATAAACTCTCCCATGAGCAGGGCCCTCCCTACCCTTTTGTTTTCATGTCTGAATTTATTTTGCCTGTCTTATATGTGGTCTGCATGTCCTGGATTCACCCCTGTCTGGCGCTGTGGGGCACTGTGGTACCATAGAAATGTACACTAGTAATAATATTTTAGCAGATCACAGGACACAAGCAGCTTATTAACTATACACAAAACCCCAAAGCACTAAAATTCTTACAGGAAAATAAAAATTACTGGGTGGCAATAAATTTGGGACTGGGAATTTTAGTCCAAAAAAGGACAATCCCTGCAAAGAGGCAAAGTTGGGAGGAATGGTATTTATTAATAGTTGATCTCTCCTATTTTTTATATACAGTATATATAGTTCTTTCCAAATAAAAGAATTAACAGATGTTATCATAATTTTGCTCATATTTTGTTCTTTTCAGTCTTGGCTTCTATAAAACAGCAGCGAGGAATTAAACCAGGCCAGAAAGAAGGCAGATATAAATGGACCAAACTAAAGGAGCATATTAGAGGGTCAGAGTTTTTCAATCTCTTTCCTACATGAGATAAAGCTGCTTCTATCTCCCATTCAGCAGACAATTGACCATTCTTCGGAATTAAAAAAATATACGGGTACCTTTAAATATAGCTATAATAACTGCCAATTCCATTTTTGTGCCAAGTGCATGTAACCTAGCAAATTAAACAATGTAAGAATATGCTTTCAAAATTAGCAAAAACATTTTTTTTTTAAGGTATATGAGGCTTTTATTGCGCCAGGAGCAGAGAGAAAGAATGGGAAATTTTCTCCTTCCATAACTGTAGAGGTGACATTACCCTAAATAACAGTCCCATATGATTGCTCATAGTCCCACCGCTCGTTCTACTGGGAATTATAACAGCTGGAGGTGATGCTGGATCAGGGAGATTCCCAGCTTGCTCTATTTTGGTACCAACGATGATGTGTCCACGCTATAGATAAACTGGCAAAATGTTAGGACTATTTTTGTATTAAAATAGAATATATACATAAACACTATTAAAGACTGAAATACATAGTTCAAATGGATTGTTGTAATATGAAGTGATATTTAATCCTAGGAAATATTTTTTTCAAACAGGCCCAGAGAAAGCATTGTGACCTGACCATTAAGGAAGGAGAGCAGACATAGGGCCTGATTATGGGGTGACAGTAATGCAAAAAGATCAAGTAACTGTGCACCTAGACAAACCATATCGCTTGCTGGGTAAAATACTGGTTGCTTTTGCATGCAGCACATAATTACTGGACAGCTTTAGTTTTACACTGCAATTTAGAATTGAGTTTGGACATGCACCACCTAAATCCAATTCTCTCAGCACATTTTAAATCTGCCCCACCTGCAGTGCAACATTATTAGTATACTTGCTCTATTTTTGCTTTACTCCCACCTCAAAATCAGTCCCATAATTAATTTAATGAAATTGATACGCTCTTAGCATGCGAATTGTTATGGTGTCTGGGAAAAAAGCAATTTCCTTCCAAAAGTAACCCAAATAATCCAAAAAATAATTGTATACATTCAGGCCATTCAAGCAGGCTATTTCTCTAGCTCCAGGGAAAGCGATTTTTATAGGTACTGTTCTTCAGTTATAGCCTGGTTTTCAGTTATTATTTACTTAAAATATAATCACATTCTAAATGAAATTAATCAAAGTTTCTGTAAACCAAACAAATGAAGACTAAATATCATATTAATGATTTCACAACACAAGTACACAATATGATGAATTATGCTTGTGTATTGTTCTGAGAAGGCTAGAAGGTATGGACATTTAATCAGCAGAAGACATTTTCAAAATGCGACATTTTCTAAAATAATTTAATCACTTTAAACTAGGGGTGTGCACCGGCCACTTTTCGTGTTTTGTGTTTTGGTTTTGGATCTGGATCTTTCTTCGTGTTTTGGATCTGGATTGGTTTTGCCAAAACCACCCTTCCGTGTTTTGGGTTCTGGGTTTTGTGTTTTGGATCTGTATTTTTTTGAAAAAAAGCATAAAAACAGCTAAAATCACAGAATAGGTAGGTTTTTCTGCTCCTATGCTATTATTAACCTCAATAACCTTAATTTCCACTCATTTCCAGTCTATTCTGAACACCTCACACCTCACAATAGTGTTTTTATGTCCAAAAGGTTGCACCGAGGTAGCTGGATGACTATGCTAAGCGACACGAGTGGGCGGCACAAACACGTGACCCATCTAGGAGTGACACTGCAGTGGCAGACAGGATGGCAGTTTGAAAAACTAGGCCCCAAACTGTACATAATGCAAAGAAAAAAAAGAGGTGCAAGATGGAATTGTCCTTGGGCCCTCCCACCCACCCTTATGTGGTATAAACAGGACATGCACACTTTAACAAACCAATCATTTCAGCGCCAGGGTCTGCCACACAACTGTGGCTGAAATGATTGGTTCGTTTGGGCCCCCACAAAACAAGCTGGCAATTAATCTGTCCCTGCACAAACTGGCTCTACGGAGGCAAGATGTCATCCTCATCCTCCTCATCCACCGATTCCTCACCCTCTGCAGTGTGTACATCCTCATCCTCACAAAGTATTAACTCGTCCCCACTTGAATCCACCACCACAGGTCCCTCTGTACGTTCTGGAGGCTGGTCTCCCTGGAAGAGCTGATAATTCATTTTGATGAACATCATCTTCTCCACATTCTGTGGAAGCAACCTCCTACGCCTTTCGCTGACAAGGTTCCCGGCTGCACTAAACACTTTCGGAGTACACACTGGATGGGGGGCAACTCAGGTAAAATAGAGCCAGTTTGTACAGGGGCCTCTAAATTGCCTCTTTTTCCTGCCAGCACAGGTATGGACTGTCTGACATGCCTACTTGGATGCTGTCACCGATGTAATCCTCCACCATTCTGTCAATGGTGACAGTATCATATGCAGTGACAGTAGACATGTCAGAAATTGTTGCCAGGTCCTTCAGTCCGGACCAGATGTCCAAACTTGGTCCTGCCTGCCCTGCATCACCGCCAGCGGGTTGCTTAGGATACCTAAGTTTTTTCCTGGCAGCCCCAGTTGCGGGAGAAAATGAAGAAGGAGCTGTTGACGTGTCACGTTCCGCTTCAGCTGACAGTGTGTTCACCAGCAGGTCTTTGCACCTCTGCAGGCTTGTGTCGGCCGGAAAGAGAGACACCACATAGGCTTTAAACCTAGGATCGAGCACGGTGGCCAAAATGTAGTGGTCTGATTTCAACAGATTGACCACCCTGGAATCCTGGCAAAGCGAATGAAGGGCTTCATCCACAAGTCCCACTTGCCGAGCGGAATCGATCCGTCTTAGCTCCTCCTTCACTTTCTCCAGCTGCTTCTGCAAAAGCCTGATGAGGGGAATGACCTGACTCAAGCTGGCAGTGTCTGAACTGACTTCACGTGTGGCAAGTTCGAAGGGCTGGAGAACCTTGCACAACACGGAAATCATTCTCTACTGCGCTTGAGTCAGGTGCATACCCCCTCCTTTGCCTATGTCATAGGTGGATGTATAGGCTTGAATGGCCTTTTGCTGCTCCTCCATCCTCTAAAGCATATAGAGGGTTGAGTTCCACCGCGTCACAACCTCTTGCTTCAGGTGATGGTGGGGCAGGTTCAAGACTGTTTGGGGTAAGCCACTGGGCGATTATTTCCCTCAGTTTCTCTAAG
This sequence comes from Taudactylus pleione, assembly GCA_031769625.1. Classification (NCBI taxonomy): domain Eukaryota; kingdom Metazoa; phylum Chordata; class Amphibia; order Anura; family Myobatrachidae; genus Taudactylus; species Taudactylus pleione. The sequence goes on along the minus strand of JAUIMM010000916.1, from coordinate 302,504 downwards.
AGGTTGTCGGCGATGTGCCTCTTACTGAAACCGGTGATACACAGCGTAGCCTGCCCTGGAACGAGCTGGCGTTTCTGAGATGCTGCGACTGGTGATGCTGCTGCTGTTGCTGCGTAAGGTGATACATCTACCCAGTGGGCTGTCACAGTCATATAGTCCTTAGTCTGCCCTGTTCCACTTGTCCACATGTCCGTGGTTAAGTGGACATTGGGTACAACGGCATTTTTCAGGACACTGAGGACACTTTTTCTGACATTTCTGTACAGTCTCGGTATCGCCTGCCTAGTGAAGTGGAATCTAGACGGGATTTGGAACCAGGGACACACTACCTCCATCAATTGTCTAAATCCCACTGCACTAATGGCGGATACCGGACGCACGTCTAACACCAACATAGCAGTCAAGGCCTCAGTTATACGTTTTGCTTCAGGATGACTGCTGTCGTACTTCATCCTCCTCGCTAAGGACTGTTGGAGGGTCAATTGTTTAGTAAAAGCAGTGGTGTTCCTACTTCCTCTCTGGGATGATGAACGACTCCCAGCAGCAGCAACAGCAGCAGCGGCAGCAGGAGGCGTAGCAATGCAGGATCCTCTGGAGGAATCCCGGATAGGAGAGTCAGTCATGCCAGTGACATGGCCTGCAGGACTACTTCCGATCCTGACTAAGGAGGAAATTGACGAGGAGGGAGTTGACGGTATGGTTTGCAGGCGCTTGGATACAACAGGACAACGGGATTTAGGTGTCCCTGGACTGCTTACGGTCTTAGCCAAAGTTTCTGAACTTGACAGTAACTTATTATGAACGCGCTGCAGGTGCCGTATAAGGGAGGATGTTCCTAGGTGGTTAACGTCCCTACCCCTACTTATTCCACCTTTACATAAGGTACATATGGCAAGACAGTTGTTGTCCGGATTTGGATAGAAATATTGCCAGACCAAAGAGGTGGAATGTTTGGTCTTCTGCCCAGGCATGACCGTGATGGGCTTTTTCATCCCACGGACAACAACTGTCTCCCCCGGAGCCTGATTTAAACAAACCACATCACCATCAGAATCCTCCTCGCCAACTTCCTCCTCAGCGCCAGCTACACCAGTATCCTCATCCTGTTGTACTTCAACAGTGACATCTTCAATTTGCATATCAGCAAGTGGACTGTGGGTGCTCCTTTCAGCACTTGCAGGGGGCGTGCAAATGGTGGAAAGAGCCACCTCTTCCCGTCCAGTGCTGGGAAGGTCAGGCATCGCAACCGCCACCACACTTGGACTCTCCTTGGGGATTTGTGATATCTTCTTAGAACGCACAGTTCTTCGCTGTGCTTTTGCCAGCTTAACTCGTTTGATTTTTTTAGTGGGAGGAGGGCTTCCATCGTCATGTGAAGCTGAACCACTAGTCATGAACATAGGGAAAGACCTTAGCCGTTCCTTGCCACTCCGTGTCATAAATGGCATATTGGCAAGTTTACGTTTCTCTTCAGATGATTTAAATGTTTTTTTTAAGGTCATTTTCCTGAACTTTGTCATTTGGGATTGTATGTGGCTTCTACTATGACATTGGGCATCGGCCTTGGCAGACGACGTTGATGGCATGTTATCGTCTATTTCATGACTAGTGGCAGCAGCTTCAGCACTAAGAGGAAGTGGTTCTTGATCTTTCTCTATTTTATTTTTATCGGAGAAAATTTGGTCCTCCATTTATGTTATATGGATTTGATATATACGTGCGGCTAAGGCGCACACAAACACAGAAAATATTTTTTTATTTTTGCTGGAGAGTAGTGCACTTTGTGGGTTACACCACCCTTTAAGAAATGAGCCAGCTGGCTCTTTACTTATGGGACACAGGCGCACGCTTGGCGCTGCTCCTTTGTTGATGCACGTGCGGCTACTGCGTACACAATTCACAAACACAGAAAATATTTTTTTATTTGGTTTGGAGTGTACTTTGGGGGTTACAGCACCCTTTAACGGTCAAGCCAGCCGGCCCTTTACTTATGACACAGGCGCACGCTTGGCACTACTTTGTTGATGCACGTGCAGCTACTGCGCACACAATTCACAAACACAGAAAATAAATTTTTTTTAGGTTTGGACTGGAGTGTACTTTCGGGGGTTACAGCACCCTTAACGGTCAAGCCAGCCGGCCCTTTACTTATGACACAGGCGCACGCTTGGCACTACTTTGTTGATGCACGTGCGGCTACTGCGCACACAATTCACAAACACAGAAAATATTTTTTTATTTGGTTTGGAGTGTACTTAGGGGGTTACAGCACTCTTTAATTGTCAAGCCAGCCGGCCCTTTACTTATGACACAGGCGCACGCTTGGCACTACTTTGTTGATGCACGTGCGGCTACTGCGCACACAATTCACAAACACAGAAAATATTTTGTTATTTGGTTTGGAGTGTACTTTGGGGGTTACAGCACCCTTTAACGGTCAAGCCAGCCGGCCCTTTACTTATGACACAGGCGCACGCTTGGCACTACTTTGTTGATGCACGTGCGGCTACTGCGCACACAATTCACAAACACAGAAAATATTTTGTTATTTGGTTTGGAGTGTACTTTGGGGGTTACAGCACCCTTTAACGGTCAAGCCAGCCGGCCCTTTACTTATGACACAGGCGCACGCTTGGCACTACTTTGTTGATGCACGTGCGGCTACTGCGCACACAATTCACAAACAAAGAAAATATATATTTTTTTGGTTTGGAGTGTACTTTGGGGGTTACAGCACCCTTTAATGGTCAAGCCAGCCGGCCCTTTACTTATGACACAGACGCACGCTTGGCACTACTTTGTTGATGCACGTGCGGCTACTGCGCACACAATTCACAACCACAGAAAAAATATTTTGTTATTTGGTTTGGAGTGTACTTTGGGGGTTACAGCACCCTTTAACGGTCAAGCCAGCCGGCCCTTTACTTATGACACAGGCGCACGTTTGGCAATACTTTGTTGATGCACGTGCGGCTACTGCGCACACAATTCACAAACACAGAAAAAATATTTGGTTATTTGGTTTGGAGTGTACTTTGGGGGTTACAGCACCCTTTAACGGTCAAGCCAGCCGGCCCTTTACTTATGACACAGGCGCACGCTTGGCACTACTTTGTTGATGCACGTGCGGCTACTGCGCACACAATTCACAAACACAGAAAATATTTTGTTATTTGGTTTGGAGTGTACTTTGGGGGTTACAGCACCCTTTAACGGTCAAGCCAGCCGGCCCTTTACTTATGACACAGGCGCACGCTTGGCACTACTTTGTTGATGCACGTGCGGCTACTGCGCACACAATTCACAAACACAGAAAATATTTTGTTATTTGGTTTGGAGTGTACTTTGGGGGTTACAGCACCCTTTAACGGTCAAGCCAGCCGGCCCTTTACTTATGACACAGGCGCACGCTTGGCACTACTTTGTTGATGCACGTGCGGCTACTGCGCACACAATTCACAAACAAAGAAAATATATATTTTTTTGGTTTGGAGTGTACTTTGGGGGTTACAGCACCCTTTAACGGTCAAGCCAGCCGGCCCTTTACTTATGACACAGACGCACGCTTGGCACTACTTTGTTGATGCACGTGCGGCTACTGCGCACACAATTCACAACCACAGAAAAAATATTTTGTTATTTGGTTTGGAGTGTACTTTGGGGGTTACAGCACCCTTTAACGGTCAAGCCAGCCGGCCCTTTACTTATGACACAGGCGCACGTTTGGCAATACTTTGTTGATGCACGTGCGGCTACTGCGCACACAATTCACAAACACAGAAAAAATATTTGGTTATTTGGTTTGGAGTGTACTTTGGGGGTTACAGCACCCTTTAACGGTCAAGCCAGCCGGCCCTTTACTTATGACACAGGCGCACGCTTGGCACTACTTTATTGATGCACGTGCGGCTACTGCGCACACAATTCACAAACAGAAAATATTTTGTTATTTGGTTTGGAGTGTACTTTGGGGGTTACAGCACCCTTTAACGGTCAAGCCAGCCGGCCCTTTACTTATGACACAGGCGCACGCTTGGCACTACTTTGTTGATGCACGTGCGGCTACTGCGCACACAATTCACAAACACAGAAAATATTTTGTTATTTGGTTTGGAGTGTACTTTGGGGGTTACAGCACCCTTTAACGGTCAAGCCAGCCGGCCCTTTACTTATGACACAGGCGCACGCTTGGCACTACTTTGTTGATGCACGTGCGGCTACTGCGCACACAATTCACAAACACAGAAAAATTATTTTGTTATTTGGTTTGGAGTGTACTTTGGGGGTTACAGCACCCTTTAACGGTCAAGCCAGCCGGCCCTTTACTTATGACACAGGCGCACGCTTGGCACTACTTTGTTGATGCACGTGCGGCTACTGCGCACACAATTCACAAACACAGAAAATATTTTGTTATTTGGTTTGGAGTGTACTTTGGGGGTTACAGCACCCTTTAATGGTCAAGCCAGCCGGCCCTGTACTTATGACACAGGCGCACGCTTGGCACTACTTTGTTGATGCACGTGCGGCTACTGCGCACACAATTCACAAACACAGAAAAATTATTTTGTTATTTGGTTTGGAGTGTACTTTGGGGGTTACAGCACCCTTTAACGGTCAAGCCAGCCGGCCCTTTACTTATGACACAGGCGCACGCTTGGCACTACTTTGTTGATGCACGTGCGGCTACTGCGCACACAATTCACAAACACAGAAAAATTATTTTGTTATTTGGTTTGGAGTGTACTTTGGGGGTTACAGCACCCATTAACGGTCAAGCCAGCCGGCCCTTTACTTATGACACAGGCGCACGCTTGGCAATACTTTGTTGATGCACGTGCGGCTACTGCGCACACAATTCACAAACACAGAAAAAATATTTTGTTATTTGGTTTGGAGTGTACTTTGGGGGTTACAGCACCCTTTAACGGTCAAGCCAGCCGGCCCTTTACTTATGACACAGGCGCACGCTTGGCACTACTTTGTTGATGCACGTGCGGCTACTGCGCACACAATTCACAAACACAGAAAATATTTTGTTATTTGGTTTGGAGTGTACTTTGGGGGTTACAGCACCCTTTAACGGTCAAGCCAGCCGGCCCTTTACTTATGACACAGGCGCACGCTTGGCACTACTTTGTTGATGCACGTGCGGCTACTGCGCACACAATTCACAAACACAGAAAATATTTAGTTATTTGGTTTAGAGTGTACTTTGGGGGTTACAGCACCCTTTAACGGTCAAGCCAGCTGGCCCTTTACTTATGACACAGGCGCACGCTTGGCACTATTTTGTTGATGCACGTGCGGCTACTGCGCACACAATTCACAAACACAGAAAATATTTCTTTTTTTGGTTTGGACTGGAATGTACTTTGGGGGTAACAGCACCCTTTAACGGTCAAGCCAGCCGGCCCTTTACTTATGACACAGGCGCACGCTTGGCACTACTTTGTTGATGCACGTGCGGCTACTGCGCACACAATTCACAAACACAGAAAAAATATTTTGTTATTTGGTTTGGAGTGTACTTTGGGGGTTACAGCACCCTTTAACGGTCAAGCCAGCCGGCCCTTTACTTATGACATAGGCGCACGTTTGGCAATACTTTGTTGATGCACGTGCGGCTACTGCGCACACAATTCACAAACACAGAAAAAATATTTGGTTATTTGGTTTGGAGTGTACTTTGGGGGTTACAGCACCCTTTAACGGTCAAGCCAGCCGGCCCTTTACTTATGACACAGGCGCACGCTTGGCACTACTTTGTTGATGCACGTGCGGCTACTGCGCACACAATTCACAAACACAGAAAATATTTTGTTATTTGGTTTGGAGTGTACTTTGGGGGTTACAGCACCCTTTAACGGTCAAGCCAGCTGGCCCTTTACTTATGACACAGGCGCACGCTTGGCACTACTTTGTTGATGCACGTGCGGCTACTGCGCACACAATTCACAAACACAGAAAAATTATTTTGTTATTTGGTTTGGAGTGTACTTTGGGGGTTACAGCACCCATTAACGGTCAAGCCAGCCGGCCCTTTACTTATGACACAGGCGCACGCTTGGCAATACTTTGTTGATGCACGTGCGGCTACTGCGCACACAATTCTCAAACACAGAAAAAATATTTTGTTATTTCGTTTGGAGTGTACTTTGGGGGTTACAGCACCCTTTAACGGTCAAGCCAGCCGGCCCTTTACTTATGACACAGGCGCACGCTTGGCACTACTTTGTTGATGCACGTGCGGCTACTGCGCACACAATTCACAAACACAGAAAATATTTTGTTATTTGGTTTGGAGTGTACTTTGGGGGTTACAGCACCCTTTAACGGTCAAGCCAGCCGGCCCTTTACTTATGACACAGGCGCACGCTTGGCACTACTTTGTTGATGCACGTGCGGCTACTGCGCACACAATTCACAAACACAGAAAATATTTAGTTATTTGGTTTGGAGTGTACTTTGGGGGTAACAGCACCCTTTAACGGTCAAGCCAGCCGGCCCTTTACTTATGACACAGGCGCACGCTTGGCACTACTTTGTTGATGCACGTGCGGCTACTGCGCACACAATTCACAAGCACAGAAAAAATATTTAGTTATTTGGTTTGGAGTGTACTTTGAGGGTTACAGCACCCTTTAACGGTCAAGCCAGCCGGCCCTTTACTTATGACACAGGCGCACGCTTGGCACTACTTTGTTGATGCACGTACGGCTACTGCGCACACAATTCACAAACACAGAAAAAATATTTTGTTATTTGGTTTGGAGTGTACTTTGGGGGTTACAGCACCCTTTAACGGTCAAGCCAGCCGGCCCTTTACTTACGACACAGGCGCACGCTTGGCAATACTTTGTTGATGCACGTGCGGCTACTGCGCACACAATTCACAAACACAGAAAATATTTTTTTTTTTGGTTTGGACAGGAGTGTACTTTGGGGGTTACAGCACCCTTTAACGGTCAAGCCAGCCGGCCCTTTACTTATGACACAGGCGCACGCTTGGCACTACTTTGTTGATGCACGTGCGGCTACTGCGCACACAATTCACAAACACAGAAAAAATATTTTGTTATTTGGTTTGGAGTGTACTTTGGGGGTTACAGCACCCTTTAACGGTCAAGCCAGCCGGCCCTTTACTTATGACACAGGCGCACGTTTGGCAATACTTTGTTGATGCACGTGCGGCTACTGCGCACACAATTCACAAACACAGAAAAAATATTTGGTTATTTGGTTTGGAGTGTACTTTGGGGGTTACAGCACCCTTTAACGGTCAAGCCAGCCGGCCCTTTACTTATGACACAGGCGCACGCTTGGCACTACTTTGTTGATGCACGTGCGGCTACTGCGCACACAATTCACAAACACAGAAAATATTTTGTTATTTGGTTTGGAGTGTACTTTGGGGGTTACAGCACCCTTTAACGGTCAAGCCAGCCGGCCCTTTACTTATGACACAGGCGCACGCTTGGCACTACTTTGTTGATGCACGTGCGGCTACTGCGCACACAATTCACAAACACAGAAAATATTTTGTTATTTGGTTTGGAGTGTACTTTGGGGGTTACAGCACCCTTTAACGGTCAAGCCAGCCGGCCCTTTACTTATGACACAGGCGCACGCTTGGCACTACTTTGTTGATGCACGTGCGGCTACTGCGCACACAATTCACAAACAAAGAAAATATATATTTTTTTGGTTTGGAGTGTACTTTGGGGGTTACAGCACCCTTTAACGGTCAAGCCAGCCGGCCCTTTACTTATGACACAGACGCACGCTTGGCACTACTTTGTTGATGCACGTGCGGCTACTGCGCACACAATTCACAACCACAGAAAAAATATTTTGTTATTTGGTTTGGAGTGTACTTTGGGGGTTACAGCACCCTTTAACGGTCAAGCCAGCCGGCCCTTTACTTATGACACAGGCGCACGTTTGGCAATACTTTGTTGATGCACGTGCGGCTACTGCGCACACAATTCACAAACACAGAAAAAATATTTTGTTATTTGGTTTGGAGTGTACTTTGGGGGTTACAGCACCCTTTAACGGTCAAGCCAGCCGGCCCTTTACTTATGACACAGGCGCACGCTTGGCACTACTTTGTTGATGCACGTGCGGCTACTGCGCACACAATTCACAAACACAGAAAATATTTTTTTTTTTGGTTTGGACTGGAGTGTACTTTGGGGGTTACAGCACCCTTTAACGGTCAAGCTAGCCGGCCCTTTACTTATGACACAGGCGCACGCTTGGCACTACTTTGTTGATGCACGTGCGGCTACTGCGCACACAATTCACAAACACAGAAAAAATATTTTTTTTTAGCACTTGGGGGGAGCACCCCTGATGGACAGAGCACCCCCTGGACAACACTACAGCACCCCTTTAGGACTGGGACACTGCACAGGACTTTGGAGTGGACACAGCCCCTATGGAGAACTGACTGCACAATACAGTCCAGCCAGCCCCTATGGACTTTGAAGTAGTGGACACAGCCCCTATTAACAACAGCAGCACAGCACAACACAGCCAGCCCCTATGGACTTTGAAGTAGTGGACACAGCCCCTATGGACAACAGCAGCACAGCGCAGCACAGCACAGCACAACACTACTCTGCACTACACTACCCTACACAGCCCAGCCAGCCCTAACTCCCACCCTCCCTCTTCACTGTCCACAGCCGAGTGAGAAAATGGCGCCGACGTGGGTACCTTATATAGGATCCAAAACCCGCGAGACCCGGAAGGCGGGATGATGACGTTTTGCCTCGATTTCAGATCCGAGTCAGGCGGGAAAAGTCGAGCCTGACTCGGATCTGCCTCGGATCGGGGGGCTCGGGGGGGTTCGGATGTCAGAAATCCGAACCCGCTCACCCCTACTTTAAACATTGTACTGTCTTGCCCAAACCCCCCTCCCATCATTTAAAGAGGTGTGCTGATATGTTCTTCAACTGTTTTATTGCTCTTTTGTTCATAAGAAAAAGACTCTCATTGGCTGCTGCGTCCACAGAGAGAGCCAGGCTGGAACTCACTCATGAGCTCCGACTTCCGGCTCCCGCAGTGGGTGATGGGAGAGACGTTATGACGTCTCTCCTATCATGCAGAGCGTGAGAACAGAGGAGCTGATGGTGGCAGGTGCAGGAGCGGGGAATCAGGTAAGTGTGGTTTTTTTTGTGTGTGTGTGTGTTTGTCTTATATATGTGTGGGGAGGGCACTACTGAGGGCACAGTATAAGGGGCACTGCATGGGGGGGACTACTAATGGGGGCACTGCATAGGGGGGACCACTTCTGGGGGCAATATATAAGGGGGACTACTGGGAGCACTGCATAGGGGGGATCACTACTGGGGGCAATACATATGGGGACCACTACTGGGTGCAATACATAGGGGGACCACTACTGGGGGCACTTTAAATGAGGCACTACAGGGGGCAATGTATAATGGGCACAACTGGGGGCACTGCATAGGGGGACCACTACTGGGGGCACTGCATAGGGGGCCCCAAAGCATATTCTTGCACCTGGGCACACCACTCTCTAGTTCCGCCACTGGGGCTGATACATACTTGCCGACATTCAGCTCCCTCCTTCCGGGGGGGAGCTGAATGTCAGTTTACTATGGGGAACATGGCCGCACATTAATGGTGCTGTGGGCGGGCCAGTGATATGGGCGCAAGATCACGGCCCCGCCCCCTATTCACAATGCCGGAATAAACTCCTCACAACTCCTCAGCCCCCAATCATTTTCAGCCCCAGGCCCATGTGGCCTTAATCCATCCCTGGGAATGTGTTATTATTACCTTATGTATGCAAATTATCTTTACTGCCACTTCATTGCATGGACTAGACCCCTATCACCATATCTTAATGCACACTTCTAAATGCTACCGATAATGGTCCAGCTAGATTTTAATGTTAAGAAGTGTTTAGTTGGGCTAAATAAATTAGGAAGAATATTTTAGGGAGGTTTAAGAATTTGTGAATCACCTAGCTGAGGAGCTGATTCAGACCTGCTCGCTAGGCTGCAGACGCTCGTAGCTGGCTGATATTTGCAATCTGCGCATGCGTATGCATCGCAATGCGCGTGCCCAAACCAGTGAGAGAGATCGGGAAGCGTTCGCCTGCTGCGCATAGAACGCCCTGCAGAGTGAGTGACTGGAGAGGCCGTTTGTGGGTGGTGACAGGGGCAGTCCACTAGAAACGGGGGAGTGGGGGTGTGCGAAAGCAGGCATGCCTGAGTGTCTCAACGTCGTTCCAGAGGCGTGCATAATTAACAGGCAGCATCATAGGACACGTCACCTGGTTGTATTTCACACTGAAGTGATCGCAGTGCTTGCGGCAGGTTATAGTCAACCTCAAGCGCTGCAATCGCATCCGATGGTGCTCGATGTAACAATGTTTTAATGCACTTCCAGGAGATGACATACGCAAGTGGGCGTCTTATGAATGGCTGGTGGGCGCCTGCATACACAAAGTGATTGCATGTCAAGACATAGTGGGCGCAGGGGCAGAACTATGGGAGACAATGGAGGCGCCTGCCGCCGGGCTCCAGCTCTGAAGGGGCACCTCCTCCATTGTCCACAACATATTCACCCCACTTAGGGCTGTAACTATGTACCCGGAGTGTACCGTCATGGCCCTTCATGGCACCTGAGAAGCCACCGTACACTAGAGGAGAGCTCCGTGTTAGACCATCGGCTGCTGCCTTTGTCTATCTATAGCCTGTCTGCATGCGAATTGCTACATTACAGTGTCAGCGGGGGGGCACCAAATTATAACTTGCCTCCGGGCGTCTGGGATGAACTTACGCCGCTAAGTGGGCATGCTAATGCCTTGCCGTGTGATCGCCTGCCTTGCTGGGCGTGCGCTGGATTTGCATATGCAGGGTGCGAGCGAACGCATCTAGCAAGAGGGTCTGAATGAGCTCCTGAGTTCTCAGTGAATTCCAGAATGTTTGAAGAACAGGAATAAGTCTCACGGTACAAGGGAGGGAATTCCACTGAGTGGGTTCTCCCTGAAGAGTCGTGTAAACGGAATGGTAGCAAGTAATGAGCGCATGAATAAGAGGTGCCAATCTTGGCCAGAGCAGGCAGACTGATTTGGCAGACACTTCAAGCTACAGTAAGTAAATAGATGAATGTCGGTGCAGTTTTGTTAATGGATGTTTCTTTACCTCTTTCACTTTTACACTGATGGCACATGTACGAGCAGCACAAATGTCCATTACCTCTGTGATTGCAAGACCTGAAGACCTGAAGACCAAGTGTAATGTCATAAGGCACTGCATAGTACAGTATGTGTGGCACTATATAAATAAACATACATGCATATATTATATATATAATCATATGCATCAGTGAATTCCATGTTCATCATATATGAAAAAGTAAAGATGGCATCCGGATGATACTTGCGCAACTGAAGTGGGAGCACCAAAATGGCCGACACTCTAGGCACGCATGTGCGATGGAAGACATACGGTTCGGATCGAGCAGAAGTGACGGCGTAAGCTTACATCGGACTGACCAGGGGGAAATAACTACAGGACCAGGAGAAGATGACTGGAAGTGACGCCGTGATCTGGAAAAGATGCTCCCGGCTGTTAGAGAAACATCAAATTGGCTCCAATTAGACCCTATTACTTGGGGTATAAGTATAGAGATACCCCACTGGAGCAGTATCCCCTTGATGAAGTCCTTAATGGATTGTTGCTTCAGGAACTATTGTGTACTCATTTTATTACCAGATAAGCACATTTTTTAACTGTTTATTTTTATGCAGTGCAATATTTATGACATGTGATAATACTTATGAGTAATAACCTTTTTAGCTTAATAAATTGTTATTTAATTTTTACTTATAAATTATTGTGGTTGTTGATTTATGGACTACATTTTTTTTATATATATTTATTGGTATTATTCATTTATGCACTGCTGCACTTTCAAAGCTATTTATACTTATTTATAACACGCTGGTCGCTGTCCATCAATTCCACTATCTGCATTTCAACTTTTATATCACATTAGCAAGGCTATATTCTTTTTGATTGAAGCTGACACCTATAATTTGGGGGATTGCGGTTATATCACAGGTTTTTTCATAGATAACTATTTAATGAGTATTGCTTATTTAAAGGTTATCGCTTTATTGGTGCTTTTTCCATACACATTCCCAATCAATTCCCAACACTTCTTGCGCTAGCAATGACAGCTGGGAGTAGGCTGTGTAACTTTCTATGGGGTCTATTTACTAAGCAGTGTTAGGAGACAGAGTGAAAAGTGATAAGGTGCCAGCCAATCCGCTCCCAACTGTCATCTCACAGGCTGTGTTTGAAAAATGACAGTTGGGAGCTGATTGGCTGGCACCTTATCACTTTTCACTCTGTCTCCTAACACTGCTTAGTAATTAGATCCCTAGAACACTGCTCAAACCCGAAGCTCTACCCAATCATTGTTCTTCTTTGTTATTTATAAAGCGCTAACACATTACACAGTACTGCACATTGAGGATTTAATACAAATACCGTATCACAGCAGGTAAAGATGGCACTTCCTAAATGAGTATACAGTCTAATGGGGCAATTCAGTGGTTGGCAATGTGAGCCGTGTGCTGTTAGAATGACGTCGTAGCGTCTGCAACGGCGGCACACTGCGATCACAACCGTTCATTTTGCCTCCCTAGTGGGGATGAGCAGGAAAATTAGCGATGTTGCTGTACAGAAATGCCCTGAGATGAGCACAAGTGAGTTAAATTGTCCTCTAATTTTAGTCAAAACTAATCTGATGGAATTGACTTTTAACGGGTACAATGTTTAAATAACATAACGCGCAAAACTGTCCAAACATAACAGCTCACAATATTATTTACTTGGCATTCCAGCATTTCACACATCTGACATTGTTTCCTAGAACCCCCCATTGCTTTGTAAAATATACTTTCTATATAAATCTGTTTTTATTCTTTTACAATTCGCACTTGGTAGGAACCTGAAATGCTAGGCCACTGCTTATTCTGATAAATTAAATCCCAAACAAAGCTTTTTGTAGCAATGGCCACTGAACATAAGCACAGCATGCTCTCTGACTCTATGCATTTGTGCTACTTGAACTATAGATATTTATACTTATAATAATGTTGTAATGGTTGTGGCTGTACATAGATTTTTTTTTTTTTAAATATACACCTTGGGACTGTGTATGAACTATGGAGACAATTTTTTTTTCTTCTCTGAATTTTTCTTTGTCTGTCTGTTCGTTCCGGCATCACGCAAAAACTATGGGATGAATTTGGATCGTGCTTTCAATATTGTATAGCCTAGTCACCTAGAAAGAAACTGAGGTATGTGTTATCTCAATGTGACATCAGGGAAAGGAGCAATAAAGGAAAACCCATATGCTTGACGTTCAGCACGTTTTGGGACAATTATACTTTTAGGGACTGTTTATGAACTATGGAGACTAAAAGAATGTCTATCAGATTTTGCACAGGCTTCTCAAGTCCAAAATGACTACATGTGTGTGTGTGTGTGTATGTGAATATATATATATACATATATATATATATATATACACACACACACACATATATTGCACACCTAGAAACACATCTAAGCACTAATCAGGCAGCTTATCTTAACTCATGAAGTTGCAGTAAGTATAGCAAATACTACATATCATAGAGTCGCTGCTCATGTTTGCAAGCTTTCAGTGTTACTAAAGGTTAATATACAATGGATTTGGGATCTACAAGATAAGATTTGTTTGACTAAAGTGAACATAGACTGGACTGTGAGATTGATTGCCCCTTGAAATTTAATTTCAAGCGTCTGCAGTTTCCTGTAAGCGTCTGCTTCGCTATGATGAACAACAAGTCACAGGGACCACCGCTCAGGGCTGCAGGCGTAGATCTCAGGACCAGCTGCGTCTCCCATTGGCAGCTTTATGTGGCTTGCTCACGAGTTAGTAGCCCAAAGAATCTTTTTGTATTTTTAAGGAAAAACTTCAAAAATTGTTTACAAAGGGCATGATTCAATTAAACGCAAAGTGAATAGCGCCGGGAATGAGCTCCCGGTGCTATTCAATCCATCGCGATGTTAGGTCGGGTGAAGGCTCGTTCTCGCGCCTTAAACAGGGTGTTTAGGCGCAAGAACAGGCATTCTCCAACTAAACTTTCCGGCACAAAGCTGTTATCCCTGCGCTAAGGGCAGAAAACAGCATCACGCCTGGACTTTTGTTGGATTTCTGCTCGCATACCCGGAGGGATTCAAGACGAAATCCTTAGTCGGGCTTAGCAGCGCGAAGGATTGAATAGCTCTGGGACCTCATTCTGGCGCTATTCACTTCGCGTTGAATGGAATCGTGCCCAAAGACATTTTGTGATCTATGTCTACAATATAAAATATACATCACAATATAAGATGCCACTACTGTCTTTGTAAAATTAGTTCCACTGAGCAATAACAGACACCCACGCGATTGAAGCCATGGGCAAAGGCTAGTAGAAACTATATTGTGTTAAACAGTTACTGTACATTAGCAGTAATAAGCCATCTAGGGGCCTATTTGTCATTGAGAGCACCATCGCAGTGACTGATTTTTATTTAACAGCAAAAAAGCAATTATTGTCACAGTTTTATTATAAATATATCTTAGTAGCAGCTGAGTGATACTAGTTAATTTATACTGTAGCGCTGCCAGGCTAGACTGTGTGTAAGTTGGATTATCAGCTGCCATATGATTAGTAGAAATAAATCTAGGCTCTAGTTTTACTAATGACAAAAAGTGGAAAAAGCGGAATTTATTGTAATAAAAAAACATCTATTTTTAAATTCCTATTGAATTTAATAAAAATTATGTTTTCTAATACTAAAGCATTTTAAAAAAAAAAAGCTGATTATTTTTAATCTGTTACGTATTACAACCCTTAGGTTTTTCACTGACAGAACCTTTTATCAAATATTGGGTGATGTGATAACAACACCTGTTTTCGGCAATGATAGGGATCTTTTCCGTATGGATGCATACGCTTCTTAATACTGGATAAGGCACCTTTACACTATTCCTTGTGTATGCACATTTCTGAGGATGGGCTAATTCCAGACTAATGAGGATGAAGCATATTTATTTTCTTGGCTACCCTCCTAAAATGCACCACTGGGTGGTAAAACAGGTCATTGGAAAGTATTAGAAATAAATTCATGGAAATAGGATTTTTTTCCCCAAAAAAAGTATTCACTGCTATAAGTAAAATGTTTACATAGGATAGTATCGCAACCGTGTGCCAATGACTTTGCCAACAGTCATTAGATCCCAGCTAACTAAGGGCTTAGATACGCAGCCCCAAGGAGTATAATAATAATCTCAGAAATTATATATACTGTATAAATACATGTTTCTATATATATATATATATATATATATATATATATATAAAATATAGGTTCTACTGAAGAACATTACAGGTAGCCTTTCAATGCATACCATTGCTAGTAATAGGGAACCATACATTCTACAGTGAATTATGTCTAGGAATACACATATTCACATCTTACCTAGTTCCTTTTCAAGTTACACCATAATAAGTTATTAGTAATAGCTTAGTATTAAAGATGGTGCTCAATCCAGTATCACCAGTATCACCAGGGAGCCCCTCCCATGACGTGGGATGTCAAACACTTTTGTTATATAACAAATATATAAATGTGTACATTATATTTCTATTAGTAAATAAAGGAATTGCTCTACCCTCTTGTGCTTCTCCCTACTGTAATTTAATTTATCTCTTACTAGCCACTAGGGCAACTAACACTTGGCTGCTTATGCAGGCGTTAATGTCACTAATATAGCAATGTTTATCCATGTCCTGTATTGTATTGTATTGTAAGTCAATGGTTACTTTTTTGTCTATGTACTTTGTAAGGCGCTGCGGAACACTTGTGGCGCCATATAAATAAATGATAATAATAATAATAATAATAATAATAAATGGTAGCTTAAAATCATAAAAACATCAGTAACAAATAGATGGAAGTGTGAAATTAATTTCATAAAGAACCTCTGCCCTAAACTAATGTATGCTGTTAGCACAAAATAAAACACATAGGGGCCTATTTATCATTAAATATTTGCGGCATTTTCTTAAAAACACCCCGCAAATACTTAGTATCCCCCAGATGTATTATAGAGTGATTGTAGCAGATATCTCCGATATTTTCTGTGGTCCCTCTATTGTGTCTCATGTGTGGTGTGTAGAGATGGTCTCTTCACTCCGAGCACATCATAGGAACGGGCCCCTGTCCCTGCGGGTGCTCTTTAATACGTCATGGTGCTATGATTAAATACTGCAATGCGATCATGGGCACTAATATCGCACCCAGATCACACTGCAAATGTGATTACTGATAAATGGGCCCCATACACTTGATTTTGTACCCTATAGCTGCATGACATATTGTGTAATGTATACATACCTGGATACAGGGGTGCCGAGGGGGAGGGGCCGGGACTGCAGGGTATAGTAAATGGCGCATTGCTGCCATATGCCACAATACAGACGGTTACTGCACCTACCTGTATTCCAACTAATTTAAATGAACACATATTGTAGCCTTGCTTTGTGGTTCAGTTCCCCAGGGAGCTGCTTTTGCCATCTCCCTGTAAATGCTGAATCATATCCTTCTAAGCTCATGGATTGACATCAGTTACATTGCCTCATCCCATATTCATACATTTGGCATTTACACCCCTTTTCTTTAACCCTCTCTCACCTTATTATATTCACATTACATCATCATGCAAGTCTCTATACTGTGAAACAATTCAATGAAAATTAGAAATTGAAGGATAGTCACGTTTGATAGCAATGTTTATTCGCTGCACTGAAGTAAGATTGGGAAACAGACCATTGTTGGGCACAACATAGAAAATTTGTTTTCTATCAATGGGGCAGGGTGCCAAAGCCTTCCTGCACTTCAGCTCTTTCCCTAGAACTAGCCATGACTTCAGCACAAGATGACTTCACTTTGCAGGACCTCTGGGGATCAGTGCGGGTAATGGAGGCAGGTAAAGCTGAATGAAGGCAGACTGATGTCCGCCAAGAGGTTATTGATTTCAACTGAAGTCAATAAGACATGATCTCACCAGCGTCCTCTCGCTTCTGTTCAAAGGGATGTTCACAGACTCGCCAATCTACATTTCCTGATAACAGCTTTCAATTGGATTTCAGAGGATGGGAATATTTAGAGAAATAATGCAATGAAGATATGACTTGTCTGCACATTATGTATGACTCAAAGATTGGGATAAAGAAAACTCTGCAATTGTAGCGCATTATGTGGAGGAACGGAAACATTTCATTAACCCCTTCTGTGCTGTCAGAGATTCCTATGGGCTGTACTGCAGATCAGTGACTGTGAGGCCCATTTATTAATGATCGCATTTTGCAATGCGATCAGGGCATCCAGTACGCCCATGGTCGCATTGCAAAATGCGATCATAGCGGCTGAATGTATGTACCAGCACATGCAGGGAGACGGGCTCCCTGCGATGTGGCGGGAGTGCATGCGGGGCTGCTGCGCATGTGCAGTCCCGCAGACTGCACATGAGCGGCGCCCATTGCCAGCGGAGGGATCTGGGAGATCCTTCCGCCAGCTGACATGCGGTAAGTCCCCATAGACTACAGCGGCTAACGCTATCTTCAGATGCCGTTAGCTGCTGGGGCCAATATTGATACATTTGGCAGCATCGCATCCCCCATAGAAACCTATGTGGGAGGCGGCTGCCGGTGGCAATGGAGGGATTGCAGCAGGTATCTCCGATACCTGCTGCGATCCCTCCTTCATACATCCGGGGGATACTTAGTATTTGAGGTAAACCCCCGAAAACAGGTGTTTTCGGGGAATTGACCTCAAATTCCCTTTAATAAATGGGCCCCTTTATAACATCCTGGTATGTTTTGGTAGTCTTGAGATGCAGGCAGCGGCAGAAGCCTGATTTAGTGCCTTATGCTAATGCAGGATTCCGTTCTGCAAATTCGGGGAGCCCATGCGTCTGAGAACAGGAAGCCGTTATTTTGAGTTGTCCCACACAGCCGTCATTATTAGTATCAGCCCCATGGTAGGTGCAAGAGATCCGTCAGAAACTGGTTTCCCTTCCCCGTACGCGATGGCGCTGACTGGGGGGAAGAGCGGGTACTAATTACCCGGGCTTGCTGGAGGGGCCCGTCGGGGGCCCGGGTCCGGCGCTGCCCCCTCCTCCCTCCCACCTGTCAGCATCTCAGCACACGCTGCTGTGTGCTGGGCTCCAGTGGGAGACTGTCTCCTCTGCCTGTGGAGGGGGATCACACTGATCGCGCCCCCCCCCCCTTGATTTGCACTTTGCTGACGGGCTCACAGCCCCCTCCCCTCAAAGAAATATTTTATAGAAAAAAAAGGGTGCGTGCTCCTCCCGCGATTAGGACACACACCTGGGACCAGCTCTCTATGGCCCTGCCCGTACATTGCACGACTTTAGCTACATGCCCATGACACTCCCATCACACTCCCACGAGTCAGGGCGGTCCTGTGCGCTTGTATAGTTGTGTCCCTGTAGGCGTTCTAAAATGCCTAAGTTCACGAAAAGACAGATCCGACCGAGTTCCATACGACTTAGTATAGGACGGACATTCACACAAATGTGTAAATATCTGCGCATGAGCTGTATGCAAAAACTCGCCACTTGTGTTCATGGACAGGCAACTGACTCAGATTCAGCCTCTTAGGGCGTGATGTACTAAGCATCGCAACCGCAATGCGGTGCATCCCGCCACTTATCGTGTACATACCAGCGTTAATTATGCCGGTATGTACTTAGAAATGCGATTAAAATCACAAAGGACATTGTGATAGAATCGGATAGAGGGATTCCAGATTTAATACATATATGCCCTACTGCCTGCACTGAGTTCAGGACTGACCATTCCGCCCTATTATTCTGGTTCTGCTAGTCCTCCAATGACAACAGGGATCCATTGTTATTTCCTATAGGTGGTAGTATGTGGACAGTATTTTGCACTGCCACATTATTGCCTTAACTTTAGGCCATTCCCTATAACTATAGATGGCGACTTTGTGGGACTCCCCTCCAGGAGGTTCAGGGGAAGGAGGTCCCAGGGGCAACTGTGGGGGTCATGGTGTCATAAATTGATTTGACTTCACTGCAATATGCCACAGCTTGAAACATGCAGTGACATTATGGGAGAGAAGGTAAGCATTATGGGAGAGAAGGTAAGCATTATGGGAGAGAAGGTAAGCATTATGGGACAGAAGGTAAGCATTATGGGAGAGAAGGTAAGCATTATGGGAGAGAAGGTAAGCATTATGGGACAGAAGGTAAGCATTATGGGAGAGAAGGTAAGCATTATGGGAGAGAAGGTAAGCATTATGGGAGAGAAGGTAAGCATTATGGGAGAGAAGGTAAGCATTATGGGACAGAAGACAGAAAATGATTGAGTCATGCAGCTACAATACATCAGTTATTCCCCGTGTGTTATTAGCTCTGTGTAGCAGAGGGGATCTGAAGCTGGATGCACATTAGATGATTTTTTGAACGATTTGGCCGAATCCGACGTTTCGGAACATCAAATCGTTCAAAATTGTCTAGTGTGTGCCCACTATGTTGGTTTTTGCACGCTCTCTTATGTCGTCAGCCGCATCATCAGGTTGTCCCTACATACAGCTCATCCCGTCGATGTGGCCAGGGGCGCCGAGAGGGGCGGTAGCGGGTACAGATTACTGGGGCCCGGGCTTCCTGAGGGGCCCGGCGGGGGTCCGGCGCCACTCCCCCTCCCTCACAGCAGCCCAGCACACAGTGTGTGCTTAGCTGCAGTGGAGACTGCTCGTGGCTGCTGAGCAGCAGCCACAGCAGTCTCCTATTTCTGTGGGGGGGAGCGATCACACTGATCGTGCCCCCCCTGGCTTTGAGCAGGGCTGAGGGGGCCCAGACCATCCCCCACCCCAGCGCGCAAATCTTTTTTTTTTTCGGGAAGGGGGTGTGGCCACGCCTCCCACGATTAGGCCATGCCCCCTACTACCTGGGCCCGCCGCGGCTCTCAGCGGACCTGGATGTGGCTGATCACCCCATGCGGCATGAGGTGGCAGGGGCTGACATCAGGCGGTCAGGCACCAGATCGTCTAGTGTGTACCGCCCGCCCAATATGTCGGCCCGTAGACCTGGGGTCGACGGTCGCTTCGCTGGGTACACACGTCGTGTAATGTGTACCCAGCTTTACTTGAAAGGCAGTATTAAAATAACTTATCAATGACACTTGTAAACAGAATTATAGATAGGAGATTGTTTGCTGGTTAAAGGTCTCTCTCCTTTAATAAGTATGCCTTTCAAAAAGTGAAACTAGTCTGCTCTCAGTCACCACAAAGCTGACAATCTGTGCTCTATACGGGTAGTACAAGGAAATCAGCACGTGCAGACATACAGAGGAAATGAGCTCACAGATATTGACTGTTAGTAACAAAAGCTGACATACATTGACAAATTGGTGGTGGTGCGTCTGGGAAGAGCTGGTACATTCTTACAGGAATCTCAGCAGCCATTAGTGTAATAATAATGTAATATAAATACTGTGTATCATTTGCTGGCTTTATAAAAATAAAAGCAGAGAATAAAAATCGGATTTCCAGCATGTAATTGTTTCACTGTGAAGACTGAGCAAAAAAAAAAAAAGGCACAAAGAGGTAAAGCAGCAATCCCACTTACTGTAGCTTTATTTTATCATCATTACCTAGTAAGTTATTAATCGCATATCTGCTAGTCATTTCTATCCTGCATCCTCTCACTGCTGTTTCCACATTTCATTTTCAGATTCCCAGATAGGGGGCGTGACCGAAACCACAGCAAGGGTACAACCATTTTAATCCCCAGACTTAAAGCCCTCACATGCCCTTTTATATGCCATCTATTCCACATGCACCTTATATGCCATCACACCCTTCCACGTGCCCTTTATGCGTCATCACAACCATTCAACCCCTAACAATCAATATACACCTATCATCAAAACCTTCCCACCTCATTCAATTTTGCTGTTGGAGCAGATAAACACTTTCATCCACCCCCAGGCTAATTCTCAATGGAATGCAATGACTAGTATGTGACCTCTGTACATTGTGGTCACATGACGTACCTGCAAGTTCTCCAATGTCTCCCCCAGCCACTTACATAACAGCTTCTGCTCCCAGGCCAAGCTGGAAGCCAGCCACATGCCACCGTGCCGCTGCATAATGTTCTGCGTGACAATTGTGTTGCCTACCCCTGGACTAGACCAACAACCCCATGAATACTGGGTGGCCTGTCCTCCTGATTCAGGGGACTCGAGAAGGCGTGCTACTGGCAATGCTCATAAGATTTAGGGGTAGATGTATTAAAGCTTGAAGATAGATAAAGAGGAGAGAGATAAACTACCAATCAATCAGCTCCTAACTTGCAAATACAATCTGCAAAGTGACAGTTAGGAGCTGATTCATTGGTACTTTATCTTTTTCCACTTTATCTACCCCCTAAGTACCAACTAATCAGCTCCTCCAAAATATTATTTTACAGGCTGTGTTTGACAGTGATTGTTTGATATTTATCGCTCTCCAATTTACTTCCAAGGCTTACTACATCTACCCCACAGTACCAACTAATCAGCTCCTGTCATTTTACTGGCTGTGTTTGACCGTGACAATTAGGAGCTGATTAGGTGGTACTTTATCTTTCCACTTTATCTCTCTCCAAGGCTAAGTACATCTTCCCCTTGGTCACCCCACCAGCAATTGGCGGAGAACTGCCTGTCCAAGACTAAAGGCCCCTGAACACTAGATGATATTTTGAACGATTTGCCCATTTCAGACATATCAGAATGACAACTCGCTCAATCGTCAAGTGTATACGCACTATGCGCGCTCCCGTGTGTCGTTTGTCACATCTTCAGATCTTTTCTACATGCACGGGCACTCCGTCGCTCCGGGTCTCGCACCAAAGGGGGCGAGCTGTCGATGTTGAGTGACAGCTCGCTCCGTTTGGTGGGCGGGCAGGGGAGGTGGCTGTCCAAACGGAGGTGTTCCCACGAGAACGCCTGCCATTTGGGGGCGGCCCCACTGACATCACAAGTGATGTCAGTGGAGAGCTTCCGGCTCTGTTAGAGCTGAAAACTCTCTGGGGCTTGCAATGAACGAGACCCTACCACAAGGGTCTCGTCGCAAGTCCGATGGTCGCGATGGTCTTGACCATCGCGATCATCATCATGGCCGCTCGCTATAGCTATGTGAGCGGCCAAGAGGCCGCTCCAAAAAAAAAAAGCCCGGCCCTGATTCAGAGCGAGCGCTCTGTCAGAGCGAGCGGCTCTGAATCAGGCCCAGAGTCCTAACTCAGGTCTTCTTGCAATTCGGAACTCAGATTTAAAAAACAGACCTCGCGTGCTTTGGATTGCATTTAAGTCCCGCCCTCGACGGTTGTCAAAATTGACTGGAAATTAATGTTACTGATGTTAATAATACTAAAGGAACAAAAACATGTCCAAATTAAATTATTTTAGCTGCTTTTAAAAAAATGTAAGAAATCCAAAATGAAATTTGAATACGGTCAAAAACACTTAAGGGTGGTTTCGCCAAAAACAAAACACAATGATGATTTATAAACAAAGCCAAAACCAAAACACGGAGGTCTGCACACATCTCTAGTTCTAACCTGTCTGGACTGAGATAAGAGACAGAACAGAAATGGCATCATCGGAGGGACACTGGGCCAGGCTTGCCTACTCTCCCGATTTGGTCAGGAGCCTCCCGTATACCAGGTGCTGCTCCCGACCCCCGGAAAGGTTTGCCCCCCCCGCCTACCTACTAGAAACCCCCGCAGCGGGGGGCCCGATGACACGATTCGCGCTGAATCGCGTCATCGTGGCTCAGCCCACTGCTTCACAATGCCTTTATTTTCGGCATTGTGAGGATGGGGTGGGCGCCATAATGACGCAATTGTGTGGCCCCGCCCCTGATCCCGCCCCCAAATCAGACCAATTGCCCGGAAGGAGGGAGCAGAATGTCGGCAAGTATGCACTGGGCCTGATTCAGACCCGGACGCTAAGCCACGATTGATCGCAGCCAAAAGGGGCCAGGTATGCAAATTCCGCGATCGCACTGCGTGGCGTAAGGACGCCCTCTATGTCTTAGAGAGCGACGGCAGTGAGCGAACGCAGTTGTATAAAGACGCCCACTTTTCCTTTCTTAACACACGTCATCTCCAGGAAGTGTATGATTAATCGGTAACATCGAGAGCCATCGGAGCTGCAAGCAGCGCATGAGGTAGACCCTACCCCACCACAAGCACTGCTGACTGAAATACAACCAGGTGACGTGTACAATGACGCCTCCATGCTAATGATGCACGCCCTTTAAATGCCGTTGACGTGTACAATGATGCCTCCATGCTAATGATGCACGCCCTTTAAATGCCGTTGACGTTATACAATGACGCCTCCATGCTAATGATGCACGCCCTTTAAACGCCGTTTTGATGCCCAGCCACGCCTGCATTCGCATCACCACTCCCTCGTTCACAAGCACCTGCCCCTGTTACCACCCACAAACGACGCTATCTGTCACTCAAGGTAGCGCTCAGTCTTTGTGCTACGAGCGAACAATTCCCAATCGCAGTGACTGGCTCGCGCACGCGGACTGCGATGCATACGCATGTGCACAATGTGAACCATCAGCAGCTACGAGCGAACGCTTCTTAGCATCCGGGTCTAAATCAGGCCCACTGTACACCAGTCCAGTATAAGGAGTATAACATGTCACTGTACCTCCAGCTCTTGCTGTAATCAGCCCATGCAAAAATACCAGCAGCAGGTGCTCCCCAGCCACATACTGCAGCATGCTGGAGACCATCCCGCCTCTGGCCATGTGAGCATAAAAACTGGTTAGTGTGAAATAGAGGATTTACTGCAGCAAAAGAAAACCACATATAGTGATCGCATTTGCAATGTGATATGGGTATGATTACTGCCCATGATCGCATTCCAAGATGCGATCATAGCGCTGGAATGTATCATCCGGCACCCACAGAGTCAGGGGCTCCGAGGTTCCCAGAGTACTGCCGGGATCCCGAAGGAACGCCTGCCGTTTGTGGGAGGCACCACTGGCATCACCAGTGATGTCAGTGGTGAGCTTCCTGCTCTATTTAGAGCAGGAAGCTCACTGGGGCTTGCGGGAACGAGACCCTACCACAAGGGTCTCGTCGCAAGCCGCGATGGTCGAGACCATCACCTGGCCGCTTGCAAAAGCTGTGGGTGGTCACCCACAGCTTAGCGAGCGGCCAGGAGGCTGACACACAAAAAAAGCCACCCTGATTCAGAGCGAGCGCTCTGAAAGAGCGTCCGACTCTGAATAAGGGCCACTATGCCATTTTGTAAAACTATACATAATACTTGTACTGTACATGTCGCCCTGTTGATTTCATTCCTTGCATCATAACATACTGTACAAAGCAGACTAGAAGTGTCACCAAATGAATTTCAACCATCTGTTGTTAATTTAGCTGCTGCCGCCACCTAGTGGCAAATAATAAATTAGTCAACAGACTATAGAAGAACGTACTCTATTTACCCAGGACCTCAAATAGAAAGAACATATGGCCTTTCTATGACAAAGTCATTTCAAACCATCAAGAGAAATCAGATCTGCTTCTTGGCAGCAACGTATTGCTGGAGGCTTTGTCTTCCACTATTATTAAATAGACTTGTGATCTATTACAGGCAGACCCTAAACATCACATATGTTTACATGAACATATTCTGCATATGTTACTAATTATTATTAGTATGTATTTTAGAATTTGGGCAATGTTCTTACTCAGTTATGCAATGTTATAGAATAAGAGACAGAAAGGAGACCAGCCATGTTTCTGCATGAATGTTAATCCCCTATAATGTGAATAGACTCTAGTATATTATATCATTATACATATATATGTGTCATTGCTTATAAATGGTGAGTTCTGATGCCATCACCTCAGCATTCATTCAAAAAGCTTGTGCACTCTAAGTAATAACGCACACCATACTGTAACATATTACGGACATTTCATTACAAGAACCTGCATAATATGTTAGCATTAAAAGTTTTATATTGTCCTTGTCAGTGACTTTCATTATTCTTGTAATTTGCAGTAGGAGTTGCATTATCACATATAAGATGTATGCACACTTAGGGGTATATTTACTAAAGTGAGGATTTTTAGAAGTGAAGATGTTGCCCATAGCAACCAATCATATTCTAGCTATTATTTTCTAGAAGGTGCTAGATAAATGTTAAGTAGAATCTGATTGGTTACTACGGGCAATATCTCCACTTCTAAAATCCCGCACATTCGTACGTATACCCCTTACAGTGTACATACAATTGAAATTTAATGTAATCAAATAAATTAGTACTCAATAGTCTACTGTCATTTAATGCAAACTAGTGAGGTACAACCTGTCACCCTTAAATGGCCACAGCCCTCTATAATAGCATATCACAAATTTTCCAACATTTTATAAAAGCTATATTATAACATGAATATTACTCCAGCCCCACCCACTATACATGTGAACACGGCAGGTTTCCATCCAATCGTGTCCACTTTTTGGTGAAGGTGAGCCTTTGTGTAATGCTGGGTACACACTGGACGATATATCATTCATAGAGCCAGGGAACGATATCTTGTAGTCCATCTGCATGTATGTACACGCTATATATCTGTGAAGGATGTCTTTCCGATATATATTGGCACATGCTACCATTACACATTGCAGTGGGCAGTGCTGCTGCCTTTCCTTCTGGTCTGCTCCTCCCCAGTCTCCTGCAGTGTCCATTCCCACAGTGCCCTGCATCAAGGAACCGTAACGGCGGCTGCGGCGTTGAGGCAGGCAATGCACGCGCCACAGTGCAGGAGTCGGGAGAAGAGGCGACACAGCAGATGCTGAGTAAGTGACTGAATGGAGAGCCTACAGTACAGGGTCAGGCAGCAGCAGTGAGAGAGAAGGACTCTGGCAGTGTCAGTCGGAATGGGATTGTATTGCCGGCAGCTGTCCGAAGGGAGGAAATCCAGACAGCGGAGGTAAGTACAGCTAACCCTCTCCTCTCCCTCCCCTAACCCTCCCTTAGGGGTGCCTAACCCTAACCTCCCCCTCTAGTGCCTAAACCTAACCCCCCCTCCCCGCACCCTAAACCTAACCCTCCTGGGGGTGCCTAACCCTAACCTTCCCCCGGAGGGTGCCTAACCCTAACCCCCCCCTCCCCTAGCCTAACCCTAACGGGCGCCAGTTCTTTTAGCTGCGGGGGGGGGTTAGGTTTAGGGCACCCCGGGGGGGACTTAGGGTTAGGCACTCCCTGGGGTGCCCTAAACCTCACCCTCCCCCCCTCCTGCAGCTAAGGGGATGGGCGCCTGTACTTACCTCGTTCCAGCCTGCGTCGTTCTGCATTCCGGAGTCGAGATTATGACAGGCGTTGGTATTCCGGCGTCGGTATTGTGACCGGCGGCCTTGCGGCCATCGGTCACATAACTACATCCCCATGATGCCCCCTGTCAAAATGCTCACACTGGAGGAAAGTTGTCTTTCAAAGGGATAATGATCCAATTCAAGAGCAACACTGTGATGGCTTACAGTAAAATGAGGAACATATATGTACCTGACTGGCATGGGGTGTAGTTATGTGACCGGCGGCCACTAGAAAACATCCCATAACATGCTGCTACCACTGCCATACTTGGTGACAATATGCCACACAGTAATGCCCCTTATAAAACATTATGCCACAGTAATGCCCTTTGCAACACTTTATGCTACACAGTAATGTGTAAGGGGCATTACAGTGTGGAATAATGTTATAAGGGGCAATACTGGGGCATAATCTGTAAGGGGCATTACTGTGGCATGTGTTCTAAGGGGCATTAATGAGGTATAATGTGTTATAATTACATATAACACTTTTTCTTGCAGCCAACACAATCTTATGGTACCTACACTCTAGACAATGTGCTCATGATGCAATATCGTGAGCGATTTCCTTTGAAGTCTCACCGACAGCTCCCCGGCACTTCAGGAAATGATATGGTGCTAAAAAAGTGTCCAATCTGACCAACGATCTATTGTGCATCTATAACGGTTTCCAGTGCGTCGTGTACAAGATTGCCAAATCTTGCCTGCTGTAGGCAAGATCTGAAGATACGACGGATGGGTATGCGCATCGTTATCAGGAGTGGACACTCACGATTTAGACATATTTTACACGATTTTTCGTTCTGATGCATCAAAATCGGGCGAATTGTGCAAAATATCGTCTAGTGTGTACGCACCTTTAGAACTCTATTATTAGGCCCAATTGGGATTTTGAGTTTGACATGCCTGTTATAGTGTGTGTTGACATAACCAAACGACTGCACGCTAGGTTGGCTGCAAGAACCATTCCAAATGACATGAAAACTGGGCGACCATATTCACATGGGTTCTTCTGCCCAAACATATCGTGCGGACGATAAAAATCAGTCGGTCGGTGGGTCTGTAGGTTAATTGTCCAAGTGGTCCCACATAAGTTTCACCCCTTTCAGGTCAGGGGAGGTATGTGACCAGTTTGCATTTTATGACAACATGAATAAATGTTACAAGATATCTGACAATTCACTAACTTCTGCGAGACCAGATTTACCTCCATCTTTTGGACGTTAGATAAATGATGGATAGCGCCAGAGTGTCTGTCCCAGACCAAAAAGATACACAATTCAGATAATCTCAACAATGTTTTAATTAATTCAATGGTCACATGTATTAAAAATTAGCATATAAAATGAACATATAGGATGACAGCACTGTTAATACAAAAACAATACAATACAGTAGATCTGCACAAACTAGGATGAATATCCTAAACTGACACCTATAAAACCTGATGAAATAAAAAGCACCAGCTCTGTTTGCAAACAGTGTTACTGTGTGTCCATTGGTTCACACAATAAGAGACAAAGGCCCTCATTCAGAGCCACTCGCTAGCGGCAGTACGCTCGTTCCGAGCGATGTTCGCACATCTGCGCATGCGTACGGATCGTTATACGCATGCGCGAACCAGTCAGTGCGGCCGAAATTCATGTGCTCGCAATATAGCGAATGCCTGCTATTTTGAGTGACAGAATGAGGCGTATGTGGGTGGTAACAGGGGAAGGTGCTTGAAAATGGGGAGTGGAGATCCGAACGCAGGCGTGCTTAAAGGTCAAAACGGGCGTTTTATGGGTGTGCATAATTAATACAGCAGCGTCATTGACCACGTCACTGGGTTATTTTATAGCCAGAACTGCTCGCAAGATTGTGGTAGCAAAAACCAACCACAAGAATAGCGAGCAGTTCATACGCTGGTCGATGTACTCGATTAATCTAATAAATAGCGGACATGACGTAGGATGCGAGCGGCCAGGGGGCGTTTTTAACAAATAAACGAGCGTATGTTTTGCTCGCTCGTTTAGACTTAGAGGTGTGAACAGACTGCAATTTGCGAACGGATCATTTGAATAGCCACCCCTTGTTTTTGAACGAACGACCGCAAATTGCGAACGGCTCTGAATCAGGCCCAAAGTATCCTATGCGTGTGGAAAAAGTATCTTTTCCGTAACTGAGCAATGTTCATACGTTACCAGTGTAAAGGTGCCCACACACATACCGACTTGCTCCCAATCAGCTGATATACACGATTTTCCCTGAACTCTCCCCAGGCAGTCGTGGTCACGATTTGGAGTTAAAAATGTCCAATCTGACTTAAGATCTATCTTGCAACCAGTGTATTGTATCCCAGATTGGCTAATCTGCCCTACAGCACGGCAGATCTGAAGATGCGAGGTACGACGAGCGGACACGCGCATCGACATCGTGATCAAGAGTAGAAACTCACGATTTGGCCATTTTTTACATGATCTGTTGTCACAATTCGTCGGAATCGGCCAAATTGGATGAAAAGTCGGTATGTGTGTGGGCACCTTAAGGCAAATCCTTTAATAGTCCAGATACCTGAATATATAGAAAAAGTCAGTGTGGTAACTGATCCACATAGATCTCCGCATATACAAATTCAGTTGGATCAAATCAGCATGGCATATTCCTGTGTGGGCGATATGTAGCAAAGGAGGACAAGATTTTTATATCCTTTAGTAGCCCACTTATTGTATCAATGTAGGAATGGTGAATGAATGACAGCTCACCTGATAGCCAAGTTCCGTTTTCCCCGTATGATGTTGAGCGGGGATCTGTAAATGAATGTAAAGCGGCTGGTCCGTCTTAGCTGGAAGTAGTGTAGCAGCTGGCTCATGAGGGCTGGCTCATCAGAGCGGCTAGCTGCTTAAGCCGGGTACTGGTCGTGTGGTAAGCGGAGCTCGACATTCGTTCACTATTCCTACAATAAGTGGGCTACTAAAGAACATAAAAATCTTGTCCACCTTATTTGCTACATATACACTCCAGTTTTCTCCCGCACTCCAAAAATATACTGGTAGGTTAATTGGGTCTCAACAAAAATTAACCCAAGGCCCATATTCAATTTGCAGCGAAAAGCCGTTTTCACGTGTTTTTGGTGTAGTAGTGTGTGTAGCGTTGAATTGTATGTTTTTCATGTGGAAAATACAGCGTTTCTTCTCTGAAAACGTAGCATGCTAAACTGGATTAATGCTGCGATCGCACCATCGCATCTCACACCGGCCACACGCTAGGTGCGGTTTCTCTGTCTGAGTATGGCCTTATATGTGAGCGGGTCAGTGTCTTTCATAGCAAACGCTTTCAGCGACACACATGCAACATTCCCATAAGACACAACAACTTTGTAGACACCCCCATTACAGTCACCGTCCAGAAACACCCCATACATTTCTGCCACTGTGCATCTAAATTTCATCTGTGACTCTATACGAGCAAATTCAGAAAACATGCGCGGTACAACTCCAGACGCAGAACATTGGCCAATTGAGATGGCGTGCGACTCTAAACCTGTCCCACAAACAACTGCAGTTATAATTACTCTCTAACTGCATAATTCAAAGGAATTATCTTTGCAAGAGGAGTGTATTTTAAAATGCTGAGGATGATGTTACAACATGAGATGATCCAATCCCTCTGCACAGGCTGCCAGCGTGATTCCATTCTTTCCTATGCAGCTGGCAGTCATTTTTATTATATTTTACTTATAAGATGCCACAAGGGTTCTGTAGAGCCGTACAAGGGGATAAAACCAACAACACAAAATATAAATACAGACTGATAAAGACAGTATATAATTTCACATAGATACATAATTACAGTGTGCATTTAGCATAACAATGTAGACTAGAGAAGCCAAAGAGAAGAGGACCCTGCACATACTGTACGAGCTTATCACCTATAGGAGATATGAGTGGACACAATGGAGATGTACAGTGTGCTACACTATATATAGCTGTACAGATTTTAATAAGTCATGTGATTGTTCTTGTTGCTGGATGAGAGCGCTGTAAAGATAGGAAATATATTTACTGACTACACTTTTTTTTCTAGCTTGTTTTGTTTTGCTGACATTTTGCCACTACACAGCGGGTGGGAGCTGACATGTGTATCCAGGAACTGGGAAGAGAGAGGAAGCTGGGCTGCTCACTGACAGCTTTGGACCAAGTTTTAAATTGACTAATCTGGCTGTGGTTTACTAAAGGGTAATTTCAAAGCCTAATTTAAAGGGCAAGTATTTATTATTTCTATATTAAATGGTTACAACAAATGAGGACCCTTAGAGGATGTTGCTTGGCCCTAGTCTGTGAAGACAAGCTTGTAGGCACTTTACAGTCTGCGTAGTTCTAATGGCATTTGCCTGGAGAATGCAGAATAATGGAAGTGTGCGGAACAGCACTTTCTCTGGATCCTGCCCAATCACTTGTCCAAAATGTCCCACTTTTCTAACAGACACACTAAAAACATAAGATATGTGTAACTCTCTACCAATGCCACCATTAATGTACAGCTCAGAGACTGCTCCATTTGCAAAAAAAATATTGATAGCTGAGAACAATAGCTTGCATTAAGTTGCACAGCATATGATGTAAAAGGTATGGTTACTTATATATATATATATATATATATATATATATGTTTGTAAATGTTGTCAGCACAGTATCTCTTTTATGGGATTAAGGGCTGATTAAGAGCGCTCGCTCTGAATCAGGGCGTTTTTTTTTTTTTTGTTCGGCCTCCTGGCCGCTCGCATAGCTGTGGGTGACCAGAAGCTCTCCCACTGACATCACTAGTGATGTCAGTGGGGCCGCCCCCAAACGGCAGGCGTTCCTTCGGGAACGCCTCCGTTTGGCCAACCACCTCCCCTGCCCGCCCACCAAACGGGGCAAGCTGTCAATTACCATAGACAGCTCGCCCCATCTGGTGCGAGACCCGGAACGACGGAGCACCCGTCACTAGCCGGGTCTCGCGCATGCGCTCGACGGAGCCGGCTCCATCGTGCACATGCCCAGTGGGCAAACATCGACCCGGTTGCGAGCGCTCAGCACTTGCGACCGGGTCTGAATCAGGCCCTAAGTACGGGATGCCGTGGCTCGGGATCCCGGTGGTCAGAATCCCAACACCAATATCCCGACTTGGCTACAATCCAGATACCTACAGGTAAGTATCCCTTCCCTAATGCTCTCTCCCCGCACCCTAAACCTAATCCTCCCCCCCTAGTGCCTAACCTTAACTTCCCCCCTAGTGCTTAATTCTAACCCTCTATCCCAGCACCCTAAATCTAACCTCCCCCTTAGTGCTTAACCCTAACCCACACCTAACCCTCCCCCTCCCCCCTAACCCTCTATCCCAGCATCCTAAATCTAACCTCCCCCTTAGTGCATAACCCTAACCCCCCCTACTGCCTAACCCTAACCCTCCCCCCTTAGTGCCTAACCCTAACCCTCCCCCCTTAGTGCCTAACCCTAACCCTCCCTAGTGCCTAACCCTCCCCCCTAGTGTCTAACCCTCCCTCCCTAGTGCCTAACCCTCCCCCCTAGTGCCTAACCCTCCCTCCCTAGTGCCTAACCCTCTCCCCTAGTGCCTAACCTTAACCCTCCCCCTAGTGCATAATCCTAACCCTCCCCCCATGTGCCTAACCTTAACCCTCCCCCCTAGTGCATAATCCTAACCCTCCCCCCTAGTGCCTACCCTAACCCTCCCCCTAGTGCCTAACCCTAACCCTTCCCCCTAGTGCCTATTCCTCCCCCCTGGTGCCTATTCCTCCCCCCCTAGTACCTAACCCTAACCCTCCCCCCTAGTGCCTAATCCTAACCCTGCCCCCCTAGTACCTAACCCTCCCCCCTAGTGCCTATCCCTAACCTTCCCCCCTAGTGCCTAACCCTCCCCCCCTAATGCCTAACCCTAAACCTCCCCCTAGTGTCTAATCCTAACCCTCCCCCCTAGTACCTAACCCTAACCCTCCCCCCTAGTGCCTAACCCTCCCCATAGTGCCTAACCGTAACCCTCCCCCCTAGTGCCTAATCCTAACCATCCCCACCTAGTGCCTAAAGGTGCCCACACACATACCGACTTGCTCCCAATCAGCCGATGTAAACGATTTCCCCTGAACTCTCCCCAGGCAGCCGTGGTCACGATTTGGAGTTAAAAATGTCCAATCTGATTTAAGATCTATCTTGCAGCCAGTGCATTGTATCCCAGATTGGATAATCTGCCCTACAGCACGGCAGATCTGAAGATGCGATGTACGACGAGCGGAGACGTGCACCGGCATCATGATCAAGAGTAGAAACTCACGATTTGTCGAAATTGGCCAAATTGGATGAAAAGTCGTTATGTGTGTGGGCACCTTAACCCTAACCCTCCCCCCTAGTGCCTAACTCTCCCCCCTAGTGCCTAACCCTCCCCACCTAGTGCCTAACCCTAACCCTCCCCACCTAGTGCCTAATCCTAACCCTCCCCACCTAGTGCCTAACCCTAACCCTCCCCACGTAGTGCCTAATCCTTACCCTCCCCCCTAGTGCCTAACCCTAACCCTCCCCCCTAGTGTCTAACCCCTAACCCTCCCCACCTAGTGCCTAACCCTAACCCTCCCCCCCAGCGCCTAATCCTAACCCTCCCCCCTAGTGCCTAACCCTCCCCCCTAGTGTCTAACCCTAACCCTCCCCACCTAGTGCCTAACCCTAACCCTCCCCACCTAGTGCCTAACCCTAACCCTCCCCCTAGTGTCTAACCCTAACCCTCCCCCCTAGTGCCTAACCCTAACCCTTCCCCCTAGAGCCTAACCCTAACCCTCCCAACCTAGTGTCTAACCCTAACGCTCCCCACCTAGTGCCTAACCCTAACCCTCCCCACCTAGTGTCTAACCCTAACCCTCCCCACCTAGTGCCTAACCCTAACCCTCCCCCTAGTGCCTAATCCTAACCCTCCCCCCTAGTGCCTAACCCTAACCCTCCCCCCTAGTGTCTAACCCTAACCCTCCACCCCTAGTGCCTAACCCTAACCCTCCCCCCTAGTGCCTAATCCTAACCCTCCCCCCTAGTGCCTAACCCTAACCTTCCCCACCTAGGGTCTAACCCTAGCCCTCCCCCTAGTGCCTAATCCTAACCCTCCCCCCCTAGTGCCTACCCTAACCCTCCCCCCCTAGTGCCTAACCCTAACCCTCCTAGTGCCTAACCCTATCCCCTAACCACTGTAATTACAGTCGGGATGCCAACGGTCGAGATGCTGACGTCGGGATTCTGAGCGCCGGCATCTCGACAGCCAGGATTATGACTACATCCCCTTTTATATAAGGCAACTTGTTTTCTATGGTTAGGGTTACTGACTCCCGTACAAAGCTAACTCTGTTATACAGGCTTCATATATTTTCCCAATTCTCCCATGAGGCACAGAGTTAAAAATACTTAATTCATCTCCAGTGCTGACTTTAATTTCACCCATAATTTACTGTGCTTACTGCTTAAAAAAAAAGCCAGCATATGTAGTGTTAACCATTTGTAGAAAAGCCAGAGATATTATTTATTATGTAGCCAAAAGGTTAAAATCACAACACTATGTTTTGCTTTCTGACCTTTTGTAATTGGATATGAGCAGATCCAAGAAATAATAGATGAGATCCCTTCCTGTCTTCTATATGTTGCTATAACAATAATCTGAACAAATATGCAAATTTGGCTGAATTGAGCAAGTATCCCATAAATCAGACACAGGGTGACTTCCCCGCTCTGGTCCAAATGGACTCTTGATAAGTTTTCTTTTAAGCTTCTCTCTTGTAGTACACTTTCATTGCTTAAGATAAAACTGGTCTGTGATAACCTTAAAGGAGAATACCCTAGAACAAGTGACTATTTAGCTTTGATTTGAATTTCTTAAGTAAAACCCAGAAGCACAATGTTATGACATTGGATCCATGTGGAAAGTAGTGGCTGCGAATTGCACCAACATGAGCATGGGGTTACAATGAAGCAATTCACAGTGAATTGTGTCATCAAGTCACCGCCCACTTCCCTAGAGAATTAGACAGGATCTGGGAGGGTTTCTTGTTCTCCCAGGAGTCAGGGAGAATTCCCAGAAATGTTGGTGTCTCCTGGGCATTCCATGACAGAAGGCAGGCATAGGTCACATATAGTGCTCAGCTATCTGGCAGGACTTCTTGTATGTTCCACTGGTCTCTGCTCACTCTACCAACATTCATCCTGTCTTTTCAAAAAAGACAATGTCAACCGGTACAAGTCTTTTTGCCCCAGCATCATGCAGTGTGCGCATGCATGGCGGAGCAAGGTTAGTAGTGGTGGGTGCAAGCAAAACATTCGGGAACCCATAAAATAACCGGATTGCAATATTTTGGGTTGTTCTACCAAAAATACTAAACATTTAAATAAACCATTGTTATATAATATTATGGAAGAATTAGATCAACAAAAAGGAAAGGTATTTTTTCCAAAAATAATAAAAATACCATGTGATAATAATAATAATGTGATAATAAAAACACCACCGTACAAATTAGAATAAACTATGTGTTTTTATCCCATATACAGTATACAAACACTGAATTTGCAGTTTACTATATCAAAGGACAGGAACATAATGCAGAATCTCTCTCTCTCTCTCTCTCTCTCTCTCTCTCTCTCTCTCTTCTCTCTCTCTTTCTCTCCTCAACATACATAACATAAAGCTCCACAAACACGCTGTTCAAAATAATCTGGTCAAATAATCCATTTCTATATAAACTAAACAATAAAATCTTTACGGTTACAGGGGACACCTGAAAGTATATGCTGCCGCGGGTCACCTGTCCTTATGCAGTATTTTGAGGGTTTTCCACTTAAATGGTGCTCATAGTGATTATATGCAAGCAATGAAATCACATCAGTATATTATCTTAATCCAAGTCCTCTGGTTCTGTGCATTTGTACCTGTACTGCTAATCTATGACGCGTTTCATCTCACAGAGAGACTTTACCAAAGGGTTTGTATATTGCTTGTATATTCCACCCAAAATGTAAATTTCATTCAATTATCCACTCAAAAAAGTGGTTAATTCAATAAGGTCCACATGTCATCAGACAGACTGCTATTTAAAAGCACAGCATATGGTTCCTGATTGTGTACATCAGTGCATAAACAGATATCATGTTGAGTATGCATATGAGACCACATTTAGAAAGAGGTAAGGTAATCATGCATTACAGTATGTATTGACATAGTATAGATGTCTCCTCCATCATCTTTGCTGCAGTCACGCCAAACAAACAGCCCCTCTCAGCACGCCTGATCCCGTAAGACTCTGCTATTGCTTGGTGTCTTTTTTTCATCTCTTTTTGACGAAAATGTGTCTAAGTCGCAATTCGATACGACTAAGAGTGTGCTGATTAATTTGATATTCGACACTTGTACATCTGTGTGCAACTGAGTCTCTCCATCAGCATCGAAATGCTACAATGCAACAGCCGCAGTTTTTTTCCATGGTATGTTCCATTTACAGACTCAGGGCCTGATTCAGACCTGCTTGCAAGCGCATAGTGCTTGCAAGCGGGTCGATGGCCGGGCAGTGCGCACGTGCGGCGTGCACACTGCGCATGCGCAAGCCCAATAACGAGTGAATTTTCACTCGCTGCGGGACTCACTACAAGAAGGGGCGGCTGTCGATTGTGATTGACAGCTCGCCCCGTTTTGTAGGCGGGGAAGGGGGGTGGCTGGACAAATGGAGGCGTTCCTGAAGGAACGCCTGCTGTTTGTGAGCGGCCCCTACTGACATCACCAGTGATCTCAGTAGTGAACTTCCTGCTCTATTAGAGCAGGAAGTTCACTAGGGCTTGCGGTGGACAAGACCCTACCACAAGGGTCTTGTCGCAAGCCGATGGTCGCGATAATCGCGACCATCGCCAGGCCGCCCGCTAAAGCTGTGGGTGGTCACCCACAGCTTAGCGACCGGCCTGGAGGCCAGTAAAAAAAAAAACCGTCCCGCCCTGATTCAGAGCAAGCGCTCGCAAATAGCGAGCACCTCTGAATCAGGGCCTCAGTCATACACAGATATACCAGTGTCACATATCAAATGAATCAGCACAGTCTCCTGGTGCATTCTAGTTGCATCGCATTGCAACTTAGACGCATTTTTGGCAAAAAAGACGCCCAATGCTTGTAGAGTTGCACAGGAGCTGGCAGCTCACTCACGCCAGGCATATCGCGCTGCATGGCGTATTAAGGCTAGATGAGCAAGGACACATCTGTATATTCTGCACTGACATGATTGTCTTTTGCATCATTATTTGAATTAGTAACTATGAACTCAGCTATTAGTAGTTGTACTATCTCCTTGCTTTATTACTTTTTAGGTATTTTCAAGTGATAACATGAAATCAGTGCCGGTCACCCCAGTGCCAAAACAGCTTTTGCAAGTTGTGCTTGCTTATGCACATACATATACAGTCTATGAACAGGAATTATTGTAGGTACACAAAGATCTGGCAGGGTCATAGGTTTAATAAGCAGAAATATTTCCTGTGTCCAGTGCAACCAACAATCCAATAACTAAATATCAGCCTTACTGTAAATGCTGCTAAATGGGCAAAAAGGAAACTGACTGGGCCAAATTGGAGGCATATCTTTCCATTCACCATTTTACAGTGTAGACAGGTTTGATTTGCTTGTACTGTCTGAAAAAAGAAAAGCTTTTAATGAGAGACAATGAAGATGTGCCCAGAACAGATCAGACACACATGTCCCCAACGTCCAACATTCCCGATTGACTGGGACAATTTACTGTACATGCTCCATGATTTGTAAAGACAAAACTTCATCCCCAGTGATGTTCCCCCTTTTTCTCAGTGGAAGCAGTATGGCTGGCGGCTCAAATCCCGACAGCGGAAGCCTGGCAGTGAAAATACCGACAGGTAACTATTTTTTGTATTTACTAACCTAACTTCCCCCCCTAACCCTCCCTTAGGGGTGCCTAACCCTAACCCCCCCCAACTGTCTAACCCTAACCCCCCTCTAAGTGCCTAAACCTAACCCCCCCTTCCCTGCTGCCTAAACCTAATTCCCCCGGGGGGGTGCCTAACCCTAACCTCCCCCCCAGGGGTGCCTAAACTTAACCCCCCTCTAAGTGCCGAAACCTAACCCCCCCTTCCCTGTAGCCTAACCCTAAGTCTCCTGGGGGGGTGCCTAACCCCCCTTCCCCTAGCCTAACCCTAACCTCCCGGGGAGGGGGTGCCTAACCCAAAGTCCCCCCGGGAGCCCCTAACCTAACCCTCCCCCCCACGGCTGTCCACGCCCAGCTTACCTTCGATCGGGAGCCCGACACCCAGCTTACCTGAGTAGGTCTAATGACACTTGCCGGGATTAGACAGTCGGGATGCCGACGGTCGGCATTGAGACCGTCAGCATCCCAACTGCATCCCTTCTCAGCTGCTTTGACATTTCAGATGGCAAAAATCTTTACTGTCAGGATTGTCAGGATTGTTAGGAGAGTATGTATATAGGCTTAGACCTAAAGGGTCTGTGCACAGGCAAAGCTCATACATCTTAGACAATTGTCCAGTTTGTGTATACACATTCACATTTGCACAGCACATAACCAGGTGCTAGAGAGCACATTAAGGGGCTTATCAGGGGTCTAATAGGACCCCTTTCGTATTCAGCCAACTCCGAAAACTGAAAGTTTTCTGAGTTTGCTGTCGAGAACAAGCTCCATCTTCAGATAGTGTTTGTTCTCGGAAGGAGTTCCAGGGATGCGAAGAGGGATCTGAGCGGATCTCTCCGCTGCCTCATCACTAGCTCCCCAGCGGCTTTGTGCATGTGTGAACCGAGGTCACACATGCGTAGCCGGGACGATGGGGAGCAGGTAAGTAACACAGCTACAGAAGTAGGTGCGACACTAACCACGGGGACAACTGCTTTTCGGAGCAGTTGTCCCCTCCCCGGAGCAATGATGAATTGCTCTGCTGTCACGTTTCCCCCATTGCGAGTTGAATACTTAAGTTTCCCTCGCAGTGCGTTCAATACTTCATCATTGGAGGCCATATGGCCTTCGATGATGAATAGGCCCCACAGACACAGTTTTTGTGCTGTATGCCTGACCCATTTCTCCCAGGACACTGTTTCTTATCAAAAATGTCCAGTTATTTATTTATTATTATTACCAGTTATTTATATAGGGCACACATATTCCGCATCACTTTACAGAGAATATTTGGCCATTCACATCAGTCCCTGCCCCAGTGGAGCTTACAATCTATGTTCCCCATACATGCCTATTCTCCCGGAAGTCGCGTGAGGCTCCTGATTTTTCAGGTAACCCCCCCGCAAACCCTGGTAGAGTCGCATCATTTAGCCCTGTCCCCTATTTAAATTTGAGTCAATCACGGCAATTTACCATGAAGGGGTGGGGCTTAATGGTGCTAACCGTCAGGTCTAGCCCCCGACGCAACCCACATGCTTCTCCTCTCCGGGCTTCTTCTGGGAAGAAGAAAAAAA
Organism: Taudactylus pleione; assembly: GCA_031769625.1. Lineage (NCBI taxonomy): Eukaryota > Metazoa > Chordata > Amphibia > Anura > Myobatrachidae > Taudactylus > Taudactylus pleione. Next base: position 263,488 of record JAUIMM010000916.1, on the reverse strand, counting down.
AAGTAGGCAAGTATGATGTTCCCTATCACATGCTCACACACATACACACTAGGGTTATTTTTTGGGGGGAGCCAATTCACCTACCTGTATATTGTTGGAATGTGGGAGAAAACCGAAGCACACCCACACAAGCACAGGGAGAATACACAAACTCCACACAGTTAGGGCAATAGTGGGAATCGAACCCACGACCTCAGTGTTGTGAGGCAGTATTGCTAACCATTACACCGTCTGTGCTGCCCAATATATTATTTTTTTTAATCGATTTCAGACACAATTTCACTATAAATGAAGCCACATACAGTACGTTGAACCTGATTCAGAGTTGCAAGCAACAGATCTCTTGATATGTAGCAGACTGCACATGCGTTGAGGCAATTTAGAGCTGTATGAATCTCAGAAGCATATCCACTTCCAACAGGGTTGGTATTCGTGGATGGCGTGGGTGTGTTGTATGTGCGCTGGTAGATTTCAGGCTATTCAGAGGGAAACGTATGCAGAGATCCAGTCATTTTCAGTCGGTTCTCTTTCAGCAAGGATAGGACTGCTGGAATGCTTGTTGATGGAGAACACTGCTTTTGCCAGCGGAGAGGTGGGGGCGGTTGTATAAATCGTGGGTGACTCTGAATACAGATATAAATTTGCATTTATTTCCAAGTATGCAAAGCAGCCAGAATTTCAGCCACTTTACGTTTATTTAAATCTGTATCAGCCCCATTGTGTTTTATATAAGGACAGGCGTGCAGAGAGTTGCTGGGTACAAAGTTCTAGGGCCCTGGCCTGTATGGGTGTCCAGCAGGAGCTCGGGAGAAGAAGCTCCCTTCATTGGCACAGAATGTACAGAGGTCCCTGGTATTCACAACAGTGTGTGCTCATGTCTCTACACCCTTGGCCATGCCCCCCAAGTATTGTGGCCAGGAAGATCTCATTGCCAACCCTGTATAAGTTTAATTAAAAAAGTATTCAGCCCCATCCCTATTTCTACATTAATCTTTTAGAATGAGAACTAAACGGGCCACTCTTTCTTCATTGTAAGTCACCCCAGTATTGGTTCTGCGATGTGGCTAGGTTCTTGTTCTGTTGTGGCTGCCTTACCTGGTACTTTCATAGGTTGGATGAACAATGCACCAGCCACAGACAATCTTAGTGGTGATACTACAAAGCCACAAGTGAGATTTGCAAATAACATGGTTCTGAGCCTCCCCTTCTCACCCTATCCTTACACAGTAGTACAGTGAGTCCAAAGACCAGCACAGACTAAAATAGCCAACTGTAATAGCTAAATTGCCACAATGAAAATAAAAATAAGCGTTCGGCACACAAAAAAGTAAACAGATATTTTGTTTTAATGGAGAATTATTTTAATCATTATGTAATATCATATCAAACATGATACTACCTTTTTAAAATATAGTTGAGGCACTAAAACGGTTTTCTTGCACGGTATAAAGATTTTTTTTTAACAGGAAGCAAAGCGACGTGCTCAGCAGCGAGCAGAGAGTGACCTGCTGGATAAAATGCTCTGAAGCGCAGTTTCTCTTTGTAGAAGTCCTTCTATTCTTTGTGCCTCAACCACACAATATATCACTTCTTAGCAGTGGTATTTTAAGGCTGGCTCAATAATAAAGACCAAATATAAGAAACCCTAGGAGTGTTCATTGATCTATTATATCATTCGTTTTTAATGACCACTGTACAGATGGTAGAGTGTGTACTATTCTGACACATGTTAGAAATGGTAGGAGATATTTTCAGAGTTTTAAGAATTGTCCTTATCAGCTATTCTAAAACAATGTTGTTCAATCCTTTGTTGCACTAGGGCCACTAACATATGCCAAGGGCAGTAATCTTAAAGCCAGTTACCCACTGGCATTATAATCAGGCTTTTAGTAGTGTCTATTGGATTGTACCTGCTCTATTTATTTCAGGGTCCACTAGTGACACCTCATCTTACTGGTTAACCAATGTAATACTGTGGATAAGCTTACCCACAACCTGTACAATGTCTGCCTTCACTACAGGTGTATAAAGGTTACTCTGCAGTGTCTGAGGAACTACTTGAGAAGAAACTGAATGAGTAATGAAATAAAGTGCTTTGAAAAAAAATTTTTGTCTACACAAAAAAAACAGTATACTTTTTTGTTAAGTTTATGTTAACTTTGAACATAGCGATGGAAATAATTGCCCATTCCTCCATCCAAGATTGCTAAAGACTGGTCAGGGTTGGGTATGAGTGTCCAACAACTTATAATGCTTCCACTCAGAACGGGAACACTGTACAGATAAAGCTGTATTGCTGGCCTGTTAGGATTTACAACTTCTTACATAATGCTTTACCATCATGTTTGAAGTTTTAAAGCCAACGCTGTTAAATGCTTTTAATCACAGTATTAACAGGTCAGAATTACAGCTTCAACCTCAGTGTCCCCGTTCTGTCAACATTTTGATTGTCGAACATGGAACTGCATACCATTGGTCAGGTTAGTTGGGAGTAGCATTAGACAAGCAGTTTGGCATCTATTTTCCTCATTTAGAGACAAATGGCAAAATTTACTAAGCGGCGGGTTCTAAACCCCGGTGGTTTAGTGGCGGTTTGACGGCGGGTTCTATTCTGTTCTAAACCCCGGTTCTAAATGCTTTTTTTGTAGAATGCCTTGGAGAGTGTATACCCATGTACATTAGCATTTATTGCAGCCATGGAAATCTGTAGCTTGCTAATTGTCCCAATCAGCCTCCTCAGTAACTTCTCTCATAACACTTCTTGTCCAGCATTCATGGGCCTGATATAGGTATTGTGGCTGTAGTCTCATATTTCTGCAGCCTTCTGTACAATGGAATGCAATGAGGTCTGATGCACGCCCAATGCCTTTGCAATTGTCTTCTTCCCTTCCCCATTCACTGCAATCATATATCATGTTGGTGCTTTTTTTTTTTTTTTTAAATCTTATGCCCTCCGTCTGAAGAAACTGGGAGCAAAAGTCCTGGAGAAACGCATTAAGGCATATGGGCCATTTGGTGTTATGCTGATAACCAGAGACGGACTAATACTGACGCTCATCCCCTCTGTCCTTCTGATCACCACCTACACTTTGGAGAACCTATCGCGGCACACTGCCCCACGGACGGGCGGACAGCGGCTGCTGGCCACTGAGATAACAATACCAAGAACTAGCCGATCGCACGTGGGAGCCCTAAACAGAGACCGCTTTTTGCTGACAGCCTATTAAGGCTAAGGTGAGCCAGAGGACCAGGTGGCTATTGCGCTATGGCGCCTCTCCATTACAGCGGCTTCAATTCCATTGTGCCACATATACAGCATACTGTGGGGATGGCCTAGGGAGATCCAAATGGAGACTGTGTCATAAGAAGCCAACTCAGGCTGAGGTGAGCCCCAGGACCGAACAGGAATTATACCACGGCACCCTCAATCATTTGCTTACTTCGGCAGCTTCTATCTTCATCTTAATTGGGCCACACACACAGTCCAACACAGAGACTTTATTCCCTATAATCAGATTGGACATCGCAAACACTTTCCGACTAGGTGAGACTTTATAACCTTTTACTATTTCTACTTACCATCTGGACTGTTGCATCTCAGAAGGGATACATTAGGAATATTATTGATACTATTCCGTCAGTTTCAGCAGCTTGTTCTTTTATTGCTGTAGCACATTGAATTAGGAACATTGGTTTCTTATATTTATTTGTTGTTACTGTTTAGCTTAATATTGTTGTGCAATAAATTGTTTTTTATTTGTCTACTAGCGCTACCTTTTCTTTCTTTTTTACACTTCCATAAATGCCTTTTTTTGCTCCAGAAAAAAACAACAACACACATTTCACGCAGATTGCCGTAGCTGGACACATCTCAAGATACGTCCAATTTAACAAGAGTTGCACATGTGCCAGTTTTACGCCAGAAGACAACAGTATTATATGTGCCAGAAGATGCAAAAATTTTAAAGCTACAGTATACAATTTAAGCACAATTTAGGGCCTGATTTACAGTTGTACGGTATTGCACAGCCGTTTCTGAGCGATGTGTGCCCAATCGATATATCGGGCCAAAGGGCCGACATATTGAATCCTGGGTACACATCAGAAGGAGGTAATGAACGACGGAATGACACCTCGTTCTGTACTTCAATACCTGCAACAGGGCCCCTTGTGATATCGTCCGGTTGGAACTGCAGCACGGCTGACCGGACGATGTCACAAGTGGCTGCGGGAGCGGCATATTGGCCATATACACTGAGCGATGCGGCCGATATGTCGTTCTGATTCGTTCGGAAACGACTTATCGCACCGATATCGTCTCAGTGTGTACCAAGCTTAATATGCGTATACAACAGTAGACGCCTGGTGTAAATATACGCCTCCTGACTGCATCGCAAATCCGAGAGCCTCGTCCTACGACACAGCTTTGGATCACCATTGCGACCATCGTTTGCAATGGTTGCAGCCAGCGGCCATCTGAGCAAGCCTCAGCTTACTCAGAATGACCGGTGGAACTACTCAGCCGGAGCCAAGGAGCTTCACCCCCAAATGCTGCAGAATATTAATAATGGGTGAACTGCGAGCGACCTCGCAGAGGGAGACCTGCATATGCGCAGGTCTCTCAGATGGAATCTCTGTGTATGTACCTTATGTGATGGTCTCTTATCCTTTCAATAAAAAAAAGACCCTGGAAAGTGTTATTAATAAAATACTGATTTTGTCTCAATAAAAACAGATTGTTAAAATAATAAAGAATAAAATACTGCGTAACAAAGTTAAATTACTAATTCAGTTCAATTTAAAATATTATTTATCCCTTTAAAAATCAGAAATAACTTTCCTACCATGAATCAAATGCAAATACAGTAACCAGTAAATGATGCGAACAGCAGTCACACTATGAATAGTATCAGTGAAAGGAATCAAAACGCCATCAGCCAATCATGAGCGGCTGCTCATCATCATTATCCTGACAGGCACATATGCGACTCTATTTGCATGAAATGTATATTTATGAACATACCTTTACTGTATTTAGCAACTGCTTGCACATCCCGTCCATCGTTTATTCCAAACGTAAGGGCAAAATCCTACATATGGATACTGTAGATGCATAAGAATTATTTCTGCACACGTGCAGTGCAAACAAGTGATTTGCACATAAAAATATGCTTAAACCCACAGTTCTGAAGGTACTTATATTAGGAATGTATGTATACAAATGAGAATTTTGCAAGATGTATTATTTTTATTTAATAAATCTTTTATTTTCAAATCGGTTTCTTTTCTGGTTTTGTAATGTAAGATGTAACCCGTTTTGTTTTACTGTTGTTTGTATTTTTGCTCAGAATCAGGTTGCTGCTTTATTAATTATGTGAAGTTACATTTAACAATGTTGTGTTCCTCGTATGTGTCTCCCTTTCCAACTACATTCCTGCATGAATTATATACATTTCTTTAACACCTCGATGACCACTCCATTTAATAGTGACTGAATTGCACTACTGCTCTGGATTTAGGTGGCAGACAGCAGTCAATTCTAATCTTATACTTAGAAGATTTTCCAACAAGAAAAATAAAAATCAAGATATTGGTGAACATTAAGGGGCAAATTTACTAAGATTCGTATTTGGTCGAGATTGCAATCTAAAGACAAACTCGGGAGAGATTTCTCTATTTACACTGAAAAACTCGGGTGAGAATGCAAACTCTATTGAAAGTGCTTTCAGTGAAAAAGAAAGATACAACACGAAATTTACCAAGTGTAACTGTAGCAAACTCTGACCTAAATAGAAGTTTCTAATAGACCACCCTCTGAGCTGCGAGTTCAGCAGAAATATACACAGATCAGTGTGATTTCTGTATATTTCTGCCTCTAAACACTACCTAAAGGGTTAATATTAAAAAAGAATTATGTAGGGCCCCCCCCCCCCCAAAAAAAAAAAAAAAAGCATAACAAGCCCCAGGCTACTCAGTCAGTCCTGGTTCCTTAAAATACAGGGGGGAAAATGAGTAGGGACCCCCCGTATTTTAAGAACCAGCACTGGACTGCTGAGCCTGTCTTTGTTTTTTTAAAAATTGCGAAGGGGTCCCCCTATTTTTATTTATTATTTTTTTAAATGATTTTATTGGATTTTTCAGGGTACAGTAAATAAGGCACAACTGCATATAAAATGGCATAGAAGAGTCAAAAGACACAAAATGGTAATATATTCCAAGCCACGTGAAAAATAACAAGAACACAAACAGGCTTCACTGATATAAAACGAAACAAACCCCCATTATTTTATAGGTGATAAGAAATATCACTATCAGAAGAGGAGAGAAGGAAAGAAAGACAAAGGGAAACAAAGAGGATTGGGAGCGAGGAAGTGTTAGTGAGGAACAATAAGGGGGGTAAGGGACAGGAAGGGAAGAGTTGGCATGGGGAGTCACCTCCGAGAGGCCATATTAGGCTAGGGGTGCATCTCCTGATAGGCTAGCCAAGGAGCCCAAGTCTCCAAAAACTTAGCAACATTTTCATGGAGTTGGTGATATATTCTAGATTATATGTATGCCAGATCGAGCCCTGCAGGGCAGCCATGGACGGTGGATCCAGTATTTTCCAAGACGATGCAATCGCAAATTAGCAGCATTGACAATGTGCCTATTAAGAGATTGGGTGAGTTTGTCACAGCTACCGACAGGTCGCGGGAGGAGTGAAAAGGATAAGCACGGGGGAATGGAGACACTCGTGACCTGTAGAATCAACCTATGCACTTTGCCCCAATAGCCTTTCATTTTAGGGCATTGTAACCAAATGTGAGCCAGAGTCCCCTCTCCTCCACAGCCCCTCCAGCACCTATCTGAGGACTGAGGACAAATAGCCCAAATTCGTGTAGGGACCAGATACCATCTATACATTCTCTTGTATGTGTTTTCCTTGATTCTGACACATATGAAAGACTTCGCCGTCAGCTCGTGGATCTTGATCCATTCTTTAGGATCCAAGGACACTCCCATGTCTCTTTCCCAGGTCAGTTCATGCGGCTCCTCTAGGGGCCGATTATGACCTAAGAGAAGGTTATAGAAAGTGGAGATAAACCCACTAGTCCCACCAATAATATTTAAAAGTATTTAATGTCGGTGCTTTGCTGGCTTAGCACATTACTGCTTCAGCATCTCAAGTAAAATGATCTCTAGAAAGAGGTGCCAAGATCAGTTAATGTAAATGTCAATGGTTAGATGTACAGCACATAAAAGTAAGAAGCATTAACTTTAATAGACTCACTCCATATCTGCAGGTGTATTGAGGGCAATTGTTCTAAAGCAGGATCTGCAATTTAAGAAAATATATAAAAGATTATTTATAACATGAATGCTATATATATATCTGTGATTTATTTATGTTTTTTTGTTTTAAATGTTTGTATTGTAAAATAGTTAAAATCACATAACTTCTTACATACAGATGTGTCCTCATACATCTTACTTCCTTGCGCATTGAACAGCCCTTCTAGTCGCTCCATGCCGTGGCGTGACTCTGTAGCACAGGACGTCTTTTCATGCAACGTTTTTCCCTTAAAATAAGTCTTATTCACTAAGCGATGCACAAACACTTTCTGCTGATTAAAATGATATGCGGCATGCCTATACTCTATGCGGCTGTATCTGCATGCAAAGTGTGGTCACAGCCGCTGGCACTGTAACGTAGCATTATGCATGCAGATATAACCGCAGTCGCACACATAATATAGGCATATCATTTTAATCAACACAAGCTGCTTGCGCATGTTTTTCGCATCGCTTTGCGAATAAGAAGGGAAAATATGCATGAAAAGACGATTTGTGCTACAGAGTCGCACAGCACTCAAGCGTTATGTATCGCGACTTGTAGCTCATGGAGGTAAGATGTATGTAGACACATCTGTAGATCAGGTCAACATTTCAGGACGGCGCAGCATCCTATGCTTGGGAGGGAGCAGCCAGGTCAGCATAGGGGGGCGTGGGCAGCATAGGTCTGCGGCCGGACATATTACCCGGCATTTGCGGATGGAGTGGGGGACGTGGTCATACGAGCGCAACATTTTGGCCCCGCCCCCGATATGAAATGCCTAGCTTACCGGCATTGTAAAGCAGGGGGGGGTCATGATGACGCGATTCAGCGTGAATTGCAGCATCTGCCACCCTACGTTGCAGGGGTTTGTGATGTAACTACAGGGGGTCCAGAGGGGTCGGCAGCGGCACCCGATATTCGGGAGGCTCCCGGCTGAATCGGGAAGGTAGGCAAATATGATGTTACAGAGTCCTGAGAAGAGGACACTGCGCCATCCAACATTGACCTATGTAAGAAGCTATGTTATGCTGCTCATGTTTTCACACACAAATTTCCAATGACTAGTGCCACTTCCGTTTCATCTTGAAACCTGGATTTATTTGTGTGTTTGTGGATAAAGGCACCGTGGTAATTATTATTACGGACAATACTGTTATAGGTTGTATTCTGCCACTAAGTATCATGCATACAATGGGGCTGATTCTGGGTTGGGAGCTAATCGAAGGAAAAAGCAAATAACTTTGCACCTGGGCAAAGCCATGTTGCCCTGCAGGTGGGGTAGATTTCACACTTTCCGAGAGATTTTGAGTTAAAGAGGGGCGTGTCCAAGCGCAAAGCTAAATTGCTGTGTAAAACTAAAGCTGTCCAGTGTTTGTGTGCTACATGCAAAAGCAGGCAGTATTTGCCTTGCATGCAAAAAGAAAAAACAAACAAAGTTTGTTCCAACTGCAAAGTTACTTTTTTTTTTTTGCTTTGCTCCCAACTAAATCATCCCCGATGTCTTTGCTACTTTATGTGTTGTTAAGCTATAGGTGTATTGCTCACCAGTGAATGTTTCAGGCATTTTTAATTTCCTCAATGCAAAATATTTGGATGGTACAAGCGGTACAGAAAAGAACACCGGTTTTCACCACACTTTAATCTCTGTGCCTATTTATACTTGGTTATTTAACTTATTTTATATGATGCAATACTGAACATATTTTATTTCCCAGACTAATTTAATTTATTTAATGCTATATTTCATGTTACCTGTGCATTGCATGTTCTGTCGTTGTGCTATAAAGGACAATGCTGGTTGTGATATTGGCATGCAGTCACCACATGTAGTTCAAAATGACTGTGATGGATGAAATCAATCATTTCAATAGTGAGGGAAAGGGACATATTACAACCAGTATCATTGTAGCCTGTCAGTATGGTCAGAAGATTACCACATGCTGGTACTGGTGGGACAGTACCTTAAACCTAGCACAACTCTGTTTAAACCTGTTGGTTGTCAACTGAGTTCAGAAGAAAAGTCTTGGTGCTAGTGAAGGTGAGTTCTCCTATACCGTGTGTGTGTTTTTTTTTGGATTTGTAAATCTGTCGTATCTAAGGGGGAAGGGCCCTGCTGCTGCGGCCACGTGGTTGCAATGTCAGAGAGGTCCTTTCTCCAACTAGGATCTAGCAGCAACCAAGGAGGAAGTTGGGAGATATGGTGGCTTGTAATGGCTTGTATTTTACATGCCCTCTGGTAATAAATGATCACAGAGGGCAAATCATTAGATGTTCATCTTGGTAGAGATCATAACAATGCTTTGAGGCATTGTACAGTGGCTATTATTGCTTTGACCCCTAGGAGATGGTTATTAAACTGCAGGAGCTAAATTTGGCTTCTGTAAGTCTCCTTTCACATCTACAAATAGCTGTGCCATTAAAATAAAGTGATAATTCAGGGCAAAAATATTTAGTCCATGTTTGTTTCCTGTATGCTCGAGTATGAAAAGCAATGAAACTGATATATTGGTGATACTTTTTGTCAGTTACTAAGGACATTTGTCTCACAAAGAAACTCCTACTTTCTTAAAACTTGCTTTGTCTCATGTTAAAGCGATAATTTTAATGTCACTAAAAAGAATGGCGACTGTGTCATTTACTTTATGAATAGCATAGGATCTCTGTTTCTATTCTTAGGGGTAAATTTAGTAATAATCACAATATCTCTTCAAAAGTTAACATTTTTATTTTATTTATTAACAGTTACTTATATAGCACATACTACAGGTTGAGTCTCCCATATCCAAATATTCCGAAATATGGAATTATGTTGGCATGACTGAGATAATGAAACTTTTGATTTTTGATGGTACAGAAACAGTGTCTAAGGCACAAATTATTAAAAATAATGTATAAAATAACCTTCAGGCTGTGTGTATAAGGTGTATATGAAACATAAATTAATTTCATGTATGTACACAAACTTTGCTTGAGCCACAAAATTATTGAAAATATTGTATAAAATGACCTGCAGGCTGTGTGTATAAGGTGTATATAACACATAAATGCATTCTGTGTGTATATCGGGGTTCCATTCCCAAGATTTTATTATGATATGCAAATATTCCAAAATAGGGAATATTCCGTTATCCAAAATACCCCTGGTCCCAAGCATTTTGGATATGGAAGACTCAACCTGTATACATATTCCGCTGTGTGTATTTACAGATAATATTTCAGATAAATCTTTGACCTTATAATCTATTATCTCTATGATATGGACCCACACATATACACTAAACTGGAACCAGCATGATTTACTGTCGGCCGCATGGCCGGCGGTTTAAATTCCGATAGCGGCGGACTGGCAGTGAAGATCCTGACAGGTAAGAATTTTCTCTATTTGCTAACCTAACCTCCCCCCTAACCCTAACCCTCCCTTAGGGGTGCCTAACCCTAACCTCCCCCCCAAGTGCCTAATCCTAACCCCCCTCTAAGTGCCCAAACCTAACCCCCTCTTCCCCGCAGCCTAACCCTAACCTCTCCCTGGGGGTCGCTAACACTAACCCCCCCCTTCCCCTAGCTTAACCCTAACCTCCCGAAGGGGGGGTGCCTAACCCTAAGTCCCCCCTGGGAGCCCCTAACCTAACCAGCGTGGCTGTCCCCGCCCGGCTTACCTTCGATCGGTAAGCCAGGTGTCGGGCTTCCGGCGTAGGTCTAATGACAGGCATCGGGATTTCGACGCTGGTCATTAGACACATGCTGGGATTAGACAGTCGGGATGCCGATGGTTGGCATTTAGACCGTCGGCATCCCAACTGCATCCTGTTTTTTATTTGCCAGCAGCCAATTACTCTATCTGTATGTTTTTGGAGTGTGGGAGGAAAACCAGAGAACCGAGAGGAAACCAAAACAAACGTGGGAAAACATACAAACTCCGCACATATAGGCCAATGTTCCATAGTGCCGCATATAACAACAATATGAAATGTTTTTCTTAAGCACTTTATTAATCTTAGAGCCCACCGCGTGAAACCCCACTCTGTGAAGTTTTTCTCCCCTCACCGGCAGCACTGGTGACCAGGAGCTCAGGTAATGGGTGCAAGGCCATAACTAGGAGTATGTGTGCAGTGCTGCCGCTCAGAGAGCAGAGCTCTGTGGGCGGCAGCGTCGATGCCCCACCGTCCCTTCATCTGGCTAGCAGGGTGCGTGTCGACAGGCTATGGGGAGACGGTAAGCACCAAAAAAAAAGAGGGGCCACAAGAGAAATCTGTGATTTGTAGGAGGAAGCAGTGATAACCTGTTTCATCTGCAAAAAAGCCAGAGGAAGCATTATCACTACTTCATAAATAGACCTACACAAAATGGCAAGATCGGTCCATTAATAAAACAGTGGAGATACAACTTGTGCCAACCCACATAACTTCTGTTATACCCCTTTCAGACAGAGAAACTGACCCGGTAATTTAACGTCACAAGCCGGGCGACCCGGGTCGGTTTTCTGTGTGAAAGGGACAACCCGGGTCGAAATTCCCAGGAGTTCGACCCTGGTAGTGACTAGGGATGAGCGAGTTCGGATTTCTGAAATCCGAACATCCCCGGGCACCCCGATCCGAGCCGGATCCGAGTCAGGTTCGAGTTTCCCGCCTGATTCGGATCTGAAATCGAGGCAAAACGTCATCATCCCGCTGTTGGATTCTCGCGGGTTTTGGATTCAATAAAAGGTCCCCACGTAGGCGCCATTTTTCTCTCCGTAGCGCCAAGCGTGAGCCATAAATAAAGGGCCGGCTGGCTCGTCTGTTGAAGGGTGGTGTAACCCCCAAAGTGCGCTCCAAAAAAAAAAATATATATATATTTTTCTGTGTTTGTGACTTGTGTGTGCTGTAGCTGCACGTGTATCAACAAAGTATCGGAAAGCGTGCGCCTGTGTCATTAGTAAAGGGCCGGCTGGCTCGTCTGTTGAATGGTGGTGTAACCCCCAAAGTGCTCCAAAAAAGAAAAAAATATATATTTTTCTGTGTTTGTGTGCGCCTTAGCCGCACGTATATCAATATCACATAATATCACATAAATGGAGGACAAAAATTTGTCCGATAAAAATAAAATAGGGAAAGATCAAGAACCACTTCCTCCTAGTGCTGAAGCTCCTGGCACTAGTTATGACATAGACGATGAAATGCCATCAACGTCATCTGCCAAGGCCGATGCCCAATGTCATAGTAGAGGGCATATAAAATCCCAAATGGCCAAGTTCAGGAAAATGACCTAAAAAATAAATTTAAATCGTCTGAGGAGAAACGTAAACTTAACACAGAAAAACAAAAAGGAATTTGCCCTCCAGCACACTGCAGCAATATCAACAAAAAATACTTAAATCCTACATGATAATAGAGATTCAGAGGTATTAGTTACACACATTTGCAAATATATGAATAAGCGCCAGGCCATCGTCAAGGCTCCTCTATACTGGTGTCCCTTACATTAAGGGGTTCACGACCGAGAAGCAAGGTACCCCAAAAAATTCCACCCAAGGACCATCCCCAGGGCATCACACGAAAAGGGGAAAAAAGGTGATAGTGAAGTGTAAAGAATAGATGTGTAAAGATAAATCAATGAGTGTAAATACAATTACAAAAGTGATAAAAAATATCTATGTGAATTAAGTGGTGATGCCCTGAAAAAGGTCCAGCCAGAACAACTCCGGGGGCCCCCAAAATAATTATTGCTACATAATGAATAAAGAACTCAGGGCCTGATTCAGACCCGCTCGCGAGCGCAGGACGCTCGCAAGCGGGTCGCTGGTGCCCTACTACGCATGCGCACGACAGAGGGAGCTCCGTCGTGCGCATGCGCGAGACCCGGCTTGCGACGGGGTAGCCGTCGCTCCGGGTCTCGCACCAAAGGGGGCGTGCTGTCGATGTTGATTGACAGCACGCCCCCTTTGGCGGGCGTGCCGGGGGCGTGGCTGCCAGACGGAGGCGTTCCCATGGGAATGCCTACCGTCTGAAGCCGGCCCCACTGACATCACTAGTGATGTCAGTGGGAGTGATTTTGGCTCTGATAGAGCCAAAATCACTCCAGGGCTTGCGGCAGTGAGACCCTACCGCAGGGTCTCCGTCGCAAGCCCGATGGTCACGATGGTCTTGACCATCGCGGCCATCATCATGGACGCTCGCTATAGCTGTGGATGGTCACCCACAGCTATGCGAGCGTCCAAGAGGCTGCTCCATTTTCATGGAGGAGGGCCCTGATTCAGAGCGAGCGCTCTGGTCAGAGCGCTCGGCTCTGAATCAGGCCCTCAGTACACAGACTGTGGCCTCAGACGTGGAGCTAGCACAGAAGATGACTCTTAATAGATTGTACTCAAAAGACGTTCTCACTACACACAACGTGGAAAACACTAGGAACTAGTCACTAGAAGGAACGGAGCTTGGAACCAGGAACATTGCAACAGCAAGCTAACACTGGAAGTAACAACGTTGTACAGACAACTTCCTGTTGTCCAGAGCCCGGTATATACCCTAAGGTAGCAGTCCATTGGAGGACACTGTCAGCTGACTGCAACCAACGCTGCCATTGGGTAAAGGGTTAGTCAGGTGAAAACAGACTGTCATGGCTGCGTCCATAATAGTAACCGCAGAAACCACATCACGGAACGATCACATGGATGTCCTAGTAGACCCCAGGTATAATCCTCAGCGCATTACTCGCCGCAGCACTTGGCGTCTGACCGATCTAGAGATCAGGGGATGCCGGAGCTGAGGTGAGTAACGGACGACCCTAGGCCACAACCTGACAACTTCACTGTATGCACGCAAGTTGTCTCTATATGTGAACTTCTCTGTATATGCATATCTCTATATGTAACCCTCCCTGTGTATGCATGTGTCTCTATATGTAAACCCACCTGTAAATGTGACCCTCCTTGTATATACAATATGTAAATTTCCTCCACATATTGATTTTCTAATACATTTAATATATTTTTATTTCAACATTGGTTTCTGCACTACATTTATTTATTTATTTATTTATTTATTTATTTATTTAAATAAGGTTCAATTCTAACCACTGTCATATTCTCCTCTCTATCCTTTGCATAAAATACTATGTATTTATTATTTATTTAGAGCCTGCAGTTAATTTTGAGTTTATTACCTGTGTGTGTTTGTGTGTGTGTACTTGGGCAGAAACAAATTGAAGGGGCTGGAGTAGAAAATTACATAGGTGGAAGCGTGTGGGGAAAAATTAATTAAGGTGTAGGAAAGAAATTAATTGAGGGATTTAAATGAATTGGACAACATAATGGTGGGGTAGAAATTAGATCAGCACATTATACATTTATGAATTCTATGGATACCTAATATGGGTATTTTCATGGAGGAAACTGCTTGCACCCTGTGTGTATATCATTTGGTGTTTCTATATTGTGTTTATTGCATGTCTAGTGCTTGTATGTAGGGTAAGTAAATAATGGATCAGAGGAAAGGGGCCACAAACCACTGTCTTGCCTAGGACCACCTTGGGATCTTTTTCTAGCTCTGCACCCTTGTGACATAGAGCATTATAATGGATGCCATGCAAAACAGAGAGATTCCTAGCAACGACTGTATTGCAAGACATACAATACACATAGCACCCTAGTGCCCTAGTGACCACCATACAATACAGAGAGCATCCTAGTGACTGCCATAATACACACAGTATGCACCATACAATGCAGAGAGCACACTAGTGACATCCATACAATACAGAGAACATTCTAGTAACCAATATACAATACAGTGAGCATCTTAGTGACCACCATACAATAACTAGGGCAATGTAATGACCAACATATAATACCCAGAGCACCTTAATGACCACTATAGAATACAGAGAGCATTCTAATAACCAATATATAATACAGAGAGCATCCAAGTGACGTCTGCAAAATACACAGAGCATCTTATAAGTTTAACAGTGAATGCTGTCATTCAATATTCAGAAAAGATACTTATTGCATTAATAAGTTAATGCCAACACTTCTAAAGTAGGGTGAAAACTAGCTTGTCCATGTTTATCCAAAAAGTATATGCAGCATAATGTCCTTCTAAATTAATATTAACACTCCCAGCTCTCCCTTTATATTCTATATAACTCTACTTATTTTATAGCTTAGAAAAACAATGTGTCTGTTCAAAATCCATTGCCTGTTTTCTGCACCTGTATAGTTGGGGGCTCACTTTGTGCTGGAACTCCTCTCCTGACTCTAAGGGTCCTGAAGGAATTACTGCCGCTCATTCAATTGTGGATCCTTAAGTGGCAGACAGGCAGCAAACAGGTCTGCCTTATACGTTAAAAATAAATAAAAATAAAATAGGAAAAAGGTGTTTTGTTATTTTGTAATGTCTTCATCTGGTCCATATCTGGCAGAGCTCCCAAATCATGGCACCCTAGGCTGCAGCCTGTTCAGCCTACTGGCTGATCAGACAGTAATTAAGATGGAATTTGGGGATCAGTACTGGATCTTTTTAAACAAACCTGCAACTTAAAGACAGGGGTTGTGACCAGATACTGTATATAGTATTTTCTAATTTGATTCACGAAATCACAACATTCCTCTGCAATATTTTTAAATGACCAGAATAATGTTATATGTGTTGTGTTATGCTAGCCATAAATGTACTAATATTCTTGTGTTGCACACAAATCAACAGACCTAAGAGTAATAAGATCAAAATTATTTAAAAAATGGTCTGACTGTGCCAGTTGGTAGAGGACAGCCACCAGCCTTTGTGTGTCGTCAAGTGTAGAAACTAACTGTGTGACATGATTGTCACATATGTGGCAAGCTTTACACTTTCTCAGATTGCGATTCAGGGCTACTTGCCCACTACTAATAGGCAGTGATATGAAGATCTGCATGATCAGTTACATGCTGGTAGAATTACAGTATCGCTCCCATCTTCCACACTTATATGGGTTGTTTTTAGAATTTATACTTAATTTGTCCTTATTTTATAAGAATTCTGAATTGTAGAGTTTCTGATTTGCCTGAATTTATGTCAGTATAGTCCTTTATCTAGTGCTGAGGTTAGATACTGAGAAATATGAGCTGAATTTGATTAATGAATAATGAAATAACTTTGGTATCTATTTACCATTGGTTGGTGCGTTCTATATACTGCAGCAACAGTTTGTCCCCTACTTATTAATTTGGCGGAACCTTGATGATAAATAAGCAATTGTTATAGTGTTATCTACTTTATACTCCTTACAACAGCACCTAACCCTTGACTTTTGCCATCCTGCTACTGTTGCAGCAATGTTTATATACCATGTACTTGTCCTGCAATATCTTATACTGTATGTCAGTGTTTTCTTGTTCTGTTCAACTGTTTATGTACTGTTTCTGTACTTAGTTTTTGTACTTGTTAGGCGCTGCGGAACCCTTGTGGGGCCATATAAATAAAGGATAATAATAATAAAGGATAATAATAATAATTCTCCCCTCAGCAGCAGACTAATGCTGGTGGCGATGAGTTCCAGCGCACATGTGCAAAAATGCTGAATTGCAGCTTATAGCAAACGATGTCTGATAAATATCGGGAGGCTCAAACTGTGAAAAGCTCATTTTTTTTTGAGCTTCATCATAGTCTGGAGAAGACTGTAGCCTTCATTTAAAAAAATAAATGGAAACTATGGTGTCCTGCATTGCTTAGAAAGATGCAGAAGATATCTCCTGCACTCTTCTTTTGGTAAATAGCAGTGATAGATAAATGAGGAACCTAACATTTCTGCATTATTTTCAGCAGTGATATGTTTAATAAACAGACATCTTTGTCACACGTGTACACAAGATTTTCTGTTGCAAAAAATAAATGGGGACGTACCACACACATATTGTTCCCAATTTTGCAACTTTCACTATGCAGCAGTCTAATGCAACTGTATATCTGGATTATATTTCCAGTAACAGGCTATATATTGTCAGAATATATCCTGCACCGCTGAATAATTTATCAGCCATGATCTAAGCTGGCCGTCAGCCATTTTTTAGGAAATGTAACTGCGTGTTTGGGACTTAATTTACAACCTGGATGTTTTTTAAAGCAGCAGTGATAGCTCACAAGGCCAATATTAACCGTGGCGGTGTCTTCTGAAAAGACCTAAACATGCCAGACCAGTGCTACACACTGCACAGAGAGAGTGACTGTTCTGTGGCCAGTCACTGCAATAGTGGACAAACCTTTGCCTAAGCAACGAAAAATACAGGTTCAATAATTCCAGCCAAATTTCTGTGCTTCCCTTTCCAATTCCACCAGGTTCACAGCTGAAAGGCTGCCACCGCTGTGTTTTTATTGGTTTGTTTGCTGCATTTTTATTAAGCCAGTGTGCATGGCTCATAATGCACAGAATATTATAACAATAGCTTAGACATTAAAAATGACCTTTATGCAGTGCAAACTTTTGTTTCAAAATTCAATCATCATCATCATCAAATATGAACTGGTTTCCATATATCGCACCCACTGACATCTCTCACTCATCATCACTGCCTGACCCCATACCTCACCCACTAAAATAACCCTCACTCACAACCAAAATACCATTCAGTCACCACTGTGCCCTGACCGCATACATCATCATCTGCAATTCCCCTCACTCACCATCATGCCCTAAACCCAGAACCGACACACAAGTAGCTTTTCCAAGATCTGGAAAAAAAAGGAAAATACCAAAAGATAATAGTAAAACATTTTATTTAAAATGTATTTATTCTTTATTTTTACTTAAATGAAATAGACCTGTCAACTACCACTCAATCCATTGCTATTCATTCTTCCACGCCCTGTGCAGGACAGGTGATTGACGCCCCCTAGTCGCACGTGGCGAAGGCCCGCGTGACCACAAATGGGGGTGTGGCCTAATTACCATAGGCCACGTCCCCTAAATGACGTTATTATTAACGTCAAACTAGGGGCGAGCCCAGCACCACGTCAGAAGCTGGGCTACCCCCAGCTCTCTTCCGGCACTGAATGGATGCCATGCCCATGCACGCAGCATCCATTCCTCTTCTCCGAGACCGGCACCGCCACACAGCTTGGGGTGCCCAACCTCTCGACCACCGGCAGGACAATTCAGCCCGCAGGTGGAACAGTGGGGCACTACCCGAAAAACGGGACTGTCCCGCTGGTTGGGAGGGGTGCACCCTCTATGGGGTTGCACCACTCTTCGACCGCACTGGTCAAACGTGCCGCGAGCCTGCCCTGCCAAGGCGGAGAAGCAGGTGGGTAGCGATGGGGGGGCTCTGCCATTTCCCGCCATTACACCCAAATGACGCAATTCTTGTAGAATCGCGTCATTAAGCCCCGTCCCCCTACTCGGTGAGTCCCAATCTCCCCCCCTGAGATCGGGACTCACCGATCTCTGTGAAAATTCTTTACATTCTGCCCACTTCACTAGGAAATGGGCAGGAATGCAGGAGTAGTGCCTACTCTACCGGGGGTGCTGGGGGTTACCTGAAAAATCGAGAGCCTCCCGCAACATAGGAGAGTAGGCATGTATGGGTTACTTCCAAATATAATTTGTGAGGAGCACTAGGTGTAGTGCTGGAGGGGATACATACCTCTCAAACTATGGCCTGTACATTGTAAGCAGATACCTCTTACCTCTCCCTCAGCCTGGCTTCCAATAATGAAGGGGCACACACATCACAAAGATGGGTGTCCTCGTTACCAAATGATGGGGCTTCGTAGCATCTTTTGGCTGGTGATCACCTGGCACTATGGAATGGGGTAGGGCACATAGACATGTGGCCTCATTGTCGTTTGAAACTGTTGTTTCAAATTATATGCCACTTTACCATTATTGTCTGATGATAAACTAGAAGTATGTGACTCTATTCATGTAAAACATGAACTGGCTATCAAAAAATATCACTATATATCGCATCACATCAATGCGATATATAGTAATGTTTTGTAGCCATTCATGTAAACTTACCGGCCTGGCAACATCCTCCGGTAACTGGCCGCTCCGCGATCTCTGGAAGCAGTGTGAAGACAGACGTATCGGGAGTCCGATATGTCGGGTCCCACTGTGAATGGAGCCGGCGTCTGAGACCAGCAAGTCACGTCAGACCTGCTGCAATGGACACTGGCCTAAAGGAGGCGGACCAAGCACCGGGTGACAGGCAGAGAGCAGGGAAGTATTCAACTTCCCTGCTCTTTTTGTTTTGCAGTGCAGATTACGCCATCCTAAGATGGTGAGTCTGTACGCAGCAGAGGAATGGAAAGCTGAACTCTTTGTTCTTTGAATCGCTCTCCACAGGATAAAAAATAAACAAACTTTTTTTGCAGTGGCGCCGTGCGCTGGGGAGGGGGGTGCTGCGAGACCCTCAGCCAGGTACAAAGCCTGTGGGGGGGTGCGATCAGTGTGACTGCTCCACCCCACTGGCATGGGAGACTGCTGCGGCTTCTGCAAACATTCTCCCACTGCAGCCCAGCATGCAGCAGCATGTGCTGGGCTGCTGGGAGGTAAGGGGGGGTGTAATTAGTACTTGCTCCCCCACTTTGGGCCGCAGGAGAAGTCATGAATCTCTCCACGGTAACCCCCTTCATGAATAGAAAAAGCAATGAAAAGCCCTGTTTTCAGTTAAACAGGGAATTTCACTAATTCATGACTAGACCCCATCAGGGGCGCTGAGATGGGGGGGAGCGGGTACAATTTACCCGGGCACGGGCTCTCAGAGGGGCCCGGCGGGGGCCCGGGTCCGGTGCCGTCCCCCCTCCCTTCCTCCATCTTCCCTCCTTCGCAGCAGCCGAGCACACAACGTGTGTGCTGGGATGCAGTGTGAGATTGCTCGCGGCTGCTAAGCAGCAGCCACAGCAATCTCCTATGCCTGAGGAGGGGAGCGATCACACTGATTGTGCCCCCCCTGGCTTTGCACCGGGCTGAGGGGTTCACAGCGCCCCCTCCCCAGCGCGCGGCGCTGCAAAAGTATGTTTTTTTTTCCAAGGGGGCCTCCCGTGATTAGGCTACGCCCTCTCCGAAGCCTGGCGGCGCTCTCTACGCCCCTGGACCCAATTATCCCGTTAAGGAAACCATGTTTTCTGTATATGGGTGGGAGGGCACTATGGGCATTTTAACCATACTTGCCTACACTCCCAGAAGTCGCTGGTGGCTCACGATTTTTTGGGTAACCCCTGGAAGTGTAGGCAGATCTCCCGCATCCTGCCCACTTCCTAGTGAAGCGGGCAAGATGAGGAGACTTAATGGAGAGTTTGCGGGTCAGCCAGGAGGGGGCGGAGCTAAAAAGTGCAATTTGGGTCATTTGGCCCCATCCCCTCCCTGCGAATCATGGGCTTTTCCGGGAAATGGGTGGGGCCTAATTATGGCAACAGTCAGGCCCCACCCACCGAACCCGCCTGCTGCAGCAGGTCTCCACCATGCTGCCAGAAAGCACTTCTACAAAGTCGGTAAGTATGATATTAACCCCCATAATTGCACCTGTGCACATGGTGATACCCACATTTAAAAGGAAGCAGTCCCTTCTTTTAAATGACGCAATCCTTTAACAGCTAGTTTCTGGTGATTCAATGTAATCAAACAATATCACTATGGGCTACAAAATAAATATGTTTGGGAAAGGCACATTGTGCCCTATCACCCATATACTGGCCTGTACACACTTGTGGGCACCCTGTTTGAAAAACGATGTACCTCCATAGTAGTTATTGTCTGGTGATTACCAGGCAATGACTAAAACAGTAGACAAAAAAATACAATTTTCCACAGATGTGGGAAACTAAAGCCCTGATCTACCCCATCTTGTTTCAAATAAAATCAGGGGTTCACTCATTTAATGCTGTACGTTTTCTAGTTGAAATACTTTCAGGCCTTGTCAGGCCACCATATGATTCCTACACACTGTATGTGATTAAGTTGAGATGGCGAATATTCTAAAAAAAAATATATTATTGTTTTCAATTGCAGATTTTGGTTATGAAAACCTATATGTAGAATCCTGTTTTTTTTATTTTGGTTACATTTGATTTAACTTTTTAGAACAGATAGACTAATGGTAGTTCCCAACTATGCAATGCCTTCTGAAAAAAAAATAAAAAACAAGGTATAATTTGTTGTGTACCGCATAAAGACATTAGTGATGTTGATGTAGGAATAATGAAAAAATGTCCCCAGCACAGGACTGCGAAAACCCTCAGCATTGAAGGGATTAAAGAGCATATTGACCAAGCTAAAAAACAATCACCTTAAAGTCTACGAATGACTTTGCCATTTAAAGTACTTACCATCCACAGCAAAAGCTATCCAGCGTGAAATGTAGTGTAAACAAAATCCCACAAAAATTCTGCTGTAAACCAAAATATAAATCAAAGAAAAATGTGGGAAATAAAGGATGACTTGAAATAATGCGAGGTATATTGAAAGCAATTGTTTACACTTGGTCTGTGGAGGCGTCATTTTTTACATAATTTTCACTGAAATGGAAACCCAAATATAATTTATGGTGAATTTGATGTGGTTTCACAGTGAAAAGAGATGCGTAACAGGAGCGTTCCATCAAAGGAGTACTGCTTTACAGCATTATAAATAGACAGAATAGCAGGGGACTTCATTTTGTGTGGAAAAAATATTTATGAAAAAAACACTTCATAGCTTGATACGTCATACATTTTTGTGGTAAAGCAATTGAAACCTTTTAGGTTCATACCTTCATATTTCTCCATCAGATAAATATCCAATTTCAGGAGCTCTGTCCTCTGAAGTTTTATATCACTTTGAGGCCTATTCATTAAAGTGAACGGGCCTGTTACAATTATGAAAACCGTAGTTTCTGCATGGTTTAGGTAATGGGGCCCATTCACCAGTAGCCCTATATGATTGCAGCAGATTAATCTTTCCTTGAAAAAATGAAGGTTTTCGGAGTTTGAATGCGGTAACTGATGCAATCTTCAGATGGCGTAATGTCTCCGCTCCTTCCTATTAGAAGGTGTTCTGGAGTGCGAAGGGGAATCCATTTGGATCCCACCTCCTCCTCCAGCATTGGTGTTTCTATAACGGGTGCAGGGTGTGTAGTGCACACCACATACCCTTCACCCATATAATTATTATACTTGCCTCTCCAGAGTCTCGCATAAGCTGGTTCTGCAACCTGAAATCCCCGTAAAAAATTACGCAGCGGCCATTTTCCCGGTGATTTGCCCATGTGCACTAGAGATGTCTCCAGGTGCTATGTTCCCAGAGACCTACAAATGCGCAGTGGACTCTGCCCGAGAGGAGAAGGCATGCACGGAGGCTGCACGCGGGCACCTTCCACTCTTCCTTCTCAGTTCATGTATGCGCACTTACACTACTGATCTGTGCAAACCTTCACCACCACCTATCAGTGGCAAATGTGGCTGGGGCTTTCGAAAACCCACTGCTTTTTGGAACAGCTGTCCCAAAATGGGGGGCGATGAAAACTGATAATGAATAGGCCATCAGTTTCTACATCACAAGTACATGCAATGATATTTAGGGGTCTATTTACTAAGCAGTGTTAGGAGACAGAGTGAAAAGTGATAAGGTGCCAGCCAATCAGCTCCCAACTGTCATTTTTCAAACACAGCCTGTGAGATGGCAGTTAGGAGCTGATTGGCTGGCACCTTATCACTTTTCACTCTGTCTCCTAACACTGCTTAGTAAATAGACCCCTTAAAGAGTTAGATTTTGTTTCTCTTCAATGTACCACGTAAGGACTCATACATATAAAAGAAGTAATGATTACAATCTCAGGCATCTGTCATAAAATCTACATGTTGTACACACACCCAACTTAAAGCATCAAAGGAAAGATAATTGCTACCTACATATACAAGGCAAAGGTAAATACTTCAATCCTTTCAGTGCATGAAATCTCATTAATATTCATGTAAAAAACCACTAGCCGAGATTTGCCCGACTCCAACGTTATTTTATTTAGCTTTAGCGTTATTATGCTTAAAAAAATGACACTGGTCTCTTTAAAACACTGACCTCCTTGTTTAATTAGGCATGAAAAGAAACAAAACAAATTTATAGCATCAACTTTACCATCTTGCCAAGTACATTTCAAATGCAAGGCACAATGTAATGCTCATCTAGCTCTCCAGCCTGCAAGCTGATCAGACAGAGTTTCTACAATCACAATGCTTTGGGGTTTTAGTACATATTAATTTTAATTGCGCACATATTATTAGAAACATGCATTTGGATGTATGATATATGTGGTACACACGGCACACCATTAATCATTCAATGTAGAAATCATGCAAGGGCTATTTAAGAAGACACAACTACAAATTCCTTTTATGAATGATGCTCATCCGGCTGATTCCCATTGTCTGAGAGTTGTCTCCAGATTACAGAGAAAATGAGGCACTTTACTCTCCAAATGGACATCAATAATTTATCAGCAGTTTTAGGAACAGCAGCCAGCAAGGAGAAAGGGCACGTTTCTCTGAACTTTGAGATGGGATCACTTTTCTCAGGGCTATAGAGATGGTGTGGGGGTTTTTTTGTTCGTTTTAAAGACCCAGCTGTCACTAAACTGTCTTTAAGGTGAGAGGAGTTCCAGTGATAGATTTTGGCTTCTGTTCCCGGATTCCCTTTAATCTGCTTGAATAGGATTTGTAGTATTATTATTATTATTATTATTGTCAATTGCAAAAATGTATGTATAATAAATAAAGTAACAGTTTCAATATATAAAGCACAAAGGGACAAACATGTATGCGTATTCATGGTTCATAATATAATCTTTTATAGCTTTTATAGACATGTAAAGCTAATGCAAGTCTGATACATATTTTTACACCTTTTCGTATAAAATAACATGGAATTCTTCCTAGCTTTCATTTCATCTAGGATTATAATCCATACAAACGGTGAATAAATTAAAGTATTTAATGGGGAAGGGGGATGTTTGGTGGGTGACACCCCCTTCCCCACACACACACCTACTGGATTTGGCTAAAGTGGGTGTGGCCAGCATGTGTGGCAAATTTGAAATAAATAAAAAAATATATAAATGGTCTATAATCCAGATACTAATGATGACAGCTCCATATACGCTTGCTGATGCAATTACCAGAAATGTGCTCCCCCCTCCTATATAATGCCAGTAATGACCCCCCATTTTATATATTGCCAGTAATGCACCCCATCATCCTATATATTGCCAGTAATATGCTCCCCCTCCTATATACTGCCAGTAATGCGCCCCATCCTATATATTGCAGCTAATGTGCTCTCCCATCCTATATATTGCCAGTAATATGACCCCCTCCTATATATTGCCAGTAATGCTCTCCCATCCTATATATTGCCAGTAATGCTCTCCCATCCTATATATTGCAAGTACTATGCCCCCCTCCTATATATTGCCAGTAATGCTCTCCCATCCTATATATTGCCAGTAATATGCTACCCCTCCTATATATTGCCAGTAATACTCTCCCATTCTATATATTGCCAGTAATGCTCTCCCATCCTATATATTGCCAGTAATATGCTCCCCCTCCTACATATTGCCAGTAATGCTCTCCCATCCTATATATTGCCAGTAATATGCTCCCCCTCCTATATATTGCCAGTAATATGCTCCCCCTCCTATATATTGCCAGTAATGCACCCCATCATCTTATATATTGCCAGTAATATGCTCCCCCTCCTATATATTGCCAGTAATATCCTCCCCCTCCTATATATTGCCAGTAATGCACCCCATCATCTTATATATTGCCAGTAATATGCTCCCCCTCCTATATATTGCCAGTAATGCTCCCCCTCCCATATATTGCCAGTAATGCTCCCCATCATCCTATATATTGCCAGTAATGCTCCCCATCATCCTATATATTGCCAGTAGTGTGCTTCACCTGATATATATTGCCAGTAATGCACCCCATCATCCTATATATTGCCAGTAATGCTCCCCATCAACCTATACATTGCCAGTAATGCACCCCATCATCCTACATATTGCCAGTAATGCACCCCATCATCCTATATATTGCCAGTAATGCACCCCATCATCCTATACATTGCCAGTAATGCACCCCATCATCCTACATATTGCCAGTAATATGTTCCCCCTACCTAGACAATGCAGTGGTATCGGGCCCATGGTTAAGGGCAGGGGCATTTCTAGAGAGGAGGATGCCTGTGTGCAGTCTCCGTCACGGGCCCCCTCCTCTCAGTCCGGCGGCAGCGCGGCTAGTGCAGCACTTATAGACTCTGAGCCCAGAGTCTATAGCGCATGCGCAGGTCACCGGGCAGCGGCCATTTTCTCTGTAATGCACAAATGAAGGGAAAATGGCCGCAGTGGCCATTTTCCAGCCGTTTTAACAGTTCTAAATACGCCCCTGCTTAAGGGGTGTAGTCAGTCACCAGAGGGGGTGTGGCCAGCCACCACAGAGTCTTGACTAACCATTATAGAGTGCATGTCTGGGCATATAGATAGATAGATAGATAGATAGATAGATAGATAGATAGATAGATAGATAGATAGATAGATAGATAGTCTTGGGAATACAGTATAATGTAACATATCCTGTCTATATATACCTCATGAATGCACTAAAAAGGGGCCCGGTACTGACTGTCCAGTTTTTACAACTGAGGGGCCTATTCATCATAACTTAAAAACTCGCATGGAGTTCTGCCTAATTACCAGAGGAATTCATCATTCCTCCTCCCTATAACTATCTATTTAGAAAAGCTGTCATTTTTGCGATTACAGCTTTTCGGGAAATCTATAGTTTTCACTAACTTACTGCAGCGGTAATGCGCTGTTACATCTGTAAAACCAGCGCATGCGCAGCACTGCCTACAGATGCGGTAATTTTGTGTGTGATCCCTTCCCCCCTCTGCATACCTCCCCCCTGTCCCGCACTTACCTGCCCGCTGCAGCTGCCTCCGGCTCCTGTGGCTGCTCAGACACTGTGTTCTCCCAGCTGACCACAGTACAGTTTAGAAAAAAAAACATTTTTTTTCTAGACTTTATTGCGTTCTGTTGGGAGAACACAGTGTCTGAGCAGACACAGGAGCCGGAGGAGGGACCAGAGCGCAGGAGGAAGATGCCGGGGGACCTACCCATGCTGACACAGGTAAGTGTTACCTGGTATTCTCCCCCTCACAGTGGCGAATAGTAACTACATGAAATTCCGAAAATACATAATTTTCGGAATTTGATGAATACCATAATTTCCATATCCCCATACTAATGTATGGGGAGTGTGGAAATTAACGCAGGGGGACTTAACAGGAGATATCAGTGTTATCTCCTGTGTCTCTTCATCAATACTAAAATAACGGTAATTAAGGAAAATGTCCTTAAAAACGTTATTTTAGTGTTGATGAATAGGCCCCTATATGAGAATTGCATTAGGCCTATGAAGCAAAATACATGCCATTGAAAAATAAATCAACTATCTAAGCTCTTACCACTGGGATGACTTAATTGTAGGTTACTGAATGAATGCAGAACTACAAAAGCCATTCCAATTACTGTCAGGAACTGTGTTCATTATGTTATAGACCATAGCCAACAAGAGGAGGGGACAGAGATGTGTCTTCTTTACCACCCATTTTGATTAGCAGGAGGGCAAATCTTGGTGTAGTTTCTATAGAAGCGAACCAAGCACCCACATTCATCAGTGGTCTTGCTCCATCAGGTAACTGACTCTCTACCTCTAATAGAGTAACAATGTATAATATGAGTGCACAGTCTGGAACATGATCACTAGTGGAGGGGGTGGGTCTTCAAGTAGTGGGGCCCACTGGGGATTTCCCCTGTACCCTTGTGAGCCAGTCTGACCCTGTATGCAGTACAGAAGTAGTGGTAACAGTGACAAAAAAACCCCAAACAAAACAGAATAAGACGCAATCGACATCGGTTCAACACAACATTCATCATATCCACAAAACCAGTGAGGCAACCATCTTGTGCATACTAGTTGATTTAAGCAACAGTATAAACAATAAGTAGAAATATTATACACAGTGGGGGAAATACAAAAAGATGCATAGATCATGCCAAATACATAGATCACAGGTTCTCAAACTTGGTCCTCAGGACCCCAAACGATGCATGTTTTCCAGGTCTCTTCACAGAATTACAAATGAAATAATTATCTCTACCTGTGGATCTTTTAAAATGTGTCAGTGAGTAAAGAGGACACCTGTGCACCTGCTGGGTGATCTGGAAACGTGACCTGTGTGGGGTCCTGAGGACCGAGTTTGAGAACCACTGACATAGATCATCAGTTATGCGTATAAGGTATATAACATCCAACAAATCTCATATGGAAAATAATTTTCCCATGTATAAACTGTTCCATGGATTGTTCATTCTATAAAGTTACCAGGCAAGGCAGCCATCCTGGGTGCACTACATAGGTTACACTGGACAATTCTTGGAGATGTGGTAGACAATGAGGATATACAGAGGGTGTGATATGAAATAAGGGTCATCAGATACACATAATTATTCATCCTGAGGGCAAGTATACAATGGAGACCTGATTTCTGGTGGCTAGTATACAATACACATCTGATTGTGCTAGATAGGAAACAAAAACCTGCTCTGAGGCCTACTTGTCCACTTTTGGGACCTCCCTTCTGGAAACTACCAAAGTGGAGATTTAAGTGGCAAATGCAGAGGGGACACATTTTGTATCATGACCCCATCCCCATGTCATAATGATGATGTGATTGCCGTATGGTTAAGAGATGTTTGTTTGGTTTTTTTTACTTATGTTGATTGTGTCCTTCCAATGTTATTTAAAAAGGGAGGCCTTATGTGCAGGTTTCTTCCGCAGCAATGCATATAACCAAGATATGCATGAGCACATAATAAAAATGATGTATCCTAGGCATCTTACCCCAGTTTGTTTTGCTAAAAGGTTCCCAACAACAACATAAGAAAGTTTCCATGGAGAAACTTGATCACTTTCACACATAAAGTAATCCTGTCCCAAAACTCTGACGCTATTTAATAAAAATCATAATAGCAGCGCCCCCTGCAGTGCAGTGACGGTATTTCCACCAGTGGTTGCATGGCAAACAGAATTGTGCCCTCTATTCAAAATAAATGTGTTAGTGAATTGTAAAATGTTCATTTGACAATTCTACTTGAAACATAAACCGTGCATATGAATACATAAAGATATTGCTGTGTTCATGAGCACATGCAGCATGAAGCTCCATAATGAATTACCTGCCACTTGAAATATGATCAAGCCCTTTGAATATTGAATACAGGGTGGATAAGATCATATGAAAGCTGCTGACTAACTGAGATTTCCAATTTGCACCATTCAGAGTACAAATGACAAGATGAATGTTGTTTGCAAAAAAAGAAAAAAAGAAAGAAACAAGGCTGCTAATGGAGAATTACTTGTGTGACTTATAAATGGCCAGAAATTGCAACACTGCTACAAATTGTCTGTATTCATCTTGAAGCTTTAAATTGTATGTCTTAAAGAGTTATATACTCAAACCCGGTCTAACCATCATAAGCGACATACTATCACAGAATATGGCCCTGTGCAGTGAACAACTGATGAATGATTAGCTTGTTAAACAGCTGCTAATATAGCCACAGTAGACAGTACATTGCTTTCAGTACTAAAATACAGTAGTTACTGGTGGCTTACAACAATGCTCCTGCTGGTCAAAAGGAAAAGATGCACCTCGCCTTCAGCAGCAATGCTTATTGGCTGGTGTAAGGAGGGAGGAGCTTGTAGAGATGTTTCTTTGTGGTCCTGATCCAGAAAACTTGCTTTCTTAGTTCTCTGCTTGTCTGTCTTTTATCCTGTTTCTGTTAGAGATCCTCTGTTCTCCCACCTATCAGCCTTCCTCTCACAGCTAATACTCTAAGCCCGTGGGCTATATTTACAAAGCCGCGGGTTTTGTAAGCTACCGCTTCTTGGCGGGTTTGAGTTGAAAATGTAAAGCAGCACTAACATTCAGTGTAAAGCCGGGCATGGTTTACACTGGATTAATGTGCAGCTTTCATTATCAGCTCCAACTCGCTGAGAAGCATCGGCTTGCTTCATAAATATAGCCCTGTGTATGGATCTCTCTTAAAGCTGCGTCTCTGAGAGCTCTCAGCTTATCTATCTATGCTCGGCCTGTCTCACTCTTACCTCTCAGCTTGTCTCTCTAAAACTGGGCACACACTTACCGATATTTGGAACGATTTGCCCAATTAGAACGGATTGGAATGACAAATCATTAAGTGGGTACCCACTATGTCGGGCGGTGCGCACTCCCGTGGGGTCGTCAGCCGCATCATCAGGTCGGCCTTACATGCAGCTCAAACCGACGATGTGACTGATGACCCCATGCAGCGAGATGCGGCAAGGGTCAACATACCAGGCAGTTTGGCACTGGATAGTCTAATGCAGGGGTCTTCAAACTTGGCCCTCCAGATGCTGTGGAACTACACATCCCAGCATGCACTGCACATAGTTTTAGCATGCTGTTATATCAAAAAGGTGGCAGTGCATGCTAGGAAGTGTAGTTCCACAGCAGCTGGAGGGCCAAGTTTGAAGACCCCTGGTAATGTGTACCAGCCACCCGATATGACGGTCCGTTGGTGGGAGGGTCACCGGTTGCATCGCTTGGTACATACATCGTTTAGTGTGTACCCAGCTGAAAGCAGTTTATCTTTCTGTGCTCTGTCTCTGCTCTTAGTGCTCTGCCTGTCTCTTTCTCTCTTAACTCTTAGCCTGTCTCTCTCACAGCTGTCTCTCACCACTGTCTATCTCTCAATTGGAAATCTATGAAACCTTAGAGAGAGATAAAGTGTAATTGGCCATAACAACCAATCAGCTTCTAGCTATCATTTATCTAGCACAGTTTATATAATGACAGTAAGCTGCATGGTTGCTAAGGGCAGGGCCGTTTCTAGCGGCAGGCGACCCGTGCAATCGCACGGGGCGCTCAGCCCTGACCCATAGGCGAAACTAAGGGGTGGTCTGGCGGTGCACCGGACCACTCATTAGCCAGTCTGCAGCACGTCTGGTAAGTAAAAGCCGGGAGGTCTAACGTACTACTTGTTAGAACCTCCCGAGCCACGCCTCCCCTGCTGCATCTAAGTTTTACTCCTACCCCGGCCTCGCGCGATGTGATGACATCACAGTGCGCGCTCAGTCTCGGCTCTGCGCAGAGGAAAGGACTGGCCTGGGGCTGGGAGCTAGCAGGCGCAGCAATGCAGAAGGAGACGCCGTCGCTGAGAAACAAGCAGCAGCAGGAAGGAGGTAAGTGTGCACTGCGCTAGGCTGGTGGCTGCGGACACATAAGAGAAACAGGAGGGGTCTGGCTGATTGACAAATGGGGGGAGGGTCTGGCTTATTGACAAATGGAGGGGGGAGGGTCTTGCTGATTGACAAATGGGGGGAGGGTCTGGCTGATTGACAAATAAGGGGAAGGTCTGGCTGATTGACAAAAAGGGGGAGGGTCTGGCTGAATGACACAGTGGGGGTCTGGCTGATTGACAAGCAGGGAAAGGTCTGGCTGATTGTCGAACGAGGTCTGTCTGATTGACACACGGGGTAGGCTGAGGGACACAAGAGGAGTTGAAGCTGAAAGACACGGGCAGGAGGCTGTAAAGGCTGGAGAGACGGGGCATGAGGCTGTAAAAAAGGAAGTTGGAGAGACCAACCCTCAAAAGTGACAAATTGGGGAAATGTCACTGGGACACGCCCTCTCCTAGTTTGCCACACCCCCTTTCCAGGTGCACGCGGCTTCGCCGCACGCAGCAATCCCCTTTCCACACCTCAGTGAGCTGCACGTAAAATATGATTTCATTATTAGTAATGTCACTGATTACATGGCTCAGAGAAGTAAATATTATAATGGGGGGGGCGCATTTTGAATTCTCGCACTGGGAGCCAGATTGGCTAGAAACTGCCCTGGCTAAGGGCAACTATTCCAGTTCATTTCTCTGAAAAGTTTTTGATATATCTCGCACTTTCTTTCAAAACTGCTTCTTGCTCTCAGCTTCAGGTGGTTTTCAGCAGTGGTAGTATCTAGATGCCCTTCACCGAACGGACCCTGCCGTCGTCAGTTACTGTCCAATGTCATTCCTTACTATCCACACGAGGGCATAGAGGGGGAATATAAACCTGTGGTGAGCGAATTGAGCCACCAAGCCTGAAGCATGGCGAGCAAACAATTCTCTTCTTTTGGTGGCCTTTATGGGCATGGAACCGCACTTCCGCACTTCACTCCTCATCACATCCTGGTCCTTAGCATGAAGGGAAAATATAAGCTACCTTTCAGCATGGGTTAGTCAGGCATTGCTGGTCAAACACAGAGAAATGTAGCAGATATCCAGACATCCCCAGCCACAAAGGAAAAAAAAACTCACAGCTCTGCAACTGATTATAAGACCTGCAAACACTAAACTACTGGAGGGAAGATGTATTAAACTTTCGAGAGAGAAGTGAAGCTGCCCATAGCAATCAAACAGCTTTTGTCATTTATCTAGCACAATCTATAAAATGATAGGTAGAAGCTGATGGGATGCTCTGGGAAATTTCTACTCTTGTCCACTTCTCCACTCTTTAGAGGCTTTGAAACATCTCCCCCAGTGTCTGTGCACGCACAGCCTGTCCCTACCCCAGGCGGCTCCATTATTGTAGTGACCCAACAGGAAAAGTAGATGAGGTCTATGGCCAATTCCCTCCTTCCTAAAACCAGTTTAGTCTGCCACTCTACAATCTCATATTATACCCCTTTTACACCGGAGCTAAAACCCGGGTTATTGCAGGGTTAGCCCGGGCAGCTCCCTGGTGTAAAAGGGGAGAGGGTTGGATCGCCCAAACCAACCTATGTAAATAGCAGGGTTTAACACGGGCGTATCGCGTGAAACCCTGCTGTGAGAATAGCGCACTCCGGGTCACGATGACCTGGGGTGCGCTGCAAGCCGGCCGATTGGTCCAGCCTCAGTGGCGCTAGGAGATGACGTCATCTCCAAGCGTCCACTTTCATGCCGGGAAAGCCGGGTCTATGCAGACCCGACTCCAGTGTGAGCGGCGCCGACTCGGGAATATCCCGAGTCGGCGCTGGCTAAATTCCGGGTCTGACCCGGAATTTTGGTGGAAAAGGGGTATTAGCTCAGTGGTTCCTGGACTCTGTCTTCAAGGCACCCTAAAGGCTGGTACACACTACACCAGGCATGTCAAACTCAAAATCCCAACCGGGCTGAAAATTCAAGGTCTAAGAGTGTGTGGGCCGCAAGGAAAAAAAAAGGTCTTATATGCAATTTTGAAAGCTTTATTATTAAGAAAAACCAACAATACAGTTTAAGCAAAGAGTTGTCAAGTACCGTGGGAAAACATTAACTTCAATGTTTTCTTCCCAATATTTTACATCTTTTTGCTGTCACCAATTTTCCAATTTTAGGAGAATACTTAATGGATGTGATAACTTTTAATACTGAACCAAGATGAAAGTCTGTCACTCTAGCAGGAGACTTGTTTTCTTTCATTAATGAGAATTATTGCTCACACTGGTAAGCACTTCCGAACATCGAAATAATTTCAAATGTGAACTTGCGAGTTTCTACAAATCACGCAGAAAAATAGTTATAAAAGTCAGGTACACCAACGTCATTGAATTTGAGCTTCAAATTTGAATCAAATTGAATCTCAATCACTTACGTTTGCATCCATAGCCTCACACACACACACGCTGCCCCCAATTCTATAACTGTGGGTGTGCATCAGAACTTCAGCTGGGAGTGTAGCAGTAGTCCTTGTGGCGGCTCTAGCCAGCAGTGCGTTACTGCCAGAAGGCGGGCTTGCGGGAACACAGGCCTTGTGGTGTGTTGCGTCATACCCCGGCAGTGCGTTACTGCCAGAAGGCGGGCTTGCGGGAACACAGGCCTTGTGGTGTGTTGCGTCATACCCCGGCAGTGCGTTACTGCCAGAAGGCGGGCTTGCGGGAACACAGGCCTTGTGGTGTGTTGCGTCATACCCTGGCAGTGCGCTACTGCCGGAAGGTGGGATTCTGGGAGTGCAGGTCTTGTGGGGTGTGGCGTTTCTCTCCCCGGCAGCGCAGCGCGCCATCACGTGACAATGTCACTGTAGGGCCGCATAATATGTGTATTTGGGCCCACACTGTCGGGCCGCATAAAATGCGCATTTGGGCCTCATGCGGCCCGCATGTTTGACATGTCTGCACTAGACGATGTCTAGTGTGTACCGACCTCGTCAGCGTCGGGACCCATCGGTGTGACGGCATCGGCGAGTGCGTATAAACTTGCCAAAGCCGGCAGTGACGGCGGAGACCATGCTGCATTAGGCAGCATAGCCCTCGCTAACGATGCCGCCCGTCAGACCTGCATGCAGGTCTGACGGGTGATGTCGCTGACGACGCGCAGGAGAGCGCATCATCTGGGACATAGCGGGTACACACTAGACGATGTGCCCATTATGTCTTCCGATCCAGCCGGATCGTCCGACATATTGTCTAGTGTGTACCCAGCTTGTAGTTGTGTAGTTCCTCTGCAGCTGGGGGGGCCACATGTTTGACACCACTGCGAGTCTAACATGACCCCTTCCACTAGGTGCAAAAGTCTCTATGTCTGGCTTTCCCACTTAATTAATGATTGCAGTCACCTGTGTTATAAATAATAACACTCTTCTCATCAATGTATTAGTTCAACACAGGTGACTGCAAATTGTAAATTACAAGGGAAGTCCCGTAGAAGAGCATATTGTTCCTGATGGAAGGGTTGGAGTGTTTCCCAAACTCGGTTCTCAAGGCACACTAACATACCAGGTTTTAAGGATATCCATGCTTGAGCACATATAGTTAAATCAAAATAACTGAGGTACTAATTAAATCCCCTGTGCTCAAGTATGGCTATCCTTATTTATAACCAGGACTGTAATACATTACCCGGCCGTGGCTCATTCACAAGTCTTTTCAAAAGTATGTCTATAGTCTCTTTGGTTTTAATGTATATCGTTCTGACAGTATATGGTCTCTCTTGTGTTCAATTTTTATATGCTCACTTGGCTCAGGAAAAAGTGTGACTGTTGTCTGTAAGTAATACCTACAATGTTTAATGGATTCTGTTTAATTAATATTTTACAACTGAATTTTTCTTTTTTATTGATGTGACTTATAATTCTAGATTTATCCTCTGTGTTCTATATTGTTTGAAATTATGGGCCCCATTTACAAACAAAATGTAACCCCTTTAGCGCTCGCTAAAGGGGTTATGCCGTTTTTCTGTATTTAGTAAACAGCAGTAATCTTAGATTACCGCTGTTTGTACAGCATCGCTCTCGCCATCTTTTAGATGTGAGAGCGATGCGGGCCCCATTGCTGGCAATGGAGACCAGACGGTGCCTTTCCGGCTTCAACGAAGCCTTCCAGGTACTGCCGGGTCTCCCTGTCATGCACATGCACAGACAGACCGTCGCGCATGCGCATAACACTGGAGCCCCGTCACTGGTAGCGTTAGGCTGCCAGCAGCCCAGCTGAGGACCTCGCCGAGGATGAGGATTCCACTGGACTTCGCGGGACCTCGCCGGAGGGGTAAGTATTACTAAATACCAGTGGAAGTTTCGTTTGTATCACAGTGATACTAAACAAAAATTGCCGCTGGTATTTCTTTTCATTTGTAAATGGGGCCCTATATGCTTTCAATTAAATCACCATATTGGGATTATGAAATGTTTTAATTGAATCATTGTTATCTCAAAGCCAAAATACTTACACATTCTCAGACCATTGTGGCTGCTGACAAATTATATCAGTGAAATCAATCTATATGGTTATAAGTGCCACATTTTATTTACATTTATATTCTGCGAACCATTCAACAACAAGTGAGGTTTTAGTTGATTTAAAAAAGCCATCCTTGGTAAGGTGTATTCAAGCTCAGTTTTTACAGTACCCGACTGGCATGAATCTTGCCTAGTAGATGAATGGTTGGGAAGTTAGTGCAGGATTGGGCAGTGGTCTGCAGCTGGGATCCGGTCAATATCCCGACAGTCGGGAAGCCAACGCTGGAATCCCTACACCAGTCAGAATACCGGCACCGGCATCCCGACTGCCGGCATCACGACAGTAAGTACTGCGGTTAGGGGGAGGGTTAGGATTAGGCACTAAGGGGGAAGAGTTAGGATTAGGATGCAGGGAGGGGGAGGTTAGGTTTAGGAGAGTTAGGATTCAGATAGGGGGGGCGGGAGGTGTAGGATACTGACCGACAAGTGTCGGAATCCTAATCCTGTCAGGATGCCGGTGTTGGGATTCTGACCGACGGGATCCCCAGTGCCGGCATCCTGTACCCAACCCCTGCAGCCAATGGAGCTTTATCATTTCAGCCTTTTTTGTAATATATATCATATCAACTGTACAGTGCATTCACACAATCTAACCTATCAATGTATATTAGTCAACATAACTAGACTCATATGGATATAATCTGCTGTTTGCATTCTCACGTGACTTTTGGAATTTTTTTCATCTCGCAAATTTACTAAAGACAAACTCGAGTGAGCCAGTCCTGGTTCCTAAAATTATAGGGAACAAAATGAATAGGGTTCCACCATAATTTAAGAACCAGCACCAGGCAGCAGGGCCAGACCTTGTTTTAAATATATGGAGAAAAAAAATGGCGTGAGGTCCCCCGTATATTTAAAAGCAGATCCAGACCCTTTCTAGCGGGGTACTGATGCCACAGCCAGGGGAGCCCTTCACCAGGCCTCCCAGCCGCAGAATCAGCCCTGACCGCTAGTCAGCCAAGGTCAGAGATCCCTGGGGAGTTGGGGACCCCTCCAATAAAGGGGTCCCCCTCTCCAGGGCACCCCTGGCCTAGGCTGATAGCCCGGGGCTATCCCCGGCACCCTAGGGTGGTGGATGCCTGGTTTATAGTGTTAGTGTGTAGTGTAAAATCAATGGTTAAATATTGTCTTTAGTTGTGGAACTACACATACCAGCAAGCATCCCCCACATGCTGGTATTTGGAGAACCACAAATACCAGCATGCGGGGCATTATGGGCCCGCTGGCACTTGTAGTTCCACAACCAAAGCAATAAGTAAATAAACACAACATACACCGTGAAAGTATACTTTTATTATAACATACATGCACACTCACACTCACTATCATACATTCTCACCTAATATCCGAAGTAATCCATAGGGGTACCTATAAAAAAAAATCCATACTCACCTCTCCTATGCGTAGTTCACGTCCTCTTCTCCAAGTAGGCATCCAAAGGGTTAAAAAACAAACACGATTGTACCCGAATCCAAGTGGACTAAGTAAAGGTATGTGTGTGTACACATGCCTTTACTCCGTCGCAAATGACAGTCGCACATATGTGCCCCGTCATTGAAGGAGCCGCCAGCCAATCAGCGGGCATCTCCGTCGGAGCAGCTCGCTGATTGCCTGTATGCGGTCAGCGGTCAGGGCTTATGCTGCTGCTGGGGGGCCCAGTGAAAGGGCTCCCCTGGCTGTAGCATCAGCCACCTAGAAAGGGTCCAGTGCTGATTTTAATTATAGGGGTACCCCTATGCAAATTTTTACCCCCCTATAATTAAAACCAGGACTGGCCCTGCAGCCTGGTGCTGGTACCTTATTTACGGTGGAACCCTACTCATTTTGTTGCCCATAATTGTAGGTACCAGGACAGGCTGGCAAGTCCAGGGCTGGTTAAGCTTTAGGGGGGGGCGCCCTATGTAATTTTTTTTTAGATTATTTAACCTGTTTTTTACAGGTCTTAACACACAAGCAGCTTACATATATATCACTGATATGTGCAGGCTGCTTGCTCGGGTGAGTTTGGAAGAGAGAAAACACTGCAATCTCAGGTGAGTAATCTCACCTAAACTCTCCTTAAACTCTCCTTAAACTCACCTCTAAACTTGCAAATTGGAGGAAAAAACTCGATCTGCTTCACCATCGAAAAACTCACTTTCACTTAAACTCACTTCTTAGTAAATTTGCGAGTTGTTAAAGGGAAAACTCACCCGAGTTTTGGTGAAGCAAAGTGAGTTT
This sequence comes from Taudactylus pleione, assembly GCA_031769625.1. NCBI lineage: Eukaryota > Metazoa > Chordata > Amphibia > Anura > Myobatrachidae > Taudactylus > Taudactylus pleione. The sequence continues at coordinate 226,135 of JAUIMM010000916.1, read as the reverse complement.
AAAAACTAAAAAATTCGAGCAAACTCGATTCTTAGTAAATTTACCCCATAGTGCCCTATTTATTAATCAATTCTGACCTTAAATTATGTGGAAACTGCTGTTTCCGCATGTTTAAGCGCAGAATTAAGTGTCTCTGGAATGTAACAATGCAGACAGCAGGAAATAGTGGTGATATCGCCTGCTTTCTGTCCGTCAGCCTCTGCAGCAGCTGTCCTCATAGTTTTCTGTAGAGCCGGTATTTAACAAGATCCGAGAAGTGTAGCTTTTCGGATACTGCATGCATGGGCAACAGCATCTTCATATGGCCTTAGCCCAGTAACTGCAATGGGACAGCTCTGCTGAAGAGGGATCTTGTGATCCCTCTCCAGTGGGCTGCAGGTGATCCCATTGCACAGCACGCCATCTTTGTATTTCACATGGACATGTAGAAAGTTATGCATGTGCTGTATCGTGGCCAGGGTCCAAAGCCGAAGTAAGTGATCGCGCGAGTGTGTATGATCACTTTAGTTCTTACTGATCGCCAGGACGGACCAGTGATCAATACAGTAAGCCACTGTTTCCCGGTAATTTACTGTAAATTAGAACATTGAAATAAAAAGAATACTTATTTTCGGAATATGTCTCCATAAGGAATAAAATTATATTTAATAACATTGAGATTTTGTAAGAAGTCCCATCTCGGCACTGACTCAAACATTTTGTAACCGAACCTCACTGTTCTCCCAGAAGGGGCTACCAAAGTAAGCATAAGCAGTAGACTTATACCATACCTACAGTTAATGCTGAGAGGCATGGCATGCAGAAGTAAGGAGGTGCTAGAGAGTCAGAGCTTTGCCCAGGAGAAACTCTCATATGCTAATCAGTTGATGATTGGCCTGATTGTGGCCCCTCCCCTCCTTCTGCTTCTCACTGCTTGCTTTGTAATTTTCTAGTCCAGAGCCCAAGAAAGCACTGCCATGCAGGAATGGAGGTGGCACTGAAGACACAGGGCATGCCAACTGCCAAGTTTTTCAAAAAGTCATGAAGCTATTGTGCGGTGAATCTCTCGTGGGAGAACAGTAGTAATTGAACCTCCCTTGGGAGAACTGTAGGGGTTGTGTGATTTAAAAAACAAATTAAATCAAAGCCATTGTCAGAATGAGGACACATACAAATCATAAAAATAAAAACATTTCCATCTCCAAATAAAATGTTAGCAACAACATAAAGTAAACCTGATGGAGGCCTCTTGCAATGTCCGCTACCTCATGCCAAAACCCCCATAATGGTTGCCGGGGACTCCACCTTTTGGCACAGTGCCACAGTCTTTACTACCTGCTGTGCTGGAAAGATATTGCCACTGCCAAGAGGTGTAGGCAGTACACCCCTTGTTCCTGTACCCATTATAGATATGCCATCCTAAATAGAACCCATCCCATCGTTCTATTTAGGCTATTATCTCAATAAAAGACTGCACATTCCAGGAGAAACAAACAAGCATGTTAGTAGTGTGAATGGAGAGTGCTGTTTTGTATCTAAACCTGGTGGCCATCAATTTTCACCCACATGTACAAATTGAGCAGTGCTATGGGCAAAGAATGTCCTCAAATCCAAATGACTGCCATGGTGTCTGTGTGCTCACACTACTTAAAATAAAGGGACATTGATGTAGGTTATACTACTGCTACATTACTGGCCGAGCTGTATTAACCACAGGGAAGTGGGGGGCTGTACACATAACTACATTACGAGGGTGGAGGTTGCTGTGTGACATAATAGGAACTGGGGGCACTACAGTCTGTTTAACAAATTTGGGGTGCTGAAAATATTTATATCTTATATTTATGAATAACATCATCGGCATATCTTATTGGCAATTTTATTGGTAGGAGCATCCACAGATTAGTTGCCCTGGGGCCTCCACGAACCTGCCCTGATTACTGCTACCCCTAATATTCACTAACATGTACAGTACTCATCCTCTGCCCGATTGCATATTTATCTTCCCTCTGTGGCAGTTGCATAGGCTGGGAAGCTGGTTGCATAAATTCCTCCCATGATTACTGACATTGCTGGCAGGAACATAAAACTTCAAACAGGCTGACGGGACGTCGCCCTGTAAGTAAACTGAGACTGGATCTAGAAGGAACCCCTGGGTGGCAGATTCTAGTACTGTATAATAACCTCATGTGTGATAATGTGTGCAATGTTCTCTATTTTATGTCAAGCTGTTTAGCCTCTATAACTCCTATATACTTATCTACTTTACTCTAATAATTTATGTACACAGAGCAGTTTAACAACAATGTTAAATGATCAGCTCTTCTAAAACAACCACTCTCTTTATGATCTGGACTGTACAATATTATTTTTTGCAGATTAGACCCTGAACATTGAGGACAAGACTTTTCATGACTAGTATGTCTGCTATTTCCTACTGTGACCATTACAGGTGGTAGAGTGTCAGGACAGAGCCCACAGAAAGAGAATGCTGTGACTTTAGCAGCTGTCGTTAGAGCCAAGCTTCGGGCAATGTTGTTGCAGCCTCTGTTGCTCAATAAAACTGTCTCTATCAGCTTCAATAAACCCATCATAGATTTTTCGCTGTGTACATGGGAAACCAAAGCAGGTCATCAAAAAACAGTAAATGTTTATTGTGGTATGTCAAAAATGACCATGAAAAGAACGCAAGCAACCACCTGTTTCCTGCATTGCACAAAATTTACAATAACCCTCAGTACAATGAGTGCAAGGCAAATAGATACAGTATTAGTTCATTATTTAAGGCAGTGGTCTTCAACCTTGGCCCTCCAGCTGCTGTGGAACTACACATCCCAGCATGCACTGCCATAGTTTTAGCATGCTGTTATATCAAAAAGGTGGCAGTGCAAGCTGGGATGTGTAGTTCCACAGCAGCTGGAGGGCCAAGGTTGAAGACCCCTGATTTAAGGGTTATATCTATGTCAAAAATGTTAGTGGTCATTAATTGAAAGAAAGGACAATTTAAAGATAATCCCTTTTGGGGCTAGTTAACAAATGTTTGTGTGTGTGTACATTCTCGGACTTCACGGTGCAGATTTTAAAAAAAATACAGTTTAAAGAGACAAAAGGGGCCTATTAATCATTGGGGGCAGCATGGCCCCGATGATTAAGGATTCATCTCACTATGAGGGATACTTAAGTGTCCACCGGAGCAATTCATCATTGCTCCGATTCAGGGACAGCTGCTTCGAAAAGCAGCTGTCCCCGCGGTTAGCAGCGCAGCTACAGAAGTAGCTGGGTTACTTACTTCTCCCTCATCAGTGCGTCTACGCATGCGTCATACATGCGCAAAGCTGCCGGGAAGACAGTGAGGAGGCGGCGGAGGGATCCTTCCCATAGGAAAGAGCGATCCGAGAACAAGCGCCATCTGAAGATGGCGCTTGTTCTCGCAAGCAAACTCCGAAAACTTTCAGTGTTTGGAGTTTGCTAAATATCAGGTGGTCCTATTCGTACCCCTCAGGATAAATGGCCTGATAACCTAAATATGCATAAACTAGTGTTTCCGCATGGTTACTGGGTCATTTATCGTTTGTTGAATAGGCGCCAAAATGCTTTCTTAGAGTATTACAGCATTTTATTTTCAATACCAAATTTGTTATCACCATCCTGAGATGGCAATAGTGTAGGTATTGCAGCTGTCCTTGGTAAATATGCACTTACCATCTATGGCATAAGAACCCCTGGAATGGCGCTGCCAGTGATACCAGTGATGGCTATCATAGACTGCAGAGATTGATAAATAGGGAGGATTCCTAATCTAGTGAAAACTTCAGTTTTTGCTGGATTCAGGGTACTTCTCCCTTAAAGATCCCTATATGAATTCATTTGGAGCTAGTGATGTCACTGAGGCACAAGGCAATGGTCCCCAGCTAAAGACTAGTGCAGCACATATAATCATCTGTGACCTGTACACTTTGGAACTTGGATACTAAGCTTTACGATGTTTATTCCCAATTGTAAAACACTGTGGAATTACGGTGGAGCTATATTAATAAATGTTAATAATAACAGTACCATGGGTTGACATGTAACAGGCCTGTACATAATGTGCACTTTATATTTCTTCAAAAAAGATTGTGCCTACAATTTTAATGGTGGTCCAATTACTTCACTGGGACAGAGAATAGGTATAGATGTAAGGAATTGGTATGTAAAGTTTTCTCTCAACACCAATATTAACGCAGATGGAGCGATTATATACCATTGCACATGTGTGTAAGCTGCACTGTGCACGTGCAGTGATTGAATTGCGATTACACTCATACAGAGGATTCACTCGCCAAGTAAGTGACAGTCAGCGTTTGCGGGAAGTATTGGGGGTGGTTAGAAAAACACAAGCATTTCGGACTGTTTAAACGCCATTTTCAGGGCGTGCATAAATTAGCCACCACGTCCTTGCTCACAGCTGGAAAGCCCTCTGCATGTCTGGAAACACGCTGTGTCTGTGGCATGTGAGACTTACTCAGACGGCTGATGGCCACCTGATATGCGTTCGATGTTTCCGGGTTTGTGTGTGAGCGGCGAATGTGAGATGCTTTCAGCAGGCGTCTCTAGGCACTGGACAGCGAGTGAGTCATTAGCATATTTTTTTGCAAATGCGATCCATGAGGGATTGCATTAGCATACATCTCTGAACAGGGGCGTACTAAGAGAGAAGGGGGCCCATGTGCAGTCTCCGTCTGGGGCCCCCTCCTCTCTCTCTGGAGGATGGCAGCGCACTGAACGTAGTGCCGCAGCAGTAGACTCTGGGCACTAGTCTGTGCCCACAGTGTACTGCACATGTGCAAAACGCCAGGAAAATGCCTGCGGCGGCCATTTTCCAGGTGATTTGTGCAGTACTGATACCTCTCCGGAGTCCCACGTTGGCCCTAAGTATTAAAAATATGGGTGCAGGGTGTGCGGTGTGGGCCCCCCCAGACCCAGGAGCCTGTATGCCCCGCACACCCTGCACCCATTATAGATATGCCCTTGTCTCAGAATCAGGCCTCTAAGCTGGAAACAATTCTTACAGTTTTTATTAAATTGTGAAAAAAACATGACCTGAACTAGTATGGTATGTTATTTATATTATTGTGTCCCTCAATATACACAGGGGAACTAATAGGTGGTACAGTGTTGGTGATAGGGTGGGTTTTAAAAAATAGATGGATCGACAAGCACAGCAGGTGTTCATGGACTTTGCCTAAGAACAAACCTTAGTTACTGTATAGTTGCAGTTTTCAGTGCATCTCCGTCTTGCATATAATGTATTTTGCTGGCAGATCCTATTTCAGAAATAATTATTACATCGATAATGAGATGGACTTCAGAATGTCTTTTGGACCGCAGTGGTCAGCAGTGATTGGGTTAATATTTAGCAAAAGAATTTCATTAGTAGAGTGCACAGCTAAAATGGTTGAAATACCATGACTAAAAATTAGTTCCAAATTGACTATTTTAATGCCTAATTGACACAGACATAATCTACAGCATGAATGTGTCCCATAACGTGGTGAGTGAAGAATGTGTGTTCCAGCACTGCTCTGCCTGACGGCCTCTCTGAGGCCACACTACAACCATTCCTGCCTGCAGTGCACCCAGATGATACAACAACAGTCCACAGAGTACGAACTGTTTCCCAAAGTATCAGGTCAGTCTATGGATTACGTTAATGGAGTAAACAAAACATAAACATTGTACCATCACCAGATAATTTTGTACAGTATAATTAATTGACAGCTGTATTAGACAACTAGGGGCTTTTTTTATTAAATATGCCAGGAAAAAGTCCAATGTGTTTTGTCATGAAAATCTATTTCGGTCCGATTTATCAATAAAAAGTTGCTGGGATGATACTTACTGCGCCATCAGCCAGTTGAGGTAATTTCTGTGACTGCGTGAAGCGGAATTAACAATACAAAAAAAAGTCACTATACAAAAAAAACAAAAACCTGAATTGACACATTTGTAAGTAACAAAAAAATATTATAAAAAAATGTTTTATTTTAGCAATAAAGACTTTTTTTCCCCTGTATTGGTTAGCACTATTGCCAACCTGAGATGGAGATAATGATCAGAAAACCGTGGTATTACTTGCACTTGTCAATTATGCAATTGCAGGACATGGCTACCGCCAGTAATATTCTCCGTTTTCGCCCCTGGTAACCCTTGATAAATATCAAAAAGCCAGAGTTTGATAAATAGACTCCTTAAAGCAAACGTGTAAAATTAGATTTAATAGACAAAACAGCACAATGTAAGTATTCCAAGTGTATTTTAAAAAGCGCTGTAACTACATTTCCCGGTGCCGGCCACGCACCCTCCACATGACATCACGTGGAGGGGCGGAGCCACAAACGCAGGTAATCAGGATGATCCAGGGTGCTGTAAGGGCCGTGGTGGGCATGCGAGGAGCATCCTAAGGACGCTCCAAGAGGCGCTGCTGCAGAAATTCTGGCAGCAGGGTGCCGTTAAAGGCCAGATGCAGGAACTGTGGGTGAGCAGAAAAAGACGTATTTTACACGTCTTTTAAAGGTGAAGATATTAATCACAAATTCAGTCACCATGCCTAGAGCAGTGAGCCTGATTCAGAGATGGACATAATGCAGATATTTATACAGTTGAGCGATTATCAGTAAGCTGCACATGCATCTAAGTTGCACTGTGCAAGCCTGAAAGGTGCATTACAATCGTCGATTGCAGCAACTATTTATCCGCAATGTGATTGACAGGCAGCATTTTGGGGAGGTAACGGGGGAGTGGGAGCAAAAATGCAGTTGTGTCGCTACCATTTTCCGGGCATGTTGCAGGCGGCGCCTGCGACCCTGTTCGCAATACAAATGGCTCTGGCATCTCAGTACAAGTGGGCACTCTGCGCGACCATAGGGTTATTCAATTATTCAATTATTATTATTATTACACTTTATTTATAAGGCGCGACAAGTGGTCTGCATCGCCGTACATACGGTAACATTAGGACAGTACAGAGTACACAGAACATTACATTACAATACAGTAACCGAAACATAAAAGGAGCACAAGTAACAATTAGTACCACAATTCTCAGTACACAATACAGCTGTGAAGGTAAAGGCTGTCATTGAAGTGCTAGAGGGCTGTGAGAACAGGAGATAGGAGGATCCTGCTCCTAGGAGCTTACAATCTAGGGGAGAGGGGAGACAGACAGATGACATGAGGCGTGAGCATGTGGATGGGGACTTGATAGCAGGAAGTAGTCAAGGTAAAGATGGCTGAGGTAGGAGGGTGGGCTGAGTGTCTTGGTGACAGGGTTAAGTGGCTGAAGGATATGCTTTGATGAACAGGTGGATTTTCATTGCACGTTTGAAGCTATGCAAGGTCATGGATAGCCTGATCGAGCGAGGGGGTTCATTCCAGTGAAGGGGGGGGGGGGCCGCACAGGCAAAATAATTAATCTGCAACTGATGCTTTGGACCAAATGTAATAGGGTGAGAGATTAGATAATGTGAGAGTTTAGCAGTAATCTCTCACACTTTTTAAACTTGGCCAATGTAAGAGTCGGAGAACAGGCAAACTCGCACCTTTTTAGACTCAAAAACTCTCACGATTTAAACTCTCATCCAGATATTTTCCCATTTTTAAGATAAAACTCGACCAATGTGACAGTTTACTGCTAAACGCTCACCCTATTACATTTATCACTCTGTCTTTGTACGCAGACGTTTGGATCTGCAAAGGCATCAGTGAGCGTTTCAATACACATCTAGGCATCTGTGACATCAGCCTATTTTCGCACAGCTGATGAGTACACAGATGCAGCAGTGACAGTATCAGCATACATCGCTGAATCAGGCCCAGTGCCAGCTACAGATATCATCCTGGCAATGCAAGCTATTTCTTGGTACATGTTCCTCATTGACAATCTCCAGTGCCATAAGGGTTACTTACTGCCCTTCCCCCACGACCCATTACAATGTCCATATATTCGACCTGTCTAAATTGTTTAAAAGTGTAATGAGTCAGCCTGCCAAAAATAAACTTTATGGCTTCCATTCTAAAGAACAAGTCCAAACACTTAGTGGAAAAATGAAAGTTTACCCTATGTACACTGTGGAAGAAGAATGTGGGAGAGACAGTGGAGATGAGTGTGAAAGCGACCTTGTACTGCAGATATCCATTCTGACAGATTCATTGAACAAGCCAATCTCATCAATTAGATAATATCCTCTATTTACAGCTTTAGAGATGCACTTTGCATCCACTATCTGCAGAGAAATGCTTTCATTAGAAGCTGCTCCATGTGCCAAGGCAGATGCCATAGGCATGACATACCCCACTCCAAATGCCGCACATTACAAGTAGTATTCTAAGCTGTGCCACAATGTATTGTGATACAAAACATATCTTTATATGTACAGTTATTCCAACACCATGTTAATCCACCATGTGTATAAAAAGTACCAATGCAAGCTCACTTTCAGTTTAAGGAGCGGCTCTAGAAAGCATTTTATTTACATGTACGTTGGCACATGAAAAGGGTAATCTGATCGCGTGATTTTTATTAGTGTCTTTATTTGTATCCACTGTCAAAAGGAAAATGAAATTACATGAAAGCAAATTTTATGCAGGGTTAATTGCGGGTGCTGTTTTGCTGGCATCTTTCTCGTTTGATGCCAAGGTCTGCATTAGGGCTGCATGTTATTTATGTCATCTGAGGGCTGGTCCTCTAGCTGACGCTCATTGGTGCTAGTTGCCTTAAATAGCCACCTGTTAAATACATACCTTGTCAATTATTGTGTTCACACGCTAGCTACAGTATTACATGCTAATCTGTACCCTGACTGCAGCCCATTTACTTATGCCTGCCTGTGACCTCTTAGTGCTGAATGACCGGACATTAGTATGCAGCTGCACTGCTTTTCCTATTACTTTTGTTTTGGTTTTCCTACATCTGCCTGTGCAGCCTTCACAAGTTACTGGTCAGGTACTACATCCTGCATACTCAAAGACTCTGGTGCTGATTCTGAGCCAGGTGCTGCGGTGACCTTGTTAGTGCCTTTGCTATAGTTGCGTCTGTGACTTTATTCTAATGCTAGTATCAGCCCTTCCTCTGGTGTACAGCCCTTCCTCTGGTGTACAGCCATTCCTCTGGTGTACAGCACTTCCTCTGGTGTACAGCACTTCCTCTGGTGTACAGCACTTCCTCTTGTGTACAGCACTTCCTCTGGTGTACAGCACTTCCTCTGGTGTACAGCCATTCCTCTGATGTACAGCACTTCCTCTGGTGTACAGCACTTCCTCTGGTGTACAGCCCTTGCTCTGGTGTACAGCACTTCCTCTGGTGTACAGCACTTCCTCTGATGTACAGCCCTTGCTCTGGTGTACAGCCATTCCTCTGGTGTACAGCACTTCCTCTGATGTACAGCACTTCCTCTGGTGTACAGCCCTTCCTCTGGTGTACAGCCCTTCCTCTGATGTACAGCCCTTACTCTGGTGTACAGCCATTCCTCTGATGTACAGCACTTCCTCTGATGTACAGCACTTCCTGTGGTGTACAGCACTTCCTGTGGTGTACAGACCTTGCTCTGGTGTACAGGCCTTGCTCTGGTGTACAGCCATTCCTCTGGTGTACAGCACTTCCTCTGATGTACAGCACTTCCTCTGGTGTACAGCTATTCCTCTGGTGTACAGCACTTCCTCTGGTGTACAGCACTTCCTCTGATGTACATCCCTTCCTCTGATGTACAGCCCTTACTCTGGTGTACAGCACTTCCTCTGATGTACAGCACTTCCTCTGATGTACAGCACTTCCTCTGGTGTACAGTACTTCCTCTGATGTACAGCACTTCCTCTGATGTACAGCCCTTCTTGTGATGTACAGCCCTTACTCTGGTGTACAGCCATTCCTCTGGTGTACAGCACTTCCTCTGATGTACAGCACTTCCTCTGGTGTACAGTACTTCCTCTGATGTACAGCACTTCCTCTGGTGTACAGCCATTCCTCTGGTGTACAGCACTTCCTCTGGTGTACAGTACTTCCTTTGGTGTACAGCCCTTACTCTGGTGTACAGCCATTCCTCTGGTGTACAGCCCTTCCTCTGATGTACAGCACTTCCTCTGATCTACAGCACTTCCTCTGGTGTACAGCCCTTCCTCAGATGTACAGCCCTTCCTCAGATGTACAGCACTTCCTCTGGTGTACAGCCCTTCCTCTGGTGTACAGCCCTTACTCTGGTGTACAGCACTTCCTCTGATGTACAGCACTTCCTCTGATGTACAGCACTTCCTCTGGTGTACAGCCCTTCCTCTGATGTACAGCACTTCCTCTGATGTACAGCCCTTCCTCTGGTGTACAGCACTTCCTCTGGTGTACAGCACTTCCTCTGGTGTACAGCCCTTCCTCTGATGTACAGCACTTCCTCTGGTGTACAGCACTTCCTCTGGTGTACAGCACTTCCTCTGATGTACAGCACTTCCTCTGGTGTACAGCACTTCCTCTGGTGTACAGCCCTTCCTCTGATGTACAGCCCTTCCTCTGGTGTACAGCCCTTCCTCTGGTGTACAGCCATGCATCTGGGATCCCCACTTTGAGTGGCTGCAGTCACAACCATCGGGACTTACACCAGCCCCATGATAGGTGCATAATCTCTGTCAGAGTATGGTCTCCAGGGTACGCGACTAAGCGTCCAAGCCCTAAACGCCTCCTGTGACACTCCCATAACACGCCCATCAAACAGCACTTCCTCTGGTGTACAGCACTTCCTCTGGTGTACAGCCCTTCCTCTGGTGTACAGCCATGCATCTGGGATCCCCACTTTGAGTGGCTGCAGTCACAACCATCGGGACTTACACCAGCCCCATGATAGGTGCATAATCTCTGTCAGAGTATGGTCTCCAGGGTACGCGACTAAGCGTCCAAGTCCTAAACGCCTCCTGTGACACTCCCATAACACGCCCATCAAACAGAATATCTTCGTGCATCTCTTTTGTCACCGCTGAGGAGTGCCCGCAATGATTTAGAGGCACGCGTAGATGCTAAATAGTTGTGTGAATGTCGGCACTGTGTCCGACTCAGAAATAGCCACTCTGTGCACTTTATTCTGAGACAGATGTATCTGCGACTGCTATTACTACACCATGGCAACTTGCTTACTACCTTATGCTAAAGCCAGTATGTCTATGCCGACTATCCATCTATCTTCATGCGGCTTGCCGCATTACCCACTGTTTTTCCCTCCGCAGCTTTCATAATTAGTATTTGGACCTACACCCACACCCAGGGGTGTAGCGAGGTTGGTTTCTAGTGGAGCATGAGCTCCGGGTGCCAAAATGGACAGAGGGCGCCATCCAGGGTTACGGAATTTTTGGGGTGCTGCAGTATGGCGGCCACCTGTTAGTTTTATCTCGGTTTGTTTGCTCTATATCCTAAATAAGTTACGGATCTGAAATCCATTTCATGCTTCCTCAAGCTGCCCAGATTGCCACCCCTCCGGCCCTCCCTCCTCTGTGACCATATTCTGTCACCTCCCCTTTCCTGTCAGATTGATTACATCCACTTCTCACCTCTTTAATTCTCTACCCTATAATCGTCCTTTTGCCCCTGTCCACTCCTTTCTTATTGGCTTCTGTCACCAACCCCTCTCCTATCTTATTGGCTTCTTTCACCACCCCTCTCTGATCGGCTCTTTACCCCTCCCCTCTCCTTTAATATTGGCTTCTGTCACCACCCTTCTCTGATCGGCTCTTTACCCCTCCCCTCTCCTTTAATATTGGCTTCTGTCACCACCCCTCTCTGATCGACTCTTTGCCCCTCCCCTCTCCTTTCTTATTGGCTTCTGTCACCACCCCTCTCTGATCGGCTCTTTGCCCCTCCCCTCTCCTTTCTTATTGGCTTCTGTCACCACCCCTCTCTGATCGGCTCTTTACCCCTCCCCTCTCCTTTAATATTGGCTTCTGTCACCACCCCTCTCTGATCGACTCTTTGCCCCTCCCCTCTCCTTTCTTATTGGCTTCTGTCACCACCCCTCTCTGATCGGCTCTTTACCCCTCCCCTCTCCTTTCTTATTGGCTTCTGTCACCACCCCTCTCTTATCGGCACTTTCCTCTCCCCTCTCCTCTTTGATCCACTCCCTCATTCTCTCCTCATTCATTCATTGTGCTTCAATGGACTTATTGACACATCTGAGGTAAAGTCCTTAACTTCAATTATAAAGTGTGAGATTAAAAAAAGTAACTGCTTTACTATGAGGTGTTCCCAGGCATGACCAAAAAGTGTTATTTGAAAGGTATTTAAAAAATGATTAGGAGACCTTAAATAATAATAATGGTGGAATGGTGGTAGACAGAACATGGTTAGTAGTACTCACATTAATATAGTTGCAATGTATATTTGCGAAATAGGAGCATAACTGAGAAGGGAGCTTCCCATAGGTGCTCATAGCTGCATACTCCAGTGAAAGCTGCTTGGGGCAGTAATTGCAGTAATAAGCTGTGCACCCTGTGGAATTTCACTTTTGCACATGTATTCTGTCAATTTAAGTTAAATGATCAGAATATATAAAACAATCTCCTCTATTGACTAATAATGATTCAAAGGAGATAAAAGTCAGATCCTATACATAAATAAAGCAGTGCCAAAGGAGCTACCCCTTAATGTCAGATAGCATTCCCCTTCCCCCAATTGCAGTCTGCAATTGCTTTCTGTGGCACATGTGGAGTTGGTGATTGCTTTCTGTGGCACATGTGCAGTCCGTGATTGCTGTCTGTGGCACATGTGCGGCTTGCGATTGCTTTCTGTGGCACATGTGCAGTCCGTGATTGCTTTCTGTGGCACATGTGCAGTCCGTGATTGCTTTCTGTGGCACAGGTGCAGTCCGTGATTGCTTTCTGTGGCACAGGTGCAGTCCGTGATTGCTTTCTGTGGCACAGGTGCAGTCCGTGATTGCTTTCTGTGGCACAGGTGCAGTCCGTGATTACTTTCTGTGGCCCATGTGCAGTTACAGATAGTCACAAGATCCATCTGCATTTGGACTTGTGTCCGACTCAGGATCAGACCCTGTGTGTGTTCCAGCATGTCAGAAAACATCTGTCCCCTGTTGGTGTAACATCTGTCCTTGCTGTTCTGTTATCAACACTAACAGAATTATCAAATTGGTTTGGCCAACCAGCTTAAAATTGTGGTAGAGGGTCCTGTGAACTGAAAGACAAATGTAATAGGTCCTTGTGCTGAAACACTACCCCTGTTTTTTTGGACCGGACTATTTTAGGGGAAGTGGAAGTGCACTGGAGAAAATGGCTGCCCGTAGCTCTGGCTAGAGAAGGAGGGCTGCACTAATACCTGTTACTATGTGGTAGTGCACATGTGTTTCCAGGGAGCCTTGTTTATTTCACACTGCACAGTTCATTTCCCTGACCAATTTTGTGCCTTACGCAAGATTTTATGCGGTGCCCCCAAATATTGCCCCCACACCCACACCTGAAATAGTTGGGAACGTTTTTAGTTGGAGATCCCTTAAATTGCATTCAATACCACATATTAATATAATAACATGAACCTATATAATATAGCTGCGCTCAAACCACATCCCATGGGTTGCATAATGTCTGCAATGTCGGGAGCAGGAGCATTGGCCATCTGAAGATGTCGGAATGTTTTATGGCCAGGAGAAGCAGGACAGATATAGGGGGAGCCAGAGAAGAAATACTACACGAGCCTTTCATAGCTCCCCACACCATACCATCATTCACTATAACGTCAGACCACTACTTTAGGACACAGCACACCTCCCACAATACTTAGTCTGTTCCCCTTTCAGTCCAGTTACATCATCCCTTTAATAGCCGCCATTCCCTAGTGGACATCCATGCAAAGCAGAAAGGGGAAAATTGTGATCTTACAAAGGCAAATATGTGCCACTCTTCCCTCCATATCACCTTAGAACAAAGATCCCCTACTAACTATTGTTGCTTGTAAGTATTTTAAAGGCTGAAATATCCACAGTGTTTATAACATTTTCTTATTCCAAGGGGTTAATTGTCTGTATATATCCCGACACTTGCCTGAGCTTAGGGTTTCTCATTTGTTAGTAAATCTGTTCCTAGTGATGGCAGATATACTAAACATTTTAGCCTGAAACTTCTAATGGGACTTTCACCAGTCAAGCCTACAGTAACTGAAATGAGAAATTACCTCAGGAGGCACATGAAGTAACCCACTTATTACCTATCTATCTGCAGGGGGCAATTATTAATTTTGTTGTGACACCTCCTCGAGTACCAGTCCTAATGTAGAGTAGTTCCTCTTTTATCTATAACTATACTGTGCACCACCTAGCACACTTGTGCATATGTCCCTGTCGCTATGCGTTGGACTCAATCAATCAAACTACATGACCCAGCATACTCCTGACTTCCACATCCGCTCTCATCACACGCAGCTCACCGCTCCCGGCTCATTCTGAGTGTCCACACAGAGGGCATAACTAGGCACGCACCTTACAACCATCTATACACGGACCAGTCTCCTCCATAGTGAGTAGAGCCACCTAATAGCGGCGGTGGACGGCGGAGGACCACGTGACCTCACAGAAGCGTGGGACTCGAGCTGTCCCGCCACTGAGGGTGACTGCAGCCACCTCGTCCATCAATCGGGAGCCGCGCATGTGAGAGAGAAGCAAGCATCAGGAGGATAGGGTAAGTTGACGGACCAGGGGGCGCTGCCCCTCCAGAGCGTAACACGCGGAACATTTGTATTTGTACTTTACGAGATCTTCACATAGATCTGAGACAGTCACCTCTGATTAGGAATTGGCGCACATACAGTGATTGACAGTTATTTCCATTTTATTACCGTATATCATTAGTGCCTCAACGCACTACCCCTGGACAATTTCACCACCTTCCGTTTAGGAAAATAAAGCTTAATCCCATATATTTCCACAATTTTTTCCCCTCCCCCCTCATTCCCTTTCGCAATACCCCACACCACTGCAGGTACATTAGGGATAAGGTTAGCACTGTGACTATCCTGAGAACCTATTTTAATCTGCTCCATAACATATACCCGGTTTATATTTACAATAAATACCTTTTGTATCACCTTGGTACTAGTGCATATTTCATTATGGGTAATGTATTTGTTCAATCATACACGCTTTAGATTAATTAATACATCTAGCGCAGGTATTTGTGATATATAATCCATATTGTAAAATTAGGGGAACTGGGATAGACCCCTGGATACCAGCAGCTTATCATCACTAAAGTGAGCGCAGGTTCTCACAACCTCATTTATATAACTATACTGTAGCGTTCGGACCCTGCCATGCCACTGCACATGAGTAAAGAAAGATCTCTGCCCAAGGGATGGGAAAAGCTCCAGCCTACCAGGAAAGAATCAGAAGATCCAACCCCACCCGGGCTTACACATAGGGAACACTGCTAAATACTTTTTCCAATACTTTTTGGGGCATATTAAACAGCCTCATATACCTGCCCCTATGTATAAGTTTAGTAAACAACCGAGATATCTGTGATATCTCTGGTGTCACTGCAGTAATAACGAGGAATGTTACTTAATTGCACCATAATTCTTTGAAAACATATGTTAATAAATAACTTTAATCAGTAGGCCCCTTATAGTGAGGACATGTACATTACGTTTTTATTACATTCCTTACATTTTGCTGCACCCCCTGAGATACCAACCTCAGTTTGCCTCATGATAGGCCCATCTTGAGCAGCCCTAGTAACACAGAAGCAGTTCACACTCCCTTAGGGCTTGTACTCACAGGTGTTTCTTCACCCGTCCTACACTTCATTCACCAGAGGTAATACACAGTTTAAGCGAAGCTCAAAATAGCAATCTTTTAATCATTATGAAGAACACTTTGTCTATACTCGCTGGAAGCTGGATAACACCAAACACAAAACAAGTTGCATTCAGAGTCCATCCTGCGTTCCCTGAGTATAGACAAAGCATTCATCATTGTGATTAATAGGTGAATATTTTTAGGTCTGCTTACACTGAAAGTGTCGCAAAAACACCATGGCCGAATGTATAACTGGCTGAAAACCCCTCTGCAAGGCGGTATTCTTTTCATTAATCTTCACTTTGGACTATGGTAGTAACATCCAGCAACTGATAATATGCCAGGGCAAAACACCTTTTCCTTAGAAATATATTACTTAAAAACAGTAACCTGTAGCTGTAGTAATTAGGAGATAGGGGGTGGGAATCTTCTACAAAATAAGAGCCCTAGGGGCCTATTCATCATAACTAAAGTTTCCCAGGAGGTAATTAGGTTTAGAACTCGCATGGAGTTCTACCTAATTACCTGAGGAATTCATCATTCCTCCTCTCCATAACTATCTATTCCGAAAAGCTGTCATTTTTGCGATTACAGCTTTTCGGGAAATAGATAGTTATCCCTCTCTACTCTAACTTACGGCAGCTGGAATCCGTGCTGCGCATGCGCTGTTACATCTGTAAAACCAGCATATGCACAGCACTGCCTAGATGCGGTAAGTTTGTAACCCCCCCTCCGCTCACCTGCCACCCTCCCCCCCGCTCACCTCCCCCCCGTCCAGCACTTACCTGCCCGCGCAGCAGCCTCCGGCTCCGTCTGCTATGCTGTCATGTGGTCTCCCAGCAGCACACAGTACTGTTTAGAAGAAAAAAAACCTTGACAGCATAGCAGACGGAGCCAGAGAAGAGACCAGAGCGCCGGAGGGAGACGCCGGGGGACCTGCACACGCTGACACAGGTAAGTGCTACCTGCTATTCGTCACCTCACAGTGGCGGATAGTAACTCCATCAAATTCCGAAAATACATAATTTTCGGAATTTGATGAATACCATAATTTCCATATCCCCATACTAATGTATGGGGATTCTGGAAATTAACACAGGGGGACTTAGCAAGGAGATATCAGTATTATCTCCTGTGCTAAGTATCTTCATGAATACTAAAATAACGTTATTTAATGAAAATGTCCTTAAAAACTTTATTTTAGTGTTGATGAATAGGAAGCCTAGTTACATAAATAGTATTTGTATATGTTTAACTTCACTCACTATACATATCTTATCTGACCCAGTGCAGATAATGGACTGTATTGCTGATTTTGTCCTTCCTATGTGTGCAAGACAAGTAACAGCACCATCTCTGGGTAATTATTGGTGATGTCTAGGGCTTCAGCTCTGAGTTAAGTAAAACAAAACTATCAAAACATAGTTGCCAATTGTACTGCCATATTTTATCCAGCAATAGGTATTTTTCTTGCTTCCCCCCATAATAATAATAATAATAATAATAATAATAATAATAATAATAATAATAATAATAATTACACTGTCCATGGTATCGGTGGTAAGGTGCCTATGTATTGCAGCTGGTGATGTGGATAATAGGTGAAAATCAATAATGCAGTTTTTTAATGCTTAATGGTTTTTAATTATTAATACTTTTTTTTCAAAATGTTTTATCTTGTGTTTTTATACTTTTTTTTTTTTTGGAAGTCTATACAAGAAGTATTGTAAGTATCACGTCTATCTTATTTTTGCTATCAACATCTCAGGATGAATAAAGAAGAATAAAATATTTTTTCTCAAGCAAATGATTTTTTTTTTATTTATTAGCTTTTCTCTCTAACAAAGCCAGTTCATGCGTGTGCGATGCGACCCAGACTGGCCATCAAAGCAGTCATTTCAGTCTTACTGTTAACAGCCATTATCGCTGCAACAGAACACCTTTGTTATCGCCATACAGCATATTAGTAAATAGGCCGGTAATAGAGTTGAAGTGCTCAATTCTAGTATAAACATATATTGCTACGATATGTTCATGAACTATAAGTGCTATTGGTATATAGGAAATAAAGAATATACCTTGGTTAGCAGTGCATTTTCGATGTACACTATAATGTACTCTGACATTAGATTTATCCCAAAATGTCCAAATCCAATTATGGTAAAAGATGTTTATTTTTTATTTTTTCCTAATCAGAGCATGCTTAAAGGCAAGAAACATTTTCATCCCACTTCTGTTAAAGTTACTATACACATCTTTTTTTTGCGGGTCAATTTGGAAAATTTTAGTTAAATTCACACACAATTGCGGCGTGTTGGTCTCCACAAACTTGAATTTCACCGTACCTGGATGAAAAAAAAAGTTGGAAAGGGACTTCTATTGTATGGGATCTGGCTATTCAGTCTGTCCTCTGAATTAACACCCATACTACAGTATATCTTCCAGCTTGTAAGCAGCAGCTCTGGGTATAGACCAGGATAACAGCAACAAGACTGAACATCCAGATATTAAAATGCTGGCCACCATTACATTTGGGATCTGGCAAACCATCATTTTAGATTCCAAAAAGAAATCTTTAAAAAAAAAAAAAATTCAGAAGATTACCCAACACCAACAAAGTCTGTGTAGTTTAATCAAATGTAGCAAATGTAATATATTATCCCACTATTGAGACATATTAGCCAAATAGCCCAGTTTGGCGTGCCATGAAAAATATGACTAATGCTGGGCATACACGGCAAGATAAAATGTCTGTCAGACCGACAGACATTTTATCTGGCCGGCTGCCAGCCGCAGATGTCCGCGGCATACACTGTGAGAGAAATCTCATAGTGTATAGCCCGACATCTGCGCTCCTCCCCCGGGGGAGGAGACATTTCCCTGTTCCCTCCGTAGGAAGGAACACAGGAAATGTCTGTCTGTCGGCCGCGCTGGGCATACACTGCCCGATGCGGCCGACAGTTACCGGGTAAATATCGCATCGGACGGGCATGCTGGACAACCCAGCATGCCCGACCGAGCAATATTTAACCCTCGGTCGCCCCCCCCACGCTACAATTATCGCGGCGATCCGCCGATATCGGGCGGATCATCCCGATAATTGCAGCGTGTATGGCCAGCATAAGTTACTCTATGGGCCTTATTCAGAGATTTTGGCAAAGCTGATATTTACGCAGATGGAGCGATTGTTTGCTATTAGCACATGTGCGAAAGCTGTGCTGCATATGTGCAGTGATTGCATTGCAATTACGCGCATACAGAGTAACCATTTGCAAAGTGAGTGACAGGTAGTCAGCTTTTGGGGTTGGTAACGGGACGATGGTTAGAAAAACACAGGCATGTCTCAAAAAGTCATTTCATGGGCGTGTATAAATTAGCCATTGCGATTGCCTTCTCAGCATGAGAGCCCGCTGCGTGTTAGGAGAGCTGCCGTGTTTTTGGCTGGTCATACCTGACTTACATGCTACATGACTTGCCAATGTGCATTGATGTTACCGATATTTATACTGTTGCATGCCGTCGGACGGATATGAGATTGCAGCAGTGGCCATCCCTATGCTCAGCTTTGCTTCGGAAGGTATTAGTATATTTTAACAACTGCGGTCCGTGAAAGAATGCAATTGCATTAGCGTAAATCTCAGAATCGGGCCCTATGTGTCCTGTTGCTTAGTATTTATGCTGAACTACTAATGAGATAAAAGCACAAACTCTGTTACCCTGTAAACCACAAGTAGATCAGCGTGCTACAGCAATGCAACGAGAACACTAATCTGAGAGAAAAAGGCAAGAGACCGGGGGTTGATATGACTGATGCAGCCCATCATGCAATAATACCACGATGGCGACAAAAGCACAAATTCTAAGCCCCATTTACACTACAATGCTGTTTGTATTGTATGTAGTTGTAGTGCAAAAAATAAGCTTTTAGAAAAAATAGTAAAATATGAAACTAGCTATCCGTGATGTGGCGTCTAAATCACACCGTGCTTCTTATGCAATAGAACGCAAAAATGTTAGGTGAGCAAGGACTCATTTGTACTGCATAGAGCTTTGCATCTGGTATACTAGTATAGACAATTATTGCAGAGGTATATGCAGAGCGTAAATATGGGATTCTAGGACGTACGTTTTTAGTTAGTAATTTGCATCAACATTTCAACTAACAGTCTTCACTTTGATCCACAGTTCAATACAAATAGTTTGACAGGCTGATTAGTCTATTTCAACCCATACATGAGGAAATGTGATGACCAAAAACAACTTTGATCTAGAAGAGTTACAGGTCAAATTCTCACCTGGGGCAACTTTTATAGGCAAACCATCCAATAGGATATATTTTTTATTTTTTTTAATTAGCTCAGACAGTCCAGTTCCAAAAAAAAGCATAACAATGATGACATTACAGCAGCTGCCATTTTGATCAAGAGACCAAGCTAGCACAATCTCAGGTATATTACATCACTGCTAGACCAAAACCGAATATGACTTAATGCCTTTTGCACTGCACAGTGTCATTTGGCAGAATAAATAGAGGCACTTTGTGCTGGATAAAATAGATTTAAGTGGGAACGGATATCTATGAGCCAGAATCCCAAATTGTCACACTTAAAATAATCCGATACAGTGACAGTCACCTCAAGGGTACATTGGCCTCAATATAACTCTGTCCATGACCTTTATATGACCACATCTTTACTATTTAGGACAGGATGCGTCTATATTAGACCTCTTACTCCAATCACAAAGAGTTGGCCTTGTTCGTTGTCACTACTTCAAAACCAACAACTGTTCACTATTTTAACGCATGTCCGCATTCCTGCTACATTTTGAATGTCTGTTTGAACATAGAGCTTTCTCCTTATGGAAATGTGATCAGGGGGTTAAGCAGTATTTTGGGACATTTGTTTTTTTGTTTTTTTCTTCCAGCTAGCAAAAACAAAAAGCTACGCCATGATGACTATCAGCATGGGAATAGGGAGGAAGGTTGCTCTAGTAAACGCTAAATCTATATCCCAGAAGACAATATTTAAGGCCTTGTCATTAGCTGTAAATGTTTGTCATTTGGAGAATTAACCCATTCGCAGCCGTAGCAATATGTGCAATCAGATGTTCCGTCTGCCTTTGGTGTATATGAGTTAATTGGTCTTTTTTGCTGTGCTGACACAATGCCGATGAATAAAATAATAATAAAATAACTAGTGAGCGAAAAAGTCTAGTAAAGTAAGTGGTGATACAATGTGTGTTATTACTATCATTGTTATAAAATCACTGTCACAGCAAAGGTGATCCACTTCTTATCACTTCCACCTCCACGAGACCCCCTACTTCATCACAACATATTCTAGGTCAACGTGCCCTACTTTATGTCCCTATACAATTATATCACTATTCTCCTAACACTAAATGTGCTCTTGCCTGTAAAAGATCAAAGTATTTCAACACATAAATATAAAATGAATACATGATGTTTCCTGGGCCTCAGGAAATATTAATTTAAAGAGCCACGAAAAAGGTCAAATAAGTCATTAAACGTTTAAGTACATATTAATTAGACCATCAAAGGAAGATTTGATTTTAGTCACCTATTGACAGTGTTCACCTTTTAGCCAGCAAAGATGTGTCCTACCAAGGGTCAGGTTAATAGCAATGACAAGACGACAGCTGGCGTGTTTAACCCCTGAGGCTCCCAGCATGTCACATTTATCCTTGGGTGAACTTCATTCATTTCAATTGTACTGTACATTCTTGTACTCCTTTATTAGATAGATAGATAGATAGATAGATAGATAGATAGATAGATAGATAGATAATCACCATTGCAACAGTTACACACACATACACACACACACACACACACACATTGCTATGGGGTGCAGCAGTGACTCTGTCCCTCACAGCCTGCTCTCCTCATTCTAGTGCTCTTCTGAAGTGTGCAGCCGGCACAGCTATGAGATCTGATGAGCAGTGTATGCAAGAGAAAAGGAGGGGAGGGGAGGACTAGCTAATGGGATATTAAATATCCTGAAACATGCATTTTCAGCCATGTACTCGTAGCTCCTAAAAGCCAATAATGCTCTGGACTTCCTCTATTTAATTTCCAAAGGGGGCTTAAATGACAGGTCAGATCGATGCTACTTTACCATTGTCTGTGGCTCATTTACATCTCCTTAAAGCAACACAACTGCCAGAGTACACAGAGATAATACCATACTGTACAGCTAATACTGTATGTGTAGATCTAATGTTCTGTCACAAACATAGCGGAAAGTGAAACTTAATAACAGGAAGTTGTTTAAAGCAGCTGAAAACTTTTGTGAATACCCCCCTTGGGTTTCACCTCTTTTCTTTTTTCTAAGCATTTTCTTTTGGGCACAGCTAGAATGATCAAGTCCTGAACATCAGCCATTATTTTTTTTTAAATCATGTTTCCTGAAGATTGGATGCTGTCCATGCTCTGCTGGAAAGTGCAATCTATAAAGGAAAAGTAAGATTCATAGGTACATCCTGCTAATGTAATTAACCCATTCAGATCTGCTTATAACTAGGCAGCAAGTTTTGTGTCTGCTGAAGATCAGGCTAAAAAAGAGCAAATTACAATGACAGCAGTGAGAGCTACATAGCCCATAGCTGTGTGTACTGTAGAAGGGTCCTCCTACCTTTCAGACTTGGTAAATTTTTTAAAGGACTGCCTGGTGAGGTCATGGTAAGATCTAAAGCTCTGAGACTCAGCTGAGATGCCCTGTGCCCTGGTGGTCCTTGGTCCAATCTGGGGGCTGGTTGGCACAGCCAGGACTGACTGGTACTTGTGCAGCTTTCTCTTCAGCTCCTGGATTTCCTCCTCTTTCTCTGACAAGCGGTTCTCCAAGTCCCTAATCCTCTCCTCCTTCAGCATCAGGATCTTGGCGAAGTCCTCCTCTAGGTCACTCATTCTCCCTGGGTGTTTTGGCAAACTTGGTGCCCCTGCAGCAGTCTTACAATCCCAGGACAAGATGACAGAGGAAGCCTCCCACTGCTGTCTGCAATAAGGTGCCTGCTGCCGCTGCTGGTGGTGAAGTTTCTCCCAACCCACTGCTGTATGGACTGGAGAGGAGGCTGAGCAGCCTGAGAGAGGATAAGTGCTAATCCAGGGTCCCTTTTGGGAATTGCTGATTATCTTTCATTGGGAAACCAATTAGAGCTGCTTCCCTTTACTCTGAGACCCCTCTAGGATGAATCCATGGAAAGCAGGTCAGTCTCCCCTTACAGAGCTCCTGCTGGACTGGTCTTCATCCCACCATCATCACACTCCAGCACTAAGTGGCTGGGGAGAGGAGGATACACTAAAACGCTTTGTGGCACTCACAAGTCTTGCTCCCTGAAATAGCAACAATTAGCATGTGATGCAAGCTGGCTGTAATAGGATCCTGGGATGCTGAAATCACAGGAAAACACTTCTTATACAGATATATATATATACATCCAATGCTCTCTGATGTGTCACCCAGTCTGATCTGCTGCTTCTCATCTGCTGAGGTCTCCTGCTCTACGGATTCTTGTCCTAGTACAGAAAATGCTGAATCTTTATTTTTAGTTATTTAACTGTACCAGTACCATGCAAAACCTCGGACATACAAAGAGTCGTGCTTCAATAGTGGGCAATCAGGCAGAACATATGATTTATGTGCCTTTTATTTACAGTACTGCATTTCTTCTCTACTCTCTGTCTGACCACTCTCTCTCTCTCTCTCTCTCTCTCTCTCTCTCTCTCTCTCTCTCTCTCTCTCTCTCTCTCTCTCTCTCTCTCTAAGATCTGTTATACATAATATATAAAATGCATTTAATTTATGCCTAAAATTCAAAATCACTTTTTTTTATTTTATTGTTTTGCTCATACACTGCATGCATGCAATACATTTGTCATGTTATAGTAGAAGCCAACATCATCAGAATATATTTGCTTATAAACAAACAATGATCATAGTAGATTTCAGGTACAGTATATTATAGAAGATCATGCTTATATTTTAGTATATGCTAGAGCACAGGTTCTCAAACTCGGTCCTCAGGACCCCAAACGGTGCATGTTTTCCATGTCTCCACACTGAATCAAGTGAAATAATTAGCTTCACCTGTGGACCTTTTAAAATGTGTCAGTGAGTAATGAATACACCTGTGCACCTGCTGGGTGACCTGCAAAACGTGACCTGTGTGGGGGTCCTGAGGACCGAGTTTGAGAACCACTGTGCTAGAGGTTCCCAAAAGCGGTCCTCAAGGCACTCCGACAGTTCAGGTTTTAGAGATATCCATGATTAGGCACAGATGGTTAAATCAAATTGAATGCTGTACTAATTAAGTCACCTGTGGTCAAGCATGGTTATTATTAAAACCTGGACTGTTAAGGTGCCCTGAGGACCGAGTTTGGGAACCTCTGGTATATGCATGTAATGATTCATTGTATTCCCAGCATGTGACTTTCAGGCACTTATAACAAGTAAACAGAGCCAGAATTATTATTTATGTATTTTTATTTATTTCGGAAGTTACTTATATAGCGCACACATATTCCGCAGTGCTTTATAGAGAATATTTTAGTTACATATGTGTGATGGTAGTTGTTATTTATCACAGCAGGGGTCCCAAAACTGTGTTTAGCTATAATAAAACTGTAAAGATATCTATCTACTTGTGAACGTCAGTTTCTCACGCAGAGACTGACATCTTGTGTTCAGATAAATTAGTGCCAAGAAAGTATTAAGGAAAAACTTCTGTTTATTTTGCTTCCCATGAAATCAAGAGGACATTGGGATGAAGGCAGACTAAATTTGGTTGGGGAATGATGATCCAAGGGCTTCCCCAGGCGTGTTTACTTAACTGGTGGCTGGCCACAATTTGTTGAACTACAAATCTCAGCATGCAAAAAGGAATTGAGGACATACAGAGAATGCAAATGACAGCAGCAGCTCTGATAAATCCACGACAGCATCCAGGATGTATTCAACACAATATGTTTTCATTTGAATTCTTTCAATAATCAGGTATAATAATCCTTATTTGTTGGATGAAGAATTTGCTGCCTTTTTTTACCTTTCATAGTCATGTGATATAAAGGCATTTCTTTCAGTTCTGGTAAAGTTTACTTTCCACATGTACATTTTAAACTACCTCATTTAGGGATCTATTCATTATCATTTAATTTACACAAAAGCAGGTGAAAATTAAATTTTCACCTACTTTTGGAGAAATTAAGTTTGCTCACGCACACCTGCTCCCTCACTATGGGGCGCCGGACAGATCAGAGGGCGCTGACTGTGGCTAGAGTCCCAACCCTGGCAGTTATTTAATCGAATACAGATTCCCCGGTGCTGGCTCCAGGTACACTTCTTTCTGCTTCGTTCTGGTAGCCAGTGCTCCCTGATCGCCTCCTCCTCTGCCCCTGCACAGTGACACACCTTAGCATTGGGGGGCAGGTAGGCATGGCCATGGGTCCTCTCACGGGCTGGACCTCTGTTAAGTGTTTTCAGCAGGGGAGGCTGCGGCCACGAGTGGGAGAGGGGGGTGATTGTGGCCGTGAGTGGGGTGGGGAGAGAGAGATATGTTACCAGCATCATAGGCAAACGCAGGGGGGGTTTCTGTCTGCCTGGAAACCCCCCTCCCCAGCCCACACCATGACCACAATAGAAATAGTAATATAATGGAATTTTACTAGCGCTGTATGTTCTTCTCAGTATCATAAATGAAATAATTAGCACCACCTGTGGATCTTTCAGTGGCGTAACTAGGGCAGGGCGGGCGGGGTTTGTGCCCTGGGCGCCGTTGGAACGGCGGCGCGGGGGGGCGCCGCCGCCCACGGTACCGGCCCGCCCGCCCTAGTTAGCCAGTGTAGCGCCGACCGCAATGAGTGCGGTCAGCGCTACACATTTACACAGGATCGGCGCTAGGCTTCCAGCGCCGGTCCTGTGCTGCACGCCTGAGCCCGTTCCCTCCCCCAGGAGGCGGGCTCAGGCTGTGCATAACACACGCATCGCCGCCAGTGCTGGCGGCGATGCGTGTGTTAAACAGCAGCCAATGAGAGTCAGATAGACTCTCATTGACTGCTGCAGCACCCACTGCAAGAGCCGGACTTCCGTCCAGCTCCTGCAGTGGGTAATGGGACTGACGTCATGATGTCATGACGTCTGTCCCATAATGCTGAGCGCGCCCGCCCGGGCAGGAGCGGCGTCGCAATCAGGAGCAGAAGCAGAGATTCAGGTAAGTTTATTTTTATAGATATATATATATATATATTTTTTGTAACCTATCTGCACAACGGGGGAGGGGGGTGGCTACTACCGGGGGGACCTCTACTGGGGGAGGGGTGACTACTACTGGGGGGACCGCTACTGGGGGAGGGGTGGCTACTACTGGGGGGACCTCTACTGGGGGAGGGGTGGCTACTACTGGGGGGACCTCTACTGGGGGAGGGGTGGCTACTACTGGGGGCACTATTGGGAGCACCTACTCTTCTGGGGACTACTACTTGGGGGGGAACTACCCCTGGGGGCATTATGAAAGGGGCCTACTAGAGGCACTGCACTCGGGGGACCACTACTGGGGGCAATAATAGGAAGGGCCACTACAGGGGGCACTGGATAGGGGGGATCACTACAGGGTGCCTGCATAAGGGGACCACTACTGGGAAAACTGCATGGGGGGGGGACTACTGCTGGGGGCACTATATAAAGGGCACTGCATAGGGGGGGACTACTACTGGGGGCACCATATAAAGGGCACTGCATAAGGGGTTACTGCTACTGGGCGCACTGCATTGTGGGGACTGCTACTGGGGGCACTGCATAAGGGGAACACTACGTGGGGCACTGCATTTGGGGGGCCACTACTGGGGGTACTGTATAAGGGGCACTACTATGGGCCTGCATAAGAGGGACCACAACTGCATACTGGGGGTACTACTGGGGTTAAGGTGCATATGGATAGGAATGTTCAGCGTGAAAATAAAGGGGTGTGTCATGTTGACACGCCCCATTTTTAAGTGACCACGCCCATTTTCCAGCGCGCATATCGGTGTGTTGGGGGGGGCTCCGTTTTCATATTTGCCCTGGGCTCCAAATACCCTAGTTACGCCACTGGGATCTTTTAACAAGTATCAGCCAGTAATATAAATAACCTCTGCACCAACAAGAAGATTTGGAAAACATGCACTGTTAGGGATGTGCTGCTATAGAGCCCAATATGTACATATATGACCAGGGCAGTGCTAGGTTATTCTGCTGCTCCTCCAGACTCCCGGACTTGCTCCAATGGTCTGGAATGGTGCTCACATCTAAAATAAATACATTCAGCTCAGGCAGGATGCCCTACTGCCGCATTTAATGGCTTACTGTGATCACTGGTCCTGTATATGCTGGAAGTATGACACACAGTACACTTTGTATGACGCATATTAAAGCTGGATAAGTGGAAATTATGTCCTCTTCATGGACTGGCCACACTCACTCTAAAATCAGGCATTTGGAAACCCCCCTCTAGAAATCCTGCGCTTCCCACTGAGCGTTAGCCTACTGGTGGAATTGAATGGCGGTGAACTGCAAGGGAAGTCCCTGTAGCTCTGACACCCTAAGTAAAAGGAGAAAAAAGGGAGCAGAGGAACACAGAAAAGAGCGGTGAGAGGGAGAGAAAGTAAGAGGGAAGTAGGGCTGCCAACAGTTTATTATAATTACAATAATTCTTAATATTTATTATTAACATTCAGTTACTTTTTTTTCACTTTACATTCACAAGCTCAACTCCTCACCTTGTTGCCTGCCTGCAGTATTCTCCTGCCAACCAGCAAGCCTCCCTGTCTGTCTCCCTGCCCCCATCCAGTCCTCTCCCGCCTACCTGCACACCTCACTGACTCCAGTCCTCTTCTGCCTGCCTGCGCTCCCGCCTCACCTGCCTTCAGTCCACTTCTGTCTACCCACTTGTTTCCTCACCTGCTTCTAGTCCTCGTCCACCTCCAGTCCTCTTCCATCTACTAGCATGTCTCCTTACCCACCTCCTGTCCTCACCCACCTGCTCACCCGCTTCCCCTACTGCCTCCAGTCCTCTTGCCCAACTCTCCGCCTGTGGCTGTCATTACTTCTGGACAAGTGCCCTCTGCAGCTGCTGCTGCCACTGGAGCTCCCTGCCCAGATCTGGCCCTAGCCAATTTGGTGCCCTAGGCAAAATTAGCAGATAATCCCAACAGCAATCTGAGTTTATCGTGTATGTAGTTATATTGCCATCGGACGGGATGCCGCTGTCCGTCCATATACCAATGCCAGAATCCCGCCGCCCGCAATAATGCTGATACTGATATCCCGAAGGAGATCAGGATACTGGCATCAGCATTAGGGATAGACACCCCCCAGGGAGGATTAGGGTTAGGCTACGAGGAGGGGTGTTAGGGTTAGGCACCATTGGGGGGAGGTTATGGTTAGGCACCACCAGGGGGGAGGTTAGGGTTAGGCACCAATAAGAGAGGGTTGGGGGAGGGGGAGGGTTAGGGTACTTCCCCCGTCGGGATCTTTAGTGATTGGGCTTCCGTCTATTCAGCCGCCGGCATATCGTACTTCTCATACATTATATATATATATATATATAAATAGATGATGCCCTTATTTTGCGCTATGATGTATGAAGATTGCTGCACCTCCAGTGGAACCCCTGTTAGCGGGAACCCAACACAATAAACATACAAACAATACTTAGAGGACGCAATATTGGTTGAATATCATTGCTCAAAATTACAAAAAGTCCAATATTGTCCTTTTAGATGGAACTCTTCTCCTTTATGGAAACTTCAGCACAATTGATGGTAAATGCCATATGCTCCAGATAGTAACTTTCTAAAAAAGACCCACTCCCCCCCAAAAAACCCCAAAAATGGCCCAATGGCCTAATATTAGGTATAGTAAATAGTAGATTTATTAAAACACTTTTCTGTCAATTTGACATAAAACATTAATACATAAAATTGCTTACACAGCTAATTTCCCATTAGTTATGACAGTGGAAGATAGCATTTAGTTGTCCTGCGGTTTATCCCTTATATGGTGAATTTCAAAGCAGGTTTCTCCCTTCTGACCAATGAATTTTAAGAATCACACCCAATGCGTTTCGTCCATTAGGACTTCATCAGGGGTATATACATCCAAATTATACGTCATCCCATAGGAAGATATCGGAATATTGTCCCTAAGGAGGACCCAAATTTATATATGGTTCAATGGACAGTTGACGAAAAGTTGTCCCAAAAAAGGACTTATTCAACTGAGGACAATTCTCAAACTGCGATGCGCACTGATCCCAGGACAGCGTGCAGGAGTGGTACCTCCATTTAGGGCCTGGAAGTGCTTTTGCAAGCCGCTGAGGGGAGCAGGGTTGGCAACAGAAATCTTGGTGAATGATTCACCGTTTATCCCTCTGCACTAGGTACAGGCTAGTCAGTTTGGAAGCCTTTTCTTACCTATATGGTGGTTTCTCTGCAATGGAGAATGTAAGCCTCAGTGAGCAGCGTCTTCAGCTGGTATACACTATTCATGTAGATCACACTGTCTGGAAGATGACTGCTTAAATAGAAATATAACCAATGTCATCATAACCAGATAATGTATAGTAACAGAAGTTTTTGTGCAGGGCAAAATGTGAATTTCCCTGATCAAACAATTTCTTTGACTATCCAGGATTGTTACCTCAAACCCTCTTACATCTCTCCATCCTCATGCCCCCCTGTGGTTCTCCAGGCTCCCCGTGTCTCTTCATCTCCCGGGCTCTATGTCTCTCCCTCTCCAGACCCCCTGGTCTGTCTCCAGGACTCCATATGTCTCTCCAGTCTCCCCTGTGTCTCTACATCCCCAGGCCCACCTGTAGCCTCATTCTCCCAGCTCCAGTATGTCTCAGCCCATTCCCCCAGACCTAGTGTGTGTCTCAGCCCTATTCTCCCCGATCTAATGTGTCTCAGCCCATTCTCCCAGACCTAGTGTGTATCTCAGCCCCATTCCACCAGACCTAGTGTGTCTCTCAGCACCATTCCCCCCCACTGTGTCAGCCTCATTCTCCCCCTAGCCCCAGCGTGTGTCCTCAGCCTTGCCTTCCTCTCCCCCAGCCCAGGGTGTGCCTCAGCCTTGCCTTCCCCCCAGCCCCAGAGTGTGTCTCAGCCTTGCCTCCCCCCAGCCCCAGTGTGTGTCTCAGCCTTGCTCCCCCAGCCCCAGTGCATGTCTCAGCCTTGCGCCCCCCCAGCCCCAGTTCATGCCTCAGCCTTGCCTACCCCCCCAGACCCAGAGTGTGTCTCAGCCTTGCCTTCCTCCCCCCAGCCCCAGTGTGTGTCTCAGCCTTGCCTTCCCCCCAGCCCCAGAGTGTGTTTCAGCCTTTCTTTGCCCCCTCAACCTCAGTGTGTGTCTTAGCCTTGCTTTCCTCCCCCCCAGCCCCAGTGTGTGTCACAGCCTTGCCTTCCTCCTCCCCAGCTCCAGAGTGTGTCTCAGCTTTGCCTTAGTTCCCTCCCCCAGCCCCAGAGTGTGTCTCAGCCTTGCCTTCCCCCCCAGCCCCAGTGCGTGTCTCAGCTTTGCCCCCCCCCAGCTCTAGGTTCTAGAGTGTGTCTTAGTCTTGCCTTACCCACCGCCACTTACTTACCTTGGTTCCTTGGCTGCTTCTTCTCCGCGGCTCCTTTCGATCTTCTCCTTCCAGCAGCCCAGCTCCTTGTTATGACACACGCGCCATGTCATAACAAGGGGCCGGGCCGCGGTGGGTGGCTGTTATGTTATGTTGGTGGAGCCGGAGCAGCCGAAGCGGACCCGCTCTGGCTCCAACGAGGTGCGTGTGCGCAGCGCCGGAGATCGGATCAGTATAGAGATCTGATCTATGGCAGGGGGCACCATCAGAGAGGGGGGCATGGGGATACTTACCCCCAGCACTCTCCCCTTAATCCAGCTCTGGGGGGCAGCGGCAGAACCCTGGAATGCCTCTAGGCATTCCAGTTGCCCTTGGCATTTGCTTAGAATGCCTATGCCTAGGGCCAGCTCTGTCCCTGCCTTTATTTTATCCATGGCATGTCCTGACAGCTGGAGAACAATTGGTAGGTTTGAGCTCCTTTTTTGGCAGATGTGGCCTCGACCACTTTAGCAAAATTCAGAAGAGGGAGCGAGGGGGGTGCGTAGCAATAGCATGCGCCGGGCGCTATGACTTCACATTATACCTCTGGGAAGGAGTCCTGGCTTGCGAAGAGGGATCCTTTCGGATCCCTTCGCCCCTGTCCGGCTCCTTTTGGTTGCCGGGGCTTTGAGCAGTGCTAAGTTTCACTGCTACGATAGTAGCAGTGAAAACATTCGGGGACACAGCTGATTTTCGGATCAGCTGTCTCCGCACCGGAGCAATGATGAATTACTTCGGCGTGAGTTAAAATGTTAATTATCGGGCTCCGCCCGGATCCCGATAATTAACATAATGAATAGACTTGAAGACTTGTGACTTGAAGTCTTGAAGTGTTCTAAAATCCACCCTATACTTCCTTATGGGTGTCAGATAAGGTAACTCAGTTATGGGGATCCATCCTCACTGTTAATCCTGGTGCATCAAGAGTTTGAAATATGGTAAATTGTGCAATGCTCTAAAGGCTTGCAGTGGGCTTGGTATTTGGAATATTGGAGGAGTCTATTCATCATTACTTAATTTATACAAAAGCAGGTGAAGATCTACATTTTCACATACTTTTGTATAAATTAAATGTCAGGGCCATTCATCAAGTTCCTGAAAAAACATTTTTTTGGAACTTGGTGGTGTTACTATATGCCATCCTGAGATGGCGTACAGCTCCCGATAATCTTCACAGGCTGTCGTGTAAATGGCAGCCTGTGAAGATTTACATGGCAGCCGCTGCAGCCAACAGAGGTATCTGTTCAGAATCCTCCCTGCTGTGCAAAACCTGGGAGCTGAGAACTTTGGGGCACCAAGCCCTGTGTCCGACTCATCTGCTCATGTTCCTCCTCCCGTTCAGGCTCCATGGGTCTGCTCCAGGAAGGGAGGAGACAGGTCAGAGGAAGCAGTGGGAAGCAGTGGAGTGGGGAACGGGTTGAACGGGGACAGAGCGGGCAGCAGGGAAAGGATACTGGGCACGGGACACAGCAGCAGGGGCAGGAGAGAGGACACTGGTGAAGGGTGGGACAGAGTGGACACCAGAGAATGGGACACAGCAGCAGGGAGGATAGATGACATAGAGGACACCAGGGGAGGGGATTACACACAGCATTGCGAACTGCGCAATGCATCGCACTGCATTTGTGCGAAGGCCACGCAGAACCATCGCAGAGTGATTAACATGCAGTGAGCATTGTGATTTGGTGTTGGGGGAGTGGTCAGAGAAACGCAGGGGTGTCTGCCCACTTGAGCACCGTTGCATGGGCGTGCATAAATTAGCTATTGCGATTGCATACGCAGCCTGAGTGCTCACTGCGTGTAACGAGGTTAGCAATTAGGGGTGAGCGGGTTCGGATTTCTGAAATCCGAACCCCCCCGAGCCCCCCCGATCCGAGTCCGATCCGAATCAGGCTCGACTTTTCCCGCCTGACTCGGATCTGAAATCGAGGCAAAACGTCATCATCCCGCCTTCCGAGTCTCGCGGGTTTTGGATCCTATATAAGGTACCCGCGTCGGCACCATTTTCTCACTCGGCTGTGGACAGTGAAGAGGGAGGGTGGGAGTTAGGGCTGTGTAGTGTAGTGTAGTGTAGTGCTGCTGTTGTCCACTACTTCAAAGTCCATAGGGGCTGGCTGTGTTGTGCTGTGCTGCTGTTGTTAATAGGGGCTGTGTCCACTACTTCAAAGTCCATAGGGGTTGGCTGGACTGTGTTGTGCAGTCAGTTCTCCATAGGGGCTGTGTCCACTCCAAAGTCCTGTGCAGTGTCCCTGTCCTAAAGGGGTGCTGTAGTGTTGTCCAGGGGGTGCTCTGTCCATTAGGGGTGCTCCCCCCAAGTGCTAAAAAAATAATATATTTTCTGTGTTTGTGAATTGTGTGCGCAGTAGCCGCACGTGCATCAACAAAGTAGTGCCAAGCGTGCGCCTGTGTCATAAGTAAAGGGCCGGCTGGCTTGACCGTTAAAGGGTGCTGTAACCCCTGAAAGTACACTCCAGTCCAAACCAAAAAAAATATTATTTTCTGTGTTTGTGAATTGTGTGCGCAGTAGCCGGACGTGCATCAACAAAGTAGTGCCAAGCGTGCGCCTGTGTCATAAGTAAAGGGCCGGCTGGCTTGACCGTTAAGGGTGCTGTAACCCCCGAAAGTACACTCCAGTCCAAACCAAAAAAAAAATTATTTTCTGTGTTTGTGAATTGTGTGCGCAATAGCCGCACGTGCATCAACAAAGTAGTGCCAAGCGTGCGCCTGTGTCATAAGTAAAGGGCCGGCTGGCTTGACCGTTAAGGGTGCTGTACCCCCCGAAAGTACACTCCAGTCCAAACCAAAAAAATAATTATTTTCTGTGTTTGTGAATTGTGTGCGCAGTAGCCGCACGTGCATCAACAAAGTAGTGCCAAGCGTGCGCCTGTGTCATAAGTAAAGGGCCGGCTGGCTTGACCGTTAAGGGTGCTGTACCCCCCGAAAGTACACTCCAGTCCAAACCAAAAAAATAATTATTTTCTGTGTTTGTGAATTGTGTGCGCAGTAGCCGCACGTGCATCAACAAAGTAGTGCCAAGCGTGCGCCTGTGTCATAAGTAAAGGGCCGGCTGGCTTGACCGTTAAAGGGTGCTGTAACCCCCAAAGTACACTCCAGTCCAAACCAAAAAAAAAATTATTTTCTGTGTTTGTGAATTGTGTGCGCAGTAGCCGCATGTGCATCAACAAAGTAGTGCCAAGCGTGCGCCTGTGTCATAAGTAAAGGGCCGGCTGGCTTGACCGTTAAAGGGTGCTGTAACCCCCAAAGTACACTCCAGTCCAAACCAAAAAAAAAATTATTTTCTGTGTTTGTGAATTGTGTGCGCAGTAGCCGCACGTGCATCAACAAAGTAGTGCCAAGCGTGCGCCTGTGTCATAAGTAAAGGGCCGGCTGGCTTGACCATTAAAGGGTGCTGTAACCCCCGAAAGTACACTCCAGTCCAAACCAAAAAAAAAATTATTTTCTGTGTTTGTGAATTGTGTGCGCAGTAGCCGCACGTGCATCAACAAAGTAGTGCCAAGCGTGCGCCTGTGTCATAAGTAAAGGGCCGGCTGGCTTGACCGTTAAAGGGTGCTGTAACCCCCAAAGTACACTCCAGTCCAAACCAAAAAAAAAATTATTTTCTGTGTTTGTGAATTGTGTGCGCAGTAGCCGCACGTGCATCAACAAAGTAGTGCCAAGCGTGCGCCTGTGTCATAAGTAAAGGGCCGGCTGGCTAGACCGTAAAAGGGTGCTGTAACCCCCGAAAGTACACTCCATTCCAAACCAAAAAAAAAATAATTTTCTGTGTTTGTGAATTGTGTGCGCAGTAGCCGCACGTGCATCAACAAAGTAGTGCCAAGCGTGCGCCTGTGTCATAAGTAAAGGGCCGGCTGGCTTGACCGTTAAAGGGTTCTGTAACCCCCAAAGTACACTCCAAACCAAAAAAATATATATTTTCTGTGTTTGTGACTTGTGTGCACTGTGGCTGCACGTGCATCAACAAAGGAGCAGCGCCAAGCGTGCGCCTGTGTCCCATAAGTAAAGAGCCGGCTGGCTCATTTCTTAAAGGGCGGTGTAACCCACAAAGTGTACTACTCTCCAGCAAAAATAAAAAAATATTTTCTGTGTTTGTGTGCGCTTTAGCCGCACGTATATATATCAATATAACATAAATGGAGGACCAAACTTTCTCTGATAAAAATAAAATAGGGAAAGATCAAGAACCACTTCCTCCTAGTGCTGTTGCTGCTGCTGGGAGTTGTTCATCATCCCAGAGAGGAAGTAGGAACATCACTACTTTTACTAAACAATTGACCCTCCAACAGTCCCTAGCGATGAGGATGAAGTACGACAGCAGTCATCCTGAAGCAAAACGTATAACTGAGGCCTTGACTGCTATGTTGGTGTTAGACGTGCGTCCGGTATCCGACATTAGTGCAGTGGGATTTAGACAATTGATGGAGGTAGTGTGTCTTCGGTTCCAAATCCCGTCTAGATTCCACCTGCATCCTTAAAGCAGCAGCGACAAGCGTGCGTCTGTCTGTTAAAGGGTGGTGACACCCTCAAAGTGTGCTACACAAACAATTAAAATATTGTTCTTTTTTTTTCTGTCTTTGTGAATTGTGTGGGCTGTAGCCGCACTTGCATCCTCAAAGCAGCAGCGACAAGCGTGCGTCTGTCTGTTAAAGGGTGTTGTAACTCTCAAAGTGCTCCAAAAAATCAAAAATTTTTTTTTAATGTGTTTGTGACTTGTGTGCGATGTAGCCACACTTGCATCCTCAAAGCAGCAGCGACAAGCGTGCGTCTGTCTGTTAAAAGGTGGTGACACCCTCAAAGTGTGCTACGCAAACGATAAAAATATTCTTCTTTTTTCTGTCTTTGTGAATTGTGTGGGCTGTAGCCGCACCTGCATCCTTAAAGCAGCAGCGACAAGCGTGCGTCTGTCTGTTAAAGGGTGGTGACACCCTCAAAGTGTGCTACACAAACAATAAAAATATTCTTCTTTTTCCTGTCTTTGTGAATTGTGTGGGCTGTAGCCACACTTGCATCCTCAAAGCAGCAGCGACAAGCGTGCATCTGTCTGTTAAAGGGTGGTGTAACCCTCAAAGTGTGCTCCACAAACAATAAAAATATTCTTTTTTTTTTTCTGTCTTTGTGAATTGTGTGGGCTGTAGCCGCACTTGAATCCTCAAAGCAGCAGCGACAAGCGTGCGTCTGTCTGTTAAAGGATTACATCGGTGACAGCATCCAAGTAGGCATGTCAGACAGTCTGTACCTGTACTGGCAGGAAAAAGAAGCAATTTGGAGGTCCCTGTACAAACTGGCTCTATTTTACCTGAGTTGCCCCCCCCTCCAGTGTGTACTCCGAAAGAGTGTTTAGTGCAGCTGGGAACCTTGTCAGCGAAAGGCGTAGGAGGTTGCTTCCACAAAATGTGGAGAAGATGATGTTCATAAAATGAATTATCAACTCTTCCAGGGAGACCAGCCTCCAGAACGTACAGAGGGACCTGTGGTTCCAGCAGGGACGAATTAATACTCTGTGAGGATGAGGATGTACACACTGAAGAGGGTGAGGAATCGGTGGATGAGGAGGATGAGGATGACATCTTGCCTCCGTAGAGCCAGTTTGTGCAGGGGACAGATTAATTGCCAGCTTGTTTTGTGGGGGCCCAAACGAACCAATCATTTCAGCCACAGTTTGTGTGGCAGACCCTGGCGCTGAAATGATTGGTTTGTTAAAGTGTGCATGCCCTGTTTATACAACATAAGGGTGGGTGGGAGGGCCCAAGGACAATTCCATTTTGCACCATCTTTGCATTATGTACAGTTTTGGGGCCTAGTTTTTCAATGCCATCCTGTCTGCCACTGCAGTTTCACGCCTAGATGGGTCACGTGTTTGTGCCGCCCACTCGTGTCGCTTAGCATAGTCATCCAGCTACCTCGGTGCAACCTTTTGGACATAAAAACACTATTGTGAGGTGTGAGGTATTCAGAATAGACTGGAAATGAGTGGAAATTAAGGTTATTGAGGTTAATAATAGCATAGGAGCAGAAAAACCTACAAATTCTGTGATTTTAGCTGTTTTTATGCTTTTTTTCAAAAAAAATACAGATCCAAAACACAAAACCCAGAACCCAAAACACGGAAGGGTGGTTTTGGCAAAACCAATCCAGATCCAAAACACAAAGAAAGATCCAGATCCAAAACCAAAACACAAAACACGAAAAGTGGCCGGTGCACACCCCTATTAGCAATTTCTAAGTAAGGTCAGGGCTGCTGTAATTCTGTGTGAGAGGCAGATGGTACTCGAAGTTACTGATGTTTATGGAGGTTTGCACGGTATTATGGATGTGAGATAGTGGTAGTGCTGAAAGTGCGACACCATTGGGATAGCAATCATTAGCATATTTTCGCAGCAGATCTGCGTGTGATTACGGAGCTGCGATCGCATTAGCGATCCTTAATGATTCAGGCCCTCAGTTTGGACACGTCCCTCTCACATCTAAATCTCTCTGCACATCTTTGGTTTTGCCAAGGTGCAAAGTTACTCCTTTAATTATTTACTCCCAACTAATTAGAACAAATGCATATTAGTTCCACATGCGGTTTTACTTGGATGTTTGCTAGCATTAAAAAACCGCAAGTACAACGTCTTTGTTCCTGCCTATATTTATTCTTCCAGCTTATTCTGCATTCATATAGGCAACTGTTCTTCATTCGTATTCTGCACTAAACAGAAGGAATGTGTGACCTGTAATTGGTTGTAGGTATTTGGTTTATTCACAGGCATATACGGTAACTGTATTGCTACAAAATGTTGTTCATGCCATGCTTTTGCAACTACTGATTATGTGTGTAATTGTTATGATCGCCAGGGTCTTGCTGATCAATAACAGAGGGGTTATGGAATCGAAGGACAGGAACTAACAGGAATTGAGAGGATGTGTAGGTTGGGAGATTAATTTCATAGGGAATAGAACTGAAATGGGTAATGTAAAGACATAAGCACCAGTGATGAGTGTGAAAAAAATATTCAAGAGGAAAGAATCATAAGAGACAAGTAGTCGATCAAGAAAATGGTTAGACCAATATGTGAACAGATCTAATAATAAGACATCTACACAAAGTTAAAATGACAACAGATATAAGAGTACAATACAGGAGCCAACAAAGGGAGAATCGGTCTGACGCTGCGACGCAGAATCACTGGTGGTTCCTAATTTTGGCATAGCAACTACCTTACCCATCAAGATGTTCCTATTGGTACTCAGATGCCACCAGGATTTGGAGGACGTGAAGAACTTGGCAATATCTCGGGGCAAGCTAAGGTGACAGGACCAGCATTGGGAAGCAGAACAGGGCAAATGCACAAAATAGACTGAACCATGAGCAGGTTGGAGATAACAATAATGCAACAAAATGCACCAGTGCATTCAAATGCTGTAATAATGAGAAAAAATTCTGAAAGGAAAAACAATTGGAAATGTTTATGTATAATATTTGTGCGATTTGGAAATTAAAGCTTTAAAACACTTATATATACCTGTACCCTGAAGAACTACATTGGAAATCTTTTGTTCAGTTCAGAAAAGCACAGTGAATGTTTATTAGCCACTATATTCAAACTGCAGTTACAAACTTCAAATAATGGAAGATGGTGGAAAATAATTTATATATATATATATATATATATATATATATATATATACACTAACATAATTATTCTCACTCCAATGATAGATAAAACACTATTCAGGCACTCATTAATTATGTAATATGATGTGCATGTGGGTGCACACTAAAACAATGTATGCAAATCTCTCCACAAGAGGGTGATTTGCACCATTAGACACTATATATGGATAGATGCTGCGCTAATTAATGACCTCTATAATATGCTAAGGCTCTTAGCATATTAAGTCATTAATTAGTGCAGCACCTAGCCATAAATAATTCTTCTCATAACTTCTTGTAGGAAATTGATCTCTTATGTGATTCTCTCATAGTAGGGTTTATTTACTAAAGGTCGCTTTTGAGGTTTTGGTAATTTTTCCGTTGGTTTTACAAATTGACAAGTTTCTAAAGACAAAACCCACAGAAAAATGACCAAAAACTCAACTGTAGAACATTGAACCAACAATCAACTTTTTTTTTACATAGACATGATGAGAAAACACAGATTTACTAAAGCTGGCCACACACTAGACCAACTTACATCCAACCAGCCAACTAGTTGATTGGTTGGAATGAAAATCTGGTAAGGAATACAATCAGCAATTTGCTCCAAAACGCTGGAAAATGGTCCAAAACTGTTTGAACAAATTGTTTAGATCATACATTTAACAAACTTGTCTGACCGACCATTTTCATCTGTTTTCTGGCATTTAGGAGCAAATTGCTGATCATCATTTACTCCCATACGTTACCAGATTTTCATTCCAACCAATCAACAAGTTGGCTGGTTGGATGTAAGTTGGTCTAGTGTGTGGCCAGCTTAAGGGTTGGTTTGTAAACACCAAAATCCAAGCCAAATACTGTTGAAAACCTGCCCAACCAATAAAACTGCCATGGTAGATGATTCTGGGAGAATCACTGTACAGATCACTATGATCTGTGCAGGCTTCGTTACTGTAAACTGTAAAGAAGGGGTTACATTTTTAAACAATTGCGAGGGGTCCCCCCCAAAACCAATAACCAGCCCTGGACCTCTCAGCTATGGGAAAATAGGGGGGAAAACGGCATGGGGTTCCTTGTATACACATACTGATTTAACTGGTAATAATAGCTTTTCTGATTAAAGGTCAAATGGATATGAAGGAATTTGAGTAAACAATAAATGGAGGAGTTTGTCGGTTCCAGCAGATAACATAAGTGGTGAGTATCAGCCAGTGCTGGGAATGGGGGAGTAATAAAAGACAAGACATTCTGAAAGTGATTCAGAGTTCCAGAGTAACAACAAGTGATGATTATAGAACTAAACTTTAAGCATTATTTTCCTTATTTTGTGGGATGAATCTCTTTCTCTCTCTCTCTTTCTCTCTCTCTCACTGTGGTCCTATTTATTTATCTGTGGCGACAAGGACAGAATTTTCGCTGCAATCTAAGAAAATGTCACATTTGATGAGGCAATTGAGCAATGCTGGCGTTGGAGTGGAAAGGGTTAACTTATACCCCTTTTACTTTAAATTCCCAGGTCCAGCCCCAGTCACTGAACAGGGATCTCAAGCCATGTCAGAGCATCTTGAAACCCATTTACACCGCAGGCTGGACCCATGTAATTGCCGAGGCTTCTCCTCTTCCGTGCTTGGAGATGATATCACCTCCAAGCGCAGGTAAGCCGGGTCTCTAACGGAATCTGAGTCAGATGACCCAAGTCAACCATTCACACTGCAGGGTTACACAGGTTGTTCAACCCTGCTTGCTACCCAGGTTGGATTCCAATAAAAAGTGTTGTGAATTCCGGCACAGAAACTCAGATATATGGTCTTACATCCCCTATTGATATATTGTAAATATTACATCAATAATGTGATTTAAATATTATTTTTCACATATTTGAGAATGGGGGAAGTGGTGCCACCTCGCTCTTATCTTATTAAAGAGAAATAAACTGTATTTATAAATAACGTATATGTACACTTTACCTAGAATGTTCAATAAACAGAAGTCATTTTGCACAGAGAAACAAGTTTCATATGACTACTGGATGATATGCTAGTACAGGGGCAGGCAACCTCTGACTTTCCAGCTGCTATGCAACTACACATTCCAGCAAGCCTTGCCACAGTTTTAGTGTAGTTCCACAGCAGCTGGTTGCTTACACCTGTGCTAGTATTTACGTTAATGCTTTACTTATAGGGGTAAATTTACTAAGATTCGAGATGGTCCCGATTTTCTACGAGATTAATTTCGCTAGAACTCGTCAAAACTCGAGTAATTAAATCACTTTTTATCTCTCAAATTTACCAACAGGCAATTTGAGTTTTACCGATGGTGAAGCAGAATGAGATCTCTCCCGAGTATCTCGTTTTGCAGGAGACTACTAACCCGAGATTGCAGAGTTTTCTCTCTGCCTAACTCTCCCAAGCAAGCAGCCTGCACATATCAGTGAGATATGTGTAAGCTGCTTCTGTATTTTACCTGTAAAAAACGGGTCAAATTATGTTAAAAAAATGAGGTAGGGTCCCCCCCAAAAGCATACTTGTCATACCAGCCACCTATTTGTCATCCTGTCCTGGTACCTAAAATTACGAGGAACAAAATGAGTAGGGTTCCGCCGTAATTTAGGAACCAGCACCAGGCTGCAGGGCCAGTCCTGGTTTTAAATATAGGGGGGGAAAAATTGTGTAGGGGTCCTCCTATATTTAAAACCAGCACCGGACCAAACTGACCGGGGAGTAATGCCGCAGCCAGGAGACCCTATTACCGGATCTCCAGGGCCAAAGCATTCTCACCCCAAGCCGGTCAGACCAAGCCAGGGATCTCAGGGACCAAAACCCAAGGCTTGGTCTGAAGCCCGGGGCTCTTCCCCGCAAACCCTGGGCTGTGGGTACCGGTGTAATAATGTGTAAAATTAAAGAAAACTATTGTATTTTACAGTAGAATTACTGATGCCAGCATGCCTGCCCTTTGGCACTTGTGGAACTACAAGTGCCAGCAGGCGGCTGCACCCATACCTACACTGTAAAATAAATAGTTTAAAAAAACCAACACACACACCTTAGTACAAGTTTAATACACACATACCTCAATCAAACATACTTACCTGTACCAGCCGGTCGATCCACTTGTCCCAAGTAGAAATCCATGTGCATGGCCCTGCAAAAAAGATCCTATATTCACCTACATCCTGGCGCTGCTCTCCGTAGCATCGACCATCTTGTTAAAACAAAAAAGCGTCTTAGCCGAACCAAGCTGAACAGATGTAAGTATATGCTGTTACATATACTTACACCTCGCGAAATGACAGATGACCGAATGACCGAATACATGTAAAGCGGCCGCTGATTGGCTAGCAGCCTGTGAGAAATTTAAGATGATTTCGGTCATCTGTCATTTTACGAGGTGTAAATACATGAAACAGCATATACTTACATCTGTTCGGCTTGGTTCGGGGAAGTAGTTTTTTTGTTTTAACAAGATGGTGGATGCTACAAGTGGACAGACCGGCTGGTACAAGTAAGTATGTGTGATTGAGGTATGTGTGTATTAAACTATCTAAGGTGTGGGTGTTATGTCTTTATTTAACTATTTATTTTACAGTGGAGGTATGGGTGCCGGCCGCCTGCTGGCACTTGTAGT
This sequence comes from Taudactylus pleione, assembly GCA_031769625.1. Taxonomy (NCBI): domain Eukaryota; kingdom Metazoa; phylum Chordata; class Amphibia; order Anura; family Myobatrachidae; genus Taudactylus; species Taudactylus pleione. The sequence goes on along the minus strand of JAUIMM010000916.1, from coordinate 184,420 downwards.
TCCACAAGTGCTAAGGCGCAGGCATGCTGGCACCTGTAGTTCCACTGTTAAATGCAATAGTTTTCTTTCATTTTACACATTATTACCCCGTACCCACAGCCCAGGGGTGCGGGGAAGAGCCCTGGGCTTCAGACCAAGCCTGGGGTTTCGGGAGAGGGGGGATCCCTTTTTTAGGGGGTCCCCACCTCCCCTGAGATCCCTGGCTTGGCCTGACCGACTTGGGGTTATAATGCTTTGGCCCTGGAGACCCAGTAATAGGGTTTCCTGGCTGTGGCATTACACCCCGGTCATTTTAAATATAGGGGAACCCCTACACAAGTTTTTCCCCCTATATTTAAAACCAGGACTGGCCCTGCAGCCTGGTGCTGGTACCTAAATTACAGTGGAGTCCTGCTCGTTTTGTTCCACATAATTTTAGGTACCAGGATAGGCTGACAAGTCCGGGGCTTGTTATGCTTTTGGGGGGGGACCCCACGTAATTTAAAAAAATAATAATTTAACCCATTTTTAACTAATTAAAGGAAGAAACATACACAAATCACAATGATTTGTGTATGTTTCAGGCTAACTCGCAGCTCAGGAGGTGGAGAGTTTGAAAAGTGATTTGGGCAGAAAGTTTGCTGTCATCCCGATTCTTGGTAAATTTGAGAGATGTATATTTTAGGTGAAAAGTACTTCCGACTTGGCCGATGGTAAGTCGATTTGAGTTAGCTATCTTTGCCGAGTTTTACGAGTGAGAAGAGAGAAATCTCTCTCTCTATCTTACCTTTAGTAAATTTGCGAGATGAAAATCAACCCTAAAATCACCCGAGATTGGCATCTCGACTCTTAGTAAATTTACCCCATAGAGTTTAAAGGAAATATCATCTATAGAAGAAACCATTAGAAGCATGCTAATACTCAGCTGTGTTTTATCCAGTGCACCTTTTCTATGAAACAGATAATGGTACTCAAAACAAAGTTAGTGGTATTTTTATTGATTATTAATTATTTCACTGTTTTACTCTATTATCTTCCTACTCTATTATTGTCATTCCCAAAAAAACTGAAATGTGTCAAGGGGTTTCTACCTGTTACTGTACCACCCATAGTGCAAGGCCAAGGGGGTGGCATGGGTGTTGCCCTACGGCACCCATATTTGTCTTGCAGTCTTCACATGTTCCTCTCATGACGGGGGGGGGGGGTTGGTGCTCAGGGGTCATTTTCAACCAGCTGCAGGTTTGGAACCACTACCGAAACTCCCTGGATGCCATCACTGTTTGCCTGCAAAAGTTTTATCTGGGGTGACAAGTTGTCACGTAGTGAACAGTCTGACAATGACTGTCCTGTGATCTCTAAGTAAACCATCATTATTGGGGGACATTATCCCGGTAGGGTTAGTTTTTAACACTTGACGGTTGCCTATTATTAATCACCTGCAAATTTATTCTTCAACTGATTTGCACAATATTGAATCATTTTGATACATTGTATTTACATTAATGTTTTCATGTATACATTGTAATTTTATGTAGATCAATTTGTGATGAATGCAGACAGTTTTATGGATTGATTTCAGATCGATAAATTGTGTTTAAACCACGATACTTGCCTTAGTTATTGCATCTCTACTAATTTTTTCTTTGTTTTTGGAACAAGAATTATACAAATTATACCCCAACCAAAAAAGGGGGGGGGGGGTGAGACACACAGGGAGACATATAATGAAGGGGGAGGGGAAGGGACACACAAGAGAGGCATAGAATGAAGGGGGGAGAGACACACAGCGAGACATAAAGAAGGGGAGGAGACACAGAGAGGCATAGACTAAAAGGGGAGGAGAGACATAGAGGTCTCAATTCAATTCAATGCAAATTGAATAGCCCAGTAAGGAGCTCCCAGACCTATTCAATTCAGCACGCTGTTAAGCCCGACTGAAGGATTTCTTCTCACACCCCTTCTGGGGTGCAAGCAGAAATCTGACAAAACTGCTGGTTCGATGGCGTTTTCTGCCCTTAGCGCGGCTGAAACTGCATCCCGCCGGGAACTTATGTCGTAGAATGTCGGTTCTTGGGACTAAACACCATGTTTAAGGTTCGACATAACAGCGCGCTGAATTGAATAGTATTGTGAGCTCCTTCCCAGCACTATTCAATTTGCGTTGAATTGAATTGAGCCCATAGAGACATAGAATGAAGGGGGAGGGACACAGAGAGACATAGAATGAAGGGGGAGACGATGCAGGGGGGAGATGATGGTGTGGCTGAGAGACACAGGGGGAGATGATGGTGTGGCTGAGAGATACAGGGGGGAGTTGGTGGTGTGGCTGAGAGACACAGGGGTAGATGATGGTGTGGCTGTGAGATGCAGGGGGAAGATGATGGTGTAGCTGAGAAATGTAGGGGGCAGAAAGTTAGACAGGGGGCATGAGTCTGGTTGAACCACTGTTCGATGATGACCTTGTTAATATTCCTACACAAGCAGGCATCTTCTGGACTATGTGACTTACATGAATAGTAAATACCGACTGAAGACGTCATCTTCCCATGGAGGATACATTTATTCAGAGGTTCACCATTGTGAGAAACCATTATATAGGTATGGTGCATATGGTATGGAAAGGAATGTTCCCAGAGTGACGAGAAATGGGTGGTGTGTCATGTTGGCACGCCCATTGTCAGTGACCACCCCTTTCTGGTATGTGACCACCCCCATTTTTGCCACACTTAGTTTGTGTGTGTGTGGGGGCGCTGTTCTTCATCTTGCCCTGGGCACCGAAAACCCTAGTTACGCATCTGTTTAGGGGCCGATTCTCACACAAAAGTGCAAGTAGCTGTGACTATTGGTGGTCGCCTGTCTGGGAGTTTGTGCAAACGCTAATATAAACTCCTTCCCTTGTGTACACCTGTGCGGTCAAATGTGCAAGGACTGAGATGCCCTCTTTTAGCATTTGTGCGCACTGTAATACTGATTGATGCGTCCTTATAAACTTGCACCAGCCCCATGACCGGTGCAGTTTCTCCATCTGACCATGGCCTCTTATACGCTTGCGTTGACATGCCTATGTCAAACTCATAACCAGCGGCAGCTCCTACCCTCTTTGATGAGGGGGGCTGTCACCGCTGAAAGCGTCAGGGTCATGCACCGGCTGCTGCCTCCTCCTGGCTGGGTACCGGCGCCTGCGCAATTGATCTGTCAGGTGGCGGGACTGGCACATGTGCACTAGCGGTGGGGAGCCACACATGTGTATGTCACCGGCTTCCAAAGGGCTGCATTGTCTGCTGACCCAAGGAGCCGGTTAGGGTTGGTGGAAAGGCAGAGTAGCGGCTTCCTCCTGGAGACACCTCCCCCTGGGGCTGCCTGTTGTATAAGTGACTGGCAGGTGGCGCTTCCAATAGGAAGCCACTGCCAGTTACAGTGTAGTCAATGCAGTCATGGACTGCACTGACTACACTGAGGTGATTGATTTTGCTGGGGGGGCTGTAGCCTTGCAGCCAGGGCCGGTTCTCCCATTACGCATAGTGGAGGGTGCCTCTGCTGCGTACCATGCGGTCCACGGGCAGACTGTGTCTCTGTGACACAGCTGCACCACATGTGTAACGCTGACTGGATGGAGTTTGGTTAGCACTACACAGTGCCAAACACACAGCCGGTGGCCCCGGCAGACTCTCATTGGCTGCTGCTCCCTCTGCCGGAGCCGGGCATCTTCCGGCTCCCGCAGTGGGTAATGGGAGAGACGTCATGACGTCTCTCCCATGCTGCAAAGCGGCTCAGAGGACTGACGGAGGAGCTGACAGCGGCAGCGGGACCAGGAGCAGGAGTGGGGGTTTCAGGTAAGTGTTTTTTTTTTATTACGTCTCTACTGCAGGGGGAGGGGGATTACTACTGGGGGTACTACAAGGGGGGCTACTACTGGGAGCACTACAAGGGGGCTACTACTGGGGGCACTACAAGGGGGGGCTGCTACTGGGAGCACTACAAGGGGGGCTACTACTGGGAGCACTACAAGGGGGGGCTACTACTGGGAGCACTACAAGAGGGGGCTACTACTGAGGGCACTACATAAGGGGCTTACTACTGGGGGCACAAGGGGCACTGCACAGGGTGGGACCACTACTGGGGCACTATATAAGGAGCACTGCATAGGAGGCAGTGGCGTAACTGCATCCAGGTGCCCGGAGGCAAGATAAATGTTGGTGCCCCCCCCCAAATTAAAATGTACCACCCCCCAGCACCTATGCCAGCCCCAGCTGCCACCGCCCCCTATGCAGTTCCTTTTATACAATGCCCCCAGTAGTGGTCCCCCTATGCAGTGCCCGCCTATGTAGTGCCCCCCAGTAATGGTCCCCGTATGCAGTGCCTCCAGTAGTGGTCCCCCTATGCAGTACCTCCAGTAGTGAGCCCCCGGTAGTTGCCCCCAGTAGTGAGCCCCCGGTAGTTGCCCCCAGTAATGAGCCCCCAGTAGTTGCCCCCTGTAGTGAGCCCCCTGTGGTTGCCCCCAGTAGTGAGCTCCTGGTAGTTGCCCCCAGTAGTGAGCCCCCTGTAGTGAGCCCCCTGTAGTGACCCCCCAGTGGTTGCCCCCAGTAGTTGCCCCTGTAGTGAGCCCCCCCCGCGCGCGCACACACACACACAAAAAAAAAACACTTACCTTTATCCCTGCTTCAGTGCTGCTGTCGTCCATCCCTGGCGTCCACTCCTCGGCACTATGGGAGTGACGTCATGATGTCGCTCCCATAGTGCACTGCGGGACCCGGAAGACGGGGGTTTGAACAGGAGCCGGGCGCCCGCTGGTAACACACTCAGCGGGCGCCCGGCAAATGGAGGGTGCGGGGGCACCCTCCGTAGTTACGCCAATGGAGGTGGAGCGCCGATCAGCGGCGCTCCTTCTCCATGCAACTCCCGGGGTCAATGGAGCCAGGTGCCCCCTTCAGGACTGGCGCCCTGCTGCAAATGACTCCATTGTCTCTGGGACTTCCGCCACTAATAGGCGGTACCACTACTGGGGACATTGCATAGGGGGACTACTACTGGGGGCACTATATAAGGGGCTTACTACTGGGGGAACAAGGAGCACTGCACAGGGGGGACCACTACTGGGGGACCTGCTTAGGGGGCGCCAAAAAATATACTCGCTTACCAAAAAATTTGGGCTAGGGCTGGCCCTGCTCGCAGCCCCTAGGCAAAATCTGCCACTGCTCATAACACACTCACTGAATGGCCCATTTGTGTGTGCACTACTAGCCATTTGCCAGGCACCGCCCAGGAATGCCATTCACTTTTCTGCAACATTTCTGATAGACTGTACGCACAAAGGCGTACAGATGGTGTGTAACGCATGCACCATAGGAGTTTTAAGAAAAGTTTCTGCATGCACAGTTTTAAAGAAATCGCTCAACTACGTGAATATCGGCAATGTGTGCAGATTGCGTGCAGCTCTGAATCTGGTCTTTATATTCCTTAAGGACAATGTAACTCACTTTTGTGTTAACATATTTATATAGACACCTTTTACAATATATTGTAGTTCCCAAGACTAAGGCTGGGTACACACTAGCCGATGTGTACCCAGCCAGACATCGCTAGCGGCGGGACCTGGCAGGGGAGTCGGCATCAGCAAGTGCGTACACACTTGCTGATACGGGTAGCGAGGGAGCGATGGTGTATTCGGCAGTATGGAACTTGCTAACAACATCCCCCATCATGCCATCATGTAGTGCTGACGACGTGCGGGAGTGCACATCATCAGCGACATAGTGGGTAAACGTGAGCCGATCTGCCTGTTATGTCGGTCCAATCCACCGGATCGGACGACATATCGTCTAGTGTGTACCCAGCATAATTCCAGAACTGTGTCTTGTGCTGGGCACATGAGATAGTGGCTATGTCCAGGTACTCGTACCCACCTTTAACTGTAATACGTGTATGCTGTACGTTCACATCTTACATCAGCGTGTCTAAATAGCACTGATGTTTTGCTTTGACTTGCATGTTATTTTGTTGATACTACAGTATGGGCGATGCTGCTACTCCCCACTGTTAGCTAGGGCAGGTGTTTATTTATATCTCCATACAGAGCTTTGTCTGCGCTCGAAAACGGCAGGAAGTTGCATGTGGACATTTATTGATAAATATAACAATGAATTCTTGCACTATGGATACAAGGTCACAGGGAGCAGGTGATGCAGACATTGAAACTCACTAACCCAACCCCCCCCCCCCCCAAAAAAAAAAAATTTTTGATCATCCCAAATCACTTGATAAAGCAAAAAAATAGAGAAAAAAGAAATAACACAAAACCAGCTTGGTTTTGCCTGTAAAATGATTGACCTTTTAAAAAAATACAGAATTTCTGCAGCGTTGCCAGTTTGCACCTTATTAAATAAGCCCCCCAGTGTTATTGTCCTTTTAAGTTCCCTGCAAGGTAAATTAATAGCTGTGCACTTGTCTAACTGAAACACAGTGGTATAGCACAGCCCACCTGAATCATCTTATGATAGTGATGAATTGTGCCATTGTTATGCTACAGCAAAATATATTCTGCTAATAAATTTTAATAGTGTTTACATGGAAGTATGCAAGAAACCAGGTCAGTGCTGCGAGTTCTGCCTGCTGACATAGTGATGGATTCTGTAGCAGTAAGTATGTGATAAATTTAGTTCTGGTTATGGTAGGTGAACCATTTATTTGTGTAAACTGAAATGTTTTCATGTACCCTGACTTACCAAGCATAGCAATGCATTCTTCCAACATACGTCTGCAACAACCCAGCTATACATGAACCACCTCTGAAACACATTTCATGCTGGACCACATGCCTATATCTAGACTTGAGTAAATATTAAACTTGAAATAACATGGGTGGCTGGGTTGGCAGTCAGACACTTGTGACCCATTTCTGGGATTGTGGATTAGAACGCTAAGGTTGCTCAGTGACTTCTTTCATAGTGTATAGTTAATTTAGGACATAATTATTTACAGATATCGCTTTGCATAACTGGCACACCATCCGCAGCAAGAATGTGGTGTCTGGGAATTGCAAAGACGTTTGTTACCAACAGCATAACTTTGGGATGGCTCGTCCCTACAAGGAGAACAATTTAAACATAAATAGGTGGGCAACATAAATTTGAACTTGTTGTCTTGGATTTATATATACAGTACATACAAAACTTAGAGTCTTTGCAGAGCAGGTCATTGTCAATTTGAGCATTAGCGTCAGATTAATAGGCTGGGTTTGACAGCTGCTGTATACATGTGTTTCATCTTTCATCCACACTACCTGCTCCCATTCCTTACTTACCTACTCTCCCACAAAGTGCTGAAGACTCCAGATTTTTCAGGTAGTCTCCCGCACCGCAGGAAGAGTAGTAGGAATCTCCCGCATCCCGCCCACTTTCTATTGAAATAAGCAGGATGGGGAGAGAGGAGGCAGGAGGCAGGGCTAAAATGACATGAATTGTGTTGTTTAAGCCCCGACTCCAAACCTGTATACACTGCATTTTGCAGTGATGGGGCCTAATGATGTGAGAGGCCGGAGTGGAAAATGTAAAAGTAGGCAGGTATGTCCCATTCCCACTTACAGGAGTTTTTTCAGGTGGCAAATGCTAAGTGGAAATCCCTCTCTCACAGCAAGTCTCTCCTCCAGGGCCATAGGCTCAGCTCAAACAGGATGGCCCTACTACATGTGATCGCTGGCCCATGCTGGAATGATGACACACATTACACTTTGTATGACGCATATTAAAGCTGGTTAAGTGCTATTTATGCCATTTTTATGGACTGGCCACACTCACTCTAAAATCAAGCGTTTGGAATGGAATACAGTCAGGAAGCCGGCGGACGCAATGCCGACCGCTGGCTTCCAGACTACTTAATCCCGGCGAGGGTTAAATGACAGGCGTCTAAATCTAGACGCCTGTCATTTTACCGATGCCGGGAGACCGGCATCCCGATCGAAGGGATGCCGGATGCGGACAGAGGAGGGTTAGGTTAGGCTCTCCCGGGGGGGACTTAGGGTTAGGCACCCCCCTGGGAGGTTAGGGTCAGGCTAGGGGAAAGGGGGGTTAGGGTTAGGCACTTAGAGGAGGGATTAGGGTTAGGCACGAGGGGCAGGTTAGGGTTAGGCACCATAAAGGAGGGTTAGGGGGTAAAATTAGGTTAGTTTATAATTACCTTTAGGACAATCGGGATTTGCTCCTCTGTCGGCCAGCGGCAAATCATACCGAATGCATTTGGAATCCCCTCTCTAGAAATTCTGCATTTGCCACTGCAGCCTCCTAACCTTCAACAATTCGCTGAAAGCTCACCTCTTCAAGCAGTGGCGTCCCTCCCCGTGGTGTCACCCAGTGCAGGGAGGGACGTTGTGAGCGCGGCAAAGCCGCGCATGCCCCGAAAAGGGGGCATGGCATCATAAGAAGGGTGTGGCATCGTGGGATGGGGGCGTGGCCTGAATCCCCGTGGTCCCGTTCTTAATATTACAGGAGGTGGTGCAGGGGGTGTGTGCTGATTGCCTTGTCTTGCAGTGCCCGGCTCTGCAAGACAAGGCAGGTGATACCCGGGTGCGGGCCGCACCCCACTTGTGATGCCACTGTCTTCAAGCAAGCTAACCTAGGGCTATGTACAAATTCCATCGCAGAGTGATTGACAGGAAGTGAGCATTTGGGGGTGTTGACGGGGGGTGGTCAGCGAAATGCAGGGTGCCTGGCCATTTGAACGCCGTTATATGGGCATGCATAAATCAGCCACTGCTATTGCATACCCAGCTTTGCGTGTCAGAAGAGCACCCAAGGCTGCAGCAGGTCAGACCTGCCGCTAGGGTAAAATGGCTGCCGATGTGCTTTGATGTTACCGATATTTACACAGGTATCTGTCTTCGCACGCAGGTAAAACGGCAGCAGTGGGCGTCTTTATGCTCAGGTGATCTTTACTAACATCAGCATATTTTCGTAGCTGCTTTCCATACGAAATCGCAGCTGCGATCGCATTAGTGGTGTCGAAACCAAATAATTGGGTAAGATGGAATCTGTTTGGCAACCTGCACGACGCCATCTTGTGAATGGCAGAAAGACTCCGTTTTAGAAAAGAATGCTTACACAAGCGCCATTTTGTCAAAAATACATAGTACACAATCCACAGTGCAAAATTGATAAAAGTAGCAATTTTGCTACTCACAAGGCAAAGTTGCTAAAAAGTAGCACGAACAGTTTTTTAACAATCTTCCCCTAACACCTACTGACGGTGTTTAGCAGACATAAAATAACTTTCCAACACATTAAAATCACCACAGACTTATATTTGAGCAGTAGTAAAGTAGTGGTGTTTTCCCTGCATTCACATTAACACATACGCGATGTAGGAAAAAGTAGCAAATTAGTGGTGTTTTCCCTGCACTTCATGTTAAACATAGGACAACGCAAAATAGCGATTTAGACGCACAGCCAGCTTTTTAGTGACCTTTCCCAAACCCATAGTGGCATGCTCACACACATACACAGAAGTCTTTCCAACTTAGTGCTGGTCGCTAAGTGCCCCACAGACCCTCAAACGCACAACGCAATTTAGTGTCATTTCTCCCCGCATACACATTTAAAAGCAATGGTCCAGCAGCGCAAAAGGAATGATTATTACTTGGTTTAATCGCAATGTCAGCATATAAAGAAATGAATGTTTTCTGTAACTATGGCTTAGTAAATGACAATTGGACCGTGTTTGGTGCCGTACTGATCTACTCTGTTTCCACAGCGTTCCGGTGGCATCGGTGAGAAAATCAGAACATGCGACTATGAAATATGAATGTTAGAGAGAATAACTTCTTGAAATGATGTATGCCATAGTTAGATTAGATTTATTATGCAGCGGGAAGGTGAACACAATCAGGCTGTTAGAGGCTGGGTGGTGTCTTTGCAATAATCTTATCCAGGTGTGGAAGTTGCCTTACTAAATCTTATCCAGGTGTGTGGGCGCCGCCAACTTAAATCGTCCACAGGTAAGTGAAAGTGTCTTGATTGTCTTTCACCGGCTTAAATCTTTATTGAAAAGCGTAGGAGTTGTCTCAGAATGGGAGCCACACAAACAGTAGAGATATTAGGCAATGATGTGCTGCTAATGGAGGCGCCGATCGGATCGGCCTGTCGTATCATGCATACCAAGTATGGTACGTATGCAATAAGGTATTGTGATTTATGGTTTAATATGACGAGGAAGAGTGTTAGACCGTTTCCCAGAATTGGTAGTTTTGATAAAAATGTGTTAGACAATGTCCGGGATCACATCAGTTTGATGCGCTCCTGAGAGAAAAAGGTTAAATATTTTGAATGTTTAAAACTGTGGCAGCACGAAGGGGAAATGTGGCTGAAGAATGTACCCGCGATGCAAACAGGCGTCGCGGGCACAGTCTCGGGCATGCATCGTTTGATAGCGCGCACGCACTGCAAGGTAGCGTCGCAGAAGGTAGTACAGATGGTTCACGCGCACCACCACCGCCCTATGCGGATGGGGGTGTAGGTGCAGTCAATGTAAAAAATACCCATAAAAATGTAACAAGCAACTTGTGCCCTCTCTTAAGCAATTATAAAGAAAATGTTCATGATGCGGATGATGAGCCTATTGTAATGTCTGCCATTTCCCATGCTGTGCAGATGATAGATGCTGCATCACCACAATCACGAGTGGTGCCGCCATCTCCATCGGTAACAGCAAGGGAAGTGTTAATGCCCTCTGCACCCGTAGAGGAAGTTGTTCATACCATATGCAGCAGCAGCAGACTAAACCCCCAGCCAGGTAACCAGGTCAAAGGTAGTAGCGCTACCGGTCTGCATCCCATTCAGACAATAACTGTTCCAAATGGAAATGCATACGCAAACGGTATAGTGCCCATGAGGGAAGTAGTAATGCATTGTCCTTGGACAAGAGCAGAACTAAATTCCATCATAAATGATTTCCCCGATCCCAAAAAGGAATTAGCCAAATGTCAAAGATTTTTGAGGAATTTGGGTAGTTCACATGAACCCACTAATAAAGATTGGCGTGTGGTGTTAAGGGCCTGTCTGCCACGCAATACCGAAGTGACAAAATTTATCACGGATTGTGTATTGGATGATGACGTTCCCTTAACAGACCAAGTAAACCAAAGTAACATTTCCCGCATTGTAACTCAATTGGGTATATATTTTCCAGTAGTAGTTAACTGGAACAAAATTTTCACCATTAAGCAGAAAGAGAGTGAGACTGCAGAAGATTACTGCGATCGGGCTCTGCAGGCTATTACCCAGTACACTGGGATAGAGGATATTAAAGATAGCACTCACCACAGGGGGATGATAGTTACGGTACTTGTGGACGGTCTGAAAGAGAGTTTAAAGTCTCGGGTTCAGACCTCACAGCCTGGCTGGCGGGGACTTACAATAGATACCCACATAGAAACCGCCATTGAACATGATAAGAACATCTCCAAAAAGAGAGAAGCCCAGAGCGAGAAACTAATGGCTGTCAGTATACAAGCTCTGGAGGGAATGACGGTAATATCACAGCCAACAGACACACTTGCACTTGCACACTCACTCACTTCTGAACAAGTATGTGCTCTCACTAACCCCACTCAACAACAAACACAACTCTATCCCACTAACCCGATGCAACCACAGGTCCCATGCTATCCACCAACTTCTTATCCCCCACAATACCCTTACACTCCCTATCCTTACCCATATCCACCACCTTTACCCTCTGCGCAAACCTCACAACACCACATGTCTTCACCCGAAACACGAACCTGTTTTAACTGTAAACAAACAGGACACTTAAGTAGAAACTGTACAGTAAAAGGAGTAGGGATCCCACATCAGGGAAGACCTAGATATCCCCATAAGGGATATGCACAGAGGCCAGCAAATGTTAGGCAGGCACCAGCTCCAATTGTAGCCGTAAATGGTCATGTTAACGGGAAGTACTAGGGAAGAACCGGTCATGATGGTTGATGTAGCTGGTACTGAATATCCTTTTCTTGTAGACACAGGGGCGACCAGGTCGGTGATAAAATCTCCCATTAATTTGCAGGTGACCAACGAGACAGTACCAACAATGGGTGTAACAGGTAAAGTGGAACATTATCCTTTAACAAAGTACACAGAGGTTACTATTGGGCCGTTGCATACCAAGCATTCTTTTCTCCTGGCTGCTGCGGCTCCTACTAACCTACTGGGCAGAGACTTGTTATGTAAGATGGGATGTGTTATATATTGCACCCCTGATGGTGTATTTTTAGATATCCCAGAGAGAATGGTATACGAGGTGCGGGATATGTTAGACACTCCTCAAAGGATAATGTATCACTCTACAGTTTTAAATGAAACTCCATCACAGGTAGATGAAATGTTGTCCCTAATTCCAGATTCCCTTTGAACTAAAGATGGACAGGACACTGGAATAATGGCAAACGTAAGCCCTGTAATGGTAAATTTAAAAAGCGGAAGGCAAGTCCCAAAAATTGCCCAATACCCACTAAAACAGGAGGTAGAGTTAGGGGTGTATCCCATAATTGAGCGGTTATTGCAGCAGGGAATTTGAGTCTGTACAGCAAGTGTAGCCAACAGTCCCATTTTTCCAGTGAAGAAGGCTGGTGGGAGGGGTTATAGGCTGGTACAAGACCTTAGAGGGGTTAATAAGGTGGTAGAGAGCCAATTTCCCGTAGTGCCGAATCCAGCAGTCATCCTTATGCAAATTCCACCAAATGCAACCCATTTCACTGTCATTGATCTTTGTTCTGCTTTCTTCTCTGTACCTCTTCATCCTGACTGTCAGTACCTATTTGTATTCACATACAGGGGTGTATAATACACATGGACACGATTACCCCAGGGTTTCATAGACAGCCCCAGTATCTTTTCCCAGGCATTACACGATTGTTTACAGTCTTTTCAACCCGCCAATGGATCTGTTCTAATTCAATATGTAGACGATTTATTGCTATGTTCTGACTCATTTATGTCATGTTTGAATGATACTAAACTTTTCTTACTTCATCTCTCGCAAACAGGACACAAGGTTGCTAAGGACAAACCACAGCCGTGCCAATCCAGAGTTAAATACTTGGGACACTGCCTAACCCAGGGGCTGCGACATCTCACTTCAGATAGAATCCAGGCTATACAAAACATGACACTGCCACGTAACCAACAGCAAATCCGTACCTTCTTGGGAATGTGTGGATATTGTAGAATGTGGATCCAAGGTTTTTCTATTTTGGCCTTACCTTTACAGGAATTAGTCTCTTCCTCAAAGCCCAATCGTGTCATACACACTGAGGAATCAGAGCAGGCTTTCCTTAATCTTAAGGATAGTCTGACAAAAGCTCCTGCATTGGGAATACTCGATTATGAAAAACCTTTTGATTTGTATTGTACGGAAGCTGATGGTTGTGCTGCAGGTGTCCTTACACAAAAACATGGGGATGCCAGTAGGCCCGTAGCATATTACAGTGCACAATTGGACACTGTGGCGAGATCACTCCCAACCTGTTTGAGAAGTGTAGCAGCAACGGCTCTATTGGTCAGCAAAAGTGAGGATGTGGTATTGGGCCATGATATGATTGTCTATACCCCACATGCTGTGTCTGCCCTGTTGAACTCTGCCCAAACCAAACACATATCCTCAGCTAGATTCACCAAATGGGAACTAGCTCTAATAGCACCCTCAAACATCACTATAAAGCGGTGTAATACATTAAATCCAGCAATGTACTTACCGTATGTGCATAAGAATGCACAAAGGGTGGAGGATGAGTCTCTGGTAGAAAGTGAGTTTTGCAAAGGTATTGATATGCATGATTGTATGGATTATCTTAACCAGACCTTTACCGCTAGACCTGACATATGTAACATACCTTTAGAGAATGCAGATGTGACATTTTACACGGATGGGAGTTGCCATAGACAAACGGACACAGGTGAGTTATGTACAGGTTATGCTGTTGTAGATAACACAGACATCATAGAAGCTGAACCTCTTGGTCCTCCTCACTCAGCCCAAGTGGCGGAGTTAGTAGCACTGAGAAGAGCGTGTGAATTGGCAGCAGGCAAATCTGCCAACATTTACACTGACTCTAGGTATGCGTTCGGGGTGGTTCACGATTTCGGAGCTCTATGGCGTCTGAGAAATTTTATGACAGCAGCAGGCACACCAGTCGCACATTCCAGACACATAAAAGGATTATTAAAAGCAATTCAGTTGCCCAAAATGGTAGCAGGAATAAAGTGTAAAGCCCACACATGTGAGGAAGATCTGGTATCATTGGGCAACAACAGGGCGGATGAAGCTGCCAAGTGGGCAGCAGGTTTAAAAACAAATGTACCCATAGAACAAGTAATGGTTTTCCAAACAGTTGACATGCAGAAATTAATTGAGATACAAAATTTGTGTACTACCCAAGAGAAAGCAACCTGGAAGTCTAAGGGATGTGGGCAAGAGCCCTCTGGACTCTGGAGGGACAGACAAGGTAAGCCGGTGGCACCTAAGGTGTATTACCCAAGCTTGGCAGAGGCAGCGCACGGACTGACTCACTTGGGAAAACAAGGTATGTGTAAGTTAGTGAAGGCATATTGGTGCGCACTGGGTTTTTCTTCACAAGCGGAAAAGAGAGCAATGTCCTGTCTGACCTATTTGAGGAAGAACAAAGGGAAAACGATCCCTACCGAACCATCCCACATTCCCCCGACTGACGGTCCTTTCCAGGTAATACAAATTGATTTCATCCAATTACCACCCTGCAGGAATCTCAAGTATGTGTTAGTTTGTACCGATGTATTTTCTAATTGGGTAGAGGCATACCCAGCGGCCACTAATACTGCTGTATTCACTGCTAAAAAGATTGTACAGGAATTTGTATGCAGGTATGGTATCCCTAGAATGATTGAAAGTGATAGGGGTACCCATTTCACCGGGGACGTCTTCCAGATAATGTGTAAATTGATGGGTATTGATAGCAAACTCCACACCCCATATCGACCCCGAGCCAGTGCCAAGGTGGAGAGAGTGAACGGCATTATTGTAAACAAATTAAGTAAGATCATGGCTGAGACTGGACTAGCATGGCCAGAAGCACTGCCTTTGGTCCTACATAGCATAAGGACCACTCCTAGGCCTCCACTTAATCTGTCCCCATTTGAAATACTGTTTGGTAGACAACCTAATTTAATTATAAGCCCACAGGAAGACCTGAAGAGTAACAGCGAGGTCACTGTTAAGTATCTTATAACAATGAGCAAACAGTTGCAGCAACAACAGCAGAAATTGAAATTGTTGTCACCCAATATGCCAGAGATAAACTGTCATGATGTCAAACCTGGAGAATATGTTATGATCCGAAATTGTTTACGCTCAGGTTGCCTAATAGATCGATGGGAGGGGCCGTATCAGGTGCTGTTGACGAGTGCCACATCCTTGAAGGTGGCCGAGAGAGATTCCTGGGTCCATGCCACTCACTGCAGAAAGGTTAATCAACCGGTGGAGAAGCAGGGCAAAGTTGAAGCAGATAATGAGGATCTGGCAATTGCAAACCTGTTCCGGGAAAATTAAAAGGTGACAGTGAGAAACCTGAGCTAAAAGAAAATTTAGATCAGTGTCACAGCAAAAGAACTGTTCTGCTGTGTTCATGTGTGTACTCGTCTTTCAGAATTTCCATCATGATTGGTTTATCTGGAGACTCCTGGTTCTTGTGACGGTGGATAGATGGAGGAGGCGGGAGCTGATGCTGGTGTAATGGAGTGAAATCGAGAGGAGGAGTGCTATACCAAACCAGGGGAGTGCCGATCCAATTTCAGTACAGTAAATTGTTGTGAAAATATGAAAAACAATAAGGAAGAACTGTATTACAATCCTGAGTTATGATGTAGTGTATAACAATGTAGCCTGAATTTGAGTGGTCGTGCATGGATATAACATTTATGTTGTTTTAAGTCATCTTAGGTAATGCAGTCCCAACCCCTTCCAAGGCTCTCCTTATAGGATAGGTGCATCCCCACATCTTTCCCATGATCCCTTAAGGATCCGCGGTGTGCGTATAAGGGCAGTTTTATGTCCCTCCCAGAGATGCATTATCTGAATGGTTCAAATGACCACACTGTGTCATACCATAATAACATTGAACGGTATATTCTCATGCATGGCTAAACAGATTCAGAATAGGTTGTGATAGCGCTAGATTGGCTATCAAAGGGTGAACTGTCGAAACCGAATAATTGGGTAAGACAGAATCTGTTTGGCAATCAGGAAAACCTGCACAACGCCATCTTGTGAATGGCAGCAAGACTCCGTTTTAGAAAAGAAGGCTTACACAAGCGCCATTTTGTCAAAAATACATAGTACACAATCCACAGTGCAAAATTGATAAAAGTAGCAATTTTGCTACTCACAAGGCAAAGTTGCTAAAAAGTAGCACGAACAGCTTTTTAACAATCTGCCCCTAACACCTACCGACGGTGTTTAGCAGACATAAAATAACTTTCCAACACATTAAAATCACCACAGACTTATATTTGAGCAGTAGCAAAGTAGTGGTGTTTTCCCTGCATTCACATTAACACATACGCGATGTAGGAAAAAGTAGCAAATTAGTGGTGTTTTCCCTGCACTTCATGTTAAACATAGGACAACGCAAAATAGCGATTTAGACGCACAGCCAGCTTTTTAGTGACCTTTCCCAAACCCATAGTGGCATGCTCACACACATACACAGAAGTCTTTCCAACTTAGTGCTGGTCGCTAAGTGCCCCACAGACCCTCAAACGCACAATTTAGTGTCATTTCTCCCCGCATACACATTTAAAAGCAATGGTCCCGCAGCGCAAAAGGAATGATTATTACTTGGTTTAATAGCAATGTCAGCATATAAAGAAATGAATGTTTTCTGTAACTATGGCTTAGTAAATGACAATTGGACCGTGTTTGGTGCCGTACTGATCTACTCTGTTCCCACAGCGTTCCGGTGGCATCGGTGAGAAGATCAGAACATGCGACTATGAAATATGAATGTTAGAGAGAATAACTTCTTGAAATGATGTATGCCATAGTTAGATTAGATTTATTATGCAGCGGGAAGGTGAACACAATCAGGCTGTTAGAGGCTGGGTGGTGTCTTTGCACTGACCTATGTATTGTACCATAACGGAAGATGCAAGAAGAGATACCAATGAGAACCTGCCAATGTATTCTATTGTATTGCTTATCCCAGTACGGGTATATATGTGAGTGCTCTGAAACAAGATGCCAGTCTGTGGTGTTCCTGTTATGCTGATCGACGGAGGTCTCATTATTGATGCCGGTATCTGGTCCCAGAGCGCATGCGTATGTATTGACTGTACCTTATGACCTAATGTTTGTACAATTTATTTTGCGCTCATTCATAGCGTGGTAACATCTGTACTTTTACCTGAATAATAATCTTTAGCGCGTTGGACCGCTATTCAACTGTCTCAGAGTTTTATTATTGGTATAATTAAACACAGCGCTAATTAGCGACATCTTGTGGTTTTAGAAGGTATAGGCAGGTTTTGTCTTAGAGGTTCTAGGCAGGTGAATCTTAGAGGTTTATAGGCAGGAATGTACTACAGGTTTATTTACGATTCAACAGTGGCCATCTCTGAATTAGGCCCTGTGTTAAGTTTCTGGCATATTAAAACAAACTGCAAACATTGATAATGAGTCAATGGTCCAAAATATACTCTGGATCTACTAGAAAATAGTCCATAATCCCATAACTGTCCAAGCAATAGAGATGCTTAAATCAAATTGTAAAAAAAAAAAATAAATCTTCTTGAATTTCATCAAACAAATCAATTAAATTATTGAGCTAAATTAAAAAAAAAAAAAAACAGTTATCAGTTTGACTATATTTTAGCTGGTTCGAACATGATTATATTTAACTTGAAACATTTTAACTGTTAACATTTGAACCTTTGTGAATCTCAAATGTCAATGGTGAACAGCAAACCTCAAACTTTGAGGAAAAAAAAGTAAAATACTTTTATTATTATTTGAAAATATATTTAAATCATGTTTTAAAAAAGCAAATATTAAAAATAGTAGAATTTTAATACAAACCTTCGGACAGCAATCCTTGACCAGTAAACTTTGAATGCGAATGATAAATGCAAACAGTGATGCTCAAAACACAATTTTTCAAGCATTGATATCAAGCTTGATATTGTCATATATTTTTTAATCACTGCTGACTGTATATTTGTATATAGACAATGGACACTTGCTTCTACCCTCAATCCCATACAACTAGAGTTGGGTGGAAAACAGGCCATAGAGAGATCTATAAGGTAATGGTACCGGGGAGAGTGGACAAGTGGGTGGGAGTGTAGCTTTGCCCTGTTGTTTGTAGTGTTGCCCTCTTTAAATGTCGTAGTGCTGCCGTAGTAAAAGAAAAGTCTGTATAGGTAGCTGATTACGGGGTAGTTTATTTATTGATTAAAGCAAGTGAGGATGTGGGATAGATTTTCCTGAAAAAATATAGCTGCTGGCAGAGAGATATCTGACATTTAAATAAAGGCAAACGTATTACCAACATCAGTAACTGAAGCAGGTACACAATCACCAGTAAGAAAAGTAAAGAGCAATCATATTTGCCACAGTTCACCTATTTTTACAACTTATAAAAATAAATTCTGGAGGAAATTTTACTTTCTATTTCAATAGTAAAATCAGACTGACAGAAGATAGTGATTTAACATCTAGTTTTCCAAGATTTAAGATTTGTTTCCTCTTTTAGTATGTGGTTAGTTGGATTTTTTTTGTGTTTTTTTATTTAGTTTTTGTGTTTTTTTAACAGAAGAGAAATGGAAAAAATATTTTATGCATCAATCATGAAGTTAAAAAAATAAAATAAATAAAAATATATAAAATATTAAAATAATTGCATAAGTCGATGGGCCAATGACAAGCTGCAATGTTAATAATTTGGATTCTCATTGGTCAATGAACAATGAAGATTTACTACTATTGCTCATTGCTAATATAGAAAAGTCTTGTTCATGCGATTTATAAAAAATAAAGTCATTGGGGTCAAAGGTAGCAGAGCATGCACATTGGTATGAGCCCTGACAAAAAAACCCCCCATAAAATAAAGTTGTCTTAAAAATTTTTTTTTTAAATGATAAAAAACATAAAATATTTGCAAGAATTTTTCTGTGCCCCCCCCAGCTAATAACGCCCTGCCGTCGCACTCCATGATAAATAGTATAAGCATGGGGAAGCATCACCGGGGTGATATCTGGCTGTAGTTATCACAAGAATGGGGGTTTATATAACTAGGCAATACGCCCTAAATTTTCCAAACACTCCCATTTTCACAAAACTAAGGGCTTATTTATCAAAAATCACATACTCAATGCGATTTGGGTAAGATATTAGCGCTCGTGAACATATTGTAGTATGCGATAATAGCACCCAGATGTGTTAAATATCACATGAAGGGACAGGGTCTCCGAAAGAGGTCCGTCCCTGTGATGTGCTTGGAGTGAAGTGACCGCATTACCGGTCTCTTCTCTCCTCTATCGGGACTCCTGCACATGTGCGGTGGCCATTGCTGGGGAGGGTTCCAGAGGAACCCTCTTGCGGTAAATTTTGCAAAGTGCAGCCCATAGGCTACAGCAGCACAACGCCATCTTCAAATGGCATAAACTATGGAGCCAAACTGACAGCTTTGCAACCCCCATAGAAACCTAAGGATATATTTACAAAAGTGCGGGTTTTTAGAAGTGGAGGTGTTGCCCATAGGCATTGGTTGCTATGGGCAACATCTCCACTTTTAAAAACCTGCACTTTAGGAAATATACCCCCTATAGTGGTTTGCGACTATTGTCTGAAATGGAAGGGCTGTAGAGATATATGCTATGATCCCTAAATAATACATCTGGTTGATGCTTAATATTTGCAAGTATGATAACGGGTGTATGAGGAATATGCTGCAAATATCTAATGATAAATAGCCCAAAATAGACCCTTAACCATGGACATGGACAGTTATATTAATTTGCTACCTCCCTAAGTGTTGTTTAAGAACTATTCAGACCACCCTATTTATTGGGATCCACTGTTAAGGAAATACTTATGTTACATCCATATTCTGCAAAATAATATAGTACAAAAAATATATATAAAAATGGGGTAATGGATTAGACTCCCATGGCCTCTATGTTTTATAAATGATAATAGTACATGTTGCAGTGTTACAAGAAAGATAGAGCACAGTACAGTAGCTCATTTATTTAAAAAAAAAAAAGGAGTAAAAAAGTAAAGATCTATATTTGGGACTATTCTTGGTTTTGAAAAATGTGCTGCTTTTTAAAATAGATCAATGTAGCTGTCAAGAGGTAACTGGAGCAAGACATACTGTCAGAACACATAGTCAGGGGAAATACTGAGTAAGAGACTTATAAGATAAATGGACCCGATTCAGAAGTGCACACAACGGCCAATGTTTTGTGTCTGTGCATGCGTCCCGAAGGTTAGGGGAGATGCAAACCTAATTTGGACGCATGGAGAGTGAATTTTAGTGGTCGTTCCTGGACGTTCCTGGCTAGCCAGACGTGAGCATATCGTTGGCGTTTTGTAGACAGTGGTTGTGTCTAAACACACAGTGTCGCTGGCACAGGACACCTTGTACAGATGGAAAGAGTCTGCCATAAGGCTTGTGCAAGTTTCAATGCTGTGACTGGTGGTGCACTGAGATGCACCGAGACGTGTTAGCCAGTGGGCGACTCAGTAGGAAGATCATCGGTCAGAGCATTAGCATAAAGACGTAGCCACGTCTGTGTGCACCTCTAATTCAGGCCAAATATGTGCATTAACTGCACCACTGGTACACTAGTGAATCTTACGGTAGCTAGATTAATTTATTATGTGTACTGCAGAATGGATGAGGGAGATACTGAAGAAAAAGACACTCACATCTTCCATATTTCCGCTGAGACTACCACTAAGAAGGGATCACTTTACAAATGGAAGGCAGTGGGACCATATTCATATCACAACTGTAATTATTGAGCTAGAACCTCTGCCAGCAACCCCCTTAGCAGGACACTTACAAAGTATCTAAATCAATGCAGGGCTTTATAACATCCAATTAATTTAGACCAGTTTTGATATTAAATATTATACTTTCTTTTATTTCCTCAACGATTGTTCGATAGTGTCCACCTATCTGCCTCACTGATGGATTAGACTTTAAATGGACGATAGCATTTAATATACTGTATATACAGTCTTATGTGCTAAATAATACAAGTGAAGTGTTGCTCGTTTCTCGGGATGTTCCATACGGTTACTAAGAAACAATGTCTGCTTGCCCAGAAACTGAAATACATTATTACTATCTTTTATTTGTTGGATCGCATCAGCGTACTGTACGTACATAGTAAGTGAACTGATAACACATAAAACGGAATTAAACAGAACACATATAACAATGAATAATACATAATTACCCAATTGAAATTTATACAATGCCCAATCAAGGACAAATTAACTGAGTATAAACAGAACATAGATTCAGCTATTGAGAAGACAGTGAGCATCAGTGATATATAACACCCACGTGAAGTAGACTAGTGCCCAGGAGTATAGGCATGAGAAACAGGCCTCATGAGTCAGGGGTGCACTGAAGGCGGGAAAACAAGGGAAAAGGGCCCTCTTTGTGAGAGATTACATCCTAGAGAAAGACACAAATAGGATGGCACTAAGTTGGGTGTAGAGATGGTAGCAAAGACAGGGGACTTAGGAGGGCTGTTAGTCTTCAATAAAGAGATGTAACACGCCAGAGCTCAGGACCCCGTTACCAAGTCTGGTGGTATCACTTAGGGCCTGTTTTAGAGATGCACATAATTCGTACACAATGTCAGTGGTCACATAGCGGAGCAATTATTTGAAACTGAGCATGCACAAAAAGTGCTGAAAACCCGTATGACGCATGCGTTACACAGAGCGTACACTCAACAATGCTATTGTGATCTGGAGAGACGGTATTACTAATGGATATCTAAAATACAATGAAAGTCAAGGTCCTGAATGAAGCGCAAACCAGGTCTCTCCCCTTATTGTACAGGTGTTACACCTAAAAACACCATTAAAGTCAATAATACATACAAAAAGAGAGACATTAATAAAAGCTCACTCAAGTATGCCAGGATCTTGAACAAAGATGTTTTCTTTCTAGAGAGGAGTAGTCCGGATTACCTTGAATCTAGAACGCTCCAAACCTGTTAATAAGAGCCGCATCTGAGTCCTGGCTCAGGGTTTCCCGCCAGGCTTGGATGTCAGATTGAGGCCGAACGTGATCCTCTGGGCGTCAGATTCTCGCGGGTTTTGAATTCCATATAAGGAGTCGTGGCCAGGACTCGGTGCAATTCACTCCAGTCCAGTCACACTTCTGCATGCTGCGCTCTGCTCTGTGGTGTCCAAGTGTGTCTATCTCTAAGGGGCTGTGCAGCTGGGGCTGTGTCCATCTCTAGGGGGCTGTGCTGCTGGGGCTGTGTCCATCTCTAAGGGGCTGTACCGCTAGGGCTGTGTCCTTCTCTAAGGGGCTGTGCTGCTGGGACTGTGTCCATCTCTAAGGGGCTGTGCTGCAGGGACTATGGGCCTCATTCAGAGGCGGTCGGAGGATGCAAGCGGTCACTCAGAAACTGGGCGGCCGCTTGCATCCTGACCGGCCGCCTCTGTTTCGGTCGTTAGGCTGTGGGTTTACACCCACAGCTCTAATGACCGCTCCGGTGTTGGTCGCGATGGTCAGAGACCATCGCGACCATCGGGGCTTATGACGAGACCCTAGGGTAGGGTCTCACTTGTCGTAAGCCCCGGAGAGATTCTGGCTCTGTCAGAGCCGGAAGCTCTCCACTGACATCACTAGTGATGTCAGTGGGGCCTCCCCCAAACGGTAGGTGTTCCCATGGCAACGCCTCCGTTTGGGCTGCCACCCCCCCCGGCCCGCCTTCCAAACGGGGCGAGCTGTCAATCAACATCGACAGCTCGCCCCCTTTGGAAATAGACCCGCTACGACCGGCGCTGTCGGTCATAGCGGGTCTCACGCATGCGCACGAGGGAGCCGGCTCCCTCGTGCGCATGCGCACTGGCCAAACATCGAGGCGGCCGTGCGGTCGTAGACCGTACGGCCGCCTCTGAATGAAGGCCTATGTCCATCTCTAAGGGGCTGTGCTGCAGGGACTGTGCCATCTCTAAGGGGCTGTGCTGCTGGGGCTGTGTCCATCTCTAAGGGGCTGTGATGCAGGAACTGTGCCATCTCTAAGGGGCTGTGCTTCTGGGACTGTGTCTATCTCTAAGGGGCTGTGCTGCTGGGGCTGTGTCCTACTCTAAGGGACTGTGCTGCTGGGATTGTGGGCCTCATTCAGAGGCGGTCGTTAGATGCAAGCGGTCGCTCTGAATCAGGGCGGCTGCTTGCATTCTGAACGGCCGCCTCCTTGTCAATCGTTAAGCTGTGGGTTAACACCCACAGCTCTAATGATGGTCGCGATGGTCAAGACCATCGCGACCATCTGGGCTTATGACCAGACCCTAGGGTAGAGTCTGGGCACTCGTAGGCCCCAGGGAGCTTCCTGCTCTGTTCGAGCAGGAAGTTCCCCACTGACATCAGCAATGATGTCAGTGGGACCACCCCCAAAAGGCAAGCGTTGACTCAACATCGACAGCTCACCCCGTCTGCTACGAGACACCTAACGACAGAGCGCCCGTCGTTAGCCGGGTATCGCGCATGCGCACTAAGGGGCTGTGCTGCTGGGGCTGTGTCTATCTCTCAGGGGCTGTGCTGCTGGGGCTGTGTCTATCTCTAAGGGGCTGTGCTGCTGGGACTGTGTCCATCTCTAAGGGGCTGTGCTGCTGGGACTGTGGGCCTGATTCAGACCCGCTCGTAAGCGTCCGTACGCTCGCTCTGAGCGATGATCGCACAACTGCGCATGCGTATGGTTTGCAATGCGCAAACCAGTCATTGCAGTCGGAAATCGTGCGCTTGTAAAACACAGAGGGGCTGCTATTTTGAGTGACAGAATGTGCCGTTTGTGGGTGGTAACAGGGGAAAGTGCTTGAAAACGGGGGAGTGGTTGTGCGAACGCAGGCATGCCCAATGGTCAAAAGGGCATTTAATGGGAGTGCATTATTAGCAAAGGAGCATCATCGATCACGTCACTTGGTTGTCTTTTAGCCTGAACTGCTCGCAGTGATTACAGGAAGTAATTCCTACCTCAAGTGCTGCGAGCAGTTCAAATGCCGTTCAATGTTCCCGATTAATCTAATAAAAACAGGAGATGACATGATTTGCGAACGGCAAAGGGGCGCCTTGAAAAAACAGTGAGCTCATTTAGCGGACGCTCGCACAGACATAGAGGCGTCCTCACACCGCAAAGAGCGAGCGTTCAATTTAAATATCCGGCCCCTTTTTTAGAGCGTGTGGCCGCAAATAGCGTCCGGGTCTGAATCAGGCGCAGTGTCCATCTCTAAAGGTGCCCACACATATACCGATGTGCTCACGATCCGATTTCTTGTCCAATTTCCTCATGAAGTTTCACGGGAGCTCCCTTGCCATCGTGATCACGATTTTACAAAAAAGACACCCAATCTGTTTTACGATCTCACGATCTATCGGGTCGTACGCATCGTGAGATTTGCCATACAAAAATGGTGAGTTAAAAAAAAAAAAAAAAGGGCTCTTGACTATTGGTGGGAAATTTAAATAGCTATAACAATGGGAGGGGCTATCTAGGGAGTATAAAAAGCAGGCACCCTTTAAAATCTGTGTACATTCTGCTCTGCTACTAGATGAGGCTAGGTGTATTCCTGCTGAATCCTGTACATTGCTACTGTGCTCTTTGTATTTGGCTTGCCTTTTACAAAGTTTATTCTACCTGCAAGTGTGTGCTACCTACCTGCATTCTATCCTGTTCCTGAATTCTGTACGGATGCATCCCTATCAGTATAGAGTGTTGGTCGCTGAAGCTGGGGTCCGGGAGATTAGGAAGAGGGCCCAGCGAAGAAGGACCAGAGCAAGCTGGACGAAGGAGTGGCTGCTACAAAGGGATACCCGCTCTCACATGTCCCTGCTGATGGAGATCAAGGAGAACAACCCGGATGACAAACGGAACTACCTGCGCATGGATGATGCCACCTTCCAGGAATTGCTGCATCTGTTGACCTCCCACATCCAGAGACAGGACACAAGGTGACGACAGACTGACTGGTGGCTACCCTGAGGTACCTGGCTACAGGAAGGTCACTGGAAGACCTAAAGTTTGGGACACTCATCTCACCTCAGTCCTTGGGCGTCATCATTCCGGAGACCTGCAAAGCCGACGTTAAAGTGCTACAGTACCACTATTGCAAGGTAAGTAAAAACAAAAAAACACCACACATTGGTTTCTTGTGTAAAGAAAAAATGTTTTGTTTTTTTTTACTCAATATAAAGCAAAAAATAGCCTTCATTTAGTACAATGTGCACTGACATGCAGGCAACTGAAAGTGTGCACTAAACTGTGTGCAATATACTTTTTTTGTAACAGTTTCACAAAAGAACATTATCATCAAAGTTTATGAATCCCAATAGGTAGCCGGCTGTATGTGATAGGGTGGGTCAGATGCCAGTTTGAACAGGCCAATACACACATGGCACAAGTACACATTGTGGCCCCGGCTTCCAGCAATGTGTACTTGTGCCATGTGCGTAGTGACCTTGTCCAAATGGCGTCATCACCACCCTATCCCATGTAGCAAGCACCTATTTGAATTCATAACATTTGGTGATATTAAAAGAAAGAAAAAATTGACATCTCTGTATATTGGGGCGACTCATCCGCTGCATCCAGCAGAGCATTATACAAGGTCGTGCTGGTGCTTGGGGTGCTTGGTGGGGGAGTAATATCTAACTGGGCAGGGGGGGGGCGGACATACCTATTTGGGGCAGGGGAAAATAGCATTGGATCTGCAATGTATGTTGAATTTCAGATATTTTTGCTCATACAGCGAATCATCAGGTCGTAGTTTAACCTGAGAAAATTTCTTTGGATATCTGTATCCATATTTCTCAATGTGCTGTTCACATGAGCTGTGAAATCATCTACTTGATCTGGGGGTTTCTGCAGCAGCCGTTCTGCATTTTGGAAAAAATTGTCCTCACGTTCAGTAAGGTTCTCCTTTCTCCCTTGTTTTTTTTTTATTTTTTTGGGGTTGTTGAGAAGATGAGGGTCCAGGTGGAAGTGAAGTTTCCACTTGTGTGGTATTCTCCGGCTCACTGTCACCACAGAGCAGACTGAGGACTGGTGTGGATGCTAAATCAGGGTCTTGGGTGGGAGTCTATATAGGGAAAAAAGATATAAAAAATATTATAGTTATGTTTTAACCCCTTTTTTACTATTTTTACAGTTTCCTAACACCGTGGAGGAGTGGACCAGCATCGCGGAAGATTTTGAACAACGTTGGAATTTCCCTAACTGCAGAGGATCCATTGATGGGAAACACATCCGTATCAACCCACCTGCCAACACCGGATCATATTACTACAACTACAATGGATTCTTCAGCATCGTTCTCATGGCAGTGGTGAATGCCAACTATGAATTTCTGTTTGTGGATGTCGGCAAGAATGGCCGTGCTTCGGATGGTGGGTCCTTCAATCAGACAGCTTTCTACCAGAGACTCGCCAACAAAACCCTCAACTTGCCCTCACTAGACCAGACAGAGCACGGTCTAACTTACGTTTTCGTCGCAGACGAGGCTTTTGCATTACATGAAGATGTGATGAAGCCATTTGCACAGAGGGGCCTGACCAGAGAGAAAAGGATATACAACTAACGTCTATACCGGGCACGGCGCATTGTGGAAAATGCATTTGGAATAATGAACAACCGCTTCCGCATTTTCCACACCACCATCAATCTACGTGTGGAGAAGATAGACTGGGTCTTGATGGCGTGCTGTGTGCTGCACAACTTTCTGCGAAGAAAATCTACTCAACGAGAACCAGTCCCAGCTAGACCAGAAGATGTTGGACCCCTGGAGGACATTGAACATCTGACATCTGTGTCTGCACCACCAACTACAACAACATCCACCGCACGTGCCAAAGAAGTGAGGGAGGAGTACATGACCTATTTTAATGGACCAGGTGCTGTACCATGGCAGGAGGACTGTCTGTGAACTACTGACTAAATTGGACATTTGGGATTTAACAACAAAAACATTAAGGATTTTGGTTTAAACTGTGTCACTAATTACCAAGACTTCTGCAACCTCCTCTTCTCCCTAACGCTCAGCCATCAAGATGATAGATTCCCTTTGAGGCTCTTGTTCACTGATGAATGACATCATATGGTAGTACCACAGCGCAGGACTATATATTTCATCTGTGCCCGCTCCTGATTTTTTTGAGTCATCCACCTTCTTTTTTTCTTTGATGTACACTGTCCTGAGATTTTGAATCTTTTGCCATACAGTTTTCAGGTCTGCATCAGATATGTATTTTTTCGTATACTCCAAAAGTTCCTATAGTGCGGCCAACTTGTGCGACTTGTTGTGGTACTTCCGAGAACTGATCTTCCACAAACACCCTTTCAAGTGCAGGATTTCAAAGAATCCTGTAACGAATTCATGTTCAGAACCCATGGACATTATCTATGAAGAAAAAAAAGGACATTTAAATATTTGTGTATATAGTTTTGTTAAATGTAATGTTGTTATAGTTCACATTTTTAGTGTTTTAATATTTTCTTTTTTACAGGTTATAAAAATGTAATGTTGTTATAGTTCACATTTTTAATGTTTTAATATTTTCTTTTTTACGGGTTTTTAAAGGTTTGGTATGGTATTGTAATCGTGTTTTCTTTAACAGGAATGTCATGTATTCATTTATTGGTAATATAATGTTTTTCTTTGTTTGACAGCATGGGTCTTCCACTTTTGGGCCTATCGCTGTTGTAGAACTACAGATCCCAGGATGCCCTAAAAACAATTTTAACATGCTGGTATTTCCCAAGGGTGGGTGGCAGGGCATCCTGGGATCTGTAGTTCCACAACAGCTGTAGACCAAAAGGTATAAGACCCCAGCTTTAAATGATGTGTGTTTTTAAATATAATGTATGGTGATTATTTTGTTAAATACGTGTTTATTTATTTATTTTTTTGTAATATTACTTAAAATGTTTTTTTTTTCTGTATTGAATTGATTTTATACATGTTTATTATTAATATAATATGTTATTTCAATATGAATAATCTTCCTGGAATGTATTTGTTTATCTTGATTAAATATTTTTGGCTATTAATTTGAAAAAAAAATTGATTGCTTTTCTAATCAATAATTAGGTGGCCCCATTACATTGTTTGCAAGTTAGTGGTTAGGTAGGGGGCACACATTGATGTGCAGTGGGAGCTTAATGCATGACCCAGCCACCACCCGCCTCATTACGGCGGGCGGTGGCTGGGTCATGCATTTATTACCTGGGGGCACACATAGGTGGGCAGTGGGAGCTTAATGCATGACCCAGCCACCGCCCACCTCATTACGGCGGGCGGTGGCTGGGTCATGCATTTATTACCTGGGGGCACACATTGGTGGGCAGTGGGAGCATAATGCATGACCCAGCCACCACCCGCCTCATTACGGCGGGCGGTAGCTGGGTCATGCATTTATTACCTGTGGCACACATATGTGGGCAGTGGGAGCTTAATGCATGACCCAGCCACCGCCCGCCTCATTCCGGTGGGCGGTGGCTGGGTTATGCATTTATTACCTGGGAGCACACGTACAGTCAGGTCCATAAATATTGGGACATTGACAGAATTTTCATATTTTGGCCTCTATTCACCACCACAATGGCTTTTGAAATGAAACAATCAAGATGTGCTTTAACTTTCAGATTTAATTTGAGGGTAATTACATCCAAATCAGGTGAATGGTGTAGGAATTACAACGGTTTCTATATGTGCCTCCCACTTTTTAAGGGGCCAAAAGTAATGGCACTATGAACTGAAAAGCTATTTCATGGACAGGAGTGGGCTATTCCCTCGTTATTTCATTATCAATTAAGCAGGTAAAAGGTCTGGAGTTGATTCTTGGTGTGACATTTGCATTTGGAATCAGGTGCTGTCGACTCTCAATATGAGATCCAAAGAGCTGTCACTATCAGTGAAGCAAGCCATCATTAGGCTGAAAAATCAAAACAAGCCCATCAGAGATATAGCAAAAACATTAGGTGTGGCCAAATCAACTGTTTGGAACATTCTTAAAAAGAAAGAACGCACTGGAGAGCTCAGCAACACCAAAAGACCCGGAAAAGACCACGGAAAACAACTGTGGTGGATGACAGAAGAATTATTGCCCTGGTGAAGAAAAACTCCTTCACAACAGTTGGCCAAATCAAGAACACTCTCCAGGAGGTAGGTGTATATGTGTCAAAGTCAACAATCAAGAGAAGACTTCACAAGAGTGAATATAGAGGGCTCACCACAAGATGTAAACCATTGGTGAGCCACAAAAACAGGAAGACCAGATTAGAGTTTGCCAAACAACATCTAAAAAGCCATTACAGTTCTGGAACAACATCCTATGGACAGATGAGACAAAGATCAACTTGTACCAGAGTGATGGGAAGAGAAGAGTATGGAGAAGGAAAGGAACTGCTCATGATCCAAAACATACCACCTCATCAGTGAAGCATGGTGGTGGTAGTGACATGGTGTGGGCATGTATGGCTGCCAATGGAACTGGTTCCCTTGTATTTATTGATAATGTGACTGCTGACAAAAGCAGCAGAATGAATTCTGAAGTGTTTCGGGCAATATTATATGCTCATATTCAGTCAAATGCTTCAGAACTCATTGGATGGCGCTTCACAGTGCAGATGGACAATGACCCGAAGCATACTGCAAAAGCAACCAAAGAGTTTTTTAAGGCTAAAAAGTGGAATGTTATGCAATGGCCAAGTCAATCCCCTGACCTGAATCCGATTGAGCATGCATTTCACTTGATGAAGACAAAACTGAAAATGCCCCAAGAACAAGCAGGAACTGAAGTCATTTGCAGTAGAGGCCTGGCAGAGCATCACCAGGGATGAAACCCAACGTCTGGTGATGTCTATGCGTTCCAGACTTCAGGCTGTAATTGCCTGCAAAGGATTTGCAACAAAGTATTAAAAAGTGAAAGTTTGATTTAGGATTGTTTAGTTTGTCCCATTACTTTTGGCCCCTTAACAAGTGGGAGGCACATATAGAAACCGTTGTAATTCCTACACTGTTCACCTGATTTGGATGTAATTACCCTCAAATTAAATCTGAAAGTCCGCAGTTAAAGCACATCTTGTTTGTTTCATTTCAAAGCCATTGTTGTGGTGAATAGAGGCCAAAATATGAAAATTCTGTCAATGTCCCAATATTTATGCACCTGACTGTATGTGGGCAGTGGGAGCTTAATGCATGACCCAGCCACCGCCCGCCTCATTACAGCAGGCAGTGGCTGGGTCATATATTTATTACCTGGAGGCACACATTGGTGGGCAGTGGGAGCTTAATGCATGACCCAGCCACCACCCGCCTCATTACGGCGGGCGGTGGCTTGGTCATGCATTTATTACCTGGGGGCACACATTGGTGGGCAGTGGGGAGCACATATTGGTGGTCAGTGTGGTTGTATTTAAACTGTACCAATACTCACCAAAAATTGTCCAAAACAAGAATTCAGTGCAGGCTCCTCAATGTGCGACTGTCTTGCTTCATACACGATGCTGCACAAGATGGCGATGGGGCATGTCCAGGCTCCTGTCAGTCAAATTCCTCGTTGTGCGATGAATCATACGATTCGTCGTGAAGTAAAAAACCCCTCACGATCGTGTTCATGGTTGGCTAATCTGCCCTACAGCATGGCAGTTCAGAGGATGCGATGTACGACGAGCGGGGACACGCATCAGCATCGTGCTCGTGCAGGTGTATTCATTACTCACTAACACGTCTGAAAAGATCCACAGGTGGAGCTAATTATTACACTTGTGATTCTGTGAGGAGACCTGGGAAACATGCACTGTTGGTAGCTCTTGGGGACCAGGGTTGGCTACCCCTGCCTAGCCTAATCAGTCTAAATCCATCACAGTGGTGCTGCACTGACTCTGCAGGCACCACCCACTTCGTTCACAGTGTGACTCCATATTTGTCAGCGAAAAAAGTAAAAAAAAAATGTGTTGTATTTGTTTGTACTGTGCATTGCACCCCAGTACGCTGCAGTACCCCAGAGCGTGTGCTTAAAAGCGGTCTGACTTCACACAGCTGTGCGGTGGTTAAAACTTACTGGAAAGGACTGGAAATTAATGTTATTGAGGTTAATAATACTCTAGGAACAAAACAGGCCCAAAGTATGTGATTTTAGTTTTTTTGTCAATTTTCAAAAAAAAAATGCAAATCCAAAACCAGTCACGGCAGTTTGGCAAATCCAAAGCCAAAACATGACGAGGAATTGGAGCCAAATCCAAGTCCAGAAAAAATGGTCCTGTGCACATCTCTAGTTCTTTCTCTTCCTTTCCTTTGTGCAGCAATCCACAGTGGTAGGTTTTCCAGGTGCTCATATGAAGAAAAAAGACAAACAGGACATCCTGTAGGGGGTGATTCATCAGCGGACGAAATTGCAAAGCTGCACATAGGCAGCTTTGCAATTCCGTCCCTGCAAATGCAGCAGGATGTGTATGACACCCTCTGCTGCATTTGTGATCCCAGCACTGCCGCCAGCCAGCCTCAGTTTACTCAGGCTGGCTGGCTTCAGAGGCCAGGAACTGCGTCCACCAACGCAGTCCCTGGCCTTGCGACTCCCGGATAAAGGGGTGGAACGCCGGCCGTCCCCGCCCTTTAAATGCCTCTGCCTGTCAATCACACAGAGGCATCGAAGAGGCTGCATGCATTACGCAGGACCCATTCTACACACTCGCAGAAAGATTACTGGGCACGGGCAGATTCCCGATAATCGAGAATCTGCATTCAGCATTGCTGAATCGGCCCCATAGTGCAATAATGTTTAAAAACTTCACACACACCAGTGCATACACTCCTTATTCAGAAGGATCAGGTGATTTAAAAAGACTGCAAAGACCTTGAAAAGTAGGAAATCAAATAGAGTAAGTTCCCACCGATGAAAAAACGGGACACGTCCTCTAGTATATGTACTCTTACTATATCAATTCTTTATATGTTGTATGCAGTGGTTTCTTTTATTGCATATTCCAGATAATCATAAAATAAAACAGGGAAGAAAACAAACAGCCCATCGTCTTTATTATGTAATCCTAATGGCACTGGAACAACACTGGGCACAGAAATACAATTGTCTGGACTGCAGCTGCTACAGGGAGTGCCAGTCCTCACTCTCTGAGCTCTGGCAATTGCAGTCAGCAGTAGGTATCAGCCGGGTGGCCGCTTGTGAAATGGGGCGGCAAAGTGATAGGTGTTTCCAGGTGGTGCCTGGGAGGTGGCCTGAATGCAATAAGATATGTCACAGGCGTGTTATGGGAGTGCTGCGGGTGTGACAGTGAAATGGCTGCATTCTCACTCAGACAGGCAGCAGCAGCCATAAAGGCCATATTCAGACCGAGAAACTGCATATGCCAGAAGCCTGATAATAGTGTCAATAGTGCACGTGATGGTGGGGCGTCAAAAATCACTGGCTTTGCTACATTGAACAGAGATGCTGAGAATGGGTGTGTCAGTGCTTGCTCATGCAGACGCAGCTACAACACCGGGGGAGGCTGAAACTAGCATTTGCATATTATTGTAGCTGCGACTCTGGCAACAGATGCAAGAGCAGATGTAGCAGTCTCCACTTCTGAATCACGCTCTTAGTGTCCATTTGTGTCCTCTGCTGACCGCCTGCAGCATCTCCAAGATTCTAATGGGTCTATTTACTAAGCCTTGGATGGAAGCGAATGGAAATAAAGTCCCAGCTAATCAGCTCCTGACCAGCAGCGGCTCCGACCCTCTTAGATGAGCAGGGTTGCTGCCACCGAAAACCACTCACCCGGCTTCTCCTGGCCGGGTCCTGGCACCTGCACAATTGAACTGACAGTCGCAGGGTTGGCGCATGCGCTCAAGCGGCGGTGAGTCCGCACATGCGCATATCACCGGCTTCCAAAGGGCGGCATCGTCTGCAGCCCCAAGGAGCCAGGGCTGGCGGAAAGGCAGAGAAGCAGCTACCTTGTGGAAGCCGCTCTCTGCTGATAGCAGCCCGGACTGGCAGTCCCAGGGGGAGGAGACACCTGCCTGTTGGTTATGTGACTGGCAGGTAGCACTTCCAATGAGATGCCACTACCAGTCACAGTGTAGCCAGTGCAGTTATAGACTGCACTGTCTACACTGAGGTGGCAGAATTAATTAGGGGGGGGAGGCTGCAGCCCTGCAGCTCTTAGGCAAAATTCACCACTGCTCCTAACTGCCGTGTTAGGAGCTGATTGGTTGGGACTTTATCTGCATTCACTTTATCTCCATCCAAGGCTTAGTAAATAGACCCCTAAGGGTCTATTTACTAAGCAATGCTAGGAGACAGAGTGAAAAGTGATAACAAAGTGATAAGGTGCCAGCCAATCAGCTCCCAACTGTCATTTTTCAAACACAGCCTGTGAGATGGCAGTTGGCAGCTGATTGGCTGGCATCTTATCACTTTTCACTCTGTCTCCTAACACTGCTTAGTAAATAGACCCCTCAGTCACCTATGCGTCCTCCTCAAGGCGGTTCCCTTGGACAATGTTACATGATCCGCCCTGCCAACCAGCTCTCAGCAACTCTGGTCACATGTTCGCTTAGCTTATAAACACCTAGGGCACCTTATATAAACCAGGAAGTACTGGCAGTACATTGCCAGTACAACTTCTCACCTAGAGAACTTAGTACCCTGGCTCCTAGTTCTGTATTGCTTCCCAGCATTCTGTTCCAGTTCATTCCTGCAACCTACTCCAGTAATGCTTTACAGCACTTGTTCCAGTATACTTCAACAGTCTGCTTCAGCTGTACTTCCAGCTCCTATTCACAGATATTTCAGCAGACTACTCCACTTGTGATCCAGCACCCAATTCCATTGTAATCTGCAGTCTGCTCCAGATATTTCAGCATGCCTGTAAATCTACACTTGCCTATCCTCCAGTTTTTGGCAAATTCTGTTAGCCTGCTACAGCCAGGGGTGCCGAGAGGGGGGGAGTGGGTACTAATTACCTGGGCCTGGGCTGCTGGAAGGGCCCAGGTCCTGCGGCACCCCCCCCTCCCTCTTAAATCACAGAAGTGGACGACAGCTCTTGGTTGCTGAACAGCAGCCGCAGCAGTCTCCTAAGCCTGTGGGGGGGAGCGATCACACTATACAGCGCTGCAAAAAAAATAAAAAATAAGGGGGCATGGCCACACCTCCAGTAATTAGGCCCCACCCTCTTCATCTGGGGCCCGCCAGATTCTCTACACCCTTGGCTACAGCCATGGGCTATCCTGCTAACCTAGTTTCAGTATCTGTACTTCTGACTTCCTGTGCAGCATCAGTCTCCTGCTACCACTACCAGTAGCATGAAGAGTAGCATTGATAGGCTCTTCAGCTTCACTCACACTCCAGCACATACAGTTAGCCCAAGAGGTCCCTACCCAAATCACCAATCTCTTAGTGCCGTGACAAGAGGTGAGTTATGGTAACTTGTTTGAAACCTTACAGACTAATGGCTAATCA
Source organism: Taudactylus pleione (assembly GCA_031769625.1). Taxonomy (NCBI): domain Eukaryota; kingdom Metazoa; phylum Chordata; class Amphibia; order Anura; family Myobatrachidae; genus Taudactylus; species Taudactylus pleione. Next base: position 149,715 of record JAUIMM010000916.1, on the reverse strand, counting down.
GATGGAACATGGGTACACAGAGAGAAGGATACAAAACATTCTTAAAGTTTCTGACATTTAGTGACCTTTTCTTTTTTAAAATGAAAAATCAGCATCTTTTTGGATTAGGATTCTCGACACACACACACACACACACACACACACACGCACACGCACGCACGCACGCACGCACGCACGCACACACACACACACACACACACACACGTGTTATTTTGTACTGCCCCAAAACCTTAATAAATACTAATTTGTCAAAATTAAAAGGCAGACTGTGATTGGTGCCAGTAGGAAAAACACATATTAACCCCAATGTTGTGAGTACTTGTAAACAAAAGTCCTTATAGTTTTAACTCTTGCTAAATGCATGGTATTTCATACCGATACCTGTCACTCCACATGGTTTTCGTATGAAAAAAAACAAAACATTCGTTCTCGGCCGAAGTAAAATACTTTTACCATCAATGGCAAGCAGCCATCGATGTTTTGGAAACATTGATGGTCTATAGTTTTCCCTAAAACAAGATAGCAGAATAGGGGAGAAGAGAGTAGGAACTGATGCAAGAGGTCAGCATAAGTAAAGGGAATACAGGATAAGAAGTAGTCAGAGGCAAGTGGTGAGCCAGCAGTACATCAGGGAGGAGAATCAGGTCAGCCCCTTGTCCTGACTGGCTGTGTGCCCTTTGCCAAATCATCCTGCCTTGGACTGACAGAAAAAGCTCTCAGACATTTCAAGCGGGATGTAATCAACATCCCGCCGTGCGGGATGCAGACGGCCTAAATACCAGCACCAATTATGCGTCGGGATCCCGGCACCAGAATCTTGACTGCCAGCATCCCGAAGGTAAGTAGGGAGAGGGTTGGGGTTAGGGTGCGGTGTTAGGACTTGGCATTAAGGGGAGGGTTAGGGTTAGGCACTAGAGGGGAGGGTTAGGTTTAGGGTGTGTGGAGGGGGAGGTTAGATTTAGGCACTAGAGGGGAGATTAGGGTTAGGCACCGGGGAGGGAGGATTAGGGTTAGGGGTTAGTCTTCCCTTTTTTCCTTATGGGTGTTGGGATTCTGACTGTAGGGATGTCGCTGTTAGTATTCTGACCAGCCGCATCCCGACAGCTGGGATCTCATACCCAACCCATTTCAGGCATGGGGCTCACCTCTGCTGACATTTAATATCTGGCTCTGTTTGGAGACAGGCCAGCCATCAAACAATCTCTCTTCTCCTATATACCCAGGAACCTGTCAGGAGATGTTATAAAATCAGCCAGGTATATGTTTTATAAACATTTCATCATACATGAATGTGTCATATACTGAATTTATAATGACAAGTATTTGGATAACCATGGACACAGCATGACACACCCCTTACCCTGCTGTAATATCCCTGAGCTATTATCGGTAATCTGCAAATGCCTCTGAGTCGCACTGCGCATGCATCAAGTTTCATTTTCATTGTTGCTCGCAATGAGCATTTATTCACAACGTGATTCACAGACAGGGACCATTTGTGACGACTCAAACGCAGACATACATAACCAATTCCTGGGCGGTTCCCTGTCTGCAAATGCGATCCCATACGCAGTAAAAATGGCTCTTGTGTCTCAGTCCCGCGGCCATTCTGCACGACCATAGGGTTACTCCGAAGGACGATTCTCGACTGATCTGCATCTTATGCTGTGTCTTTGTACGCAGTCGCTTGGATTTGCGAAGCCGCGACTGAGCACCTCAATACAAATCCTGGCACCATTTACATATTTTGCATGGGGGTAGCCTTCCAAAATTCTCTTAAAGGAAGTCTGGAAGAGACAGTAGAGGAATCTAATGCTAAGGTGCTATGATGAGTTCTGTCATTTGAGATTCTAATCCTAGAATCGTTTTCCTGACCATTTTTCCATGTTGCCAGTATACTGATCAGTTTACAGTGGATGACGGCCTTTTTGGACTGTATAGGAAAGATTCCTGGACTGCACACCCTGAAGGCCTTTCAGGACTCCCAGACAGTTAGAAGAGAGATTCTCTTTGTAACTTTGAAAGTTAATCTTGTAGAATAGATCATTGGCATTGATCAAGGGGCATGGGGCCTGATTCAGAGCCGTTCGCTATTTGTGGTCATTCGTTCAAAAACAAGGGGTGGCTATTCAAATGATCCGTTTGCAAATTGCAGTCTGTTCACACCTCTAAGTCTGAACAAGCGAGCAAAACATACGCTCGTTTATTTGATAAAAACGCCCCCTGGCCGCTCGCACCATACGTCATGTCCGCTATTTATTAGATTAATCGAGTACATCGTACAGCGTATGAACTGCTCGCTATTCTTGTGGTTGGTTTTTTCAACCGCTATTTTGCGAGTAGTTCTGAGTTAAAAAAAAACAAGTGACGTGGTCAATGACGCTGCTGTATTAATTATGCACTCCCTTAAAACGCCCGTTTTGACCTTTAAGCACGCCTGCGTTCGAATTCCACTCCCCCATATTCAAACACCTTCCCCTGTTACCACCCACTGACTGGTTCGCGCATGCGTACTAAAAACCGTACGCATGCGCAGATGTGCGAACATCGCTATATAGGCACTCGCTATATAGCGTACAAACGATTTTCGGCCGCACTGACTGGTTCCCGCATGCGTACTAAAAACCGTACGCATGCGCAGATGTGCGAACATCGCTCGGAACGAGCGTACGGCCGCTAGCAAGCGGCTCTGAATGAGGGCCATAGTTTGTGGTAGCTGTCATCATCGGCGTACGCAGAGGGTGTGTTGGGCATGCAGCTGCACACCCCTTCAGTGGTACTGAAGGGGTGGTAATAACCGGGACCAGCAGACACTGATTTTGGCTTTTTACCAAGCGTTGGACAGCAGTGATGTCGGCAGGCATTCCAATATAGCACTGCCACATCATTAGCTGTCTCCCCGGATGTCGTCTTGGGATAGCTATGCGGGTGTGTGGCTGATACAGAAATGATCACGAAGATCTTGAGCATGCCTATGGCTTCCATTGTGAGGGTCGAATGTGTTGGGTGCGACAGACCTATGTGTATGGAAGTGGCAGCCTGGCCACCTCCCAGAATCACGTGTCCCTCTACCACTATTGGAAACTTATAAGCAAAGGCATTATAGAACTTACTGTAAGTTGGGCAGAATTCACCGATATCATCATTTGTGTGTAAGACACCATGAAAGTTTGCAGTGTTGGTCAGTAAGTGTTCTAAATCATGCAAATACAACTGCACATTAAATTAAACAAGTACAAATGAGGCTGACAAAAGGAAGTGCAGATGTGAGACAAAGTATAGAGGGGGGGCGCTGCCACTGTGAGCTACCTGTGAGTTACCTGTCACGGTCTGGGTATTTTGTAGATCCGGCTCGGGACCCTTATGTCTGACTAATGTGCAGAGGAAACGAGGTGGCTTGATGGAACTCTGGCTCATGGGTATGAACAGGAGCTAGGTACACTAGTGACAGTGTAGAAACCATAGAGCTGTAAAATGCAAGGATACTGGACTGGAACCCTGGAGAACAGACTAGGTCCACTGGGCAGCCCCTCGTCTAGTGTCCCGTGAAGGCCAGCAAGACCAGGTATATACTCCAGCTACAAGAGTGACCCCAGGAACACAGAACAGTATAGTGCTTGTAGATAAGAACTCAGAACTCAAGCCAGGAATTGGAGTCTTATGTAGTCAGAGTACATTTTGAGAAAAGCTGCATCTCTGGTACAGCTCTGATGCAAGACCTGGAACTGGAACCAGGGAGGAACTCAGAAACTGTGAGTCAGGATAGGTAATACAACTACTGAATGGAATGGGATTGAAATACCGTCTGTTGTTCAAATCTTGACTGCAAAAGCTCGACAGGAGGAGATCCCAATTGGGGCTGGTAAGTATCCTAACCCTCCCCTCTCTCCCCCTAACTCTCCCTTGGTGGTGCCTAACCTTAAAACTCCTGGGGTGGTGCCTAACTCTAACCTCCACCTAGTGGCATCCCGCCCACCGGTCTAATAACTACATCCCCTACTGAACACCTCAGTGCATAGACTGTATACTGCACACTGAACCCTAGCCCTGGAACCAGCACCCTTCTCTGAACCAGCCCAAGACAATAGCACACAGTGCAGGGAAGCCAATAAAAGTCAGCACAATAGTATATCCTGATAACCTGGACAACCACTGAGCATAGAGTATAACAGCATAAGTAACTTGCATGCACTGTGCCAGCGGTATGATGGAATGAGACTGCGGCTGAACTCGCCGGCTCAGCACTGATAGATGACAGTACACAGGCAGATGAAAGTGAGATACTTACTGGCTGAGATGAAGTGGTTAGTGCAGGCTTGTATACAGCAGCAGATGGAACACAGGTCTGTATGCAGCGTGGATGCAGCAATGCTGGCAGGTGATCGACACTCAGCATATATGGTAAATAGGAAGAACCGACGAAGTAGCAGATTAAATCACAGAGGACACAAACACAAGATACGAAGTAAGCCTGGAGCCTCGGACTATCTGGGGTAAGAACACGTTGTTCAGACAATGGGTTGCTCACAGTAACTGGTTTAAATAGGAGGTGGTCAATAGCCAATGGTTTAGTTGACAGGTGAGCACACAGGTGCATTACTTTATTACAGGGAGGTGTCCCTGGGATATCATGGAAACTGAAATTAATGAATATCTGAGCCTGAAAGGGATACTAAGACCCCGATTTCTTACACTAACTGTCTATCAGGAGTGCCCAATACAGAGACAATAGGAGCGTGTGGTTAATGGAGTGGACATGGAACTTGAACTGGTAGAATCTGCAGAAGTTGGAGTATTAGGTGGAGGAAGGTAAGACTGTAGTGAACAGGTGGGTTTTGAGGGAGCTTGAATAATTGAATATTTGCTGAGATTTGGGTCAGGTGTGGTAGAAAGTTCCATAAGTGAAGATCAGCATGGGCCAAAACTTGGAGGCATGAGTGAGATGTAGTCACCAGAGTGGGGGAGAAAGTCGGTCATAGGGAGAGAGGGAGTGTACTGTATGTTGTGGCGAAGTCTGAGATTTATGAAGGGGAGGAGTCAGTGATGGCTTTGAAGGTGAAGGTGAGAAGTTTGAATAAAATTCTGGAGGAAATGGAGAAGATAGTGTAAGGATTTGTAGTGGAGCAGTGAGAGAAGATCTACTGCATCTTTCTGCAGCATTTAGGTTGGATTGTAGATGGCAAAGATGGGTGAGGGAAGGCCATATAGTAGGAAGTTGCAGTTGTTAAAGTTGAAGAATGGGCGAAGGCTGCCATGACTATGAAGGAGGAGGCAATTAGACAACGTAACATTTGTTAAATGAGAACCAACAAAATAGCAATAATTTTCAGGGTCTTGCAGTGCGATGTCTTTAAGGTCAATCACAGATGAAATTAGATAACAAGGGACTTTAATGCAATCATGTTCCCCATGTTCACCTGGAAATGGCACAGAAACAGGATTACATAGAGAAGATTTGGTTATAAAAAGACAAGGTGAAACAGCTTTCATGCTGGGGAAGAAAGATTATTTTCTTCATGACAGAAATCAGAGAGTAAAGAGCCCCAATAAATCTGCAATGGATTGGGGCAATTCCCTGTTTTGCAGATGATTGGGAGGAAAAAAAAAAATCGGCATTGTATGATCAGAATCGGTAAATCGGGTTGTCCAACATGTTGGATTTCACTGACCAATTGATGGGCTGGTGTATGGTAATGATCAGCTGATTTACCGACCATTACTAGTAAAATGACGAACCCTTCAATATTGGTAGATTCCTGAAAATGATCTGCAAATCACTGAAAAATATCTGTAATGTATGGAAGGGGCGCAGATTGGTGGATTGGGGAATCTTTAGTTTGGGGAACAAATATCACAGAGTCTGTGAATCATTCTTTTGTGATTGCTGATGTATGGGCCCCTTAAAAGATTTGAAATTGAAAGCCAATAATGAAAGCCACTTGTTGCCCATCACTCTTAGGGGTAACAGAGTTTGGGATTAAACTCGAACAGGTTCCCACGAACACGCATGAGTATTTCGAGAGCAAACTCTTAAATTTACCAAGGAGTTATGTAAAATCGTGTTTTTCAATGGTGAAAGCAAATGTGTTTTGTCATGTGAGTTTTTGGCAAAACACATGAGAGAATGGATGTGTTTTTAAAACATGCATGAGAATGTATGCATCATCCTAGAAACATGTTCTGATTGATTGAAGCAGTCATGTCATGTACACACTACCCAAGCATAGAAAAATTCCACAAACAGCCTAACCTTTGAGGGTTTTGTTGGTTGGAGTTTGCAGAGGGACAGTGAGGAGTGTATTAGTGGTATATGAGAGTTTTTGGCTAGTGGAATTGTTTTCTGCTTGGTGTGTGAAAGTTGTTTTGTGCTTATTTATTGTTTTGTTACAGTATTTATCGTGTTGTCTAATTTTTCTGTCTTTCTTGATTGTGTTTTTATCTTTTGTCCTGTCAGTGTTTTTTTGTGTGTGGTGTGTGTGTGTACTGTAGTAGGAGAAGTTTGTGTTAGTTTGTCTTTTTTTGTATGTGCGTGTGTTTTGTGTTTGTATATGGATAGGGACAGCATTATGTTCAGGGCAGAAGATAGGTAGAGAGAAAGGGATGCAGTCAGGAAGCCGACGGTCGAAATGTCGACCGCCGGCTTCCCGACTGTGCAATCCCGACAAGGGACTAGTGATAGGCATCGAAATCCCGACGCCTATATATATCCCTACACCGGGAGCCCGACGCCCGGAAGACCAAACAAAGGTAAGCCGGGCAGCGGGCGTGGACAGCTGCAGGGGGGGGGGAGGGTTAGGTTAAGGGCTCCCGGGGGGGACTTAGGGTTAGGCAACCCCTGAGGAGGGTTAGGGTCAGGCTAGGGGAAGGGGGGGTTAGGGTTAGGCACCCCCAGGGGAGGTTGGGGTTAGGCACCCACCGGGGAGGGTTAAGTTTAGGCTGTGCAAACGGGGGGGTTAGGTTAGGCACTTGCGGGGGGGTTTAGGGTTAGGCACTAGGGGGGAAAGTTAGGGTTAGGCACCCCTAAGGGAGGGTTAGGGGAGGATAGGGTTAGTGTTACTTACCTTAATCCCCTGTCGGGTTCTTCACTGCTGACGGTCTTCTGGCATCGGGATTTGAACCGCTGAACATATATTTCATATCGATCCTGAGAGAAAGTGAGATGGAGGAGGTTGCTGCTCAAGAGGCTTTATTGAGCAGTACAGGCAGCAGTGATGAGGCGTCAAGGCAGAGGTGCACCATGACAGGGCGAAATGTGAAATTCTCTGTGGAGGGAAACATGGTCCTTCTGCAGTAGGTCATGAAAGTCCACCGCATGCTGTTTGGATGAAGGCTGCTAGCACATCGACCCACTGCAAGAATGCCATCTGGGCTGCGGTTGTGAGTGCAGTAATCCCATCCTACAGGCTTGCTACAACCTTTCCCTAGCATCCTGCTGCTGGTTGGGTAACAGAAGGGGGAGCAATCCTAAAAGGATCACCCACCCGCGGCTGCAAAGGTTACTGGGATGATGGCACTGCGGAGGATGAGGGACCAGCTTGCTTTCACAAGGTAAGTATACTATGGGTGCAGGGTTTGTGGTTTCGGCCCCCATAGACCATGGGGCCCGTGTGCACTGAACCCATTATAACTACGCCTATGGGAACACTATGGTGTTCCTAAACACCTTAATGCTTCTTAAACTACCGAATAGAAAATCTTTGCATGGCAGTACAGGGCTTATGAAAATAAAGCAGATAATATATAGGAAATAAGGGAAATGTATCTCTTGGTCACAACTCTGGGTCAGTTATCCTGTACGCTTACTTATTTTCCTGCTTAGGCAAAAATAAAAAAAAAAAAACCTAGTTATTACTGCTACCATGGCTACTATAAAGATGTTTACACTAAACATTTTCAAAAGAATGGAATGAAATGAGTATAAAAATAGTCTGATCATTCAAGACATGCACACAGTACATCATATGCTGTTTAACAGCAAAGGGGAGACCACGGCAGCCTTCAGCATAAACCACAAAGATAGGTTTTCTTTACCTGGTGTGGAAGGCACGCCTTGGCTCAAGACATCATACAGTATATACTAGTTTCATTTCTGATAACAAGAAATACTCACAACATACTAACCGAATCATAGAATGTAAATTCGTGGTGAGTAGTGCACTTTAAATTGGTAGTTAGAATTTGCCATTTATTACTTCGGGGCCTATTCATGATGTTATTTATCGGGATCCGAATGGACCCCGATAATTAACACCCTAATTCGCCGTGGCCACCGGAGCAATTCATCATTGCTCCGGCGCGGTGGCAGCTGATATGAAATCTCCCCCCTCGAGCGGCTTCACTTCTCCTGTCGGAGCAGTGATGGCAGTGCGCATGCGTGACCTACAGGTCACACATGCGCATAAGAGCCCCGACATCCGGCGGAGGGATCCCAAATGATCCCTTCTTGCAAGTCGGACCCTCTTCCCATAGGGAAGAGCGGGCAGCGAAGAACAAGCGGGGGTATTCGCCATCTGAAGATGGCGAATGCCCCCGCAGTCAAGCTCTGAAAATATGATATTTTCGGAGCTTGATGAATTCTGTCCCCGTACTAGTGTATGGGGACCACGGGCCATTCTGAAAACAGAAAGTAAGTAGGAGATATCTGTGATATCTCCTGCTTCACCTTCTTAATGAATGGCCCGAATACTTAATTTTAACAGTTGCAGGTAAAAATGTGCTTTTTCACCTGCTTTTGTCAAAATTAAGTGACGATGAATAGGCCCCTTGATATTGTAACTTTTGTTATATTATTTTTTTTTTATTCTAATTCTTCACTATTGCAATACTTATAATATTTGTTTGCTTGGCTATGGCAATCTATCCAATTAAACCTAAAAGTTGTCACTGTGCATGCCAAGCAGCCATTAAAAGCTCAATACATAAATACAGGAACCCAGTCGTTTTATTATTTAACATTTATGCAGAAATGTATTGGACATACTGCCGACTCTTCCACATTCTAACCTCTCCACTGCTGGGAAGGAGGAAAAATCTTGAATGGAGGCAGATGAGAAGCAAGGGTTCATTAATTTTAATTTGTGTTTTAATTGATTTGTTAGAAATGAGCATCACTTAAGCCTGCTAGTCAAGGATATTAATTTTATCTAGGCAATTGTAATGTATTTAAAGCTACAATACCACATTTCAAACGTATTTCAAGTTGTCTGTCTATTCACTTATCATATACTGAATAGTCCGGAGATACTGTAACTGTCTAACTGCAGGATAATCACAGTATGTGAGGAAATCTGCAGTTATTGACTACAAATATCTGCCAGAAGGCATTATGTGTAATGAGCAATTGTCCACATTTCATTAAAGCTCTGTTAATTTTAGGGATGTGTGCCGGACAATTTTTGCTGGATTTGGATTTGGCTCTGATTCGTCGTTCGGCTTTGGATTTGGATTTGCCAAACGTGCCGTGACTGGATTTGGATTTTTTACAAAAATTGCCCCAAAAAGCTAAAATCATATAATTTGTGCTTTTTTTTGTTCCTTGAATATTATTAACCTCAATAACATTCATTTCCAATCATTTACAGTCAATTTAGCTTACAGCTACTCACACAGCTTACAATATTGTTTTCACCATTATTGGCCAAAGGCTGCAGTGAGCTGGCTGGTTAGTAAGCCACAGAGCAGCGGCACAGACACCACAGTTTAAAGCACATCTATGAAACATTGCCACACAGCAGTGGCAGAAATGAAAGGTAGTGCAAGATGGAATTGTCCTTGGGCCCTCCCTCCCACCCAGTGGAGTACGGCCAGCAGAGTCACAATACTTGTATACACAGTGGGCTACGACCCAAGGAGTCACAGTGCTTGTATACACAGTGGGCTACGGCCTGCAGAGTCACAGTACTTGTATACACAGTGGGCTAAGGCCCAAGGAGTCACGGTGCTTGTATACACAGAGGGATACGGCCTAAGGAGTCTATACACGGAGGGCTACTGCCCAAGGAGTCACAGTGCTTGTATACTATGAGGGCTAATGCCCAAGGAGTCACAGTACTTATTTACACAGTGGGCTATGTCCCAAGGAGTCACAGTGCTTGTATACACAGTGGGCTACGGCCTGCAGAGTCACGGTACTTGTATACACAGTGGGTTAAGGCCCAAGGAGTCACGTGCTTGTATACACAGAGGGATAAGGCCCAAGGAGTCATGGTGCTTGTATACATAGAAGGATAAGGCCTAAGGAGTCACGGTGCTTTTATACACAGAGGGCTACTGCCCAAGGAGTCACGGTGCTTATACTCACAGAGGGCTACATCCCAAGGAGTCACAGTGCTTATACACACAGATGGCTATGGCCCAAGGAGTCAGTGTTTGTATACACAGAGGGCTATTGCCCAAGAAGTTACAGTGCTTGTATACACAGAGGGCTACTGCCCAAGGAGTCACAGTGCTTGTATACACAGAGGGCTACTGCACTGCCCAAGGAGTCACTTTAATTAGCAGAGTAGTGCAGAATCAGCTTGCAGTATGCTGGGGGGCTGATGACTGCAGGGGGCTACAGTCACTTAACAGCACAGCCAGTAGCCACTAGTCTGGACACAGCCAACTTCCATGCAGATCTCTGCGCAGCGTGCATGCCGAGTGACAAATGGAGCCAAGTCCTGGCCACGCGGCACCTTATATAGAGGCTGAAAGTCATCCAAGTTTCGCGAGAATCCGAAGTCGGGAGGATGACATTCGGAGCGGTTCGGATTCCACAGAATCCAAACTGCTTATCTCTAGTTAATATACTGTATAATGAGTTTCTAGAATGTGAAATTACCAAAAAGTAGTTACCTGGAAGGCTTCAGTGTCCTGGCAATGATTGGAAAGCCGAAATTAGAGTTCTTATAGATGTACAGCAGTTAAGCTGGTGTTGCATTAGCTGAATAAAACATCACTAAGTGTATATTCTTTAAATAGGAGCTCCACCAAAAAATTGTACTGTAACATTCCCCTCCCATATATAGGATTATCAAGGTTCAATGCCTGGGGAACCTGCAGTTTGTAAGATGAGCAGGTCAACTACCTCACTATTACTCCATTTGGTGCTTGATAAAGTTTGAAAAGTTCAACATCTAATGTAAAAAGCTCTGATTGGACTAATATCCACTCATTAACATTGAACTCCTGATATAAGGAAGAGCTGAGTTTTTAATTGTGTTTCAGTTCCAAACTACTTACATCTAGAGAGATGTCAGGGTGGTTATCACAAAGGGTTGGGTTGCTAGACACATTGGGAGATGACATAATGGTATAACTTAGGGTCACCAAGAAACCTTACATTAGGTATCTAAAAAGACAAACAAGTCTCCAATAATCAAAATCTTTATCATACTCCAACATATTTACTCTTCATCATTCTCACTAAAGCCCTCATTCACATTCTTCATCAGAATTGTCATCAATATATTTTAGTAAAGCCCCCTATCTGTGCACCATGATGGAATGCACTCTGTGATAAGACTATGGGCGGGATGCACTACAGGTAAAAATGCGGTAAAACCCCTGATGCAATTTTCGGGGGGTTTTACCGTATTCCTCAAATGTACTAAGCACCTGGAATGTGATGCATTCTGCTGCTTCGTCCTGATGGGCAATGCCACCTTCAGGAGGCGTTACCCAATAGAAACCTATTGGCTTCTTGTCAGGATGCTCCCCCTTGGGAGGGATCTGATTGGATCCCTCCCATGAGCCCCCGCGGCCAGCATCCAGGGACTTCTGGGTGTTAAACCTGGAAGTCCCTCTGCCCAGCAGCATCGCAAAGGACAGCTCTTATCGGGAGAGCTGTCCTTTGCGATATTCTTGATACATACCGTGGTAATGAACAGCTGTATGTACCTGAAGATAGGCAGGAAGTACCGAATCACTAATGCAATCCCACCCATAATCTGATTGGTTGCTATGGGCAACATCTCCACTTCTTAAAATGCCTACTTTAGTAAATATACCCCTATATCATGAGCTCTGATTGAACTCTCCGACCAATAAACAAATTGTTGAAAAAAATTCCTAATTAGTCTATAATATCCCCAAAACTTCAGTTGTATCTTGCTTAGAGCTTCTCACATACAGATACATGAGCAAGTGTAGGAACTAGCTCCACACTTTTGGATGAGCCTCTCCTTTGTAAAGTTTTCATTGCACGCTATCTCTGTTTCCAGGATAAAGGAAGGGTTATTATTATTATGTTTTGGGTGGGTGGAGTGGCATTCTTTAATATTTATTATGGTGCATGGCAATTAAAGGAATAAATATAAGAAAGCTTTAATTTGTTTATGCCTAACCCTAACCCCTAACCTTCCCCCTAGTACCTAACCCTAACCCTCCTCCTAACCCCACTAGTTACCGTCAGGATGCCGGAGATAGTATTCTGACAGGTGTCGGGATTCTGGAGCCAGCATCCTGACCGCCGGCATCCTGACTGTCGGTATTGTAACTACATCCCGAACACAGACACTACAGTGGCTGAACACAGAATATTAATATGAAATTCAAATATAAGATGCCCCAACATTATTAGTACAACAAATTGTTCATCCTACACATTAATGTGCCAGATGAGGCAGCCATCTTTGTCACACTACTTAGAACTGGTGGGATAAAAAATACACGGAGATACGATTACATCCTGTGGAGTTACAAATGATGAAATACAATACACAAACAACACAATACCTCCAGATTCATCAGTTCCATGGACGTTACATCCCACCCACAAATGTTCCTGGTGAGGCAGCCATCTTTGGTGTATGACATACAGGTTAATAAGGGCCTGATAAGAATTACAGAGACTCTCTTCACAAATGTCCACGGTAATTACCATTTCAAAATGTTCATGGCTGATTGCAGATGGGGTTAATGGTGTTCATGGCTGCTTTTAACAGGGAAGTCACATTGCTAGGGGTGTATCTACTGTGAGTACATGGGGTGCGGTGGAGTGAGTAATGGATAAGAGGAGGGATGGGGCTGATAAGTCTGACATTGGCTCACAGCGCTGATGATCACTCCTGCGAACTGCTACTTAGTCACAGGCACACTTCAGCCTATGACTAGAAAGCAGTTTGTTGCAGGGGATCATTGGCGCTACGGACTCCTGTCAGACTTATCATCCCGTCCCTCCTCTCGTACAGCTTTCCTTACCAGTATCAGTGAGGAAAAACATTGCTATGGGAGCCCCATAGCAAAATGTATATGCCCCTCACTACAACTTCCCCTCCCCGTTGAAGGGTACGGGGTGAGTAACTATACTATGAGGCTCCCATAGGTCTGGCTATGCCCCTGCACCTGGCCAAGTGATAAGAAACAATGAGCAGCAAAATGCAATAATATAAAAAAAAACTAATACTAATATAATAAAATTATTATTATTATTATTTCTATTTCTGTCAGAGAGGGCCATACTCATACAAACGTACAACCTATGAGATGAATGATGCTAAACTGTGATTCATTTATAAAAAAAATGAACAATAGCAACCGCAGAATCTGAAGGCTATAATGAAATTCACTTAAAACAGTTACAATTAAGATAAATTGTTTAATAAAAGACAATGATAAAAGAGAAAATAATAAAACATTTATATATCAGATTTCCATATCAGCTGTGTAATAATCAACAGTACTAAGCTGAAAGTCCCAATGAATTATAATGGACAAATAAAGTGATATCTTTTCCAGGGTCCCAGGATCAAGTCACATGAATTATTTAGCAGCAAATGATATACCCTGTGGAAGTGTCTTAATGCAAAGGAAGAGGCAATTTATTGGCAGCAATAATAGTCTTTATAGATTTGGCAAAAAGGTCTTAACAAAAAGTAACTGTATTGCAGTATAGGGGGTAAATTTACTAAGCTGAGAGTTTGGGAGAGTTTGCAAACTCTGGAGAGTTTGGGCATTTTTTCCCACTCTCAAATTTACTAATGTCAAACTCGGGAGAGAGATCTCCTTTGCTACGGGAAAATACTGGAGAGTTAGCAAACTCTCTTCAATTCACCATCGGCAGAACCTTTTCACTAGTGAAGATAGGATTCTGGAATTTACCAAGCAGAGAGTTTCTAAACTCTCATGAGATGGGAAAACTCTCCTGTAAAAACTTATGAAAAAAATACACCTGCCTGTGATCTGAGAGTTTGGCAGAAACATACACAGATCGCTGTGATCCATGTATGTTTCTGCCTGTAAATATAGAAAATAAATTTAAATATCTGAAAAAAAATGACATAGGGTTCCCCCCCAAAAGCCTAACCAGCCCCAGGCTTGCCAGCCTGTCCTGGTTTCTAAGATTACGGGGAACAAAATGTGTAGGGTTCCCCCGTAATTTAGAAACCAACACCAGGCTGCAGGGCCAGTCTTGATTTTAAATATAGGGGGGAAAAAATTGCATAGGGTCCCCCCTATATTTAAAACCAGCACCAGACCCAAAACGACCGGGCTGTAATGCCACAGACCGGAAACCCATTCACTGGGGCTCCGGGTCCAAAGCATTATCAGCCCAAGCCGGTAAGGCCAAGCCGGGGATCTTATTTTAAAAAATGCTATTTAATTCGATTTGTTCATTTAAACCATCAGGGAATAAACTATTCATGGAGAATATCCAAAAGATTTCTTGTTTACACCAGATCCTGAATCTATCACCTCTTCTGGGAGTGGGAGGTATGGATTCAAGCCCTATAACTTGTAGAGAGCTAACATCCCCCCCTCCATGTTTTTCTATAAAATGTTGAGGTACACTATGTAGTCATCTTTTCTTTAGGATATTTCTCCTCTGTTCTAAGAATCTTTCTCGGAGGCTCCTTATGGTTCTACCCACCTATCTAATGTCCTTACAACCGCAGAGTAGCAAGTACACCATATATTTGGTATTACAGTTAATAAATTGTTTGATTATATATATTTTATCTGTCCCTTCAATATTTATAATCTTCTGGTGCATAAACATGGGACAACCGTCAGCGATAACGATATAACTGAACGATCTCCCGGGTGTGCTGGATGATCGATATCGATCATCCAGCACACCACCGACGGCCAGGTCGCGGGTCCCTATAGTAACCTGGTCGATATTGATCATAACCTGGTCGATATTGGCCTGCATGCATGGTCGATGGACGATATCTTTATCGTCCATACATGCCCGGGCATCGCAGGGTTGGAGGCACCAAAAACTGCATGATATGATCGATATAGTTTATATCATGCATTTTAATCGTACCGTGTGTACCGTACGTACCTTTAGTCCTGTTAACTGCATGCTGACAATTATTAATAATAAGTTTGCCCTCTTTAATTTTACATTTATGTACAATAAGTTGGTCACCTTTCTGAAGCTTTTGAAATGTAATGTTAGATGAACATTTTGTACAAAATTCTTTGTACCATATTGTAGTTAGGTTACAAAATACCTTTTTTTACTGTAGTACATTATTCCAAACAATGCATGCATAATGTATAATTTGCACTGCTAATCCATGCTTTTTTTAAATACAAAAAAACAAAGAAAAGTCCTTGTGTGCCTGTCAAGGGCTTGATAAGTGCTTGCGCTGCTATCAAAAAGACTTGTGCTAGAGCTATTTTTAGCACAGTTCCGGTTATATAAATTGACTATTGAGACAGCAGCCAAGTTCTGGATGTTTTGCATTTGTAAACATTTTTTTTAGTGTATTCTTACTGTACCTATTATAATGAGAACATATGACTATTATAAAGTGGTTCAAATCTATCATTAAAAGTATCATACAAAATATATTAACAAGCAAGAAACTTAAGGTAAAATAAAAAGAAATACTCTATGCGCTAAAGTACAGGTGCAGCACAATCACAAGGGATACCACAAATTCCACAAGGACCAATAATAAAATGTGAATAAGCACTCCCACTGTTGGGATAAAAGTCTAAAAAACACTGCACAAATCCTTTTAATCCTGTTTCAAGACAGTCTTCAATCCTCCAGGGGAATCTTTCTGATTATTCTAATTTTGGGTTCCAGCGTTGCTTAGACCTCAAAGAAAATCAGAAAGAGATGCTTCCCATAGTGTAAAACTATTTTTCATTTATTGCACATAAGTAAACATATAAAACATTCAAAACTTATTAGTTCCACCAATAGAAATGACTGCGTACCAGAAAGGGCCTTAAGTAAAGGCATATGGAAAGAATGAAGGGTTAAATCCCGGGTATAGCACCTCCAACGCGTTTCAACTGTGTTAGTCTTTATCAAGGTCACAATTAAAAGGATTTGTGCAGTGTTTGTTAGACTTTTATTCCAACAGTGGGAGCGTTTATTCACATACAGTATTCTTCTTTTTTAAATAAATTTAAGGTAGACTTGCTATTATAGTAATATAAACAAATTTACATGAAGATCATTAATAGGCCATAGAAGCATTAATAATATCTAGTTATACTGCATTAATATTACTCGTATATTAGATCTAATGATGTCTGGGAGTTTTAAGAGGTTACCAGATTATCTACGTCATCCGGTTAACTCGCAAGACAGATCACCAGTGCTGCCTTTCTCATAGGCAGAAAGTATATAGCTGCATGTTAGGTATTCTTTTTTTAATAAAACATTCCAGATTTTGCCACTTACAAAGTTTGGAGCTTGCTGTTATGGGTTTGTGATCACTCCTACATGGGATGAATAGGTCATGAGCATGTCTGGACAGATCAGGGCCATATTATACATTTCTAAAACTAAAACATTGGGAAATTTGAGATTGGGAGAGATAATATAAGTAGGGTTGCCAATATGTGTCTATATGTTGGTATCTTAAGTACATTACTCATGCTACAACAGTACCTAATACAATTTAGCACAGATTATCGTGGAACGTTCATGATGGCAGGTCTCCTGCATGGCAATCATGGATGTATCAATTAGAATGCATGTCCTATAATGATGGGAGAAGAATTGAAATAAATACATTTGCTACATCTATGTAGTAAGCCTTGGAGAGACATAAAGTGGAGAGAGATAAAGTGCCAACCAATCAGCTCCTAACTATCACTTACAGGCTGTGTTTGAAAAATGACAGTTAGTACATTTCTATGTACTAACATAGACCCTTAAGGTAGTGTTTGAAATGTATGTCATCATCATCCACCTTTTTTGGAACTGCAGTATGTAAAGGGGAACATTCACCCCTTTGCTGCAGCTTGTCTGAATTCCATGGAACCCTTCCCTGGGATCCTTCCCCTGTAGTGTTGATGTTTATATTGGACCTCAGGATTCTTAATAAACAAATAAGCAGCAAAGCAGCAATAGCAACACAACATCCTTCCAGGACAACAATGGCTGCTTATGCCTTTTGGTATTGCGACATCTTTGGAAGAATACCTCATGAACTGCATGAAGAGGTGAAGACCCTGTCGGAAGTGGAGGTTATTCAGTAGATTGTATTCTAGTATATGGGAGTGAGGATATAGGCATTAGTATAGGCATTAGCATTAGAGGTTATTCAGTAGATTGTATTCTAGTATATGGGAGTGAGGATATAGGCATATAGACATTTACTAAGCTTTGGATGGAGATAAAGTGAACGGAGATAAAGTACCAGCCAATCAGCTCTTAACTGCCATGTCACAGGCTGTGCTTGAAAAATGACAGTTAGGAGCTGACTGGCTGTTACTTTATCCCTGTCCACTTTATCTCCATCCAAGGCTTAGTAAATAGACCCACAGTAGCATTGGCAAAACATGATCTGGGAAGTATCTAGCCGATTCTCGCAAATACCAGGAAAGTTAAACCTAAAATTAAATAAAATAACTATTATTGAGACCAGCACTATAGGCTGAAAAATATTTCCTACACAGGCAAATAGAACAATCTACAAGATGCTAGAACAGAGATCAGTAACCCCCCGGCACACATGCCATATGCCGCACACTGAACAGTTTTGAGTGGCACACGGAAGGGTCAGAACATTTACCAGTAGGACCAATGTGTAAGTTCCAGACTTAAATTTAGACTTGAATATTTTATAATTAGAAGAGCAATTTAGTTACAGATAGCAAAAATTACCAATAAACCTAAACTGACCCATTTACTTATACGTTCGTTTGGTGTATTGGTCTTGCTAGTTGCCACCAACTATTTGATCCTTCCACTCTCACTACTTCCCTCACTTTATAGTCATGTGGTTTTAAATGTAGTACACATCTCCTATAATTAAAAAATTATGCATTATGTTTATTTGTTGATCCCATTCTTATTAATTAATCATCATACATTTATAGAATATAAATATAGAACTGGCATACTGAGCTTAACGGAATGTTAGCCGGCACACTGACAGCAAAATGTTGCTGTCCCTTGAGAAGGTATATATTAACTTGACTGAATATTTAACAGCGACTACAGAAAATCCACCTATATATCCACCAAGATAATCTTATTACAAACAACATTTCTATTTATGTGACTTTAAAAAAATAAAAAGAACATAACTGTCATTGACTACTGGGGCTCCTAAGAAAAAGTTAGCTTCCAGATTCGAATTCTGTAGATGTGACACAGAGTATAATTTATTATTATTATTATTATTATTATTATTATTATTATTAATAATATTAATAATAACTTTTATATATGTGGCGCCACAAAGAGTGATACTTAAATACATGCACCCAGACACGGCAGCAGAAAAACATGGAAAAAGCTATAGGTAGAAGACGTACGTACCATTGCATGGCCAAATGACATGTCTGGGTCCAGAGCTAAGATGGACAAACTAGGACTTTTCCAATAAATACTAGAAAAAGCTTGCAAAGGAGGGTGCTACTAAGTACATATGACTATACTCATATTGGGACTGTATTAGATAAGATGCAACCAATGGGATTTCTGTATTACTAGGGAATAGAAGCCCCTGTTATGAAAGATGACTGATAATGAACTTATCCATCAACCAACTTACAGCTCAAAATATCTGGACAAAACGGACACACTGTGGTATAAAGCATAAAATACAGAGCCCCCATTCTCAAGCCAAATATACAGTGAAGACCTCTATTGTGGCATCATTTCTACAAAATGCAGACCTCAATTCTGGGGGCTACTGTATAATGTAATTCCACTTTTCACGGCTGTTAAATGCAGGCCTAAATTCTGGTGTCTTACTTACAGTGCTATTCAGATACCAGTGGTTGTGATTAGTATTTACTTCCTGCTGATACGGAATTGCAAATCTTGGCATTCCTTGTCTGTCATTGATTGAAAGGAGTGCTACATGGGAAGTATTCAGCTATAGAGCTACCAGTCCCAGTATACTCTTACCACCAACCATCTTCTGGGAAGATTCTAGAATCTAACTCCACAACATATGGCAGCCACATGTTCTTACATTTGTGCATATAACTGTCCTGCTCTGTCCCACGCATATCAGGAGGAAGCTGTGGGAGCTGACCAACAACTTGTTATTTCCTGGCCAAAACTCTAATTAGCTGTTTGTGTTCTGTGAATTCTGATTGGCTGCAGGAGCCTACCACACAAGCAGCCTAATTCAAGTGCACCGATAGCGGTCATCTCTCAGGGGAGAGTCTATAGAGCCATATTTAGAGGGGGGACTCCCTCAGAGTCCACACTGATACGTTCCTCTACTAGGTAATAGGGCTGATTATCAGTTTAGAAATAGTTGCTACAGTGTGGTTGTTGAACGATACTCAGTTTGACTTCTGAAAGAAGTGCCAATTACAATAAATTATGAACACACACACTAAATAAAAGGATCTTAGATAACCAGAGGGAATAACACATGCAGCATTAATGAGTAGTTTTAGCTAATGTTCTTTCTGCTGTTGGGTACACATGTGTAACTACAGCCGACTGGGAGTTTTTACTTTATCCCAATCATAACCTACCTATACCTCTATCACCCGTTTTTGAACCCTCTCCAAAATCACCACCCTCCCTGGGAAAATGATCAGAATCAACCCATTTGTTATGGTACAGCCATATGTTGTGGGGGACATGTACTGTACTTGCCTTATTCACATAACATAACAAAGGCATCAATGGCAACATTGTGTAAGCTTCGAGCAAGGCCCGCTTACCTGCAAATTGCAACAGAATAAGATAGCACTACATAGATATATGTTAATAAACAAAATAAACAGTGGCTGGGTTAATTGAACCGCCAGTACAAAGAGGAATGCCAGGTAAGCTCCCCGTAATTATGTGCCCATGTCCCACAATGACTCCGGGCAATGCAGCACAGGATAAATTGGTGTGTAGGGGCTCCTGTAACGTCACCTTTCCTGGTCTCCCGAAATGTTGCTCTAGAATGATCTCTGAAATAAGAAGAAAGTTGTGTTAATCATTTGTGAAGATGAAATAAAGTGAATTTATTTCAAAATAATGGCTGAAAAAAAACGTTTGAATATGTCATATGAAATCCCTTGTTCCTTTTAGTCTGGACAGAGCCGGCCCTAGCCAAATTAGTGCCCTAGGCAAGATTTTGGGTGGTGCCCCCCTCCCCGCGGGATCCTGAAAAGGGGTGTGGGCAGCACAACATGGTATCAGCACCCACCCTCATCCACCACCCCTATCCCAGTAGAGCACCCCTCTCCCAGCAGTGAGCAGCACAGCACCTCGGCCCTCTCCAAGTTTCACACCTACATTACTTGAGCGAAGCCTGCAGAGCTGTCCGACTCAAGGTACAGCAAACCCGCGGGCGGCTGACCCGCTTTTCCCATCTCAGACTGGCAGGCCGCATCTGTGTGTGATGATTGCTGGAGGTGGAACCCAGAGCCGTGAGGTGTAACTCACTACTCCGAGCTCTGCAAAGGCCCAAGGTGCAGCAGCCCTCCCGTGACCATTTACTTATAGTCCTGAATGAGCCACTGCCCATGTGCAGAAACTCATTCTGATTGTGTGACACCTCAGTGCCGGCCCGGCGCCAACCACTAGTCACTGTCCAGGTGCTCCGCCCCCACAAACTGCTGCCGGCTGTTCCACTGCTTCGCGCTCACTGTTTGCTTGGTGGTGTAGTTTGACTAGGATTAGGTTATTGCTTAGGTTTGAACTTTGTCAGGGCCACACACTGTCACACAATTGCTAAAAAAGGGGACACTCTTAAAATACAAAAAAGTTCCAGGGCTGGCTCCAGTGGAAATTGGCAGTCTGCCAAAAACATGTGATAAAGCTACAAAAGTATCCTTTTAACTTCAATCTGAACAAACTTGATGACTCATGTAAGTTCATAGAAAATTCAGAGCCTCTGTGTTTGCATGCAAGGGCATAGAGAGTCGCCCTTCGGGAAAAATACTCTTTTTGCAGCACTGGGGGAGGGGATGAGCAGCAAGCAGTCTCCCATTGCAGCCCAGCACACAGCAGCGTGTAGTGGGCTGCTGACAGGTAAGAGGGAAGGGGGGCAGCGTTGGACCGGGGTCCCCACGGGGCCCTGCCAACAAGCTGGTAATAAGTACCCACTCCCCCCCCTCCCTGCGCCACTGGGCGTAACTAGAAATGTGTGGGCCACATAGCAAAATCTAAAAAAGGGCCCCCCCAGAAATGAAAAAAAAAAACACATACATTTGCCCCCACACAGAGCCCATTCATGTTATGCCACACAGCACTGCCCTTTACACATTATACCACACATTAATGCCCTTTACAGATTATGCCACATAGTAGTGCCCCATATAACACATTATTCAACACAATAGTAGTGCCCCTTACACATTATGCCCCCCCAGCAACTCACCACCCAATGTCCCTCCAGCAGCCTCTCGCCTCCCCCTATGTGCCATCAGCAGCCAGCAGGTGTGGATTTGGGGCCTGGCCGCCAGCTAATTACAGCTGGAGCACCGGCAGGCAGTGACAAACATGGACAGACAGCACTGGTGCAATTAGAATCTGGTGCCGGTCGTGAGCCAATGGGAGCTCGTAGATTGGCAGCCAATTAGAGACTGCAACTTCTGATTGGCTGCCAGTCTGCGAGCTCTGATAGCACCTACGATCGTCTGTGCTGACTCTCCATGACTGCCTGCCAATGCGCCAGCACCAAATCAACAGTGCTGACACCTGGGCCCCATTGACAGCCCTGACTGGACCGGCCCAACTTGTGTGCGTGACTGAGTGCAAGGGGAGCAGCGGACCACAGAGGCAGGTTGAGTTCCATAGCAGCCGCACCCCTTGCACCCACGGTAGTTACGCCACTGTTTGCAAGCATGTTAGCAAACAGTGGGGTTCTCTTCAGGATCAATGGAATGGGGCTATAGGCGAGGACAATGTAAACAAATAAACGCTGCAGGTGTACTTCTGGGTCCAGTCTTCAACCCAGGCAATGCAGAGTATCCCAACTAGTTTGTAATAATCTCCTTAAATTATATGCAAATTATTTTAACATTTTAATAAAAAGTGGATAAAATGTAATCTCACTTTGTTCAACGGTTATTTATATTTCATAAAAGCAACTATTGTTTCTTCAGTAAAGACCCAAGCTTCATTTTAAACAATGGTTGTAGGGAGAAAAGAAATCGCTGATAATTTGTAACGAAACCAATATAAGAATCAATATAACTCATTTATTGTACCTTGTAATAAACGATTTGCAGAGTTAACAGCATTCAATTATTTTATAATCTAATAAAATTTCCAAGCCTTGTTACTCTGTACTAGCTAGAGATATTCTTCTGTTACTTATTTTAGTTGATATAATACCAGGGTCTGCAGCCTCAAAATTACTTCAGTAATTATTGGAAATGTACTAAATAAATGAGATCTTGCCGATCCTGTGCAAGTCTGTGGTGTCAGCTAATGCAGTTTTCACAACACTAGTAGAATGAGTTAATGAATGATGGTGCCATGATGTGTAGCACAATGGGCATATTTCTAAGGTGAGAGACCCTTTTGTACTAAACCATCAGCACTTACATGTAAGACTTTGTAAAGGCTTTAGTGCAGTCATCAGAGTAACCGCTTTGACTGGAGGACCTGAATCTGATTCAGCTCAAGACCGGATATTCTTTATTGTCAGATATCACTAACCACAGAGTAATACGTATTACATATTTCATTTTAATCCATGCCAACATACTGTCACTACTGTCGCTTCTGATATCATTTTTTCTTTTGCAGCTGATCCATCAAAAAGGCAAATGAACAACTTTTCTATTTCTATGAACAAACTGTTAATGGACCTATTTTCCTTATCAGGCTAGCCTTAGTTACATACATACAGTATACTGTAATTGATTGTCATTCAGAGCGCTGAGAGACTGATGCAGTACATGATGCTACTTTAGGTTCCGTTATTGAACGCTACAAGGTACATTACAGCTGATACTGATTCTCCCATGCTGCCATCACAAGCAATCAGTTTGTCATCTGAGAGCTATATAGCGAGGGTGCATTTTATCATGTTACTTATTCTCTGTATATCAGTAAATCCCAACATGCAATGAATAGCAAAGACAGCAGGTGAGAATAAAAAGATTACAAACAATGCTGATGTCTAATGAAGTTGTTATAGAAGATGACTTAATGAAATTGATAAATAGACATGCGAGCATATACTGTAGGAGGTCAGTGATTCCCAACCTCCGTCCTCAAGGCACACTAACAGTCCTGGTTTTAGTTATATCCATGATTGTGCACAGATAGTTAAATCAAAATAACTGGGGTACTAATTAAGTCACCTGTGCTCAAGTATGGCTATCCCCAGTGGCATAACTAGGGTATTTGGAGCCCAGGGCAAATTTGAAAAGGGAGCCCCCCCCTGATATGTGCGGAAATAAATGGACGTTGTCACTTAAAAATGGGACGTGTCAACATGACACACCCCTTTATTTTCACGCTGACTATTCCTATCCATATGCACCTTAACCCCAGTAGTGCCCCTTATACAGTACCCCCAGTATGCAGTTGTGGTCCCTCTTATGCAGGCCCATAGTGGTGCCCCTTATACAATATCCCCAGTAGTGGTCCCCCTTATACAGCCCCCAATTAGTTCCCCGTATTCAGTGCCCCCAGTAGTGGTCCCCCCAAATGCAGTGCCCCATGTAGTGTTCCCCCTTATGCAGTGCCCCCAGTAGCAGTCCCCACAATGCAGTGCGCCCAGTAGTGGTATCCCCTTATGCAGTGCCCTTTATATAGTGCCCCCAGTAGTAGTCCCCCCCATGCAGTGCCCTTTATGTAGTGCCCCCAGCAGTAGTCTCCCCCCCATGCAGTGCCCCCAGTAGTGGTCCCCCTGATGAAGGCCCCCAAAAGTGATCCCCCCTATCCAGTGCTCCCTGTAGTGGTCCTTCCTATTATTGCCCCCAGTAGTGTTCCCCCCAGTGCAGTGCCCCTAGTAGTAGGCCCCTTTTATAATGCCTCCAGTAGTAGCTCCCCCCCAAGTAGTAGTCCCCAGTAGAGGTTCCCCCTCCCGATTAAGTGCCCCCAATAGTAGCCCCCCCCCAGTAGAGGTCCTCCCAGTAATGGTGCCCCCAGTAGTAGCCACCCCCAGTAAAGGTCCCCCCAGTAGTAGCCACCCCCTTCCCCCGTTGTGCCCCCAGTAGTGCAGACAGGTTTTAAAAAAATATATATACAAATATACTTACCTGAATCCCCGCTGCTGCTGCTCCGGACCGCGACACCGCCGCCGCCCGCCAGTCCTCCCGGGCTGGTGCACTCAGCATTATGGTAGAGACTTCATGATGTCATGACGTCTGTCCCATTACCCACTGCAAGAGCCGGACGGAAGCCCGGCTCTTGCAGTGGGTGCTGCAGCAGTCAATGAGAGTCTATCTGACTCTCATTGGCTGCTGTTTAACACACGCATCGCCGCCAGCGCTGGTGGCAATGTGCGTGTTATGCACAGCCTGAGCCCACCTCCTGGCGCTATTGGGTAAGCGCTCAGGGGGAGGGAAGGGGCTCAGCTGTGCAGCACGGGACCGGCGCTGGAAGCCTAGCGCCTGTCCTGTGTAAATGTGTAGCACTGACCGCACTCACTGCGGTCGGCGCTACACTGGCTAACTAGGGCGGGCCAGTAACGTGGCCTGCGCCCCCCCGTGCCACCGGTCCCACGACGCCCAGGGCACGCACCCTGCTCGCCCTGCCCGTGACGCCACTGGCTATCCCTAAAACCTGGACTGTTAGTGTGCCTTGAGGAACGTGGTTGGGAACCCCTGCTGCAGGTGCTAGATATATTGCATAGCTTGTTCAAGTTCAGAACATGGGGCTCCCTTGGTTAGCATAACTAAACTGCTTCAGAACATCAGAAAACTTGTTCAGAATATTAAGTAAACTAATTTAACATTTAAGGGTCTATTCATTATGTCAATTATCGGGGTCCGAACGGACCCCGATAATTAACATGCTAACTCGTCACGAGCGCCTGAGCAATTCATCATTGCTCTGGCGCAGAGACAGCTGATCCGAAAATCTGTCTGGCACCTTGCTCTGGCTTCGTCCTCTTTCCTAGACCAGCGGCCATTGCAGCAGCTATGTAGTGACCTGCTGATCACAGATTATTAGGGTTTTTATCTCAGTTTTCCCTCAAATAATAATTTGCATATTATAATTAATGTATCATATTTATTTATATATTAAAATAGATTACATTATAATATATATATTATATAAATTATAAAAAACTCGGCACTCACTTACTTTTCAAACTGTAAATATAGGGAATGTTAGTTCCAAAATATTGCAATAATTTGTCCAGCTGGCCAACCACGTCAAGGTGTTCCCATCTGGCCAGTCCCTACACTGAGGCCCTGATTCAGAGCCAGACGCTCTGACAGAGCGCTCGCTCTATTTTTTTTTTTTGAACGGCCTCCTGCCCACTCGCATAGCTGTGGGTGACCACCCACAGATATAGCGAACGGGCAGGAAGATGGTCACGATGGTCAAGACCATCACGACCATCGGGTTTGCGACGAGACCCTTGTGGTAGGGTCTCGTTGCCGCAAGCCCTGGATTGCTTTCGGCTCTATCAGAGCCAAAGGCACTCCCACTGACATGGGAACGCCTCCGTCTGGGCGTGCTGTCACTCACCATCGACAGCACACCCCCTTTGTAGCGAGACCCGGAGTGACGGCATGCGCACTGGGCCAACATCGACCCACTTGTGAGCGCTCAGCGCTCGCAAGTGGGTCTGAATCAGGCCCTGAGTCCCAAAAATATGAGCATTGCTCTGCCACATTTGGTTCCAGCTAACACACAGATTCTAAATGCAAATTATGCTTCTTACATAAGTATGAGTCCTGCTTATAGAGACAGGACCACACCCAAGGATATCAATTAATTAGCACCTGGGAATAAACTGACATAGTATGTGTTACATTTGATAAGCAGGGTGCCCTAGCAAGTGTGACCACAAAAAATGTACATAAATAACAGACTTAATCCTCAACCATCTGGGGTGCCCTTGGTCAGTGGCATCCCTGCCCGCGGTGTCACCCAGTGCGGGGAGGGATGCTGTATATGCAGCGAAGCCGCGCGCTGCTGTAAAGGTGGCATGGCCTCATGGGAAGGGGGCGTGGCCTTGCGGCCAAACCCCCGTGTTCCCGTTATTGCTGGGGAGCAGGGAGGGTGCCGGAGGTGCGGACTGCCCTGTGTGCAGTGCTGGCTCCCCCACAGTTGTCAGGAGTCGACTGCTGCACTTCTTATACAGTACAGCACCCGGCTCCTGTCACTGAGGGGGAGTCTGCAACTTGGTGTCACCCCTGGGAGGGTGACACCCGGGTGCGTCCCGCACCCCCCTTGTGACGCCACTGCCCTTGGTAGGTGACCACACAATTAACATTAAATAATCATACAAACTTGGCACCCACTCATTGGATTAAGCCTGTTATTTATACAATTTTTTGGTGGTCACATTTGCTAGGGCACTAGCAGAAAGTACTTCACACAGGACCTGCTTTCCGACTCAACGCTAGTCAGAGGACCGCTGGAAAAGAATGGATCGTCTGAGCTCTTGTTTTTGGATTGCATCACAAGAAAGTGTACATGAATTCCAAAGATTTACAGGAATAGACATCCAAGTGTTAAAAAGTGTTGCATTAGTAAGAAGTAGTAGTTTAAGTATTAAATTAGTTTACTTACCGTAATCTTCTGCACATTTTACTGATGTTCTGAAGCAGTTTAGTTATGCTAACCTGGGGGGCCCCGTGTTCTGAACTTGAACATGCTCAGCTAAAAGGAAAACTCAGTACAATCCTTTTTTTTTTACTTCCTTGGAGTCTACAGCTGTGGCCTCATGCCCATGACCCTTGCAGTCCAGTAGATGCTCAGGGCTGATTACTCTCCCTATAGAAACCCATAGGCTTCTATAGGGTAACAGCATTCAGGAGATGGTGTTACCCACCGCAACCATAGAGTGCATCGCATTCCGGGGCTTGGTGCATATGAGAAATGCTGTCAAACCCAGATTTTCTGGGTTTGATGCATTTCTACCTTTGCTGCATCCAGCTTTCAAACTGGTGCCTTCTTCAATGGTCCTTTTGCTGGTGTTCCTGAAAAGTGAGGTTCGCATGTATGAGTGGGTTGAGATTTGTTCATGGAAATGAAGTCATATTGTATGGAGCTCTCCTTAAATAGAGGCCAGTGGCTATAGTTACTAAATGACAGGTTTTTAAAGCTGATGACCTTTGGTGGTTTTACCTGTAGGACTTTAATCAACAATAATATTAAATGCAATGTCAGGATTAGAATTTATAATTGTGCAAATAAAGGGCTTGATTCAGACCCAGAGGAAAATAAAACATCAGGCGCAAGCAGGGCCATAGGGGAAGGGGGCGGGGCCTAATTACAGGCGATGAGGCCACACCCCTTAGAGTGGGAACCCACCTCTATGTAGAGCCGCGAAGGGGGTGGGAGAAGGGTGCTGTGATCAGTGTGATCGCTCCACCTCACAGGCAGAGGAGACTGCTGCAGCAGTAGCGTTCAGTCTCCCACAGCAGAATGTGCTGGGCTGCTATCAGGTAAGAGGGAGAGGGGCTGGGTCCCTCCAGCAAGTCCTGGCCCGGGTAATTAGTACCCGCCCCCCCTCCCTCTTGGTGCCCCTGGGCGCAAATGCCCAATATTTTACTTATGCACATGAGTCCCGATGGTCACCGCCGGTGGATGCAGAGCTGCATGGAGATATTCATTCCTGGGCGGTGACAGAGGGGTGGCTGATGAGATTTTGAGCAACCATAGGGTGTGGTCGATGTCCACTTGATGGTGCGCCTTTCTGTACATCACGGCAGATTAGATCTGCAGTCGGCGGGCATCCAAATAGACAGTCAATCGGCTGCAGCGTTAGACAAAAGTTGCAGCTGCTACTGCTTTGTATCCACCTCTGAATTACCCCCAAAGAGCAGACGTGTTTGGGTTGTCTATATATTAACATCACCGACTGATTGCTAAGTTTTAGTAAATCTACCTTAGGGCCTGATTCAGAGCTGCTTGTAAGCGGCCGCTCGTTCGTTTCGAGCTGTTTGCTCAACTGCGCATGCGTACGGATTGTAATACGCATGCGCGAACCAGTCAGTGCGGCCGAAAATCGTTTGTTCGCTAAATAGCGAATGCCTGCTATTTTGAGTGACAGGAGGAGGCGTATGTGGGTGGTAACAGGAGAAGGTGCTTGAAAACGGGGAGTGGAGATCCGAACGCGGGCGTGCATAAAGGTCAAAACGGGCGTTTTAAGGGTGTGCATAATTAATACAGCAGCGTCATTGACCACGTCACTGGGTTATTTTATAGTCAGAACTGCTCGCAAGATTGCGGTAGGAAAAACCAACCACAAGAATAGCGAGCAGTTCATACGCTGGTCGATGTACTCGATTAATCAAATAAATAGCGGACATGACATAGGATGCGAGCGGCTAGGGGGCGTATTTTACCAAAAAACGACCGCATGTTTTGTTCGCTCGTTTAGACCTAGAGGCGTGAACAGACCGCGAAGAGCAAACGGTTCATTTGAATAGCCACCCCTATTTTCTGAACGAGCGAGCGCAAATTGCGTCCGGCTCTGAATGAGGTCCTTAGTGCTGAAGTGTATCTGTTTTATACTAATATTTCTTTACACTACTAACTTGCACTTTCTTATCCAGTGTGTCAGCTGCTGTTATATCATGGTTTCACATACATAGAAATGACTGAGTTGACGATGTTTGAAAAACCAGCTGGAGCTCAGTGTTTGCTATATTTTCAATATGACACTTTGTGGATTGATATGTTCTAAAAATGGTTTGGTATCTGCCTGGAACTGGAAGCAGAATACTGTGCAGGGGAACATGTTCTGGAAGTATTAGTGCATTCTGATGTCACAATGGCAGTTAATCAATACCATTTATTATGATAACAATTAGCACTTGAAAACATTTCAGTAATGTAGACTTTCTCATTTGTAAGTCCGCATTTGATTTGCAGAAGGTATACTTTTTTGTATTATTATGCGCCATATCAAGGTGTTACTATAAAAAGAAATGTGATTGCTTTCAGCGACAAAACTGCAAACTGTGAAAAGGGGGTTATGTAATGTAACCAGCACCAAATTCCATCTACTATTACCGAAATCTGCAAACAGCAGGTGCAGGTACATTGTAGAACTTAAGCTAGGTACACACTGGAGCGATGTCGGGACAATTTGCCGCTTCGTAATGACATATCGCCTACATCGCTCAGTGTGGACGCATGAATGCCAGCTCCCACGGTCGCAAGCGTCGGTTGCCAGGTTTGATGTGCTGCACATCTAACCTAGCGATATTGATAGCGGCTGGTGCATTGTTAATGATTGACGTATCGGTGATCGTTACGTTGTTCATTAAAGGGGTCCAATGTGAACGAACAATCACTGTTGATGGGCAATGTTAGAACGAATGCCCGTCGCTCCAGTATATACCTAGTTTAAAGGTTCAATCCAGCTTAGTTCAATTTGGAATCTGATTTTATTTATTATTATAGTTCAAATCTAAAAGCAATTCTGCATTTTTGTAACTTAGTGTAAGGTGAACATCAAGTATTGGCAGGCATATTCCAATAGTGGAGCTACAAGTCTGACATTGCTGAAACACTATGCAGAGGGTTCCTGTGCTTTGTTGTTCCTAAAACAATGCTGCCCCCTGCTGGTTTTGTAGTTTGTTTTTTTAGCAACTGCAAAGCCATCATGTAACAGAAAGGGATACAAAATATGCTAGTATAGTGTTTTTTTGTTTGTTTTGCTTTCGCTATAATTTTTAATTCTTATAAACAGGATGAAAACAGTTAAATAATTTTAGAGATAAATGGAATGAGTCTAAAGACTTGTCCTGAGTATGGAAGTTACTAGAAACCTTGTATCAACTTGTAGCCAAAATTATATATGTATTTTGCCATAGGCAGAGGTGAGCACAACACAATGATCTGCACAGTAAATGTTCACTAGTGATGTGCTAATATGCATTATACAGTAATAAATACTTGGTGTAACATTATAATCACTGACACGGTTACCATGGGGTTGTCCTATATAGAAATCAGGATGTATTTAGGATACCGGCGGGAGCTATTCCTTCCGCCGATATCCTGATAGCCACATCACGACATGGGACTAAAGATAGGCATCGAAATCCCAAAGCCTATCATTAGCCCCACTACTAAATCCTGACACCTGGCGAACGAAGTTGAGCCAGGTGTCAAGGCGTGTTGCCGCGGGGGTGGGGGGAGGCTTAGCATTAGGGAACCCCAGGGGACTTAGGGATAGGCACCCCCTGAGAGGGTCAGGGTAGGGATAGGGGGGTTAGGCACC
Source organism: Taudactylus pleione (assembly GCA_031769625.1). Taxonomy (NCBI): domain Eukaryota; kingdom Metazoa; phylum Chordata; class Amphibia; order Anura; family Myobatrachidae; genus Taudactylus; species Taudactylus pleione. The sequence continues at coordinate 118,975 of JAUIMM010000916.1, read as the reverse complement.
AGTAGGGGAGGTTAGGGTTTGGCACCCCTCCGGGAGGGTTAGGTTTAGGGTGCAGGGAGGGGGGGTTAGATTTAGGCACTAACGGGGGGAGGTTAGGGTTAGGCACCCCTAAGGGAGGGTTAGGGATAGGTGTGGGGGGAGAGGGGAGGACTACTTACCTGATGCTGTCGGGATTCCGACCTGTCGGGCTGCCGCTGTCTCTGTATTTGTTGCGGCGGCTAAACAGTTGTCGGCATTACATACCGATTCCATAGAAAACATCTGTACAGGGAGATTTATCAGTTATGGCCTTTTTAATTTAAGTGCTTCACATGCCTTAATTATGGACTTGTACTATAGCTATGATGCTGTATCTAACCAGCTAGAGACAGCTATACAGTAGTTATACTAGACACTGGTGAGCATGTGCATTTCATGGTGCTGTGCTTTGCCTTTTGCAAACAGACAACAAATGTAAAGGATCATGCCAATGATTTCTGGGAGCTCAATTCAATACTACACCCTTGTTATTCTAGGAATCTGCTAATACTTGTTATACAGCAACATGATGTTGTACTGAATAGATTTGTGTTTAGTGGCACTATTACCACTGGAGTACTCGTACTGAATATTGAACTAATTTGTGCCTAATTAGGGACATAGTAAATATCCATAACTGTATAACTCGAAGTACTGTGTCCTGCTAGTTGTCAGAAAGTGTTACTAACATAAGGGATCCTGACAAAGAGTATTTTTATTCTTTGTTTCAACTGAGCATTTAGGATAGATGCCGTGCACCGCAGTGGGTGGATTTGTACCCATTGCAACTCCGGATTGCTGGATATAGAATGCATCCTCAAATTTGAAATAATTATTTTTCAAAATAAATCTAATACATTCCAATATAAAAAAAAATTTATGCATCTCAATATTAGAATCATCATTCAAAAACCACTTTACGGCTTCTAGACCTCCCTCGTGTGGAATACTGGTATGCAGTGCCTCCACATCAATGGTGCACCATTTAAAACCAGCACTCCACACGAGGTCATCCATTACCCTCAAGATATGTGGGGAAATTGGACTCATATGTTAAGGATTCAACACAGATCTTGAGGAGTTGCAATGGGTACTCCATATGCACCGAGTTTGGCTAACTTATACCTTGGTAGATGGGAAGCTAACAACATACAGAAAAACAATCCCTTCATTCAACAGATTAAAATATACAGGAGATATATAGACGACGTGCTTATTGTGTGGGATGGAGATGAGAGTTTATTTTTTGAATTTGTGGAATATCTAAACAAGAATGATTATAATTTACGATTTACGGCTAAATGTGATCAATTTAGAATAGAATTCTTGGATTTGGTACTGGATTCTACAGGCTGTAAGGCTGGTGAAAAAATTAACACTTACAAAGATTTTAAGAAAGTGGACAGCAATAGTTATGTACATTTTCAGAGCTGTCATTATGACAAATGGATCCATAATATTCCCTACTCACAGTTTATAAGGCTAAAGAGAAACTGTTCGAGTGATGCTATGTTCAATGAACAGGCTAAAATATATGAACGAAGGTTTTTGCAGAAAAAATATACGTTAAATAGCCTCGCACCTCATGGGCTCAATGAGAATTATGACATCACTCCTTTCCTGCACGACTAGCAATTGTTGTTGGAATTTTTTTTTTTCCTTTTGCTCTCTAATACCCCTTTTACACCGGAGCTAAAACCCGGGTTTTTGTAGGGTTTTCCCGGGCAGCTCCCTGGTGTAAAAGGGCAGAGAGTTGGATCGCCGGGTCGAGTGACCCGGCAATCCAACCCTGGTAACTAGCAGGGTTTAACACGGGCGTAGCCCGTGAAACCCTGCTGTGAGAACAGCGCACTCCGGGTCACGATGACCTGGAGTGCGCTGCTAGCCGGCCGATTGGTCCAGCTTCAGTGGCGCTTGGAGATGACGTCATCTCCAAGCGCCACTTTCACTCCGCAAAAGCCGGGTCTATGCAGACCCGACTGCGGTGTGAGTGGCGCTGACTCGGGAATATCCCGAGTCGGCGCCGGCAAAATTCCGGGTCTGATCCGGATAGGAACTTTGTTCCAACTCCGGGGCAGACCCGGAATTTAGCTGGAAAAGGGGTATTACATGGTCCTGAGCTTTTAGGAGCAAGGTGTGGGAACATGATGTATGTTTCTCTGAGCTTATGAGGTTAATAGTAATGAGACTCCTATATATGTGTATGTATATATGTATATATGTGTATATTTGTAAAGAATCAAGGTTGGCATGGGTTAAGTAATATCTATAACAAGGAAGGGTGGGATCTATCTCTTGTCCTGAGCTGTGAAAATAAATTGACCCTGTTAATATGAATACAAAAAGATCTTCTGTGAATATTAAGGGTTAACCTTGATTCTATGACCAAGCTATGTAATGGAAATGTAGATGATATGAAGTATCCATTCTGATCTCTTCTTCATTCTCTTTTTATTTTAGGATTTTAATATATATTAAGATTATTGCTAAAGTCTCTGTTCTGGCTGTTAATTAATAAAACTGTTTATTAAGATATAGACCATTTAGGTTCAAATTTTAATAGTCTGTGAAGTGCGCTAATTAATAGATTAATTGAAAGACATCTGAATGTGATATATGATTGTAATGATGTATTTAATGCCATCCTCTTTTATATTCTGTGTAATGTAATTTTTTTAAAAATGTTATGTATTTGTATAAGAGCTCATTATACTAGACTGGATCGATATAGAAAGCTTTTATTGTAAGCCAGATATGTGTATTAGATGTGAGCCAATTAATGCAGGGTTAATTAAGTATAATAGAGGACCAGTATAAATAAGTGCTGGTAGAGGTTGCAAACCACACCCCTTGATGAAGTCTCTGACGAAACTAGTTGGGCGTGGCCAGGAACTGTGAGACTGTGGAACAGTCATCTGTCTACTTCCAGAGGCAGTGCGGTGTGCGGCTGGTCGCTGAGTACGGAAGATGTCCGGCTAAGTTTACAGACCCACCAGATCACTTCTAACTTTGATGTATGTGAGCAGATTTGATTAAATATTGTGTTTTTTTACTATTCTCACGTTTGCGCTTTCCCTCTGTGATTGCATATATATATATATTATGCGCGCTCCCATCAATATATGTAATATAGAAAACATAGTATTAGAAAGCAGCAGTGGAATCAGGCTGGCAAATCTATATATATATAGGAAAACATGGAATATATTTTTTGCCTGATTTGTTTTTACTAAATAAAACTGATGTTATATTTTTAACACACTGCTCAGTCATAATTTTACGGGCCCCCTGAAAGAATGGTCTTCTCCTCTTTCTGTGATGAATATAGGCACCTTCTTTCTGAGGACCGATAGCTTTTTTTATTAATAGAATAAAGGCAATATTCTTGAAGAATGAATATAATTCTGAGACTTTGGAACGCGGCCATTAAGTGCCGACTTATCCATTCAAGTTCCTGGAGTGCCAATGCCTATTGTGGGGAATTCCGTTTGCTTGGTTTGCATGCGATTACCTTGGCCAGTAACATCTATGTAAAGGACTGCCATTAATATCCTACTGATGAAGTCCTTGTGTGAATGGACGAAACGAGTTGATGCCAACCTCCTGTTGAATTGTTCCAGAATTTGCTGTAGTCATCCAGATGAGTTCTATAATTTTATCCCTAGTGTATGTTTTTGTGTACATGTGTAATAACATTGTTTAATACAGATTATACTATAATTTGTTATCTCTAATCCACATATTACTGGCATATCTGTGATCATTGAATGCTAGAAGGTGTCCGGTCCTCATGATATAAGAGTACATGGTACATTTGTGTATATGTGTGTTTATATGTGTGTATATATATATATATATATTAGGGATGTGCGCCGGACCATTTTTGCCGGATTTGGATTTGGTTCTAATTCGTCATCCGGCTTTGGATTTGGATTTGGATTTGCCAAACTGCGGTGACTGGCTTTGGATTTGGATTTGGATTTTTTGCCAAAATTGGCAAAAAAAGCTAAAATTACATAAATTGGGCTTTTTTTTCTTCCTAGAGTGTTATTTACCTCAATAACATTAATTTCCAGTCATTTACAGTCAATTTAGACCACCTCACAGCTTAAATTATTGGTTTCACCATTATTGGCCAAAGGTTGCAGTGAGCTGACTGGTGACCAAGCGTCAGAGCAGCGGCACAGTGGCACAGACACCACAGTTTAAAGCACATCTATGAAACTATGCCACACAGCAGTGGCAGAAATGAAAGGTAGTGCTAGATGGAATTGTCCTTGGGCCCTCCCACCCACCCTTTATGTTGGATCTTAAAAAGGACATGCACACTTTAACAAACAAAGCATTTCAGCGACAGGTACTGCCACTTTGTGGCTGAAGTGCTTGGTTTGTTTGGGCCCCCACAAAAAAATCTTCCAATCTACTAAAGGCAACAGGTCTACAGTGGCATGATGTCACCATCATTGCCATCCTCACCCTCATCAGTGTGTACATCATCCGATTCCTCACACAATATCAGTTCATCCCCGCTGGAATCTACCATTACAGAAGTATCTGTACTGTGACGTGATTGGTGGGAAAGGTTTTCCTCGTGAAATTTCCAGTTCATTTTAATGAACATCATTTTTTCTACATTTTGTGGAAGTAGCCTCCTTCGTCGTTCACTCACAAGGTTCCCGGCTGTACTGAAAACTCTCTCCGAGTACACACTGGAGGGTGGGCAGCTTAAATAATGCAAAGCCAGTTTATACAAGGGTCTCCAAATTGCCTTTTTTTTCTTCCAATATTCGAAGGGACTCTGTGACATGTCTACGTGTATGGTGTCCTGAAAGTAATCCTCCACCATTCTTTGGATGGTAATCGTATTAGATGGAGTTGCGGTAGAGGTGTCACTGGTGTTGGGCAAATCTTTTAGACCCGACCAGATGTCAAAATGTTGACTTGACTTATCTGCATCACCACTGGGTCTTTTGGAAAAGGTGCATTTTTTTCTGGCTGCTGCTGGAGAAACCGAAGGAGGAGACGTCATCGTAGTGCCATGTGTCACTTCAGCTGCCAACTTGCTCACCAGGAGCGCTTTGGTTCTTTTAAGATCTGGGTCAGTTGTAAAGAAAGACACAGCATATGACTTGAACCTAGGATCAAGAATGGTTGCTAAAATATAATGATCAGATTTCAAGATCTTGGCCACCCGTGGATCCTGGCGAAGCGAACAAAGGACTTGATCTATCAGTCCAGCATACTTTGCGGAATCACTTTGTTTAATATCATCCTTCAATTTCTCCAGCTGCTTTTCCAAAAGCGAAATCAGGGTAATCAACTTACTCAAGCTAGCAGTGTCAGCACTCACTTCACAAGTGGCAACTTCAAATGGTTTGAGCACCTTGCACAAGACAGAAAGTACTCTCCACTGTGCTGGGGTAAGGTACATTCCCCCTCCTCTCCCAATGTCATGGCTTGTCGTATAGCTATGGATGGCTTTTTGCTGCTCCTCCATCCGCTGAAGCATATACAGGGTTGAGTTCCACCTCGTTACCACTTCTTGCTTCAGTTGATGGCAGGGCAAATTAAACTGCTCTTGCAGGTGCTGCAATCTCCTGCACGCTGTTGCTGAATGCCGAAAATGTCCCGAAATTTTTCGGGCCACAGACAGCATCTCCTGAACGCCCCTGTCGTTTTTTAAAAAACCCTGCACCACTAAGTTTATTGTGTGAGCAAAACAGGGGATGTGTTGGAATTCACCCAGCTGTAATGCTTTCACTATATTTGTAGCATTGTCAGAAATCACAAATCCTGAGGAGAGTCCAAGTGGGGTAAGCCATGTTTCTATGACATCTCTTAGTTTTTCTAAGAGGTTGTCAGCGGTATGCCTCTTATTGAATCCGGTGATGCACAGAGTTGCCTGCCTCTGAATGAGCTGGTGTTGTTTGTTAGATACTGCTGCTGCTGAAGGCGATTCACCCACCCAGTGGGCTGTCACAGTCATGTAGTCTTTAGTTTGTCCACTACCGCTTGTCCACATATCTGTGGTTAAGTGGACAGTGGGTACAATAGCATTTTGCAGACCAATAATTAGGTTCTGTTTAACGTCCTGGTACAGCCGAGGAATGGCTTTTCGGGTAAAATGAAACCGAGATGGAATTTGGTACCGGGGACACATGACCTCAACTAGCTGTGTAAATCCCACTGCATTAATTGAGGATATTGGACGCAGATCTAATATTAGCATAGCTGTCATGGCGTCAGTGATCCGCTGTGCGACAGGGTGAGAGCTGTCATACTTGCTTCCCCTTGCAAGAGATTCTTTAACAGTCAATTGTTTTTTTGGTATACTACTAGTAGTCTTCTTTGTCCACTTCTGGGATGAAGATCCACCAGCAGCAGCAGCAGCAGGCCTAGCGCTCAAAGATTCAGTTTCTTCTGAGGTGTCCTGGAAATTGGAGGAGTCACCGTGACTTAGCACTAACAAATTGGATGTTGTACTACCACTGATCATTCCTGAGGATATTGAGGAGGAAGGTGTTGTCGGCGGAGATTGCAGGTGCTGGGATTTAGTAGAGAGAAGGCATCTAGCTAATGCTGGACTGCTTGTTGTTATTTTTTTTGCAGTAGTTTCTGTTATCAAACACCTGTCATGAGCTCGCTGCAGATGACGTAATAGCGTAGAGGTTCCTAGATGTTTAACGTCCCTACCTCTACTAACTGTGGTCTCACAGAGGCTACAAATGGCTTGACAAACGTTGTCAGGGTTTGGGTAAAAGTAATTCCACACAAAAGATGTGGATTTCTTGGTTCTATGCCCAGGCATGGCAATGGCCTTCTTATCTTGGCCAAGAGCTGCTTCCACTGGTGCCTGACTTATACAAATAATATCCTCATCCTCAACATCCTCATTAGTGCCAGCATCAGCTGCACATATATTCCTCTCATCCTCTTGCAATTCCACGGTGGCATCCTCAATTTCTATGTCCTCGGCAATACTGCTCATCCCCACAACTACAGATGGAAAAGAAACTGTGGAGGGCGGCTTCTCTGAAAGGTCAGGCTTACACATAGAAATGCCACTTGTGGACCCACTTAGACTCTCCTCAGGGATTTCTGACATTTGTGTTTCAAAAAACACAGTTTGTTCGACTGCCTTATTGGTTTTAAATTTTTTCACACTTCTATAGTCTGATTGAAAAGGTCTTTTATCATCACGAGAGGCACAAGATGCCTCACTGACAGCTGCAGAACCACCACTCAGAAATAAAGGGCAAAGCCTGAGTCTTTCCTTGCCGCTACGTGTGGTGAATGGTATGTTGCCAATTTTCTGTTTCTCTGCAAAAGTAGTAGTCTTTAGAGGTTTTTTTTTTGTCTTTACCCCTGTAAAATCTAAATTTTTTGATTTCAGGTTCCCTAAGGTTTTAAAGCCTCTACGCCCTTGAGCATCAGCTTTAGATAAAAGTGATGGACTTCCAGCCGCTGCAATGCTAGCATTTACATGTTGTTTCTGCTCTCCTCTCAGTTCATTCTCGTGATCCATATTACTTTATCACTATGAACTGGAGTCACAGAGCTTGTATACACACAGTGGGCTATGCCCTTTCACGGAGCTTGTATAATAGACACAGTGGGCTATGCCCTGTCACGGAGCTTGTATAATACACTCAGTGGGCTATGCCCTGTCACGGAGCTTGTATAATACTCAGTGGGCTTATGCCCTGTCACGGAGCTTGTATAATAGACACAGTGGGCTATGCCCTGTCACTGAGCTTGTATAATACACTCAGTGGGCTATGCCCTGTCACGAAGCTTGTATAATACTCAGTGGGCTTATGCCCTGTCACGGAGCTTGTATAATAGACTCAGTGGGCTATGCCCTGTCACGGAGCTTGTATAATAGACACAGTGGGCTTATGCCCTGTCACAGAGCTTGTATAATAGACACAGTGGGCTTATGCCCTGTCACGGAGCTTGTATAATACTCAGTGGGCTTATGCCCTGTCACGGAGCTTGTATAATACACTCAGTGGGCTATGCCCTGTCACGGAGCTTGTATAATAGACACAGTGGGCTATGCCCTGTCACGGAGCTTGTATAATACTCAGTGGGCTTATGCCCTGTCACGGAGCTTGTATAATACACTCAGTGGGCTATGCCCTGTCACAGAGCTTGTATAATAGACACAGTGGGCTATGCCCTGTCAAGGAGCTTGTATAATACTCAGTGGGCTATGCCCTGTCACGGAGCTTGTATAATACACTCAGTGGGCTATGCCCTGTCACGGAGCTTGTATAATACTCAGTGGGCTTATGCCCTGTCACGGAGCTTGTATAATACACTCAGTGGGCTTATGCCCTGTCACGGAGCTTGTATAATAGACACAGTGGGCTATGCCCTGTCACAGAGCTTGTATAATAGACACAGTGGGCTATGCCCTGTCAAGGAGCTTGTATAATACTCAGTGGGCTATGCCCTGTCACGGAGCTTGTATAATACACTCAGTGGGCTATGCCCTGTCAGTTGTCACAGAGCTTGTATAATACAGTGAGTAGTAGAGTACACATACACACAGTGGGCTTATTATGCCCAGTCACGGAGCACACACAAGGGCTTATGCCCAGTAAAGTCACAGAGCACTGCCTACTCTAATCTATCTAACACTAGAACAGACAGCGCACTAGCTAACTACCTAACTACGCGTCACGCGAGAAATGGCGCCGACTGCCGGGCGCCGCGCCTTTTTATTGAGGCCGAACGTCACTCGGCTCTCGCGAGAATCCGACGCCGGACGGGTGACGTTCGGCCTCGAGGTGGAATCCGAGTCAGGCGGGAACACCCGAACTTGCGTTCGGGTGGACTCGGATTCCACCTGTTCGGAGCGGTTCGGATTCCTCAGAATCCGAACCGCTCATCACTAATATATATATATATATAATGTATATTATACACACACTTATATAGATAGATAGCCACAGACAGGTAGATAGATGAATGGATGGCTCGGAAACTGTGACCGCCACTTGGAAAAACCTAAGAGGATCCTCTGTGAAAGTTTTGGATTGCTGCTATCTCCTTACCTATGCAGTCCATTGCAAAAAATAGCCTGGAGATGAGCTCTATGCAGCACAGCACCAGATGACCTTGCAGCATCTCAATATACAGTAGCTATAAAATACCATAGTAGGCATTTTGGCAGTATAATTGATGGGAACTGTAAGGCTACATTAAAGTCGTGATTCTTTTTATAAATGGAAGTATTTTGCTGTCCACAGTATAAATATAAAAGAGCCTTTATGTCCAAAATAAATCTGAGAAACCTCTTGAACATGAATAAAATAAGTGCACATTTCTACCTACAGTAAAAAGTCAGTATCAAATACTGCGCAAATGTGAATTTTACACAGAGGTTTTTACCATAATTGAGGTCATGATAACGAAAGTTTGTAATAAAACACAAAAAGAAAAGTAGCAATAAATGTGATTTCATGGTGATGATACTTTTTCAGTATATATATATTGCAGACTTTTATGACATCTTTCCATTAGGATAACCATTATTTTTTAGTCCACTCTTTTAGATGCAGAAAAATATGTACAGCCATTAGCTTTATATGTTAGAGGAGAGTAAATAGAGGTCAGTGCCTTATAACAAAACTGAAACAGAGTGATATATTGGTACTACCACCTTTTGTTTACCAGTAGGTCATGCCTTCACCGCTGCTTATTTGATAAGCCTCTAAGAGCTATTTCACACATGCCGGTTTTGACCGGGCGGCAAAAAGCCGCCCGGTATTAACCGGCTGTGAAATGTAGTACTGCAGGGAAAGGACAGGCTCCTTTCACACAGCACGGTCACGGCACGGTCACCGTGATATAGCCGGAAAAAACTACTATGCAGGACGGTGCCGTGCCGTGGCCGTGCCGTCCCTGCTCGCCAGTAGTGTGAAGGAAACAATGTTTCCTTTCACACACACTGGCTTCTGCCGGCCGGGCTTGTGCAGCAGCAGCTGCTCCGCATGCCCAATAAGAAGATAAAAAAACCTGACACAAAAAGCGGCTCAAAGCCGCTTCTTATGAAAGACACGGAGTGCCAGAAAAAAGCCGGCCGGCTACTGGGCGGTTCTTGCCTGACCAGCCAAGACCGGATAATGTGAAATAGCTCTAAGGCTCCAGGCGCCTGGTCCGAGCCCTGGTCAGCACATCAGCCTCCAGCTGCTGTGACTGATGAAGCAAAGAAGCTAACGTCGTGCAGCACTAGTAGCGGCAATTGGAGCCATTAGTGGCCATCTAGTTCTACTCTGCATGTCCTACACAAACAGGCCACACAAATGTGATTATAAGTTAAATGTACTAAGCTTTGGAGAGAGATAAAGTGGAGAGCGATAAAGTAACAGCCAATCAGCTCCTAACTGCCATTTTTTCAAGCACAGCCTGTAAAGTGACAGGTAGGAGTCGATTGGTTGGTACTTTATCTCTCTCAACTTTATCACTCTCCAAGGCTTAGTACATCTCCCCATAATACTGTGACAATGTGTTTTTCTTAAACTGATAGAAACAAAGAAACATTGAATTTGATGCCAGATAAGAACCACTAGTCTGCCCCTTTTAATAACTATATGGTGACCAGAAACCCTATGTGATCCTTAGTTCTTTGTAAAGATATCCTTATATCTATCCCAAGCATGTTTAAATTGCTCTACTGTCTTAGCCTCTACCACCTCCGATGGGAGGCTATTCCATGCTTCCACTACCCTTTCTGTGAAGATTTGCAGCATATTAAATATATTGCTTTTAACTTCAACACACATGAACAACGTCCTGCTGTTATCTGCTGCTATCAGGTTATGGGCTCATGACAACAGTGACAGTCAGAAGCATCATTGACTTAATGAAGTGCACAATGGCCAATCTGACAACTGCAAGTCAATCAAGTCTAAAGAGAAGATGCTGCTAACAAGGGGAGGCACTTGGAAACATTCACATGAGACCTTATACCCATACTTACCTACTCTCCCGGAAGGTGTGGGAGACTTCCGATTATTCGAGTAGTCTGCCAGACCCCCGGAAGAGGTGGTGGATCTCCCACATCCCGCCCACTTCCTAGAGAAGTGGGCAAGCAGTATGGGGAGAAAATACAGAGAATTGTGGGTGCATATGAGGGGGGAGGGCTAAAACAACACAAATCACATCATTTTAGTCCCACAGCAATCTCCTCTGCCTAAGGGGGGGAGTGATCACACTGATCGCACCCCCTCTGGCTTTGCGCCGGGCTGAGGGGCTCACTGCGCTGCTTCGCTGCAAAAATGTTTTTTTTTTCTTCAAGGGGGCGTGGCCACGCCTCCAGCTATTAGGCCACGCCCCTCTCTTTACCAGGGCCCCGCGGCAGCCCTGTATACCCAAAGAATGATGGAGCGAGACAAAACAAAAAGGCCTATTCCCTTAAAATAGATAATCCTATTATGCAGATACAGTATACACATGTGAAGCTGCAAACCAAATATGGGAGGGTTTACAGAAAGCGCAGGGAAAAACAAGTCTCAGCAAAACACTATTTTTAATCAGAATCTACTGTATATCAAACTAAGATGAATAAGGACCAGCATAGGGAGTAATACACAAGGAGTACCATAGAACTGCTAGAATACCTACAGTATATGGTATTAAAGATTAAATACAAGTGTTTCATATAGTCACATTGCTACTGAGTATTCACCCAGGTACCTATGAAACACTGTGACTGCACTTGATCCTCAGCCAAATAAGTTTGTGTTACATTATTTCCAATTTGTGGATGATGCAGGTGGGTAACAGCGAGCACAAGGCAGGAATACTGTATGTGTTCTGCACAGCATTAAATACACAAGATTGTGATACAAACTTTAACCAGCAACGCAAAACACGTGAATGTTTTGAGTGAAATAAACTTAGGGCCTGATTCAGAGATGGATGGAATTGCAGAGCCGCACAGAAGCAGCTGAACAATTCAGTCCATCTAAAATGCAAATGCAGCAGGTGGTGTCTGTGGGAAACAGGCACCTCTGGCTGCATCTGCGATCCCAGCACTGCGACTGAGGTCGCAGCCTGGGTTTACAATTGCGACCATCAGTTGCGATGGTTGCTCTTTTGGCCAGCTGTGGTAGCGGAAGCTTACCGCAGCCTAGCCGGGTCCGGGCAGCTTGTGAGGCTAGGAAATTTGCTTCCACCGATGCAGACCCTGGCCTCGTTCCTCGCATGTACAGTCCTCTAACAATCGGAGTTGTGCGCTAACCATCGGGTTAGCGTACATCTCTGAATCAGGCCCTTAGTCTCCTAAAGGTTGATGGCTTAGTTCGGAAGGTTATTCTAGCCTGCAGTAACTGAAGAAGCAATGTAATCAACAGGTAAAAAGTACTATAGAAAATGTTGACAATACCTCAGGTGTAGAGGCTGCCTTTACCAGCACTGTGGGTGCATGGAAATATGTATGGAGAATTGACTTCGGAGTCATGATTTATATGTGTAACAACAAGAATCTTTCTCATCTTTAATCAGAAAATGTTACTATAGCTAATAAACATTATATGACCTCAGAAAGATTACAGCAAGGTTGTGCTCATTGTTAAGTCTCCTTATACTCACTAGAAAGATACCAGTAACTGTTTACTATGTCAAGTGTACTTAATTAGTATAAAAATATGTTTTACAGGTTGTTCACCAATAGCAGAGACACACAGTTATGGTAACAGGTAGTGGGCAACCACAGTAGATAATTGACCAAGATGCATTGCTCAATTGTGCGGAGTATGCAGATGGTGATTCTATTGGTTAGGCTGTCCAGGGTCTGGTACAAAGAATGATGAGGACAAATTAGAGCAGGCAGTGGTCTGGCAAGGCAAGTCATAATAGAAATCCTTAGCCTGGGACCCAGATGGTCAAGTTAACACTAGTAAGGGTGAGACAAGGCAAATACAAACACATTCCATGGTCTGGTACACTGATTATCTGGTTGAGCAGGCACAGATTAAAGAATAGACAAGCCCAGGTTGATATATATGAATCCACAGAAAAGCAACAGGAGGAAGTAGAGGTAATGGAGCTGGGTCAGTACACAAATTGCACAAAGCAGCAGGTATTGGGTGCAACAGCAAGGTATGTATGAACTGGGACACATGAGGCAATCTAGAACTTATGGTGCATACACACGATCAGATTTTTTCTTCAGATATGGACGATAACGATTTAAAAATCGTTCAGTCGTTCATATCTGATGGAAAATCGTTCATATCTGACATGCCTGAACGATGGACGATCAACGATGCGCGTTCCCGTTTGTCAGATAACGATATCTGACATCTGATGGGTTTGCAGTCAGACTTGGACGATTCCATTCTTTTTAATGCAGTCAAAAATCGTTCAATCGTTCAAATCGTTCAAATCGTTCAAAACTTTGGTCAAATCGTCCAAAACGTTCAAATCGTTTAATCGTTCAGTCGTTCATCTGACAAATCTGACAAGTCTGACAAATCTGACCATGTGTACGCTCCATCAAGCTGCATACACACACAACGATTTTTTGAACGATTATAGTTAAACGATATCGTTTAACGATAATCGTTTAAAAAATCGTTCACTTTCTGAGTCAAACGATGAACGATAATCGCTCATGCGCGTTCACGTTTGTAGTTCAGTCAGACTTGTCAACTCAACGATTTTCATTAAGGGAATATGCAAAAATCGTTTGTAGTTCAAAAAAATCGTTCATTACACTCTAAACTGACAGATAATCTGACAGAAAATCGTTCATAAAATCGTTCATAAAATTGTTGGTAACAAAATCGTTGTGTGTGTGTATGCAGCTTTATTGCTAGGCAAGATTCCACTTTATGGTAATAGGGGGCATGGACCCAAGTTTCATCAAGCTGCCAATTTACTGTGCAAGTGTGAATTGAGAACATCCTTGCCGGGAATTCCCTCTCTCTCTCCGTAGCCCTGAACAATGGCGCTGAATGCCTGGGACCCCTTAACTTTTGGCTAACTTCATACAATAAGAGGCCTAGAACTTAAAGAAGCATTGGACCATTCCTGAACATAGAGCTGAATGCGACATAATAAATTAACCTACTCTTAAAAGCAACCATATGTCAGTGAAGAAACTTGCAAAGCAAACCAATGTTGTGACAGGAATGACAGCTGCATAATCACAAAAGGAAGTCACATTGTTGCGGAAGAAAAGAAAATCACTAATAAATTGGATCAGCTGAAGTGCAAACTATTAACCAACACTACCAAGTAGAGTGGAAATGCAAACAACTTCCATATGTGGCACCAGTATCTAGGGCACAGGTTCTCAAACTCAGTCCTCAGGACCCCACACAATGCATGTTTTGCAGGTCTCCTCACAGAATTGCAAGTAAAATAATTAGCTCCGCCTTTGGATCTTTTAAAATGTGTCAGTAAATGATGAATACACCTGTGCACCTGCTGGGTGACCTGGAAAACATGACCTGTGTGGGGTCCTGAGGACCGAGTTTGAGAACCACTGGTCTAGGGCAAAGGAACATAAACCAATAAGTAATAATATGAGTAAGCAAGCTTAGGAGCAGGTACATACTCAAAGGTGTACTCCATAGGTTCTCAAACTGGGTCCTCAGGACCCCAAACAGTGCATGTTTTCCAGGTCTCCTAACAGAATCACAAGTGAAATAATTAGCTCCACCTGTGGATCTTTTAAAATGTGTCAGTGAGTAATGAATACACCTGTGCTCCTGCTGGGTAACCTGGAAAACGTGACCTGTGTGGGGTACTGAGGACTGAGTTTGAGAACTGCTGGTGTAGTGAAATGGTAGTGACCACTGCAGGCAGATGAAATAGAAAACAGCAAGGTCTTCTTTTCCATAAATGAGTAGCAATAGAGTTAAACAGCTTCTGTACTTTTGCTCGCAGATGTAAATATTAAGCTGCCCACTATTTATGGTTGGCATGCTAAACCAGCCAGTATTTGCCCTGCATGCAAAAGTAATAAATGTATTTGCACCTCTTGCAGTGCAATATAGTTTGCCCAGGTTACTTACTCTTTTTTCCTTTATGGTGCGTGTATGTCAGCTGACGATCGTCAGCGATAACGATATCGCTGAACAATCTCTCTGCACCTTCCCAGAGTGCTGGATGATCAATATTGATCATCCAGCACACCACCAACCCACCAACGATGGCCAGCGACCTGCGATCAACGATCGCGGGTCCCTAGAGTAACCTGGTCGATATCGACCAGGTTGGCCTCATGCAGGGTCGATGGGCGATAGTTTTATCGTAATGTGTGTCTGCACCATTACTCCCACCTCATAATCAGGCCCAATATGTACTGTGGAACATAAATAAGCCTAAGATGCAGCGTACTAGAAAATTTGAAACAAGGCTTATGTACACATTCCAAAAGACCAGAGTACCAAATGTGGAGTGCATGCAAGGAACGAAATCTGGTAAGATCCACAAAGAATTCTACATTAATTGGTATATTTATCACAATCCTCATCTCAGATGCAGATGGGATGTTATAATATCACCCAAATTTGCAATACGATATTTCATTACATCGCAAGGATGTATCAAATATTGCATGCAAGGACAGAGCTTGTGAGAAAGCTCTGTCCCTGCGAATCTCTCCCCCGCACTTCTCAGGGTATGTTTTGCAAAAAATACTCTGAGAGTGTGGCCCCCCATGCCCTGCCTGCTATCCCCCCTCCCTTTCGCGACCGTTCCCTCCCTCTGTTTTTACATTATTTTTGTAAAAATAATATTAATAATTATGCCCTTAAGTCACTAACAAAATAATAATTAGCAGAAGTGTGTTGATTGACAAGATTTAGGGGGAGATCTACTACTTGCAGTTTGTTCAAAACATAGGTTTTCAGGTGCTGTGATGTGCAGAGGACCTGATTCAGGTGCTGTGATGTGCAGAGGACCTGATTCAGCAGTCCATGCAAGTGCACTGCTGAACGCAGATTCCCAATTATCGGGAATCTGCGCGTGCACAGGATCCATACGTACGCAGTCTGCTGGGATCGCAAGCCGGCCAGCCTGAGTAAGCTGAGGCTTACTCGGCTGGCCGACCGGCCGCCTGGCGCCGTCCACCATGGCGTGCAGCTTTGCCTTTGTGATCCCTGCTGAATCAGGCCCTGAGTCAATTAGAAACCACATATCAAAGCACATGGTTTTAAAAAGCAATTCCAAAGATTTTTACATGGAAGATATAAAACTGTTATTCTTTAGTAACACAAAAAATAGATGTGATTCAAACAGCTAACATGGGTGTGGTACAAAAAATTGACATTCAGAATGTTGACATGGATGGGACGGCAACATGTGAATGTTGACAGTTGGCATGCTGACCATGCAGTTTTGCACAGGAGTCTTAACTAACCCTTTCATTAACCCTAAACCTATCCCTAACCGCAGCCTAAGCCTAGCTCTAAAGTCACATAATATAGGATGTCGGCATTTTCTGTTGTGACATTCACAATGCCATGTCAACATTCAGACCATGTGTCAAAATTCTAAATGTCAACATTATGAATGTATACTGCTAACATAGCTATTCCTGTATGCTGTTACAACTAGTAAAAATATAAAGGAAACTCTCTCCCCTTCCATTTTCTACACAGGGTTGGACTGGCTCACAGGGATATAGGGGAAATCCTCGGTGGGCCCCACTGCCTGTGAGCCCACCCCCTCTGCTAGGTGTTAGGTTTCAGACCCCAAATTATAAATTGTTACACTATTAGACAGTCAGTTACCTGGTGGAGCAAGACCACTGATTAACAAGGGACTTGGGGCCTGATTCAGACCCACTCGCGAGCGGCTGTCCGCTCGCAAGTGGGTCGATGGTCTGCACTGCGCATGCGCACGACGGAGGGAGCTCCGTCGTGCGCATGCGCGAGATGCGACGAGCGAAGGACTTTCCTTCGCTCGTTGTGTCTGATCAAAGGGGGCGTGCTGTCGATGTTGATTGACAGCACGCCCCCTTTGGTGGGAGTGCCGGGGGCGTGCCTCCCAGACGGGGGCGTTCCCAAGGGAACGCCTACCGTCAGAAGCCGGCCCCACTGACATCACTAGTGATGTCAGTGGGAGTGATTTTGGCTATGATAGAGCCAAAATCACTCCGGGCCTTGCGGTTGAGAAACTCAACTGCAGGCTTCGGCTCGCAGTGGCGATGGTCGCGATGGTCAAGACCATCGCGACCATCATCCTGCACGCTCGTATATGCTGTGGGTGGTGACCCACAGCTATACGAGCATCCAGGAGGACGCTCCATAATTATGGAGGTGGGCCCTGATTCAGAGCGAGCGCTCTGGTCAGAGCGTCCGGCTCTGAATCAGTTCCTTGGTTCACTTCTATAGAATCTACACCAAGATTTGCCTAATGATTAGCCAACCATCTGCGGTGGTAGGCCACACCCCCTCTGGTAGAAGACCACACCCCTTAAGCATGGACCCTTACCACTGATTACCCCGGTGGGCCACTCATGCTCCAGTCCGACACTGTTTCTACAAGTCTAATACCATTCAACTTCTCATCTGCTTCCCCATTTATTAATGAATGCAATTGCAATGCAACCTGTGCATGACATTACCGCCTATGATTGCATTGCAATATCCAATCATAGCGCCTGGATGTATCATCCGGCACATGCAGGTACACGGGTTCCGAAAGGAGCCTGAGCCTGTCCCTGTGATGTGCCCGGGGACAGTGTCAGACTGGGGGATGAAGGGCCCACAGGGGAATGCAATGGCAGGGGCCCGGAGAAGGGTGTGACCAGCCTTTGGTAGGTGTGGCCATCAATTGGAGGGGTGTGGTCATCCCACTTTATTATAAATTCAATAATCTGTTACCTTTTATTACATTAGCAATAATCCATGCCCACTTTAATTAAAATATAAATAATCAGTGACATCTTTAGGTTAGCAATAATACACATAGGGCCTGATTCAGCAGAGGACGCAAGCAGCTTTGCAATTCTGTCCTTTCAATTACGGTAATGCAGGAGGAGGCGTCAGGCCTCCTGCATGCATTACTTATCCGAGCTGTGTCAAAGGACTCAGCATCGGATAATCTGCAATAACATCGGCCGGCTAAGTGATCTATACGTTGTTGCAAGCCGGCCACCGAAGTTACAACAAAGAGGCCAGAAAATCTGTCAGCTAACGGAGATCTTGGCCACTTCCCTCCCCCCAACGGCGGCGACATGCTTCCATTTCAGGAAACAGAGGCCGTCGTCGCTCCCTCCCGTCCACAAATGGTATCTGCTATCTCTTCCTGGATGTCCCAGCGATTTCTTAAACTTAATATGTCTAAGACAGAGCTGATCGTCTTCCCACCCTCCCACATAACCTCACTTCCCACTATTTCTTTATCAATTGATGGCACAACTATCTCCTCTAGCCCCAAGGTTCACTGTCTTGGAGTTATCCTGGACTCATCCCTCTCCTTCAAACCACATATCCAGAACCTCTCACAGTCCTGTCGTTTCCATCTCAAAAATATTTCTAAGATCAGACCCTATCTCACCCAGGATGCTACTAAAACCCTCATACACTCATTGGTCATCTCCAGATTGGATTACTGTAACATCCTCCTATCTGGCATCCCCAAATCCCATCTCTCTCTTCTCCAGTCTATCCTTAATGCTGCTGCAAGGCTTATCTTCTTCTCCAAACACTCTACATCTGCCTCCCCTCTCCTACAAGCCCTCCACTGGCTCCCCTTCCCTTTTAGAACCCAATTTAAGGTTCTCACGCTCATTTACAAAGCCCTCACCCAATCTTCTCTAATATACATCTCTGATCTCATCTCCCTTCACTCTCCTCTCCGCTCTCTTCATTCAATTCATGCACGCCGCCTTTCCAGCTGATTACTTCCTCCCACTCCCTCCTCCAAGACTTTGCCCACACTGCTCCCCACCTCTGGAACTCTCTCCCACTCCCCATCAGACTCTCCACATCTTTGCAATCCTTCAAACGGGCTCTTAAGACCCACTACTCCATCAAAGCCTTCCAGCTGTCATTCTAGCTCCCTGCTACATGCTCCTTCCTCCCCATCTACCCCATCTGTATCACCCCTGTTTGTCTTCCCCTCCCTTTTAGAATGTAAGCTCTTACGAGCAGGGCCCTCTACCCTCTTGTGCTTCTCCCTACTTTAGTTTCATCTACTTCTTACTCACCGCTAGGGCACCTAACACTTGGTTGCTTATGCTCTGTGGCTTATCTGGGTGTTATGGTCGCTAATGTAGCAATATATGTTATCCATGTCCTGTATTGTATTGTTCTGTAAGTTGCTTGTCTACAACTTGTTTATGTACTTTGTAAGGCGCTGCGGAACATTTGTGGCGCCGTATAAATAAATGATAATAATAATTATCTTCTAGAAGGTGCTAGTTAAATGTTAAGTAGAATCTGATTGGTTGCTAGGGGCAACGTTTCCACTTCTAAAAACTCTCACTTTAATAAATTTAGCCCTAGATATCCACATTATTAGACACTGTTTATTTTCATGATAATCATATTAAATGCATATTTTACCTTTCATTTTATTATGTTTATGATTGCATTAAGTGTCAGCTAATATTTACTATTTACTTAGTAAAAGTAAATTCCGGCAAAACGTTGAACAAGGCAGACAAAGTTGTTAGACTGATTTTTTTCATTTACAAGACCCATGAGTCATTAGTAATAAATATAATTATTTACTTGTGTACTTTACGAACTCATTGCTGAGAGAACCCAAGTGTCCTACACTCATTATTATTATCGATCATGGTAATGTCTAAATCCCCTTCACGGGAAAGAACCCTGACGTTATCAGTGTCCAGCGTCATTCCCAGTATCCAGCGTCATTCCCTACCATTCAAGTGGGCAAAGTTGGGGAATATAACCTTGTGGCGAGCAAAGCAAGCCACCGAGCCCGAAGCGTGGCAAGCGGCCAGCTTTCTTGTTTAGGTGGGGACAACTTTCGGTAAAGTACACAAGTACCATTTAAAACATTCATTGGTTCTCTCTGCAATGAGTCCGTAAAGTACACAAGTACCATATAGTCTTTAGTACATAATAATTTGCGCTTCTATTGGTGGTTTATTAATCGTCTCTGTCCATTTATCTTCAATTAAGTGGTATCAACCATTCATCTGTGCTCCCCAATCTGTTTTCTGCACATAGGATCCCTTAGACTCTCCCACTAGGCATTCACAGGAGATACACACAATCTTAGGAACAAAGGGCCTGATTCAGCAAGGATCGATATTCTACTGGAATGCACGCACCGCAGTTGCTAATATTAGTGGTGAAATGCAAATGTCTGCAATCTCATTGCGATCACAGCCTAACATAAGGACGCCCACTTCCCTTTACACATATCCGTATACTTGGGCAATATAGCGAAATAATCAGTAACATCGAGTAACATCAGACCAATACGCACAGTCAAGGCAGGTCAGACCTCACTCAGGACTCACTATCTTCAGCAAACGCTATGAGCCCTCATGCTGCGTATGGTTTTGCAGTGGATAATTTATGCATGCCACTGTGTTCGCCCGACCACCCTCCCCCCGTCACCACCCACAAACGGCACCACCTGTCAATCAATGTGCTCTGGGTCTGCGTAGCCTCGGCAAAAGCATTTCCCATCGCAATTACTAGTCATGCATTCGCAATGCAAATTAATCGACCGATTGCGTACGTCTTTGCTACTGCGATCCTTGCTGAATCAGGCCCAAAGTTCCTCATTTTCAGGCGCTTATATGAAAAATATGTTGAAGCCCATTTACTACAGTTTATGGAACTTTGGGCTCGATTCAGACCTGCTCGCTAGATGCGTATGCAAATTCGGCTAAGTGACGGCAAGGCAGGCGATCACACGGCAAGACATAAGCATGCCCACTATGTCTTGGTGTGCGATCACTCTGTGTATGCAGACACCCACCAGCCTGCCTTAAGACGCCCACTTGCGCACGTCATCTCCTGTGTATGTGTATGCAACCATTGGGACATCGAGTATCATCAGAAGCGAACGCAGCTAATGTGGCAGACCATACCCAGTGTGAAATACAACCAAGTGACGTGTACTATGATGCTGCCCCTTAATTATGCACGCCTCTGAAACGGTGTTAAGACGCTCAGTCACGCCTGCGTTCGCACCTCCACTCCCCTGTTTATAGCGGCCAGTCCCTGTCACCACCCACAAACGGCTTCTCCTGTCACTCACTCAGCTGGGCAGTCTATGCGCAGCGAGCGTACGCTTCCTGATCGCTCTCACTGGTTCGCGCACGTGCATTGCGAGCGAACGCATCCTTGCGAGCGGGTCTGAATCTGGCCCTTTGATACACAAAGGATTCTCCCAATTATACATTTTTCTTCTGGATAACTAATTTTTATGAAACTTTTTCATTAGTTACCCGGTGGAATATTAAAATGTGTATTGTACTGTTTTTCTGAATATAAAAATTGATTATTAGAAACATTTATGTGCAATTATCTATTTATGATATATTTTTAGATGGAATAAAATTGTTCCCTTATTTATATACAGTACATACCTGTGTCTTGGTGTTGGTAACTTCTGCCATAATAGAATCTTCTTATAAGCGCAGTACTAATTTGTCCTTTTTGAATAGTTTGATACACAGGAGATGGGCAGCTCATTTGTAAAATAAGCCACCTCTCCCTTTCAAATATAATTTTCTTTTAGACATATTATGCATAAGATCTATCCTCAGACATCTGCTTTTTTCAGTTAGTGTCACGGGAATATTTTCAAGAAGGACCCCAGTGACCAAAGCAGTGCTCTGTAGTCAGAGACCAAAGATATGAATTAAGCAAGTAAGCAATGTAGAAGCTGAGTACTCCTAGTATATAACACCAGAGGCGTCACTAGGGTTGGTGTCACCCGGTGCTGTAATGCACGGTGACACCCCCCCCTCCACAAAAAAAATTAAAATCGGGACCAAGGTGAACAGCTCCACGAACTCTTCCCCCTTACCAGTGACTATGGCACTCCCGATATTCTGGGTAGCAGTGCTAAAAGTGGTCCTAGAGATGTGGTGGAACGACCACCCCCTCTCCCGGCGATTTATCAATAAAAGGACAGCGTGCGACTAAAGCGTGTAGCACAAAAAAGGGGCGTGATCTTGAAAGAAAGGGACATGGTCATACAATACTATCCCCAATTCAAATTACGCCACACAGTAGCACAATCTTATCCACATTACACCGCACATAGTGCCCCTGATTCACATGACACCATAAAGTAGTGTCCCTTATTTATGTTCTGACACACAGTAATTCCAATTTTACACAATGACCACATTATTGACACTTATACACAATGTCCACAGTAGTAGTGCCCCTCATTCAATGCCCCCAGTAATAGTGCCCATTATGCAGTTCCCCCTGTATAAATACCCCTTTATGCAATGCCCCCTGTAGTTGTGCCCAATATGCAATGCTTCCTGTATTAGAACCCATTATGCAATGTCGCCTATATTAAAGCCCATTATGCAATGCCTTCTGTATCAGAGCCCCTTACGCTGTGCCCCCAGTAGCTCCCCTTATGGAGTGCCCCCAGTAGCGCCCCTTATACAGTAGGCCCAGTAGCGCCCCTTATGCAGTGCCCCCTATAGTGCCCTTATACAGTACCCCCAGGAGCTCCCCTTATGCAGTGCCCCAGACAGTAGTGCTCCATATGCTGTGCCCTCTGAAATTCCCTTATACTGTAGCCCCAGTAGTGCCCCTATGCAGTGGCCCCAGAACACCCCCAGTAATGCCCCATATACTGTGCCCCCTCCCCTACTACTTACCTATCTTCAGGAAGTCCAGGCTGGCTTCCATCAGGATGGTTCCGGGCGCGCACCTCCTTCTTCCTCTGGCATGCCGCGTGCATGATGACGTCAACGCAGCCGGCGTCCAAAGCCACACACAGGCAGTCACATAGAGATGCTCTGTGCCTGTGTGTGGAGCTGGACGCCGGCCGCGGTGAGAGAACCATGTGACCCCCGGCGGCTGCGGCGGCGTGCAGGGCCTTGGGGTCATCAGTGGTGCAGAGGAAGTGGGCAGCAGATGCGGCCCGCGGGTTTGTATGCTCCTCTTTTTGGTGTCACCCCCTTGAAGGGTGACACCTGGTGCGGGCCGCACCCCCCGCACCCCCCGCACCCCCCTTCTGACGCCACTGTATAACACTACTTTTACACTAATGTCCCAGGTATGACCCGGTATTTGGAACATGGTTCCAAACTGGGTCAGACTCGGGACTAACCTCTTTTCCACTGCGGTGCCGATTCAGGTCATTCCTGGATCAGCGCCGTTCACTCTGCACAAAAGTGCAGTGCCGGCACGTGGAGATTATATCATTTCCATGCACAGGAATGTCGCTCTCCCCGTGCTGTAAACGAGTCCCGGGTCGTATGACCCGGGTTACCCGTTTACCCTGAGCCTTACCCGGGTCCTTCCCGGGAATAACCCTGCTCGATAGCAGAATTGGCTGGGTGACTGGACCAGGGTAGAGGCTATTCCGCTGCCAAATATCCCAGGTTGATGCGAGTTCACGTGCAATAACCAGGGATTTTCAGGTTAGTGGAAATGGGGTATAAGTAACATGCAAAGCAACAGTTGATAGATGTACAGGAGAGTGACCTAAGCATAGACAATGCACAGTCTAAGGGTCAGGTACACTTGTGAACAAGGCAGATACAAAATATTGAGCAGAGACTAAGGGGTCTATTCATTATCACTTAACTTCTACAAAAGCAGGTGAAAATTTAAATTTTCACCTGCAATTGTAGAAATTAAGTGTCCGGGCCATTCATCAAGAAGGAATGGCCCGCTGTCCCCATTTGCTCTGGTGCACGCGGCAAGTTAGTATGTTAATTATCGGGGTCCGTTCAGACCCTGATAATTAACTTAATGAATAGACTCCTAAGCAGTGGTCGAAGTGGGAATTTTGAAGTGGGGGTACGGAATATTTAGAAGGGGTTAGAATGAAAACAAGTGTGTGCCGAAGGCGCGGGAAAAAAATGGGCATCACAAGGGGCGTGGCCACTCTAAATGGGCGTGTCAACATGACACGCCACCCATTTCTTGTAACTCTGGGAGAATTACAATACTATACTTACCTGAAGCCCCGCTCCTGCAGCCGCCACTGTCTAACTACTCTGTCCTTGGTCCTCGTGCTGGGCAATATGGGAGAGATGTCGTGACATATCTCCCTTCACCCACTGCGGGAGCCGGAAGGCGGAGCTCAGGAGTGAGCTCCAGCCTCCGGCTGCTGCTTCAGAGAAGGAGCTGCTGGGCGCCCACTGCTAACAAAATCTCAGCGGGCACCCAGGAAATGGAGTAGGCAGCGGCGGTGCCTCTCCAGGTGCCGCCTCCCTGAGGCACAGGGCCGGCTGATTACGTTGGGCTGGCCGTGCCCCTAACCCTCCCTCTCCGCAGCCTACACCTAACCCCCCTAGTGCCTAAACCTAATCTATCACCCCCCTCGCAGCCTAAACCTAACCCTCCCCTTAGTGCCTACCCCTAACTTTCCCCCTAACCCCAGTACTTACCTTCGGTATTCTGATAAGTGTCGGGATTCCAGCGACGGCATTCTGACCGCCGGAATCCCCAGTCAGGAATATGACTGCATTAATAATAAATACTATATTTAATATTTTGAATTAAATATACACTGTGTATATTTCATTTAAAAATGAACTATATTACTTATTAAATGAATGCACATATAACCTTATTAAATAGATACATTATAAACATTTATAATAAAACACTTACCTTTTTTCTGCAAATATTTGCTTCTTCTGTTTTCTCCACTCCTTTTCAAATTCTCCTCTTCGGCTGGACGCCATCGGCACTGGAGACTGCCTTTATTCAGATAACCAGGTTAGGTGGAGAGGGGAGAAGAGCCAGGTCAGGTGGGGGGGAGCCAGGTCAGGTGGGGAGGGGAGAGCCAGGTCAGGTGGGGAGGGGAGGAGACCCAGGTCAGGCGGGTGGGGAGAGCCAGGTCAGGTAGGGAGGAGAACCAGGTCAGGTGGGGAGGTGAAGAGAGCCAGGTCAGGTGGGGGGTTGGAGTGCCAGTTCAGGTGGGGAGGAGAGCCAGGTTGAAGTGGGGAGGGGAGGAGAGCCAGGGGAGGAGAACCAGGTCAGGTGGGGAGGTGAAGAGAGCCAGGTCAGGGGGGGAGGAGAACCAGGTCAGGTGAGGAGGAGAGGAAAGCCTGGTCAGGTGGGGGTGGGGGGGGGTGCCAGGTCAGGTGGGGAGGAGAGCCAGTTTCAAGTGGGGAGGGGAGGAGAGCCAGGTCAGATGGGGAGGGGAAGACAGCCAGGGCAGGTGGGGAAGAGAGCCAAGTCAGGTGGGGAGGGGAAAAAAACAGGTCAGGTGGGGAAGAGAGCCAGGTCTGGTGGGGAGGGGAAGAGAGCCAGGTCAGGTGGGGAGGAGAGGAGGAAGGAGGGGACTCTGGGGGAGGGCCAGTTCACTTTCCCAATTTGTGGCTGTTTGAAAAGGGGGCGGAGCCAAATGTCGGGAGGGGTGGGGCTTAACTGCAGGCAGCTTCGGTTCAAGAAAAATTTAGCTCATCAGAGGGATGTGGCCGGGGCCCGGGGGCAGTGCTGCTGATGAAGAGGCAGTCTGCTGCTTGGCAGTCATTCAGTTTGACAGCACACACTGGGCCTGATTCTGACCCTCTAGCAAGCGGGTCGATGGTGCTCTAGTGCACATGCGCACAATGGAGGGAGCTCCGTGGTGCGCATGCACGAGACCCAAATAACGACGGGGTAGCCGTCATTATGGGTCTCGCACCAAAGGGGGCGTGCTATCGATGGTGAGTGACAGGTGGGCGTGCCGGGGGCGTGGCTGCCAGACGGAGGCGTTCCCATGGGAACGCCTACCGTCTGGGTCCGGCCCCACTGACATCACTAGTGGGAGCCAAAATCACTCCAGGGCTAGCGGTCACCGAGACCCTACCGCAGGGTCTTGTCGCAAGCCCGATGGTTGCGATGGTCTTGACCATCGCGACCATCATCATGGACGCTCGCATAAGCTGTGGGTGGTAACCCACAGCTATGCGAGCGTCCAAGAGGCCGCTCCAATGTTAGGTAGGAGGGCCCTGATTCAGAGCGAGCGCTCTGGTCAGAGCGTCCTGCTCTGAATCAGGCCCACTGTGTGCTGTCAAACTGAATGACAGCCAAGCAGGAGACTGCAAGCAGACTCTGGCTGAACGCTGATGATGTGAAGTACAGTACAGTACTGTCAGCATGCAGCCAGAGTCTGGGTACTGAGAGACTGGCCATGGCGTGCGGCTCTGTGCTGAAGCTGTTGAACACCCGGCATAACATCTGCCAGACGTTATGCCGGGTGTTCAGCGGTTTCAGCAAAGAGCCACACATCACATACTCTGCCTCCTCGCTCCCATCTCCCAGAGCATGTAATACAGCTGCAGCATCGCTCTGCCCCTCGGTTCCTCCTGCTCATCTCAGCCCGGCTCCTCTGTACTAGAGCTTCTTGCCGCATGTCGGGTGGCCAATCAGCAGCCTCCCCCTCCGGCCGCTGATGGCCGCCTGAGAAGCCAGTGCTACAGTGACGCCTCCGACTGCCCTGACACAAGGAAGTGCCGGTATGTTATATTGTTGCATACCGGCACACTTCGAGCACTGCTCCTAAGTAATGTAATGGAGCTAGATTCAACAACTACCTAACAAGGATGCTAGGTATTTACATCCTTTATACCCCACAGGGCTGGGACCATAGTTACAAGTGACTGCTTTTACTGCTGCACGTGTGCAGTTTACTTAAAAGGATGTTTTTCACCATCTCCTCCTTAGTCTGCGGGCAGTTCAATTATATTATTGTGTACCACATCCCTTAGCTAAACATTTAAAGTAAGGGTAAGGGACTGCAAATGAGTTACATGATGCTGCAGACTGAACCAAACTTCCTGACAGAAGCAAGTTGTTTGTAGACTACTAAACAGCAGCAACATTAATCCACAAGGCAGTTTTTTATTGGTTATAGTCTAGACCTTTATTCACCAATCCGCTATTCTCTCCAGTATTAAGATGCCCTTATAAGGGACACAGGATTACATGTATAACTTCAACACTTACATATTATACATAGTTTACATTTCTTGCTAATGAGCATAATTGCAAAATCCAGTCATTTGTTGGTGATACATACTGTTTATACTGTTACAGTCCAAGTTTTGTTGCAAAGCAAAATCTGATTACCAATATAAAAACATAAATACTTTAAAGCACATAGAAACCTTGGCCAAATAGTCTGAAATATTGAATACTGAAGTCCAAATAGAATTGCTATCTCCCAAGTTCATCCAGGTCACGTATCTTGAGTGTTAGAAAATGAAATTTGCGCTTTCAGTACCAAGTTTTATTTCTATTTAATATAGTTCTGCACTTGAAGTTGAAGCTCACAAGATGCTATTTCTTGGCTGAAAAACTATTTTTCTGATTCAAATTATTCTGGCCATGGAAAATCAATTAAACGCAAGTAATGTCTGCCGCATATTAGTAGTCGTATCATATGTCTCCTCATAAAATGTCCTGCTTTTATAACACATTATCCTTTTGTGTCCTAGCTTGACTCAATTAAGTTGTAACAGTTCTCAAAAGATTATCTTGGAGACAACAATAGAAATTAGATAAATCGCTATAAATGTAACGAAGCATGAATACTAGATACTGCTTCAGTAGCCCGTATTATTAAACATGAATTTCACACTGGCTTGTAATGGTCTACTGCATGGTGGAGTACTAACTGTTATTTCATTCAAGGTCACTGTGTAATCTGTGTGGTTTATATTGGGCTGCTTATGAAGGTAAGGGCCAGTCCAAGATCTCAGTAGTTTTTCTAAGTAATTGTTGACGTTATAAAAGTTATAGCAAGTAGAACACTAGCTGCCCAAATCTCACAGATTGATAATAGCATCCACCCATCCCAATGGGATAGAATTGTTCTTCCTGCTAAACTGTTATTTACAGCTCTAAGCCATCTATAGCCAAAATCATTTCAAAACAAGTATATCTTGTTTAAACATGACATGTTATTGTTCATTTAATCATGATCAGCATCATCATCAGTCCAGTGAAAATATAATTTGAAGTCAACAATCCATATCCATAGGGATTTGTTACTTGTTTTCAGATAAGGATTATTTTTTTTGTCCTAACCAGTCCACGATCAGCACTATGTAAAAATTATAAAAATGGGAAAAACATATGAAGGTTGGTATAGCCTTTATACGTTACAGAACAGCGATTGGGAAGAGGCGGCCATCTGAGCCTTTACTGTTTTATTGTCAGATGTGTTTGTTATAACCTGTGACACCTGTTTAAAATGCTTGCTAATATGCTATTGCAGATGTGTGTCTATTTCTTTGAATACCTTTATTGTTTTGTCTCATTACTGAGATTAAGGGGAAAATGTATCAAGAGTGGAGAAGTTGGCTATAGCAACCAATCAACTTCTAGCTAACATTTATCAATTACAGTACATTCTATAAAATGATAGGTAGTAGCTGATTGGCTGCTATGGGTAACCTCTACTTTTCCACTTCTACACTCTAGACAATTTGAAACATTTTTGTTCATGACGCCAGCTGCATACATCCAGGGGTGCCAAGAGGGGGTGGAGCGGGTACTATTTATCCAGACTCGGGCTTGCTGGAGGGGCCTGGCGCTGCCCCCCTCCCTCTTACTTCACAGCAGCCCAGTACACGTTGCTGTATGTTGGGCTGCAGTGGGAGACTATGCACGGCTGTTGAGCAGCAGTCTCCTATGCCTCCTATGGGGGGTAACAAGAACACTGATCACGCCTCCCCCGGCTTTGAGCCAGGCTGAGGGGCTCACAGCGCCCCTGCACACATCACAGTAGCCCAAAATTTCAGATTTTTTTCTACAGACATCTCTGGGGTGCAAAGAAAAATCTGCGATGGTTGCGCCGGAGAAAACAGGGAAAACATTGGCACCTTCTGCCGTACAGTAGATGTAATATTCTGCTCACGTACCTGTTTAAGAAGCAAAAACAAGTAATACTGAAATAAACCCACAAAGTCATATATATGTATAATTAATGTTGAAAGCACCAATCAGCTTCAGAGGTGAATTCTCTGTCAGCCAATCAGAAGGAGCTAGTTTCTGCAGGCGACTATTGTCATCATCCTCATCAGTGTGATTTTGTATCTGCGTATATGCATCTACAGTAAGTGTGGGCCTGCCTCATGTATGCTGGTGTAATGTATAGATACTAGCAGGGGAAACTGTGCAAGTCATTTGGATTCTAGACAGAATGTCACATAATAACCTGTTTTGTTAACAGGATGCGGTCATAATACCGACCATGGGGATTCCAGCGGTCAGAATGCCTGCACCAGAATCCCGACACCTGTCAGAATCTTGGCATCGTCATACTGACCGCCGTCAGCCCGAAGGTAAGAAGTGTGGTTAGGGGGGAGGGTTAGCGTTGGGGGTTAAAGTTAGGCACTAGGGAAAGGGTTAGGTTTAGGGTGCGGGGAGGGGGAGGTTAGGTTTAGGCACTGAAGGGGAGGTTATGGTTAGGCACCAAGGAGTGAAGGTTAGGGTTAGAGTTAGGCACTGGTGGGGTGGTAGGGTTACACACTAATGGTGAGGGTTAGGTTTAAGGTGCGGTGAGGGGGAGGTTAGGGTTAGGCACCAGGGAGGGAGTGTTAGGGTTAGAGTTAGGCACTAGGGGGGGGTTAGGGTTGCGCACTAAGGGGGAGGGTTAGGTTTAAGGTGCCGGGGAGGAAGAGGCTAGGTTTAGGCACTAGTGGGGGAGGTTAGGGTTAGGCACCGGTGAGGGCGGGTAGGGAGAGGGGGAGGGTTAGGATACCGAACGACAAGTGTCGGTATCCTAACCCTGTTGGGATGCCGGCGTCGGGATTCTGACTGCCAGGAACCCAAACGTTGGCATCTCGTACCCAACCCTCTCTTAACATATTCAGAGAACCGCAAGTTTAACTTACAAAATATCTCTCTCCAACATTTGACTTTCATAAGAATTTGTCCCAGCCTATTGTTCTCTTTAATGTATTGGCGGTTTTGGAGAACCCTAAATCTAGGTCTTGCACCCATGGATGTGCGATATCTAATTTAATTGAATCCATTTGGAAAAGGGAGTAGAGGCTAGTGCTATTTAAATAAAGTTAATTTAAAAAGGAGCAGTTTGTGGAGAGACAGTTGGAGGCAATGAGAGAGGAGAGCTGAGGACACCAGAGAGCAGACAGAGAGAGACATATAAGAGTGCGAAAAGCAATTGTTGGGAATATACAGTATGTGTACAGAGGTGGTTAAGCAGAGTAATGTACACACCGGCGGAATTGTATATGACCCAATCACAAGTCCAGTGGCAGCTTATCGATAAGTGAAGGTACAGACGTACTTACTGTTACACTGGCTGAGGCAAGAAGCAGAGCAAGGCTGGGACTGCTCACCAGCATGTGGGCAGCGGTGCAGGATGCTGGAGCATGTGTCAAAAAAAAATGATACACCTACATAATCTTTTTTATATGTAACTTGGTTCCGATGAGGGTGCGTGCCAACTCCAAAACATCGACTACTAACATGCTGTAATTTGCTGTTAATAATATAAGAAATGCTACAAGACCAGGAGGCACCCTGACAGCTGGTTTAGTTAACTGAGTGCCGGACTTTTGATGGAGATATATATATATATATATATATATATATATATATAAAACAATATGTGTGCGGGGAATTGTATAGCACAAAGGAGCAGGCTATTTGGGATGATTGGCTAATCATGGAGGGCAGAGGCGTTCTTTATGCTCCATCCTGCGTACCTTGATCACTAAAATTTGGTTAAGCAACCAAATTGTTAATTGTAACCACAGCAGGTAGAAAAAGCCCAAACCTGAAATGTATGATGCTGGCAGGTCTTATAATTTTAAGAGTTATTTAATGTTTTAGCTACTATATTATGAATTCCTATTAAACCTTTATACCCTAAAGTCGCTATTTAGCGTTGCGTACGCATATGAAATAATCGCTTTCCAGTCTTTGAGCGTGGTTCCACAGCACAAAAGTTATTATTCACATAAAAAGCAGATAGTTACACGCCTTGATCTATAATACAGTTAGCGCAAAGATTATACAGAATACAAGGTACAGTCGATACATACGCATGCGCTCTGGATCCAGATTTCCCGGCATCAACTATGAAACCTCCGTCAACAGAAAGAAAAGATGACTAACTACCAGACCTGTAGTGCTTGCATATAAACCCTTACAGAGATAGGCAATACAATAGAATGAGTTGGCGTAATCCCATTGGTTCTTCCTCCTGGTTCTTCTGTTATGATACAGTTCATAGGTCAGTTTGTATTGTAATAGTTCAGCCCTCCAACAGCTCTTTGTGTGTGTTTTCCCGCCGAAGAACAAGTCTAAACTGGCTAATAAACATGACATTACAGAGTACATTTCAATGCCTATCTCTCTATGATCCATAATTCGCAGACGCATGTTGTGATCTCCCTGCCGATGGAACTGGAAATCTGCAAATAAACAGTGGTAGAATAGCACCAAACACGGTCTGCTTATCATGTACTAAACCCTAGATATCAAATACCTGCATTTCACAATAGATATGATAACGTATAGAACCTTTAATATTATCCTTAATGCTAGGGAACCTTTTAGTGTAAGTATGCAATGTGTCAGTGTGGGGGTATTGCGTATAGTCACTAATATGCGTGGTGCGCTTTATGTGCAGAGTGCTTTGATAAACAGCGCAACTGTGCGTTGTGTGTCTTGTATATTATATGTATGATTTAATATGCATTTGGGGTATGGTGGGTCTTTAAACAATATGCGGTAGCAATGTAGTCGCACGATGCTAATAATAGCATATTAGCATTGCACACAATGGTTTCATGCTGATGACGCAAGATGGCGTCGACATAAAATGGCTTCGTGCAGATTCTAATTTTACAATTTAGGTCTCAGCCAACTATACGGCTTCGACAATATCATCCAAGTATAAAGTGATGCAACAATGCAATTTAATGTGGGGGGGGGGTTTGCTTCTCACCTTTCTATTTCTAAACAGATTGATGCCACAGCCCATAAGCCACAAAGGACGTGCAAAATGGGCAAAAGTTGCTCATTGGGACATGACCAAGCATAACACACTTGTAAAGCTGCTAACTAAATATTATAGGGGACAGCATTACAGATGTAAACATGCCGCTTTTCCAGCTTGTCTAAACTTATTATGCTGTCCCCTTTCAAATGCAGTTACAAGCATTACAAGTGTGTCACGATTACAGTGCGAGCATTTCAGTGTCCCCATAATGATTGTTGACTGTCGTACAATCCAGTGATGTGCAGTAAGGTGAGGCAGGTTAGCAGAGCCTTGCCTTTCCTGTCATACTTAGGTATACTCCACAGTTTTGACTATAAAAAGTATAAAAAAAAGTAAAGAAAATATTATAAATATCTTCTTTGTATTCTAATCATTTTTATAGTCAAAACTCTGGAGTAAAAAGTGTATGACAGGTGAGGCACTGCCTCCCCTGTATACCTTTTCCTCACATTCCTGATCAAAACAAACCAAATTTTCAGCACTATATATATGAACCCTCGGGTTCATATATTTATCTGTAAACTGGCCCTAATACTAGCCAGTTCCTCCCCAGCCATTTACCTCACCGCACATCACTGGAACAATCATATCGAGCCCGGTATAACAATTCACACTGCACTATATGGGATAAGGTATATATTTGGACAGTGTTTTTTGACAATTTTAAGTAATATCAAACAGCCCCCCTTCCCCCAATTACCCCAGTGTGTTTAAGGGAGGTGCAAAAAAATGATGTGCCAGCTTTTCCACATCCTGTGCTACAAGCTGGTTTTTATTTAATTCTTCCAAGTTAGTGACACCAGGGCATCAGTGTTGGGTGCTGGTGTTGTTTAGTTCTCTGAAACTGCTGGGGTCCTTGCCACAGTTCTTGCAATTGTAGGGACAGTTTTTTTGGAATTACCCATTACTATCTCTTCTAGTTGTGACACAAGAGTATGGGAAGTGAAGATTTACATCTCCCATTTTATAATCCATCACACTGCCAAATATTTGTATCAGGTCAGCAGAATACAATGTGATAAGCAGTCCTCATTTATTGTCACTGGTAGTGCACTTTAAAATGGGATTAAAAAAACAACAACCCTATTGATAGTTTTGATTGTATCAGAAATCATAAGCAAACAATGTGATGGTTTTTTTGGGCTGTAATCAAGTACAAAATGGATTTAAATAAACAGGAAATTAAATTTCCACACAAATTTACAGCTGTAATAAAATATCAAATAACTTTTGGGTGCTTTGTCATAAGTTTAATTTTCTTTCTGTCAAGAGATACAATAGATACATTATAGACTAAAATGCTTGCAAATATTTACACAGAACAAAAACACTTGAAATATATTCAAAATAAAGAAGTTTAAAAGCTGAAGTTTAAAAAAAACCTAAAGTATTAATAAGCTGTCTGTAGGCGTGATTCAGCTTAGGATGGAATTGCAAAGCTGCAAGCAAGCAATTTCGTCCTTGCTAATATGCAAATGCAGCAGAAGGTGTATGACACCCACTGCTGCATTTGCAATCCCAGCATTGCGCCCATGGAAGTAGCCCCTGGCTGGCCAGCACTGCCCCCACATTGCCCCTTAAATGTCTCTACCTGTCAATTAGGCATAGCAGGGGCTGCGTGCAATTACGCAGGACCTGTTCTGCACATTCACATAACGGGTCCTGTGCATGTGCAGATTCTCGATAATCGGGAATCTGTGTTCAGCTGAATCAGCCCGTGTCACAGGATCTCTGTGAGTAAAAAGAAAAATGCTGTAATGCAGAAACAGAGCATTGTGTTCTAGAGTGGTGGCACATTTTTGGACTTGGATCTTAAGTGCCAGTGCGCTATTATTCCTCGGTTCCAAGGGCCCCAAGAGTCACACAAAACAGATTTTGGGACTTTTTCCCACCTATATTACCAAAGGTAGCTGTAGTTTACACTTACAAAGACACATCTGATTTGGAAATGGTTAATTATATTAGCCCTGTGTCCATATATAACTGACACTTTCTAAGCAGCAGAATCATTTATGTTTGGTTGCCCGACAGATTGGAATCAAGGGTTACTCTTCTTTTGTAGGCTTACTGGGATGATGTTGAAGATCCAAACATTGCGTATGGTCCGGAGAGCTGCAGGTGACTCCCCAGAGAACAGCATGTGGTTATATATATAAAACTATTTTTTGTTGCCATCAATTGCACCACCTGGCTGTATAGATATCTGTGCTCTTGATACAATAGTCATTGGAGGGGTTTCATTATGAAGAAAATGACTTAAATTAATACCCAAGGCTGATTTATAGCTGGAAGCTAATACAGCTGCAACTGTGTCTTTATCCAAAGCATGACAGCACCTTTATGCTAAAGCTACAGGCGATGCGACTCGTACAGAGGGCCTGATTCAGAGCCGGATGCTCTGACCAGAGTGCTCGCTCTGAATCAGGGCCCTCCTACCTAAACTTGGAGCGGACTCTTGGAGGCTCGCATAGCTGTGGGTTACCACCCACAGCTTATGCGAGCGTCCATGATGATGGTCGCGATGGTCAAGACCATCGCGACCATCGGGCTTGCGATGAGACCCTGCGGTAGGGTCTCGGTGACCGCAAGCCCTGGAGTGATTTTGGCTCTATCAGAGCCAAAATCACTCCCACTGACATCACTAGTGATGTCAGTGGGGCCGGACCCAGATGGTAGGCGCTCCCATGGGAACGCCTCCATCTGGCAGCCACGCCCCCGGCACGCCCACCAAAGGGGGCGCGCTGTCACTCAACATCGATAGCACGCCCCCTTTGATGCGAGACCTGGAGCGACGGCTTCCCCGTCGCTCCCCGGGTCTCGCGCATGTGCACGACGGAGCTCCCTCCATCGTGCGCATGCACACTAGGGCAAAATCGACCCGCTTGCGAGCGCTCAGCGCTCGCGAGCGGGTCTGAATCAGGCCCAGAGACCTCACCGGCTGCAGTGCTAATCTGTCGCTTGGCATATTTAGAAGCACCATTGAACATTGCACCAGTCCTATGGAGGCGCAGAATGTCCGCCAACGAAATTAGTGCAACTGCAGCAACAGACACAGATGCTGACCGTGACATTCCCGCGTCTGACTAGAGATCTCACTGTTACGCCCCAGTAACGTCCACTGAAATTGCCTCTCTCTGCAGCCAAATTCGGTATGCGGTTTTCGGGGGTAACCATCGGAACGCATATAGTGCAGCCTGAAAAAATTGTTCGACATCAACACTGTGTCCACCTCTGAATCAGATCCCCAGTGCTGGTGATATTTCTTACTAGTCTTTACTTGGGATATAATACCAATCTTTAATGGCTGCCTAGCTGAGCCTCTGGAGTGGATGAGTGCCAGTTGGTTGAGACTGAATCCTGATAAAACATAAGTTCTTATGAGATGAAGCTCACCATCAAAGGACAAGACTAGAGCCGTATTTTTCCAGGCCTCTAGTCATTCCTCGCCACTCCTTATTCTTGCTATTTATGTGCCACTGCCATATTCCAGTGTGGGACTGGAAACATTTGGAAAATGTATATCTCTATCTGCTGATATTTAGTAATCTGTGTTGGAGATTGCAGCACTTACTCTGGATAGGTGGTGTCTGGTGTGTCTGGCTCTTCCCTGAGCCATTTTGCTAACTTAGTGGATGAGTTTGGCCTGGTGGATGCTTGGCAGATTCGGCATCCTCGTTTGACTTAGTACTCTTAGTTCTCTATCTCTCACCATTCCTTTTCCAGGTTTGACCTCATTTTGATATCAAAGATGCTGGTACTGCTGGTTGTAGAGGTGGAGTATTGGTATACTGGTGTGTCGGATCATGCTCTCCTGGCATCATCTACTGATTTTGCTGCTCTACAAGGTCACTTTTTTTGGAAACTCAGTCCTTTTTGGCTCACGTTGATGGATGCTGGCTTGGAATTGGAGGCCCAATGGAGTGATTTCTTTTCAGTGGACACTCTCTTGTGATGTTTTGTGGGATGCGTTCAAGGTTGTTCTGTGGGGCTCTTTGATTGGGAGGTTGATTAGTATCAAAACGTTTCATAGGCAAAAGCGTAAGATTTAGAAAACCATTGTAAGATGCTTGAGCAGCAATATCTGACTGACGGCTCTCCTACTACTCGGACCTTTTATATGGAGGCTGCTAAATTATTATCTGATTTCCTATTTGATAAATATAGGAGGCGTCTCCGTTTTGTTAAACAAGCTCAGTATATGGACTCAGTTAAGTTTGGTACATTTTTGGCTAATTTGGCTAGAGATGTCCTGACTATTTGAGATCCTTTTGGTAATTTGCTCCCTCCCTTCCTGTAATCGCAAATGTGTTCTATGATTATTTTGGTGCTTTCTATTTTTCACAGGCCCACTATACCTTGGAGGAACTGCTTGAATGTTTGGGTCATATTTCTCTACTCTCCCTTTCTCAGGACACCAGTGCATTTTTAGACTCCCCACCATGGAAGAAGTTGAGGTGGCGGTTTCCTACTTCCCGGGTGGTAAGGCCCCAAAGGTGGCTGGGACCCCCACTGAACCTTATTAAACAAATGCCATTTTTTACCTAGACTGCCAAACCTTTTTAATGAGCTGCGTGACTTCCTGGCTCCTATAGCCTTTGGAATGGAATTTCCCAGCTGAAATATTTGGGAATATAGATCATCTCATCAATGTTGGATTTTGTCCCACTTAATGTCCAGCCACAAATTGACTATCTGAAATCTAAGATGCATGTTTGGAATAAAATGCCTTTGACTGTGACTGGTGGGGTAAATCTGATTAAAATGGTAGTTCCCCCTAAATTTTATGTATTTCAGCAGGCCCCTGTTTATATTTCTTATTCATATTTTACACCCGATAGATAGCTATCTTTCTACCCTAGTCTGGATGGACAAACTGCCTCAGATTAAATTTAGGATCCTATGACAGCAAAGGGTATTGGGTGGTCTAGCGCTCCTGAATCTTCACCTTTATTGCATGGCCTCTCACCTGGTGCATTTAAAGGGGCTGGTTTTGGGTGAGGAGAGCCAGGATCTTCATACTGTATGTTATTAGTGCATTCTATTTGTAGAAGGCACACTCCATTACAACTATTACTGGATGGTAGCTGTCCCAATGGTGGGGGGGGGGCTCTGTTTGTCACAGACTCACACACTTTGGAAACAGGTCAGTGCTTTGGTGTAAGGATGGGTTTGGACCCTGATTTGCCTTTGTGACATTCTACTACTCTTGGAGAATTGGCCCTGATAGTGGTCCTTTATGATCTGGTTGGGGACTCTCTTCTCTTTGACATTTGTATAGTAATGGGGTTCTTAAAACCTTTGAGGATATTAAGAATGAATTTGGGGTCCCGAACGATATGTTCTTCCACTATTTACAGCTACATCATGCCCTTCCCACTCAGTTTTTTTCTAGTCCTCAAGTGTTTGCTCCTGACCCTATTAAGACCCTGTTGCATACATCTTGCAAAAGGAAACAAATTTCTAGAGTTTACTCCTATACACTTACTGAAAGCTCAGAGACTGAATTGACATCACTTAAGGTCGGTGGACAATATGTCGCATGATCCGGCGGATGGGGACGACATATTGTCCACATGGGCAAATGTGTAACCACCATGGGTACACAGCTTACTCAGGCAGGTTGATTGGCTTGCGAGGCCAGGAAACTGCATCAATCAGTACCTGTCAATCAAGCAGAGGCATAGCAGGGGCTGCGTGCGTTCACGCAGGACCCTTTTTGCACATGTGCAGAGCAGGTCTTGCGCACGTGAAGATTCCCGATAATCTGAATCAGCCCCATAGTGTGAAAACAGCAGTATTGGTATGGCAGAATGATTTAATCAAGACATGTGGATTGCTAAACAATTACACAACATTTAATAAAAAAAAAATCACACAACATATAACAATGAGAGTTATAGCATAAATATCAATATCTAAAATAAAGCATTCTATAAACTGCTGTTTAAAAACTATTCATATTAGTAAATGCAATCTGTATACGCAATAACAGCTGTCTCTGTACCTGCCACAGGTGATGGATTAATCAAAGTCTTGAAGCTGCTTACTTGTTAAATATGCTCCAAAATGGTGTACTGTACTTGCAGATGTCCCAAATTATCAGTACAGTATTCGGTTTGTATGAAGATAATTCGTTATTGGGACTCCATGCAGAGCTCAATCTCCAAGTGTACAGTATGTGCTCTGTACTGGTGCCACCAAGGGAAACGGATAGTCCAGATGTGAGCTCACAAACCAGTGTCTAAGCAGCAATAGAAGAAATCCAAACAAGTGGTAACAGGATGTTGTTTGGGTCCAGTGTGTATCATTGAGATGGTACTACAGCACCTCTGGCTAGTTTCGCCTCTAGGGAGGCTTTAGCAAAGAGTTTATGATAAAGGGGTCTAATCATCAATGAACATTTTCACCTGCAATTGTAAAAATTAAGTTATCGGGCCATTCATCAAGAAGGTAAAGCGGATATCTCCTGCTTACCTTCCTCTGGGGGAATGGCCCGTGGTCCCCATACACTAGTATAGGGACAGAATTCATCAAGCTCCAAAAATGCTATATTTTCAGAGCACGAGGCGGGAGCATTCGCCATCTTCAGATGGCTAGTGCTCCCGCTTGTGGATCGCAACTCTTCCCTATGGGAAGGAGTCCCTGGTTGCGAAGAGGGATTCTTTAGGAACCCTCCGCCCCTGTCTGGCTGCTTCCGCTGGACATCGGGGCTCTTGTGCACATGTGTGACCCGTAGGTCATGCATGCGCACTCCCGTCACCGCTCTGAAAGTAGGAGTAAAAAGATTCCCGCTCACGGCACAGCTGATTTTCGAATAAGCTGTCACCGCGCCAGAGCAATGATGAATTGCTCCAAATTCGCATCGAGTTAGAATGTTAATTATCGGGGTCCGATACTTAACATCATGAACAGATCCCAAAGACTCTTTAGAGGTGAAACTAGTCAGAATGGCCATGGGAACTGAGATGCTGGAGCCATTTTTTCTGCATACAGGATCACAGTCGTATGCAGAGACGCTCCATGAAAATGGTTGCGACCCGCCTGCATTAAAGTCGCTACCTCCCCATTGACGCCCACAAACGGTCCATGCCCGACAATCCCTTTGCAAATAAATCCTCACCGTGAGCGACATCGATAATGAAACTCGATGCATGCACAGTGCGACTCATAAGTATGCGCAAATTACCGATAATTGCTCAAACGGCATTAACATTGGCATTGTGTCCATCTGTGAATCAAGCCCAATATGCAGTCATCTTCAGGTATGCGAAGGTAACAATTATCAAGAGGATTCAGTAAAAGAGATTCCTCCCCTACATCTTCCATTACGGGGTCATAGATGATGTCTCCTACTGTACTGACCAAGCTGTTTCATGGTGTATATATTGGTTATTAATGTGTCAAAGGGCAAATTTACCAAGCAGCGGTTTGATGGCAGTTTCTATTCTATTCTAAACCCCGGCGGTTTGGTGGCGGTTTTGCAGCGGTTTCTAAATGACAGCCCTGTTCTAGTCTATTCTAAAATATGTTTTGACTGTGGTTTGGCGGCGGTTTTGCTATCTGCAGATTTACTAGGGCCAAAACCGCTGCAAAACTGCCATCAATACACATTTTAGAATAGAATAGAACAGGGCTGTTATTTAGAAACCGCTGCAAAACCACCACCAAACCCCCGGGGTTTAGAATAGAATAGAAACCGCTGTCAAACCGCCGCTTAGTAAATTTTGCCCAAAGTGAACAGATTGATGTTTTGATATTTTGAGTCTGTATTCAAGTAAAACTACTTCCTCAAGAGCTAAAAACATATTTTGCATCATGTTAAAAAGTCATCTATTGACATTAAATATGATAAGATGTTCACAATTGCTGTCATGTCTTACCAGGTACACATCAGAACAACATAAAAAAGACGCAATGGTCATTCCATATTCCCTTCATCCCAGAACACACGATATTCAGTGTACACACTGTGCAGTCTTATGAACGATGGAACAATAGATCATGTTGGAGGATTGTATCCAATGAGTCTTTTCTCCTGTACACACTGGGGGTCATTCAGACCCGCTCACGAGCGCAGGATGCTTGCAAGCGGGTCGATGTTGCCCCACTGCGCATGCGCACGACGGAGGGAGCTCCGTCGTGCGCATGCGCGAGACCTGGATAGCGACGGGCTCTCCATCGCTCCGGGTCTCACACCAAAGGGGGCGTGCTGTCGATGTTGATTGACAGCACACCCCCTTTGGTGGGCATGCCGGGGCCTGGCTGCCAGACGGAGGCGTTCCCATGGGAACGCCTACCGTCTGAAGCCGGCCCCACTGACATCACTAGTGATGTCAGTGGGAGTGATTTTGGCTCTGACCCTAACGCAGGGTCTACGTCGCAAGCCCGATGGTCGCGATGGTCTTGACCATCGCGACCATCATCATGGATGCTCACATAAGCTGTGGGTGGACACCCACAGCTATGCGAGCGTCCAGGAGGATGCTCCATTTTCATGGAGGAGGGTCCAGATTCAGAGCGAGCGCTCTGGTCAGAGCATTCGGCTCTGAATCAGGCCCACTATGCAATCATCATGTAGGTCACTAACTCATGTAGGTTCATAAACTCTTCCCATTTGATGTGCAGCCCATCAGATGGGAAGATGTGATGAAGGATGCACGTGAATGTGCTATTGAGCTTATGTGATGTATGTGATTACAATTTGCCTCAAAACAGCCTATCGTTCAATATATATTGCCTAATGTTACAGTTGGTGATCATGGGCCTGATTCAGAGGTAGCCTCAATTGCTTCTTTTTACGCAGCGTGGGTGCATTTTTATGCTAATGCCACAGCCGATGGGCTTCCTACTGAAACGCCGAATGGCTGCAGTGCTAATCCACCACTGTGCACAGTAAGATGCAGAATTGGTCACAGCATCAAACACCAGCCTTGTGGAGGCTCATAATGTCCATCTGAACATGGTCGCTGGTGCCGGTGCAACTGCGGGAAAAGACTCAGTCGCTGGCGTATGGCTAACCACCCCCATTACCCAGGCCCGGTGACAGGGGGGACAAAGAGGACACTTGTACATGGCCCCGAGCTTCTGAAGGGCCCCGAACCCTCAGGAATTTCGTGAGCCCAGTTAATGTGTCCCCCTTGCCTCTGCAGACTGCTACCTGCTGTGTAAGCAGGGCACCCGGCGCAACGATTGCAAGTGGCTAGATCCCTCCGACTAGTCCTGGCAAACACAGGGAGGGAGGCTGAACCGGCGC
Source organism: Taudactylus pleione (assembly GCA_031769625.1). NCBI lineage: Eukaryota > Metazoa > Chordata > Amphibia > Anura > Myobatrachidae > Taudactylus > Taudactylus pleione. The sequence continues at coordinate 77,571 of JAUIMM010000916.1, read as the reverse complement.
AGCGTGCATGACGTTATGACGTCGCGCCACTGGTTCAGACCAGGGAGCCAGCGGGTGTGAGCCACCAGAGAAGAGTGATCCAGGTAAGTGCAGCAGGTAAGTGTTGGCCAAGGCCGGGCTATGCTAGAGTGTCATGGGTTGAGTGGTGGAGAGCTGCAGATGAAAGGGGTCTCAGACACAGGGGCTGGGGGAGATGTGACAGGGGCTGGGGAAGAGGGGGAATTGTGACCGACACGGGGTCTGGGGAAGAGGGGGAAATGTGATAGACAGAGGGTGTGTGTGATGGGCTGGGGAAGAGGTGTGTATGACAGACACTTGGGCTGGGGAAGAGGGGTGTGTGACAGACACAGGGGCTGGGGAAGAGGGTGTGTGTGACAGACACAGGGGCTGGGGAAGAGGGTGTGTGTGACAGACACAGGGGCTGGGGAAGAGGATGTATGTGACAGACACAGGGGCTGGGGAAGAGGGTGTGTGTGACAGACACAGGGGCTGGGGAAGAGGGTGTGTGTGACTGACACAGGGGCTGGGGAAGAGGGTGTGTGTGACTGACACAGGGGCTGGGGAAGAGGGTGTGTGACTGACATGGGGTTGGGGAAGAGGGTGTGTGTGACAGGGGCTGGGGAAGAGGGATGTGTATGACTGACGCGGGCTGGGGAAGAGGGTCTGTGTGACAGACACAGGGGCTGGGGAAGAGGGTGTGTGTGACAGACACAGGGGTTGGGGAAGAGGGTCTGTGTGACAGACACAGGAATTGGGGAAGAGGGTGTGTGTGACAGACACGGGCTGGGGAAGAGGGTCTGTGTGATAGACACAGGAATTGGGGAAGAGGGTGTGTGTGACAGACACAGGGGTTGGGGAAGAGGGTTTGTGTGACAGGGGCTGGGGAAGAGGGATGTGTGTGACTGACGCGGGCTGGGGAAGAGGGTCTGTGTGACAGACACAGGGGCTGGGGAAGAGGGTGTGTGTGACAGACACAGGGGCTGGGGAAGAGGGTCTGTGTGACAGACACGGGCTGGGGAAGAGGGTGTGTGACAGACAGGGGCTGGGGAAGAGGGTCTGTGTGACAGACACGGGCTGGGGAAGAGGGTGTGTGACAGACAGGGGCTGGGGAAGAGGGTGTGTGTGACAGACAGGGGCTGGGGAAGAGGGTCTGTGTGACAGACAGGGCTGGGGAAGCGGGGGGGTCTGAGTGACACAGGGGCTGGGGAAGAGGTTATGTGACTGACACAGGGGCTGCGGAAGAGGGTGTGTGTGACAGACATGGGCTGGTAAAGAGGGGAGTTGTGACAGAGGCTGGGGAAGAGGGGGAGATGCGGCAGGGGCTGGGGAAGAGGGGTGTGTGACAGATACAGGGGCTGGGAAGAGGGATATGTGTGTGTGACGGGTTAGGATAAGGACTAGGAGAGGGTATAGGGGGCCTCAAAAATATGAGTGTACTGGGCCCCAAGATTCTGTTGCCAGCCCTGCCATTACCTCCCAGGAATGTCCTTTGAAATCTAAGTGCAAATTCTTTCATCTCTTACCAGCGGTAAGCACCGGGATGCATGTGCAGTGTGACTCAAACACATGCACAGACTTAAAATATTGGCGGCTTGCGTGCGTCATCAACACTGCGCCTACCTCTGAATCAGGCCCTAAAGGCATATTTGCTCCTCAGAGAGTTCATTGGATTATTCCTGTGTCAACATTTTGAATAAGTAACAACCTATATAAGGATGGTGATCATTTATTTACTTGTTTGTTTCCATTACGCACGCGTCACAGCATTTTTCCGGCTTTTTGGACAGCGCTGCAATTCTGAATCATGTGAATCGAAGTATTTTCTCTGCAACAGGTGAATTTGTATTAATGGGTGACAACTGGGTGGCAACAGGCCATTACAGCATCAGAAAAAAATCCTGTGAGCATGTAGCTGGAGTTGTGACCTATTTCGAGCCATGCGAATGAGCTGCATTTAGCATGAGGTAGGTGTAAGTGTGATACCCTGTATACCCCAAAATATCAAAGGCAAAGATTCTGGTTGCCCTGGCTGGATATATATATCCTAATGTCTCTAAGTGCATTATTCCAAGTGTTTATTTATGATGAAAATCAGTTTATCTTAACAGTGCATTTTTCAAGTAAAGAGTAATCTTGTTGCACTTAACCTTGTACGTATTTACTGTATTTAGGCTGGGATTTCTTGCCTTTCTGTTATGGTGTGGAGGAGCCGTCTACAAGCTCGGTGCTGAAAGTTGGTGTCAAGACAAGAATCCACCAAACTCTCATCTTCTGCTGCAACCAGGCAACCATCTTTAATAGTATCTATAAATGTATCTATATTCAGGATATCACCTTTATTCATTATGATAGAAATGCTTTTCTCACGGCTGGATGGCTGAAGATGTGTAGAAGTCAGAATACTGCCGTATTTTCACATTGGATCTTACGATTGCTGCAGGCATGTCCAGAACTGCAACCACATTACATGCAACTCAGAATCAGGCCCAGAGTATGTCTTTATAGTTTAAAAGGAAATGTTAAGGTAAATACATACATGAGAATAGTGACATAAGTGACATAAGTTCAGCCATTTAGTTCCACAGGATATGAAATACATGCAATGTTATATATATATATATATATATATATATATACTGTATATACATATATACAGTATATATGTATAAATATATATATGTATATATATATATCTATATATATATATATATTTATATATATAAATTTATATATATTAATATATACGCACATACATATATATATATATATATATATCACACAAAAAACGAGATGAATATATATTTATTACCCACATATTGTTAGAATTTTGCTAAAACCTATTGTTCCCTAATTTTTTTGTATTATTGTGCCATTAATATCAGTGGTGTTAGTAAGTATTGTACTTCTTCTTTTCTAGATGCTACAGAATTTATTGTTTAAAAAAAGAAACCCTATGAAGTATCATGTACCACTCCATCTGAGCACCATCTGAATTCAAGTGCAGGTGCCCGTCTACTTAATAGAAAGCCAATCAATCAATCAGTATCTGCTTATCACTGTATATTGGATTCATGCCATTTTAATTATAGAATAATCTCTATCCATTGCCCAAGATTTATTTTCTACAAGCCTAGCTATCCATGTGAGAGAAGGTCTGACTGCATGTGGAGAAGACTGACAGCATGTGAGGAAATCTAATGCATATATGAGAGTCATGTGGGGAGATCTGAAAGTGCAGGAGATGTTAAGTCTGTGACTTATACTTCAATAAGGGTTTCTTAATAACTTGGACACAGTGAGTGAGCATGCTTCTTTACTGTAAAACAGCAGGAAAAAAGAAAAAGACTAGAGATTCATATGCCAACTAATACAAATAAATAATAAGATCGGTTGTAACCTTCCACCAGAATACATACACAGCAATGAGAACTATATACACCACACTCTTCCCAACTTAGATAAATGCAGACATAAAAAGTGGTTAGCATTACACAATGTATATGTTACCCCAGAAGGCTACAAATCAAGCCTTTGGGGTGCCTTACAAACTGTGTCTGGTCATCAGACATTAATCTATCCCTTGGCCATGGGGGGCACCCCTGGACGGCGTCCCATCTCGGCCGGCGCCCCTTTCAAGTGCCATCCTGGCCAATGGCTAGATACGCCCCTGCTGGCAGTCTGCATGTACTGCTCCTCTTGCACCTCCAATAGTGCTGTGTCAGTCCACTGGTGCTCCACTGATCACTGGAGCAATGCTGAAGATTTTAATCCTCATCGCCAGTGTTAAGTCTGTGACTTATACTTCAATAAGGATGTCTTAATAACTTGGACACAGTCAGTGAGCATGCTTCTTTACTGTAAAACAGCAGTAACCTTCCACCAGAATACATACACAACAATGAGAACTATATATACCGTAGGAGAGGTCTCATAGATTGAAGGGGCACGTGAGGAGGCCTGACGGCATGTGGGGAGGTCTGATGGCGTGTGATGAGATCTTATAGAATGTGAGGAGGTCTTGGGGCATGTGAAGACCTCTAATGGGCATTTGAAAAGTCTGAGGGCATTACTTTTTGTGGTATCTTTGTCATCAACTGGTTGGACACGCTGGTTTAGACCACCTTACACCAGCTTACTTGACATTAACTTTTTTCACTTAATTAATAGGCCACCTTCCCACAACTAAAGGTGGGTTGGAGGAAAAAAGTGGTTCATGTCTATAGTCATATGTGGTAGTCTTTTAGGTGGAATAATTGTCCTCTTAGAAGTTGGTGTCATCATAAGGGTTCCACTTGGGGTAGGAGGAGGCAAGTTGGGTGGGTAAAGCAATTTAGAAGGTCCCCATTGAGGTGTCAGAAACATCCACTTGGCTCACATCTGGCTATGTTGATTCTGCCTCTAATATCAAGTGATCATTGATTGGATAACGCTCTATTATAAAGCCAATGAATGCTCAGGTGCTGGTGATGGTACTACCTTGCTCCCTGGTTTCTGTGTCCTGTTGTCTGGTCATTCCATTTCTGGCTCTGACCCTGGCTTGCTCTCACCATTCTATGTCTGAATTACTGGCTTTGACCTCATCTTGCTCTAACCATTCTCCAACTGATTTCTGGCATTGACCCCGGCTTGTTACCACCATTTTCAGATGGATGTTGTTCTGAACTCATCAAGCTAGCTCACTGGGGCTCAGTGTTGCCCTGAAGTATTCCCTGCTACTGCAATTGAGATTTAGTTACACTTCATCTGTTTATTGCATATTGGCTATTCATGTCAGGGCTCTCCATCTACCAGTGTATCAGTTACACAGTCTAATTGTTTTCATTTACGTGATTTTGTATCAGACAGATTTAACTATTCAAGCTGTATTTGTATTTATGCCTCCTGGACTATATTAAAAAAGAAAAGTGTATTTTTAATACCTTATATTTATAATTGACCAACACATGCAAAAGACACCTTTACAGGAATTGCTCTTTACATTGCCTGGTTACAGTGCCCTTTAAATGTGACTTGCTGTTCCAAATTTGTTGCCAAAATAAGGAAACCTAGGGAATCCCGGCAGTAACTGCCTTAGTTATGGATAATATTATGGATATTAGTTACCGAGGATATTTATGGAGAAAACCTTTCCATTGTGACAGCAGTCTGAAAAATGGCCGTTAATCTCCTCTACCAAGAAGTGTAGGGCACTGCAGTTCACATATTCCATGTCCATAGGACCCAAAGAGTAGTATTGTGGCGAACATGTCATGTCCAATGCAAGAGGTGTAACAGTTGATCTATTTATACGTTGTTTAAGATCTTTGAACTGTGTACTCTTGGTGACCTGTTAGGGTCCCACCACGTCGACGTACTCAAGGCTGGCCTCTAGACATCTTTGGTGTAAACAATGCAAAGTGGAATTAATAATGAAATAACACAGCAGTCGGTGATTGTGGTCCCCACAAGAAGCGCTAATATATGTGGCTGCAATTAACTGTCAGTTTCCAGACGGCCCAGCAGGTCACATGTTCCAGGTCACCCAGCAGGTGCACAGGTACAGTTCAGTAACTGACACGGGGGGTCATTCAGAGCCGGATGCTATTTGCGGTCGTTCGTTCAGAAAAAAGGGGTGGCTGTTCAAATGAACCGTTCGCTCTTTGCGGTCTGTTCACGCCTCTATGTCTGAACGAGCGAACCAAACTTGCGGTAGTTTTTTGGATAACTACGCCCCCTGGCCGCTCGCATCTGACGTCATGTCCGCTATTTATTAGATTAATCGAGTACATCGACCAGCGTATGACCTGCTCGCTACTCTTGTGGTTGGTTTTTCCTACCACAATCTTGCGAGCAGTTCTGACTATAAAATAACCCAGTGACGTGATCAATGACGCTGCTGTATTAATTATGCACACCCATAAAACGCCGGTTTTGACCTTTAAGCACGCCTGCGTTTGGATCTCCACTCCCCGTTTTCAAGCACCTTCACCTGTTACCACCCACATACGTCTCCTCCTGTCACTCAAAATAGCAGGCATTCGCTATTTAGCAAACAAACGATTTTTGGCCGCACTGACTGGTTCGCGCATGCGTATTACGATCCGTACGCAAGCGCAGTTGGGCAAACATCGCTCGGAACGAACGAGCGGCCGCTTACGAGCGGCTCTGAATCAGGCATTGTTTACAGGCCACGAGCAGGTCACATCTTCCAGGTCATCCAGCAGATGCACAGGTAGAGTTCACCAACTGTCACATTTTCCAGAGCACAATGGTGATGCATTGTAAATGGCAGGCAGACAGTTTGCCACAAAACTCAGAAACGAAGCAACCAATTACAATGCCAATATTTTTCTGCAAATCTACGGACTAAGACCTTTACTTTGCATCAAATAAATATGTTACTCAAAAAAGTTGTCATTCTGCTATTAATATATACTGTAGATATCCAACATTAATGGTCTACTTTTTGTGGGGGTTTTTTTATACAGTATGTCTATGTTCAGTTATGGAACTGGCTTTATAAATGTCCTATATAATGTTTTACTTCTATATTTATAGATAGTAAAGATTTTGGACTGTGACACGCTCTGAGAATGTTATTGATTTTAGCCTTGAAATTCATCAACAATTACATTACAAATAAAATATATTTTTAAGGTTCTTTTCGAATACACTACAGATCCTTATACAGTCTTGAATATAAAGTAACAGTAGATTCACAGCTGACCTTGCATCTTTCCTACTGGTTTGGCATTTTTGCACATATGTGTGTTCTGTGATAGAGTGGTCATGTTTCCAAGTTGACTGTTGTTCTTTTCCTGTATATGTTTATGTTTCTATTACATTGTATTACTTTCTGATTTCAATCTCATTGGTATCCGACCCCTTGATTAGACAGCAAAATCATCTCTATCACTGCACTGCAAGTGACATGGTTTTACCTTAAGAAAGGAACTGTTGTGATCACCAGAGTCACGCTGGCTAGGTCTTCTGCCAATAACAGCCCCTCATTGTTCCCTTAGAGCTAGTTGTGCTCACTGGTACTTAGGTAGCCGTCTGGTCTGGATTTCTACCGTATTCAATACAAAATGCTTTCACTTACACATAAGGTTATTAACTTACCACACCAACATACATCTCTTCACTCATCTCAAAATATCTCCCAACCCGATCTCTCCGCTCAGCACAAGATCTGCGTCTCTCATCCCCATGGATTACTTGCTCCCATTCACGGTTACAGGACTTTCTTCATGCTGTACCCACTCTATGGAATGCCCTACCTCGCACAATAAGACTTTCCTCTAGTCTCCAATCCTTCAAGCATTCCCTGAAAACTCACCTCTTCAGGCAAGCTTATCAGATTCCAGAACCTCCCACATAACCGTCATAGCTTCCATATCTAATTACATCCCCTTTTACAGTCCACACACAATCTCACACTTCGTCTTTCTCTCACATCCTCATGACATTTGGTCGAAATTCCTGTGTGACTGGATCATGCAGCCAACCAAGAAACTGTGCATTCTGGCTGGACCAAAATTTAATATATAACACCTATCCTTGTGTATCAATGCCTATTTCCCTATAGATTGTAAGCTTGCGAGCAAGGCCTTCCTACTTATATATCTGTCTGTTATTACCCAGTTTTGTTCTATTAATGTCTACAATTGTAAAGCACAACGGAATATGCTGCGCTATATAAGAAACTGTTAATAAATAAAATATAAAAAAAACTCGGGACAGTAGAGGCTTACACGATTACTCTGGTGATCACTAGGTGTCCAGTGGCTGATGGTTCTTCAGGCAAGAACTGGTCACAACAATTGTAGCAGTGCAGACAAGGCTGCAGAGACGTAACCAGGATAACAATAGTGCAACTTTGATGGCTGAAATGCGGTTTTGGAAGTAAGAGCCAGGGTTGCAGCCTTGAGAGCTGAGGTGCAGCTTTGGGAGCCGAGGTGTGGCTTTGAGGGGCGAAATGTGGCTTTGGGAGCCAAGGTGCGGCCTGAGGGCTGAGGTGCAGCTTTTCGAGCCAGGATGCAGCCTTGAGAGCCAAGGTATGGCTTTGCCTTGAGGGCCGGAGTCCGGCCTTGAGGGCCGAGATGCAGCTTTGAGGACCGAAGTGCGGCCCTGAGAGCCAGGGTGTGGCCTTCAGGACCGAGATGTGAGCTTAGGTGGTTGCCGCAGAAGCAGCCCGGGCAGCAAGCAGAGGCTGCCACAGGAGTCGCTGCTGCATGTGTTAAAGGCAGTGAATACTAGAGCTGGCGGTGGATCAGCAGGAATACATATAGTGAACAGATGACCGCAGGAACCGACAGAATACCGGCTAAGAGAAGTCCTGACAGTACAGATGGGAACCAGGGTTTACACGTTAAGGTTAAACTCTAGGCTAATAAAAGATCCTGCAGGCTAATAAAAGATACTCCACCAATGATGTGCCTGTACAGAGATTGATTAGCAGCTGGGATGTTGCACGTTTATCCGGCAGTCCTAGCAGTAGCCGCGGCTGACCAGCGTCTTGGTCTCCCAGCAACCGCAGGCGCTGTCCCAGTTTGGCGTCCACATTGCCTGGTGACTGGAGAGGCTGTCAGATCCTGCAGAAAGATGGATGACCAGTGGCGGAACTCCCGGAGACAAGAGAGTCATTTGCCGCCGGGCGCCAGCCCTGAAGGGGGCACCTGGCTCCATTGTTACTCAGCCGTTCCGGGCACTGCTGAGGAGGAGCTGCATGGTGCTCCACCTCCAGTGGCGTAACTACGGAGGGTGCAGTTGCTATGGGGCCCGGCAATTGCATCCCCTGCACCCTCCATTTGCCGGACGCCCGCTGACAGTGTGTTACCAGCGGGCGCCCAGCTCCTTCTATCCTCTCTCCCCCCCGGCGCCAGCGGCAGTCGGAGGACGGAGCTCACTCCTGAGCTCCGGCTTCCGGGTCCCGCAGTGCACTATGGGAGTGACATTGTGACGTCACTCTCATAGTTACGAGGAGCAGGCGCCAGGGACGGATGGCAGCAGGCACTGGAGCTTGGTTTAAGGTAAGTACTGTTTTTTTTGTGTGTATGTCTGTGCGTGGGGGGGAGCTTACTACTGGGGGCATCATATGAGGGCACTACAGGGGGCATTACAGGGGCCTTACTACTGGGGGCGTCATATGGGGGCACTACAGCGGCCTTACTACTGGGGGCACTGCAGAGTGCTTACTATTGGGGGCACTACAGGGAGCACTACACCTGGGGGCACTACAGGGGCCCTTACTACTGGGGGCACTGCAGGGGGCATTACTACTGGGCACTGCATAGGGGGACCATTACTGGGGGGGCACTACATAGGCGGGCACTGCATAGGGGGACCTTTACTGAGGGCACTGCATAGGGGGACCACTACTGGGGGAACTGTATAAAAGGAACTGCATAGGGGGGTGGCGGCAGCTGGGGCTGGCATAGGTGCTGGGGGGGTGGTAAATTTTAATTTGGGGGGCGGCACCAACATATATCTTGCCTCCGGGCACCTGGGATGAAGTTACGCCACTGCGGACGATAGTAGGAACCCACGAAGGTAACAGGTCGGGATGGAATGTAATTGCTTGACTAAATTGAGAACACTTTTAAAATCTGCGTACCTTACCCTTTGCCTTCCTTCCAATATATTTTTTTTGGGGGGAGGGGGTCTGTAAATTAATGCTTTTAAGGGATTTTTTTTAGCTTTTATTTCTCTTTAAACCACACAGTAATATCATGTCTTAATTTCTTATGAATTAATAAATGCACTCTTTAAAATAAAAAAGTACAGCTGACACTCTTTTTCATAAAAAGTAATTTATGAACTAAAAGTGCTCTGCAATTGTCCATTGCAACATTATTTTTGGACCACATGGATTATTTTTGGATTTGGATTTTGGATTATTTTACAGCAGAATTAGAGGTAAATCTGGGGAAATCTGGATCTTTCTTCATCGCTGTCATATAGCCACAATGATGCATTCTACAAAGTGTAGAAATCAAGGAACTATTGTGGGACAAGATAATGAAATCTGGGGACAGAGGTGAATTGTGATACAGTATTTAAAGGTGTTCCTGAATTTGCACAGTGCCGCTGGGCATTACAGTCACACAAAATTTTAGTTTCCTTTATACATTTTGGTCACAAGTAATGTGCAATGCAGAAATATATGCTCAAATAAATCACAAATAAAAAAAACTATTTACATAAATGTAAACTAAAATATTTGACCCTTCAACCAAAGACATCCCTGGTGTCAGAAATTATATGATGCGGAAATTAAGTTCAAACGAGCAGTATATTAAGAGGAAAAAAAAGGAAATGTTTGAACTATTGATTGGGGTAGGCCGAAGGTGATATTAAACTGTGTAACTCTCTATCTCCCCCTTCAGCTAATGGGAGCCTGCTCCATCTTGCAATGCGGCTTAAAAATACTCTTTCAGTTTGTACAGTACATATTTCTCCTTGTGTTTTTTGTAATCTTATCACCTTATCACAGAAAGAGATACAGGCACATACACAGCACTTGGTGGGATCATTTACAACATATTTAAAGACAAGGAATGGTCACAAAGCTCAATCCACAACAACCTTGCCATAGGTAATTTAGCACTGTAAATACATTACTATACCAGATTGAGATTTGAAAAGATACTTATACTAAAACTCTCAGCATAATCTGCTCTAGTTCAATGATGTTGAACTACAGTACAGTTGAAGACTAGTGGTTTTATTTTTTGGGGGAATAGCATCAATCAGTTTAAGGTCATACATCATACAGTCAGCAATATAGCGTTTAAAATGCTGCGAATATATAGTAATTTTGGCTAATTCAATACCTAATAATTGCTTAAACACTCTGCATGGACAATATAGCTGTCCCTATTCTATATGGAGAAATGTTTGATGTGCCTAATTTTCTTCCCCATAATACAGTATTATTATTATAATACAGTATATATATACAGTATATATATATTATATATATATATATATATATATACTTCTATAGCCTGTTAACTTATTTTAGAGTATTGTTAGTAGTGTAGCTGTGTGATGATGTTGCTGCCTGTGCCATAACCTAATTATCTGGTCAAAGGGCTATACAGCTAAGAGATAGAGCAAGTTAAATTTTAACCTGCAAGGATTGTAAACCAAACCTGGGGCCAATGAACCTTTGGAGTTTGATATGATTAAGGGATAACCAGAGGAACACGTCTCAAATTCGACATAATCAAGCAGAACCTGCTGGTGGTGATCTCTGAAATTGCTCAGGTAAGGGTGGCACTTTTTATTCACCTGTAAAACGGAATCTAACATAGCATCGCTAGCATAAAAACCAGTTAAACAGGGCAGTCAAATAATGAGAGGCGATCACACTGTGAATTCCAGGCTCAAATTTATGAGTAGTCCTCACTGTATAAACGATGCGTTGGTAAATATCACATATGTTTGATTGCATTCCAGTTTTGTCAAAATGAAAACAAATAAGTGCGGGCGGACATTACAGGAAGCAGGCGTCAGACTATAAACAGATCAAAAGGAAACAGCATTGTATCATAAAAATATCAGTAGGCAGTATTTAAATGTGGTTACTATGAAACAAGATAAAACCTTATTTTATCAGTAAGTTTCAAATTGTGTTTGTTTTAAAAGAACATCTGCTAGTCCTTGCAGCCACTAATAAATGCAGGGACATCTAGGTGACCTTTTAGTACATTATTTCTATATTGTAATGAATGCAGACAGAATACATTATTGTATATTATTTTGCTGTAAAATGTGAATGTTATATATATAAATTACATTTATGACGTATAATAGATGCATCGTTATAACTTACTATACGAGTTATTTTATTATTATCATTATTTATTTATTTATTACTTATTTACTTAAATAATTGTTTCTACTATTATTGACTCTTAATGTTCGGAAAGCATGATGCTAGGATGCATTCCATGAATATAGCAGCCAGTTATATCACACTCTTGTATTTACTATATAGACTTGCAGAACTATAGTGCTAGGACATGACATAAATTGGTTATGCTATTATTAGCTCTTTGTGTTTGTTTTTGCTAGGTCTGTGGCAGCTACCTGTATATATATACATGTATATTTATGCAGGTGAGATGCAGTAGGACATGATTCGCTATGTGTATTTAATACTTTGCATCCTATTTTAATACAATATACATCTTTTTGCTAGCTGAACACATACACTGTATTTATTACCTGTTGTTTTTTACACTGGCTGTCATTTTGTCAGCAATATTGTAATGCAAACAGGGTATTTGAAATATACTGCAATTGGCTGAGGTAGAACAAGGTTGAGGCAGAGAATTATAACTAGAAATTGATGCCATGATATATCAACAACACAACCTTATATTTATGGACTTCTAATTGATTCGTTTGGGGGTTATTCTGAAACGTAATCAGTAAACTCTGAGTATGATGTTCATCTTGTAGGCTGGTGTCAGACTGGCACTTTGAAAGCCCAACAAGTGTTCCTAGCGTTTCATTCGCACTGTTGTGACGCATTGAAGATATTCGGAAACGCTCATCCCTCGAACACATGAAAGTGAATAACTCTGAAGAAACTGCTAATGTGTGACTTGGGAGACAACATTATTCATTTGCTTTAATGTGTCAGCATGGAGCAATTTAGGCACTTTCATGTGTCTAGCGCCCTAATAGGTTTTTTTTTTTAAATTATATTTTGTGTGTTGAAATTATATATATATATATTTTTGAGAAGGACATTCATCATCTTAGCTTTAATATTGTGTATACACTGATAGTCATTAAAATATAAGACAGTTCTATATAAAGTACAAAGTTTGCAAAATACTTTGTATATGAAGGGAAATAATATATGTCCACTAAGGATATACTGAATACTATCTGTAGTCCAGTTAAATTAATCTTTATATAGATGTCAAAGCAAGAAATTTTCAGGCACTTTTAAGCTATGCTATTAAATGTAGTAAATCATGTTCAAAATAATCAATAAAATTAAGTACAAAATTCCCATTAATAATAATATTGGTAGTAATAATAATAATAATAATAATAATAATAATAATAATAATAATATTGGTAGTAATAATAATAATATTGGTAGTAATAATAATAATAATAATAATAATAATAATATTGGTAGTAATAATAATAATATTGGTAGTAATAATAATAATAATATTGGTAGTAGTAGTAATAATAATAATAATAATAATAATAATAATAATAATAATAATAATAATAATAATAATTATAATAATTATATTATTATTAACAATAATAATATTCAACTCAATAATAATGATGATGATGATGATGAAAATAATAATGACACAAGGGGCCTGATTCAGAGCCGTTCGCTATTTGCGGTCGTTCGTTCAAAAACAAGGGGTGGCTATTCAAATGATCCGTTCGCACATTGCAGTCTGTTCACACCTCTAAGTCTGAACGAGCGAGCAAAACATACGCTCGTTTATTTGTTAAAAACGCCCCCTGGCCGCTCGCACCATACGTCATGTCCGCTATTTATTAGATTAATCGAGTACATCGACCAGCGTATGAACTGCTCGCTATTCTTGTGGTTGGTGTTTGCTACCACAAATTTGCGAGCAGTTCTGGCTATAAAATAACCCAGTGACGTGGTCAATGACGCTGCCGTATTAATTATGCACACCCATAAAACGCCCGTTTTGACCTTTAAGCACGCCTGTGTTCGGTTCTCCACTCCCCATTTTCAAGCACCTTCCCCTGTTACCACCCACATACGCCTCATTCTGTCACTCAAAATAGCAGGCACTCGCTATATAGCGTACAAACGATTTTTGGCCGCACAGACTTGTTCACGCATGCGTACTAAAAACCGTACGCATGCGCAGATGTGCGAACATCGCTCGGAACGAGCGTACTGCCGCTAACGAGCGGCTCTGAATGAGGGCCAATGATAATGTTAGTGTTATTGTGCATAAAACCACAAGAGAGATACTCATGCTAACATACAGAAACAGTGTATAAACTACACAAGTGATATGCTAAGAAGAATAAGGGCTGATAACCATTAGGGTTTATTGCTTGCGTTTTACTATCATATTTAACGCTAGTAAAATGCATATAAGTGAGTGTGACAGTAGAAACCGTTGTTTCTACTGTCACCATATACCTACTACCGCTGTAACTAGTATTTACTAGCGCTACAGTAATGTTCTGTTTATTGAACACATTGAGGCAAAGGTTTAGAAAATGTTACAGTTTTCTCACAATTTTTAAACTGGGCCAATGTCCGAGAACAGAACAAACTCACATGTTTTACAGTTTCAAAAAACTCACGATTTAAACTCTCATCCACTCGACCAATGTAATAGTGTGAGAGCTTATTGCTAAACTCTGACATTATCTAAACTCTCTCCCTATTACATTTGGCCCATTGTGTCCTTTTCTTTTTATTTTGCATGTCTCCAGTGAGCTCCTAAATACTAATAACTATTGCATTTGCAATTGACATGCGTTTTTATTATCATTCAAAAAATGCAATTACATGGTTAATTCTCTTCCCCTTTTTTCGGGGCTATCTCCCCAGTCGACTACCTGCAAGCAGTTCCTCTATACATGTCAGTCTCCCATACCATGATAACGCAGGTTAGCGTTTCTATAATTATTATTATCATTATTATTTCTATTTACTACATCCTCTGTATGTAAGCAGCACATAGAGACTAAGGGCCCTATTTATCAATGGAGCATAACCCCTTTAATGCTTGCTACAGAGGTTATGACTTCCTTTCTGCATTTAACAAACAGCGGTAATCTAAGATTACCGCTATTTGTCACAGCATGGTTCTCGCCATCTTTATGTGCGATAACCCATAGATTCTGCGGCTAATTGGATATGCATACGTGTGAACCAAAACATGTAGGACCTCATTCTGAGTCAGGCGCATCTGCGACTGATTTCCTGCTAACCGCAGCAGCCCGCTTTCTACCCAGGCTGGGTGCAAGAGATCAATCAGAAAAAGGCAACCATTTCCATTTGCATGGGAAAAACGAGTATGCAAGTTGGTCTGACACACCCACAACACAGATCAGTTCCATGACATCACATAGTCGCTGCCCAGTTGGTGCCTACAAACACCCATTTCATAGAAAGAGTGATGCGATCGGACCATTTGCTTTTTAAGTCTTGACCGTGTGCGTATGCATGGAGCGGCACATGTGCAGTCGGTAATTGCTTTCTATGGCACACATATAGGGGCATATCACCCGCAACTAATTGCTGGGTAAAAGTCCCGGGGTGCGGGGTTAGACTATTCAATTAAATAGCTTTTTACCCGCGCTGTTAATTGGGGTCTCGCGCGCGTGAACACACTGATTCCGCGAGAACTGCGGAATCAGTGTTTTAACCTCTTGCGCGAGGCCGGATAGGCCAGTTTTCCACGGATATTACCTCGCTCCTCCATGAGGTGCGAGGTAATGTCCGACAGCGGGGGACTCGGGCGCGGGGTCTCTGGGACTCCTGCGCGTGGAATCCTCGCTAATTGAATCCCGACCAGCGCGACAATTAGCATGGTTTAATTTATATATTGTAAGTGAAATGGACATTAAAACAAATAAAATGACATAATACCTAAATAACTACCAGTATTTATTATAACTTTCTTGTCTTTATTTATGAATCAAATGAAAAAATCCCAGCTAGCTAAGCTGCGAGAAATCCCCATATAAAGACTAGGGGTATATTTACTAAAGTGAGAATTTTTAGAAGTGGAGATGTTGCCCCAATCAGATTCTACTGTAGTTATTATCTTCTAGAAGGCGCTAGATAAAAGTAAAATCTGATTGGTTGCTATGGGCAACATCTCCACTTCTAAAAACTCTCACTTTAGTAAATATACCCCTAGGTGTCGAGGAAAATGTGACAACTCAGAATTATGGCAGTGACCTGCGGTTATGTAAGTGATTGCATTACTAACCCATCAGGAGGTCTTGTGTTGTAACTTGTAACAACCTTTCACTTATTTACACAAAATGAACATTAGAAAATTCACCATCAAAGTTAACAGGTTGTTGCCAGGATGCTTTTATTTTAAAAATTCACCTTTGATGCAGCTTATACAGATAGCAAACTTACCGTTTTACATCATTGAGTGTAGAGAGAAATTTCAGGCATTATTATTCTGATATCAGCGATTTGAGCTTATTAGAATTCATCAGTATGATCTCTGGGCTCTATGGAATGTATGTAGACTGTAAGGAGTAAACAGCATACAACTTTGTGGTCGGTGCAATATACCAGTATGTATTATTACAGTGGGATTTTTCCTGCACTTGTTGGAATTATTGTTAAGCTTGCTCTCAAGTTGTGACTGTGTTATTTAAATTTCCTAACATATAGAATAAACATGGTTCTTACTCTGTCATATACTATGAAGGGTATTTTGTTAGCCCTCCTGATTTAACTGCTTTATATTTATATGCACATCCATGACGTGAGAAGACCCTGCCCCCAATGTGGAGCAGTCACACCCCTTGGCGGAGGAGCGTGGCCCTCCTCTACCGGCCATTTTCTTGTATACCAGTCCAGCAGGAATGTGCCTTGGCCATACACTTTCATTTGGAACGGCGGCCATTTTCTCCTGGTCTGAGAGCTGCCTCTTCCTATCATTCCTACATGCAGCAGAGATATAGAGCAGCCATAGTTGTGTCTGGGAGCAGGTCTACATTAACAGAGGTGGCTCAAGGGAATGTGGAGAAGGAGCATTTATTTGATTTTTGAAGAAAGTTGGCTAAAGAAAATTGGAACTTTGGGGGACAATTTCTATCCCTGGATGTTACTTGTATAGTAATCTGGTCGAATTTGTTCTTTCCTAGAAGGAGGGCAAATTTCCACTTGTATATTTATTGAGTATGAGGAATTATTCTGTCATTTTCTTATTTACATATTTGCATAGCGGAATGAATTGCTAGGTGTATTTTAGCTAATGTCTATGGCCTTATTCACAGTCAGTCACATCTGGAATCGAAAAATGCAATTTCAAATCCATTTGCATCTTTGTGACTGATACGAGTCAGTGGCATGTACAAATATTGTGCTTTGACTCCCTCACTTTGTTGTACATGGTTGAGATGAGACCGGATTGTGACTGGAGGCGTAGCTTCGGCATGTATTCGCAAATAGTGAAAAATGACAGTATACAATGCAATCGCAATACATTTAACGACCTGATAAAACAGGTAATAAGTACCCAAGAGGACTGGGGGCCCGATTCAGACCCGAACGCTAAGCCACGGACGCACGCTATGGGTGATTGTCGCCTGTCTGCACATGCGTATGCATTGCAGTGCGCGTGCGCGAACCAGTCATTGCGATCGAGAATCGTGCACTCTTAACACAAAGACTAAGCGCTACTTTGAGTGACAGTGCCATTTGTGGGTGGTAACAGGGGAAGGTGCTTGTGAACGGGGGAATGGTGCTGCGAACGCTGGCGTGTCTGGGCGTCAAAACTGAGTTTTATGGGTGTTCATAATTAGCATGGAAGCGTCACTGTACACATTTCTTGGTTGTATTTCAGCCTGCAGTGATCGCAGTGCTTGCGGAGGAGTAGGGTCTACCCTATTCAGTATGAAGCATTATAACACTGCTGCATCAGTTTTAGACGTTTGCATAAATGGGCATGTTCTGTGAAGAGTATGAATTTTACACTTATTATTATTATCAATTTATTTATATGGTGCCACAAGTGTTCCGCAGCACCTTACAAAATATAGAAACGAATATGTATACAAATACGTGACCAAAGACTTACAATACAATACAATAGAATGCAGGACAAGGACATGGATAATATAATATACTTTGCTACATTAGCGACCATAACACCCACATAAGCAGCAGAGCTTAAGCAACCAAGTGTTAGGTGTCCTAATGGGGTGTAAGTAGTAGATGAAAGTAAAGTAGGGAGAAGCACAAGAGGGTAGAGGGCCCTGCTCATAAGAGCTTACATTCTAAAGGGGAAGGGTAGACAAACAGGGGTGACACAGATGGGGTAGACGGGGAGGAAGGCGCATCTAGCAGCGAGTTAGGATGAGAGATGGAAGGCTTTAATGAAGTAGAGGGTCTTGAGAGCCCTTTTGAATGATTGTAGAGAGGTGGAGAGTCTGATGGGGAGAGGGAGAGAGTTCCAAAGGTGGGGAGCAGCACGGGCAAAATCTTGGAGGCGGGAGTGGGAGGAAGTAATCAGTTGGCATGAAAGGTGGCGTGCATTAGTTGAACGAAGAAGGCGGACAGGAGAGTGAAGGGTTCTCTTACCACAGGGTCAGAGAACATGCAACTCAGACCCCTCCACTCTGCGACTGCGAGCCCACTCCACACCCTTACTGTACTTTTGCTGGAACTACACACCCACTGTGATTGAATGCGCACTCACTTCCTACAAATGCACACACATTCCAGCCTTGTCTCATCTCCTTAGTCATAGTCTCAAGTCTTTGAGACGGAAACAAAAACAAAGATTTTGCAAATATGCGCAATGCGAAAAATCGCGACTTCAGACAAAAATAAATAAAGTTTCAGAACAGTGGCATCATGAGGGGGTGATACAAAAATGCTGGCTCCTCTACAGTGACAGGAGCTGGGTGCCTCAGTGTGGCATTCTCCTGCAGCATCCGGCTACTGTCATAGAAGAGGAGCCAATAATGCTGACAGCCCAGTCTCCAAGGCTGCCTCCGGAGTGATGCAATCAGGATCCCAATTAAGCCACGCACCTTTAGTTTAGACCACGCCCCATTTTGGGCATGGGCCCACCTCAGGCGTGCAGGGATAATCAGCGTGCGCATCAGGTGTCACCAGACCCCGTGACACCTCTGTTTCATACTGACTCTGCATAAGGCCCAAAGTTTCAAAAGTGACATTGATGCGTTAAAGAGATAATTTGACTATTGGCCACAGACACAAACAGGCATTCTCTGAAAGGTAGATTATCTCCATAGGCTCACATGTTACTAGATTTATGGCTATTAGCAGGGTAAACAACTCCCACAGCGTGATGATGAGGTAATCAGATGGGACAGCCTGGAGACATCTCTATATGGAATGCAGGGTGCAGTGAGACAATAGCTTTCTGATCGGAGATAAGATAGAACTAAATAAAAACATGTATAGGAGATAATCATGGATTATTATTTAGGACTGATAGCAGGACTACATGATGATTATATTTGTAAAGCTTAAAGGGAACTGAAAATTTCTATAAAAACTATTGCAATTGTGAGAGAATGTCCTTTATTTCATACTGTATGTATGTCATATATATATTATTCAGCTATGCATTCCCTATCAGATTACACACACACACACACACACACACACACACACACACACACACACACACACACACACACACACACACACCACACACACATACACATATTGCAATACAGACAGAGCCAAATAAATCCTTGTACCTAACCTGCACTTGCCATAATGTATTTTAAATATCTACAGATCCAATAACTTGTTAATAGTTACACAAAGCACAAATTACCAAACTGGCCAGTCTATAGAGACTGCATCAGATGCATCCCCTGGGAGCTGGTAAGGGCTGCTGTATTAGCAGGGGATTGGCTTCCTGTGGGAAGTGACCTCTCTTTGTTATCACAGACTGGACTGTCAGTCCCAGGGGGAGAAAACACCTCCTGCTGGGATTGCCTGTTTGGCTGGGATTAGCACGGAGCACTTACAATGGGAAGTCACTGCCACTCCTAGGCAGTTCCTGTTGGTGGCGGATTTCACTGGGGGGCTGCTTACACATAATATATCAGGTGACACTGAAAAGAAATATAATGTGACACAAAATATAGATATACATTTTAAACTTTTAGTAAAATTTGATGAATTGGGGATAATCTACAGATGCTTTCCTTTTAATTTCAATGTTGAAACCCTGCTGAAATAAATGGAACTACACAGGGTTATATATTTTTCCACCCAATTAATAAAAACTAAATCTTTACTAATAACATTTTAGTGCCTGAACTTCCCTCTCAGCCAGCCAATTACAAGCGGCCAGAGGGGGAAAGTGCTGGTGATTGGCTGATGGCTGTGCTGATTGCCAGGAAACTCCTGCTATCATCATTTAGGGTTTATTTTTCATTGGATCAAGAACAAAGAGTCTATTTTATAGTTAATAAAATGGTGAACAAGAGTTTGCTGGAGTCTGGTAATTACACTAGGACTATTGGGGTGTGAAATGATTTAAAACACTAAAATAGAGCAATTTAAATCACTATTTCTAAAAATCATGCTAAAAAAAAGAAAGATATTACGGGAAGAGGGTAAAAGCGGATTATATAAAGTATAAAGAAATATATGGAGTAGAGTATATAGAGAATATAGAGAAAGCCGAATCCATCCCCAAAACCCAGAAATGCCAGATCCACACTGATGCCGCGTATCCACCACGCGATTAAAATGAGCGATTGAACGATAACGACATCGTTATCATTCAATCGCTCATTAAACTTTCCCAAATCGGGCATGAAAATGTCGAAAACGACCAACAATGCGCACTCCCACTGGTCATTTTCTACATCTTCACCTGAACATGCTGGTCAATCTGCCGATAACGACATATCATTCAGTGTAGACACTGCACATTATGAGGAACGACTGTATGATTACAATGTTGTAATCGTACTGTCGTTCCTCTATCTGCTAGTGGATATGCACCTTAACTGTTTTAGTTGGATCCGGCTTTTCAATGTATTTGGTATGAATCCGGCTTTTTCAAAATATTTGATATGGTATCAATATACATAATATGGATCCAGCTTTTCTTATACACTTAGGGCCTGATTCAGAGCCGCTCGCAAAAAGCGAGCACTCGCTCTGAATCAGGGCGGCCGCTTTTTTTTTTTTTTTTTAAACCGGCCTTCTGGTCGCTCGCATAGCTGTGGGTGTAAACCCACAGCTTTTGCGAGCGGCCAGGTGATGGTCGCGATGGTCGCGACCATTGAGCTTGCGACAAGAACCTTGTGGTGTCAGTGGGGCCGCCCCCAAACGGCAGGCGTTCCTTCGGGAACGCCTCCGTTTGGCCAGCCACCCCCCTGCCTGCTTCCAAAACGGGGCGAGCTGTTGATCAACATCGACAGTCACCCCTTTTGGATGTGAGCGCTGGAGCGAGTGATTTATCGCTCACTCTGGGGCTCGCGCATGTGCAGTGTGCACGCCGCGCGTGCGCACTGCCCAGCCATCGACCCGCTTGCATCCAGATTTTCTGTGTGTGTGTGTGTGTCTGAATTTTTCAATATACTTAGTATGGATCCAGATTTTCCTGTGTATTTAGTATGGATCAGGCTTTTCCTATATACAGTATTTACTTTGCTGGGTGAATTACTAATGTCTAAAGATGCCCATCCACTAGACGATTAAGTTGAGCGATTGAACGATAACGATCCTTCAATTGTTCATAAATCATTTGCAAATCGTTTGCAAAAATGTCTAAAACGACCAACAATGCGCGTGCCCGCTGGTTGTTTAGACATCTATCATCGTGCAAACTTGCTGGTCATCCTGACGATAACATCAGGTAGAGCATGTCTGCAGATGATTGATGAGTTCAGTGCAGGCTCGTCACAGACTGACAAACGACTGCACGATTACAATGTCATAATCGTGCAGTCGTTTTCATTTCTGCTAGTGGATGTGCACCTTAACTGAAAGCATGTTGTATATTCTGCTAATTATCTCCCTCCTACGCAGTGCACACATAACTTTACATATGTTCTCTCTCTACACTCACACATCCCACTAACCCCAGGTCAACATTGCTGTGTGACTGGATCGTACAGCCCACCAACCTCCGCAATCTGGCTCGACCAATATGCAATATGTAGCACTTATTCTTGTGTATCAAATGCCTAGTCCCGGAAGCTTTTCAGCAGGTTTTACTTCATTATCTATTATTACCCAGTCTTGTTTTATTGCTCTATTACTGATTTGTTACCAATTGTAAAGTACAATGGAATAAGGTGGCACTATATATGTAACTGATAATAAATAAATAAATTCTCTCTCCACTGGCAAAACTATGGGGCACTCAAAAGGCCACCAAATATCACATTGGCATTAGTGCCGCCACTGTCAGCATCCACTATAGTCTTGGCGCAAGGGCAGTAAGGACGACTCAGGGCTTTAATATGCATGAGCAGGCCCCAACACATGTCCGCATGTCCACTGTTATTGATTGAGATTTTAGCTGTAAACTTACCTGTTGGAGTGAAGGGTTTTGACCACTGTACCCAAGTCACCTTGCAGTTGTCAGAAAATGATGGATCCGCAGATCCCACAAACTTCCCTAGACTGTATCTATACATAGTATAAAATAAAGGGGGTAATTCAGACCCGCTCGCGAGCGTAGGACACTCGCAAGTGGGTCGATATTGCCCGACTGCGCATGTGCACGACGGAGGGAGCTCCATCGTGCGCATGCGCGAGACCCGGCTAGCGACGGGCTCTCCGTCACTCCGGGTCTCGCACCAAAGGGGGCGTGCTGTCGATGTTGATTGACAGCACGCCCCCTTTGGTGGGCGTGCCGGGGGCGTGGGAACGCCTACCGTCTGAAGCCGGCCCCACTGACATCACTAGTGATGTCAGTGGGAGTGATTTTGGCTCTGATAGAGCCAAAATCACTCCAGGGCTTGCGGCAGCGAGACCCTACCGCAGGGTCTCCGTTGCAAGCCCGATGGTCACGATGGTCTTGACCATCGCGACCATTATCATGGACGCTCGCATAAGCTGTGGGTGGTAACCCACAGCAATGCGAGCGTCCATAAGGCCGCTCCATTTTCATGTAGGAGGGCCCTGATTCAGAGCGAGCGCTCTAGTCATAGCGTCCGGCTCTGAATCAGGCCCAAAGTCCCTGATAGGCATTTGTATGTTCGGGCTAATCTCGCGAACCACTGGATGGATTGTGATGGAGTTTTCACTATTTTATAGAGCATTTGTTGAGAAAGGTTTCATACATTAATGTTCTATGGGAGCCAAACAGTGACAATTTTAGTGAAACAAGTCAATTAAAAATATGGATGTCCGATCACTTACTTGGCTTACTCTGCCTAAACTGTTAAAGATATATCACAACAGTAGACTACTTTATACCATGTACCATTGTAGAGATTGATACATATTATCTGGTTACTACAGAAAAATTGATGTAAGCTGTGATTACAAAATTTCAGCCTTTCCCTTTTTTACCGTTCCTATTTCATTTATGTAAATACAGAGGCGTATTAAGAGAAGAGGGGCCCTGCCGCTCTCCCCGGAGCCCGGCCGCGCTCAGACCGCAGCAGTAAACTCTGGGCACTAGTATGTGCTCAGAGTCTAAAACGCCATTGCAAGATGTTTTGTGCAGTGCTATAGCCGATGAGGGACTTCGGAGGGGTAAGTATTAAAAAATATAGGTGCAGGGTGTGCGGTGTGGGCCCCCCCTGGACCCATGGGCCCATGTGCAATGCACACCATGCAACCATTATCAATACGCCCCTGTGTGAAAACTGATTCTTTAATTTCAAACTAGTCCAATTCCCGTTAAGAGAATGCATTCGCATGACAATAAATAAAGCACAGGGACAGACAGGGCGTAACTAGGTATTTGATGGCCCCATAACAAAAAAAAGTTTGTAAGGGCCCCTATGTAGAGTACCACCCGATGGTGAAAAAAATATATAACACATGTAACTTTGATAAGTAATATGGGCCCCCCTCAGTCTGGGCCCCATAGCAGCTGCACTCCTTGCACCTGTGGTAGTTACACCCATGGGGTCAGACACTTAACATGGCTGGAGTTGACCTAAATGGAGACTGTATTTCTCATGGACAACATTACGTGGTCCCTTTGCGTGTCACGTTAAAACTAAATCTTTTTGTGTTAATGTCAGGATGAAAAACAACTAATGTCATCTAAAGGCAATATTATAAGATCTCGGTTAAAAAAGACTATTGCTGTAAATTCTAAATTGTTCCCAAGCGAAGCCGGGGCGAGTTGCTAGTATTAGATAACCAAGACACTACAACTATATATAAACATCAGGTTAATATTTATTGGTAAATTATCAAACTTCACAGTGTTGTAGGCAGTGAGCTCTGCTTCTGCTTTGGGCAGTTTCATGTAAAAAAGATAAATCCAATGCACCATATAACTATTCCTGCAGTAAACCTGACTTGATTATTGATTCCACTAGCTAAGTGATTCCTTGTGGCATTTATACATTATACATATATTGCACAAATGATTTAATTGAAAGTTGAACTCTTTTCCTTTGTGCACAGTGAATAATAACTGTTGGGGCTGGGTATGGGAAATTCCACTGAAATAACTACCTACTATCAATGTGTATGTACAGAGAGAGGCCTAATTTATTGCGGTTGCCTTGTGGTATTAATAAATAAAGACACAGAAAAATTTATGTATTAATACCACAGATGACTATGGGGCATATTCAATAGCCTGCGAGAATAGCAAAAAACTTTTGTTATTCGATTAGGTGCGTGTTTTCTTTTAAACACGCGCTGGGAGGTTTTTTTCCACGCACCTCCAGAGCAAGCGTGACCGGGACTTGCTCTGACACCCCCGCGGAACAACCCCTGAGGACTAAATAAGCAATTGGAAGTATGTCAGTGTGTTTGGTGTATGTAAGTGTTTATGAGTGTGTGTGTGAGTTTGTCCCACTGTCAGTGTGGCCCTGCAGTGTCCCTGTGGGCCCCTGGAATGAGCACTGGGAGAACTACATCTCCCAGAACTGAAAACCCTGCGACCAGTATTTTTAGATTTGAATACCGCGGGTATCGGGAGCGCACATACCCGCTGAATTTCTAAATTGGGCGCAAGGTTTTTTCCTTGCTACACCTTGTGCCCAATTGTATATGCCCCTATGAGTTAGAAAAAAAGGAAACTTCCTGTTCCTATAAGTGTATTTCAGAGGTTTGCGGATCAAGATGGCTGCAACTGCGGAAGATCAGACGTCTACATAGCTGGGCAGAGTGAAGACATCGCCAACTGAGTGGCTTTGCACAGGCAGATGCGCCTAGTGTTAGAAACCAAATACAGAGCGTGATTATTATAATATGATATGAGGTGCAGGGGGTGCATTTGTAGGTGCTTTCCTTGCATTGCACAGGCTTTCTCACCCTCGTTCTACACTAATTATGAGACAAAAAAGTGCACAGTGAATTGTATGACATAAAAAAATAGTCAGTGTGATGCTATCTCAAAATCCTTAAACAGTCCCAGTTCCAGACATCTCCCCCACCCTTTTGTACCCCTCTAGAGAGCTCTGGAACTGTTTTTTTTTTTTTTGAGAGGGGGGTGTCAAGATTGTACAAATGTGTCCTTATTTACTATTTCTCTAGTTGCACCAAATAACACCTCTCTGGGTGCCAGGTCACGTGCGATTCGGCTTCACTGAGCATGTTTTTCACTCAAAATGTGTTTTATTTGCATTATTAAAATACAGGGAAGAGACCAAACTACATTGCTAGCATATACTGATCCATAGGGTGTGCGATATTTGTATACTTGTGTGCAACGATCTGGCCAGTCTTGTGGTGTACATTGCCAGCCATCGCACCGATACAAAATGCTTATGTACTAATATATGCGATTAGTATCGCAAAGGACAGCTCTTGTGATAAGAGCTGCCCTTTGCGAAGCTACCGCCACCGGGTGTGGGTCTTCTCCCCCTCCTAGCCCCAAGAGCTTCCTGCTGGTTACCTCTGCAGGAAGTCCCGGGCTCCTCCTCCTCCCTGCTCCCGAAAGAAGAAGAGGAGGAGAAGGAGGTGGGGGACCCAGGAGGAGTACGGGCCGGCACACAGGAGGCTGAGGGGTGGCCGGTGCTGGGCGACTGTTGGGCGGTGGTGAAGCGTCGGGAGCAGGATGCGGTAAGAAGCCCAAAAGTTTCTATAGGGTAACGCCATAAAAACCTGGCGTTATATTCCGCATTGAAAATCGGGCGGCCGGGGCTTAGTACATCGAAATCTGTGTTTTTACTGCATTTTTCCTTTAGTACATCTCGCCCTCTGTGTGAAAAGGCTCTAATGCTAGCAGCCGTGGCTTTTCCTCATGCCAAGTTTGCTTCATCTGCAACTGTGTGCGTGTGTAAAACTAATTTATGTGCGGTTAGAGCCACAGCCTATTGTCTCTAGTACACTGCATCTGCAATAAAATCAAAACAAAATACAGTACTATACTCCTCTCTGAGCAACTTATTCATTCCAGGTGTCTCGCGCCATATGGTACAAAAAAGACACCTAGTAAGTAAGAACACATATGTACTAGGGGTGTGCACCGGCCACTTTTCGTGTTTTGTGTTTTGGTTTTGGATCTGGATCTTTCTTCGTGTGTTGGATCTGGATTGGTTTTGCCAAAACCACCCTTCCGTGTTTTGGGTTCTGGGTTTTGTGTTTTGGATCTGTATTTTTTTGAAAAAAAGCATAAAAACAGCTAAAATCACAGAATTTGTAGGTTTTTCTGCTCCTATGCTATTATTAACCTCAATAACCTTAATTTCCACTCATTTCCAGTCTATTCTGAACACCTCACACCTCACAATAGTGTTTTTATGTCCAAAAGGTTGCACCGAGGTAGCTGGATGACTATGCTAAGCGACACGAGTGGGCGGCACAAACACGTGACCCATCTAGGCGTGATACTGCAGTGGCAGACAGGATGGCAGTTAGAAAAACTAGGCCCCAAACTGTACATAATGCAAAGAAAAAAAGAAATGCAAGATGGAATTGTCCTTGGGCCCTCCCACCCACCTCCCACCCACCCTTATGTTGTATAAACAGGACATGCACACTTTAACAAATCAATCATTTCAGCGCCAGGGTCTGCCACACAACTGTGGCTGAAATGATTGGTTCGTTTGGGCCCCCACAAAACAAGCTGGCAATTAATGTGTCCCTGCACAAACTGGCTCTACGGAGGCAAGATGTCATCCTCATCCTCCTCATCCACCGATTCATCACCCTCTTCAGTGTGTACATCCTCATCCTCACAAAGTATTAACTCGTCCCCACTTGAATCCACCACCACAGGTCCCTCTGTACCTTCTGGAGGCTGGTCTCCCTGGAAGAGCTGATAATTCATTTTGATGAACATCATCTTCTCCACATTCTGTGGAAGCAACCTCCTACGCCTTTCGCTGACAAGGTTCCCGGCTGCACTAAACACTCTTTCGGAGTACACACTGGAGGGGGGGCAACTCAGGTAAAATAGAGCCAGTTTGGACAGGGGCCTCCAAATTGCCTCTTTTTCCTGCCAGTACAGGTATGGACTGTCTGACATGCCTACTTGGATGCTGTCACCGATGTAATCCTCCACCATTCTGTCAATGGTGACAGTATCATATGCAGTGACAGTAGACATGTCAGAAATTGTTGCCAGGTCCTTCAGTCCGGACCAGATGTCCAAACTTGGTCCTGCCTGCCCTGCATCACCGCCAGCGGGTTGCTTAGGATACCTAAGTTTTTTCCTGGCAGCCCCAGTTGCGGGAGAAAATGAAGAAGGAGCCGTTGACGTGTCACGTTCCGCTTCAGCTGACAGTGTGTTCACCAGCAGGTCTTTGCACCTCTGCAGGCTTGTGTCGGCCGGAAAGAGAGACACCACATAGGCTTTAAACCTAGGATCGAGCACGGTGGCCAAAATGTAGTGGTCTGATTTTAACAGATTGACCACCCTGGAATCCTGGCAAAGCGAATGAAGGGCTTCATCCACAAGTCCCACATGCCGAGCGGAATCGCTCCGTCTTAGCTCCTCCTTCACTTTCTCCAGCTGCTTCTGCAAAAGCCTGATGAGGGGAATGACCTGACTCAAGCTGGCTGTGTCTGAACTGACTTCACGTGTGGCAAGTTCGAAGGGCTGGAGAACCTTGCACAACACGGAAATCATTCTCCACTGCGCTTGAGTCAGGTGCATACCCCCTCCTTTGCCTATGTCATAGGTGGATGTATAGGCTTGTATGGCCTTTTGCTGCTCCTCCATCCTCTGAAGCATATAGAGGGTTGAGTTCCACCGCGTCACAACCTCTTGCTTCAGGTGATGGCGGGGCAGGTTCAAGAGTGTTTGCTGGTGCTCCAGTCTTCGGCACGCAGTCGCTGAATGGCGAAAGTGGCCAGAAATTTTTCGGGCCACCCAAAGCGTCTCCTGCACGCCCCTGTCGCTTTTCAGAAAATTCTGCACCACCAAGTTTATTGTGTGAGCAAAACATGGGACGTGCTGGAATTTGCCCAGATGTAATGCCCGCACAATATTGGTGGCGTTGTCAGATATCACAAATCCCCAGGAGAGTCTAAGTGGGGTAAGCCACTGGGCGATGATTTCCCTCAGTTTCTCTAAGAGGTTGTCGGCGGTGTGCCTCTTACTGAAACCGGTGATACACAGCGTAGCCTGCCTTGTAACGAGCTGGCGTTTCTGAGATGCTGCTACTGGTGACGCTGCTGCTGTTGCTGCGTAAGGTGATACATCTACCCAGTGGGCTGTCACAGTCATATAGTCCTTAGTCTGCCCTGTTCCACTTGTCCACATGTCCGTGGTTAAGTGGACATTGTGTACAACGGCATTTTTCAGGACACTGAGGACACTTTTTCTGACGTTTCTGTACAGTCTCGGTATCGCCTGCCTAGTGAAGTGGAATCTAGACGGGATTTGGAACCGGGGACACACTACCTCCATCAATTGTCTAAATCCCACTGCACTAATGGCGGATACCGGACGCACGTCTAACACCAACATAGCAGTCAAGGCCTCAGTTATACGTTTTGCTTCAGGATGACTGCTGTCGTACTTCATCCTCCTCGCTAAGGACTGTTGGAGGGTCAATTGTTTAGTAAAAGTAGTGGTGTTCCTACTTCCTCTCTGGGATGATGAACGACTCCCAGCAGCAGCAACAGCAGCAGCGGCAGCAGTAGGCGTAGCAATGCAGGATCCTCCAGAGGAATCCCGGATAGGAGAGTCAGTCATGCCAGTGACATGGCCTGCAGGACTACTTCCGATCCTGACTAAGGAGGAAATTGACGAGGAGGGAGTTGACGGTGTGGTTTGCAGACGCTTGGATACAACAGGACAACGGGATTTAGGTGTCCCTGGACTGCTTACGGTCTTAGCCAAAGTTTCTGAACTTGACAGTAACTTTTTATGAACGCGCTGCAGGTGCCGTATAAGGGAGGATGTTCCTAGGTGGTTGACGTCCCTACCCCTACTTATTTCACCTTTTACATATGGTACATATGGCAAGACAGTTGTTGTCCGGATTTGGATAGAAATATTGCCAGACCAAAGAGGTGGAATGTTTGGTCTTCTGCCCAGGCATGACCGTGATGGGCTTTTTCATCCCACGGACAACAACTGTCTCCCCCGGAGCCTGATTTAAACAAACCACATCACCATCAGAATCCTCCTCGCCAACTTCCTCCTCAGCGCCAGCTACACCAGTATCCTCATCCTGTTGTACTTCAACAGTGACATCTTCAATTTGCATATCAGCAAGTGGACTGTGGGTGCTCCTTTCAGCACTTGCAGGGGGCGTGCAAATGGTGGAAAGAGCCACCTCTTCCCGTCCAGTGCTGGGAAGGTCAGGCATCGCAACCACCACCACACTTGGACTCTCCTTGGGGATTTGTGATATCTTCTTAGAAAGCACAGTTCTTCGCTGTGCTTTTGCCAGCTTAACTCTTTTGATTTTTTTAGTGGGAGGAGGGCTTCCATCGTCATGTGAAGCTGAACCACTAGTCATGAACATACTAGGGATCGACCTTAGCCGTTCCTTGCCACTCCGTGTCGTAAATGGCATATTGGCAAGTTTACGTTTCTCTTCAGCTGATTTAAATGTCTTTTTCAAGGTCATTTTCCTGAACTTTGCCATTTGGGATTGTATGTGCCCTCTACTATGACATTGGGCATCGGCCTTGGCAGACGACGTTGATGGCATGTTATCGTCTATGTCATGACTAGTGGCAGCAGCTTCAGCACTAGGAGGAAGTGGTTCTTGATCTTTCTCTATTTTATTTTTATCGGAGAAAGTTTGGTCCTCCATTTATGTTATATCGATTTGATATATACGTGCGGCTAAACACAGAAAATAATTTTTTTTTTGGTTTGGACTGGAGTGTACTTTGGGGGTTACAGCACCCTTTAACGGTCAAGCCAGCCGGCCCTTTACTTATGACACAGGCGCACTCTTGGCACTACTTTGTTGATGCACGTGCGGCTACTGCGCACACAATTCACAAACACAGAAAATAATTTTTTTTTTGGTTTGGACTAGAGTGTACTTTGGGGGTTACAGCACCCTTTAACGGTCAAGCCAGCCGGCCCTTTACTTATGACACAGGCGCACGCTTGGCACTACTTTGTTGATGCACGTGCGGCTACTGCGCACACAATTCACAAACACAGAAAATAATTTTTTTTTTGGTTTGGACTGGAGTGTACTTTGGGGGTTACAGCACCCTTTAACGGTCAAGCCAGCCGGCCCTTTACTTATGACACAGGCGCATGCTTGGCACTACTTTGTTGATGCACGTGCGGCTACTGCGCACACAATTCACAAACACAGAAAATAATTTTTTTTTGGTTTGGACTGGAGTGTACTTTCGGGGGTTACAGCACCCTTTAACGGTCAAGCCAGCCGGCCCTTTACTTATGACACAGGCGCACGCTTGGCACTACTTTGTTGATGCACGTGCGGCTACTGCGCACACAATTCACAAACACAGAAAATAATTTTTTTTTTGGTTTGGACTGGAGTGTACTCTCGGGGGTTACAGCACCCTTAACGGTCAAGCCAGCCGGCCCTTTACTTATGACACAGGCGCACGCTTGGCACTACTTTGTTGATGCACGTGCGGCTACTGCGCACACAATTCACATACACAGAAAATAATTTTTTTTTGGTTTGGACTGGAGTGTACTTTCGGGGGTTACAGCACCCTTTAACGGTCAAGCCAGCCGGCCCTTTACTTATGACACAGGCGCACGCTTGGCACTACTTTGTTGATGCACGTGCGGCTACTGCGCACACAATTCACAAACACAGAAAATATTTTTTTTTTGGTTTGGACTGGAGTGTACTTTCGGGGGTTACAGCACCCTTTAACGGTCAAGCCAGCCGGCCCTTTACTTATGACACAGGCGCACGCTTGGCACTACTTTGTTGATGCACGTGCGGCTACTGCGCACACAATTCACAAACACAGAAAATATTTTTTTTTTTGGTTTGGACTGGAGTGTACTTTGGGGGTTACAGCACCCTTTAACGGTCAAGCCAGCCGGCCCTTTACTTATGACACAGGCGCACTCTTGGCACTACTTTGTTGATGCACGTGCGGCTACTGCGCACACAATTCACAAACACAGAAAATAATTTTTTTTTGGTTTGGACTGGAGTGTACTTTCGGGGGTTACAGTACCCTTTAACGGTCAAGCCAGCCGGCCCTTTACTTATGACACAGGCGCACGCTTGGCACTACTTTGTTGATGCACGTGCGGCTACTGCGCACACAATTCACAAACACAGAAAATAATTTTTTTTTTGGTTTGGACTGGAGTGTACTTTGGGGGTTACAGCACCCTTTAACGGTCAAGCCAGCCGGCCCTTTACTTATGACACAGGCGCACGCTTGGCACTACTTTGTTGATGCACGTGCGGCTACTGCGCACACAATTCACAAACACAGAAAATAATTTTTTTTTGGTTTGGACTGGAGTGTACTTTCGGGGGTTACAGCACCCTTTAACGGTCAAGCCAGCCGGCCCTTTACTTATGACACAGGCGCACGCTTGGCACTACTTTGTTGATGCACGTGCGGCTACTGCGCACACAATTCACAAACACAGAAAATAATTTTTTTTTTGGTTTGGACTGGAGTGTACTTTTGGGGGTTACAGCACCCTTAACGGTCAAGCCAGCCGGCCCTTTACTTATGACACAGGCGCACGCTTGGCACTACTTTGTTGATGCACGTGCGGCTACTGCGCACACAATTCACAAACACAGAAAATAATTTTTTTTTTGGTTTGGACTGGAGTGTACTCTCGGGGGTTACAGCACCCTTAACGGTCAAGCCAGCCGGCCCTTTACTTATGACACAGGCGCACGCTTGGCACTACTTTGTTGATGCACGTGCGGCTACTGCGCACACAATTCACAAACACAGAAAATATTTTTTTTTTGGTTTGGACTGGAGTGTACTTTCGGGGGTTACAGCACCCTTTAACGGTCAAGCCAGCCGGCCCTTTACTTATGACACAGGCGCACGCTTGGCACTACTTTGTTGATGCACGTGCGGCTACTGCGCACACAATTCACAAACACAGAAAATAATTTTTTTTTTGGTTTGGACTGGAGTGTACTTTGGGGGTTACAGCACCCTTTAACGGTCAAGCCAGCCGGCCCTTTACTTATGACACAGGCGCACGCTTGGCACTACTTTGTTGATGCACGTGCGGCTACTGCGCACACAATTCACAAACACAGAAAATAATTTTTTTTTGGTTTGGACTGGAGTGTACTTTCGGGGGTTACAGCACCCTTTAACGGTCAAGCCAGCCGGCCCTTTACTTATGACACAGGCGCACGCTTGGCACTACTTTGTTGATGCACGTGCGGCTACTGCGCACACAATTCACAAACACAGAAAATAATTTTTTTTTGGTTTGGACTGGAGTGTACTTTGGGGGTTACAGCACCCTTTAACGGTCAAGCCAGCCGGCCCTTTACTTATGACACAGGCGCACGCTTGGCACTACTTTGTTGATGCACGTGCGGCTACTGCGCACACAATTCACAAACACAGAAAATAATTTTTTTTTGGTTTGGACTGGAGTGTACTTTCGGGGGTTACAGCACCCTTTAACGGTCAAGCCAGCCGGCCCTTTACTTATGACACAGGCGCACGCTTGGCACTACTTTGTTGATGCACGTGCGGCTACTGCGCACACAATTCACAAACACAGAAAATAATTTTTTTTTGGTTTGGACTGGAGTGTACTTTCGGGGGTTACAGCACCCTTTAACGGTCAAGCCAGCCGGCCCTTTACTTATGACACAGGCGCACGCTTGGCACTACTTTGTTGATGCACGTGCGGCTACTGCGCACACAATTCACAAACACAGAAAATATATTTTTTTTTTAGCACTTGGGGGGAGCACCCCTGATGGACAGAGCACCCCCTGGACAACACTACAGCACTCCTTTAGGACTGGGACACTGCACAGGACTTTGGAGTGGACACAGCCCCTATGGAGAACTGACTGCACAACACAGTCCAGCCAGCCCCTATGGACTTTGAAGTAGTGGACACAGCCCCTATTAACAACAGCAGCACAGCACAACACAGCCAGCCCCTATGGACTTTGAAGTAGTGGACAACAGCAGCACTACACTACACTACACTACACAGCCCTAACTCCCACCCTCCCTCTTCACTGTCCACAGCCGAGTGAGAAAATGGCGCCGACGCGGGTACCTTATATAGGATCCAAAACCCGCGAGACTCGGAAGGCGGGATGATGACGTTTTGCCTCGATTTCAGATCCGAGTCAGGCGGGAAAAGTCGAGCCTGACTCGGATCGGACTCGGATCGGGGGGGCTCGGGGGGGTTCGGATTTCAGAAATCCGAACCCGCTCACCCCTAATATGTACATGTTAATAAAGTTGTTGCGGCTGATGGGTCCTGCCCATTTGTCCCGAAAGTTAACTGGCGGCCATTTTTTTAGTCAGTCTGGTGTTGATGACAATAAAGATGTAGTTCATGCAGCTCAGTGTCCTGTCATCTATTCGTGAACCAGTAGCATTTACAGTAATTAATAATTCTTGGACACTTAGGGCCTGATTCAGAGATGGACGCTAATGTGATCGAAGCTGCAATTTTGTACGCAACTCAGCTGCAAAAAATTGCTAATGGTTGCAAAGATCACCCGAGCATAGGGACGCCCAGTGCTGCCTTCTCATCTGCATACGACATTACTTACCTGCGTAAATATCGGTAACATTGACACACATTGAGCAGCCATCTTGCCCTTGCGGGAGGTCTGACCAGTCACATACACTGCAGCTCTCCTCGCATGCTGAGAGCTCTCATGCAGTGAATGCAAATTTATGTATGCCCATGAAACGGTATTCAAACGGTCAGTCATGCCTTCGTTTTTCTGACGCCCCCCGTTACCACCCTCAAACACTCCCCTCTCCCCAAACCCCCCCTGTCAGTCACTTGAAAGTGTATCCTCTGTGCAAACGTAATCACAAAGCAATCGTGGCACGTGCACACTGCGACTTATATGCATGTGCACTGGCAAACAATCACTCAATCTGCATAAATATCGCCATTGCGACTGTCTCATAGTAAGGCCTCAGTTTAATGGATAGGGTCCTAGAATGGACAGGGCTAAGTAATCTGCCTATTATGCTAAAAAATAGTAAAATTAAAAAGTTGCAACAATACAATTTAGAAACATTTAATTAACTAAGAAGACATCCTAATGCCCTTTTTTTTTTTGACCCATCTAAATCAAAAAAATATATTTATTTCTTTCCATTTTGTGTCTGTTAGATGTTGTGTGTGGGTGTGTTGATTTTTTTATAGGGATTTTCACATTTCTATTACAAGAGAATAAAATAAGAAAAAAAATATTTATTTCCCATATGGTACAGTATATGGCCACTGTGTATGTACCGAAAATGTGGTTTTATCAGTACAGACTGGCCTTCTCACCTCGATGACCCATAGCGGTCACACTGCCCGCAGTGCCAGTACTTCTGTACTGATCAGTACTAACTTGACCATGATGCACTGGGGTTTTTATCTATATACTTTGTATATATACATTGTATCTTTTTTTAACTAAGCAGAATTGTTGCATACTAACAAACTAAGGGCCTGATTCAGACCCACTCGCGAGCGCCTGTCCGCTCGCAAGTGGGTCGATGTTATGGACTGAGCATGCGCACAACGGAGGGAGCTCCGTCGTGCGCATGCGCCAGACGCGACGAGCGAAGGAAAGTCCTTCGCTCGTTGTGTCCGATCAAAGGGGGCGTGCTGTCAATGTTGATTGACAGCACGCCCCCTTTGGTGGGCGTGCCGGGGGCGTGCCTCCCTGACGGGGGCGTTCCCACGGGAACGCCTCCCGTCAGAAGCCGGCCCACTGACATCACTAGTGATGTCAGTGGGAGTGATTTTGGCTCTGATAGAGCCAAAATCACTCCGGAGCTTGCGGTTGAAAACCTCAACCGCAGGCTCTGGCTCGCAAATTCGATGATCGCGATGGTCTCGACCATCGCGACCATCACAATGCACGCTCGTATAGCCTGTGGGTGGTGACCCACAGCTATACGAGCGTCCAGGAGGACGCTCCCTGAAAATGGAGCCCGGCCCTCATTCAGAGCGTGCGCTCTGCTCAGAGCGTACGGCTCTGAATGAGGGCCTAAGACAGCAATAATATTTATTTGTTTTGGCTCTACCTTAACACTACCTACTTCACCGCTTTCAGAGCAAGGCCCTGTTAGATAATGCAGGCCAGATAGCACATCGAGTTTGGCAGATCAAAGTATTTGAGGAAGAGATGAGGAAACAAACAATGAAAATATTGTTTAATAGAAGCGCATTCGTCAGATCCACTTTTGTCACAACAGCTAAACCTTCAAGCATGACCCGATAAAGCACATGAATGTAAAAATGAATGTAAATTAATTGTATTATTATTATTACAGTATTATTATTCTTACAGTATACTTAATATCCATAGCACAAATTAATTGCTTGTTTTTATTTTTAAATGGTCTACTCCACAGGGGAATTATCAACAAGATTTCCCCAAGAAATTAGACTGCTTTGTAATATTTAGTGTTCTTTGGATGCGGGCTAGACAAAAACTCTCATTACCATATGGACTTGTGCTTGTGTCAATACACTGAAACAACACTACATTGACCTATGCAGGATAAACATAATTTGGTTATCTTTGAAACCGTAGCTAGGTTCCTTCAAAGGATAATGTTACCAAATACACAAGTCCAAATCTCAAGTAGCTATGTGACGTATTCGGACACTCTGCACTTGGATATATATGAATACCATGTATTATAAAGTAAAAAAAAAACTGACACAGATGCAATAAAAGGTGATTAAAAAAATGTTAAAGTAATAGAATCCTTCTTGACTACTGAGATACTTTAAATATTTCCAATCTCACGGTGCACCTCCATTACATACAGGTTTTGTAGAATTTGAAAAAGTTTATAGCCTTATCAAATAAGTTTCTACTTTTGTTATCCCTTCTGAAAACCAGGTCACCTCATGATTGCCCACTGTATTATCAGCTATTGCAAGTTTTTGCTATTTTACATATTATAAATACATTATAATAGTATTAAAATGAGGGGCATTTTCAAATGTACCTGGATACATTATAGAATAATGTCCAGTTATCTCTAAATATATAAATGAGAATTTTCAGTTCTATGATCCAACTGAAACAATGACAACAGAATTTTCAGAGCTAGTTTGATAGAATATCCACATACTTTCATTTCAGTTTCAACTTGATAAAAGAACAACAAAGTTTCAGTTCTAGCGGATTAAATTCTTAAGAATAAAAGATCATAGAAATGTACGGTAATTTATTTTGTACAATTTCTTTTGGTTAGGCGCCAGCAGTTGATACATTAAGTGATGCATATTACTGTAGGTATCACTAACACCAACAGAACATTTTTTAATAAAAAATAATTTTCATTTCTAGTATTATTTTCCGTTCCAGTTGGATAAAAGACCAGACAATTTTCAGCAGTAGCTGAATAAAACCCAGACAATTGTCAGTGCTGGCAAGGCAAAAGAACAAGGAAGTTTCAGTTCTAGCTGGATAACATTTCATAAAATTCCCAGTTCTAATTGAATAAATGACCAGATAAAATTCAGGGGGTCATTCAGACCCGCTCGCGAGCGCAGGACGCTCGCAAGCGGGTCGATGGTGCCGAATTGCGCATGCGCACGACGGAGGGAGCTCCGTCGTGCGCATGCGCGAGACCCGAATAACGATGGCCAAGCCGTCGTTATGGGTCTCGCACCAATGGGGGCGTGCTGTCGATGGTGAGTGACAGCACGCCCCCTTTGGTGGGCGTGCCGGGGGCATGGCTGCCAGACGGAGGTGTTCCCATGGGAACGCCTACCGTCTGAGTCCGGCCCCACTGACATCACTAGTGATATCAGTGGGAGTGATTTTGGCTCTGATAGAGACCCTACCGCAGGGTCTCATCGCAAGCCCGATGGTCGCGATGGTCTTGACCATCGCGACCATCATCATGGACGCTCGCTATAGCTGTGGGTGGTAACCTACAGCTATGCGAGCGTCCATGAGGCCGCTCCATTTTCATGTAGGAGGGCCCTGATTCAGATCGAGCGCTCTGGTCAGAGCGTCCGGCTCTGAATCAGGCCCTCACTTCCAACTGGTTAAAAGATGAAAGAATTTGAAATTCCAGATTGATAAAAGTCTAGAGAATTCACAGTTCTAGTTTCATAAATGACCAGAGATTTCTAAGTTCTAGGTTATTAAATTACCATAGTATTTTCAGTTCTAGTTTGATAAAGGACTGGAGAATTTTCAGTTCTAGCTAAATAGATGACCATTTCAGTTCTAGTTTGATTAATGCCTATAGAATTTTCAGTACTAGCTAGATAAATGACGAGATAATTTTCAGTTCCAACTTGATAAAAGATGAGAGAATTTCAAATTCCAGCTGGATAAAAATAACCGGAATATTTTCAGTTCTTAGCAGAAAAAGTGACCAAAGAATTTTCAGTTCCAACTGGATAAAGGATGAGAGAATTGTAAATTCCAGCTGGATAAAAGTCCATATAATTTTAAATTCTAACCATATAAATGACTAGAAGTATTGAAGTTCTGGTTGATAAATGATCAGATACTTTTTAGTTTCAATGGATAAATAAACATATCATTTTCAGTTTTAGCTGGATAAAAGACAAGAGAATTTCAAATTTCATCTGGATAAAATAGCCAGAATATTTTCTGGCTATGCGGTTAAAGTGACCAGAGAATTTTCAGTTCTTGCTGGATAAAATACCTGAGAATTTTCAGTCCTTCTTGGATACATTTTCAGTTCTCACTGGATAATTCAGTATTATAGATAAAAAAATAGATGCGTGATCCACCAAATAATTAAAGCTGATACATGTTTCTATTTAAAAATTAAGTACAATAATCAACCACATGTAAATCACACAACTATAATGACAATATTAAAAAAGAAAACAAATGGTACAAACATATCCATGTTAATAAAATATATGTGGACTGTTAGATAACATATATTTTATTAACATGGATATGTTTGTACCATTTTTTCTTTTTTATAGTTGTGTTATTTATATCCGATTGATTACTGTACTTAATTTTTAAATAATATTTAGAATAAAGCATATATCAGCTTTAATCATTTGGTGGATCACGCAGCTCTTTTTTATCTATGAAGAAACATATACATTCTTCTATTTTTAGCAGCAGCGGCCCACCGTATATAGGTTGCAAAGTGAGCACCAAAGTTTGCATTTTTATTCTTTCTAATCCAGAATTATTCTGCATTCTGAAGTCTTTAAAATAGTCTCAGTTACCAGAGTTGCATTTTTACAATTTAACATCTATACACTAATACTGAAACAGTATACTAGCCCTGTATATCACATAGTCAAAAACAAATAAGGAGCAAGGTAAATCTCATGTAGACCATTTGCTATTATCCAACAGCTATTCAGTAGCTATTGCTTTATGTTACTAAATGTGTCAAGGTGTTTTCAATATAATTTTTTTTTATTACATTTAAGTATAAATAGAATTGTTTTCCTATTTTGCAGAACAAAATGCATAAGAAATATATTAATCTGGCGATGTCAGTCTTGTAATTGCTTTCTATAGAGAGTATATTTTCAGACATGGTCATTATGGGCCTGGTTCAGAGCCGGACGCTAATGCGATCGCAGCTGCATTTTTGTACGCAACACAGCTGCGAAAATAAGCTAATGGTAGCAAAGATCACCCCTGCATAAAGACGCCCACTGCTGCCTTCTTACCTGCGTAAATATCGGTAACATTGATGCACATCGAGCAGCTATCTTTCCCTTGCAGCAGGTCTGACCAGCCGCAGACTCGGCAGCTCTCCTCGCACACAGAGGGCTCTCTTGCTGCGTATGCAATCGCAGTGGCTAATTTATGCACGCCCATAAAGCGGAGTTCAAACGTACAGACACGCCTGCGTTTTTCTGACCACCCTCCTGTTACCTCCCCCAAACGCTGACAACTCGTCACTCACTGTGCGTTGTATTCCTGTGTGTGTCCGTAATTGCAATGTGATCGCAGCACATGCTCAATGACAATCACTCGATCTGCGTACATAATCACTATTGCGTTCATCTCTGAATCAGGCCCTATATTTGCTCATATAGAGTATTAGCCGGCAGCTTCACATGCCCAACGTGGCCGCCTATGTCCACCTAGTAATAGTAACAGGGTTGGCACTACCAATAGTTGAACAAAGACGGCCATATCTGGCATGTGAAGCTGGTGGCTGCTGTGCTATGATGTCACAGCCTGATGCCACATACTGCTCCGTGTATGTACCACAAAAGGATATAAGTGGGATGGGGCAGTGCCTATGGAGGTGGCACCCGAGAGAAAATGGTTGGTTGACACAAAATAGTGTCTAGCTGGGCGATGCCTTAGTCACTCAGGGGACACTCCAGCTCTGTATAGTAACTATTCTAGTTACAGCTATAAAAAATGCAGAACTCAGTTGAAAAAAAAAATACCAGACAGAACGGCTGTTGCTGCTAAAGGTCATTTTGAAGTGCAAATGTTTGCTACACAATGGAAACCCATCTTTGTATGAAACGTGCACCATGAGTCATTAGTGGATTGACTAAGCAAGATGACGTCATTTGCAGACGTATAGGATTGTGGGAGGAGTTGGGCGGAGTAAAGGGTTCCTTGCTACGTATGGACTAGGTGCACTGGTGTGGCTCAGCTAATTATGTGGAGCAGTGAAGGAGCAATATGTCCTTTAACTTCAACAAGATCATTATAATGTTTTTCTATGTGGTGGGTCACACAATTACAGTATTTGTACACTACAAAGGGACTTGATTTTTTTTGTCTTCTCAGAGCTGAATGTTTTAACGTGACCCACTTTGTACCTGTGTGATGAAGCCTGTATCCAGGCGCACTCTGGGAAATGGAATATATAACGCTTCACACACACAAACTTGCCATATGACAGGCCTCGTTCCCTCACTCTAATGATTAATATAACCCATAAATGAGGTTAAACCTATCTGTACTCTAATATATAGAAAAATTGATTTTCTTGATAGACTTTGGACATTGATTTAGACCTATTTACATCTATGCAGTGTTTCCATTTCTTTATGTTTTTCCTGTACCTACCGGATATTTCTCTGCCTCTCTGTAGACCTATATGCACTTATATGTAGATGTCTCCTGAGATCAAAGGATCGGTGTGCACAGAGGCGTATCTATAATGGGTGCACACCCTGCACCCATATAGTGTTATACTTACCTGTCCGTAGTCTTCAGAGTCTTGCTCTGCAGTGTCGGGCCCAAATCATTGGAAAAATGGCGGTGGTCATTTGCCCGTTACTTGCTCATTCGTAGTGCTGATGTCCCCAGGAATGAGGCGAGAGCTTAGTTTTCCTGGAGACCCGCGAATGTGAAGTAGATTCTGGTACCAAGCCAGAATCTACTGTGCAGCCAGAGAGGAGGGGGCCCGCACTGAGGGTCTGATTCAGCAGCGTATGCAATGGCGATATAGAATGCAGTCGAGCAATTATTTGCCATTGCGTATGCATGCAAGCCACACTGCTCGTGTGCAGCAATCGCATTGTGATTATGGATGCACAAAGGAATCTATCGCAAAGTGAGTGACAGGCTGTCAGCGTTTGAGGGTGGTGACAGGGAAGTGGTCAGAAAAACGCAGGCGTGCCTGTCCGCTTGAAATCCATCTCATGGATGTCAGAGGCGTCACTAGGGTTGGTGTCACCTGGTGTGGTAGCTCATGGTGTCACCCCCCCCCTCTCACTTTCCATAGATGTTATATTACTGTGACCGTGGTATCCAGGGGTGACACAGATGGGCTGGATACAAGGGTCACAGTAATCTAACATCTATGGAAGGTGAGATATCGAGTGGTTTCCAGAATCTAAAACTTGAGGACTCCCTTGGTTGTTCATGCTGATACATAAGTGGTGTATTCCACTTAATAAAGGCACACCCCTATTCACACAGAGGGTGACCACATCTGGTGAAGGTTACCGATATGTAATAATATTGCACTAGGAGGCGCTCCTTATCCACCTTTTGTTTTGTAATATATATATATATATATTTATATATATATATACACAGCTACAAAAGACGGTGCACTCCACAAAAATTGATTTATTCAAATATGCACGTTGGACACCAACGTTTCGGGACCACCAAGTGTTACCTTGACAAAGGGACATTGTGGTCCCGAAATGTTGGTGTCTAACGTGCATATTTGAATACATCAATTTTTGTGGAAGCCTATGAGTGCCGCCGTCTTTGTAGCTGCTTGTGGACTGTATTTACGTGGAGGGCACCAGAGCTGCTGAATGCTGCTCAGAGTGAGTGCCGATCCAAACAGGCTACACAATGCCCACAGTAGTGCCCCTTATACAATTATGACTGTAGTAGTGCCCCTTATGCAATGCCCACTGTAATATTGCCCCTTATACACAATGCCCACAGTAGTGCTCCTTATACAATGACTGTAGTAGTTCCCCTTATACAATGATGACTGTAGTAGTGCCCCTTATGCAATGCCCCCAGTAGTAGTGCCCATTATGCAGTTCCCCTTGTAGTAGTGCCCTTTTATGCAATACCCCCTCTAGTTGTGCCCAATATGCAATGCCCCTGAATTAGAGCCCATTATGCTGTAGCCCCAGTAGTGCCCCTTACAGTACCCCCAGTAGCACCCATTATACTGTACCACCAGTAGCTCCCCTTATGCAGTGCACCCAGTAAAGTCCCTTATGCAGTGCCCCCAGTAATGCCCCTTATGCAGTGGCCCCAAAAATGCCCCTTATGCAGTGGCCCAAAAAATGCCCCTTATTCAGTGGCCCCAGTAATGCCCCTTATTCAGTGGTCCCAGCAATGCCCCTTATTCAGTGACCCCAGTAATGCCCCTTATTCAGTGGTCCCAGTAATGCCCCTTATTCAGTGACCCCAGTAATGTCCCTTATTCTGTGGCCCCAGTAATGCCCCTTATTCTGTGGCCCCAGTAATACCTCTTATTCAGTGGCCCCAGTAATGCCCCTTATGCTGTGCCCCCTTCCCTGTGCACTGTCCACTACTTACCCTCTCTTCTTGACCTGGCCTGCACTCGAGGCCTGTCACTTGCTAAATAAATGGTCCTCTCTCTGGCAGCGCTCACAGTCGTAGTCCCTCCGGCTCCTTCTTCTTCTCCCGCAGACTCCCAGAAGCACAAGCGGAGCCAGCGTGCAGCGCGCGATGACGTCATCGCGGCCGGCGTCCAACACCACACACAAGCACAGAGATTCTCTGTGCCTGTGTGTGTCTCTGGATGCCGGCGCGATGACAGAATTAGCTGAGCGCTGAAGGCGGCGGCGTGAAGGACCAGCGGCATCCAGCTCATGGAGTCGGCGGGGACCAAGTGCGGTGGAGATGTATCTGAGAAGGGTGCGGCCCGCGGGTGTGAGTGCTGCTCTTCTTGGTGTCACCCCTTTGAAGGGTGACACTCGGTGCGGGCCGCACCCCCCGCACCTACCTAGTGACGCCACTGTGGATGTGCATAAATTATTAGCCACTGCGATTGCATATGCAGCTGGAGTACCCACTGCGTGCAACGAGGCTTGCAGTTTCTGCGGCTGGTCAGACCTGCTGTAAATGCTTTGTGAGTGGTCAATGTGCTTCAATGGTACCGATGTTTAAGCAGCTGTGCAAGGTTGGACGGATGTGAGAAAGCAGCAGTGGACGTCTTTATGCTGGCAGAGATGTGGCAGACATTAGCATATTTTCGCAACTGCATTACATGCGAATTCGCAGTTGCAATCGCAATTGTGATCTGTACTGAACGAGGCCTTGAGTATGTACACGGGTCCTCTCTTCTATTAAAATGTCCTTTGGCTTTTTCCTGATGGTACTCAATGATACTGAGTACTGGCACCTTTTTTCTTT
Source organism: Taudactylus pleione (assembly GCA_031769625.1). Taxonomy (NCBI): domain Eukaryota; kingdom Metazoa; phylum Chordata; class Amphibia; order Anura; family Myobatrachidae; genus Taudactylus; species Taudactylus pleione. The sequence continues at coordinate 34,281 of JAUIMM010000916.1, read as the reverse complement.
CTGGAAACAGGAAGTTCTTCTGTAGTCATTGTTTGTGTGTTCTTCTAACACTCGTTCTTGGAACTTGTATCACCAGACTAGTTCATTCCAGCCACTTAATACACTAGGGAGACACTTATATGGCCACAGAACTTTTAGCAGTCTCATTAAGTATAGTTAAATTTCATTTTAAAGTAGTATCGGTACCTTTTTCCATAGAAAACAAACATTGGGCGTACACTATTATGTGTGCTGGGTGATCCATCCAGATGCTCCTGTAGAAAATGAGACCAATTTGCTCTGTGCATTGAGTGCAAGTCATAAATGACCTCCACTGTGAGTTAGCAATGTATGCAATATAAAGACATTTAGAGTTAGGATCAAACCCAGCTAATGGAAGCAAATATGCACCGGGACAAACCATATTGCAGGACAAGGGGTGCACATGCAATTTTTATTTTGCATACAGAGAAAATACTTATATGCTGTTCCATATAGCACACAAATACTTAACAGCTTTATTGTATAATGAAAGTTGTACTAGGACACATCCCGCTGCCAGCTCTAAAGCAATCTGCACATTTTGAAGTTGGTCCCTTTGCAGGATAACGTGGTTTTGCCAAGGTGCAAGATTGAACCTTCTGGCTGAATTTTCTCTCAACTTTAAATGAGGCCCTAAATCAATAATCTGAGAAATATCTACAACATCTTTCTGCTCCATAAACTTGTTTAGCAGCTTTATGCATTGTAGTAGTGTAATGTAAAACATGTCTTTCTCTTTGTGCAATGATTCACTATAAAGTCATATATCATCTTCATTATGCTCTTATTCCACTTTCAGACCTAAATTCCCAGTTTCAACCCGGCTCGGACCAGGGACACAGAGCCCATTCTGAAGCAGGGCTAATCTTTTCATACTTACGGGGACGATCCGGGTAATTACTGGGTCGTCACCCTTCATACCAGACCTGTGTCTTTCAGCTTTTCCAAACACCACTGTCCCCAGCCAATCAGTTTGTTTTATGCGTGAGTCCCGGAAAAAACCCTGCTAGCGAGCAGGGTAGCAGACCTAGGACTTTCAACCCGGGTTGCACCTTCCAGACTTACACCAGACCCGAGTTGATGCACGTTCACACGCTAAGACCCGGGTTTTAGGCTTAAGTCTGAAAGGGGTATAAGTCATATCATTTGTATATCAGCAGCACAAGACTATCAATTGATGTGTTATACACCATATGTAACTACAGTATTATACAACTAAAATATAGGGCTATCATTTCAAGCACTCAACAATTAATTTCTGTATTCTTTGTAACATATAATAATTGAAACTCGAATGATATATTTAACCTTTTTACTTCTAGAAATATTAATTCATTTAATTTATCTTAAATTTGATTGCAGTGAGCACACCTAATTAACCTGATTTTTTGCTGATAATCATTCACAATGGAATCAAATCAAAAATCCGGGGATGGACTGGCCACCACTCAGAAAGAAGTCGCACTGCGTGCACTGATTCAGCGCACAGGATATAGTTTGACACAGGTAGGCAACCACTGAAAGCTGTAGATATGGAAGGTTTGATCTGTCATTTTATCAGTAGAATTATATCAGGTATCATACTGTGAAGTATTAATGCAGTTCCAAGTTACTGATATGTATATCCACAAATACTCTGCTCAAACAACATTGTATACTTATAATAGCTAAATCTGCACTGAGAGCCTGAGTCAGAGATAGGAGCAAATAAAAAAAGAGCAACATAGGAGCAATTTGCTCCTGGAACAAACCATGTTGCAATGCAAGGGGTGCAAATGCATTTCATTTTTTACATGCAGGGAAAACACTGGCTGCTTTTGAATGTAGTGAACAAATACTTTTGTACACTAAAATTTAGAATTTTGCTCGGACACATCCCTACCAAATCTAAATCTGCCCCATCTGCGGTGCAGCATGGTTGTGCCGAATTGCTATTTTTATATTTGCTCCTAACTCTGAATCAGGCCCTTTGTACCATCCAGATAAAGTTAAGCTGGTATACCTATCCAAACTGTATAGAGAGGCATTATCAGGAGAGAAGAGCAAAGTTGCTTACAAACGGTACAATATCTATGAATGATAACGATATCGTTCAACGATATATCGTTTGTTTTTATGCAGTGAATGACCAATGATGTGCATTCCCGCATGAATGATAACGATATTTAGGATCGTCCGTACATGCAGGCCAACTTGCACGATATTGTTAACTTTGCCTGTTCAGAGATGTGGCAGGATGACTTCACTGAAAGATATCTTTCAAGTCGTTGGTGGCAGAGATCGTACCGTGTGTATGCAGCTTTAGAAGTGAGAGGTGCTCTTGTGAAATGAATATAGTTATAACTTAAATGAGTGGGATTATTGTTAAATATATACAGACTGATGTAAAAAGTAGCTGTTGTTGCAGTAATTATCAATGGGGCTTAAAAGACTGTAGGGGAGATGTATCACATGTTTTAGAGAGATAAAGTGGAAAAGTTTCCCATAGCAACTAATCAGCTTGTAAATGTCATTTATCTAGCACGGTCTATAAAATGACAGTTAGAAGCTGATAGGCAACTTCTCACTCAAACTTCTCACTCATATGTTTGATACATCTCCCCCTGTGTCTCTAGTTCTGATTATTGATACATGTCTAATCCAAATACAACTGTAGCTCTACTTTTATATCTAATGGCAATGATTGCCTGTCCATGTTTTACATTGGAAGGGTTTTTTGTGGGCACTTGGGTCCTGTAAGGAATAGCATACCCTCTACTAAATATGACAAATATGCTTTCTATATCTGTGGCCTTTGTAAAACTATAAACATATCATTATTAAACAATAGTGTCATCACATAAAAAATACAATTTATTTATTTAATGTATGTGGGTTGTTATCTTATAGATGATGTACACGTGACCATAATATATTGGATAATATCCCACTCAAAATAGACAATATATATATTAAAAATCAAAGAGATGTTTTTGACCATATAGAGCAAGGGTCTACAGATCAGTGGGGGTAGCAAATGCTAGGGACTATTTGAGAAATAGGTCCCTAAGAGCAGGGGTGTATCTAGGGATCCGAGCGCCCCTGGCAAGGTAATGGACTGGCACCCCCCTCCCCCCATAATTTCAGGAAGTGCCCCCAGTAGTAGTCCCCCTATGCAGTGCCCCCAGTAGTATTCCACCCTATGCAATGCCCCCAGTAGTAGTCCCCCTTATGCATTGCCCCCAAATAGTAGTCCCCCCTATACAGTGTCCTCAGTAGTAGTCCCCCCTATACAGTGCCCCCAGTAGCGCCCCCCCCATAATGTGCCCCCAGTAGTGGCCCCCCCTATACAGTGCCCCCAGTAGCGGCCATCCCCCCATAACGTGCCCCCAGTAGCAGCCCCCCCTATACAGTGCTGTCAGTAGTGGCCACCCCCCCATGAAGTGCCCCCAGTAGTGGCCACCCCCTATACAGTGCCCCCTAGTAGCCACACTCCCCCCTGTGCTGTGGCAGAAAAAAAACACACACACAGAAAAAAAAAGCAACTTACCTGATCCCCGCTCCTGCCGATGACCGCCACTGTCCACTCCTCGGGGCCCGCTCTCACACTTTGCACTATGGGATGGGAGAGACGTCATAACATCTCTCCCATCACCCGCTGTGGGAGAAGCCGGAAGGCAGAGCTCATGAGTGAGCTCCTGCCGGCTTCATCCATGGACGACACAGCAGCCAATGACTCTCATTGGCTGGTTGCTATAACAAACAGACAGCCACCGCTGGCGGCTGTGTGTTTGTTACTGTGTAGGGCAGATTGCTCTCCCTGTGGTCTGCCGTACACTTGTGGGGCAAGGGGACTAGCGGGGGTAGTCCACCCATTGGCTGCTGGTGGCACTGCCGGATGGCGCCCCCCCTTTTGGCCGGCGCCCCTGTCAAGTGCCATCCTGGACAATGGGAAGATACGCCCCTGCCTAAGAGTAGTAACCATCCCACATTCTGTGATAGGCTGTGCCAAGTATTGGTTAATACAAATAATGGTTTTGTTTTAATATCTATCCACATCATGAATAACATTAGCATAGAATTTTTCTTTGCTCCCTATGGACCTGATTCAAAGGTGGAGGCTGCTGCATCTGCTCTTGCATCTGATGCTGGAGTGGCGTCTGGGATATTATGCAAATGTTAGCATCAGCCTTCCCCTGGTACAGCAGCTGCGCCTGAATGTGCCAGGACTGAGACGCCTACTTTCTGCCACTCTGCACGCTGTAACACCGCCGGTGATTATTGTCACCGTCACCCAAGCCGGCCGCCGCAGATGAGTAAAAGAGGCCAGGACATCTTCGTCAGCCGACAGAGATCCTAGCCTCTCCACTCCTCTCCAACAGCGGCGACACGCCTCCATTTTTTCCCGACCCGAAACAGCAGCAGACTGTCAATCACTGATAGCCTCCTGCCAGACTGCTTGTGACATCGCAGACCTGTCCTGCACATGCGCTACTATGTACCGGATTCAGAGGTGGACGCAAATGTCGCTGTCACTGCATCTTTGTACACAGCGGCTTAGCAAAATTATGCAAAAGCTGTAGGAGACTCCCACTGCCGGATTCTCTGATCTGCTGCCTGTGTCACAGCATCAGATCAACTGTGTCACCATCGGTCGCAGCATCAGACCTCTGAGTAACACTGGATACCAGGCAATACTACAATGCCGGGGTCAGTGAAACTATGCCCAAGGACGCAATCACTGGCTTTGGCACTCTGAGAAAACGGGGCAGGTACTCCCGTTTTCTGGAACACTCCCCGTTGCCGCCCCAAAATGCTTGCAGACGCAGCCTGTCAACCATGCTACAGCTAACAGGGTACTGTGGTCACAGACGCAGCACCATCACGAGACATGCCCACTGCATCGCATGCACAGTCACAAACACATCCATCAATGCGACCAAATGGGGACTGTCCCCAGGGCTGAATCAGCCCCTATGTCAGCAGCTACACAACACATGATGTCCTCCTGGCTAAGTGAATTCCCCCATAGCTATTTGCAGTGTACAACTGAGCACAGAGGATGTAGCCGTTTAGAGCTGAACCAACATTTTGAGGGTATTTACAGTAGCTTTCCCGTTCACACAGGACTAGTTACTTACATCACCAGGCAGGAGACATATACATAATCATAAACATGCTATCAGTAAATCTGAACAAAAATAATAACAACAATGAAGGCCGTATTAAGGTCTGTGGGGGCCCCTGGGCAACAAACATGTGGGGGCCCCTATTACATGCCCTTTATGCAGTGCACCCAGTAAGAGTGCCCCCAGGAGTGTTGCCCCTTATGCAGTGCCCCCTATGCAATGCCTCCTGTAGTTATACCCCCAGTAGTAGTGTTCCCAATAGTAATGCCCCCTGTATAAATACCCCTGTAGTTGTGCCCCCAGTAGTCATGCCCCCTGTGTGTGCCCAATAGCAATGCCCTCAGTAGTAATACCCCTGTAGTTGTGCCCCCTGTGGTAGTGGCACCAGTAGTAATGCCCCCTGTGGTAGTGACACTAATAGTAATGCCCCCTTGAGTAATATCCCCTCGAGTAATGCCCCCAGTAGTAATGCCCCCCCCAGTAATGCCCCCAGTAGTAATGCCTCCCCCCCGAGTAATGTCCCCCCCAGAAGTGGAAAAACCGCTTGCGCTAAAGAGAAAAAAATCATACTTACCTTAGGCCCTGCTCCTACTGCCTTCTGATCCGTTCGGCTGGCGCTGCTCCTCTCCTATAGTTCACTGCCTGAGCCGGAAGCTGGAGCTCACGAGTGAGCGCTAGTCTCCGGCTCTGGCTGCCACTGCGGGGAGGGAGCTAGGCGCCTGCTAGTTACAATCTCAGCGGGCGCCTGGTGTCTCCGTGCGGCACCGGGGTTAGGTGTCCGGAGGAGACGGAACTGGTTCCGTCTCCTCCGGTTCACTTTAACCCTGATGGCTGGGTGTGGGGGCCCTTCAGGTGTGGGGGCCCAGGGACGATCGCCCCTGTCGCCCCCCCTTTAATCCGGCCCTGACAACAATCATAATAATGTTAAAATATAAAGCTAAAATACACTCATAAAATAAACTTGATAATATTGAAAATGGGAAGAAAAATAGACAGCCATGGTAATATTTTATTTATAAAAAGAGGAAGGGATTACATATGATATCATGATTTTTAATAAAGAGATAACAAGCAGATACGGTAAATGGACTAAGCAGTTGGTATATATACCATAAAATCCTGTGTACCTTTGCTTTGCTATAGAGCAACAATTCAGTATGACAGTAAGTGCATTCATTCTGCAATGATTTACTGATTGTAATGCATACTACCACAAAATATGCTGGACCCAGCAACACTGGAACTACAGTACATCTTCCACCTTCTTACAACAAGACTGATGTGTAGTGAAAAACCAGGATGAATGGAGAGATAAACTAGGATCACTGCCAGCAGGAACAAAGGGTTACAAAGATTAAATGCAACATCAATGACATTATAACTGCACTACAAAAGCAATGTACAGTGTAGCACATGTTGCATATAAAGGACCTGATTCTAAAGTGCACAAAGCAGCTATTGGCAGTCGCCCATCTGCGACTTTATGCAAATGCCGTTACAATCTACTTCCCTTATGTACATCCGTGTGGCTGACAGCCTGATTGGTGCACGCTATTAAGGTTGTGACTAATGCTGGGCATACACTATACAATTATCTGTCCAATCTGGCTGGTTGGAATGAAAACGTGGTAATGTATGGGAGCAAATGACAGTCGATCATAAGGTTTTAAACACTGAAAAAAGGACAAAAAACAATTGTTCAAATTGGTTAAATTTGTGTGTTTTAATCAATTTGCCTGAATGACCATTTTTGTCTGTTTTCCAGTGTTTGTGAGCAAATGGACGATTGTCATTTGCTCCCATAGATTACCAGGTTTTCATTCCAACCAGCCGGATTGGACAGATATCTGACAGATAATTGTATAGTGTATGCCCAGTACAGGGCCGTAGCTAGGGTAGTGCGGCCGGTGCCATGGCACAGGGCACCACAGGTCAGGGGGCGCTGTTTAAATTCTGTTTATTATCATTCTTGCTTGTAGCTTCCTCTTATTTCAGCCCCAGCATCTCCTGGACTCCCCTATCTCTGCCCTGGCCCTTCCACATGAAGTCATGGCCCTTTTTGGGTGCATTATGTCCTTTTGAATGAGGGGGGCACCAATGCTCTTTCTAGCACAGGGCACCAAAAAGTCTAGTTACGGCTCTGGCCCAGCATAATTCTTTATGCTAATGCCGAAGGTATACATAAAGAGACGTCCACCGGCTCCAGCGCTAATCCGCCGCTGTGCATATTAAGAAGCACCAGTCACACCATTAAACATTGCACCAACCTTATGGAGACACAGATTATCCGTGTAAACATGGCCGTAGGTGTCAGTGCAACTGTGTCTTTTTAGCCATCCCCGTTATCTCCCAGGAGCGCCCACTGAAATCCCCAGTTTTTGCATCTACATTTGTTCTGTGCTCCCGGCACTAACCAGCATAATGCATGCGCAGTGAGTCTCGTATGCATGTGCAAACTGAAAACATCAGGTGCTTGCATGCAGCATCAACATTATGTGCATGTCTGAATCAGGCCCTGAATGTGCAAGGACTGAGAAGCCCACCTTCAGCATCCGTGCATGCTGTAATACCAAGCGATGAGTCTTTATACGCCACCATCAGTCTCACCATTGAAACTTGCAGCAGCTCTATGGCAGGTGCAGTTTCCAGATCTGACCATGGCCTCCTATACCTGCGGCTGTGTATCTCTGACCAGGGGCGCTGAGAGGGGGGAGCTGGTACAAATTGCCCGGGCTTGCTGGAGGGGCACGGCGGGGGCCCGGGTCTGGTACCGCTCCCCCCCTGGTGCTGTGTGCTGGCCTGCACTGGGAGACTGCTCGTGGCTGCTATGAAGCAGCCACAGCAGTCTCCTATGCCTGTGGGGGGAGCTATCAAGCTGATTACGCCCCCCACTGGTTATGCACCGGGCTGAGGGGGCTCAGAGCAACAACTTATTTTTTGTTTTGTTTTTCTTGAAGGGGGCGTGGCCATGCCTCCTGTGATTAGGCCACACACCCCTTTACCCAGGCCCACTGCCGCTCTCGGTGGGCTTGTCGCTGACTGCAGCTGCTTGCACTGACACGCCCGCAACACTCCCATAACAGGCTCATTTTTTGCATTTATTTTCAGTCCCTGCAAAGGAACGCTCATCACTTTTGTCATAACATTTCTGATACCATCTGTCTCGATGGCAACAGCACCTTTCAGGTTTAAGAAATGTTTCACTTTAGTACATCCCTCCCACAATAACTTATATAATATAATAGAATGTATTATGAATTACAATTTGGTGACACATGATGAAAGCTCTTTTAGGTGATTTTAGTGCAGAGCTAGGTCTACAAGTTGCACAATTTGGGTTAGAACTAAAGTTGGTCACACATTAAAATTTCAGTTATTCTCAGCCTGCTTTTTTGGTGATTCCTTAAGGTGCGTATCCACTAGCAGATAGTGGAACGACAGTACGATTACAACATTGTAATTGTACAGTCGTTCCTCTTCCCCTGCAGTGCCTACACTGAACGATATGTCATTCTGTACAGACACCCTCCCTCATCCCTGAACATGGTCAATCTATCGTTACCGGCAGATTGACCAGCATGTTCAGGCAATGATTGATGTCAGAAACGAACAGTGGGAGCTCGCATCGCTGGTCGTTTTTGACATTTTCATGCACGATTCATGCACGATTAACGAGCAATTGAATGATAACGATATCATTATTGTTCAATCGCTCATTTTAATCAGCAAGTGGATACGCGGCTTAAAACTTTGGTCATTTTGGTCCAAACTGTTCTATCTGATTGACAAAAATCACCTCATCTTTATAGCTGCCATAGAGATACGACGTGGAGTAGTTTAAATTTAGGACCCTTCACATTACATTACGAGAGGATCAATTACTTTTCTTTAGCCCCTTTATTAAAATGGCTCATTACAGAATAAAAACAATCTTTATATTTTGTATACACTGCACAATGTCAAAGTCCAGATTATCCAAATCAATCAAGCTTGTTATTTAACATTAAACAAGTTAGTTATAAAATACGGGTGTGGTATAAGAGATAGACAGTACTTAGATAGACAATGTCACTCTAGATAGACACCAGATGTTAGACAGTCAATAGTTAGACAGGGACAAAAGGTCGACAGGGTCAAAAGTTCAACATGAAAATGGTCGACAAATTTTTTTTAAATTTTTTTTTAGCCCTAATCTTCACCTTAACCCTCTCCCTCCCCTTGGTGCCTAACCCTAACCGTGGGGGTAAGTGCCTAACCCTCCAGTTAGTGCCTAACCCTAACAAAAAATAATAATAAATGCGTCGACCATTTTTGTGTCAACCATTTTCATGTCGCACTTTTGACCCTGTCGACCTTTTTACATGTCGAACTTTAGTGTCTGACTTTTGACCCTGTCTAACTATTGACTGTCTAACATTTGGTGTCTATCTAGACATTGTCTATCTAATTACTGTCTATAGTCCGGAACCCATAAAATACACAGGAGTATGAAATTCAGTTGAATCTATACATACTGTAAAGCGTAAAGGAGCAGTGCCATTGATAAAAGTTTTTGTTTTACATATGTAGTGTACAATTATATATAATAGAACTGCGGTCCTGCATTAGGAATAGGAATTATTGCTCACACGTTATTCATTAGCTATTAGGAGTAATGTATGTTATTCATTAGTTATTGGGCATTATTTCTCACACATTCACTGTTTTCCATATGCAACTGATTTACTTATGACTCATTAACCGTTCTATAACCTCTCTCGGATTTGTGGTGCCTGGATCTATTCACCCCGATTGTTTGACCTAATTTATTCTATATTTGCCTAGCGTCTTCCTGTACTTTTATACTCATTGTACAGTTGTAAATCACTTTTCTAGTAACTTACCAGAGTAATATAATGAATTACATAATGTATTATATGCTGAAAAAATACTCTGCTTTTGCATACCTATATTTATACATATTGATCGATATGTTAAGAAGTGACATAGTAAGAAAAGATCTCTATAAATACGGCATAAGACTAGCTACTGTTTTATTACAGAATCATTGCAGATTTAAAAAGATTTGTTTTTAAAATATTGCCATATTAAGTCACTGGACTTACCCCTTTTCTTTGATGTCTAGCAGTTTATTCAGGAAAGAATGTTCTATTGCTCTTGCATGCTGCCATATTTGTGAGAAAGTCTATCAAATGCTCCAATAAACTATTCTGTAGAGATGTAGTTAGGCAGCTAATCCAACTCTATAGTGAAGGATTATTACATTATTTATTTGTATTATTGGATAGTACTGTGCTGGTAATATGGACTAGATTTTTTTCCTTTTTTAACTAATATTCACTTATTACTTTAAATGTTTTGAAAAAACAATAGAATTAACCTTTTTTCATAGGTTTGCCTCACTACTGTAGACAATGAAAATATATATTATTAACAAAAAGTGTAATGGGTAATAAATTGTCAAAGTCCTAGAGATAGGTCATCTTAGCTACTAGATATACTGTACAAATCCCTTAAGTGGTGAAGTGTGGGATGTCCTCTCTGCTCTATAACATCAAATGTAAAAAAAGTAAAGAAAAAACAACAAACAACTTTTACAGCTGACACATAAGTTATGTCTATGGAATTAAACAGAGAAATGAAAACATAACCGCTTTCGTGGTAATGCATTAATTAATCCGGCATTTCTGTCTACAACAGGAGAATGGACAGAGAAGATATGGAGGTCCACCTCCTGGGTGGGACGGGCCACCGCCTGAGCGAGGATGTGAGATCTTTGTTGGCAAACTTCCCCGAGACCTTTTTGAGGATGAACTCATACCAATATGTGAAAAGGTAAATTTACAGGTCTATAATAAAAATAGATAATGGTTTAGATAATTAAATTGTGTAAAGAAAATTGTTGCTATATAGTCAATATGAAGAAATCAAACAACAATTGAATTATTGTATTATTATTATTTATTTATATGGCGCCACAAGTGTTCCGCAGCGCCTTACAAAGTACAGTGATAGGTGAGATAGGTGTTATAGCACCTACCTGCTGTAACAAATGTACAGTATGTGCACCTGCCTGCAATAATAAGTGGTATTTATAGGTTTTCACTTACAACAAAAATTGTTTTGAGCAATGGGATCATGTACAATAACAGTGTTCCAAGTTTTTCACGCCGGGTTGGCCACACGCAGTTCATAAATGCATGTTTGAAGAACAAATACAGTTATGTTGTATGATAGAGGCTGTGGTGCGTCAGCGGTGGACGCTGTTGCCGCTGTGGCTGTATCATTAAATGATTGCATCATTGTGTTAATGCCACAACCGATGTGCTGCCTACTGGGACACCCACCGGCTGTGGCGCTAATCCGCCGCTACACGTATTAAGATGCACCATCGGTCGCACCATCAGATGCACCATCGGAGATTGAACCGACCCTATGGCAGGTGCAATTTCTCCATCTGAACATGGCCGCTAGGGTTGGTGCAACTGTGTCTTTGGATGCAGCCACTGACCGTGACACACCCACGGCTGGCTAGGTACGTCCCTGCTACCACTGGAAATGCCTACCGAAATTAAAAGGATCTATGTGAAATTTTGGTCTGTGTCTTTGTACGGTAACTATCGGGACACATGCGCAGTGTGACTCAGATGCATGCGCAGACTGAAAACATCAACCGCTTGCATCTGACATCACCACTGCATCCGCCTCTGAATCAGGCCCTAAATGCTAAGACGTGTATGGAAAGGTCAGTATGAATTGTGCGGTCACCATACAATGGAAACTAAAACTTGGAAACAGATGAATCTGTTTGCTGTATCCATAAAAGCTATCTCTTTTACTTTTTGGATTCCATATAAAACAAACCAGTGTTTATTCAGGCAGGAGCACAGAGAGGGGAGGGGTAGCAGGTACTCTTTACACGGGCCCAGGCCTGTTGGAGGGGCCCAGCAGTGGCCCACGTCCTGAAGCCCCCCCCTCCTGTCACTAATGCGGTACTTGCTGTCACGCTATGTGCTGGGCTAGGGACAGAGGTTGCTGCAGCAGTAGTCAGTCCTCTCTCTCCTTACGTGACGTTCTGGGGGAGAATCACACTCACCCGCCCCCCGGACCATGGCGCCCCCCGCCCATACCGGACACTGGTACCCTCCTGTGCGGCCACTTTGCAGTCACAAATACATTATATTTTTCCTTTTTTTGTAAGGAGGGGGACTGGCCACACCTCCCTGAATCGGCCATGCCCCCTCCCAGTACCGGTGCCTGGCAGAGCTGCTGGTGGCCCTGTATTCAGGTATATCAGTCTGATTTCTGGGACAGTGGCTGAGCCAGTTTAAGGACCTAAAAATCTCGGGTTTTCCCCAGAAAGGGACGGGGCCATGTGACATCTACAGTCCCGGAGAGGAGATTTCAAAAGTCGGTAAGTATGAGTTGCAGGCCAGTACACTTTGCGGTCAAATCTCGTGATTTTTAGCAACTGCGCATACATCTGCGCCTGCAACTGAGAGCAACCTAGGGGATCCAGAGTCGTACGCATCTCAGCCAGAGCTCCACTTTTAACTTAGTGGGTGTAACTGGGTGATTGCACATAGGATAAGTGGGCGTCTTATGATTGTCTAGATGAAATTGACATCGATTCAGAAGTGAGCAGAGATCAATCTCATTCAGAAGGTACTTTTGCTACAAGGGTAGGGGGCTGTCCACACTGATAGTGGTGATAGCTACTGTACCTTCATAAGCAGCCGCATAGATGCTGCACACAATGACTACATGTGGAGATCCATATTTATTTCCAAGCACGCAAGGCGCTGCAGATGTTGACGAACTATATGCAACACTTAATCAGTCCCTATGTATCTATGCATTATATAATGTGAAGAACAACAAGTCTCATACTCCTGTGGGAAATATAAGGAACTTGCTGGTCAGTGCACCTCTATATGTTTAATAAAGGAATTCTTTGAACTTGTTTCCGATTAGTTTCTGTATCACATCCTTATTATGGAATTTTCTCTTCGCAGATAGGAAAAATCTACGAAATGAGAATGATGATGGACTTCAATGGCAATAATAGGGGATATGCATTTGTAACTTTCTTTAACAGACAGGATGCCAGGAACGCAATCAAACAGCTTAATAATTATGAAATTCGGTAAGGATAAAGGCTCTGACAGTATATGTGTTCAACCCATTATGTACATGCTATTTACTGTTCATCAATGAGGGTTTGGGAAATGTATTTAAGGTAGTAACCTGTCACTGTTGCTTTTACTGCCTACAAGATAAATGACTAAAAGTTCTGCATAGAATAGCAAATGTGAGCCAACAGGTTTAGATTATTGTATAGGTAAGTGACAGCAAAGTAAATTCAAATATAGAAACACGTTTCGTATTAGACTAGCTATGAAACCCATACTGTTTTCGAGTTAGTGACTACATACATACTGTATGGTTATTTACATGGGGACAGTGAAACCTTTTCTTCTTGCTTCATAAATGGTCAGGTTATAAGATCAAATTAGTTTTACACTAAGCAGACAAAGCAACAAACTTATTTATTGCAGAAACGGGAGACTGCTGGGCGTCTGTGCCAGCGTAGACAATTGCCGATTATTTGTTGGTGGCATCCCAAAGACGAAGAAGAGAGAAGAGATCTTAGTGGAGATGAAGAAAGTAACAGAAGGTGTTCTTGATGTGATTGTCTATCCCAGCGCCGCAGACAAATCTAAAAATCGTGGATTTGCCTTTGTAGAATATGAAAGTCACCGAGCCGCAGCCATGGCCAGGAGAAAACTACTACCAGGTGTGACATACAGACTCTTCTATGTGAATCTAATGAAATCACAACTCATTTCAGCTTTAGAATGTTTAAACTGCCTGACAGTTATGTTCCTAAATTGAAAATATGCGATGGATAATTACAATAAACAAGAAAATCTTTGGGCATAATTTTTCAACGGGTTTACTCATACCGAGGGGCACCGAGAGGGGGGGTACTAAATACCATGGCTACGGGCTTGCTGGAGGGGCCCGCCGGGGTCCGGGTCTGACGCCCCCCCTCCTCCATCAGCCGAGCAGCCCAGCGCACGCTGCTGTGTGCAGTCAGCAGCAGTCTCCTCTGCCTGTGAGAGGGAGCGATCATCCTGTTTTTTCTTGTCTTTTCTCAAGGGGGCGGCCCGGGTCAGCTCTTGTGTCCCTCATCATACCCAACGAGTGATAAAACTTGTTGCGTATGATAATGGTGCTCCAGCCAATCAGCTCCTATAGTGAGAGGGTGAAGTTGTCAGGAAACTTCCCAGAATTAACGGGTCCAACCATGGAACAAGAATACAGAAGGATCATTGCTGTCCAAGTCAATCTCATATATCGGAAACGGGTCGCAACTCATATGCTGTCTTATTGTACAGCTCTACAGAGAATGTTAGTGCTATTCAAAAGGAAATTATACGCATATAAATAATTATAAGATACCGGTCATTCTGGCATTATAATGCTGTAGAGATACAGTATACTGGATGAGAAAGAAAACAGAGTATTACATTTACATATGATGCCTTCTGCGGTTGCCATTACATCTTATATCAGATAACGTAGAAAGTGCACATCACTCACCAACATTAGGAACTAACAGAGTTCCTGTGTCCATCATACTGTAACCCCAACCACAGCTACAACTGTTATGCTGCTACATTATGCATCAGGAAAGGTTAAAATGACCTCACTAACTCATGCCCTGATCAGAGATGGACACTAATGTGATCGCAGCTGTGATTTTGCAAAGAACGCAGCTGCGATAATAGTTCCAAAGCTTACATGAGCATAAGGACACCACCGATGCCTCCTCATATGCGTACGATGTTGCTTAACTGTGTAAATATATTGTTGACATCAATGCACATAGAGCAGCCATCTTGCCCTTGCGGTAGGTCTGGCCAGCCGCAGACTTGACAGGTCTCCTGACACGCAGAGAGCTTTCATGCTGCGTAGGATATCGCAAGGGCCAATGTAACGGCAATTAAACGGTCAGACACGTCTGCGTTTTTCTGACCACCCCCGTTACTTCCCCCAAATGCTGGCAATCTCTCACATTGCGGTGGATTATTCTGTGCATCCGTAATCGCTTATACACATGCGCGATGCCAAACGATTGCTCAATCAGCTTAAAGATCACAATAGCGTCCATCTATGGATCAGGTTCTCTATGTTTAAGTGCCCAGGTAATTTGGGGAAGGAGAAGATAAATATGCGTCTGGAAATGGTATCATTTGTACAGTATAATTGACAGCACTTTATGTCTATGTACAGTATGTCACTTGTATTTTGTATTTTTAATGTCCTGGCAGTTAGCTATATATTCTTGTTTTGCTTGTCTTGTTATGTGTACAGGCCGCATTCAGTTATGGGGTCATCCGATTGCTGTGGACTGGGCAGAACCAGAGGTTGAAGTAGATGAAGATACAATGTCATCAGTTAAGATTCTATATGTAAGAAATCTTATGCTCACAACAACAGAAGAGACATTAGAGAAAGAATTCAATAACATCAAACCAGGTACACAATGCAACTTTCCATGTGGGTGAAATGTGCTAAAATAATGAATTTATAATACCATGGGGGAGATGTAATATAATAACCTTGGGGGCCTATTCATCATCACTTAATTTTCACAAAAGGAGGTGAAAATTAAAATTTTCACCTGCAATTGTAAAAATTAAGTTATTGTGCCATTCATCAAGAAGGTAAAGCAGGAGATATCACAGATATCTCCTACTTACCTTCCTCTTGTGGAATGGCCCACTGTCCCCATACACTAGTATCACAGATATCTCCTACTTACCTTCCTCTTGTGGAATGGCCCACTGTCCCCATACACTAGTATCACAGATATCTCCTACTTACCTTCCTCTTGTGGAATGGCCCACTGTCCCCATACACTAGTATCACAGATATCTCCTACTTACCTTCCTCTTGTGGAATGGCCCACTGTCCCCATACACTAGTATCACAGATATCTCTTACTTACCTTCCTCTTGTGGAATGGCCCGCTGTCCCCATACACTAGTATCACAGCTATCTCCTACTTACCTTCCTCTTGTGGAATGGCCCGCTGTCCCCATACACTAGTATCACAGATATCTTACCTTTCTCTCCCGGAAGGGCCCACTGTCACCATACACTAGTATCACAGATATCTTACCTTTCTCTCCCGGAATGGCCCACTGTCCCCATACACTAGGTATCACAGATATGTTACCTTTTTCTCTCGGAATGGCCCACTGTCCCTATACACTAGTATCACAGATATCTTACCTTTCTCTCCCGGAAAGGCCGGCTGTCCCCATACACTAGTATCACAGATATCTTACCATTCACTCCCGGAATGGCACACTGTCCCCATACACTGGTATCACACATATCTTACCTTTCTCTCCCGGAATGGCCCGCTGTCCCCATACACTAGTATCACAGATATCTTACCTTTTTCTCCCGGAAAGGCCCGCTGTCCCTATACACTAGTATCACAGATATCTTACCTTTCTCTCACGGAATGGCCCGCTGTCCCCATACACTAGTATCACAGATATCATACCTTTCTCTCCCGGAATTGCCCGCTGTCCCTATACACTAGTATCACAGATATCTTACCTTTCTCTCCCGGAATGGCCCGCTGTCCCCATACACTAGTATCACAGATATCTTACCTTTCTCTCCTGGAATGGCCCGCTGTCCCCATACACTAGTATCACAGATATCTTACCTTTCTCTCCCGGAATGGCCCGCTGTCCCCACACACAAGTATCACAGATATTTCCTGCTTACCTTTCTCTCCCATAATGGCCCGCTGTCCCCATACACTAGTATCATAGATATCTCCTGCTTACCTTACTCTCCCGGAATGGCCCGCTGTCCCCATACTCTACTATCACAAATATCTCCTACTTACCTTCCTCTTGTGGAATGGCCCACTGTCCCCATACACTAGTATCACAGATATCTCCAACTTACCTTCCTCTTGTGGAATGGCCCACTGTCCCCATACACTAGTATCACAGATATCTCCTGCTTACCTTCCTCTTGTGGAATGGCCCGCTGTCTCCATACACTAGTATCACAGCTATCTCCTACTTACCTTCCTCTTGCGGAATGGCCCGCTGTCCCCATACACTAGTATCACAGATATCTTACCTTTCTCGCCCGGAATGGCCCGCTGTCCCCATACACTAGTATCACAGATATCTTACCTTTTTCTCCAGGAATGGCCCACTGTCCCTATACACTAGTATCATAGATATCTTACCTTTCTCTCCCGGAAAGGCCGGCTGTCCCCATACACTGGTATCACAGATATCTTACCTTTCACTCCCGGAATGGCACACTGTCCCCATACACTGGTATCACATATATCTTACCTTTCTCTCCCGGAATGGCCCGCTGTCCCCATACACAAGTATCACAGATATCTTACCTTTTTCTCCTGGAAAGGCCCGCTGTCCCTATACACTAGTATCACAGATATCTTACCTTTCTCTCACGGAATGGCCCGCTGTCCCCATACACTAGTATCACAGATATCATACCTTTCTCTCCCGGAATGGCCCGCTGTCCCTATACACTAGTATCACAGATATCTTACCTTTCTCTCCAGGAATGGCCCGCTGTCCACATACACTAGTATCACAGATATCTTACCTTTCTCTCACGGAATGGCCCGCTGTCCCCATACACTAGTATCACTGATATCTTACCTTTCTCTCCTGGAATGGCCCGCTGTCCCCGTACACTAGTATCACAGATATCTTACCTTTCACTCCCGGAATGGCCCGCTGTCCCCATACACTAGTATCATAGATATCTCCTGCTTACCTTTCTCTCCCGGAATGGCCCGCTGTCCCCATACACTAGTATCACAGATATCTTACCTTTCTCTCCCAGAATGGCCCGCTGTCCCCATACACTAGTATCATAGATATCTCCTGCTTACCTTTCTCTACCGGAATGGCCCGCTGTCCCCATACACTAGTATCACAGATATCTTACCTTTCTCTCCCGGAATGGCCCGCTGTCCCCACACACTAGTATCACAGATAATACCTGCTTACCTTTCTCTACCAGAATGGCCTGCTGTCCCCATACACTAGTATCACAGATATCTCCTGCTTACCTTTCTCTTCCAGAATGGCCTGCTGTCCCCATACACTAGTATCACAGATATCTCCTACTTACTTTCCTCTTGTGGAATGGTCTGCTGTCCCCATACACTAGTATCACAGATATCTCCTACTTACCTTCCTCTTGCGGAATGGCCCACTGTCCCCATACACTAGTATCACAGATATCTTACCTTCCTCTTGCGGAATGGCCCGCTGTCCCCATACACTAGTATCACAGATATCTTACCTTTCTCTCCCGGAATGGCCCGCTGTCCCCGTACACTAGGTATCACAGATATGTTACCTTTTTCTCTCGGAATGGCCCACTGTCCCTATACACTAGTATCACAGATATCTTACCTTTCTCTCCCGGAAAGGCCGGCTGTCCCCATACACTGGTATCACAGATATCTTACCTTTCACTCCCGGAATGGCACACTGTCCCCATACACTGGTATCACATATATCTTACCTTTCTCTCCTGGAATGGCCCGCTGTCCCCATACACTAGTATCACAGATATCTTACCTTTTTCTCCTGGAAAGGCCCGCTGTCCCTATACACTAGTATCACAGATATCTTACCTTTCTCTACTGGAATGGCCCGCTGTCCCCGTACACTAGTATCACAGATATCTTACCTTTCTCTCCCGGAATGGCCCGCTGTCCCCATACACTAGTATCATAGATATCTCCTGCTTACCTTTCTCTCCCGGAATGGCCCGCTGTCCCCATACACTAGTATCACAGATATCTTACCTTTCTCTCCCAGAATGGCCCGCTGTCCCCATACACTAGTATCATAGATATCTCCTGCTTACCTTTCTCTACCGGAATGGCCCGCTGTCCCCATACACTAGTATCACAGATATCTTACCTTTCTCTCCCGGAATGGCCCGCTGTCCCCACACACTAGTATCACAGATAATACCTGCTTACCTTTCTCTCCCAGAATGGCCTGCTGTCCCCATACACTAGTATCACAGATATCTCCTGCTTACCTTTCTCTTCCAGAATGGCCTGCTGTCCCCATACACTAGTATCACAGATATCTCCTACTTACTTTCCTCTTGTGGAATGGTCTGCTGTCCCCATACACTAGTATCACAGATATCTCCTGCTTACCTTTCTCTCCCGGAATGGCCCGCTGTCCCCATACACTAGTATCACAGATATCTTACCTTTCTCTCCCAGAATGGCCCGCTGTCCCCATACACTAGTATCATAGATATCTCCTGCTTACCTTTCTCTACCGGAATGGCCCGCTGTCCCCATACACTAGTATCACAGATATCTTACCTTTTTCTCCCGGAATGGCCCGCTGTCCCCACACACTAGTATCACAGATAATACCTGCTTACCTTTCTCTCCCAGAATGGCCTGCTGTCCCCATACACTAGTATCACAGATATCTCCTACTTACTTTCCTCTTGTGGAATGGTCTGCTGTCCCCATACACTAGTATCACAGATATCTCCTACTTACCTTCCTCTTGCGGAATGGCCCACTGTCCCCATACACTAGTATCACAGATATCTTACCTTCCTCTTGCGGAATGGCCCGCTGTCCCCATACACTAGTATCACAGATATCTTACCTTTCTCTCCCGGAATGGCCCGCTGTCCCCATACACTAGGTATCACAGATATGTTTCCTTTTTCTCTCGGAATGGCCCACTGTCCCTATACACTAGTATCACAGATATCTTACCTTTCTCTCCCGGAAAGGCCGGCTGTCCCCATACACTGGTATCACAGATATCTTACCTTTCACTCCCGGAATGGCACACTGTCCCCATACACTGGTATCACACATATCTTACCTTTCTCTCCCGGAATGGCCCGCTGTCCCCATACACTAGTATCACAGATATCTTACCTTTTTCTCCCGGAAAGGCCCGCTGTCCCTATACACTAGTATCACAGATATCTTACCTTTCTCTCACGGAATGGCCCGCTGTCCCCATACACTAGTATCACAGATATCATACCTTTCTCTCCCGGAATGGCCCGCTGTCCCTATACACTAGTATCACAGATATCTTACCTTTCTCTCCCGGAATGGCCCGCTGTCCCCATACACTAGTATCACAGATATCTTACCTTTCTCTCACGGAATGGCCCGCTGTCCCCATACACTAGTATCACAGATATCTTACCTTTCTCTCCTGGAATGGCCCGCTGTCCCCATACACTAGTATCACAGATATCTTACCTTTCTCTCCCGGAATGGCCTGCTGTCCCCACACACTAGTATCACAGATATTTCCTGCTTACCTTTCTCTCCCATAATGGCCCGCTGTCCCCATACTCTAGTATCATAGATATCTCCTGCTTACCTTACTCTCCCGGAATGGCCCGCTGTCCCCATACTCTAGTATCACAGATATCTCCTACTTACCTTCCTCTTGTGGAATGGCCCACTGTCCCCATACACTAGTATCACAGATATCTCCTACTTACCTTCCTCTTGTGGAATGGCCCACTGTCCCCATACACTAGTATCACAGATATCTTCTGCTTACCTTCCTCTTGTGGAATGGCCCGCTGTCTCCATACACTAGTATCACAGCTATCTCCTACTTACCTTCCTCTTGCGGAATGGCCCGCTGTCCCCATACACTAGTATCACAGATATCTTACCTTTCTCTCCCGGAATGGCCCGCTGTCCCCATACACTAGTATCACAGATATCTTACCTTTTTCTCCAGGAATGGCCCACTGTCCCTATACACTAGTATCATAGATATCTTACCTTTCTCTCCCGGAAAGGCCGGCTGTCCCCATACACTGGTATCACAGATATCTTACCTTTCACTCCCGGAATGGCACACTGTCCCCATACACTGGTATCACATATATCTTACCTTTCTCTCCCGGAATGGCCCGCTGTCCCCATACACTAGTATCACAGATATCTTACCTTTTTCTCCTGGAAAGGCCCGCTGTCCCTATACGCTAGTATCACAGATATCTTACCTTTCTCTCACGGAATGGCCCGCTGTCCCCATACACTAGTATCACAGATATCATACCTTTCTCTCCCGGAATGGACCGCTGTCCCTATACACTAGTATCACAGATATCTTACCTTTCTCTCCAGGAATGGCCCGCTGTCCACATACACTAGTATCACAGATATCTTACCTTTCTCTCACGGAATGGCCCGCTGTCCCCATACACTAGTATCACTGATATCTTACCTTTCTCTCCTGGAATGGCCCGCTGTCCCCGTACACTAGTATCACAGATATCTTACCTTTCTCTCCCGGAATGGCCCGCTGTCCCCATACACTAGTATCATAGATATCTCCTGCTTACCTTTCTCTCCGGAATGGCCCGCTGTCCCCATACACTAGTATCACAGATATCTTACCTTTCTCTCCCAGAATGGCCCGCTGTCCCCATACACTAGTATCATAGATATCTCCTGCTTACATTTCTCTACCGGAATGGCCCGCTGTCCCCATACACTAGTATCACAGATATCTTACCTTTCTCTCCCGGAATGGCCCGCTGTCCCCACACACTAGTATCACAGATAATACCTGCTTACCTTTCTCTCCCAGAATGGCCTGCTGTCCCCATACACTAGTATCACAGATATCTCCTGCTTACCTTTCTCTTCCAGAATGGCCTGCTGTCCCCATACACTAGTATCACAGATATCTCCTACTTACTTTCCTCTTGTGGAATGGTCTGCTGTCCCCATACACTAGTATCACAGATATCTCCTACTTACCTTCCTCTTGCGGAATGGCCCACTGTCCCCATACACTAGTATCACAGATATCTTACCTTCCTCTTGCGGAATGGCCCGCTGTCCCCATACACTAGTATCACAGATATCTTACCTTTCTCTCCCGGAATGGCTCGCTGTCCCCATACACTAGGTATCACAGATATGTTACCTTTTTCTCTTGGAATGGCCCACTGTCCCTATACACTAGTATCACAGATATCTTACCTTTCTCTCACGGAAAGGCCGGCTGTCCCCATACACTGGTATCACAGATATCTTACCTTTCACTCCCGGAATGGCACACTGTACCCATACACTGGTATCACACATATCTTACCTTTCTCTCCCGGAATGGCCCGCTGTCCCCATACACTAGTATCACAGATATCTTACCTTTTTCTCCCGGAAAGGCCCGCTGTCCCTATACACTAGTATCACAGATATCTTACCTTTCTCTCACGGAATGGCCCGCTGTCCCCATACACTAGTATCACAGATATCATACCTTTCTCTCCCGGAATGGCCCACTGTCCCTATACACTAGTATCACAGATATCTTACCTTTCTCTCCCGGAATGGCCCGCTGTCCCCATACACTAGTATCACAGATATCTTACCTTTCTCTCCTGGAATGGCCCGCTGTCCCCATACACTAGTATCACAGATATCTTACCTTTCTCTCCCGGAATGGCCCGCTGTCCCCACACACTAGTATCACAGATATTTCCTGCTTACCTTTCTCTCCCATAATGGCCCGCTGTCCCCATACACTAGTATCATAGATATCTCCTGCTTACCTTACTCTCTCGGAATGGCCCGCTGTCCCCATACTCTAGTATCACAGATATCTCCTACTTACCTTCCTCTTGCGGAATGGCCCGCTGTCCCCATACACTAGTATCACAGATATCTTACCTTTCTCTCCCGGAATGGCCCGCTGTCCCCATACACTAGTATCACAGCTATCTCCTACTTACCTTCCTCTTGCGGAATGGCCCGCTGTCCCCATACACTAGTATCACAGATATCTTACCTTTCTCTCCCGGAATGGCCCGCTGTCCCCATACACTAGTATCACAGATATCTTACCTTTTTCTCCAGGAATGGCCCACTGTCCCTATACACTAGTATCATAGATATCTTACCTTTCTCTCCCGGAAAGGCCGGCTGTCCCCATACACTGGTATCACAGATATCTTACCTTTCACTCCCGGAATGGCACACTGTCCCCATACACTGGTATCACATATATCTTACCTTTCTCTCACGGAATGGCCCGCTGTCCCCTTACACTAGTACCACAGATATCTTACCTTTTTCTCCAGGAAAGGCCCGCTGTCCCTATACGCTAGTATCACAGATATCTTACCTTTCTCTCACGGAATGGCCCGCTGTCCCCATACACTAGTATCACAGATATCATACCTTTCTCTCCCGGAATGGCCCGCTGTCCCTATACACTAGTATCACAGATATCTTACCTTTCTCTCCTGGAATGGCCCGCTGTCCACATACACTAGTATCACAGATATCTTACCTTTCTCTCACGGAATGGCCCGCTGTCCCCATACACTAGTATCACTGATATCTTACCTTTCTCTCCTGGAATGGCCCGCTGTCCCCGTACACTAGTATCACAGATATCTTACCTTTCTCTCCCGGAATGGCCCGCTGTCCCCATACACTAGTATCATAGATATCTCCTGCTTACCTTTCTCTCCCGGAATGGCCCGCTGTCCCCATACACTAGTATCACAGATATCTTACCTTTCTCTCCCAGAATGGCCCGCTGTCCCCATACACTAGTATCATAGATATCTCCTGCTTACCTTTCTCTACCGGAATGGCCCGCTGTCCCCATACACTAGTATCACAGATATCTTACCTTTCTCTGCCGGAATGGCCCGCTGTCCCCATACACTAGTATCACTGATATCTTACCTTTCTCTCCTGGAATGGCCCGCTGTCCCCGTACACTAGTATCACAGATATCTTACCTTTCTCTCCCGGAATGGCCCGCTGTCCCCATACACTAGTATCATAGATATCTCCTGCTTACCTTTCTCTACCGGAATGGCCCGCTGTCCCCATACACTAGTATCACAGATATCTTACCTTTTTCTGCCGGAATGGCCCGCTGTCCCCACACACTAGTATCACAGATAATACCTGCTTACCTTTCTCTCCCAGAATGGCCTGCTGTCCCCATACACTAGTATCACAGATATCTCCTGCTTACCTTTCTCTTCCAGAATGGCCTGCTGTCCCCATACACTAGTATCACAGATATCTCCTACTTACTTTCCTCTTGTGGAATGGTCTGCTGTCCCCATACACTAGTATCACAGATATCTCCTACTTACCTTCCTCTTGCGGAATGGCCCACTGTCCCCATACACTACTATCACAGATATCTTACCTTCCTCTTGTGGAATGGTCCACTGTCCCCATACACTAGTATCACAGATATCTCCTACTTACCTTCCTCTTGTCGAATGGCCCACTGTCCTCATACACTAGTATCACAGATATCTCCTGCTTACCTTCCTCTTCCAGAATGGCCTGCTGTCCCCATACACTAGTATCACAGATATCTTACCTTTTTCTCCCGGAAAGGCCCGCTGTCCCTATACACTAGTATCACAGATATCTTACCTTTCTCTCACGGAATGGCCCGCTGTCCCCATACACTAGTATCACAGATATCATACCTTTCTCTCCCGGAATTGCCCGCTGTCCCTATACACTAGTATCACAGATATCTTACCTTTCTCTCCCGGAATGGCCCGCTGTCCCCATACACTAGTATCACAGATATCTTACCTTTCTCTCCTGGAATGGCCCGCTGTCCCCATACACTAGTATCACAGATATCTTACCTTTCTCTCCCGGAATGGCCCGCTGTCCCCACACACTAGTATCACAGATATTTCCTGCTTACCTTTCTCTCCCATAATGGCCCGCTGTCCCCATACACTAGTATCATAGATATCTCCTACTTACCTTACTCTCCCGGAATGGCCCGCTGTCCCCATACTCTACTATCACAAATATCTCCTACTTACCTTCCTCTTGTGGAATGGCCCACTGTCCCCATACACTAGTATCACAGATATCTCCAACTTACCTTCCTCTTGTGGAATGGCCCACTGTCCCCATACACTAGTATCACAGATATCTCCTGCTTACCTTCCTCTTGTGGAATGGCCCGCTGTCTCCATACACTAGTATCACAGCTATCTCCTACTTACCTTCCTCTTGCGGAATGGCCCGCTGTCCCCATACACTAGTATCACAGATATCTTACCTTTCTCGCCCGGAATGGCCCGCTGTCCCCATACACTAGTATCACAGATATCTTACCTTTCACTCCCGGAATGGCACACTGTCCCCATACACTGGTATCACATATATCTTACCTTTCTCTCCCGGAATGGCCCGCTGTCCCCATACACAAGTATCACAGATATCTTACCTTTTTCTCCTGGAAAGGCCCGCTGTCCCTATACACTAGTATCACAGATATCTTACCTTTCTCTCACGGAATGGCCCGCTGTCCCCATACACTAGTATCACAGATATCATACCTTTCTCTCCCGGAATGGCCCGCTGTCCCTATACACTAGTATCACAGATATCTTACCTTTCTCTCCAGGAATGGCCCGCTGTCCACATACACTAGTATCACAGATATCTTACCTTTTTCTCCTGGAAAGGCCCGCTGTCCCTATACACTAGTATCACAGATATCTTACCTTTCTCTACTGGAATGGCCCGCTGTCCCCGTACACTAGTATCACAGATATCTTACCTTTCTCTCCCGGAATGGCCCGCTGTCCCCATACACTAGTATCATAGATATCTCCTGCTTACCTTTCTCTCCCGGAATGGCCCGCTGTCCCCATACACTAGTATCACAGATATCTTACCTTTCTCTCCCAGAATGGCCCGCTGTCCCCATACACTAGTATCATAGATATCTCCTGCTTACCTTTCTCTACCGGAATGGCCCGCTGTCCCCATACACTAGTATCACAGATATCTTACCTTTCTCTCCCGGAATGGCCCGCTGTCCCCACACACTAGTATCACAGATAATACCTGCTTACCTTTCTCTCCCAGAATGGCCTGCTGTCCCCATACACTAGTATCACAGATATCTCCTGCTTACCTTTCTCTTCCAGAATGGCCTGCTGTCCCCATACACTAGTATCACAGATATCTCCTACTTACTTTCCTCTTGTGGAATGGTCTGCTGTCCCCATACACTAGTATCACAGATATCTCCTGCTTACCTTTCTCTCCCGGAATGGCCCGCTGTCCCCATACACTAGTATCACAGATATCTTACCTTTCTCTCCCAGAATGGCCCGCTGTCCCCATACACTAGTATCATAGATATCTCCTGCTTACCTTTCTCTACCGGAATGGCCCGCTGTCCCCATACACTAGTATCACAGATATCTTACCTTTTTCTCCCGGAATGGCCCGCTGTCCCCACACACTAGTATCACAGATAATACCTGCTTACCTTTCTCTCCCAGAATGGCCTGCTGTCCCCATACACTAGTATCACAGATATCTCCTACTTACTTTCCTCTTGTGGAATGGTCTGCTGTCCCCATACACTAGTATCACAGATATCTCCTACTTAACTTCCTCTTGCGGAATGGCCCACTGTCCCCATACACTAGTATCACAGATATCTTACCTTCCTCTTGCGGAATGGCCCGCTGTCCCCATACACTAGTATCACAGATATCTTACCTTTCTCTCCCGGAATGGCCCGCTGTCCCCATACACTAGGTATCACAGATATGTTTCCTTTTTCTCTCGGAATGGCCCACTGTCCCTATACACTAGTATCACAGATATCTTACCTTTCTGTCCCGGAAAGGCCGGCTGTCCCCATACACTGGTATCACAGATATCTTACCTTTCACTCCCGGAATGGCACACTGTCCCCATACACTGGTATCACACATATCTTACCTTTCTCTCCCGGAATGGCCCGCTGTCCCCATACACTAGTATCACAGATATCTTACCTTTTTCTCCCGGAAAGGCCCGCTGTCCCTATACACTAGTATCACAGATATCTTACCTTTCTCTCACGGAATGGCCCGCTGTCCCCATACACTAGTATCACAGATATCATACCTTTCTCTCCCGGAATGGCCCGCTGTCCCTATACACTAGTATCACAGATATCTTACCTTTCTCTCCCGGAATGGCCCGCTGTCCCCATACACTAGTATCACAGATATCTTACCTTTCTCTCACGGAATGGCCCGCTGTCCCCATACACTAGTATCACAGATATCTTACCTTTCTCTCCTGGAATGGCCCGCTGTCCCCATACACTAGTATCACAGATATCTTACCTTTTTCTCCCGGAATGGCCCGCTGTCCCCACACACTAGTATCACAGATATTTCCTGCTTACCTTTCTCTCCCATAATGGCCCGCTGTCCCCATACTCTAGTATCATAGATATCTCCTGCTTACCTTACTCTCCCGGAATGGCCCGCTGTCCCCATACTCTAGTATCACAGATATCTCCTACTTACCTTCCTCTTGTGGAATGGCCCACTGTCCCCATACACTAGTATCACAGATATCTCCTACTTACCTTCCTCTTGTGGAATGGCCCACTGTCCCCATACACTAGTATCACAGATATCTTCTGCTTACCTTCCTCTTGTGGAATGGCCCGCTGTCTCCATACACTAGTATCACAGCTATCTCCTACTTACCTTCCTCTTGCGGAATGGCCCGCTGTCCCCATACACTAGTATCACAGATATCTTACCTTTCTCTCCCGGAATGGCCCGCTGTCCCCATACACTAGTATCACAGATATCTTACCTTTTTCTCCAGGAATGGCCCACTGTCCCTATACACTAGTATCATAGATATCTTACCTTTCTCTCCCGGAAAGGCCGGCTGTCCCCATACACTGGTATCACAGATATCTTACCTTTCACTCCCGGAATGGCACACTGTCCCCATACACTGGTATCACATATATCTTACCTTTCTCTCCCGGAATGGCCCGCTGTCCCCATACACTAGTATCACAGATATCTTACCTTTTTCTCCTGGAAAGGCCCGCTGTCCCTATACGCTAGTATCACAGATATCTTACCTTTCTCTCACGGAATGGCCCGCTGTCCCCATACACTAGTATCACAGATATCATACCTTTCTCTCCCGGAATGGCCCGCTGTCCCTATACACTAGTATCACAGATATCTTACCTTTCTCTCCAGGAATGGCCCGCTGTCCACATACACTAGTATCACAGATATCTTACCTTTCTCTCACGGAATGGCCCGCTGTCCCCATACACTAGTATCACTGATATCTTACCTTTCTCTCCTGGAATGGCCCGCTGTCCCCGTACACTAGTATCACAGATATCTTACCTTTCTCTCCCGGAATGGCCCGCTGTCCCCATACACTAGTATCATAGATATCTCCTGCTTACCTTTCTCTCCCGGAATGGCCCGCTGTCCCCATACACTAGTATCACAGATATCTTACCTTTCTCTCCCAGAATGGCCCGCTGTCCCCATACACTAGTATCATAGATATCTCCTGCTTACATTTCTCTACCGGAATGGCCCGCTGTCCCCATACACTAGTATCACAGATATCTTACCTTTCTCTCCCGGAATGGCCCGCTGTCCCCACACACTAGTATCACAGATAATACCTGCTTACCTTTCTCTCCCAGAATGGCCTGCTGTCCCCATACACTAGTATCACAGATATCTCCTGCTTACCTTTCTCTTCCAGAATGGCCTGCTGTCCCCATACACTAGTATCACAGATATCTCCTACTTACTTTCCTCTTGTGGAATGGTCTGCTGTCCCCATACACTAGTATCACAGATATCTCCTACTTACCTTCCTCTTGCGGAATGGCCCACTGTCCCCATACACTAGTATCACAGATATCTTACCTTCCTCTTGCGGAATTGCCCGCTGTCCCCATACACTAGTATCACAGATATCTTACCTTTCTCTCCCGGAATGGCTCGCTGTCCCCATACACTAGGTATTACAGATATGTTACCTTTTTCTCTCGGAATGGCCCACTGTCCCTATATACTAGTATCACAGATATCTTACCTTTCTCTCCCGGAAAGGCCGGCTGTCCCCATACACTGGTATCACAGATATCTTACCTTTCACTCCCGGAATGGCACACTGTACCCATACACTGGTATCACACATATCTTACCTTTCTCTCCCGGAATGGCCCGCTGTCCCCATACACTAGTATCACAGATATCTTACCTTTTTCTCCCGGAAAGGCCCGCTGTCCCTATACACTAGTATCACAGATATCTTACCTTTCTCTCACGGAATTGGCCCGCTGTCCCCATACACTAGTATCACAGATATCATACCTTTCTCTCCCGGAATGGCCCACTGTCCCTATACACTAGTATCACAGATATCTTACCTTTCTCTCCCGGAATGGCCCGCTGTCCCCATACACTAGTATCACAGATATCTTACCTTTCTCTCCTGGAATGGCCCGCTGTCCCCATACACTAATATCACAGATATCTTACCTTTCTCTCCCGGAATGGCCCGCTGTCCCCACACACTAGTATCACAGATATTTCCTACTTACCTTTCTCTCCCATAATGGCCCGCTGTCCCCATACACTAGTATCATAGATATCTCCTGCTTACCTTACTCTCTCGGAATGGCCCGCTGTGCCCATACTCTAGTATCACAGATATCTCCTACTTACCTTCCTCTTGTGGAATGGCCCACTGTCCCCATATACTAGTATCACAGCTATCTCCTACTTACCTTCCTCTTGCGGAATGGCCCGCTGTCCCCATACACTAGTATCACAGATATCTTACCTTTCTCTCCCGGAATGGCCCGCTGTCCCCATACACTAGTATCACAGATATCTTACCTTTTTCTCCAGGAATGGCCCACTGTCCCTATACACTAGTATCATAGATATCTTACCTTTCTCTCCCGGAAAGGCCGGCTGTCCCCATACACTGGTATCACAGATATCTTACCTTTCACTCCCGGAATGGCACACTGTCCCCATGCACTGGTATCACATATATCTTACCTTTCTCTCACGGAATGGCCCGCTGTCCCCTTACACTAGTACCACAGATATCTTACCTTTTTCTCCAGGAAAGGCCCGCTGTCCCTATACGCTAGTATCACAGATATCTTACCTTTCTCTCACGGAATGGCCCGCTGTCCCCATACACTAGTATCACAGATATCATACCTTTCTCTCCCGGAATGGCCCGCTGTCCCTATACACTAGTATCACAGATATCTTACCTTTCTCTCCTGGAATGGCCCGCTGTCCACATACACTAGTATCACAGATATCTTACCTTTCTCTCACGGAATGGCCAGCTGTCCCCATACACTAGTATCACTGATATCTTACCTTTCTCTCCTGGAATGGCCCGCTGTCCCCGTACACTAGTATCACAGATATCTTACCTTTCTCTCCCGGAATGGCCCGCTGTCCCCATACACTAGTATCATAGATATCTCCTGCTTACCTTTCTCTCCCGGAATGGCCCGCTGTCCCCATACACTAGTATCACAGATATCTTACCTTTCTCTCCCAGAATGGCCCGCTGTCCCCATACACTAGTATCATAGATATCTCCTGCTTACCTTTCTCTACCGGAATGGCCCGCTGTCCCCATACACTAGTATCACAGATATCTTACCTTTCTCTGCCGGAATGGCCCGCTGTCCCCATACACTAGTATCACTGATATCTTACCTTTCTCTCCTGGAATGGCCCGCTGTCCCCGTACACTAGTATCACAGATATCTTACCTTTCTCTCCCGGAATGGCCCGCTGTCCCCATACACTAGTATCATAGATATCTCCTGCTTACCTTTCTCTCCCGGAATGGCCCGCTGTCCCCATACACTAGTATCACAGATATCTTACCTTTCTCTCCCAGAATGGCCCGCTGTCCCCATACACTAGTATCATAGATATCTCCTGCTTACCTTTCTCTACCGGAATGGCCCGCTGTCCCCATACACTAGTATCACAGATATCTTACCTTTCTCTCCCGGAATGGCCCGCTGTCCCCACACACTAGTATCACAGATAATACCTGCTTACCTTTCTCTACCAGAATGGCCTGCTGTCCCCATACACTAGTATCACAGATATCTCCTGCTTACCTTTCTCTTCCAGAATGGCCTGCTGTCCCCATACACTAGTATCACAGATATCTCCTACTTACTTTCCTCTTGTGGAATGGTCTGCTGTCCCCATACACTAGTATCACAGATATCTCCTACTTACCTTCCTCTTGCGGAATGGCCCACTGTCCCCATACACTAGTATCACAGATATCTTACCTTCCTCTTGCGGAATGGCCCGCTGTCCCCATACACTAGTATCACAGATATCTTACCTTTCTCTCCCGGAATGGCCCGCTGTCCCCGTACACTAGGTATCACAGATATGTTACCTTTTTCTCTCGGAATGGCCCACTGTCCCTATACACTAGTATCACAGATATCTTACCTTTCTCTCCCGGAAAGGCCGGCTGTCCCCATACACTGGTATCACAGATATCTTACCTTTCACTCCCGGAATGGCACACTGTCCCCATACACTGGTATCACATATATCTTACCTTTCTCTCCTGGAATGGCCCGCTGTCCCCATACACTAGTATCACAGATATCTTACCTTTTTCTCCTGGAAAGGCCCGCTGTCCCTATACACTAGTATCACAGATATCTTACCTTTCTCTACTGGAATGGCCCGCTGTCCCCGTACACTAGTATCACAGATATCTTACCTTTCTCTCCCGGAATGGCCCGCTGTCCCCATACACTAGTATCATAGATATCTCCTGCTTACCTTTCTCTCCCGGAATGGCCCGCTGTCCCCATACACTAGTATCACAGATATCTTACCTTTCTCTCCCAGAATGGCCCGCTGTCCCCATACACTAGTATCATAGATATCTCCTGCTTACCTTTCTCTACCGGAATGGCCCGCTGTCCCCATACACTAGTATCACAGATATCTTACCTTTCTCTCCCGGAATGGCCCGCTGTCCCCACACACTAGTATCACAGATAATACCTGCTTACCTTTCTCTCCCAGAATGGCCTGCTGTCCCCATACACTAGTATCACAGATATCTCCTGCTTACCTTTCTCTTCCAGAATGGCCTGCTGTCCCCATACACTAGTATCACAGATATCTCCTACTTACTTTCCTCTTGTGGAATGGTCTGCTGTCCCCATACACTAGTATCACAGATATCTCCTGCTTACCTTTCTCTCCCGGAATGGCCCGCTGTCCCCATACACTAGTATCACAGATATTTTACCTTTCTCTCCCAGAATGGCCCGCTGTCCCCATACACTAGTATCATAGATATCTCCTGCTTACCTTTCTCTACCGGAATGGCCCGCTGTCCCCATACACTAGTATCACAGATATCTTACCTTTTTCTCCCGGAATGGCCCGCTGTCCCCACACACTAGTATCACAGATAATACCTGCTTACCTTTCTCTCCCAGAATGGCCTGCTGTCCCCATACACTAGTATCACAGATATCTCCTACTTACTTTCCTCTTGTGGAATGGTCTGCTGTCCCCATACACTAGTATCACAGATATCTCTTACTTACCTTCCTCTTGCGGAATGGCCCACTGTCCCCATACACTAGTATCACAGATATCTTACCTTCCTCTTGCGGAATGGCCCGCTGTCCCCATACACTAGTATCACAGATATCTTACCTTTCTCTCCCGGAATGGCCCGCTGTCCCCATACACTAGGTATCACAGATATGTTTCCTTTTTCTCTCGGAATGGCCCACTGTCCCTATACACTAGTATCACAGATATCTTACCTTTCTCTCCCGGAAAGGCCGGCTGTCCCCATACACTGGTATCACAGATATCTTACCTTTCACTCCCGGAATGGCACACTGTCCCCATACACTGGTATCACACATATCTTACCTTTCTCTCCCGGAATGGCCCGCTGTCCCCATACACTAGTATCACAGATATCTTACCTTTTTCTCCCGGAAAGGCCCGCTGTCCCTATACACTAGTATCACAGATATCTTACCTTTCTCTCACGGAATGGCCCGCTGTCCCCATACACTAGTATCACAGATATCATACCTTTCTCTCCCGGAATGGCCCGCTGTCCCTATACACTAGTATCACAGATATCTTACCTTTCTCTCCCGGAATGGCCCGCTGTCCCCATACACTAGTATCACAGATATCTTACCTTTCTCTCACGGAATGGCCCGCTGTCCCATACACTAGTATCACAGATATCTTACCTTTCTCTCCTGGAATGGCCCGCTGTCCCCATACACTAGTATCACAGATATCTTACCTTTCTCTCCCGGAATGGCCCGCTGTCCCCACACACTAGTATCACAGATATTTCCTGCTTACCTTTCTCTCCCATAATGGCCCGCTGTCCCCATACTCTAGTATCATAGATATCTCCTGCTTACCTTACTCTCCCGGAATGGCCCGCTGTCCCCATACTCTAGTATCACAGATATCTCCTACTTACCTTCCTCTTGTGGAATGGCCCACTGTCCCCATACACTAGTATCACAGATATCTCCTACTTACCTTCCTCTTGTGGAATGGCCCACTGTCCCCATACACTAGTATCACAGATATCTTCTGCTTACCTTCCTCTTGTGGAATGGCCCGCTGTCTCCATACACTAGTATCACAGCTATCTCCTACTTACCTTCCTCTTGCGGAATGGCCCGCTGTCCCCATACACTAGTATCACAGATATCTTACCTTTCTCTCCCGGAATGGCCCGCTGTCCCCATACACTAGTATCACAGATATCTTACCTTTTTCTCCAGGAATGGCCCACTGTCCCTATACACTAGTATCATAGACATCTTACCTTTCTCTCCCGGAAAGGCCGGCTGTCCCCATACACTGGTATCACAGATATCTTACCTTTCACTCCCGGAATGGCACACTGTCCCCATACACTGGTATCACATATATCTTACCTTTCTCTCCCGGAATGGCCCGCTGTCCCCATACACTAGTATCACAGATATCTTACCTTTTTCTCCTGGAAAGGCCCGCTGTCCCTATACGCTAGTATCACAGATATCTTACCTTTCTCTCACGGAATGGCCCGCTGTCCCCATACACTAGTATCACAGATATCATACCTTTCTCTCCCGGAATGGACCGCTGTCCCTAT